>JAKELP010000028.1:0-2500000 GCA_029929735.1 Mimosa pudica | reverse complement strand
GACCACCACCAAGCAATCAAGACGACTGTGGAGGACATATTTGGAGGCGAGAGACATGCATATTGTTTCAGGCATGTTAAAGAGAACTTCAACCAAGAAATGAATAAAATAAACAACAATGGCAAACACCTCAGTCAACAAATGAAGCAAGATGGGCTAATTTTGTTGGACAACATTGCATATGCTAGGAATGAGTACAAGTTTAATAAAGCAATGGAAGACATGCAAAATGTGTATCCAGAGATGCATGAGTGGTTAATTACCCATGGGGACATTGAGAAGTGGGCTCTAAGCCGGTTTCCATTCAAACGGTAGGATAACATAACCACAAACATTGCTGAATCCTTTCATGTTTGGATGCTAGAGGAGAGACGGCACAATGTGTCCCTACTTATCCATGAACACCGTGAAAAGGTTGAAAATAAAATGTATGCTACAAGTTTATCAATGTCCATGTGGAAGAACTGGATTGGTCAAAGAATAGAAGCAAAGATAAAGGAACATATCAATGTTGGGATAAGTTCGCACTTGACTGCGCTGCCGCATGGAGTAGTTTTAACCGCACTTGATCTAAAGAGGAACATGTTAGTTTCTATAATGTGCATGATACTTCATAGCTAACAGATGACCATTGAATAAGGTGGCTTACCATGAAGTCAGCACCAAATATGTGTCACTTCACCCCTCTGCTTTCTTTCATGTCATCCATTATAATCTTACTGGCAAGGGACATGACCTGCAACACACACCATGAACAGAACAGACCATGCAATTAGCAATGGAATGATAGAAGTATGGTATGAAATTTGAGGAGCATAACTAACCCGAATATTCACCATTTGCCTACCATCGAGACTTTGTAGCTCACCATGTGTGACATGATCTTTCTCGACTACAATAACGTACCTGTAAACAACACTCACTATCATTTAACATTAACTTAGGTGAATAATAAGATATTTCAAACATCAGCAACTAGACGTACTCGGAGTCTTCTGTTGTTGTTTGTTGGGATATTTTCTGGAAAATCTTTCAGCAAGAGACACACCATGTTTCTTCCTACGATATGCTTTAAGCATAACCCACGGAGATGCAACAACTAGGTCCCTTATTCTCTGTGATCTCTTTGGCTGCACTGCAGGATCGACATCAGCAGGTTTCGGTGTACTACATGCAATTTCATGTCCCTCCCCTCCCCTTCATCCTCTTCCTCTCCGTGTTCATTATCTTCATCAGCAACATCACTTTCAAGTTCCCTCAATCCTCCGTCACTATCTTCATTAGCGGCATCACTTTCAAGTTCCTCCAATCCTGCGTCCTCATCCACAGCAGCAACATCACTTACAAGCTAAGTTCCTCCAATCCTGCGTCTTTATGCTTATCACCACCCTTTACGGCCTTCACACTTACCCGCTTGGCTGTATCTCTTTGCTTTTGCACCTCTACCATTCTGGCATCAACATCAGCCACCAGCTTATTCCGCAACTCTCTTAGGTCCTACATAAATGACATACAAACACAACACAACATAATCAATTAATCTGAACAAAAGACCATTCAGTAACATTTAACCAAATTGACTACCACTTTTTTATAAATACCGGGTCCAAAATGGTCGCTATGTTGTCATGTCCTTTATGTAGAATGCCTTTATAACTCTTTTTCTCTACATCCACCACCTTTATTCTTGTACCATTCCAAAAGTCAATTGGATTCACATGAAGTTCAATCTTATTTGAAGCAAAGTGCTCACAAAAGTGTACCTGCATCATTATGAACATGTCGTATCACAAGTTTCCCTATTTCAATGAAAACAATAAATTGAAATATATTAATAACATACCAACACCAAGTATAGACATCCTCCAACATTACAAAACAGATTCTTCTGCTCCTTCAAATGTGCTGCATAGTGAGCCAGCTCTTGATGAAGTTCGTTCAACATGTATGTGGCCCAGTCATATTGGTTAAAACCTTCCTGTGTAAAATGTACAATCTTGAGCAAGTGCTCACTTACAGTGGGTCTTGCAGATGGACACAAAAAAGTGCCCAAGGTGTAAATCATGAAAATCAGGTGAAACTCTTTTTCATCTTTCACTTTGTCTATCAAGCCAATAATACTTTCAAACTTCATATGGTAAAACTTATACTTCAACCTCTTATACATTGCGTCATCCTCTTCAACTTCCCACCCAACCGCTTTCCCGTTACAAGGAACCTATAGGAGTTCTTTCACATCATTCACAGATATCTTGTATGTCATCCCCCTGATCCGAAGTTCTTGAGTGGGTGGATCATAGGCTCCAAGAATTATAGCAAGAAGATTGTGGGGAAGTTTCATGTTGTTCAGGCCAAGTAGATGGGAAAATCCAATATTTTCAAGTCACGCCTTTAACTCATCCTTTCTACCTAACAATTCAGCCAGAAACGTGAATTTGTGAGGTGAGCAGCGGGTATAGAACATTATTTAGGCCTTGACAGCCTTTTTTGATGGCCTAGACTTCTCTGCTTTTTCCCTACATTTCTCCCTCTTAGATTCTGAGAGCACTTTCCAAGCTTGTAGTGCCTTCTTGTTCGTCTCTGTCATAATTTGTCATGTCGTCTTTCGTTCATTGTAACACTTCTTTCTGAACAAATTCAACTCTGTCATCCCATTAATCTTATGGTTTAGGCTCAGACCTATTACATCACCTTCCTTCCTATTTGAAGTGGAAGCCATGAGCCTACAAAACATTACACTTAGCAAAATAAATAACACTAAACAGTGAAAATTTCACAATTGCAAATTGTCTTCCATTTTTTTTAAAACAAATAGTTCCTACATTTTGTGGGTAAATTCAAGTATTGTTTATTAGAGACAAGTATAACTATACTTGAACATGATAAGGTACTAAATGTGAACTCTTTTCTTAGCTTAGGTTAAAAACAAACACCAATATAATTTACCATGTGAGGGTTTAATTGTTTTCATAAGGCTTTATCACAAGTGGGAAATGAGTTTTATGATTAAAATATAACAGACAGGAAGAATCAAAGAGAATAATCTCATACAAAATACACGCACACACCTTTTACAGTGACAAAGTGCATTGGGCACTCTGAGCAAAGGAGGAAGTTAAATTGACCCTTCACTACTAGAATTATGCATTTTACGTCGCTTATTATACAAAGCGACATTAAAAGAAACGCGGTGGCAGTTTTGTAATTAATTGGACATTTATAATGTCACTTTTAAAATAAAAGCAACGTAAAAAACTATTTGCATCGCGTTTTCATAAAAGCGACGAGACAATATTCCATTTCTACGTCGTGCTATTCAAACAAGCGATGTAAATTCTACAACCCACGTCCTCAATAATGAAGACGTGATGTGATTTTTTCCCTCGTTTATCCGTGTTCAACCTCTATTCCATCTTCTCAGCGAAAAATGTCACTCCCTTCATTATTCTTCTCTTTTCATATTGAAACCCTAACTCAGTCTGACCTCCAAGAACTAGCGGCGTCATGGTGCACTCTCCTAAACCAAAAATCACTAGCCAACAACTACCATTATCATCTCAATTTGTTGATATATCTCTCAATTTATCCGCCGCCGACCGAGCATCGCCCCAACAACTACCATTATCATGTCATGCCCTCCTTCCATTTGAACCCTAGCACCTCTCGCCCACCACAACCGTCGCCGATCCTTATTTCCGTACTGGAATCAGAGGCTTTGAGTCATTAATCCTTCCCTTTTAGCTATCTTAACAAATCTGATCTTCTGCCCTTGAACGTACGTTGGGCGGCGGAGACATGAGTGGAGGCGGCAGAGAGGAGAGAAGAAAGGGAAGTAAGGAAGAAGATGGAGACTACATGGGAGATCTCTCTCTCTCTCTCTCTCTCTCTCTCTTCCTCCAGAACCCTCTGCTCCTTCTCAATCTTTCTTCAAAAAGGTATTTTCCCACTCTTTCTAGACAGGAAACAAACTGTTTTGAATTGAGTTCTGCATCTTCTTCTTTGTCTTTCAATATACAAATTAAATCTGGTAGTGCATTAGAAGTTGTATCATTTGTGTTATAAATTCTAGAATCATCTTTCTTGTTTGTTCCTCAACAGTGTTAGAAGAACCAAATTTTGCAAATTTAGTTCTTTGAGGGAATCTATTAGCCTTTGACACGAGGGATTATTTGATTTTAGTTAAAGTTTTGATTTTTCGTGCATATATCAGGATGATAAAAGGTGGGAAAGTTTTTGTTACTTTTACTTTGTTTTCATATGAATGCATCAATCCTCTTTGATCTGTCATTCCCTATATGCCTCATTAGCTGCCTTATCTTGAAAGAGAAAGAAATAGCAGAATAAATCCTCAAGCCAGAAGCAGAAAGAAAGGGTTAGGAGCATGGAGATAAGGCATAATAAATCCTTTTATTAATTTTTTCTTTTTGACCATAATAAGACTTTTCATTGAATGAAATCAAGTTACAGACACACAGGACTATAGTTCTGACATGAGAGCATAGACTCAATCCTTTTATTAATTAGACTTCATAAGGTTGTGTTTGATTAGGATTTTTGAATGTGGATTTCTTTTTTGCAGGTCTTTATTTTGTTAGAATCTTAAGTTTTGATGAAGACTAAAGTATGAAAGAATGAACCAAGCACTTAGGCATTAGGTTAATATAAGAATCCCAAGTAAGAGTGCAACCGGATGTAGATTTACTTCCGGATAGACTAGGACTAGCGCTCGCGGATGAATGTCTCATCCCCCAGCGACAGCAAGTAATTAACTAAGGAAATAACTTAGTCCAAGAAGCACTAAATATACAAAACCTTAAGACTAAGCTAGGATTCAACCGGAAGTGGAATTGCTTCCGATAGCTTAGTGACTAGCGCTGACTGTTGGAATGGGTGACACTAAGCGTCAGTGAACATGAGCCATGTCTAGTGGAATTGCTTCCGATTGCTTAGTGACTAGCGCTGGCTGTTGGATTGAAGAACACTAAGCGTCAGTGAACATGAGCCACGTCTAGTAGAATTGCTTCCGATTGCTTAGTGACTAGCGCTGGCTGTTGGATTGAAGGACACTGAGCGAGAGTGAATAAAAGTACATATAACCCTTCATCCAGTAGTAGTGCTTCCGGATGTGGAAGTGCTTCCGGATGCAAGAAAGGCCACTTAGACTAAATGAACTCCCACTGCATATGACTATGTGATTATATTGTTAAACTAACGTTCAAAGTGCAGTACACTAAGTAGAGTTGCTTCCGGATGTGAACCTGCTTCCGCAAGCAATCAGAATGTCAGAACGTTCAGAGATGCAGTGTCAGAATGCTTTTGGCAGAGCAGAGTTGTCAGAACTACTTTTCAGAGATAAAGCAAGTCAACCCTGCTAAGCATTGATGAGCATTAATTGGGCAAACGGTAACATGGGAAAAACGGCCATATTCAAACGGCTAACCCACCTACCAAGAGTGAGAATGTTTGAAGACTATATAAAGGGAGCTCAACTTCATTTATTAAACCAACTAATATCTTTGACAACTTGAAGAAAGCTAGAGAGAGAAATCGAGAAAACCTTCAAGCATTCAAAGCTGCCCAGAAAAGAGAAAGAGCATTTTAACTCATTGAGTGATCTTTTCATCTGCCTATCTTGTACTCTTTGTAGTTAAGTCTCTTCTTGTATTAAGAGCATTCTTTGTACTTAAGTGTGTATCATTATCTGTTCTTAAAGAGAACTTAGTTAGAAAATCCTTTATTTGTAAAGGTTGAACCCTTGCTGGTTGTAAGGGGGAGCTAGTTAGAAAGGTTGCAAGTGAGCCTTGAGTAAAACTTGTGATTGTAAGGTTGCAAGTGATCCAGTTCAAAACTTGCAGTTGTAAAGGTTCCAGGTGCACCCGTTGTAAAACCTGGGGATAGTGGAACTCGGCCTGGGTGGTTGAGAACTGGACGTAGGTCAGGAAGACCGAACCAGTATAAACTCGTGTGCTGTCTTTATTTGAGCTTTTATTTTTGTAGCACAATTCACCCCCCTCTTGTGCATCCATTACTTTCATATTTCTATTGTAGAATCATCGATTAACATGAAAAGGTTTTCCTAATGCTTTTAATTTTCTTTGTATTGTTAAAGAGTTCCTTTGGTATACTTGAGTATTTGGCAGTAATTTTTATGCTAATTATAAGTCGTTTCAGAGATTTTTATCAGATAAAAATCAGCATATAACTAAAAAGTTGAAGAATAGACTTCAATAAAAGGCATTCAAATAGAAATGACACTAAACAAACTTGCATGTTATCCATTTCATACCAGTAGAAATTTGATTTGGAGTAGAGTGTTTTGGTTGAGATGGAAAAGGCTCTTCTTCAGGTTTTCCTTCTTTATCTTCATATCTTAGTTTCACAGTTTTGATCTAATTGAATGATTATGTATGCCGTGATTTACTTTTTTTACTCAATTAGTCTCTTTTCATTGTTTGTTCAACACAATATAAAAATGAATCTTGCTCTGTCCCAGCTTAGTTTCACGTTTCTGAATATGTCTTGGCCTTTTCCATTCATGGGAGATCGAATGTATCTCTCACTTCTCTTTTGATAAGCAAAAAGCTATTTTTGCATATTTGCCCATTGTTTTGTCACAATTAATGGAGCATTACTCTGTTTGTAATGGTTTGGGGTCTGACTTCAATTTCAGTCTTCTTTGTGGATGGTCATATTAGAGACAGTATGCTCACTGCACGTGGCATTAGAGAAGGCTAAGAATGTTCTTCAGCATTGTTCAGAGTGTAGTAAGCTTTACTTGGTATGATTTATTTCTTTAACCATTTTATCGCCTTATCATGTCTTGCAACAAGTGACCTTAGATGTACTTAGCCTGTGTAATGGGCTATCTGCTATTGGTTGATCTGAGATGCATTTTGTAGATTATTTACTTGGGGTTTTGTATGATTTGCAGGCTATAACTGGGAATTCCGTTCTTCAATAATTTGAGAAAGCTAAATGTGCTCTTGACACAAGTCTTAAAAGGGTGGATGACATTGTTCCACAATCTATTGGATGTCAGGCAACAAAATCTGAAATTTGGTATGTATCATGCATTTCATGTGTGAAGCTCTTTTCTTTTCTGTAATGGTTTTTGATCTTGCTGTGGTACATCTGTGGGGATTATTACAAGGCATCATGATTGCTTTCTTACTATTTTAGATCATTGGATTGATTTGCATGCAAGTGGGTTAACCATCTGATTTTCAAAGGTGAGGGGGTTGTTACAAGGTCTCACAATTGCTTTCTTACAACATATATGACTTGAGGAACCATAAAGTTAACTATCTGATTTTCAAAGATATGGGGATCCATAAATGCTCATAATATGACTTGCATTTAAGTTGTTGCACCATATTTCATCTAAAACTTTTTTATACAAGATACCTTTACCATATTACATCACTTTTTGGTTAACTACTGATTTTATTTGTTTCTGATCTGAAACATATGAAAATTCATATATGTTGATCGACTGATGCATTTATTATTTGCAGGATCGCTCTTGAGTTTCATGAACTGTGTTCTTTGTATATTGTAAGAGGTAATCTTTTTTTTGCTGTGTGTATTTTTTTAAAATTGCCTTCCTTAACCATTTATCTTTATGGTTTGAACACCACCTTGGTTATTTTTCTATCATGAAGTATGTTGTCTTCTCTGTCTCTTCTATTTCCAAATGGGTCTTATGTTGAGCATAATTATCTTTATACTCGAGTTTTTTTTTGGATGTTGGCTTTTGCTAATTATTTTGTTGATTGATTCAGGTAATATCAACTACAAGTCTTTCTTTTAATGTCACTTCCTAATCTCCTCTTTTCTATATTTGTTTTAATGCATGCCTTCTATAAAGTTTAATCTTACTACTTATTTTCATTTACTTAACTATATCATCAAATAGATTGGTTGGGTGTTAAAATTCCCAGCAAGTTGGGAACTAACAAAAATCTATATTTTGATTGAACATGCAGGGACTTTTGTTGAATGACATATTTTCGAAGAAGAGTCCTTAAAATCCTTATATGCCTGATCCTTAAAATCCTTTTCAAGTTCGATCAAAAGTCTATTTCACAAATGTTTTTGTTACAATCATGTATATAATGATAATTAAGGTTTTTGGGTTATATGTCATTTAAGTAACTATGTCTATTAGGATGAATTTCCGTAGACACTAATTTAGTGTGGAAGCACTCTAGGCAAGGGTTTTTGGTGTTATGTTATTTCCTACAACTGACAATGAACATCTAAGCTGCCATGTATTCAGATGTATGGTGTCATACACTTATCATAACATATAGTTTTTCATGTAGGGAAAGAGTAGAAATTATCTGTTTCCGTTGGTTTTATGCAGGTTGGATATAATACAGATCCCCTTTTGCTCGCATAAACACCTATTGTTCTATCATCAGGAATTGTATGTCTGGCATCTGACATTTTTTTTTGCTTATCACTTACATTTTATCCTCCTCTTCCACTCTGGCTTGGTTATGTGACATTTTTTTTGTTCTCAGGAACTATATAAAATTGTTTCATGGTTATCACCCTTGCAACATCCTTCACCCTGTTTGTTTGGTCTGCTAATGGTCAAATATAATAGGAGTTTTTGTAATTAGCTTTTGTCTGCTCCAATTTAAATCTTTTGTGCAACGCACGGGAGTTAATGCTCGTTTTATCAATAGCAAAATATGTTTTCAATCTATGTGTTTCAGCTTGTTAGCTTTGCTATTTGATTGTCTTTTTTTTTAAATTACTGATCGTTTGTTCAGGCTGGTTTATGTACTTTGTTGTGATGACTTTGTTTGAGATTTGTTTGTTTCAACATTTGTCTTTCTAATTCTTGAATACTTTGATTTTGATGTTAAGTGTAAACTTTCGTGTTCTTTTTTTTTTATTTCTCAAGGGTATCTCACCCGCGTGTCAAGTGGGACTAATCCTTCGCTGTTCTTGAATACTTTGATTTTGATGTTAAGTGTACACTTTCGTGTTCTAATTCTTGAACATATATAATGTTTTCAACAGAAGCCTTTTTGGATATATATATATATATATATATATATATATATATATATATATATATATATATATGGGTATTTTTTGTATTGTGGATAATTCCACTACAAAAAATGCCTCTAATTTTTTTTATAAGAAAAGCGACGTAAATAAAATAATTTCATGTCGCTTTTTCATAAAAAAAAGGAACCTAGAGTAGAGAAACGATGTCACTTTTATTAAAAACGCGACGTAAAACGTGGACATTTGACTTCGCGTTTTTAGCGAAGAGACGTAAAAGGTGACTTTTTATGTCGCTTATTTAAGCGACGTGAATAACAGACTTTTCACGTCGCTTGCTTTTACGTCGCTTAAAAAAGCAACACGAAAAGTCAATTTTGTAGTAGTGCTTGTCAATAGGTATATTTGTGGTAAATAATGTAATCTTGTAAATAATTAGGAGACCATGAGGATAATTAGGAAATCAGGGAAGATCACATAGAATCATCTCACAATCTGTATTTATTTTCTCTATTACTCAAATCCCAGATTTCATGGCTGAGATTGAGAATCCTGTACTATATATTGATACCTCTGATCATGAATGAATAATATCGATTATTCTCATACCTGAATCACTACATAGTATCAGAGCGCGGGTCTTTGAAGCCCTAGGCGCTGTTGTCTAGAAAAAAAAATAGAGGACCCAGTGGGATTATCTCTTCACATTGATGGATATTCCAAGGATGGGTCTTCGACTACAAACCCACAACAACTTGGAAGTGGGTCAACTTCTGGATTCGAGGGTTCTATTGTGTCTGAAAAGCTTAATTCCACAAACTATTGGGATTGGGCTCAAGCTATGAGATTTGTTGTTGCAGACCGAGGAAAGTTGGACATTCTAATGGGTGAAACGAAAGCTCCATATGATGCAAAGTCTGCTGAAATGAAGCAATGGGTCATTGATAATGACATGGTTTCATCATGGTTATTGAATTCTATGATTATATCCATTTTTGAAACTCTCCTTATATACAAGTTTGCAATTACTCTCACAAGAAAAAAGTCGCCCCCTCATCGCTTACTGCTATTTTTTATTGGGGGAGTTCACAACATTTTTTCTTGTGCTCCCATTTTTGACAGGATTCCAGCTTAAAGCATACAAGTATTGTAATATGCTTCTCCATGGGTGTATTGTAACCATATATGTAAGGGTATAATCGGTGATTTAACAGCTAAAGCAATGAGAAATCCAATATAGAATACCATCTGCAAACACAAAGTTTATGAATAGAATTAATTTCGGGATTGGACACAGTATAAAAGATCTCATGGCCACATATCTTTCCATCTAAGGAATGGGAAACTTTTTTTTGTTACATGAATCATTTTTTCATTTCATCCTAGAAAAACCATCTTTTTCTCAACAATGTCTTTGTCATTTGATCCAATAGCGTTCCGTTAGATAGGAACAGATTTAATAAATACTAGTAACTCTCGGATAGAGTATTAGAATAAAAAGATCCAAAAAGTGTACTATTAATAATCCGATACCGAAACTATTAAAAGAACACCCAATAACTTATTTGGCACTTTTGGAAGCATTTGAAATACAAGTCATATCTATCAAGTCATATGTATGTATGTGTGTGTATAAATTCTAACTTTTCTTATTTTTTGTTTTGAATGAATGAAATGAGGTCGAATAAAACGAGAATTCTAAGAATTCTAAGAAATATAAATGAATAAGGGTATCCTATGGATATTATTGGTATTGGTTGACACCGAACCATTAAACCATACCCCTTACTTAAAATTATAAATTTAAAATTAGTAAATATAAATACTGAGTTCAAAAAAATAATATATAGGCTGATGAATGTAATATAAAGCACATATACACACAAGAAATGACTGGATGTTTCTATAAGCTTACGGATATGGGGTCAATATTAGGCTTTTTGTTTTATGTTTGCATCTATGGGCTTGCAAGCAGCTGCCCTTCTTTTTCACGAATGATCATAACTTTATTGGGCCGCCCAATGATATTTAGTTAAAACTGAGAAACTGGGAGAGCCTCACGAAGAGCCCCTCTAGTATATAGTTCTACTTTTTCCTATTCTTTTTACCATGAACTCTATTAACAACCATAATTAACCATTAATCAAAGGAACTCGTATGCAAATCAAACATCCCATATAGCTAATTCTTTTTTTCGTTTTTTCTAGGTTATTTGTTTAAACACTATAATTTCCATCACTTGCTATTTATTTTTTCTACCAAATATATACTATGATACCTATTTGTTTAAACACTATAATTCCAAGTATATTATTTCATCATCAAAAATTTGTTTCTTCATAATTTTATCCCTCTAGTCTTTTTCATTCAATAATGTTCTACTTTTTCTTCACTATAACCAATAATAATATTTCTGTCTCGAATAAAAATACAATTTATTCGAAACAAACTTTTGCTGCTTATGTCGCACTAGCTAGTGCGACATGCAACATTACATGATTATTTTTTCGTTTAAATAATCATTATATGTCATATTTTTGTAGTTACATTTTGCCGTTTTCATTACAAGATATTTAGCTTTGTCTCACACATTTCTATTATGGTTCCTCAATCTGCGATATACGTAATATTACTATTCAAATACGAGTAATATTGTGCCGCCCAATACTCTTCTAATGTATCAGTTTAACCCGCGACTATGTTTTCGACCCACAACAATTCACTCTTTTTCTTGTAGTGCTCTGGTTGGATTTCTAGATTAAAAATTGAAAACCAAAATTTTTTTTCTCAATTTGACTTTTGCAGAAGTAAAATTGGACATAATTAAGTTAAATTGTATAATAATATTTCTGTTTAGATTGATAGCCACAAGAATGGCTTTTTACAAACTAAAACTTAGTTGTTCAAGTGATGGTGATAAAATAAATTTTTATATAATGTGACCTATCATAGGAAATATATGAAATCTAAAATAAAATAAATTGAAAAAATAATTTATTATTTAAAAATTCAAAACGTTTTCCTCTTCTTATATAAAAATTACATTTATCATGTCAAAACAATACCAAAAAATGATTCACCAAACATTCAAATTTTAGATAGATATGTAACACACACACACACATTACTATTACATAATTTATTTAACTTTTCAATATTTTCAAATTAGTCAATGAACTCTTATATAAAAGAGATCAAATTTAATACTTGTATTTTTTTTCTCTCTCTTCAAGTGAACATTTAAAAAGCACAGTACAGCCATAATATACCAAATTGCACATAAGTTTTACCAAACATTTAAGTTAAAAACAAGTTTTAAGAACTTTTACCGATCATACTTATATTTACCCCATCTCTATACTGAAATAAAGAAAAACGCCTTTTTAATTATTTATTTTTTTTAAATAGCAGCCCATGAAATGTGTACTTTGATGACTTTATTTTGTTAGATTATGCGACGTGGTATTTTCATGAATGTTGCATTTACATATGGATAGTGTAACTTTATTTATATATCACTCATTTAACGATTGTATATGATTATTGTTTTAATATTAACTAAATTGTGTTATTCTTATTATGGTTGGGTTGACTCCACCAACTCAACCCATAGTTGAATCACTCACTTTGAAACTATAATGTGGAGATAAAATGATGAAAGTAGAGAGGAAAGAAGGTACTGTAGTTGATGGAAAAAGAAAGGCTCATGGCGTTTACTCGTTTAGAAGTAGGTTGCCTGGCCTCTTGAACAACAAAAGCGGTTGTGTGGAGGAGATGTAAGAAAGGACAATATATAGGGAACAGTTTTGTGGGTATATATCATGCAAAATATATCATTTCAGTTCCTCCTGCCATCGCGGAACTTAATTATCACTATTATCTATGGCCTTCACGTTTAATGGTGCAAAGGGATTAGAAACATTGTTGTTGTTGTATTGATGCAGTTAACTTGGTTACTAGATTGTGATTTTGAGTAACATGACCTTTAGAGACCTTGTAGTTGAGGTCAGGATGTTAATTCATATATATAAAAGTTGGCATATTAATAAAGTTTGGTAGTACTGTTTTAAGAGAAGAATTTTCTTGATAATAGATTAGCTACACTTACGCATAGTTTATCAGAAATTTTTTCATCTTTCGCTCAACCCAACTCTTTCACAAGAGGAGGCCGATGATGAAAGACAATCTAGCTTATGATGACTCTTGATTATTGAGTGAAGTATCCAGTTTGAGTTAACAAAAAATGGAAAGGCTCCAAGATTGGGGTCCCTTTCGTATAAGTATATTTTTTTCAAAGGATGTGGGGACCACGAGCATGTGTGATGAATGAAAAAGAAAGAAAGAGGAAGAGATAAATATGAGAGACATAAGAGGAAGATGTCATCGTCGTTCTTGCTTGTTTCGGATAACCTTTCATTTTCTTAGACTTTATTGCCTTCGTCCTTCTTCACCTCTCTCTCGTCCTCACCTCACGTGTGACATTACTGACTTCGTTCGTTGCTCATTTTGTCTAACTGGATTGCAAGCTTATTTTATTCCAACACTTAAATTCTTCATTTACATCATGTTAGTCAGTTTATTGGTTTGAGGCGTGTAAAGAGTTTCGCTCTGTTCAACAACTGCACTTCCTGGAATCTGAACATATATTTTCCTCTTTGATGAGGTACGAACCTTGTTATGAGATCATGCTCAGTTAAGGTAGTATATTTTCCAGTATATATGGGGTGAAATAATTTGTCATATCAATCAACCCCTAGCTTATTAGCATTTGGTTTATATTTATATCATGTAAATTTTTTAAATAGTTCCTCTTTTTTTAAAAAAAAAAATAATAAACCATTTTGCTATTTAAATGCAATATGAAAAAGTTAATATAAAGGCTAAAGTATACTTTGGTCCCTTATGTTTGCATCAAATTTCAATTTAGTCCTTTATGTTTGGAAAATACACTTTTAGTCATTTTTTGTTAACACCGTTAGTTTAACTTAACGGAAAATGCTAACTTAACAATTTTAAATGATTATTTTATAATGAAATTGGACCAAAAATGATAAATTTTGAAAATATAAGAATATTTACACTGAAATATTTTAATATAAACATTTTTTCAGTATTTAATAATCATTTCAAATTGTTAAGTTAGCATTTTCCGTTAAGTTAAACAAACGGTGTTAACAAAAAAGGATTAAAAGTGTGTTTTCCAAACATAAAGGACTAAATTGAAACTTAATGCAAACATAAGGGACCAAAACTATACTTTAGCCTAATATAAAAGTTGTTCCTCCTTATATTCCTAAACATAAGACATATTTATCTTATATAAACATATTAAAGATGTTAACTAAAATTATATAATATTATCAAAACATGCTAACCACCACATTTTTTCCAACCCTCATCTCGCTTGATTATCATTGAGGTGTACCAATTGAGATAATTTGGAGAATAAACTAACATTCCTTTCAATTGAAAATATACCACACGTAGTATAAACAAAAACATGTGTTGAAAAATGTATATTACCATTACCGCCTACATTATTAAATATAAGACCGACGCGGTGTGCTTGTTCTGAATATAAGATTTCTTTCTATTTTTCCTCACATTTTCCTTAAAATATCCTTATCAACATTTTTCAATAATAGACAAATAAGAGAGGGAGTGCATGAATTAAGGGATATGGTTACATGTTTCAGTAATATCATTTGATTTAACTAACTTAATTAACATTTTTAATCTAATCAAATTAGATAAATATATATTATTTTTAAGAACAGAAAGAGTAATTGTTATGGATATTTTATATTACATGGGTGGATGTTTATAAATCCAAACTTCAAAGATTTTTCTTTATAACTCTCATTGAATGACCGGTTTGTGTATTATTTTTACTGCTTTAAAGAATTTTACTTTTACATTGTTGTTTAATTTTGTTTTCATTTCTACATTAATGATCTCACATTATTATTTTGTATTCATTGCTATTATGTTATTTTTGAAGGTAGTAAAGAAGGACAACAGATGGTGAATTGTTCTAATAAAATTTGAATTTGGAATGAATTGACATAGGTTTATATTGGTTTAGCCTTTCTCTTGGTCTACATCTAGTTAGCCAACTTTACCTTTGGGTTCCACTAACTCCCTCAAGGTTAATTCAGGCTATCAAGAAGCCTTTACAATTTCACAAGCTTAATCGGGGACTTGTGAAGCCTTAAGACCCTCAAGTTTATCTCAAGCACTTGAGAATCTTTTACAACTCCCAAGTTTACTTCGGCACTTGTTAAAACACTCCCCCTTACAACTTATAAGATCATAATCTTGTATTTATTCACTCAATGGATTGGACTAATTTTGATACACAATTAAAACAAGAATATTGAATGATACAATGAATTATACTATTAGTAATTTAGTAGTGAGACGCGATATCTTAGGAATATTCAGTAATATTTGTCAACCTCTTCATTTTCTTTACTAAGTTTCTAAAGCATTCTTTAATTATGACTATTTGTGAGATCTGATATAGCCGTTATTAGAGAGGAAAACTTTATTTTCTTTTAATTTTTGTATTATGAACTTATATTTTGTTATATGTTTTTTCTTATCTTTTCTACTATTGTCATTATGCTCATTGTAAAATACTTTACATATAAATACATAATTAACTCAAGTAAATTGATTTGTTCCTTCCCTAATAAAGGTCTCTTAAATTTTCTAGTAATTTCAAATTCAAAGTTTTTATTATGCTTATTGTAAAATACTATACATATAAATACATAATTTGGTCATAGTAATTTCACAAATCACCATTTAGTGCAATTGTTCAAAGTATCCAAAGGCAAATTTAAAGGAAAAGTTGATAATACCCTAAGATATTTTTTATATTTTAGGGGTCAACAACTACCAATCATCATCAACTGCCTCCGTCGCCGGTCGCCGGAGCTCCGCCACTGAGCACCGATGTCACAAACTGTTGGAGCTCCAATATTGGTAATTCAGTAAAACATGTGAGTAATTCTATGCCCAAAGTTAGTAAACCATTACCATAATTTGGTAATCGTTTATACAATTCTAGAACAAATAAAACAAATTGATAATTAGATAAAACATGTTAGTAATCCATTATCTAAGTATGGTAATTCATTATTACCCTATTTTGATACTTTTTACACAATTTTGGAAACAAATATAAAAAGTTGGCGCCGACGGTCGAACTCCGCCTTTTACACTTTTGACTACTAGATAAATCATATTGGTAATCCATGATCAAAAGTTGATATTCTACAATCCTAATTTGATAATCTTTTTCACAATTCTAGGAATGTTATTAAAGATGTTGATGTTCTTTTTCACAACTCATCTTTTCACCAACATTGGAGTTCCGATGGTCCACAATGCTCACAAAATAATTCAGTGTCTAACCCCTCTACAGGCTGGAGCTAGTGGTGGCTGACCCTTTGTTATTAAAAATAATTCATGAGCAACTCAATTTTTTCTTTCAAATGGCAAAAAAAAAAATTTCCTTCAAATTTGCAAAAGGACATTGAACTAGAACTAGTGTCTTTGTTTGATCTTTTTATAATCCAAATGTAGGTCTTTTCTTCTTTTTTCATTTAAGCCGCCTAGTTCCTCCAGAGTCCAGACAGCGAATGCACAGAAATGAGAAACCAAAATGAAGATCTTTTTCCTCAATTAACGAAGGTGGCGTTACTCTTTCGAATAACCATTCGCCACGCGTCTCTGCTTGATTGGCGAAATGACGCAAAGGGAGGCCAACGCCACACTCTGCATTAAATGATGGTAACGCTTCTCCCCACACTTTCTGATGCCTCATTTAATTCATTACCTGACTCCTCACATCAAATCACACTTCCTCATCCCCACCCTTATCAACCACCGCGTGAATCACACCCAACGTACAAAAATAATTACTCCCCAAACAATAAAATCACACAAATTAAGGATAAGGTTGGGATGAAATGAACATGTTTGAGATAATTTTTTTAGTCTGCCTTTAGTTATGGTCAAGTGTAAGAGAAAGAGAAAGAAATGGTAGTGTTATAAAATGACCAATTTTAAAATACCAATAACTATTTATAACCATTAACAAATCAAAATAACTACTTTAAAAATTTGAAAATTAAGAGATATTTTTTTGTTACTATCGTGATACACTCCTAATCCATATAAGATAAACTAGCTAGTCAAAGACAAATACATATGTAAAAATCGTCACTTTTTCACAAAAATACCCTAATTTTTATAAGGAGAGGAGTAAAAGGGAAAATGAAAAAAGAAAAAATACAAACAAGATTTGTGGAACAGAGAGAATGTATGCAATAAAATCAACATTATTAATGAGAAGTTAAAGTGTTTTTATAAATATAATTAAAATACAAAGGGTATTTGTCTAGTTAGGAAAGGAAAACCATATTGTGAATACAAAAAACCATATTAATTATGTTGAGGACATGGGGCTAATTTTAGGGGAGAAAATAAACACGCCAACTTCAACAACTCTACTGATATCTCCTACTTTAATTTGATGCACAAGTAGCAAAAGATTCCATCAAAATATCACAACATTGAAGCCAGACAAAAACCAATTTTCTTTTACTAATTGAGAATGCAAGAGTTGACTTGAGTCAATACCCGAACCACCCACCCTTGCCTTGTGTTAAAGATCCGAACCCATGTACCTTTCAAATCTTTACCACCATGCAAGGAGTTCCTCACTTCCTTATTTTTCTTTTCCTGTGCGGTTCGTTCTTGACTCAACACCCCTCACACTCCTAATAACCACAAGTATCAATCCTTTCACGTCCTTTACACGCGCCACCAAAAAAAAAACAAATTAAAAGCTAAACTCTCTAAAAAACTTTCACAAAAAAAAACACCCATTTGAAAACCCATATCAGCAAAGAAGCCAAAAAAAGAAAAAAAGAAACTTGGTCACGTGACCTATGACGCAGAGTCACGTGATAGTCAAGTCAGCTTTCACAATGAAGAGCGGCTTTTATTTTCTGAACGGTACACGAGATAAGGTTGTTCACCGTTTCCACCGATTCCACCGTTAGTTTTGCCGTTGGGAGGCTATTCACGAGTATTTGAAATGCCACCGTTAAGAGGGACCCACTAACTCTCTCATTCACACCACCTCCGTTACTACTGACGTTACCGTTACTTGACGGCGTTTGAGCCCCACGCGCCCCCGGTCCGTCAGGAACTATGGCAAACCCGGATGGCAATAATGCCACGTAAGCTGAATCTCCACCGTTCATCACGACATGCATCGCCGGAATATCCACTGGCGCGTACACTACAAGCGACCCAGCCGCGTCTATGCATGTTTCTTGTAGTATCAGCATGCTACTCTGGTTTGCATTCATCGCCTGAGGAAAAAAATAAAACAAATTAAATTGGTTTTGTCACTATCGTTAAGGTTCACTATGTGCCATAGTCAAACCTGGGGACCATGTTATTTTATTTTTATTTTATATTTGGTAAAAGAAAGTTAATTAAAAAATTATTTTCTCCTTTTACAAAAATAGGTCAGAGTTACTCAGAAATCCAGAAAGTTGACAACCGTCCTATATTTGACTTTTTTTATCAAACCTTGCTCCGAAACAAACAACGATGCCTTATTTCTGTGCCCCTTCTTGTCCACACAGATAATTCCAAATTCCCAAACCTACCCTTCTCGATTTCACCTTTTTAACCAAAACACTAAACGACACCCAATTGACCTTGCCTCTCTATCCAAGGGTATTTTCGCCAATTAAAGAAAATAGAGAGATAAAAAATAAAAAAACACTTAACAAGACCCAATTGACCTTGCCTCACTATCCAATGGTATTTTCGCCAATTGAAAAAATATAGATAAAAAACACTAAACAAGACCCAATTGACCTTGCCTCAAAATCCAAGGGTATTTTCGCCAATTAAAACACAGAGAGAGATAACAAACACTAAACAACAAGACCCAGCTGACGTTGCCTCACAATCCAAGGGTATTTTCGCCAATTAAAAAACTAGAGAGATAAAAAAACACTAAACAACAAGACCCAATTGACCTTGCCTCACTATATCCAAGGGTATTTTCGTCAATTAGAAAATGAAGAGATAGAGAAGGTGGTACACGTACACTGGCTCTTAGGAGAGAGACGCAGTTGCCATGGTCTTGGCCTTTAGCAATGTGGGCCATCTCTTGCATGGGCCCACCATTTGATAGTATGTCCCATTCACTACGGAGACGTTCATCACGTAGGAAATCAAACAGTCTTCGTGGTGACACCGGAAGCCAAACTGAAGTGGCTGCGCTCAACACAATCCCCGGCGGCTCCCCCGGATCGTCCACGCTCTTCCGTGTCATCACCCGGACATCCTCGTCGACATTGCTGGCGTTCAGCTTATTCCATTTGTGCACGGTGGAGGCACAAACTCCGGCGCAAAAATTGTTCGTCATTCGTTGTGCTAACTTCAACATGCTCCGCCGCCCACCGGCGGTTATCGCCGCTACAATTGAACCATGAAATGTCATTATTAATAACATATGGAATGATATATTGTTAATAATAAATTTGATGGTGCGTAATATGATGGCTCCGCCAAATAAACATGTTTCAGTTGAGTGTCTAGCATTAATATTTTCTTTCTAATATTACACATAGTTATCATATAAATATGAAAGAATTAGGAGCAAAGTAGAAAACAATACATTAAATGAAGAGATAATGTAAGGTGAGATATTATATTTTGTTGGCTTTTATATTACGGAGTGAAGGGAGTATATCGTTAATATTAATAACGTATGTTTTGCCCGCGTTGAGGCTTACCGGTGTGATCTCGGGCCTGGACGGAGGAGGACATTAAGATCGCGAGGCATTCACATTGGCGTTGCAAGGTGGCCATCCATCGTTGCGCGCCAAAGCCCATGCCTGAGCTTAATAAGGGTCTATAGAGTTGGTGGACTTGGCTTTCTTCATATTCTGCATGTTCCACCCATGTCACCTGTAAAAATTCATTGGAAAAAAATTAAAAACCAATTACTAAATTAAGTTATATCTTCAGGATATGTAGTTTTATTGTAGTTGTAATTATGATATTCATTTATGAATTCACATATTCCTCTAAGCAAATAACGGGTTTTAGTAGTGAAAGCTTTTGGACTTTTCTGATGATGGTGGCGCACTAATTCATGATATTGTACACTACGTACACTGAATTCACATGGGGTTCTTAAATAATGAAGTACATCAAGTGGATTTAACATTTAAGCAAAGCTAACTAGAAAACAAAACTATTTTTAACTCGATCCATCTAATCTACTCATGAAATTGATTATAGGAGAAAAAAAGGAAAACAAACATAGATATTTTTAGTTTTTGCTGGTTTTATATCGATTGGCCCAGATGCGTCCAAGGGCAATAAAAGGAAATTGAAGTTATTTCTTCCGCATCAAGAGGGTCGAGGAAGAAAAAGATGATGACAGAAAAATACATAAAAAAAGCAAAAGGAAATAAGGAATCTCGGAGATGTGCCTTAGAACTGTGTGTTCAATGAAACAAGGCAAGTTGTGAAAAATAAATATATCTTTATAAGATTTCCATGAAACTTGAGAAATAAGCACATAAAATATTTCCTACGTCATGCAAAAGAAAGAGGATTTAGAGGAACAACGAGCACTGTGATGAGACAGAAGGAGACATCGAGATTTGCTAAAAGAACATGAACAAGGTAGCTTGTATAGGACTTTGACTTCAAGGGACTGTTACAATAATGTACTACGGACTATAGGGGCTAGCTTAGAAAGATAAATATTAAAATATTGGATCAGAGAAGACCAGTGATTGCGCATATAAAAAAAATAGAATAGAAACATCATATTCATTGATTATGGAATCAAGGAGCAGGTAGAGGATAATCACAATGAAGAGTAGCTTCCCAAAGGGACGAGTAAACATAATTAATGTGTTCAGGGTTCAGAAATTTAAGTAAAGAGATGAGGCTTTCTGCAAGCCAAAACTAATATAAATAATTAACCTCGATTTTACCCACATGAGGGGCTATATTTTTTATATGATATTACCTCTTGTCCTAGATATAGGACCTAGATGACTTTTTTTTGGAGAGGTTAAGGTTGCAAAATAGTCTATTAAATCATGACATATTTGATATATTTTTAGATTATCCATTAATTTATAAGTAAAATAAACTAGTTTAAGAGAAAAAATTAAGTAAATCAATTTATAATTAACTTATTTTGCTTTTTTTAAGGATTTTTCAAAAAAGTCAATTAGGTCTTATATTTATGACCGGAGGGAGTATATATTATTCAAGTACAGTACAATAGTATTTTATATAGGATCACGATCAAAATTCATTGTTGAAAATTAAAGTTAGGAATATCCCCTTTCTGTATAAAGTGCAAATCTTTTCTTCTAAATTTAGCTTGCCTTAAAATACATTTTATATTTATAATTATTTTTCCAATTTATCATTTTCATGTCACTATATCACTATGATTCATGTAGTATTAAATTCTATAAATAATTATGTTTGATATATTTGATCTTGTAGCTATTTTTTTAATCTAGATTGATATTTTTGCTAAACTAGTCCTATATAATATAATAATATAATAATATAAATAATAAAAAAAGTAATGAGACAAAATTAAAAGAAGCATCCTATTCAGGTGAGGATGCTTTGAGAGGCTAAACCAAAACCAAAAAAAATAATATTGATTTGGGAATTATCACTGACAGAGTGGTTATGGGGTGAATGGTCACTAGACAAATTAAGCTAGGTTCCTTCGAATTATGAGCTTACTTAAATAGCTTCGAAAAGCAAAAGGAAAAACCCCATGATTCCTTGACCTTGTGTCTTCCCTCTCACTCTTATCTTACGCTAAAAAAATACAAGTCTATATTTTTCAAAATTATAAATAAGACAATTTATTATAAACTAGTTATTAATTAATACATCTGTCTATACTATGGTTTGATCCTAGGTGATTTAAGAAACACACAAAAAACACTTGCATTAGATGCGAGAAATTGTAAGTACAATCCTACCTATAATTCATACTATTATTATCCAACTTATGGAAGGAAATAACAAACAAAAAAACTCCAACAAAAAAATGAAAGGGGGTGGAAACTGGAAAGTAAGGTACACAGCATGGTATATTCAGTTATGTGGCCATAGGGATATGACACAATGTGGTACGGTACAACGATGAAGTAACATTCATTAGTCAAAATCACCGCTCAATCACCAACACAAGTTTGATTGAATTGTAACAAACAAACGTAAAGAAAGAAAGGGAATAAAAACTACTAGTATATATATACAAACTGGGAAATTAAACTATTAAAATTTAAAAGACTAACCTTGGAGTAACCATTTGGCATATCTTGAACAATGCAGCCAGAAGGAAGCATTCTACAACATAAAGAGTTCATGAAGGATCCTGAAGAAGTTTCTCGAATAATACTATCAATAGACACATCTACCACTGCCCAAACTCCCTCTGCGTGTTGCTTACAGAAACGTAGAAAATTCACCTCCCTAACTGGCACCAATGGCGACAGTACCTGAAGCTCCGCATGCATCTGCCAATTCACATTCAAACCCACAAAAATAAATAATCAACACTCACATACATAAATATATTAAATATATTAATTACATGCGATTATGCGAACTCCAGTATAAGTGATTAACGTTTATTTTTAATTACATGCGATTATGCGAACTCCAGTATAAGTGATTAACGTTTATTTTATTTTATTTTTTTTTGACCGACAATTTATCATTTATGATTTAATGTCAGTGATTGACATTTAATTAAAAAAAACAAAAGAAAAAATATTGTTAAGTAATTTACCAATTGGAGTGCACCATTTCTGGTTCCATTAATTCCACTAGAGATTACATCAGTGGTGGAAGTTCTTGCAATCAAACAAGGAAACATTTCTGCCCATCGGTTCTAAACAAAAAAAATGGTTATTTTTTTGTTCAGCCTATGAAAATGTGTGCAAAAAAATGGAATCATAATTAAAACTAGTAGAAACTTTTCTTACTGAATCCATTAGAGTCTCAACGAGAGCCAAACTGTTAATGATGACCATTCCAGTCTCTCTAGAAGCCTCTGAGACAAAACCATTTGGTCTCATACCAATGCAAGGAGTTGTAAATGTTCTCATATACTCTTCATGATTCAAAATCTCCCTTCCTCCTTCCTCTAAGCTTCTTAGCCAAAGAGGCTCATCAGTATGCACCATCTTCACAAGCTCATCCATAGCTGCCAAAGCTAGCTCCAAAAACATAGACCTATTATCAATCCCACCAACAACAAAACTACCCATTGGCCTAGCCATCGTGGTCATGGCTGATGTCGTCGCTGTCGGCGAAACCATGCCTAATTGGCCTGAAATCCCAAAATCAGAAGGCCCTAAAGGCAATGTAGAAGGAGAGACATTATTCAAGTTGGCACCACCAGCATTAACAAAGCCATTGTTGATTCCAACGCCTAATTCTAAGGTTGAGTTGGGCAATGGTGGGCCCACCATTGGGCCGGTTAGCGATGAAACCGGCCGGCCTAGGAACTTTCCGGCGAGAGCACAAACCCGGTCTAATTCGTCTTTTAATCGAGCATTCTCAATCCTTAGGTGTTGTTCTTCTAGTGAAATCTCTCCTATTATTGCTGGCCCTCCACAATTTGAACACATTGGATTCCTCATGGCTTCTCTTATAGACATGTTTTCTGCTCTCAGTTTATCATTCTCTTGCCTCAGCAAAGTGTTCTCATGCCTCTCCAACTGTGTCTGTTGCCACAACAAAAAAAACATAAACATCATTCATTTCATTATGTCATATATATATGTTACAAATATTTTTTCTTTAATATTTTTTATTTGTTAACCTTCATCTGGGTTCTTCTATTTTGGAACCAGAATTTAACTTGTCTGGTTTCCAAGCAAAGCCTTCTACTGAGTTCTAATCTTTGCTTCTCATCTGGGTGAGGGCACTCCTTGAAGAGACTAAAAACAAACAAGAGAAAAAAAAATGAAATAAAAGGAAAAAACTGAACAAATAAAAATAAAAAGCAAAGAGAAAATTAAAAGATGACACATACGATTCAAGCTCTTGAATTTGCTGAGGGGTATGACGGTGGTAACGTTTTTTCCTGGGAGGTATGTCGGTGGCGTCAAGATCATCACCAGAAGTAGGCCCTTCCATATTATCACTACCAGATCTGCTCTCATGTTCTTCCTCTCTGCTTCTTCTTAATCCTCCACCATTATTATTATTATTACTTCCTTCGTACCTATTATTATTCCCTTCCCCTCCTCCTTGTTGCTCCTCAAGATTCGTTTGCTTTACACAAAAAAATAAAAAATCATTAAAAAAAAAAACAAACAAACAACACACACATATATATAGTAGTTTTACAAGATCATTAGTTATATGTATATATATAGAAGATCTCACTAGTGCTAGAGAGAGGCCAGGAGAGTTGAACATGGATTTGGCCATGGTGGGTGCTGTGACTAAACTTGTTGCCATTCTGTTCTCGTTGCTGCCACCGTTACTATAAGGAATATCGGCGACGATTCTTGCTCCGCCGCCGGCGCCGCCGCCACTGCCACCCCAGTTGTTGTCAAGAAATCCCCCAAAACTCATCAAAGAAGCCACCTTTTCTCCTTTCTCAAGATACCCTTTTCCTTCTTCTCTTTCCTCTATAAGAAAATCACCTGCTGTTTAATTTTTTGTTCCGTACATGAGATTTGATGATGAAGGTTTGGGGAGCCCCAGGAGGTTTGGAAACCTCTAAGAAGGGAGAAATGAAATGGGATTTCGAGGAAAATCAGAATCCACCTCGTGCACGCGTGTGGTGTGTGGTCTATGTGTATGTGTAATAATCTATAGGCATATATATCTATCTATATATAAATAAATAAATAATAAAAAGTGTGTGTGGTAGGATAGGCTGTGGCTTGACAAGACTGAGGGAAAACGGAAGGATGTGAAGCTCCGGAAATATGGAGAGAGGGAGAGAGATAGAGGAGACAAAAGGATAAATCCCCCAATGTCTCACCTTTCTCTCTCTCTATGTAGCTTGAAATGAAATGTCTTCCTTTGTATCTATATATTTCACCTTCTATTATTTGAGAGAGAGAGAGACAGGAAGATAGAGAGAGAGAGGAGAAGGGGAGAGAAACCCTCTCTGGTTTTGGCTAGCTCATATTATAGTTGCCTTCCTCTCTCTCTTTCTCTCTCTGTATATATGTATATGAGCATGACATATATATCCTTCAGTTTAAGAAAACTTCTGATGATACCCAGAAGAGATAGAGGTAGAGAGAAAGAGAGAAGGAAAGTAAAATAAGCAATAAATGAGGGAACCCTAGTCTTAAGTGTGTGTTGTGTGTTATCTTGCTATATGATGCATGCTTGAAGCGGAAGAGAGAGAATATAAAAATATAAAAAAAGGGTTAGAAATGGGAGAGAAATAGAGCGAGAGAGAGAGAGAGGATTATAGATTTGCGAGCAGGAGAGAGAGAAGGGGGTAGAGAAAAAGGGAAAGATAAAATAGAAGGCAATATGTGGAGCAAGGGTTTGAAACCCGGACCGAGCCGGACGGTCGGACCGGTCGGACCGTCGGCCGGTGGTTAAAACGGCCCGATTACCTCTATTGGGCCGTTTTACTATGCAAGCCGTTTTGACCCGGAGTTGACCCGGGTCGACCGTTGTTGACCCGGAGTTGACCTGGGTTGACCCGTTGTTGGGCCGCTTTTGACCCGGCCAGAAATTTACAACTGCAGAAAAAAATATATCAACAGAAAAAAAATGAACTTGATTAAAAAAATATCTTCATCCTAATTATATTAAGTTATTAAGTATTAACAATATTTATATATTTAATTTTCATTAAATTATTACGTCACCGGTTCGACCGAACGGTCCAACCGTTTCAACCGTTTCAACCATGACCCGCTCAGTTTTTCGGCTCGACGTCCGGCTCGGGTTTTAAAACCTTGATGTGGAGTCTTCGAAGCCTTACAAATACATATGAATCCAAAAAGGATCGGTTGACTTACACCATCCTAACTCTACTTTTTAACTCTCTCGCTCTCTGTTTTTTTTTTCCTTAGAAGAAAAAGCCTGTGAATGACTGTGAAAATTTTGGCCAAAAAAAAAAAGAATGACTGTGAAAATTGCAATACACCTTTTTGATGACTTTTTGGGGAGAAGATAACAAAGAAAACGAAGTTTCAATGATGGAGGGTGTGCTTTAGAGAGAGATTCGTAGGGGGGGATCTTAATTTAAGATTATCATTTATTTTTTTATAACATTGAAATTTTTTTAATGACTTTTATATTATTCTTCTTGTGATATTATGCAATAATTATTGAGAAAATGGAAAGGATACCTATTTTTGCATATGTATTAACAACTTTTAGCAATCATTAGGCAACTCAAAATGACTAATTTAGAAAGTAACGTTTTGTCATAATCCCTTAATTAGAGAAATGATAAAAAATACTTTCCAAATTTCAAAATCACAATAATTATTACATCAAATTAGATAATACTCCCTCTGCCCTAAAATATAAGCTAATACTTCCTCCGGTCCTTAATGTAAGAGCTAATCGTAAAAAAACGTTTCTAAAAAAACATGTGAACGTTAATTAGGTGTTTGGAGTTAATGTTTTTTTTCCAATATTGCTCATATTTATTATGATACTTTTAAGAGAGAGAAATATATGAACATTAATAAATATGAAAGAGAGTTCAGAGCAATGTAGGAAAAAACACATTAAATGAGGAGAGAATGTGAGATGAACTCTTATATTTGGGACCGAAATCATTCAAATTTTGGGCTCTTATATTAGGATCAGAGGCTCATTTTAGGGCCGGCTCTCTAGTTGGCTCTATCCTATCTCCCTCTCCTCTCAAACTTTTTGGGTGGTGGTGGGATCTCTTCTCTCGTCATCGTACGAGTTTTTGGGTGGTACGCGGGAGGGATGGGAGGGAAGGGATTTTAATGAGAGGAAGGGAATGGGATGGGATGGGAGGGATTCTGGTTTTCCCTTGTTTGGGTTGTTAGGAGGGAAGGGAATGAGAGGGATTTTCACCTCACCTTGTTTGGTATGAGAGGGGAGGGGAGGGAAAATATTTTGATTTGGTCAATTTTGACCCTCACCTCATTTGAGGCTTTTTTACCATTTAAAATATTCAATTATTTTTAGTATCTATATCCCTTTTTAATATTTACCATTTAATATATTCAATTAAATTTAGTCACTCTATTCTCACAAAAGTATGAAATCCATATTTAATATTAAATTAATTTTAGTCATTTTATTCTCACAAAACTCACATTTTTCTTTAATCTGAAAGTGAAAAAGGTGATAAAGTCATGTAAAAACAATAAAGTCAGCTTTCTTCCTTTTTTTTTCTTGTTTAATTTTATAATTTATTTGTTTTCATCTCTAATGACTGAGTTTAGTTAAAAATAAGGGATATTACATCTTAGAATTGTTAAATACTGTTATATAAAAAAAAATTGTTAAATACTTGAATTTAACATATATATCATACAAATCCAAGGATTTGTCAAATACATACATGATATATTTAGTAGATTAGGTTATAGAAGGGAAATTCATATTGAGGTCTCAAGAAAGAAATGATTAAGCTGCCATACAATGACAAAATCTAGCATAGGAAATGACATGTCTACACTGCTCATCACTTTTGTAGAATCTTGAAGTGATTACATTCCTCTATAGGGACCTCAATGATTTCATTTGTTAGTATAGACGTAAAATTCACTCCTTAAACACACTAGTATTATAGAAACACATGCATAAAATATATGAGTACTTAATTTCAAAACAGAGAAAGAAAGGTACTATTCCATCAAAATAGTGTAATCAACAAAAAGCCATAGACAAATATATGAGTACTTATAACTAATCTCCAAATAGAAGTGATTGTCATACAATTGATTAGAAGCTCAGAAGATAGAGCTTCTTCTGCTTAAACAACAAAAAATAGATCCTAGCCTAGCAGCAACACTTTACGCCACTAACTAACATCAGCCACAAATGTTAAATTTGCTGGAAGTCATCAATCACAAACACCATCACCATCACCATCTTCACAAGTATCACAGTCTTTACTCCTTCTCCCTGATAAAAAAAATCAATCAAAAGCCTATTACAATCAGAAACATCATATAGAAAAATCCATCTGTCATTTTCAGTAAAAAAACAACTGATTTAATTGCAACTACATTTAAAGAGCAAATGCGAGTCTAATGAACAAAGCATACACATGAATGCATCCACATTGAAACTTCATTTATAAATAGAAGCATCCAATGTGACCAGCATTGGCAAGAAGCTACAATGTACTATACTAAAATAACAAAACAGAGAAAATCTTACCATGCAGTAGCATACCACAGAGGTTAAAAACTTATTGAACAAATGAGATATAGTAGGAAAAGCAAGATTCAATAAGCTACATTATATAGCAGAGAAATCCCATATGGCCAAAGAGAATTATAGGTCCAAAACTATACTCCAAATATACTAACAAGCATCAAACCATCAAAGTAACAAACACCCCAGAAACCTCAAAGTAACAAATCAAAGAGAATGAGTTTAATCCCAGCAAAAAGACTGAAACTTTTGACCATTATGATGCCAAATTTTTAGTAAAAAAACATATTGACAGCTAGCTACTAACAAGAATGAGCATATTGATCAGAAAAGTTGGTCACAGTACTCACAAGCATAATTGCAACCTCTTCATTGGTCTGAATATTAGTACCTAACAACAAAAGAACATCAAAGTCAACTTAAATTAAAACTCCATAAAAAAACAAAAGCAAAAGAATTCAACAAAAAAATTAACTAACCTAGTAATTACCAAACACCATGTCCATGATCACGCTTTTGCGCAGGACAAGTGGACATTGAATTACAGCCCTCAACTTAGCTACATCATGCATAAGGAAGTTGTATATTCTTGGTATTTTATCTTCCTCACACCCACACTCTTGAATCATCTTAAGAGTTTCTTCTCCTGAAATTTCAGGGGCATATCTTGCTTGAAAAATTCGGTTTGCTTCACTTAAAACGCTTGCAATTGTATCCATTTTTTCTGCCAGTAGCTGAATTTGAAAAGGATCTTTGTCCTTAGTAGCAATCCTTTTGGCCCTACCACTATCACCTATAGAGTCACCATCTTGCACGCTGTTATCCATATTTGAAGCAGTATCTTTATCATAATCTAGATCAACATCGATAGATTCTTCAGAATTCACATGCTTCCGTTTCTTCATATTTGAAGCAGTGTCACCCTCATCTCCATTAGCTCTATCTTTTCCATAAAGAGCTAACATCTTCTCATAATTGGGTATCGATTTGTTTTTCCAATGGGCTGCCTTTGGTTTAACCTGAAAGTATGAGAAACAGAAATCACTACCATAGGTAACTGATATAACCCTGCTCAAATGAAAACTAACAACAAGGAAATACTGTAGAATATAACTGAGGTTTGATATTACTCAAAAGGAACTCAGGATCAAAGTTACAAAAAACTTCACAATGATCCTGGACAAACCTCCCTCAATACTTTAACAAGCACACTTCAACAATCAGAATCTCACTTAATCTCCCTGGTATTTTTGAGACCAGCCTCTCCTCACTCTTTCTAATACAAAAAAACGTTCTATCTTCCCTTAAGGCAGTAAGCCCCTAAAATACTCATACAGGACACAGTTCCCCAAAATAAACAACCCATACAGCTACAGTGGCCTATGGCCTCCTACAGCCCCTTAATGTCCTATCCTAGTATTCCTTAGAAGATTTGTCCCCATGTTCTGATGCTTCCTAGTCCTTTGGTATGTGTGCTCAGCAAATATAATCCTATCAGTAACCAAGCATGATATTAATGAAATCACAAGCAAACTAACAAAATATTGACTTATTATAATTGAAACATGTAGCCTTATTATAAAATGTAGTCACAAGAAAATAAATAAATATGAGCCAAGAGAATTGCAGTTTTGGTAGTACCAAAACCAATTTTGGTTAACAGTAATAAAATGTTGATGGTAACAGATTGAAAGAAAGGATTTAAAAGATTAATAGCAATATATGTATTACATCTTACCTCAATCAATTGATCCCATACTTCTTCCTCTGCTTCCCATCTATTATCGGATGAGTTCCATGAAAACCCACTCATACCCCCCCTGAAGATGTCATATATTTCACTAAAATTCCTCTTCAAAGTCTTCCAACGATTTTTGACTTTGTCTTTATCTACTTTGAATCCAAAAAGGGCACTCAAGGATTTTGTTATATTGTCATAAGCTGTAGTTGTGAATGATCCACCAATTTTGTTGCCAATATTAAGTTCATGCATGAAAGCATCAAGTAATGAATCATCCATCTTGACACTCCAAATCAAGCTCTTCTCAGTTGTGTTCTTCTCAATTTTATTCTTACTACTAGTGCTCTTATCCTCTGATGTTGTGACAGCAATGATCTCATCACCAATGATCTTATCTTTACATGAAGCGTTTGCAACAATTGACACCTTTGGGGCCATACTAATAATAGGCAAGATTATAAAGCACATAAGATTATAAAGTACTTCACTACAATTCCACACACGCAAGTTATTATAAAGCACATAAGTTTGATGGGAGATATAATAAAAGTGTACAATATTCAAATCACCATAAATCTTAGCCCATGACTTGTACTAGCAAACACAAGCAAAAATGGTGGCAATGAACATACTTGTACCAGCAAGCCTAGCCCATGACTTGCATTTGCCACTACAATGCAACATACTCATGTTGATTCCACCTATATTCAATAGGTTCAACATCCCCAGCAAGCACAAGCAAAAATGGTGGCAATGAACCCAATTCATAAATCCTCTTAACTTTCTGCAACTCCACTTCCCCAAATCTATCGAAATCAAGCCCCTATTAAAATAACATGGCCTCCTTGTAACAAAAACACTAGACAAAACCTTGTAGAATAAAACGTATCAGTGGCAGGAAGTAAAATAAGAATAATAAAACACAAAGATCTACAAGCATCACAATAAATACTAAAATCTATGAACCGTTATTGCCAATATGTACTAGAAATCAGTCACCTAGATTGGAGAAGAATATTGAGATATATTAAAACCCTAGTTCCACACAAAGTAAATAGAAGTACAAAACAACAAGCACAAGTAAACCTACATATAGAGGATTTCGAAATCTAACCACAAAATTCACAAACACTCTAATAAATGAAGAATAGATGACATAGTGATTCATTATATGGTAAAGGACAAGTAGATTCAAGCACGCTATTGGAACAAGATACATGATAAGTGAAAGGCATACGACAAGACACGATTCAGAAATTGGATGAAGATGAACCAAGAAATCGATCGAAGACGTACGAATCGCAAGTAAACCTAATCGAGAGTATAAATAATAGATCGATTCAGAAATTACCTGCGAAGTAAGGAGACACAATTGAAGAAGATCGATGTAGATAAAACAAGAAATCGATCGAAGAAGATTAACAAAGAAATTGATCGATGAAGCCGAAAAGAAATTAGATAGAACTAAGAAGATGAACGCAATCTGGAACGAACGCAAAAAGAAAAGGAGGAATTAGGGTTTTGGTGAAACTGATGGGTGAAATGTAAATAATTGAAAAAATCAGGGGTACAATAGTCAGCACAATGAAAATAAGGTCACATCCCATCCAAATCCCCCCACTTTTGGAGGGTGGGGTTTTAAGGGAAGGGGAGGGGAAATTTTAAAAAAAAATCCCTCCCCTCCATCAAGATTATGCGAGCCAAACAAGGGGAGGGGAGTAAAATCATCCAAATCCCTTCCCCTTCCCTCCCCTCCCCCCATACCAAACAGACCCTTATAGACATGTTTTCTGCTCTCAGTTTATCATTCTCTTGCCTCAGCAAAGTGTTCTCATGCCTCTCCAACTGTGTCTGTTGCCACAACAAAAAAAACATAAACATCATTCATTTCATTATGTCATATATATATGTTACAAATATTTTTTCTTTAATATTTTTTATTTGTTAACCTTCATCTGGGTTCTTCTATTTTGGAACCAGAATTTAACTTGTCTGGTTTCCAAGCAAAGCCTTCTACTGAGTTCTAATCTTTGCTTCTCATCTGGGTGAGGGCACTCCTTGAAGAGACTAAAAACAAACAAGAGAAAAAAAAATGAAATAAAAGGAAAAAACTGAACAAATAAAAATAAAAAGCAAAGAGAAAATTAAAAGATGACACATACGATTCAAGCTCTTGAATTTGCTGAGGGGTATGACGGTGGTAACGTTTTTTCCTGGGAGGTATGTCGGTGGCGTCAAGATCATCACCAGAAGTAGGCCCTTCCATATTATCACTACCAGATCTGCTCTCATGTTCTTCCTCTCTGCTTCTTCTTAATCCTCCACCATTATTATTATTATTACTTCCTTCGTACCTATTATTATTCCCTTCCCCTCCTCCTTGTTGCTCCTCAAGATTCGTTTGCTTTACACAAAAAAATAAAAAATCATTAAAAAAAAAAACAAACAAACAACACACACATATATATAGTAGTTTTACAAGATCATTAGTTATATGTATATATATAGAAGATCTCACTAGTGCTAGAGAGAGGCCAGGAGAGTTGAACATGGATTTGGCCATGGTGGGTGCTGTGACTAAACTTGTTGCCATTCTGTTCTCGTTGCTGCCACCGTTACTATAAGGAATATCGGCGACGATTCTTGCTCCGCCGCCGGCGCCGCCGCCACTGCCACCCCAGTTGTTGTCAAGAAATCCCCCAAAACTCATCAAAGAAGCCACCTTTTCTCCTTTCTCAAGATACCCTTTTCCTTCTTCTCTTTCCTCTATAAGAAAATCACCTGCTGTTTAATTTTTTGTTCCGTACATGAGATTTGATGATGAAGGTTTGGGGAGCCCCAGGAGGTTTGGAAACCTCTAAGAAGGGAGAAATGAAATGGGATTTCGAGGAAAATCAGAATCCACCTCGTGCACGCGTGTGGTGTGTGGTCTATGTGTATGTGTAATAATCTATAGGCATATATATCTATCTATATATAAATAAATAAATAATAAAAAGTGTGTGTGGTAGGATAGGCTGTGGCTTGACAAGACTGAGGGAAAACGGAAGGATGTGAAGCTCCGGAAATATGGAGAGAGGGAGAGAGATAGAGGAGACAAAAGGATAAATCCCCCAATGTCTCACCTTTCTCTCTCTCTATGTAGCTTGAAATGAAATGTCTTCCTTTGTATCTATATATTTCACCTTCTATTATTTGAGAGAGAGAGAGACAGGAAGATAGAGAGAGAGAGGAGAAGGGGAGAGAAACCCTCTCTGGTTTTGGCTAGCTCATATTATAGTTGCCTTCCTCTCTCTCTTTCTCTCTCTGTATATATGTATATGAGCATGACATATATATCCTTCAGTTTAAGAAAACTTCTGATGATACCCAGAAGAGATAGAGGTAGAGAGAAAGAGAGAAGGAAAGTAAAATAAGCAATAAATGAGGGAACCCTAGTCTTAAGTGTGTGTTGTGTGTTATCTTGCTATATGATGCATGCTTGAAGCGGAAGAGAGAGAATATAAAAATATAAAAAAAGGGTTAGAAATGGGAGAGAAATAGAGCGAGAGAGAGAGAGAGGATTATAGATTTGCGAGCAGGAGAGAGAGAAGGGGGTAGAGAAAAAGGGAAAGATAAAATAGAAGGCAATATGTGGAGCAAGGGTTTGAAACCCGGACCGAGCCGGACGGTCCGACCGGTCGGACCGTCGGCCGGTGGTTAAAACGGCCCGATTACCTCTATTGGGCCGTTTTACTATGCAAGCCGTTTTGACCCGGAGTTGACCCGGGTCGACCGTTGTTGACCCGGAGTTGACCTGGGTTGACCCGTTGTTGGGCCGCTTTTGACCCGGCCAGAAATTTACAACTGCAGAAAAAAATATATCAACAGAAAAAAAATGAACTTGATTAAAAAAATATCTTCATCCTAATTATATTAAGTTATTAAGTATTAACAATATTTATATATTTAATTTTCATTAAATTATTACGTCACCGGTTCGACCGAACGGTCCAACCGTTTCAACCGTTTCAACCATGACCCGCTCAGTTTTTCGGCTCGACGTCCGGCTCGGGTTTTAAAACCTTGATGTGGAGTCTTCGAAGCCTTACAAATACATATGAATCCAAAAAGGATCGGTTGACTTACACCATCCTAACTCTACTTTTTAACTCTCTCGCTCTCTGTTTTTTTTTTCCTTAGAAGAAAAAGCCTGTGAATGACTGTGAAAATTTTGGCCAAAAAAAAAAAGAATGACTGTGAAAATTGCAATACACCTTTTTGATGACTTTTTGGGGAGAAGATAACAAAGAAAACGAAGTTTCAATGATGGAGGGTGTGCTTTAGAGAGAGATTCGTAGGGGGGGGATCTTAATTTAAGATTATCATTTATTTTTTTATAACATTGAAATTTTTTTAATGACTTTTATATTATTCTTCTTGTGATATTATGCAATAATTATTGAGAAAATGGAAAGGATACCTATTTTTGCATATGTATTAACAACTTTTAGCAATCATTAGGCAACTCAAAATGACTAATTTAGAAAGTAACGTTTTGTCATAATCCCTTAATTAGAGAAATGATAAAAAATACTTTCCAAATTTCAAAATCACAATAATTATTACATCAAATTAGATAATACTCCCTCTGCCCTAAAATATAAGCTAATACTTCCTCCGGTCCTTAATGTAAGAGCTAATCGTAAAAAAACGTTTCTAAAAAAACATGTGAACGTTAATTAGGTGTTTGGAGTTAATGTTTTTTTTCCAATATTGCTCATATTTATTATGATACTTTTAAGAGAGAGAAATATATGAACATTAATAAATATGAAAGAGAGTTCAGAGCAATGTAGGAAAAAACACATTAAATGAGGAGAGAATGTGAGATGAACTCTTATATTTGGGACCGAAATCATTCAAATTTTGGGCTCTTATATTAGGATCAGAGGCTCATTTTAGGGCCGGCTCTCTAGTTGGCTCTATCCTATCTCCCTCTCCTCTCAAACTTTTTGGGTGGTGGTGGGATCTCTTCTCTCGTCATCGTACGAGTTTTTCATCGGCGTCGCCTTCTCCGGTTCATGTCGGGGAAGGAGGCATCCGTCACTTTCATTGATCTGCTCTTATGTTCCTTTCATTTTCAAATAAATTGGTCTAGGAGTTTCGAAGACAAGAGAAATTTTTTCTACTCAATCTTCATCTAATGTATTAGTTTTGTGGGTATATTTGTTTCTGTGGGATCTACTCATGGAGCTTCTTTGAAAACCAATTTGATTGGTTTATTGCCGATAAGAGGTGTGGATCCTTTGGGATGTTCTTTGAACAACCACTACTCAATGGTTTTTCTACCGGTGACGGTTCTTTTCTACTCACAAATTCTCATGAAGGAAAGATGAAGAAAATGATAGGGGTTTTTGCGACGGTGGCGGCTCACTCCTGGCCTATGCATGTTTATCTTTTTATGTTTTCTATATATTTTTTTGCAGACCTATTTTGTATTGTAATTTTCTAGTTTAATAAAATCTTTATGCTTCTTGATAAAAAAAATATTAGGGATCAGAGGGAGTATCATGCAAATCCCTTTATTATTTGAGAAAACCGTTGAAAATCGTTTGAAAACAATCAATATGTTTGGAACATATTTTTTCCTAACTTTACCCATATTTAAGAAGAGAATAAGTGAGATGGTGATTGGATGAGAAAAGATGAGATTGTGTGTGTGTATGGAGAACGTGAGAGAGAAAAATTGAGTTACAAGAATTAGCATAGGACTTTAAATCTTTATACTGTTTTTTTTTAAAAAAAAGTTGTATCTTGTGAGTTTAAGTGACTAATCATATATTTTGTCTAATCTGCAAGCACTTGTCTAAAAATTTTAATACTCTCTTTCTTTCTTATTATGGTGCAATGCTTCTAATAATTATTGCAAATGCTCACCAATATTGATAGTGAGTAATTATTTAGTGATGATTTACTTCACAATAAATTATTTCGGTCATCATTGTTTTCTAAAAATATTAGTTTTGTTTGTCTTTCTTTTGGACATGGTTTAAAATTTAGGAGGATTATCTACATTTCAAAATTTGAGACTATATTATTTTACATTTTTTTACAAAAAATACAAAATAAAAATTTAAGATAGATATTGTATCAAAAAAATTAAAGATGTATATATTTCATTGCTGGGAGTTATGTACACATACTCAATTAGAAGAGTTTGAATAGCTAATAGGGTTATTTGAACACAGTTAAATAAAGGGTAGAATGTGCAAAAATGCTCATGTAGTTTGATCTAAGGTGCACCCAACACCATCGAGTTTGTTTTGTCCAAAAATGCCCATGTAGTTACTAAAATGGGTTAAAAGTGTTCATCATCCCATAAACACACACTAATGGTGTTAACTTTTTCAATGTTTAGGAAAACAAAAGATGCAAAAATACCAATAAGTTTGGTCTAGAATAATGTGCCTAATATCGCGAATTTGTTTGGACCGAAAATTGCCAACGTTGTACTCACTGATGTCATCAATATCATATAAGTGAGTATTAGTTCAGCCATTGTGAGAGACATTTTATGACTATACAAAAATTCCTTTAGATACTTTAAAGGGCATTTAGTTGTGCACATTCAAAGTATTTATTATGGTAGTACATATGGCTATGTGGTCTAGGATGTTTAGTACAATATCTTAAATTTGAAATCAGATTTCAAATCTAGTGTTAATGAATTGTGCAAAAATTGCAACCATTACTTAAATATGTTAGAATCTTAAGTTTTGATGAAGACCAAAACATGAAAGAGCATAATGAACACTTAGGAAGAATTAGATGAAAGTTAAAAATCCTAAGTTAGAACACAATCGGATGTAAAATCACAACCGGATGACTTAGAGCAAAAACAACGTAAGTAGCGCTTGCAGATGTAGTATACATCCGACAGCGGAAGTCAATTGAACACTAAGTCTGATCTCAGATAACCTAGTCCAAGTAGGATAAGCTTCCCATAGCAAAAATGTTTCCCATTGCACTTGATTATATTACTCTGTGGGACTAACATTTGTTTGCAGAACTTAGCTCTCACTTCCGATAGCAAAAGAGCATCCGATAGTGGACACTCTTTGCATTGCACAAACTTGGACTAACACTTGCAGATCGAAGCTCTTACTTCCGATAGCCAAGATCCATCCGATAGCAAGTACAAGAGTCAGAGACCGTGCAAGTGCTCAGATGTCAGAGTTGCTTTTTGTCAGAGCAAAGATGTTAGAGTTACGTTTCAGAAGTCCTCTGTGCAGAATTAATTAAAAGCAAAGTCAACCCTGCTAAACATTAATGAAGATGTACTTCTCAACGTTAACAAGGGATCAACGACTATATTCAAACAGACATATCTCAAATTGCCGCCCAAGCCATTGAGTGTTGGTAGCTGAGTATAAAAGAAATATCTTCAGCATTCATAGAAGAGAGATGAAGAACAACAAGCTTATTGTATGAGATATTGTAGTCTACATTCTTCTTATCTTCTACTCTCTGATCTTAGAGTTGTAATATTCTTAGAGAGAATTCTTGAGAGAATCATTTGTACTTAAGTGTTTAGCACAATCAGTTTATAGAGTGAATATATTATCAAATCCTCTAATTGATAGAGGCTGTTCAAAAGCTTGGTGCTTGAAGAACAGTGTTGTAACCTTACAAGAGTAAGGGGGAGTATTTAGAGGTTTTCTAAATCTCCAAGGTTTGCAGGTAAGCCCGTTGCAAAACCTGTGGGTTGTTAGGTGAACCCGTGTTTATGAAACCTAAGGTGTGAAGGCTTCTCTTGTGCCTGGATTAAACAAGAAGTTTAGTGGATTGAAAATCTCAGGTGAAGTCTGGGGACTAGATGTAGGTCAGGAAGTGACTGAACCAGGATAAATCTGTGTGTGTTTATTCTGTCGTTAATCTTCTTATTTCCAGCACCACACCATCATATACTTATTTGTGCATAGCATGATTCATTGTCAGTTTCATCAAGCACAAGAAGTCATGTTTTAAAGAGCATTTTAAGTTTTATTCCACCACCCAATTCACCCCCCTCTTGGGTGACGACCACACATTTAAAAATAGAAGACCTTAAATATCATTGCGTGAATAAAATATGAAGATAATATAAAATAGCATCAAACAACATGTTTCTATGCAAATTCTCCTACTTAAGTCTAAAGACAATGATATACATGAATAATGGATACTTCATTATGGCTTTACATGTGTAAGTGATAGTATACAATATCTAACATGTCATACAACTGTACGTGATAGTATAAAATATCTAATATACAATATTTAGTATGTCATTTTGGCATGCATGGAATCGGAGTTATGGATAATTCATTATGGCTTTACATGTGTACGTGATAGTATACAATATATATGTAGTACGTCGTACAAGTTAGTGATGTTGACTACCTCTTTCACACGAGCAACCAACTTTGACACTCATGGATAGTGTGCAAAGATGAGACAATGTGTTTGACAGTAGTAATGATCATATTAATATGGTGAAGAAAAAATACAAACTTTATGTTGCCTCAACTTAAAAGTGCAGTAAGTCGAGATGAGATAGACTTACGGAAACCCACATCCGTATTACCTGTAGCCAGATAACAAATTCTTGAAAACCGATGTCTTACAAAGTGAAAGCAATTGAAGGATTTGATTTTAGATATTGTGTGTGTCTATACTGAAGTCTATACAGTATTAATGATAAAATTAAATCGAAGTATGCTTTGTAGAAAAAGAGTAACACCGTATCATGAGAATCATACCACATGTACTTGCAAATAGGAAGCAAGTGAATGGACCCCTGTTTCACTGCTATGTGAGTCCATAGAAAGGTTTCATATTGTCTTGATGTCCTTTGACCTTGACAATTTCATGAAAATATATTTTGATATCTGATGCCTTAGTGTATATGTTATAGGGCAAAGGTGCAAAAATATGACTAAACTTTACCCTAAGTTGCATTTCTATGACTAAAGTTTCGCAAGGAGCAAAAATACCACCAAACTTGGGATCGAGGTGCAAAACTATGATTTCCGTCAAATATGATGGTGTTGACCGTTAGTCTTAGACATGTAGGATGCTGAGTGTGCAATAATGATCATGTGGCATGCTGAATAGATTTATGTGGGGCCCACATATAATAAAAAACAATTTCCTCCCTCCCTCTTCATCCCTTCCAAACACACCCTTACCCCCCATCAGATCAGGAATTGATTTCAATAACAGAAGGAACCCCATTGTGGGCCCCACATAAATCTATTCAGCATGTCACATGGTCATTATTGCACACTCAGCATCCTACATGTCGAAGACTAACGGTCAACACCGTCATATTTGACGGAAATCATAGTTTTGCACCTCAATCCCAAGTTTGGTGGTATTTTTGCTCCTTGCGAAACTTTAGTCATAGAAATGCAACTTAGGGTAAAGTTTAGTCATATTTTTGCACCTTTACCCTATGTTATATTGTCATGAAAAATGCTATCATTGGAGTGACAATTGGATGAAAGGAAGATTTAGTTGAGAGATACACACCATGCTAGTGTCTAAGGTCAACCCATTATGACGTTAATGTGCTAATATCATAAGCATGGATGTTATACATATGAGAAAGGTAATCTAAGTTTCTACTAACTCGAAACAGATTAGATTAGTAATGACAAAAGTGTATTTGAGTAAATTTTCAATAAAATGATCGAGATGCACTCTAGGGTAGTTTTGTGATGTTCCCTGAGAAAGTTATTTCTAGTATAAAGCTAATAAAAAAGGATGCCACGCTCACGCAATTACAACAGAGCACTATGAAAGAAGGATACAAAATCAAGAGACTTGATCCCTAGCATCTAACCACCAAGTGTGAGTGGGATATGTTATAAAAAAAATACTCATCGAAAAACTTCTGGATATACATATATCTTTGATGGTTACTTTTGAGGTAAAAAAGAACCTTTAAATAATGATATTTAAAGGTCCTTGGTGCTTTGAAATATCTCTGACTAACAACTTTGCTGATTCGATTTAATGTTTTAATGTTAATAATAGTTATAGTGGATCTTTGTTAATGACTTTGGAGAATTAGCCATGTTTTGAGATTTATTTAAACGTAATTGCTTATTCTTGTGAGGTGTCTCTGGATTGTCATTCTCTAGAACTTGTTTGTATTCTTTGTTGAAATTTGTTATATATAGTTCAGTGAAGCTTGGTAAAGGCATTAATTTCACACCCGATTCATCTCATACACAAACCATAAACACTCTTATCATTGTTCACCCATTGTACTATTCACTTTATGTTATTGTGTTGTTGTGTCAATGTTTGAAGAATTGCTTCATTGCTTGTTTAGATTAAATTGGGGTGGGGGGAAGAAAAACGAGAACACCATTCGCTGAATATAAGCATATCATGCATATCATATATAAAAAAGTGAAAATACAAAAACTAGAAAAGCTTTTGAGAAAAAGAAAATAGAATAATGAAAAAGTTCGAGAAGTTGAAATAAAAGGGTGAACAATAAGATGAAATTCGTGGCTGTCACCCAAGAGGGGGGGGTGAATTGGGTGAGGGAATAAAAACTTAAACTCTTTTCGAAAGACTGCTTGTGCTCGGTGATGATGATAATAAATAATGCTATGCACAAGTCAGTATGCTATGTGATGCAAAATAGAATGATCAAGTATAAGTATATGCACACATAAATTTATCCTGGTTCGGTCACCCAGACCTACATCCAGTCCCCAGGCTACACCTGAGATTTCCAATCCACTATTCTTGTTTAAACCGGGCACAAGAGAAGCCTTTACACTTTAGGTTTTACGAGCACGGGTTCACCTAACAACCCACAGGTTTTACAACGGGTTCACCTGCAAACCTTACCGCAAGTTTTACGGGATCACTTGCAACCTTACAAACGCAAGTTTTACGGGCTAACTTGCAACCTATGGAGATTTAGAAAACCTTCTAAATGCTCCCCCTTACAAAATGTAAGATTACAATTATGTTCACTCTATGAACTGATTTTGTTAAACACTTAAGCTCAAAACTAACTCTCTCAAAGAGTGGATGATGTTACTCACTTAAGTACAAATGAATCACTCTCTAAGAATATTACATATCAAAGTCCGAGAGTAGAAGATGAGAGGAATGTAGAATAGTGTTTTTCAGATAATAGCCCTGTTCTCTCTCTCTTTTTCAAGCCCCCCCTTCAGAAATGAAGAACATCCCTTTTATACCAGTCTCTGAATATCTAGCCGTTGGAGAGGCAATAAGATCGTTTGATTATAGACGTTGGGGCCTTGTTTACGTTGTCCTCATTAATGCACAGCAGGGTTGACTTTGCTTTATCTGAAAAGGTGCTCTGACCATGCTGTTCTGTCAACACTGTTCTGACAATACTATTCTGACAAAAGTCGTTCTGACATCTGAACACTTTGTACGGTCCGACTCTTGCTTGCTGTCAGAGAGGACTTCGTTCCTCAAGCATAAGTCCAGGATGTTAAGAGACTCACTATCGGAAGCTCTCTTGCTATCTGAAGCTCGTGGACTCTAACATTTTGCTTGCTATCACATAGAGGAACTTTGTCTTCCAAGCACTTGTCCATGAATGATAAGAGTGCTTTGCTATTGGATCCTCTCTTGCTATCAGAAGCTCTCTTATGGACTCTGACTCTTGTGGGCAGTATGAGCTTTGACACCTTGAGTGAATCTTCAGATTATGTTCTCATACTCCTCATGCTTGGTAGGTAACAATGTTGTTTGAATGTGTCTGTTATCCTCTTGTTACCGTTGGAAGGAACATCTTCTTAAATGCTTCAGCAGGGTTGACTTGCTTTATCTCTGAAAAGTAGTCCTGACACCTCTGCTCTGTTAAAAGCATTCTGACACTGCATCTCTTTGAACGTTCAGACATTCTGATTGCTTGCGGAAGCAACTTCTCATCCGGAAGCAACCTTACTGAGTGTGCTGCACTTGAACGTTAGTTTAGCAATATAATCATATAGTCTCATGCAGTGGGTGATCCTAAGTCTAAGGTGTATCCGGAAGCACTTCTACATCCGGAAGTAAATTCACTTGATGAGGGATTTAGTTCACCATGACTTGCTCTCGCTTAGTCTATTTCATTCCACCACTCAGCGCTAGTCACTGAGCTATCGGAAGCACTTTTACTTGACGTGGTGAATTCACTGACGCTTAGGGTGAAATCTATTCTATCAGTCTGCGCCAGTCAAGATCTAACAGGAAGCAACTTCACTTGATGTTGCATTTCCGCTGACGCTCGGGGTTATATCTAGTCTATCAACCTGCGCCAGTCTAAATCTAATAGGAAGTGCTTTCACTCGGCGAAGTAGACTTACTGACGCTTGGGGTAATAACTATTCTATTGCTCTGCGCCAGTCTAAGTCTAACAGGAAGCGCTTTCACTTGGGGAAGTAGACTCACTGACGCTTGGGGTAATATCTATTCTGTCGCTCTGCGCCAGTCTAATTCTAACAGGAAGCGCTTTCACTTGGGGAAGTAGACTCACTGTCGCTTGGAGTAATATCTATTCTATCGCTCTGCGCCAGTCTAAGTCTAACAGGAAGCAAACTCACTTCCGATTGAAACATAGCTTAGTCTTAAGGTTTTGTGTACCTAATTCTCATGGACTAAGTTAAATCCCTAGTGAGTTACTCGCTGCCGCTGGGGGATGACACATTTATCCGCGTGCGCGAGTCCTAGTCTATCCGGAAGTGATTCCGCATCCGTGAGCGCTAGTCTTGATTCATTCGGAAGTGAATCTGCATCCGGTTGTGACTCTAGTGCTAATACTTCCGGAAATGATCTTGCATTCACAAGTGATCTAACTCAGGGTTCTAACCATGTCATCTAATCCTTCCTAAGTGTTAATTATGTTCTTTTAAGTACTAGACCATATCATACCTAAGTCACCATCAAAACTTAAGATTCTAACATTCTCCCCCTTTTTGATGATGACAAACCCATAGATGACTAGAGAACATAATTAAACTTAGATCATTTCCAGAGCTATATTTCATTCCCAGTTCTCTCCCCAGATATCTTATCTTTCAGCTCTAGACATCTCATGTCTCATCTCTAGACATCTCGTGTCTCATTTCTCTCCCCCTTTTGGCTTCATCAAAATTCAACAAGTGCAAGCTAGCCTTAGGGATGGGGATACTTCTATCGTTCTCCTAGGAATGGGCTTTCTACCTAATATTTCTCCCTATTCTTCCTAAATATTATGTAGGATAACTAGACAGTGTGAGACAGAAGGAAGAAAATATTGATTCAGTATTCTAAGTGTGTTTACTCTCCCTAACCATTATGCAAGATAACAGAACATGTTTTGCAAGAATTAAGTCTAGATCAAAACATACAAAAACAGTTCTCTTTTTGAAGGTGAAAGTTCCTTTTTAAATATAAAAGACATCAAAAGTAATTTTGACCTTCTTGAAATGATTAACATGATATCAAAATAATTTTGGTGCGTTTAAAATGATGATTATGATATCAATTGAAAATTTGTGATTTTTAAATTCGTGATACCAAATGAAATCAAATGAAATATGTGAGTTTGAACTTGTGATATCAAATGAAATGATTGAATGCCAAGTGAAATTTGTGATACCATGTGAAAAATGAAATCAAGTCAAATGAAATTTGTGAGTTTAAAGTGCCAAAAATAATTTCCAAATAATTGCATCACAGCATCTCAAGAGTTTATTATCTATGACAGCATGCAACTCTCTATTTTCAAGGGATCATTATCGAGTAATGTCCTTTACTTCTCTTCTATATTAAGGTTAATCATTACTGAATCAAGAAAGGAAGCATATAAGAGAGGTATGTTATCAATTTACTTTCCAGCGTGTCATATAAAGGATACAGATGTGTGAGCTAGGATGATTTTCTAAAGCAGTGAATGATTTTGAAGTCAATGCAGATTGAGCAAAGAAATCCTAAATTGACACCCTTACCAATGCCATGTATGCATCATATATAAGAGATGGTAAGGTGTAGATGTTACCACAGATGAGGAATCTCCAGACTCTATTAGACTCATGAATCTTAATCATATGCAGATAAGCATGCTTCCTGACATCTTCAAGAGATGTGCTATCTCAAGTGGAAACCCCTAGTGCAAGTGCTTTGATGATTCGCTTCGGCAAGCTGAGCTACAACCAAAAGCAGACATGACTGGGCAGTCACTCTACTCTTCCCATGGTTCAATAGTTGGCCTGCTATCGAAAGCGCTGATTGTTGCGAAAGCATCCTTGCTCAAACTTGATGATTGGGCCTTCATGTGCTTGAGGAAACAAGTGCTTTTCTGATGGTCAGTGAAAGAACTTAAGATTTAACATTGGAGACCATCCTCTGGACATTCAAGTCAATCTGTGTTAATCACCACAAGTTAATAATTTTAAGAAATCATGCTTGCTAGTTGGTTTAAGAAAATATGAACAATGATTATGTGAAAACTAATTTTGAAATTGTCTATACGTTCACATAGTTTCACTATCAAGACATGAACTCTATTTATACTCTCATAGATAAATATCAATGTTATAGTACAAAGAGTATCAAACAGGTGGCATACTTTCAGAGTTTCATAAGCAAGTATAGTTCAATAAATATGCCTCAAGGATGTTCATGTTAGATCATGAAGACATGTGAATTTTTAACATAATGAAATTTTGAAAAATCTTCATCCTCACAAAAATGAAATACTGGAAATTTTCATGCTCACAGAATAGTTTGATTTTAAGACTAAATTCGGTTTACAAAAACAACCAAATTTCAGCATATGATTACGAGAATAATTTCCGAATTTTTGCTCAAGTTCTTCTAGATATGCTCAGTGTGATCTCACTGTTCTTAGGATATCAACAAGCTTGAAATTAATACAGATTATAGCATGCTTGTGATTCTATGCCATGTTTTACAGATCTTAGCAGAGTTCAATTCAAGGCATTTCCTAAGATTTCTAATGCATGTCAGACAAGAGAGAGTCTATCCATTTAATTTCACAACAGAATATGTAAGGGATAGAAATGCTCATGTGTATTTGCGAGAGTTTCTCAGGGTTGGTATAGCCATTCCACACATCTTGATAAGAGACATTTTCGTTGTCATTCTCTCTTGGTTATATTCATTGTTCAAGCTTCAATAATCTGTGTCAACATTCTTAAACCACAAACTTGAACTGAGATCATTAGTAGATTGAGAACTTAAAGATGTAATTAAGAGGGATGTATTGTTCTCGAAACCATAGCTGCTTATGCATTGAAAAGCTTGATGCAAGAGATACCACATGAAATGGAAAATCAGAAATAACTTTTGAGTGCTATCATGAGGTATGGTTGTCATGTAGATTTAAAGAAGATCAGAATTTGTTTTGAAAGTTTGTATATCAAAAGGATCTTTCAAAAATCAAGGTGAATGCATAAACTATTTTCTTTCATGAAAGACGCCCTTAAAAGATTCGCTAAGCATATATGAGTAAAACTGTTAAGCCCATCATGCATTTACTACCCAAGTGATTGTTCGAGTAAAGAGGAAGGTAGGAATGATATCACCATCTATGCGTGACGAATGCTTATCAAGACTTGACTGATTGTTCAGATGAGATAAAGTCCTGAGTCTTGCTGAACCTCGGAATTGCCTTTCCCAAGAAGATCTTCTATACTTATCCTTGGTTCGAAGCACTTTCTTCTGAGAGTTAAGATTCAAGTGCCTTTTCAATGTTGATCGAGGAGTCCACTCTCTCTTGTTCTTCTCAGGATAGTTGAATGGAACTTTGTGATAGCTCATCCTTGAGACAGAACCATTGTTCCTGGTGGTTGCAGATTGCTTCTTATGATTGTACCAGGGGTTTTCAGCAGTTGCATCGCCACGAGTTCTCTCCTTTGGGGTAAGAGAAACTCTTGATCTTTCCTGCACAAGTAAGGCACTAGGAGGATGTTTTGGTACCCATTTGTACTTGGGTCCTACTTGGTTAGCACTGGACCTTACTTGTCCTTTAGGAATCCATACAAATTTATTTCTCACATTTAGATTTCTTCTAAGACTGCATGTGTGAGAAATATGTCCTAATCTACCACAATAATGACAGATAATGGAATGATAATCAAAATGGGGTTTTCTATCATTATCATGATTAGTTTTCTTTAGAAAAGCTTTTTGTTCCTTTGAAATCTCAGTTTCTTTTGAAAGCTCTTCTTTTTCCTTCAACAAGTGTTTACAATCAAAACATTTTTCAAGACATGTTGAAGTTTTCCCTGCCGATCGTGGGCTAACTATCGGAACCACTAATTCTTTAAAAGAAACCTTGGAAACTTTGGACGTAGAAGAAGAAATTAGTTTTTGCAAGTTTCCTATCTTTTTCTTTTAAGCCTAGAAGTTCTTTTGCAAGTTTACAATATTCGGTATATAACTCATTGTATGCATCTTGCAATTTAGAAAGTTCAAGTTCAGATCCAGATACCTCACTTTCTGAATCTTCTAGGCAGAAATGGATACTCTCCTCACTGAAGCCTGCTTCCTCAATATCAGCTTCCAGAAGCTCATCAGTAGATGATCCATAACGAGCACGAGTTGAGCTTTGGACAGCTGCGCTTTCAAGAGATGGGTTAGAAGCATATATCACATCAAGAGTATTCCAAATGTCTTTAGCACTAGAGCAATGTTTGATTTTCTGGAAATCATTTTCAGTTAAGCCTTTGTATAAAATTTGCATTGCTCTAATATTTAAGGAAAACAAATTTTTCTCCTTTTCAGTCCAGTTTCCTCTAGGTTTGAAATCAAAATCATTTTCAAAAATATCCCACATTTTCAAACTAGTGGATTGTATAAAACTTTCCATTCTTGCTTTCCACCAACAAAAATCAATATTTTCTAACACAGGTGGAATGGTATGATCAAAGCCTTTGGAAAACATTTTAACCCAAATCAGCCAAGGTCTTTACACTTGAGATCGTTGGATCCTTTAAACAAGTGACCTGCTCTGATACCAAATGAAATTCGTGGCTGTCACCCAAGAGGGGGGGGTGAATTGGGTGAGGGAATAAAAACTTAAACTCTTTTCGAAAGACTGCTTGTGCTCGGTGATGATGATAATAAATAATGCTATGCACAAGTCAGTATGCTATGTGATGCAAAATAGAATGATCAAGTATAAGTATATGCACACATAAATTTATCCTGGTTCGGTCACCCAGACCTACATCCAGTCCCCAGGCTACACCTGAGATTTCCAATCCACTATTCTTGTTTAAACCGGGCACAAGAGAAGCCTTTACACTTTAGGTTTTACGAGCACGGGTTCACCTAACAACCCACAGGTTTTACAACGGGTTCACCTGCAAACCTTACCGCAAGTTTTACGGGATCACTTGCAACCTTACAAACGCAAGTTTTACGGGCTAACTTGCAACCTATGGAGATTTAGAAAACCTTCTAAATGCTCCCCCTTACAAAATGTAAGATTACAATTATGTTCACTCTATGAACTGATTTTGTTAAACACTTAAGCTCAAAACTAACTCTCTCAAAGAGTGGATGATGTTACTCACTTAAGTACAAATGAATCACTCTCTAAGAATATTACATATCAAAGTCCGAGAGTAGAAGATGAGAGGAATGTAGAATAGTGTTTTTCAGATAATAGCCCTGTTCTCTCTCTCTTTTTCAAGCCCCCCCTTCAGAAATGAAGAACATCCCTTTTATACCAGTCTCTGAATATCTAGCCGTTGGAGAGGCAATAAGATCGTTTGATTATAGACGTTGGGGCCTTGTTTACGTTGTCCTCATTAATGCACAGCAGGGTTGACTTTGCTTTATCTGAAAAGGTGCTCTGACCATGCTGTTCTGTCAACACTGTTCTGACAATACTATTCTGACAAAAGTCGTTCTGACATCTGAACACTTTGTACGGTCCGACTCTTGCTTGCTGTCAGAGAGGACTTCGTTCCTCAAGCATAAGTCCAGGATGTTAAGAGACTCACTATCGGAAGCTCTCTTGCTATCTGAAGCTCGTGGACTCTAACATTTTGCTTGCTATCACATAGAGGAACTTTGTCTTCCAAGCACTTGTCCATGAATGATAAGAGTGCTTTGCTATTGGATCCTCTCTTGCTATCAGAAGCTCTCTTATGGACTCTGACTCTTGTGGGCAGTATGAGCTTTGACACCTTGAGTGAATCTTCAGATTATGTTCTCATACTCCTCATGCTTGGTAGGTAACAATGTTGTTTGAATGTGTCTGTTATCCTCTTGTTACCGTTGGAAGGAACATCTTCTTAAATGCTTCAGCAGGGTTGACTTGCTTTATCTCTGAAAAGTAGTCCTGACACCTCTGCTCTGTTAAAAGCATTCTGACACTGCATCTCTTTGAACGTTCAGACATTCTGATTGCTTGCGGAAGCAACTTCTCATCCGGAAGCAACCTTACTGAGTGTGCTGCACTTGAACGTTAGTTTAGCAATATAATCATATAGTCTCATGCAGTGGGTGATCCTAAGTCTAAGGTGTATCCGGAAGCACTTCTACATCCGGAAGTAAATTCACTTGATGAGGGATTTAGTTCACCATGACTTGCTCTCGCTTAGTCTATTTCATTCCACCACTCAGCGCTAGTCACTGAGCTATCGGAAGCACTTTTACTTGACGTGGTGAATTCACTGACGCTTAGGGTGAAATCTATTCTATCAGTCTGCGCCAGTCAAGATCTAACAGGAAGCAACTTCACTTGATGTTGCATTTCCGCTGACGCTCGGGGTTATATCTAGTCTATCAACCTGCGCCAGTCTAAATCTAATAGGAAGTGCTTTCACTCGGCGAAGTAGACTTACTGACGCTTGGGGTAATAACTATTCTATTGCTCTGCGCCAGTCTAAGTTTAACAGGAAGCGCTTTCACTTGGGGAAGTAGACTCACTGACGCTTGGGGTAATATCTATTCTGTCGCTCTGCGCCAGTCTAATTCTAACAGGAAGCGCTTTCACTTGGGGAAGTAGACTCACTGTCGCTTGGAGTAATATCTATTCTATCGCTCTGCGCCAGTCTAAGTCTAACAGGAAGCAAACTCACTTCCGATTGAAACATAGCTTAGTCTTAAGGTTTTGTGTACCTAATTCTCATGGACTAAGTTAAATCCCTAGTGAGTTACTCGCTGCCGCTGGGGGATGACACATTTATCCGCGTGCGCGAGTCCTAGTCTATCCGGAAGTGATTCCGCATCCGTGAGCGCTAGTCTTGATTCATTCGGAAGTGAATCTGCATCCGGTTGTGACTCTAGTGCTAATACTTCCGGAAATGATCTTGCATTCACAAGTGATCTAACTCAGGGTTCTAACCATGTCATCTAATCCTTCCTAAGTGTTAATTATGTTCTTTTAAGTACTAGACCATATCATACCTAAGTCACCATCAAAACTTAAGATTCTAACATAAGACACGTTTTTATGGCAACTTACAATTGATGCTTAAATTGAATTTGAATATGAGCAAAGGCACAACATCATCATCTTTCATTCATTTCCATCATATCATATGGCCTTTTAACATTTGAACTTTTGAAAGTTCTTTTGATGCACATGTATACGATGACATAGTCACAAAACATTGATATGTCAAGAAAGAGAATTTAACCAACTTACGGGATGTTGGGGCTAATTTCCTACCGTTTGGACACTTCTGAGGTAAAAATTGAGTCTTTTTATGATTACTTTTTAGTGAAAATAGACCTTAATCTCCACGTAAGTTCTAGAGTGTAGGAAGATTCAATGTATAATTTTGAAGTTTAAAGAATGTGATGCACCCATAAAATAAATTTCACGAGAGTTATTTGTAAAAATTTGCCTATAATTTTATTATAATATTCTATTGTTTTTTACTATATGTAAAAGTATATGTAATGAGCAAAATGTGAATCAGATGGATTAAACATGTGTGTGTGGATGGAGTTGAGAAAGTCTCCGCAATACTGGGGGCATGATTCTTCAATTATACTCCCTATTGGGGCCTTCCACTCTTTGCAGAGAATGGTCTACATTCGTCTCCCTCACCCTCTATTCTGAAACCGACCCGTCATTTTTATCTTTTTTAAGTTTTTCCCTCATCCATACTCTTTTTTATATACATTCCCTCATCCATACCCTTTTGGATTTATCAGTATCTAACATTACCAACAACTGAGTTATCCTCCTAGCCTAAAAAAAAACGGAGTTAACCGGTCTACCAAAATGTAAGCTAATGGCTATACAAACCTTGTGTGGTGTAATTCCGGTGTCAATTATTCAACCATACAAACAAGGGTTTAGGTGCATTTTTAATACTCTAAAATATAGCAAAGTGCACATAACATAATATACAATATTGTGGTCTATTTGTAATAACCAAGAATTATTTTCGTGACTTATTTAGTAACGACGTTAAATAAGTCAAGTTTGACTGTTATGTGTCAAATTTTGACCGTTAACTTGTGGGGTAAAGGAGCATTTTCAGTACTCTAGAATATAGAAGGAGCACCAAACATAATATACAATATTTAAACACCATAAACAACTAAATCACAATATTATTTAAAGTGTAAAATAATTAAACACTACAAAGTTATAAAGATCCATAGAATATTCTAGTATCATGCATGTATAAACTAATAAGTCATTAGTATTTTACATATATAAAAAAGTTAGCAAAGAATCAAAAACTAAACAGGTTGGTCTTACTGAGTTAAAACGGGTTGGGCATACTGGCTCGACCCGAATTAAAATTGGTTGGTCATACTGACTCGACCCAAATTAATGGCTCTATGATGTAATAGAAGAAGAGTTGTTTCTATCTTATTACATAGTTATAAATTTAAAATAAATGTTCCTTAAATTGTCATTTAAACATACATATATTACATCATTATGTCACATCAGATTTTATCTTACAAAAGTGAGTTTTAGCTAACGAATTAACAGATAAGGAATGAAAATAATTCTTGGTTATCACAAATTGACCAAAATATTGTATATTATGTTTGGTGCCCCTACTATATTTTAGAGTACTGAAAATGCTCCTTTACCCCACAATTTAACGGTCAAAATTTGACACATAACGGTCAAACTTGACTTATTTAACATCGTTACTAAATAGGCCACAAAAATAATTATTGGTTATCACAAATGGACCACAATATTGTATAATTTGTCAGGTGCACTTTACTATATTCTAGAGTACTAAAAATGCACCTTAACCCTACAAACAACAACAAGAAGAAGAAAGCCTTATTCACTACGTGTGGTTGAGTACATAGATCATATGATGTCATTATGCTCTATCAGTAACCAATTATTTGGGTATATTATTATTATTATTCACCAATAGATCTCATTCCATAAGTTTGTTGAGTAAATATAAGTAGAGGAAAATTTATATAACCCAATTTTGAACCTTATGGTTATAAGCAATTAATTTTTATCATTTCCTTAAATTACTTGATGAAAAGTCAAGGGGATATTTGCACTCAAGTTCAAAGTAAGCTAAGAGATTTAATTCTAAAGAGTTTTTAAGGAGTTGTTAATGACAAATATAGACAAGTGAAACAACTTTGGTAAGTTGCTAATAAAACCGTTTGATATTAAATTTCTTACTTTTTTCATCAACAAAGAATTTATTACTTGAGACTATGGTGCAATGGTCCCAAATTATTCTTTATAAATAACAATTAAGAATTAGCTTGTAATAATATAAAATATAAATTGTTTTTCAATCTTAATCTATTATCGTACCATATTTTCACTTGTATTAGTAAAGTTTGGATTCACAAAATTTTTTCTTACAAGCTGTGTTTTTTACTGGATCTTGAAGACGTTTATATTTTAACCCATTTAAAAAAAATTATGAAAAATTTCATAGCAAAATTTTTAGTGTTTTCTTTACACTTGAATAATTTAATAAAATTATCTTCCCTTCTTATGGTGCATCTGTCGTATATTGTAGTCTTCATTAATTAACAAGTGTTAATAACTCCTTGAGACTTTTTTGAAATTAAGTATTTTAATTGGGATATAGGTGCATTTGCCCACTCATTTTTTTTAGGTCTGAGGCCTCTTCCATATAAAAAGGTATACCATATCCTAATATATATATATATATATATATATATATATATGTATATATATGTATATGTGTATATATATATATGTAGATATATATGTATATGTATATATATGTATATGTGTATATATATATATGTAGATATATATGTATATATATGTATATGTATATGTATATATATAAATGTATATATGTATATATATATATATATAAGGTAAAGAGAAGGTTTGTTTGTTCTATGTTATGTCATAATAAATATTTAATATGAATGTGAAATTTTGTCATTTATTTATTGTGCATTCTATTAGTGTATATTACATAAGGGTGAAATTCAAAAATTGTTATAGTTTTATAAGAGTTAATAGGATTCAAACTTTTTTAATTATGTGAACATATTACAAAAATTACCCGAAAAATATTTATTGTAAATTGCTCTCATGATGAGGAAATTCATTGGTGTAATTGAAATATTACATTTAGAATTACAAGTCAAAAACAAATCTCTCTACTAACTCTTTCACTAAGGACCATAGATAGTAATTAAAGTCAAATTAAGAAACAAGGGGGAATGACACAAACTACTAGAGAAAATACATTTACCAGCACACATTATTTGTAAAATGAAAGGTAAATAATTACATGCGCTTTAAGCACTTCGAAAGGATGAAGAAAATTTTGATTATTTTTTGAATTGGATCCCCTTTACAAGCGCTTAAAGTTCTTGTAAAGGCATAAGCATGTAAAACCCTATTTACATGCGCAAAAGCATGTTCAAAGGTTTCAGCCTTCACACGGGCTTTAGGCCCATGTAATGTGGTTATTAATTTTTTAAAAATAAATTTGGTTAAATTTTATATTTAATATTTATTAAAAATATTGTTTTGTTTTAAATTTATACATAAATACATAAATTAATAGAAAAACTTAATTTACTTCTTAAATATAAATTTTTTTATTACATTTTAAATTAAAAAATAGCGTGAATTGCCTTTAGAAGCGCTTAAAGTGCTTCCAAACTTCAGTGTAGCCATTGGAAGCACTTTAGGCGCTTACAAAAGTTACATGTAATGTGATTAATTTTTTAAAATCGATTTTGTTAAATTTTACATTTAATATACAATAAAAAATAATATTTTTTATTCCAAATTTTAATTTCTACAGTCTTGACCATTTCCAAAAACATAAATTAATTCATAAACTTAATTCATAAATTTATAAGAAAATTCAAAAAATGTTTGCATCTTTTCTCAAATATAAATTATTCATAAATACATAAACTAATACAAAAACTTAATTTATGCGTTATAGTTCATAGATATATGGGATAATATCACAATAAAGTGGCCAAGAGACATGGATTTATATTAAAATTCTATGCAAATTTAGATAAGATTAAACCATAGTTATTAAGATTTCTAATTGAGTTGCCAAAAACAATTATGTCATCAAGAGTTGTTAATAACAACTTAATCAATGACATTAACATCAATCTCATATAGGTTATTAGGGATTTTAAATAAAATTTCATGATTCTTAATGTCTTGGTTACATTTTCTTTTGTCCTACAAGAACCTATGTGTGATTTCCCCAAACAACAATCACCTATGGTCATTTTACCATTGGTAAAGGTAAAAATTTAACAATAATTCTTTTTTGCTATATACACCAATCATAATAATTCTATCTATATTAAACTTCATGTTTACCCTATGTTATAGTCAGTCCCAAACCCAGGTAAAGGAGGATGGTTGTGTTAGTACTTGACAGCTAACATAAAAAATTTGTCATATCTTATATATGAACGTGGACATACATACATACATACATACATACATACATACATACATACAATATTATGCTAATGCTAGGTCATTATCCATAAGTAACATGATGTATTGCTTGAGTACAGTAAGTAATAGAGCAAGAGCCACTGCATATCTGAAATGCAATTTATTTTAAGATAGCAAGATCACTACATACTCGCCTGGATGCAGTGTTAAGTTAAATTAGCAAAGTCTATTGCACTCTAATGGATGGGGTCGACTAAAGAAGATAGTTCATAAGAGTAATAACAAGTTTGGTTATGGAATTGAGACGCTAAATGACAAGAATTATGAGGTGGAACAGGTAATGAGTAAGCACATGAAGAGTATATTGTGTTTGCAGGAAATAAACAAGATGGGTGGAGAGGGAAGTGGAGAAATGAAAATTAATGCATGGATCTAAACTTTGGTACACATGAAAGATAAAAGGAAGAAATTGTTTTGGATCATTGGTGATAATGAATGGAGAAAGAATGTTGTGGGAGTTAAGAGGATTATGGATCAAATCATATCTGTGAAAGTTATTGTGCGTTTCAGGAGTTGAACGATCAAGGGCAGACTATTATAGATTTTTTCTTAGCATACAACCATAAGATTGTTAATACTTGTTATAGAAAGCAAGAAGAACATTTAATCTCCTGCAAGAGTGGAACTCACAGGTCTCATATTGACTTCTTTTTTACAAGAGATCAAGATAGAAAATTGTGTACTAACTAAAAAGTGATTCCTGGCTATGTTGTGACCACTAAACATAGACTAACATAGACTATTAGTTGAAGGTATAAAACCAAAACGTCGGACAGTCTTCAAACCAAAGATCAAGTGGTAACGATTAAAGAGGGAGAAGCGAGAAACTTTTAAGAGAAAATTATTATTGAAACAAGGGGTGTGAGAATTGTAAGGACATACTAACATAATGTGGAAGAATTTGGCAACAAGGAGGAAATAGTCGTTAGAGAAATTTTTGGACAATCAAGAGGTTTTGGACCTCGAGATAAGAAGACTTAGTGGTGGGATGAGGAAGTTCAAGAAAAGGTGCGAACAAAGACTGCAAGACCCTTGATTTCTAATCTGGTGTAGGAATTACTTGTTTCAATAAAAAAATTATAGTCTTTTCTCAATTAAATTTCAATAGAAACTATCTAAATTTAGTGGGAGTATTACATTTTCTCTATGTTTAATACATGAATATCATTGGTGCACCTCACGAAAACTTGGGTATTAGAAACGCTCCTATGGCCAAAGTTTAGTATTAGATTTGCACCTTTGCTCTTTTATTTATTTCACTTAATTTAATGGCATTTTTAAAGAGAGCTATGTGTTAAATGCCATCATTAAATTATGTTATTATTTAGAGCATTTTTTAAACCCGTTATGTTGAAGTTATCGACAGATTCAGCTCATACATTGTAGCATTTTTCTCTATTTGCTTCGTTCTCTACTCTTGCTTTTATAAAATGTTTTTGTTATTTGTTCAGTCCTAAAGTGGAAAATAACCCATGTAATTGTCATGAAGGTGCAAAAACACTATGTAAAATTTTTAGAGTAAAACTATCCATTAAATTTCAAAACTGGAGCAAAAATGTCTATTACCATTAATTTTTTTAGTTTTTCACCCATCATCCTCTGTCTCTTTATCATCACACAAGGACAAATAATTCCATAAGTTTGTCATGTGTTTGGTAAGTGATGACGCGACAGGAGATGATGAATGAAAAGTCAATAAAATTAATGGTGATGGGCACTTTGCCCCAGGTTTGAAATTTTATGGGTAGTTTTACTACAAAAAAATTTACATGGAGGGTATTTTTACACTTTTGGGACAATTACTTGTGCATTTTTGCACTTTTGCCCTATGTTCTATTATGCTAATAGAATAGTTTAAAATGGGCAGCTATATAGAAGGAAAACATTGCACTGATAAGGTTAGTTTTTCATTAGTTGTTTTTTTAATTTAGTTTATTTATTTATTCTTTTTCTATTTATTGTTTTATCTCTAATAATAATCTTTTCCCGATTAACTTCTTTTCTGCATAGGTCATCAATCTTGTTCTGTTTAGTTTGTCATCAGTCTTGTTTAATTTCTGGTTAATGATATATTAATGACATGTTTCTATTTAGACCATTTATTTAACGGTTTTATTAAATAAATGTGCTAAATAGATTTTTTTTAAAAGAATAATCTTTGTATTTTCATAAAAATTTAAAATAAAATATTTGATTTAACGGCGTTTGAGCAGTCGTAGCCATGTTCATTAAAATAATCTTTGTTTTGCAGCAGTTGTTAAACGTCAAGAAGTAGGAGTTTTTTCCCAACATAGTGGTAGTTTAAAACCGTCCACAAGTTAAAATTTTCAGATTTCCCTTCTTCATTTAAGCAATGTTTGGTGTCAATTAAAAGCGCGATTAAGAAACGCCTCTAAATTTCCAACATTTATTTGAGCCCAAGAAAATCTATTTCTTTGTCCCCATATATATATGTCACTTTTAGTATGAACATACATCAACCCCGCCCCCTCATAGAGAGAGGTTGTGTGAGATCAATTCTCAAGTTGGGAGTATATGTGTGTGTGCTGTATTTAGGTGTGTGCGTGAGTGTGTTAGTAGTCCTTCCTAAAAGAAGGGTTAAGATAAAGGTAAATAAAAAGAACGACTTTAAGTTTTTGAACCATGACTTTAAAATAATTAAGTTTCCAACTTTAATACCTCTACTTAACACACAATACACCTCATGAGAAGAAACTAATATGATAATAAGTGAAGCCTATTAGTGTACATTTATATGAACAATTTAATTATATGACTTACAAATACAAATAAGAGGAAATTAATTATGAAGGACAATCTTCAATTAAGTTAATGACGTGCATTATATGAATATTACTCCTTCTGTTATAAAACAAAAGCTTCAAAAAGTAACTTATATATTTTAAAAAATATTTTTTATTACAATATTTTAAAAATCTATTTAAGTTAGTTTAGAACAATAATTATGTTACAGATATGATTTGTTTCCAATTATACCCTTCTTAATTATTGCATGGGGAAAATTAGAAAGAATGTGATGACAAATAAGATAAAATAATAATGAAAGAGAATACACGAGAAACGATACACAATAGGTAAAATTAGAAAAAATGCAATTAATACTTAGATAAACCTAAAATAAAATCTATATTTTAGACATACAGTCGGATCAAAGTAAAGTTTATATTTTGGAACGGAGGTAGTAGGATATTATATTTTGGAGCAGAGGTTGTAATATTTTGGAACGGAGTTTGTATTACTATGATTGTTATCTTTGACTTTGACCACAAATGATGTTAATAAACGTCAACATAGACGGGAACGGGTTCTCTCAGAATCCGTTCTCTCAGTATCCCTCCTCATCCTCTCACATGGATCCTCATGTGGGGCCACTCAGATTCATCTAAGAGCTCATAATTTGCCACATGTACCATTAAAAATAAAAAACTGTATTATAATATAAAATAAATGAAAAACTTTTAATTTTTTTATTTTTGAAATTTTTTTAGCATAAAAAATTTCAACTATCTACGCCTATTAATTTTAACTATGTAAACCTATTTCATTTCAATAGAAGGATCTATAAGAGATACAGACTTATCTAGTTAACTGTAAAATAATTTTACAGTTAACTGGATAAATCTGTATCTCTTATAGATTCTTTTATTGAAATGAAATAGGTCTAGATAGTTGAAATTTTTAAGCTAAAATGTTTTTAAAAATAAAACTTCTTCATTTATTTTATATTCTAATACTTTTTTTTTGTTTCTAACCGGATAAGTGATAAATTATGAGCTCTTAAATGAATTTGAGTGGCCCACATGAGGACCAATGTGAGAGGATGAGGAGGGATACTGAGAGAACGGATTCTGAGAGAACCCGTTCCCCAACATAGACTTCAACTGTAACTTCTTGTTCAAGGGCAATAAAAACCTATTACTTTATTTTCTTTATGGTTTTCTTGCAAGTCATGATATTCTTTAAACCCCCTTCAATAATTGCACGCAATAACAAAGTAACACATTACTGCTACAATAATTATAGATCTGTGCTACAGTTGCCACAATAATGATACAAATCACACATGCATACACGAGAAAATTTCAGTTTGTTTATCGTAAAAACTGAAAAAAATACAGATAGTAAAATAAATTTCTTTGTAACAAGCTTTAGGAAAAATCTTAATAAAATGAAAATGAAATATTAAAAGGACAAAAATGAGTCACAAATTTGTGAAAGGATAAGAGAGAAGGACACAGTTAACTACGCAAGAAACGGAAATAACCACTCTCTTGTCATGATTTTCTACTTTTGTTTTTCACTACTTAGAAGGAGTCTTGTTTCTCTAAAACTATATTAACAATTTCACTAACACAAATAACTATAAGTGGATCGTGAATAATTAGTCTTATATCTCATTTTACTGCTTTTGTATTGTAACTACTTATAAGGTTACTTGATTCCCTGAAACTACATTACCTATTTCAAATACCAGTAAATATTCGTGGGTCTTGAATAACTAAATGCTTATCCCAAATAAGGAACAATCTCTCTTTTACCCTTTCACAAATTTGTGACCCCTTTTTATCCTTTTGATATTCAATTGTCATCTTTTTTAAATTCTCCCAAATTTTAATAATTTTGAATCTTCATATTTGTGAATTGCTTCAAAGTGCTATCTATCTAGCCAAACCATACAAGCTTGGTCTCGCTCACTTCCTTTCTATGTGGAAATTAAACTGGACTTCTAATGTTGATTACTTAAGGTGAGTAAGATGACTCTCTCTAGTCCTAATTATTAGACAACTTTAATTTTTTTGAAGAAATTAAAAATGCAAAATCAATCATTTTTAAAAATTTTATAATTATCTTTTTTTAAAAAAATAAATTATTCTACTTATAAACTATTTTATAATTAAATGTTTTGTATATTATAATTTAGAGTTCTAATTTGTTTTTTTATCAAAAAAAAAAGAGTTCTAATTTGTTTACTTGACTTCTCCAAAAAAAAGTCAGAGATCTTATCTTATATTTAGAATTTGAAAGAGAGTACTTTTTAGAGAGTATCTTTGTGAAAAAACTATTTATGTGATTTTAGAAAAAACATTTGAGTAAAATATAGGGTAAAGGTGCAAAAATGGGTTCAAACTATTACGCCAGGAGCATATAGGGGTAACAAGTATTTCCGGGCTCAATTTTGGGACTGAAGAATAAATATCGGTGCAATATAGGGAAAGCCGTTTATGTTGACTGACGTTGAGCGTTAAACACTGACGTGGCAGGGGAAATCAATTTCTTTGCTCACATGGTGTGCTTATGTGGCAATTTTTTGCTGGCGTGACGTTCTTATGCGGAAATTTTTTTACTGACGTGGCGCGCTTATGTGGCACTTTTTGCTGACGTGGCGCGCTTATGTAGTGTAACATCCTGAAAATTTAATACAGGATTAAAGAGTGTTTTGGGAAATGATAAATGGAGAAATTAGGAATTTTGGAATTTTTAGGAATTTTTGGAGATTTTTGGAAATTTTGAGTAATTAATATGCACAAAATTAATTAAGAAATGAAGAGTTTGAAATATGAGGGAATGGAAAAGCTAAAAATATTTTGAAGTTTAAGAAGATTGGAGGCTGGTTTAAGTGGTTTTAAATTAAAAGAGGACATTATGGTAACTTCCGGTACGAAATAATCCATTTCTGACCAAGAAAACGCATGCCAAACACGCCCCAGCCCCCTTTTTGACATAAAACCGTCGGACCTTCTTCTTCTTCCTCATTCTCTCTGCGCGATCGAGCCGTCCCCTCCCCTTACCATTTTGCTTATTTTTCTTCACACCCACAAGCATCCATTTGGCTTCTTAGTTCATAAAGCTTCCTCCTTTTCATTTGCTTTTCTTCTCTCCTCCTCGGGTCCGTTAAAGTTGAGTACGGAGGGTGGCCGGCGGCGGTTTCTGGCGGCGGCCTTGGCGTTCCGGCGACTTGAACGGCGGGTGAGGGGAAAGGTTTGATTTTTCTTGGTTTCCTTGAGTTGTTCTTCCATTTCCAACATTTTCTTGTCATTTTCTCAACTCCCTTTCCTTTTCCCAGTTCGGCCGGCGGTTTGGAGTGTTTTTCCGGCGACGGTGGTTCTATTTTCCGGCGAAGGGAGTTGTTGTTGAAGGTGGGTGATAATTTCTTTAGTTCTTTTTTTTTATTTCTTCATGTTCCAACTTCATTTCTCATTTTCCCTTTCCTTTCTCTTACTTTAACTCGGTTACCACCCAAGGGAGGTGTTTTCCGGCGTGCTAGGCGGCGGCCGACGGTGGTGGTACCCTCTTTTGCACCTTGAAAACTAAGTAAGCATCTTCACCTTTGGATTTTGGAATTTTTGGATAGAATTTCCTATTTGGAGTTAGGGTTTTGGAGTATATTGGAATTTTTGACCATTAATGTCTTAATACTAAAATTGGGATATTGAAATGAAGTATTCTTGGGAGAAATTAGAATTTCTGGAGGTAATGAAGCAATTAGGAATTTATGGAGTTGGTAGGGGTTGTTGAAGTGTAAGTTTGATCATTTTTGAACATAAGGAGCTTAATCAAAATATTAGGAATGCTTAGTTGAGTAATTGGAGATTTTTGGGAAAATATTCTTGTTGTTTTGGAAGTTGGAATGTTATATGGGAATATTATAGGCATTTTATGACTCTTTGAAATTGGGATTTGTCCATAAAGGAGTGTTGGAATAAATTGGTGCTTAAGAAATGCTTGATGAAGTTGTTTGGTGATGTTGGAAGGTTGGTTTTAGAAGGATTGATGTTTGAAAGGAATTTTGTTAGTTAAAGTGTTGATTTGAAGTGACTTGGGTAGATTATTGGTTGTTTATTGATGTTGGAATGCTAATGTTGACTAGATTGAGGTTTGAAAGGAAGTTGGAAAGTTAAAGTATTGATTGAAAGTGATTTAGATGTTTTAAAGGATGGTTTGGTTATGGTAGGTAATGTTATAAACTCTTCAAGAGATGATTAAGGTTGAAAGTATTGATATTGTAAAGATTTGGTAAAGAGAAGTTGGAAAAGGAAAGGATATGGATGTGGTTTTGGTATTGAAGTATTTTTATACTTTTAGTGTTAATGAAAGTTATTTAAAAGGTTGAGTTAAGTCACTTGCAAAGTGTCTTGACCCATTTTTAAATTGTGGCATTATTGTAGACGGTGATCTTTCAAGCGGACTTTGAAGATAACTGATAACTGCGTATATCTGCTGCAGTGAAGTTTAGCAGGTAATCACGCTTAACTGACTGTGATACTGAGGGTGATGGTAGTTGAGGATTTTCTAATATCCTCTTCTACTTATTTATATATATAAATAAAATGAATTCAGATTATGTTATACGTAAACGTGGGCTATAGGGTACCTTTCAACTGAACTGTACTTTATATAAATTCATATTTATATATAATCTTTTGTATGTTGCATGACACTGGTTATTAGTACCGTCGGCCGATGTAACCTATCGATTTGCGCAAATCGATAGGTTAATTGTACAGGTTCCTTGAATTGTAAAGGAACCAGGGATGTTTCCACTATTTATAGTGCTCCCTTTTCAGGGATGTTTTCACTATTTAAAGTGCTCCCTTTTTCATGCGTTCAGACTTGAGACTGGGCACAGTGTCAATCACGTTTATTTTTGTCTATTGAGAGATGGTTGTATCTGTTCTGTATATATGTGTATATATTATGTGGTTATGCAGGTTTTGAAAACTGTGGTACCCTGTAGACACTCCACTACCCCACTTCTGAGTGTCACAGTGAGACATTGTTTTGTCTCACCCCATTCCCTTTATTTTTACAGGTGATCATGCCCAGGGGGAGGCGCAGAGGAAGGGGAAGGGGCCGTCTGGCCCATACTGATATAGTAAGTAGGCCAGAGGTGACCTTGTTAGGGACATATATCGCCATTTCACTAGGCTGCACCAGCTTCTGCATATATGAATGTTGTTTTGAGTGAATTTTATTATATATGTGAACTGTATGACTTGTAATGTAACTTAATGTAATGTTTTGGTTGTTATGTAACATTGTTCCTGCTACTGTGATAGTTCAGGAACTACCTTGACTAATATGTCAAGCTTGGTTGATGTATATTCTGTTTTCCAGGTGATGAGAACTTGAATGGATGTATATAGGAAACTCGATTTTCCTAATATGTTGATGTGGTAGATGGAGGATGTATTGAGTGTTTTTATGTTTTCCTGTGTGTGTAATCATATTAGACGGGCCCCGCTCTAATATGGTTTATTTTTGTGTAGTTTGGTTAGTTCCTTTACTAACCATGTTAGGTGAATCTTTTCTAACATGGTTAGATTTAGGTTATGATATTGATTGTGTGATTCATTAGGTGATGGTGATTCTTTTGCTAACTATGTTAGAGGATTCTCTTTTCTAACATAGTTAGATATGTAATCTCTTAATTATAGAGAAATTCTTTTGCTAACCATGTTAGGTGAATCTTTTACTAACATGGTTAGACTCCAATGTTTGGATTAATTTGATTATTAGTTGAGTTAGGTTAAGGTTAATTTTATATTAGTAGGTGGTACTTTACAATTTGGTATCAGTTTTATGGTAAACGATACCCTGCCTGTTGCATTGCATATAGAATGGCGATATATAAACCCCTTCCTTCCCTTCCTTATTATTATGATCACTAATTCTTTTTATGATTATTATCATTATTCCCTAGGTGGGTGGAGAAGAAGATAGTTATAATCAATTCCAAGATTCACAACAATCTATACCGGCACAAAATTTTGGGTCAGAGTTTGTGAATCAGTTGAGGGATGTGATTTTGGAGACAATGGAAGAAAGGTTACAGAAATTTAAACAAGATATGGGCCATCAGCATCAAAGTGAAGGAGAGTTTGAATTTGGCCATGAGAGTGAAACTCATAAGACCCAGCAAGAAGTTACCCAAGAAGACCGTGCTGTTAATAGAGTTTGGAAAGATGTGTCTAGGCACAATCCTGGTACTTTTGAAGGGGGTCGCCAACCTGAAGTAGCAGAAGAATGGATCGATAGATTAGAGACAATTTTTCAAGCAGTTGCCTGTAATGAGTACCAGAAAGCCAGGGTTGCTATCTTACTTTTGACCGGTGATGCCAAAAGATGGTGGAAGTCAGCTGGGGGTATGGATGATTCCATGACTATGTGGTCTGAATTCAAAGGAAAATTCCTTGAGCATTACTTTCCCATTACAATCAGACATGAGAAAGAACTTGAATTTAATAAATTAATGCAAGGCAATATGCACGAGGATGAATTTGTTGCCACTTTCAATGAGTTATCACGCTATGTGACGTACTTGCAATATAGAGATGATCCCGAATGGAAGCATACTCAGTTGATTCAGAAGGCTAGACCTGTGTTGCAGCCATATCTGTATGCTAGGCCGTTTGTTAGTTTTGAGGATTCTTGTGAGTATCTTTGTCTTGTGGCCAGAAACTTGAGAAGTTCAGGTACCTTGGATCGTGTTGATAATCAGTTTAAATCTACTAGCTACTTAAGGCCTTCAGGAGGTATCTCAAAAAGTCACAGTGCTGGTACGAGTACTTCTGGGAGTTCTGGGAGAAGATCTCAAGGCCAAGGTCATACGCAAGGGTATAACCAGAGGGGTAGTTTTCGCAGACAACACCAGGGAAGATCTGGGCAGAGAAATCAGTTCAGGGGTGGCAGAACCCAATCTTTTGGTGGTAGAGGTCGAGCAGGTGCTAGTCAGGGGTCTCATCAGGAGTCAGCTGCCTCAGCATCTAGCGTGGGAAGTCCTTGTGTTAGATGTGGGAATTTTCATGCTGGAAATTGTTGGAGATGTTATAACTGTAATGAGTTGGGCCATACCTACAGGTTTTGCCCTAAGCTAGAGCAGCGCATTCAGGCGAGTCAGAGTAGTCGCCCTATGGCTCCTGGACGTGTGTATGTTACCACAAGAGAGGAGGCCACAGCGTCTCTTAATGTGATTCAAGGTATGGTTTCCATCCGAGGTCATAGTGTTGAAGTGTTATTTGATTCTGGTGCAACACATTCTTTTATCTCCTATGATTGTGCTAAGAAACTTGGCCTTACTCTATCTGCATTATCTTATGATTTGAAAGTAACTACCCCTAGTGGAGCTGTGTTTGTAACTGCTCACGTATGTAAAGGCTTGGACCTTCAGTATGAAGGTCGAGATTCCGTGATTGACCTTGTATGTTTATCCCTTAAAGGAATAGAGGTGATTATTGGCATGGATTGGTTGATAGCCAATAATGTCATTTTGCTTTGTAAGGAACGGGCTGTGAGATATGCGGTAAATTCTTTAACTGTTGGGGGTTCCAGTGGTTCCTTGTTACTATCCGCCACACAAGCTGAGAAGTGCGTGCGGAGGGGTTGCCAGGTGTTTGCTGTTTTCTTCTCAATTAAATCTGAGGAGGAGATTAGCATTGAAGCTATAGATGTGGTTAAGGATTATACTGAAGTTTTCGCTGATATTCAGGGTCTTCCACCTGAGCGAGAAGTGGAATTCACCATTGATTTAGAACCAGGTGCTAGTCCGATTTCTAAGGCACCATATAGAATGGCTCCGGTGGAATTAGCTGAGTTGAAGAAGCAGATTGAAGAATTGCTTGAAAAAGGTTTTATTCGACCTAGTGTGTCACCGTGGGGAGCTCCAGTCTTGTTTGTTAAGAAAAAGGATGGTAGCATGAGGTTGTGCATAGATTACCGTCAGCTGAATAAAGTCACAATAAAGAATAAATACCCGTTGCCCAGGATAGATGATTTGTTGGATCAGTTAGTTGGGGCTTCCGTGTTTTCTAAGATTGACTTGAGATCAAGTTATCATCAGTTAAGAGTTCGGGTAGAGGACGTTCCTAAGACGGCCTTTAGAACCCGTTATGGCCACTATGAATTCTTGGTGATGCCTTTTGGTTTGACCAATGCTCCTGCTGTGTTCATGGACTATATGAACAGAATTTTCAGGCCATATTTAGATAAGTTCATTGTGGTGTTCATTGATGATATTCTGATTTATTCTAAAAATGAAGAGGAACATCGGGAGCATCTGGGCATTGCCTTGAGAGTTCTGAGGGATCATCAGCTTTATGCTAAGTTGTCTAAGTGTGAATTTTGGCTGAACGAAGTAAAGTTTTTGGGGCATGTGGTTTCTTCTGAAGGTGTTGCGGTGGATCCTAGTAAGGTTGAGGCGGTTTTGCAGTGGGAATCTCCGAAATCAGTAACTGAAGTACGGAGTTTTGTAGGATTAGCTGGTTATTATCAGAGATTTATTCGTGGTTTTTCGCAGATCGCCCGTCCTTTGACAAATTTGACCAAGAAAGATCGCCCTTTTGTATGGACGGAGCAATGTGAAGCAGCATTTCAGGAGTTAAAGACTCTTTTGACTACCGCTCCAGTGTTGCCAGATTCGTCTCAACCGTTTGAGGTGTATACTGATGTGTCGTTGATGGGTTTAGGATGTGTGTTGATGCAAAATGGCAAAGTGATAGCTTATGCCTCGAGACAGTTGAGACCACATGAAGTAAACTACCCAACTCATGATTTGGAGTTGTGTGCAGTGGTGTTTGCCTTGAAAATCTGGTGTCATTATCTTTTTGGGGCTCAGTTTGAAGTGTTCAGTGATCATAAAAGTCTCAAGTATTTGATGGATCAGAAAGAGTTGAACGGTAGGCAACGTCGTTGGATGGAGTTGCTAAGTGATTATAAGTTTGAAATCAAGTATCACCCTGGGAAAGCCAATGTGGTTGCTGACGCTTTAAGTAGGAAATCGGCTCATGTCTTTGCAATGAGTCTTGAGGAACAGGCTTGGTTGGAAACTTTACGTGATATGCGAGTTGTTCCTGGGGTGGAGCAGGCTATTTTGAGAGCGGTAGTAGTTGATTTTGACTTGTACACCGATTTGCGAGTATCATAGGAGAAGGATGACAAGTTGAGTAAGATTCAAAGAGAATTGGAGGATGGTTCAGTCTTAGATTTTGAGATTGATGGTTATGGGATTCTACGGTTTAAGCATCGTATTTGTGTTCCTGATTGTGCTGAGATAAAGCAGACTATTTTGGAAGAGGCTCACAGGAGTAAATATGCCATGCATCCGGGAATCACTAAGATGTATAATGATTTGAAGCGAGAATTTTGGTGGCCAGGGATGAAAAAGGATGTGACACAGTTTGTACTTAAGTGCTTGACTTGCCAGAAAGTCAAGATTGAGCACCAAAAGCCAGGTGGATTGCTACAGAGTATTGAGGTGCCTCAGTGGAAGTGGGATGATATATCTATGGATTTCATTGTGGGGTTACCGCGTACTCAGTCAGGTCATGATTCTATTTGGGTGATTGTGGATCGGTTGACTAAGTCAGCACACTTTTTGCCTGTTCAGATTACTAGTCCAATGGAAAAGTTGGCTCAGTTGTATGTTGATGAAATTGTGCGTTTGCATGGGGTACCAAAGAGTATTATTTCAGATAGAGATCAGCGGTATAGATCCGGATATTGGACGTCACTACAGGCTGCTTTAGGCAGTAAGCTTAAGTTCAGTACTGCGTATCACCCGCAAACAGATGGTCAGACAGAAAGGGTTAATCAAATCCTTGAGGATATGTTGCGGGCATGTGCTATTGAGTTGCCTGGTAGTTGGGATAAGCATCTTCCACTAGCAGAATTTGCTTATAACAATAGTTACCAGTCGAGTATTGGTATGGCTCCTTATGAGCCTTTGTATGGTAGGAAGTGTCGATCGCCAATCTGTTGGACGGAAGTGAGTGAAAGAGCTGTTATTGGCCCGGATATTGTGGATGAGACCACCCAGAAGATTGAGATGATTCGGGAGAAATTGTTGACGGCCCAAAGTAGACAGAAAAGTTATGCAGATAAGCGACGACGACCACTAGAATTTCAAGAGGGTGATCATGTGTTTTTGAAAGTTTCGCCAATGACTGGTGTTGGCAGATCAATTCGGGCTAAGAAGTTATCCCCTCGATATATGGGTCCTTTTGATGTGATTGAGAAGGTCGGTGAGTGATTGCACCATACTTTTGCATATATTTTCATGGCCAAATCCATTGAATTAATGCATGTTTTGATGATAATTGCACCTAATTTGCATAGATTCTAACTATTGCACTAGTTGTTGGAATTTGTTTTGATCAAGGGCAATTTAGGCTTTTTTTAGTATGCTATAATGTTTTACATGTTTTCAAGAACATTTTGATGCTACCTTTGAGACATTTGAATATGTAGGTTGGGAGGTTGAAGGTGAAGATTCAAGAAAAGGGGTCAAAATAACGTTTCTGGATGAAGCTTGCATTTTAGTGCTGAGACAGGCCAACTGGCGAGCCACTGGCGAGCCACTCGCCACTTGCTCGCCAGTTGGCGAGCCACTGGCGAGTACATTCGGGTAACTCGTCACTCGCTCGCCAGTTGGCGAGCCACTGACGAGCCTGACGCTGTCAAAAAATCAGACGCGATTTTTAGGGTTTTTTGGGCCTATAAAAGCTTCCTATCATGACCCAAACCATTCCCAAGCACCCTTTGGCCGAAAATAAGTGTCCCAACCTAGGGTTCTTCAATTCCCTTCCATTCCCACTCATTTTCATCCACTTCCACCTCATTCCTTCCACCCCCATCCATCCTTTCATCACATTTCCACCTTCTTCCACCTTTCTCTTCCATGGATTTTCAAATGATTCTTCTTCTTGGAGTTTCTCTTGGAGTTTCTATGTTGGATTGAGGATTCTTCATCTCTTGAGGATGGGTTGATGGTTGTTCAAGCATGGGTTCATCATGAGGGGAGTTTTTCTTAGTTCATTATATGTATTTAGAATTTCTTCTTTATGTATTTGAACCTCTCTTGTAGATGTTTGGATTTATGTATTGGATTGAGATTCTATATATGTATGTATGATGTTTGACCTTGCTAATTTGGATTAGGACTATGTATTAAGTACTTTGTTGATTATATATGTGTTTTGGTAAATTCTTCTTGATATTGAGTTGCTTAGCCTTGTGTTGATGATTCTATCGAGTTGATTTATTTAGATATGTGTATGATTGTATGAGCTCTCTTTTATAGGACACTCTATAATTCGATTGAGTTTGGAAAAGGAAAAAGACATTAACCAAATCTAAATTAGCAAATCACATCATGAATGGACTAAGTTGTGTCTATTTTGGGCTTTAAACACTTGAGTTATGAATTCATATCTACATTGTGGTTGCATTAAATTAGTCTCATTTTAGTGGTTGCTAGTGAGATTACTTGATTGTATCCATTCATGATTGTTGTGGTTGCACTTCATGAGAGCCACAAGTGTTTAGACTCAAACTATTTCACACATCTAGGAATTACACTTGATGCATTGAACCCCTAAATGATTTGAGCTAATGTTTGTCACCTCACCTAGACTCAAGAGATCCATTTCATAGAATTCACTACACTTCAACCATTCAATCATCCCACCTTATCAAAGAAAAGATAAAAAATATTGTAGTTAGGTTCATTTGCATTCTACATATAAAAACCCAACAAACCCCAATTCCCTTGTTCATTTCAATTTGCATTTAGTTCATCTTAGGGTAGTTTAGAAGACTCCTCAAGAGAGACGACCCGAGGTTGCGCCACTGTGTTGCAATCCTTGGTTTCATAAATAACTTGCATTTAACCCCAAGGCGACTAGGAACCGGTTAAATCAATGGCGCCGTTGCCGGGGAGTCATTTTTGACTCCCTAAGGTAGCTAAGTGTCAATTGAAACATTGACAAGGGGTAGGAGTCATTAGGATTAGATTTAGTTCATATGCATCATTTCATCATTTAGGATTAGGATAGATGCATTCCATATTTTTTACTTTTTCTTCTTCTTAGTTTTTGTTCTTGTTTGCATATATATTGTCTTCTTGAGATTGTTTAAGACTGAATCATTGAGTTCTCATGTCTTGGAATTTCACAAATTTTGGTTACAATCATGATATTCCTGAGAATTCAAACTCTTTTGTGAGAAATACCACTAGGATGGAAGAGACACCTTCTTCAATCATGGATGAATTATACAAAGAAAGGGACAAAATGTTGGTCATTCTCGATTCCTCCTCCAAATCCAATAGCACACCATGTTGGGATCCACCTTTACCCCCACCACAATATCACACATACTTTGATTATCCTTCTCCACCATATTCCTCTACCTACCGTGAGCCATATCACCATCCATACCCTTCATCATATCAAACCTCATCATATGAGCCTTCACCTCCACCACATAGACCATATACAAAACCATACTCTTCATCTCTACCTTGCCCATCACCATATCACCATTCATGCCAAACTACATACCAACCACCTCCACGTGAACCATCACCCCCACCCCCACCCAAACCCATCACCCGTAAACAAAATCCCCTTGATGCTTTCTTTGACTACCCCAACATGGATGACCATACCAAAGAGCTCAAGAGGATGTATGCAGTTAATAAAACTCGATCTCTAGAACTATATAGGAAGAAAACTGCATGTGGACTCTCCAAGCAATTGGAGGAAGAATTGGAAGAGTTAGGGGAATACCTCAATGCATTTTACATGCATGTGCTTTGGAAAAGAACTAATGGAGAAGAGGGAACCCATTGGCCCTATGATCTTAAGAGTGAAGAGATTGAGCAAGTGGTACCTCAAGTGCAAGAGGATGCACCTTCAAACATAGGTAATACCCCTCCTATTCTAGAAGAGGTTTATCCTCCTCTTACAACTAATTTGGCTAGTGAGAGTGATAGTGGGAAGAATGAAGAAATCATTGTTGAATCTCCCCATATACCTAAAATTGAACATGCTCACCATGATGTCATTAGTAGTACTACCACACTTGAGCCTACCAATTGCACTGTTGATTCTTCTTGTGATGATCATGCTTATCTTCCTATTGATAGCAATGTTGAAGATGCTGAAAAAATTGATCAATTGTCATGTTCTTGTGATGAGCATATAATTTGTATGAATTGCATTGATCGTAAGTGTCATTTGCTTGTCCAATTTCGTGAACATGCATTGCATAATACTAGAATTGCTGTTAGAAATGAGCATGAGTCTTTTGAAGAAGGTAAGTCTAGTCCAAGTGCTAGTGTTGATGATAAGTTTGAGAATAACCAATCTATAGGACTTAGTGATATGCATGTTTTACATGATGTTGAGATACACCCTACACTTTCTCCCACTCCACACAAGAGTGAGGGTAACAATGATGATTCCAATTTGATCACTAGTCCTTTGGTTGATACATGTGCACATGAGCTTTCTTATTCTCAAATCTTATCATGTGATTTGCCTCCTGATATAATTGCACTTGATTGTGGTATAAATACTGTTGATTTGAGTGATGCTATTGTTCATGAGAAGATAGTACCAATCTGTGATACTACCATTGTTGCAAACCACATTGACCTTGTAATACCATGCTTTGATAGATGTTTAAATGTGGTTGATTTCATTGGTTGTGAGAAGCATCTACTCTTCTATGTGCCTAAACCTAGGCTTCTCACATTGCATACACCACTTTGTCACTTTACTTGTGCTAATTCTTTCCATGGATTTAAGTACTTTGACTCATGTGGTGTACTCGGAGTTGGTAGTGTTGCTCTTTTGTTGGCTAACTTTTTGCAGGCCTATCATTTGGGAGGATCCCATATAAACCATTCACCAACCCCACTTTTGGATCACCTACTGATGGAGCCTCGACTTCCACCGAGGAGGACAAAATCAACCCTCCTCTTGGTTCTTCTCTCAAGCTACAAGCCTCCATGAATCAAGGTTGTTCCTTTCCTCTCTTGTCCTTTCGTTATACATGTTCAGGCTGGCTGGTGATATTTTGTGATGTATGTTAGGATAAGTGTGGGGGAGGGACACATCTAGTAGAAAAGGTAGTTTAGTGTTAGTTGAGTCAATAAGAACCCCTTATGATGTCAGTCTCCTGTTGCGCCACATTGCATTGAGGACAATGCATGATTTAAGTGTGGGGGAGGGACTTGTAGTAGCCATGCTTGATTCATTGGATTTGTGTCATTTCCACATTAGTGTCAATTTTTTTTCAAAAAAAAAAAAAAAAAATTTACTTCAAAGCTTCCAAGTTTCATGTTGTGTTGAATGTTCACATTCATTGTAATATGGAACAAAGTTGCACTTTTTACCTATTTTCACTTTTTTTTTCCTTCAAACCTAATGTGGAATAACTTTTGAAAACCTATGGGGCAAGATTAGAACCTACCAAATTTTCAACAAGTTAGTATTGAATCAATACCAAGCATATGCATTTTGTCAATTGGCCTTGCAATTAGACTTATCTTTAGCATGAGAGTAACCCTTCTTGTGAGGATTTTTGAGCCTTTAATTCATTTCAAGAGTGACTTGCTCAATTATTCAATTTCTAGAACTTGTTTCTACTCTTAGTCAAAGCTTATGCATTCATGTTTGGATATGATTGGGGCATTCATTTCTAAACCCTATGACCCAAACACTTAACCAAACAAATATATCCTTTGTTTCACCCCTTTGGGCCATCACTTTCTTTTCTTCCACCTTGACCAATTTGGAAACATGCATCCATAGCATATACTTGCATTTCCATTGTTCTTGTATTGTTGTATGATTTGAAAAAGCATGATACATAGTAAGAAAAAGGAGGCCGAGGGCCTAACGAGAGAAAGAATAAAATGTGGCCGAAGGTCAAGAAAAAAAAGAGATAGTGAAAGCACAAAGTGCTAATGTATGCCAAAGGCATAGTGTGAAAAGAAAAGCGAGAGGAAGCACAAAATGCTTGAAAAAAAAAGTGAGAAAAAGAATGACATGTAACATGCTAGTATGAAATTGTTATGACTTGAGTTACCATTTTTTGTATTGCATTTATATGTGGTGGATAATTGTTTACATAATTGGTCATTGGCTTCATTCCATTATTCATCATTCATTATTAGCCTTCTCCATCATTTCAACCCCACAAAGTCCTCTTGATCCAATCATGAGTGCATGCATAGTGGAGATATTAGAGTAGTCACAAGCATATGGTCAAATTGTTTGTTGAGCAAGTAGAGTGACAAATTCCACATAAGGTGAGGAGTGTGAAACACTATAATCTTGAGAGTTCTCATCGCCATAAGTTATGTCCAATTGCATTGCCAATTCTCACTTTGCATATTCTTGCCTATTGATTCATGCTAACTTGATGATTATTGATTTGTTAAAACCTTGTATTTTTTGCATTGTACCCTTTGTCCAGGAGTACAAAGGTCTAAGTGTGGGGGAAATGATTGCACCATACTTTTGCATATATTTTCATGGCCAAATCCATTGAATTAATGCATGTTTTGATGATAATTGCACCTAATTTGCATAGATTCTAACTATTGCACTAGTTGTTGGAATTTGTTTTGATCAAGGGCAATTTAGGCTTTTTTTAGTATGCTATAATGTTTTACATGTTTTCAAGAACATTTTGATGCTACCTTTAAGACATTTGAATATGTAGGTTGGGAGGTTGAAGGTGAAGATTCAAGAAAAGGGGTCAAAATAACGTTTCTGGATGAAACTTGCATTTTAGTGCTGAGACAGGCCAACTGGCGAGCCACTGGCAAGCCACTGGCGAGCCACTCGCCACTTGCTCGCCAGTTGGCGAGCCACTGGCGAGTACATTCGGGTAACTCGTCACTCGCTCGCCAGTTGGCGAGCCACTGGCGAGCCTGACGCTGTCAAAAAATCAGACGCGATTTTTAGGGTTTTTTGGGCCTATAAAAGCTTCCTATCATGACCCAAACCATTCCCAAGCACCCTTTGGCCGAAAATAAGTGTCCCAACCTAGGGTTCTTCAATTCCCTTCCATTCCCACTCATTTTCATCCACTTCCACCTCATTCCTTCCACCCCCATCCATCCTTTCATCACATTTCCACCTTCTTCCACCTTTCTCTTCCATGGATTTTCAAATGATTCTTCTTCTTGGAGTTTCTCTTGGAGTTTCTATGTTGGATTGAGGATTCTTCATCTCTTGAGGATGGGTTGATGGTTGTTCAAGCATGGGTTCATCATGAGGGGAGTTTTTCTTAGTTCATTATATGTATTTAGAATTTCTTCTTTATGTATTTGAACCTCTCTTGTAGATGTTTGGATTTATGTATTGGATTGAGATTCTATATATGTATGTATGATGTTTGACCTTGCTAATTTGGATTAGGACTATGTATTAAGTACTTTGTTGATTATATATGTGTTTTGGTAAATTCTTCTTGATATTGAGTTGCTTAGCCTTGTGTTGATGATTCTATCGAGTTGATTTATTTAGATATGTGTATGATTGTATGAGCTCTCTTTTATAGGACACTCTATAATTCGATTGAGTTTGGAAAAGGAAAAAGACATTAACCAAATCTAAATTAGCAAATCACATCATGAATGGACTAAGTTGTGTCTATTTTGGGCTTTAAACACTTGAGTTATGAATTCATATCTACATTGTGGTTGCATTAAATTAGTCTCATTTTAGTGGTTGCTAGTGAGATTACTTGATTGTATCCATTCATGATTGTTGTGGTTGCACTTCATGAGAGCCACAAGTGTTTAGACTCAAACTATTTCACACATCTAGGAATTACACTTGATGCATTGAACCCCTAAATGATTTGAGCTAATGTTTGTCACCTCACCTAGACTCAAGAGATCCATTTCATAGAATTCACTACACTTCAACCATTCAATCATCCCACCTTATCAAAGAAAAGATAAAAAATATTGTAGTTAGGTTCATTTGCATTCTACATATAAAAACCCAACAAACCCCAATTCCCTTGTTCATTTCAATTTGTATTTAGTTCATCTTAGGGTAGTTTAGAAGACTCCTCAAGAGAGACGACCCGAGGTTGCGCCACTGTGTTGCAATCCTTGGTTTCATAAATAACTTGCATTTAACCCCAAGGCGACTAGGAACCGGTTAAATCAGTGAGGTTTCTTACCGGATAGCTCTTCCGCCACAGCTATCGAGACTACACAATGTGTTTCATGTGTCACAGTTGAAGAAATATCACCCTGATCCTTCTCATGTTATTGAGCCTGAAGAAGTAGAGTTGGAAAACAATTTGACTTATCAAGTGGAGCCTGAAAGAATTTTGGATGTCAAGGATAAGCAATTGAGAAATAAAACCATTCGCCTTGTGAAGGTTTTCTGGAGAGGTATGACTCCAGGAGATGCGACTTGGGAAGCTGAGGAACAGATACGTGAGAAGTACCCACAGCTATTCCTAGGTACATTTTACCTCATTTCTCTATTGTTTTCATTTGGTAAAGATGCGATGGTAATGAATTTTGAGGGCAAAATTCCTAAAAGGTGGGGAGAATTGTAACATCTTGAAAATTTAATACAGGATTAAAGAGTGTTTTGGGAAATGATAAATGGAGAAATTAGTAATTTTGGAATTTTTAGGAATTTTTGGAGATTTTTGGAAATTTTGAGTAATTAATATGCACAAAATTAATTAAGAAATGGAGAGTTTGAAATATGAGGGAATGGAAAAGCTAAAAATATTTTGAAGTTTAAGAAGATTGGAGGCTGGTTTAAGTGGTTTTAAATTAAAAGAGGACATTATGGTAACTTCCGGTACGAAATAATCCATTTCTGACCAAGAAAACGCATGCCAAACACGCCCCAGCCCCCTTTTTGACATAAAACCGTCGGACCTTCTTCTTCTTCCTCATTCTCTCTGCGCGATCGAGCCGTCCCCTCCCCTTACCATTTTGCTTATTTTTCTTCACACCCACAAGCATCCATTTGGCTTCTTAGTTCATAAAGCTTCCTCCTTTTCATTTGCTTTTCTTCTCTCCTCCTCGGGTCCGTTAAAGTTGAGTACGGAGGGTGGCCGGCGGCGGTTTCTGGCGGCGGCCTTGGCGTTCCGGCGACTTGAACGGCGGGTGAGGGGAAAGGTTTGATTTTTTTTGGTTTCCTTGAGTTGTTCTTCCATTTCCAACATTTTCTTGTCATTTTCTCAACTCCCTTTCCTTTTCCCAGTTCGGCCGGCGGTTTGGAGTGTTTTTCCGGCGACGGTGGTTCTATTTTCCGGCGAAGGGAGTTGTTGTTGAAGGTGGGTGATAATTTCTTTAGTTCTTTTTTTTTATTTCTTCATGTTCCAACTTCATTTCTCATTTTCCCTTTCCTTTCTCTTACTTTAACTCGGTTACCACCCAAGGGAGGTGTTTTCCGGCGTGCTAGGCGGCGGCCGACGGTGGTGGTACCCTCTTTTGCACCTTGAAAACTAAGTAAGCATCTTCACCTTTGGATTTTGGAATTTTTGGATAGAATTTCCTATTTGGAGTTAGGGTTTTGGAGTATATTGGAATTTTTGACCATTAATGTCTTAATACTAAAATTGGGATATTGAAATGAAGTATTCCTGGGAGAAATTAGAATTTCTGGAGGTAATGAAGCAATTAGGAATTTATGGAGTTGGTAGGGGTTGTTGAAGTGTAAGTTTGATCATTTTTGAACATAAGGAGCTTAATCAAAATATTAGGAATGCTTAGTTGAGTAATTGGAGATTTTTGGGAAAATATTCTTGTTGTTTTGGAAGTTGGAATGTTATATGGGAATATTATAGGCATTTTATGACTCTTTGAAATTGGGATTTGTCCATAAAGGAGTGTTGGAATAAATTGGTGCTTAAGAAATGCTTGATGAAGTTGTTTGGTGATGTTGGAAGGTTGGTTTTAGAAGGATTGATGTTTGAAAGGAATTTTGTTAGTTAAAGTGTTGATTTGAAGTGACTTGGGTAGATTATTGGTTGTTTATTGATGTTGGAATGCTAATGTTGACTAGATTGAGGTTTGAAAGGAAGTTGGAAAGTTAAAGTATTGATTGAAAGTGATTTAGATGTTTTAAAGGATGGTTTGGTTATGGTAGGTAATGTTATAAACTCTTCAAGAGATGATTAAGGTTGAAAGTATTGATATTGTAAAGATTTGGTAAAGAGAAGTTGGAAAAGGAAAGGATATGGATGTGGTTTTGGTATTGAAGTATTTTTATACTTTTAGTGTTAATGAAAGTTATTTAAAAGGTTGAGTTAAGTCACTTGCAAAGTGTCTTGACCCATTTTAAAATTGTGGCATTATTGTAGACGGTGATCTTTCAAGCGGACTTTGAAGATAACTGATAACTGCGTATATCTGCTGCAGTGAAGTTTAGCAGGTAATCACGCTTAACTGACTGTGATACTGAGGGTGATGGTAGTTGAGGATTTTCTAATATCCTCTTCTACTTATTTATATATATAAATAAAATGAATTCAGATTATGTTATACGTAAACGTGGGCTATAGGGTACCTTTCAACTGAACTGTACTTTATATAAATTCATATTTATATATAATCTTTTGTATGTTGCATGACACTGGTTATTAGTACCGTCGGCAGATGTAACCTATCGATTTGCGCAAATCGATAGGTTAATTGTACAAGTTCCTTGAATTGTAAAGGAACCAGGGATGTTTCCACTATTTATAGTGCTCCCTTTTCAGGGATGTTTTCACTATTTAAAGTGCTCCCTTTTTCATGCGTTCAGACTTGAGACTGGGCACAGTGTCAATCACGTTTATTTTTGTCTATTGAGAGATGGTTGTATCTATTCTGTATATATGTGTATATATTATGTGGTTATGCAGGTTTTGAAAACTGTGGTACCCTGTAGACACTCCACTACCCCACTTCTGAGTGTCACAGTGAGTTACGTAGTGATTACTGAGACATTGTTTTGTCTCACCTCATTCCCTTTATTTTTACAGGTGATCATGCCCAGGGGGAGGCACAGAGGAAGGGGAAGGGGCCGTCTGGCCCATACTGATATAGTAAGTAGGCCAGAGGTGACCTTGTTAGGGACATATATCGCCATTTCACTAGGCTGCACCAGCTTCTGCATATATGAATGTTGTTTTGAGTGAATTTTATTATATATGTGAACTGTATGACTTGTAATGTAACTTAATGTAATGTTTTGGTTGTTATGTAACATTGTTCCTGCTACTGTGATAGTTCAGGAACTACCTTGACTAATATGTCAAGCTTGGTTGATGTATATTCTGTTTTCCAGGTGATGAGAACTTGAATGGATGTATATAGGAAACTTGATTTTCCTAATATGTTGATGTGGTAGATGGAGGATGTATTGAGTGTTTTTATGTTTTCCTGTGTGTGTAATCATATTAGATGAGCCCCGCTCTAATATGGTTTATTTTTGTGTAGTTTGGTTAGTTCCTTTACTAACCATGTTAGGTGAATCTTTTCTAACATGGTTAGATTTAGGTTATGATATTGATTGTGTGATTCATTAGGTGATGGTGATTCTTTTGCTAACTATGTTAGAGGATTCTCTTTTCTAACATAGTTAGATATGTAATCTCTTAATTATAGAGAAATTCTTTTGCTAACCATGTTAGGTGAATCTTTTACTAACATGGTTAGACTCCAATGTTTGGATTAATTTGATTATTAGTTGAGTTAGGTTAAGGTTAATTTTATATTAGTAGGTGGTACTTTACATGTAGCATGCCACATCAGCAAAAAAATTCATTTCCTCCGCCACGTCAGCTTTTAAAGGTCAACGTCGGTCAACATAAACGGCGTTCCCTATATTGCACCAATATTTATTCTTCAGTCCCAGAAATGAGCCCGGAAATACTTGTTACTCCTATGTGCTCCTGGCGTAATAGTTTGAACCAATTTTTGCACATTTACCCTAAAATATATTATATGTGATTTTAGAAAATCAATAGTGGTTTTCAAAATCATGTTTTTCGTTTACAAATTACTAATAATAAGAAAACAAGGTAATGTCATCTATATAATTACATGAATGGCATATACATTTTGGGGTTAAGGGTCAAATCTAGCACTCTACTATTGATAAAAGTTCATCCAACATAAACAAGAATTTTAGGTCTCAAATGTAGTACACATCTATTACAAAATGAGTTAAATCTAATATTTCCGTCAATTTTGGCGGGTTTGACCGTTAAGTTTGACCCGATTAGACCACGTCACCTGCCACATCACCCAGTTAGGCCACATCACCCAATTAAGGAGAATGTGAGCACGTCTATTACCCGTATAGGGCGATGTGACAAGTGGCATGCATGACCTAATCAGGTCAAAATTAATAGTCAAACTCATAAAAATTGGCATAGTTTTTACATTTGAACCATTTTCTAACTGATAGATGCTAAATTTGAGACCTGAAATTATTATTTTATGTTGAGTGAACATTACTAATACTTGAGTGCTAGATTTGAACCTTAAATTTTTTCATATATGTGGTGATGATGTGGTGGTGACATGGCAGGTGACATGGCCTGATTGAGTGACACGGTCTAACTGGGTGACGTGGCCTAATCGAGTCAAACTTAACAGTCAAACCCATCAAAATTGACGGAAATGTTATATTTGGCCCATTTTGTAATAGATGTGTGCTACATTCAAAATTCTTGTTTATGTTGGGTGAACTTTTGTCAATAGTAGAGTGCTATATTTGACCCTTAACCCTACATCTTAATTTATACTTTTGTTTAAAGTATACTATATACAAGAAAAATGACAAATAAATACCTCAGAATGTCCAAAAGGACAAGTAAGGAATTCAAATTTCCAAAAGGACAAGTAAGGAATTCAAATTTTCAAATAGAAAAAGTAACAACTTGAGTATACCTATTAACAACTAGAATATACTGATTAACAATTGTCTGGTTCCTTAATTGTCCTTTTGAAATTCATAGTTCTTTACTTGTACTTTTGAAATTTTGAGTTCCTTATAAGAAAGTAATTACTTGTCCTTTTGGACATTCAGAGGTATTTATTTGTCATTTCCCATATATATATATATATATATAATAACAGTTTATTGTTTATATATGGGCAAAAGCGCTAATCTAATAATTAACTATTTCAATTTGGGCAACAATAATAAATGACTATTTCGCGGTGGATAAATAATAATCAACTTTGTGACCCGGTGCAAAAATAATCAAACCAGGACTAAATATAAATTTGTAGTTTTGTGAAACCTTTTTGATATTGTTTTCTAAAGTAATTAAAAATACATTTTTACCCCTCACAATTAAAACTCAACCACTCTTCCTTCCGCCCTTCATTTTCCCATGCTAACTAGTATCAGCAAGGTTTTGATTGGGAGGGGCAAAAATGTATTTTTCACTTTGAAAATAATATCAGAAAGGTTCCACAAAACTATAAATTAACATTTAGTACCGGTTTTATTATTTTTACATCGAGTTACAAAGTTAGTTATTATTTATGCACCGCGAAACAGTCATTTATTATTTTTGCCCAAATTGAAATATTTAATTATCATATTAGCGCTTTTGCCCTTTATATAATTAAAAAATCATTAATATCCATACATTTAATTTGGCAATAATTAGTATGCGAATATAAATATTTATATAAATGAAAGTTCCATATCAAAGTTTCAAAATATGATGAATTTTCTAGTTTAACCAATGACCTCGAGTTTGAGTCCTAGGTATACAGCCACGATAATTACTTAAAGGTAGCGAGATTTCCCCATTGTAGACCTACATTCTCATGAATCGGATTAGTCGGTTACTAATTAAAAATGCCAGATACAATAGCTAAATACAAGAAAAAATATGCTGGATGTGGAAAGTTATTGTGACATCATTTGTTTTGCCAGCATAAATATATTGAACAAGTTAATACTATATACTTTTATATATTTCCCTCAACTAACCGACATGAAAAGATTTTACTAATACAGGTAGAAAGTCATGCCTTACGTACATTCACGTTTTGTACATTTACTCACAGTGAGGATTACGTATTTGATCGGTCAAAACTGAAAAGCGATTATCTAAAAAATTGTCGAAACAAAAGTCAAATATGAAGAACACAGAAATCACATGTTGATGGGGTGGCATTCTTAGAGAATAGGTGGTGAATTTGAATATCTCGGCATTATATTTAGACTTTTTTACTTTCATAAATCTTGATTGTTCCATTATTCATCATTATTAAATAATGTCTCCATATGAACTCCCAACCAGTCAGCTTTACAAATTCATGAGCTAATTTTAAGGTTAACAACTTCTATATATGCACATGGAAACCCACCTAAGGCCCAATATTTTCATATCATAGCTTTCTTCTTAGTTAGATCGAGTGAAAGAGATTTATTATACTTGTGTGAATTGAACTCATAAATTAAAATTTTATGGTTAAAAAAAAGCATGTTAAATTAATCACTGACAGGATTTCTGTTAGCAAAGTAACCTCATCGGTGAATCACCGACGACATGATATTTCCATTAGCTATTCAATTAAGGGCAAAGACTCAAAAATGATACATAACTATTGACTAAGGAACAAAAATAGTACATAACTATTTCAGGGTACAAAAATAATATATAATCCCGTCAAAGAATCTGGTTTTTGATGGAAATTTCGTCAATAATTCCATCTGGAAACATTTTCTGACAATTTCTGACAGAAGAAGCGTCGTTAAAAATTTTACTGTTTTTAATTGAAGGGCAAAGGTCCAAAAATGATACACAACTATTGGCGAAGGAACAAAAATAGTACATAACTATTTCAAGGTACAAAAATGATACCCAACTTTTACCATGAGATCAAAAATGATTTTTACTAATAAGACAATAATACATGAAATGTCCAAAATGCCCTTATAATTAAATAAACTTTTACTGTGCGACGATTAATTTATAAGGGCATTTTGGACTTTTCATGTCTAATATTATTGTCATATTAATGAAAATATCATTTTTGATCCCATGGTAAAAATTGGGTATCATTTTTGTACCTTGGAATAGTTATGTACTATTTTTGTTCCTTCGCCAATAGTTGTGTATCATTTTTGGACCTTCGCCCTTCAATTAAAAACAGTAAAATTTTTAACGACCCTTCTTCTGTCAGAAATTGTCAAAAAATGTTCCCAGATGGAATTATTGACGAAATTTCCATCAAAAACCAGATTCTTTGACGGGATTATATATTATCTATGATTTCCATCGGTTATTTGCCATTTTTAGTGAGGTTATGATGCCAATTTACATCAACAATCAATATTTAGATATCATCTGAAAATACTTCAAATTTAAATATCTTTTTTTTTAAGTTTTTTCCTATACACATTTAAGAAGTTATATCAATATGATTCACTAGAAACAAGAAAACTTTAAACCTCATCACTTCTTTTTTTTTTTAAATTTAAGCACTTATGTACTCTAGACAACATTAATTCCAGACACCCAACTAATCTTTATATGTTTTCTTAAGAAGCGTTTTGTGGCGACTGATCCCTTATATTATGGACCGAAAGGAGATTTATAACAAAAGAAATAGGGAGATAAAAATAAACTCACCAACCAAAATTAAAAGAGAAAACCTTTTCTTGCTTAAAGCCAGATTGTCCATTTAAGTTTTTTGCCTTTTGCGTTGCATGTAGTGAATTTGACTATCTACTTTCATTAAAGTAGCACATGATATGTTTGGTGACCGGAAAATATCCACGATCCATCAACCAATTAATGTGCAACTACACCTTAATTATCTTAAATCTTGATTAGTTCATGAATGTGGTGGTTTAATTTTGCCAACTCTTGCAGCATCCAAAATATTCCCCCCAAAATAACTAACACATTATTATATAGAAATCTTGTCAATTACTTCTCTAGTACTTTGTTCTTATTTGCAGGGTAGAGTGAAAAGATTTCATTTGAACATATTTATAAATAATATTATTAAATTTTGTAAGTGAATGTACAATTTTTATCTTCATTATTTATCATATGTTTACTTTCTTAATAATTGTGTAGTATTGTGGATATTAATTAGAAAAAGGTAAAATTGAAAAGTTATTGATGAGTTTTGAAATAAATTTAATGATATTTAAGTTTTTTTATGCTTAACATTTTGGAAATATAAATAAGGACGGTAACAGAAGTATATTTATATAACATCTCACACAACGGTTTACAAATTTATAGCTATTTTTGAATCTAGTTACTACTACCCCTCCGGTCCTAAATATAAAACTTAATTGACATTTTTTGGAGATTTTAAGGTTGCAAAATAGACTATTAAATCATGACACATTTGATACATTTTTATATTATCCAGTAGTTTATAGGTAAAATAAACTAGTCTAAGGGAAAAAATTAGGTAAATCAATTTATAATTAACTTATTTTGCTTTTTTAGGATTTTCCAAAAAAGTCAACTAGGTCTTATATTTAGGACCAGAGGAAGTAATTGGGAAAAAAGACAAATAAAACCCGCTGAATATGAAAAAAGACAATCAAGGTCGTTAAATTTCTAAAAGGACAGCCAAAATCATAGACATTAAATTAACCATTGCAACATCTCATTAACAACATGCATATTTAATCATTGTATCATCCACATTAACAACTAGAGTGTAGCAATTAATCACAACAACATTCTCATTAACCACAGCAACATCTCTAATCCCAGTAACCCCTAGATCGTTGTTAATTTAGTGTATGTGATTTTGGTTGTCCTTTTAGAAATTTAGCAACTTAGATTGTCCTTTGACGTATTTAGAGGACTTTATTTATCTTTTACCCTTAATAATTGGCCAAGCATATATTATTTGCTTTTGTATATTTTTAAGTAACTTTCCATATAGATTGTTTTGGTATTTCCCGTATACAACAACAATAAAAACTATCCCAATTAGGCGAAGTAGGCTATATAGATCAAATGACGTCATTGTGTTTTATTATTAGTTATGATTGGCGGTATATGATTAACCAAACACTACTACAAAAAGGCTTTTGACATCGCTTTTTTACGGCCTAAGACATCGTTTTTTAAGCGATATCTATTAGAGTGACATGGAAGTCTACTTTCAACGTCGCTTAAAAAAACAATGTAGAAAATATTAACATCACATAATTACATACTATTGATGTGGTTTCATTCCAACAACTCGTTTTCTACAGTATGTGCGTTTTCAACGTGGCTCATTCATAAAAAAGTGATTTTGAAACTATTATTAACATCGCATATAGAAAAAAGGCAACTTAATAATAGTTTCAATGTCACTTTTTATTAATATTAAAACAACGTTAAAAGTGTTATTAACATTGTTTTTGTTGAAAGGGATGTTAAAAGATTTGTTAACATCACCTATTTTTAAAAAGTGGTGTTAATAGTTTTATTTACATCGCATTTTGGTGATAATTATATATCTTATCTTTTATGGTATGTGTAATTCATCTCAACATTCTCATAATTATCAAGCTTTGCCTAGCATAAAATTGAATTTAGTAAATAATATTTTGTCAACAATTAGTGGCTTAAGCGGTTTGATGATTTTTCTCCTTAAATAGGGATTCAATGTCGCTTATAAAGAGTACTTAGTCTATTATTATACTAAGACAACAATAATTTTGTGCGGATAAGTTATATAACACTCTCTCTTTCAAAAGTTTAATTCTCTTAGTGATGGAATTCAAATACAAAGAATCAATGTTTTTTTGGGCTGAAAGAATTAGCGGTTTTATAAAAAGCGATTTTTTTTCCAACTCAAAATATTCTTTACAGAATACAAACTATTTGTCATATATGATTTCTCATGGTTACTGGATACCAAGGGATACAATGGGGTTACTCTTTGATCTTCGAAGGGCAACTATTTGTCGACTCAAGATAATAAAACATTTTTGTTTAAAAATATTTGTGTATAATAATTTGGATTGGCACCTATTTTCAATATGAGAAGGTAGTAGCTAACTAGTCAATATTACTGGAGAAGTTTACAACTATGTAATGTACCCATCGCTTTATGACTTTATTACTCAATTAAAATGAATATTGTCTCCAATCTAGCTAGATCTCAAACGCCATACAATGACACAACTATAGAAATACTAGCAACTGCCATTGTTTTTTTTTTCAAATTAACTAGCAAGTCCTTAAATACTATTGTAGTTCTTTTTTTTATCAAATCATTATAATAATTTCATATCTATTATATTCCTCTTTTATAAGACTCTATTTGAACTTGATTTTTAATTAGGCCTCTTTTGACCTACACAAATAGACAAACCAATTAATGTGTTCTTTCTTGTGATTTCTTTAGCACTTTGACGCATGCTTAAAAATCAAAATGTTAACTGGAAATTTTATTAACAAGGAGGCAAGGACAAAAGAGTTCAACCAGCATTCTAAATGTTTTTCGTGCTCACATTTTTTTTAGAATTATTCTGCAAGATCATTCATTTCTAGGGAAGATTAGTGTCTCTGAATTTATGGATTGATCGATGAGTCAGATTTCCTTGAAGTATCCAGGTGGGCTCTCAACTCTTCTGGGCATTGAATTTACTAATCTCAGTTCAGATAAAAATAAATAAATTGAAATTACTCATCTCAGGGCAGTATTCAGAATATATGTATATGTATTACTTTTATTCCCGAAATTTTCTTTTATTCATTCTATAACTGAACTTTGATTCAGGACAACTCGCCCATTCCATATTTTTTCTAATTTAAAATAATTAAAAGTCTATCCTGATGGTTTTTCGATTTGAAATTAATCAACCATAAAAACTCTTTTAACTTAATTTTGAGCCAAAAGTAGTTAGAATATGAATTGATAAGTAAGCAAAAGCTAATAGTATTGAAAGTTATATTTCCCCAAATATACAAGCATAATAGATTTTTTTTTTTGACCTTTATACAAGCATAATAGATTGATTGATAAATGACGCGCATATAATAGTGGCAAATTCATTCCTTACACCAATCCTATGGCCTCTTATTTATGTTTATAATGACTCCAATGTTGAAGCCAATTTGAAGATTGAAAGATTGTTTTCTTTAGGGTAAAGGTGTATATTTGACACCTTAACCCTTATATTAATAGCACTACCATAGCTTGTTTTAGTTACTCTGCTCCTTATTGTATGTCTATTTTAATTTAATTAATTCTCACAAATCAATAAATTAAATGTTAGTAAGATAATTAAATATGCCTTAAAGTGATAAAATTTTCCTACATTGTCCTTATTCAAATTTATCATCTCCCTACATTTATAAATTATTCTCACATCTCTCTCCTCTTTCTCTCTTCTCAAAACAAGAAGGTTAAAATTGAAAAACAATTATAAATATAACCACTTCTCTAAGTGGACTTATGTTTAAATGTTTTCCTAAAAGTAGACTTAAGGAATACAATAACAAATCATTATAAAGTTTTTCTTTTTAGAATAAATTGAGTTTGGAGAGACAAAGGTAGTTACGTCTCAACCGAGTTTTGCGCTGAAGAAATGAGACGAAAGCAAGTGACAGAGTTGAGACGAAGTTCTTTATACATTAAATCAACACACATGAGGGTTTATACATGCAATAAGAATTAGGTGACATATCAACGAACACAAAATCAATTAACAATTAATGTCAATAATGATAATAAATTGTAGTACATGTTAACCCAAATAATAAAAATTATAAAAACTATAAAAGGGTGGTTCAACGTATAAGACTCCTATCAAATGTGGTCGGGAAGAAACATATATGCAACTTTACTATCCCAGGCTTCCACAAATGATGAATTGGTTGTTTCAAGGATCTCAACATGTTCCTATACATCCAGTCTTTTTTTATACATCCAAGACTTACATTCTCAGTAAGATAAAACTAGTACTGAACTCAATAGTGGAAAATTACAGAATTATTAATCAAAATCAAATTATATTCAATATAATTAATTGTACTAATCGGTCTTTTGCTTATATGCGGATTGTGTAAGTGGCAATGATGATGGGCACAGTCTGAGCCATTTTATCAATTTGTGCATTAATTTAGCTTTACGTCATTCTCGTCGGAACATTTGGATTCCTCAATGGAAAGAGATCACAAGTCACTTAAAGGAAAAACAAGAAGTGTTCTCCAGCCTCCAGGCGAACCTCTTTACAGAGACTGCGTAAACAAGTTTGGCAGTGGCAATAATAAATGTTGACATAGTGTGTTTGATAGCATTGATGTCTGATAATTCATATTTTTCTCTACGGTAGTAACTAGGGGAACCTTTTTTTTTAATTTTAGCTATATTTTGGTATGATAATAATTCTGAATTTGAAGCATACTCAGCTATAGGTAAGTTTGTCTTGAATTATGAGGACAAAACATGTGGAATTATAGATTCACACCGTTTTCCTGAGAAAGCGTCTGATGAAGTACTCTAAGTCAACAATATGTTCCCTTGGCATATCCGTCTATATTATTGAGCTTGTGCTTTTGATGATTAATAGATTTTGGTGATTCTTCGCTTTATTTTGGCCAATAAAGAGTATTAATGATTCCTTTTGGTATTAAATAATTTGTATTTTTCTGCTTGTTGTTTTATAGCTACATAATAAAAAGGTATATGATTATATAATAAAAATAAAAAATAATGTTTTAAATCCAGATAATTGAAATTAAATCAATCAACATCAATAGATTACCATATTAAAAAAATTACAATAAAGTTCATTCAAGAAGTCATTAATAATAGTCAACATCAAATCCAAAAATAACATAAGTCTAGAAATGAAAAAAAAATGAAGGAATTTACTTGGCCCATGAGCGTTCCCGAATCCGGAGAGCTTTGAACCTGAACTGAACTCGAACCAAGTTCCTGTTAACGAAAAAAACAAACAAATCCGTGATAAAAACCTTAACTTGGAGCCAAGAATCCAAAATGATTCAGCTCATACAGAATTGGTTACAAGAATCCGGATTTGATTTGCACAGCGAATCACACTCTCAAGAAAACCTTAACTTGCGATTTGTTTTCTTGAACATTTATATTATCGTGCATCCGCTGTGACCGCGCGAACGCAACTATGCTGTTTAGATGCTTACAAACTAGAAATTCTTGAAATAGGATCAAAATGCAAGGACATCTAATGCAAATGGATTCCAAGTTTATTTGTCTCAAATTCCCTAGACTAACTCACACACAAGTGACATTCTTAATCTCTCACAAGTTAATATGCACTCAATTTACTAAGATTGTCTTCACCACATACTACTGAAATCCGCACTTACTAGCACTTCTAGTAAGAGATCGATTAAGGAAATTCAACGTTACATGCTATTATCAAGTTTAAGTCATTCCTATTTGACTGAACATCAATTCTGTTTGAATTTTCCTCTTACCTAGCTATCGCTCGTTAGGACGGATCTCTCATGACCATGAAAGTTTTAGCTAGAGTAGCATTCCCAAAACAATCCTTGATACCGTCTAATAAGTCACAAGGATATCGGTTAAGCGGATAATATCCATTCTTCGGACTTACACCTTTATGGATTAGGGATTTCCCATGTACGTCTCAATTGCGGTTAATTAAGCACATGTAGTACAAATTACATGTGATAGTGATTTCAAAATATAATCACTGTACAGACCCGATGGATTTGGGATTGTTTCATTAATAGGAACTGGTAAAGCTCGTGGGTCGAGTAACATTTTTCATTTTATTATAAGTCATCCTAAAAGAGAAAATGCGATGAATCGTATTCATTTTTGTTATCTTTCTATTTGTAAGTGGGATAAGAGAGCTTTCTAATAAAACGCGTCGAAGAGCTCTTTCTTTCTTTTTTTTTTTGATAACCGTCGAAGAGCTCTTTCTCATTCTCATTTTCTGTAGCTTATTTCCATTTTAAAACAGACGATTAATGATAAAGTTTATAAGGTAATTAATTAGATGGTGAAGATTTGATTACATTAATAATAATGAATTTGCAAGCAGTTTCCTTACTCATTAAAAAGATAAGTGCTAAGAGTGATGAACCCTCTATAAAACATCTAGATCTCTTTATTACAATTGTTAAAGAAATAAATTTTATTTAAAATATTATCACTTTTATACACAGTTGATATTACATATCTATATGGCTCACATATATTTAGCTTTCACTGCTCATTTTTTTAATAATAAAGGTGCTTTTGGGAAATAGAATATAGATTTTACATATTATCTTTAATAAGGTTTTATTAACTTTTTATTTACATAATTTGATATATTTATATTATATATTGGAAGGAGAAATGAGAAAGAGTGTACCAAGTTATATTATGTACTCCCTCCGGTCCCTAATGTAAGAGCCCAAAATTTGAATGGTTTTGGTCCCTAATGTAAGAGCTCACCCCATATTCTCTCCTCATTTAATGCATTTTTTCCTACTTTACCCCTAACTCTCTTTCATATTTATTAATGCTTATGTATCTCTCTCTCTTAAAAGTACCATAATAAATATGGACAATTTTGGAAAAGAAGCATTAACTCCAGACACTCAACTAACATTCACATGTTTTCTTAAGAAGCGTTTTTTTGACGGCTAGCTCTTACATTAGGGACCGGAGGGAGTATATAGTATGTGGAACAAGTTTGCAGCCTAGTTAGTTTGATTTATTTATGTTTTTTAGGGTTTCAAGGTGAAGGATAAAACACAACAAAACCTAAATACTGACCCTACCCCACATCATGTTTTCCCATCTTTCTCTGCTTCGACCTCTTATTTTCTTTCAAACATATAGCGAAGATACAGCTAATATATTTAATGTCTCTCCTTATATGGGCAAGAAATATCAGCGCAACTTTCTCTTTGGATCGGAATATGTGATAGCTTGCCCCATTCTCTTTGACACTTCGAGATTTATTATTTGTAGCCACAATATAAAATATAATTTTACGTATTTATTATATCTTCTTGTTGATTCGCATTTTGACTTGGGACGTAAAATTATTAATGAAAAAGATACTCCCTCCGGTCCCTAATGTAAGAGCCCAAAATTTGAATGGTTTTGGTCCCTAATGTAAGAGCTCACCCCATATTCTCTCCTCATTTAATGCATTTTTTCCTACTTTACCCCTAAGTCTCTATTATATTTATTAAAGCTTATGTATTTCTCTCTCTTAAAAGTACCATAATAAATATGAGCAATTTTGGAAAAGAAGCGTTAACTCTAGACACCCAACTAACATTCACATGTTTTCTTAAGAAGCGTTTTTTTGGCGGCTAGCTCTTACATTAGGGACCGGAGGGAGTAGTTCATATTATTAGCGTGCATGCCATCGGATATGTATATGTCGAGCATGTTCAATTGATTTTTTCGACAGACATAATATTTAGAGCCGGAATTTAAGGTTCGCCCGCTTTAATTGGTTAGGTCAACCCGACCCGAATGAGAAGCATGTAAGCCCAACCCAACTCTAATAATGTGGGTTGAGAATATATAGCATAACATAACCCGAATTAGAGTGATAATTGTGATAGCCCGAATTTCATGCAGTGAAAAATATTTTTATTCACAAAAGATAAAAAAAGTACAACCTCATATCAAAGGCAATAACATAAGATTTAAAAGCATGGGAATCGAAAACATACACATGAAGTCCTTCTATAGATGAAAAAAAAAATCTTAGCATCTAATAATTCAAAATAGTCTAGTAATTTCAAAGTTCCATATCATCAGCCATCTAATTATCGAATCATCGAAATAGTCTAGTACGTAGGTAAAACATAAAACATCTAATGATCTAATCAGTAAAGCATTAGCCATCAATTCGGGTTTTGCAATATTCTCTGAAATAGAAAAATTCAACAAAAAAGAGCAATGAAAGTGAATTAATAAACACCTACTTGAAGAGAAGATAAGAGAAAAGAAGATAAGAGAAAAGCAAGAGCGAATCTAAAAGTGAGAAAATCACGGTATTCGGTGATGTCAACATTAGAGATGTTGGTTATCAAACAAATGAATCACACGATTTTCGAGCTGTTAGATTCATCCATTCTCATGTGAGAAGTGTAGAATGAACTCTTCCGGCGAAATAAGGGAAAACAACGAGCTCTGACGAGGAGATTGGAGGCTTGGAGGAGCGACAAATGGAGCTTTTGTGTGGTGAGTTCTGTGCGCTTGAGGGTTTGTTTGGAAGTCGAAGGGTCTATGGTGATGAGGTCTGCTATGAGCAAAGGGATCGGATGGGACTTGGAGACTGAGAAGATGAGAGAGAGGAAGAGTTAATTTTTTTTAAAATGTCTTTCAGCTGGGGTTTTGATTCTATGCTCACCACATCACCCTTCTCTTCATTTCAAATACACACAAATAAATAAGCACATGATGGGCCCCACTAGGAGAGAGGTTATGGGACCACCATGTGCTTATATTTTTGTGTGTATTTGTGGTGATGAGAAGGTGGGTGATGAGCATAGAATCACAACCCCTTTGGGCTGACTCGTGTTAGAATCTTAAGTTTTGATGGTGACTAAGGTGTGATATGGTCTAGTACTTAAGAGAACATAATCAACACTTAGGAAGGATTAGATGACATGGTTAGAATCCTAAGTTAAGTCACAACCGGATGCGGAATCACTTCCGGATAGACTAGGACTCGCGCACGCGGATGAATGATTTATCCCCCAGCGGCAGCGAGTAACTCACTAGGGAATTAACTTAGTCAATGAGCATTAGCTATACAAAACCTAAGACTAAGCTATGATTCAACCGGAAGTGAAGTTGCTTCATGTTAAACTTAGACTGACGCAGACTGATAAGATAGATATCACCCCAAGCGTCAGTAAGTTCACTTCGTCAAGTAAAAATGCTTCCTGTTAGACTTAGACTGGCGCAGACTGATAGAATAGATATAACCCTAAGCGTCAGTAAGTTTACCTCGTCAAGTGAAAGTGCATCCGATAGCGTAGTGACTAGCGCTGACTGTTGGATTGAAGAACACTGAGCGAGAGTGGGTAATAGTGAACAAAATCTTTCATCCAGTAGTTTTACTTCCGGATGTAGGAGTGCTTCCGGATACATCATAGACTAAGAGGACTAACGTTCAAAGTATACAATACACTAAGTCAGAACATAGTCTAAGTAAGACTACTCCCCATAGCAAACAAGCTTCCCAAAGCATGTATAGTTCTTACTATATTTGATGATATATATTGCTATGTTGGACTAACCAGTATGTGCAGAACTTAGTCACACTTCCGGATGCAAATGAGCTTCCGGATGGAAAAACTCTTGGCATTGGGATTCAGAGATTAACACTTGATTGCCACTTCCGGATGAACGATGATCATCTGTCAGCAAGAGTATACAAGAATAAACGCCACATACACAGAAGTCAGATTGCTTTCATCAGGGCAGAGGTGTCAGGACTACTTTTCAGAGATAAAGCAAGTCAACCCTGCTAAGCTTTAATGGAGCATTTAAGAAGATGTACTTCCCAACGGTAACAAGAGGTTAACAGATATTCATACAACATTGTTACCTACCAAGCATGAGGAGTATGAGAGATAAGGAGAACATAATCTGAAGATCCATTCAAGCTGTCAAAGCTCATACTACCCACAAGAGTCAGAGTCCATAAGAGAGCTTCTGATAGCAAGAGAGCATCCAATAGCAAAGCGCTCTTATCATTCATGGACAAGTGCTTGGAAGACGAAGTTCCTCTATGTGATAGCAAGCAGAATGTTAGAGTCCACGAGCTTCACTTCAGATAACAAGAGAGCTTCCTATAGTAAGTCTCTTAGCATCCTGGACTTATGCTTGAGGAACGAAGTCCTCATCTGACAACAAGCAAGAGTCAGACCGTACAGTGTATAGATGTCAGAACGACTTTTGCCAGAACAGTGTTGTCAGAACAGTGTTGACAGAACAGCTGGTCAGAGCACCTTTTCAGATAAAGCAAAGTCAACTCTGCTGTGCATTAATGAGGACAACGTAAACAAGGCCCCAACGTCTATAATCAAACGGCCTTATTGCCTCTCCAACGGCTAGATAATCAGAGGATGGTATAAAAGAGATGTTCTTCATTTCTGAAGAAGAGAGCTTGAAAAAAGAGAGTGAGAGAAGAGAGAGCTTCATGAGTTTGATAAGCAAGAGAAATAGAATGAAGAAGCTCAAGCCTACTATCTGAAATATCCTTCTCATCTTCTACTCTCTGATTATGAAGTTGTAATATTCTTAGTGAGAGAATTCATTTGTACCTAAGTGAGTAACATAATCTGTTCATTGAGTGAACCCACTTAGTTGAGCTTAAGTGTTTATCAAAATCAGTTCATAGAGTGAACATATCATTAAATCCTCTAATTGAAAGAGGCTGTTCTAAAACTTGTGCTGAAGAACAGAATTGTTATCTTACAAGTGTAAGGGGGAGCATTTAGAGGTTGTCTAAATCTCCATAGGTTGCAAGTGAGCCCGCAAAACTTGCGGTTGTAAAGGTTGCAAGTGATCCCGTAAAACTTGCGGTTAGGTTTGCAGGTGAACCCGTTGTAAAACCTGTGGGTTGTTAGGTGAACCCGTGTTCGTAAAACCTAAAGTGTAAAGGCTTCTCTTGTGCCCGGTTTAAACAAGAATAGTGGATTGGAAATCTCAGGTGTAGTCTGGGGACTGGATGTAGGTCTGGGTGACCGAACCAGGATAAATTTATGTGTGCATAAATTTACATTTAAACATTATATTTTGTATCACATAACATACTGACTTGTGCATACCATTACTTATTTTCATCATCACCGAGCACAAGCAGTCTTTCGAAAAAGAGTTTAAGTTTTTATTTCCTCACCCAATTCACCCCCCCCCCTCTTGGGTGACAGCCACGCATTTCATTTGGTATCAGAGCAGGTCACTTGTTTAAAGGATCCAACGATCTCAAGTGTAAAGACCTTGGCTGATTTGGGTTAAAAATGTTTTCCAAAGGCTTTGATCATACCATTCCACCCGTGCTAGAAAATATTGATTTTTGTTGGTGGAAAGCAAAGATGGAAAGTTTTATACAATCCACTAGTTTGAAAATGTGGGATATTTTTGAAAATGATTTTGATTTCAAACCAAGAGGAAACTGGACTGAAAAGGAGAAAAATTTGTTTTCCTTAAACATTAGAGCAATGCAAATTTTATACAAAAGTTTAACAGAAAATGATTTCCAGAAAATCAAACATTGCTCTAGTGCTAGAGATATTTTGAATACTCTTGATGTGATATATGCTTCTAACCCATCTCTTGTAAGCACAGCTATCCAAAGCTCAACTCGTGCCCCTTGTGGATCATCTACTGATGAGCTTCTGGAAGCTGATATTGAGGAAGCAGGCTTCAGTGAAGAGAGTATCCATCTCTGCCTAGAAGATTCAGAAAGTGAGGTATCTGGATCTGAAATTGAATTCTCTGATTTGCAAGATGCATACAATGAGTTATATACTGAATATTGTAAACTTGTAAAAGAACTTCTAGGCTTAAAAGAAAAAGATAGGAAACTTGTAAAACTAATTTCTTCTTCTACATCCAAAGTTTCTGAGGTTTCTTTTAAAGAACTAGTGGTTCCGATAGCTAGCCCACTATCGGTAGGGAAAACTTCAACATGCCTTGAAAAATGTTTTGACTGTAAACACATGTTGAAGGAAAAAGAAAAGCTTTCAAAAGAAACTGAGATTTCAAAGGAACAAAAAGCTTTTCTAAAGAAAACTAATCATGATAATGATAGAAAACCCCATTTTGATTATCATTCCATTATCTGTCATTATTGTGGTAGATTAGGACATATTTCTCACACATGCAGTCTTAGAAGAAATTCAAATGTGAGAAATAAGTTTGTATGGATTCCTAAAGGACAAGTAAGGTCCAGTGCTAACCATGTAGGACCCAAGTACAAATGGGTACCAAAACATCCTCCTAGTGCCTTACTTGTGCAGGAAAGATCAAGAGTTCCTCTTACCCCAAAGAAGAGAACTCGTGGTGATGCAACTGCTGAAACCCCCTGGTACAATCATAAGAAGCAATGCGCAACCACCAGGAACAATGGTTCTGTCTCAAGGATGAGCTATCACAGAGTTCCATTCAACTATCCTGAGAAGAACAAGAGAGAGTGGATTCCTCGATCAACATTGAGAAGACTCTGGCTAAAAAGAAGATCTCCTCCCTCGGTGAGCCATCAGACAGTGAAGAAGAGTCAATTGCTGATCCTAAGAATGCTCTGAATGAACAAGAAGGGAAAAGGGAAGCTAGGTCAAGCCAACTTCAAGACCCCAGCAACCCTGTCTGATAAACTCAGACTTCCCAGTTTGAAGGTTGAGATCAAAATGTTTATCTCCCTCACGGATCCATTACAATAGGAGATGCATCAACATTTGAAGGATCTGTTGAATTCGGTAAGACTGTTGATCTGAAAAGCCATAGTAGAACCCCTGGAGCTTCAACAGATTCTTGTCCAGATCAATCAATCAGAGTTAGATGAGCTATGGGCTAAAATGAACAAGGAGCATGAGCAAAATCAGAGAGAGATAGGCTAAGATAGCCATCCTTCGGACTTGATCAGAATGTCACTGCTGCCCTCAGAAGGGAAATTGAAATGAAGCGGATTGCCCAAGCAGGAAGGCTCGCCCTTGGGGAAGCCATCTGATTCATGTGCCCCCAACAGTCTGCTAGCACAGAGGCAAGCTTGAGATAGCGCTGAGTGATCAACCTGCGGAGATACCCTCTGCTGAACCTGTATCTCCCTCTGCGCCAGCACCCAATCTGAGTGAAGAGCTGTGTATGAAGTATGGGTTCAAGAGGCCAGAGACGCCAGTGGTAGCGATCACCAAGCTAATTCATCCCTCTGTACCAACTCCAATCCATCCCATTAGCGTCAGCAAGACTCAGGACTGTACCTCATCTGAACAATTTGTCAAGTCTTGTTGAGCATTCGTCACACATAGATTTTGGTGCTGCTCTGAAAATAGAAGAATTCTTGTATTGCCAACCAAAATCAAGCAAGCTACTGCTTGATGCGAATGGAGTTATGGTGATATCATTCTTACCCTCCTCTTTACCTGAATAATCATTTGGGTAGAAAATGCATGATGGGCTTAACAGCTTTTATTTTTCTGAAACTGCTATGATTTCCGTTATCTGTGATGACCTTATTTTCTGTAAAAATGATCCTATCATATCAAATTCATTTTCTGATATAATGCATACTGATTTTACAGATTCAAAAAGGTCTGACACTTTGAAACTGAACTTTCTTCAAAACCTTCTGAACTTGTGCATACTGAATCATTGTGTTCCAAGATTTCTGACATTGTTAAGAAGACTCAGAACTAGTTTCAGAATTTTGACACTAAAACTAAAAACCTTCTTCAGAGGCTTCATATGGTGTCTAAATCGTTTTACTTAGCGAATCTTTTTAAGGGCACCTCTCATGAAAGAAAATAGTTTATGCATTCACCTTGAGTTTTGAAAGATCCTTTTGAAATGCAAACTTTCAAAACAGATTCTGATCCTCTTTAAACTTGCATGACAACTATACCTCATGATAGCCTTCAAAAGTTATTCTATAATTTCCATTTCATGTGGTATCTCTTGCATCAAGTTTTTCAATGCATAAGCAGCTATGGTTTCGAGAACAATACATCCCTCTTAATTACATCTTTAAGTTCTCAATCTACTAATGATCTCGGTTCAAGTTTGTGGTTTAAGAATGTTGACACAGATTATTGAAGCTTGAACAATGAGAATAACCAAGAAAGAATGGCAACGAAAATGCCCCTTATCAAGATGTGTGGAATGACTATACTAAACCTGAGAAACTCTCGCCAATACACATGAGCATTTCTATCCCTTACACATTCTGCTGTGAAATTTAATGGATAGCCTCTCTCTTGTCTGACATGCATTAGAAATCTTAGGAAATGCCTTGAATTAAACTCTGCTAGATCTGTAAAACATGGCATAGTATCACAAGCATGCTATAATCTGTATTAATTTCAAGCTTGTTGATATCCTAAGAACAATGAGATCACACTGAGCATATCTAGAAGAACTTGAGCTAATATTTGGAAATTATTCTCGTAATCATATGCTGAAATTTGGTTGTTTTTGTAAACCGGATTTAGTCTTAAAATCAAACTATTCTGTGAGCATGAAGATTTCCAGTATTTCATTTTTGTGAGGATGAAGATTTTTCAAAATTTCATTGTGTTAATAATTCACATGTCTTCATGATCTAACATGAACATCCTTGAGGCATATTTATTGAACTATACTTGCTTATGAAACTCTAAAAATATGCCACCTGTTTGATACTCGCTGTACTATCACATTGATATTTATCTATGAGAGTATAAATAGAGTTCATGTCTTGATAGTGAAACTATGTGAACATGTAGACAATTTCAAAATTAGTTTTCACATAATCATTGCTCATATTTTCTTAAACCAATTAGCAAGCATGATTTCTTAAAATTATTAACTTGTGCTGATTAACACAGATTGACTTGAATGTCCTGAGGATGGTCTTCAATGTTAAATCTTAAGTTCTTTCACTGACCATCAGGAAGCACTTGTTTCCTCAAGCACATGCAGGACCAATCATCAAGTCTGAGCAAGGTTGCTTTCGCAACAATCAGCGCCTTCGATAGCAGGCCAACTATTGAACCATGGGAAGAGTAGAGTGACTGCCCAGTCATGTCTGCTTGTGGTTGTAGCTCAGCTTGCCGAAGCGAATCATCAAAGCACTTGCGCTAGGGGTTTCCACTTGAGATAGCACACCTCTTGAAGATGTCAGGAAGCATGCTTATCTGCGTATGATTCAGATTCATGAGTCTAATAGAGTATGAGGATTCCCCATTTGTGGTAACATCTACACCTTACCATCTCTTATATATGATGCATACATGGCATTGGTAAGGGTGTCAATTTAGGATGTTTTTCTCAATCTGCATTGACTTCAAAATCATTCACTGTCTTAGAAAATCATCCCAGCTCACACATCTGTATCATTTATATGACACGCTGGAAAGTAATTGATAACATACCTCTCTTATATGCTTCTTTTCTTGATCTTGTGATGATTAATCTTAATATAAAAGAGAAGTAGATGGACATTACTTGATAATGATCCCTTGAAAATAGAGAGTTACATGCTGTCATCGATAATAAACTCTTGAGATGCTGTGATGCAATTTGTTTGGAAATTACTTTTGGCATTTTAAACTCACAAAATTCATTTGATTTGGTTTCATTTCATATGGTATCACAAATTTCACTTGGCATTCAATCATTTCATATCACAAGCTCAAACTCACATATTTCATTTGATTTCATTTGGTATCACGAATTTAAAATCACAAATTTTCATTTGATATCATAATCATCATTTTAAACGCACCAAAATTATTTTGATATCATGATAATCATTTCGAGAGGGTCAAAATTACGTTTGATATTTGAAAAGAATTTTCACCTTCAAAAAGAGAACTGTTTTTGTATGTTTTGATCTAGACTTAGTCTTTGCAAAACATGTTCTGTTATCTTGCATAATGGTTAGGGAGAGTAAACTCACTTAGAATACTGAATCAATATTTTCTTCCTTTTGTCTCACACTGTTTAGCTATCCTACATAATGTTTAGGGAGAATACAATCATTTAGGATCATGAATCATTATTGTTGTCCCTTGGTTAACTCTCGTATGTTGTATTGAATAGTCTCGAACAAATCTTTATTAACGATACATAGGGAGATATATTAGGTAGAAAGCCCATTCCTAGGAGAACGATAGAAGTATCCCCATCTCTAAGGCTAGCTTGCACTTGTTGAATTTTGATGAAGCCAAAAGGGGGAGAGAGATGAGACATGAGATGTCTAGAGATGAGACATGAGATGAGATATAAGATGTCTAGCTAGAGATGAGACATGAGATGTCTAGAGCTGAGAGATAAGATAAGATGTCTAGATATCTGGGGAGAGAACTGGGGAAAGAAATATAGCTCTAGGAGTGATTTAAGTTTAATTATGTTCTCTAGTCATCTATGGGTTTGTCATCATCAAAAAGGGGGAGAATGTTAGAATCTTAAGTTTTGATGGTGACTAAGGTGTGATATGGTCTAGTACTTAAGAGAACATAATCAACACTTAGGAAGGATTAGATGACATGGTTAGAATCCTAAGTTAAGTCACAACCGGATGCGGAATCACTTCCGGATAGACTAGGACTCGCGCACGCGGATGAATGATTTATCCCCCAGCGGCAGCGAGTAACTCACTAGGGAATTAACTTAGTCCATGAGCATTAGCTATACAAAACCTAAGACTAAGCTATGATTCAACCGGAAGTGAAGTTGCTTCATGTTAAACTTAGACTGACGCAGACTGATAAGATAGATATCACCCCAAGCGTCAGTAAGTTCACTTCGTCAAGTAAAAATGCTTCCTGTTAGACTTAGACTGGCGCAGACTGATAGAATAGATATAACCCTAAGCGTCAGTAAGTTTACCTCGTCAAGTGAAAGTGCATCCGATAGCGTAGTGACTAGCGCTGACTGTTGGATTGAAGAACACTGAGCGAGAGTGGGTAATAGTGAACAAAATCTTTCATCCAGTAGTTTTACTTCCGGATGTAGGAGTGCTTCCGGATACATCATAGACTAAGAGGACTAACGTTCAAAGTATACAATACACTAAGTCAGAACATAGTCTAAGTAAGACTACTCCCCATAGCAAACAAGCTTCCCAAAGCATGTATAGTTCTTACTATATTTGATGATATATATTGCTATGTTGGACTAACCAGTATGTGCAGAACTTAGTCACACTTCCGGATGCAAATGAGCTTCCGGATGGAAAAACTCTTGGCATTGGGATTCAGAGATTAACACTTGATTGCCACTTCCGGATGAACGATGATCATCTGTCAGCAAGAGTATACAAGAATAAACGCCACATACACAGAAGTCAGATTGCTTTCATCAGGGCAGAGGTGTCAGGACTACTTTTCAGAGATAAAGCAAGTCAACCCTGCTAAGCTTTAATGGAGCATTTAAGAAGATGTACTTCCCAACGGTAACAAGAGGTTAACAGATATTCATACAACATTGTTACCTACCAAGCATGAGGAGTATGAGAGATAAGGAGAACATAATCTGAAGATCCATTCAAGCTGTCAAAGCTCATACTACCCACAAGAGTCAGAGTCCATAAGAGAGCTTCTGATAGCAAGAGAGCATCCAATAGCAAAGCGCTCTTATCATTCATGGACAAGTGCTTGGAAGACGAAGTTCCTCTATGTGATAGCAAGCAGAATGTTAGAGTCCACGAGCTTCACTTCAGATAACAAGAGAGCTTCCTATAGTAAGTCTCTTAGCATCCTGGACTTATGCTTGAGGAACGAAGTCCTCATCTGACAACAAGCAAGAGTCAGACCGTACAGTGTATAGATGTCAGAACGACTTTTGCCAGAACAGTGTTGTCAGAACAGTGTTGACAGAACAGCTGGTCAGAGCACCTTTTCAGATAAAGCAAAGTCAACTCTGCTGTGCATTAATGAGGACAACGTAAACAAGGCCCCAACGTCTATAATCAAACGGCCTTATTGCCTCTCCAACGGCTAGATAATCAGAGGATGGTATAAAAGAGATGTTCTTCATTTCTGAAGAAGAGAGCTTGAAAAAAGAGAGTGAGAGAAGAGAGAGCTTCATGAGTTTGATAAGCAAGAGAAATAGAATGAAGAAGCTCAAGCCTACTATCTGAAATATCCTTCTCATCTTCTACTCTCTGATTATGAAGTTGTAATATTCTTAGTGAGAGAATTCATTTGTACCTAAGTGAGTAACATAATCTGTTCATTGAGTGAACCCACTTAGTTGAGCTTAAGTGTTTATCAAAATCAGTTCATAGAGTGAACATATCATTAAATCCTCTAATTGAAAGAGGCTGTTCTAAAGCTTGTGCTGAAGAACAGAATTGTTATCTTACAAGTGTAAGGGGGAGCATTTAGAGGTTGTCTAAATCTCCATAGGTTGCAAGTGAGCCCGCAAAACTTGCGGTTGTAAAGGTTGCAAGTGATCCCGTAAAACTTGCGGTTAGGTTTGCAGGTGAACCCGTTGTAAAACCTGTGGGTTGTTAGGTGAACCCGTGTTCGTAAAACCTAAAGTGTAAAGGCTTCTCTTGTGCCCGGTTTAAACAAGAATAGTGGATTGGAAATCTCAGGTGTAGTCTGGGGACTGGATGTAGGTCTGGGTGACCGAACCAGGATAAATTTATGTGTGCATAAATTTACATTTAAACATTATATTTTGTATCACATAACATACTGACTTGTGCATACCATTACTTATTTTCATCATCACCGAGCACAAGCAGTCTTTCGAAAAAGAGTTTAAGTTTTTATTTCCTCACCCAATTCACCCCCCCCCCCTCTTGGGTGACAGCCACGCATTTCATTCGCCTGCCTGACATATTAGCCCAAATTAACCCACTTTAATCGGGCTGGCGGGTTAAACCAGTCTAATATATTTGGGTTCTGATTTATTCAACCTGACCCGCTTTTTCGAGCAGGTTGAGCTAAACCCGTTGGGTCGGGTTGAAAAGTCTCAGCTTTACAAATATTCGTCCTCATATACTTATTAATTACTCCTACCAGTTTTAAATATATGGTCACTTTGATTTTTACAAAAAATTAACAATGCAAAATTAATCACTTAAAATTTTATTATATTCATCTTTTTTCCTCAAAACTTATTTTCTCAACTTATAAAATAATAACTTATAATCTAATTACATGTGATATATGTTGTAATTTAGTGGTCTAATTTGCTTCCTTAACTTTCACAAAATAGGGTCAAAGTGACCTTATATTTAGGATTGTTGGGAGTAGTAGCTATAAAATTTATGATTTTATTCGTATGTGTGTGTCATGTTTAAGTTTTCTGTCCATCTAATAAACAATAACATGCATTGGAAATGCTCAGAGGGCAAAGTTTTCGCACCAAAGATCTTTCATCATCCAATCTCAATATATATCAATCGCGGTAAAAATCAGACAGATGGTCAATTTAACAAATTTATATGGTGATGAGGGTTAGTGGTCTATATCAATGTTGTAAAAGCCGGACCGGAAGGCAAGCCGGATAATGTAGCGGTTCACGGTTCTTATGGTCGGACCGGTCGGACCGACGGTCGGACCGGTGAATTAATAATCAAGACAAAATATGACATTTTTAATATATCTAACAAATATAAATAATTGGCTAAAAAAACAAATAAACAATAAAGATATTCAAAATTTCTGATTCACTATTCTAAAATACTAAGTTAATATTAATAAGATCTCATGAGCCAAAAAATTATGGTAAAAAAAAGACTCAAAACTTGAGTAATTGCAAGTTTGAGAAGAGTCTGGAAGGTAATGGCAAATCTGCTGAACAAAACTTGCAAGGAGTGAGTGAGAAAGATCTTTTCGTCTCTCCTCCTTCGTTCCTTCTATTTCTTCTCCTTCTTCTTCCTTTCGGTGATTTTGAGTTTTGTTTAGCGTTTGGTAGACTTTATGATTGTTTGGAGTTACTGTGTGAGAGGATTTGGAGAAGAATTTCGAGATTCGGTGGCGAATTAAAGAAAACACAAAGGAGGCAACGACTAAATGAGGCCTCGCCAGAGATCTTTGCCGGTGACGGCCGATGCAGATGTCCTTGAGTGATTTCACCGGCGATCTCTTCTTTCTCAAAATCACCGCTATTTAACTATGAAGTTTTAGAGCGAGAAAGAAAATTGCATTTTGGGTACAACAAGAGAGAATTGATGAAGGTGAAGTCACGAGTCAAACTGAAGAATTTCTCAACCAAGCAAGTGTGAGGTAGGCCGGCCGGTTTGACCGTTCTGGTTCCCGGTTTTACACCGGCTTCCGGCTCGTTGGCCTGCTCACGGCGGCCCAAAGCGGCTGAATTGGGAAACGGCTATCGCACATGGACCGAGCCACTGTAGTGGGCGGCCGACGGTCCGACCGGTTGGACCGTCCGGCTCGGTTCGGTTTTGACAACATTGGTCTATATGTGATTTAAATTAATTCAACGATGATAAATGATTTTACTTTACCCTAATGAGTTTTGGGGTTGCCAAATTTAATTCAAGGAGTACACTATATATTGGCAATCACAGATTGTCTCACAGGAAGCCAACACTTAACATAACTATTTATTTAGTGAATTATATGCCTAAATGCAAGAAATGAGATAGGTAAATTTCTTTGATGTGAGTGATTGATGCGATGAAATTGAATATTTTTTTAATTCAATTAAAGAATGGAATGGAAGGGTGGTTAATGAAGCGATATGGTCATACGGATGCTCATGAGTCATGAGAAAAGACTTACAATGGCTATAGCTTACTTAACATATTTGAGAAGTCAAATACGCCAATTTATTAATGGAATACAATTTAACTAGACATTGTTAAGCTCTTTGATGCTTTTTCCAATTATTAATGTACCCATTAATGCTATAAAGCTCTTAGTTCCATGATCGGACCACCCTATACATTGCTACTTGATTTCCTTCATAGTCCTAAATCCTAATTCATTAAAGGCTATCCAAATTTAATAAATCAAGATTAAAGAGGTGATGACCAATGTTTATATACAATCTATCGGTTCATTTGTCTTCTTCAAGATTCTCAAGAGTAATGAAGAAACTTATATATTTAGTCATGGATGAAAGAATGAAAGAAGAGGAATTGAAGAGAAAATGGAAGGAATATAAGAAGAAGAGGGTAGGAGATGAGATGAGATGAAATGGAAGATCAAAGGTTTTGGGAGAGATAAGTTGGGCGATGTGCTGGATGGAAAAATGGGCTCAGATTAAGCCTGAAATTCGCAAATGTTTGATGCAGAATTTCACGTATTGCAGTGTTCGGCAGGTTCTCTTGCCCACATTTGAAGAGTTCCAATGCTGTCCGAACTCCTCCTATTCAATCCTTGCGATCTACAAATGACTAATGAGAGAATGAAAGGAAGGAGATCGAATTGCTCCTAAATTCAATTAACAACATTCTAACACGCAAGTTTTGTCATAATCAAATTCCTAAACTAATTTCAAATGAATGGTCTTGATATTCATTTAGCATAACAGGGATCAAACTTGCATCTTTAATATCTTAGTAGCCTCCATTTAGCATTTAAAAATATCACAAATACAAGAATTTGTCAGTAAAATAATACACACAAACACACACACACACACACACAATTATACAAAAATATTGTACCAAAAAAAAATTATACAAAAATTATTATATGTAACCATGAAAAGAAAAATACATTATTAACCCACAAATAAATGAAGCTTTCATGTATATATTTCTCTTAATTCCACTAAGCAAAATTATTACAACACCGAGATGATGGATTGCTATTGTAATATATATTACTCAAAATAACATCATTTTGGGCTTAACAGCTGAATAAAAGAATTGTAAGGGGGGAAAAATAAAATTCAATGTGGTTGACCCGTCCAAGACTCTTGATTGGACAGGACAAGAGACATGCATGTTTAATAGTCTAAATCCTCCGCCCAAGTTAAGTTTTAATACCATGATTAAAATCAAGCTATCTTAATGGAAAGAAGCTCTTAACGAATTGAAGTAATTTTCCAGTCTTATATCTATTTATATTACTATAACTCTACCACATAATCAAAGAAGGGAATTTGAATTAAGATATGTAATAAATCAAAAGGCACGTACTTCATGGATGAGTTGGATCCAATGAAGTGTGTGCAGCGTGGTTGAACAATTAATTGATTATTCAATCTCTCTATCTCTCTCTATTTCATATTTAATATGAAATACGTACCATAGCGACTTGTGAGGTGCGTCAAATATTAAAGTGGTGACTGGTGAGAAATTTGAATGTATATTACCATGCAACGCAATGCAAGCGATGATGAGCTGCTTTCTTACCCAAAATCGCATATGTACTTCAAAACTCATCAACACAATTTAAGAAGAAGCCAACTTCTTAATTTAAAGCCTTCCATATGCTCCTCATCACACATACACTTTTTTTTCTGTTTGTGTGGGTCGCTAGTATATAATTATTGCAGCATTTGTTTCTTTACAATTGCCAATTTCCTTAGTGTGTGTTTGGTTTTAGCTATTGAAATCGAAACACGCACCTACATAGACCTAATTTTGAATCTGATCTTAGTTTTAAACGCATGACTAATTTTTTAAGTTTTATCATCTTTTTTTACATTATCTGTAATATGCTCCTTCAAAAATAATTAGGCAATAGAGAGATATAGACGAAATTAAGGAAGATGCAGGAGACTATCTTAGAAAAAGCAGTCATGTTATCTAATTTATTAACATAACTATCATTTTTAATCTAATTAAATTATCTAAATATGTAATATATTTAGATAAAATAAATTGGATGTTATATTGTTCACAATAACTGTGTAACATATGTCTCATTTTAAAGTCTCTATACAAATATAATTATAGGGATAAGAATTCGGGTTCTTGGTAATAATAAAAAAATGAATTGAGCGAATTTGTAATGGTCTCTTAATTTTAGAGCTTACGTTACAGAAAGATGTGTAATGAATGTTTGCAAGAGCCTTCAAGGAAACAGGGTTCGCACCTTAGGGTTGAGAACAATATTTGTATGGTTGATTTTTCTCAATGTCTCATGTTAATTGAAGATTAAATCTAAATCACATCCTAATATATAAAGCTTATAAAGTTTTATACAAGTTCCTGAATTTCTTTCAAATAGAGCTTCTTTAATGTATTAATTTAAGAAATTATTATTTTAATGTATTTTATCCCACCTTATTCATGGGTTTTGATGTCAAGTTTTCCCTTTGTTTGTTGTACAATTCTTGGCTCCATTTCAGGAACTAAACCCTTACAATACACCAACTAGTTTCCGTTGTTGTTTTTGTTAAACTTTCCATAGTTTAAAGGGCAAAGACCCAAAAATGATATATAACTATTAGCTAAGGAACAAAAATAGTACATAACTATTCTAAGGTACAAAAATGATACCAACTTTTACCATGTGATCAAAAATGATATTTTCATTAATATGACAATAATATTAGACATGAAATGTCCAAAATGCCCTTATAAGTGAATAAACTTTTACCGGGCGTCAATTAATTTATAAGGGCATTTTGGACATTTCATGTCTAATATTATTGTCATATTAGTGAAATATCATTTTTGATCACATGGTAAAAGTTTGGTGTCATTTTTGTACCTTGAAATAGTTATGTACTATATTTGTTCCTTGTCCAATAGTTATGTATCATTTTTGGGCTTTCTCCCTATTAAATGCGCATTACATATTTTTATATACGTCATTATTTAACAGGGTAGTGAAAAGGGTGTATAGAGTAATATGATGTTAGAGTTTCATATAAAAAAATTATTTTGACAAATTTCTTAATTGTTTTTATCAATATTAATACATGCGAGTTAATATGAGGTAATGTGGCTTTTGGGAACTTAATCCCTCTTTAGGATTTGTATTCACCACTACGCAAGATGATTCGATTCGAAGAGCAAGTGTTGAAATATTAGGCGGAGGCATGATTCAAAAGCGAAGGAATTACAAAATGACAGGCCTGCAATATTATATATTGGAACGCTGCAAATGGATCTATTATGAAATTGGGACTCAGATGCCTTAGGTACTATAATTGGGCTTCGAAAATTCTGGCCCAACTGGATGGTATTCAATTTTGTTTGGATAGGCGAAACCATTGTTGAGTTATTTGTAGTTTCCTTCAACTCTTTTTTATTAGAAAGCTAGATACCATTACTCTAACAAGATAACAAATTACATGTGTAATACAATTTGATTTATGTCTCCCTCAACATAGTCTGTGAGAGGATCAACAAACTATCAATAAGTTTTGCTAAATGATCAATGTATTCCCTCATTTCTGCCAACCCAGTCCAATTGAATCGATGTGGCCTAGAAAAGAACATATTAGGGACACGGCCCAACTGGCTTAATGATTCAAGCCCAATTGAAAGATGGATTTAAACCCACAAACTTTACACGGCAAGCAAGCTTATTATTGAGCCGAGTTAGCTCTTCATCATAATAGAGTTGCAAAATGTGAACCAAAGTGAAGTGGTAATATTGAGTGATAAAAAACAAAAGAGGGTGGATAAACAAAGGAATAAACATGGAAACCTAGCGGATTGGCATAGTGGTAAGTATTTTCATCCCTTAAGCAAGTGGTTGGGGTGTGGTTGGGGTTCGATCCCTAACTCTTGCGAATGGAACAAATTCACAGGCCAGTTGTTTACCCCTATATGGGACTTCAAAACAGCGAGAGATTAGTCTCACTTGACACGCCGGTGGGATACCTTGGTAAAAAAAAAAGGAATAAACATGGAACCTAAAGAAAAAAGAAAGACGCTAATCTCAATATCTAATGATAGCAAACGAACATGCCCATGCATTCATTACAGAAGAAATTAGTTGTAGAGTGAAAAGAAGTAAATGATAATGAGAAAAGAGAACTGAAATTTAAACGACTTAACATATCAATCCATACATTAGATTTTTTGGTCTACCTCCTAAGTCCTAACAAGCCAGCATTTGGGGTTTGGGCTTTCCTTTTGGGCTTATGGTTGTCATCATCTCAAACGACATAGAATCTCTTCACCACCTCTGATTCCTACCTCCTCTGAGGTTTTATCATCATCTGAAATCCAATTGCCAACCCTTGGAACAAGGAATCGCACAGTTGATTTCGAAAAGTCGTGTCTGTCACAGTAATCATCAATCAGGAACCTTAATTTCATGCCTTTCCCAATCATATAGTGCAATACTTCTTCTTCTTTGCCGCATCTAGGAATACCCTTCACACTCACTGTTATTTGCTCTTCTTAGCCTACCATGGGACCCCTCAAACAAATAACCTTAATTTCTGTGACATACACTGCTTCCCCACGGAAAAGCACGTAGTCTTGTTCTTCTTTGCCACATCTTATTTTTTCCAGCTTTTTCTCTTTTGGTGCTGGGCAACTTTCAGGGGAGGTCGTTTTTCTTTTGTTCATTGAGAGATACCTCCTGTTTCAACTTTCTTTCGACAGAGGAAAAAAGTTTTGTTCAGAAGAAGCAGATCTGGAAAAAGAAAGAAACAAAAAGCTGAAGGAGAAGATATGTTGTAGCCTTGTAGTCAAGAATGAGTGGGGGAGGGTATGTACAATGTAGTACTCCCTTCGCAGTACTCCTCCGCTCCTAAATATAAGACTTAGTTGACTTTTTTAGAAAATCCCATAAAAATGCAAAATAAGTTAATTATAAATTGATTTACCTAATTTTTTCTTTTGAACTAATTTATTTTACTTATATAAACTAATATATAATCTAAAAATATACTCCCTCCGTTCCTAAATATAAGATCATTTTAGCGAATTTGGAGAGATTAAGGAAGACATTCCAATGAGTTAGGATTACATGAAATTTTCAAAATACCCCTCACCTAAGTTTTAAAAGTATCCCCTTACCTTCTTCTAACCACTATTTTTTGGGTGAAGCGAGTATAGGGTAGTTTGGGAAAACTTGAGTCAAATTAGAAAGTGATCTTATATTTAGGAACAAGCTCTCCTCCCTAAAGTGATCTTATATTTAGGAACGGAGGGAGTATCAAAAATGTCATAATTTAATAGCCTATTTCTCAACCTTAATCTCTCCAAAAAAAAGTCAATTAGATCTTATATTTAGTACTGGAGGTAGTATAATATAAGAGTTAGCCGAAAAAAAGCTTATGATACTTTTAAGAGAGAGAAATACATAAACCTTAATAAATATGAAAGAGAGTTGGGGGCAAAGTAGGAAAAAACGCATTAAATGAGGAGAGAATGTGAGATGAACTCTTATATTAGGGACCAAAATCATTCAAATTTTGGGCTCTTATATTAGAGACAAGAGGGAGTACTATTTATGTTGCAGTGTTACTACTAACTAGAAACAGAGAGGAGGGAGCCAAAAATAGCTTTTAAAGAAAAAGCATATATGATTTCAAAAAATTGCTTGGTGAAATTACTTCTCTAGGCATTAACATAGCCTTATTTCACTCCAAGGATCAAAGGTTTCAGGCTATTTTTTTTTCTTGGATTAAAATATATTTTTGGCATTTAATAATTTAAAATGTCTTATATAATTCTTATATTTGAAAAGTGCAGTTTTAGCATTTTTTGTAAATAATTGTTAGTTTCATTTAGAAGGACCGATTTCATCTATTTTTTTTTCTTGGATGAAAATATATTTTTGGCATTTAATAATTTAAAATGTCTTTATTTAATCCTTAAATTTGAAAAGTACAATTTTAGTATTTTTTATAAATAATTTTTAGTTTCATTTAGAAGGATCGATTTCATTTCGAATGACCAATTTGACTCAACAGTAAGCTCCATTGTCATAGGTCTGAAGTCATTGGTTATAAGCTTCGGTGTATAAAAAGTAGGAGAGAGTCAAAAGGTTTTAGACCTCAAGATAAGGAGACTTAGTGATGGAATGAGGCTATCCAAGAAAAAGTGCATAACGAAAATTGTTTCAAAGTCATACACTTATGAAAATTGTTTCAAAGTCATACACTTATGTTATAGTGTCAAAAATTGGGAAAAGTACCGCTTGGATAAAAAGGATACTAAGAAGGCAGTGAGTGAGTGAGTGGGGCCGTGTTAAAGAAAATAAAGCTTTTTATAAGGAGTTAAGGACAAAGGTTGGGAAACAAAATATTTACAAGATAACAAAGAAATAAAGAGCAAATTGAGAGATTTGGATCAAGTAAGATATATAGAATATGAAATTGTTAATATTTTAGTCACTCATGAAAATATTAAGAATAGATGAGAATAACTTTTATAAATTATTTAACGATGAAAGTGAAAACTCCAGTGATGAATTGGAGGAATTGACTTTAATGAATACGAGTTTAATAGGTGATTGTTTTATCATGTAATTAGAGTTTCAGAGGTAATAATCTCATAAGAGAATAGAGAATGGTACCGATGGGTAGTTGGTTGAGCTGGTAAGTGGACTACAACCCCCGTAAGGATGAAAACACATGTTTGATTCCCGGGAAACGCTCTCATTTGGGAGAGAGAGGGGATAACCTTGCCTATTTGGGCAACACTCCTACCCCTCAAAAAGAGAATGGTGAATCTGTTGGACTAGATGGTGTACCAATTGAAGTTTGGAAATGTTTAGGTGAAGAGAATGTAACATGATTAACTAAATTGTTTACCGAGATTTTTAGCTCAAAAAGATGTTTGATGATTGGAGAAAAAGTACTTTATTTCCTATTTATAAGAATAATGAAGATACAAAAAATTGTGCAAATTATAGGGAAACCAGGCTTACGAGTCATACAATGAAACTAAGGGAAAATTGATTAAACATAAGTTGAGATTTAAAACTAGTATTTTTGAAAGACAAATTTTTATAAGAAAATTGTCAATAATTTTTGGAAAAAGCTTCCTCGTAACAAAATCAAATATCAATACAAATCTCAACTTTACAATCATATTTGTGAGAAGTCTGCAGAAACGACATCAAAATTGACTTTATAACCTTACATGCTAGTACTTTTGAATGCGCACTTCCTATATACTTGTGTTCACAACAATTTGTCAATCAAATCTTAACTTCAATCATGAAATAATTTGATGCTGAAATTAATAAAACTTTACACGCTAATAAGCTAAAATATAGTGTTCAAAGTGCTCATCAATGCCTAGTCCTGAGATGTAGATCATACAGGAGTAACAGAAACACAATAGCATGGAGTACTTCTCATTCATACCGGGGTTTTGGGTGAACTGTATGCTGTGTATTGTCAATGATTTCCACAGAAGAAAGTAAAATAAGATTTACTTTTCTTGAAAATATTTTGACTGCTAGCGTTGTAGAGGATTTAATTGTTGAAACTTTGAACAAATTAGAATCAGTGAATGATTCTTCTTGAAATAACATTAATTAATTAACAAATATCTATATCAAATCATAGAATACAATTGCTTAAGAGCTCAGAAAATCAAACTAGTACAGCTCTTGTGCTTTACATATAAAAGCAGATTTCATTCTCTACCTCTATAATATTAATGCATTCAGAAAAAGGGCCATAAATCAAACTACGTTTGAAACCCACATTTCATTTTCCCACTCATTATCTCTTTCTTCTCCATCTCTGAATGCACTATATACAGTTCCTTTTGTAAATATATAGAATTCTAACTGACCTCACCAGCACATTCTTGCCATTTTCACTTTTCTCAAATTCTAATAATGCTATCCCATCATGTGGGAATGATATCTCTTTTACATCCCCACAGCCAAAAGCAGCAGGAAGAAAATTACCTCAAATTTCAAAGCTGTGTCAGTGAGATGTGAAGTTACAGGTGCCACAAGGTCTTGGTTGCAACTAGGATTTTATCTCCACCTTGTGATTCAGATTCTTTATCATGCACAGTAGGCCTCCACCTCACCGCATGAGCAATGTGTGCTACTTTTTCGATTATTTCAGGGGTGTCCCGCACCACGACTGTTCCTTCTGGCCGTAGCATTCGATCTATTTCAACCATTACATCCACAAGATTACATCTGCAGCAAAGAAATAACAAGAGTGAGTTTCAGTATAGTACAAATCCCTTAATTAATGTTAAGTTACTATACACTCAAATGAAATGGAATGTAGGGGGGAGCATTAAAAATCAAATGCTGAATCTTGTTCCCCTAACGTGAAAAAAAAAAGTGATATAAGGAATGAAAATTAGTTATGAATAAAATGATATGATATACCTTGAAGAGCACAAAATAAAAAACCAGGATCCTTTTTTCAATTATACCCTACAGGCCCTAAGGTGCATACCCTGGCATCAGTTTGTTGCTTTTAGGATTATAGTTCTTTATCCATGTAAAAAGTAAACCTATACTGGTGGAAGGGGATGTTTAACCCTTTCACCACCACCACCACCACCACCACCACCACCAACAACATCAGAATCTTGTCCAACTAAGTGATGTTAGCTACATTAATCGTACGCAGCCAATGCATTATATCAAAAACCATTTTATTGGATAAATTATTAATCGAAACAACCCACTCAATAAATTCGCTAAGTGTTCTTTGACCCCTTTCCCTCTTTTTAATGGACTTCATAGTTCAAACTCCTTGATTAACAGTCCTCACTGGTACATCTAATAATAGCCTTCATTGAATGTGTCCATTTAAAAGTCTCAACTGCAATGTGCACATTTATGTTTCAAATGTAACTCAGTTTGCAACTATCTAAGTCGACATTTGCAATTCCTTTTCAAAAATAAATAAATAAATTGAGCGCCTACATGTCATTAAATCAATTTTTTGGACCTAAATGTCTTTTCCCCAAAGAAAAATCATATTAAATAACTCATGGTAGCAGTATGCAAAGATAGCTACAAGTTTTAAGCAAGTCAAACATTGCCTTGGCTGAATGCAATAAATATTAGGTAAAGTAAACACATTTTTATTGTCACTGACTAAAAGAATGCAGTTGCATATCACTTTAAGTCAAAATCTTAAGCTAAAAATTGAAGGCTTACGCATAAATTTTCCTGTAATCAACAAATTCTTAATTCAAGGCTTAAGATGCAGCAGTCAGCTACATAAAATCCACTTACGATAAAAACTCTGATGCTACGAGCCTATGACAAACACCAACCAACAAGTTTTAGTTGTTTCGTGAAAATCCGTGAATAGATTTTATTTCTTCTATTTCTGGTGAAAAGAATACCTCTTAAAAATAAGTAAATCACTAACAATTGTATTAATAGGTATCTTTGAACAATGACAGAGGTAGGGTTATGTTAGGCTTTTCTTTTACTTGCTTTTCTGTAAGGGATACTCCGCCCATATTTATAGTCAATCCCAACCCCGGATAAAGGGGTAGGGTTGTGTTAGGCTTCGGCAGCCAACGTAAAAATATTGTCGAATCTTATGAGCATGAGATCCATGCATTTGTCGTGTGATCCATGTAGTCGACCCCACCTAGGTGGGATAAGACTTTATTGTTGTTGTTTTGAACAATGACAGAGATGCAGTGATATGATAAGTACACGTTTGGAAGTGACAAGAACAAATACCTGCTTTTCCCAGAAGCTGGATCTTTTGTCAGCGATTCAATACCAGTCACATGAATCAGGTCATAAGAACGTGGGTATGTTGAGAAAGGCTCACACCTGGGAGAAATAACCACACAAATTTAGAACCAAGAACCCTCCTTATGAGTTGTGATAAATGCTTAAATTCACTCCAGTAATTGTAGCAAAAAGATCAGAGTCAGGAATTAGACATCTAAAACAGGATATGCATAACTGCTTATCAAACTCAGACACAACCAAAAACACATGAAAACACAACCATCCTCAAGATATCCAGTCAATCTCAAGCACGGCTCAAACACTTAGATGAGATTAAGAGTTTAATGTAGGAAAACTACTCAATTCACAATGAACGGAACAGTATTTTGGTAAACCTGAGAAAGCTAATCAATTAAGAGTTAGCTCATATTTTATGTATCTATCAAGTCAATCACCTCCTTTATTTGAATCTATCTTGTCTGACCCAGACTAGAACCTAAGACGAAAAGAGTCTCTGCAATAAAATCTCAAGACTCTGACATCTTGGTAAAAGTTTGATCACTTAGCTTCTCCAAATAATAGTGTGTTTGTAACAAGCTTATCAAACAATTTAAAAAAAGGTGATCAGATACTTCAGCAGTCTGCATCAGATTTTAACATTATAACAAGTCTGACCACCCCCACTTGCATTAAGCTATCCACCAATCAGCAGAAAAAATATCTCCTATCTATTTATTATTCACAAACTCTTTTGGACACATGCACATAAGTGCCTCTCAAGAGTTTGACAATTTTGGACATGCAATAAATTTTTAAAAATGTTTGCGTGTGTCTACAAATATAAAATACCAAAAACAAACCCCCAACAATGTAGAATAAGTCACAAATTTGATAAAAGAGCGACAACTTTCCCGAATCATCTGTGATGTTACACTGGCTCAAAAAAATACTAATTGTCGCTAGTTAAAAGAAAATAACCATTGTGATAAACACAAGCATCCTTCTGACTATCAGATTATGCATGTTATCAATGGAAAAGCGAATGTGCCTTTTACATATACCAAAATGTAAGCAAACATTTAGTGTTCAAGTAGACCAGCAGTAAAATAGCACTTTAAGAGAAAATGCACAAATCTTTATGTAAAAAGTAAAAACTCACCAATCATGATAGACTCCAATAAGACCTCTGTCATAGATCACATCAAGAGTAGATGGCTTGCGAGCTGGAACCACATTCATCACCCACACAGGATCAGGTTTTAGTGCTGCAGCAAAACCCCCAAAGAATGCATTCATGTCCATAACATTCCGTATAGCTGGAGTACCCAATTTTATGCCCAGAGAATTCTTATAGTATGATACCCTCCTAGCCCACCGCCTAGTATCAGCGTCAAAAACATCAACAGCATTTTTCAAGAGTGTAGCTCTTGGAGGTGTTGCAGTAAGCCTCTCTGGCCACTTAGGAATCATTCCAACAGCATATTCTCCTTTGAAAGAAGCCATCCTACTGACACATTTCTTCAACTTGAAATACCTGTGAAATTAAACATCTTTATTGGCAATAGAAAGTAACAACAATAAAGAAGCAATCAGCATAGTTGGAAATGAAAAGAATGAACAGCATAGAGAATTAGACGAAATAGCTCTAGCCGAAGTCTAATGGATTACCAAGCATAACTTGGGTCATCTGAATCATCACATAACTCCAGACCAAATTCATTTTGGTTAGGGAGACATGAGTCTCCAGCAGGTTTTTTCCAGATCACAGTATTGCCATCTACAGCAATCAATTCATAACACAAAGCTCTTGCCACACCCTGGAGATCGGACCATTCTTTATCTTGTTTAGGCCACTGTACAGGGGGACCAGAGATGACTAAATACCCACCAGGGCGAAGTAACCTATCCACTTCAATAAAATAAGTTCCATCTGCAAGGCAGATTTCCGGCATTAGGGGTGTGATTATTGTTTAGAAGCTTGCAAGATTTTGAAAGATAAGCTGCAACACAAAACTTACTATAAGCTGTAAAAGGGATCAAACACCGAGAACAATGGACTAAGTCAAAAGCAAAAGCTGGAAATGGGAGTCTGCGAGTGCCAAGCATCGCGACAAAAGCTGGTATTCCTCTTTCCAGAGCAAATTGTATTTGTGATTTATGTGAGTCTCTTGGAGCAAAAGACACAGTTAAAATATCTTGAGATAGTAGATATCCTCCAAAACTGGCGACCTTTAAATTGAGGAAAAAGTGTGCATGTTAAATAGTAATAAATCATCGCAAGATCTAAAAGGGAACTAGAAAATAGATCCTACCCCACACCCCATATCAAGAGCAGTCCTCAGAACGCCACCATTTATTGGAATGTATTGACCAAGTTTTTCAATATATTGCACTGCCCCATCTGGAAACATTGTGCCACCACCAGGGAATATAAAGTGTGGACCTTCTCGTTTCATCCATCCTTGGTGACCTTTCCTGTCAGCAATCTTGTTGTGTGGCATGTTACTATGCCATATCTACAGAGAATGTACCAAAATTATTAGATGCATGGATCAAACAACAGAAATATAAGCATCAGATCAAGTTGTGTCATGATATCTAGTTAAAGTGAACTCTCACAGCAACCATAAAATCTTAATTCATCAGGTCTAAGAATAATCCAGGGGTTAAACATCTATAGTACAGAACTTGGGAAAATGAAATGAAAAACAAACAAACAGTCACATCTAAAACTAAAACTAAAACTAAAACACTTTGCTTTCATCAAATGTGTTTCTGTAATTCTTTTTGGGGAGTCAAATCTGTTTCTGTAGTTGAAAGAATAAAGATGAGTGATTCTGTAGCCTTGTCCGAAAATTTCAGCTTTTCACAGAATCACATATTCTTTTACCTCACACAAGGAAATATATTATAAGGTTGAGTTAGAAACTGTTCGTTCTGTTTTTAACAACAAAGAAACTGTTCTCTAATATTCAGGATCAATTCCAATCCCACAATAAATGAAAAACAAAATTTCATCAGAAGATATAAAATATGGATATTAAATTTTCAGAAACAAATAAGTAATAGGGCGAAGGCCCAAATATGATACATAACTATTGACAAAGGAACAAAAATAGTACATAACTATTTCAAGGTACAAAAATGATACCCAACTCTTACCATGTGATCAAAAATGATATTTTCACTAATATGACAATATTAGACATGAAAATCCCAAAATGCCCTTATAAATTAATCGTCTCCTAGTAAAATTTTATTTAATTATAAGGGCATTTTGGACATTTCATGTCTAATATTATTATCATATTAGTGAAAATATAATTTTTTATCACATGGTAAGAGTTGGGTATCATTTTTGTACCTTGGAATAGTTATGTACTATTTTTGTTCCTTGGCCAATAATTGTGTATCATTTTTGAGCCTTCGCCCTAAGTAATAAAACAATAAGAATTCTCCTCCCAATTTCTTCTGAACTTCCAGAGCAGTTCATTTTTGGTACTCCAGTGGTGTCCATCAAAGATAGTTACATTAATATAATACTACAGTTTAGTAAAAGACTCACACACATGTGATATGGTTTTCTGCACACGATTGAGTTAGATCCTAAATGCTAGGAAATAATTAATTATGAATCGCAGAAGTGTTGGTGACCTTCAGATTTCATTCATCAGTAGAGAACTAATCTTTCCTGTCGACAATCATATTGTGCAACACGTTGCTGTGCCATACTATACCGAACGTACTTTATACCATTAGATAGGTAAATGGATCAACCGGTCAGAAGCAACCATTTGGAATCAAAGAAGCCACAAAGATAATGAAAAAGAAAATCAAACTTTTATTGGTGATATTGATGACCAATCAGGTGACATACATCACCAAAAAGAAAGAACTTACACAGTGATGATAAACCCAAAGGTGAACAATGATGAGCTTGGGTGTGAAAAGTGAACTCAACAAGGTAATGAATGAGGTAAAACTTTTATTAGTAAATGAATCTCAAGACAAACCCAAGGCATGACTGATGAGGTACTGAACAAATGAATAAAATCTCCCTACTTAATACAATGACAAGCTGATCCTTCATATGGATTAGATTCCTTAACTAATACATCAAGTCATCAATTCAATATCTAATAATTCCAACACATTCCTTGCACTAAAATTATATTATAAATTGTAGTATAATTTCAATAGGAAATTTTAGTTAATCAGGGTTCAGAACAATTTAGAAGTTAACCATTAAATGTACATAACTAAGACAAAAAGAAAAAAACTCAAATGTCCCATTCAAAACTACCAACTAAACACACTCCCTTTGACCAAATGTGTCTTTATTCTATAGTGAGAACTGAGAAGGACAAACCTAAGCGATTATGTGTCCTTATCCATCTGGTCAGGATGATAAAATACAGCAAAAAAACAAAAGAAGAATATCATCCCATTTCATACAAGGTCTTTTTGTTTTGGTATTTACAGGGACGTATTGTAAGCACTCCTTAAAAACTGCATCCTACAAGCATTCATATATGGACATATAAGCTAACTATTTCCTAAAATCTAGGATCGTATTCCACTTTCTATGACAAAAGAAAACTGGAGTAAAAAACAAACTTCTTGAGGAGATTGAATTTTAAATTGCATGCAAAAGACAAAATTACCAACGTAATCTGATTTAAATTTTACATTCCAGACAGATGCTAAATTGTAGGCATACACTGCTCAAATGTTTAATGACTTGCACTGCAACATAGTAATATTTACTACTTCCAACATTAAATATAAGACCCAATTGATCTTTTTGGAGAATTACAGTAAAATTAAATAGGTTACATGTAAATTGATTTGCCTAATTTTTTCTCCAAATTAATTTATTTAACTTATAAGTTAAAATACAATTTCATAGTAATGGACAAAATATGTTATTATTAAATGACTCATCCAACTTTTTATAGAAAACAAGTAAAATGGTTTCATACTCCCATCCTCCTGATTCTTATCAGATCAAAAAAAAGATTCTTATCAGATCAAGTTGAACTTTTTAGATATTAACCATACAAAATTAATTACTTTTATACATACACACACACACACACACACACACACACACACTTACTTTTAAACATATATTATTTTTGTTTCCCACAACAATAATTTAACTTACTCATAACCAACTTATAGTCCAATGAAAGCTTATATGTATTAATACTTGCTCCTTCGCTAAATAAATATAAGAGCTAGTTGACTTTTTTTGGAGAATCTAAGAAAGCTAAATAAGTTAATTAAAAATTAATTTATAAGTTAATACTATATGATCTAATAATATATAAAATACGTTATGATTAAGTGGTTCGTTTCACTTTCATTTCCAAAAGAGTTAACAAGCTTGTATATTTAGTAATGAATGGAGTATTAAATGATCTTATTTATCCCCTTGACCTAAAAAAATCAACTTACTTATATACTCTCGCAACACTAATTATAAAACAACTTTGACTCTTTCTAAAAAGAACTAATTTTATAAAATTAATCTCTTAAAATTATTATCTATAATTACTCACTCCCTTCCTAAATATAACATCATTTTCCCTCCCTAATTTGAGTAGATTAAATATGTTAGTTAAGTTAGTTATTTATACATGGTAGTATTACCAATTTATCCCAACTATATACCTTTATCCTCACTCTCTCTCTCTCTCTCACTTGTTATTCTAGATAATCATGATAGGATTAATTTGCAAAAAAGTTGGGAAAAATTAGAAAATGATCTGGAACAAATTGAATTTCCAAAATGTTCTTATATTAGGAACGGAGCAGCGAGTATCTTTTTCCTTCAAACTAAACTGGTCTATGCCTTATCAAGAGTGAGAATAGTCTTATAAAGAAGTAAATTTATTTACATTTAATCAAAAAGTAAATTTACATCTAAATCAGAAAAGGAGTAATTTCATAAAAAGAAGTAAATTTACATTTTAGCCCAAAATACACACACACATACATACCTTATGCAAACTGTGGGGCCAGTGAACAGGAATGTGATATCCGCTAGGAGGAGGAACCAAGCAGAGAGGCATATCCTGCGCCTTCGGGCAATGCCTCTCTCTGTAGAAATTCATCTCTCTGCTGAGCTGGCGGTTCACGCGCGGATCCTCGCACGGCATGTAGTCCACGTCATCGGGGGAGCAGGGTTCGATGCTGTGCGCCTGCCCGCCCTCGATAACTGCCGCCAGGCGCTGCCGCTGACGTGGATCCGACGTGGATCGGAGCAGCGTCTGGCGGCCCGAGGCGGCCAGGGAGTCGCCGAGGGGGGAGAAGGCGGCGAGGAAGAAGAGGAAGACGAGGAGGAAGAGGAGGAAGGAGACGACGTCTAGAAGCTTCCATTGCCGAGAGTTTCGCTTTGATGTCGGTAGATTTATGTGGCCCATGCAAAAGAAATGGAATAGGATTTTTTTTTTTTTTTTGTGGGAGGAGAGGTTGGTTTTATGGGAGATGGAGGATTTGTGAGTTGTTGTGAAGTGAAGTGAGAAGTGAGAAGTGAGAAGTGAGGAGTTCTTATTGGAGAGAGTGGATTGTTATCAGAACTCAGAAGGAAGAAGATGGATCCAACCGCAATGTAAATGATATTTTGGATAAAAAGGGAAAAGAAAAATATTTGGGGATCAACCGATCAAGTGAACAACTAGATTACCGTCGGTGAACTTTTGTTTTTGAGTTATTGCTGTTTTTTTTTATTTAAGAAATAATGCATTGAAATTATGTTGATTATTCACACTATTCTTCAAGTGTTTATTATAATTCACCAATCGTCTCTAAATTTTGGTCCTTAATATAAGTCATCAACCACCATTAACTAATTTGTTTATTAAATTTTTCCCAATATACCTCCATCATTCATGAGAAAAAGAGAGAACTCTTTAATGATCTTTCCCCATACTCTTGTTTCAATATAACCAATTGTCTGCGGCGTTGGGTATGGAGAAGCATTAAATCTCCCAGGCCAGATGTCCCACCTTTTGAGGTGCCTACAAATCAACGAGGGATTATTCTCTCACTTGTCAAGTGAGGGGATATCTTGATCATGGATAAAAAAAAGGCGATGAAAAGAGAGTGAGAGGGGTGGAAATGGAAAAGGCAAATAAAATATGACTCATTCAATGATGTAATGTACATTCCTTGGTAACTGAGATTTGAGCGCTTAGTGACTTATAATAAGGATCAGAGGAAATATAAGCATACTCTGTCTGATCCTTATTATAAGTCATCAACTACTCATTTTTCACATACCAAGGAATGATGGTTGGATTTTAAAATGCATGTGACAGTTGCTACTTTTTTCAACTTCACCTTTCATTAAATTATGTGTTTCACATTTTCAATTTTGAATCTTCATTAATAACATGGATAAAGTGGGGGAAAACATTTAATACGGCGATCAGTGTCTTATACTAAGGACAAAAAATTGTAGGTAGTTTGTGTCTTATAATAAAGACTAAAGGGAGTATATAATTTTTATGAATTTGTGTAATGATTTATAAAGAATTAATGATCGCTCATGTTCTAATTACGAGAAGACTTTGACTTTTTCCATGAAATTAAGTAGGTAAAGTTAAACATTTTGAAATATCTATAATTATCTTTTTCCACAAAACTAGTTTATACTTTATACTACTCATGAGTCATGAACCGACATATAATCTTTTTTTTTTATTTCATAACCGACATATAATCTAATTACATGTAAGATGTGATATAATTAAGTGGTGTGATTTTCTTAACTTCTACAAAATGTAAGAAGGGTTTTATATGTATGTCAACTCCATCCTCCACTTCTCCCTCCCTTCAATTCTATTGTTCTCTTTGATTTCTCTTTTTTTCTCAATATTACTACGTAACATTGGGCACAAATTTGGACAAATTAAAATTTATTTTTGAAATTAATCATTTTTAATAAAATCCTTTTTCATAAAAAATTATTGTTAAGAAATATCTTCTTTCATGTTATATACTCATAAAAATGTTTTTAAAACATAGTCTTTAGAAAAAAAGCATAAAATTTGAATGGTTATACTATATGTGAACAATCGAAATTCGATTAACAATCCTATTAAATCACGGTGGTAATAAATCTTATATATTTGCTGTTTATAAAAAAAATCTTATATAATAGCTGTTGATCATGTGACAATATATATATATATATATATATATATATATATATATATAATAATGGAGTTGGATTTGGTGGCTGACCACACTCACTCGGTTTCTTTGGAAAAGGGATCTATGATTCCACGGGACAAGAACACATTTGACTTTACATTCCAAAGAGAAAAAATATACTCGGTAACTCGGTAATGATGGCTTTCCTTTTTGGCCAAAAAAAAAATTATGGCTGTCTTTTTTTTTTTTGATAAAAAAAAAAATGTTTTGCTTTTCCTCGTGGAATTTGACCTACACTTTCTATTTGTTTTGGCCTACTTCCTACTTTCAGATTTTGGTAATTTCCCATGTAACTCCTAAAGTAAAAATTATATTCACTCCAGACTTTATTTTTTCCATGTCTTCACTCAAGAATTGAGATGTCAAACTAGAAAGCAAAACCAAGTGACCTTTCAGCATTGATGGACCACATCCATATTAGTAGTTTAATTTAATACATCGTGTCAATCAGAACTCCATTAATTGTAAACTTTTTTTTCTGCCAGTAATATGAAAATTTTCTTTCAAGTATATTTCCTACCACTTTTTAATTTTATTTTAATAATAATAAAGAGATTGGTTAGATTAGATTAAATATACTGGTCAGCTATTTTTTTCCCTTCCAAAAGGCATGGACTAACCAGAACCATAGAATGCCTACGATGGCCACTACAAGCTTGATAAAAATAGTTACAGCCGAGGCCCGAATGACAAGCTCCAAAATCATTTGGGCATTTACTGGTAAAAACTAATCATTTTGGCATTTTCAGGCCAGGCCGAATATAGCCAGAACCAAAGCATGAAATGGCATAAATGCCCTTTACCCCCACAAGCAAACCAAACAAAAAAGGCATCCATTTTCTCCTCTTTCAAATCCAATCTCGGCTTTGAAGCCCATATGTGATATTCAAGTTCAGCTCAACACGGTTTTCCTCTCTTTTTCAAGAAAGCGTTCATGGGATGATAACATTCATGTTCAAAGTCTGGATTCTAGCGGAGCTTGGGCCAAAAAGCTCCGCGTGAGTGGATGATCTCAATGAGGACCTCTAAGCTCACTAACAGCCCCTTAGAGGTTCACCTTGCAGTGCTGCTCACTTTGGTTTCCTTGTGTGCTTTTATGGTTTGTCTCAACTCTAATCTATATATGCTTTTATTTCACTACTTTGGGTGCTATTTTGGACAACTTCCTCTATCTGCACAAGCTTCAGTATGTTAGGTAGAATCTTCCAGTTCTTTCTGGGTGACATCTTTGGTGCATTGTAACACCCCAAAAAATTTCAATGCCCTTTGCGGTATAGATGTCGTGAGGCTTTGGGTTTCTCTTAGCTCTCGTTGTGACGTGTCTCTCCGGTTCCAATTGCCTGTTGCTCTTAGAAGATCGTTGGCAGTCGGAACTACTTCACTGGTTCTATATGGCAATCTGCATGCTGGTGCAAGAGAAGGTTTGATGTTGTCTCTCTACTACCTGTTTTAATTTTCAACTTGTTTAATTTTAAATATGTTTTATATGCTTTGGATATTAGTAACTTGTTGTAATAGTTAGATATTACCTCCGGTTCTAAATATAAGACCTAATTGAGTTTTTTTGGAGAGATTAATGTTGCAAAATAGATTATTAAATCATGACATATTTGACATCTTTTTAGATTATCTATTAGCTTATAGGTAAAATAAACTAGTGTAAGAGAAAAAAATAGGTAAATCAATTTATAATTAAGTTATTTTGCTTTTTTATAGGATTTTTCTCAAAAATCAACTAGGTCTTATATTTAGGACCGGAGGGAGTATTATTTAATATCATTTTGCCTTTTATCCAAAAAAAGGCATCCTCACCTCCAATAAAATAATGCCCTAATCCACTTCTTGATAATCAATCGGGGCAATCTCTGTCCTCAGCTTATTGAATCCGTGACACACATTTCTCTATTCCTCTAAAAATTAGGTTTTTGTAGGCTGGCCTCTGGTGGAATAAAATTACTCAAATACAATGAAAATATGAAACATTCACTGATGGGAAAATGACAAATAAATACCTTTGAATGTCTAAAATGACAAGTAAAGAACTCAAACTTTCAAAAGCACAAGGAAATCTAAATTCCAAAAGGACAATTGAATCAAATAATTGTTAATTAGTATGTTTCAGTTGTTAATAGGTATATTTCAGTTAATTTTTCTATTTGAAAATTTGAATTCCTTACTTATCCTTTTGAAAGTTTGAGTTCCTTACTCGTCCTTGTGGACATTTGGAGATATTTAATTGTCATTTTTCTTTCCATGAACCAAACACCGTTTTTAAAAAAATCTGAATACCCTTTTCCCTTACCAATATCCCAAATAGTGTGACAATCATTTTGAGCTTTTACAGAAGACTTATATTGATCAAACACAGCCAAAAAATAACATACTATCAGCAAATATGCAAACTAAACATGAAGTTTGAAAGGGCTCTAAATAATTCTTTTGGATCGTACAAAGTATGTACAAAATAGGAGGCATAGTACATCTGTTGTATGATGCAGGAAACATTTAAAAACCGACCACAAGTCAAAGGAAATGCTTATGGAACTTCAGCCTCAAACCCTCCACTGTAGCCTACAATGTCTCTAGAGTATATATTCATAATAGCAATGTAACTCCCAACACCAATCAATCCAAAATCAAAGTTTCCTTGAATTCTTGAGAATGTAATCATGCTTGATAAGATTTGACCTCAGCAGCATTGCCTTGACATCCCTATCAAATTCCCTTCCAGCCTCCAGAACCCTTTGAAAGGTGCCATTTCTTTGATCAGCATGTCTTGCATACAGAATTTTGTTGTGTGAATCAATTCGAGCCTGTCAAGAAATAATCTCCAAGACATTATTGCTAGGCAATTGGAAGAAAATAAATTTTCTGGTAAAACTAGCATTAAGAACAAAGTAAGCTTAGATTGCTGAAGTGAACAGCAAGACAACAACCCTCCCTCGCTCTCTCTCACACACACAGAGAACCCCATCAGAACTTCACTAGATTTCAACAACATAAAGCTAACTAGATTTTATAGTGATAAAAATAACAGAAATAATGATTTTCATAGAACAGGCAGATCTAGATTAATGGAGGAGAATAAAGAATATGTCTAAATTAAGGAAACTGCAGAGGAAAATAGCATAATCCTAACTAAACCTGTATCTGGTTATCAGTAATCAAAGCTTCAAGTTCTTTCTGAAGTCCAGCAATAGTTGTCTTGAATGCATTAGCCATCATGCCTAAATCCACAGACACAAAGGGATGTGTGTACTGGATGAGGGCTTTGTGGCGGATTTGATCATAGAGTGTCTCCACATGGTCATGCAGATGGATATCAAGCATTAGATTTGTTTTAAGGTTTCCAAGGTATTCCAGACATGATGCATAGTGGCTGCAAAAGGCAGAAAAACAGTTCAATGACAAGGAACAATTATATAATTCACAATCACCTCCAACATAGACGAAAAATTAGGACTCACAATATAGACATGCCTCATTCATAACATTCATTTGATAGACGACAACAATAACAACAACAAAGTCTTATCCCACCACGTGAAGTCGGCTACATGGATCTTACGACGTCTTTATGCTTTATCATTAACCAACTCTTTGGGTATATTATTCACCAATAGGTCTCGTTCTATAAGTTAATGAAGGATTATATGATATCCTAGTTTAACATCCAAATCTCCTAGTTTAAATCTCCTATTTAAATTATCTCCTCTTTGATACTCTCTGTTAAAGCATCTACCACTTAGTTAAATAAATATGGACTTAAAGATGATCTCTGATGTAGGTCAGTCCTTATAGAAAATTTTTTATTTCACCTCCCGGTGTCCTAACCTTAGTAAATAATTCATCACATCTTGTATTGCTTTAATATATGCAACACACACTCATTTCTTTTCTAAGACTTTCCAAAGTACATCTCTTGGTACCCAACCATACGCCTTTTCTAAGTTAATGAAAACCATATGCAAGTCTCTTCTACTTCGACACTTTTTCATCATCCCTCTTAGTAAATAAATTGTCACTATCGTGGATCTTCCTAGAATGAACTCAAACTGTCTTTCAACAATACTAGTCTCAAATCTCAACCTATGCTAGTCACCTTTTCCCATAGCTTCATTGTATGACTCCTAAGCTTGATTTCCCTATAATTTTCACAATTATGTATATGACGACAATGATGGAAAAACTAAGAGTCTTTGACAACCAATAGCCATTTAAAGGAAAATGAATCGTGAATTCGTAAATCTCTTTTCAACCAATCTCACCATTGCTGAAAAAGCACACTCTAGAAGTTGTGCATCGATTCCAATTTTTATTAAAACGTGTCAATTATTTAGGCATATATGTAATAACCTTACATTAAGAACTTCACTTTAAGATCCATGCACTCATGCATTACTGTTCCACCTCTCAGATTCAACAAATCATTCTCCATTCAATTCTATATGGAAAGGAAAAATTCCATTCAATGGTACCCATCAATATACAAGTGGAGCATAAAAAATATGACAAAAGGAGCACAAGTTACCTTGAGTGAAAATCGTTTATCAGCTCTCTAACTTCAGGTACCAACTCTAAGAAATTCCGGAAAACATGGTTGTCTATAACCTTACTCTGCCATGCATAAGAATTGAAATAACTATGAATGCTTCAACAAGTGTCATAACTCATAACAAAGCAAGATTATCCAATGAATATGATGCACAACATGCCTTTAACTCTGCCCTATCAAATGTTGCAAGTGCGCAAAGTCCACCATATGTTGCAACATCCTGAGGAGCAATCACTTCATTGTAATGGCTTCCCAGTTCTGGAGCAGTTTCTAGAAACTGCATTTAAAAAGCACAATCACAATGTAAAATCATATGAAATACAATCTGTGCAACAATCCTACAAAAATAAAAGTTAAATCCCCATTAGAGGAAAACAATGAGAGGGACATAAGAAACAATTCAGGAAAAGTCTATCAAATATGGAAGAGGATTGGATACATAAGGACAGGCGTACACAAGTGAAAAATGTACATTCACCACCAAAGTTGGTTATGAGAAACCAAAATGGTTATGTCAGAGTCAGACTCTTTAAAGATGGAATTGCTTCTAAGTCATCAATAATCATGTATTAATGCTGTTTGGAAGTCTGTGTGTATCTTGTGGGCATTTTCAGCTCCTTTAAACACCAAAGAACTGAATTCCAGCCATAGAGTTATTGCTCCAGCAAAATAATAGGCTCATCTTGTGAGAACCAAGACTATCCAGAATCATAGTCCAGTAATCCAACCGAAAAAAATTGAAAGCGTTAATGAGTTATATGGATAAAAAAATTTCAAATAGCACACATAACTGCCCCGAGTTTGAGAATAAACAAAAATACCAAGCATAAACCATAATCAACAGAAAACTAGCATTTAGGTTCATTTGTAGGACTTTTACCATGGAAAATATTGGTCCCTTTGGAACTAAATATAAGACCTATTTAACTATTGATGAAATTAAGGATGTTACTTTTGTTAGTATGTTGTCTTTTTTTTCTAAAACACCCCAACATTTTCCCTTATTCCCTCTCCCATCTCTTACTTGAATCTTACTTGAATATTGATAAAGAAACACCAATAGGAATAATTTGAGGAGAAGTTGACAAAAATTAGAATAAGATCTTATATTTGGGAACCAAAAGCAATTCCCCAAAAGCTCTCGTATTTAGGACTAGAGGAAGTAATTGATTTCAATCTTGTAAAAATTACCACATAGAATAAGCTTAAACAATTGTGGAAATTAAGTAACACTCAACTCTTGTTTAGGATACAAATGAAGTGGAGAGGGAAAAGTAGTGATTTGAAAAAAAATGTTTTGAGATTCAAATGACCCTTATGCCCCAATATTCAAATATAGTACTTAGAGGAGATATAACTATTGAATAACGATTACAAAGTTAAAATAGGCGCTACACTTTAAAAATCCTCTTTTCTTAACCCATTCCAATTTCAATGGGAAACCAAACAAAGCCCTGTTTAACCATGAATGTTGTAACCCATGTAAAGTACCAATATCATCAAAACATTTCAAAGTTTGGCATTGACTCATTGAAAGTAAAAAGTTGAAAGCACAGTTCAATATGACTAGCATAAAGCTTAAAAAGGAACAAACCTTTCGAGCAGCCAGCTTGTACTTTTTGGCCTCCAGGTGTGCCAATCCTGCAGCACAACGCACCTTTGCAGTTGCAATCTGGTCAAGGGCCTCTGGTGTCTGTTCTGCCTTATTTACATAGCTTGTGACATGAGTAAATTGACCTGTCTCAATACTGACCAGAATTGCACTCAAACACATATGAATAATGTGCTTTGAAGTAGTGCAATAATCCCGGGTACGAACATAATTTTTAAAAGCATCCGCAAGTTGACCATGAGCATAGAAAAAATCTCCAAAATCATTGTACCCCATTCTTATGCTTTCTTTAATCAAGTTTGTCTGCAGGAAAACCAAAGTTAAAATCTCTAATTCTTGTCTTCAACTCTCTAATATTCTTCCTTCTTCCTATTCTCCTTATTAATTCTTCATTATATAATATTAATTCTATAACAATGGTATCATAGCTTTTCTTTTGTTGGCCCTTTTCATTATATTTTAATTACTATGTTTCTAGTATATGTCAGACTTAGGTTGAGTTGGGCCCAATAATATTTGTAGTCTTGGAATTTGAATGAGAATGTACTCTCCTTGTCTCTTGACAGCCAATGGCTTCTTCTCTCTTTGACCCTCCCTTCCCTAACTCTTGTCTTCAACTCTCTAATATTCTTCCTTCTTACTATTCTCCTTATTAATTCTTTGTTGAGTTAAAATGAAGAAGAAAGTGTAGAGAGAAAAAGAGAATTATTATTAATCTTTGCAATATGACAAGAGTACATTATATAGGGGAGGAGAGGAGATGAAAATAGGAAACAATGAAAATAGGAAACAACAGAAATAGGAAACAACAATCAAAAAAGTAATTTCTCCTAATCAAAATATTAAATACTAAGATTCTAACACTCCCCCTCAAGCTGGAGAATATATGTCGATCATTCCCAGCTTGCTTCGGAATCTTTCAAATAGAGGTCTGGCAAGTGGTTTAGTCATCATATCCCCAATCTGCTCAGAAGAACGGACATACGTCAATGTCATGATCCCCGCCTCTACTTTCTCCTTAATGTAATGTCTATCAATCTCGACATGTTTAGTTCGATCATGATAAACAGGATTTCTGGTCATTTCAATGCTGGACTTGTTATCACACCATATCTGTAATGGGCCATCAAAGGGAATTCTTAACTCATGCAGTAATCTGATGATCCAGATTCCTTCGCATACACCAAGACATGCAGCTCTTAACTCAGCTTCACAACTGCTTCTCGATACAATGGTCTGCTTCTTACTTCTCCAAGTAACTAAGTTACCCCAGAAATATGAGCAATAGCCTGTTATAGATCTTCCAGTTTCTAAGTCTCTTGCAAAACTTGCATCAGTATAAATTTCCAAATTCCTAGCTGTGCCTTTCTTAAAGAATAACCCACGACCTGGATTTCCCTTCAAGTAGCCGAGTATTCTCATAACTGCATCCATATGCTCCTTTTGTGGTTGGTGCATGAATTGGCTCACCATTCCTACTGCAAAACTGATATCTGGACGTGTGTGAGTCAAGTATATCAATTTTCCTACAAGTCTCCGATATCTCTCAGTGTTAGCAGGAACTCCCTTTTCCTTTATTTCCAGCTTGCAGTTGTCATCCATAGGTGTCTCCTCTGGTTTTGCACCTAACATCCCGGTCTCATGTAGCAAGTCTAGGGTGTACTTGCGTTGAGACACATTAATGCCTTTCCTGCTTCTGGTTATCTCCATGCCAAGGAAGTATCTCATCTGACCAAGATCTTTCACTTGGAATTCAGTTGCTAAAGCTTGTTTCAGCTGAGCTATGGAACTTTCATCATTCCCTGTAATAACAATATCATCAACATAAACAATTAAAATTGTCACTTTTTGACCCTCGTGTTTAGTGAACAAAGTGTGATCTGCTTGTCCCTGAACAAAGGACATCTTCTTCAGCACTTTAGAGAATCTTTCAAACCAGGCTCTTGGAGACTGTTTCAATCCATACAACGACTTCTTTAACCTGCACACAGTGTTATTAGGGGCGTTGACACCCTCTGGAACCTCCATGTACACTTCTTCCTCTAAGTCACCATTCAAGAAGGCATTTTTAATGTCTAATTGGTGTAATGACCAATCCAGGTTGGCTGCAATAGAAAGAAGTATATTGATGGTGCTGAATTTGGCAACTGGAGCAAAAGTCTCCTCATAATCAATTCCATACGTCTGAGTGTACCCCTTTGCAACTAGTCTGGCCTTATATTTGTCGATGCTTCCATCCGGGTTAAACTTCGGAGTAAATATCCACCGGCATCCAACTACCTTCTTCCCTCTTGGAAGATTTGTAATCTCCCAAGTTTTGTTCTCTTTGAGAGCTCTTAACTCTTCTTCTGCAGCTAACTTCCAATTAGAACAGTCATAGCTTGCTGGAATGTGTGAGGGATTTTCACCTGAGCAGTATTAATTACAAAGTTCTGCATCTTTGCAGACAAATTACCATAAGAAACAAATCTCTGAATAGGATGTTGAGTACAAGATCTTACCCCCTTTCGCAGAGCTATAGGCCAGCCCATCACTTCAGGATCTAATCCCGAGTCAGATTCATGGTTATTCCTTGGAGCAGAAGGGACTCTACTATCAGATTCATCATTGCCTGGTTGTAACTCCTCATTTTGATCTTCAGTGGCCATCCCAGTATTGATCTCAGCATTACTTTCCACCATAAGAGGATCAGATTCAGTGATGGTAGTATCTTGGTGTGGTGGTATTTCTGGTTGAGGATCAATGGGATTGACTATTTCTGGTTGAGGTGGTATTTCTGGTTGAGGATCAATGGGATTGGCTATTTCTAGTTGAGGATGGGTAGGACTCTCAAGGTTCATAATTAGCCATTCTGTACTATTCTCCCCCTGAATGGGTAATTTGGGATAATAAGGTTCGTGTTCATAAAATGTAGTATCCTGAGAAACAATGGTCTTTCGGGTTGTTGGACAATAACACTTATAACCTTTTTGACTTGGAGAATAGCCAAGAAATATGCATTTATCAGCTTTAGGACTAAGTTTTCCCATACTATACTTGTGAACAAACACAACACATCCAAAAACCTTTTGAGGAAGAGTATTAATGAGAGGTGAGTTGGGGTAAGTTTCGAGGAGTTTTTGGATAGGTGTGGAAAAGTTAAGGACTTTGGATGGCATGCGATTGATAAGGTATGCGGCAGTAAGAATGACATCCCCCCAAAATATATCAGGCACATTCCTTCCCATTAGGATAGCTCTAGTAACTTCTAATAGGTGTCTGTTTTTTCTTTCCGCTACTCCATTCTGTTGAGGGGTATAAACACAAGAGGTTTGGTGATGGATACCTTGCTGGGTAAGAAATTGTTTTAGTGAACCACTCAGATATTCTTTAGCATTATCACTCCTTAAGATTTTGATGGAGGCATGAAATTGATTTTTAATAAAGGCATAGAAATTCTGGAAAATTTGGTCTACTTCAGATTTTTCTTTCATTAGGTACACCCACGTGGTTCTAGTATGGTCATCAATGAATGTTACAAACCACCTAGCACTGGTTAGACTTTTTGTCTTAGCAGGCCCCCAAATGTCGCTATGGATTAAGGTGAATGGTGTGGTAGGTTTATATGGTTGTTTCGGGTAGGATGATCTTTTGTGTTTGGCTAATTGGCAAGTTTCACAGGAAAAAGGAACTGAATCTTTATTGAATAACTTTGGAAATACATGCTTCATATAATCAAAACTAGGATGGCCTAACCTATGATGCCATAGAAATACATCTTCATTATTAGAACTAGTAAGTGCTCGTTTTCCTCCGAAATTCTTCTGATGTAAGCCTTCAAGATAGTAGAGTCCATCTCATTCCTTAGAACTCCCAATCATCTTCCCCGAGTTTAAATCCTGAAAAACACACCCAATGTCATTAAACAATACTCGACATTGCTTGCTCTTAATCAGTTTGCTTACAGATATCAAATTACAAGTAAGATCAGGTACAAAGAGAACATTATGAATTTCTAAGCATTCTGTTATCACAACAGATCCAATCCCTGCAACATTAGTCACTACTCCATTGGCAACTTTAACTCTAAGATTTTCATGGCACATTCTAAGAGTTTTGAATAAACCTCTATTTCCAGTCATGTGATCTGTAGCTCCAGAGTCAACAATCCATGTGTCATCAGCAGTCATCACAGTATTAAGAGCAACTATAGAATTACCTGATTGAACAAGATTCACATTAGGAGTGGTCTGAGATTTATTCTGTTTCTCGAGGATTTTCCTCAATAGTTGCATTTCCTCCTTGCTCAACTGATCATCATTCTGCTCAGTCTCAGTAAAATTGCTCCGCCCCTCTTGCTGAGATTTGGATTTGACATGTGGAGGTTTTCCGTGAAGTTTCCAACACTCATCCTTGGTGTGACCCTTCATTTTGCAGTAATTACAATGCTTGTTCCATTTCTTCTCTTTGTGCTCTGAAGGCCCTCCTCCTTTAGTAACTAAGGCAGACCCTTCAGTTGGGACTTGACTTCTCTGAGTCAACTGTTTCCTGCTTTCCTCAAATTGAACTTGATTAAATACTTCAAATAAAGAAGGTAAGGGTTTTATACCCATTATTCTACCTCGTATCTCCTCATAAGCATCATTGAGCCCAAGAAGAAAATCATGTATCCTTCCTTGCTCCACCAATTGCTTGTAGTACTGTGCATCTTCAACATCCTTCCATGGATGTACTTCAAATAAATCCAGCTGCTGCCAGATTCTTTGCAAAGTACTATAGTATTGGGTCACAGTCATCTCACGTTGTTGAAGATCCCGAAGTTGCCTCTTTAGTTGAAGCAACGCTGCTGTATTATTCATTGAGGAATAAGTTCGTTTGGCTGCATCCCAAATCTCTTTAGCGGTGTCTGCAAGTAGATAACTTTCACTAATCTCATCTGTCATAGAATTGCATAACCAAGTCATTACTTGATTATTTTCAGCAAACCATGTATCAAATTGAGAATCCTCTGCCTTTGGTTGAGATGCTTCTCCATTGATATACTTCTCTTTCCTTCGCCCCCTGATGTACCTTAACACACTTTGGGACCATTGGAGATAATTGTTGCCATTGAGTTTATGGTTTATAACCATCATCTGAGGATCCGGAACATTTTCCGGCGTTTTTGAAAGTTTCTCAGTCTTATAAGACTTAGTTTGTGAACTTTGGCCGTCAGAATTAGAAGAATATGACCCAAAAACTGGCGGAAAATCCTGTGGATTCATCTTTCTGGGTAGGAAAACAGATTCTGGAAGTTCTGGAGATCACCGGCGGCGGCGCGTGGCGGAGGACGCGGTGGCGCGTGGCGAGGCACGACGGCGCGTGAGATTCACGCGCTTTCACTGCGGCAGCGCGTGAGGGTCACGCGCGGCTCCGTTTGGGCGGCGGACTTGGGTTTTGGCCGATCGGACTGTTCCGATCACTCCTGGACGGCGCGTGTAGGCTCACTCGCTGTCAAACGGAAACCCTAGGTGGTGGCGGCTTTCTCTCTCCTCTCCTCAGATCTGGTAGGTGGCGGCTCTGCCTCTCTCTCACTCTCTAGGGTTCAAATTGACACCCCGGCTCTGATACCATGTTGAGTTAAAATGAAGAAGAAAGTGTAGAGAGAAAAAGAGAATTATTATTAATCTTTGCAATATGACAAGAGTACATTATATAGGGGAGGAGAGGAGATGAAAATAGGAAACAATGAAAATAGGAAACAACAGAAATAGGAAACAACAATCAAAAAAGTAATTTCTCCTAATCAAAATATTAAATACTAAGATTCTAACATTCTTCATTATAGAATAATAATTCTATAAAACTGACACACGCATTAGGTGAGTACCAATACAACATCTTGTCACCACTAAAGCACACATTAGGTCTCTAATAGAACAGTACTACAACCCATCGCCGTTACCTTAAAGTTTTCATGTTTTCTGAACAAGTTAAATCTTCCACAGTAACCGATTATGACTAAAGTGAGATGCCTCGCATTAGAATAACCCCCACATGAATTGAATTATGTGTAAACCAGTAAATGACTAACGCCTTTTTGATTCTAATGAACTAGTTCAAGTGACTTATAACTAGAGGGGGTATTGAGACAAATGGTCATACAGTAGTGTCAAGAAACACACATTATCTGAATTATCATACAACAGTGTCAAGACTTAAGCAGACATTGAGTCTGTGATAGAAAAAATGGTCAACCCAGTTCGAGTCCCACTCTGAGGAATTCTAGGGAAGAGAATATACTAAGCACTCTGACCCCTATTTTTATGCAAAGATGCTTATTTGAACCCACAACCTCAAATGAGCTTACTGCTGAGTCAAGTCGGTCCTTCTGAGACTGTGATAGAACAGTACTACAACCCAACCCATCACAATTACCTTCATGTTTTCTAAGCCTGATAAATCAATCACAGTAACAGAACATAGCTAATGGTCCAACGCCTACCATCAAAACATGTCCTCTGTATGTATTTAATTATGTATGTATCAAGTTATATATGTGAATTGTGAACCATCACACATTTTATTCATAGGTAAGGTGAAATGGAGAACACAGTAATATCATAAAACAGTCAATAGCCCAAAGTTTCTTGATAGAAATAAGTTTTACAAGTAGGAAACAAAATAATGCTAAATATCCACATCCCGAAATGAATACAAGATCACAAAAGAGCTTGAATAGTCAACACATCAAATTTCAAATATACAAAGGAATCAATTTTTTTATTACAAATGAAGCTCAAAAACTACTGTTCAACATTCAGTATCTAAGAGGGGGTAGGTCAAACCAAATAATGCTAGATCAATCGATTACTAAAAACAAGAATCACAAGCGAAACTCAGAATCCATCCAAACCATAATGACTCCAACTAACTTAAACCTGGTTTCAACATAAACTTACAGGTACAATCAAAACATAGATGACTTGCAACATAACACACTCTCCAGTGGTGACTTGGTCAAATTATAAGACACCTTTCTAATTGTTCTCAACTTCCCCCAAATTACCCCAATAATATTGCTCCTCAAAAATAAGCAAACAATAAAGGGAGGGCGGGGTTAACGTCATATAGTCTAGGGTGCATAAACATAATTAACATTACCACGACTCCACGGGTAGGTTAAAACAAATAATGCTCCACCATTCACTAAAAACCAGAATCACAAACAAAGCCCTGAATCAACAATCCACACCTTATTGGCACCAACTAACTTAAATCTAGTTTCAACATAAACCAACAGACACAATCAAAACATACAAGAGTTGCACCATACTCCCTCCGGTCCTAAATATAAGACCTAGTTGACTTTATTGGAAAATCCTAAAAATGCAAAATAAGCTAATTATAAATTGATTTACCTAATTTTTTTCACTTAGACTAGTTTATTTTACATATAAACTAATGGATAATCTAAAAATATATCAGTATGTCGTAATTTAATAACCTATTTTGCAACCTTAATCTCTTAAAAAAAAGTCAACTAGGTCTTATATTTAGGACCGAGCTAGTAATAAATTTGCTCCAAAGTATAAAACACCCTTCTAATTGTTCACAACTTCTACCCAAATTATCCCTATAAACGCCATCCCAATCTAATCAAATTAGGTAAAAATGCGTTATATTTAGAACTGAGAAAACTTTTATCAAAAAAAAAAAAGAACTGAGAAAACTACCTTATAGGCACTAAGCTCATTTTCAAGCTTCTCCTTCTTCGTGTCAGCCCTACGGTCTACAGTATCACACCATGCGACATCCAACACGTAATTATTCCCCAACCTTCCATCAATCTTCTGACAAACTTCCCTAAACAACTGAGTATCCTCTCCCTTCTTAATCTCATCGTACGCCATGCGAAGAGCTTCGAGCTCCATGTAAGAGTTCTTCTCGCAGTGATCAGCGATGAAGAGAAGCCGCATGATCTTCGTGCGTCCAGTGTAGAGACTCGCGTACGCTTCAACGTCGAGTTGGTCGCCGCTTGAAATTGGACGCCGATTACGGTTACCTTCGCCATCAATGCCGTTTTCGTGGATTTCGTCGATCATTGGACCTGAGGTTTCGTCGTCGGCTTCCATGAGAGGAGAGAAAAGCTTAACGGAGAAGGGAGATTTGGGATTAGGGTTAGGGTTTGGGGAAGAGGTTTTTGTTTTATTGTTTTGGTTGCAGAGAAGTGAGCAAGGACTAAGGAGTGTTGTCTGCTTTGTGGGTTACTGATATGAATGATCAGTGTTCTTTGCTGTTGGGATGAGCCTTGGGTGTGAGATATTTTTTTTTTGGGAAAATTAATTTGAGTTCCCTCACAAGGGACTTAATTCTAGAAAAGTCCTAAAAGTTGAACATATTAATGTAGGGTCCCAAGGGACCTCACTTTAATATATTTGAAAAGTGAAAAGACAATTTTACCCCTAGCCTTAATAAAAAAATACACCCCACCCACCCCCTTCACCCACCCCTCACCCCTCCTCCCCTTCTTCACCCACCCCTCCCCCCTCCCTCTCCCCCACCGCCACCTGCCCCCCACCTCTCCTCCTTCTCCCCCCTCCACTGCTACCAACCCTCCCCCCCCCCCCACCCCATCCCCCACGCTGCCCCCCCTCCCCCTCCCCCACGCTGGCCCCCCTCCCCCCTCTACACCCACGTCCTCCGGCCACCGAGCCAGATGAAGGAGGCACATGTGTGAGGAATGTCGAGGAGTTGAACGTAAGAGGTGAGAAGGGAAAGCTGGAGGGCCCACCCGAACTGGACGCCGGCGACAATGGAGGCCACCGCCACGATCTTCCTGAATGGGCTGGGGCCCTCGGCGGCTACGGCGGAGGCCTCAAGCTGGAGGGAGGAGGGCTTGGCATCGTCAGCCTTGGAGGAAGGATTCATGGCAATGAAAGAAGAGAGAGATGGAGTGGGAGGGGCAGCGTGGGTGTGGAGGGGGGAGGGGGGGCAGCGTGGGGGAAAGATGGCGTGGTGGAGGGGGAGGGGGGAGGGGGGCAGCGTGGGGGATGGGGTGGGGGGAGGGGGAGGGTTGGTAGTAGTGGAGGGGGGAGAAGGAGGAGAGGTGGGGGGGGCAGGTGGCGGTGGGGGAGGGGGAAGGGGGAGGGGTGGGTGAAGAAGGGGAGGGGTGAGGGGTGGGGTGAAGGGGGTGGGTAGGGTGTATTTTTTTATTAAGGCTAGGGGTAAAATTGTCTTTTCACTTTTCAAATATATTAAAGTGAGGTCCCTTGGGACCCTACATTAATATTTTCAACTTTTGGGACTTTTCTAGTATTAAGTCCCTTGTGAGGGACCTCAAATTAATTTTCCCATTTTTTTTCTTTCCATGTAAATTAAAGTTGTCTTTTTTAAAAAACAAATTAATGGGAAATTGATAAATAAAATATTCTGAATATTTAAATGGACAATAAAGATACTTAAAGTTTCAAAAGGACTGCCAAGGGACCAGTGACCTGATGGTTAGAGAGGTGAGATAAGGCATCTCCCCGTCTTCAAGGTCCTGAGTTCAATACTTGACGTGCCCTACCGGGCAAACTCCAGATTAGTCGGCACTCAAAAAGTGTCGGATACCGGATACCGGAGGCTTTAAAACAAAAAAAAGTTTCAAAAAGACAATGAAGGTATCACTAAATGACATTGTTATATGTTGTAAAAATACTAAAATGTCCACTCCTAACAACACAAACATCCATCCTATTTCTAATATGGTAAAAAAAAAACCTATTTCTAACACCAACCCATCCTTCTCAACACCAACCCACCATTCATCATTCTCATACTCCCTCCAATTCGTCTCGAATCAACCCATTTACTCATTCTTCCTCAAATCCTCTAAACTTGTTACCCCCAGTGCTAACATTTCTTCATCATGGGGTTTTATCACCTATCCTCTTCTCCTAAAAACCATCAAACCGTATTTCTAACACCAACCCATCCTTCTCAACACCAACCCACTGTTTCCCCTAAATTCCCTAACGGGTAATTTTTAAATTATCTAAATCAAATTTTTCAAAATGAACTAAACCAATGTAGTGGATATGACCAAATAAATAGCGCAAATAGCCGTTTACAATAATCAATTTCGTATTTGAATATGCAGGAACACGTGGCAGCAGGAGAAACAAGAAGTTAATGATCGGGACACGTGGGTAGCAGAGGCTTGAAGTAGGAAGAAACCGTCTTGTATAGTGGGTCTTGTAGTTAACTGTCCTGTGCAGTTGTACATGTCAATAACTGTCTTGTATGTAATCGTCCTGTGTGTAACCGTCTTGTGGGTAGTTGTCTTGTGTGTGATTATATATATTGTAATCAAGAATAAAAAAAAGGAACACACGCACCATATTGTAATACACATATGTGAAGTATTAATAAAAGCACTTGTTCATCTATATTTGCTCTCGATTTTATCTTGTTATTTACTTGAATTATCTCGTTCAATCTTTCAACGGATTTTAGGAGATACATTTTGGCGCCGACCGTGGGGAATCAATATGAAATTCGGTTCTATAAACCCAGAAGACATTCCTTCGACTTCTGCTCAACATGAGAGCAAGAAGCCGAACCCTGAGGAAGCAGTTCATGAAGTGGAACCTGAAAACCCGGAAAAACCTCCCAATCCTGAAAAGAAACCGATGGTTGATGAAGGCGAAACTCCAGAAAAACAGGCAGTTGAAGTTGAAGAATTAGTTGAAGAAGATTTATCTGATGTAAACTGCACCAAGAAGAATCCAGATCCTCTTTTCCAAGTCCTGAAGAACATGCAAGATCAACAAAGGGAACAATACGCTATGTTGAAGTCTCTGTCAAGTGAAAACAGAGAATTGAAGTTGCAACTTTTGGAGTTGAAAATGGCTACTCCAAAAGTAGATCAAACTCAGATGAAGCCAGACCACTTCCACCCAAAAACAAGACCAACTTCAGGACAAGTTCACTCACGATCTCGTAAACGTCAAGAAGCCAGCAAAGAATTTATTATCGATTTCACATCATCCTAAGAAGACTATGATTATGATGATGAAGAACCACACGTAGATATTGAAGATGACGAGATGTCAAGCAATTCAAATGACGAAGACATGGAAGATGCCAGATCCTCTTCACCACCTGTTATGCCCCCTCCAAGACCCAGAATCCCTAGCATCATCGTGTCACAGTCAAGAGCACCATCTGTCGCTGCAACAGATGAATCTAACCCTGCTGTGGCTGCTCGCCTTGAACAAGAAATGGAACTTTTGAAAGAAGCGATGAAACAAGTTCCAGGAGTTCAAACCGCAATGAATAGGAATACGGTTAAGAGTTACACAGATTCTCCATTTATTGATTCAATCGCAAATGCCAAGTTGCCCAAAAAACTGGTTTATCCTACCTTTGTTTTATATGACGGAACTTCTGATCCTGATGAGCACATGGCTCAATACAAACAAAGGATGCTAGCAATTTCAATTCCAAGATCAGTTCGTGAAGCCTGTATGTGTCGAGAATTTGGAATGACTCTGACAAGATCCGCTTTACAGTGGTACATCAAAATACCAGTTAGATCAATAATTTGCAGATTTATATGACAAATTTGTTCACCAGAGACTGGAGAAAACCGCCGACGACTTGTATCATTTACATATTGAAAGTGGTGAGTCTCTGAGAGATTTGTTAGAATCTTAAGTTTTGATGAAGAATAAAATATGAAAGAACAAGTTAAACACTTAGACAAAATCAGGTTAAAATGGAACCACAAGTAAGAGTACAACCGGATGTGGATTTACTTCCGGATGGACTAGGACTAGCGCTCGCGGATGAACGTCTCATCCCCCAGCGGCAGTAAGTGCTTTACTAAGTCATAACTCAGTCTAGGAACATTAGGTGTATAAAATCCTTGAGACTAAGTTAGGATGCAACCGGATGTGGAATTGCTTCCGAATGCTTAATGACTAGCGCTGGCTGTTGGGTTAGGTAACATCGAGCGTCAGTGAGTATAACACTAAGCCATAACTCAACGCCCAATAGGAGTGCTTCCGGATGTAGAATTGCTTCCGTAAGTAAGAGAACTTCCTAAGACTAAATGAACTCCCACTGCATGTGACTATGTGTTAATATATTGCTAGACTAACGTTCAAGTGCAGCACTGAGTGATGTTGCTTCCGGATGTGGATTTGCTTCCGCAAGCAATCAGAATGTCAGAACGTTCAGCAAGAGCAGTGTAGTGTCAGAGTGCTTTTTGGCAGAGCAGAGTTGTCAGAACTGCTTTTCAGAGATAAAGCAAAGTCAACCCTGCTGAGCATTAATGGAGCATTAAATGAGCCAACGGTAACTTGGGATAAACAGCTATATTCAAACGGCTATGCCACCTACCAAGAGTGAGAATGCTTAAGGACTATATAAGGAAGCACATATTCATTTATGAAGATAACTTTGACATCTTGGAGAAAACTAAAGTGAGAAACTGAGAATATCCTTCAAGCATTCAAAGCTGCCCAGAAAAGCGAAAGAGCATTTAACACATTGAGAGTTCTTTTCATCTACTTATCTTGTACTCTTTGTAGTTAAGTCTCTTCATTTATCAAGAGCATTAAGTGTACTTAAGTGTGTAACATTATCCGTTCTTAAAGAGAACTAAGTTTAGAAAATCCTTTATTTGTAAAGGTTGAACCCTTGCAGGTTGTAAGGGGGAGTGAGTCAGTAAGGTTGCAAGTGAACCTGTGCAAAACTTGTGGTTGTAAGGTTGCAAGTAATCCCGATCTAAAACTTGCGGTTGTAAAGGTTCCAGGTGAACCGGTTTGTAAAACCTGGAGATAGTGGAACTCAACCTGGGTGGTTGAGAACTGGACGTAGGTCAGGTAAACCGAACCAGTATAAACTCTTGTGTTTCACTGTTTTAAGTTTTATTTGGTAGCACAATTCACCCCCCTCTTGTGCATCCATCCCTTTCATTTGGTATCAGAGCAGGTCTTTCTGACTTGATTCCAACGAATCTAGAAAGAAAAGATCTAGTAATGGATGCAGATTTTTCTTTGCCCGATGTTGCTACTCAGCCAAACAAGCCTCCTGGCTTTGATGGCCACAACTATCCATTCTGGAAGTTCAGAATGGAGACCTACATCAAATCCTGCGACATCCGCCTCTGGGATGTAATTGAACGTGGAAATAACGTCCCTCTAGATGATGAAGGTCTCGCAAAGCAGCGATCCAGATACACCAACGAGGACTATGCTCTAGTACAGCTAAACTACAGGGCCATGCATTACATTCAATGCGCTCTTAGTCCTAAGGAGTTCCACAGGATCAGCCACCACAAAACAGCAAAGGATATGTGGGAGGCTCTTGAGGCTGCTCATTCTGGAACCAAGGGAGTAAAGACAAGACGAGTCGAGATGCTGGTTGAGGAGTTCCACAAATTTGCTATGCTTAGTCCCACTGAGCCAATCAGAGAGCTGGAGCTCAGGTTCACTCATCTTATCAATAACCTGGCCTCCCTGGGTAAAGACATTCCTGAAGAAGAACAAGTCAGCAAGATCTTAAAAGTCTTGAAAGGTGATTGGATCACCAAAGTTACCATCTTGCAGGAAGTCCAAGGAGAGTCAACCAGCTCTATCACTGCCCTGTTTGGTTCTCTAGCTGAATATGAACCAACCCTGCTGACTCAGAGAGCTCCTCAAGCCACATCCAAAACCAAAAACCTAGCTCTTGTTGCTCCCAGCAAGGAGAAGATTGATGATAATGATGATGATGAGGATGATGAGGAGGACATCGATGATGAGGAGATGACTATGATGGTAAGAAAGTTCAGAAAGTTCTTCAAAAAGAAAGGAGGCTTTCAGAAAGGTGAACCCAGCCAGAAGAAAGGTTATAAGAAGGAAAGGGCCCCAGTGTGCTTTGAGTGTAAGAGGCCTGACCACTTCAAAGCTGAATGCCCAAGCTTGCAAAGATCAAAAGGGAAGGATAAAAGGAAAGCCTTTGTATCCTCTATCTGGGTAAACAGTTCGGATGAGGAAGCTAGCGATGAGGAGGAGATTGCTAACCTCTGACTTGTTGCTAGAGAAGATGGTGAGGAGGAATCCTCAGACTCTGCGCCCATCCAGGACGATAATGAGGTAACTTTTCTTGAGTTACAAGAAGCATATAATGATGTTCATGAAGAATTTGTTTGCTTATGTAAAGCTTATAAAGTGTTGAAAATTAAAAAGGAATCACTTGAGTCCAAGGTGGACTCACTGAGTAAAGAGCTAGCGGAAGCCAAAAAGCTTCCGATAGCAGATGACAAGGGATCTCCCCAAGAGGAACCCAAGGCCACAACACTAGAAGGCTGCCCTAACTGCAGCAAGATCTCTATTGAGAGAGATAGACTGCAAAATGCCCTGCAGAAATTTACTAATGGTTCTGAAATGTTGAATGTTATTTTGATGAACCAAAGGGCATATAGGGATAAAACTGGATTAGGGTATAGGCATAAGTTTAAAAAGTGGGTGGAGCCCAAAGTGAAACCATACTTAAAGTTCTTCCACAAAGCCACTAGTCACAGCTCCACACCCTTTAGCTTCTGCAACTATTGCAACAAGAAGGGACACTCCACGTCCACTTGCAATGCAAAGAAGCATGGAGTAAATAGCTCCTATATGTGGGTTCCAAAAGGAACCAGGGTAAATGAAGATCCTCCAAAGAAAGAAACTAAGGGAGGACAAAGGCCTAGAACTTGGAAACATATTCCAAGGGAAGTCCGTCAGCCTAGAGCCCACACAAGGCCAGAGGCACAACACAATCACAAACCCAAGGTCAACACTGGACCGAGGGGTATGAAGACTAATGATAAAGGACCCAATAAAGGTTGGGTACCTAAGCTTGTCTAATTTATGCAGGTCTGTCTCAAGGCATCCAAGAACAAGAAGTGGTACATTGACAGTGGATGCTCGAGACATATGACTGGTGACAGAGACAAATTCAAGTCCTTGGTGATCAAAGATGGAGCCACAGTAACCTTTGGAGGTAATCAAAGTGGAAAGATCACCGGAGTTGGAGAAGTAGGACCAGTCAAGGATGTCTATCTGGTGGATGGTCTCTGTCACAACCTGCTGAGCGTGAGCCAGAGCACTGACAAAGGAAATTGGGTAATCTTTGATTCACATGAGTGCATGATAATAGACAAGCATGATCTGAACCTAGATAAGGCCAACCTAAAATGCAAACTTAAGGCCAATAGAAATGGAAACCTATACACTCTAGACTTATGTCAACAGCTAGATGAAAAATGTTTAATATCTAGTGATGAGAATAATTGGCTTTGGCATAAAAGGCTAGCACATGGTTTAAAACCAAGAAGAGAGTCTCCACCAGCAGGCCCTTGGAACTAATCCACATGGATTTGGTTGGGCCAGCAAGAGTGAAGAGCTTGGGTGGAAACCTGTATGCTCTAGTTGTGGTGGATGACTATTCTAGGTTCACTTGGACTATGTTTCTTGCCTCTAAGCAAGATGCTTTTGATGCCTTTGTTGTCCTGGCTAAGAAAGTGCAGAATGAGAGAGATCTCAAGATCGCAGCCATAAGGATAGACCATGGAGGAGAATTTGAGAACCATAGCTTCTCTGAGCTGTGTGAGCAGAATGACATTGATCACAACTTCTCAGCTCCCAGAACTCCTCAGCAAAACGGTGTGGTCGAGAGGAAGAACAGGGTTCTGACTGAGATGGCCAGGAGCATGCTCAATGAGAAAGAGGTTTCTCAAGTGTTCTGGGCGGACGCTATGAGCACTGCCTGCTACATCTCTAACAGAGCCTATGTTCGGACGGGCTTGGACAAGACTCCCTATGAGCTGTACAAAGGCAGAAAGCCAAACATCAGCCACCTCAGGATCTTTGGATCAAAATGCTATGTGCATAACAATGGAAAGGTAAATCTGGGTAAGTTTGATCCAAAAGCTGATATAGGTGTATTCATAGGGTATTCCCTTAGGAGTAAGGCTTATAGAGTATACAACATGAGGACTAGAACTGTAGAAGAATCTATGCATGTTGTATTTGATGAAACTCCTACATGGGAACAATCCACAGAAGATGATGGGATACTGAACTTTCCAAAACCACCATCATCTTTACCACCAATAGAAACACCAGCAAGCAATGCCAAAGAAGAAGATGAACCCAGTGATGAACCTAGAGTGCAGACGGTGCCTGATGAGGTACAGCTGCCAACGGCTAGGAGACATCACAGGGATCATCCTCTTGATCAAGTGCTTGGTGATGTTTCTTCTGGTGTCAGAACCAGAAGGCAGGTTCAAAATGAAGTTGAGTTTGGAGCCTTCTTATCTCAGATCGAACCAACTTCAGTTGAACAAGTTCTTGAGGACTGCGACTGGATTATTGCCATGCAGGAAGAGCTAAACCAGTTCGAAAGAAGCCAAGTTTGGGAACTAGTCCCAAGGCCGTCTCATCAATCCATAGTTGGGACCAAATGGGTCTTCAAAAACAAATTGGATGAGACAGGTCAAATAACAAGGAACAAAGCCAGATTGGTAGCCAAAGGGTATAACCAAGAAGAAGGCATAGACTATGAAGAAACTTTTGCTCCAGTCGCTAGACTTGAAGCAATAAGGATTCTTCTAGCCTTTGCATCCATGAAAAGGTTTAAATTATATCAGATGGATGTAAAGAGTGCATTTCTTAATGGTTACATTAAAGAAGAGGTTTATGTAGAACAACCTCCTGGTTTTGAGGATCACAAGCATCCTAAACATGTGTATAGGCTAAAGAAAGTTTTGTATGGCCTTAAACAAGCTCCTCGAGCTTGGTATGAGAGACTCAGCAGCTTTTTGCTGGGGAAGGGTTTCTCAAGAGGCAAACTAGATAATACACTGTTTATTCTGCACAAAGATAGAAACATGCTAATTGTCCAGATTTATGTCGATGATATTATTTTTGGGGCAACTAATGAAAAACTTTGTGAAGAATTTTCTAAGACTATGTAGGGAGAATTTGAGATGTCAATGATGGGAGAACTAACGTTCTTCCTAGGGCTGCAAATTAAGCAAAAGAAGGATGACATTTTCATCTCCCAAACTAGGTATTGTAGAGAGCTCCTCAAGAAGTTTGGGATGGATGAGTGCAAGGAGTATGATACTCCCATGAGCACCACTGCCGCACTCGACGCTGATGTAAAGGGAAAATCAGTCAGCCTGCCCCATGTACAGGGGAATGATAGGTTCCCTGCTATATTTAACAGCCAGCAGGCCTGACATTCAATTTAGCGTAGGCATGTGTGCTAGATTTCAAGCCAACCCCAAGGAGTCACATCTAACTTGTGTTAAACGTATCTTAAAATACCTTGAGGGAACACAAGAACTTGGTCTTTGGTATCCCAGAGGTAACCAAGAGTTCTTGTGGGCTTATTCTGACGCTGACCATGCAGGTTATAAAACTGATAGGAAGAGCACCAGTGGACAATGCGCCTTCCTTGGTGGTTGTCTGGTCTCTTGGGCTAGCAAGAAGCAAACCTGCGTGTCCTTATCTTCCACAGAGGCAGAGTACATTGCTGCTGCAAGCTGTTGTGCACAAGTGCTGTGGCTGAAGAATCAACTGAGGGATCTTGGCCTGGAATTTCCAGAGGCTCCCATTCTTTGTGATAACACAAGCACCATCAGTCTTGCCGAGAACCCTGTTCAGCACACAAGAACAAAGCACATTGACGTCAGACATCACTTCATCAGAGATCATGTTCAAAAGAAGGATGTCAAGGTGCAGTTTGTTCCCACTCACCACCAGCTTGCAGATATCTTCACCAAGCCTCTGGGGGGAGATCAATTTACCTTTATAAGGGGAAATTTGGGAATGGTAAACCCAAATGAAGTTTAATCTTCAAAATAAACCTGTGCTTAATTGATTAAAACCTGCAACTATACTAACTTAGGCATCGGAGTGTCAATCTCTAGTTTTTTGCAGGTCCCCCACAATGTTAAATCTTAAGTTAAGCCCAACCGGAAGCAAAACCACTTCCGGATGCTCTTTTGCTAGCGCTGGGTGATGACTCAAAGCAACCGGGAGCGCCAGTGTCTGGGTAAAAGACATGTCACTTCAACTCAGAAAACATTTCACCTTCTCCCACCAAAAATTATGCCTCTTCTGACACTGTACAGGGACACGTGTCACAAAGGTGCGACGTTTCAATTTAAATGTTTACCTTTTCCCACAAAAGGTGTATATTTTCAATGAAGAGTCATTATGGAACATCACATCGTTTATCACTTCGCATATATATATATAGGCCACTGTCATTCATTTCTCACTTCTCACACAAATCAAACACCCAAAACTCTCTGAAATCTCTCTTCATCTTCATCGCATTTTCTTCTTCATCTTCTGCATTTTTGTGCATTTCATCCCATTTAAACCCTAAACCACTCACAAATGGCTGACTCTCATGAAACAAACCCCAACGTTGAGAAAACCTCTACTTCCAAGAAATCGAAGTCAAAATCTGGGCATTCGCGTTCTGGGAAAACTGGGAAACCTCAAGAACACCATGAACAGCCTGAGAAATCTGGGAAAAAGGGTAAAAAGAGGGTTCAGTTCAGCGAGGAACCTTCGTCCAAAAGACAGCGAGTGGAGGATGATTCACTTGTATACAAGGATGGGCCGTTGGAGACTGTCTCTAGCAAGTTTGAAACTGCAAAGCCTTACTTCTCTCATGGAATGTACATCGACCTGAATAAAATTGAAGAACTAGGGTTTGGCCATTTGAGGGAGCACCTCCAGAAATATATGTGCTGGCTGGGAATCAACAAAGAGTACAACATCAACGTACTCAGGGTGTTCGGCCAGTCTCTCACAGCCAATGCCAAGTACAAGATGTTGAATGGGAAAGAGACCATCCGCAGAGTCAATTTCAAGGCCACAGTGAGAGGGAGGAACATAAGTTTCAATTGGCGAGATATCAACGCCATGCTCGGGGTCACTGAGGAAGAGATGAACGAGTGGATATACCTTGAGAAACTCAGCAAGGAGGAGCTTGAGGAAGTCTATGACACCAAGGGAAAGAAGGTGTCTGGCATGTCTGACTCCAACCGGATACTCCAATACATCTACCCCCGGATGATGACTCACAAAGGGGGAAACTTCAACAAGTTCACTCAACTTGACAACCCCTGGCTCCCAAGATTCCTCACCCAGCAGCCAATTAACCATGGGCAGTTGATAAGTTTGGAGCTTCACAGGTGGATTGATAATAAGAAGTCTGGGAATCTTCCATACCCAACTGTCATCGCCTTCCTCCTAGAAAAATTCCTGATAAAATCCACTGAGGAAGGTGAAAATGTTCAGTGCATGCCCGTCAGCGCAGTGAACATCAGCAAGATGGGGATCAGGTACAACAAGCCAGCAAGGGCCACTCGTTCTGGCTCTCAGGCAGGGAGTGCCTCACACACAACGGCTCCCTCTGCGTCTGAAGCAGGGGACCAGGAAGTTGATTCTCATGCTGGTCCAAGCCGTGTTCCAAAGGTGTCAGCCGCAGTGAAGGCCTTTGCTGAGGAAGTGAAGAAGGAGATCCTTTTTCGACTGTCTGACTCTTTGGTGGCTCCCCTTCGTGACGAGTGTGACACTGGATTCCAGCAGCAGGAGCAGAGGATCTAGAACCTCGAGAATCGCCTAGGAAGGGTCGAGGCCAAATTAGACCTATTACTTAACCACTTCCAAATTCCCCAACCTCAGGGCACTCTACCTCCACCTCCTCCTCCACAAAATGACCAACCTCCGCCTCCTCCACCTAACCAACCATCACTCCCTCCTCCTAATACACAACAACCCCCTCCTCAGAATGACTCACATCAACCTTCACCACAAAATGAGTCTGACACTCACAACACCTCTCACCAAACTCCTCAAAGTTCCCCTCGCCAATCATCCCAGAACTCACCTTCGCCTCATAACTCCCCAAACCATTCACCACCCCCAAACTCCATAAGGCCCTCCAACCCACTCCCTCACACTCGCCCCACCATAGCCCAATCTCTTGGATTTTCCTCTCCTGATCACCCACTTCATACCTTCTACCTCAGAGACCTTCCCCCTCTTCGGAGGATAGGTGAACAATCCACCACTTACTCCTCTACCTTCCCCTTCGAAGGCCTATTCAACGACCCCTCCTTCTTCGAAAGAAACCGCACCCTCTTCCCTAGCCCTCATTCTTCGCCTGACCCCACTTTCTCGCCAGCAACCACCCCCACATCCTCACCTGAACCCTCACCCCCCAAGCCAAAGCAAGTTGGCTCTGAACCTCCTCCATCTTCTTCACCCAACCCTTCCTCCTTGGCCCTCGTCCCTTTTGATGATGCCAAAAGGGGGAGAGAGACTCTACCAGCTGTTGCCCTCCGTCGAGCATATAATTTGGAGCAGATAAGGTCTCAACCCTCCTTGTGGCTGGAAGAGGACATAGCTGCTGCTCTCCGCCGTGCAAATGATCTGAGGCAGATGGGTAATGCTGAGTATTTGCTCAGAGAGGAAGCAATGAGATATATGGAACAGCAGCGCCTGGATGAGCAAAGATCTAAATGGGCAATGGTGTTGTTCAGCCAACCTGATGAGCCTTCTTCTTCTGTGCCTGAGTCTGAACCAGAGCAGCCTGAACCAGCGCTAGAAGCCTCTTCTGCTGAGCCTCCTCCCTCTGAACCTGCCCGAAATTTTATTGAAGAAATTATGATGAAGTATGGGCTGAAGAGGCAAAACCATCCGCCTATTGTGATAGTCAAGCCAATCCCTCCTTCTGAGCCATCTTCTGCACCTTCTCCTCCAGTGGTCAGCTACAGCCAGTCTAGGAAGAAGCATGTTGCCAGAAAGGGTACTGGTACATCTGAGCCTACTGAGAGTGAGCAAGAGGTTCCAATTGTTCAAACTGAAGAAGCATCTGAGACTCAGCCATCCTCTCAAGCATCATACGTTCCTCCGCTACTAAAGGAAGTAAAGCTGGAAATAGAAGATATGACTGTTGATGAGTTCGAGAGGTATGGATGGACTGACAAGATCACCTTTGGTCAGATGACTTGCCTCGATGCTGAAAGAACAAATGCCAAGGCTTCCCAAGAAAGAAGAAAGGGCAAAGGAAAAGGCAAAGGGAAAAGGAAAGCCAAGGAAGTTGAGGAGGATCCCAACTTTCCTGTGTGGAATGTCAAAATTAGGGCTGTCCATTATCCCAATGGAGAGGTCGTTCCCTTCTCCGATGCAACAGGGTTCCCTGGGTATGCTGAGGTTCAAGATCTGAAGAGAGCCTTTGAGGAATCCGTTGAATCTGAAAGACTCAGAAGGGAGAAGGAAGAGGCAAAGCTTCAGAGTATAATTGCTGAGATTGACCAGAGAGAGAAGGATGCCCACATAGCCAAACTTCAAGAAGAGAATGAGCGAAGGCAAGAAGAGAGGGAAAGGAAAAAGAGACACCGCCTTTAAAACCCCACTTTACCCTAGGCATTTAACTTAGGAATTTTCTTTTTCCTCATATTTTTCATGCATAGTTTACTTTGCACAGTTTTGATTACTTGTGTATTTTATCTGTTATTACATATCTGACTTATAATCTTTTGCTCATCAATGATATTTGTCTTTAGCTTTCTGTGCCTTATCTGATTATTACTTTTAATTCTTTCATATGAACTTAATTGTATAACTTGGTTTGTCATCATCAAAAAGGGGGAGAATGTTAGAATCTTAAGTTTTGATGAAGACTAAAATATGAAAGAACAAGTTAAACACTTAGACAAAATTAGGTTAAAATGGAACCACAAGTAAGAGTACAACCGGATGTGGATTTACTTCCGGATGGACTAGGACTAGCGCTCGCGGATGAACGTCTCATCCCCAGCGGCAGTAAGTGCTTTACTAAGTCATAACTCAGTCTAGGAACATTAGGTGTATAAAATCCTTGAGACTAAGTTAGGATGCAACCGGATGTGGAATTGCTTCTGAATGCTTAATGACTAGCGCTGGCTGTTGGGTTAGGTAACACCGAGCGTCAGTGAGTATAACACTAAGCCATAACTCAACGTCCAGTAGGAGTGCTTCCGGATGTAGAATTGCTTCCGGAAGTAAGAGAACTTCCTAAGACTAAATGAACTCCCACTGCATGTGACTATGTGTTAATATATTGCTAGACTAACGTTCAAGTGCAGCACTGAGTGATGTTGCTTCCGGATGTGGATTTGCTTCCGCAAGCAATCAGAATGTCAGAACGTTCAGCAAGAGCAGTGCAGTGTCAGAGTGCTTTTTGGCAGAGCAGAGTTGTCAGAACTGCTTTTCAGAGATAAAGCAAAGTCAACCCTGCTGAGCATTAATGGAGCATTAAATGAGCCAACGGTAACTTGGGATAAACAGCTATATTCAAACGGCTATGCCACCTACCAAGAGTGAGAATGCTTAAGGACTATATAAGGAAGCACATCTTCATTTATGAAGATAACTTTGACATCTTGGAGAAAACTAAAGTGAGAAACTGAGAATATCCTTCAAGCATTCAAAGCTGCCCAGAAAAGCGAAAGAGCATTTAACACATTGAGAGTTCTTTTCATCTACTTATCTTGTACTCTTTGTAGTTAAGTCTCTTCATTTATCAAGAGCATTAAGTGTACTTAAGTGTGTAACATTATCCGTTCTTAAAGAGAACTAAGTTTAGAAAATCCTTTATTTGTAAAGGTTGAACCCTTGCAGGTTGTAAGGGGGAGTGAGTCAGTAAGGTTGCAAGTGATCCTGTGCAAAACTTGTGGTTGTAAGGTTGCAAGTAATCCCGATCTAAAACTTGCGGTTGTAAAGGTTCCAGGTGAACCCGTTTGTAAAACTTGGAGATAGTGGAACTCAACCTGGGTGGTTGAGAACTGGACGTAGGTCAGGTAGACCGAACCAGTATAAACTCTTGTGTTTCACTGTTTTAAGTTTTATTTGGTAGCACAATTCACCCCCCCTCTTGTGCATCCATCCCTTTCAAGATTAAGTATTTCATCATCTTCTGTGGATTGTTCCCATGTAGGAGTTTCATCAAATACAACATGCATTGATTCTTCTATAATTCTAGTTCTCATGTTGTATATTCTATATGCTTTACTCCTAAGGGAATACCCTATGAATATACCTACGTCAGCTTTTGGATCAAACTTACCCAGATTTACCTTTCCATTGTTATGCACATAGCATTTTGATCCAAAGATTCTGAGGTGGCTGATGTTGGGCTTCCTCCCTTTGTACAGCTCATATGGAGTCTTGTCCAAGCCCTTGCGAACATAGGCTCTGTTAGAGATGTAGCAAGCAGTGCTCATAGCGTCCGCCCAGAACACTTGAGAAACTTCTTTCTCGTTGAGCATGCTCCTGGCCATCTCAGTCAGAACCCTGTTCTTCCTCTCGACCACGCCATTTTGTTGTGGAGTCCTAGGAGCTGAGAAGTTGTGTTCAATACCATTCTGCTCACATAGCTCAGAGAAGCTATGGTTTCAAACTCTCCTCCATGGTCTGTCCTTATGGCTGTGATTTTGAGATCTCTCTCATTCTGCACTTTCTTAGCCAGGACAACAAAAGCATCAAAAGCATCTTGCTTAGAGGCAAGAAACATAGTCCAAGTGAACCTTGAATAGTCATCCACCACCAGTAGAGCATACAGGTTTCCACCCAAGCTCTTCACTCTCGCTGGCCCAACCAAATCCATCTGGATTAGTTCCAAGGGCCTGCTGGTGGAGACTCTCTTCTTGGTTTTAAACGAGGACTTTGTTTGCTTCCCTCGTTGGCAGGACTCACAAATAAAATCATGCTTTACCTTAAAGGATGAAATACCTATAGCTAGCTCCTTTTTAATTAGCATATCAAGTTGAGTAAAATTAACATGAGCTAACCTCTTATGCCAAAGCCAACTGTTCTCATCACTAGATATTAAACATTTTTCTTCCAGTTGTTGACATAAGTCTAGAGTATATAGGTTTCCATTTCTATTTGCCTTAAGTTTGCATTTTAAGTTGGCCTTATCTAAATTCAGATCCTGCTTATCAACTATTATGCACTAATGTGAATCAAAGATTACCCAATTTCCTTTGTCAGTGCTCTGGCTCACGCTCAGCAGGTTGTGACAGAGACCGTCCACCAGATAGACGTCTTTCACTGGTCCAACTTCTCCAACTCCAGTGATCTTTCCACTTTGATTTCCTCCAAAGGTAACTGTGGCTCCGTCTTTGATCACCAGAGATTTGAATTTGTCTCTGTCCCCAGTCATATGTCTCGAGCATCCACTGTCAATGTACCATTTCCTATTCTTGGATGCTTTGAGACACACCTGAAAGAATCAAGTAAGCTTAGGTACCCAACCTTTCTTGGGTCTTCTGTCATTAGTTTTCAGTGCCCTTGGTCTAGTGTTAGATTTGACCTTGGGCTTATGATCATTCTGTGCCACTGGCCTAGTGCTGGCTCTGGGCTCTTGGATTTTCCCTGTGGATTGTTTCCAGGCTCGGGATCCCTGCCCTCCCTTAGTTTCTTTTCTTGGGGGAGGATCCTTTGTAGCCTTGGTTCCTTTTGGAACCCATTTGTAAGAGCTATTTGCCCCATGCTTCTTTGCATTACAGGTGGACGTGGAGTGTCCTTTCCTATTACAATAATTACAGAAGCTAAAAGGTGAGGAGCTGTGACTAGTGGCTTTGTGGAAGAATTTTAAGTAGGGCTTCACTTTTGGTTCCACCCACTTTTTCCCTCTAGGAGTGTATCCTGAGCCAGTCCTGTCCCTATATGCCCTTTGATTCATTAAAATTATATTTAACATTTCTGACCCATTTGTAAACTTCTGCAGGGCATTTTGCAGCTTGTCTCTTTCAGCTGAGATTTTGCTGCAACTAGGGCAGCTCTCAAGTGTTGAGGCATTGGGTTCTGCTTGGGGAGAACCCTCGCCATCTGCTACCGGAAGCTTTCTGGCTTCCGCTAGCTCTTCACTTAGTGAGTCCACCTTGGACTCAAGTGATTCCTTTTTAGTTTTTAACACTTTATAGGCTTTACATAATCGAGAGAATTCTTCATGAACCTCATTGTAAGCCTCTTGTAGTTCAGAGAAAGTTACCTCATTGTCCTCGTGGGTGAGGTCAAAATCTGAAGATGCTTCCTCATCATCTTCTCTGGCTACCAGGCAGAGGTTGGCAACTTCTTCCTCATCACTTGCTTCGTCATCTAAGCTATTCACCCAGATAGAGGATACGAAGGCCTTTCTTTTATCTTTCCCTTTTGACCTCTGCAGACTGGGACACTCAGCCTTGAAGTGGCCAGGCTTCTTACATTCAAAGCACACAGAGGCCTTTTCCTTCTTGTATCCCTTCCTCTGGCTGGAATCACCTTTCTGAAAGCCTCCTTTCTTTCTGAAGAACTTTCTGAACTTTCTCACCATCATAGTCATCTCCTCATCGTCCATTTCCTCCTCATCATCCTCATCATCATCATCAATCTCCTTGCTAGGAGCAACAAAGGCAAGATTCTTGGTTTTGGATGAGGCTTGAGGAGCTCTCTGAGCCAGCAGGGTAGGTTCATATTCAGCCAGAGAGCCAAATAGTGCAGTGATGGAGCTGGTTGATTCTCCTTGGACTTCCTGCAAGATGGTTACTTTGGTGATCCAGTCACCTTTCAAGACCTTTAAGATCTTGCTAACTTGCTCTCTTTCACGAATGTCCTTACCCAGGGAGGCCAGGTTATTGATAAGGTGGGTGAATCTGAGCTCCAGCTCTCTGATTGGCTCAGTTGGACTGATCATGGCGAATTTGTGGAATTCTTCCACCAGCATCTCAACTCGTCTCGCCTTCACTCCCCTGGTTCCAGAGTGAGCAGCCTCAAGAGCCTCCCACATATCCTTAGCATTTTTGTGGTGGCTGATCCTCTGAAACTCTTTAGGGCTGAGGGCACACTGAATGTAGTGCATGGCCCTAAAGTTTAATTGGACTAGAGCATAGTCCTCATTGGTGTACCTTGATCTCTGCTTGGCGAAACCATCCTCATCAAGTGGAGTGTGATCCCCACGTTCAATTACATCCCAGAGTCTGATGTCGCTGGACTTGATGTAAGTCTCCATTCGAAACTTCCAGAATGGATAGTTATACCCATCAAAGCCTGGGGGCTTGTTGGGTTGAATAGAGACATCTGGCAGGGAGTAATCTGTATCCATTACTGGATCTTTGCTTTCTGGATTCGTTGGAATCGAGTGAGAAAGACCCGCTCTGATACCAAATGAAAGTAATGGATGCACAAGAGGGGGGGGGGGTGAATTGTGCAATAAAATAAAAGCTCAAATAAAATCAACACAAAAGTTTATACTGGTTCGGTCTTCCTGACCTACGTCCAGTTCTCAACCACCCAGGCCGAGTTCCACTATCCCCAGGTTTTACAACGGGTGCACCTGGAACCTTTACAACCGCAAGTTTTGAACGGGATCACTTGCAACCTTACAACTACAAGTTTTACTCAAGGCTCACTTGCAACCTTTCTAACTAACTCCCCCTTACAACCAGCAAGGGTTCAACCTTTACAAATAAAGGATTTTTCTAACTAAGTTCTCTTTAAGAACAGATAGTGTTACACACTTAAGTACAATTGATGCTCTTAAAACAAGAAGAGACTTAACTACAAAGAGTACAAGATAAGTAGATGAAAAGATCACTCAATGAGTTAAATGCTCTTTCTCTTTTCTGGGCAGCTTTGAATGCTTGAAGGTTTTCTCGATTTCTCTCTCTAGCTTTCTTCAAGTTGTCAAAGATATTAGTTCGCTTCATAAATGAAGGTGAGCTTGCTTATATAGTCTTCAAACATTCTCACTCTTGGTAGGTGGGTTAGCCGTCTGAATATGGCCGTTTTTCCCAAGTTACCGTTTGCCCAATTAATGCTTCATCAATGCATAGCAGGGTTGACTTGCTTTATCTCTGAAAAGTAGTCCTGACAACTCTGCTCTGACAAAAGCATTCTGACACTGCACTTCTGAACATTCTGACATTCTGATTGCTTGCGGAAGCAGGTTCACATCCGGAAGCAACTCTACTTAGTGTGCTGCACTTTGAATGTTAGTTTAACAATATAAGCACATAGCCATATGCAGTGGGTGTTCACTTAGTCTAAGATGGCTTCCTTGGATCCGGAAGCACTTCCACATCCGGAAGCACTACTACTGGATGAAGGGTTATATGTACTTTTACTCACTCTCGCTCAGTGTCCTTCAATCCAACAGCCAGCGCTAGTCACTAAGCAATCGGAAGCAATTCTACTAGACGTGGCTCATGTTCACTGACGCTTAGTGTTCTTCAATCCAACAGTCAGCGCTAGTCACTAAGCTATCGGAAGCAATTCCACTTCCGGTTGAATCCTAGCTTAGTCTTAAGGTTTTATATATTTAGTGCTTCTTGGACTAAGTTATTTCCTTAGTTAATTACTTGCTGTTGCTGGGGGATGAGATATTCATCCGCGAGCGTCCTAGTCTATCCGGAAGTAAATCTACATCCGGTTGCACTCTTACTTGGGATCCTTATATTAACCTAATGCCTAAGTGCTTGGTTCATTCTTTCATACTTTAGTCTTCATCAAAACTTAAGATTCTAACAAGCAGGAAGTCATAACAACACCAATTCAATGCTCAATCACACAACATAGTTACAGCCCAAAACTTCACTAATTACACCTGCACAATCCGATCAAGATGCAACCACTAAAACATACGTCACAATTCATTAACACCATGTACAACTCAGCGACACAGAAAATCACATTGGCAAGAGATTTCCTAAAAATTAAATAAGCTACATCACTCTCACATGCATATACAAAGTTTCAACACTTCCTAACACTTCAAAACCCGAAGTTCCTATATGCAGGTCATGTATTCTTGGTTAAACTACTATTCTTGAACTCAATACATTCAAATTTCAGTTTTCCCCAAACCATTTCCTAAAATCAACCAGATCCCAAACATATTTCAGCACATAAAAGTCTAGGGTTTGTGAAACACAATCTCAAACAACATCAACAAGCGATAAGATAATCTAACTACAATAGAGCTTGTATGTTGATTACTTTTAGGTGGATTATTGAACTCTAAAGTCCATAATCAAATCGGTTCTCCCTCAAATGCCTCCCAAATCGCAGAGAAAAAAATTAAGATAAGTAGAAGAAGCTCACCTATGGGTCACCATATGTTTCCACCGTCGCTGCTGTTGTCCGCCGTCGCCGGACACTGCCGGACCTTCCGGAAACGAAGAGAAACAGAGAGGAAGTGAAGAAAAGTCAAGAACGTTGAAGAACTCGAAGAACCAAAAAGGCAAAACGAGATAGACGAGGACGAAGCTCACCTTCTTCCCCGTCAACGCCGCTGCTCGCCGGAAACATTGTCGGAGGAAGAGAGAGACGAAGGAAAGTGAGGGTCGGAGAGGCCAGCGAGGAAGAGATCAGGGAGGGTGAACTCGCGAGGTAAAAGGGAGGAGACGAAGGAAGCCACGACGGCATCCTCCTCCATCGTCGCCGTTGACGGCGGCCGGAGAAAAATGGAGAGGGAGGAGGAGGGAAGTGACAGAAGAAGAAGAAGAAGATGAAGGTGAAGAAGAAATAGGGGGGGGGGCGACGGTTTTTTTGTAAGGAAATGAAGGGGGAGGCGTGTTTGGCTAGGTGAAATAAGGGGGTTCTCTGATGATTTGTAGCCCAAACTTGCCATAGTGTACTCTTTTAATTTAAAACCACTTAAACCAGCCTCCAATCTCCTTAATCTTTAAAATATTTTGAGTATTTACATTCCCTCATATTTCAAACTCTTCAATTTCTTAATTAATTATATGCACATTTACTGCTCAAAATTTTCAAAATGTCCTCAGAAATCACCAAAAATTCCTAAAAATTCCAAAATTCTCCATTTCTCCATTTATTATTTCCCAAAAACACTCCTTGATCCTGTATTAAATTTTCAGGATGTTACAATTCTACCCCTCTTAAATAATTTCGTCCTCAAATTAGTAGAAATTATCATTAAATACAAGGGAAAAGAACAGTTTCTTGGATTGATAATCCTATTTCAAGAGGAAGAAAAGAAATTTGGATATAATTTAGGGAGATTCAACTCATTGGCATTGAGGATTTCTTGCCATGAGTGTCATCCATATGATACAATGGAGATGATATCAAGGATTTAGAGGAACTATGAACATTCTATATGAGGCTGCTAACCACAATTCTCTAGAAAGTATAGTCAATTGTGGGGTATGAACATGTTTTCTTATGATAAAGGTGAAGTTAAGTATACTAGCACCCATTATCATGTTCCTTTCAGGGATTCAAAAGAGGTGAAATCAAGTCAAATTGAATTGAATGTATATAAACTTTTTGAACAAGGTTAGAAGCACTACGTAAGATAACTAGGATTATAATTAGAATTCCTTTCAAAATCCCAATTGATTCTGTTATACTAGCAGGTTAATGGATAAATATGTCAAAAATCACAATACACACGTCATAGCAATATCAATTTCACTGCATAATCAGAAAAACACTACCCTTTTTACGTCCCCTTCCAACCAAATTAATGTATACTTAAGCCTTTTTACATCAGCAACCAACTATCCTTGAAACTAATTCTTTAACACTTAAACAAATTTGAATCTTCCTTTCATAATTCCTAAACAAACAATCTTCACCACAATTTCAAATATTTCTCCCAATTTAATCGCTTCATTGGTTTCCTTAATAAAATTCTAAAGCTCACAACCCCTAATTATTCCAAATGGTCCATTCCTGAACCATGTTTAAAACCTCATATTTCAACAAATTATCCTTCCTAGTCTTCAATTTATAAACGAAATATAACTTAAGGTCATCAAATCACAACTAAATCCCAAGTATTTCACCTAATCAATATTTAATCCAAAACCCAAATTTCTCCTATCAAACACCAATCCATTGTCATTATGGTGTAGTTCAATAATCAAGCTTACAACTCATCTCCTCATGTATATTTGTATACGCAAGAGAAACTCCCAACATCAAACAACATTGTTAATTTACCTTTCATCATAAAGGTATTTATCCAACAAGTCAACTCAAGACTTCACCAACTAAAATCCCCTTACACAAAATCTATCATCTCTTTTAATTCATGTAATACAAAATATTGCTTCAATTTTCCAAATCAGAAACTATACCTTGTTATTATTCTCTTCTACAGAATTTTACAACTATTTGATCCTCCAATCAATAATATCTATTAGCAAGTTTACAAGTCACACACCACCTCAACTAAGTAGTACACACTTAAGTAGTATTCAAAATGTCAAAACTTCATTTAATCACTAATATTTCACACCCTTTTACCTCCTCTTTCCTTACTTACATCTAAAATCACATTGACATCACTTTAAGATGATTACAGTGGATCTCTTCAAAACAATAATAAACTAATCCATTTGTTAATACAATCCCACAAGGCCACAATTATCACAAACAAAAGTCATGTAGTTAAATCTTTTGTCATTCAGTCATTTATGCATTCAAATAAAATCTTCTTTCAAAATAATCCAATTGATTAGATATGCACAATCCTTCTATATGATTAACCCTGCTTAAGTTTTCCTAAGCTTCACACGTTTAATTAATAACTCCCTTATTCAAAGTTCATTACATGCACCCAAAATGAAAGCACACCCACATACAAAAGTATCCAACTCTAAGCACAAAGTCGCACACAAGATCAAATTAATCAATTTAGTCACATCATTATCACCTCATAACTTTATTGATATTATAAACAAATCCTAGAACCCAAAACCACACTTCGAATACTCCATGTCATATGTTTCTCAATGCAAAACCAAGTTCATCTAACATTCTAATACCCATAATTTACAGCCAACTTCCAATTTCAAAACCAAACATTTATCTAAATGTATCCAATTTACTCCTAAATATTTCCATCAAAATATTTTTATAAATATAAATCCAAACAAGACAATCCACTTAATACCATCATAAAACTCCGAATAAACTCACACAAATCACCAACTATTCCCATAAGACTCATATTACAAAAACATAGATTTTTCAATACTCCCAATCTTAATAAATTCTCATAAAACACAATTTCATTTCCCCCTTAACTAAGTTCTAATATCAACTCAAGTCTTCCCCTAACCATATAATCCAACATAATTTTATAGATATTATAAGAAGCCTTAGTATTCTTGGACCAATTTGGTAGGTCATGAAACTTCAATCATAAATCTAAAAGTGTCCCAATCCATTAACCATCGTACATTTCTCACTTCAACTACTACCCAAACATCCTTCATTCCATTATAAAACTCACCACTTCCCAATCATCCACATTATTCTATAAACCTTTCAAGACACCCCTTACTCAAAACAAAAGTACTACTCAATAATGGATCAAATCTTTTATTCACATCTCCCAATTTCACTTGTTTCCCTAGCCATATTCCAAAGTCTTCACTTCTTACCCATTAGATAACATTTCCCTAAGAATTTATTCAGTACTTTAACCTGTGACCTTAACAAATTTCTAACTATATCAACTTCCTAACTAAAATCATCATCAAATTGCTTTCAATTCCATTGAATAAATTGAAAATTTCGTTAAAACTTCAAAATAGAATATTGAAATCCTCTTTAAAAATAAGGATAAACAACTTACAATCGACCCTCAACAAAAACAGATATCACAATAAAACATCCAATAGATCATGCAACTTAACTTATCATTCACAACAATTTAACAATTAACTAAACAAATAAGGAACAAGGTCAACAATTCTAATTTTACATTGTATCTTAATTGTTATTTTTTTTTAATTTCTTTAATCCTTTAACCCAATAAGGTATCTCATGATGCCTCGACTATGATTATGGCCGGCACATAACTATATTCGAGACCCCAGAGAAGCATCCTTATTTGTAATTCTTCCTAAATTTTTATCAATATCAATATTATTTCGTTATTCTTTCTATATTCATCTCAATCTCTCCACACTACCTATTCAATTGTTCTTATCACTCTCTCCCCACCACGGGAAGAGTGATATTCCTCTCAAAATAGCAGATATTCAGACACATAAGGAAGGGAATACAAAGAATGTATATTGCCAATCTATATGCAATGCAGCACAGTCCAGGGTTATCGTATACCAAATACTGATAACCAAGTTGTAACATACTGTTACTAATTCCCTAATTAACCATCATTATAAGTTTTAGTTAAACAATTACTTTGCTAACTATGATAGAAAATAAATCTATCATAGTTAGAAAATGAACTTTCTAATAGTTTATGTAATATCCATGATAGAAAAGAATTTCCTAATACAATACGAATACTATCATGGATAATCAGCAGCTAACCATGTTAGAAAAGATTAACCTAACATGGTTAGAAAAAGGAGGCAAACTAATGATAAAGTATATTAACCTGTCACTATTACTGATTAACCAATATTATAAAATCTAATTATTATTACCTCCTAACTATGATAGAAAAGACTTTCCTTATTAATAGAAACCTATCATAGTTAGAAAAGTACTTTACTTATATTACAATCCATAATCAATATCTCTAGTTCTAATATCCAGTTTGATAGAAAAATATGCGGAAGCAGATGCAGGCCTATACAAATTGGCAATATACAATTCAAAATAGTCTATATAACTTCTACTACCTAATTCCCTTTCCTGATGCTTGCGCCTGTGCATGAATACCTGCAAAAATGTCAGTAATCGTGGGATGAGACAATTTGTCCCAGTAATCACCGCTTAACTCACTATAACAGTGAGATGTGCGGTAGTGAAGGCATCTAAAGGGTACCACAGTTTTAAAATCAGTAATACATATATATAATTCAAACCTTCCCATGTATCACGTCAGTCTTTCTGTCATTTCCAAATCAATGCACTTCACCATCTCTATCTCCAATACAACCATACCACTTCACAACTCTCACACTCACCTATAAATACATCGTGCCATCACGGAGGCATTCATTCCAGCATCCAACTTCACTATATGATTTGACACTGTGCCCCTCTCTATGATGAGGGGGCAATTTCCCTCTCTCGCAATCTCCAGGGAGAGAACCCCAGTTCTGTTTCCATTGCAGAACGGGAACGGTTGGACTCTTCAATGCCAAACAACCGTAGGTCACTTTCTCTCAATAAGTCGACCTATGATCCCCGGTCTAATCAATCCGAAAAGGATCATCAGTACAAATAACTGTCGATCGACCAATCGACAGTTATCATCGCGCGATGGTACATAAATATATCAGTGTCATGCAATCCTCACAATATCCCTATCTAATCTCATCCACAATCTCAACATTTCCATCACAATTCTCTTCAATATCACAATGTCATTCACAACTATTCAATTCATTCTCTCAACCTAACGATCCACAACATCAAACTCATCATCTCATTCTCATTCCATTCTCAATTCTCTCAAAAGCACAGTCATAATTTAGTACCTATATATCTATCACACTATCCAAGAACTACCACCACAACCAACCAGGATAATATAATATATGTATATGTATACAAAATGTGTCACAGTCCTTTATACGAAAATAATCCAGTTTGAAAGGCACCCAATAGCCTATTTTATATGAAAATAACTTTTCCAAGATAATATATATATGGAGGGTGAGAAAGGATTTTAAGAAAATCCCAACTAACGTCACCCTCATTATTATAGCAAGGTTAAGTGTGATTACCTGCTGCCCTTTAGCACTTTGTGTTCTTTCCTTACCATTCCTTGTATATTTTCCTCCTATTATTACATAACGATAATAAATCAACAACTATCTTCATAAGGAACATACAACGACTCTCTCGAATTTCTAATATGCTACCCAATCCCAACTTGTTTTTATCTTGATGAATACATTAGCATGTAGAACACATACATGTAATCAAGTTAGGCCTTTTATTTCAGCTTTTGACAAGCATAACACCCTTCAATCAATTTTTAGTCCCTTATTATTTCTAGGTTTCATCCAGCCCAATTAGTGAAAATACTTGGATGAATTTTTAAAATTTTGCATACTACAACATCATTTAAGCCACTACCTTAAATACATACACCCTCACTCTTTGCAACAACAATAAACATGTAAAGGTTCACCAAAATCAGAACCCATTCAACCAACCATAATAGCAAACACTGAACATCAATAACATTATTCTAACAAACAGTCCCAACACTTGAGGCATTTAAACTAACAACATATCATCAACAATGTCCCAAACCAAAATAGCCAATTAGCTTTCAATCAACTCAGCCCATGAACCAAAATAAAATAACATTAATGAAGTGAATAAGCCTGCTGAAATCTATTTAAGAACCATGTGAGTAAAAGATCAAACTTCAATTGATGAATTCAATTCATTTAAACTAAGAAGCAATAAGAAATAGTTTCAATCATAAGAAAAATTCAACATACAACAATCGCAACAGTTTGCACCAAACCTTGACATTCAAATAGCAGCCCAAAACAGGATAAGCAGGAAGTCATAACAACACCAATTCAATGCTCAATCACACAACATAGTTACAGCCCAAAAATTCACTAATTACACCTGCACAATCCGATCAAGATGCAACCACTAAAACATACGTCACAATTCATTAACACCATGTACAACTCAGCGACACAGAAAATCACATTGGCAAGAGATTTCCTAAAAATTAAATAAGCTACATCACTCTCACATGCATATACAAAGTTTCAACACTTCCTAACACTTCAAAACCCGAAGTTCCTATATGCAGGTCATGTATTCTTGGTTAAACTACTATTCTTGAACTCAATACATTCAAATTTCAGTTTTCCCCAAACCATTTCCTAAAATCAACCAGATCCCAAACATATTTCAGCACATAAAAGTCTAGGGTTTGTGAAACACAATCTCAAACAACATCAACAAGCGATAAGATAATCTAACTACAATAGAGCTTGTATGTTGATTACTTTTAGGTGGATTATTGAACTCTAAAGTCCATAATCAAATCGGTTCTCCCTCAAATGCCTCCCAAATCGCAGAGAAAAAAAATTAAGATAAGTAGAAGAAGCTCACCTATGGGTCACCATATGTTTCCACCGTCGCTGCTGTTGTCCGCCGTCGCCGGACACTGCCGGACCCGCCAGAAACGAAGAGAAACAGAGAGGAAGTGAAGAAAAGTCAAGAACGTTGAAGAACTCGAAGAACCAAAAAGGCAAAACGAGATAGACGAGGACGAAGCTCACCTTCTTCCCCGTCAACGCCGCTGCTCGCCGGAAACATTGTCGGAGGAAGAGAGAGACGAAGGAAAGTGAGGGTCGGAGAGGCCAGCGAGGAAGAGATCGGGGAGGGTGAACTCACGAGGTAAAAGGGAGGAGACGAAGGAAGCCACGACGACATCCTCCTCCATCGTCGCCGTTGACGGCGGCCGGAGAAAAATGGAGAGGGAGGAGGAGGGAAGTGACGGAAGAAGAAGAAGATGAAGGTGAAGAAGAAATAGGGGGGGGGCGACGGTTTTTTTGTAAGAAAATGAAGGGGGAGGCGTGTTTGGCTAGGTGAAATAAGGGGGTTCTCTGATGATTTGTAGCCCAAACTTGCCATAGTGTACTCTTTTAATTTAAAACCACTTAAACCAGCCTCCAATCTCCTTAATCTTCAAAATATTTTGAGTATTTACATTCCCTCATATTTCAAACTCTTCAATTTCTTAATTAATTATATGCACATTTACTGCTCAAAATTTTCAAAATGTCCTCAAAAATCACCAAAAATTCCTAAAAATTCCAAAATTCTCCATTTCTCCATTTATTATATCCCAAAAACACTCCTTGATCCTGTAGTAAATTTTCAGGATGTTACACAAAGGAACTCCAGCAGCCCCTCCCCTACATGCAAAAGTAATCAACTTCATTTCAGGAGGATCAAGTGTAAGCGGAACCAGTTACTCGGCAGCAAAAAGACATACAAGAGCATTAATTCATTCTGCTAGCGTCACCTTACCAGAAGATGATTGTAATGAATCAAAAGAGGGTCCAATAACTTTTCTGGACGATGAGGTCAATGATCCAACCCATGATGATGCTCTGGTAATATCCATTACTTTATCAAATTGTGGAGTTAAACGTGTATTAGTTGATCCTGGAAGTTCTGTCAATATCATTTATCTGGCAACTGTGAAAGAAATGAATATGGAATCCGAGATGTCCTACCACCCAACAACTCTTGTATTTGGGAATGGAGCAGCGGATAAATCTATGGCCATCATCAATTTGCCTACTTATGCTGTTGGAATGAATCAGACATTTACGTACCATGTTATGGATTGCCCATCTTCTTACAACGCTATTCTTGGACGTCCATGGTTACACAAGATGAAAGCTGTGCCTTCGACTTTACACCAGAAAATCAAATTTGACACACCCTGGGGAGTACGTCAAATTAGAGGGGATCAGTTAGCATCAAGGGAATGCTACCAAGCAACATTGAAGGTCTCGGGTAAAAGTCCAGCATAGCAATTACAATATAGAGTTCCAAATGTTCCAGCCAGAGAGAAAGATCCTGAAGAAATAGTCCCAATTATCCTGAATCCTGAAAAACCTGATAGAAAAGTTTATGTTGGGAAAGATTTAGACCCCAATATACAATCCCAGATCATCTCATTTTTAAAGCAAAATGAAGACTGCTTCGCTTGGTCACATGCAGATATGACCGGAATCAATCCAGAAATCATTTCACATCATTTGAATGTAGATCTGACATTCAAAGCAGTAAGACAGAAGAGGAGAAAGCAACATCCTAAGAGAAACAAGATTGTAAATGAAGAAGTTTGCAAACTCTTGTCAAATGGAGCTATACGAGAAGTATTATATCCTGATTGGTTAGCAAATGTAGTGGTTGTACCTAAGAAAAATGGAAAACATCGTGTATGTATTGATTTCACTGATTTGAATAAAGCATGTCCCAAAGACTATTTCCCTTTGCCTCATATAGACAGTTTAGTTGACGCTACATCGGGTCATGAATTGTTGACTTTCATGGACGCGTTTTTAGGTATAATCAGATTTCGATGTTCCCTCCAGATCAAGAGAAAACGTCCTTTATCACAAATAGGGGAACCTATTGTTATAAAGTGATGCCCTTCGGCCTTAAGAATGCAGGAGCAACTTATCAACGACTTGTTAACATGATGTTTGCAGAACAAATTGGGAAAACAATGGAGGTTTATATTGATGATATGTTAGTCAAATCATTAAAGGGTAATGATCATGTCAAAGACCTGAGTTGTAGTTTCTCAATCATGAGAAAATATAACATGAAACTTAATCCAGAAAAATGTTCATTTGGCGTGACATCAGGAAAGTTTCTTGGGTACTTGGTATCACAAAGAGGAATAGAAGCTCATCCGAATCAAGTCACTGCAATCCTTCAAATAGTTTCACCCAAAAAAGCAAAAGATGTGCAAAAACTTACAGGACAGGTTGCTGCATTGAACAGATTTATTTCTAGATCATCAGACAAATGCCATTCTTTCTTCCAGATTTTGAGAAAGAACCAGAAATTTATTTGGGACGAGAAGTGCGAACAGGCTTTACAAGAGTTAAAGAATTACATGATGAATCCACCTTTACTATCAAAACCTGAAGACGGGGAAAAATTATATTTATACTTGGCGGTTTCAGATCATGCAATAAGTGCTGCTTTAGTACGAGACGACGCAGGTAAACAATTTCCTGTTTATTATGTTAGTCGAACGTTGTTATCCTGCGAAACAAGATACCCACCTGTAGAGAAATTAGCTTATGCTCTTGTGATGGCTTCCCGTAAGTTACGCCCTTATTTCAATGTCATCCGATCATAGTGGTAAAGTCCCATCCTTTAAGAAATGTTTTGCAGAAACCAGATATGTCAGGAAGATTAGTCAAATGGGCCATAGAGTTAGGCCAATTTGACATTAGTTTTATACCCAGAACTGCTATAAAATCACAAGCCTTGGTTGATTTTATTGCAGAATTCACCCCAAATACCCGAGAAGATTTAGTTGAAGAAGTCTTACTTCTTGAACAACCAGCTACTCCAGAATTATGGATTCTATTTGCTGATGGTTCAACTCATGCACGAGGCACAGGTCTTGGAATAGTAATTGAATCCCCAACAGGAGATATAATTGAGCAAGCGTTCCAATGCTCTTTCAAAGCTACAAACAATGAATCCGAGTATGAAGCTCTGATACACGGAATCAAGATCCTGAAGGAATTGGGAGCGAAGCACATCGAGATCAAGAGTGATTCTCAGTTAGTTTCAAGACAACTTGAAGGTTCATACCAGGTACGAGATCCCAGAATGCAGAAATACTATGACTTGGCCATGACGTTGTTAAAAACTTTTGAAAGTTACAAGATAACTCAGATTCCCAGAGAAGATAATCAACGTGCAGATGCCTTAGCAAATTTGGGTTCATCAATCCCCTGTCCAAGAACAAGAGCAATTCCAATAATTCTAGTTCCAGAATCAATCATTACAGCTCATCATCTTGAAATCCAAGCACATGACCTTATTCTAGATTGGAGATTTCCGTTGATGCAATATTTGTTGTTCAAAACTTTGCCTCAGGACAAAAATGAAGCCAGAAGGGTCTTGAGTAGAGTTGCAAGGTTTGACATGATTGGCCCAGATTTATACAAGAAGTCTTTCTCAGGTCCCATGATGAAATGTCTTGGAGATTTAGATGCAGAGTATGTTCTTCGTGAAATTCATGAAGGTGAATGTGGGAACCACTCGAGTTATCGTGGATTGGTTAGAAACGTCTTGGGAGCAGGATACTTCTGGCTTACCATGTATAGTGACGCTGAGCAATTAGTCCGAAAATGTGAAAGTTGTCAAAAATTTTCACCACAAATACATCAACATCCTGAGTTGTTACATTCCCTAGCACCGGTTTGGCCTTTTATGCGATGGGGAATGGATATTGTTGGTAAATTACCAACAGCACCTGGAAGATTGACCTTCCTGTTAATGGCGACTGATTATTTCACTAAGTGGATTGAAGCTGGAGCATTTGCCACAATACAAGAGAATGAAGTGATTGATTTTGTATGGAAGAATATCATATGCAGATTTGGTCTGCCACAAGAGATTGTTTGCGATAATGGTTCACAATTCATAGGTTCTAAATTCCGTCGGTTTTGTGACAAATGGGGAGTTAAGCTGAAATTTTCAACTCACAGGAACCCCCAGAGTAATGGCCAAGCAGAATCAAGTAACAAAACCATTATGAATTCAATGAAGAAACGTCTTGAAAAAGCCAAAGGTAGATGGGCGGAAGAATTACCGGGAGTGTTATGGGCTTACAGGACCACGACCAGGACTGCAACAGGAGAAACTCCATTCTCTTTAACCTATGGAACTGAAGCCATGATTCCTGTAGAATATGGGATGTCAAGTTTAAGATACAAGTGGACCCGAGACGAGCTAAACAATATTAACTTGTCGTATGAACTAGATTTGCTGGACGCCAAAAGAGAACAGGCCTTAATCAGGATGGCAACATATCAACAACGACTTGCAAAACAATATAACAAACATGTGAGAATTAGAAGCTTTGAACCTGGAGAACTTGTTCTCAGAAAAGTTTTCCCAAATTCTAAAGAAGCTAAAGATGGAAAGCTGAGCCCAACATGGGAAGGACCATACATAGTGGAAGAAATTAGTGGACCAGGAGCATACAAGTTGAAAGATCTCAAAGGTAAAGTAATTCCAAGAAGTTGGAATGCAATCAACCTGAAACGCTATTACTGTTAGTCGAAATCTACTTCTGAGAAGATCAAAACATGAGCATTACATCTTGTCAAATTCATTATGATTACATATTGAATTTGAGGGGAGTAACAATGTGTATACAAGTGCTTAGTTAAATCTTTATTAAGGTACACATTTTTATTTCTTCACCTATACTACCGCACTTATGCTAATGAATTTAATTATGTTCTTATGGATTTCTTTTTTATCTATTTTTTATCCACAGTCAATTTGTTTGTTTATTATCGAGTGATTGGACCGAATTTTATACCTTTAAGCATGTGCAATTGAGCTTAATTAGTGTGATTTAATTGATATATTTGATCATTATTGGCATATTTTATTGCGCATGCTTATTGGAATTAATTGGTGAATATTAGCCTTTTTCTTGCATTATTTAGAAACCAAGGGTATTTTGGTCATTTTGACTATGTGATGATCTTTTATTGTTGGGGGTCCCACGTGGGCCCCACACACCCTTGGCGGAGCTTCGGTGGAGATAATTTGGCAAGGAGGAAGGCTAGATGACAAGGCATGTGACATAAAGCAACAATTACCATTTTTGGTAAAAGGACAAAGACACTTTTGGAGCATCTTGCTAAAAGAGGAAAAAATGGCTCCAAGTTCAAATTCAAATTTGGAGTTGATGGAGAGCTTCATTAAGGGCAAAAAGGGAAGCACAATCACTTGGAGAAAAAGGAGGAACCTTTAGAAATGCATGGAGTCAAGATCAAGACCACATTCATCCTCACCTTTCACCAAATTCCAAAAATACCCTTCCCCCTTCACTAACCTAACCCACGGCCTAACGTCCCTTCTTACCCATCAAAATATCTTCTTGACAACTCATCTACACCACTTGACAGCTCATTAACTCCCTAAGCCAACACATCATCTAACTAACTTACTTAATCTCAACTAACTTCATTTTGACACAACTCTTATCTCACTTCACTTTCACTTTCTCTCTCTTCTAACAAACCCTCTCAACTCCATCTTCATCTTCTTCACTTTCTCCACTTCGTTCTTCACCTCCATGGCCACCATAACCTCACGCCTTCCTCCATCCTCCATCTCCATGAGCGGCTAGACGTCCTCTCCTCTCTCTCCAAAGGAATGTGCTTGTAGAAATTCAACATTTGGCCTCATGTATTTGTGATGTACTCTTTTAGGTTTCAAGCTAGATGTAAGTTTTTGCCTATGTAATGACCTTGATTTTAGGCTTGTATAGGTTAGAACACCTTGAATTAGGTGTTCTACTTAATTGTGGCTTGGAATCTCTCTTTTGTGTTTAGCTCATGAAAACCTAAAGCTATACGTTTGTAATTCCATGAATGTATTTGTGTGCGATTAGCTCCTAGTATGTTTGTGGAATGAATGTTTTTCTTAGGTGCTTGATTAGTATCTAATGTTGCTTAAGGTATGAGCTCAACTTGAAAGAGCATAAGGCTTGGTTAACCTAATTAAACTCTCTTAGATTTCTTAGATTTAAGAGATCTTGAGAATTTAGTTAGATTATATCAAGTTTAACAAATATATGAGGTCCGAATTAACCGTAAGCACAAGTACTTTGGAGAGGGAGGTAATTCACTATTCATTTCTTAAATCTTTACATTCGCTAGTTGTTGTTTTTGTTAGATTCTAGTTGTAGACATAAACTCACACTCAAACTGTTTGATAATTTGCGTGACTTAATTTCCTTTTACTTACAAGAATTGAACCTAGACCGTGAGAAGACCTTCACTCACTGCTACTACCTAGTAATTGAGTGTAGAATTGTATTGATTAAATCTTTTAGGCGACGAAAAGGTTAAATAAATTGGCGTCGTTGCCGGTTTAGGTCATATTCTTGTTAGTTTTAGGTGTTAGTAGTCACAATCTTAATTTGTGTTACTTGTGTGATATTTCCGTTAGTTTTAGGTTTTAGGTGTTAAGTCATATTTTGGACTTGGTTTACTTGCATTCTGTATAGTTGAGACTGTTTTAGAAGTGTTTTAGAAGTGTTAGGCTGCTCTCGTTGGCCTTTTATTGCTGGAAATTGTGTTCGCTGTACTGGATTTTTGTTAAGACTGTTTTGGACTGGATATATTCTGCTTGTGCTGGCTGTTGTCTTGTTGATTTGTTCTGCAGGGACCAATTACTACTCATTGACTTGTGCTGGCGGTTGTCTTGTGCATCCGCAAGCATTCATACATCATTTTGCTTGAGCGGTTGCATTTCACTTCATTTTGCCTATAGTTGCACTGAGTGACCTTTTATGAACCCTACCACATCACTAATGCCATTGAATAGAGAGATTAATAAGACTCTTAGAGAACTTAAGAAAAAGAAAAAACAAGAGAGGCAAGCTCATAAGCAACCTGTAGGATCCACATCAAATCCACAAAATTCATCTGTAGCGTCCAATAACACACTCCCAGACCAGCATTTCATTATGGCCGAAAGGCAAGAAGACCATCGAGAACGTGAGCGGGAGGCTAGAGTGCATGAACATGAGCATGAGAGGCAAGAACATAGAGAGCAAGAAGGAGAACATCATTTTGATGGGGGTAGGCAATTGCATGATGATGATAGAACGATGAGGGAGTTCACACAATCATATGCATCATTTGCACCTCAAGGTTTTTATGCTAACCCCGCTAACTTTGAGATCAAGGGATCTCTTCTTGCTCATTTGCCTAAGTTTACAGGTTTTCCGCATGAGGATGCTCACACACACTTGCTTGGCCTCTATCATACTTGCACCTCCATGAAGCCACCTAATGCCAACCTGGATGATGTTCTGTTGAGAGTGTTCCAATTCTCCTTAGAAGGCAAAGCCAAAGAGTGGCTCTTAAACCTTCCCACTCATTATGCCACTCTTTCTTGGGAGCAACTTAAGAAGGTGTTCTTAGACCGCTATTTTCCAGTCTCCAAGATATCTAAGTTGCGGAAAGACATCACCGGTGTTCAACAATTCTCTCAGGAGACATTCTATGAATATTGGAGCCGGTTCAATACCTTGGTGAACTCGTGCCCCAATCACAACATCTCCAAAGGCAAGTTGGTGCAATACTTTTATGATGGCCTGGTGCCACAACTCAAGATGAGTGTGGATGCTGCTTCTAATGGCTCACTTTTCAACTTATCCGCCAATGAAGGATGAAACCTCTTTTCAACCATGGCCTCTAATCACCAGAACTTTTATGGCCGTGATGCTCTGTATGGTGGTGCGCCTAAGGTTGCCTCCTTGAGCGGTAATGACAAGCTGTACAATTCTATTGAAAGGTTGACCGAGAGCCTAAGTCGGATGGACGAACGATTTGTGAAGCCTACCGCTTGTGATGATGACTCTATGGCCTTGGTGGCTTCATCTTGTGATCACTGTGGCTCGCCGATGCACCTATCCTCCAATTGTCCATCCCATGAGGAAGTAGCGGCCATGTACACCAATGCTAGACCTCAAGCCAAATATGATCCATATTCTTCCACGTACAATCCGGGATGGAGGGACCACCCGAACTTCAAGTAGGGGGGAGGTTCAAATCAAGCTACAAATTCCAGCTCCTTCCAACCACAACAACAGCCTAAGTGGGGGGAGGCAACTTCCAAGCTTCCAATGCCTATTCCTCACAACAAGGCTATGGATCATACCAAGGGAGGCCTAACCCTAATGCTCAAGGGTACAGGCCGAATCAACAAGCCAATGTTCCTCCTCCATTTATGAAGAATGATGATCCAGCTCATGCTCCACGAAACAATATGGTGGGATCTCAAGCCTATGTTCCTCCATCTAGCTCTTCGACATCTCAACAAGACATGATGTATCAAATGATGTCAAGCTTAATGGAGAAAATGAATGGGTTTGAAGAGAGTCTAAAGAAGCAGGAAAATGTAACCACCTTAGTGTCTCAAATGTTGAATAATAAAGCGGAGCAAGATGCAAAGAAAGGAGGATTGCCGTCTAATGTGGTGATTAATCCTCAAAACATTCATTCTATGCACCTAAGAAGTGGACGGAAATATGGTGATGCTTATGAATATGAGGAAGAAGAGGAGGAAACACAACTACCTTTTGAGGCCGAGAAGAGTATATTGATTGAGGGAGGTCACACTAGCCTCCAAAATGTCTTTGTTGGTGACCATATGCATGGAGAGGCTGTACTGAATCCTCCTCTTGATGAACTACTTGATGAGGCCGAGAGCCTGACTAAGAAAAGTGATGAAGCTGAGACCTCACAAGAGGAAAAGAAGAAGGAGATTGCAAAGGGAAAGCGCAAAGTCAGAGACTCTTCTTCTCAAGAACCTACTCAACAAGGGGACGAATCCCCCAAAGGTAAGTCTCTTGACCCTAAGCATTTGCCATTTCCTAATTCATATACTTTAGCTAAGAAGAAACATGATGATGAATTGGAAAAGGAAATGCTCAACTTATTTTCTAAGCTAGAAGTTAATGTGCCTATGCTTGTGCTTGTGAAACAAATGCCTAAGTATGCTAAGTTCCTCAAAGATCTTTGCACTAATAAGAGAGCTAGTAACTCAAATAACAAAATCCAATTAGGGACTAATGTGTCCTCTCTCTTGAAGGGGCATTTGCCCCAAAAGTGTGGAGATCCGGGCTCCTTTACAATACCTTGTCAAATAGGGAGTCTTAGCTTCTGAAAGGCACTTCTTGATTTAGGGGCCGCAATCAATGTCATGCCCAAGGCCACCTACTTTGCACTAGGATTGAAGAATTTGAGTGATACTAGTGTTGTGCTACAATTAGCGGATAGATCCATCAAGAAACCCTTTGGATTTGTTGAGGACATTTTAGTGAGGGTTAGAGAACTAGTTTTTCCAGTGGACTTCTATGTGTTAGATATGACTAGTGACACTAGATTGGATGATTCTTTGATCTTAGGAAGGCCATTTATGAAAACGGCCAAGATGGTGATAAGCTTAGGAGGGGGGTTTGTTACAATGCAAGTAGGGGATCAGATAATAAGTTTTGATGTAGGCAAAGCCATGAGACACCCCCATGAGGACTATTCTCTCTTAGGGTTGAGTGTAGTTGATTCCTTGATGCATGTAATTTGCGATGAGCATGTAAATTCTTTTAAGCTGAATATGTTTGATAAGGTTGATGCTCATATGTGCTATCATGATTCTTGTGCTAGTTTGATTTATAATACATGCTTGCATGATGTTCATAATGATTCATCTAGCATAGGAAGTGCAGTGACTGAATTCATGGATTCCATGCATGTGAACTATGATTTTGATGATGATTGCACTTCTATATCCTCTTTGTCAAGTTACAACCCCTTGAAAGAGGGAAGTTTGCTCACTTTTGTAGGACAAACAAAGGATGGAGGTTGTGAATTCACAAAGGAAATTGAGAAGTCTAGTTCACAAGAATTTGATGTTGCTGAGCATGAGATTTTGAAAAACGGCCGAATTCACAAGTTGAGAGAGAAGCTCTATCTGAAAGAGCACGCGCTTGCTGATGATCCATATGTTTCTACCCTGAGCGGCAGTGGTGATGCAAACTTGAATATGAGTTCTGAGGCCTCAAACTCTAAGAGGCCGAATTGTTGTGATGATTTGAAGCAGCAACCGAATTGTCTTGATTACTTTGATGAGTTGCTGGATTCTGATGATGAGTCTTATGAGCCTCCAGTGCTTCAAGTTGAGGTGCACACTTTGGTTCCTTCTATTATTGAGCCACCTACTTTGGAGTTGAAACCTTTGCCACCTAATCTCAAGTATGCCTATTTGCTTGAGGATGAGAAGCTTTCAGTGATTGTCTCTAGTGCTCTGTCTTCTCTTGAGGAAGGGAAGTTACTCGAGGTACTCAGACGGTACAAGGGGGCCATTGGGTGGACTTTAGCCGATCTTCCCGGCATGAGTCCTACAACCTGCATGCACCGGATCTTGCTTAATGATGATGCTAAGCCGGTTAGACAACCACAAAGGAGACTCAACCCTTTGATATTGGATGTTGTGAAGAAGGAGGTTGAGAAACTCTTAAGTGCCGGAATCATCTACCCGATTAGCGATAGCGAATGGGTGAGTCCCATCCATGTGGTGCCAAAGAAGAGTGGGCTGACTGTGGTGAAAAATGACAAAGATGAGCTAGTGCCTACACGGGTTCATAACTCTTGGAGGGTCTGCATAGATTACCGGAGATTGAATGACTCCACGAGAAAAGACCACTTTCCATTACCATTCATTGATCAAATGTTGGAAAGACTAGCAGGCAAATCACACTACTGTTTTATGGATGGTTTCTCCGGGTACTTCCAAGTTCCCATAGCACCAGAATACCAAGAAAAGACAACCTTTACTTGTCCATTTGGGACCTTCGCATACAGGAGAATGCCTTTTGGTCTTTGCAATGCTCTCGGAACCTTTCAACGTTGTATGATGAGCATTTTCAATGACTTGTTGGAGGATGGCATAGAGGTGTTTATGGATGATTTTTCCCTCTATGGAGATGGTTTTGATGCTTGCTTGGTAAATCTTGAGAAGGCATTGGTTAGATGTGTGGAGAAGGGCTTAGTACTCAACTATGAGAAGTGTCATTTTATGGTGGACAAGGGCATTGTTTTGGGACATCTGGTCTCAAAAGAGGGCATTCAAGTTGACAAGGCAAAGGTTGAGGTAATCTCTTCTCTACCCTTCCCTACTTGCTTGAAGGAGTTGAGGTCCTTTCTAGGACATGTGGGCTTTTATAGGAGATTTATCAAGGGCTTCAGCCAAATTGCTTCTCCTTTATCTCATCTACTTCAAAAAGAGGCCGAATTTGATTTCTCTAGTGCTTGTAAGGAGGCCTTTGTTGAGTTGAAGTCAAGGCTTATTTCTCCTCCTATCTTGGTTGCACCTAATTGGGAGCTACCTTTTGAGCTATCTTGTGATGCTTCTAATGAGGCCTTGGGAGCCATGCTCGACTAAAGACATGATTCATTGCCTAGGGTGATTGCTTATGCGTCTAAGACTTTGGATAGAGCTCAAAGGAATTATACAACAACTGAAAAGGAATTATTTGCCATTGTCTTCGGTCTGGACAAGTTTCGGCAATACTTACTTCATTCCAAAGTAATTGTGTTCACGGATCATGCAGCTGTCCGATATTTGTTATCTAAGCCACAAACAAAGCCTAGACTCTTGAGATGGGTGTTGCTGTTACAAGAGTTTGAGGTGGAAATTAAAGACAGGACCGGAAGAGAGAACTTAGTAGCCGATCACTTAAGCCGATTGCCAATGGAAGTGGAAGGTGTTGATGATTCTTCTCTTGTTTGTGATACCTTCCCGGATGCCTTATTGTGTGCCTTGAATGCAAAGAAGGATCTGTGGTATGCTCATCTTGTGAACTACCTTGTTGCGGAAGTCACTTCACCTTCTTTGAACAAGCATCAAGTTCAAAAGTTGAAAAGAGATGCTAGCTACTATGTTTGGGATGAGCCACACTTGTGGAGGCTATTTAATGATCAAATAATCAGGAAGTGTGTGCAAGATGATGAAGTTCCATCAATCCTGGAGTTTTGTCATTCTCTAGCTTGTAGAGGACACTTTGGTGCTAAAAAGACTTCAAGGAAGATTTTGGAGGCCGGTTTCTATTGGCCTACTTTGTTTAAGGACGCTTATGAGTATTGCAAGTCTTGCGACAAGTGCCAAAGGTTTGGAAGCTTAGGGAAGAGACATGAGATGCCTCAAGTGCCGATGTTGTATTGTGACCCTTTTGATGTTTGGGGTATAGACTTCATGGGTCCTTTTCCACCATCTAACGACTACACATATATTCTTTTGGCTGTGGATTACCTATCTAGGTGGGTGGAAGCTGTGCCAACTAAGGCTAATGATGCGAGAACTGTGTTGAAATTTCTCAAGTCCAACATCTTTTGCCGGTTTGGAGTTCCTAAAGCGTTGGTGAGTGATCAAGGTTCTCATTTCTGTAACAAGCTTATGTCTTCATTGCTTAGCCAATTTGGGGTGAATCACAAGGTTTCTACACCTTATCATCCTCAAACTAATGGAGAAGCCGAGGTGAGCAATAGACAAATCAAAAACATCCTTGAGCGAATTGTGAAGCCAAGTAGGAAAGATTGGAGTTTGAAACTTGAAGAAGCTCTCTGGGCATATAGGACTTCATTCAAGACTCCTATTGGCATGTCTCCCTATCGGCTCATATATGGAAAAGTTTGTCATTTACCGGTTGAGCTACAGCACAAGTCTTATTGGGCGGTGAAATCTTGTATTGAAGATATGGATGCTGCAGCTCAAGAGAGGCAATTGGCTTTGAGTGAGCTTGATGAGCTTAGGAACGAGGCGTATGAGAACTCACGGATTTTGAAAGAGAAGACTAAGGCCATTCATGACAGTGGCATTCTGAGGAAGCAGTTCAAGGAGGGAGATCTTGTCTTGTGCTATCGTGTGAGATTCAAATTTTGTGGAGGAGGCAAGCTTAAGGACAAGTGGCAAGGACCTCACGAAGTGCTCAAATCTTATGACTTTGGAATGGTTGAGATCAAGGATCTCAAAGTTGGTCGTGTGTACAGAGTCAATGGCCACTTGCTCAAGTTGTATAAAGAAAACTTCAAGCCTCCATAAGAGGTTGTATTTTTCCTTCCCTTACCTACTTTTAATCGCTTTTATTCTAAGTGTGGGGGAAGATGTTTGATAGTAAAAAAATAGGATTTTGTTTAGGTTTGTTTTAGTATGATGTTTTAGGTTAGAAAAATAAATCTAAAAAAATTCACTAGTGCTTGGGGATGCCTATTCGCTTCCTGAAGTCTCACTGTGGAAATAGAAGTTCTTGCATCCGGAAGTGTTTTGGCTATCGGAAGCCCTCCAATTAGATTTTGTTAGGATCAAATTGTGTTCACTTTGCTTCAGCTAGGGGATGCGTTTTGTATCCGGAAGCGTTAGTGCTTCCGGAAGCATTTTTGCATCCGATAGTGACTTAACTTAGAATCTAGATCCAACTTTGCTTCCGCTAGTGTTTTTGCTTCTGGAAGCATTTTTGCTTCCGGTAGCACCTTTGCTTCCGATAGCGAGTTCACTTAGAGTCTAAGACTAGTTTGGCTTCCGATAGAATTTTTACATCCCATAGAGCCTTAACTTAGAAAATCTAAGTTCAGTTTTGCTTCCGAAAGCATTTTTGCTTCCGGTAGCAATTTTGCATCCGATAGCAGTTTTGCTTCTGGAAGCATGTCTGCATCTGATAGTGACTTGAGTCTAAATCCAGTTGGGCTTCCTGAGCGTAAGTGAGAAAAAAATAATAAAATATGTGTATAAATTTGTTTTAGGTTGTGTTTAGTGTAGTTTTGTGAATAATACATGTGGGCCATTTGTATGCTTGGACTGCCCGGCCTTTTATGTTGCTACCTTGCCTTTGAAATGCATCTTCCTACTTGATTTGATTGGTCCATTGAGGACAATGCATGCTTTAAGTGTGGGGGGTGTATTATGTGCTTAAAAGTGGTCTAATTCAAAGCTTTCACACTTGATTTTTGGACTTATTTGGCATGATTTTTCTTGAAAATTTAACTTGATCATGGCTTTTGAAAGCAAATGGAATTGTCCTCTAGTGTGTAAGTGGAATTTTTGGAATGATTACTTAGGGCATTGCATGGGGCACTTTTAAGGTATAAAGAGGGTGTAAGTTTCCCATTGAACTTTTCTTAAGGAGGAAGTGACTAATTAGAGTAAGCCATAAAAGTGAGAAGCCTCCAACTGAATTGAGTGGGCCAATAGTCTACTTGACCTCCTAGAACTTGTCCTAGCTCTTGTTCAAGATCACAATGCATGGTATGATTGAAAATGAAAGGGGCGGTTCTTTCTAAACCCTCATGACCCAAACATTAAGCCAACCAAATATTATCCTTTGATTTAACCCCTTTGGGCCATTCACTTTTCTTCTCTATCACGTTGACTAATGTTTGAATGAGTAACTATAGCATATGTTTGCATTTATATTAGTATTGTATAGATGTATCTTATGAAAAGCATGCTACATGAGTGAAAAGAATAAAGAGGCCGAGAGCCCTTAAGAAAAAAAAAAAAAAAATGTGGCCAAAGGCCAAAAAGAAAAGAAAAGAAATAAGGCCAAAGGCCTAAGAAAAGAAAGTACAAAGTGCTTGAGTATGCCAAAGGCATAAGAGTGTAAAGAAAAATGAGAGAAGCACAAAGTGCTTGAAAAAAAAGAGAGATGAAGCATGCTTAGTGGAATTGTATTCATTGCATTGTGAAAGTAATGGATGCACAAGAGGGGGGGTGAATTGTGCTACAAAAATAAATGATCAAATAAAACCAACACAAGATTTATACTGGTTCGGTCTACCTGACCTACGTCCAGTTCTCAACCACCCAGGCCGAGTTCCACTATATCTCAGGTTTTAAATCGGGTTCACCTGAAACCTTACAACCGCAAGTTTTGGACGGGATCACTTGCAACCTTACAACTACAAGTTTTACACAAGGCTCACTTGCAACCTTTCTAACTAGCTCCCCCTCACACCGAGCAAGGGGTTAACCTTTACACTTAAAGGATTTTTCTAACTAAGTTCTCTCAAAGAACGAATGGTGTTACACACTTAAGTACAATCAATGCTCTTATAACAGAAAGAGACTTAACAACAAAGAGTATAGAATATGTAGATGAAAAAGATCACTCGATGTGTTAAATGCTCTTTACTTTTCTGGGCAGCTTTGAATGCTTGAAGATGTTCTTAGTTTCTCGCTCTAACTTCTCTCAAGAATATTCAAAGATTATTGTTCGCTTCATAAATGAGGTTGAGCTCCTTTATATACTCTTCAAACATTCTGACTCTTGGTAGGTGGGATAGCCGTTTGAATATGGTTGTTTTCCCCATGTTACCGTTTGCCCAATTAATGTTTCATCAATGCATAGCAGGGTTGACTTGCTTTATCTCTGAAAAGTAGCTCTGACAACTCTGCTCTGACAAAAGCATTCTGACACTGCATTTCTGAACACTCTGACATTCTGATTGCTTGCGGAAGCAGGTTCACATCCGGAAGCAATTCTACTTAGTGTGCTGCACTGAGTGTTAGTCAAACAGTATTAACATATAGTTACATGCAGTGGGAGTGTTCTTAGTCTAAGAAGTCTTCCTTGCATCCGGAAGCACTTCTCCATCCGGAAGTAAATCCGCTGGATGAAGGATTTTGTTCACTATTACTCACTCTCGCTCAGTGTTCATTCAATCCAACAGCCAGCGCTAGTCACTGAGCTATCGGAAGCACTTCTACTGGATGTTGCTCATTTTCACTGACGCTTAGGGTTATTTATTCCAACAGCCAGCGCCAGTCTAAGTCTAACAGGAAGCAAATTCACTTCCGGTTGAATCTTAACTTAGTCTTAGGATTTTGTATATCTAGTGCTCATGGACTAAGTTAATTCCTAAGTGAATTTCTTGCTGCCGCTGGGGGATGAGACATTCATCCGCGAGTGCTAGTCCTAATCTATCCGGAAGTAAGTCCACATCCGGTTGCACTTTTACTTAGGATTCTATGTTCACCTATTGCTTTCTAAGCTCTTTCATATTCTAGTCTTCATCAAAACTTAAGATTCTAACATTCTCCCCCTTTTTGATGATGACAAACTCAGTTTTATCAATTAAGTTCATATGAAAGAATTAGCATAAAAGAACAAGTAACTTGGACAAATATTATTGATAAAAAGAGATTACATGTTAGAGTATACAAGCAAAACATATACAGGTAATCTATACTAAGCAAGAATGAGAGATGTATGAAAACAAAGAAAAATTTTCTAAGTTAAAAAAAGTTGGAATGGGAGTTCATAGTTTGTGTCTCTTTTTCCTCTCCCTCTCCTTCTGTCTCTCTTCACTCTCTTTCTGAAGCTTGGCAATCTCAGCCTCATGCACATTCTGGTCTATCTGGGCAATTATCCGCTGAAGCTCTTCTTCATCCCTCTCTCGTCTGAGTCTTTCTGATTCAATAGACTCCTCGAATGCCCTCTTCATGTTCTCTACTTCTTCATACCCAGGGAACCCTGTAGCATCATCGAAGTAGGCGACCTCTCCATTGGGGTAGTGAACAGCCCGAATCTTTACGTTCCATACAGGGAAGTTGGGATCCTCCTCAACTTCCTGGGCTTTCCTTTTCCCTTTCCCCTTACTCTTCCCTTTGCTCTTGCTAATCGGAGGAGTGGGCATGGCACTTGCTCTGTCAGCATCGAGGCAGGCCATCTGACCGAAGGAGAGTTTGTCCGTGAACCCATACTTTTCATATTCCTCAGGAGTCATGTCCTCAATTTCCAACTTGACCTCCTTTAGAATAGGAACTGCTTGAACCACTGGAATTTCTTGCTCAACCTGGGCAGACGAAGTTCCTTGCTCAGGTAGGTCAGATGGAGTCTCTTCATCACTCTCAGCAGTTTCAGTGGTGGCAATAATTTTCCTGGTACGCTTCTTGGCAACGGCCTTCTTTCTAGACTCACTGAAGGTGACTGCTGTCTCAGATGAGGGAGGAGGGGCAGATGATTGCTCAGACGAGGGGATCTCAGACTCTTGCCCAGGGGATGCAGGAATTGGCTTGGCTATCACAATAGGAGGATGATTGATCTTCTTCAGTCCCCACTTCATCATTATCTCCTCAACAATTTTTCTACTTATCTTAGTTGGAGGAGGTTCTGATGAAGATGACTCAGGCTGTGAAGGTTGTTCATTTGGCTCAAAGACAACCATCTCCAATTGTGGTTCTTGCTCAGCCGACCTCTGCTGCATGAACCGGATTGCTTCACCTCTTATAAGGCTCTCAACACCACTCAGCCTTTGGGATTCCATGGCACGGCGAAGGGCAACCATGATGTCTTCATCAAGCCAGAGGGATGGCTGGCTGAGCACATCCCTTGTGTTCATGGATAGGCGAAGAGCGGTCATCACATTTCTCCCCCTTTTGTCATCATCAACAAGGGCGAGTGCCAGGGATGGAGTAGATGAAGAGGAAGGTGGAGGTTCAGGACAAAGTGGAGTTTGGGGTGAGGATTCTGGGGAAGAGGCAGGTAAGGTATTTTCTGGGGATGTGGGTTGGTTGGGGAACCAGGTAGGATCTACGAATAGACCTTCGAATGGGTAGGTGGAGGAATATTCAGTGAAGGTAGTGGAAGAGTGTGGGGTAAATGGGGTAAAGGGTAAGTGAGGATCGTCAGAGATTTGCTGAAGGCGGGGATAATCTCGTAGATAGATATGGCTGAGGGGGTGAACGACAGTTTGAAATCCAAGGTGTTCGGCTAAGGGGTTGGATGGTGTGCGAGTGGGTGAGGGAGGTGTAGATGGGGAGTTTTGTGGAGATGGGGAGTTGTTGGAGTGAAGGGGTGATTGGCTAGGAGATTGTTGGGGTGTGTCTTGGGTTTGGTGTTCATGGTTGGGTGAAGGTTGGGATTGGTGATCATTGTTTGGTGATGGAGGGGATTGATGGTCATTTTGTGGAGGTGGCCGTGGTGGTTGAGTATTAGGTGGAGGAGGAGGAGGTGGTGGTAGGTTACCTTGTGATGGTTGGGGAATTTGTAGGTGCTGGAGAATGAGGTCAAGTTTTGCATCCACCCTGGCAATGTGATTCTCAATCTGCCCTACCCTGTCTTCGAGCCTCTGAATTCGCTCCCCTTGCTGCTGGAAGCCAATGTCACATTCAGCACGGAGAGGTCCCACCAGGGAGTCATGTAGCTTAAAAAGAAGCTCCTGCTTTACTTCCTCAGCAAAGGCTCTGACAGATGCTGGCACTCTTGCAGCTCGGCTTGGCCCAGCATGGGAGTCCACTTCCTGATCCCCTGCTCCAGATGCAGAGGGGGCTGAAGTCCCAGAGGCACTACCCGCTTGTGAGCTTGAGCGAGTGGGCTTAGGAGCCTTCAAGTACTTGATCCCCATCTTCCCAATATTGGTTGCTCCCACAGGTTTACACTTGACATTTTCTTCCTCCACAGCAGATGTGGCCTTGATCAGATGCTTCTCAAGGAGGAAGGCAATGATGGTGGGATAGGGAAGATAGCCAGACTTGTCATTAGTTATCCAGCGCTGAAGCTCAAGACATATCAACTGGCCAGGGTTGATTGGCTGGTGGGAGAGGATTCTGGGGAACCATGGGTTGTCTATATTGGCGAACTCATTGAAGTTACCCCCTTTGTGAGTCATCATCCGGGAGTAAACATAGTACAGCAATCGGTCAGAGTCAGACATTTTGGACACCTTTTTCCTATCGGTGCCATACAGCTTCACGAGTTCCTCTTTGCTGTACCTGAGCGCCTCAGGATACATCCACTCATTCATGCGCTCGTCTGTGATCCCCATCATCTCATTCAATGTCCTCCAGGTGAACCTGAAGGTTCTCCCCCTTACTGTGGCAGTGAAGGAGAGTTTGTGTATTTGCTCTTTCCCATCAACCTTCTTGTACTTCACTTTGCCAGAGAGAGATTGATAGAAGACTCGCAGGACGTTGACATTGTAGTCCTGGTTGATTCCTAGCAAGCCCATATACTTCTCCAGGAAAGGGCGCAGGTGGGGAAACCCTAGTCCATCAATCATGGCTAAGTCAATGAATAGGCCATGGTTGAAGTAGGGTTGAACTGTTTCAAATTTGGAGGAAACAGGTTCCAAAGCCCCATCCCTGTAAACTGAAGGGTCATCCTCTTCAACCCTTTGCTTTTTGGAAGAAGGCTCTTCAGCGAATTGTACCTTCTTCTTCTTGCCTTTTCTCTGGGCTTCCCTCGCTTGCTCATGCCCAGAGACCACTGGCTGTTCTGCCACTCTTCCAGAAGTTCCAGGCTGATCCTGGACATGTTCATCTTGCCCCTGGGTTTGCCCAGAAACTCCACGGTGTTCATCGTGGTGTTCATCATTTTTCCCAGAATTCCCAGAATGTGCATGGCGAGTTTTCCCAGATTTCGACTTGTGTTTCTTGGATGAGGAGGTTTTCTTTGTAACTGGGTTGGTTTCATGAGATCCGGCCATTTTTTTTGTGATTTGGTGGCAAAAAGGGATGAGATGCGAAAAATTGTATGAAGAATGCAAAGAACTCAGATGAAGATGAAGAATGCTATGCAGAGAGAATGTGGGTAAAAGTAAAAAGTGAAAGTGAAAAAATGACACCCTATTTATAGGCGAAGTAACTAAGGGTAAAATGATCATGTTTTTTCAGATGAAAACCAAACGTTTGCACATTGGGTAACGTAAAAATTTAATTGAAACGGCGCACCTTATGACATGTGTCGCTTCATCTAGTCAGATAGGGCACACCTTCTTATAGAGGGAGTTGAAACGTTTCTGAAGTGACGTGTCTCTTGGACTGGTGCTGGCGCTCTCTTGGTTTCATCATCCAGTGTCAGCGAATGATCATCCGGAAGTGGTTTTGCTTCCGGTTGCAGTTTCTTAAGATTTAACATTGAAACCCTGCAAGAACACATGTTGGCACTCCGATGCCTAAGTTAGTACTGTTGTAAGTTTTAAAACAATCAAGTATAACAAATGGTATTTACACTTCATTTGGGTTTACCATTCCCAAATCACCTCTTATGAAAGTAAATTGGTCACCCCCCAGAGGCTTGGTGAAGATGTCAGCAAGCTGTTGTTGAGTGGGAACAAATTGCACTTTGACATCCTTCTTTTGAACATGGTCTCTGATGAAGTGATGTCTGACATCAATGTGCTTTGTCCTTGTGTGCTGAACCGGATTCTTGGCAAGGCAGATTGTGCTTGTGTTGTCACAGAGGATGGGTGCCTCAGGGAACTCCAAGCCAAGATCTCTCAGTTGGTTCTTCAGCCACAGCACTTGGGCACAACAGCTTGCAGCAGCAATGTATTCTGCCTCAGTGGATGACAATGACACGCAGGTTTGCTTCTTGCTAGCCCAAGACACCAGACAACCACTAAGAAAGGCGCATTGTCCACTGGTGCTCTTTCTATCAGTCTTATAACCTGCATGGTCAGAATCAGAGTAAGCCCACAAGAACTCTTGGTTACCTCTGGGATACCAAAGACCAAGCTCTTGTGTTCCCTCAAGGTATCTCAGAATACGTTTAACACATGTTAAGTGTGACTCCTTGGGGTTGGCTTGAAACCTAGCACACATGCCTACACTAAATTGAATATCAGGCCTGCTTGCCGTTAAGTATAGGAGGGAACCTATCATTCCCCTGTACATGGGCAGGCTGACAGATTTACCCTTTGCGTCAGCATCGAGTGCGGCAGAGGTGCTCATGGGAGTGTCATACTCCTTGCACTCATCCATCCCAAACTTTTTGAGTAGTTCTCTGCAGTACTTAGCTTGGGATATGAAGATTCCATTCTTCTTCTGTTTAATCTGCAGGCCTAGGAAGAATGTGAGTTCTCCCATCATAGACATTTCAAACTCACCCTGCATAATCTTAGAAAAATCTTCACAAAGTTTTTCATTAGTTGCCCCAAAGATAATATCATCAACGTAAATTTGGACAATTAACATATCTCTATCTTTGTGAAGAATAAACAGTGTATTATCAAGTTTGCCCCTTGAGAAACCCTTGCCCAGCAGAAAGCTGCTGAGTCTTTCATACCAAGCTCTAGGAGCTTGTTTCAGGCCATATAAAAGCTTTCTTTAATCTATACACATGTTTGGGATGTTTGTGATCCTCAAAGCCAGGAGGTTGTTCTACATACACCTCTTCTTTAATATAGCCATTAAGAAATGCACTCTTTACATCCATTTGATATAGCCTAAAGCCCTTCATGGATGCAAAGGCTAGAAGAATCCTTATTGCTTCAAGTCTAGCGATTGGAGCAAAGGTTTCTTCATAGTCAATGCCTTCTTCTTGGTTATATCCTTTGGCTACTAATCTGGCTTTGTTTCTTGTGATTTGACCTGTCTCATCCAGTTTGTTTTTGAAGACCCACTTGGTCCCTACTATAGATTGATGAGACGGCCTAGGGACTAGTTCCCAGACTTGACTTCTCTCAAATTGATTTAGCTCTTCCTGCATGGCGATAATCCAGTCGCAGTCCTCAAGAGCTTGTTCAACTGAAGTTGGTTCTATTTGAGATAGAAATGCACCAAACTCAACTTCATTTTGAACTTGTCTTCTGGTTCTGACACCAGAAGAAACATCACCAAGCACTTGATCAAGAGGATGATCTCTGTGATGTCTCCTAGCTGTTGGCAACTGTGCCTCATCAGACACGGTCTGCATTCTAGGTTCATCACTGAGTCCATCTTCTTCCTTAGGATTGCTTGCTGGTGTTTCTTTTGGTGGTGAAGAAGATGATGGTAATTTTGGAAGATTCAGTATTTCATCATCTTCTGTGGATTGTCCCCATGTAGGAGTTTCATCGAATACAACATGCATTGATTCTTCTACAATTCTAGTTCTCATGTTGTATACCCTATATGCTTTGCTCCTAAGGGAATATCCTACGAATATACCTACATCAGCTTTTGGATCAAACTTACCAAGATTACCTTTCCATTGTTGTGCACATAGCACTTTGATCCAAATATTCTCAGGTGGCTGATGTTGGGCTTCCTCCCTTTGTACAGCTCATAGGGAGTCTTATCCAGTCCCTTGCGAACATAGGCTCTGTTAGAGATATAGCAAGCAGTGCTCATAGCATCCGCCCAGAACACTTGAGAAACCTCTTTCTCATTGAGCATGCTTCTAGCCATCTCTGTCAGAACCCTGTTCTTTCTCTCGACAACTCCGTTCTGTTGAGGGGTCCTAGGAGCTGAGAAGTTGTGTTCTATGCCATTTTGTTCACATAGCTCTGAGAAGCTATGGTTCTCAAATTCTCCTCCATGGTCTGTCCTTATGGCTGTGATTTTGAGCTCTCTCTCATTCTGCACTTTCTTAGCCAGGACAACAAAAGCATCAAAAGTATCTTGCTTAGAGGCAAGAAACATAGTCCAGGTGAACCTTGAATAGTCATCCACCACCACTAGAGCATATAGGTTTCCACCCAAGCTCTTCACTCTTGCTGGCCCAACCAAATCCATGTGGATTAGTTCCAAGGGCCTGCTGGTGGAGACTTTCTTCTTGGTTTTAAACGAGGACTTTGTTTGCTTTCCTCTTTGGCAGGATTCACAGATAAAATCATGCTTTACTTTAAATGATGGAATACCTATAGCTAGCTCCTTTTTAATTAGCATGTCGAGTTGAGTAAAATTAACATGAGCTAGTCTCTTATGCCAAAGCCAACTATTCTCATCACTAGATATCAAACATTTTTCTTCTAGTTGTTGGCACAAGTCTAAAGTATATAGGTTTCCATTTCTATTTGCCTTAAGTTTGCATTTTAAGTTGGCCTTATCTAAATTTAGATCCTGCTTATCAACTATTATGCACTCATGTGAATCAAAAATTACCCAATTTCCTTTGTCTGTGCTCTGGCTGACGCTTAGCAGGTTGTGACAGAGACCGTCCACTAGGTAGACATCTTTTATTGGTCCGACCTCTCCAACTCCAGTGATCTTTCCACTTTGATTTCCTCCAAAGGTTACTGTGGCTCCATCTTTGATCACCAGAGATTTGAACTTGTCTCTGTCTCCAGTCATATGTCTCGAGCATCCGCTGTCAATATACCATTTCTTGTTCTTGGATGCTTTGAGACACACCTGGAAAAATCAAGTAAACTTAGGTACCCAATCTTTCTTGGGTCCTCGATCATTAGTTTTCAATGCCCTTGGTCTAGAGTCATCCTTGACCTTGGGCTTGTGATTATTCAGAGCCTCTAGCCTAGTGCTGGCTCTGGACTCTTGGGTTTTCCCTTTGGAATGTTTCCAAGCTCGGGATCCTTGTCCTCTCTTAGTTTCTTTTGCAGGTGGAGGATCCTTTGTTGCCTTGGTTCCTTTAGGGACCCATTTGTAGGAGCTACTTGCTCCATGTTTCTTAGCATTACAGGTGGACGTGGAGTGTCCCTTCCTGTTGCAATAGTTACAGAAGCTGAAGGGTGAGGAGCTATGACTAGTGGCTTTATGGAAGAACTTTAAGTAGGGCTTTACTTTTGGTTCCACCCACTTCTTCCCTCTAGGAGTATATCCTAAGCCAGTTCTATCCCTATATGCCCTTTGATTCATTAAAATTATATTTAACATTTCTGAGCCATTTGTAAACTTCTGCAGGGCATTTTGCAGCTTGTCTTTCTCAGCTGAGATTTTGCTGCAATTGGGGCAGCTCTCAAGTGTTGGGGCATTGGGTTCTGTTTGGGGAGAGCCCTGGCCATCCACTACCGGAAGCTTTCTAGCTTCCGCTAACTCTTCACTCAGTGAGTCCACCTTGGACTCAAGTGATTCCTTTTTGGTTTTCAACACTTTATAGGCTTTACACAATCGAGAGAATTCTTCATGAACCTCGTTGTAAGCCTCTTGCAGTTCAGAGAAAGTTACCTCATTGTCTTCGTGGGTGAGGTCAAGTTCTGAAGATGCTTCCTCATCATCTTCTCTGGCTACAAGGCAGAGGTTGGCTACCTCTTCCTCATCACTTGCTTCATCATCCGAGCTATTCACCCAGATAGAAAATACAAAGGCCTTCCTTTTGTCTTTGCCTTTTGACTTCTGCAGGCTGGGACACTCAGCCTTGAAGTGACCAGGCTTCTTACATTCAAAGCACACAGGAGCCTTTTCCTTCTTGTAGCCCCTCCTTTGGCTGGAGTCACCCTTTTGAAAGCCTCCTTTCTTTCTGAAGAACTTTCTGAACTTTTTCACCATCATAGCCATCTCCTCATCATCCATTTCATCCTCATCATCCTCATCATCATCTCCAGTCTCCTTGTTGGGAGCAACAAGGGCAAGATTTTTGGCCTTGGATGAGGCTTGAGGAGCTCTCTGAGCTAGCAGTGTAGGCTCATATTCAGCCAGGGAGCCAAATAAAGCGGTGATGGAACTAGTTGATTCACCCTGGACTTCCTGTAAGATAGTCACTTTGGTGATCCAGTCACCTTTCAAGATCTTTAGAATCTTGCTCACTTGCTCCCTTTCGGAATGTCCTTACCCAGCGAGGCCAAATTGTTGATGAGGTGAGTGAATCTGAGCTCCAGTTCTCTGATAGGCTCAGTGGGGCTAAGCATGGCGAACTTGTGGAATTCTTCCACTAGCATCTCAACACGTCTTGCTTTCACTCCCCTGGTTCCAGAGTGAGCAGCCTCAAGAGCCTCCCACATATCTTTAGCATTTTTGTGGTGACTGATCCTGTGGAACTCCTTGGGACTGAGAGCACACTGGATGTAGTGCATGGCCCTATAGTTCAGCTGGACTAGGGCATAGTCCTGAGGGGTGTAACTGCTTCTCGCCTTGGGAAAGCCATCATCATCTAAGGGAGTGTGATCCCCACGTTCGATTACATCCCAGAGTCTAATGTCACTTGACTTGATATAAGTCTCCATTCTAAACTTCCAGAATGGATAGTGAACGTAATGGATGCACAAGAGGGGGGGGTGAATTGTGCTTCAAAAATAAATACTCAAAGTAAACGACACAAGATTTATACTGGTTCGGTCTACCTGACCTACGTCCAGTCCTCAACCACCCAGGCCGAGAGTTTCACTATAACTCAGGTTTTAAATCGGGTTCACCTGAAACCTTACAACCGCAAGTTTTACGGGCTCACTTGCAACCTTACAACAAGTTTTACACTGGCTCACTTGTAACCTATCTAACTGTCTCCCCCTCACACCAAGCAAGGGTTTGAAGTTTACACTTGAAGGCTTTTCTGACTAAGTTCTCTTACAGAACAAATGATGTTACACACTTAAGTTCAATAAATGCTCTTTTAACAGAAAGAGACTTAACTACTGTGAGTATAGAATAAGTAGATGAAAAATCACTCAAAGTGTTAAATGCTCTTCGCTTTTCTGGGCAGCTTGAATGAATAAAGATTTTCTTGCTCAAGAATATTTGAAGATCATTAACTGCTTCATAAATGAAGTTGAGCTTCCTTATATAGTCTTCAAGCATTTTGAACTCTTGGTAGGTGGGCTAGCCGTTTGAATATGTCCGTTTTTCCCTTGTTACCGTTCGCCCATTTAATGCTTCATCAATGCATAGCAGGGTTGACTTGCTTTATTTCTGAAAAGTAGTCCTGACACCTCTGCTCTGACATAAGCATCCTGACACTGCATCTCTTTGAACGTTCAGACATTCTTTTTGCTTGCGGAAGTAACTTCTCATCCGGAAGCAACCTTACTGAGTGTGCTGCACTTGAACGTTAGTTTAGCAATATAATCATATAGTCTCATGCAGTGGGGGTTCCCTAAGTCCAAGGTGTATCCGGAAGCACTTCTACATCCGGAAGTAATTTTACTCGATGAGGGATCTAGTTCACCATGACTCGCTCTTGCTTAGTCTATTTCATTCCACCACTCAGCGCTAGTCACTGAGCTATCGGAAGCACTTTTACTTGACGTGGTGAATTCACTGACGCTTAGGGTGAAATCTATTCTATCAGTCTGCGCCAGTCAAGATCTAATAGGAAGCAACTTCACTTGATGTTGCATTTCCGCTGACGCTCGGGGTTATATCTAGTCTATCAACCTGCGCCAGTCTAAATCTAACAGGAAGTGCTTTCACTTGGCGAAGTAGACTCACTGACGCTTGGGGTAATATCTATTCTATTGCTCTGCGCCAGTCTAAGTCTAACAGGAAGTGCTTTCACTTGGCGAAGTAGACTCACTGACGCTTGGGGTAATATCTATTCTATTGCTCTGCGCCAGTCTAAGTCTAACAGGAAGCAACTTCGCTTCCGATTGAAACATAGCTTAGTCTTAGGGTTTGTGTACCTAATGTTCATGGACTAAGTTAAATCCCTAGTGATTTACTTGCTGACGCTGGGGGATGAAAACATTCATCCGCATGCGCAAGTCCTAATCTAACCGGAAGTAAATCTTCATCCGGAAGCACTCTTACTTGGGATCCTGAGTTATCCTATTGCTTCCTAGGCACTTGGTCTAATCCTTTATATTTTAGTCTTCATCAAAACTTAAGATTCTAACATTTCCCCCTTTTTGATGATGACAAACTTAGCTTTATCGATTAAGTTCATATGAAAGGATTAGCTGAAGAATAAAAGCAATAGTTCAGAATAAGTAACTTAGACAAATATTATTGATAAGCATAGGTTACAAGTCAGAGCATATAATCAGATAACATTTACAAGCAACGAGCATATAGTAGGCAGATATGAGAACATGCATGAAAAGATGAACATTTCTAAGTAAACAAAAAAAAATTTTGGGCTGGGGGTTGTTTCTTTTTGTTTCTTCTTTCTCTCCCTCTCGCTGAAGCTCTTCTTCATCAAGGAACTCCCAGGGTAGCAAGGCTAGTGGTCAATGCATCCTTCCAGGATAGCAAGGCTAGTGGTCAATGTATCTCTCCCCCTTTTGGCATCATCAAAGAGGGTTTTCCATATTTGATCGCCGCAGCCTCCTCCTTAGGGATGGACTTCCTCTTCTTAGAGCCCACTAACAGTTCTGCCATTCTACCAGAAGTTTCAGGCTGACCTTGAATATTTTCATCCTGCCCTAGAGCAATTTGCCGAGAAACTTCATGATGTTCTTGATGTTCTTCACGATGCCCAGATTTTCCAGAATGTTGATGGCTTGATTTCCCAGATTTGGACTTGTGTTTCTTAGATGAGGAGGGTTTCCTCGAAACTGGGTTTGCTTCAGAGGGTTCGGCCATTTTTGTGGGGTTGATGAGATGTTTATATAAAGAGAATGAAGAGCATAGATGAAAATGAAGAATGTGTGAAATGAGATGTCCTTTTTATAGGTAAAGTCACTAAGGGCAAAAAGGTCATGCTTCTTCACATTATCACACATTGGGTAGTGTAAACGACTTAAGTTGGAACGACACACCTGATGACACGTGTAGCTGCATATTATCAGAGAAGTCGAAACGTCTCATTTGGAAGTTGAAGCGTTTTCTGAAGTGACGTGTCTTCTTGGACTTGTGCTGGTGCTCTCTTGGTTTGATCATCCAGCGTCAGTGTGTAATCATTCGGAAGTGGTTTTGCTTCCGGTTGCACTTACTTAAGATTTAACATTGAATACCTGCAACGACATATATTGGCACTCCGATGCCTAAGTCAGTATTGTTGTAAGTGATAAATAATCAAATATATAAAAAAAAAATTTACACTTCATTTGGGTTTACCATTCCCAAATCACCTCTAATGAAAATAAACTGGTCAGTCCCCAGAGGCTTGGTGAAGATATCCGCAAGCTGTTGTTGTGTGGGAACAAACTACACCTTGACATCCTTCTTTTGAACATGGTCTCTGATGAAGTGATGTCGGACGTCAATGTGCTTCGTCCTTGTGTGCTGAACTGGATTCTTGGCGAGGCTAATTGTGCTTGTGTTATCACAGAGGATGGGCGCCTCAGGGAACTCCAAGCCAAGATCTCTCAACTGGTTTTTCAGCCATAGCACTTGTGCACAACAACTTGCAGCAGCAATGTATTCTGCCTCAGTGGATGACAAGGACACGCAGGTTTGCTTCTTGCTGGCCCAAGACACCAGACAACCACCAAGGAAGGCGCATTGTCCACTGGTGCTCTTTCTATCTGTTTTATAACCTGCGTGGTCAGAGTCAGAATAAGCCCACAAGAACTCTTGGTTACCTCTGGGATACCAAAGACCAAGTTCTTGTGTTCCCTCAAGGTATCTCAGAATACGTTTAACACATGTTAAGTGTGATTCCTTGGGGTTGGCTTGAAACCTAGCGCACATGCCTACGCTAAATTGAATATCAGGCCTGCTGGCTGTTAAGTATAAGAGGGAACCTATCATTCCCCTGTACATGGGCAGGCTGACAGTTTTACCCTTTGCGTCAGCGTCAAGTGCGGCGGAGGTGCTCATAGGAGTGTCATACTCCTTGCATTCATCCATCCCAAACTTTTTGAGTAGTTCTCTGCAGTACTTGGTTTGGGAGATGAAGATTCCGTTCTTCCTTTGTCTAATTTGCAGGCCTAGGAAGAACGTTAGTTCTCCCATCATTGACATCTCAAATTCACCCTGCATAGTCTTAGAGAAATCTTCACAAAGTTTTTCGTTAGTTGCCCCAAATATAATATCATCAACATAAATTTGGACAATTAGCATATCTCTTTCTTTGTGAAGGATAAACAGTGTATTATCTAATTTGCCTCTTGAGAAACCCTTGCCCAGCAAGAAGCTGCTGAGTCTCTCATACCAAGCTCGAGGGGCTTGTTTCAGGCCATATAAAGCTTTCTTTAATCTATACACATGTTTGGGGTGCTTATGGTCTTCAAAGCCAGGAGGTTGTTCTACATATACCTCTTCTTTAATATAACCATTAAGAAATGCACTCTTTACATCCATTTGATATAATCTGAAACCTTTCATGGATGCAAAGGCTAGAAGTATCCTTATTGCTTCAAGTCTAGCGACTGGAGCAAAGGTTTCTTCATAGTCAATGCCTTCTTCTTGGTTGTATCCTTTAGCTACTAGTCTGGCTTTGTTTCTGGTGATTTGACCTGTCTCATCCAGTTTGTTTTTAAAGACCCACTTGGTCCCCACTATGGATTGATGAGACGGCCTTGGGACTAGTTCCCACACTTGACTTCTCTCAAATTGATTTAGCTCTTCCTGCATGGCAATAATCCAGTCGCAGTCCTCAAGAGCTTGTTCAACTGAAGTTGGTTCGATTTGAGATAGGAATGCTCCAAACTCAACTTCATTTTGAACTTGTCTTCTAGTTCTGACACCAGAAGAAACATCACCAAGCACTTGATCAAGAGGATGATCCCTGTGATGTCTCCTAGCTATTGGCAGCTGTGCCTCCTCAGGCATGGGTTGCCCTCTAGGTACATCACTGGGTTCACCTTCTTCTTTGGGATAGCTTGTTGTTGTTTCTTTTGGTGGTGAGGAAGATGATGAAAGATTTGGAAGATTAAGTGCTTCATCATCATCTGTGGATTGTCCCCATGTAGGAGTTTCATCAAATACAACATGCATGGACTCTTCTACAGTTTTAGTTCTCATGTTGTATATCCTATAAGCTTTGCTCCTAAGGGAATATCCTATAAATATACCTACATCAGCCTTTGGATCAAACTTACCCAAATTTACCTTCCCATTGTTGTGCACGTAGCATTTTGATCCGAATATTCTGAGATGGCTGATGTTGGGCTTTCTCCCTTTGTATAACTCGTATGGAGTCTTATCCAAGCCCTTGCGAACATAGGCTCTGTTGGAGATGTAGCAAGCAGTGCTCATAGCGTCTGCCCAGAACATTTGAGAAACCTCTTTCTCATTGAGCATACTTCTAGCCATCTCTGTCAGAACCCTGTTCTTCCTTTCGACCACTCCATTTTGTTGAGGAGTCCTTGGAGCTGAGAAGTTATGTTCAATGCCGTTTTGCTCACATAGCTCAGTGAAGCTATGGTTCTCAAACTCTCCTCCATGGTCTGTCCTTATGGCTGTGATTTTGAGATCCTTCTCATTCTGCACTTTCTTAGCCAGGACAACAAAAGCATCAAAAGCATCTTGCTTGGAGGCAAGAAACATATTCCACGTGAACCTTGAATAGTCATCCACCACCACTAAAGCATATAGGTTTCCACCCAAGCTTTTTACTCTTGCTGGCCCAACCAAATCCATGTGGATTAGTTCCAAGGGCCTGCTGGTGGAGACTCTCTTCTTGGTTTTAAACGAGGATTTTGTTTGCTTTCCTCGTTGGCAGGATTCACAGATAAAATCATGCTTAACCTTAAAAGAGGGAATACCTACAGCTAGCTCATTTCTAATTAGCATGTCCAATTGAGTAAAGTTAACATGAGCTAGTCTCTTATGCCAAAGCCAGCTATTCTCGTCACTAGATATTAGACATTTTTCTTCTAGCTGTTGACATAAATCTAAGGTATATAGATTCCCATTTCTAATTGCCTTAATTTTGCATTTTAAGTTGGCCTTATCTATATTCAGATCCTGCTTATCGACTATTAAGCACTCATTTGAATCAAATATTACCCAGTTACCTTTGTCCGTGCTTTGACTTACGCTTAGCAGGTTATGACAGAGACCGTCCACTAGATATACATCTTTGACTGGTCCGACTTCTCCAACTCCAGTGATCTTGCCACTTTGATTTCCTCCAAAGGTCACTGTGGCTCCATCTTTGATCACCAGAGATTTGAACTTGTCTCTGTCTCCAGTCATATGTCTCGAGCATCCGCTATCGATGTACCATTTTTTGTTCTTGGATGCCTTGAGACACACCTGAAACAATCAAGCAATTTTAGGTACCCAACCTCTCTTGGGTCCTTTGTCATTAGTGTCTAGGACTCTTGGCCTAGCTTTGGGCTTATCCTTGTGCCTATAAACATCTGGAGCCTTTGGCCTAGTGTTGGCTCTAGACTCCTGGGTTCTCCCAGTGGGATGATTCCAGGCTTGGGATCCTTGTCCTCTCTTGATTTCCTTTGCAGGTGGAGGATCCTTTGTAGCCTTGGTTCCTTTAGGGACCCACTTGTAAGAGCTGTTAGCTCCATGCTTCTTAGCATTACAGGTGGACATCGAGTGTCCTTTCCTGTTGCAGTAATTACAGAAACTAAAAGGTGAGGAGCTATGACTGGTGGCTTTATGGAAGAACTTTAAGTAAGGCTTTACTTTTGGTTCTTCCCACGTTTTCTTCCTGGGGGTATATCCCAAGCCAGTCCTATCCCTATAAGCCCTTTGGTTCATTAAAAGTATATTCAGCATTTCTGAACCATTGGTGAATTTCTGCAGGGCATTTTGCAGCTTGTTATTTTCTTCTGAGATTTTGCTGCAATTTGGACAGCTCTCAGGTGTTGGGATGTTGGGTTCTGCTTGAGGAGAACCCTGTCCATCCACCATTGGAGATCTTCTAGCTTCCGCTAGTTCCTCACTGATTGAGTCCACTTTGGACTCAAGTGACTCCTTTTTGGTTTTCAAGAATTTATAGGCTTTACATAGTTTAGAGAATTCTTCATGAATCTCATTGTAAGCCTCTTGTAGTTCAGGAAGAGTTACCTCATGTTCTTCGTTGGTGAGGTCAAGATCTGAAGATGCTTCATCATCCTCTTCTCTAGCTACCAGGCAGAGGTTGGCAACTTCTTCATCATCACTTGCTTCCTCATCTGAGCTGTTTACCCAAATGGAGGAAACAAGAGCCTTTCTCTTCTCCTTGCCTTTGGACCTCTGCAGGCTGGGACACTCAGCCTTGAAGTGACCAGGCTTGTTGCATTCAAAGCACACAGGGACCTTCTCTTTCTTGTATCCCCTCTTCAGGCTGGTGTCACCTTTCTGATAGCCTTCCTTCTTCCTGAGGAATTTCCTGAACTTCCTCACCATCAGGGCCATTTCCTCATCGTCCATCTCATCGTCGTCATCCTCATCATTGTCCTTGATCTCTTTGCTGGGAGCAACGAGAGCAAGGTTCTTACTCTTGGATGAGATTTGAGGAGCTCTCATAGCCAGCAAGGTAGGCTCATATTCAGCAAGGGAGCCAAAAAGAGCGGTGACGGAGCTGGTTGATTCTCCTTGTACTTCTTGCAGGATAGTTACTTTGGTGATCCAGTCACCCTTCAAGATTTTCAGAATCTTGCTCACCTGCTCTCTTTCAGGGATATCCTTACCAAGCGAGGCTAGATTATTGATGAGATGGGTGAATCTGAGCTCTAGATCTCTGATAGGCTCGGTGGGGCTTATCATGGCGAATTTGTGGAATTCTTCCACCAGCATCTCAACACGTCTTGCTTTTACTCCCCTGGTTCCGGAGTGTGCAGCCTCAAGAGCCTCCCACATATCCTTTGCATTTTTGTGGTGGCTGATCCTGTGAAACTCTTTGTAGCTGAGAGCACACTGGATGTAGTGCATAGCCCTATGGTTGAGTTGGACTAGAGCATAGTCCTCAGCAGTATATCTGGCTTTTGCCTTAGCAAATCCATCCTCATCTAAGGGAGTTTGATCCCCATGTTCGATCACGTCCCATAGTCTGATATCGCTTGACTTGATATAAGTTTCCATTCTGAACTTCCAGAATGTATAGTTGTGCCCATCGAAGCCTGGGGGCTTGTTGGGTTGTACAGCAACATCTGGCAGACCATAATCCGTATCCATTACTTAGATCTTTGCTTTCCGGATTCGTTGGAATCGAGTGAGAAAGACCCGCTCTGATACCAAATGAACGTAATGGATGCACAAGAGGGGGGGGTGAATTGTGCTTCAAAAATAAATACTCAAAGTAAACGACACAAGATTTATACTGGTTCGGTCTACCTGACCTACGTCCAGTCCTCAACCACCCAGGCCGAGAGTTTCACTATAACTCAGGTTTTAAATCGGGTTCACCTGAAACCTTACAACCGCAAGTTTTACGGGCTCACTTGCAACCTTACAACAAGTTTTACACTGGCTCACTTGTAACCTATCTAACTGTCTCCCCCTCACACCAAGCAAGGGTTTGAAGTTTACACTTGAAGGCTTTTCTGACTAAGTTCTCTTACAGAACAAATGATGTTACACACTTAAGTTCAATAAATGCTCTTTTAACAGAAAGAGACTTAACTACTGTGAGTATAGAATAAGTAGATGAAAAATCACTCAAAGTGTTAAATGCTCTTCGCTTTTCTGGGCAGCTTGAATGAATAAAGATTTTCTTGCTCAAGAATATTTGAAGATCATTAACTGCTTCATAAATGAAGTTGAGCTTCCTTATATAGTCTTCAAGCATTTTGAACTCTTGGTAGGTGGGCTAGCCGTTTGAATATGTCCGTTTTCCCTTGTTACCGTTCGCCCATTTAATGCTTCATCAATGCATAGCAGGGTTGACTTGCTTTATTTCTGAAAAGTAGTCCTGACACCTCTGCTCTGACATAAGCATCCTGACACTGCATCTCTTTGAACGTTCAGACATTCTTTTTGCTTGCGGAAGTAACTTCTCATCCGGAAGCAACCTTACTGAGTGTGCTGCACTTGAACGTTAGTTTAGCAATATAATCATATAGTCTCATGCAGTGGGGGTTCCCTAAGTCCAAGGTGTATCCGGAAGCACTTCTACATCCGGAAGTAATTTTACTCGATGAGGGATCTAGTTCACCATGACTCGCTCTTGCTTAGTCTATTTCATTCCACCACTCAGCGCTAGTCACTGAGCTATCGGAAGCACTTTTACTTGACGTGGTGAATTCACTGACGCTTAGGGTGAAATCTATTCTATCAGTCTGCGCCAGTCAAGATCTAATAGGAAGCAACTTCACTTGATGTTGCATTTCCGCTGACGCTCGGGGTTATATCTAGTCTATCAACCTGCGCCAGTCTAAATCTAACAGGAAGTGCTTTCACTTGGCGAAGTAGACTCACTGACGCTTGGGGTAATATCTATTCTATTGCTCTGCGCCAGTCTAAGTCTAACAGGAAGTGCTTTCACTTGGCGAAGTAGACTCACTGACGCTTGGGGTAATATCTATTCTATTGCTCTGCGCCAGTCTAAGTCTAACAGGAAGCAACTTCGCTTCCGATTGAAACATAGCTTAGTCTTAGGGTTTGTGTACCTAATGTTCATGGACTAAGTTAAATCCCTAGTGATTTACTTGCTGACGCTGGGGGATGAAAACATTCATCCGCATGCGCAAGTCCTAATCTAACCGGAAGTAAATCTTCATCCGGAAGCACTCTTACTTGGGATCCTGAGTTATCCTATTGCTTCCTAGGCACTTGGTCTAATCCTTTATATTTTAGTCTTCATCAAAACTTAAGATTCTAACAGATAGTTGTACCCATCAAAGCCTGGAGGCTTGTTGGGCTGAATAGAGACGTCTGGTAGTGAGTAGTCAGTATCCATTACAAGATCTTTGCTTTCTGGATTCGTTGGAATCTAGTGAGAAAGACCTGCTCTGATACCAAATGAAAGTAATGGATGCACAAGAGGGGGGGTGAATTGTGCTACAAAAATAAATGATCAAATAAAACCAACACAAGATTTATACTGGTTCGGTCTACCTGACCTACGTCCAGTTCTCAACCACCCAGACCGAGTTCCACTATATCTCAGGTTTTAAATCGGGTTCACCTGAAACCTTACAACCGCAAGTTTTGGACGGGATCACTTGCAACCTTACAACTACAAGTTTTACACAAGGCTCACTTGCAACATTTCTAACTAGCTCCCCCTCACACCGAGCAAGGGGTTAACCTTTACACTTAAAGGATTTTACAAACTGAGTTCTCTCAAAGAACGGATAGTGTTACACACTTAAGTACAGTCAGTGCTCTTATAACAGAAAGAGACTTAACACCAAAGAGTACAGAATATGTAAATGAGAATGATCACTCGATGTGTTAAATGCTCTTTACTTTTCTGGGCAGCTTTGAATGCTTGAAGATGTTCTTAGTTTCTCGCTCTAACTTCTCTCAAGAGTATTCAAAGATAATTGTTAACCTCATAAATGAGGTTTGAGTCTCTTTATATAGTCTTCAAGCAATCTGTCTCTTGGTAGGTGGGAGAGCCGTTTGAATATGGCCGTTTAACCCATGTTACCGTTTGCCCAATAAATGCTTCATCAATGCATAGCAGGGTTGACTTGCTTTATCTCTGAAAAGTAGTCCTGACACCTCTGCTCTGACAAAAGCATTCTGACACTGCAACTTCTGACATTCTGATTGCTTGCGGAAGCAGATTCTCATCCGGAAGCAATTCTACTGAGTGTGCTGCACTGAGTGTTAGTCTAACAGTATAAACATATAGTTACATGCAGTGGGAGTGTTCTTAGTCTAAGAGGTCTTCCTTGCATCCGGAAGCACTTCTCCATCCGGAAGTAAATCCGCTGGATGAAGGGTTTTGTTCACTATTACTCACTCTCGCTCAGTGTTCATTCAATCCAACAGCCAGCGCTAGTCACTGAGCTATCGGAAGCACTTCTACTGGATGTTGCTCATTTTCACTGACGCTTAGGGTTATTTATTCCAACAGCCAGCGCCAGTCTAAGTCTAACAGGAAGCAAATTCACTTCCGGTTGAATCTTAACTTAGTCTTAGGATTTTGTATATCTAGTGCTCATGAACTAAGTTAATTCCTAAGTGAATTTCTTGCTGCCGCTGGGGGATGAGACATTCATCTGCGAGTGCTAGTCCTAATCTATCCGGAAGTAAGTCCACATCCGGTTGCACTTTTACTTAGGATTCTATGTTCACCTATTGCTTTCTAAGCTCTTTCATATTCTAGTCTTCATCAAAACTTAAGATTCTAACATTCTCCCCTTTTTGATGATGACAAACTCAGTTTTATCAATTAAGTTCATATGAAAGAATTAGCATAAAAGAACAAGTAACTTGGACAAATATTATTGATAAAAAGAGATTACATGTTAGAGTATACAAGCAAAACATATACAGGTAATCTATACTAAGCAAGAATGAGAGATGTATGAAAACAAAGAAAAATTTTCTAAGTTAAAAAAAGTTGGAATGGGAGTTCATAGTTTGTGTCTCTTTTTCCTCTCCCTCTCCTTCTGTCTCTCTTCACTCTCTTTCTGAAGCTTGGCAATCTCAGCCTCATGCACATTCTGGTCTATCTGGGCAATTATCCGCTGAAGCTCTTCTTCATCCCTCTCTCGTCTGAGTCTTTCTGATTCAATAGACTCCTCGAATGCCCTCTTCATGTTCTCTACTTCTTCATACCCAGGGAACCCTGTAGCATCATCGAAGTAGGCGACCTCTCCATTGGGGTAGTGAACAGCCCGAATCTTTACGTTCCATACAGGGAAGTTGGGATCCTCCTCAACTTCCTGGGCTTTCCTTTTCCCTTTCCCCTTACTCTTCCCTTTGCTCTTGCTAATCGGAGGAGTGGGCATGGCACTTGCTCTGTCAGCATCGAGGCAGGCCATCTGACCGAAGGAGAGTTTGTCCGTGAACCCATACTTTTCATATTCCTCAGGAGTCATGTCCTCAATTTCCAACTTGACCTCCTTTAGAATAGGAACTGCTTGAACCACTGGAATTTCTTGCTCAACCTGGGCAGACGAAGTTCCTTGCTCAGGTAGGTCAGATGGAGTCTCTTCATCACTCTCAGCAGTTTCAGTGGTGGCAATAATTTTCCTGGTACGCTTCTTGGCAACGGCCTTCTTTCTAGACTCACTGAAGGTGACTGCTGTCTCAGATGAGGGAGGAGGGGCAGATGATTGCTCAGACGAGGGGATCTCAGACTCTTGCCCAGGGGATGCAGGAATAGGCTTGGCTATCACAATAGGAGGATGATTGATCTTCTTCAGTCCCCACTTCATCATTATCTCCTCAACAATTTTTCTACTTATCTTAGTTGGAGGAGGTTCTGATGAAGATGACTTAGGCTGTGAAGGTTGTTCATTTGGCTCAAAGAGAACCATCTCCAATTGTGGTTCTTGCTCAGCCGACCTCTGCTGCATGAACCGGATTGCTTCACCTCTTATAAGGCTCTCAGCACCACTCAGCCTTTGGGATTCCATGGCACGGCGAAGGGCAACCATGATGTCTTCATCAAGCCAGAGGGATGGCTGGCTGAGCACATCCCTTGTGTTCATGGATAGGCGAAGAGCGGTCATCACATTTCTCCCCTTTTGTCATCATCAACAAGGGCGAGTGCCAGGGATGGAGTAGATGAAGAGGAAGGTGGAGGTTCAGGACAAAGTGGAGTTTGGGGTGAGGATTCTGGGGAAGAGGCAGGTAAGGTATTTTCTGGGGATGTGGGTTGGTTGGGGAACCAGGTAGGATCTACGAATAGACCTTCGAATGGGTAGGTGGAGGAATATTCAGTGAAGGTAGTGGAAGAGTGTGGGGTAAATGGGGTAAAGGGTAAGTGAGGATCGTCAGGGATTTGCTGAAGGCGGGGATAATCTCGTAGATAGATATGGCTGAGGGGGTGAACGACAGTTTGAAATCCAAGGTGTTCGGCTAAGGGGTTGGATGGTGTGCGAGTGGGTGAGGGAGGTGTAGATGGGGAGTTTTGTGGAGATGGGGAGTTGTTGGAGTGAAGGGGTGATTGGCTAGGAGATTGTTGGGGTGTGTCTTGGGTTTGGTGTTCATGGTTGGGTGAAGGTTGGGATTGGTGATCATTGTTTGGTGATGGAGGGGATTGATGGTCATTTTGTGGAGGTGGCCGTGGTGGTTGAGTATTAGGTGGAGGAGGAGGAGGTGGTGGTAGGTTACCTTGTGATGGTTGGGGAATTTGTAGGTGCTGGAGAATGAGGTCAAGTTTTGCATCCACCCTGGCAATGTGATTCTCAATCTGCCCTACCCTGTCTTCGAGCCTCTGAATTCGCTCCCCTTGCTGCTGGAAGCCAATGTCACATTCAGCACGGAGAGGTCCCACCAGGGAGTCATGTAGCTTAAAAAGAAGCTCCTGCTTTACTTCCTCAGCAAAGGCTCTGACAGATGCTGGCACTCTTGCAGCTCGGCTTGGCCCAGCATGGGAGTCCACTTCCTGATCCCCTGCTCCAGATGCAGAGGGGGCTGAAGTCCCAGAGGCACTACCCGCTTGTGAGCTTGAGCGAGTGGGCTTAGGAGCCTTCAAGTACTTGATCCCCATCTTCCCAATATTGGTTGCTCCCACAGGTTTACACTTGACATTTTCTTCCTCCACAGCAGATGTGGCCTTGATCAGATGCTTCTCAAGGAGGAAGGCAATGATGGTGGGATAGGGAAGATAGCCAGACTTGTCATTAGTTATCCAGCGCTGAAGCTCAAGACATATCAACTGGCCAGGGTTGATTGGCTGGTGGGAGAGGATTCTGGGGAACCATGGGTTGTCTATATTGGCGAACTCATTGAAGTTACCCCCTTTGTGAGTCATCATCCGGGAGTAAACATAGTACAGCAATCGGTCAGAGTCAGACATTTTGGACACCTTTTTCCTATCGGTGCCATACAGCTTCACGAGTTCCTCTTTGCTGTACCTGAGCGCCTCAGGATACATCCACTCATTCATGCGCTCGTCTGTGATCCCCATCATCTCATTCAATGTCCTCCAGGTGAACCTGAAGGTTCTCCCCCTTACTGTGGCAGTGAAGGAGAGTTTGTGTATTTGCTCTTTCCCATCAACCTTCTTGTACTTCACTTTGCCAGAGAGAGATTGATAGAAGACTCGCAGGACGTTGACATTGTAGTCCTGGTTGATTCCTAGCCAGCCCATATACTTCTCCAGGAAAGGGCGCAGGTGGGGAAACCCTAGTCCATCAATCATGGCTAAGTCAATGAATAGGCCATGGTTGAAGTAGGGTTGAACTGTTTCAAATTTGGAGGAAACAGGTTCCAAAGCCCCATCCCTGTAAACTGAAGGGTCATCCTCTTCAACCCTTTGCTTTTTGGAAGAAGGCTCTTCAGCGAATTGTACCTTCTTCTTCTTGCCTTTTCTCTGGGCTTCCCTCGCTTGCTCATGCCCAGAGACCACTGGCTGTTCTGCCACTCTTCCAGAAGTTCCAGGCTGATCCTGGACATGTTCATCTTGCCCCTGGGTTTGCCCAGAAACTCCACGGTGTTCATCGTGGTGTTCATCATTTTTCCCAGAATTCCCAGAATGTGCATGGCGAGTTTTCCCAGATTTCGACTTGTGTTTCTTGGATGAGGAGGTTTTCTTTGTAACTGGGTTGGTTTCATGAGATCCGGCCATTTTTTTTGTGATTTGGTGGCAAAAAGGGATGAGATGCGAAAAATTGTATGAAGAATGCAAAGAACTCAGATGAAGATGAAGAATGCTATGCAGAGAGAATGTGGGTAAAAGTAAAAAGTGAAAGTGAAAAAATGACACCCTATTTATAGGCGAAGTAACTAAGGGTAAAATGATCATGTTTTTTCAGATGAAAACCAAACGTTTGCACATTGGGTAACGTAAAAATTTAATTGAAACGGCGCACCTTATGACATGTGTCGCTTCATCTAGTCAGATAGGGCACACCTTCTTATAGAGGGAGTTGAAACGTTTCTGAAGTGACGTGTCTCTTGGACTGGTGCTGGCGCTCTCTTGGTTTCATCATCCAGTGTCAGCGAATGATCATCCGGAAGTGGTTTTGCTTCCGGTTGCAGTTTCTTAAGATTTAACATTGAAACCCTGCAAGAACACATGTTGGCACTCCGATGCCTAAGTTAGTACTGTTGTAAGTTTTAAAACAATCAAGTATAACAAATGGTATTTACACTTCATTTGGGTTTACCATTCCCAAATCACCTCTTATGAAAGTAAATTGGTCACCCCCCAGAGGCTTGGTGAAGATGTCAGCAAGCTGTTGTTGAGTGGGAACAAATTGCACTTTGACATCCTTCTTTTGAACATGGTCTCTGATGAAGTGATGTCTGACATCAATGTGCTTTGTCCTTGTGTGTTGAACCGGATTCTTGGCAAGGCAGATTGTGCTTGTGTTGTCACAGAGGATGGGTGCCTCAGGGAACTCCAAGCCAAGATCTCTCAGTTGGTTCTTCAGCCACAACACTTGGGCACAACAGCTTGCAGCAGCAATGTATTCTGCCTCAGTGGATGACAATGACACGCAGGTTTGCTTCTTGCTAGCCCAAGACACCAGACAACCACTAAGAAAGGCGCATTGTCCACTGGTGCTCTTTCTATCAGTCTTATAACCTGCATGGTCAGAATCAGAGTAAGCCCACAAGAACTCTTGGTTACCTCTGGGATACCAAAGACCAAGCTCTTGTGTTCCCTCAAGGTATCTCAGAATACGTTTAACACATGTTAAGTGTGACTCCTTGGGGTTGGCTTGAAACCTAGCACACATGCCTACACTAAATTGAATATCAGGCCTGCTTGCCGTTAAGTATAGGAGGGAACCTATCATTCCCCTGTACATGGGCAGGCTGACAGATTTACCCTTTGCGTCAGCATCGAGTGCGGCAGAGGTGCTCATGGGAGTGTCATACTCCTTGCACTCATCCATCCCAAACTTTTTGAGTAGTTCTCTGCAGTACTTAGCTTGGGATATGAAGATTCCATTCTTCTTCTGTTTAATCTGCAGGCCTAGGAAGAATGTGAGTTCTCCCATCATAGACATTTCAAACTCACCCTGCATAATCTTAGAAAAATCTTCACAAAGTTTTTCATTAGTTGCCCCAAAGATAATATCATCAACGTAAATTTGGACAATTAACATATCTCTATCTTTGTGAAGAATAAACAGTGTATTATCAAGTTTGCCCCTTGAGAAACCCTTGCCCAGCAGAAAGCTGCTGAGTCTTTCATACCAAGCTCTAGGAGCTTGTTTCAGGCCATATAAAAGCTTTCTTTAATCTATACACATGTTTGGGATGTTTGTGATCCTCAAAGCCAGGAGGTTGTTCTACATACACCTCTTCTTTAATATAGCCATTAAGAAATGCACTCTTTACATCCATTTGATATAGCCTAAAGCCCTTCATGGATGCAAAGGCTAGAAGAATCCTTATTGCTTCAAGTCTAGCGATTGGAGCAAAGGTTTCTTCATAGTCAATGCCTTCTTCTTGGTTATATCCTTTGGCTACTAATCTGGCTTTGTTTCTTGTGATTTGACCTGTCTCATCCAGTTTGTTTTTGAAGACCCACTTGGTCCCTACTATAGTTGATGAGACGGCCTAGGGACTAGTTCCCAGACTTGACTTCTCTCAAATTGATTTAGCTCTTCCTGCATGGCGATAATCCAGTCGCAGTCCTCAAGAGCTTGTTCAACTGAAGTTGGTTCTATTTGAGATAGAAATGCACCAAACTCAACTTCATTTTGAACTTGTCTTCTGGTTCTGACACCAGAAGAAACATCACCAAGCACTTGATCAAGAGGATGATCTCTGTGATGTCTCCTAGCTGTTGGCAACTGTGCCTCATCAGACACGGTCTGCATTCTAGGTTCATCACTGAGTCCATCTTCTTCCTTAGGATTGCTTGCTGGTGTTTCTTTTGGTGGTGAAGAAGATGATGGTAATTTTGGAAGATTCAGTATTTCATCATCTTCTGTGGATTGTCCCCATGTAGGAGTTTCATCGAATACAACATGCATTGATTCTTCTACAATTCTAGTTCTCATGTTGTATACCCTATATGCTTTGCTCCTAAGGGAATATCCTACGAATATACCTACATCAGCTTTTGGATCAAACTTACCAAGATTTACCTTTCCATTGTTGTGCACATAGCACTTTGATCCAAATATTCTCAGGTGGCTGATGTTGGGCTTCCTCCCTTTGTACAGCTCATAGGGAGTCTTATCCAGTCCCTTGCGAACATAGGCTCTGTTAGAGATATAGCAAGCAGTGCTCATAGCATCCGCCCAGAACACTTGAGAAACCTCTTTCTCATTGAGCATGCTTCTAGCCATCTCTGTCAGAACCCTGTTCTTTCTCTCGACAACTCCGTTCTGTTGAGGGGTCCTAGGAGCTGAGAAGTTGTGTTCTATGCCATTTTGTTCACATAGCTCTGAGAAGCTATGGTTCTCAAATTCTCCTCCATGGTCTGTCCTTATGGCTGTGATTTTGAGCTCTCTCTCATTCTGCACTTTCTTAGCCAGGACAACAAAAGCATCAAAAGTATCTTGCTTAGAGGCAAGAAACATAGTCCAGGTGAACCTTGAATAGTCATCCACCACCACTAGAGCATATAGGTTTCCACCCAAGCTCTTCACTCTTGCTGGCCCAACCAAATCCATGTGGATTAGTTCCAAGGGCCTGCTGGTGGAGACTTTCTTCTTGGTTTTAAACGAGGACTTTGTTTGCTTTCCTCTTTGGCAGGATTCACAGATAAAATCATGCTTTACTTTAAATGATGGAATACCTATAGCTAGCTCCTTTTTAATTAGCATGTCGAGTTGAGTAAAATTAACATGAGCTAGTCTCTTATGCCAAAGCCAACTATTCTCATCACTAGATATCAAACATTTTTCTTCTAGTTGTTGGCACAAGTCTAAAGTATATAGGTTTCCATTTCTATTTGCCTTAAGTTTGCATTTTAAGTTGGCCTTATCTAAATTTAGATCCTGCTTATCAACTATTATGCACTCATGTGAATCAAAAATTACCCAATTTCCTTTGTCTGTGCTCTGGCTGACGCTTAGCAGGTTGTGACAGAGACCGTCCACTAGGTAGACATCTTTTATTGGTCCGACCTCTCCAACTCCAGTGATCTTTCCACTTTGATTTCCTCCAAAGGTTACTGTGGCTCCATCTTTGATCACCAGAGATTTGAACTTGTCTCTGTCTCCAGTCATATGTCTCGAGCATCCGCTGTCAATATACCATTTCTTGTTCTTGGATGCTTTGAGACACACCTGGAAAAATCAAGTAAACTTAGGTACCCAATCTTTCTTGGGTCCTCGATCATTAGTTTTCAATGCCCTTGGTCTAGAGTCATCCTTGACCTTGGGCTTGTGATTATTCAGAGCCTCTAGTCTAGTGCTGGCTCTGGACTCTTGGGTTTTCCCTTTGGAATGTTTCCAAGCTCGGGATCCTTGTCCTCTCTTAGTTTCTTTTGCAGGTGGAGGATCCTTTGTTGCCTTGGTTCCTTTAGGGACCCATTTGTAGGAGCTACTTGCTCCATGTTTCTTAGCATTACAGGTGGACGTGGAGTGTCCCTTCCTGTTGCAATAGTTACAGAAGCTGAAGGGTGAGGAGCTATGACTAGTGGCTTTATGGAAGAACTTTAAGTAGGGCTTTACTTTTGGTTCCACCCACTTCTTCCCTCTAGGAGTATATCCTAAGCCAGTTCTATCCCTATATGCCCTTTGATTCATTAAAATTATATTTAACATTTCTGAGCCATTTGTAAACTTCTGCAGGGCATTTTGCAGCTTGTCTTTCTCAGCTGAGATTTTGCTGCAATTGGGGCAGCTCTCAAGTGTTGGGGCATTGGGTTCTGTTTGGGGAGAGCCCTGGCCATCCACTACCGGAAGCTTTCTAGCTTCCGCTAGCTCTTCACTCAGTGAGTCCACCTTGGACTCAAGTGATTCCTTTTTGGTTTTCAACACTTTATAGGCTTTACACAATCGAGAGAATTCTTCATGAACCTCGTTGTAAGCCTCTTGCAGTTCAGAGAAAGTTACCTCATTGTCTTCGTGGGTGAGGTCAAGTTCTGAAGATGCTTCCTCATCATCTTCTCTGGCTACAAGGCAGAGGTTGGCTACCTCTTCCTCATCACTTGCTTCATCATCCGAGCTATTCACCCAGATAGAAAATACAAAGGCCTTCCTTTTGTCTTTGCCTTTTGACTTCTGCAGGCTGGGACACTCAGCCTTGAAGTGACCAGGCTTCTTACATTCAAAGCACACAGGAGCCTTTTCCTTCTTGTAGCCCCTCCTTTGGCTGGAGTCACCCTTTTGAAAGCCTCCTTTCTTTCTGAAGAACTTTCTGAACTTTTTCACCATCATAGCCATCTCCTCATCATCCATTTCATCCTCATCATCCTCATCATCATCTCCAGTCTCCTTGTTGGGAGCAACAAGGGCAAGATTTTTGGCCTTGGATGAGGCTTGAGGAGCTCTCTGAGCTAGCAGTGTAGGCTCATATTCAGCCAGGGAGCCAAATAAAGCGGTGATGGAACTAGTTGATTCACCCTGGACTTCCTGTAAGATAGTCACTTTGGTGATCCAGTCACCTTTCAAGATCTTTAGAATCTTGCTCACTTGCTCCCTTTCGGAATGTCCTTACCCAGCGAGGCCAAATTGTTGATGAGGTGAGTGAATCTGAGCTCCAGTTCTCTGATAGGCTCAGTGGGGCTAAGCATGGCGAACTTGTGGAATTCTTCCACTAGCATCTCAACACGTCTTGCTTTCACTCCCCTGGTTCCAGAGTGAGCAGCCTCAAGAGCCTCCCACATATCTTTAGCATTTTTGTGGTGACTGATCCTGTGGAACTCCTTGGGACTGAGAGCATACTGGATGTAGTGCATGGCCCTATAGTTCAGCTGGACTAGGGCATAGTCCTGAGGGGTGTAACTGCTTCTCGCCTTGGCAAAGCCATCATCATCTAAGGGAGTGTGATCCCCACGTTCGATTACATCCCAGAGTCTAATGTCACTTGACTTGATATAAGTCTCCATTCTAAACTTCCAGAATGGATAGTTGTACCCATCAAAGCCTGGAGGCTTGTTGGGCTGAATAGAGACGTCTGGTAGTGAGTAGTCAGTATCCATTACAAGATCTTTGCTTTCTGGATTCATTGGAATCTAGTGAGAAAGACCTGCTCTGATACCAAATGAAAGTAATGGATGCACAAGAGGGGGGGTGAATTGTGCTACAAAAATAAATGATCAAATAAAACCAACACAAGATTTATACTGGTTCGGTCTACCTGACCTACGTCCAGTTCTCAACCACCCAGACCGAGTTCCACTATATCTCAGGTTTTAAATCGGGTTCACCTGAAACCTTACAACCGCAAGTTTTGGACGGGATCACTTGCAACCTTACAACTACAAGTTTTACACAAGGCTCACTTGCAACCTTTCTAACTAGCTCCCCCTCACACCGAGCAAGGGGTTAACCTTTACACTTAAAGGATTTTTCTAACTAAGTTCTCTCAAAGAACGAATGGTGTTACACACTTAAGTACAATCAATGCTCTTATAACAGAAAGAGACTTAACAACAAAGAGTATAGAATATGTAGATGAAAAAGATCACTCGATGTGTTAAATGCTCTTTACTTTTCTGGGCAGCTTTGAATGCTTGAAGATGTTCTTAGTTTCTCGCTCTAACTTCTCTCAAGAATATTCAAAGATTATTGTTCGCTTCATAAATGAGGTTGAGCTCCTTTATATACTCTTCAAACATTCTGACTCTTGGTAGGTGGGATAGCCGTTTGAATATGGTTGTTTTTCCCATGTTACCGTTTGCCCAATTAATGCTTCATCAATGCATAGCAGGGTTGACTTGCTTTATCTCTGAAAAGTAGCTCTGACAACTCTGCTCTGACAAAAGCATTCTGACACTGCATTTCTGAACACTCTGACATTCTGATTGCTTGCGGAAGCAGGTTCACATCCGGAAGCAATTCTACTTAGTGTGCTGCACTGAGTGTTAGTCAAACAGTATTAACATATAGTTACATGCAGTGGGAGTGTTCTTAGTCTAAGAAGTCTTCCTTGCATCCGGAAGCACTTCTCCATCCGGAAGTAAATCCGCTGGATGAAGGATTTTGTTCACTATTACTCACTCTCGCTCAGTGTTCATTCAATCCAACAGCCAGCGCTAGTCACTGAGCTATCGGAAGCACTTCTACTGGATGTTGCTCATTTTCACTGACGCTTAGGGTTATTTATTCCAACAGCCAGCGCCAGTCTAAGTCTAACAGGAAGCAAATTCACTTCCGGTTGAATCTTAACTTAGTCTTAGGATTTTGTATATCTAGTGCTCATGGACTAAGTTAATTCCTAAGTGAATTTCTTGCTGCCGCTGGGGGATGAGACATTCATCCGCGAGTGCTAGTCCTAATCTATCCGGAAGTAAGTCCACATCCGGTTGCACTTTTACTTAGGATTTCATGTTCACCTATTGCTTTCTAAGCTCTTTCATATTCTAGTCTTCATCAAAACTTAAGATTCTAACACATTGCATGCATATGTGGTGGTTATTTGTTCATATTATTGGTCATTGACTACCTTCCATCATTCACCATTCATTGTTAGTCTTCAATCAAAACCCCAAAAGTCCCCTAGATTTGGTTGTGCCACCATGCATAAAAGTGGGTGGAGAACTTAGAGCTACTACAAGCTTATGGTGAGGTCAAGTGCATTGAGCCAAAGAGTGATCACAAGTCCCTAGTTAGGCATTTTTCCTAACTTGAGTGAATGAGTTAAACACTTTATCCGGTGAGGAAAAATCTCAATTGGCACTCCTCCTTAATTCTAGTTGCTTGCTAAACTTGCATTCACTTTGTATTCTTAGATTTGGTCCATGCGATGCTTTAGGGAAAGGTTCAAAAAGGTCAACTTGAACTCTATAACAATTCCAATTGCCTTCACTATTCTTAATTATTAAGTTAGTCTTTTTACATGACTTTGCCCGGAGTGCAAAGATTAAGTGTGGGGGATTTGATTGGACCGAATTTTATACCTTTAAGCATGTGCAATTGAGCTTAATTAGTGTGATTTAATTTATATATTTGATCATTATTGGCATATTTTATTGCGCATCTTATTGGAATTAATTGGTGAATATTAGCCTTTTTCTTGCATTATTTAGAAACCAAGGGTATTTTGGTCATTTTGACTATGTGATGATCTTTTATTGTTGGGGGTCCCACGTGAGCCCCACACACCCTTGGCAGAGCTTCGGTGGAGATAATTTGGCAAGGAGGAAGGCTAGATGACAAGACATGTGACATAAAGCAACAATTACCATTTTTGGTAAAAGGACAAAGACACTTTTGGAGCATCTTGCTAAAAGAGGAAAAAATGGCTCCAAGTTCAAATTCAAATTTGGAGTTGATGGAGAGCTTCATTAAGGGCAAAAAGGGAAGCACAATCACTTGGAGAAAAAGGAGGAACCTTTAGAAATGCATGGAGTCAAGATCAAGACCACATTCATCCTCACCTTTCACCAAATTCCGAAAATACCCTTCCCCCTTCACTAACCTAACCCACGGCCTAACCTCCCTTCTTACCCATCAAAATATCTTCTTGACAACTCATCTACACCACTTGACAGCTCATTAACTCCCTAAGCCAACTCATCATCTAACTAACTTACTTAATCCCAACTAACTTCATTTTGACACAACTCTTATCTCACTTCACTTTCACTTTCTCTCTCTTCTAACAAACCCTCTCAACTCCATCTTCATCTTCTTCACTTTCTCCACTTCGTTCTTCACCTCCATGGCCACCATAACCTCACGCCTTCCTCCATCCTCCATCTCCATGAGCGGCTAGACGTCCTCTCCTCTCTCTCCAAAGGAATGTGCTTGTAGAAATTCAACATTTGGCCTCATGTATTTGTGATGTACTCTTTTAGGTTTCAAGCTAGATGTAAGTTTTTGCCTATGTAATGACCTTGATTTTAGGCTTGTATAGGTTAGAACACCTTGAATTAGGTGTTCTACTTAATTGTGGCTTGGAATCTCTCTTTTGTGTTTAGCTCATGAAAACCTAAAGCTATACGTTTGTAATTCCATGAATGTATTTGTGTGCGATTAGCTCCTAGTATGTTTGTGGAATGAATGTTTTTCTTAGGTGCTTGATTAGTATCTAATGTTGCTTAAGGTATGAGCTCAACTTGGAAGAGCATAAGGCTTGGTTAACCTAATTAAACTCTCTTAGATTTCTTAGATTTAAGAGATCTTGAGAATTTAGTTAGATTATTTCAACTGTAACAAATATATGAGGTCCGAATTAACCGTAAGCACAAGTACTTTGGAGAGGGAGGTAATTCACTATTCATTTCTTAAATCTTTACATTCGCTAGTTGTTGTTTTTGTTAGATTTTAGTTGTAGACATAAACTCACACTCAAACTGTTTGATAATTTGCGTGACTTAATTTCCTTTTACTTACAAGAATTGAACCTAGACCGTGAGAAGACCTTCACTCACCGCTGTTAAATCATCGAGTCATGTATATTGCTCTTGGAACCCGACCTGAAATCTGAACCAGATCAAAGGTATTGCATATCACTAGTGATTTCTAATCTAATGCTCCCTGATCATGTATCTGAGTAATTCTTTATTTTATGCTTATTTATTCAGATCCTGAAAGTAATACCAAGTCCAGCACATTCAGAACTCTAATCAAATGTCTAACAAGGTATGAATCACATTGTCCAACTTTAAATGTTATAGAATAATTTAGAGATAGCTTTAGAAATTGAAATGATAATTGCATATATTAGAATCCAAACAAATACATAACAACGACATACGGAAATAACACAATTTAATCTAAAAACATAGTTCAAATACCAAGACAAAAACCTAGACAAAATAACAACAATACATAAATGACTCTTAAATCTTCTAGTTCGTTCCAGTATTCCCCTTGTCCTGCTTGCCACTCTTATCAGAAGCATCTTTATCCTGAGTAGTTGTAGCCTTGGATTTTCCAGTAGAAGAAACATCTTGGATATTCTTGGAAGGAATGAGGGTTGAACTAACTTCGTCATCTTCTTCATCTTCCTCACCTCTACCTCTCCCAGATGAAGGCCAAGACCATTCATCAAATTCATCAATCAGCTTGTCTGCATCATAGATACCAGGACCGTTAACTTGCATTTCTTTGATCACTTTAATCTTCTGATATAGCATAAACCTGGCGACCTCTTCTTTTTCTCTATCCATCATAACTTTCAATTGATGCTTAAGCTCCTCAACTTCTTCTTTAAGGTTGGAGACTTTAATCTCTTCCAGTCTGGTTTCTTCTTTGGCATCCAGAACTTCATGTTTAACATCAGCAAGTTCTTGTTGTTAAGCTTGAATTTCTTTCATTGCCAATTCATTCTTCTGACTAAGCTCCTTTTTGATGGATGAAATGACCGAATTACCTTGTTTAATTTGAACCTCTAGCTCTTGAACTTTCTTGAGAAGCTGCTCGCGTTCCAAAACTAACTCTCCAACTTTAAGTCCTCGATCCTCAAACCTCTTCTCAGCCAATATAGCCATTTGATATACCTGGTATTAAAAGTCAAAAACACATTTTCATCAAACAAATATATGAAGAACTATAAGAAATACAATGAATGAGAAGATTTATAAAGAAGTTACCCTTAAAGTCTCTTTTATCAGACAGTGAAATAGGCCTTGATCACCGGCAGACAACAATGATATTTCATCTTGTGGAAACAAGAGTTTGGAACATTCACCACGAATTCCATCATAGTCAGATGCAACAGAGGCACTCACAGGGAAATCCAAGACTATCCTGTTATTCTTACTGTAACAACCACAATTATAAAACCATTTTTATGCTATTTTTTTTTCTTAATTTAAATTGAAGTCTAACTATGTTAGAAAAAGAGTATAAGTTAAGATAATAGCGGCTAACATAGTTAGAAAAAGAGTTTGACTTAATTAATAAAATAATTACAATACTAACTATGTTAGAAAAAGAATTTATGTTATAATCATGACTAACATAGTTAGAAAAACAATTTTTCTTATTTTCCATAAAATCTAAGTTAATAGGCTAACCATGATAGAAAAATAATTTTAGTCACAAATAAGCTATCATGTTTAGAAAAAGATTTAATGTAATTTAACATTAACAGAATAAAATAAATATAATTTTAGAATAAAATATAAAATTTACAACCAAAAATCTTTAGGAAATTATCAATACTAATTTATCCATGTTAGATAAAAATTGACTAACATGGATATTTAAATGTACCTTATAATACCTAATTAAATTCTTTCGCAGTTATTTACAAATAAGCACATAAACTTGTTTTAAACAATAATTACAGTTATCCAACCTAAAATTATACACATACATACATTAATCCAAGGAAAATGAATCAAACATATTTACATATCATTAAATTGTATGAAAGCAAGATGTTTAAGTCTCCAGATCCTTCCCCTCACTCCTGCCCCGATCTAGTACCTGTAATAACAACGATTGGGGTAGACCCAGAAATCGCAACTACTACCACTCGCTTACGCACATTTTTGCACTACGTGCATGTGCATGCCGTAAGGTGGTGTGTGCTAATATTGTGTATAGTGTGGTGTGTGCTACATGTTGTGTTGCATGAACATGTTATCTATATTAATTTCAAGTAACTATCACTCATGTATTACAGCAGCACGAAATACAGATACATCACATCACAGCTCAAACATCAATAATAACGATAATTAAAGACATCAATAATCATAATTAAACATCAATAAACAAAAGTCAAATCAAACACAACACACCGTAATATCTCAGTTCAATAGGGACTCACGACTCGATGGTCGATGTACCCTCGCTTGAACTGGTTCAAAGGGACTAACAACCCTACTGAACATGTAACAATTTTGTCTTATTCATTTTAGTCCCTGGGGGTTTTACAGGGAACCTCATTCCGGAATGGCATAATTATAATCATATTAACCGGTGTGCACCAAACAAATCATCAATTCTCATAAAGCATAAAATAAACATCACAAATTCATAAACTAACTATATGCTTACCAACATACACACACACGCAAACAAGTTTAAGTAGTTACCTCCTTGCATTTAAACCACAATAAACGTAAGCTCCCATGTGCTCAAACGTCAATAAACAACTTCAGAAGTTAGATCTCATCTTGCTTGAAACAAAGAGGCGTTGCAGAAGCCGAAATCGACCTCCCGTCACCGGAGGTCTTCGCTGGCGAGCAGAAAACGGAGAAACGATGAGAGCTTGAGAGGAGGAAGATGAAGTTTGGTGATGAAGGAGGAGAGAGTATATGCATGTGTTTCCAATTAGAAGAGAGGAGATGGAAAGGGAAGAGAAATATGGGAGAGTGAGAATGTGAAGAAGATGAAGGAGGTCTTTTTTTTTTTTTTTTGCGTTGTTTACGCGGCTAGAGCAAAAGAGAAGGAAAGGAAGAATTGTTTAAATAGATGACAACATTAGGTTTTTGAGGCTAATTACAAAAGCACCCTTTTTGGTTGAAATGTTTCTCATTAGTGTGCTATCATCATTCTATATTTTAAATTTTATAGTTTTCAATTTGATTCCTAAAAATATAATATTAAATCACTTGTAGTTTACCTTGTCTCCCAAAATTACATCCCCATAAATAAATCAATAAGTCATTATTACACAATAAATCTCCATAAAAATTATTACACAATAAATCTCCATAAAAATCTCCAAAATCAAAATAGACATTTATTGATTTGTCAATCAATTATTTACTTATTTGTGTGTGTATTTTCCAAACATTAATTTCTCTATAATAATTTGGAATCGCAAATTATTTGTAGCCCCTTTATTATTAATATTATTATTATTATTATCATCTAAATAAATTCCTATAACTTCCTTTCCAAAAATTTGAAAATTAACCTAATTTATCTTATAATTAAAAATTCAGGATGTTACAATTCTGCCCACCTTTTAAGAATTTTGTCCCCAAAATTCACTATGTCAAACAATTCCAAGAAATAATACAATACATAACTCACTCGATACATCCTATAAACTTAAATTAGTCCATACAAGCTTTAAATCCTAGTAAAAAAAAATGTACTCTTGCCTTCTATATTTTCAAGTCATCTTCTCACTTTGCTACACCTTATTTGTCAACATATAAATGATCTCCTATACTAGTATTATCATATCATTTCCAAATTAAGACAAAAACCTCATAACTTGGCTATTTCCCGGGGTATCAACTGCTCCTTAGTTAGGTCACTAACTCTAAATCATTCCCTACCATTAATCATTGACCAAAATCTTAAATTTCATTTGAATCCTCAAAACAACAGATCTTGCTACTCCATTAATTTCTGAATACTTGACTATCTCAACAAGGAAAAAAAAACATGATTTAATCGCCTACAAGCATATCTCATCCTAAAAAAAAGTAGAGTAATAAACCCTTAAACCAATTATTAGGATATAAAAGTAAATCTTAGAACCTACGCAACTAATAATCCAGTAACTATTGAACTTCTCCCAATTTAATCATCCATTGATGTTCCTTAATATAACTCTAAAACTAATAACATCCTAATTATCCAATCATTCATTACACCTTTCACAATAAGCATTACTCCTCAAAAGTAAATACTATTCAATATCGCATCAAATTTTTGAGTCTCCCAATCCAAATCCAATTATTTTCTTATCTTTCTCAATCATATTCCAAAGTCAACAGCACTATAAAAATCATTATCAATTATCTTCAATTCTAATTAATCAATCAAAACATTCACTAAACTACAACATATAATATTAAACTCGGCTAGCTTCTTCATGTATTTAGCTCAACCATGATCATAACTTCAAAATTCATCCCTAACTCAAATCGTCAATAAAAGGCTAATAATAAAATTACAAGATCTTAATAGATCACCATACCAACACTTGATTATTACTATCAAACTCCGTCTATAGTGCCTTTAAAATCCAAACAAAGTTATACGTATCTCCAAGATTCATAAATTCATACCAAATCTATCCAAACAACTTTTCAAGTGATTGTTTACAAATATCATAGGTAGCTACTTAAATTCTATCCACAAGCCTCAAAATCATTTTTGTCCAAAAACTCTTAATTTCCCGATAATTCTAGCGTATGCGCTCCTTATACCATCAAAACCTCAAATTTCAATAAATTATCCCACTTAGTCATTACTTCATAATCAATCTATTATGTCCAAATCATCAAATTATAGTTCACTCTAAAGTAATTCCCTTAATTAACTTTGATATAAAACCTAACCATCTTCATTCCACCTTCAAGCAAAATTTCTCCGATTAATCATCAATACATGAATTATATCTCTCCATTTCACTTTTAGTCAACACTTCCCAGTCAATCTTCAAGTCATAACCATTCCAGTATATTCTAATCCTAAAAGTCAAAAATTCATCTCATATACATCTAACTTAGTCCATATAAGCTAAATAATCACAATTCCGTTCTTGTTATTCCGCCCATGTTAATTCCAACAATTCCGAACGTATGAAATATTCATTAGTATTAAAATCCACAAGTCTAACAAACAAAGAAAATCTCATAATTCCTTCAAATTCTGAGTCCATACCAAAATATAACACTCCACCTTTAATTTGTCAACAATATCCTCTAAATCAATTCCAGCAACATGAATTCACTAAAGTCACTCATAATTAGCATCAAAAGTACAATTTAGTTGTCAAACAATAGAGATATCCAAGATATCGGAATCTAAAATCGACATTGTCATTCCATATTCAAAACTTAATCAATCTCTCCTACCTAAAGGTGTAAATAACTCATACCATCATAGTAAAATCATATGGTCCTAACAATTTTTCTCATATAAACTAACATTCTAAATATTCAAATATGACAAACACTTTAAATGCAAACCTTAATCTCGGAAATCATCCAACCAACTATATTCCTACTAGCTCATGATTTAAATAATGCTGAATGAGATCACAATTTCTCGCTCAAAACTAAACACTTTGCTCCTTTCCTATTAACACAATTCCTTCGAACAATCTGACACAATTTCCATTTCCTTAATGATTAAAAGCGTCTTTTCCTATCTTTTAATTCCAAATAATCCAGATTCTAAAAGGAACATGCAGCAATTTCTCTTTCATAAACAAACTCTAATTTTATAATTAACTTCAACTATACCTCACAAAAATTAACATTCCCTACATAATATCGTTCAAAATAAATATACGACTATCAAACTATGCATTCATTAACCCTACTAATATCCATACAAATTAAAGTCACTCAATCAATACTCATCTCTTTAACCTCAATCAATATAATTTCCTAAAACTGTAAGTCTCATCTTGAAATAAATTGTACTATCCAACTCATTCATTCTCTATCCATATATGGACACACAAAAAAAAAATGCACAAATCAATAAATTCTTGACTAATCCCAATTCAATTTAAAGTCAATCAACACACATTTCATAATAATTTTTTTTTTCATATGCACATATGTATCTGAAACAAAATATTCCTACAGCTCTTAAAGTCACAAATCACAAACCACACTTTAGCCTTCGCTAGTCTAAACCTGTCGAAATTTCCTATACAACTATATATAACTATTCAAGTTAAGCTAAATTTTCTATATCACCTTTCAATATAGACAAAATAAATCACCAAAAACATGTGTTTAATGCACATGCAATGCAAGAAATAACACGTAATAAATCTCAAGCAAAAATAACACTCAATAATTCATTTTATACTATAATAAGGACACTTTGCTACTTTTCTTTTAATTACCTATTTAACTAATCCAAACCATGTCATGAAGATTTAGTGATGAAAGCTTCCTGTTTGTAATTCATGCTGCAGTCATGACTTACAAACACAAATCTTTCTATGTTCACATCTCCTGACTAGTTTGGATGACCGTAAACCTTTGCTCTGATACCAAATTGTAACACCACAATTATAAAACCATTTTTATGCTATTTTTTTTTCTTAATTTAAATTGAAGTCTAACTATGTTAGAAAAAGAGTATAAGTTAAGATAATAGCGGCTAACATAGTTAGAAAAAGAGTTTGACTTAATTAATAAAATAATTACAATACTAACTATGTTAGAAAAAGAATTTATGTTATAATCATGACTAACATAGTTAGAAAAACAATTTTTCTTATTTTCCATAAAATCTAAGTTAATAGGCTAACCATGATAGAAAAATAATTTTAGTCACAAATAAGCTATCATGTTTAGAAAAAGATTTAATGTAATTTAACATTAACAGAATAAAATAAATATAATTTTAGAATAAAATATAAAATTTACAACCAAAAATCTTTAGGAAATTATCAATACTAATTTATCCATGTTAGATAAAAATTGACTAACATGGATATTTAAATGTACCTTATAATACCTAATTAAATTCTTTCACGGTTATTTACAAATAAGCACATAAACTTGTTTTAAACAATAATTACAGTTATCCAACCTAAAATTATACACATACATACATTAATCCAAGGAAAATGAATCAAACATATTTACATATCATTAAATTGTATGAAAGCAAGATGTTTAAGTCTCCAGATCCTTCCCCTCACTCCTGCCCCGATCTAGTACCTGTAATAACAACGATTGGGGTAGACCCAGAAATCGCAACTACTACCACTCGCTTACGCACATTTTTGCACTACGTGCATGTGCATGCCGTAAGGTGGTGTGTGCTAATATTGTGTATAGTGTGGTGTGTGCTACATGTTGTGTTGCATGAACATGTTATCTATATTAATTTCAAGTAACTATCACTCATGTATTACAGCAGCACGAAATACAGATACATCACATCACAGCTCAAACATCAATAATAACGATAATTAAAGACATCAATAATCATAATTAAACATCAATAAACAAAAGTCAAATCAAACACAACACACCGTAATATCTCAGTTCAATAGGGACTCACGACTCGATGGTCGATGTACCCTCGCTTGAACTGGTTCAAAGGGACTAACAACCCTACTGAACATGTAACAATTTTGTCTTATTCATTTTAGTCCCTGGGGGTTTTACAGGGAACCTCATTCCGGAATGGCATAATTATAATCATATTAACCGGTGTGCACCAAACAAATCATCAATTCTCATAAAGCATAAAATAAACATCACAAATTCATAAACTAACTATATGCTTACCAACATACACACACACGCAAACAAGTTTAAGTAGTTACCTCCTTGCATTTAAACCACAATAAACGTAAGCTCCCATGTGCTCAAACGTCAATAAACAACTTCAGAAGTTAGATCTCATCTTGCTTGCCACAAAGAGGCGTTGCAGAAGCCGAAATCGACCTCCCGTCACCGGAGGTCTTCGCTGGCGAGCAGAAAACGGAGAAACGATGAGAGCTTGAGAGGAGGAAGATGAAGTTTGGTGATGAAGGAGGAGAGAGTATATGCATGTGTTTCCAATTAGAAGAGAGGAGATGGAAAGGGAAGAGAAATATGGGAGAGTGAGAATGTGAAGAAGATGAAGGAGGTCTTTTTTTTTTTTTGCGATGTTTACGCGGCTAGAGCAAAAGAGAAGGAAAGGAAGAATTGTTTAAATAGATGACAACATTAGGGTTTTGAGGCTAATTACAAAGGCACCCTTTTTGGTTGAAATGTTTCTCATTAGTGTGCTATCATCATTCTATATTTTAAATTTTATAGTTTTCAATTTGATTCCTAAAAATATAATATTAAATCACTTGTAGTTTACCTTGTCTCCCAAAATTACATCCCCATAAATAAATCAATAAGTTATTATTACACAATAAATCTCCATAAAAATTATTACACAATAAATCTCCATAAAAATCTCCAAAATCAAAATAGACATTTATTGATTTGTCAATCAATTATTTACTTATTTGTGTGTGTATTTTCCAAACATTAATTTCTCTATAATAATTTGGAATCGCAAATTATTTGTAGCCCCTTTATTATTAATATTATTATTATTATTATCATCTAAATAAATTCCTATAACTTCCTTTCCAAAAATTTGAAAATTAACCTAATTTATCTTATAATTAAAAATTCAGGATGTTACACTTACTCTTCAACTCGTCCTGAGCCAACTTAGTACGTACCTCAGCAATCATAAGATCAGCGCTAGGAGATTCTTCAATGATGGGGTTCATTAGGAAAATCTAAGTTGATGGCCTCAATGACTTTAGATTTCTTGGAACTGTGATGAACTTCTTTGATTGGAGGTTCGCTAGAAACACTCTTAGCAACTAGTGCATTCCGTTTCTTCCCTTTCAATCTTTTGGCAATCGATCCCAAGGCTACAGAGCTATCAATGCTTCCTTCAGACATCTTTCCTTTCCCCCTAGTCTCAGGCATATCCTTAACATGCAATCTTGGTGGGTCTTTGGGACCTTTGTTCTTTTTGTTCATAGGAACTAAATATCAAATGTAAACGAAAATGAGTCAACTATACAAAAATTCAATACCATTAACGAGACAAACAAAGACATCATTGCTTACCCATGTTAATCAAATTGATGTAGGATCTATCCTCATCAGATAAACTCATGATAGCGTCAATCACTTTCTGTGTTTTAGGATTAACAGGAACCTCTTTATCTTCGGCTTTAACTGCAGACATAACAAAATGTGAACATATTAGCTTAAACTGAACGAGAACTAATACAAAATACATTTAAATACACAATTATTGAAATCCAAACCCAAGACACTTACACAAATTATGCCATTCAGTGCGAACATCCTGACCAGCAGAAACAAGACAAGATTTGTGCACTACCACAAACCTTCGTTTCCATAGTCTCGCAGAATCTTCAGGGATTATAACCAAGTGCTTAACAGAAGTTTTAGTTAGGGTGAATAAGCCATTAGCCTTTCTACCAAAACTGTAACAACTTAAGACATCTGACAACGATATCTTAATAGCAAGCTTCTTGGCTAAAACCTCTAAACTTAGCATGACATACCAAACAGCAGGCATGAGTTGTGAGGGGGCAAGATCATAAAAATTACATAGTTCCAAGATCAAAAGAGGCAAAGGAAATAAGGGGTAAGTTCTAATAAAGTCAGTAAGCATAGTAGTCCAATTTTTACTTCCCCAATCTAATCTCTCTTAAATCAAACAACGCCTACAAAAAATAAACCTAAAATTACTTAAAAACGTAAACTTAAACCCACGACATGAGAAATTCAGAAATTAAGTCTAACTCAAAAATCGAAATGAGGAAAGAATAAACAAAAGAAATTTTATACTTACCTGAACGAAATCACTTTCACAGCGCAAAGAAAGATTGAATATGGAAAGCAAACACCAGAGAATTAACAAGATGGTAAATGAAAATGACTACTGTCAAAATAGTTTTCCATTTATAAACCAAGTGAATAATTGTCTTGAGAAATCGCGACTGCAGGTTCAAAATCAATGGACTGAAATAGGCACAACTCCTCATGCCGTTTGATCGACTTCACGTGGAGTTGGGGGAGTTAATATTTCCCCTAAATTCCCTAACGAGTAATTTTTAAATTATCTAAATCAAATTATTCAAAATAAACTAAACCGATGTAGTGGACATGACCAAATAAATAGCGCAAATAGCCGTTTACAATAATCAATTTCGAATTTGAATATGCAGGAACACGTGGCAGCGGGAGAAACAAGAAGTTAATGATCGGGACACGTGGGTAGCAGAGGCTTGAAGTAGGAAGAAACCGTCTTGTATAGTGGGTCTTGTAGTTAACTGTCCTGTGCAGTTGTACATGTCAATAAATGTCTTGTATGTAATTGTCCTGTGTGTAACCGTCTGGTGGGTAGTTGTCTTGTGTGTAATTATATATATTGTAATCAAGAATAAAAAAAGGAACACGCGCACCATATTGTAATACACATCTGTGAAGTATTAATAAAAGCACTTGTTCATCTATATTTGCTCTCGATTTTATCTTGTTATTTACTTGAATTATCTCGTTCAATCTTTCAACGGATTTTAGGAGATACAATTATATTTTACAGCTTTCAGGTATATCAGGTTGGAAACATATACTCAGTTAAAAAAGGGTTAGAAACACACACACACACATGTTTTGAAATAGGAGTATTTGCGATGCACATATACAACAACAACAAAACCGTATCCCAACTAAGTGGGATCGGCTACATAGATCACACGACGTCATTGTGCTCGATCAATAGTCATGGTTGGAGGTAAAACATTCATCAAAGATCTCGTTGATGAATAACCTCGTTAATAGTTCTCTTTGGTCTTCCTCTCCTTCTTTTGTAGGGATTCCATACCTCTTACTGCTCATCTAATTCTCTTCTTTGAACCTTTTGTTTCTTTATATGCCTTTTCCCATGAGAGTGTGATAGCCCCTGTGAAGTACGAAACAATGACTTATTGTTATAAAAAATGTGTGTGTCCATGCTCAATAGATTCAACATATTTTTACGTTGGCTGCCGAAGCCTAACATAACCCTACTCCTTTATCCGGGCTTGAGACCAGCTATAAAGGGCAAAGGTGCAAAAATAGCCATCGTAAATTTAAAAAAGAGCACTTAAGACTCTGGTAAATTTAAGGGGCAAAACCATACATTGTAAACCAAAATGGGGCCAAATGTAACCTTCTCAAACAAATGTGTTAAGTTTAACCATTAATTGACTAGGAATTCTGATGAGACTTATTGGCGTGGTAATATGTAATACTCCCTCCGGTCTTAAATATAAGACTTGATTGACTTTTTTGAAAAATCATAAAAAACAGCAAATTAAGTTAATTATAAATTGATTTACCTAATTTTTTCCTTTAAACTAGTTTATTTTACTTATAAACTAATGGATAATCTAAAAATATATGGAAAAATGCCATTTAAATCCCTCCGAATATACAAAAGGACAATTCAGGAACCTAAACTTCCAAAAGGACCATGAAGGAACTCGGACCTAGTTGACATTTCAAATTTGTGTGAAAGGACAAAATTACCCTCATCATTAAACAAAAATTACTTCCCACCCTAACACCCCATTTCCTCAGGGGATCCACGCATGAAGTTCTGTCGTTAAAACCGGAAGTTCGCATTGTTAAAGCCCGAAGTTCTGTCGTTAATCGTGGAAGTTCAAAAATTACTTCACATTGTTAAAACCACATTTCCTCTTCTCCATTCACCCCATTTGAACTTCCACGATTAACGACAGAACTTCGGGCTTTAACAATGCGAACTTCGGGCTTTAACGACAGAACTTCATGCGTGCATGGAGAAGAGGAAATGGGGTGTTAGGGTGGGAAGTAATTTTTGTTTAATGATGGGGGTAATTTTGTCCTTTCACACAAATTTGAAATGTCAACTAGGTCCGAGTTCCTTCATGGTCCTTTTGGAAGTTTAGGTTCCTGAATTGTCCTTTTATATATTCGGAGGGATTTAAATGACATTTTTCCAAAATATATCAAATATGTCATGATTTAATAGACTATTTTGCTACCTTAACTTCTCCAAAAAAAGTTATGTAGGTCCTATATTTAGGACCGGAGGTAGTATTAAGTATCAATTTTTTTGATTTGACATAAGCTTAAGGGGCATATAGAGACTTAAAACTAGCCCAACACTAACACGGCACGCAACACATTGAACCCATTCAGAGATCAAACCAACCCCATTTCGAACCCTAACCTTAGAACCCTCATCGAAATGAATTTTGGGTTTAGGGTTCATATGATTTGGGTGTATTTCATATGATTTGGGGAAGGTATGAGTTTTAGTCGAACTAATTTGAGGGTTTAGGCTTCGTTTTAGATGAAATAGGGCTCAACTTGATGCATTTCGTCTTCCACGATGGATTTTGAAATTGACACGTCATTTACTGATGGTGGGCCCCACTTCTGGAAGGTTACATTTGCCCCATTTTAATTTACAATGTATGGTTTTGCCCACTTAAATTTACGAGAGTCTTAATTGCTCATTTTAAATTTATGGTGGCTATTTTTGCACCTTTCCCCAGCTATAAATATAGGCGGAGTATTTCTTACAAAAATATTAGATAAAAGAAAGTTTTCAAATTAAGACAATAACAAGAAACCCTAGAAATATTTGTGATCTTTTTTTGAATCTTAACTTGATCTTTGTACTTTTTCAGTTATTATTAGAAACCCTAAAAAAAGAAAAAATAACATAATAATAATAATAAAGTAATAAAAATGAAAATAAAAATTAGAAATAAAATGAAAATAATAATAATAGGTCAAATTAAATATATCTATATTTCAAAATAAAAATAATAAGATCATCATCATCATCATCAAAGCCTTATCCCAACTAAGTGGAGTCGGCTATATGGATCACACGACACCATTGTTCTTGATCAATAGTCATGCTTGGAGATAAACCCTTCATCAAAAGATCTCGTTGAATAACTTTGGTAAGAGTTCTCTTCAGTTTCCCTCTCTTTCTTTTATATACCTCCTTCCATGAGAGTGTGTTAGCCCTTGTGAAATTCCAGGTAATGACCTATTGTTATAAAAAATGCGTGTGTCCTTGCTCAATAGATTCTTAAGCCACTTTGGGTAGCTTATTTTAGAAAAAAAAACCAGCTTATTTTTCTACATGAATCAAAAATAAGTTAGCTTAAAAATAAGTCACTTCTAAACAAAAAAAAAGTCATCCAAACATGTTTGTAAGTAAAATGAGAAAATAAGCAATTTTTTCAAAGTTCATCTAAACATAAAAATAAATCAATGTAAAGCTTATTTTCTAACTAATTTTAAAATAAGTCAGTTTTCCAATGAGTCGAGCAACAAAACATTACTTTTGTTTTTGCCAAACATACAAAATACTAGTACTTTATATCTGTATTAATTAAAGTGTAAATGTAAACAAGTGCTCTGTGGTTCCATGCTTCCATTGTGGGGCACGTAAAGGATCCAGTCACCACGTGTCCCACGAGCACCATATAATAATGTAGCAAGAAGCAGCATTCATTCCCATACATTATTATTCATCATTCATCATTCATCATTCATCATTCATCATTACTCATTACTGTACGTACACACTACAGAGATCTACAGAGCTCAGAGAACAGAAAGGAGAAAACTCACTTTCTTACAATGGCTTCTCCTTCGCCGGAAGCCATTGAAAGCTTCATGCGCATCACCGGATCTTCCCACTTCGTCGCTCTTCGCAAGCTGGAGGTCACTCTCTCCCTCTTATTTACTACCATATACATTTTATTATTATTATTATTATCTATTTTCTTTTCCGTAACTTTGTTCTTCAATTATTTTATTATCATTTATTTATTGTTTTGGTACATTTTTTGCTTCGGCCAAAAAAAAGTACATTTTTTGAATTGTAGTTGCTTTGTCTGGTTTGTTTTTCCAGCTAAGTGTACGGACATTGTAGAAATGCGTCACATGGCTGACAAAATAAATAATTAAATTAGGGTGATGGAAAATGGTGCATAAAAATTGCTAGTTTAAAAGGAGGCATGATTGGTGAGAGGTACTATAAATATAAGGGTATGGTTGAATTATAGAATGTAGTAATTATTTTAGTTGATCTTTAATTTTTAATGAAAAATTAGAAAGAAATGTGGGGGGGGAGGGGGGGGGGGAGGATGTAATAGATAGAAGAATATGTTAATGGACATTAGATATGTTTCTTTACTTAAATACTCCCTTTGTTCCTAAATATAAGATGAGTTTCATAGTTTGATTAGATTAAGATGCTAGTTAAGGTAGTTATTAACACATGATATTACTAATTTAGTCTAACTATATAACTTTATTCTAACTCTCTTTCTCCTGCTTGTTTATTATAGATAAGAATTATTAGGATTTATTTGGAAAAATTTTGAGGAAAATTAGAAAGTTACTTATATTTAGGAACAAATTGAAATTTAAAAGTGATCTTATATTTTGGAACGGAGGGAGTATATTGCTGAAATGTTTATGATTTGGGATGAATTGACCTGATTAAGTTTTGTTGATAAGTGAAGTACAAGTATGTAGTCATATTTGATTTGTTACAGTTGAATAGTTATTGAAATTTGGGATGAAAATTTAGGGTGATCTGATTCTCTGTGTCTGGTAAGACTACTGTTAAATGTTATGAAGATAAAGTTGAGAAAATCTGGAATACAACTAATTGGGAATGTAGCAGGGTTAGATCATATAGCTACTCATTAGTTTTCACTATGTATGGTATTGCAGTTGATTTTTGAGACCAGTTCATATAAGAATGTTCTGTTTCATTACATGTATTTTGGCCTGGGATGGCAGACATACTGATGGATTTTATTTTAGTCTCAGTGTAGTTCCATGGCTGAGAAACAAGTTCTAACTCTGGACAAAGGGCTTTATCATCCAAATCATGCTCCTTGTTAGCTTCACAGCTAATATTTTAAGGGCAGGGATGTCTCAAATTCCAAAGAACTTAATTCTGGCCATGATACATTTCTGCAAGATAATTAAGAAAAACTTTCTATTTTCCTTGATGGACAAATGAGCTTCAAGGTGTGACCTTTTGATTATTTTTTTAAAGAATTATTTAAAAAGATCAAATCTCCAAATGAAGTAACATTGCAAATTAGGATTTACTATAGTTTGGTTTGTGATATATTCAAGTACTTACATGTTTATACTCACGCCTTTTGCGTTGATAACAGCATATCCTTTATCTGTAATCATTATTAGTCTTCTCTATGTATTGCCTTTGTCCACCACTACTGTGATGCTTATACTTATAAATAATTTCAATGTTTAACATTATCATTTAGTGTAATTAAACGCTAGGAATTTTAGTCAAATCACAAATCCTTACACTTTTATATTTTGATTGGCAAGCAGGAGTATGGAGGCAATCTTAATGAAGCGGTCAATGCTCATTTTATTGAAGGGGACAAACACATGTATGGCAAATATTTCATATAGCATGAGAAGTTCTGTTTTTTCTTCACATTTTCTTTTATTTATGCCTTTTTTGTTGCCACTGTTTTGTCCAGTATGGGTCAAAATCTTGCTGCTGCTCCACAGTATAATCACATGGACATAAACAATCAAAACTATGCTGGATCACGTGGACTTTTGCCTTTACTATCTGCTGTGAGACGGTTTAGACCTTCACTTCTACTTGACTCAAATTATAGGAGAGAACTGAGGGACCTGTGTAATGGGACTAGTGCCACTCCACTTAACAATCATGCACCATATACTTCACACCCAGGAGCAGTGATGGGAACTCCTGTGGGAATCAATAGTACATATGCACAATCCCATCATTCAGGATTGACCCCTTCAAGTGTAGATTTTCAAGGAATTTATGGGGCAAATGATTTTCAAAGAAATTCAAACTTATCTCAGCCAAACGCCTCATTTATACCAAATGATGCTACAGAGGAGGAAATGTTTCAAGCTGCAATAGAGGCTTCAAAGTTGGAGAGCAGAGAGAGTGCTTCAAGGAGGCAACTCAGCACTCTTAATGTATATCATATCTTATAACTAAGATTTTTATTCAAAACGAAATCTTATAACTTTGATTTTTTCCTCTTTCTGTATGCTCTCTAAAGTCTTCCACTGCTCTTCTATAATTATGCTTTCAGGACTCAGTAGATGGTACGCTTCCCCAAAGTAATTTTCACCAAGAAGATGAAGATTTAGCTCGTGCAATTTCGTTGTCCTTGAAGGTTCTGAAATCATATCAGTATTTTTATTATATGGTTTCTCCATCTTCTTGGTACTTAATTTAATCACCAATGAACTCAGATGGAAGAGCAAGAGAAAGCAATGTATGAACGTTTAGCAAAACTGGAAAATGAAAGACTAGGAGAGCATGATATGTCAACCACAAGAGGGAATGCCAGCTGTAGTGGATGGCAGGTGCATACTTTGTCAACCTGATTATGTTTTCCAGATACTTACTCTAGAAACTTGTGTGCTTGAGATAAAACACTTGCATACTTTGGAAATAGCATTGACCTTTGTCAAGACTTTGGCATCCCATGGTCCACTTTAGCTTGTTGTTAAAAAAAAGTTTTTTTTTGGTTAATCACCGCCCGGTGTAATCCGGACTCGAGGGGTAGGAGTGTTGCCCACATAGGCAAGGTTATCCCCTCTCCCAATGAGAGCATAAAAAATAAGCTTTAATTTTACTTCTCCTTCCCGTTTTTGAAAGCCTGGCCTCCACAGAAATTTATGTTATTTCTAAAAGACCCTCATCTTTAATCATACTGGTTTTTCTTGCATTCAATTGGTAGTTCTGATTGTTTTGATATATAATGATTGCTCATTTGTTCTCATTGTATTATTTGGTGTGAAGATATCAAAAGGTATAGGAATTACACTTTTCTAAGGACCTGTGCAATAAAAATGCTCTACGGATGTTCTTCTAACAAATGAATACTTTTCAAGTAAAGCCAGGAACCTCATCCAACGGAGGCAAAACTCAAAATGTGCAACAATCAGGGATGCGTTCTCCAATGAGGAGCACTGCTGATACTTGTGTTCAAGGAAATAATGATGCATTTATTTTTGATGAGGTAGCATTTGAAACCCAAGATAATTAGATATACTCTTGGAAATTTTCATCTATAACCAATGATGTTATGCTGATATTTTGTTGGCCCGTTTTGGCAATCTAGTGGGGTAATATGTCGTCGGAAGAGCTTAATGAAGCAGTTTTGCTCGAGACTGCAATTTTTGGTGATATGCCTGATCAAACTCCACGGAATGTATCATCTTTCCCTGATCTGCAGCGTTGTCCTGAAAGAATGGTAGATCCTAATGTGCAGCTTTCGCCAAATCCAACACTGCAGTCATTAACAGAAACTCGGTTGCTAAGAGAACAACAGGTTTTATATTCTTTCCTATGATGTCTATTTTTGTGTTATTATGTACAATTTTTGTGACAGGATAGCATGATTTTTCAATTTTTTATGCAGGATGCTGAGTATCAAGCATCACTGCTAGCTGATAAACAAAAGGAATTGAATGCTCTAAGAAAAGTTGAAACTCAATGCTTAAAGAAAACAGAGTCATGCGAGAAACTCAAAGGAAAGGTAATAAAGATATTGTCTCAGGTTAGGATATAATTTTGATCTAGTTTGCAGATATTCTTAGTTGCCGAAGTTTCAAGTTTTCAATTTTGGTATTTTTCTATAACAAGTAATGCTGGAATATTAATACAGAATTCAATAATATGAGCAGAACTAGTGGCAATGCAAGGTGAATTTATGATAATTGATGGTTCATGCTATAGCCACACTTTTTAACCCAATAATAGCTTGTCTAAATTTGTTTTTGTATCATACATCTCACAGTATCCTCATTTAATATAATGACTCGTGCTAGTAATGGCCTTCAAAGCTTGATCAGAAGGTTATATTGTTGTGTGTTTATAGTGCTGTGGGCTGAAGCCTTGAGCATGCCTTTGAGTGTATCAATTAAACGATAATTTCAAATTTAATTGTAAATGAATATGCTAATTTATCAAAATAAATTGGTAGAAATATGTTGCCATGTTGAATACAGTGGAACATATTGATAATTTGTAGGGGTACTTGTAGGGATTTGATTGTAAATGTGATTAGGGAATCTTTTTATTATTTTTCATGATTGTGCTTGCGTAGAATCCGGCCATCACATTATTGTTGCACCCTCTCTCACTTGTATACATCTTGTATCAGGGCCATGAACTAAACTTTTATTTGAAGAACAAAAACTCTTTTGTAGATCAATATTTGTTCTACTTATTTAAATGTAGTTTTGTTTGAACAAAGATGAAACTTCATTCTACCTATACAGTTCTTTTGGTAGAAAACTGCATGATTGTATTATTTGTTGAGCAAAGTAAATGATGCTTTAAAAGAGAAAGAGGCTTCTCTGCCATCATTTTACATGGACTGGTCTGATTGGATAGCATCAGTTCATTAATTGTTGTGTTCGATAGTCTTACATTTGTGGTTTCTGATATTGCCATGCTGGAACGAATTTCTTCCTGTTCTAAAATATTTATGTTCACTATGGTCTCAAAAGGTTTTATTTTTTGGTTGAATTTCATCTCAGATGCTTTTGATCTTTGATGTAGAAATATATGAAAATATTAAATTTTCATGTCAAGTTCCTTTTTCCTTTTTTTGGTCTTTATGCATTTATCTCATTGTTTCAGGAGGAGCAAATGTTTGGTAAGAAGGAAACTTTAATTCCTGAGGAACCCCCCATAGATGATGAGAATGCAATTACTATTGTCATCAGAATGCCAGATGGTAGTCGGTGTGGACGTCGATTTCTTAAGTCTGACAAGCTCAAGGTAAACTAGCATTAATATTTCAAAGCTGTAGAATTGAAGTTGATCATAATCCAAACCATCTTTTATGATAAGAATCATGAGTTAAGGTCCACAGAGCATGTCAGAGGGAGACTTTTGTAGATTATTGCACTTAAATGTACATTGCTCTGTAGTTGGTCTTACAGGAATCCTCAGTTGGGACCATGTTAAATGTACATTGCTCTGTAGTTGGTCTTGAAGCAATCCTCAGTTGGGACCATGCCTTGTTGGACTAGTACATTGCTTTATTGTTGCAATGCTTGGCTAACATACTGACATTGTGCAACTGTGTAGGTTATTTTTGATTTCATTGAAGTAGGTGGAGTTATAAAGGCCGGCACCTATAGAGTTGTAAGTGTTCCCTTTTTTGCTGATTTTATGATTGGAACTTATTTGAAGTTTCATATGGTATGATTCCTAAAGCTGGGTAGTTGTAGAAGTTGTTTTATTTGATATTTCATTCTTCGTTTTGTGTGGAGGTCAGTATATTCCACTTCAATTGGCAAAAATCATTCCTCTCTTGAATTGACTTCATAAATGGAACTAAGTCATTTTTCTCTATGTAAAAAAGGTCATATCTCAACATTTTAAAAATTTGAGTTTACGCCAGCATACGTAAAGGCTGTTTGCTTAAGTAATAAACTGGAATTAATTCCAGTACGTCAAGATAAATATCATTTACTTAGATTAGGTATTTTCTTAGATCATCGCAATATGTGGTTAGTCTACTAGAAGCTTATGTATGTTTATGAGAGAACCTAATAGCGAAAGGATGAACCTTATGGCAAATGCACAGAAATTTGTATGAAAGCTTTCTAAATAATCAAGTCATAAAGTGATGCTAACAGGTTGAGAAAACACACATTTAGAATAAATTCTAAACAGGTTTGGTTTGAAAAGGTGAAGGGATTTTTTTTTTGGAATGAAAAGGTGAAGGGATTTAAAACAGGGGAGGTATTAGGGAGATGAGGTGCAGAAACAATGGATGAAGAGTGAGAAATAGAGAGAGAAGGGAGAGCAGAACTGAATCAGAGAGAAAGATGGAGATGTGGGTATCACTGTAACAGAACAGATTTAAGGGGAGAAATTGAATAGAAATGGAAGAAACTTGCATCTACCCTTTCTTCCTGCCACTCAACTTGTTAAATAAACTAATAATAAAACCATCCCACTTAACAACTCGCTAAAGTAAAAACATAAAGTAATTAAACATATAAAACTAGAAAGATTTTATAATATAATATTCTTCAAAATATCTCTATCATATTCCATCATGAAGTCATTTCAGTGATAATTATCATGATTTATTGGAATGCTGGCTAAACAAGGTGTATGAATGGATCATACACTTTTTCAGCCAGTGATAATTATCATAATGTCAATTTTTTTTTTTTCAATTTGTGTTACAAATGGATCAAATGGGCATTTGAATATGTGAAAGATTTTTTTTTCTCTCTATTATATTTTCATATAATTGGATGTTTGTGTTTTTGAGATGCATTAATAACTAAATCATTTCTTGTATATCTGGTGAATAGGTGAAGTCATACCCCCGACAAGCTTTCAGTATGGATGATAGCTCATTTGCCTTGAGTGAATTAGGCCTGACTAGCAGGCATGAAGCATTGTTTCTAGAATCCATTTAGATTTTTGTGTCTCTGTTAGCATTCGTGTTAGTATATCTAATAGTAGTTCAGAATGTTGGCATCAATCTTACATAACGATTGTGCCTTTCTTTTATCCACCAGAAGTTTTACCCAGCCCTAATTGAATGTCTATTTGTTTTCAACAAATTTCAAAGAAGCATGTATATTACTAGGGAGTATAACATATCTTCTTGATGAACCTATATTGTTGTAGAATTCATCTAATCTAACATTTCAATTCAAAACTATTTGTCTCCTTTTTGTTCTTTTGAAATTTGAAAGAAAAAGGTCGATGAGTAAAATAAAAAACCTCAGTTTTACACGTGGGAACCATTTTAATTCTAATCAGAAGCTCTCATGCCTTTTATTTTCCAACAATATGAAAGGCTGTAAAGAGTGTTTGTGTATAAGGTAAAAACAAGAAATATTTGTCTGATAATAATTCAACACGGGTTTAGTTGGTGTAATTGTTGGAATAAGAAGAGGTGCGATTGTCAATACATATTTCTAATTATGGAAGAAAATGTATTCTTCCATAATTAGAATACATTTTTCGTCATCAACAAATGAGAATGAAAAACAAAGATTAAGGTTTCATATTATTTAAACCAAGGGGCTCTGATACCATAACGGACAGCCTGCTATGAATACCTAAGAAGACCATTCAGGTTTTGACCAGCAATGATCCGGGTTATAGAAGATCGATCCTTGTCCTGTTTCATACAAGGAATAACTAGACTTCTCATAGAGGAAGTCATCAACAGATCTTCTCCCTTCAGACCACCCCAGCACAGTCTTCCTTCGTTTCCTACTGGAGACGTAACTGGATGGTGTTCTTAAGTATTCTTAGCAGTATGTTTTATGAAATCATAATCCCAGGTTAAATAATACTACTACCCTTAATCCTTGTTTTAGAGTTTAGTTACTCATACCTTAATTGTGACTACTTCCAAAGTTGTTTCTGAATTGTAAATGAAGACGGAATAGCTAGATAGCAAAAGAGATTTTTATTTATTGTCAGGGATTACAAGAGGGTTTTTGGGGTTTGATAGCTTTCTATGCTTTCGATGCCCCCTCTTATGCTAGTTACATGGCTTATATAGAGAGGCATTCCTCTAATTTTTCGTCATTGCTTACGTTTTCTTCCATAATTGCATCCATCTTCTTATCTCTTCTGCCTGCAACTTCCTTGTCGTTTTTCTATGATTGCTCTCTTTCCTTTCTTACTTTTCTTTTTTCTTTGTCTGCCAATTATTTTGTCTTTGTCTTCTTTTCTTTTGTCAAATCACACTCATGTCCATTATTGGATCTTCAAAATCTTTCCTCTCTAGACTTCTTTCATCGCAGTAGTTACATTTATGAGTAGCATACTCAGCTAATAATTGGCATATCCTCTTTTTGGTTTCTATACTGTTCTCAAACTTGTTATTTTTTATTTTATCATAAAATTGGTTAAACTGATTAATATTCCTTGTATTTCTTCCTGAGGAGTAAATTAAAGTTGTTGGTCCTGAGAAATATACCCAAGCAGCTTCGTCTTCAGTCGCCAAAATCCTATTCATTTCTTGGAAGATTATATGATAGTCTTGGGACCTTATTCGAGATATTGTTTCCATAAATTCCTCATCATCATCAATATCTTCCTTTGGTTCAACAGAGTGCTCAAAGGGTTTCCTTGTTGTTCCTAATCTAATAAGATTAATTGGATGATAAAACTTGTCTGGGGTTATTTCGGCTATTGTTGAATAACATATAATAAATACCATATGCTGGGTTACAATACCGAAATAAGTTTTTACAACTCTTTTCAATGGTTCTGGTAATTCTGCAATTTCCTCCAAGCTTGCTGAGGGATAAATCGACTGAATTAAACCATGCTGATACAAGGCTTTTACTACATTGGATGGTGTTCCTTGGTGAATTATTGCTTTGTTAAAGGCATAATGGGATATATATTTGATTTTAGGAGTTTTAAAGGAAAAATGGTTAAGGTTATAAATAAGCTTCTTAAAATAAGTAAAATATTCTGACAACTTAAAGACTGGGTTTCTGGCTGGTAATTCTGCTGAGGTCTTCTTGGGTTTTGCTGTTTGGTTAGAGGTCGATGGTTGATCAGATACTGGGCTTAATGATAGTTCTTTGTGGGCTTCTTTCTCTTTTTCTTGGGCTTGATTTTTCATAATCTGGAGTAAAGGGGTTATTTTTTGTGTCAGCTCCTTTCCAACCTTATTTGGGTCTTCCTTTTCTTCCATTCCTGCTTTTAAATGTCTATTTACTTTTTCTTCCAGTTTATTTACTCTGTCCACAAGAGTATTCAGAGTATCCAACTGGTTAAAGATCTTTGTAAAACTTGCATTTATTGGATTGAGCATTAAATTCATATTTAGTTCCACCACCTGGAACCTCATATTAATTTGCTCTATTAAATTTCTCATTTCCTCAGAAATGTCATTACTTGTCGCAGTTACAGGTCTTCCTGATTCTATCTGCTCAGAAAATCAGCAATTAAATTATTCTGGCCTTTAATATATTCTATTTCATAATCATAATATGCCATATCACTTTGCCATTTAATTAACATCTTGTTACTTAATTTATTAGTTTTAATTCCTTTATCTAACCAATGTTTTACTTGAGTATTATCAGTTTTTATAACAAATTTAGTATTTACTATAAATAATTCAAATTTTTCTACTGCTTTAACAATTGCCAAAAATTCTTTCCAATTTGAATGGTACCTAGATTGAGAATCATTAAATTTTCCACTTGAGTATTTAGTAATTATTTCCTTTCCTTCATTATTCTCATGATATAAGGCTGCTCCCCAATAATTTTCTGATGCATCTGTATAAATCATCCATTTTACATTATTATCTGTAGGAATAGTTAGTTTTGGCAAATTTTGACACAATTTCTTAATTTGTTCTATAATTTTCTTTGTCTGGTCATTCCATGTCCATATACTTTTTTCTCCTGCTAACCTAGATATTTTAGCAGTTAACCTTGATAAATTAGGTATATAATTTCTAGCTTGGTTTACTAATCCTAAAAATGACTGTAATTCTTTCTTATTCCTTATTTCTGAAAATTCTAATACTTTTTTGCTTATATGTTCCTGTAATTCTATTCCTTCAGGTGAAATATATTGTCCTAAAAATCCTATTCTATTTTTTCTTAACTCTGCTTTATGTGGTGATATATTTAGTCCTTTATTCTGTCTTGTTGTATTCTATATGGTTTTACTGCTCTTAAAAAATCTGATCCTAACGTAACTTTATGTTCATTTTCAGTATTTTCTTCTACCCAAATCTTCATACTCATTATATCTCGTTTATTAAATCTTATATTTATATTTGTCTTAGTTCTTTCTTCATCTATTTCTAAATTATTTTCTGTATACTGTTCTTCAATAAAACTCTTACTTATTCCTTGGTCAATTAAAGCTTTTACTTCTTCCCATATGGCTTCTTTCTTTATCTCTAATTTTATATAGTACTTTTGTTCTGTTAAATTTATTTGCCTACTCCTAGGTCTAATTTGTGCTAAACTAGTTGTTATTGGTATTTCTGCTAACATATTTGCCTCTATATCTGAATCATTTTCAAATATATGACTTCCTGTTCTTACTATGTTTCCTCTTCTGGATTCAGGTCTAATTATTGGAAGATCTATACTTCTTCTTGGGATTTCTAATCTCCTTGGGATTTCTAGACTTCTTCGTGCTGGAGTATTATATTTATGTTTAAGTCTGGTGTATTTATTCTTAACATTCTTTGTCCTAATGTATTATTGGTTTGTATTCTTCTGGGGTTTTCTATTTGGTTTATATTAGCAGTTCTATCTAATTCTATTTGTAATTGTTCTGGGATTGTTATATTTGTTGGGTCTAATGGTATTTCTTGTAATATTGGCATAAAATTTTTATCTATAGTTATTCTTCCTTGTGATCTATTATATATCTTATGTTCATTTGTAAATACTAGTCCTATCATTGCAGTTATACTTATTGTTTTTGCTCCTCTTAACATTTGTATTCCTCCTAGTTTATGATAAACAATTATTGATTGATCTATATGTTCATCTGCTCTTGATATTGCAAAATTTGTATTTACTGTAAATTTTAATTTTTGGTATATTAGATTTCCTGTCAATATCCCTAATACACTATCCTGCACATTACTTATTATTCTTCCATCTGTTATTAGTAATTCTATAGGTGAGTTTATTCCTTCTCTAAAATATGCTTTTACTAATAATTGTACTCCTGCTATATAAATTTCTGTCACTTCATCTCTAAATGATAATCTTGAAATCTCATTTTCAATTAATGCTTTACTTACTAATGGTATTCTTAGTATTCCTTCTGTTAACGTTGATTCTATAGGATGCTTTTTCTCTAGAACTACACATGTCTTCTTTTCATTTTTATTCTTTTTTATTATTTTACTTACTCTACTTATAAATCCTTTTTCACCAGTAAATTCTTCTGGTTTCAAATCTAATTTTATACCTTTTATTTTATTATATTGTTTTTCATTGAATGTGATTCTTCGCTCACATATTCCTTCTTTACTACTTATTTGTTCATTATATTCTTCATATTCTATTTCATTATTACTACTTTGTCCTTCTTCACTAACATTCATCATATATAGTATAATATTATCTTCTTCTGACATTTCAGAATTTTCTGATTCCAATTCTGTTTCTTCTTCTACTTCCTTTAACTTATATATCTCTACATCAGACTGTTCTAATTCACTATAAATTGGTTCATTGATTTCTAAAGGTTCTAATTCCCAATTAAAAGCTTGTTCTAATATCTTCATAAATTTCTTTTCTTTAGGTTCTGGACAATTAGTACTTATATGTCCTATTTTGCCACAATTATAACATTTACATGTTCTAGGCTTTTTGCTATAATTAATTTTCTTTTCCTTTCTTAAAGTATTTTCTTGGTTTGAATTTTCTGTAAAATTTTTCTTTTGGATATTTCTTAAATTCATACTTAGTTTTTCTTCTCCATTTTTTATATTTTCTTCTCCCTGTTCTTCTTTCTTCGCATCCCCATTTATGAGGTTTTTCAAATTCTCCACATTTTAATAATAACTTATTAGTTTTATAATATTTTTTATTTCTCCATGCTCTTTTACATGCATCTGATAAATATTCTCTTAAATATTCTTCTCTTCTTCCCATTGTATCTACAAATGGTAATAATTCTATATTTCCTATGTGTTTGTAATAATCTTCCATTATAGTTTCTGAGATTAATCTAGGCAATTTTCTATAAAATAATTCTAAGTAAAATTTTTGTGTATTATAATCTTCTATTCTAGCCTCATAATAATATTTCTTAAATTCACAAATATATTGTTCTAAATATTTTGGATTTAAAGAACATATTTCTATTTGATATAATTTTTCTATTGCTCTTGTCTTTGTTGTAGTTTCATTTAAGGCTACACTTCTTCCTAAAAATTCATTTCTAATTAAAGTTTCATATTTTCTAATTAATATTGCTATATATTCCTTTCTATCATTATATGTACCTTGTTCTATATGTCTTGCATTTATTCTAAATGTTTCTGTTTTACTTTTCCACCAATTATGAACATTTCCTAGAAAACTTGCTTCTATTACAATTGGTATAAATTGTGGATTTAAACTTTTTCCTATTAAAGCTACCAAATGAGATTTACTCCATTCTTCTAATCTTTTTTCATTATCTAGATTACAATCTAAATCTAACCATATTCCCATACTTGGTATTACTCTTGTTTCATATTGTTCTAAAGGTGTTGGTGTAAATCTAGATTTAGTTGGTGTTTCAAATGAAAATTCAAAACTTTTTTGGTTTATTGGTTGTTTATGGTATAATATACTATCTTGCTCTTCTTTTTCTCTTCTTTGTCTCATTTCTTGATCTAGTTGTTGCTGTGATGTTCCTTCCTCTTTTGGTTCCATTTGTCTTTCCATATTAATCTGAAGATTTTCATCTTCTTTTATATTAATTTTTGTAGCATATTGAAATTCTTTCCTTATTTGTTCTATTTTTTCTTCCTCTTGACCCATTAGTTCTTCTATCTCATCATCATCTATATTTTCTAAAACATTCATCATGTTTATACTGATTCCCTTATTTTTCTTATCTTCTTGTTTTTCTTGTTTCTTTGGATTCATTATTTCCATTAAATAGTCTAATTCTGAACCTGTTTGGTATAATATTTCTGCTATTTTATTTGCCTCTTTTACTTCTAGTTCTTCTGTACTTATTTCTTTATTTTTTCTTTTATTTGTTATACCATGCTTTTCTTGATATTTTTCCATGTCAAATTTTTCTATTTCTTTATATATTTCCCATATATTTCTATTTATGACTTCTTGTCCCTTCTTTATTTCTTCCGATAATATTCTAGTTTGTTTTATATTTTCATCCATAGATTGTTTTAATATATTATTTTTACTTACTTCTTTTATCTCTATTTCTTCTAAAGCCTTTAACATTTCTTCCATATTCATCATATTTATTTGGGGATTTTCAATTATAGGTTCAATCTTTTTTTCTATTCCTAAAGCTTTCATTATCTGTCTTATATTTGCCTTTATATATGCTAATTCAGTAGTGTTATTGACAACTTCTTTTCTTAAATCGTATAATTTTTGTTCTAATGGCTTGGATAACTCTATTAATCTATCAACCTTATATTTCTGTTGTTCTTGGTCTATAATATTTCTAGTTTCTATTGGTAGTTTTTCTAACAAATCATTTAGATTATAAACTTGTAACAAATCTTCTATATTTGGATTAACATAACATCCTAGTTGTTTCATTATGAACATATTAGTCCAATTTACTTGGTTAAAAGTATAATCTCCATCTCCTCCTATTATAAATGGTGTAAAAATGCAATCACTTGCTTCTTCTTTATTATCATAATTCATAAAAGAACTTTCTGGTAATTTTTCTGCTTCTATTCCATACATTCTAGGCTCTATTACCTTGATAGAATTCATTCCAACAATAACAATAAAACTCGGAAAGTATGTGATAAAATATGAGAATGAAAAACAAGGATTAAGGTTTCATATTATTTAAACCAAGGGGCTCTGATACCATAACGGACAGCCTGCTATGAATACCTAAGAAGACCATTCAGGTTTTGACCAGCAATGATCCGGGTTATAGAAGATCGATCCTTGTCCTGTTTCATACAAGGAATAACTAGACTTCTCATAGAGGAAGTCATCAACAGATCTTCTCCCTTCAGACCACCCCAGCACAGTCTTCCTTCGTTTCCTACTGGAGACGTAACTGGATGGTGTTCTTAAGTATTCTTAGCAGTATGTTTTATGAAATCATAATCCCAGGTTAAATAATACTACTACCCTTAATCCTTGTTTTAGAGTTTAGTTACTCATACATTAATTGTGACTACTTCCAAAGTTGTTTCTGAATTGTAAATGAAGACGGAATAGCTAGATAGCAAAAGAGATTTTTATTTATTGTCAGGGATTACAAGAGGGTTTTTGGGGTTTGATAGCTTTCTATGCTTTAGTGATGAATGGAAGAAGACTTGACGGAAATATGTATATATTATTGGTTTTAAATGTGGTACCCTTTAGACGCCCTCGCTACCGCACATCTCACTGTTATAGTGAGTTAAGCGGTGATTACTGGGACAAATTGTCTCACCCCACGATTACTGACATTTTTGCAGGTATTCATGCACAGGCGCAAGCTTCAGGAAGGGAAATTAGGTAGTGAAGGTGATATAGGTTATTTAGAATTGTATATTGCCAATTTGTATAGGCCTGCATTCGTTTCCGCATGTATATATCTATTTATTATTTATTATCAACTAGTTTTGTTTATTTACCATGTTAGACAAATCCTTTCTAACATGGTTAGCAATAAATTATCCATGATAGCAGCTGTGCTGTATTAGTTTATTCTTTTCTATCATGGATAATATTTTAATCATTAGGATGTTCTTTTTCTAACTATGATAGAGATATTGATATTATTGAAATTCCTTTTTCTATCATAGTTAGTAAAGATATTATTGAACTAAAAGAGATGTCACAGGTTAATTAGGAAATTAGTAACAGTATGTTACAACTTGGTTATCAGTATTTGGTATACGATAACCTCGGACTGTGCTGCATTGCATGTAGATTGGCAATATACATTCTTAGTATTCCCTTCCTTATGTGCATGAATATCTGGCCTTTTGAGAGGAATATCACTCATCCCGTGGTGGGGAGAGAGTGATAAGAGAAATTGAATAGATATTGTGGAGAGATTGAGATGAACATAGAAAGAATAACAAAATAATGTTGATATGTATAAGAATTTAGGAAGAATGACGGAATAAGGATTCTATAGTGGGGTCTCGAATATAATTATGATCCGGACATAATCATAGTCGAGGCATCACAAAGGACCTTATTGGGATTAAAATAACTTGAAAATAACAAGTGATCATGAATGTAAAGTGAAATAGAAATTATTGACATTATCTCCTTGTTTGTTTTGCTGTGTGTTGAAGAGTAGGATTAATTGATGAATTGACTTGTTATGATGATTGGAATTCTATTGAAATTGTTTGATTTGCAATTTCTAACTTGATGTATGTTATTAATTGTGAAAGTTGTGTGAGAAATGTGTGCCTAATAAATTAATTGTGTAAAGGTGGTATATGTTTATATTTCAAGTAATTGGAATGTTATTGCAAATTGGTTGTGAAGTATGTCTTGTGTTATAAATATGATTTGAGTTGCTTGGAAGAAACTGTTTTCCTTGTGTGAATGATTGAGTAACAAATATTCATAATGAGTTAACTTGTTTGTATATGGCATGGGTTTCAAAAACTTTGTTAAATTTTAGAGACTTTCATAAAACTTCAACTATGTCACTTAAGGAGTTCGACCTCCTTTATTGAATTGATTTCCGATATATAATGAAAGAAAAATGATAAATAGTGTAACATTGATTTACAATAAACTAAGACATCAATGGAAGCATAATTTGTGAAAGAATAATATACATTTGAGATTACAAAAATAGTGATTTGAATGATGATATGAGAATATTAAAGAAAGCCTTGAATTCAATTAATTCAATATGCTACAAAAATCAATATAAAAGAAGATGAAAATCTTCAGATTAATATGGAAAGACAAATGGAACCAAAAGAGGAAGGAACATCACAGCAACAACTAGATCAAGAAATGAGACAAAGAAGAGAAGAAGAAGAGCAAGATAGTATATTATACCATAAACAACCAATAAACCAAAAAAGTTTTGAATTTTCATTTGAAACACCAACTAAATCTAGATTTACACCAACACCTTTAGAACAATATGAAACAAGAGTAATACCAAGTATGGGAATATGGTTAGATTTAGATTGTAATCTAGATAATGAAAAAAGATTAGAAGAATGGAGTAAATCTCATTTGGTAGCTTTAATAGGAAAAAGTTTAAATCCACAATTTATACCAATTGTAATAGAAGCAAGTTTTCTAGGAAATGTTCATGTTAGAATCTTAAGTTTTGATGAAGACTAAAATATGAAAGAATAGGTCTAGTACTTAGAAAGCAATAGAATAACACAGGATCCCAAGTAAGAGTGCAACCGGATGTGGACTTACTTCCGGATAGACTAGGACTTGGGCTCGCGGATGAATGTTTCATCCCCCAGCGGCAGCAAGTAATTCACTAGAGATTTAACTTAGTCCATGAACGCTAGATATACAAAACCTAAGACTAAGCTATGATTCAACCGGAATTGAAGTTGCTTCCTGTTAAACTTAGACTGACGCAGACTGATAAGATAGATATCACCCCAAGCGTCAGTAAGTTCACCTCGTCAAGTAAAAATGCTTCCTGTTAGACTTAGACTGGCACAGGCTGATAAAATAGAATACCCCAAGCGTCAGTGAAAAAGCCACGTCAAGTAAAATAGCCTCCTGATAGATTTTGACTGGCGCAGACTGATAGAATAGATATAACCCTAAGCGTCAGTGAGTTTACCTCGTCAAGTGAAAGTGCTTCCGATAGCTTAGTGACTAGCGCTGACTGTTGGATTGAATAGACACTGAGCGAGAGTGAGTAATAGTGAACAAAATCCTTCATCCAGTGGAAACACTTCCGGATGTAGAAGTGCTTCCTGATGCAAGGAAGACCTCTTAGACTAAGAACACTCCCACTGCATGTGACTATATGTTTCTATACTGTTAGACTAACACTCAGTGCAGCACACTCAGTAGAATTGCTTCCGGATGAGAATCTGCTTCCACAAGCAATCAGAATGTCAGAAGTTGCAGTGTCAGAATGCTTTTGTCAGAGCAGAGGTGTCAGGACTACTTTTCAGAGATAAAGCAAGTCAACCCTGCTATGCATTGATGAAGCATTTATTGAGCAAACGGTAACATGGGTTAAACGACCATATTCAAACGGCTCTCCCAACTACCAAGAGACAGATTGCTTGAAGACTATATAAAGAGACTCAAACCTCATTTATGAGGTTATCAATTATCTTTGAATATTCTTGAGAGAAGTTAGAGCGAGAAACTAAGAACATCTTCAAGCATTCAAAGCTGCCCAGAAAAAGCGAAGAGCATTTAACACTTTGAGTGATCTTATCATCTACGTATTCTGTACTCATCGTAGTTAAGTCTCTCTCTGTTATAAGAGCATTTATTGTACTTAAGTGTGTAACACCATCCGTTCTTTGAGAGAACTTAGTCAGAAAAATCCTTTAAGTGTAAAGGTTAACCCCTTGCTTGGTGTGAGGGGGAGCAAGTTAGAAAGGTTACAAGTGAGCCTGTGTAAAACTTGTTGTAAGGTTGCAAGTGATCCCGTGCAAAACTTGCGGTTGTAAGGTTTCAGGTGAACCCGATTTAAAACCTGAAGATATAGTGGAACTCTCGACCTGGGTGGTTGAGGACTGGACGTAGGTCAGGTAGACCGAACCGGTATAACTCTTGTGTCGTTTAATTTGAGCACTTATTTTTGAAGCACAATTCACCCCCCCTCTTGTGCATCCATTACGTTCATTTGGTATCAGAGCGGGTCTTTCTCACTCGATTCCAACGAATCCAGAAAGCAAAGATCCAGTAATGGATACAGATTACTCTCTGCCAGATGTCTCTATTCAACCCAACAAGCCTCCAGGCTTTGATGGGTATAACTATCCATTCTGGAAGTTTCGAATGGAGACCTATATCAAATCCAGCGACATCAGACTCTGGGACGTAATCGAACGTGGGGATCACACACCACTGGATGAGGATGGTTTTGCCAAGCAGCGATCTAGGTACACAAATGAGGACTATGCTCTAGTCCAACTAAACTACCGGGCCATGCACTACATCCAGTGTGCTCTCAGCCCTAAAGAGTTTCACAGGATCAGCCACCACAAAAATGCTAAAGATATGTGGGAGGCTCTTGAGGCTGCTCACTCTGGAACCAAGGGAGTAAAAGCGAGACGTGTTGAAATGCTGGTGGAAGAATTTCACAAATTCGCCATGCTGAGTCCCACCGAGCCTATCAGAGAGCTGGAGCTCAGGTTCACCCATCTCATCAACAATTTGGCCTCGCTGGGTAAGGATATCCCTGAAAGAGAGCAAGTGAGCAAGATTCTAAAGATCTTGAAGGGTGACTGGATCACCAAAGTGACTATTTTGCAAGAAGTGCAAGGAGAATCAACCAGCTCCATCACCGCACTATTTGGCTCTCTTGCTGAATATGAACCTACCTTGCTGGCTATGAGAGCTCCTCAACCCTTATCCAAGAACAAGAACCTTGCTCTCGTTGCTCCCAGCAAGGAGATCAATGACAATGATGAGGATGATGAGGAGGAGATGGACGATGAGGAGATGGCTATGATGGTGAGGAAATTTAGGAAATTCTTCAGAAAGAAAGGAGGCTATCAGAAAGGTGATTCCAGCCAGAAGAAGGGATACAAGAAAGAAAAGGTCTCTGTGTGTTTTGAATGCAATAAGCCTGGTCACTTCAAGGCTGAGTGTCCCAGCCTGCAGAGGTCAAAAGGCAAGGACAAAAGAAAGGCTCTTGTTTCCTCCATTTGGGTAAATAGCTCAGATGAGGAAGCAAGTGATGACGAAGAAGTTGCCAACCTCTGCCTGGTAGCTAGAGAAGAGGATGAAGAAGAATCTTCAGATCTTGACCTCACCAACGAAGATCATGAGGTAACTCTTCCTGAACTACAAGAGGCTTACAATGAGGTTCATGAAGAATTCTCTAGACTATGTAAAGCCTATAAGGTGTTGAAAACCAAAAAGGAATCACTTGAGTCCAAGGTGGACTCACTAAGTGAGGAACTAGCGGAAGCTAGAAGACTTCCGGTAGTGGATGGCCAGGGTTCTCCCCAAGTAGAACCTAACGCCCCAACACCTGAGAGCTGCCCTAATTGCAGCAAAATCTCAGAGGAAAATAACAAGCTGCAAAATGCCCTGCAGAAGTTTACCAATGGTTCAGAAATGCTAAATATACTCTTAATGAACCAAAGGGCATATAGGGATAGAACTGGATTAGGATATACTCCTAGAGGGAAGAAGTGGGTGGAACCAAAAGTAAAGCCCTACTTAAAGTTCTTCCATAAAGCCACTAGTCATAGCTCCTCACCCTTCAGCTTCTGTAACTATTGCAACAGGAAGGGACACTCCACGTCCACCTGTAATGCTAAGAAGCATGGAGCAAGTAGCTCCTACAAATGGGTCCCTAAAGGAACCAAGGCAACAAAGGATCCTCCATCTGCTAAGGAAACTAAGAGAGGACAAGGATCCCGACCTTGGAATCATTCCAAAGGGAAAACCCAAGAGTCCAGAGCCAACTCTAAGCCAGAGGCTCTAAATATTCACAAGCCCAAGGTCAAGAAGGATGACTCTAGACCAAGGGCATTGAAAACTAATGATCGAGGACCCAAGAAAGATTGGGTACCTAAGTTTACTTGATTTTTCCAGGTGTGTCTTAAAGCATCCAAGAACAAGAAATGGTATATTGACAGCGGATGCTCGAGACATATGACTGGAGACAGAGACAAGTTCAATTCTCTGGTGATCAAAGACGGAGCCACAGTGACCTTTGGAGGAAATCAAAGTGGTAAGATCACTGGAGTTGGAGAAGTTGGACCAGTCAAAGATGTCTATCTAGTGGACGGTCTCTGTCACAACCTGCTGAGCGTGAGCCAGAGCACGGACAGAGGAAACTGGGTAATATTTGATTCAAATGAGTGCTTAATAGTTGATAAGCAGGATCTGAATATAGATAAGGCCAACTTAAAATGCAAGATTAAGGCAAATAGAAATGGGAATCTATATACTTTAGACTTATGCCAACAACTAGAAGAAAAATGTTTAATATCTAGTGATGAGAATAGTTGGCTTTGGCATAAGAGACTAGCTCATGTTAATTTTACTCAACTCGACATGCTTATTAAAAGGAAGCTAGCTATAGGTATTCCATCATTTAAAGTAAAGCATGATTTTATCTGTGAATCCTGCCAAAGAGGAAAGCAAACAAAGTCCTCATTCAAAACCAAGAAGAAAGTCTCCACCAGCAGGCCCTTGGAACTAATCCACATGGATTTAGTTGGGCCAGCAAGAGTGAAGAGCTTGGGTGGAAACCTATATGCTCTAGTAGTGGTGGATGACTATTCAAGGTTCACATGGACTATGTTTCTTGCCTCTAAGCAAGATACTTTTGATGCTTTTGTTGTCCTGGCTAAGAAAGTGCAGAATGAGAGAGAGCTCAAAATCACAGCCATAAGGACAGACCATGGAGGAGAGTTTGAGAACCATAGCTTCTCAGAGCTATGTGAGCAAAACGGCATTGAACATAACTTCTCAGCTCCAAGGACTCCTCAACAAAATGGAGTAGTCGAAAGGAAGAACAGGGTTCTGACGGAGATGGCTAGAAGCATGCTCAACGAGAAAGAGGTTTCTCAAGTGTTCTGGGCGGACGCTATGAGCACTGCTTGCTATATCTCCAACAGAGCCTATGTTCGCAAGGGCTTGGATAAGACTCCATACGAGCTATACAAAGGAAGAAAGCCCAACATCAGCCACCTCAGAATATTTGGATCAAAATGCTACGTGCATAATAATGGAAAGGTAAATTTGGGTAAGTTTGATCCAAAGGCTGATATAGGTATATTCATAGGATATTCCCTTAGGAGTAAAGCATATAGGATATACAACATGAGAACTAAAACTGTAGAAGAATCCATGCATGTTGTATTTGATGAAACTCCTACATGGGGACAATCCACAGAAGATGATGAAGCACCTAATCTTCCAAAACTACCATCATCTTCCTCACCACCAAAAGAAACACCATCAAGCAATCCCAAAGAAGAAGGTGAACCCAGTGATGAACCTGGAGTGCAACACATGCCTGAGGAGGCACAGTTGCCAATAGCTAGGAGACATCACAGGGATCATCCTCTTGATCAAGTGCTTGGTGATGTTTCTTCTGGTGTCAGAACTAGAAGACAAGTTCAAAATGAAGTTGAGTTTGGAGCATTCCTATCTCAAATCGAACCAACTTCAGTTGAACAAGCTCTTGAGGATTGCGACTGGATTATTGCCATGCAGGAAGAGCTAAATCAATTTGAGAGAAGTCAAGTGTGGGAACTAGTGTTAGAATCTTAAGTTTTGATGAAGACTAAAATATAGAGGATTAAACCAAGTGCCTAGGAAGCAATAGGATAACATAGGATCCCAAGTAAGAGTGCTTCTGGGTGAAGATCTACTTCCGGATAGATTAGGACTTGCGCATGCGGATGAATGTTTTCATCCCCCAGCATCAGCAAGTAAATCACTGGGAAATAACTTAGTCCATGAGAATTAGGTACACAAAACCTTAAGACTAAGCTATGTTTCAATCGGAAGTGAGTTTGCTTCCTGTTAGACTTAGACTGGCGCAGAGCGACAGAATAGATATTACCCCAAGCGTCAGTGAGTCTACTTCCCCAAGTGAAAGCGCTTCCTGTTAGACTTAGACTGGCGCAGAGCAATAGAATAGTTATTACCCCAAGCGTCAGTAAGTCTACTTCGCCAAGTGAAAGCACTTCCTATTAGATTTAGACTGGCGCAGGTTGATAGACCAGATATAACCCCGAGCGTCAGCGGAAATGCAACATCAAGTGAAGTTGCTTCCTGTTAGATCTTGACTGGCGCAGACTGATAGAATAGATTTCACCCTAAGCGTCAGTGAATTCACCACGTCAAGTAAAAGTGCTTCCGATAGCTCAGTGACTAGCGCTGAGTGGTGGAATGAAATAGACTAAGCGAGAGCAAGTCATGGTGAACTAAATCTCTCATCAAGTGAATTTACTTCCGGATGTAGAAGTGCTTCCGGATACTCCTTAGATTTAGGGATCACCCACTGCATGAGACTATATGATTATATTGCTAAACTAACGTTCAAGTGCAGCACACTCAGTAAGGTTGCTTCCGGATGAGAAGTTGCTTCCGCAAGCAATCAGAATGTCTGAACGTTCAAAGAGATGCAGTGTCAGAATGCTTTTGTCAGAGCAGAGGTGTCAGGACTACTTTTCAGAGATAAAGCAAGTCAACCCTGCTAAACATTAATGAAGATGCACTTCTCAATGGTAACATAGGATTAACGGCTTTATTCAAACGTTCATATTCAACCTGCCACAGAAGCCTATGAAGCCGAGTATAAAAGAGACATTCATTCAGAAGAGAAGATATGGAAGAAAAAGAGAGAACAGAACAAAGTATCTGATATATCATACTCTTCATTCTACACATCTTCTACTACTCTCAGATCCAGATTTGTGATATTTTTCAGAGAGTAATTTTATTGTACTTAAGTGAGTAACATCATCCACTCTTAGAGAGAGTTAGTTTTGAGCTTAAGTGTTTAGCACAATCAGTTCATAGAGTGAACATAGTGTAAACTTACAATTTGTAAGGGGGAGCATTTAGAGGTTGTCTAAATCTCCATAGGTTGCAAGTTAGCCCGTAAAACTTGCATTTGTAAGGTTTGCAGGTGAACCCGGTGTAAAACCTGTGGGTTGTTAGGTGAACCCGTGCTCGTAAAACCTAAAGTGTAAAGGCTTCTCTTGTGCCCGGTTTAAACAAGAATAGTGGATTGAAAATCTCAGGTGGAGCCTGGGGACTGGATGTAGGTCTGGGTGACCGAACCAGGATAAATTTATGTGTGCATAAATTTACATTCAAACATTCTATTTTGCATCACATAACATACTGACTTGTGCATATCACTACTTCGTAAATATTATCACCAAGCACAAGCAGTCTTTCGAAAAGAAGATTCAAAAGATTTAATTTATTCTCTCACCCAATTCACCCCCCCCCCCTCTTGGGTAACAGCCACGTTTATCATTTGGTATCAGAGCCAGGTCACTTGTTTAAAGGATCCAACGATCTCAAGTGCAAAGACCTAGGCTGATTTGGGTTACAAAATGTTGTTTGAAGGTTTTGATCATACAATTCCACCCGTGTTAGAAAATGCTGATTTTTACTTATGGAAGGGAAGGATGAAAAGTTTTATACTATCCACTGATTTCAAAATGTGGGATGTTTTGAAAAGGACTCTGATTTCAAACCAAAAGTAAATTGGACAGAAGAGGACAAAAGCTTATTTTACTTAAACCTTAGAGCAATGCAAATTTTGCACAAAAGTTTATCTGACAATGATTACCAGAAAATTAAACATTGCTCTAGGGCTATAGATATTTGGAACACTCTTGATACTATGTATGCTTCTAACCAATTTCTGGATGTTAAGGCTGTCCAAAGCTCACTATGTGCTCCTTGTGAATCCACCGTTGATGAGCTACTGGATGGTGATGTAGTAGAAGCTAGTATCAGCAAAGAGAGAGTGGATCTCCGCCTAGAAGATTCAGAAGCTGAAGAAAATGAGGTACCTAAACTTGAAACTTCTGAATTGCAAGATATGTATAATGAGCTACATGTTGAATTCTGTAAACTTGCAAAAGAAATTCTAGGCTTAAGAAAAGGAATAGGGAACTTGAGGAACTTATTCCTTCTTCTACAACCAAGGAGTCCAAAGTCCCACTCATAAAAGAAGATTTTTCGAAAGACCCTGGGATTTCAAAAGTTAATAAACATAAAGTCTTTGAAAAAAAAACTGACCACCATACTAGTGATAAGAAATCTGATTCTGAACATCATCCCATTATCTGTCATTATTGTGGTAGAACTGGTCATATTTCTCACACATGCAATTTTAAGAGAAATTTAAATGTGAGAAATAAATATATATGGATCCCCAAAGGACAAGTAAGGTCCAGCGCTAACTATGTAGGACCCAAGTACAAATGGGTACCAAAACTGTTAGAATCTTAAGTTTTGATGAAGACTAAAATGTAGAGGATTAGACCAAGTGCCTAGGAAGCAATAGGATAACATAGGATCCCAAGTAAGAGTGCTTCCGGGTGAAGATCTACTTCCGGATAGATTAGGACTTGCGCATGCGGATGAATGTTTTCATCCCCCAGCATCAGCAAGTAAAATCACTGGGAAATAACTTAGTCCATGAGAATTAGGTACACAAAACCTTAAGACTAAGCTATGTTTCAATCGGAAGTGAAGTTGCTTCCTGTTAGACTTAGACTGGCGCAGAGCGATAGAATAGATATTACTCCAAGCGACAGTGAGTCTACTTCCCCAAGTGAAAGCGCTTCCTGTTAGAATTAGACTGGCGCAGAGCGACAGAATAGATATTACCCCAAGCGTCAGTAAGTCTACTTCCCCAAGTGAAAGCGCTTCCTGTTAGACTCAGACTGGCGCAGAGCAATAGAATAGTTATTACCCCAAGCGTCAGTAAGTCTACTTCGCCAAGTGAAAGCACTTCCTATTAGATTTAGACTGGCGCAGGTTGATAGACTAGATATAACCCCGAGCGTCAGCAGAAATGCAACATCAAGTGAAGTTGCTTCCTATTAAATCTTGACTGGCGCAGACTGATAGAATAGATTTCACCCTAAGCGTCAGTGAGTTCACTACGTCAAGTAAAAGTGCTTCCGATAGCTTAGTGACTAGCGCTGAGTGTTGGGATGAAATACACTAAGTGAGAGTGAGTTATAGTGAACCAAGATTCTTCATCTAGTAGTTTTACTTCCGGATGTAAAAATGCTTCCAGATACATCATAGACCAAATCAGAACACAGTCTAAGTAAACTACTCCCCATAGCAAACAAACTTCCCACAGCATGTACAATTCTTATATATTGCTATGTTGGACTAACCAGTATGTGCAGAACATGGTCACGCTTCCGGATGCAAATGAGCTTCCGGATGGAAAGACTCTTGACATTGGGACTCAGAGCTTAACACTTGCAGAGCAAGATTACCACTTGCGGATGAAAGATGATCATCCGTCAGCAAGAGTGCAAGAGTAAAAATCACATACTCAGAAGTCAGAATACTTTTGTCAGAGCAGAGGTGTCAGGACTACTTTTCAGAGATAAAGCAAGTCTACCCTGCTAAGCATTAATGAAGATGTACTTCTCAACGGTAACATAGGATTAACGGCACTATTCAAACGTTCATATTCAACTTGCCACCGAAGCCTATGAAGCCAAGTATAAAAGAGACATTCATTCAGAAGAGAAGACATGGAAGAAAGAGAGAGAACAGAGCAAAGTATCTGATATATCATCCTATACATCTTCTACTACTCTCAGATCCAGATTTGTGATATTTTTCAGAGAGTAATCTTATTGTACTTAAGTGAGTAACATCATCCACTCTTAGAGAGAGTTAGTTTTGAGCTTAAGTGTTTAGCACAATCAGTTCATAGAGTGAACATAGTGTAAACTTACAATTTGTAAGGGGGAGCATTTAGAGGTTGTCTAAATCTCCATAGGTTGCAAGTTAGCCCGTAAAACTTGCATTTGTAAGGTTTGCAGGTGAACCCGGTGTAAAACCTGTGGGTTGTTAGGTGAACCCGTGCTCGTAAAACCTAAAGTGTAAAGGCTTCTCTTGTGCCCGGTTTAAACAAGAATAGTGGATTGAAAATCTCAGGTGGAGCCTGGGGACTGGATGTAGGTCTGGGTGACCGAACCAGGATAAATTTATGTGTGCATAAATTTACATTCAAACATTCTATTTAGCATCACATAGCATACTGACTTGTGCATATCACTACTTCGTAAATATTATCACCAAGCACAAGCAGTCTTTCGAAAAGAAGAATCAAAAGATTTAATTTATTCTCTCACCCAATTCACCCCCCCCCTCTTGGGTGACAGCCACGTTTATCATTTGGTATCAGAGCAAGGTCACTTGTTTAAAGGATCCAACGATCTCAAGTGCAAAGACCTAGGCTGATTTGGGTTACAAAATGTGTTTTGAAGGTTTTGATCATACAATCCCACCCGTGTTAGAAAATGCTGATTTTTACTTATGGAAGGGAAGGATGAAAAGTTTTATACTATCCACTGATTTCAAAATGTGGGATGTTTTTGAAAAGGACTCTGATTTCAAACCAAAAGTAAATTGGACAGAAGAGGACAAAAGCTTATTTTACTTAAACCTTAGAGCAATGCAAATTTTGCACAAAAGTTTATCTGACAATGATTACCAGAAAATTAAACATTGCTCTAGGGCCATAGATATTTGGAACACTCTTGATACTATGTATGCTTCTAACCAATTTCTTGATGATAAGGCTGTCCAAAGCTCACTATGTGCTCCTTGTGAATCCACCGTTGATGAGCTACTGGATGGTGATGTAGTAGAAGCTAGTATCAGCAAAGAGAGAGTGGATCTCCGCCTAGTAGATTCAGAAGCTGAAGAAAATGAGGTACCTAAACTTGAAACTTCTGAATTGCAAGATATGTATAATGAGCTACATGTTGAATTCTGTAAACTTGCAAAAGAAATTCTAGGCTTAAGAAAAAGGAATAGGGAACTTGAGGAACTTATTCCTTCTTCTACAACCAAGGAGTCCAAAGTCCCAATCATAAAAGAAGACTTTTCGAAAGACCCTGAGATTTCAAAAGTTAATAAACATAGAGTCTTTGAAAAGAAAACTGACCACCATAATAGTGATAAGAAATCTGATTCTGAACATCATCCCATTATCTGTCATTATTGTGGTAGAACTGGTCATATTTCTCACACATGCAATTTTAAGAGAAATTTAAATGTGAGAAATAAATATATATGGATCCCCAAAGGACAAGTAAGGTCCAGCGCTAACTATGTAGGACCCAAGTACAAATGGGTACCAAAACTCCCTTCTAGTGCCTTACCTGTGCAGGAAAGATCAAGAGTTCCTCTTGTCCCAAAGAAGAGAACTCGTGGTGATGTCACTACTGCAACTACCTGGTTCAATCATAAGAAGCAGTGCGCTACCACAAGGAACAAAGATCTTGTCTCAGGGATAAGCTATCACAGAGTTCCATTCAACTATCCTGAGAAGGACAAAAGAGAGAGGATGTCTCAACTCACATGGAGAAAACCTGCGAATCCTGTCTCTTCTAAGAAAGTGCTTCAGGCCAAGGATAAGTATAAAAGATCTCCTTGGGTAAGCAAGGGATTATTTAAGGTTGAAGCATGCAACAGTAAAATCTCCTATGCAAATGTAAGATGGACTTATTGAGATTTTACATTAAGCATCATAAGCATGAACATGATATGGCGTATAAGATATTTCACACAATGTTCATACTCTATATGCTATCTATGACTATCATTATCAGAAGCCATGTGCATATAGTCATAGTTGATTCGCAATGCTATATCCATAGTGAATAATTTTTAAGTGCATAAGAATCACATACTTCCTACAAACTGACCAGTCAGATCCAAGTTTGGAGACTGAAAAATGGGAAAGAGAAATCATTTGCTATTTTGTAGGAAAGAAGGTACGAAGGAACAACAATTTTCATGATCATACCTGATCAGAGCAATGTATCAAATCTGAATGAGTTGTTGTTCATACTGGGCTCCGAGAGCTACTGCTCCTGAAATTAAGAAGATCAAACAAACTCTACTTGACGCAAATATGGCGTTAGTTATGAAAGCTTGATCGCTGTGGATGCACAAGAGAGAACATCAACGAGTCACTCAAAGTTAAATCTTAAGTAAGTACCATCGGAAGCAAAACTACTTCCGGATGCTCTCGTGCTGACGCTGAATGACTACTCAAGGCAACCAGGAGCGTCTGTCCAACCGGAAGCAAAATCACTTCCGAATACTCTTTTGCTAGCGCTGGATGATAATTCAATATGATCACGAGCGCCAGTGTCAGATCAAGGGACACATCACTTCAGAAAACGTTTCAACTTCCTCCATGAAACGCTGTGCCTTCTCTGAAGCAACACGTGTCATCAGGTGTGTCGTTCCAACTTAAAAACTTACGTTAACCAATGTGTGAAAATTTGAAAGAGTATGCCCATTCTATCCTCAGAAGTTTTACCTATAAATGGAAGTCATTTTCCACTTTTCACTTTTTACTACATCTTTTTCACTCGCATCATTTTCTCAGAAAAGTCTTTTCATCTTCTCCATTGTGTTCTTTATTTTTCACACTTCTTGCATTTCATCTTTATTTACACAACATTCATACAAAAATGGCCGGTACGAATGAATCCAACCCAGTCATCCAGAAAACCTCTTCTTCCAAGAAACTTAAATCGAAATCTGGGAAATCCACTCACAAGCATTCTGGTAAATCTGGGCACTATGAAGAACAACATGAAGAACTTCATGAACGCCAAGAAGGTTCTGGGCAATCACGAGGACAGGGTGAAGACATTCAGGGTCAGCCTGAAACCTCCGGTAGAATAGAACTGGCAGTGGGTTCTGAACAAGAGCGGGATGCTCAGAGAAAGGGAAAGAAAAAGAAGGTTCAATTTTCTGAGGAGCCTTCCTCCAAGAGGCAGAGGGTTGAGGAAGAAGATGATCCCACAGTCTATAGAGATGGGGCATTGGAGGGTGTATCCGCCAAATTTGAGACATCCATTCCCATCTTCAATCATGGCCTGTTCATCAATCTGGACAAGTTGGATGAACTAGGGTTTGCTCATCTGCGCCCTTACTTGGAAAAGTATATGCCTTGGCTGGGCATCAACCAGGACTACAACGTCAACGTCCTGCGAGTCTTTTGCCAATCCCTCTCAGGCAGAGCTAAGTACAGAAAGGTGGATGGGAAAGAGCAAGTCCACAAACTCTCCTTCACTGCCACTGTAAGAGGAAGAACCTTCAGGTTCACTTGGAGAACCTTGAATGAGATGATGTGAATCACAGAAGAGGATATGAATGAATGGATCTACCCTGAGTCTCACAAGTACAGCAAGGAGGAACTCGAGGAGTTGTATGGCACCAACAGCAAGAAGGTGTCCAAGATGTCTGATTCTAACAGGCTCTTGTACTACGTCTACTCCCGGATAATGACTCATAAGGAGGCAACTTCAACGAATTCACACTGCTGGACAACCCTTGGTTCCCTAGACTCCTCTCGCTCAAGCCTTTCAACCCTGGGCAGTTGATATGCCTAGAGCTTCAGCGCTGGTTAAGCAATGACAAGTCAGGGTATCTTCCCTATCCCACCATCATTGCCTTCCTTCTTGAGAAGCATCTGATCAAGGCTACATCTGCTGTGGAAGAAGAGAATGTCAAGTGTAGGCCTGTGGGAGCAACCAACGTGGCAAGGATGGGGATCAAGTATTTCAAGCCTCCTAAGCCCACTCGCTCACGCTCACAAGCCAGTAGTGCTTCTGGTACTTCAGCTCCCTCTGCATCTGGAGCAGGCGATCAGGAAGTTGACTCTCATGCTGGGCCAAGCCGTAGTGCAAGGGTTCCAGCTTCTGTTAGGGCCTTTGCAGAGGACATAAAGGAAGAGCTTTTGTTTAGACTGACTGATTCCTTGGTGGGTCCTCTCCGTGTTGAATGTGAAGCTGGCTTCCACCACCAAGGGGAGCGAATCCAACGACTTGAGGACAGAGTAGGACAACTCGAGAATCACCTTGCCAGGGTGGATGCAAAATTAGACCTCATCCTCCAGCACCTACAAATTCCCCAACCCTCATCACAAGGTAACTTACCACCTCCTCCTCCTCCTCCTCAAAACCCTCCTCCTCCTCCGCCCAACACTCAACAACCTCAGCCTCCACCACAAAATGACCAACAAGCCCCACCATCACCCAACAATGACCAACAATCCCAACCTTCACCTACCCATGACGACCAAACCCAAGACTCACCTCACAACTCTCCACGCCATTCTCCTAGAAACTTCTCATCCTCACCTTCCTCATCCTCATCCTCACCCATTCCCACACGACCAGGTGCCCCTACACGCTCTCCACTCCGCTTCTCCAACCCTACCCATCCAAGCCCTAGACCCATAGGATCTGAAACAGCCATTCACCCCCTCAGCCAACCATACGGCGAGTATCCCCGCCTTCAACCACTCTCCGATGACCATTTACCCTTTACCCCTGACTCCGCCAACTACAAAGAATACTCCTCCACTCATCCTTATGGGGATATCTTTGTCACCACCAGCTGCTTCCCCGACCCTCCTCAAACTCCTGAACACCTATCCTCTCCCACATCCTCCACCTCTACCCTCTCACCCTCCCCTCCCAAGAAATTTGGTCCTGAACCACCTCCATCCTCCTCCACATCCACTCCATCCCTGGCACTCACCCCTGTTGATGATGACAAAAGGGGGAGAAATGTTATGTCTACTCTTCGCCTAAGTATGGCCACAAGGGATGCCCTCAGCCAGCCTTCACTCTGGATTGATGAAGATATCACGGCCGCCCTGCGTCGTGCATATGAGTCTCAGAGGCTGAGTGGTGCAGAGAGCCTTATAAGAGGAGAGGCCCTCCGTCTCATGGAGCAGAAGAGAACAGCTGAGCAAGGATCACATTTGGAGATGATTGTGTTTGGACAGAATGAACAATCCTCACAATCTGAGTCATCATCAGAGCCTCCTCCAAATAAAACAAGTAGAGAGATGGTTGAGGAGATCATAATGAAGTGGGGACTGAAGAGACCCAACCATCCTCCCATTGTGATAGCCAAGCCTGTTCCTGCATCCTCTGGGCAAGAGTCTGAGATCCCTTCATCTGAGCAATCTTCTGATCCTCCTCCCTCGTCTGAGCCAGCCGACAGATTCAGTGCACCCAGAAAGAAGGCTGTTGCTAGGAAACGTGCCAGAAAGTTAATTGCCACCACTGAATCTGATGAGTCTGAGGAGGAGACTCCATCTGACCTACCTGAGCAAGGAACTTCATCTGCTCAGGTTGTGCAAGAAAATCCAGTGGTCCAAGCGGTTCCAATTCTGAAGGAAGTCAAATTGGAAATTGAAGACATGACTCCTGAAGAATTGAGAAGTATGGATTCACTGACAAGCTATCCTTTGGTCAGATGGCTTGCCTCGATGCTGAAAGAGCAAGTGCCATGCCCACTCCTCCAATTAGCAAAAGCAAAGGGAAGAGCAAAGGGAAAGGGAAAAGGAAAGCCCAAGAAGTTGAAGAGGATTCCAACTTCTCTGCATGGAATGTAAGAATCCGGGCTGTACACTATCCCAATGGAGAAGTCTGCTACTTCGACGATGCTACAGGTTTCCCTGGGTATGAAGAAGTGGAGAACATGAAAAGGGCATACGAGGAGTCCATTGAATCAGAAAGGCTCAGAAGGGAAAAAGAGGAAAAAGAGCTTCAAGAGATCATTGCCCAGATAAACCAGAGTGAGCGTGAGGAAAATGAAGAGAGACAGAAAGAGAGGGAAAAGAAAAAGAGACACAGACTCTAACCCCCAATCCAAATAGTTTTGTTGATTTTGTTTTCATGCATATCTTCATTCATACTTAGTGAAATTTATTTGTATACATTCTTTACTTGTATATGTTATTTGATTGTATAACTCTGACTTGTAACTTCTGCTTGTCAATAATATTTGTCTGAGTTACTCGCTCTTAACTATTGCTTTTATTCTTCAGCTAATCCTTTCATATAAACTTAATTAATAGAACTAGGTTTGTCATCATCAAAAAGGGGGAGAATGTTAGAATCTTAAGTTTTGATGAAGACTAAAATGTAGAGGATTAGACCAAGTGCCTAGGAAGCAATAGGATAACATAGGATCCCAAGTAAGAGTGCTTCCGGGTGAAGATCTACTTCCGGATAGATTAGGACTTGCGCATGCGGATGAATGTTTTCATCCCCCAGCATCAGCAAGTAAAATCACTGGGAAATAACTTAGTCCATGAGAATTAGGTACACAAAACCTTAAGACTAAGCTATGTTTCAATCGGAAGTGAAGTTGCTTCCTGTTAGACTTAGACTGGCGCAGAGCGATAGAATAGATATTACTCCAAGCGACAGTGAGTCTACTTCCCCAAGTGAAAGCGCTTCCTGTTAGAATTAGACTGGCGCAGAGCGACAGAATAGATATTACCCCAAGCGTCAGTAAGTCTACTTCCCCAAGTGAAAGCGCTTCCTGTTAGACTCAGACTGGCGCAGAGCAATAGAATAGTTATTACCCCAAGCGTCAGTAAGTCTACTTCGCCAAGTGAAAGCACTTCCTATTAGATTTAGACTGGCGCAGGTTGATAGACTAGATATAACCCCGAGCGTCAGCAGAAATGCAACATCAAGTGAAGTTGCTTCCTATTAAATCTTGACTGGCGCAGACTGATAGAATAGATTTCACCCTAAGCGTCAGTGAGTTCACTACGTCAAGTAAAAGTGCTTCCGATAGCTTAGTGACTAGCGCTGAGTGTTGGGATGAAATACACTAAGTGAGAGTGAGTTATAGTGAACCAAGATTCTTCATCTAGTAGTTTTACTTCCGGATGTAAAAATGCTTCCAGATACATCATAGACCAAATCAGAACACAGTCTAAGTAAACTACTCCCCATAGCAAACAAACTTCCCACAGCATGTACAATTCTTATATATTGCTATGTTGGACTAACCAGTATGTGCAGAACATGGTCACGCTTCCGGATGCAAATGAGCTTCCGGATGGAAAGACTCTTGACATTGGGACTCAGAGCTTAACACTTGCAGAGCAAGATTACCACTTGCGGATGAAAGATGATCATCCGTCAGCAAGAGTGCAAGAGTAAAAATCACATACTCAGAAGTCAGAATACTTTTGTCAGAGCAGAGGTGTCAGGACTACTTTTCAGAGATAAAGCAAGTCTACCCTGCTAAGCATTAATGAAGATGTACTTCTCAACGGTAACATAGGATTAACGGCACTATTCAAACGTTCATATTCAACTTGCCACCGAAGCCTATGAAGCCAAGTATAAAAGAGACATTCATTCAGAAGAGAAGACATGGAAGAAAGAGAGAGAACAGAGCAAAGTATCTGATATATCATCCTATACATCTTCTACTACTCTCAGATCCAGATTTGTGATATTTTTCAGAGAGTAATCTTATTGTACTTAAGTGAGTAACATCATCCACTCTTAGAGAGAGTTAGTTTTGAGCTTAAGTGTTTAGCACAATCAGTTCATAGAGTGAACATAGTGTAAACTTACAATTTGTAAGGGGGAGCATTTAGAGGTTGTCTAAATCTCCATAGGTTGCAAGTTAGCCCGTAAAACTTGCATTTGTAAGGTTTGCAGGTGAACCCGGTGTAAAACCTGTGGGTTGTTAGGTGAACCCGTGCTCGTAAAACCTAAAGTGTAAAGGCTTCTCTTGTGCCCGGTTTAAACAAGAATAGTGGATTGAAAATCTCAGGTGGAGCCTGGGGACTGGATGTAGGTCTGGGTGACCGAACCAGGATAAATTTATGTGTGCATAAATTTACATTCAAACATTCTATTTAGCATCACATAGCATACTGACTTGTGCATATCACTACTTCGTAAATATTATCACCAAGCACAAGCAGTCTTTCGAAAAGAAGAATCAAAAGATTTAATTTATTCTCTCACCCAATTCACCCCCCCTCTTGGGTGACAGCCACGTTTATCAAAAACTCCCTTCTAGTGCCTTACCTGTGCAGGGAAGATCAAGAGTTCCTCTTGTCCCAAAGAAGAGAACTCGTGGTGATGTCACTACTGCAACTACCTGGTTCAATCATAAGAAGCAGTGCGCTACCACAAGGAACAAAGACCTTGTCTCAGGAATAAGCTATCACAGAGTCCCATTCAACTATCCTGAGAAGGACAAAGAGAGAGGATGTCTCAACTCACATGGAGAAAACCTGCGAATCCTGTCTCTCCTAAGAAAGTGCTTCAGGCCAAGGATAAGTATAAAAGATCTCCTTGGGTAAGCAAGGGATTATTTAAGGTTGAAGCATGCAACAGTAAAATCTCCTATGCAAATGTAAGATGGACCTATTGAGATTTTACATTAAGCATCATAAGCATGAACATGATATGGCTTATAAGATATTTCACACAATGTTCATACTCTACATGCTATCTATGACTATCATTATCAGAAGCCATGTGCATATAGTCATAGTTGATTCGCAATGCTATATTCATAGTGAATAATTCTTAAGTGCATAAGAATCACATACTTCCTACAAACTGACCAGTCAGATCCAAGTTTGGAGACTGAAAAATGGGAAAGAGAAATCATTTGCTATTCTGTAGGAAAGAAGGTACGAAGGAACAACAATTTTCATGATCATACCTGATCAGAGCAATGTATCAAATCTGAATGAGTTGTTGTTCATACTGGGCTCCGAGAGCTACTGCTCCTGAAATTGAGAAGATCAAACAAACTCTACTTGACGCAAATATGGCTTTAGTTATGAAAGCTTGATCGCTGTGGATGCACAAGAGAGAACATCAACGAGTCACTCAATGTTAAATCTTAAGTAAGTACCATCAGAAGCAAAACTACTTCCGGATGCTCTCGTGCTGACGCTGAATGACTACTCAAGGCAACCAGGAGCGTCTGTCCAACCGGAAGCAAAATCACTTCCGGATGCTCTTTTGCTAGCGCTGGATGATAATTCAATATGATCAAGAGCGCCAGTGTCAGACCAAGGGACACACCACTTCAGAAAACGTTTCAACTTCCTCTATGAAACGTTGTGCCTTCTCTGAAGCAACACGTGTCATCAGGTGTGTCGTTCCAACTTAAAAAACTTACGTTACCCAATGTGTGAAAATTTGAAAGACTATACCCATTCTATCCTCAGAAGCTTTACCTATAAGTAGATGTAACTTTTCACCTTCACTTTTTACTTGCATTATTTTCACTCGCATCTTTTCTCTGAAAAATTTACTTCATCTTCTTCATTGCGTTCTTCATTTTTACACACTTCTCGCATTTCATCTTTATTTTCACAACATTCATACAAAAAAATGGCCGGTACGAATGAACCCAACCCAGTCATCCAGAAAACCTCCTCTTCTAAGAAAAATAAATCGAAATCTGGGAAATCCTCTCACAGACATTCTGGTAAATCTGGGCACCATGAAGAACAACATGAAGAACATCATGAACGCCAAGAAGGTTCTGGGCAATCACGGGGACAGGGTGAAGACGTTCAGGGTCAGCCTAGAATAGAACAGGCAGTGGGTTCTGAACAAGAGCGGGATGCTCAGGGAAAGGGAAAGAAAAAGAAGGTTCATTTTTCTGAGGAGCCTTCCTCCAAGAGGCAGAGGGTTGAGGAAGAAGATGATCTCACAGTTTATAGAGATGGGGCTTTGGAGAGTGTATCCGCCAAATTTGAGACATCCATTCCCATCTTCAATCATGGCCTGTTCATCAATCTGGACAAGTTGGATGAACTAGGGTTTGCTCATCTGCGCCCTTACTTGGAAAAGTATATGCCTTGGCTGGGCATCAACCAGGACTACAACGTCAACGTCCTGCGAGTCTTTTGCCAATCCCTCTCAGGCAGAGCTAAGTACAGGAAGGTGGATGGGAAGGAGCAAGTCCACAAACTCTCCTTCACTGCCACTGTAAGAGGAAGAACCTTCAGGTTCACTTGGAGAACCCTGAATGAGATGATGGGAATCACAGAAGAGGATATGAATGAATGGATCTACCCTGAGTCTCACAAGTACAGCAAGGAGGAACTCGAGGAGTTGTATGGCACCAACAGCAAAAAGGTGTCCAAGATGTCTGATTCTAACAGGCTCTTGTACTACATCTACTCCCGGATAATGACTCATAAGGGAGGCAACTTCAACGAGTTCACACTGCTGGACAACCCTTGGTTCCCTAGACTCCTCTCGCGCAAGCCTTTCAACCCTGGGCAGTTGATATGCCTAGAGCTTCAGCGCTGGTTAAACAATGACAAGTCAGGTTATCTTCCCTATCCCACCATCATTGCCTTCCTCCTTGAGAAGCATCTGATCAAGGCTACATCTGCTGTGGAAGAGGAGAATGTCCAGTGTAGGCCTGTGGGAGCAACCAATGTGGCAAGGATGGGGATCAAGTATTTCAAGCCTCCTAAGCCCACTCGCTCACACTCACAAGCCGGTAGTGCTTCTGGTACTTCAGCTCCCTCTGCATCTGGAGCAGGCGATCAGGAAGTTGACTCTCATGCTGGGCCAAGCCGTAGTGCAAGGGTTCCAGCTTCTGTTAGGGCCTTTGCAGAGGACATAAAGGAAGAGCTTCTGTTGAGACTGACTGATTCCTTGGTGGGTCCTCTCCGTGTTGAATGTGAAGCTGGCTTCCACCACCAAGGGGAGCGAATTCAGCGGCTTGAGGACAGAGTAGGACAACTTGAGAATCACCTTGCCAGGGTGGATGCAAAATTAGACCTCATCCTCCAGCACCTACAAATTCCCCAACCTTCATCACAAGGTAACTTACCACCTTCACCTCCTCCTCCTCCTCAAAACCCTCCTCCTCCTCCTAATCACCCTCAACTACCACCTCCTCCTCCGCCTAACACTCAACAACCTCAGCCTCCACCACAAAATGACCAACAAGCCCCACCATCACCCAACAATGACCAACAATCCCAACCTTCACCTACTCATGACCACCAAACCCAAGATTCACCTCACAACTCTCCACGCCTTTCCCCTAGAAACTTCTCATCCTCACCTTCATCATCCTCATCCTCGCCCATTCCCACACGACCAGGTGCCCCTACACGCTCTCCACTCCGCTTCTCCAACCCAACTCATCAAAGCCCTAGACCCATAGGATCTGAAACAGCCATTCACCCCCTCAGCCAACCATACGGCGAGTATCCCCGCCTTCAACCACTCTCCGATGACCATTTACCCTTTACCCCTGACTCCGCCAATTACAAAGCATACTCCTCCACTTATCCCTATACGGATCTCTTTGTCACCTCCAGTTGCTTCCCCGACTCTCCTCAAACTCCTGAACACCTATCCTCTCCCACATCCTCTACCTCTACCCTATCACCCTCCCCTCCCAAGAAATTTGGCCCTGAACCACCTCCATCCTCCTCCACATCCACTCCATCCCTGGCACACACCCTGTTGATGATGACAAAAGGGGGAGAAATGTTATGTCCACTCTTCGTCTAAGCATGGCCACAAGGGATGCCCTCAGCCAGCCATCACTCTGGATTGATGAAGATATCACGGCCGCCCTGCGTCGTGCATATGAGTCTCAGAGGCTGAGTGGTGCAGAGAGCCTTATAAGAGGAGAGGCCGTCCGGTCCATGCAGCAGAAGAAAGCGGCTGAGCAAGGACCACAATGGGATATGGTTGTGTATGGGCAGAATGAACAATCCTCACAATCTGAGTCATCATCGGAGCCTCCTCCAAATAAAACAAGTAGAGAGATGGTTGAGGAGATCATAATGAAGTGGGGACTGAAGAGACCCAACCATCCTCCCATTGTGATAGCCAAGCCTGTTCCTGCATCCTCTGGGCAAGAGTCTGAGGTCCCTTCATCTGAGCAATCTTCCGATCCTCCTCCCTCATCTGAACCAGCAGCCGGATTCAGTGTACCCAGAAAGAAGGCCGTTGCTAGGAAACGTGCCAGAAAGTTCGTTGCCACCACTGAATCTGATGAGTCTGAGGAAGAGACTCCATCTGACCTACCTGAGCAAGGAACTTCATCTGCTCAGGTTGTGCAAGAAAATCCAGTGGTCCAAGCGGTTCCAATTCTGAAGGAAGTCAAATTGGAAATTGAGGACATGACTCCTGAAGAATTTGAGAAGTATGGATTCACTGACAAGCTATCCTTTGGTCAGATGGCTTGCCTCGATGCTGAAAGAGCAAGTGCCATGCCCACTCCTCCAATTAGCAAAAGCAAAAGGAAGAGCAAAGGGAAAGGAAAACGGAAAGTCCAGGAAGTTGAGGAAGATCCCAACTTCCCTGTATGGAATGTGAGAATCCGGGCTGTCCACTATCCCAATGGAGAGATCTCCTACTTCGATGATGCTACAGGTTTCCCTGGGTATGAAGAAGTGGAGAACATGAAAAGGGCATACGAGGAGTCCATTGAATCAGAAAGGCTCAGAAGGGAAAAAGAGAAAAAGAGCTTCAAGAGATCATTGCTCAGATAAACCAGAGTGAACGTGAGGAAAATGAAGAGAGACAGAAAGAGAGGGAAAAGAAAAAGAGACACAAACTCTAACCCCCAATCCAAATATTTTTGTTGATTTTGTTTTCATGCATATTTTCATTCATAATTAGTGAAATTTATTTGTATACATTCTTTACTTGTATATGTTATTTGATTACATAACTCTGACTTGTAACCTCTGCTTGTCAATAATATTTGTCTGAGTTACTTGTTGTTATCCATTGCTTTTATTCTCTTGATAATCCTTCCTTAGGAACTTAATCGATAAAACTAGGTTTGTCATCATCAAAAAGGGGGAGAATGTTAGAATCTTAAGTTTTGATGAAGACTAAAATATAGAGGATTAAACCAAGTGCCTAGGAAGCAATAGGATAACATAGGATCCCAAGTAAGAGTGCTTCTGGGTGAAGATCTACTTCCGGATAGATTAGGACTTGCGCATGCGGATGAATGTTTTCATCCCCCAGCATCAGCAAGTAAATCACTGGGAAATAACTTAGTCCATGAGAATTAGGTACACAAAACCTTAAGACTAAGCTATGTTTCAATCGGAAGTGAGTTTGCTTCCTGTTAGACTTAGACTGGCGCAGAGCGACAGAATAGATATTACCCCAAGCGTCAGTGAGTCTACTTCCCCAAGTGAAAGCGCTTCCTGTTAGACTTAGACTGGCGCAGAGCAATAGAATAGTTATTACCCCAAGCGTCAGTAAGTCTACTTCGCCAAGTGAAAGCACTTCCTATTAGATTTAGACTGGCGCAGGTTGATAGACCAGATATAACCCCGAGCGTCAGCGGAAATGCAACATCAAGTGAAGTTGCTTCCTGTTAGATCTTGACTGGCGCAGACTGATAGAATAGATTTCACCCTAAGCGTCAGTGAATTCACCACGTCAAGTAAAAGTGCTTCCGATAGCTCAGTGACTAGCGCTGAGTGGTGGAATGAAATAGACTAAGCGAGAGCAAGTCATGGTGAACTAAATCTCTCATCAAGTGAATTTACTTCCGGATGTAGAAGTGCTTCCGGATACTCCTTAGATTTAGGGATCACCCACTGCATGAGACTATATGATTATATTGCTAAACTAACGTTCAAGTGCAGCACACTCAGTAAGGTTGCTTCCGGATGAGAAGTTGCTTCCGCAAGCAATCAGAATGTCTGAACGTTCAAAGAGATGCAGTGTCAGAATGCTTTTGTCAGAGCAGAGGTGTCAGGACTACTTTTCAGAGATAAAGCAAGTCAACCCTGCTAAACATTAATGAAGATGCACTTCTCAACGGTAACATAGGATTAACGGCTTTATTCAAACGTTCATATTCAACCTGCCACAGAAGCCTATGAAGCCGAGTATAAAAGAGACATTCATTCAGAAGAGAAGATATGGAAGAAAAAGAGAGAACAGAACAAAGTATCTGATATATCATACTCTTCATTCTACACATCTTCTACTACTCTCAGATCCAGATTTGTGATATTTTTCAGAGAGTAATTTTATTGTACTTAAGTGAGTAACATCATCCACTCTTAGAGAGAGTTAGTTTTGAGCTTAAGTGTTTAGCACAATCAGTTCATAGAGTGAACATAGTGTAAACTTACAATTTGTAAGGGGGAGCATTTAGAGGTTGTCTAAATCTCCATAGGTTGCAAGTTAGCCCGTAAAACTTGCATTTGTAAGGTTTGCAGGTGAACCCGGTGTAAAACCTGTGGGTTGTTAGGTGAACCCGTGCTCGTAAAACCTAAAGTGTAAAGGCTTCTCTTGTGCCCGGTTTAAACAAGAATAGTGGATTGAAAATCTCAGGTGGAGCCTGGGGACTGGATGTAGGTCTGGGTGACCGAACCAGGATAAATTTATGTGTGCATAAATTTACATTCAAACATTCTATTTTGCATCACATAACATACTGACTTGTGCATATCACTACTTCGTAAATATTATCACCAAGCACAAGCAGTCTTTCGAAAAGAAGATTCAAAAGATTTAATTTATTCTCTCACCCAATTCACCCCCCCCCTCTTGGGTAACAGCCACGTTTATCAACTAGTCCCAAGGCCGTCTCATCAATCCATAGTGGGGACCAAGTGGGTCTTTAAAAACAAACTGGATGAGACAGGTCAAATCACCAGAAACAAAGCCAGACTAGTAGCCAAAGGATACAACCAAGAAGAAGGCATTGACTATGAAGAAACTTTTGCTCCAGTCGCTAGACTTGAAGCAATAAGGATTCTTCTAGCCTTTGCATCCATGAAAGGCTTTAGATTATATCAAATGGATGTAAAGAGTGCATTTCTTAATGGTTATATTAAAGAAGAGGTATATGTAGAACAACCTCCTGGCTTTGAGGACCATAAGCACCCCAAACATGTGTATAGATTAAAGAAAGCCTTATATGGCCTAAAACAAGCTCCTCGAGCTTGGTATGAGAGACTCAGCAGCTTTTTGCTGGGCAAGGGTTTCTCAAGAGGCAAATTAGATAATACACTGTTTATCCTCCACAAAGATAGAGATATGTTAATTGTCCAAATTTATGTTGATGATATTATATTTGGGGCAACTAACGAGAAGCTTTGTGAAGATTTCTCTAAGACTATGCAGGGTGAATTTGAGATGTCAATGATGGGAGAACTAACATTCTTCCTAGGCCTGCAAATCAAACAGAAGAAGAATGGAATCTTCATCTCCCAAACTAAGTACTGCAGAGAACTACTCAAAAAGTTTGGGATGGATGAATGCAAGGAGTATGACACTCCTATGAGCACCACTGCCGCACTCGACGCTGACGCAAAGGGTAAATCTGTCAGCCTGCCCATGTATAGGGGAATGATAGGTTCCCTCTTATACTTAACAGCGAGTAGGCCTGACATTCAATTTAGTGTAGGCATGTGTGCTAGGTTTCAAGCCAACCCCAAGGAGTCACACTTAACATGCGTTAAACGTATTTTGAGATACCTTGAGGGAACACAAGAACTTGGTCTTTGGTATCCCAGAGGTAACCAAGAGTTCTTGTGGGCTTACTCTGATTCTGACCATGCAGGTTATAAGACTGATAGAAAGAGCACCAGTGGACAATGCGCCTTCCTTGGTGGTTGTCTGGTGACTTGGGCTAGCAAAAAGCAAACCTGTGTGTCTTTGTCATCCACTGAGGCAGAATACATTGCTGCAGCAAGTTGTTGTGCTCAAGTGCTATGGCTGAAGAACCAGTTGAGAGATCTTGGCTTGGAGTTCCCTGAGGCACCTATTCTCTGTGACAACACAAGCACTATCAGCCTCGCCAAGAATCCAGTTCAGCACACTAGGACAAAGCACATTGACGTCAGACATCACTTCATCAGAGACCATGTTCAAAAGAAGGATGTCAAGGTGCAGTTTGTCCCCACACAACAACAGCTTGCTGACATCTTCACCAAGCCTCTGGGTTTGACCAATTTACTTTCATTAGAGGTGATTTGGGAATGGTAAACCCAAATGAAGTGTAAATTCTATTCATTATACTTGAGTGTTTATCAATTACAGCAATACTAACTTAGGCATCGGAGTGCCAATATATGTTTTTGCAGGTACTCAATGTTAAATCTTAAGCAAGTGCAACCGGAAGCAAAACCACTTCCGGATGATCACTCACTGACACTGGATGATCAAGCCAAGAGAGCGCCAGCACTAGTCAAGAGACACGTCACTTCAGAAAACTCTTCAACTTCCCAAAAGAGACGTTATGTCTTCTCTGGTAATGTGAGGCAACACGTGTCATCAGGTGTGTCGTTCCAACTTGAGTTGTTTACGCTACCCAATGTGTGAAAATGTGAAAAAGCATGACCATTTTAACCTTAGTAACTGTACCTATAAATAGGACATCATTTTTCACTTTCACTTTTCACTTATACTTACAAATTCTTTGCATACAAAACTCTTCATCTTCTTCTATGTTCTTCATTTTCTTCGCATTTTACCACAAACCTGCACAAAAATGGCCGGATCCCATGAAACAAACCCAGTTTCAAAGAAACCTTCCTCATCTAAGAAACACAAGTCAAAATCTGGGAAATCAAGCCATAAACATTCTGGAAAATTTGGGCATCGTGAAGAACATCGCAATGAACATCAAGAACACCATGAAGTTTTCTGGGCAGAATACACCGGGGCAGAATGAAAATATTCAAGGTCAGCCTGAAACTTCTGGTAGAATGGCAGAACAGTTAGTGGTTTCTAAGCAAGAGAAGCTTGATAAGAAGAGGAAGTCCATTCCTAAGGAAGAGGCTGCGGCGATCAAATATGCCGGAAATGCATGGTACAAGTACCAACTTCTGTTAGGGCCTTTGAAGAAGAGCTTCCTTTTAGGCTGCCTGAGTCCTTGGTAAGTCCTCCCCGTGCTAAGTATGACGCTGGGAACGAATCCAGCAGCTTGAGGACAGAATGTGCCAAGTCGAGAATCATCTTGCCAAGATCTCACCCTCAGCCACCACCTCAAAATGACCACCAATCCCAACCCTCACCTTCTCATAACCAACAAACCCAAAAACTCACCACAACGAACCCACCCCTCACTCCAATCCTATTAACCCCAACTCTAGACCAAACTCCATCCCTGGCCCCCACCTTCCTTGATGATGCCAAAAGGGGGAGAGATGTGATGTCCACTCTGCACTCGTCAATGAACACAAGGATGTCCTCAGCCAGCCCTGGAAATTGAAGACTTGACTCTTGAGGAATCCATTGAGTCTGAGAGACTCAGAAGAGAGAGGGATGAAGAAGAGCTTCAGCGGATAATTGACCAGAATGTTCATGAGGTCGAGCTAGCCAAACTACAAAAGGAAAAGGAAGAGAGACAAGAGGAGAGTGAGAGGAAAAAGAAACAAAAACCCCAAACCCCCAATCCAAAAACCTTTTAACTTGAAATTTTCTTGTTTTGTTTTCATGCATATTTTTATTCATACTTAGTGAAATTTATTTACTTGTATATGTTATTTGATTGTGTAACTCTGACTTGTAACTTATGTTTATCAATAATATTTGTCTCAGTTACTTGTTCTTATCTATTGCTTTTGTTTTCCTGTTAACCCTTTCATATGGACTTAATCGAGAAATAGTTAAATACTGAGTTTGTCATCATCAAAAAGGGGGAGAATGTTAGAATCTTAAGTTTTGATGAAGACTAAAATATGAAAGAATAGGTCTAGTACTTAGAAAGCAATAGAATAACACAGGATCCCAAGCAAGAGTGCAACCGGATGTGGACTTACTTCCGGATAGACTAGGACTTGGGCTCGCGGATGAATGTTTCATCCCCCAGCGGCAGCAAGTAATTCACTAGAGATTTAACTTAGTCCATGAACGCTAGATATACAAAACCTAAGACTAAGCTATGATTCAACCGGAATTGAAGTTGCTTCCTGTTAAACTTAGACTGACGCAGACTGATAAGATAGATATCACCCCAAGCGTCAGTAAGTTCACCTCGTCAAGTAAAAATGCTTCCTGTTAGACTTAGACTGGCACAGGCTGATAAAATAGAATACCCCAAGCATCAGTGAAAAAGCCACGTCAAGTAAAATAGCCTCCTGATAAAATATAACCTGTTACGGACAGCCTGCTATGAATACCTAAGAAGACCATTCAGGTTTTGACCAGCAATGATCCGGGTTATAGAAGATCGATCCTTGTCCTGTTTCATACAAGGAATAACTAGACTTCTCATAGAGGAAGTCATCAACAGATCTTCTCCCTTCAGACCACCCCAGCACAGTCTTCCTTCGTTTCCTACTGGAGACGTAACTGGATGGTGTTCTTAAGTATTCTTAGCAGTATGTTTTATGAAATCATAATCCCAGGTTAAATAATACTACTACCCTTAATCCTTGTTTTAGAGTTTAGTTACTCATACCTTAATTGTGACTACTTCCAAAGTTGTTTCTGAATTGTAAATGAAGACGGAATAGCTAGATAGCAAAAGAGATTTTTATTTATTGTCAGGGATTACAAGAGGGTTTTTGGGGTTTGATAGCTTTCTATGCTTTCGATGCCCCCTCTTATGCTAGTTACATGGCTTATATAGAGAGGCATTCCTCTCATTTTTCGTCATTGCTTACGTTTTCTTCCATAATTGCATCCATCTTCTTATCTCTTCTGCCTGCAACTTCCTTGTCGTTTTTCTATGATTGCTCTCTTTCCTTTCTTACTTTTCTTTTTTCTTTGTCTGCCAATTATTTTGTCTTTGTCTTCTTTTCTTTTGTCAAATCACACTCATGTCCATTATTGGATCTTCAAAATCTTTCCTCTCTGGACTTCTTTCATCGCAGTAGTTACATTTATGAGTAGCATACTCAGCTAATAATTGGCATATCCTCTTTTTGGTTTCTATACTGTTCTCAAACTTGTTATTTTTTATTTTATCATAAAATTGGTTAAACTGATTAATATTCCTTGTATTTCTTCCTGAGGAGTAAATTAAAGTTGTTGGTCCTGAGAAATATACCCAAGCAGCTTCGTCTTCAGTCGCCAAAATCCTATTCATTTCTTGGAAGATTATATGATAGTCTTGGGACCTTATTCGAGATATTGTTTCCATAAATTCCTCATCATCATCAATATCTTCCTTTGGTTCAACAGAGTGCTCAAAGGGTTTCCTTGTTGTTCCTAATCTAATAAGATTAATTGGATGATAAAACTTGTCTGGGGTTATTTCGGCTATTGTTGAATAACATCTAATAAATACCATATGCTGGGTTACAATACCGAAATAAGTTTTTACAGCTCTTTTCAATGGTTCTGGTAATTCTGCAATTTCCTCCAAGCTTGCTGAGGGATAAATCGACTGAATTAAACCATGCTGATACAAGGCTTTTACTACATTGGATGGTGTTCCTTGGTGAATTATTGCTTTGTTAAAGGCATAATGGGATATATATTTGATTTTAGGAGTTTTAAAGGAAAAATGGTTAAGGTTATAAATAAGCTTCTTAAAATAAGTAAAATATTCTGACAACTTAAAGACTGGGTTTCTGGCTGGTAATTCTGCTGAGGTCTTCTTGGGTTTTGCTGTTTGGTTAGAGGTCGATGGTTGATCAGATACTGGGCTTAATGATAGTTCTTTGTGGGCTTCTTTCTCTTTTTCTTGGGCTTGATTTTTCATAATCTGGAGTAAAGGGGTTATTTTTTGTGTCAGCTCCTTTCCAACCTTATTTGGGTCTTCCTTTTCTTCCATTCCTGCTTTTAAATGTCTATTTACTTTTTCTTCCAGTTTATTTACTCTGTCCACAAGAGTATTCAGAGTATCCAACTGGTTAAAGATCTTTGTAAAACTTGCATTTATTGGATTGAGCATTAAATTCATATTTAGTTCCACCACCTGGAACCTCATATTAATTTGCTCTATTAAATTTCTCATTTCCTCAGAAATGTCATTACTTGTCGGAGTTACAGGTCTTCCTGATTCCATCTGCTCAGAAAATCAGCAATTAAATTATTCTGGCCTTTAATATATTCTATTTCATAATCATAATATGCCATATCACTTTGCCATTTAATTAACATCTTGTTACTTAATTTATTAGTTTTAATTCCTTTATCTAACCAATGTTTTACTTGAGTATTATCAGTTTTTATAACAAATTTAGTATTTACTATAAATAATTCAAATTTTTCTACTGCTTTAACAATTGCCAAAAATTCTTTCCAATTTGAATGGTACCTAGATTGAGAATCATTAAATTTTCCACTTGAGTATTTAGTAATTATTTCCTTTCCTTCATTATTCTCATGATATAAGGCTGCTCCCCAATAATTTTCTGATGCATCTGTATAAATCATCCATTTTACATTATTATCTGTAGGAATAGTTAGTTTTGGCAAATTTTGACACAATTTCTTAATTTGTTCTATAATTTTCTTTGTCTGGTCATTCCATGTCCATATACTTTTTTCTCCTGCTAACCTAGATATTTTAGCAGTTAACCTTGATAAATTAGGTATATAATTTCTAGCTTGGTTTACTAATCCTAAAAATGACTGTAATTCTTTCTTATTCCTTATTTCTGAAAATTCTAATACTTTTTTGCTTATATGTTCCTGTAATTCTATTCCTTCAGGTGAAATATATTGTCCTAAAAATCCTATTCTATTTTTTCTTAACTCTGCTTTATGTGGTGATATATTTAGTCCTTTATGTTCTATTAATTCAATAAATTTTTCTAAATGTTCTTCATGTATTTTTTCATTTTCTGAAAATATTAAAATATCATCAATGTAAATAACAGCAAAGTTTCTTATTGGTAATAATAATTTAGTTACATATTCTTGAAATATACTCGGGCTATTGTGAAATCCCATCGGTAGTACATTCCATTCATATAATCCTTCTGATGTACTGAAAGCAGTATATTTTTTACTTTCTTCTTTTAACTTTATTTGAAAAAATCCTGATTTACAATCAAACTTGCTAAAAATTCTTTTTCCTCTTATTAAGTTAAATAATAATTCTATTTTAGGTATAGGATATCGATTTCTTATGGCTAAGTCATTTAATTTTTTATAATTTATTACCATTCTTGATTTTCCTCTTTTTTCTTCACTATGTTTTACTACAATCATAGCAGGTGAAGAATATTCAGATTTACTTTCTCTAATTAAGTCATATTTTTTCATTTCATTTATATGCATTTCAAACTCTTTTCTATCCTGTTCTGTCCATGGATAAGGTTTACAATTTATTTCTCTACTATAATCTCTTAGTTCTATTTTTGCTAATGGTTTTGATTTTTCCCAATGAATTAAAGGGTTTTCACTATAGTTTTCTATTAGTCTTTGTTCTATTGTCTTATTTATTTTTCCTTCTATTATATTAAGTCTTATAATTTCTTCAGGCTCCACTTCTTTTATTATTAATGTTGATAACATATGATTTATTTCTATAGGCTTATTATTTTCTAAAAATTGTACTTCATTTTCATTAAATTTCTTTTGAAATTTTTCATCCTTCCTTCTATATGGATTAGTTATTCTTATTCCCCATGCTTCATGTTTACATGGTGTAGTTAATATAATAGCTTTTTCTATTAAATGTAGAGGATAATATTGACTTAAAAAGTCTAATCCTAATATTACATCACAAGAAGGTTCATTATATTGATTTAACTCTTGTATAACTAATTCATATTCTCCTATTTGTATACTAACATTTCTTGATTCTAATTCAATCATATGTATTTCTTTTCCTGCACTTTCCATTCTTAACATTTTTTGTTTTCTTTTCCATAATTCTGGTGGTAAAACATTATATTTTGCTACTGTTAAATTTGCTCCTGTGTCTATAAGTGCATGATATTTTCTTGATCTATATTTTTGATAATTGAATTTTACCTATATGAAAAATAACCTTCTATTATTCATTTATGCTGTACTTAACATGTCTAATCTTTCTTTTGTTCTTACTAACATTCTTTGTTTTGCTATATAATTCCACATTACTGGAACCCTCATATACCATGTTCTTCCTGCTACATAATTTAATGTTGTTGTTGGTTTTTTCATTTGTTTTCTTATCCATCTTAAGTTACTTTTAGACATCAAATTTATGTTATAAGTTTTATTATTTATTCCTACTAACATTTCGGTATGATTAAAGTTTGGTGATTTATATTTATCATTATTCTGTCTTGTTGTATTCTATATGGTTTTACTGCTCTTAAAAAATCTGATCCTAACGTAACTTTATGTTCATTTTCAGTATTTTCTTCTACCCAAATCTTCATACTCATTATATCTCGTTTATTAAATCTTATATTTATATTTGTCTTAGTTCCTTCTTCATCTATTTCTAAATTATTTTCTGTATACTGTTCTTCAATAAAACTCTTACTTATTCCTTGGTCAATTAAAGCTTTTACTTCTTCCCATATGGCTTCTTTCTTTATCTCTAATTTTATATAGTACTTTTGTTCTGTTAAATTTATTTGCCTACTCCTCGGTCTAATTTGTGCTAAACTAGTTGTTATTGGTATTTCTGCTAACATATTTGCCTCTATATCTGCATCATTTTCAAATATATGACTTCCTGTTCTTACTATGTTTCCTCTTCTGGATTCAGGTCTAATTATTGGAAGATCTATACTTCTTCTTGGGATTTCTAATCTCCTTGGGATTTCTAGACTTCTTCGTGCTGGAGTATTTATATTTATGTTTAAGTCTGGTGTATTTATTCTTAACATTCTTTGTCCTAATGTATTATTGGTTTGTATTCTTCTGGGGTTTTCTATTTGGTTTATATTAGCAGTTCTATCTAATTCTATTTGTAATTGTTCTGGGATTGTTATATTTGTTGGGTCTAATGGTATTTCTTGTAATATTGGCATAAAATTTTTATCTATAGTTATTCTTCCTTGTGATCTATTATATATCTTATGTTCATTTGTAAATACTAGTCCTATCATTGCAGTTATACTTATTGTTTTTGCTCCTCTTAACATTTGTATTCCTCCTAGTTTATGATAAACAATTATTGATTGATCTATATGTTCATCTGCTCTTGATATTGCAAAATTTGTATTTACTGTAAATTTTAATTTTTGGTATATTAGATTTCCTGTCAATATCCCTAATACACTATCCTGCACATTACTTATTATTCTTCCATCTGTTATTAGTAATTCTATAGGTGAGTTTATTCCTTCTCTAAAATATGCTTTTACTAATAATTGTACTCCTGCTATATAAATTTCTGTCACTTCATCTCTAAATGATAATCTTGAAATCTCATTTTCAATTAATGCTTTACTTACTAATGGTATTCTTAGTATTCCTTCTGTTAACGTTGATTCTATAGGATGCTTTTTCTCTAGAACTACACATGCCTTCTTTTCATTTTTATTCTTTTTTATTATTTTACTTACTCTACTTATAAATCCTTTTTCACCAGTAAATTCTTCTGGTTTCAAATCTAATTTTATACCTTTTATTTTATTATATTGTTTTTCATTGAATGTGATTCTTCGTTCACATATTCCTTCTTTACTACTTATTTGTTCATTATATTCTTCATATTCTATTTCATTATTACTACTTTGTCCTTCTTCACTAACATTCATCATATATAGTATAATATTATCTTCTTCTGACATTTCAGAATTTTCTGATTCCAATTCTGTTTCTTCTTCTACTTCCTTTAACTTATATATCTCTACATCAGACTGTTCTAATTCACTATAAATTGGTTCATTGATTTCTAAAGGTTCTAATTCCCAATTAAAAGCTTGTTCTAATATCTTCATAAATTTCTTTTCTTTAGGTTCTGGACAATTAGTACTTATATGTCCTATTTTGCCACAATTATAACATTTACATGTTTTAGGCTTTTTGCTATAATTAATTTTTCTTTTTCCTTTCTTAAAGTATTTTCTTGGTTTGAATTTTCTGTAAAATTTTTCTTTTGGATATTTCTTAAATTCATACTTAGTTTTTCTTCTCCCTTTTTTATATTTTCTTCTCCCTGTTCTTCTTTCTTCGCATCCCCATTTATGAGGTTTTTCAAATTCTCCACATTTTAATAATAACTTATTAGTTTTATAATATTTTTTATTTCTCCATGCTCTTTTACATGCATCTGATAAATATTCTCTTAAATATTCTTCTCTTCTTCCCATTGTATCTACAAATGGTAATAATTCTATATTTCCTATGTGTTTGTAATAATCTTCCATTATAGTTTCTGAGATTAATCTAGGCAATTTTCTATAAAATAATTCTAAGTAAAATTTTTGTGTATTATAATCTTCTATTCTAGCCTCATAATAATATTTCTTAAATTCACAAATATATTGTTCTAAATATTTTGGATTTAAAGAACATATTTCTATTTGATATAATTTTTCTATTGCTCTTGTCTTTATTGTAGTTTCATTTAAGGCTACACTTCTTCCTAAAAATTCATTTCTAATTAAAGTTTCATATTTTCTAATTAATATTGCTATATATTCCTTTCTATCATTATATGTACCTTGTTCTATATGTCTTGCATTTATTCTAAATGTTTCTGTTTTACTTTTCCACCAATTATGAACATTTCCTAGAAAACTTGCTTCTATTACAATTGGTATAAATTGTGGATTTAAACTTTTTCCTATTAAAGCTACCAAATGAGATTTACTCCATTCTTCTAATCTTTTTTCATTATCTAGATTACAATCTAAATCTAACCATATTCCCATACTTGGTATTACTCTTGTTTCATATTGTTCTAAAGGTGTTGGTGTAAATCTAGATTTAGTTGGTGTTTCAAATGAAAATTCAAAACTTTTTTGGTTTATTGGTTGTTTATGGTATAATATACTATCTTGCTCTTCTTCTTCTCTTCTTTGTCTCATTTCTTGATCTAGTTGTTGCTGTGATGTTCCTTCCTCTTTTGGTTCCATTTGTCTTTCCATATTAATCTGAAGATTTTCATCTTCTTTTATATTGATTTTTGTAGCATATTGAAATTCTTTCCTTATTTGTTCTATTTTTTCTTCCTCTTGACCCATTAGTTCTTCTATCTCATCATCATCTATATTTTCTAAAACATTCATCATGTTTATACTGATTCCCTTATTTTTCTTATCTTCTTGTTTTTCTTGTTTCTTTGGATTCATTATTTCCATTAAATAGTCTAATTCTGAACCTGTTTGGTATAATATTTCTGCTATTTTATTTGCCTCTTTTACTTCTAGTTCTTCTGTACTTATTTCTTTATTTTTTCTTTTATTTGTTATACCATGCTTTTCTTGATATTTTTCCATGTCAAATTTTTCTATTTCTTTATATATTTCCCATATATTTCTATTTATGACTTCTTGTCCCTTCTTTATTTCTTCCGATAATATTCTAGTTTGTTTTATATTTTCATCCATAGATTGTTTTAATATATTATTTTTACTTACTTCTTTTATCTCTATTTCTTCTAAAGCCTTTAACATTTCTTCCATATTCATCATATTTATTTGGGGATTTTCAATTATAGGTTCAATCTTTTTTTCTATTCCTAAAGCTTTCATTATCTGTCTTATATTTGCCTTTATATATGCTAATTCAGTAGTGTTATTGACAACTTCTTTTCTTAAATCGTATAATTTTTGTTCTAATGGCTTGGATAACTCTATTAATCTATCAACCTTATATTTCTGTTGTTCTTGGTCTATAATATTTCTAGTTTCTATTGGTAGTTTTTCTAACAAATCATTTAGATTATAAACTTGTAACAAATCTTCTATATTTGGATTAACATAACATCCTAGTTGTTTCATTATGAACATATTAGTCCAATTTACTTGGTTAAAAGTATAATCTCCATCTCCTCCTATTATAAATGGTGTAAAAATGCAATCACTTGCTTCTTCTTTATTATCATAATTCATAAAAGAACTTTCTGGTAATTTTTCTGCTTCTATTCCATACATTCTAGGCTCTATTACCTTTATAGAATTCATTCCAACAATAACAATAAAACTCGGAAAGTATGTGATAAAATATGAGAATGAAAAACAAGGATTAAGGTTTCATATTATTTAAACCAAGGGGCTCTGATACCATAACGGACAGCCTGCTATGAATACCTAAGAAGACCATTCAGGTTTTGACCAGCAATGATCCGGGTTATAGAAGATCGATCCTTGTCCTGTTTCATACAAGGAATAACTAGACTTCTCATAGAGGAAGTCATCAACAGATCTTCTCCCTTCAGACCACCCCAGCACAGTCTTCCTTCGTTTCCTACTGGAGACGTAACTGGATGGTGTTCTTAAGTATTCTTAGCAGTATGTTTTATGAAATCATAATCCCAGGTTAAATAATACTACTACCCTTAATCCTTGTTTTAGAGTTTAGTTACTCATACCTTAATTACTACCCATATATATATATATATATATATATATATATATATATATATATATATATATATATATGAGAGATTATATATATATAATCTCTCTCTGTGTATGCGTGTATGACCTGAATATAATGGATTTTCTGAAGAAGAATTATAAATTATTGAGTGACGAAATGGAACAAACTAGCTTGCTATGTTAAGTTGGTAAGTTGGTGCAATCCAATACTGCCGATAGTATATTCTCTCTATCTGTTATCTAACTTTTTCATGGGCTTCAATTCTTTTTAATTTTATCAGCACAAACACATCTTCGCGGAGAATGACACTATGTTTATTAGATGCCCTTTCGAATGGGTTGAATCGGTTTGTACATAGACCAAGACAAAGGATTTTAGGACCACAACAAAATTCTGTAAAGATGGAAACGACTTTCTCCCATTGAGGATAAATAGGGTGTTGGAGAAACCTACCTTTACCCACCCAATTTCGTCTTTATTTCTAGCAATGTCAAGATGAAGATTAAACAATTATATTTTTTACGCCTTAACAATAACAGTGTCTCTAATTCACGACTTTCTCAAACTCATCTTGAACAAAAAAGAAAACTCTGCCCTAATGTCATTTATCATATTGTCTATTTCATCATCCCAAACTTATTCTTCACTTTCATTCACCATTGTTGCTCCTATATATTGTGAAGTGCACAATTGTATGATAGTTCCCAATCCCTCATGTCAAAGTCACTTGTAATGTCGATTTTTCCAGTGTATAAAAAGGTCATTCATCCCTTATATCATCAACGCTTTTACGATCAATATTTACAAGGGTGAAAGTACAAAAATGGTAATGAACTATTACGCTAGGAGCACTCAGGGAAAAAAGTGTTTACGGTCTCAATTATGGGAATGAAGAATAAAAATGAGTGCAATTTTAGCAATACCATTAAGTTTGACTGACGTTAACCGTTAGAAGCTGACGTGACAGGGTAAAAACATTTTTTTGTTGACGTGGCAATCTCACTTGGCAATCATTTTCATCTTTGTTTAAACAATTAATTAAATGAAAATTGTGATGTGGAGAAAAAGGAGAAAAATGATTGACACATGGGCTTGCCACGTCAGTAAAAAAGTTTTTGTCCTGCCACGTAAGCTTCTAACGGTCAACGTTGGTTAAACTTAACGGAGTTCCAAAAATTGTACTCATTTTTATTCTTCATTCCTAGAATTGAGACCGGAAACACATTTTTCCCTTGAGTGCTCCTAGCGTAATAGTTCGTTACCATTTTTGTCCTTTACCCATATTTACAAACTTCTCACAAGAGCATGAATACATTCCATTCTTGCTAGGCACATTTCATTTGGCAAATTGAATAAACCTTTCCACCCCTCCCTTTGATACTCTTCACTAGTTCATCGTGCAACCATTCAACTATGAACCATTCTATTGTATTGTCGAACTTATGTCATTTCCAACAAATTAGTCAAGTTTAACTCACTAACTTGTGGAGAAATGAGCATCATACACATTTGACTTTACTCAAGCAAATTTTCAAACAATTGGGCAAAGTTTCCCCTTATAAATTTGTTTAAAGATTCTTTTACAATCCAGCTTGGCTCAATTCTTTTCAAATAAAAGTAATCTAACTATATCATGCACATCACTATCTCAACATTGAAAAGCAATATCATTACAATCATAAATCTCAACATATCTACATCATATCACATTTTTCAATCAATGTTAACTATGAAACATACAACCATAAGAGTGGGTATTTAAGAAGGTAAAATGAGCAAAACAAATTTACCTCTTTGAAGGATTGATAATATAGTGCAAACCTCGCAAACTTCCTCTAGATTAACACAAACTTTTTCCTCTTATTCCTCTAGCAAACCAACTCATGATGGTGTTAGGATTTAAGTAAATTACACTAAGTTAGCAAAACATAGGCATCAGACCTACATGCATGATTTAAGATCAATCACACTAAGCGGTTAAACAATAAAGACTTAATCAGAGAGCTTCGATTATGATATTCAAAGAATGACTAAGTAACAGAATCAAATAGAATCAGATTAAATCATGTGCTAATAACTTGGAAAATTTCGTAACTGAAGTAGAGTAATCGATCAAAGGATTAAGATAATTAATCATAGGCTTTAGGACTCATCACTCTAATCGAATACCCTTGAGACTTAAGGATCATAGACTATGTGATCGATCATCTAAGCTTAGTATTCTGAAACAAATGAAGTAGTGATCAAAATACTCTTACTGAGCCAATGGAATACTCAATCTGATCGAGTACGCGAACTTGTGATCTAAGCAAAATATGATACGTGATAGTGACACTAATCCATGATCGATTAGACGATACATATATTTGAATATTTGCAAGTTGATGATTGATCACTCGTGCTCTGATCGAAGTGTCGTGAAAAATGCCTAAAAATAGGAAAGAAAGCAAGTACATCTGTCAAATCAAGTTTTGCAGAAGTGTCTGTTAGACACATTCAAGCCCATACCTACCTGCTTTTGGCAAGATGCTTTTTCATCAGACTAGGCAAGCTAAGAGAGATGATGAAGTTGCAATTAATGCTCTCCAACAACCTTAAACTCAACGTTCAAGCATTAAATGAAGGTTGCTCAAACGGATTTATTGCAACTACCATTTAAACAAGAAGTATAAATTGGCAGAAGTGAAGAGCATTCATTAAAAGTCAACAACCAAAACTTATTTACAATCAAGTATTCATTGCTTCATCTATTTTCTTCACCTACTTTTTGTATCCATCTTTATTGCTATCATACGTACTATGAGTGAGTGAAAATTAATTGTTCATCAGTGTTTGTCAAAATCTATTCATTTGAGTGAACTAATTATAAAAAATCTTTATTGTTAAAGGTGGTTTCTATGTTTGGGACTTAGGAACTGAGATTACATTTTTTACTTGTGTAAGGGGGAGTGAGCCTTAGAAAACTTGTGGTTGTAAAGGTTTGAAGGTGAACCTGGTTTAAAACCTTTGATAGTGGAATCCAACGAAGAGTTTTAAAACTGGACATGGGTCATTGCTTTGGGCTGAACTAGTATAAAAGTGTTTGCGTGATTTAATTTGTTTGATAAAAATTTGGAAAGCACAATTCACTTCTTCTTATTCATTTCTGCCATCTTCAGGCCTTAATGGGTCAGCCCTTCTGGCTCGTCCCAATTCCCAGCGCTAATTTTGCTAAGTGATTTTTTTTTTTGCAAGAGAATGACTCTGTAGAATCAAAAAAACAAGAGAGTAATACTTAAGGGCTCCAAAATTTTTAAATTCTATTTTAATACCTCGATCATTTATTAACGTTTGAAATAACAATTGATAAAAAATACTTCTATTTACTCATTGTATGAAAAATACTTCTTTTTAAAAATTTAGATTATTAACGAGTTAAAAAATTTGAAGTTTACCTTAACAATCTGTTTAAGCGGCAAATTTTCTCTAAAGCACTATTGTTTAAAAGCAATGTTATCTTAAATTTCTTTTAAAAGCTTATTTGCTAACCCGATTGATGAGTTAAATTGAATAGCCAGCCTTAGAAAGGGGAAGGTAAGACACCGCGTACCCATCAGGTCATGGGTTTGAACCCTTGGGAAGTCGTCACCCCCAAAATGAGGAATCCCGTCAGCGACTTCAGATTAGTCGGTTCCCCGAAGGGGGCCGGACACCGGAGGCTCTAAGCAAAAAAAAAATTGAATAGCCAGCCAGAATGGACATGAGACAAATATATAAACCAAATCCTTTAAGTGGTACGTGAAACAATTTGCATATTGGAAACAAACATTACTTCACAAACACTACAATTTGCAGAAGGGAAGGAAAGTAACTGGATAAAGTGGCCAAATATTCATATCCACTTATCTTCATCCCCTAACTTCTTTCTCAATCCAAAAAACCAATAAATGGAAATAAATTTTGGCTTTACCATGAAAAATGATAACATAGGGCAAGTTTAAAGAGGCCTCCGTGTTAACTCTATCACACACTAAATTATTTAGATTTGTCTAAAGAGCAACTGCTTCACATTTAAAAGCTGAGGGAGACATAAAAAAGAAGCTTCAGAAATTAAGGTAAAGGTGGCCAAAGGAAACACATAATTATTGAACCAGTCACAAGCTATCAGAAGTCATCTTCTTCCATCCATACACTCCTCAGGGTCACTTGAAGTCACACAAACACAAGATAAACAATTAGAAAAATGAAAAAAAACAATTGCTTAGAACAGTGCAAAGAACAAAAGCTAGAAAACTCTCTAAACTCACCATAACATAACTCTCAAATTACTAGATATACCAGCATATTGGAGATGATCATCAAAGTGTAAATGGATGGACATAAAGTACAAAAAGGATCAATCATGTGCTTTACGAACAAAGTGACTTCTAAATATATTATCACATTGGAGATGATGATCCTCAGATGACTACTAAACCAATTTTAGCTCCCCAAGTTACATAAAGGAAAGAAATATTCAAAATTTCATAATACTGGAGCCACAATTGAGAACATACTGGGTTTTGATTACATTTGAAGAAAGCTTCACATTAGGTACTTTCTGCTTCCATTGTTGAAGTGCTCCTTTCTGAAGGAAACACATAAACAAACACACTAAAAATTGTTAATAATAATATCATACTAAGGCTTTCTCTGATAAGGGAAACTTTTGACAACTTACCATACCAAAAGGTAAGTCACATTTCATAATATCTCGAAGTGTTCTGTAACACCCCAAAATTTTTATTATCCAATGTAATTAAATTAAATAGGAATGAAGAATATAAATTATGAGTTTAAATTTGTAAAATGGAATAAAAGAGAATTTTGGATAAGCTGTTAGAAATTATAAAAAATAATGTTAATATTTCCTATTTTGTATTAGTAGACTATGTGTATATTATAGTCATAATTGTGAAGTATAGTATTAGAAAATATTTATAATAGAAAGGTATTCATTATTATTAGGGATTATTTTTAGGTAAACTTGTAGAAGATGTTTATTATTTTTAGGAAACTTTTTGTATTATAAATATGTTATTATATAAATGAAATAATCATTAGACTATTCACCCATATTTGTTTTCACACAAACTAAGTTTTATTTTTATTAAATAAATGGGAATAAGAGAGAGTTAAATGGAGTTAAAGGGTATAAGTGTTATATAATAGATATTGGGGTCATAAATATAATTAAGAATAAAAAAGTAGATGAGTGTGAATTTTCCCTTGTCATTATGTACATATGTACATAAGTAAAAACCCTAGCCTCTTAGCCGCCACTCTTCATGGTTCAAAACACTTCATGCGTCTCTGGCCTTTGCCCAAATTACTGTTTCATTCCTCTCAATCTAAGCTCCCTTATTCATTTTCCTCCCCTCTCCAAAATCTTTCATTCTTTCAACCTTTCAACCTCTTCACTTCCTCTAATATTTTCGTCCAAGCCTTCCCCTGTTTTTTTTCTCTCCTCGCGATTTCCGTGCATTCCAGCGATGACGAACTCGTGAACGCCAACAAATTTGGCTGCAACTCAGGTGATTATCTTCTTCTATTTATATCTCTATTCTTGCTCACACGAATTTAAGTCAGAGGATGAGTGGGTTTCTGTTTTAGGGGCAATAACATATTAGAATAAAATTTTAATTTGATTCATGGCTTCTAAGAGTGTTATTCTGGATTCTCTATTTTCTTCATAGTCTGGTTCAATAGTTCTCAAGAATCTCGTTTTTTTTTCTCTGTGTATATATAGTAATGATGACAGAATTATAAGGGAATAAAGTAATAGTTTTTCATGTTGATATTTGGATTATTTTCTATGAACCTAAAGACCTGAAGTTTTGTGTTCCATGTGTTCATGATTGTTGTCATGTTCTGGTTTGAATTGAGATGGTAGTAGTGATAAATCCCTTCCTTTTTCCTTCTTTGATTCGATTATGTTTGGGCTGGTAGATGAGCATGCAATAGGTTTTGGAAATAGATTGTTAATTGATGTTGGATTATCTTGAAAGGGAAAAGAAAGACACGAGTTGTATGCCTATGCCTAGTCATTTTCTGTTTTGGAATAGGATAGTTGCTTCTAGGCTTATTTACATATAATCTAATTGAGCTAATAATTTGTTAGTGTTAGTTAGAGTAGTCCATTTTCTGTTTTGTGATTTTTATTGAGATTTTGTTATTGATATATGTTGTTGTTGGTTAGGATAATTCATTTGCTGTTTTGTGATTTTCTGTTAGATGATTTATTGATGTTTGTGTTCTTCCATGTGAGTCTTGTGAGGTTTAATGGTGATTAAAATTTGAGATCAGATCTAGTTATTGGTGAAGTGACTGAAGTGGTAATTGGATTAATTCCTTTTAATTATGTGTGTTTGTTTTGTTGGTGCTTGTGAACTAATTATGATTGAATATTCTGTTTAAATTCATTTGGTGTTTGAAAAATGATATGTGTTCATGTAAATAGATTTGATTATGCTATGTGAAATTTAATTGTTGATTTCTTTTCTTTTGGCTATTGAGTGGTATGATTGGAATAATATTGTGTTTGCAGTATGTTTGATATGAATGGTGCTTCTTTGTTTAGATAATAAATAGGTAATGATTGATGAAGAATGAATTGTTTGGTGATGCTAAAAGGTTCTTAAATTCTTTTAAGAAACTTACTGAAAGTAATGGATGCACAAAGGGGGGGTGAATTGTGCTACCTAATAAAAAATCAAACAATAGCAACACAAGGGTTTATACTGGTTCGGTCTTCTTGACCTACGTCCAGTTCTCAACCACCCAGGTTGAGTTCCACTATCCCCAGGTTTTACAACGGGTTCACCTGGAACCTTTACAACCGCAAGTTTTGGACGGGATCACTTGCAACCTTACAACCACAAGTTTTTCTCAAGGCACACTTGCAACCTTGCTAACTAACTCCCCCTTACTTCCAGCAAGGGTTCAACCTTTACAAATAAAGGATTTTCTAAACTTAGTTCTCTTAAAGAACGGATAATGTTACACACTTTGGTACAATTAATGCTCTTAATACAAGAAGAGACTTAACAACAAAGAGTACAAGATAAGTAGATGAAAAGAACTCTCAATGTGTTAAATGCTCTTTCTCTTTTCTGGGCAGCTTTGAATGCTTGAAGGATTTCTTAGTTTCTCACTCTAGCTTTCTTCAAGATGTCAAAGATATTAAGTACCTTCATAAATGAAGGTGAGCTTCTTTATATAGTCTTCAAGTATTCTCACTCTTGGTAGGTGGGTTAGCCGTTTGAATATGGCCGTTTTCCCCATGTTACCGTTTGCCCATTTAATGCTTCATTAATGCTTAGCAGGGTTGACTTGCTTTATCTCTGAAAAGTAGTTCTGACAACTCTGCTCTGCCAAAAGCATTCTGACACTGCACTGCTCTGAACGTTCTGACATTCTGATTGCTTGCGGAAGCGGATTCACATCTGGAAGCAACTTTACTTAGTGTGCTGCACTTTGAACGTTAGTCTAGCAAGATAAACACATAGTCACATGCAGTGGGAGTTCACTAGGTCTAAGGAAGCTTTCTTACATCCGGAAGCAATTCCACATCCGGAAGCACTTCCACTGGACGATGGGTTATGTTCATATTTTACTCACTGACGCTCAGTGTTATCCATTCCAACAGCCAGCGCTAGTCACTAAGCAATCGGAAGCAAATCTACTGGACGTTGGGTTATGTTCACTGGCGCTCAGTGTTATCTATACCAACACTCAGCGCTAGTCACTAATCAATCGGAAGCAGCTCTACATCCGGTTGCATCTTAACTTAGTCTCAAGGAATTTTATGCATTTAATGTTGTTAGACTGAGTTATTACTTAGTGATGTACTTGTTGTCGCTGGGGGATGAGACGTTCATCCGAGAGCGCTAGTCCTAGTCTATCCGGAAGTAAATCCACATCCGGTTGTACTCTTACTTGGGGTTCTATATTAACCTAATATTCTCTAAGTGTTTGCCTAGTTCTTTCATATTTTAGTCTTCATCAAAACTTAAGATTCTAACATTCTCGCCCTTTTTGATGATGACAAACTAAGTCTTATCGATTAAGTTCATATGAAAGAATTAAAAATAACAATTAGATCAAGCACAAATAACTTAGATAATTATCATTGATAAACAAAAGATTACAAGTTAGTATTACAACAGCAGATAAAATTCACAAGTAATCTACACTATGCAAAAATGAATTATGCATGAAAAATAAGAAGAAAAAATCTAAGGTAAAGTGTAGTTCAAAGGTGATGTTTCTTTTTCCTCTCCCTCTCTTTCTGTCTCTCCTCATTTTCTTTTTGGAGTTGGGCTAAGTGGGCATCCTTCACATTTTGGTCGATCTGGGCAATTATCCTTTGGAGCTCTTCCTCTTCCCTTTCCCTTCTGAGTCTTTCAGACTCAACAGATTCCTCAAAGGCTCTTTTCAAGTTTTCTACTTCCTCATACCCAGGGAATCCTGTTGCATCTGAGAAGGGAGTGACCTCGCCATTTGGATAGTGGACAGCCCTGATCTTTACATTCCACACTGGGAAGTTGGGGTCCTCCTCAACTTCCTGGGCTTTCCTTTTCCCTTTGCCTTTTCCTTTGCCCTTGCCTATCGCTTGGGTAGGCTTGGCTGCTGCTCTTTCAGCGTCTAGGCAAGCCATCTGACCAAAGGAGATCTTATCCGTGTACCCATACCTCTCAAATTCTTCAGGAGTCATGTCTTCTATCTCCAGCTTAACTTCTTTTAGAATTGGGATGACATGCTCCTCTGGAGAAGATGGCTGAGTCTCAGGTATGATCTCAGCTTGGACTGATGGAATCTCTTGCTCACTCTCAGCAGACTTAGTAGAGGTAGTACTCTTGTTAGCACGCTTTCTAGCAACTGTCTTCTTTCTTGATTCACTATACTTAATTGCTGAAGGAAGAGGAGCAGAGGTTGGTTCAGATGTAGGAGTAGCAGATGTTGGCCCAGAAGGAGAAGGAATTGGTTTAGCAATTACTATTGGAGGGTGGTTAATCTTCTTCAGGCCATACTTCATCATTATCTCCTCAACTATATTCTTGTCATGCTCAGAGGAAGGAGGCTCTGAAGATGAAGATTCTGGCTGTGGGATTTCTTCATTTTGCTCATACACAACCATATCCCACTTGGACCTTTGCTCATTCGATCGCTGCTGTTGCATAAAACGGATGGCTTCCCCTCTGATCAGACTCTCAGCACCACTTAATCTTTGAGACTCCATAGCTCGGCGGAGGGCAGCAGCGATGTCCTCATCTAGCCATAAGGAGGGTTGAGTTAGGATTTCTCTCCCCCTTTTGGCATCATCAATAAGGGCGAGGGCCAGGGAGGATGGATTGGGTGAAGAGGAGGGTGGAGGTTCAGGGCCATAGGTGCTAGGTGGTGAGGTTTCAGGGGTGGATGTGGGTGAGGTGGTTTCTGGGGATTGAGGAGGGTTGGGGAACCAGGAGGGATCTGTGAATAGGCCTTCGAAGGGGTATGTGGAAGAGTAAGGGGTGAATGGTAAGTGATCATCAGATAATCTCTGAAGGCGGGGGTAATCTCCCAGATATATTTGACTGAGGGGATGAATGGCAGTTGGAAGCCAAGGTGCTCGGCCAGTTGGTTGGGATTGGTTGGGTTGGTGGATTGTGGGTTCTGGGAGTTTTGGGGATTAGATGAAGGAGAGTGGCTAGGAGAGTGGTTAGGTGAGTGATTTGGGGAGTGATGTGGAGATGGGGAGTTATGTGGTGATTGACGAGGAGAGTGTTGGGGTGAGTCTTGAGTGGAGTTTTGAGGGGATGGTTGATGGTCATTGTTGGGTGAGGTTTGGGGTTGTTGGTCATGATTGGGTGATATTTGAGGTTGGTCATTTTGAGGAGGAGGCTGTTGTGGCTGTTGATTGTTAGGGGGAGGAGGAGGAGGTAGTAGTGTTTGATTAGGTGGAGGAGGTGGAGGTGGGTTAGGAGGAGGAGGTGGTGGTAAGTTACCTTGTGGTTGAGGGATTTGAAGATGATTGAGGATTAGGTCTAACTTGACATCTACCCTTGCAAGTTGAACCTCGACCTGACCAACTCGGTCCTCGAGCCTCTGGATTCTTTCCCCCTGCTGTTGGAAGCCAGCGTCGCTCTCATTACGGAGGGGAGCTACCAAAGAATCAGTCAGCCTAAAGAGGATCTCCTCCTTGACTTCCTCAGCGAAGGCCCGTACTCCGGCTGTCACCCTTGGAACACGGCTTGGGCCAGGATGAGAGTCAACCTCTTGATCCCCTGCACCAGATACAGAGGGGACTGAGGTATGGGAAGCACTGCCTGCCTGAGAGCCCGAGCGAGTGGCTTTGGACTTCTTGATATACTTGATCCCCATCTTTCCAATGTTAATTGCGCTGACAGGTGCACACTTAACATTTTCGTCTTCCTCAGTAGATGTGGACTTAATCAAATACTTCTCCAGCAGGAAGGCAATGATAGTGGGGTAGGGGAGACTTCCAGACTTGTTATTGTCAATCCACCTGAGCAACTCTAGACTGATCAACTGCCCAGGGTTGATTGGCTGCTGGGAGAGGAGTCTTGGGAACCAAGGGTTGTCCAAGAGAGTGAACTCGTTGAAGTTACCCCCTTTGTGTGTCATCAAGCGGGAGTAGACATAGTAAAGGAGCCTGTTGGTGTCAGACATCCCAGACACCTTCTTCCCCTTGGTGTCATAAATCTTTTCAAGTTCCTCCTTGCCGAGTTTGAGTGTCTCAGGGTATAGCCACTCATTCATTTCTTCTTCAGTGACCCCCATTAGGCGGTTGATGTCTCTCCAAGTGAAATTGAAGGTTCTCCCCCTTACTGTGGCCGTGAAGGTGATTCTTCGAATCTCATCCTTCCCATTGACCTTTTTATGCTTGGCCTTGGCAGTGAGGGACTGGCAGAATACCCGCAGGACGTTCACATTGTACTCCTGGTTGATCCCCAGCCAGGGCATGTATTTTTCCAGAAACGGCCTCAAGTGTGGAAACCCTAGTTCATCTATCTTGTTCAGATCTAAGAACATCCTGGTGTTGAAGTAGGGCTTCACAGTCTCAAACTTGGAGGAAACAGCCTCCAATGGCCCATCTCTATATACAAGAGGATCATCCTCCTCTACTCTTTGTCTTTTCGAAGGAGATTCCTCTCTGAATTGAACCCTCTTCTTACCCTTCTTCTGCAACCTTCTTCGCTGTTGCCCAGATTCCCCAGAGTGTTCTTGCTGGGGTTGCTCAACATGCTCAGGCTGTTCAGGCTGTTCTTGGACTCGCTCACTTTGGTCTTGGCTTTGCCCAGATTTCCCAGAAATTGTATGAACTTGCCCAGATTGTTCTTGATGTTTTCTGGATTTCCCAGATTTCGAGTGCCCCGATTTCCCACCTTTGGACTTGGATTTCTTGGATGTGGTTGGAATCTCAATGTTTTGGTTAGATTCGTGTGAACCGGCCATTTTGTGTAGGTTTAGTGTTTGTATGAGATGAAATGTGAAGAGAAAGATGAAGAAGATGAAGAACAAGATGAAGAACAGATGAATGTATGCAGAGAGTTTGGGTGAGAAAGTGAAAAGTGAAAAGGCAAAGTGACTGTTGGTTATTTATATAGAGTTACAATGGATGCAATGCTCAGAATGGCTTTTCATGAAAGCATGTGTTTGTTCATTGGGTAACGTAAACATTTAATTGGAACGGCGCACCTTTTGACATGTGTCACTTTGCTTTGTCAGAGGAGGCACAATTTTTGATGAGAAGATGAAACGTTTTCTGAAGTGACGTGTCCCTTTGTTCAGGCACTGGCGCTCCCGCTCACTTTGACTCAACACTCAGCGCCAGCAAACGATCATCCGGAAGTGGTTTTGCTTCCGGTTGCACTTGCTTAAGATTTAACATTGGGGACCTGCAAAAACAAGGATTGGCACTCCGATGCCTAAGTTAGTATAGTTGCAGGTTTTAATCAATTAATCACAGGGTTATTTGAAGAATTAAACTTCATTTGGGTTTACCATTCCCAAATCACCTCTTATGAATGTGAATTGATCAACCCCCAGAGGCTTGGTGAAGATATCAGCAAGCTGATGCTGAGTGGGGACAAACTTCACTTTGACATCCTTCTTCTGAACATGATCTCTGATGAAGTGATGTCTGACATCAATGTGCTTTGTCCTTGTGTGTTGAACCGGATTCTTGGCGAGGCTGATAGTGCTTGTGTTGTCACAGAGGATGGGAGCCTCAGGGAATTCCAAGCCAAGATCTCTCAGTTGGTTCTTTAGCCACAGCACTTGGGCACAACAGCTTGCTGCAGCAATGTATTCTGCCTCTGTGGATGATAAGGACACGCAGGTTTGTTTCTTGCTAGCCCAAGAGACCAGACAACCACCAAGGAAGGCGCATTGTCCACTGGTGCTCTTCCTATCAGTTTTATAACCTGCATGGTCAGAGTCAGAGTAAGCCCACAAGAACTCTTGATTACCTCTGGGATACCAAAGACCAAGCTCTTGTGTTCCCTCAAGGTATCTTAGAATACGTTTAACACATGTTAGATGTGACTCCTTGGGATTGGCTTGAAACCTAGCACACATGCCTACACTAAATTGAATGTCAGGCCTGCTTGCCGTTAAGTATAGTAGGGAGCCTATCATTCCCCTGTACATGGGCAGGCTGACAGATTTACCCTTTGCGTCAGCATCGAGTGCGGTAGTGGTACTCATGGGAGTGTCATACTCCTTGCACTCATCCATCCCAAACTTCTTGAGTAGCTCTCTGCAGTACTTAGCTTGGGAGATGAAGATGCCATTCTTCTTTTGCTTAATTTGCAGGCCTAGGAAGAATGTTAGTTCCCCCATCATAGACATTTCAAACTCTCCCTGCATAGTCTTAGAGAATTCTTCACACAGCTTTTCATTAGTTGCCCCAAAAATAATGTCATCAACATAAATCTGGACAATTAACATGTTTCTATCTTTGTGAAGAATAAACAGTGTATTATCTAGTTTGCCTCTTGAGAAACCCTTGCCCAGCAAAAAGCAGCTGAGTCTCTCATACCAAGCTCGAGGAGCTTGTTTCAGGCCATACAAAGCTTTCTTTAGCCTGTACACATGTTTAGGACGCTTGTGGTCCTCAAAGCCAGGAGGTTGTTCTACATAAACCTCTTCTTTGATGTAAACATTAAGAAATGCACTCTTTACATCCATTTGATATAATCTAAAGCCTTTCATGGATGCAAAGGCTAGAAGAATCCTTATTGCTTCGAGTCTAGCGACTGGAGCAAAAGTTTCTTCATAGTCTATGCCTTCTTCTTGGTTATACCCTTTGGCTACCAATCTGGCTTTGTTCCTTGTTATTTGACCTGTCTCATCCAGTTTGTTTTTGAAGACCTATTTGGTCCCAACTATGGATTGATGAGACGGCCTTGGGACTAGTTCCCAAACTTGGCTTCTTTCAAATTGATTTAGCTCTTCCTGCATGGCAATAATCCAGTCGCAGTCCTCAAGAGCTTGTTCAACTGAAGTTGGTTCGATTTGAGATAAAAATGCTCCAAACTCAACTTCATTTTGAACTTGCCTTCTGGTTCTGACACCAGAAGAAACATCACCAAGCACTTGATCAAGAGGATGATCCCTGTGATGTCTCCTAGCTGTTGGCAACTGTGCCTCATCAGGCACGGTCTGCATTCTAGGCTCATCACTGGGTTCATCTTCTTCTTTGGGATTGCTTGCTGGTGTTTCTTTTGGTGGTGAAGAAGATGATGGTGGTTTTGGAAAGTTAAGTATTTCATCATCTTCTGTGGATTGTCCCCATGTAGGAGTTTCATCAAATACAACATGCATTGATTCTTCTACGATTCTAGTTCTCATGTTGTATATTCTATATGCCTTACTCCTAAGGGAATACCCTATGAATACACCTATATCAGCTTTTGGATCAAACTTACCCAGATTTACCTTTCCATTGTTATGCACATAGCATTTTGATCCAAAGATTCTGAGGTGGCTGATGTTGGACTTTCTGCCTTTGTACAGCTCATAGGGAGTCTTGTCCAAGCCCTTGCGAACATAGGCTCTGTTAGAGATGTAGCAAGCAGTGCTCATAGCGTCCGCCCAGAACACTTGAGAAACCTCTTTCTCATTGAGCATGCTCCAAGCCATCTCAGTCAGAACCCTGTTCTTCCTCTCGACTACACCGTTTTGCTGAGGAGTTCTAGGAGCTGAGAAGTTATGATCAATACCGTTCTGCTCACATAGCTCAGAGAAGCTATGGTTCTCAAATTCTCCTCCATGATCTGTCCTTATGGTTGTGATTTTGAGGTCTCTCTCATTCTGCACTTTCTTAGCCAGGACAACAAAGGCATCAAAAGCATCTTGCTTAGAGGCAAGAAACATTGTCCAAGTGAACCTTGAATAGTCATCCACCACCACTAGAGCATATAGGTTTCCACCCAGGCTCTTCACTCTCGCTGGCCCAACCAAATCCATGTGGATTAGTTCCAAGGGCCTGCTGGTGGAGACTCTCTTCTTGGTTTTAAACGAGGACTTTGTTTGCTTCCCTCGTTGGCAGGATTCACAAATATAATCATGCTTAACCTTAAAAGATGGAATCCCTATAGCTAGCTCTTTCTTAATTAGCATGTCAAGTTGAGTGAAATTAACATGTGCTAGCCTTTTATGCCAAAGCCAACTATTCTCATCGTTAGATATTAAGCATTTTTCCTCCAGTTGTTGACATAAATCTAGAGTGTATAGGTTTCCATTTCTATTGGCCTTAAGTTTGCATTTTAGATTAGCCTTATCTAGATTCAGATCCTGCTTATCTACTATTATGCACTCATGTGAATCAAAAATTACCCAATTTCCTTTGTCAGTGCTCTGGCTCACGCTCAGCAGGTTGTGACAGAGACCATCCACCAGATAGACATCCTTGACTGGTCCTACTTCTCCAACTCCGGTGATCTTTCCACTTTGATTACCTCCAAAAGTTACTGTGGCTCCATCTTTGATCACCAAGGACTTGAATTTGTCTCTGTCACCAGTCATATGTCTCGAGCATCCACTGTCAATGTACCACTTTTTGTTCTTGGATGCCTTGAGACAGACCTGCATAAATTAGACAAGCTTAGGTACCCAACCTTTATTGGGTCCTTTATCATTAGTCTTCTTTCCCTTTGGTCCAGTGTTGACCTTGGGTTTGTAATTATGTTGTGCCTTTGGCCTTATGGAGGCTCCAGGCTGACGGACTTCCCTTGGAATATGTTTCCAAGTTCCAGTCCCTTGTCCTCCCTTAGTTTCTTTCTTTGGAGGATCTTCATTTACCCTGGTTCCTTTTGGAACCCACTTATAGGAGCTATTTACTCCATGCTTCTTTGCATTGCAAGTGGACGTGGAGTGTCCCTTTTTGTTGCAGTAGTTGCAGAAGCTAAAGGGTGTGGAGCTGTGACTTGTAGCTTTGTGGAAGAATTTTAAGTATGGTTTCACTTTGGGCTCCACCCACTTTTTACCCTTATGCTTATACCCTAATCCAGTTCTATCCCTATATGCCCTTTGGTTCATCAAAATAATATTCAACATTTCAGAACCATTTGTAAACTTCTCCAGGGCATTTTGCAGTCTATCTCTTTCAGTAGAGATCTTGCTGCAGTTAGGGCAGCCTTCTAGTGTTGTGGCCTTGGGTTCCTCTTGGGGAGATCCCTTGCCATCTGCTATCGGAAGCTTTCTAGCTTCCGCTAGCTCTTCACTCAGTGAGTCCACCTTGGACTGAAGTGATTCCTTTTTAGTTTTCAACACTTTATAAGCTTTACATAATCGAGCAAATTCTTCATGAACATCATTATATGCCTCTTGAAGTTCAGAAAAAGTTACCTCACTGTCCTCCTGGATGGGATCAAGATCTGAAGATGCTTCCTCATCATCTTCTCTGGCAACCAGGCAGAGATTGGCAACCTCTTCCTCATCACTTGCTTCCTCGTCTGAGCTATTTACCCAGATGGAGGACACAAAGGCCTTTCTTTTGTCCTTTCCTTTCGATCTCTGCAAGCTTGGACACTCAGCCTTGAAGTGGCCAGGCTTTTTACACTCAAAGCACACTGGTGCCTTTTCCTTCTTATATACTCTCCTCTGGCTGGAATCACCTTTCTGAAAGCCTCCTTTCTTCTTGAAGAACTTTCTGAATTTCCTCACCATCATTGCCATCTCTTCGTCATCGATGTCCTCCTCATCATCCTCATCATCACTATCATCAATTTTATCCTTGCTGGGAGCAACAAGGGCAAGATTCCTGGTTTTGGATGAGGCTTGAGGAGCTCTCTGAGCCAGCAAGGTTGGTTCGTATTCAGCCAGTGAACCAAACAGTGCAGTGATGGAGCTGGTTGACTCTCCTTGAACTTCCTGCAAGATGGTAACTTTGGTGATCCAATCACCTTTCAAGACTTTTAAGATCTTGCTGACTTGTTCTCTTTCAGGAATATCTTTGCCCAGGGAGGCCAGGTTATTGATAAGATGAGTGAACCTGAGCTCCAGCTCTCTGATTGGCTCAGTTGGACTAGTCATGGCAAACTTGTGAAATTCTTCTACCAACATCTCGACCCGTCTTGCCTTTACTCCCTTAGTTCCAGAGTGAGCAGCCTCAAGCGCCTCCCACATATCCTTAGCAGTTTTGTGGTGGCTAATCCTGTGAAACTCCTTAGGACTAAGGGCGCATTGAATGTAGTGCATGGCCCTGAAATTTAGCTGAATTAGAGCATAGTCCTCGTTGGTATATCTGGATCGCTGCTTTGCAAAGCCATCATCATCTAGAGGGGTGTGGTCTCCATGTTCAATTACATCCCAGAGTCGGATGTCGCTGGACTTGATGTATGTCTCCATTCGGAATTTCCAGAATGGATAGTTATACCCATCAAAGCCTGGAGGCTTGTTGGGTTGAATAGAGACATCTGGCAATGAATAATATGTATCCATTACTGGATCTTTACTTTCTAGATTCGTGGGAATCAAGTCAGAAAGACCTGCTCTGATACCAAATGAAAGTAATGGATGCACAAGAGGGGGGGGTGAATTGTGCTACCTAATAAAAAATCAAACAATAGCAACACAAGGGTTTATACTGGTTCGGTCTTCTTGACCTACGTCCAGTTCTCAACCACCCAGGTTGAGTTCCACTATCCCCAGGTTTTACAACGGGTTCACCTGGAACCTTTACAACCGCAAGTTTTGGACGGGATCACTTGCAACCTTACAACCACAAGTTTTTCTCAAGGCACACTTGCAACCTTGCTAACTAACTCCCCCTTACTTCCAGCAAGGGTTCAACCTTTACAAATAAAGGATTTTCTAAACTTAGTTCTCTTAAAGAACGAATAATGTTACACACTTAGGTACAATTAATGCTCTTAATACAAGAAGAGACTTAACAACAAAGAGTACAAGATAAGTAGATGAAAAGAACTCTCAATGTGTTAAATGCTCTTTCTCTTTTCTGGGCAGCTTTGAATGCTTGAAGGATTTCTTAGTTTCTCACTCTAGCTTTCTTCAAGATGTCAAAGATATTAAGTACCTTCATAAATGAAGGTGAACTTCTTTATATAGTCTTCAAGTATTCTCACTCTTGGTAGGTGGGTTAGCCGTTTGAATATGGCCGTTTTCCCCATGTTACCGTTTGCCCATTTAATGCTTCATTAATGCTTAGCAGGGTTGACTTGCTTTATCTCTGAAAAGTAGTTCTGACAACTCTGCTCTGCCAAAAGCATTCTGACACTGCACTGCTCTGAACGTTCTGACATTCTGATTGCTTGCGGAAGCAGATTCACATCCGGAAGCAACTTTACTTAGTGTGTTGCACTTTGAACGTTAGTCTAGCAAGATAAACACATAGTCACATGCAGTGGGAGTTCACTAGGTCTAAGGAAGCTTTCTTACATCCGGAAGCAATTCCACATCCGGAAGCACTTCCACTGGACGATGGGTTATGTTCATATTTTACTCACTGACGCTCAGTGTTATCCATTCCAACAGCCAGCGCTAGTCACTAAGCAATCGGAAGCAAATCTACTGGACGTTGGGTTATATTCACTGGCGCTCAGTGTTATCTATACCAACACTCAGCGCTAGTCACTAATCAATCGGAAGCAGCTCTACATCCGGTTGCATCTTAACTTAGTCTCAAGGAATTTTATGCATTTAATGTTGTTAGACTGAGTTATTACTTAGTGATGTACTTGCTGTCGCTGGGGGATGAGACGTTCATCCGAGAGCGCTAGTCCTAGTCTATCCGGAAGTAAATCCACATCCGGTTGTACTCTTACTTGGGGTTCTATATTAACCTAATATTCTCTAAGTGTTTGCCTAGTTCTTTCATATTTTAGTCTTCATCAAAACTTAAGATTCTAACACTTACAATTTTGTTTGTCAGACTTTGAGAATCCAGAGGATTCAATTAAATGATTTAGCTATAAAAGGGGGATTGGGTAGTCATTAGTATCGAGAGAGACGTTGTGTTAAATACAAGAATAATTATTTATAATTATTATTACTTTAGTATAATAATAGGAGAAAGTAGTAGAGGAAATACTTGGAGACAAAGAAACAACAAAGAAAGAGCATTAATGATCGTGAAGTACAGGTATCGGTTTATTTAATGCACATTAGGATTACATGTTTATTTTCTGTCATCACAAATATTACTGCTTCTGATATTGATAGGGTTTATTTTCAGCATTTTAAATTTATGTGGAGTACTCCAGGTATAAGGAGGGTCGCTCCCCCTATACCATATTGTTTTATTGAATTTATTTTTCCTAGAGAATCCTGTCAGGTATGCCTACTACGAAAGGTGAATATATTACTATAAGTAGTGAGGTGGTGCAATAGGCACAAATATTTAATATTCTACCTGTAACAAATATATTGTTAAGGTAGGGCCTTGTATGAGTGTTTTACTAACAGGTAGTAATCACCAACAGGAGCGCACTATCATTATCTGAAGTAGGATTAAATGAATCAGCTTCTAGATGAAGTAAATGCATAAATTAGAGTGTATGAAATAAACTGCAGTAAATTTGGTTTCAGGTACACAATAGATAGGAAATTATGGAGTTATGAGAGGAAAGGAGAAATGCGAGAATGTCTGCTCCTAATTGGATTTATATTAATGTATATTTTTTTAAAGGAAATTGTATAATTATATTTTGGCATGTAATGTATATAAATTTTGTAGAAGATAAACCTTGGATACTTTATGTACTTGATAATTATTTTGAATTCATGTCATGACTTTTATATATATATATATATATATATATATATATATATATGTAAAACTAAGTATTTTAGAAATAATATTTTCTAGGGTAAACGTTAGAAATTTAAAGGAAAAGATATACATTTTGGTTTTGGAAATGATAGCTACAAATATTTTTTTAAAACCTTGTTATTTTATAAAACTAATATAGATCATCTTATGTATTTTAAGAAATTTCATTTTATTTTAAAAAGTTTATTCTCAACTTGTTTTTAGAAAGAATTATTTCAAAAAGTCTATTTCATGAAAAAGTTTTAATTTGGATAGATTTTTTATTACCTCTTACAAACTTTTAAAGTTATTAATATTTATTTTATAGCAAAAATCACTATTTTCAATTAAATATATTTAATGTTTGAAGAAATTATTTAAAAATAAACTAGGTGTGACATGTTCCATCGAAAGCTTCAATGCAGTATCAGCCTCATCTCATGTAATTAGCCTTGTAAAATGAATAAGTCTTGCTAAAGCTGAATTGTTATAAATATTACGTATTAGAGCAGGAAGCTTGAATTTAAGTCGGTATCAAATGGAAGAGTTTGATCTTTCATGGAGGTATCCTCTCCACAAAAGAGAGTAAAACAGTTTTCCAGCTCTGTTTTTTCCCACGAAATTGAATATAATGAGCAAAATATTAAGCTGTATATGAGAATTTTGTCTCCTATCTCCCTTTTCTTTCACTACTTGCTCAAAGACACTAGCTCTTCTTGCTTTCCAAGAGGTGATTCAATGAATCAAACCCTAAAAGTCACAAAAAATGAGATTAAAAGTAAAGAAAGAAAGAACTTCAAACAATATTTCACATACAAATATTCAAGCACTTCAAACAATTGGTCTACCTACATTAAAAAGATGATGGTGTTTTATGCATTCCATTGAGTACCGAAAAGTATAGTCAATTAATAGAAATAGTGGAAAACACAAGTAAAAAATGCATTTACTAAACTATCACTCGACTTTCATTTTGGTGAAGCCTTGAAGTTGAAGCAGTATCCTTCATAACACAAAATTAATATACTTCAAAACAAATAAACAATATCCTATATCATGACTATGCCAAATCAAATAAGGTAATAAATGTACCATGTATTATGCTTTAATGTCATTCAGATGTGATCGTCTTTTTAGCATCAACATATACAAGATAGATTGCAGTCTTCTTCACCACCATATATTTATGACCAAGCTTGATTTCAACTTCAACCTCACTTCCAGGCTCCAAATTGGATAATATGTTCTGCCATTCTTCATTGGCAGAAGTTGATGCTGCAACTTCTCTCTTGTAAAAATCCATTGTACCCTTTGTAAAATTATTTGTAACATAGTGTTACTAACTCCCTAATTAACCTGTGGCATCCCTTTTAGTTCAATAATATCTTTACTAACTATGATAGAAAAAGGAATTTCAATAATATCAATATCTCTATCATAGTTAGAAAAAGAATATCCTAATGATTAAAATATTATCCATGATAGAAAAGAATAAACTAATACAACACAGCTGCTATCATGGATACTTTATTGCTAACCATGTTAGAAAGGATTTGCCTAACATGGTTATTAAACAAAACTAGTTGATATTAAACAATAAATAAATATATATACATGCGGAAGCAGATGCAGCCCTATACAAATTGGCAATATACCATTCCAAATAAACTATATAACTTCTACCTAATTCCCTTTCCTAATGCTCGCGCCTGTGCATGAATACCTGCAAAAATGTCAGTAATCGTGGGATGAGACAATTTGTCCCAGTAATCACCGCTTAACTCACTATAACAGTGAGATGTGCGGTAGCGAGGGCGTTTAAAGGGTACCACATTTAAAACCAATAATATATATATACATGTCAAGTCTTTCATTCATCGTTCAAGTCCCTCCGTCTAAATCAACTCAAATTCATCATCTCTACTTCCCACATATTACTCAAATCCCTCAGTCAATTCCACATAACTAAATATCACCTCCCCAGTCTCCAATCTAATGTTACTACCTTCACAACTCTCACACTCACCTATAGATGCATTGTGCCATCCCGGGGCATTCAAGCATCTAATCTTCACTATATGATTTGACACTGTGTCCCTCTCCATAATGAGGGGACAATTTCCCTCTCTGGCAATCCCCAGAGAGGAAACCCCAATTCTGTTTTCCATTGCAGAATGGGAACGGTTGGGCTCTCAAATGCCTTAACAACCGTAGGGGCGGTTGGGCTCTAAAATGCCTTAACAACCGTAGGTCACTTCTCTCAATAAGTTGACCTATGATCCCCGATCCAATCAATCCGAAAAGGATCAGTACAAATAACTGTCGATTGGCCTATCGACAGTTATCATCGCGCGATGGTACATCAATATCTCAGTGTCATGCAACGCTCACAATATTCATCCTCATCCATCCATTTCAATCTCATACAGTATCTCAAATTCAATATCAATATCATACACTTATCATTCTCTTTCATATCTCCATCTCACTATTCAGGTCCTTCCCTTTTCTAACTATCACTATCCCTAACATATACTATATAACTCTCTTACACTTATCCTGCAACAATCCACCACCAACCAGAATACCATTTAAATATAAAGCACATATAAAGCAAGTAACAATTTTCTTTATACCAAAATAATCGTGTTTGAAAGGCACCCGATAGCCTGTTTTGTATGAAAATAACTTTTCAAAGATAATATATATATATAGAGGGTGAGAAAGGATTTTACAAAATCCTAGCTAACATCACCCTCAATGTTATAGTAAGGTTAAGTGTGATTACCTGTCGCCCTTTAGCACTTTGCGCAAATTTCTCAACCTTTCTTTATTGATGCCACAAAAGCCTACTTGCATCCACTCCTATAATAATATAGAGCCAAATGATAAATTAATATCATTCTCCCTTTATAGTATTTTAACGTCTCTCTCTCGTTCTTATATGTTACTACCCAACCCTTTAGTGATTTCTGATATACTATAAGACCATTTCATACAAATATATCAATCCTTTTGGCAACCACAAGGTCGCTAACTTTTAGTAATCAAACAAACAATAGCAGTGATTATTAACTATAATATAATAGAGAAACAAACCACATATCCAATTAAATCACCCATCGTCCCTTTTCAATCAGTTCGTCATGGTAGTAGAAAGAGCAAGAAAATCTCACTCAAACTAAAACCACTTCACTTAAGTATTGGAGCATAAGGAATTACCCTTCCAATTGATGTAGCAACAACAAGAAGCAAATTTGTTCCCGCTTCACATGAAGACACAGAGTAGATCATTGCATTCTCCAATCATTACAAACTTAGCATCGCAAAATATAACTGACACTTTTCATCCATAATTGAGCTGGACACGTTCAACAAGGCAAGAACAATAATTCCTTTATAATTCAATTCATTCATTCACTCATTTTAATCAAATACAAATCGGCAACTTAAGACCACCAATGATAGTAAACAATAAATAGCACACAATGAAGGGAAACAGAGAAATTAATCAATCCTTCAATCCCTTGCAATTCACACATACCACATTAATCCCATTCACTAAACTTGTATAATCACGCTTCAGATATGCCTATATATACATGACGCCAACCATGTAACCAAATAGAAATAAAAGAAAAGGAAGAGAACTAACACCATTTCTAACGATTACCTTTCACACCAATCACCTTTCACACCAAATCAAAGGTCATTAATATGAACCACACAACTAGAAATCCATACACATTTATTTCAATAATAGCTACCATTAGACCTTTGACAACAACCTAAAGGTATCTCAATTTTCAAGGCACAAGTTAAACACCATAGTACATCATACACTCACCACTACACATGCACATAGACTTTTCTACATCTTGAAAGATTTCCTTTCTAAGTATATTTTATTCTCAAAGTTTAACCAACTACGGGCTTGGAATTCCCGGTTGTATTTGAAAATCTCTCAATAACAAGTCAAGTATACTTGTTTATCCAATCACTACCAACAAGTTCAAGTAACATTCATCTTATTCACAAATTCACACTTCCACCAACAATTTCTAACCATAAACTATGTTTCAAAAATGATTACACTCTCAAAACATTACAATAAAATTTTTGAGTGTATCACCAATCATTCCAACATTCTAAGATAAACTTTAGCAAGTCATAAACCATAAGAAAACAGCAAAAAAAATCAGAATAATGAGAGGATTTTCGAAATCCTCATCAAATCCTAGCTTTCCAACACTTAAATTTTGTCAAATCATTATCCCAACTACTGAGAGGAGAGAGCACGAGGAGAGGGATGGAGGGGAAGGAAGAAAATGGAGGTGCCGTTTGTTTTGGGTGTTTTGGGGGATTTAGGGTTTGGTAAATGTTTATCTATATATATTGATTAGGGAAATTCCAATCATATACCCCTTTGTTTATTTTTAATTATATTTCTAACCCCAAAAGTTTGCATGTACTCCTTTGATTCCATCATAATAATATCTATGTTTCAAAATACTTTTATACAAGTTTCCAATTCCAAATAATTCATTTACTTATGTTTCTTTAAATTCTAAGGTAATTAAGATTTAATATCAATAAATTATCCCAAATAGCATAAATTATTCCCTAAAACTTTAAATTTCCTTAATGACACCTCATTAATTTCGTATTATTTTTAGTTTGAAATTTGGGATGTTACATTATTAATCATTACACCAACAGAATAAACAGATGCCATGCTATCTTGAAGAGATGAATAGGTTACATAGAGGACAACTCCTTTTAAGCTACGACCGACAACTTCAGGAACTTGAAATGATACTGACGATCTCTCATTTATGAAAACTTGCCAGTCCGGATAATTTTCTATTGGAAGAGAAAAGTCAATCCCACCATCTTTCCATTCTTATTCATTGAAAAGAGTCCCCCCATTAAATAAATAACGTAAATGACATTCTAAAATCATGAAAGTTTTCAATGTTTAATATTTGGCAAGCATAGAGTTCATTGGGACGAGTGGTAAATACAATGTTTGTTATATGCCAAGTACTTTGTTGAAGCCAATATTATGGAATTTGATTGTTATATAAATTTATGTTCATTATATAATTAATTAAAAATTTGTAGTCATCATCACGCAAAAATTGAAGTGAGGTTAATAAATATTTTCTCTTTGTTCTCTCATTTCTCCCGTGCTTATTTCTTTTTCTCAACATTGTATCAAAGCTAAATCAACCTAACAGCTAATAAATTGAGTCCTCGGTCCCTTTTATGCTCATTTATAGACTATGCTCCCAATAGATTTGGTAATATTTGCCGTCATATATCCACTAGACGTGTGTGTACTGTTAGAATCTTAAGTTTTGATGAAGACTAAAATATGAAAGAAAGATGCAAACACTTAGAGAATATTAGGTTAATATAGAACCCAAGTAAGAGTGCTTCCGGATATGGATTTACTTCCGGATAGACTAGGACTAGCGCTCTCAGATGAACGTCTCATCCCCCAGCGACAGCAAGTACTTCACTAAGTCATAACTCAGTCTAACAACATTAAATGTATAAAATTCCTTGAGACTAAGTTAAGATGCAACCAGATGTAGAGTTGCTTCCGATTGCTTAGTGACTAGCGCTGGGTGTTGGTATAGATAACACTGAGCGCCAGTGAACATAACCCAACGTCCAGTAGATTTGCTTCCGATTGCTTAGTGACTAGCGCTGGCTGTTGGAATGGATAACACTGAGCGTCAGTGAGTAAAATGTGAACATAACCCATCGTCCAGTGGAAGTGCTTCCGGATGTGGAATTGCTTCCGGATGTAAGAAAGCTTCCTTAGACTAAGTGAACTCCCACTGCATGTGACTATGTGTTTATATTGCTAGACTAACGTTCAAAGTGCAGCACACTAAGTAAAGTTGCTTCCGGATGTGAATCCGCTTCCGCAAGCAATCAGAATGTCAGAACGTTCAGAGCAGTGCAGTGTCAGAATGCTTTTGGCAGAGCAGAGTTGTCAGAACTACTTTTCAGAGATAAAGCAAGTCAACCCTGCTAAGCATTAATGAAGCATTAAATGGGCAAACGGTAACATGGGGAAAACGGCCATATTCAAACGGCTAACCCACCTACCAAGAGTGAGAATACTTGAAGACTATATAAAGAAGCTCACCTTCATTTATGAAGGTAACTAATATCTTTGACATCTTGAAGAAAGCTAGAGTGAGAAACTAAGAAATCCTTCAACCATTCAAAGCTGCCCAGAAAAGAGAAAGAGCATTTAACGCATTGAGAGTTCTTTTCATCTACTTATCTTGTACTCTTTGTTGTTAAGTCTCTTCTTGTATTAAGAGCATTAATTGTACTTATGTGTGTAACATTATTCGTTCTTTAAGAGAACTAAGTTTAGAAAATCCTTTATTTGTAAAGGTTGAACCCTTGCTGGAAGTAAGGGGGAGTTAGTTAGCAAGGTTGCAAGTGTGCCTTGAGAAAAACTTGTGGTTGTAAGGTTGCAAGTGATCCCGTCCAAAACTTGCGGTTGTAAAGGTTTCAGGTGAACCCGTTGTAAAACCTGGGGATAGTGGAACTCAACCTGGGTGGTTGAGAACTGGACGTAGGTCAGGAAGACCGAACCAGTATAAACCCTTGTGTTGTTATTGTTTGATTTTTATTAGGTAGCACAATTCACCCCCCCCCTCTTGTGCATCCATTACTTTCATTTGGTATCAGAGCAGGTCTTTCTGACTTGATTCCAACGAATCTAGAAAGTAAAGATCCAGTAATGGATACAGATTATTCCTTGCCAGATGTCTCTATTCAACCCAACAAGCCACCAGGCTTTGATGGGTATAACTATCCATTCTGGAAATTCCGAATGGAGACATACATCAAGTCCAGTGACATCCGACTCTGGGATGTGATTGAACATGGAAATCACACCCCTCTAGTGAAATGCGTGGCTGTCACCCAAGAGGGGGGGTGAATTGGGTGGAGAATAAAATGCTTAATAATTTTCCCTTTTTGAATTCTTTACTCCTTGTGCTTGATGAGAGTGACGATGGATCATCCCAAGCACAAGTGAGTATACAGTGGTGTGGTGCTTGGTGTGAGATTTAAATAAGCAGAATATGCAAAAGCGAGTTTATCCTGGTTCGGTCACTCCTAGACCTACATCCAGTCCCCAGGCTCCACCTGAGATTTTCAATCCACTAATCTTCTTGTTTGAACCAGGCACAAGAAAGCCTTTACACTTTAGGTTTTACGAACACGGGTTCACCTAACAACCCACAGGTTTTACAACGGGTTCACCTGCAAACCTTACAACCACAAGTTTTGCGGGCTAACTTGCAACCTATGGAGATTTAGAAAACCTCTAAATGCTCCCCCTTACTATTGTAATATAACAATTCTGTTCTTCAAGCACAAGCTTAAGAACAGCCTCTATTAATTAGAGGATTTAATGATATGTTCACTCTATGAACTGATTTTGATAAACTCTTAAGTACAAATAACTCTCTCTAAGAGTAGATGATGTTACTCACTTAAGTACAATTGAATGACTCTCTAAGAATGTTACAACTTTAGATCTGAGAGTAGAAGATGAGAGGAATGTAGAAGATAATACATCAGATAATATGCTCTATTCTTCCAACCATCTTCTGAATGTAGATGTTTCTTTTATACTCGGCTTCTTGGGCGGCAGGTTGAATATGAACGTTTGAATATAGCCGTTAATCCCATGTTACCGTTGAGAAGTACATCTTCATTAATGCTTAGCAGGGTTGACTTGCTTTATCTCTGAAAAGTAGTCCTGACACCTCTGCTCTGACAAAAGTATTCTGACTTCTGTGTATGTGACGTTTACTCTTGTACTCTTGCTGACGGATGATCACCATTCATCCGCAAGTGGTAATCTTGCTCCGCAAGTGTTAAGCTCTGAGTCCCAATGCCAAGAGTCTTTCCATCCGGAAGCTCATTTGCATCCGGAAGTGTGACCAAGTTCTGCACATACTGGTTAGTCCAACATAGCAATATATATAATCAAATATAGTAAGAGCTATACATGCTGTGGGAAGCTTGTTTGCTATGGGGAGTAGTCTTACTTAGACTATGTTTTGACTTAGTGTATTATTTACTTTGAACGTTAGTCCTCTTAGTCTATGATGTATCCGGAAGCACTTTTACATCCGGAAGTGAAACTACTGGATGAAGGATTTTGTTTACTAATACTCACTCTCGCTCAGTGTCCTTCAATCCAACAGTCAGCGCTAGTCACTACGCTATCGGATGCACTTTCACTTGACGAGGTAAACTCACTGACGCTTAGGGTTATATCTATTCTATCAGTCTGCGCCAGTCAAAATCTATCAGGAAGCCATTTCACTTGATGTGGCTTTTTCACTGACGCTTGGGGTTATTTTATTTTATCAGCCTGCGTCAGTCTAAATCTAACAGGAAGCACTTTCACTTCCAGTTGAATTATAACCTAGTCTTAAGGTTTTGTGTACCTAATGCTCATGGACTAAGTTATTTCCTAGTGAGTTACTCGCTGCCGCTGGGGGATAAATCATTCATCCGCGTGCGCGAGTCCTAGTCTATCCGGAAGTAAATCCTCATCCGGTTGCACTCTTACTTGGGATCCTATGTTATCCTATTGCTTTCTAAGTACTTGGCCTATTCTTTTAGTCTTCATCAAAACTTAAGATTCTAACATTCTCCCCCTTTTTGATGATGACAAACCTAGTTCTATCTATTAAGTTCCTAAGGAAGGATTAGCAAAAGAATAAAAGCAATAGATAAGAACAAGTAACTTGAACAAATATTATTGACAAGTAAAAGTTACAAGTCAGAGTTACACAATCAAATAACATATACAAGTAAATAAATTTCACTAAGTATGAATAAAAATATGCATGAAAACAAAACAAGAAAATTTCAAGTTAAAACCAAATGTTTGGATTTGGGGGTTCAGGGTTTGTGTTTCTTTTTCCTCTCCCTCTCCTTTTGTCTCTCTTCATTTTCTTTTTGTAGTTGGGCTATCTCGGCCTCACGCTCACTCTGGTTTATCTGGGCAATGATCTGCTGAAGTTCTTCTTCATCTCTTTCCCTTCTGAGTCTTTCTGATTCGATAGACTCCTCGAATGCTCTTTTCATGTTCTCTACTTCTTCATACCCAGGGAACCCTGTAGCATCATCGAAGTAGGCGACCTCTCCATTGGGATAGTGAACAGCCCGAATCTTTACGTTCCATACAGGGAAGTTGGGATCCTCCTCAACTTCCTGGGCTTTCCTTTTCCCTTTCCCCTTACTCTTCCCTTTGCTCTTGCTAATCGGAGGAGTAGGCATGGCACTTGCTCTGTCAGCATCGAGGCAGGCCATCTGACCGAAGGAGAGTTTGTCCGTGAACCCATACTTTTCATATTCCTCAGGAGTCATGTCTTCAATTTCCAACTTGACCTCCTTTAGAATAGGAACTGCTTGAACTACTGGGGTTTCAGGCTCAACTTGGGCAGATGAGGTCTCTTGCTCAGGTTGGTCAGATGGAGTCTCTTCCTCACTCTCAGCAGTTTCAGTGGTGGCAATAATTTTCCTGGTCCGCTTCTTGGCAACGGCCTTCTTTCTAGATTCACTGAAGGTGACTGCTGGCTCAGATGAGGGAGGAAGGGCAGATGATTGCTCAGACGAGGGGATCTCAGACTCTTGCCCAGTGGATGAGGGGATAGGCTTGGCTGTCACAATAGGAGGGTGATTGATCTTCTTCAGTCCCCACTTCATCATTATCTCCTCAATATCCTTTCTACTTATCTTAGTTGGAGGAGGTTCTGATGAAGATGACTCAGGCTGTGAAGTTTGTTCATTTGGCTCAAAGACAACCATCTCCAATTGTGATCCTTGCTCAGACGACCTCTGCTGCTCCATGAATCTTATGGCTTCTCCTCTTATTAGGCTCTCAGCACCACTCAGCCTTTGTGATTCCATTGCATGGCGAAGGGCAGCCATGATATCTTCTTCAAGCCAGAGGGATGGTTGGCTGAGCACATCCCTTGTGTTCATGGAGAGGCGAAGGGCGGTCATCACATTTCTCCCCCTTTTGTCATCATCAACAAGGGTGAGTGCCAGGGATGGAGTAGATGAAGAGGAGGGTAGAGGTTCAGGGTTAAGTGGAGTTTGGGGTGAGGATTCTGGGGAAGAGGCAGGTAAGGTATGTTCTGGGGATGTGGGTTGGTTGGGGAACCAGGAAGGATCTACGAATAGACCTTCGAATGGGTAGGTGGAGGAATATTCAGGGAAGGTAGTGGAAGAGTGTGGGGTAAATGGGGTAAAGGGTACGTGAGGATCCTCAGGGATTTGCTGAAGGCGTGGGTAATCTCGTAGATAGATATGGCTGAGGGGGTGAATGGCAGTTTGAAATCCAAGGTGTTCGGCTAAGGGGTTGGATGGTGTGCGAGTGGATGAGGGAGGTGTAGATGGGGAGTTTTGTGGAGATGGGGAGTTGTTGGAGTGAAGGGGTGATTGGCTAGGAGATTGTTGGTGTGTGTCTTGGATTTGGTGTTCATGGTTGGGTGAAGGTTGGGATTGGTGAGCATTGTTTGGTGATGGAGGGGATTGATGGTCATTTTGTGGAGGTGGCTGTGGTGGTTGAGTGTTAGGTGGAGGAGGAGGGGGAAGTTGAGGGTGACCTGAGGGAGGAGGAGGAGGTGGTGGTAGGTTACCTTGTGATGGTTGGGGAATTTGTAGGTGCTGGAGAATGAGATCTAGTTTTGCATCCACCCTGGCAAGCTGATTTTCGACCTGGCCAACCCTGTCCTCAAGCCGCTGGATCCGCTCCCCTTGCTGCTGGAACCCAGCATCACAATCATTTCTAAGTGGGGCTACCAAGGACTCAGAGAGTTGAAGGAGAATCTCATCCTTCATCTCTTGAGCGAATGCCTTCACAGTCGCTGGCACTCTTGCAGCACGACTTGGCCCGACATGGGAATCCACTTCCTGATCCCCTGCACCAGATGTAGAGGGGGCTGAAGTCCCAGAGGCACTACCCGCCTGTGATCCTGAACGAGTGGGTTTAGCAGCCTTCACATACTTGATGCCCATCTTCCCAATGTTGGTTGCTCCCACAGGTCGACACTTGACATTTTCTTCCTCCACAGCAGATGTGGCCTTGATCAGATGCTTCTCAAGGAGGAAGGCAATGATAGTGGGATAGGGAAGATAGCCAGATTTGTCATTGGTCAACCATCTCTGCAGCTCAAGACTAATCAACTGCCCGGGGTTGATAAGTTTCTGGGAGAGGAATCTGGGGAACCATGGGTTGTCGATATTGGCGAACTCATTGAAGTTACCCCCTTTATGTGTCATCATGCGGGAGTAAACATAGTACAGCAACCTATAGGAGTCAGACATCTTGGACACCTTCTTCCAATCGGTGCCATACAACTTCACAAGTTCTTCTTTACTGTACTTGAGCGCCTCAGGATACATCCACTCATTCATACCCTCATCCGTGAACCCCATCAACTCGTTGAGCGTCCTCCAGGAGAATTTGATAGTTCTTCCTCTGACTGTGGCCGTGAAGTAGAGTCTGTGGATCTGTTCCTTTCCATCGATCTTCTTGTACTTCACTTTGCCAGAGAGGGATTGACAAAAGACACGGAGGACATTGACGTTGTAGTCCTGTTTGATCCCTAGCCAACCCATATACTTCTCCAGGAAAGGGCGCAGGTGTGGAAACCCTAGTTCATCAATCATGTCTAAGTCGATGAATAGGCCGTGGTTGAAGTAGGGTTGAACCGTCTCAAATTTGGAGGCAACAAATTCTAAAGCCCCATCTCTGTAAACTGAAGGGTCATCTTCTTCAACCCTTTGCCTCTTGGAAGAAGGCTCCTCAGCGAACTGAACCTTCTTCTTCTTTCCCTTCCTCTTGGCTTCCTTCGCTTGCTTATGCCCAGAAACCTCAGGCTGTTCTGCCTCTCGCCCAGAAGTTCCAGGCTGGTCCTGGACTTGTTCATTCTGCCCTTGTGGTTGCCCAGTCTTTTCTTGATGTTCATGTCGTTCTTCATGATGTTCATCGCTTTGCCCAGATTTTCCTGAATGTTTATGCCCAGATTTCCCAGTTTTGGATTTTGATTTCTTGGAAGAGGAGGCTTTCTGGGTAACTGGATTGGATTCATGCGAACCGGCCATTTTTGTATGAATGTTGTGGTAAATAGAGATGAAATGCGAGGAGTATATAGAGAAAAATGAAGAACACGATGGAGAAGATGAAGAGACTTTTCAGAGAAAATGATGCGAGTGAAAATATTCAAGTAAAAAGTGAAAGTGAAAAAAAAATGACACCCTATTTATAGGTAAAGTAACTAAGGATAAAATGGTCATGTCTCTTCAGTTTTTCACACATTGAATAACGTAAAGCTTTTAATTGAAACGGCGCACCTTATGACATGTGTCGTTTCATCTTGTCAGATAGGGCACACCTTCTCATAGAGGAAGATGAAGCGTTTCTGAAGTGACGTGTCCCTTGGGCTGGCATTGGTGCTCTCTTGGCTTGATCATCCAGTGTCAGTGAGTGATCATCCGGAAGTAGTTTTGCTTCCGGTTGGAGTGGTGCTCTTGATCACATTGAGTTATCATCCAGCGCCATCAAAAGAGTATCCGGAAGTGATTTTGCTTCCGGTTGGACTCACTTAAGATTTAACATTGTGGGGAACCTGCAAAAACTAAGGATTGGCACTTCGGTGCCTAAGTTAGTACAGTTAGCAGGTCTTATCAATTAAGCACAGATGTTTAAACTTCATTTGAGTTGTATCAACTCCATGCCACACATCTGCTCTCAGCCCATTAAATTTGCTTTGCCTTTTTGTACTTCCTCACAGCTTCAACATTAGTGTCAGGAGAAGAAGCAACAATGTTGAGAGTTATCTTTCTTCTCCATCATCATCCTTGTCGTTGGAGGCCAAAAGAGTCTCAAGAGAGAAATCTTCCATTGATTGATTTAGTATGACTAAGCATCATTTGTATTGTGATGAATGTCAATTCTTTCTTTCCCTCCTTGTTGCTTTTTGACGATTAAGCTCTAACTCTAGCTCCCAAAATATGACAAATATCTCAGCTGATGTATAGTCTTGAATCTTGTTGTTGCTTCCAGTCTTCTTTCCTACAATATATCAAATAACCCCCTTTTTCTCTTTTCAGTATCCAGACTTGGATCTGACTTGTCAGTTTGTAGGAAGTACGTGATTCATATGCACCTAAAGATTATTCACTATGAATATGGCATTGCGAATCAACTATGACTATATGCACATGGTTATACACTGATAATGATAGTCATAGATAGCATGTAGACTATGAACATTGTGATAAACTCTTATAAGGCATATAATGTTCATATACATGATGCTTGATGTAAAATCTCAATAAGTCCATCTAACACTTGCATAGGAGATTTTACTATTGCATGCTTCAACCTTAAGTGATCCCTTGCTTACCCAAGGGAATCTTCTATACTTATCTTTGGCCTGAAGCACTTTAGGAGAGACAGAATTCATAGGCTTTCTCCATGTTGGTTGAGACATCCTCTCTCTCTTGTTCTTCTCAGGATAGTTGAATGGAACTTTGTGATAGCTTATCCCTGAGACAAAGTCTTTGTTCCTTATGGTAGCGCACTGCTTCTTATGATTGCACCAGGTGGTTGCAGCAGTGACATCACCATGAGTTCTCTTCTTTGAGGCAAGAGGAACTCTTGATCTTTCCTGCACAAGTAAGGCACTGGAAGGGAGTTTTGGTACCCATTTGTACTTGGGTCCTACATGGTTAGCGCTGGACCTTACTTGTCCTTTGGGGATCCATACATATTTGTTCCTCACATTTAAATTTCTTTTAAAATTGCATGTGTGAGAAATATGACCTGTTCTACCACAATAATAACAGACAATAGGATGATGTTCAGAATAAGATTTCTTGTCATTATTGTGTTGGTCATTTTTCTTTTCGAAGACACTATGTTTGTTAACTTTTGAAATCTCAGAGTCTTTTGAAAATTCTTCTTTTAAGAATGGAACTTTGGACTCCTTGGTTGTAGAAAGAATAAGTTCCTCAAGTTCCCTATTCCTATTTCTCAAGCCTAGAACTTCTTTTGCAAGTTTACAGAATTCAATATGTAACTCATTATAAATGTCTTGCAATTTAGAAGGTTCAGGTTCAGGTACCTCATTTTCTTCAGTTTCTGAATCTTCTAGGCATGGATTGACATTTTCTTCACTGATGCTAGCTTCCACTACATCACCATTCAGTAGCTCATCAAAGGTGGATTCACAGGGAGCACATAATGAGCTTTGGACAGCCTTAACTTCAAGAAATTGATTAGAAGCATACATAGTATCAAGAATGTTCCAAATATCTATAGCCCTAGAGCAATGTTTAATTTTCTGGTAATCATTGTCAGATAAGCTTTTGTGCAAAATCTGCATTGCTCTAAGGTTTAAGTAAAATAAACTTTTCTCCTCTTCTGTCCAATTTACTTTTGGTTTGAAATCAGAGTCCTTTTCAAAGACATCCCACATTTTGAAATCCGTGGATAGTATAAAACTTTTCATCCTTCCCTTCCATAAGTAAAAATCAGCATTTTCTAACACGGGTGGGATAGTATGGTCAAAACCTTCAAAACACATTTTGTAACTCAAGTCAGCCTAGGTCTTTGCACTTGAGATCGTTGGATCCTTTAAACAAGTGACCTTGCTCTGATACCAAATGAAATGCGTGGCTGTCACCCAAGAGGGGGGTGAATTGGGTGGAGAATAAAATGCTTAATAATTTTCCCTTTTTGAATTCTTTACTCCTTGTGCTTGATGAGAGTGACGATGGATCATCCCAAGCACAAGTGAGTATACAGTGGTGTGGTGCTTGGTGTGAGATTTAAATAAGCAGAATATGCAAAAGCGAGTTTATCCTGGTTCGGTCACTCCTAGACCTACATCCAGTCCCCAGGCTCCACCTGAGATTTTCAATCCACTAATCTTCTTGTTTGAACCAGGCACAAGAAAGCCTTTACACTTTAGGTTTTACGAACACGGGTTCACCTAACAACCCACAGGTTTTACAACGGGTTCACCTGCAAACCTTACAACCACAAGTTTTGCGGGCTAACTTGCAACCTATGGAGATTTAGAAAACCTCTAAATGCTCCCCCTTACTATTGTAATATAACAATTCTGTTCTTCAAGCACAAGCTTAAGAACAGCCTCTATTAATTAGAGGATTTAATGATATGTTCACTCTATGAACTGATTTTGATAAACTCTTAAGTACAAATAACTCTCTCTAAGAGTAGATGATGTTACTCACTTAAGTACAATTGAATGACTCTCTAAGAATGTTACAACTTTAGATCTGAGAGTAGAAGATGAGAGGAATGTAGAAGATAATACATCAGATAATATGCTCTATTCTTCCAACCATCTTTTGAATGTAGATGTTTCTTTTATACTCGGCTTCTTGGGCGGCAGGTTGAATATGAACGTTTGAATATAGCCGTTAATCCCATGTTACCGTTGAGAAGTACATCTTCATTAATGCTTAGCAGGGTTGACTTGCTTTATCTCTGAAAAGTAGTCCTGACACCTCTGCTCTGACAAAAGTATTCTGACTTCTGTGTATGTGACGTTTACTCTTGTACTCTTGCTGACGGATGATCATCATTCATCCGCAAGTGGTAATCTTGCTCCGCAAGTGTTAAGCTCTGAGTCCCAATGCCAAGAGTCTTTCCATCCGGAAGCTCATTTGCATCCGGAAGTGTGACCAAGTTCTGCACATACTGGTTAGTCCAACATAGCAATATATATAATCAAATATAGTAAGAGCTATACATGCTGTGGGAAGCTTGTTTGCTATGGGGAGTAGTCTTACTTAGACTATGTTTTGACTTAGTGTATTATTTACTTTGAACGTTAGTCCTCTTAGTCTATGATGTATCCGGAAGCACTTTTACATCCGGAAGTGAAACTACTGGATGAAGGATTTTGTTTACTAATACTCACTCTCGCTCAGTGTCCTTCAATCCAACAGTCAGCGCTAGTCACTACGCTATCGGATGCACTTTCACTTGACGAGGTAAACTCACTGACGCTTAGGGTTATATCTATTCTATCAGTCTGCGCCAGTCAAAATCTATCAGGAAGCCATTTCACTTGATGTGGCTTTTTCACTGACGCTTGGGGTTATTTTATTTTATCAGCCTGCGTCAGTCTAAATCTAACAGGAAGCACTTTCACTTCCAGTTGAATTATAACCTAGTCTTAAGGTTTTGTGTACCTAATGCTCATGGACTAAGTTATTTCCTAGTGAGTTACTCGCTGCCGCTGGGGGATAAATCATTCATCCGCGTGCGCGAGTCCTAGTCTATCCGGAAGTAAATCCTCATCCGGTTGCACTCTTACTTGGGATCCTATGTTATCCTATTGCTTTCTAAGTACTTGGCCTATTCTTTTAGTCTTCATCAAAACTTAAGATTCTAACATCTAGATGATGATGGCTTTGCAAAGCAGCGATCCAGATATACCAACGAGGACTATGCTCTAGTCCAGCTAAATTTCAGGGCCATGCACTACATTCAATGCGCCCTTAGTCCTAAGGAGTTTCATAGGATTAGCCACCACAAAACTGCTAAGGATATGTGGGAGGCTCTTGAGGCTGCTCACTCTGGAACCAAGGGAGTGAAGGCAAGACGGGTCGAGATGTTGGTAGAAGAGTTTCACAAATTTGCCATGACTAGTCCAACTGAGCCAATTAGAGAGCTGGAGCTCAGGTTCACTCATCTTATCAATAACCTGGCCTCCCTGGGCAAAGATATTCCTGAAAGAGAACAAGTCAGCAAGATCTTAAAAGTCTTGAAAGGTGATTGGATCACCAAAGTTACCATCTTGCAGGAAGTCCAAGTCTGTCAACCAGCTCCATCACTGCACTGTTTGGTTCACTAGCTGAATACGAACCAACCTTGCTGGCTCAGAGAGCTCCTCAAGCCTCATCCAAAACCAAGAATCTTGCCCTTGTTGCTCCCAGCAAGGATAAGATTGATGATAATGATGATGATGAGGATGATGAGGAGGACATCGATGACGAAGAGATGGCAATGATGGTGAGGAAATTCAGAAAGTTCTTCAAGAAGAAAGGAGGCTTTCAGAAAGGTGATTCCAGCCAGAGGAGAGGATATAAGAAGGAAAAGGCACCAGTGTGCTTTGAGTGTAAAAAGCCTGGCCACTTCAAGGCTGAGTGTCCAAGCTTGCAGAGATCGAAAGGAAAGGACAAAAGAAAAGCCTTTGTGTCCTCCATCTGGGTGAAAAGCTCAGACGAAGAAGCAAGTGATGAGAAAGAGGTTGCCAACCTCTGCCTGGTTGCCAGAGAAGATGATGAGGAAGCATCCTCAGATTTTGATCCCATCCAGGAGGATAGTGAGGTAACTTTTTCTGAACTACAAGAGGCATATAATGAGGTTCATGAAGAATTCTCCCGCCTATGTAAAGCTTATAAAGTGTTGAAAACTAAAAAGGAATCACTTGAGTCCAAGGTGGACTCACTGAGTGAAGAGCTAGCGGAAGCCAGAAAGCTTCCGATAGCAGATGGCAAGGGATCTCCCCAAGAGGAACCCAAGACCACAACACTAGAAGGTTGTCCTAACTGCAGCAAGATCTCTACTGAAAGAGATAGACTGCAAAATGCCCTGCAGAAGTTTACTAATGGTTCTGAAATGTTGAATGTTATTTTGATGAACCAGAGGACATATAGGGATAAAACCGGATTAGGGTATAAGCATAAGGGTAAAAAGTGGGTGGAGCCCAAAGTGAAGCCATACTTAAAATTCTTCCACAAAGCTACTAGTCACAGCTCCACACCCTTTAGCTTCTGCAACTATTGCAACAAGAAGGGACACTCCACGTCCACTTGCAATGCAAAGAAGCATGGAGTAAATAGTTCCTATAAGTGGGTTCCAAAAGGAACCAGGGTAAATGAAGATCCTCCAAAGAGAGAAACTAAGGGAGGACAAGGGACTAGAACTTGGAAACATATTCCAAGGGAAGTCCGTCAGCCTAGAGCCTCCACAAGGCCAGAGGCACAACACAATCACAAACCCAAAGTCAACACTGGACCGAGGGGTATGAAAACTAATGATAAAGGACCCAATAAAGGTTGGGTACCTAAGCTTGTCTAATTTATGCAGGTCTGTCTCAAGGCATCCAAGAACAAAAAGTGGTACATTGACAGTGGATGCTCGAGACATATGACTGGTGACAGAGACAAATTCAAGTCCTTGGTGATCAAAGATGGAGCCACAGTGACTTTTGGAGGTAATCAAAGTGGAAAGATCACCGGAGTTGGAGAAGTAGGACCAGTCAAGGATGTCTATCTGGTGGATGGTCTCTGTCACAACCTGCTGAGCGTGAGCCAGAGCACTGACAAAGGAAATTGGGTAATTTTTGATTCACATGAGTGCATAATAGTAGATAAGCAGGATCTGAATCTAGATAAGGCCAACCTAAAATGCAAACTTAAGGCCAATAGAAATGGAAACCTATACACTCTAGATTTATGTCAACAACTGGAAGAAAAATGCTTAATATCTAGCGATGAGAATAGTTGGCTTTGGCATAAAAGGCTAGCACATGTTAATTTCACTCAACTTGACATGCTAATTAAGAAAGAGCTAGCTATAGGGATTCCATCTTTTAAGGTTAAGCATGATTATATTTGTGAATCCTGCCAACGAGGGAAGCAAACAAAGTCCTCGTTTAAAACCAAGAAGAGAGTCTCCACCAGCAGGCCCTTGGAACTAATCCACATGGATTTGGTTGGGCCAGCGAGAGTGAAGAGCCTGGGTGGAAACCTATATGCTCTAGTGGTGGTGGATGACTATTCAAGGTTCACTTGGACAATGTTTCTTGCCTCTAAGCAAGATGCTTTTGATGCCTTTGTTGTCCTGGCTAAGAAAGTGCAGAATGAGAGAGACCTCAAAATCACAGCCATAAGGACAGATCATGGAGGAGAATTTGAGAACCATAGCTTCTCTGAGCTGTGTGAGCAGAACGGTATTGATCATAACTTCTTAGCTCCTAGAACTCCTCAGCAAAATGGTGTAGTCGAGAGAAAGAACAGGGTTCTGACTGAGATGGCCAGGAGCATGCTCAATGAGAAAGAGGTTTCTCAAGTGTTCTGGGCGGACGCTATGAGCACTGCTTGCTACATCTCTAACAGAGCCTATGTTCGCAAGGGCTTAGACAAGACTCCCTATGAGCTGTACAAAGGCAGAAAGCCAAACATCAGCCACCTCAGAATCTTTAGATCAAAATGCTATGTGCATAACAATGGAAAGGTAAATCTGGGTAAGTTTGATCCAAAAGCTGATATAGGTGTATTCATAGGGTATTCCCTTAGGAGTAAGGCTTACAGAGTATACAACATGAGAACTAGAACTGTAGAAGAATCTATGAATGTTGTATTTGATGAAAATCCTACATGGGGACAATCCACAGAAGATGATGAGATACTAAACTTTTCAAAACCACCACCATCTTCTTCACCACCAAAAGAAACACCAGCAAGTAATCCCAAAGAAGAAGATGAACCCAGTGATGAGCCTAGAGTGCAAACGATGCCTGATGAGGCACAGTTGCCAACAGCTAGGAGACGTCACAGGGATCATCCTCTTGATCAAGTGCTTGGTGATGTTTCTTCTGGTGTCAGAACCAGAAGGCAGGTTCAAAATGAAGTTGAGTTTGGAGCTTTCTTATCTCAGATCGAACCAACTTCAGTTGAACAAGCTCTTGAGGACTGCGACTAGATTTTTGCCATGCAGGAAGAGCTAAACCAATTCGAAAGAAGCCAAGTTTGGGAACTAGTCCCAAGGCCGTCTCATCAATCCATAGTTGGGACCAAATGGGTCTTCAAAAACAAACTGGATGAGACGGGTCAAATAACAAGGAACAAAGCCAGATTGGTAGCCAAAGGGTATAACCAAGAAGAAGGCATAGACTATGAAGAAACTTTTGCTCCAGTCGCTAGACTCGAAGCAATAAGGATTCTTCTAGCCTTTGCATCCATGAAAGGCTTTAGATTATATCAAATGAATGTAAAGAGTGCATTTCTTAATGGTTATATCAAGGAAGAGGTTTATATAGAACAACCTCCTGGCTTTGAGGATCACAAGCATCCTAAACATGTGTATAGGCTAACGAAAGCTCTGTATGGCCTGAAACAAGCTCCTCGAGCTTGGTATGAGAGACTCAGCAGCTTTTTGCTGGGCAAGGGTTTCTCAAGAGGCAAACTAGATAATACACTGTTTATTCTGCACAAAGATAGAAACATGCTTATGAAAGTAATGGATGCACAAGAGGGGGGGTGAATTGTGCTACAAAAATAAATGCTCAAATAAAACCAACACAAGATTTATACTGGTTCGGTCTACCTGACCTACGTCCAGTTCTCAACCACCCAGGCCGAGTTCCACTATATCTCAGGTTTTAAATCGGGTTCACCTGAAACCTTACAACCGCAAGTTTTGGACGGGATCACTTGCAACCTTACAACTACAAGTTTTACACAAGGCTCACTTGTAACCTTTCTAACTAGCTCCCCCTTACACCTAGCAAGGGTTCAACCTTTACAACTAAAGGATTTTTCTAACTAAGTTCTCTTAAAGAACAGATAGTGTTACACACTTAAGTACAATCAATGCTCTTATACAGAAAGAGACTTAACAACAAAGAGTACAGAATATGTAAATGAGAGTGATCACTCGATGTGTTAAATGCTCTTTACTTTTCTGGGCAGCTTTGAATGCTTGAAGGTGTTCTTAGTTTCTCGCTCTAACTTCTCTCAAGAGTATTCAAAGATAATTGTTAACCTCATAAATGAGGTTTGAGTCTCTTTATATAGTCTTCAAGCAATCTGTCTCTTGGTAGGTGGGAGAGCCGTTTGAATATGGCCGTTTAACCCATGTTACCGTTTGCCCAATAAATGCTTCATCAATGCTTAGCAGGGTTGACTTGCTTTATCTCTGAAAAGTAGTCCTGACACCTCTGCTCTGACAAAAGCATTCTGACACTGCAACTTCTGACATTCTGATTGCTTGCGGAAGCAGATTCTCATCCGGAAGCAATTCTACTGAGTGTGCTGCACTGAGTGTTAGTCTAACAGTATAAACATATAGTTATATGCAGTGGGAGTGTTCTTGGTCTAAGAGGTCTTCCTTGCATCCGGAAGCACTTCTCCATCCGGAAGTAAATCCGCTGGATGAAGGGTTTTGTTCACTATTACTCACTCTCGCTCAGTGTTCATTCAATCCAACAGCCAGCGCTAGTCACTGAGCTATCGGAAGCACTTCTACTGGATGTTGCTCACTTTCACTGACGCTTAGGGATATCTATACAATCAGCCAGCGCCAGTCTAAGTCTAACAGGAAGCAAATTCACTTCCGGTTGAATCTTAACTTAGTCTTAGGATTTTGTATATCTAGTGCTCATGGACTAAGTTAATTCCTAAGTGAATTTCTTGCTGCCGCTGGGGGATGAGACATTCATCTGCGAGTGCTAGTCCTAATCTATCCGGAAGTAAGTCCACATCCGGTTGCACTTTTACTTAGGATTCTATGTTCACCTATTGCTTTCTAAGCTCTTTCATATTCTAGTCTTCATCAAAACTTAAGATTCTAACATTCTCCCCCTTTTTGATGATGACAAACTCAGTTTTATCGATTAAGTTCATATGAAAGAATTAGCATAAAAATAAAGGTAATAGATAAGAACAAGTAACTTGGACAAATATTATTGATATGAAAGAGATTACATGTTAGAGTATACAAGCAAAACATTTACAGGTAATCTATACTAAGCAAGAATAAAGTATGCATGAAAAACAAAGAAAATTTTTTAAGTAAAAAAAATGTGGAATGGGAGTTCAGTGTTTGTGTCTCTTTTTCCTTTCCCTCTCCTTCTGTCTCTCCTCACTCTCTTTCTGAAGTTTGGCGATCTCAGCCTCATGCACATTCTGGTCTATCTGGGCAATTATTCGCTGAAGCTCTTCTCCATCCCTCTCTCGTCTGAGTCTTTCTGATTCAATAGACTCCTCGAATGCCCTCTTCATGTTCTCTACTTCTTCATACCCAGGGAACCCTGTAGCATCATCGAAGTAGGCGACCTCTCCATTGGGGTAGTGAACAGCCCGAATTTTTACGTTCCATACAGGGAAGTTGGGATCCTCCTCAACTTCCTGGGCTTTCCTTTTCCCTTTCCCTTTACTCTTCCCTTTGCTCTTGCTAATCGAGGGAGTGGGCATGGCTTTTGCTCTGTCAGCATCGAGGCAGGCCATCTGACCAAAGGAGAGTTTGTCTGTATACCCATATCTTTCGAATTCCTCAGGAGTCATGTCTTCAATTTCCAACTTGACCTCCTTTAGAATAGGAACTGCTTGAACTACTGGGGTTTCAGGCTCAACTTGGGCAGATGAGGTCTCTTGCTCAGGTTGGTCAGAAGGAGTCTCTTCCTCACTCTCAGCAGATTCAGTGGAGTCAATAAATTTCCTGGTCCGCTTCTTGGCAACGGCCTTCTTTCTAGACTCACTGAAGGTGACTGCTGGCTCAGATGAGGGAGGAGGGGCAGATGATTGCTCAGACGAGGAGATCTCAGACGCTTGCCCAGTGGATGCAGGAATAGGCTTGGCTATCACAATAGGAGGGTGATTGATCTTCTTCAGTCCCCACTTCATCATTATCTCCTCAATATCCTTTCTACTTATCTTAGTTGGAGGAGGTTCTGATGAAGATGACTCAGGCTGTGAAGGTTGTTCATTTGGCTCAAAGACAACCATCTCCAATTGTGATCCTTGCTCAGCCGTCCTCTGCTGCTCCATGAATCTTATGGCTTCTCCTCTTATTAGGCTCTCAGCACCACTCAGCCTTCGTGATTCCATGGCACGGCGAAGGGCAGCCATGATGTCTTCATCAAGCCAGAGGGATGGTTGGCTGAGCACATCCCTTGTGTTCATGGATAGGCGAAGGGCGGTCATCACATTTCTCCCCCTTTTGTCATCATCAACAAGGGCGAGTGCCAGGGATGGAGTAGATGAAGAGGAGGGTGGAGGTTCAGGGCCAAATGGAGTTGGGGGTGAGGATTCTGGGGAAGAGGTAGGTAAGGTATGATCTGGGGATGTGGGTTGGTTGGGGAACCAGGAAGGATCTATGAAGAGGCCTTCGAATGGGTAGGTGGAGGAATATGCAGTGAAGGTGGTGGTGGAAGAGTGTGGGGTAAATGGGATAAAGGGTAAGTGAGGATCCTCAGGGATTTGCTGAAGGCGGGGATACTCTCTTAGATGGATTTGGCTGAGGGGGTGAATGGCAGTTTGAAAACCAAGGGGTTCGGCTAAGGGGTTGGATGATGTGCGAGTGGATGAGGGAGGTGTGGATGGGGAGTTTTGTGGAGATGGGGAGTTGTTAGAGTGAAGGGGTGATTGGCTAGGAGATTGTTGGGGTGTGTCTTGGGTTTGGTGTTCATGGTTGGGTGAAGATTGGGATTGGTGATCATGGTTTGGTGACGGAGGGGATTGATGGTCATTTTGTGGAGGTGGTCGTGGTGGTTGAGTGTTAGGTGGAGGAGGAGGGGGAAGTTGAGGATTGCCTGAGGGAGGAGGAGGAGGAGGAGGAGGAGGATTTTGGGGAGGAGGAGGAGGTGGTGGTAGGTTACCTTGTGATGGTTGGGGAATATGTAGGTGCTGGAGAATGAGGTCAAGTTTTGCGTCCACCCTGGCAATGTGGTTTTCAAGCTGGCCTACCCTATCTTCGAGCCTCTGAATGCGCTCCCCTTGCCGCTGGAAGCCATTGTCACACTCAGCAGGGAGAGGGCCTACCAAGGATTCAGGCAGTCTAAAGAGAAGTTCCTCCTTAACTTCCTCGGCAAAAGCTTTGACTGAAGCTGGCACTCTGGCAGCACGGCTTGGCCCAGCATGGGAGTCCACTTCCTGATCCCCTGCACCAGATGTCGAGGGGGCTGAAGTCCCAGACGCACTACCCGCTAGTGATCCTGAGCGAGTGGGCTTAGGGGCTCTTAGATACTTAATGCCCATCTTCCCGATGTTGGTTGCTCCCACAGGTCTGCACTTGACATTCTCTTCCTCCACAGCAGATGTGGCCTTGATCAGATGCTTCTCAAGGAGGAAGGCAATGATGGTGGGATAGGGAAGATAGCCAGACTTGTCATTCACTATCCAGCGCTGAAGCTCAAGACATATCAACTGGCCGTGATTGATTGGCTGGTGGGAGAGAATTCTGGGGAACCATGGATTGTCGATCAAGGTGAACTCGTTGAAGTTGCCCCCCTTGTGTGTCATAATTCGGGAGTAAACATAATACAAGAGTCTGTTTGAGTCAGACATCTTGGACACCTTTTTCCCTGTGGTGCCATACAACTTCTCGAGATCCTCCTTGTCGAACTTTAGCGCCTCAGGATATATCCACTCATTCATGTTTTCCTCTGTGATCCCCATGATCTCATTCAGTGTCCTCCAGTTGAACTTGATGGTTCTCCCCCTTACAGTGGCAGTGAAGGAGAGTCTGTGTATCTGCTCTTTCCCATCAACCTTCTTGTACTTCACTTTGCCAGAGAGAGTTTGATAGAAGACTCGCAGGACGTTGACATTGTAGTCCTGGTTGATTCCTAACCAGCCCATATACTTCTCCAGGAAAGGGCGCAGGTGGGGAAACCCTAGTTCATCAATCATGGCTAGGTCAATGAATAGGCCATGGTTGAAGTAGGGTTGAACTGTCTCAAACTTGGCGGCAACTGGCTCCAATGCCCCATCCCTGTACACTGTGGGATCATCTTCTTCAACCCTCTGCCTCTTGGAAGAAGGTTCTTCAGCGAACTGAACCTTCTTCTTCCCTTTTCTCTGGGCTTCCCTCTCTTGCTCATGCCCAGAAACCACTGACTGTTCTGCCACTCGACCAGTTGTTCCAGGCTGATTCTGGGTGGGTTCATCCAGTCCTTGGGTTTGCCCAGATGTCCTATGGTGTTCATTACGGTGTTCATCGCTTTTCCCAGATTTACCAGAATGTTCATGGCGAGATTTTCCAGATTTTGACTTGTGTTTCTTGGATGAAGAATGTTTCTTTGTAACTGGGTTTGTTTCATGAGATCCGGCCATTTTTGTGTGGGTTGGTGGTGAAAGGAGATGAAATGCAAAGAGTTTATGAAGAATGCGAAGAACTCAGATGAAGATGGAATATGTTATGCAGAGAGAATGTGTTGAAAGTAAAAAGTGAAAGTGAAAAAGTGACATCCTATTTATAGGCGAAGTAACTAAGGGTAAAATGGTCATGCTTTTTCAGATGAAAACCAAACGTTTGCACATTGGGTAACGTAAAACTTTAATTGAAACGGCGCACCTTATGACATGTGTCGCTTCATCTAGTCAGATAGGGCACACCTTCTTATAGAGGGAGTTGAAACGTTTCTGAAGTGACGTGTCTCTTGGACTGGTGCTGGCGCTCTTTTGGTTTCATCATTCAGTGTCAGCGAATGATCATCCGGAAGTGGTTTTGCTTCCGGTTGCAAAATCTTAAGATTTAACATTGAGGACCTGCAAAAACACGTATTGGCACTTCGATGCCTAAGTTAGTATTGTTTTAAACAATCAAGTATAATAAATGAAAGGTTACACCTCATTTGGGTTTACCATTCCCAAATCACCTCTTATGAAAGTAAATTGGTCAACCCCCAGAGGCTTGGTGAAGATGTCAGCAAGCTGTTGTTGAGTGGGGACAAATTGCACTTTGACATCCTTCTTTTGAACATGGTCTCTGATGAAGTGATGTCTGACATCAATGTGCTTTGTCCTTGTGTGCTGAACTGGATTCTTGGCGAGGCTGATTGTGCTTGTGTTGTCACAGAGGATGGGTGCCTCAGGGAACTCCAAGCCAAGGTCTCTCAGTTGGTTCTTTAGCCACAGCACTTGAGCACAACAACTTGCAGCAGCAATGTATTCTGCCTCAGTGGATGACAAAGACACGCAGGTTTGCTTTTTGCTAGCCCAAGACACCAGACAACCACCAAGGAAGGCGCATTGTCCACTGGTGCTCTTTCTATCAGTCTTATAACCTGCATGGTCAGAATCAGAGTAAGCCCACAAGAACTCTTGGTTACCTCTGGGATACCAAAGACCAAGTTCTTGTGTTCCCTCAAGGTATCTCAAAATACGTTTAACACAGGTTAAGTGTGACTCCTTGGGGTTGGCTTGAAATCTTGCACACATGCCTACACTAAATTGAATATCAGGCCTGCTTGCCGTTAAGTATAGGAGGGAACCTATCATTCCCCTGTACATGGGCAGGCTGACAGATTTACCCTTTGCATCAGCATTGAGTGCGGCAGTGGTGCTCATGGGAGTGTCATACTCCTTGCACTCATCCATCCCAAACTTCTTGAGGAGCTCTCTACAATACTTAGTTTGGGAGATGAAAATGTCATTCTTCTTCTGTTTAATCTGCAGTCCTAGGAAGAATGTGAGTTCTCCCATCATAGACATTTCAAACTCTCCCTGCATAGTCTTAGAAAAATCTTCACAAAGTTTTTCATTAGTTGCCCCAAAGATAATATCATCAACGTAAATTTGGACAATTAACATATCTCTATCTTTGTGAAGGATAAACAGTGTATTATCAAGTTTGCCCCTTGAGAAACCCTTGCCCAGCAGAAAGCTGCTGAGTCTCTCATACCAAGCTCTAGGAGCTTGTTTCAGGCCATATAAAGCTTTCTTTAATCTATACACATGTTTGGGATATTTGTGATCCTCAAAGCCAGGAGGTTGTTCTACATACACCTCTTCTTTAATATAGCCATTAAGAAATGCACTCTTTACATCCATTTGATATAGCCTAAAGCCCTTCATGGATGCAAAAGCTAGAAGAATCCTTATTGCTTCAAGTCTAGCGACTGGAGCAAAGGTTTCTTCATAGTCAATGCCTTCTTCTTGGTTATATCCTTTAGCTACTAGTCTGGCTTTGTTTCTTGTAATTTGACCTGTCTCATCCAGTTTGTTTTTGAAGACCCACTTGGTCCCCACTATGGATTGATGAGACGGCCTGGGGACAAGTTCCCAGACTTGGCTTCTCTCAATTTGATTTAGCTCTGCAATAATCCAGTCGCAGTCCTCAAGAGCTTGTTCAACTGAAGTTGGTTCGATTTGAGATATGAATGCTTCAAACTCAACTTCATTTTGAACTTGCCTTCTGGTTCTGACACCAGAAGAAACATCACCAAGCACTTGATCAAGAGGATGATCTCTGTGATGCCTCCTAGCTGTTGGCAACTGTGCCTCATCAGGCACGGTCTGCACACTAGGTTCATCACTGAGTCCATCTTCTTCCTTAGGATTGCTTGCTGGTGTTTCTTTTGGTGGTGAAGAAGATGATGATAACTTTGGAAGATTCAGTATTTCATCATCTTCTGTGGATTGTCCCCATGTAAGAGTTTCATCGAATACAACATGCATTGATTCTTCTACAATTCTAGTTCTCATGTTGTATACCCTATATGCTTTGCTCCTAAGGGAATATCCTATGAATATACCTACATCAGCTTTTGGATCAAACTTACCCAGATTTACCTTTCCATTGTTATGCACATAGCATTTTGATCCAAAGATTCTGAGGTGGCTGATGTTGGGCTTCCTCCCTTTATACAGCTCGTATGGAGTCTTGTCCATGCCTTTTCGAACATAGGCTCTGTTAGAGATATAGCAAGCAGTGCTCATAGCGTCCGCCCAGAACACTTGAGAAACCTCTTTCTCATTGAGCATGCTTCTAGCCATCTCTGTTAGAACCCTGTTCTTTCTCTCGACAACTCCGTTCTGTTGAGGGGTCCTAGGAGCTGAGAAGTTGTGTTCTATGCCATTTTGTTCACATAGCTCTGAGAAGCTATGGTTCTCAAATTCTCCTCCATGGTCTGTCCTTATGGCTGTGATTTTGAGCTCTCTCTCATTCTGCACTTTCTTGGCCAGGACGACAAAGGCATCAAAAATATCTTGCTTAGAGGCAAGAAACATAGTCCTGGTGAACCTTGAATAGTCATCCACCACCACTAGAGCATATAGGTTTCCACCCAAGCTCTTCACTCTTGCTGGCCCAACCAAATCCATGTGGATTAGTTCCAAGGGCCTGCTGGTGGAGACTCTCTTCTTGGTTTTGAACGAGGACTTTGTTTGCTTTCCTCTTTGGCAGGATTCACAGATAAAATCATGCTTTACTTTAAACGATGGAATACCTATAGCTAGCTCCTTTTTAATTAGCATGTCGAGTTGAGCAAAATTAACATGAGCTAGTCTCTTATGCCAAAGCCAACTATTCTCATCACTAGATATTAAACATTTTTCTTCTAGTTGTTGGCACAAGTCTAAAGTATATAGGTTTCCATTTCTATTTGCCTTAAGTTTGCATTTTAAGTTGGTCTTATCTAGATTTAGATCCTGCTTATCAACTATTATGCACTCATGTGAATAAAAAATTACCCAATTTCCTTTGTCTGTGCTCTGGCTGACGCTTAGCAGGTTGTGACAGAGACCGTCCACTAGGTAGACATCTTTTATTGGTCCGACCTCTCCAACTCCAGTGATCTTTCCACTTTGATTTCCTCCAAAGGTTACTGTGGCTCCATCTTTGATCACCAGAGATTTGAACTTGTCTCTGTCTCCAGTCATATGTCTCGAGCATCCGCTGTCAATATACCATTTCTTGTTCTTGGATGCTTTGAGACACACCTGGAAAAATCAAGTGAACTTAGGTACCCAATCTTTCTTGGGTCCTCGATCATTAGTTTTCAATGCCCTTGGTCTAGAGTCATCCTTGACCTTGGGCTTGTGATTATTCAGAGTCTTTGGCCTAGTGCTGGCTCTGGACTCTTGGGTTTTCCCTTTGGAATAATTCCAAGCTCGAGATCCTTGTCCTCTCTTAGTTTCCTTTGCAGGTGGAGGATCCTTTGTTGTCTTGGTTCCTTTAGGGACCCATTTGTAGGAGCTACTTGCTCCATGCTTCTTAGCATTACAGGTGGACGTGGAGTGTCCCTTCCTGTTGCAATAGTTGCAGAAGCTGAAGGGTGAGGAGCTATGACTAGTGGCTTTATGGAAGAACTTTAAGTAGGGCTTTACTTTTGGTTCCACCCACTTCTTCCCTCTAGGAGTATATCCTAAGCCAGTTCTATCCCTATATGCCCTTTGATTCATTAAAATTATATTTAACATTTCTGAGCCATTTGTAAACTTCTGCAGGGCATTTTGCAGCTTGTCTTTCTCAGCTGAGGTTTTGCTGCAATTGGGGCAGCTCTCAAGTGTTGAGGCATTGGGTTCTGTTTGGGGAGAACCCTGGCCATCCACTACCGGAAGCTTTCTAGCTTCCGCTAGCTCTTCACTCAGTGAGTCCACCTTGGACTCAAGTGATTCCTTTTTGGTTTTCAACACTTTATAGGCTTTACACAATCGAGAGAATTCTTCATGAACCTCATTGTAAGCCTCTTGCAGTTCAGAGAAAGTTACCTCATTGTCTTCGTGGGTGAGGTCGAGTTCTGAAGATGCTTCCTCATCATCTTCTCTGGCTACAAGGCAGAGGTTGGCTACCTCTTCCTCATCACTTGCTTCATCATCCGAGATATTCACCCAGATAGAAGATACAAAGGCCTTCCTTTTGTCTTTGCCTTTTGACTTCTGCAGGCTGGGACACTCAGCCTTGAAGTGGCCAGGCTTCTTACATTCAAAGCACACAGGAGCCTTTTCCTTCTTGTAGCCCCTCCTTTGGCTGGAGTCACCCTTTTGAAAGCCTCCTTTCTTTCTGAAGAACTTTCTGAACTTCTTCACCATCATAGCCATCTCCTCATCATCCATTTCCTCCTCATCATCCTCATCATCATCTTCAGTCTCCTTGTTGGGAGCAACAAGGGCAAGATTTTTGGCCTTAGATGAGGCTAGAGGAGCTCTCTGAGCTAGCAGTGTAGGTTCATATTCAGCCAGGGAGCCAAATAAAGCGGTGATGGAACTAGTTGATTCACCCTGGACTTCCTGTAAGATAGTCACTTTGGTGATCCAGTCACCTTTCAAGATCTTTAGAATCTTGCTCACTTGCTCCCTTTCAGGAATGTCCTTACCCAGCGAGGCCAAATTGTTGATGAGATGAGTGAATCTGAGCTCTAGCTCTCTGATAGGCTCAGTGGGGCTAAGCACGGCGAACTTGTGGAATTCTTCCACTAACATCTCAACACGTCTTGCTTTCACTCCCCTGGTTCCAGAATGGGCAGCCTCAAGAGCCTCCCACATATCTTTAGCATTTTTGTGGTGACTGATTCTGTGGAACTCCTTGGGACTGAGAGCACACTGGATGTAGTGCATGGCCCTATAGTTTAGCTGGACTAGGGCATAGTCCTGAGGGGTGTAACTGCTTCTCGCCTTGGCAAAGCCATCATCATCTAAGGGAGTGTGATCCCCACTTTCGATTACATCCCAGAGTCTAATGTCACTTGACTTGATATAAGTCTCCATTCTAAACTTCCAGAATGGATAGTTGTACCCATCAAAGCCTGGAGGCTTGTTGGGCTGAATAGAGATGTCTGGTAAAGAGTAGTCAGTATCCATTACAAGATCTTTGCTTTCTGGACTCGTTGGAATCTAGTGAGAAAGACCTGCTCTGATACCAAATGAAAGTAATGGATGCACAAGAGGGGGGGTGAATTGTGCTACAAAAATAAATGCTCAAATAAAACCAACACAAGATTTATACTGGTTCGGTCTACCTGACCTACGTCCAGTTCTCAACCACCCAGGCCGAGTTCCACTATATCTCAGGTTTTAAATCGGGTTCACCTGAAACCTTACAACCGCAAGTTTTGGACGGGATCACTTGCAACCTTACAACTACAAGTTTTACACAAGGCTCACTTGTAACCTTTCTAACTAGCTCCCCCTTACACCTAGCAAGGGTTCAACCTTTACAACTAAAGGATTTTTCTAACTAAGTTCTCTTAAAGAACAGATAGTGTTACACACTTAAGTACAATCAATGCTCTTATACAGAAAGAGACTTAACAACAAAGAGTACAGAATATGTAAATGAGAGTGATCACTCGATGTGTTAAATGCTCTTTACTTTTCTGGGCAGCTTTGAATGCTTGAAGGTGTTCTTAGTTTCGCGCTCTAACTTCTCTCAAGAGTATTCAAAGATAATTGTTAACCTCATAAATGAGGTTTTAGTCTCTTTATATAGTCTTCAAGCAATCTGTCTCTTGGTAGGTGGGAGAGCCGTTTGAATATGGTCGTTTAACCCATGTTACCGTTTGCCCAATAAATGCTTCATCAATGCATAGCAGGGTTGACTTGCTTTATCTCTGAAAAGTAGTCCTGACACCTCTCCTCTGACAAAAGCATTCTGACACTGCAACTTCTGACATTCTGATTGCTTGCGGAAGCAGATTCTCATCCGGAAGCAATTCTACTGAGCGTGCTGCACTGAGTGTTAGTCTAACAGTATAAACATATAGTTATATGCAGTGGTAGTGTTCTTGGTCTAAGAGGTCTTCCTTGCATCCGGAAGCACTTCTCCATCCGGAAGTAAATCCGCTGGATGAAGGGTTTTGTTCACTATTACTCACTCTCGCTCAGTGTTCATTCAATCCAACAGCCAGCGCTAGTCACTGAGCTATCGGAAGCACTTCTACTGGATGTTGCTCACTTTCACTGACGCTTAGGGATATCTATACAATCAGCCAGCGCCAGTGTAAGTCTAACAGGAAGCAAATTCACTTCCGGTTGAATCTTAACTTAGTCTTAGGATTTTGTATATCTAGTGCTCATGGACTAAGTTAATTCCTAAGTGAATTTCTTGCTGCCGCTGGGGGATGAGACTTTCATCCGTGAGCGCTAGTCCTAATCTATCCGGAAGTAAGTCCACATCCGGTTGCACTTTTACTTAGGATTCTATGTTCACCTATTGCTTTCTAAGTTCTTTCATATTTTAGTCTTCATCAAAACTTAAGATTCTAACAGCTTATTGTCCAGATTTATGTCGATGATATCATTTTTGGGGCAACTAATGAAAAACTTTGTGAAGAATTTTCCAAGACTATGCAGGGAGAATTTGAGATGTCAATGATGGGAGAACTAACGTTCTTCCTATGCCTGCAAATTAAGCAAAAGAAGGATGGCATTTTCATCTCCCAAACTAAGTATTGTAGAGAGCTCCTCAAGAAGTTTGGGATGGATGAGTGCAAGGAGTATGATACTCCCATGAGTACCACTGCCGCACTCGATGCTGATGCAAAGGGTAAATCTGTCAGCCTGCCCATGTACAGGGGAATGATAGGTTCCCTGCTGTATTTAACGGCAAGTAGGCCTGACATTCAATTTAATGTAGGCATGTGTGCTAGATTTAGAGCCAACCCCAAGGAGTCACATCTAACCTATGTTAAACGTATTCTAAGATACCTTGAGGGAACACAAGAGCTTGGTCTTTGGTATCCCAGAGGTAACCAAGAATTCTTGTGGGCCTATTCTGATGCTGACCATGCAGGTTATAAAACGGATAGGAAGAGCACCAGTGGACAATGCGCCTTCCTTGGTGGTTGTCTGGTCTCTTGGGCTAGCAAGAAGCAAACCTGCGTGTCTTTGTCATCCACAGAGGCTGAGTATATTGCTGCCGCAAGCTGTTGTGCCCAAGTGCTGTGGCTGAAGAACCAACTGAGAGATCTTGGCCTGGAGTTCCCTGAGGCTCCCATCCTCTGTGACAACACAAGCACCATCAGTCTCGCCAAGAATCCGGTTCAGCACACAAGGACAAAGCACATTGATGTCAGACATCACTTCATCAGAGATCATGTTCAGAAGAAGGATGTCAAAGTGAAATTTGTCCCCACTCAGCATCAGCTTGCTGATATTTTCACCAAGCCTCTGGGGGTTGATCAATTCACATACATAAGAGGTGATTTGGGAATGGTAAACCCAAATGAAGTTTAATTCTTCAAAATAAACTTGTGCTTAATTGATTAAAACCTGCAACTATATTTACTAACTTAGGCATCAGAGTGCCAATCTTTAGTTTTGCAGGTCCCCAATGTTAAATCTTAAGCAAGTGCAACCGGAAGCAAAACCACTTCCGGATGATCATTAGCTGGCGCTGAGTATTGAATCAAAGTGAGCGGGAGCGCCAGTGCCTGAACAAAGGGGCACGTCACTTCAGAAAACGTTTCATCTTCTCACACCAAAAATTGTGCCTCCTCTGACAATGTGAAGAGACACGTGTTGAAAGGTGCGCCGTTCCAATTAAATGTTTACGTTACCCAATGAACAAACACATGTTTTCATGTAGAGTCATTATGAGCATTTTACCCATTGTAACCTTGCATATAAATAGGAAGCCATTTTCACTTTTACTCTTTCACTTACACAAATTTTTCACCCAAACTCTCTGCATACATTCATCGTGTTCTTCATCTTCATCGCATTCTCTTCATCTTCTTCATCTAAATTTCTTCGCATTTAAACCTTAAATCCACACAAAATGGCCGGCTCACATGAATCTAACCCCAACACAAAGATAGCCACCTCTTCCAAGAAATCGAAGTCCAAAACGGGCAAATCTGGGCATTCACATTCTGGAAAATCTGGAAAATCACATGAACATCAAGAACAGCAAGAGAAATCTGGGCAGGTTCATAAGACTTCTGGGAAATCTGGGCAAAGTCAAGAACAAACTGAGAGAGTCCAAGAACAGCCAGAACAAACTGGGCACTCTGAGGAACCTCAACAAGAACAATCAAAGAGAAAGGGGAAGAAGAAGGTTCAGTTTAGCGAAGAGCCTTCGTCCAAAAGACAACGAGTAGAGGAGGATGATCCTCTTGTGTACAGAGATGGGCCATTGGAGGCTGTTTCCTCCAAATTTGAGACTGTCAAGCCCTACTTCAACACTGGGATGTTCATAGATCTGGACAAGATAGATGAACTAGGGTTTCCTCACTTGAGGCCATTTCTGGAAAAGTACATGTCCTGGCTGGGGATCGACCAGGAGTACAATATCAACGTCCTGCGGGTGTTCTGCGAGTCTCTCACTGCCAAGGTCAAGTATAAGAAGGTGGATGGGAAGAACCAGATTCGGAGAGTCACCTTCACTGCCACAGTAAGGGGGAGAACCTTCAGTTTCACTTGGAGGGACATCAATCGCCTGATGGGGATCACTGAGGGAGAAATGAATGAGTGGCTATACCCTGAGACACTCAAACTCAGCAAGGAGGAACTTGAAAAAATTTATGACACCAAGGGGAAGAAGGTGTTTGGGATGTCTGACACCAACAGGCTCCTTTACTATGTCTACTCCCGCTTGATGACACACAAAGGGGGTAACTTCAACGAGTTCACTCTCTTGGACAACCCTTGGTTCCCAAGACTCCTCTCCCAGCAACCAATCAACCCTGGGCAGTTGATCAGCCTAGAGCTGCAAAGGTGGATAGAAAATCATAAGGCTGGATATCTCCCCTACCCCATTATCATTGCCTTCCTCCTGGAGAAGTATTTGATCAAGTCCACATCTACTGAGGAAGAAGAAAATGTTAAGTGCACACCTGTCAGCGCAGTTAACATTGGCAAGATGGGGATAAAGTATGTCAAGAAGTCCAAAGCCACTCGCTCGGGCTCTCAGGCAGGCAGTGCCTCTCATACCTCAGCCCCCTCTGTGTCAGGTGCTGGGGATCAAGAAGTCGACTCTCACCCTGGTCCCAGCCGTGTTGCGAAGGTGCCAGCTACAGTCAAGGCCTTTGCTGCAGAAGTAAAGGAGGAGATCCTTTTTAGGCTGAATGACTCTTTGGTGACTCCTCTCCGTGATGAGTGTGACACTGGATTCCTGCAGCAGGGGGAGAGAATCCAGAGGCTCGAGGACAGAGTAGGACGAGTCGAGGATCAACTAGCGCGGGTAGACGCCAAGCTAGACCTCATCCTCAATCATCTTCAGATCCCTCAACCACAAGGTAACTTACCACCACCTCCTCCTCCTAACCCATCTCCACCTCCTCCACCTAATCAACCACTACTACCTCCTCCTCCTCCCCCTAACAATCAACAGCCACAACAGCCTCCTCCCCAAAATGACCAACCTCAAATATCACCCAACCATGACCAACAACCCTAAACCTCACCCAACAATACCTAACAACCCCAAACATCACCCAACAATGACCATCAACCATCCCCTCAAAACTCCACTCAAGACTCACCCCAACACTCTCCTCGTCAATCACCACATAACTCCCCATCTCCACATAACTCCCCTAATCGTTCACCTTCCTCCACGTCCGCCGGGCCCTCCAATCCTAACCCTAACACTCAACCAACCATAGTCCAAACCTTACGTTTTACCTCTCCTGATCACCCACTTCACTCCTACTACCTCCGAGACCAATCCCCTATTAGGTGGAAAGTTAAACAACCCGATGTCTACTACTCCACCTACCCATACGATGGCCTATTCACCCACCCCTCCTTCTTCGAAAGAAACACAGTCTTCTTCCCCAACCCTCCTGATTCACCAGAACACACTTCACCCACATCCTCACCCGAAACCTCACCACCTCAAAGATTTGGTCCTGAACCTCCACCCTCCTCTTCACCTAATCCATCCTCCCTAGCCCTCGCCCTCATTGATGATGACAAAAGGGGGAGAGATGCGGCTATCGCCCTCCGCCATACCATGGAAACAAGGGATGTTCTGACTCAACCATCCCTCTGGCTCGATGAAGATATCACTGCTGCCCTCCGCCGAGCTATGGAGACTCAAAGATTGGGTGGTGCTGAAAGTCTGATCAGAGGAGAAGCCATCTGATTTATGCAACAGCAGAGATCAGATGAGCAAAGGTCAAAGTGGGAAATGGTTGTGTATGAGCAAACTGAAGAGATCCCACAGCCAGAATCTTCATCTTCTGAGCCTCCTTCCTCTGAACATGGCAAAAATATAGTTGAGGAAATAATGATGAAGTATGGTCTGAAGAAGATTAATCATCCGCCTATAGTAATTGCCAAACCAATTCCTTCTTCTTCTGGGCCAACATCTGCACCTCCTGCTTCTGAGCCAACCTCTGCTCCTCCTCCTTCAGTAGTCAAGTACAGCGATTCAAGAAAGAAGGCAGTTGCTAGAAAGCATGCCAACAGGAGTACTACCTCTACTGCGTCTGCTGAGAGTGAGCAAGAGATTCCATCAGTTCAAGCTGAGATCATACCTGATACTCAGTCATCCTCTCAAGAGGTGCATGCCCCTCCGATTCTAAAAGAAGTTAAGCTGGAGATAGAGGACATGACTCCTGAAGAGTTCGAGAAGTATGGGTTCACGGACAAGATCTCCTTTGGTCAGATGGCCTGCCTAGACGCTGAAAGAGCAGCAGCCAAGCCTACCCAAGCGATAGGCAAGGGCAAAGGAAAAGGCAAAGGGAAAGGGAAAAGGAAAGCCCAGGAAGTTGAGGAGGACCCCAACTTCCCAGTGTGGAATGTGAAGATCAGGGCTGTCCATTATCCAAATGGCGAGGTCACTCTCTTCGATGATGCAACTGGGTTCCCTGGGTTTGAGGAAGTTGAAAATCTGAAGAGAGCCTTCGAGGAATCTGTTGAGTCTGAGAGACTCAGAAGGGAAAGGAAAGAGGAAGAGCTGCAAAGGATAATTGCCCAGATCGACCAGAATGTGAAGGATGCCCACTTAGCTCAGCTCCAAAAAGAGAATGAGGAAAGGCAAAGGGAGAGGGAGAAGAAAAAGAGACACCACCTATAGACCCCACTCACCCTATGCATTTACCTTAGAAAATTTTTCTTTTCTCATATTTTTCATGCATAGTTCATTTTGTTAAGTCTTTAATTACTTGTGAATTTTATCTGTCATTGTAACTCTAACTTGTAATCTTGTGTTTATCAATGATAATTATCTGAGTTGTTTGTGCTTTATCTAACTGTTACTTTTAATTCTTTCATATGAACTTAATCGATAAGCTTAGTTTGTCATCATCAAAAAGGGGGAGAATGTTAGAATCTTAAGTTTTGATGAAGACTAAAATATGAAAGAAAGATGCAAACACTTAGAGAATATTAGGTTAATATAGAACCCAAGTAAGAGTGCTTCCGGATATGGATTTACTTCCGGATAGACTAGGACTAGCGCTCTCAGATGAACGTCTTATCCCCCAGCGACAGCAAGTACTTCACTAAGTCATAACTCAGTCTAACAATATTAAATGTATAAAATTCCTTGAGACTAAGTTAAGATGCAACCAGATGTAGAGTTGCTTCCGATTGCTTAGTGACTAGCGCTGGGTGTAACATCCTAAATTTTAATTATAAAATAAATTAATAAATACACAAAAAATTTAATCTTGCAAATGAATTTAGAAAATTAATTATTTTCTTTTAGGAAATATGTTACGATTAAGAAAGAGAATAATTGAGTATTAAATTTAAATTTAGGAATATTTACGATGGTTATGTCAATGTTGTTTGAGGAAATTTTATTTAGAATGTTGTAAAATATTAGAATGTAAATTAACATAAATAATTATGATAAAGCTAAATTTAAGGAATCAAAGAGTTGGAATTAATTTATATTTAATGTATTAAATTAGAATTTATAAAGTCATTGTTAATAATTTAGAAGGTTAGGTAACCTTTTTCATTTACTATATATTGATAGCATTGATTTGAAATACTCTACTAAGATTTATTTATAATTATGGGATTAATTTAGGAGACTTCAATATTATTCATATAATTTTCCAATTGAAAATTCTAAAGAAACAAGAAAATAGGGAAATTTCTGGGGTATTTTCGGTAATTAAAATGTGAGGCCACAACCCTAATTCCCTTTCATATATAAATTAATTCTCTCTCTCTCCCTCATTGGATTTGCTGCCGCCTCTCACCCCACACTAAGCATCATCATCGACATCTTCTTCCTTTTCTCCTTTAACATCAAACTTTTTCTTCCTTACTTCATTCCCTTTTTCTATAAACATTTTCATTAATCTCCCATCATCATCAACACATACTCCTTCCTTCAATCTCCTTTATTTTCATCCTCACCCAAACCACAGTACGTTGCCGCCCTGGAGATTGTGGTCCGCCGGAGCTTCACCGGCAACAATCCGGCCAAAAAAAAAAAAAACAGAGACCCAACGCCGACTACACAAGCAGGATCGAAGTTGAGCTCCGCTTCAAAATCTGGGAAATATGGGCGAAAATCGCACGAATCCTTGTGTGCCAATACTAATATAAATTTTGTTGGTTAATGATGCTTGAGCACGTGGGAGCTTACGTTTATTTTTTTGGTTTAAATGCAAGGAGGTAACTACTTAAACTTATTTGTGTGCGTGTGTATGTTGGTAAGCATATAGGTTAGATTATAAATTTGTGATGTTTATTATATGATTTATGAGAATTGATTATTTGTTTGGTGCACACCGGTTAATATGATTATAATTATGCCATTCCGGAATGAGGTTCCCTGCAAAACCCCCAGGGACTAAAATGAATAAGACAATATTGTTACATGTTCAGTAGGGTTGTTAGTCCCTTTGAACCAGTTCAAGCGATGGTATATCGACCATCGAGTCGTGAGTCCCTATTGAACTAAGATATTACGGTGTGTTGTGTTTGATTTAATTGTTATTATTGATGTTTTAATATTATTATTGATGTTTTGAGTTGCGATGTTTGAGTTGTGATGTATCCGTATATTTGTGTTGCTGCAATTCATGATAATTGATAGTTACTTGAAATTAGCATAGGTAATATGTTCATGCAACACAACATGTAACACACACCACTTTACACATTATTATCACACACCACCTTGCGGGCATGCACATGCACGTAGTGCAAAAATGTGCGTAAGCGAGTGGTAGTAGTTGCGATTTCTGGGTCTACCCCAATCGTTGTTATTACAGGTATTAGATCGGGGCATGAGTGAGGGGAAGGATCTGGAGACTTAAGCATCTTTAGTTTTAATGATTTGTAAATATGTTTAATTTATTTTCCATGGATTATTGTATGTCTGTGTATAATTTTATGCTGGATAACTGTAATTATTAATTAAACATGTTTATGTGCTTATCTGTAAATGATGATTGTGAAAGAATCTAATCAGTTATTACTATATTTATTTAAATATCCATGTTAGTCAATTTTTATCTAACATGGATATCTCAGATTTAATATTTTTATATAAATGATTGTTTTATTATTAATTTTATATTCGACATTAAAATAATTTATTTTAATTTGTTTGTTTCCAAATTATATGAAAACTTTTTCTAACCATGATAGCTTATTTGTGACTAAAATTATTTTTCTATCATGGTTAGCCTATTAACTTGTATTTTTACGGAAAAATAGGAAAATATTATTCTAACTATGTTAGTCATCATTATAACATAAATTCTTTTTCTAACATAGTTAGTATTGTAATTATTGTAGTCAATTAAGTTAAATTCTTTTTCTAACTATGTTAGCCTCTATTATCTTAATTTATATTCTTTTTCTAACATAGTTAGACTTTAATTAAAAAAAATAGCGTAAAAATGGTTATAAATATTGGGTTGTTACACTGGGTGTTGGTATAAATAACACTGAGCGCCAGTGAACATAACCCAACGTCCAGTAGATTTGCTTCTGATTGCTTAGTGACTAGCGCTGGCTGTTGGAATGGATAACACTGAGCGTCAGTGAGTAAAATGTGAACATAACCCATCGTCCAGTGGAAGTGCTTCCGGATGTGGAATTGCTTCCGGATGTAAGAAAGCTTCCTTAGACTAAGTGAACTCCCACTGCATGTGACTATGTGTTTATATTGCTAGACTAACGTTCAAAGTGCAGCACACTAAGTAAAGTTGCTTCCGGATGTGAATCCGCTTCCGCAAGCAATCAGAATGTCAGAACGTTCAGAGCCCGCAAGTGATCCCGTCCAAAACTTGCGGTTGTAAAGGTTTCAGGTGAACCCGTTGTAAAACCTGGGGATAGTGGAACTCAACCTGGGTGGTTGAGAACTGGACGTAGGTCAGGAAGACCGAACCAGTATAAACCCTTGTGTTGTTATTGTTTGATTTTTATTAGGTAGCACAATTCACCCCCCCCCCCTCTTGTGCATCCATTACTTTCATGTACATACATACATACATACAAAAAAGAGATGTTATCTGCAGGTGGTTAAGGACATCATGTCATGGTTCTGTGATGTTTCGGGTCATAAAATTAATTTGGATAATTCTAAGATGTTCACATAAGAAATATCCATTTTAATAGACCCTTGGAATATAGTCAAATCCTGGGGGTCGGCCTCACCTCAGATTTGGGGAAGTATCTTGGAGTCCCACTCCTCCACAAGAGGGCGGTAAAGTTAACCTATGCCCCCCTCGTCACTAAGGTTTATAACAGACAAGCCAATTGGAAAGGGAGCTTCTTACGCATGGCCAGAAGGTTTGTGCCCATCAAATCGGTGCTGTCGGCCATACCAGCCTACCAAATGCAATCAACGTTTTTACTGAAAGGTGTCTTGCAGGATCGATAGGATCAGCCGAAACTTCCTATGGAATCAGCATGCAAAAGGGAAGAAAATGCACTTGGTTGTGTGGGACACTATTAAACAGGGGAAGAAAGATGGGAGTCTGGGTATTAAAGACCAAGTTAGACAGAATGAGGCTTTCATATTAAAAATATGTTGGGGATTGCTAACTCGCAGAAGTGCTCCTTGGGTCCAGGGGCTTAGAGCTAAATACGAAGATGGGGAGAACACTATACCGAAGGTGGCCGCAAAAAGATCCCAATCAGTTGTTTGGGGTGCCATTAGCAGTGTCTGGGATAAGTTCAGGAAAGGTGTGGGATTTAAACTGGGAGACGGGGGAAACATTAACGTATGGTGGGATCTTTGACTTTCATTTGACCAACCACTCATGACTACGTGGTGGGAAACCATGATCAGATCAATCCGGAGGACAAAGTCAGTGATTTTATCTTGCCAAACGGCGAGTGGAATGTGGCAAAATGGAGCCAATTCCTTCCAGTGTGGGTTATCAGAAAAATCATGGAGCTAGCGCCTATTACTGGGAGGGAGGATAAGCTTTGGTGGAGGAAATCTTCAGATGGTAACTTTAGTATCAAATCTGCCTACTCCATGGTGTACAACAGTGACAATGATAATGGGGAACGAACATGGCAGAACCTATGGCGGTGGCTAATCTCAGAACAGTCAAAATTCTTTATGTGGAAAGTGTTCCATGAGAGACTCCCTACAAATTCCCTTAGAGAGAGACGGAAAGTGAGCAAAGATAACAAATGCCCTTTTGAGTGTCAACGTGAGGAAAGCCTGATACACACGTTGAGAGATTATGAGGTAGAGTCTGATCCAAATTAACTCTTTTCTAGTGACTTGCAGGTCTGGCTAGAGTGGAATGTCAAACATGCTTGTGGAAACAAAAAGGTAACTAGATGGCCTTGAATTAAAGTCTTTGGCGCTGCATGCTAGATGCTATGGAAGAATCGTTGCGAGAAAGCAATGGAGGGGTCGAGTGATCAAGCTGCTCGCAATGTACAATAGTGCCTATACCATCTCCATGAGGAAGTGGATGCAGGTGTGTACAAGCAGTGTAACATCCCAAAAATTTAATTAAGGATTATTGGTAGTTTAAGATTTAATTTTGGAAATTTATTATGATTTTAGGAAGCTTGAAGGTAAAATTCATGCAAATTGAAGTATTTTGGGGAGAATAAATTCATTTTAGGGAAATTAAATCCTATTTTAATGTAGAAATCAAAAGAGCAATAAATAGAAATTTAAATTAGTGATTGAAGAAAAATAAGTATGTTGGTGGAAGGAGTATTTTTATAGTTGTTTAAAGATAGGAATTTAAAATGGAAGAAATAAATAAGTATAAGATAGAGAGGCAATTGGGTAAAGTGCCCTAAAAACCTAACAATTCCACAAACCAAACAAAGCTTTCTCCTTCCTTATAACACCAAAAACAGCATGACAAACACTCCCTTCTCCTTCCTAAAACATCAAACCCGTCACCTCCCTCCCCCTTCCTTCCATTTTTCATTTTTCTCTTCTCCAATCCACACTCATTTCGTGTTCTTCACCCTAGATCCTCACCCATTTCAGTTTCCCCATTGCCTTCTCTCAAAATCCTTGCTAAACTCGTGTCAAATCTCAGCCTCCTTACTGCTCGGCCTTGTGCGCGATTTTCCGGCGAGTTTTTCCCCTTTTAATGGCGACGGACGGCTGTGGGGGGGGTAAGTTTGTATTTTCTTTTGGGTTTTCAAACCATTCCTTCCCTTCCCAACTTCATTATCTCATTTCTTTCCTTTTCTATTGGACTTTCATTTCGGCCAACCACTACAATGGCCGATTTCCGGCGAGATGGGCGGTGGTCGGCGACGGGTGGCTTTTTCCTCTCACTTTGGGAACTACGTAAGGATTTTCTACACTTTTCTTGCCTTTAATTCTTCGTTTTGAGCCGTTTGAGGGTTAGGGTTTCAAGTGGGTGTTTGAGTTTGAGTGATTTTAACTAAGTAAATGAAAGTTTGAACTTAGATGTGTAGTTTCCCATCCGAAATTTGAGTTATATGAACTGTTGTTGGCCAAGTTTCTTTGGTTTTCCTATGTGGGTTACTGTTCAGCGAACTAGCCCTTTGATTCTTACTTGAATCAACGTAAAATAATGTTCAAATGTTATAGGAAGTATAATGGAAATGTTTCTTACAACTAGATGCATGTTTGTTTTACTTGGGTGTTGAGTATGTTTTGGGTTAGGGAATTTAAGGAGTTGAATCTCCAACTTAGCAATTTCATAAGCTCAATTGTGTTATAGTCTGGCCATGTATTATGATTTGTGACTAAAATGTTTTTTCCAAAGTTTTTCTTCCTTTCATGTTGTTGGTCGATTTGGATTCCGAATTGGGCAATAAAAGGTCGATAAATTATAAAGTGTGATAGGAATGAGTAAAACTATTTTTGTTGCAAGTAGGTGAATTCTGAAAATATGTTCCTTTCTCTTTTCCTACTTTGGTGAAACATGTAGACTTTGAGTTGAGCTTTGTAAATAATATATTATTGGTTTATTCTGTTTTGTGTAAGATTTAAAATGTTAGGAATGCTTGCATGTTGATCTATATTGATTCTCTTCTTTTTCTTTGTTTGGTCAGATTTTGGAAAATGATTATTACTATTTTGATGATGCTGTTTGAGTTAGTTAGAGCTGTTATAAGTGATTTACTGTGGGCTTGCAAGGATATATGTCTTTCTTTGTACTAGTTGGGTGGTTGGTTCGAATAAAAATGAAACAAATGGTGAATTGTATGTGCTATATGAATAATGTAGCTGATCATTTGAATGCACCTGTGTGTATTGGCTGAATTGGGCATAAAGGAGAATGTGAGACATGTGTCATTAAAGGAAAAATGGGGTAAATTAAGTATTGAATGATTGGGAATGGATAGTTGTCAATGATAAGGCGATTGGGTATATTTGTATTGCTGTAATGATGAGTTGAAGTTTCTATAGATATCAATAATGACTGTTTTGTACCTTGTTTTGGTGTGTGCATAGTGGTGAAGAAATGATTTTGAAATTTAAGAACTTGTCTTTGTTTGGAAGTTGAAGGAATGTGCGCATGAGGATATTCAATGTTCTAGCAATTTGCGTCTATAAACTTCTGCATTGTTACTACTGTAGTTGAATCAAATTAGAGAATCTTGATGGGTTAAATCAATTTGCCTTATCCTTAATAAATCTGGTTTTCACATTTCGTCTTTTGTGTCGGATTTGAAAGGATGTTTGGAAGTATTAATTGTTGTTTGAACTTGCTGAAATTGTTTGATTGCTTGCATATGTGAGATTATATATGTTTGCAGGTTTGCATGTTGGTTTGAGAAGTTTTTGTTTGGACTGGACGCATGAATAAAGATTTAGAAACATTCTTATGGTGATAAAAGAATATAAAGCTGATTTATTTGTTGAATGCTTGTATGCTTATATGAGAATCCAATTGAGCATGATGATTATTGAAGCTTCAGATTTTGTTATTGGTTTTGTTTGGTTGTTCTCTGATGAAGGAAGATTTAATGGTTGATTAATGACTGAATTTCTTTGCTTTATTGTGATGTTACAAGATTTCTATACATCATCAGAAAATATTAGACTCTTACCTAGTTAATCAATGAGGATTTGAATAAATAAGACCAAGTGAAGAAGGGAAAAAGGGGTAGTAACATTAGAACCGAGAGAGAGACGTGTTATTCATTATATAGATTTATGGATAGTTGTTTACCTTTATTATTACTTTTATGTAATAATAGGTGAATCGAGTAAGGAAAGGTAAGGAAGAACAACAGAGTGCAAAAGGGCGACAGGTAATCACACTTAACCTTACTATAACATTGAGGGTGATGTTAGTTGGGATTTTTAAAATCCTTTCTCACCCTCTATATATATATTATCTTTGAAAATGTATTTTTATACAAAATAGGCTATCGGGTGCCTTTCAAACACGATTATGTTCGTATAAAGAATTTGACTTACTATATGTAGTACCCTGGCTGGTGGTATTGTTGAATTGTGTATGTGAGTGTATAGACATTGGGTTCTTAATACTTTGACAGAGATATTAGAGGTATCATGGATTGGATATATCATAGGTTATGAGGATATGAATGAGATGTTGAATTGGAGATTGTGGAGAGAATTATTAGGGAAAACATGGAATGTTGTGGATGATGGATTGAAAGGTGATGTGAGAGTGTATGATGTTGTTGATTATTGTGGATGGGATATTGATAGGGATATGGTGAGGTTTGCATGACACTGATATATTTATGTACCATCACGCGAGGATAACTGTCGATTGGCCAATCGACAGTTATTTGTACTGATGATCCTTTTGGGATTGATTAAACCGGGGATCATAGGTCGACTTATTGAGAGAAAGTGACCTACGGTTGTTTGGCATTGAAGAGTCCAACCGTTCCCGTTCTGTAATGGAATCAGAATTGGGGTTCCCTCTCTGGAGATTGCCAGAGAGGGAAATTGTCCCCTCACTATGGAGAGGGACACAGTGTCAAATCATATAGTGAAGATTAGATGCTTGAATGCCCCGTGATGGCACAATGCATCTATAGGTGAGTGTGTGAGTTGTGGGGTGGTATGGTTGTATTGGAGGTAGAGATGTTAAAATGCATTGATTTGGAAATGACAGAGAGACTGGAGTGATACATGGGAAGAAGGTTTGGATTATATATATGTATTATTGGTTTTAAAACTGTGGTACCCTTTAGACGCCCTCGCTACCGCACATCTCACTGTTATAGTGAGTTAAGCGGTGATTACTGGGACAAATTGTCTCATCCCACGATTACTGACATTTTTGCAGGTATTCATGCACAAGCGCGAGCATCAGGAAAGGGAATTAGGTAGTAGAAGTTATATAGTTTATTTGGAATTGTATATTGCCAATTTGTATAGGCCTACATTCGTTTCCGCATATATATATATCTATTTATTGTTTAATATCAATTAGTTTTGTTTATTAACCATGTTAGACAAATCATTTCTAACATGGTTAGCAATAAATTATCCATGATAGCAGCTGTGTTGTATTAGTTTATTCTTTTCTATCATGGATAATATTTAATCATTAGGGAATTCCTTTTCTAACTATGATAGGACATTGATATTATGGCAATCCTTTTTCTATCATAGTTAGTAAAGAGGTTATTAGATCTAAAATGGATATTATTGGTTAATTAAGTAATTAGTAACAGAATTTTACAAGCAGCATATCATAACAGCAAACTCAACCAGGGGGAATGGAAAGTGGGAACTACCCCCCAAAAACTCCATTAGAATTGATGTGGACGCCAGCCAAAACCTTGACAGAGAAGCGGCTTGCGGAGGAGTATGCCGGGACAACAAGGGCAACTGGATATGTGCCTTACAACAAAGGCTAGGATTCTCAGTGGGCTCAACTATGGCAGAACTACTAGCCATTGAAGCTGGCCTACAAGTATGCAAAGCAAAAGGCTTCAAGAAGATTAAGATGTTTACTGATTCGTTTGAAGCTCTCCACCTGCTGATGATGGACCAGGGACAGTACCACCCTCTTACTGAGGAAATCCAAACCATCTGAGCTTTGATTTTCACTGATTGAAAATTGGTTATCACACATGCTCCTAGGGAGACCATACAATGTGCGGATGCACTGGCCAAACACGCGTTTAGCTTGAACATGGAGCTGGTCTTCTTGGATACACCCCCAGCTTTTTGTTCGGAACAAATTAGCTGATATCAATTGAGATTTGCTCATAGTTTTTCTTTTGTTCTTTTATCTCGATAGTGTAACTGTCATGTAAACTTCTTCAAGAGTAATCTTGTCATTTTCATAAAATAAATAAATAAATAGATGTTATCTTTGATGAGTTAATAATTCCATTTTCTGAAATTACCCAAAATACCAATATGTCGCATGTTACCTGTCACCAATCCCCTTTATTGCCTTAAATTTACCACTCTCTTAGCCCCACAAACCACTCGAAAGCAACATTCTCTCTCGAAGGGCCCATGTGTCACCATCATAAATTTTTATCAACAACGTTACCTGCTAATTTTTCAAACCAAAGCCCACACCCCACAAAAAGTCCCAAATCCCACAAAACTCTCATCCCACAAAAATTAATATAACAAATAAATTCTAGATCCTTATTTTGTGGCACTTTCAATAGTGGCTTCAACATACAGGAACACACAAAAACAAGATATTGCACTAAAAGTATAATCCAGAAGAAAAAACAAATTTCATTCACAGCTTCAACTCTCATAGGTGTTAAGTCTACCTTTAGAACATTATGTATATGTGCTAGTAAAGAATAAAGATAAAGAGAAATACCTTTGAAATACTCTTTAGAAGGGTGTCCATAGCTTTGTTAAACCACCCAACTTGAATAGTCAGAGAAGACATCAATGTTTCTGACATTTCTAAGTGAACTTGCTCATGAAATTCATGCAATGCTGGAGCATTTGGACATGAAGCTTGAGACGTGCTTGCTCTTGCTATCTGATTTCTTCTTGAAATAGAAGGATATGATGATATGCCCTTAACTAACAATAGAAATACCTGAAATGCTCGAGAAAGGGACTTTGAACGATGTGTCGGTGACATCCAGGGCAAAATAAGATATGGGAATACATCACAAGGTGATCCTTCATAACCAGATATGGACAAATGTTTGATACTTTTCAATCCCACTGATGAGAATGGCAATTGTGTTATGGCAGTTTTAGTTGTGACCAAAGTTGTCAAAGATTCCATTTTTCCAATGTCTTCTTCAAGCCTTTCAATCTTTGAACATCCAAAAAGATTAAGGGTCTTGATGGATTTCAAGTTGTATACATTACTTGGGAGGTGTGTGAGGCTCTTGCAGCCCTTTAAGTTAAGTGAAACTATACTTTCAAGGTCACCAATGGAAGGGTGAATTATGGACAAACTTTGACAATCTTTTAGTTTTAACATTTCAAGATTTGGCATCTTCGAAAAGTCAGGCGTTTCAGTCAAGAAAAGAGAATGACTGAGATTGAGAATTTTCAACTCCTTCAACCACTGTACAATGAGAGAAATTTGAAATTATCAAAAAGGAAAAATAGATGAGAGCAGATGCAGATTGTGTTAATACTGTTTGATATGAGGAACTCACTTGGTTTCTCTCCCATACTTTTATGAGATTACTCCACTTTAAGTCAATGACAATTATCTTTTCTAGATTAAAATTCGTTGGTAGGCTTTCCAAGGGAAATCTAGTCCAGCTAAGCCATCTCAAATTTGTTGATAAATAGCCGTAGTCTCCATTAACTTGTACATCATCAAGTTGAAGGAAACGAAGCTTCTTCATCTTGTCAAACGTTCTGGCCCTCAAAGTTATAAGATTGTTTCTTGACATCAAAGTCAGCCCTTTGATAAATTTGGTTCCCTGTCAAACAAAAAGAAATGAGAAACAAAGACACAATCTTATTTTGATTATGTAATAAAGGCTTGAACCCATAATTGACAACAAAATGATAGGAAGAACATATTGAATAAAAAGGGCAAAGGTGCACTTAGTGGTATGATAATTTCTAAATGGTACATTCAGTAGCATGATAATTTCTTAAAGGTACACCCAACATCTTAACTTCAACAGAAGGAAAAACAAATATGTCTCATTTTAAGTTACAAGTGACAAATTTGCACCCTCAAAATTACATGCTATTAGGTGCACTATGCACCTTTTAGAAATTACTATGCTATTGGGTGCACCTTTGCCCAATAAAAAATAGGAAAATACTGCAACTAAGTCATAGAGAAATACTCTTACAGTTTCAATTCTCAACACATCCAGCACATCATCATAAAACCATAATCTTGAACGGTTCTCGGGCTCATCTGGTGACTCCTTACGAATGATTTCTCTTCCCATGTCACGCAATAAATCATGCACTTCAAGCTTGTTTTTGTTGTCAACTCTTACAAGGCTTCTCTCAATTAGAATATTAATCCCGTCAACTGCATAAAGCCTACAACCATTTAGTACTTTTGTTGTATAACTTTTGTCCTTCCCAACAAAGAAACAACATATATCAAGAAATATTTCTTTTACTTTGTCCTCATCACCCAAACCATCATAGCTTATTTTAAGCTTTTCTTGAATCTGACCATTTGGAATTTCTTGTAATTTCTCCAAAACACTCTCCCAAATTGACCTTTCTCTATCAAATAAATAGGAACCAAGGATTTCAAGAGCTAGAGGCAACCCTTCAGTATAAGAAACTACCTTTTTTGAAAAATCAATGAAGTCTTGTTCAGGAATTGCTTGCTTAAATGCATGCCAACTAAAAAGTTCTAGAGATTCACCCTCATCTAATTCTTCCAAGGTGTGTATTTGATTCACTCTAAGGATTTTGAGCAAACGTCGATCTCTAGTTGTAATGAGTATTCTACTACCTTGTCCAAACCATTCCCGACTTCCACATAGTGCTCTTAGCTGCTCTTCATTATCCACATCATCAAGTACAACAAACACTCTTTTCTCACAAAGTTTTTTCTTTAGTACAGTTTTCCCCATTTCTACATTTGGTAATGCAGCCCTTCTTTCTTTTAAAATATCTGAAATAAGTTGTTCTTGCAAATAACCTTGTCCATTAGCTTGCTTCCACACTTCCCTAACATTTGCGAGAAAACACTTTCCATCAAAATTTTGGCCAACTTGATTATAGACAGCTTTAGCAATTGTTGTCTTGCCAATCCCACCCATCCCCCAGATCCCAGATATGATAACATCATTTGATTTACTTTGTAGCAATTGGAGGATATCTTGCATACGAGTCTCTAATCCCACAGGATGGTGAGCAACAAAAAGACAATTGTTGTCACCTAACTTCTTTGTAATAGTTTCAATGACTTCATCAATCAACTCAGTTTCAGATCTAGCAACAACAAGAAGTTATTAGATAAGAGTAAATGATACCAACAACCCTTAAAGTGAATAGTACACACAATAATATATCACAAGAAAAATGACAGGCATGAAGAGTGAGTCGAAAAATGTGAGCGAACTAATAAAGCATAGTTAAACATGTAAGTTTGATTGAAAACTGCTAGATTTTAAAAGTGACAGCAGGCTTGAAGAGTAAGCCAAAACAAAATGAAGGAGTTTAAACACGTAGCACCAAAAGCATCTCAAACCTGCTATAAAAAGATCAAAAAGAAACTTTAACAGTTTGACCATTTTAAACTGTAATGAACAAAAGAAAATTAATAAAACCTGTACTTATGCATGTCCCACCCAGATAAATTGGCAACTTCTTTGAGTACTTTTCTTATATTTTCTGTCCATTTCTCCATTTTGATACTTGAATTTGATCTCTTGATAAATCTTTGCCATGCTTTTCCAAAGGCATTTTGTTGTTTACGAACTTCCGAAGGATGCACATCCAAAAATATGGGTAACACCACTTGATAATTTGTTTTGTAACATTCCATGATTTTTTCCAATTCTTGTAAGCACCAGCTGGAGTCAGCATAATTCTTTGAGAATACAATGATTGATATTCTTGATCTTTCAATAGCTTCCAAAAGTGAAGATGAAATATTTACTCCCCTTTCAATTCTATCTTCATCCATGTAGACCTTAATACCTGCTTGTTTTAAAGCAGCGCAAAGATGAGAGGTAAAAGATTTTCGTGTATCATCACCCCTGAAACTTAAGAAGACATCATAGATATATTTGAGCTTTGCCTTTTTAGGACTGATGTCCATTGCTGTCTCTCGAAGTAATAGAGAAACATAAAGCTTGTCGTTAATAACCTTTACGAGATTATGCTCCATTAATGATGACATTCCTATTTGCATTGGAAATCTCGAGCCTTTAAGTTGTTGTGTAATAGAGTGTTTAGTTTGGCCAAAATGAAAAGAAGTTATATTGAAGAATAAATCTTTTTCTATATCAGTTAATAAATCACAGATGATAGTGAGCTTCTTTTGCATTTGACCACGAGGTATTCTTACCATGCTATTATATATTGTTTCCCACTCTTTCTTGGTCTTATTATATAAAAGAGAGCCAAGCACTTCAAGCACCAATGGCAGTTCTTCACAGTGTTTACTGATTTGGTTCGAAATATCCTTGAAACCATTTGTTGGAGTCAATTTCTTAAATGCATGCAAGCAAAAGAGTTGAAGAGATTCCTCGTCGTTCAACCTTTTCATTTCATATGATATGTCAACAGAGTCTTCAAAGATAGCCTTGTTTCTTGCTGTAATGAATATCAAGCTCCCTTTACCACACCACTTCATATTTCTGCACAAATATTCTACTTGAAATTCACTATTTACATCATCAAATACTATAAAGACTCTCTTTCCACATAGTACTTGTTCCATTTGTTCATGCATGAGAGCATTTATCTCGTCAAGTTTAGTTTCAGAAATATCTGAAATAAATTGCTTTATAAGGAGAACTTCACCATGATCTTTCTCCAATACATGCTCAATATTTGAAAGGAAACTTTTACCCTCAAAATTACCACCAATTCTATCATAAATAGTTTTGGCCATTGTACTTTTACCAATGCCTCCTTCTCCCCATATACCGACTATGGTTGTTTCATCTGACAAAATGTATTTCAGACCCAAAATGTTCAGCAATTCTCTCACACGAAGTGGTAATCCTACGAGATGGCGTGGAAGATCATGAAATGACTTACCTTGCAGCATTGAAAGACCTAAGTTTGCCATGTGGCTACTCTTTTTATTCCTATCACAGTAGGAAAGGTAACATAATATTAAACAGACAAAGAGGGTGTGTATTGAAACAATAAATATATGGATGAGTGTGTCTGATGTTAGTATCGGCTTCTATATATTATAAGATAAGAACTTTTGTTATTCCATATTTCTAAATATAAGATTTGATTGGTAGTTATTTGAAAATTTCTTTGTAAACTTTCCATTTCACCCAACTTATTTACAAACTCCAAGATAATTTTCCACCCTTCATTTCACAACAATTCTCCTTCATATTACCTATTTCCAAGTAAACGAGAGTATTTTTGAAAAACAAATGGCATTCTACACATCTTTAGAGAGAATTGGAAAATAAATGAGTGAGTATTGCATATATTAAAAGAATGGGCAATGATCTTACTTTGTCCTTCAAGTAACTACCCTGAACCACTGGGCATCCGGAATTAACATCGGGTACATTTTACCCTTGAAATAATCAAAGTTCTCTAATTTTCCCCTGACTAGACCTGCCAATGGGCTTCGTCCACGTGTCAAAGTTACATTCGCCAGAGGGTAAAATTGGACCACTTTAGTTATTTTAAGGGTGAAATTGTACCTGATGTTAATTTAGGGTGCCTAGTGGTCTAAAGTGGTTACTTGAAGAGAGAAATAGGGTCATTTCCCTAAAAGAATACTAAATACGTATGATGGAGTATTGAATAAGTTTATATCACTAAGACGTGTGACAAAAGACTTCCCTATAAAGATCGGTTTACATCAGAGATTATCTTTAAGACCTTATTTATTTAACTTAACTGTAGATGTTTTAACCGAGAGTATCAAGGAATTGGTTCCTATGTGTATGTTTTTTGCTGATGATATAGTACTTTTGGCGAAATCACACTACCACAAAATACCCCCTTTACATGTGCTTATTTTGGGCCCAAACATGCGCTTGATCAAGAGCAATGTTATATGATAGTGAATGTTGGGTTGCGAAAGGAAAACATGAATATAAAATTAAGGAAGCTGAAATGAGGATGTTGAGATGGATGTGTGAATAAAAGAAAGGATAAAATCGGAATGACTATATATGAGAATGAGTTGGAGTGACACTCTCATTACTGAGAAATTGGTAGAAAATTGTTTGGGGTGGTTTGGTCCAAAGAAGGTCAATAGATGCCCAAGTGAGGAGGGTCTCAGGGGAGACCAAGACGAACGCTCAGGGAAATTATAGAATGTGACCTATTGGTGAACAATATACCAAAAGAGTTAGTTATTAATAGATTACAATGACATTATATGATACATATAGCTGACTCCACGTAGTGAGTTGTAGTATATTGGGAAAGCTGTATCTATATAAAATCTTGTGCCAAAGTTTGCCTTCGTATTCTGGAGCTTTTAATGGTTGGGCAGTTTCTTCCGCCGGTCGAGTTGTCACCGATGATCTCTTCAAATTAGATCTCCTTTTATTCAAAAGCCAATTCTTACTCATTACTCTCATGCACATTTTTGTCTCACGTTCATACGTTTATGAGGAATTGAGATTGACAAATCCTTGGATATATATGGTCTTTATATGCTAAATTTTGAGTAATTAATAATACTAAGATGCAATATTCCCTATTTTTAATTAAATTCAGTCATCATGGAGGACAATAAATAAAATATAAAATTAAACAAAAAGAGAGAGAGAAAGATGTGTTATCATCAGCATGATTATTATTATGTGTTTTACCCTTTTAACTTTGGCAAGTCAATTATACTAAAGAATCACTTGTGAAGCAGCAAAGTTGAATTGAAGATCCAAAGAAGAGCAAATGTGCAAAAAATAGCCAACGTAAATTTAAAAATGAGCACCTATAACTCTAGTAAATTTAAGGGGGCAAAACCGTACATTGTAAATAAAAATGGGGCAAAACCGTACATTGTAAACCAAAATGGGGCAAAATTAACATCTCTGTTAGGCCGAGTTAAACAGACATTTTCCAGACGTGGGCTCCACCATCAGTAAATGACATTTCAATTCCATAATCCACCGTGGAAGCTGAAATGCATCCAGTTGCACCCTAAATCACTTGAAACGAACCCCAAACCCCCAAATCATTTCGATAAGAAACCAAATAGAACCCCAAATCATATGAAATTCACCTTACTTCTTCGTAATCATCTAAAAAAATTTGAGTCCATCTGAAAAAATAAAACCCCATCAACATATTGCACCTTTAAATGTATGACACGTCATTTACTGATGGTGGGGCCACGTCTGGAAAACGTCTGTTTAACTCTGACTAACAGAGAAGTTACTTTTGCCCCATTTTTTGTTTACAGTGTACGGTTTTGCCCCTTAAATTTACCAGAGTTTTAGATGCCCATTTTTGAATTTACAGTGGTTATTTTTGCACATTTACCCTCCAAAGAGAAGCCCAAAGAATGACAAAAGTGGATATGAGAAATGGGCCGAAGACCTTATAGCAAAAGAGTTCATGCGTTTGGGCTTGTGAATGACTGAAAGGAAATAATTTAAATTGAAGAAAGGAAGCTGGAAGTGGACAGCTGCGTGAAGAAAGGAATTAAATAAGGGTCCGTTTGTATGGCAAGAAAGTGAGGGAGGGAAAGTGAAAGTGAAAGTGAGGTGAAGGTTTTTTGGTAATTTTCATATATCCCGGGACCCACAAGTTTTCTCTCTCCATCTCACATTCTTCATGGGCCCCACAAACTTTTACATCTCATCATTACATAATTTACCTCTACTTTCCATCTTTATCCCCTTACACTCAATTCCATTTCCAATTCCATTATACACTTTCCTGCCAACCAAACTGGCCCTAAAGGAATTGAAAGGAAAGTGAGGGGGGACTGATGCGAGAAAAGGGAAATGAATTGAGGAACAGAAACGCGAGGACAGAGGGGGTGGCGGCGCAAACCCCCTTCTTCTATATTCATCTTCTCTCTTTTTCTCCCATTTATACTATGATTTCTCTATCTCTTCCTTGTTGGTGCTTCTCATATGAGATGTAACTAAACCTTTTTTTGCTCTTGAGAATGATTGGGTTAAGTGTTGAGATGTACAATTTTAGTCATTCTATCACAGAAATTTAATTTGACGGGTTGAGTGAAGGGGATGGGGATTGAGATTTCTGATTTGCTAATTGTGTGAGTATTTTTGGCCTAGTACAAACTTGATGGTTATTTTTACATTTCGCCCAAAAACTTATGTAAAACATTACAAGTACAAAACTAACTCAAAGCTCTTATAATGATGAAGATATCAAGTATTAAGGAGGGTATCAAGGTAAAGGATGAAACTAAATCTAAATAAATAAAAAACAAATATAATAAACTTGATATAAACATATCATAATCGAATGAATACCTAAAATAAATTGGAGATAACAATATTACCAGAAATCAAGGGGGAGACTGAAGCTAAGGTGGGAAGGAAATTGACTATGAGATGTTAATGTCGGAATCTGTTGGTCATCAGTAAAGGTACGTTTTTGTGTGGCCAAAAAGTAAGTTAATGTCGGAAACAAAGCCGCCATTACTTGATTAAAGCTAACTCCACAGTATACAGTCAACCACCGATTGTTGTTCCTGCCAATTTCCTTCTTCAGGAAAGTACAACAGATTTGAGACTCGAGAAACTCAGGTGTGACCAAAACCATGTTAACCATTGACCTTATTGAAGCTTTTTGTAAGAAAACTTGATCTTCATCATCAACCAAGAAAACTGTGATTCCAGCATCTCTCAACATGTTTTCAACGTACCCTTTTATACAACCCTTTGGATCTCTCAATCTTACTAATACATCGTATACTAATGAATCAAATGAAGGCAACGGCATGGCTGAATAAAACTCAAGCTTGCTTGATCAATTCACAAGATGATGTATATTTCATTCCAATTATGCAGTTGTTCCGTTTTTTATTATAAACAGCACGCGCAATTTCATGTTTCCTAGAAATTTAATTACAAATAGCTACTCCACTTTAAGTTTTATAAAAGAGTACGCGTCATATTGTCCCACTGATTCATTTTGCACTTATGTTAATACATTAAAAAAAGCAAGCTCACATCATGTTAGTTCATTAATTAATGGAGAAAACTCCAGCCGGTGAGGCTTAGAATCTTCTACACTTAATCTCTTGCTTTTATCTCTATGTTTCATTTGTTCCTAAATCCTTTCTTTGACGCGTCTTTTTTTTAGTCTTAGATATTAATTTTTTTATTTCAATTGAAATATTTTCTTGACAAATCTCACAAATATACTGTTAAAAATGGAGAAAACCAATCAGTACGTTAAATTAAAAAAAAAATCATATATCAAACCTTAGCAAGGAATTTGAGATTTCCAGATCTTACTAGAAGACATGAATGATTATATAATTGTCAAATAAATTATAAGTATTCACAAGTTTTGATTTTCAATTTGATAATTGTTATGTGAATAAAGAAAAGAAGAGAGAAGAAAGATGGAGAGAAGAACATATAGAGACAGAAATTTGATAATTGTCAAACAAATTATCATTTGCTTATGCATAGCCTCTATTTATAAGCTCTTTCTTTATCATAGGCTATAAACCTTGTCATTTGATTCATGACAATAAGCCTTCGCTTTAGCCTCTACTTTGAATAAATTTATACATATTTTTCTACATGATTTATTATCATTTCGTATATGCCTTTTGTTTATATGACTTCTAATCATTTTGGATATGCCTTTTTTATGACTTTTGGTCATATTATAACATTTTCTTTTTATCCCAATAACCATAAAGATATAATTATTTCCACAAGTAAAATCAGTTCCACCAATGCAATATGATCATATCCATTATCACTCTCATAGTAATAGTCCATTTCTGTCGATAGTATGTACTACACCATCAACTTTTCAAAAATTAGTCTTTAGGACCATAGCAAAAAACTTACAAAGATATAAAATAATTTTGACATGGAATATCTGAATCATTAGCCTTCAGGGCCTGAATGTGTGGATCATTAGACATTTGCAAATCATCAAACTATTTTATTTCAATATCTTTCTTGTCACGCCCCTAAGTGGAATTCACAATATTCTTTTATAATTATAATTGTCAACATTAATTTTTTAATTTTATACCAAAATATTATTAGCTTTTGAAATTTTCGAGAAATTTTTGAATTTAAAAAATCATTGAAATCAAAATACCTGGTAAAGTTATATAATTTGCACTTTGAACACATTTTATCTTTCTCTAGGCAAGAAAACATGCTAGAAACAACTTCATTTTAATTAAGACTTTCTGATAAAGTCAGCGCAATTTCCTTGAAATTCCCCAAAGCAACTACTTTTAAACAATTGCTGGTTCAAAATTTTCTTCTCGCCTTCCATGACCATAGATCGATGCAAAAGTTTCTTTTATTTTATTTGTTTGTTGACCGATGCAAAGTTTCTTTTATTTTATTTGTTTGTGTGTGTATTTTTCCTTTTAATACCATAGGCCAGTCAACATTCAACAATGAGGATGTTGATATTTTTAATTTTATAAGCAAAAATTTGTTATCTTTTTTGGGTTAATATTCATTATGGTCGACAAACAATTTACAAAATCTCAATTTGGCCAACAAACAAAAAATAAGTCCCATTTTGGTCAATAAACAAAAAATAAGTTTCATTTTGGCCAATGGACTATTGGAAAATAATAATATACCCTTTATAAAATAAAAAATATTCCTTCCGACTAAATCTTTATAAAGGGTATATTAGTATTTTCCAATAGTTCATTGGCTAAAGTGGGACCTATTTTTTGTTTATTTGCAAAAATGAGAATTTTTATTGTTTGTTGGGTAATTGTGACTTTGTAAATTGTTTGTTGACCATAATAAATAATAACCCCCCTTTTTTATCGACCTCGACTGGGAAAAGCTATATTGTGAGATTTAAAGAGATAATCTTTGAGGATCAATGGTAATTAAGAAGATAATTTGATTGATGTATAGCAAAGTCTTCAACATATTATTTTGGCAGAATTTCATTTAAACCTCATGAAAAAAAAAACATTTCAGTCCGCCCTGATTACACTTAAATTGAGTGGAGTTTTATACTATTTAGGTCCTTATATGTCAACTTAAGCACTAATTGTGATTAGGAACTCATGTATTTAAGGGGTAATTCGGTCATAAATTGACAATTATTTGTGTAATTATTTCTGAGTTTTTTATGCTACCTTGTGCTTGATTTTTGAGTATGAATTCTTCAAAAGAGTGGACTAATTTCACAAATCACACTTGAGTACCTAAATTTCCGTATTACAGTTTAGTCCTCCAATTTTAGAAATGCAGTTGGGTGATGTGTGACACCCTATTTCTCAATTGGTTAAGGAAAAGTCGAGAAATTGGGAGTTTGAAGAAAAGCAAAGATGAAGTAGAAATTTTCTTGATGTATTTTCATATTTTTCTAAATAGAAATTGTAAAAGTGAGGACCTTGTTTAGAAGTTCAATTGGGTATCTAATATAAACTTTTGAATCTTGGGCTTCTTTCCCATCATCCAAACAGTCCATTAAAGTTCTCTAATTCCCTAAATCCTACAAAACCAAGAGGCTTAAGGAGACACATCTACGCATCGCACAAAAACACACCATCATCTTCATCTCTCTGAATCGGCCACCACACCACCATCGATCACCACTTCCACCTCCGTCGGCCTCCCATTTCTTCCATCTCCTTCTCTTCCATCAATGTCGACGGGGTTCCATTGTCAATTCACCTCAACAATCATCTTCTCCACTACAGATTTCTGTTTGATGGCCAAGAGTTGGATTCACTATGTGTACCTTTTTAGCCCATAGCCCAACCCTAGATGGCCACATCAATTTAATAAACTTAAATGGAACTTGAATTTGAATCATTTGGAATACAATTCAGCGACTACGGAAGGAAGAAATTATACATGCATGATGAAGAATAATTTGAGAATAAAATTTATATAGGGGAAACAATGATAGCTTATTGGGAACGATTTTGACTGTTTAAACCATGACATAGAAGGTATTGTCTTTGGGTAAAAGGTACAATTTTAGGAACGAATTATTACGGCAGGAACGCTAAGCGGAAAAAAGTATTTTCGGCCTCAATTCTGGGCACAGAGAAAAAATGGGGCAATCTTAGTTACACTGTTATATTTGATTGACGTTGACCGTTAGAAGCTGACGTGGCGGGTAAAAAAACATTTTTTCCTGACGTGACAAGCCCATGTGGCAATCATTTTTGTTTTTTTTTTCTCCACATCACAATTTTTATTTAGTTAGTTGTCTTTTTTTTTGCACATCACAATTTTTTTGCTGACGTGATGACAAGCCCAGAAATCAAATGGTTATTTTCGCACCTTTTGCCATTTTTTATGTTGCATGCATGAACTTTTGCCAATCATTGGGTGCTAAATTTGACCCTCAATATATATAGCACTAGCTCTTAACCTTATAAATTATCAGCTTGCATGTGATGAGCATGCTCATTGACATATCTTGGGATTACTTCAAAAAAATATATTCTCTTTGATCCTAGATATAAAACCTATTTAGAGGCTCAATATTAGTCCTAAATATAGGACATAATTGAAATTTTTGTCAATTTCTTCCTAAATTGTCCTTTCCCCCTCTCTCCCACAACCTCTCTCTCTCTCTTGTTTCCCTCCCTCTTCTCTCCCATTTCCCGACCACCCCCTCAAACTCATGCGCCTCCGGCCCTCACCAAATTCATGTGCCTCCAACACTCCTCAAAAATTTCCACATCTTCCAAACCCTCCCTTCGCTCAGATTCTAGAATGAAATGAGAATTCCATTGATTATACAAAAGCTTTGGAGCAGAAAATTCAAGAATAGATTACGCATGTTTGTAACTAAAAGGAGGTGACAAAACAAACCTTGTTTGCATCAGGAGCTAATTTTTCTGCAATTACCACATCGCTGGGTAACAAGAGATCAACATTGTTGGGTGATTGCCACCGATAATAATTACGGAATCAACAGTGTATTAATTATAATTGTCATAGGGCCGTTATTGGAAAAACACATAAAATAACCTAACCTAACTACCAACTTTAATCTCCCCAAATCAGGTAAATAGGTCTTATATTTAGGACCGGAGGGAGTATTTCAAGAAATGCAAACCAATTTTATATCAGAGTCCGTTCTCTTAAGGAGCCACTTTAAAATTTCTTGGTATCCAACAAGTAAGAGTAAGAGTTGTAAATTTTTTGGGTCTTAATTCCATTCTCATCACACTCCTCCTCATCACCAAAAACGGCATCATTTTAATAAATTAAGCCATGTGAATATATTGGAGAAAAAGAGCCACAGGTGACTCCCGTCTCACTTCGCCTTCTCCCTTGCTCCTCATTTGCCTTCTTCGTCTTCTTCATCTTGAAATGAAGCTCTTTACTTGCCTTTGATCCAGTTAGGGGTGTGCGAATTTCTCCCGTCCCGTGGCTTTTGGAGATGGGAAATTCTCGTCCCAAAAATTTAAAATTTTTGGGACGGTACAACATTCATCTTCGGGACTAGTTTTAACCTCATCATGAAATTCATGTCATTTTAGCACATTTTCCTATACTTCCTACATTTGTTGGATAAACTCATACTTGATTTGAAGTACATATGATAGGAAAATGTGTCAAGTTGACATTGGATTAAAATCATTGAATTGTTGAATTACATGTGAATATTTGACCATCTACTTTTCGACTTTGGCTTGGTATAGATTTTATTGTTATGTAGGTTGTTGAAGCTAAACAAGTGTTCCACATTTGAGTTATATTTGAAGAAACTTTTTGAGGTATAAAGAAAAAGTGGAAAAGAAGTTAAAGGAAGCTGAAAATGCATCTAGCTACAGTCAAGAATTTCAGGCAAAATGGTGGTTGCAGCCAATACGAGTCAGAGAGCATCTAGCTACAGCCAAGAAAATAAATAGAATTCTTTGGCTACAACCAGCGAAATGAAAAGAAAGACAACAAAATTCAGCTTGAAAATTAAGTTATAAACAGCCCCAAAACACACTAAAATGGATCTTTTCGACCTAGGCCTTCTTTGGAGACTCTTGGAGGCAGCTTTTAGCTAGGTTTGGTGGTTTTGAAGGAGATTCAAGTGGAGATTAAAGATTTTTGTAAAGTACCAACCTGCTAATATATTATTAACCTAAATATAATTCAACTGCTAATCAAAACAATCCAAATAATGGAGACTAACCATGTTAGTAAAAGATTCACCTAACATGGTTAGCAAAAGAATTTCTCTATTATTAAGAGACTATAAGTCTAATCTTATTACGTATCTAACTATGTTAGAAAAGAGAATTTTCTAACATAGTTAGCAAAAGAACCACCATCACCCAACAAACAATAACCTAAATATAACCATGTTAGAAAAGAATAATCTACATGGTTAGAAAAGGAATAACCAAACTACACAAAAGTTAACCATATTAGAGCGGGGCCCATCTAATATAGTTATATAAATGAACAACACTCAATAAGTCACATATCACCAACATATACCATATAACCCTGTTAGAAATAGAATTTCCTTAACAAGGTTATTCTAAAACATCTGTACAAATAATACAAAGAAACAAATATCACAAAGTACAACCATTGAACAAGTCCATATCAAGCAAGAGGGATTGCCTTTCCATTATCAGGCAATTTACCCTATACAAATTATCCACATACAGTCCCTAATCAGGAACAAAGATTGTCTTCCCATTAACAGACAATCCTCATATACCAATAATCCTATGCACCATTCTGCATCATAACCACCATCAACTAACAGAGTACGTAGCATAGCTACGACTATTACATCTGTCATAGTTACACCTTAACTATAACAGTATCCATAACCCAACCAAAACCCAACAGAAACATTTAATTCAGTCATCAAACAAATCAGTTATTCAAAACAATACAAACAAATGCGGAAGCAGATGCAACCTAATAAATGACAATATATATTCCTTATAGATCATCTCCGACCTACTCACGGTCTTAGTGTGGGCCGGCCAATCCTTTCCCCTTCCTCTCTGCTTCCCTCTGGGCATGATCACCTGTAAAAAAAAATAAAGGGAATGAGGTGAGACAAAACTATGTCTCAGTAATCACTACTTAACTCACTGTGACACTCAGAAGTGGGGTAGTGGAGTGTCTACAGGGTACCACAGTTCAAAACCTGCATACAGCACATAACATTTACGAATATATATACAGAACAGATACATCCATCTCTCAATAGACAAAAATAAACGTGTGTGACACTGTGCCCGGTCTACAATCCGAAAAGCATAACAAGGGACCACTCTAATCAATGTGAAAATCCCTGGTTCCTTTATAATCCGAGGAACCCGTACAATTAACCTATCCATTTGCGCAAATCGATAGGTTACATCGGCCGATGGTACTAATAATCAGTGTCATGCAACATACAAAAGATTTATATAAATATAAATATATATAATGTACAGTTCAGTTGAAAGGTACCCTATAGCCCACGTTTGAATATAAAATAATCTGAACTCATTTCATTTATATTTATAAGTAGAAGAGGATGTTAGAAAATCCTCAACTACCGTCACCCTCAGTATCACAGTCAGTTAAGCGTGATTACCTGTTCAAGTTCAAAAGCAGCAATATATATCCTCAATTATTGCCTTCCGCGAGCTCCACTCGAAGCATCGCAGACCAAAAATCGCACAATGAGCTGCTAATGGTCAAGACACAATATCAGTGACTTTGACCACTCATCCAAACTAATTCTAAACAATTATTGAAGTAACAATTACTTCCAATATCAGAAATAAACTATATCCTTTACATCTCTATAATTCCCTTAACCAATTATAATTTATAATTTCTACAGTATTAAACTTTACCATTTCACATCACTCTTGGCCAAAATTTGCCCAATCATGCAGAATTCACTAAAACCACTCCATTAATATTGATTTGGCACTAAAACATGGTTTTCTTAACTCTCAAGCATATCACCACATTCTAACATACCTTCACATAACCACATTTTCCTTTCCAATACTTAAACTTTCAAACTCCCTTTCAAACACCAATCCAACCAAAAACCAATATTCCAACATCCTAAAATAACCTTAACAAGCATTCATAACCCACCAATTTATTCAAGCACTCCTTTTCCTTACCAAACTCTCGTTTAATCAACACTTTAACTACCAAATTCCTTTACCAACACCAATCCAACTAAGACAAATATTTCATCATCCTAATATAACCTCAACAAACATTTACTACACACCACTTCATTCAAATCATCTAACATTAACAAAACTCCAATTCAAAAAGTCATGAAAAGTTCCATAAATTCACAAAATAATTCCTAACTTCAATAAAATCAATTACCTTCCAAAAATCCTCAATTAACCATTTAAATATTCACAAATTTTTGTTTAAAGCACTAAATAGTCAAATATGGCAACACCCTAACTTCAAAGAATCCCAATCTTCACCAAAAATTCTCAAATGCTTAATCTCCTTTAGAAAATCCAATTGTTCCCAAGAATACTCAAATCCAATGTCTTAATGTTCATATTGAAGCATTAACATCCCAAAAATTTTAGTATAACCAAGAACCCTAACTTTAAAGAGACACTTCATCTCAAAATCCAAAAATCTAAAAGGTAGAAATGCTTACATGGTTTCCTGATGAAAAAGAGGTCAAGACTCGCCGGAAAACGCCACGAATCTCGCCGGAAAGTGGCCACAACAGTGGCTAGCGAAAAGAGCCCCAATAGGAACGTAAAGAAGATGAGAAAATGAAGTTGGAGGGAAAATGATTTGAAGAATAGCAAAAAAATACCAAGCTTTACCTTGCGCAGCCGTTCTCCGCCGTCCATGCCGCTGGAAACGAAGAACTCGCCGGAAAATTTGAGGGGCAGACGAGGAACAGTGGCGAGCAGCAGAGAGGTGCAAATCTAGCCCGAGTTTCCAAGGATGTGAGGAGAAAAGAGAGGGCAAAACGAAATGGGTGTGGTGGAGGAGAGTGAAAACCGAAGGATGTGTGTGTGTGGGTGAAGAGAACGCAAAAAAAATGAAGGAGGAGGGGAGGGAGTGTTCAGCCGAGAGAGAAGGAAGGAGAAGGGAAAAGAAGGAAAGAGAAAAGAAAAAAAAGAAAGAAAAGGAAGAGAAAGAAAAAGAAAGAAAAAGGAAAAGAAAAAGAAAAAGGAGGCATATGCTTTATCCTTTGGAATATTCCTTTTTATTCTCATATGTTTGACCATAAAATCCTTCAATTGGTCTCCCACAGTTTGAATCCTAAACAAATCTTCCAACTCATTTAATCTATTATCTTATGTACTTATTTGTCTAGAACCTCTAAAAATGTCCAAATTTCCAAAATCCTAAAAAATTTCACATTCTCAAATGATCATTTACTAAAAACATTTTCTAATCCTGTATTAAATTTTAAGGATGTTACAATTCTCCCCACTTTTTAGGAATTTTGCCCTCAAAATTCACTATGTCTAACTTGTTTAAGAAAAATACTTAGTATAGTCCACTCAATACATTGCTAAGAATTTGCATTGGGGAAGAAAAGTTTCAAATCTAGTCAACCTGATTTAAGTCATTTCTCTTTCTTGTAAATTTTCAATCTATAATTTTAATCTTGGTACGCCTTAGTTGTCTAATTTCCTTGACTTATCAGTCCACGAGAGTCATTCTTTATTCCCTTACCAGATATTTCACACCAAATAATGATACATTGTCAAATCCATGGACCAATTTCTATGGTGAGATCTCATATTTAAAGACAATTCCACCATTTGAAAACCATTATCTTCTAACCAACAAATGGCTCACCAATTCTAAGTCAACACCTAGGCTTTCTTATTCCGATCCTACACACAATACTTCTGATCATTTTTGTCCACTTTGAAATCTTGAGGTTGCTACTCAAAATGATTTCCACTATTCAACATTCTCATTCAGGACAAAGTTGCACTACCAATATTGTCGGTCTAAATCTTCATCCATCAGTTCTCTTCGGTTTTATTTATATACCCTCACCTCTTGATTCCCAAATAATAATCCTAAAGAGATTCTTTCCTCATTTTGACCATGACCCAATTTAACATATGCTCGGAATATTTTCGAACAGCTTCACCAAACTATTTCCAATTTCCCCTATAACTTTATTTACTAAGCCTAAATTCTTACTAACGCCTCAACAAGTTTTATTTTGTAATGTTGTAAAATCTAATAATCTTAACCTCGATCCTAACATCAATTCCAAAACTAAATTAAATCACTTTACTAAAAGTCTGGTAATGACTTCCTATTCATAAAAATCACACATTCCCTACTCATAGTCCCTTAAATTGACTACAAAGCTAATCTCACAATTCCCCTACTTAGCTCATAATACCCACTTCAACCTTTACTTGCGTGTAACTCTTCAAAACAAAATTCCATCAATCCCCAAAACTCACGAATTATATTAAACATATTTAAATAACTTTTTCACTATTTCCTACCAATATCATGACTAGCTACTTTAATTCATCAACAAGTCTAAAATCATCCTCATCCAATAATTCTCAATTTCCTCAAAATTTTAGTGTAAGCCCTCCTTAAACCGTGGTAAAACCTCAAATTCCAATAGATTATTCGACTTAGTCAGTAATTCATAATCCATCTATACTCTCCAAGTCACCAAAACATAGTTTATTCTCAAGTAATCACCCAAATCTTAACTTTGCATACAATTCTAAAATTCACTCTCAAGCAAAATTTTAATTTCTTCTAAAGTCACAAACCTTCTGAAATAATCGATCTTATCTATCTTAATCAATGAAATCAAGGTCCTAAAAAACTTAATCTCATTATTTCATCTATATCAAACCCAATAATCTGTATCAATTGAGTTCTTTATTATTTTTACTATCAATACGCCTAGTAAACTAGAAAAATCTCACAATTCCCATTAAATTTCAAATCATATCCATATCTATAGTATTTACATCCTTAAGCTAATCAGCAATATCCTCCGAATTAACATCAACAATCTTCCCTTACTAATGTCATTACCAATAGTCAGTAAAACTACAAAAGTCATTAAACCATAGAAATCACCAAGATATCAAAATTTACATATGACTTTGTATTAATTTATAGGGTAATGGACCAAATCTGGCCCCCAAGTAACCTCCAAGGAGCGCTGAGCACCCTGAACTAACAACAGGCTCGTATCTGTACTCTAAGTAACCAAGGTGTTTAAAAACTACCCCGGTTGGACGGTCAACAACGTTTGACCGTTACTATGCCTACGTGGCTGCCACGCGAGCACATGCTTTGCCACCTCTGCTTGCCACGTGTGTATTTTAAATGGACCTAATCTGCCCTCCAAGTAACCACCCAGGAGCACTGATCACCCTGAACTAACAATAGGCTCATATCTGCACTCAAAGTAACCAATGTGTTTAAAAACTACCCCGGGTGGACGGTCAATGACGTTTGACTGTTACTATGCCTATGCGGCCGCCACGTGAAGGCCTGTTTTGCCACCCGGCACCTTGTCATCGTCACGTAAGATATGTTCATGTGGGTCCCACCTATAATAATAAACAATTTCTCTCTCCCTCTTCATCACCATCACCACAGCCCCCTCAACACCCACCACCCCCACATGAAGAGGGAGAGAGAAATTGTTTATTATTATAGGTGGGACCCACATGAACTTATCTTACGTGGCGATGACAAGGCGCCGGGTGGCAAAACAGGCCTTCAAGTGGCGGTCGCATAGGCATAGTAACGGTCAAACGTCATTGACCGTCCACCCGGGGTAGTTTTTAAACACATTGGTTACTTAGAGTGCAGATATGAGCCTGTTGTTAGTTCAGGGTGCTCAGTGCTCCTGGGTGGTTACTTGGAGGGCAGATTAGGTCCATTTAAAATACACACGTGGCAAGCATAGGTGGCAAAGCAGGTGCTCGCGTGGCAGCCACATAGACATAGTAACGGTCAAACGTTGTTGACCGTTCAACCGGGTAGTTTTTAAACACCTTGGTTACTTGGAGTACAGATACGGGCCTGTTGTTAGTTCAGGGTGCTCAGCGCTCCTTGGTGGTTACTTGGAGGCCAGATTTGGTCCATTACCCTAATTTATAATTCCTCTCAACGCCTAATGACCACCCGAAATTTAACTATTTGTTTCATTTACTCCTCAAATGTTAACATTTTCTAATCTTCACCTGGAACTAAGGAAGCTTTCCAACATCTTCAAGTCGATTCTTGCCTATAGGTTTAAGTCACCACTATTCATGCCTCTACAATTTTTAGTTATCTTCAACATTTGTTACTCTACTGGCCCTTTTAGTCATGTGGATGCACTTCTTTAGACACATAGACACATGCTTAAAATTTCATTGTTCACTATCACTTCTATTGGTCTCTCGTCCCCCAGAAGGTTCCCCATATCATACTTATCCCACAAGGTCATCATTTATGCCTTGATCAAAAATAATTACTTGATTAAACCCAAACGACCATAAATTTTTCCTAGTTTTCAAATATTCAACCATTCAACCGTCATGATATTCGAACATTATTCCACCTCTAGCGAAACAACGTAAACTCTCAAATCGACATAAACCCATCCAATTCTTACAATCTCCCAATTATATCTCTCAACTACAATCTAGTCACACCCTTACCACCACACCTTAATTATTAGCTTTATAGTATACTTGACATAAAATCCATTATCCAATGTATCTCACCTCACACAACTTTTTCTAACCGTACTTAAATTTTAGTCTAAACTAACTAGAGTAACCAGAACTATTGTTCAATCATTAAAGTTTGATTCCAATAAACTTACATTAATATTAAACCCATTTAACTGGAACAGAACCATTGAATCTCCCAACTATTTAGATTTCAACATCAACATTCTCTTGGGTTGAAAGTCCTCCAAAATATCCAACCCCGAACTGCTCAAATTATTCCTAATTTCATCATTTTTTCAATCAACACCCTTGAACTTTCAATACACTCATAATCGAAAAAAAAAATATTCAAGAAACCGTTTATTCTTCTCTTGTCTTGAAACTTTCTATAACACTAGTTAAACCAAAGTTCATCAACAAACCACCCTTAACATAATCCAACAATTGTACTTCTATTATTCGATTGATTCCTACTTTTACTTAATAATGATTCTAACATTCTACCTCCTCTAAAAACACCTTTCACTTCATAATCACATCCTAATCTAATCCCAACCTATTTATTTCAATCAAAATAATTATTGGATTTGAATCGCTCTCACAAATTTTGTATCCATAAAACACAACTACCTTTCCTCTATATTGATGTATTAATATCTAGTAGTTTCAACCTTTCCCTCTATATTTAAAGATCCAACTTAATAATTTCCCAATATCATACCTAAATCAACATCTCAATCAATCTACATTCATTTACTTATAATCTTGACTAAAAGTGTAATTCCTAACATTAGAAAATCTCACTTTTCAATATAAAACTATATCCACACGACAATCACCTATACTAAATAAATTGACTAATACTACAACAATCATAATACTTTGAGCCTTGCAATAGAGTTATTGAAACACTCTTCCCAAATATCAACTCAATTGTCATAACACGCTTTATATTTGAATGCTTCCCATTCCATATACTCATTCTTTAAACAACACTTCTATAAGGGATCTTTCATTCCTTAATGAAACCCTAGAGATAACCTAAATTAAAATTTCAAATCACTCAAAGCATAATCCAATTGCGACTCCAATCAATCCTCCTACAAATTTTATTTATGTCCTCCTAGACATTAAACATTCTGTATGCCTTCAAGAGAGTTCATGTATTAAAATCATTTAATCAACTCTCAAACATCCAAACAACATTTTCCTCCTCATAGCTCATAAGACAAGTGAAACCTTACCTACAATAAACTAAAACTTTCAATTCCCCTCAATTTCACTTTGCTTCTAACAGTAAGAGTGCAAAAAGATTTATTAGTCACACATGCAAACAATTGGGCGACTACTGCAAGTACCAAAAACGAGTAAGCACAAAGAAAACTGTTAGAATCTTAAGTTTTGATGAAGACTAAAATATGAAAGAACTTAGAAAGCAATAGGTGAACATAGAATCCTAAGTAAAAGTGCAACCGGATGTGGACTTACTTCCGGATAGATTAGGACTAGCGCTCGCGGATGAATGTCTCTTCCCCCAGCGGCAGCAAGAAATTTACTTAGGAATTAACTTAGTCCATGAGCACTAGATATACAAAATCCTAAGACTAAGTTAAGATTCAACCGGAAGTGAATTTGCTTCCTGTTAGACTTAGACTGGCGCTGACTGATTGGAATAGATATCCCTAAGCGTCAGTGAAAGTGAACAACATCCAGTAGAAGTGCTTCCGATAGCTTAGTGACTAGCGCTGGCTGTTGGATTGAATGAACACTGAGCGAGAGTGAGTAATAGTGAACAAAATCCTTCATCCAGCGGATTTACTTCCTGATGGAGAAGTGCTTCCGGATGCAAGGAAGACCTCTTAGACTAAGAACACTCCCACTGCATGTGACTATATGTTTATACTGTTAGACTAACACTCAGTGCAGCACACTCAGTAAAATTGCTTCCGGATGAGAATCTGCTTCCGCAAGCAATCAGAATGTCAGAAGTTGCAGTGTCAGAACGCTTATGTCAGAGCAGAGGTGTCAGGACTACTTTTCAGAGATAAAGCAAGTCAACCCTGCTATGCATTGATGAAGCATTTAATGGGCAAACGGTAACAAGGGATAAACGGCCATATTCAAACGGCTATCCCACCTACCAAGAGACAGATTGCTTGAAGACTATATAAAGAGACTCAAACCTCATTTATGAGGTTAACTATTATCTTTGAATATTCTTGAGAGAAGTTAGAGCGAGAAACTAAGAACATCTTCAAGCATTCAAAGCTGCCCAGAAAAGTAAAGAGCATTTAACACATAGAGTGATCCTTTCATCTACATATTTTGTACTCTTTGTTGTTAAGTCTCTTCCTGTTATAAGAGCATTGATTGTACTTAAGTGTGTAGCACTATCTGTTCTTTGAGAGAACTCAGTTTGTAAAATCCTTTAATTCTAAAGGTTAACCCCTTGCTCGGTGTGAGGGGGAGCTAGTTAGAGAGGTTGCAAGTGAGCCTTGTGAAACTTGTGGTAGAAAGGTTGCAAGTGAGCCTTGTGAAACTTGTGGTTGTAAGGTTGCAAGTGATCCCGTCCAAAACTTGCGGTTGTAAGGTTTCAGGTGAACCCGATTTAAAACCTGAGATATAGTGGAACTCGGCCTGGGTGGTTGAGGACTGGACGTAGGTCAGGTAGACCGAACCAGTATAACTCTTGTGTTGTTTTATTTGAGCATTTATTTTTGAAGCACAATTCACCCCCCCCCCCCTCTTGTGCATCCATTACTTTCATTTGGTATCAGAGCAGGTCTTTCTCACTAGATTCCAACGAATCAAGAAAGCAAAGATCTTGTAATGGATACTGACTACTCTCTACCAGACGTCTCTATTCAGCCCAACAAGCCTCCAGGGTTTGATGGGTACAACTATCCATTCTGGAAATTTCGAATGGAGACTTATCTCAAGTCAAGCGACCTCAGACTCTGGGATGTAATCGAACGAGGAGATCACACTCCCCTAGACGATGATGGTTTTGCAAAGGAACGATCCAGGTACACCAGTGAGGACTATGCTCTAGTCCAACTAAACTTTAGGGCCATGCATTACATTCAGTGTGCTCTTAACCCTAAGGAGTTTCATAGGATCAGCCACCACAAAAATGCAAAGGATATGTGGGAGGCACTTGAGGCTGCTCACTCTGGAACCAAGGGAGTGAAAGCAAGACGTGTTGAGATGCTGGTGGAAGAATTCCACAAGTTTGCCATGCTCAGTCCCACTGAGCCTATTAGAGAACTGGAGCTCAGATTCACTCACCTCATCAACAACTTGGCCTCGCTGGGTAAGGACATTCCTGAAAGGGAGCAAGTAAGCAAGATTCTGAAAATCTTGAAAGGTGACTGGATCACCAAGGTGACCATCTTACAGGAAGTCCAGGGTGAATCAACTAGTTCCATCACTGCCCTGTTTGGCTCCCTGGCTGAGTATGAGCCTACACTATTAGCTCAGAGAGCCCCTCAAGCCTCATCCAAGGCCAAAAATCTTGCCCTTGTTGCACCCAACAAGGAGACTGAAGAGGATGATGAGGATGATGAGGAGGAAATGGATGATGAAGAGATGGCCATGATGGTGAAAAAGTTCCGAAAGTTCTTCAGAAAGAAAGGAGGCTTTCAAAAGGGTGACTCCAGCCAAAGGAGGGGTTACAAGAAGGAAAAGGCTCCTGTGTGCTATGAATGTAAGAAGCCTGGTCACTTCAAGGCTGAATGTCCCAGCCTGCAGAAGTCGAAAGGTAAAGACAAAAGGAAGGCCTTTGTATCGTCTATCTGGGTGAATAGCTCGGATGATGAAGCAAGTGATGAGGAAGAAGTAGCCAATCTCTGCCTTGTTGCTCGAGAAGAAGATGAGGAAGTATCCACAGAGTTTGATCCTGTTCATGAGGATAGTGAGGTAACCTTCCCTGAACTTCAAGAGGCATATAATGAGATGCATGTAGAATTTTTTCGTTTATGTAGGACATATAAAGTGTTGAAAGCTAAAAAGGAATCACTTGAGTCCAAGGTGGACTCACTAAGTGATGAGCTAGCAAAAGCTAGAACACTTCCGTTAGTGGAAGGACAGGGTTCTCCCCAAATAGAACCCAACGACCCAACACTTGAGAGCTGCCCTAATTGCAGCAAAGTCTCAGCTGAGAAGGATAAGCTGCAAAATGCCCTGCAGAAGTTTACAAATGGCTCGGAAATGTTAAATATAATTTTAATGAATCAAAGGGCCTATAGGAATAGAAACTGGCTTAGGATATACTCCTAGAGGGAAGAAGTGGGTAAAACCAAAAGTAAAGCCCTACTTAAAGTTCTTCCATAAAGCTTCTAGTCATAGCTCCTCACCCTTCAGCTTCTGTAACTATTGCAACAGGAAGGGACACTCCACGTCCACCTGTAATGCCAAGAAGCATGGAGCAAGCAGCTCCTACAAATGGGTCCCCAAAGGAACCAAGGCAACAAAGGATCCTCCTCCTGCAAAGGAAACTAAGAGAGGACAAGGATCCCAAGCCTGGAATTACTCCAAAGGGAAAACCCAAGAGTCCAGAGCCAGCACTCGGCCAGAGGCTCTAAATAATCACAAGCCCAAGGTCAAGGATGACTCTAAACCAAGGGCATTGAAAACTAATGATCGAGGACCCAAGAAAAGTTGGGTACCTAAGTTTGCTTGATTTTTCCAGGTGTGTCTCAAGGCATCCAAGAACAAGAAATGGTATATTGATAGTGGATGCTCGAGACATATGACTGGAGACAGAGACAAGTTCAAATCTCTGGTGATCAAAGATGGAGCCACAGTAACCTTTGGAGGAAATCAAAGTGGGAAGATCACTGGAGTTGGAGAGGTCGGACCAGTAAAAGATGTCTACCTAGTGGACGGTCTCTGTCACAACCTGCTAAGCGTCAGCCAGAGCACAGACAAAGGAAATTGGGTAATATTTGACTCACATGAGTGCATAATAGTTGATAAGCAGGATCTAAGTTTAGATAAGGCCAACTTAAAGTGTAAACTTAAGGCTAATAGAAATGGAAACCTATATACACTAGACTTGTGCCAACAGTTAGAAGAAAAATGCTTTATATCTAATGATGAGAACAGTTGGCTTTGGCACAAGAGACTAGCTCATGTTAATTTCTCTCAACTTGACATGCTAATTAAAAAGGAGCTAGCTATAGGCATTCCATCATTTAAAGTAAAGCATGATTTTATCTGTGAATCCTGCCAAAGAGGAAAGCAAACAAAGTCCTCGTTCACAACCAAGAAGAAAGTCTCCACCAGCAGGCCCTTGGAACTAATCCACATGGATTTGGTTGGGCCAGCAAGAGTGAAGAGCTTGGGTGGAAACCTATATGCTCTAGTGGTGGTGGATGACTATTCAAGGTTCACCTGGACTATGTTTCTTACCTCTAAGCAAGATACTTTTGATGCTTTTGTTGTCCTGGCTAAGAAAGTGCAGAATGAGAGAGAGCTCAAAATCACAGCCATAAGGACAGACCATGGAGGAGAGTTTGAGAACCATAGCTTCTCAGAGCTATGCGAGCAAAATGGTATTGAACACAACTTCTCAGCTCCTCGGACCCCTTAACAGAACGGAGTTGTCGAAAGAAAGAACAGGGTTCTGACTGAGATGGCCAGAAGCATGCTCAATGAGAAAGAGGTTTCTCAAGTATTCTGGGCGGATGCTATGAGCACTGCATGCTACATCTCAAACAGAGCCTATGTTCGCAAGGGCTTAGACAAGACTCCATATGAACTATACAAAGGAAGGAAGCCCAACATCAGCCACCTCAGAATTTTTGGATCAAAATGCTACGTACACAACAATGGAAAGGTAAATCTAGGTAAATTTGATCCAAAGGCTGATGTAGGTATATTCATAGGATACTCCCTTAGGAGCAAAGCATATAGGATATACAACATGAGAACTAGAATTGTAGAAGAATCAATGCATGTTGTATTCGATGAAATTCCTACATGGGGACAATCCAGAGAAGATGATGAAATACCATCATCTTCATCACCACCAAAAGAAACACCAGCAAGCAATCTTAAGGAAGAAGATGAACTCAGCGATGAACCTAGAGTGCAGACTGTGCATGATGAGGCACAGTTGCCAATAGCTAGGAGGCATCACAGAGATCATCCTCTTGATCAAGTGCTTGGTGATGTTTCTTCTGGTGTCAGAACCAGAAGACAAGTTCAAAATGAAGTTGAGTTTGGTGCTTTCCTATCTCAAATAGAACCAACTTCAGTTGAACAAGCTCTTGAGGACTGCGACTGGATTATTGCCATGCAGGAAGAGCTAAATCAATTTGATAGAAGTCAAGTCTGGGAACTAATTCCTAGGCCGTCTCACCAATCCATTGTGGGGACCAAGTGGGTCTTCAAAAACAAGCTGGATGAGACAGGGCTAATCACAAGAAATAAAGCCAGACTAGTAGCTAAAGGATATAATCAAGAAGAAGGCATTGACTATGAAGAAACTTTTGCTCCAGTCGCTAGACTTGAAGCAATAAGAATTCTTCTAGCCTTTGCATCCATGAAAGGCTTTAGACTATATCAAATGGATGTTAAAAGTGCCTTTCTTAATGGTTATATTAAAGAAGAGGTATATGTAGAACAACCTCCTGGCTTCGAAGATCACAAACATCCAAGACATGTGTATAGATTAAAGAAAGCCTTATATGGCCTCAAACAAGCTCCTAGAGCTTGGTATGAGAGACTCAGCAGCTTCTTGCTGGGCAAGGGTTTCTCAAGAGGCAAACTTGATAACACATTGTTTATCCTTCACAAAGATAGAGATATGCTAATTGTCCAAATTTATGTTGATGATATCATTTTTGGAGCAACTAACGAAAAGCTTTGTGAGGATTTCTCTAAGACTATGCAGGGTGAGTTTGAAATGTCAATGATGGGAGAACTAACGTTCTTCCTAGGCCTGCAAATTAAGCAGAAGAAGAATGGAATATTCATCTCCCAAGCCAAATACTGCAGAGAACTACTCAAAAAGTTTGGGATGGATGAATGCAAGGAGTATGATACTCCCATGAGCACCACTGCCGCACTTGATGCTGACGCAAAGGGTAAATCTGTCAGCCTGCCCATGTACAGGGGAATGATAGGTTCCCTCCTATACTTAACGGCAAGCAGGCCTGATATCCAATTTAGTGTTGGCAAGTGTGCTAGGTTTCAAGCCAACCCCAAGGAATCACACTTAACATGTGTTAAACGTATTTTGAGATACCTTGAGGGAACGCAAGAGCTTGGTCTCTGGTATCCCAGAGGTAACCAAGAGTTCCTGTGGGCTTACTCTGACTCTGACCATGCAGGTTATAAGACTGACAGAAAGAGCACCAGTGGACAATGCGCCTTCCTTGGTGGTTGTCTGGTGTCTTGGGCGAGCAAGAAGCAGACCTGCGTGTCCTTGTCATCCACTGAGGCAGAATACATCGCTGCAGCAAGTTGTTGTGCCCAAGTGCTGTGGCTGAAGAACCAGTTAAGAGATCTTGGCTTGGAATTCCCTGAGGCACCCATCCTCTGTGACAACACAAGCACAATCAGCCTAGCCAAGAATCCGGTTCAGCACACTAGGACAAAGCACATTGATGTCAGACATCACTTCATCAGAGACCATGTTCAAAAGAAGGATGTCAAAGTGCAGTTTGTCCCCACACAACAACAGCTTGCTGACATTTTCACCAAGCCTCTGGGGGTTGACCAATTTACTTTCATAAGAGGTGATTTGGGAATGGTAAACCCAAATGAAGTTTAAATTCTACTTGCTATACTTGTTTACTCTTAAAACTTACAACAATACTAATTTAGGCATCGGAGTGCCAACATGTGTTCTTGCAGGGCCTCAATGTTAAATCTTAAGAAACTGCAACCGGAAGCAAAACCACTTCCGGATGATCAATCGCTGCCACTGGATGACGAAACCAAGAGAGCGCCAGCACCAGTCCAAGGGACACGTCCCTTCAGAAAACACTTCAACTTCTCAATGATACGTTATGACTTCTCCGATAAGATGAAGAGACACGTGTCATCAGGTGTGTCGTTCCAACTTAAATTGTTTACGTTACCCAATGTGTGAAAATCTGAAGCGACATGACCATTTTGCCCTCAGTAACTTTGCATATAAATAGGGCGCCATTTTTTTTCACTTTCACTTTTCACTTGAAAATTTTTACCCACATATTCTCTCTGCATACATTCATCTGTGTTCTTCATCTTCTTCATACTCTTCTTCGCATCTTTCATCACATTCATATCAACCCTACACAAAAATGGCCGGATCCGATGAAAATATCCCAGTTACACAGAAACCCTCTTCATCCAAGAAACCCAAGTCGAAATCTGGGAAAACTCGACATGAACGTTCTGGAAAGTCTGGGAAAAACGATGTACACCATGAAGAACATCATGAACGCCTTCAAACTTCTGGGCAGACACCGGGGCAGACTGAACAAGTCCAGGACCAGCCTGGACACTCTGGGAGAGTGGCAGAACAGTCAGTGGTTTCTGGGCATGAGCAAGAGAGGGAAGCCCAGAGAAAAAGGAAGAAGAAGAAGGTTCAATTTGCTGAAGAGCCCTCTTCCAAGAAGCAGCGGGTTGAAGAAGGTGACCCCACAGTGTATAGAGATGGAGCATTGGAACTTGTCGTCTCAAAGTTTGAGACTATTAAGCCCTACTTCAACAACGGGCTGTTCGTAGATCTGGGTAAGGTAGATGATCTAGGGTTTTCTCATCTTCGCCCATATCTGGAGAAATACATGCCCTGGCTGGGGATCAACCAGGACTACAACGTCAACGTCCTGCGAGCCTTCTGTCAATCCCTCGCAGGCAAGGTTAAATACAAGAAGGTTGATGGAAAGGAGCAAATCCACAAACTCTCCTTCACTGCCACTGTACGGGGGAGATCCTTCAGATTCACCTGGAGGACGTTGAATGAGTTGATGGGAATCACAGATGAGGGTATGAACGAGTGGCTGTACCCTGAGTCATTGAAGTACAGCAAGGAGGAACTCGAGCAGTTGTATGGCACCAAAGAGAAGAAGGTGTCCAAAATGTCTGACTCTTACAGGCTCCTGTACTACATCTACTCCCGGATAATGACACACAAGGGGGGTAACTTCAATGAGTTCACACAATTGGACAACCCATGGTTCCCCAGACTCCTCTCCCAGCAGCCAATCAACCCGGGGCAGTTGATTTGTCTTGAGCTTCAGAGATGGTTATCTAATGACAAGTCAGGCTATCTACCCTATCCCACCATCCTTGCCTTCCTCCTTGAGAAGAAACTGATAAAGGCGACATCTGATGTGGAGGAAGAGAATGTCAAGTGTGCTCCTGTGGGGGCAACTAACATTAGCAAGATGGGGATCAAATATCTGAAGCCTGCTAAGCCCACTCGCTCAAGATCACAGACAAGCAGTGGCTCTCAGACTTCCGTCCCCTCTTCATCTGGTGCAGGGGATCAGGAAGTTGATTCACACGCTGGGCCAGGCCGTGCTGCAAGAGTGCCAGCATCAGTCAGAGCCTTTGCTGAGGAAGTAAAGGAAGAGCTCCTCTTTAGGCTGACTGACTCCTTGATGGCTCCTCTCCAAGATAAGTGTGATGCTGGGTTCCAACAGCAAAGGGAGCGGATCCAACGGCTTGAGGACAGAATTGGCCAAGTCGAGAATCACATAGCCAGGGTGGATGCCAAACTTGACCTTATCCTTCAACATCTCAAAATTCCTCAACCTCCACAAGGTAACCCACCTCCACCACCTCCTCCTCCACAAAATCCTCCTCCTCCTCCTGGTCACCCACAACTTCCCCCTCCTCCTCATTCCCACACTCAACAACCACAGCCACCCCCACAAAATGACCAACAACCTCACTCATCCCCAGGCAATGACCACCAACCTCAGCCATCACCCACCCATGACCAACAAAACCAAGAATCCCATCAACAATCTCCTCGCCAATCCCCTCTCAACTCACCATCCTCAACTCCCTCACCCACTCGCCCCAACGCACCTGCTCGCTCACCTCTCCGTCTCTCAGACTCATCCCTCCCTGACCCTACCTCTAGACCTAGATCAAACCCCTTGGCAGACCACCTTGGTTTCCACACCGCCATTCACCCCCTCAGCCACATCTACCTGCGAGACTACCCCCGCCTTCAGCAAATCCCTGAAAATCCTCATGAACCCTTTACCCCATTCACCCCTTCCACTACCTTCACTGAATACTCCTCCACCTATCCCTTTGAGGGACTCTTTGTGAATCCCAGCTGGTTCCCCGAGACTGCCTCATCCCCCGAGCCTAACCTCCCTACCTCCTCCCCAGAAACCTCACCCTCAACACAATCTGGCCCTGAACCTCCACCCTCCACCTCATCCGCTCCATCCCTGGCCCTCTCCCTTGTTGATGATGACAAAAGGGGGAGAGATATGCTGTTTGCGCTCCGCCTACATATGGACACCAGGAATGGTCTTAGCCAGCCATCACTTTGGGTTGATGAAGATATCGCGGCTGCCCTTCGCCGTGCTATGGAATCCCAAAGATTGGGTGGAGCTGAGAACCTAATAAGGGGGGAAGCCATCCGGTTCATGCAGCAGCAGAGGGTGACTGAGCAAGGATCACAATTGGAAATGGCTGTTGTTGAGCCAAGTGAAAATCCCTCACAGCCAGAGTCATCTTCATCAGAGTCTCCTCCAACTCAATCAAGGGAAAATATTCTAGAGGAGATTATGATGAGATGGGGACTGAAGAAAACCATCCATCCTCCTATTGTGATAGCTAAGCCACTCCCTGCACCTTCTGCCTCGTCTGAGCAATCCTCTGTCCCTCCTTCCTCATCTGAGCCGACAGTCCAGTTCAGTAATTCTAGAAAGAAGGCCGTTGCTAGGAAACGCGCCAAGCACATTATTGCCTCCACTGAATCTGAGAGTGAGGAAGAAGAGACTCCCTCTGGCCAGCCCATGCAAGAGTCTTCATCTGCCCGTGTTGAACAAGGGATCCCAGAAGTACAAGCTGTCCCTATTCTGAAGGAGATCAAGTTGGAAATAGAAGACATGACTCCTGAGGAATATGAAAGATATGGGTTCACGGACAGACTCTCCTTTGGTCAGATGGCATGCCTTGATGCTGACAGAGCAAGTGCCATGCCCATTCCCCCAATCAGCAAGAGCAAAGGGAAGAGTAAGGGGAAAGGGAAAAGGAAAGCCCAGGAAGTTGAGCAAGATCCCAGCTTCCCAGTTTGGAATGTTAAGATCCGGGCTGTCCACTATCCCAATGGAGAGGTAGCCTACTTCGATGACGCCACAGGGTTCCCTGGGTATGAAGAAGTGGAAAACATGAAGAAGGCATTTGAGGAGTCTATTGAATCAGAGAGGCTCAGAAGGGAAAGAGAGGAAGAAGAGCTTCAGCGAATAATTGCCCAGATAGACCGGAACGTGCATGAAGCAGAGTTAGCCAGACTCCAGAAAGAGAGTGAGGAAAGGCAGAAGGAGAGGGAAAAGAAAAAGAAACACCAACCCTAACCCCCAATCCAAAAAAAAAAAAAAAACCTATTTTTTTTACTTAGAAATTTTTCCTTAGTTTTCATGCATCTCTCATTCTTACTTGTATATGTGATTTAACATGTTATTTGTTTGTATACTTTAACGTGTAATTTGTGTTTATCAATAATATCTGTCTAAGTTACTTGCACTTATCTATTGCTTCTATTTATCTCCTAATCCTTTCATATGAACGTAATCGATAAGACTAAGTTTGTCATCATCAAAAAGGGGGAGAATGTTAGAATCTTAAGTTTTGATGAAGACTAAAATATGAAAGAACTTAGAAAGCAACAGGTGAACATAGAACCCTAAGTAAAAGTACAACCGGATGTGGACTTACTTCCGGATAGACTAGGACTAGTGCTCGCGGATGAATTTTTCATCCCCCAGCGGCAACAAGTAAACCACTAGGGAAATGACTTAGTTCATAAGCATTAAGTATGCAAAACCTTAAGACTAAGCTAAGTTCCAACCGGAAGTGAATTTGCTTCCTGTTAGAATTAGACTGGCGCAGCCTGATAAAATAGAATAACCCCAAGCGTCAGTGAATCAGCCTCGTCAAGTGAAATTGCTTCCTGATAGATTTTGACTGGCGCAGACTGATAGAATAGATATAACCCTAAGCGTCAGTAAGTTTACCTCGTCAAGTGAAAGTGCTTCCGATAGCTTAGTGACTAGCGCTGACTGTTGGATTGAATAGACACTGAGCGAGAGTGAGTAATAATGAACAAAATCCTTCATCCAGTGGAATCACTTCCGGATGTAGAAGTGCTTCCTGATGCAAGGACGACCTCTTAGACTAAGAACACTCCCACTGCATGTGACTATATGTTTTTATACTGTTAGACTAACACTCAGTGCAGCACACTCAGTAGAATTGCTTCCGGATGAGAATCTGCTTCCGCAAGCAATCAGAATGTCAGAAGTTGCAGTGTCAGAACGCTTATGTCAGAGCAGAGGTGTCAGGACTACTTTTCAGAGATAAAGCAAGTCAACCCTGCTATGCATTGATGAAGCATTTAATGGGCAAACGGTAACAAGGGATAAACGGCCATATTCAAACGTTTATCCCACCTACCAAGAGACAGATTGCTTGAAGACTATATAAAGAGACTCAAACCTCATTTATGAGGTTAACTATTATCTTTGAATATTCTTGAGAGAAGTTAGAGCGAGAAACTAAGAACATCTTCAAGCATTCAAAGCTACCCAGAAAAGTAAAGAGCATTTAACACATAGAGTGATCCTTTCATCTACATATTCTGTACTCTTTGTTGTTAAGTCTCTTCCTGTTATAAGAGCATTGATTGTACTTAAGTGTGTAGCACTATCTGTTCTTTGAGAGAACTCAGTTTGTAAAATCCTTTAATTCTAAAGGTTAACCCCTTGCTCGGTGTGAGGGGGAGCTAGTTAGAGAGGTTGCAAGTGAGCCTTGTGAAACTTGTGGTAGAAAGGTTGCAAGTGAGCCTTGTGAAACTTGTGGTTGTAAGGTTGCAAGTGATCCCGTCCAAAACTTGCGGTTGTAAGGTTTCAGGTGAACCCGATTTAAAACCTGAGATATAGTGGAACTCGGCCTGGGTGGTTGAGGACTGGACGTAGGTCAGGTAGACCGAACCAGTATAACTCTTGTGTTGTTTTATTTGAGCATTTATTTTTGAAGCACAATTCACCCCCCCCTCTTGTGCATCCATTACTTTCAGGTCATGCCAAATGCTTGGGTCCTTTCCCATGGCCCACACATTTATAAGAATTTGTGCATTTTTGGGCACTAATAAGAAGCCAAATAACTCTACATCAGAATTGGCCTTATGTGGTAATAGAAATGGTGCTGGTGGGTGTACGCGTAAGGTCTCCTTTATTAGTGCTTGAATGAAAGGTAACTTCGAGATCAAAGACTCTTCAAGTTTCATACCTTTACCAATAACTTGTTGGAGTTCTGTTTTAGCTTTTGCCATGTGTTTTGGGTTCTAGAGTAATTCTGTCATTGCCCATTCTAGTGTGCTTGATGTTGTGTCTGTCCCTGCCATAAATAAATCCTATAAAAAAAGAAGGATTCAAATTAAACATGTGATTAGTGATCCTAATAACTTTGTGATTTCATCATGCATAAGATTTTATCATGGCTTGAGTGGGCAGACATTTGATTGTCAAACAACAATATGTTATTTTTTATTTGGGTTAAGGGTATATTTATTTTTCTACTAGAAGATTTAGCTCAAGATCAAATTATCTGTGAAGTAATTTGTTTTTAAAATTTTCCACAAAAGTATTAAAGTAAAATAATGTTGCCCTTTACCACTGAGATAGTAATGGTCAACACCAACTCTTTAATAGTCAACATGAGTTTTTTAACTAAGTAGTGTGGTATTATTATGTTTTGAAACTTTTATGGCAATTTCGAGCCTAACAAAACATCCGAGACAAAATCGGTCTTGAGTGAAAACTTTGAAGAAAATATTGACACTTATTAAACTAAATCGGTTTTTATATATTTATAGAATGAGAGGTTAGGAATTTGAGTTAATATATTTTGAACACGAAATTTTAAAACTAAACTAATTTCATACTCACTAAGAATAAATGAAGAACATCAGCACGGTTTAATTGCGAAGATTCGTCTTGGATGATATCGAGCAATGAATCCAACACATCATTGTATTCTTTGGACTCCATGTTAGAACATCTGAATCTCAATCTCTCTTCCAAAATATCATCAAAAAGATCATACAACTTTCCATAGTAATCTCTTGTTCTCGCTCGAAGTCTTTGTGGATCCAGAAAACTCAAAATAGGAAAAAGATCAGAAACATTAGGTTTTCCATGTTCAACTCCTAGGCCAATCACCAACTTCTTATATTCATGAGTCTCATCAGAACCATAACAAGAAAAATCCATAGAGAAAAAAAAAGTTAGATATTGAATTGAGAACGGTTGTAAAGGCAGCCTCAGCGAGATCTATAGCCTCACCTTTAATGGAATATTCGTGGATGTGATTAATTAAGTCACCAACCTTACTTTGGCGTAGAAATTGGGTGGTGTCTAGCTTCATTGTGGAGAAAAGTTTTGTAACACACGTTCGTCTAAGTGTTCTCCACTGAGGCGAAATTGGCAGCCATGCTATGGAGACTTTGTGGTGGTCAAGAACTCGAGCACAGTCGGGGAAGTGTCGACTGGAGAAGTCTAAGTCATGTTTGTGATAAACTTATTTCACTATTTCTGGAGAAGAGATAACTATGGTTGTTCTTGTGCCTAACTTGAGTGACATTATGGGTCCATAAGTTTTGGAGAGATTGGTTATAGATATGAGAGGATTGAAGCCTATCTCTAAAATGTTTCCAATGATAGGGTAGGGAGGAGGCCCTGGAGGGAGCCTGAGGGGTTTTTTGGACATTCGTTTGATGAATGTGATGAAGATGAGAAATGGTGAAATGAGAACAAAAGTAAGGATGAGGACTTGTGTTGTGTTTTCCATGGCTTTGATCATTATTTTCCTTCGGCTAATCACTACTACTCCCATTTGAAGAACTCATATAATGGGAGTCTCTATCTTGGCAGGGTCCTCATCCCACTAATTAAATTTTAATTTTATCTTTGTCAGCTTGCCCAAACAGGAAAAGATGTTATAAAGCCAAAAAATAATTTTATTTTAAAATAACGTGGTATAAATGAAAAACTTTCTCTGAACAATGTTAAACTCATGTCACCCCCACATTTTAATTAATGGCAATCCTTTTTTACATGTCATTGCTAGAGATGTTGCTTTTTTTTATCGCCCATTTAATTTGATTTCTATTTATTTGCTTACTGACTATCGTTTTAATGCTTTTCCTTTTCATTTTCATGATATTGCAAGAATTATGTAATCATTTTAGGGTAAAAGTGCTGATCTAATAATTAACTATTTCAATTTTGGTAAAAATAATACTACCTCCGGTCCTAAATATAAGACCTAGTTGACTTTTTTGTAGAGATTAAGGTTGCTGATGACTTCCCACTTTTACTATATTTGATATGTATTTGGGTATATATGGGGAGTCATTTTTGCAAAATTGTAAGAATTTGTTGAGATTTTGGTGAGATAACAAATAGTTGCATTATCTAGGGATCTTATAAGTTATTTTCAATTAAATAGACATAGATGACCATTAGGCAATAGAATAAATAATTGCAAAATCAGAATTATATAAAAGAAAAAAAAAGGAAAGAAAGAATGGGCGAAGACTTGCTGATCAGATTTCATTGGTTTGTTATGTTATTATTACATTATATTATTATTATTATTTGTTTTATTATATTTTCATTTTATGTTGATTAGTTTCAGTGTGCAATTTGAAGTTGAGAGCTGCGACACCGTTTTGCTTGAAGAAAAGAAAAGACCTAACTTAAAAAGCTACAGACACGCGTGAGACAAAGGGGGGCTGCTGGGTACTGTTCATCTCCTTCCAAAAACCAAAACTTCATCTTCTTTGAGGCTGGTGCAAACTTGAGTGAAAAAGGTAGAGGGAGCTTGGGTTTCGGTCCATCATCTTCACGGGAGGACGAGAGGACTGTGAAGATAGTTGGATAGAAGTCCGGAGCCGCCGCTGCCGGAGCCGAAGCCGCCGCCGCCGCCGATGTTTACACCGTCGAACGCCGCTGTGGTCAGAGAAGAGGAGAGCTTGAGGAGAACAGATTTCTATTTCCCTTTTGAGCATGGACGCTGATTTTAGTAAGGAAGGAAGGAGGAATAGGACTATGTGAATTGACTCTTTTCTCTTGCTTTAGATTCTATTTTGGCTGGCTGCTGCTGTTGATGGTGATTTTAGTGTGTGTTATGTGTAGCTAGTATTTGGTTTAGGATTATTTTGACCCATTCCATGGATTGAGATTTGTTTAAGACCTCTTTTAGTTTTTAATTAATTTCATGTGTAGTTTTTATCTTGGGGTTTTAAGTGCTTGATCACCACTTAATTAGTTAAATAAAATATGACTTGAGAAAGTATATTTTGTTTTAGAACTTGGATAAAAACATGTTAGACTTGAAGTTTATGGTTTTAAATGGATGATTTGTTAGTAACATAGAGATATAGTTATTGACCTAACATTGTCACAAAAAGGTTGGTTTTGGATTAGAGCTTGTATTAATTGTGACAAGAGATTGCACAATTAATACAAGTAGAAATTTGATCTTGACTTGGGAAAGTTTTTTCAAATGCCTATGAACCTTAGGCAACCACATGGATTCATTAGCATACTAATTGAGAGGGCTTTAATTATGTCTCATGAAATGGAATGGTGATAAATAATCCTAGACTTCCTTTTCTTGATTTTAATTGTTAGTTTAGTTTTAATTAGATTATTTCCATTTAGTTAGTTTAGAATCTCCAAACCCAAATATTTGCACTCAACCTAATTGATAACATAATTGAAATAGTTAATCCTCTTTTGCCTTAGTCTCTGTGGGACGATAACTTTTATACTACTAATTTTGACGACCCATACGCTTACGGTAAGACCGGAAACGGTCGTTAAGTCAATCACTTAAAAGCAATTAATCACACAATTAAGCTAATCAACACAAGAAAATAAACTTTTTGCTTAAACTACAATCCCCGGCAACGGCGCCATTGACTTATCACGGATTTGTGCGCTTCCGTAAGCATACGGGTCGTCAAAAAGTAGTATAGTAAAAGGTTGTCATTCCACAGAGATTGTAGTTTAAACAACGTGATTAGTGCTAATTATATCATTAATTGTCTTAAGTAAAAACATATTGAGAGTTTTTTGTTCAAGTAAGAAAAGAGTTTTAAATTTGAATGCAAAGAGAGTTGGAGTTTCAAACACGAGTTAACAATGATAATTAAGGCCTAGGGTTGCTAATCCCCTATTTACTTCATGAACCAAGGTTTCCCTCTCCTTTTTAAGTGATTAAGTGAAATCATGTGCAAGTCTAGGGATCTAAAGCATTTGAAAAAGCTTTCTCAAGTCAAAATCAAATTTATGCTAGCATTTATTGCACAATCTCTTGTCACAATAAATGCAAGCTCTTTTCCTCAACCACCCTAATTATAACTATGTTAGGTCAATAACTATATCTCTATGTTATCAACAAACCATTCATTTAAAACCATAAACTTCAAGTCTAACATGTTTTTATCCAAGTTCTAAAACAAAATACAATTTCTCAAGTCATATTTCATTTAACTAAGTGGTGATCAAGCACTTAAAACAAATAGAGAGCAAGATAAAAACTACACATATATTTCATTAATTACTTAAAAAGAGAGAGAGTAGATGTTTCAATCCATAAATAGGTTCATAGCAACCCTAGATTGGGGTTTTAGTTACACATAAATGCAAATAAAACTACACCCAAAACTATGGAAGAGTTCATTGAAGAGAGATGAAGAAAAGAGAAGAAGATTACAACCACAAGTGAGGAAAACATAAATCTCTTCAAGCTTCCCACATGATTCCCAAGATTTCCCAAGGTTCTTCAAGCTCTTCAAGACTCCCAAAAGTGCCCTAGAAGTGTGTATTTTCGTGTCTGAAAGTCCTCCTTTGAGTGCCCTAAGTTTCAGCTTTTATACCATGTAAAATTCAGTCAAAACGTGTAGCTGCATAATGTCCAATTTCAGGAGTGCGCCCAGAGCGCGCCCACGGGCACCGTTTGGGCACCGAGCGCGCCCAAGGCGCACCCATGGGCACGGTTTGGGCACCGGTCGCGATTCTTCAATTCTAATGCTTCTTTTGCTCCTTTTATTCATCCTCTTGATTTTGTCTTCCTTCTACACTTGAGCACCTCTTCCTACACAAGATAGAAAGAGGGTTGATGAGCTATTACACTCAAAAATGTACAATTCAACTCCAAATTTCACAAAAGTATTCTTTCCATGTATTGTTCATTTCACCTTAAATTGTGTATATTTTTATCTATGTATCCTCAAAAATCATGTACAATCCAAGGTATATGTGTAGTGAAATATGTGAAATTATGGAGTTTATCACTCCCCCAAACTTAAGTTCTTGCTTGTCCTCAAGCAAATTTTCAAAAAGATTACGGAGTTGACTATAAGCTCACTTTACTTTGATTGAAATACTTGTTCTCATATGTTGCCATCACTATTTGATGTATGGAAAACATAGGATGTGTGCAAGGATAAATGTTTCGCTACATTAAAAACAAGCTTTTCAAGATTCAATGAGTAGGTGTGTGTGTGATGAGGTTAAGGGAATTCTTCCAAGTTCTCTAGTCCTTTTGCAATAACCTCAAATCATGAATATGCTGTCATTTTTCAAATTTCTCATTCCTTTCTTCACTCTTCTCCATTTTAAACTTTTAGCACATAAATTGATCAAAATCAAGAGGACTTTTCAAGGCTTGTAATGGTGGGGCTAAGGGTTTTTTAAGTGGTTAGCTATTTGAAAGAATGGGAAAAAGGAGTTCAAATATCTTGAGATAAATAACATTCCATTTCATTCACTCATGCACAAAATTTTCTTCCAAAAAGCTCAAAATTCCCCCAAACTTATCTCAAGTTGATTCTTTGTACTCCTAGTCTTATTGCAACATTTTTTTCATACTCATTTTCTTCTTTTTCTACTTTTCTTTTTCTTTTTCTTTTTCATTTCTTTTGCAATTCATTCATCATTTCTTGACTTAGGAGTACAAACTTTTCATTCACAACTAATATTTCCCTTCTCAAAATGTACTTACATTTATACACCTTTAGCAACCGTACAAATCCTCACTACTAATGAAATGTCATTTATCTCAAAATTCAGGTAGTTCATGGTTTTTCGGGCTGTACGGGTCAAGTCCAATGTGGATTTCAAAAAAAAATTTCATATGGTTTTTCTTTATAAGGCTCAAAAAGGGTGCAAATGGGATAGAAATTATCAAGGATGACTTGAAAGGCTCAATCGCATTTAAGAACTGCCTCAATCATTTTTCAAAGTTATGTGCAATTTAGGAAAAATGTTGAAGTTTTCCAAAAGGAATTTTGAAATTTTTCAAATGAAAACAGATGCATAGATTTGGTTTATTGCAAATCTTCCTTCATCAAACCCTTCCAAATACACCTTAACCTCCAATGTGCGCAAATTACTCATTAGAATCAGGAAAAGATTTGCCTTAATGTAACAACTCATGTTATGCAATGCATACATATCTATTTTTCCATATACCCCACAATTATTCAACTAATTGCGAGCATTGAACTTTCTAGCAGATTTTAAGAGAACTTATAGTCCACTCATCAAAAACTAAAGCAACAACTTAAGTATTGTATGCAAATCTCACAATTTCTTCATCCACAACAAAAACTATTCCCTGTGCACTTATTATGTACAAAAAGAATTTATTCATAGTGCCAAAAAGCTTCAAAATTATCACATCTCTCCCCCAAACTAAAAACAAACAGTGTCTGCACTGTTGACCAAGAAATGAGGAAATGTAGCAAAGAGACACACACAAATCACACAAGTCATCAGGACAAGTATAGCCACAAAGGGAGATAAGTATAGTTACAAAGGGAGCAAAATGCATGTACCAAGAGAAATCATTCAAGCATTAATGCAAATTATGTGGGCATGAGGAAGAGGATGAAGAATGAGAGATAGTGAGTATGGAGGAAGAAGATGAACAACAATTTTTTTTTTAAATTTTTTTTTTTGAAAAATGCCTTAATCGGTGCCCATTTGGCGCCCAGGGCGGGCCCACGGGCACCATATGGGCGCCATTCCAGAGAGTGGCGCCCATAGCGCACCCACGGGCACGCCTGGGGCGCCGTTTGACACCGTTTTATTACTTCAATTCAACATGAAATCTTTCCCCAATTCACATCAAAACATCCAATCAAGTCTAATTAATTATCCCAACACCAAAACATTTATCAAAGTGTTATAAATGATAGCTACCAACAGTAAAGCACCAAGCATGATGAAATCAATTATATCACTCAATTTCAAACACATAAGCATCTATGCTTCATGAACAGCTCATCATCATAAACACATGTTGAAAATGCATAAAAGGTGAAGGTTAATATGTACTCCCCCTTGTAGACTCTTCAATCTTTCCAAAAATGTAAGCTCCAACTTCCTCATCAATCAATCATCCATGCATCAAGCGGGTACCTTTCTTTCTACACACAAGAAACACAAAAACAAACACATCCAAGCTAGCTTAAAGTGAGATAAAACATTAAAATAAAAGAAAAGAGTTGAGAACTTGGGTTGCCTCCCAAGAAGCGCTTAGTTTATAGTCATTAGCTCGACTATTCGCTACTTCAAAAGGGATCATCCAGAATTAGTGAGATCGATGAACGATCCACCTCACCACCCCAATGATGCTTCAGTCGTTGGCCATTCACTTTGAATCTTTCACCCTTCTTGTTCTCTAACTCCACAGCACCAAAATCAAAGGCTTGCACAATGGTGAATGGTCCTGACCAACGAAATTTCACCTTCCTTGAAAATAATTTGATCTTGCAATTATACAACAAAACCCTCTGACCATGTTAAAAATCATTTGGAGGAAATACATCAGCATTTTCACACAGCTCAAATTTTTCATGCCCATGAGCATCCATATCACACAAATTCCTTGAACTGACATTATGCACATCTTCAAGTCTTTCCTCTTCCACTAACAATGATTTCACATCACCTTTACTCACTGAAACATCAAACTTGTCTTGACAACCAAAACCAAGTATATCCACAAAAGAGCATTAATAAGGATCATCAAAATATTCCTCATCCTTGTTCATGTTGAAGCTTACTTGTTCATCATCAACTCTCAAAGTGATCTCACCTTTTTCCACATCTACAAGAGTTCTAGATGTAGCAAGAAATGGTCTCCCAAATATGATAGGAATGTTCGGATCCACCTCATAGTCGATAACAATAAAATCAACTGGAAAAATGAATTTGTCTACTTTCACCAAAACATTTTCGATGATCCCTTTAGGACGAGATACACTCCTATCAGCAAGGAGTAGTGATACTGTAGTAGGTCTTACTTCACCCAAACCTAGCCGATTAAAAACAGCAGAGGGCATCAAATTCACACTTGCCCCCAAATCACAAAGGGCTTTTCCTTGGAAGCTCTTTCCAATATTGCATGGAATGTAGAAACTCCCCGGATCTTTCAACTTGGGTGGAAGCTTTCTTTGGAGGATAGCACTACAATCTTCATTCATAACTACAGTTTCAAATTCATTGAATCTCCTCTTCTTTAACAACACTTCTTTCAAAAACTTAGCATATTTTGGCATCTTCTCAAGCGCCTCTGTAAAAGGGACATTAATGTGCAATTGTTTGAACATCTCCAAAAATTTCTTGAATTGTGCATCTCCTTCTTTCTTCTTTAGTCTTTGAGGAAATGGGACCGGAGGTAGATACGGAGGAGGACCATTTGTCTTGGGCTTTTTGTCTTGCCTCTTTTCACATTCTCTCTTCTTGTCTTTTTCTCCATCATTAATAGCTTTTTCAACTTGTCTTCTTTTCTTACTTTCATCATCCACAACTACAAGATCTTCCTCAAATTTGTCATACCCATCAAGAGCGACAACTTCAGAAACTTCATTGCTCTTTTCATAAGCTTGAGGCATATTAGGCATTAACCCCTCACTTCTAAAGAATATTGCTTTGCATTCCTCCTTGCTTTCCCTTCTAGGATTAGGAATGATGTCACTTGGGAAGCTTCCTCTTGCCATAGCATTCATTTGAGAGGCAAGTTGGCCTATCTGTATTTCAATGTTCCTGATAGAAGTCTCATGACTAGCCGTCTTGGTATCATTTTGAGCATTATACATTCTTTGTGTTTCTAGTCCGGCTATGATCAGAGCAAGCATTTTCTCCACCTTAGATTCTTCCTCCTAAGGAGGTACTTGTCTAGGTTGATCTAGAAAACCAGGTGGATAAGAGGCCTTAGCACCAGAGGACGATGATGCATTCATATTTTGCCCTTGGTTCCAAGCGAAGTTGGGATGATTTCTCCACCCCGGATTGTAAGTCTGAGAATAAGGATTGTTCTGAGGATTCTGTCCTCTTCCCATATAATTCACAGATTCTGGACTGGCATAGAGAGGACAATGATTCGGCATATGCACATCATAACACTGTTCACAGACAACCGGAGTAGACTGAATTGCTCGCACCTCTTGAGCACTACCCTTTCTGATCTGAGTTTTTAAAACATCAAACCACTTGTTGAGTGCGGAGATGATAGATGCAAACTGGGCGGTAGCGGTATCCTCCTTAGGAGCAATGGAAGATTGAGGAATCCTCCTATCGGTCCCTTGAGAATTGTTAGCTGATAACTAATCTAGCAACCGGAACACTTCATTCACTGGCACATTCCGATACCCACCATTAGTCATAGAGTCCACCATTGCCTTAGACTGAGGATTAAGGCGAGTGCAAAAAATTTGAACAATCACTCACTTGTCCACTCCATGATTAGGGCATTGCTTCATCAACATCTTATACCTTTCCCACGCAGCATAAAGAGTCTCATCATCATGTTGCCTGAAACTTAAGAACTCATCCCTAGCCTCAACAGACTTGTCATCAGAGAAAAACCGAGCTCGGAACTTAGCTTCAAGCTCATTTCAAGAGGTAATAGAACCTTCTGGTAAGTTGTTGAACCACTCCCTAGCCTTTCCTTGCAGAGAGAAAGGGAACAAACGCAGTCGAAGAATATCAGCTGAGACCCCATTCTGCTTGAATGAATCACATACCTCCAAGAAATACATCAAGTGTTTGTTGGCATCCTCATTGTAAAGACCATGAAACATCTCATGCATTTGAAGCATTGTGATCATCACCGGCTTGATCTCAAAGTTCCTTGCTTGCACATCCAGAATCCGAATGCATGATTGGGTTCCTCTCAAGTTCCGACTAGCAAAGTCATTAACCGTAGCATGATCATACTCATATCCGCCATAGATGCAGTTTCAACCTCAACCTCTTGCTCAAGATTGATTACCCCTTCAAGTATTACTTCCAAGTCACCAAACCCAATGTGTTGCATGCACCAAGAAAGGAGTACCTACAAAAAGGAGTACCTATAAGCACTACAAGATCACAAATATCAAAGTAACCAAAAGTGAAAATAAGCAAGGTAACCAAGGTAAAGCTATTTCTAACACCTAAGATAGTTAGAAACAACAAACCACAAAGTTACCACAAGATAATGAAAAGAGGTTACTTGAAAGCAATTAATCACACAATTAAGCTAATCAACACAAGAAAATAAACTTTTTGCTTAAACTACAATCCCCGGCAACGGCGCCATTGACTTATCGCGGATTTGTGCGCTTCCGTAAGCATACGGGTCGTCAAAAAGTAGTATAGTAAAAGGTTGTCCTTCCACAGAGATTGTAGTTTAAACAACGTGATTAGCGCTAATTATATCATTATTTGTCTTAAGTAAAAACATATTGAGAGTTTTTTGTTCAAGTAAGAAAAGAGTTTTAAATTTGATTGCAAAGAGAGTTGGAGTTTCAAAAACGAGTTAACAATGATAATTAAGGCCTAGGGTTGCTAATCCCCTATTTACTTCATGAACCAAGGTTTCCCTCTCCTTTTTAAGTGATTAAGTGAAATCATGTGCAAGTCTAGGGATCTAAAGCATTTGAAAAAGCTTTCTCAAGTCAAAATCAAATTTATGCTAGTATTTATTGCACAATCTCTTGTCACAATAAATGCAAGCTCTTTTCCTCAACCACCCTAATTATGACTATGTTAGGTCAATAATTATATATCTATGTTATTAACAAATCATTCATTTAAAACCATAAACTTCAAGTCTAACATGCTTTTATCCAAGTTCTAAAACAAAATACACTTTCTCAAGTCATATTTCATTTAACTAAGTAAGTGGTGATCAAGCACTTAAAACAAATAGAGAGCAAGATAAAAACTACACATATATTTCATTAATTACTTAAAAAGAGAGAGAGTAGATGGTTCAATCCATAAATAGGTTCATAGCAACCCTAGATTGGGGTTTTAGTTACACATAAATGCAAATAAAACTACACCCAAAACTATAGGAGAGTTCATTGAAGAGAGATGAAGAAAAGAGAAGAAGATTACAACCACAAGTGAGGAAAACCTAAATCTCTTCAAGCTTCCCACTTGATTCCCAAGATTTCCCAAGGTTCTTCAAGCTCTTCAAGACTCCCAAAAGTGCCCTAGAAGTGTGTATTTTCGTGTCCGAAAGTCCCCCTTTGAGTGCCCTAAGTTTCAGTTTTTATACCATGTAGTCAAAACGCGTAGGCGTAGCTGCATAATGTCCATCTCAGGAGCGCGCCCAGAGCGCGCCCACGGGCACCGTTTGGGCACCGAGCGCGATTCTTCAATTCTCATGCTTCTTTTGCTCCCTTTATTCATCCTCTTGATTCTTTCTTCCTTCTATACTTGAGCACCTCTTCCTACACAAGATAGAAAGAGGGTTGATGAGCTTTTACACTCAAAAATGTACAATTCAACTCCAAATTTCACAAAAGTATTCTTTCCATGTATTGTTCATTTCACCTCAAATTGTGTATATTTTTATCTATGTATCCTCAAAAATCATGTACAATCCAAGGTATATGTGAAGTGAAATATGTGAAATTATGGAGTTTATCACTTATATTTTGGACCGGAGGGAGTAAATGACTATTTTGCTGTGCAAAAATAATGCCAACTTTGTAACCCGGTGCAAAAATAATAAAATCGGTACTTAATGTTAATTTGTAGTTTTGAGGAACCTTTCTGATATTATTTTATAAAGTAAAAATACCCTTTTACCCCCTCACAATTAAAACTCAACCCTTTTTCCTTCTGCCATTCATCTTTCCATGCTAACTAGTATTAGCAAGGTTTAAATTGGGAGGGGTAAACATGTATTTTTCACTTTGAAAATAATATAAAAAGGTCCCACATAACTACAAATTAAAATAAAGCACCGATTTTATCATTTTTGCATCGGGTCACAAAGTTAGATATTATTTATACACCGTGAAATAGTCATTTATTAGTTTTACCCAAACTGAAATAGTTAATTATCATATCAACGTTTTTACCCATCATTTTAATTAATGTCATTTTACCTTTTTATAAAGGGCAAAAGCGCTGATCTGATAATTAACTATTTCAGTTTGGGCAAAACTAATAAATGACTATTTCGTGGTGCATAAATAATATCTAACTTTGTGACTTGGTGAGAAAATGATAAAACCGGTGCTGGATGTTAATTTGTAGTTATGTGGAACCTTTCTGTTATTATAAAAAAAGCATGACACCTCCGCCCGAAATTTGACCTACCCTCAGCGGGTTCTGATTTGGTGCTCATCACCCATAATATTACTCATCACCAAAAATACTCAAAAATTCATAATCACGTGGTGAACCTCAATAAGAGAGAGGTTTTGGGGCCCACCATGTGCTTATCTATTTGTGCGTATTTGTAGTGATCCTTAGCCTTAAGTGAAAAAACAAAGTAATGATGCCTTAACCAAAGACACTAGGCATGCCACCTCTTCGCCATGTGGCATTATTCAGACTCATCGCCATGTGGCACTCCTAAAATATATAGAAAAAGGGGAAAAAAAGTAACCCACTGTTACCACTACACCCAGATTTCATTAATTAATACCAGTAACTACTTTGATTTCCCATAAGGTAAAAAAACCATTAGGAGATTTCCAGAAGGTCGTATTGATGTGCAAATAGAACAAAAAATGAAATAAGAGATAAGAGATTGCAAATTTACTACTTGCTTGTAATCGAGCAATTCATTATTCTCTCATCGAAATAATATTCGCGTAGATTTCCATTTCACTTATTTGTTGCTCACCTCGTTTTGGTTCCTAGCTTTCAAATATTTAAGATATATGTTGCTAATTTACACACTACTCTTCTCTAATTTGTATGAGTTTCTCAAGCATAATATATAATTGTTACAATAAGCAAGTTTAACCCAATTATCATAGTTTTTACGAAAACATTTGATAGAAAAATAGCTTTTATAGCTATGAAATATTTTTGAGATATACATATGTGTTTAATAGATTTAAATAATTATATACATATATAGGTAAGGTTGTCCCCTCTCTCAATAAGAGAGATTTCAGGATTCGAACACAAGTTCTCATCCTTATAGAGATTGTAGTTCACTTATCAACTTGACCAACCAACTACCCATTGGTAGGCAACATTTTTATAACAGAAACAAATAACAAGGAACCGGTACCATACCTGTGGGGATATAACAGAAATTAAAGAAGCAAAGTTGCGAAAGCTGAAATACATATTCACTTCTCATTTAATTCTCTATATATACAACTCTGTCGGACTCAGGCTACCTAAAACTCCCTCTACTACCCCTACTACTCCTTCTATACCAGGGAAAAAAAGGTTGAGCATGATGATATTATCTGACAACTTTGTATCAAATATGAGATTCGTATATCTAAGACTTATTATCCATCTCCAATCTGCTTCCTTGCAAAATTTTTGTTTCCACAATATGTACACAACTATTTCATTTTCAGTCATCATCATATTACACGTATAAGGGCTCCCAAATTTTCAATTTTCCATCGATCATATCTAGAAACATTGAGAATTCTCTTCCTTCTCATATATTGATAAAATCTTCTTGCTTATAATTTCTGGCTCTATTCTACAAGTGTCATTCAACTGCATATAAACACAAGAGTAGGCACTTTATAATGAATCCCCAGAAATTTAGATAATTAAAATAATTCTTTTTACGAATATAATTAAGATAACGGCCTTCGAATATATAGTAAAATACGCCTTCAGTTCCTAAATATAAGATCACTTTGGGGAAGTGGATAAGTTCCTAAATATAAGATCACTTTATATTTTTTCTCAATCTTGGTCCAAATTACCCCTATACTTCTTAGCTCTCTCACTTCTCTCTCAAATCTCTATTTGTCTTTTAAATTTAAGTGAGGGGTATTTTGGGAAGATCATGTAATCTTAATTCATTAGAAAGTCTTCCTTAATCTCTCCAAATTAGCCAAAGTGATCTTATATTTAGGAACGAAGGCACTACATGTTAAAAAATAAAGCTTGTACCTGGAAATGCAAGTTATAGAATACACGTTGTCCAAAGGTTTGAAAGGTTGCAGCATCTAGTAGTTGAAGACCTTCCTTTTCTAAACAAAACAATATCTCTGAAAGAGGTGTTTTGTGGAGCTGGTCAGAGGAAATATGAATTACAGCTTCATTGTCATTGAGCCTGTTTGTGGAAACCACACAAGCAGAGGCAGAATATTGATGAGCCATTTTACTTCGATATTCTTTGCCTGACGCATCATCTCCTTGCCGAGAGATCCTCAACAAAAGCTCCTCCTTTTTCTTATTCAGCCCTTCCACTTGCTGTTGTAGCTCCGGTATATACTTTAGAATTCGTGAAATTGTTGCCGGAATACTTAACTTTTTCTGCAGTCCAAATTAAAATTATAATCATGTCTACTATTTCACCAATGACCACATAAATCTTAGTTATTGTATACTCCCTGCTCTCTAAATTAGAAGGAGTCCTTTATAATCACGTCTATTATATGATGGCTTGAAAGAATGATTGTTTGGTCCCACATCGACCAGAAATGTGTGTGTGAGTATATAAGTAGGACATTCGCACTTCAGCTTGACAACCGCGTTAGTTGGTTTTGCTGTTGCGTTTGGTTCAAAAAATGTGTTAAAAAAAGAAAGAATGACTGTTTGACATCCCTCAGCTCCTAAATATAAAATCACTTTCAAATTTCAACTTGTTCTTAAATAAAAGCAACTTTCTAATTTTTCTCAACATTTTTCCAAATAAACCCTAATAATACTTATTTATAATAAAGAAGTAAAAATGAGAGAGTGTAATTAAAGGTATAATTAGGATAATAAATTGGTAATATTATGTGTTAATAACTACCTTAACTTATATCCTTAATCTAATCAAAATAGGAAAATGATGTTATATTTAGGAATGGAGGTAGTATTATCGTTTCCCTTCCTGTGCTAACAAGTGACTTGATTTGACCCAAATGAAAATTGTTCGACTAAAGGAAGAAAGAAAAGTACCGATTGATCAGCTAAAGGAAGCATAGAACGAAGTGAGGAATACAGGCTATTGATCTTTTTGCGGCGATCTCGTTCACTAGCATTATGGTTAAGTTTTTTGACCACAGTATGGTCGCCACTTCCTGCAAGGGATATGGGCGGAGATATGTCAAAGTCAACCTTATAGTCTGCCGGCGGCGACCAACTAAACTGAGGAGTAGCTCCGTTGTCTCTGGAAAACAAGCTCTCATCATTATGACTTGTGGATTCCTCCAAGGTCCATTCAATAGGTGCCAACAGCGAAGGCGGTAAAACCAACATTTTTGGATTAGTTAGCAAGCTGCTATATCAAATATTACTAGGAATGGCTTAATAGTTAGTATTACATTAATGGTGACTACTTATGAATATATATAACTTTATAAACTCCTCTTGCGTAAGCATCTTTTTTCTTTAGTGTATGATGACTGTTAAAAAACAAAAAGAATGCAAGTGTGATAGTAATATGTTTACTTTTGATATTAATAGTTTTTGGAACTTTCACTTGAAATACTGTTACATGGTAGCAATATAATAGTACGTCCTTACAAAGCAGTGGTTGATTCCATGGATAAGCACGCAATTAACAATGGAAGCGCATGGCCGGAATGTGTCAATTATGCGTTACTGTGTGGAATAAGGAGCATTAACGTGGGAAGAAGCCTAACGCGTGTGTGTGTGGACCGTGTGGAACTTATTATTATGAAACATAAAATAAGAAAAAATCAAAAAGCCATGCAGACATATGATAATTATGAGGTCTCACGCTAATAAGTCTATATGAAATATAAGAAGGATAAGAAGAATAAGTAGTAAATTAATTAACTCAGAAGTGAATGTGTATTGACTCAAATAGCTTCACCCGGCCCTCTTATTGAGGAGGTTAATTTGGGGGATCAAAGCCCATAGGATAACAGAGAAATGGTTATGATAGTAGTAAAATTTTAAAATAATAATAAGTAAACCAAATTGATAAATAATTAAATTAAGCCACACAATGGTCCATGTGTATGTACATCAATGTTACATCAATGAAGGATGAAGAGTGTGATATGGGATGCGCGTGGGGATGCATGGCATCCACGAGGCATTAGTATGTTGGCTACTGCTTTGCACGGTTTGATTAATTAAAGGTGGCCAACCTAAACTTAGATAAGAATTAGTAGTACTACTTAACTCTAAGTATAAACAATTCTCTCCCTAACCCCTATCTCTATCATTTGCGTTTGTAAAATTAAATAAACTAATGTACGCCGTATAAAATTATGAGTTTCCTCAGACCTGCTTTAAAGTCCTTGTATTCATAAGCCTGTTACTATAGTAATGTGAAATGAAGTCCTACATTGAAAATGTGAAAGATGAATTGATGATATAAAATAACTACATATCTAAACATCAGAGCCACTCACTACAAGAAAAGTATATTCACGGTTCATGATTTATATCTTTTCACGGTTAAAATAGCGAAAACAACACGTTTTTGCGGTTTTACACGAACAAATGTTATATTTTCACAGTTATATGTGAAAATATTACATATGCACCACTTTAAAACTAATGGGTACTACATTTGTCTCTCGAATTTATTAACTATTTTCGGTGCACATTCACTAATTGTGAGTATATTAGATTTAGACCTGAACTCATATCATATAGATTCAATTCATTGACAACTTCTTTTTTTGATTTCTCAAGGGTATCCCACCCGCGTGTCAAGTGGGACTAATCCTTCGCTGTTCTGAAGTCCCATGTAGGGGGTAGACAGCTGGCCTGTGAATTTGCTCCATTCGCAAGGGCTGGGGATCGAACCCCCAACCACTTGTTTAAGGGACGAGAGTACTTACCACTCACGCCAACCCGCCAGGTTAATTCATTGACAACTTCTTCACTTGTTAACTAATACTATTTCAATTGTTTATAGTAGTTATTAACAACTCCTTGGACCTCTCTGAAATTAAGCCTCTTGCTTGGAATCTAGATGGTATTGTTCCATTATTGAATTTAAGGAACTTTTATTGTTTTTTTAAAAAAACAAGTTAAAAAAAATAAGGATGCTATGCTGACTTTTGGAATAAATAAATTTCTTTTAAAGTATATATTAATGATATATCTATATTAAAAAAATAATATCAAGGTCCATAAAATAAGACTCTTTTTATTGATCTAGTGAAATTAAGGAAATTAAATAAATTATATATTTTGGCAATGGCCCTATTTTACACCTAAAGTAACCACCCTGGACCACCCACCACCATAAACTAACAGGTGGTACAATATTACACCCAAAGTAACCAAACTGGTCCGAAAATACCTTCAACCGACGGTTTCCAACGGTCAAACGTTGAAGACCATCGGTTGAGGGTATTTTTGGACCATTTTGGTTACTTTGGGTGTAATATTGTACCACCTGTTAGTTTATGGTGGTGGGTGGCCCAGGGTGGTTACTTTAGGTGTAAAATAGGGTCATTGCCCGGGATTAGGGGTGGAAGTAGCCCAGGCAGGCCTATTAAGACCTATGGCCTAACCTACTAAAAGTCTAGGATGTTTAGTATTCTAATAGGCTAGGCCCAGTCATAGACTTTTTTCATGGCCTATTTTGTTTAATAAGTCAGGCCTATGTTTAAAAAAAGGACTATAAAGCCTAGCAGGTCGGCCTATTAAATATAAATATAGGAGGGCTAATATTCATTGGACTAGTATTCATTGAGCCTAATTCTCCCCCCATTTAATAGTTGATTGAGATGTTGCTGAAGGATGTAGTCGTTAGACTCTTTTTTTCTTTATTCCTCATGACTTGAAGGTTGTAGTTGTCTCAATATTTCCACAAAACATATGTAATTTAGACGAGATATAATATGCTAGATGCCTAGATATAAGCATATTAATTTAATCGCACGATGTCTAAACAAAATATATTCAATTTTATGTATATAAAAAAGTATATTCAAATTTATCAAAATTAATTCAAATTTAAATTATATCTTGATATTGACTAATAATATAAATATAGTTTTTTGATGAAATAATATAAATATATACCAATTAATTCAAATTAACCTAAATTAATGATGTTAAATTATGGGTTTATCACCCATTATACTTTTTTGTGAATTAAGTTAAGAAAGAATATTAAAGGACTAGATTTAACATTTTTTGCTACATATTTTATGTGTGATTAAAGGACAATGACCCTATTTTACACCTAAAGTAACCACCCTGGGCCACCCACCACCATAAACTAACAGGTGGTACAATATTACACCCAAAGTATCCAAAATGGTCCAAAAATACACCCAACTGACGGTCTTCAACGTTTGACCGTTAGAGACCATCGGTTGAGGGTATTTTTGGACCACTTTGGTTACTTTGGGTATAATATTATACCACCTCTAGTTTATGGTGGTGGATGATCCAAGGTGGTTACTTTGGGTATAAAATAGGGTCATTGCCCTTTAAACTAATACTACTTTTTTGAAAAAAAAGTAATTTAAAGTATTATATAGAGACCTTATAAAACATCTTATTTAATCTATTTAGTTTTATTAGTTCCCCAAACAAGTAAATTGAGTCTTGTTTTAGTAACTATTTAATTTAGGGTTAAGGGTCAAACATACATATTTGTTTTCTTCCAATGGTCACCCAGTACCATATACTTTTTTTGGGTTCAAAGTCACCATGTGTTTTTTTGTTCAAAAGTCATATATGTTGTGAACCATAGAGAACATGGTTATGTTGTCATTAATAAGGCTACCTAGATGGCACGGTGGCATGAAAAATTGGAATTGATATGTGGCATCTCTCTTTATTAAAGAAGTAGCTTCTGAACCTGCTCGTTTTCCAATCCATTTTCGCAGCAACCTCTCTTAAATAATTATATCATATTCGCAAGCAAAATGTCTAGTACACGATGAATTGCAATACATATAACACAGACATGTATTGCAAAATGGCTAACCCCAGTGCTAACTCATTCATCATTTGGTTTTGAGATAATGTCCCATCAATTCCAAAAGAGACAAATAACACAGACATGGCCTCTTGTTTATCCAACCGCCTTAAACACTTTGAGACCTCATGATTATTCACACAATTGATGTTACTGACCCTGCCGGCTGGTTACACATTAGGTCCTACAGGATATATAGAAGGATATTTATTAGTTTCACCTTTCAACAGGCCAGGTTGTTATTTCTTCTCCTTCTAATCCACCAAAGCTATTCACAAAGATATCATCCACGAGATGTAACTCTTCAGAATGACGACGAAAGTTGTTATAATCTTGGCCAGATGGATCTTGAAGTGAATTTGGCAGATCTCTACCATGAATTGGTATACAATCTGAGATGTTTATGGGTTCTTAAATCTCTCTAAATTCACATGAAACCTGGGATGTTTATGGCTTGATCAAGCCAACATGAAACCTGGGATGTTTGTCTAAGCTAAGACAAAGAACCAAGGCTGCCCAAGGGGAAATATATGTAGGACAATATATTTATTATTCCACTTGATCATACCTGTCATTCCGCTTGATCGCCCCTCTATACATACAGAAAAAATATAATTTATTATTATTCACCAAAACAATTAATTTATTATTTCTTGATTGAATGCGAGGCATTAAAATACAATAACTTATTTCCTTTCATCAAATGATACATAAAGTTCAGTTCGTTGAATAAAAGATACATAAAGTGAACAAATCAAAATAAGAGAAAGTAGACTAAAAATGTCATAAAAATAAATTGAGTAGAAAACTTTTACACCTGTTATTTCGCTTCTTGCTTAGCCCCTCTTACACTAAATATAAAACACATGAAAGCATCATCCTCTTATATTTTTCCATTTCGTTCCCAATCGAGCTAATGTTATGCTAGAATTTCCATCTTCCTTCATTTGATCAAGTGCATCATTACGCAGCTTCTCCATTGTTGCACGAATTGTTGTTCCTTCATCACCAATCAACACTTTCTTCGTTACCATCGCAATCTCTTCCCTTTCCACTATCCCGTTCTCATTAACTTTGACCCTCACTGCTACTTTCAAGCCATCACAAAGAATAGCAGCATTCATTCTCTGCTCAGCAAACAATGGCCAAGCTATAATGGGCAAGCCATTCAGAACACTCTCGAGTACAGAGACCCATCCACACTGTGTTAAGAACCCACCAATGGCATTATGACTCAGAATTTCAATTTGGGGTGCCCAAGATGCAACCAACATACCTTGTCCACCGTCTTTTGCTACCCTTTCTACAAACCCACTAGGTAAAAATTGCAAAGGATCTGCTTTTGATCCAGTAAGGTAACTAGCAACTGGTGAATCACTTGGTTCTCTCACAACCCAAAGAAATTTTTGACCACTCAGTTCTAATCCTAGTGCTAGCTCTTTCATTTGGTTTTGAGATAATGTCCCACCACTTCCAAATGAGACATACAACACAGACCTAACTTCTTGTTTATCCAACCACCTTAAACATTCCCAATCACCATTATCATTGACATGATCATCAATATTATTAATTATGCCGGCTTGATCTGCTATTGGTCCTATAGGATATATAGAAGGATATTCATTATTTTGATCATTCAATAAGGTTGTTATTGCATCTCTTTCTAATCCTTCAAAACTGTTCACCAAGACACCATCGGCAAGATGTAATGCTTCACATATGCTAAGATAATTTTTATAAAATGGAGTTGATCGAAATAGGAGTGGAGTTGGAAGATCTTGAACATGAATTGGAATGCAACCTGGGATGTTTATCGGCTTCGAAAGCTCGTCGAATACGCATGAAATAGTATTTTTAAGACAAGGCAAATGCAATGAAAGAGAAAAAACTGAGGCTCCAAATAGGAAATATATGTAGGACAATATGTTAAGTGATTTGGCTAATTCAAGTGTCTCGTGGGCTAGGCAATCAGCGATTAAAGCAACAAGCTTACTATTGGTTGAGCTGTTAAGTGAGTTCAAAGCTTCACGAATGGAGGGAATAGATTGAGACATTGTGAGAGGTACTTGAAGTCCAGGATGAATATTGGAACCTTGTGGGAAGGTGACAGGAGGAAGAAGAATGGTGTTAATGTTGAAACATGAGAGGGAATCAATGAGGGATTTGGAGGCACCAGAGAGAGAGTTCAGAATTGGAACTATTAAGGTTATGTGAAGATGTGGATTGAGTTGAAGAATGCGTTTGCATAGTGTCACTATTGAAGATTGATGGCTGAAAACTGGAATTGTAACCACTGCAATGTGAGTATTGGGCTCCATGGCAAACAGTTAATGCAAGAATTGAAATTTGAAACTTCCTCTCTTTCTCTATAGGAGAAGCATACTGTGCTTAAATTTATAGTGCCTACAAAACTTAAATTCTTAACAAAAAATGTCTAATTGTATGTTTTTAAATCAATAATTAAACAATTTTCGCTCACGTAACTATCTCTTTATTCCATTAAATCTTGAGAAGCCATCTACTCCACGTGGACCCCCTGTGTCTAACAATATTATAAATGTCACGTTCTCAAAATACTATTAACTTTCCTTCGATGTGATTTGTTTTCGGCCAGCTATATATTGTGATATTTAAATAAAGTTTCCATCATCTTATACCTTAGCTTCGTGGTCCGTTTAAAGTCAACGATCCTAGTTTCTCTGTGCGGTGAGCTTTTTTATTCATTAGTAAATTTTTAATTATTTGATCTTACCATTAATATAGGAGCAATTTTGCTCCCATTCGGATCCGGATTTTCTCAGCGTCTCATTTCTCAGCGTCTCTTAGCCTCTCTAAATCATGACCCTTATTTTCATCCAATGACTCTCAAGTTCAGACATGAAACATTTTAATTAAGACAACGTCCGTACCGTATCTTTTTTTCTTCCTCTTCATCTTCTTCGCCTTCTTCTTCGTCTCCTTCTTCGGTGAAGTTTCGGGGTAAGCGACTTTGATTTGTTTCTCTATACTATTCAATCTCAGTACCCTCTCTTCAATCTCAAAACAAAACAGAATCTGATCCATATTTTTCCCATATTCATCGGATAGATTGTCTGATTTTTTTTTATTGGGATTTTCGTCACCACAAATCCACCTCTCCAAGTATCTCTTTTTCTTCAGAGTGCATTTTTTTTGAAAAGTTTAGGGCCTGAGTTGGCTCTATCCTCTCTCCCCATCCTCTCAAACTTTTTGGGTGGTGGTGGGATCTCTTCTCTCGTCGTTGTACGAGCTTTTTCATCGGCGTCTCCTTCCCCGGTTCATGCCGGGGAAGGAGACGTCCGTCACTTTCATTGGTCTGCTTTTATATTTCATCCATTTTCAAATAAATTGGTTTATGAGGTTCGACGACAAGAGGAATTTCTTCTACCCAATCTTCATCTTATGTACTAGTTTTGTGGGTATGTTTGTTTCTGTGAGATCTACTCATGGAGTTTATTCGAAAACCAAATTGATTGGTTTATTGCCGATAAGAGGTGTGGATCCTTTGGGATGGTTCTTTGAACAACCACTACTCAATGACGTTTTTACCGGTGACGGTTCTTTTCTACCCACAAATTTTCACGAAGGAAAGATGAAGATGATGGTAGGGTTTTTGCGGAGGCGGCGGCTTCCTCATATCCATGTTTACCAATTTAGGGTTTCAATGTATTATCATTTGAATTTTCTTGTTTGCAGACCTATTTTGTATTCTCATTTTCTAGTTTAATAAAAATTTTTGCTTCTCGATAAAAAAAAAAGTATCTCTTTTTCTTCGATTCATTCATTCCCCCCAAGTTTTATTTAAAAACCACATTTGATGCTACATGATCTCCCCAAATTAATTACCTTTTAAGAAGGAAAGCCATTCATTCATAAGCTTGAGCATAAGCATGTGGGTTTTATTTGTGATTCTAGCTAAATATACTCTTAAACAAGGGTCAAAATAAAGATCGAACTTCCCCAATAAGTGTGCTATACACACACATACATATTTTTTCATACAAAACAGAAAGATGGATGAAAGATGATTATCATACTTCAAATTAAATAATAATTTTTTTTATACAGAAATTAAATAATAATTTTGCTGATGAATAGAAAACAAAATCCTTGATCGAAACCGAGAAACAATTATCATCTCATAATATGAATCAATCAAATCAGATTGTCGCCCCATGAAATCAGGTTGTAGATCAATCAATCAATGAAATTTCCAGCCCCTTGTTTAGACATGATCTCAGAGATTTGTTGTCGAATCTGTAATTAATGTTTCATGTGTGAGAAGATGAAGAGGAAGAAAAAAAGATACGGTACAGACGTGGTCTTAATTAAAATGTTTCATGTGTGAACTTGAGAGCCATTAGATGAAAATAAGGGTCATGATTTAGAGAGGCTGAGAGACGCTGAGAAATGGGACGCTGAGAAAATCCACATCCCTCTCATACTTCTTATATTAATTTTTATTTGAAATACTGATCATGATATTTGATGCAAGTGATGAGATGTAATAACTCTTCGTTTTAATTATGTTTTATTAGGAGTCATCAATTCAAAATTCAAGAGATTTTGTTAAGATTTTAAAAGATATCACTCCATTTTTATAATATCTTACTTCCGGTTGAAATATGGTAGTTGAGTTTAGATGGAAAAATAAGATTATTTTATATGTGTCTGTTTCATAATAATAGCATTATTATTTTTTTAATTTCATGTTTTTTAACAACAATATAAACATATTTTCATTCAACATCTACTTTGATCTTAAACTTTTTGTGCTTTTAACATAAGCTAAAGTATACTTTTGGTCCCTTATATTTGCATCAAGTTTCAATTTAGTCCTTTATGTATGGAAAATACACTTTTAGTCCTTTTTTGTTAACACTGTTAGTTTAACTTAACGGAAAATGTCAACTTAACAATATTAAATGATTATTTTATAATGAAATTGAACCAAAAATGATAAATTTTGAAAATATAAGAATATTTACACTCAAATATTTTAATCTGAACATTTTTTCAGTATTTAATAACCATTTTAAATTGTTAAGTTAGTATTTTCCGTTAAGTTAAACTAACAATGTTAACAAAAAAGGACTAAAAGTGTACTTTCCAAACATAAAGGATTAAATTAAAACTTGATGCATACATAATGGACAAAAAATTTACTTTAGCTTTTAACATATTTATCATAAAATTATCTACATTCTAATTAAAATATAATTAAGTTATTATTTTCTACAATTAGTAAAAAAAAACTATGTTATGTCTGTTTATACAATAAGTAGATAAATTTATATGTTTTTTCCCTCATTCGTGTCTAGGCAAAAGAAGGAGGAATAAACAAAGCGGAAATAAGAGCAAAAGAAAGCATTAATATAGGAGAGCACATATGCGTGCTTGGAATACCTTCTTCCATCAATTTCCAAATCACTAAATTATTCCTCGTTGGCACGCAGGTTGATCGGCCACAATATTTTCTAGAGGGAGTGATTTTGTTGATTAATTCCTTGTGATGAACAAATATGATATCCATTTTTTGCAGTGGTTTAACCCGATTGGCATCCTTTCCAAATTAGAGAGTCTCGTATTTGAGTGAAGGAAATTGGAAAATTCAAGATTATTCTTGCATGATCAAGTTCATAAAGTTGAGTGATGAGGTTTTTTTTTCCATTTTAATGGTTGAGTAGCCCTAGTTGTATGCATAATTATACTACAAGAATATGTGATCACTCTCGCAATTCATTTTGTACATATTCTCGCATAAAAACCATGAAAACAACATGTTTTCACGGTTTCATATACCGCAGGAAAATATTGTATGGAAACTTGTATTTTCATGAAGGAAGAGTCATCTTTTCAAGGAAATACATGAAACACTTGTTTTAATAAAACGGGTACACTCAGACCAAAAAAAAAAAACGGGTACACATTTTCACACAAAAACATGAAACTATGTTGCATATTTTCATGGAAATACGTGAAACACTCAGCTTTCACATTTGTCTACGAACATATGCACAACTTAATCAAAAATACATGGCTAATTTTATCAGACAATTGATAATTGTTTGATAAAATTAGGCAGGGTTATATTTTTTAGAATAGCATTATATTCTACAATTACCTACAATTAATAAAATATATTATTTTGGAACAGCACCTATTAGCATTATATTTTACAATCCACCGATAAAATAGAAAATGTACATCAATCACACACACACACACACACACACTTACATGTTACTTTTTGCTGTAATTAACCTTTTCCCTTTCTATTATTTGCTCCATTTATAAGATTAGCTTTTTTTGGGCCATAAATTTATAAGATTAGCTTACACCTTAGGAAACTACTACTATTTCATAATATTAAATAATACCGCTTCTTAAAAAAAATTATCATTATCATAACTTTTCTTGAAAGAGATATACTTATTATTTTTACAAATTCGCTATAAGGCCTTTTTTCTTATGCCAGGCAGGAAGGAGTGCTAAAAAACTGAACTGAAAATTATGATGCTACACACAACTCCATGACTTTTTGCCACTGTTATTCGGCGTTTGTTCGATACTCTGACATTCACACACATAATTAATTTCTTTTTATATTCTCGAATGAATGCGAAGCATATTAAAATACAATTTATTTTATCGAAGCATATTAAAAGAAAATCAGTATGTATTTCTGTTATCAAAACATATATAATTGAGACAGAACAAAGTTATAATAGTAAAACATTATGAAATCATGAGAATTTTATATTTAAGTATGTGTTAGACTACTAATGGCCTGCTTTCTTCATCTTCATCGCTTAACTCTTGTTGATTACCACGTGGTTTTGCAACAACATCTACGGGAGCGAAAGAAGAGGGTATCTTGAGTTTTTTATTGTTGGAGGGTATGTTGTCGTAAGAAGGCACCATCTTCAATATGATTCCCATTGCTATAAGTAAGAGGCCACTTCCATGTTGTTCTGTCATTGGCTTTGTGAATATCACGTATGATAGCAGCAACGTGACGGCCTTCCTCGCCGTGGTTATCTGTCACGCAAACATTTTTTAATGAGTCAAATAAATAAAAAAAATTAAAGAAGTATATACAAAGTTACAATATTATCATAATCAAATGACCAGAAATATGCGTCTTCTAATTGAAATACTGTGGCTAGTAGTTGATCATATATACGTACTATACATCCGTTACATATAGTGCATAGATAGAGTGGCAATAAATCAAATTTTAATTTTTTTTATTGCTCATCAGCTCATAAATCGCAGATTTTGGCTTCTCTACAAAACAAAGCATCTACAGAATTGGAGATATGACTATCTCAATATATTTAAGAGAAAATGACATTCTAATTTTGAGTCCATAAAGTAATATACTTATAAATTGATTTTCAAGCAATTCATAGACAATGATGAGTGGGAAAACCAAGAAGTAAATTTGTAAATTTGATTTGAAGTCTCATATAAGGGTAGACAACTGGCGTACAAATTTGTTCCATTCACAAAGGTTGATGGTTGAACTCTAAACCACTTTATTAAGGGGCAAAAATATTTATCACTCACGACAGCCCACTAGGATGAAGTCAGTATTATAGAGTATTCCTAAAGTGCACATGGAAGAATAATAGGTATGAGTTTAGTTTGTTGAGAATTAGTATATATGCAAAACACTCATATCAACTTGGGCCCCATCCAGAAGGAATTAGCCCATCCAGTTCCTTAGATCTTTCTTAAAAGCCCAATACATCATATTAATTCGCATACCCATCCAACATCTGCCCTGCACTTAGCCCAATTCAGCCCAGTCAGAGGATCCTACTGCCTTAGATATTTAACAGGCCCAAATAATTATATTTTAAATTCACATACGTGCCCAACACTAAGTGACAACCATCTTAATTTTCTTAATCCTATTGCTGTTCAAATTCCAATCCAGTTCACAAAACAGCCGAAAGCTCAAATGTTAATCATTTTTCAACATGTAGCCCTATGACACTTGTATGTTCATGTTCCTTATGCCAATGTTAAGGTAACATGAGCTTTTAATTCTAGGAGCTGAAATTCACACATTGATACAAGATGACATTACCAAGGCAGGGAAAAGCTTGTGAGAGCAAATTACCATGGCTGTGGTGGCAGCACCAAATATGGCAATAAGGGAAAGCACAGAGACTTGGCCAATAAACGTGGCCATCGCTTCAAACACCAGCACACCATACACATAGGGATGCTGAAAGTAGAAGAAAAGATCATTCTCCACAAAAAGATAACAAAAGGTGAAGTCTAAAAAAAAGAACGGTTCATTCTAGATTTACTTGTGAGCAAGAACTCCAAGCTTTGAATAATTCTCCTGTGAGAATCATTGGTGGGATTAAAAAAGGTAATCCTACTACAGTAGAGCAGAATAGCATCTCCATCTGTGTCAAACATGAACAAGTAAGGTATTTGAAATGCTTTTTGAAAGCTTTTTAAGACATGTGAGTAAGTGTAGTTAAAGTCAAAGCTTTCACCTGTGTGGTTTCAGGGTTCATGGTAAATATAGCTTCTTGCAAATTCCCCAGAAATGAGTCCATGACCAAAGCTCCAGATATCATCATAATGCCAATGAAACTGAAATTTGGGGATGTCTGCGCATCTGCTAGCATGAAAAGGATCAAACCTACGACCAAAAGCACTGCAGATACATATTCATGAAATGGATATTTTCGTCTAAGGCCTGGTATGAAAGCACCCATTATCATCACCGGCAGAACCTAATGCACCAAAGTAGATATCACATTACATTTCAACATTTTGTAACTAAACAGCCAAAGATAAAGTAGAAAAAGAAATCACAAGAGAAAAGAGACAATCCCCGGAAATGGAACATATAATTAAGATTTCTGAGTAATAAAAAGTTTATTAATTTCAACCTCAAGCAAACAGTTCTAAGATATATGCACTTTAACTCAGTAATTTCATGAATAACATTCTAAGTGGCTCAGTTTTAATCATGTCTACTAAAGAACCTATAATCTGGGTTCTGGACGCACTAAATTATTTATCAAATTCAGTATCAAACAAGAAACTAAAGGGAGAATCTGATTCTCTATAACATTATAATATCATCAATTACCTTCAAGGTGTTTCAGCTTTGACCTTAATTGGTCAAGAAACAGTTTCCTTCTGAAGTGGGTAAAGTAAATTAAGAAAAGATATTCTTTGCATGTGATCATATCAGTTACCTTAGTCGATTTAAACATGATCTGTGCAGGGTAGTTCAGAAAAGCCAGTGATCCCTTTGTGAGGCCATGGGAAGCCATAAGTACAGCTGAAAGCTTCACATAGGTTTTCCATGGATTCACCATTTGCTTGCTTGTGAAGCCTTGCAGGTAAATTAGGAACAAGTAAACAAATCCTTGAACAAACGTGAAGTACCAACCATAGCTGAAATGAAATCATAAACCAAACCACTTTTTGAGTTAATTTTTTAAATATGTACAAGCTTTCAATTGAAGCTAAAAATCATGAATAACTAACAAAAGAAATATACAGAACATGAAATTTACCTGAATTGAAGCCTGTTATATACATATTCCTGAAAATAAGGCAGATAAGAAAGCTTTATTTGTTTTTGGCACATGTAAGAAATCAGAGTATCTTCTAAATGCCAAATTTGGGCACATACTCCTGAAAATAATGCTTGGAACAAGGAGACAGTTGAAAATTTTGAAACCGGAGTCAAATTTTGCAAATACATAAAACCTTTAAAATAAAACTTAACAGAAAAATGTCGAAAAAGACAAAAAAATAAAAATGACAATAAACAACAATCAAAGTTGACCATTTCTATACACAAACGAAAACAACAACCTCTAATTTGGTTTAATTGTTCAAATTCCAAAGTTCTACAAATAAGAAAAACAGAGAAAAACAGAGCAAGTGAGTAATTCACCTCACAGATTCCGTTAACAAGATATCCAAAGAAGAACCCAGAAGAACAAATAAGGAATTGTTGCCATATGGGCCTGTCAGAAAGTGAAATTCCAAACAATCTACGAGCTTGCTCTTCCTTCTTCATCAGTCCCTGTATATACTTGAGTTTGAGTACAAATTCTCCAAAGTCCAAAATCAATAATCTCAATAAATGTGTATCAAAGGTGGTGAGTATTTCAATATACCCAAACACAAAGAAATCAGTTGGAAATAAGAAAAATCATTTGCATGTTGGTTTTAGCAAACCCAAAGAAAACAGAAAAAATGAAAAAGAAAACTTACTCAAAATGGAAGAGTGAAAAGGCTAATATGGTTTTGATCAGTTGTGTAAAGAGAGAAAAAAAGACAAACTTCAATCCATGCAATGCAAAGAAAGGTGAGATTAGTGAGAAAGAGGACAAATTTTTACTCTCCAGAAGAGTAGACAAAAATGAATTGTGTAATCTATGATATAGGAAGGATGATAGAAGAGCTATGTTAATGGGAAACGCTCCGTTTGTGGGAAAAGTAATTAATTAGAGCACAAGGAAGGTGCAAGAGTAAGCCTTGCACGCACGGCATTTATATCATGTGGTCTGCTAGCACACTTTTTCATGAGCCTCTCTTCATTACTCACTATGTAGTATGTACTGTAAGTTACACTGTAGGTGAGGGAAGTGCTGAAGTAGGCAAGCGGCTATCTTCCCAAATTAGGTAGGGCCCCATTTTGTTTATTTTATGTTATTAATGTTTTAATTTGCAATTAGACTATCTTCAAATTTGATTAATTAGAGTTATTGATGAATGTTATGGAATTTATTTTTTTATTAATTAATAACATAATTCTCATATTAAGATTAAAATACTTTAATTATCATTATACCTATGATTTAATTAATTGTTTTTTTTTTGAAATAGTAAGAAAGCTATATAAGTTACTTTTAAATTAATCATTTGAAATTTCATTCTAAACTAACTTATTTGTCTCATAAGATAACTTATTCGCAAGATATATTACAATTAAGTGATTTATTCAGTTTCCTTCATCATTAAAGATCTTCTAGTTAGAAAGCTAGGAAGAATATTTCTTCAAACTAAAGACATTGGACCAATGCGTAGTTGGTTGAGCTGGTAAGTGGGTTACAACTCTCGCAAGGATGAGAATGTTTGTTCGAATCCCGGGAAGCGCTCTCATTGAGAGAGGGGACAACCTTGCCTATGTGGACAACACTTCTACCCCTCGAGTCCGGATTAAACCGGGCGGTGATTAACCAAAAAAAAAACTAAAGATATTGATGTGATTTTCTTACGTAATTTGATCATAACTAGTTTAGAGTGACTTTACAATATTTATATCGTTTGAGCCATTGCACTGAGTATATTTTTGGGCGATACGTCAAATCAACTTATACATGTTAATCAAAAGCTCAAATGGTACCACATCAACATACTGGTTCAAAAGTACTTGAACACATTAAGAAATTATGCAACTCGATATCCCTATATAACGAAATAACTCTAAAGTGTCAAGCCCTCAAATCCTCCAATTTTTCGTCAAATTTTAGTCATAGGCCCCACTCAAATGTGATATATATTTACTTAATTCATATGTTTTTGTTTGAAGAAAAGAAATAGTTGAGTACATAAAATGGCGATAGGTCTTTAAAGTTCAGTCGGAAAACATTTTATTGGTCAAGACTGAAATGCGTGGCTGTCACCCAAGAGGGGGGGTGAATTGGGTGGCAGAATAAAACTTATAAAAATTCTCCCTTTTAAAACTTTACTCCTTGTGCTTGATGAGTGTGACGATGTATTACCCCAAGCACAAGTTGAGTATCTAGTGGTGTGGTGCTTGATGTGTAGATTAAAACAACCAGAATGAGCACACACGAGTTTATCCTGGTTCGGTCACTTCCAGACCTACATCCAGTCCCCAGGCTCCACCTGAGATTTTCAATCCACTAAACCTCTTGTTTGAACCAGGCACAAGAAAGCCTTTACACTATAGGTTTTACGAACACGGGTTCACCTAACAACCCACAGGTTTTGCAACGGGCTCACTTGCAAACCTTACAACCACAGGTTTTACAACGGGATCACCTGCAACCTTACAACCACAAGTTTTGCGGGCTAACTTGTAACCTATGGAGATTTAGAAAACCTCTAAATGCTCCCCCTCACTTTTGTAAGATAATAATTCTGTTCGTCAAGCACAAGCTTTAGAACAGCCTCTATCAATTAGAGGATTTGATAATATGTTCACTCAATGAACTGATTGTGATAAACACTTAAGTACAGATGATTCTCTCTAAGAATAGATGATGTTACTTACTTAAGTACAAATGAATTACTCTCTAATAATGTTACAAATCTAGATCTGAGAGTAGAGGATGAGAGGAATGAAGAATATAGTTTCTCAGATAATATGCTCTGTTTCTCCAACCTCTCTTCTGAATGTAGATGTTCCTTTTATACTTCGGCCTCAACATTTAGGCTTGGGCGGCAGATAGAATATGTCCGTTTGAATATAGCCGTTAATCCCATGTTACCGTTGAGAGGTACATCTTCATTAATGCTTAGCAGGGTTGACTTGCTTTATCTCTGAAAAGTAACTCTGACAACTCTGCTCTGACAAAAGCATTCTGACTTCTGAGTATGTGACGTTGACTCTTGTACTCTTGCTGACGGATGATCATCGTTCATCCGGAAGTGGCAATCTTGCTCTGCAAGTGTTAGTCTCTGAATCCCAGTGCCAAGAGTATTTTCATCCGGAAGCTCATTTGCATCCGGAAGTAAAACTAAGTTCTGCACATACTTGTTAGTCCCAACAGAGTAAGATATATAATCAGGTGTAGTAAGAACTATACATGCTGTGGGAAGCTTGTTTGCTATGGGAAGTAATCTTACTAAGACTATGTTCTGACTTAGTGTATTGTCTACTGACGCTAGGGGATGTCTAATCCAATAGTCAGCGTGAGTCTCGTTATGTTACTCTAACTCTTAAGTCTTCCCAAGTGACTTGGTGTGTCATTTTCTTAAGCTATGGGATGTGTAGTACAACAACACTTAATCACATGCAGTGGGAGTTCATTTAGTCTAAGGAGCCTTTCTTGCATCCAGAAGCATTACTACTGGATGAAGGGTTATATTCACTTTTACTCTCGCTCAGTGTCCTTCAATCTAACAGCCAGCGCTAGTCACTAAGCAATTCGGAAGCAATTCTACTGGACGTGGCTTATGTTCACTGACGCTTAGTGTCATCTATTCTAACAGCCAGCGCCAGTCTAAATACAACAGGAAGCAAAATCACTTCCGGATGAATCCTAGCTTAGTCTTGAGTTTTTGTATATCTAGTGCTTATGGACTAAGTTAAATCCCTAGTGAATTACTTGCTCTCGCTGGGGGATGAGTCATGCATCCGCGAGCGCTAGTCCTAGTCTATCCGGAAGTAAATTCACATCCGGTTGCACTCTTACTTGGGATTCTATGTTAACCTATTGCTTTCTAAGTCCTTGATTCATTCTTTCATATTTTAGTCTTCATCAAAACTTAAGATTCTAACATTCTCCCCCTTTTTGATGATGACAAACTAAGTCTTATCGATTAAGTTCATATGAAGGAATTAAAAGCAATAATTTAAATAAGGCACAAATAACTTAGACAAATATTATTGATAAGAAAAAGATTACAAGTTAGTAATACACAGATAGATAAAATATACAAGTAGTCAAAACTGTGCAAGTAGAGCTATGCATGAAAACTATGAAGAAAAGAGAGAGAGAGAAAAAAAAAATTAACAACACAAGGATGAAATGCTATGTTATGATAGATGCATGAGTGTATGGGGGTTAAGGCTTGCGCTTGTTATTTTTCCCTCTCTGATTCTTTTGATACTCTTCTTCCACTCTAGCCCATGCTTCGTCCATTTCCTGCTGATCAATCTGAGCAAGGATCTCTTGGAGTTCTCTAGCCTCTTTTTCCTTTCTAATCCTTTCTAGCTCCAAGGACTCCACAATTGCTCTTTTCAGATCATCGGCCTCACTTAGCCCAGAAGAGGAAGAACTAAGTGATGTCTCGTTGATGGGGATGACACCATGAGGAAGATGAATGTTGGAGATCTTTACATTCCAGACCGGAAAGTCAGGGTCCTGGGGCAAGCTTGCCTTGCCTTTCCCTTTCGCTTTCTCTTTAGCCAAAGCATTAGCCCTATCAGCATCCAGAACTGTGAATTGCTCGAAGGTGAGTTTGTTGTTTCCATTAAACCTCTCAAGTTCCTCAGGGGTGAGATCTTCCACCTCAAGCTTTACCACAACTTCTGGTGGGATATCATCCATCACTTTCTGAGCTTGTTCTCTGACTGAGGACTGAAACGTTGACGCTTGATTCTCAGGCTCTTCCTCACTGTCTGCAGGCTCAGAGATGTCTGTCCCCTTTTTGACAGCACGCTTCACTCTTGTTTTGCTGAATTTAACCACTGGAGAAGCAGGAGTAGAAGTTGGCGCTGAAGGAGGAATAGGGACAGCTCTCACTCTCACAAGTGGCTCAGACCTTGTGTAACCATATTTTAACATAATCTTCTCAAGTACAGTGAGTGCAGGTGCTGAGGGAGGAGGCTCAGAAGAAGGAACCTCAGGCTCATGTTCAGGCTCAGGTTGTGGGAGTTCACCCGGTTGCTCAACCAATACCATTGCCAGTTCTGACCTTTGCTCATCTGAGCGCTGCTGTTGCATGAATTGGATGGCTTCCCCACGAATCAGACTCTCAGCATCCCCCAGTCTCTGAGATTCCATGGCACGGCGGAGGGCAGCCGTGATGTCCTCATCAAGCCAGAGAGATGGTTGGCTGAGAACATCCCTTGAGTTCATGCTCTGGCGAAGGGTGGACATAGCATCTCTCCCCCTTTTGTCATCATCAACAAGGGCGAGGGCCAGGGATGGAGTGGATGAAGAGGAGGGTGGAGGTTCAGGGCCAAATTTCTTTGGGGGTGAGGGTTCAGGAGAGGATGTAGTAGGTAAGGTAGTTTCTGGGGATGCGGGTTGGTTGGGGAACCAAGTAGGATCTACGAATAGACCTTCAAATGGGTAGGTGGAGGAATATTCAGTGAAGGCAGTGGAAGAGTGTGGGGTAAATGGGATAAATGGTAAGTGATCCTCAGGGATTTGCTGAAGGCGGGGGTAATCTCTCAGATAGATGTGGCTGAGGGGGTGAATGGCAGTTTTGAAGCCAAGGTGCTCGGCCAAAGGGTTGGATCTTGGTCCAGAGTTGGGATTGGTAGAGTTAGGATGGGGTGGTCCGGCAGAGAGGTTGAGTGGTGAGCGAGTAGGGGCGTTGGGTGGTGTGCGAGTGGGGGAGTTAAGTGGAGATGGGGAGTTGAGAGGTGATTGGCGAAGAGATTGTTGGGGTGAGTCTTAGGCTTGCTGGTCATGGTCAGGTGAAGGTTGGGATTGTTGGTTATTGTTTGGTGATGGTGGTGGCTGTGGTTGTTGAGTATTGGGAGGAGGAGGAGGAGGAAGTTGAGGGTGATTAGGAGGAGGGTGAGGAGGATTTTGAGGAGGGGGTGGTGGTAGGTTACCTTGTTGTGGTTGGGGAATCTGGAGGTGTTGGAGGATAAGATCTAGCTTGGCATCCACCCTGGCAAGTTGAGTCTCAATCTGACCCACCCTGTCCTCTAAGCGCTGGATGCGCTCCCCTTGCTGCTGGAACCCAGCATCACATTCGTTCCGGAGAGGAGCCACCAGGGAGTCAGTCAGCCTAAATAGGATTTCCTCCTTTACTTCCTCAGCAAAGGCTTTGACTGTAGCTGGTACCCTCGTAACTCTACTTGGGCCAGGATGAGAATCAGCCTCTTGATCCCCTGCATCAGATGTAGAAGGGGCTGAAGTCTGAGAGGCACTGCCTGCCTGTGATCCTGAGCGAGGGGGCTTAGCAGGCCTCAGGTACTTGATGCCCATCTTGCTGATGTTAGTTGCCCCCACTGGAGCACACTTGATATTCTCTTCCTCCACATCAGATGTAGCCTTGATCAGATTCTTCTCAAGGAGGAAGGCGATGATAGTGGGGTAGGGAAGAAATCCAGCCTTGTCATTAACCAACCATCTCTGTAGCTCAAGACTGATCAACTGTCCGGGGTTGATTGGCTGGTGGGATAGAAGTCTGGGGAACCAAGGATTGTCCAGCAGAGTGAACTCGTTGAAGTTACCCCCCTTGTGTGTCATCATGCGGGAGTAAACATAATACAAGAGCCTGTAGGAGTCAGACATCTTGGACACCTTCTTCTCTTTGGTGCCATACAACTTCTCGAGTTCCTCCTTGCTGTATTTCAGTGACTCAGGGTACAGCCACTCGTTCATGCCCTCTTCTGTGATCCCCATTAACTCATTAAGTGTCCTCCAGGTGAAACTGAAGGTTCTCCCCCTGACTGTGGCAGTGAAGGAGAGTCTGCGGATCTGCTCCTTCCCATCTACCTTCTTGTACTTAACCTTTCCAGAGAGGGATTCACAGAAGACTCGCAGGACGTTGATGTTGTAGTCCTGTTTGATCCCCAGCCAGGGCATGTATTTTTCCAGATACGGGCGCAGATGAGGGAACCCTAGGTCATCAATCTTGGCCAGATCGATGAACAACCCATTGTTGAAGTAGGGCTTTATCGTTTCAAACTTGGAGGAGACAGCCTCCAAAGCCCCATCTCTGTAAATTGAAGGGTCATCCTCTTCAACCCTCTGTCTTTTGGAAGAAGGCTCCTCAACGAACTGAACCTTCTTCTTCCCTTTCCTCTTGGCTTGCTGTGCTTCCTCATGCCCAGTCACCTCTGGCTGTTCTTCCACTCTCCCAGAATGTCCAGGCTGTTCCTGGACTTGTTCAGACACCCCTTGTGATTGCCCAGAAAGTTCATGGCGACCTTCATGATGTTCATCAGATTGCCCAGATTTCCCAGTGTGCTTATGCCCAGATTTTCCAGATTTGGACTTAGATTTCTTGGAAGAGGTAGATTTCTTGGTAATTGGGTTTGTTTCATGTGAACCGGCCATTTTTGTGTGGGTTGGTGTGATTGTGGTGAGTAATGCGAAGAAGAGTATGAAGAAGATGAAGAACACAGATGAAGAAATGAAGAATGTATGCAGAGAATATGTGGGTGAGTAAATTTGTGCAAGTAAAAAGTGAAAGTGAGAATGACATCCTATTTATATGCAAAGTCACTAAGGGTAAAATGGGCATGACTCTTCAGATGAAAGCATACGTTCATACATTGGGTAATGTAAACATTTAATTGGAACGACGCACCTTTTGACATGTGTCACTTTGCTTTGTCAGAGGAGGCACAACTACTCATAGAGGAAGATGAAACGTTTTGTGAAGTGACGTGTCTTTACCCAGACACTGGCGCTCCCTGTTGATTTGAATAATCACCCAGCGCCAGCCAAAGAGTATCCGGAAGTGGTTTGGCTTCCGGTTGGTCTTAACTTAAGATTTAACATTGTGGGACCTGCAACAGCTAAAGATTGGCACTTCGATGCCTAAGTTAGTACATTTGGCAGGTTTTAGCAATTAAGCACAGATGTTTTCTGAAGATTTAAACTTCATTTTAACATTCCCAAATTTCTCCTTATAAGATTAAGTTGATCAATCCTCATTGGTTGTTTGGTAGCTATGTCTGTAGTTGGGAAACCATTCTTGCACATGGTTCCGGGAGTGTATCCGCTTCTGGATGTGAGGGTCTTTGGATTTAGCATTGATAGCTCTTATCTTCCATACTAGGGGACCTTTCCACTAGGAGATCTGCAGGTGCTAGCGGAAGCACATGCGCTTCCGGATGGTCAGTGGAAAACTTAAGATTTAGCCTTAGTATACATGCTGAGGACATTCCAAGTTACAAACTTATGTTAATCAGCTCAGTATGATAATCTCAAGAACATGTGCTTGCTTGTTGGTTTTGTAAAGTAGGAGTATTAATAATGTGAAAACAGTCTTTGAAATGTAGTTCACAATTTCTCAGTTTCACTATCAAGTCATGAACTCCATTCATACTCTTTTGGATAAATATCAAGTGATGGCACAGGGAGTATCTAGCAGATTGCATATTTTCAGAGTTTCATGCACAGGTATAGTTCAACAAATATGCTTTAAGGATGTTCATGTTAGATTGTGAAGACATGTGAAATGTAAATACAACGAGATTCTAAAACCCTTAATGTTCACACAATAGTTTAGCTTTAAGAATGAATCAAATTTACAAAAAAAAAAATCAAATTCTCAGCATATGATCACAAGAATAATTTTCAAGTCTCATCTCAAGTTCTTTCAAATATGCTTAACATGATCTCATTATTCTTAGGATATCAACAAGCTTTAACTTAATTCAGATTGTACTGGGCTTGTGATAATGTGCCAGGATATATGGCTTTCAGTGGGTAGAGATTCTTAATAGTTCTTTCCAGCCTAGTTATCTACTCTCACTTAGGCTTCTATCCTATTGGCATTTGCTCTTGGATTTATCAGATTTTGCACAGGTTAATTCCAGGCATTTCCTAAGATTCCTAATGTATGTCTGACAAGAGAAAAATGCACAACATAATGAGTAATGGAAAGAAATGCTCATATAAGAAGATTGGTGAGATTTCCTCAAGATTGACTTCAGAACAGCCATTTCTTCTCATCTTGTCAAAGAGCATACTCGTTGACGTTCTCTCTTGTACATTCACATCATTCAAGCTTTCATAATCTGTCAACACACTTAACCACAGGCTTGAACTGAGATCATTAGTAGATGGAGACTTAAGATGTGATTAAAAACATTTTCAAAATAAGATCATCACTGGTTTGTAAGGAACATCACATAAGTATCACTATATTTTGAAACGGTTAAGTCAATCATGTGTGGCTAGACGCTACATATTCTTTACATTCATTTCATAGGGCAATTTGACGTTTAATCTTAGATACATAAATGTCAATTGCCGATGAAATGAGTAAGCATGCATTCTTTACCCGGTTAATCATGTAGATAAGAGAAAGGGTAAGAATGACATCACCAAAGCTACATTTGCGTCACGTAGTAGCTTGCTTGATTTTGACTGGTGGTGCTTGATCTTTTCCATTTCAAGAGTAGTAGCACCAGTAGCCCAGCATGAAGAACATCTTATTCAGATTTGACCCATTGCCCAGACCAGGTACGGTCTTGAATATAGTTGTTCTTTTGGATCTCCTTTCCTACAAAATATCAAGTAATTCCCTTTTCCATTTCTCAGTCTCCAAACTTGGATCTGACAGGTCAGTTTGTAGGAAGTGTAAAGTCCATATGCATTTGAGTCATTAATTATGCTTATGCCGTTTAGAATCAACTATGACTATATATACATGGTTTTGATCATGACAGCCAGACAGCATGTAGGTTGTAACATTATGTTACTAATTTCCTGATTAATCAATATCATTAACCCTAAACGTATTTACTTTGCTAACTATGATAGGAAAATGATTTTCTTAATTTTGTAACCCTATCAAAGTTAGAAAAAGAACCTTCTAACTATTTAAGTATTATCCATGATAGAAAAGAGTCACCTAATATCATATGAAAACTATCATGGATAATTAAAAGCTAACCATGTTAGAAAGGATTAATCTAACATGGTTAATAAAATCGAACACATTTAATCAATATTAAAGCTAACCATGTTAGAAAGAATTAATCTAACATGGTTAATAAAAACAAACTCCTTCAATTCATAATTAATTTCTTGATTAAATGTAACAATAATGCGGAAGCGAATGCAAGCCTAAACTCATTGGCAATATACATCCCTGCTAACATCTATAACCTATACCCCTTTCCTGATCCTCGCGCTTGTGCATGATCACCTGCAAAAATATAGGGAATGGGGTGAGACAAAACAATGTCTCAGTAATCACTGCTTATCTCACTGTGAGACTCAGATATGAGGTAGTGGAGTGTCTATAGGGTACCACAGTTTCCAAAACCTGCATAATCATACAATATATACAAATATATATCCAGTACATAATCATCCATCTCCAATATCCACAATAACATGATTGACACTGTGCCCTAGTCTCTACTCTGAAAGGCATATTTCCCCTGTCTCTAATCAAAAGGAAATAATAAACGGAGCCCGTCTCTACTCGGAAACCGTAAGTCCCTGTCTCTACTCAATAGGACTAGTACAACTAACCGTCGATTGCGCTATCGAACGGTTACATCGGCCGATGGTACAAGCAGTGTCATGCAACAACCAAATTCTTTATATATAAAAGTAATTCACATTTGGAAAGGCACCCTATAGCCAATTTTATATAGAGAATAACTTTGTAAACATTTTTATTTATATATATATATAGAAGAGGATTTTGCAAATCATCAACTACCTTCACCCTCAATATCACAGTCAGTTAAGTGTGATTACCTGTTCAAGCACAGAAACAGCACTCTGCTGTTTTCCCCTTTTTCTTTAACCTTTCTTGTAGATTCCTTCTACGTATCTTCCTTACCAAAGTCTCCTGATATTATACCATACAATACGAAATATAAGTAACTACGTTGATGCATATTTGTTAGCGTCGCTCTCGTTCCTATAGGTATAACACTACCCAACCCTATCAGATAAATCACACTTTCCTAATTTTCTAAGTTTGACTACCTTATGACTTAAGCCCTCTTAGGATTCTTAATACACTTCATACATAATCAGCTTCATATCATCAATTAGACAATCTAAAATAAATCCCAAAACCTTACATGCACACATCATGAGTCACAAGACCAACGAATTTCATTCATGTATTAATTCTTTGAATTATATATATCCTTCCCGGTGTAGCATGCAATAAATCATAACATTGATCAATTCATTCTTTCTTATTACTAAAACATTCCACCAACATAACAAGAAGAAAAGAAATCAAATCATAGCTTTCCATTCAAGTATGAATCCAACATCTACAAATATGTATTAATTTCATTGAACCTTCATTTCATACCCCACTTATTATTTATGACCTCAAACAAAATCCAAGGATTTGACTTCCCCCTTAATAGAATAAGTATTAACACTGTCACTTCCATCCAACATGTTCAAAACTGTGCGCCCAAGAATAATTCCCCAAACAGCCACGCGCAAATTCCATTTCAATCTTTATTGAACCAAATCACTATCCAAACCGCTTAAAGACTAACAAATAATTAACAGCTTTCACTTCAAAGCATAAACAACTGTCATCATTACACAATTCACTCCATTTAAAAAAAATCTTTACAACCATTCTAGCATATTAAATCTCACTTTTATCTTTCAAAGCACGCTTCCCTAATACTTAAAACTATCCACAACATGCCTAAAGCACTGCCCACTAAACATGCATTCTCAAATCATATTTATATTAATTTTCTTTGTTCTGATCAGCCCAAATCATATTTATGACAGCCATCATATAACCGAGATTGACTAAGTACATTAGGAATGGAGAGTGAACAAATGACTTCCTATAATATGGTGTTCAAATCAGGTTTGTGAGTTTCCAAACAAGTCCACAACCATGATAACTTCACTGCCCCTCCAAATCACAACACAATATATCCCTTTACATCCATTCCTGCTACCACTTAATAATCACAGCATTTTCATAATCTCAAATGAATTTATTCTAATAATCAATAATCAACAATCCCTAGTGCACATACACTTTAATGCAGACCCTATATCAACATCAAACCACCTTTGCTACCACTTCATCTACAAAATGTGAATATCAACAAATTCCTTCATATTCTTATCTACACACAGCCATTTCCAAGAAGCTAAAAAAAAATCTTCAGAATCCAAAACCTTAACAATATTACACATACAAGCACCAAAGTGGTTATAATCTAGCATATGTAAACTTTAAATACCATTAAAAAGGACTCCCAACCACAAACATCATTTGGCCATCAAAGCAAAAAAAATAGAAAATGTTTTATAACTCATATAAAACATCCAATTAAACTCAACTCAATAAAACCTCACGCAAAGAGAAGAGGTCAAAATCACAACTCCATCATCCCTTATATCTCCAATTAATCTTTTATTATATATCCTTTTCAACAAGAATGCAAAATCCAAATTACATTCAAATACTCCATTAAGCATGACATCATAAAAACCTCATCCACCATCCATTCATAAACTTGAAACACCATATAATATGCCCCAAACATTAGAAATCAATTCGGCCACATACAACAAAAGAATAAACAAGAAAATGTGGATTTAAAACTAGAATCAATCATCCCTCATACAGATTAAACATACAATGACATCAACCAATCTATTATACTCTTGCATATTTTGATTAACATATTCCACTCCTCATTACAACAACAGCAAGCAGAAATTTAAGGAGAAATCCAAAGCAAAACTATCAAACTTAAAACTGCACACTCACATTCAACCAAACAGAACCCAGTCAGACAGAAATCAAAGGAAAATCACAGGATTTGCAACATGACCAAACTCAACCAAACCTATCTTAAATCACAAAAATCTATTCAAGAAATTTTCATTTTGAAGCTTAATCTTTCTTTAATTATTTTGAAAATCTTGAAAATCCTAAACCCTAATTCGTATCTCTCTCTAAACGCGTCCAAAATCAAAGGAGGAAAGTAGAAACGGAGGTAACTGGGTCACCTGAATTCATTTCTGACCTTCCACGCCTCGTCGGAGTTCCGCCGTCGCCGGAAAACGTCCACCGCAATAGGAGGACGGACAACAACCAAGGAAGAAAGGGAAAATGAGAAACCAACATGGAAAAAGAAATCACAACTCAAGAAATATAAAACAATGCGAGCTTACCATCTCCCACGTTGTACGTCGTCGGGCTCGCCGGAAAAATGGAGAAGGGAGGCGCCGGAACAAGAAGAACGGCAGCAACAATAAGGAATCACCAAGAAGGCTCGAGCACATCCAGAAATTTGGGAGGAGAAGAGGAAAACGAATGAGAGGAGATGAGAGAGTAACCGAAGGTGGAGGGGGTCGGAGGAAGCCACGACGGTCCAGCCAGCTTTGGCTGCCGCCGCTGTCGATCGGCCAGAGAGGGAGAGAAATCGAAGGTGGGAGGGTCTGGTGAGAGGGAAGGAGAGCGGAGGGAGCGACAGAGAGAGAGAGGGAAGTCGGTGAGGGAAGTGAGGAAGAAGAAGAAAATGGAAAATGAAGGGGAGGGAGTGTTTGGTTTAGTGTTTATAGGGTGAGTTATTGATAATTTGCAGCCCAAACTTGCCATAGTGTACTCTTTTAATTCTAAAACCATTTAAACCAGCCTCCAATCTCCTTAACCTTCAAAATATTTTGAGTTTTACCATTCCCTCATATTTCAAACTCTTCAATTTCTTAATTAATTATATGCACATTTATTATTCAAAATTTTCCAAATATCCTAAAAATCACCAAAAATTTCTAAAAATTTCCAAAATTTCCCAAAACACTCTCTAATCCTGAATTAAATTTTTCAGGATGTTACAATTTACCTCACCTTTTAGGAATTTTGTCCCCAAAAGCGGAAAATATACAATTCAACTCTAACTATTTGAAAAGTTCTAACTATTAAACCATAATTTGATGTTTGCTACACCATCCTTCATCCTGCATCTTCATTCAATTTGTAGGTCATTCATCAATTCCTTCTCCCACTTTTCTAGTTATCCTCCATTTACTAGTCATCTAATCCTCAAATCACCCCAAAACTCATCCATAACAGTCTAGTGATAACCTATCACTCTGTCATAATAGTTTACAACATCAACATACACTCTAAGTCATCAATCCACAGTGTATCCTCAAGTGGTCACCCTAACCTTAATTCAAGGCGTAAATTCTTAAATTCCATTCTTTAAGCCAATTTCCGATTACTAATCAGTTCATATCCATAATATAGTGTTTAAATCCTTAAAGTCAAAACTCCCCTCAGTTATTTCTATTTCAATCCATTCAAGCTCGACAATCATGATTTTCCCATAATTTCCTACATTTCTCAAATCATAAATTCCTACTGTTTGATTCCAACTAAGTAAAGAATCAATGAAAATATCTCAATCCTTCTAATACCTTGATTTGAAACATGAAAATCATCACATAACCTTATGTCCCACCGAATTCTCATCTTACATACATCGTTCTCAATAAAGGATCATTTTGCCCAATACACAAGAGAAAACAATAGCATTTCTATCTTAACACTCCTTTACATACTAACCTATGTAACCACAACTCTCATCACATCTAAACATTCTTCAACAACATTTTTTTTTCACATTATCACAACGCCATATTACTCTATACATATATACAAAACAAAATTTGAAATTGTCAACAACTTGCAAGAAGAAATGTCAGAGATTCAAAACAAAGCATTAATAGTCAATCATTCCATAAAGTTTAACAAAAGACTGATGACATTATCAAACAGAATCTTTAATAATACAGGCCCAAAGAACAAGCTGGAATAATTTTACCTATATAACCAGTTCAGCCATAACCGAAGAGAAAAAGAAACTTTGGAAGCCATCCTTTGAAGCATAGAACTAACACACATATTCATTGCACCTCCATAAAATTATAACCATAGATTATCAGCTATACTAAGTCTTAATCAATTTATTGGCTCTTAACACTCCTCTTTCATCAGTTACTTCATAAGAGTCATTAGACATTCCAACCACAATAATTTAACCCCTCCAACAACCAAAAAGATAGTAAGATAAGCTACTTAACCATTCGAACAACTTAAGTTTTTCTTAAAGTGAATAGAAACAGGACAACAATGAATATAAACAGCCACAAAACTTTCCAGATCAAATGTACCAAATTCTAATTCCAAAAACCCACATATACTCCTCATTTCTTCATTTAACCACACATGAATTGCATCTTCATAACTCATTTATCTCAATCAAATCCCTATTACATCACACTTTCCAATTCAAAATGTGATTCAAGAGCTTTCACCAACCATACCACTCTAAATGATCTCATATAGCATATTCTTCTTTCTCTAATTCAAAATCCAATACAAACCATCTTTAACTTATATTCAAATATCATTTCATTCATCTATTACAAGCATCCACATTTAGAAATCAATACAAAAGACAAAACAGATTTTGATTCCCTTTAAGGCAAAAATTGCAACTAAACAAATCAACTCCAAAACCTTCTAAACAAAACCCATGCTACATTCTATAGATTTAAAATTTCCTAAACCCCAACAACCTAAGTCATTTAGAATTCTCTCTCATTTAACTTACCAAAATCCACAACAAAACATCCAACTATCACTTATTTACAGTTCACACACAAAAAGATATTAAATAGGCCAGTATCAACCACCTTTAAACCCACCATACAAGTATATGTTTCATTATAAATCAAACTTCAATTATACATTCATGCAAAATCACATGTATTAGCAAATCTCAAAGTATAGGAAAATAACCACAATCAATTTACAATTTCACTTGATGAACATCATAGCATTCCATTATACCTTTCACTAAATGTCCAAATAACACTCGATAAAAATTTACCTCAATTAGGTTCTCTTTATATTTTTAACTCAACTTGGATGCTATTATTCATTGTAAAACACCAAACACATCAATGTATTACAATTTAGTATCATCATACTCACATACCAACATCTTAATAACATATAGACAAGTGAGAAATTTCATCATCAAGTATTCATTTATCACTTTTAAATCCCTAAAGTTCAATATCAATGACAGAATTTAATCAGTTATAGAACAAAAGAGAAATCTCAAAACCTGAAATTTGTTTCACTAATTCGTAGATCCATCTCCAATCAGCTTTATCTTAGATTTAATATCAAAGATTATGATGATAAACAACAAGATTTGCTACCTAATTAAGAAAATCCAGTTTAATTCATGGTTAAGACAAATACATGCACAAGTCAAATCATCAATAAATCAAACAATTTACTGAACAAAACAAGAAACCAGATCAATACTTTCTTATTCCACCACCTAAATGTCACTATATATTGTTATTTTTGAATTTCCTTAATCCCTTAACCCAATAAGGGATCTCATGATGCCTCGACTATGATTATAGCCCTAATTAAACCTCTATACGTCATCAATTATCCGAATAAGCCCCACAACGCAAAACATAAATTTCCAATATCCCAAAACCTTAGCAAATTTCCATTAGTCATAATTACATTCCCCTTGAACTTATAAGTTCTACTATCTACTCAAATACTCCCATAATCTTATTAGTCAACTCTCTTTAATAATGTTCAAATATAACCCAATGTCTTTAATCATTCACATAAATTATTCTTCTACCCTCAATGAAACCAACTCGTAACATTCTAACTCCTTTAACAAAATAAGGTCTCTCATGATTCCTCGACTATGATTATGGCCGGCACATAATTATAATCGCGACCCCTGAGAAGAATCCTTATTCCGTTAACCTCCCTTTTCAAATCCTTACCAAGAATCCAACGGACTAGTCATTCCCCGCTACCGACTATTTACAAATTGAATTTCAATTCATGACTAAACTCTCCCTTAAACAATAGATAACACACATCCTTAATCTGTAACAATCCATAATCTCCTTTACTTATCAACGTGACTTTTACTTGCAACCACAACTTCAGTCAAGACAACCTAATCCATTGCATAATTATGTCCTTCTCGACCTTACCACTCTCCCCACCAAGGGATAAACGATATACCTCCAAAAGAGCTGGTAATCATGCACATAGGGGAGTGAATCTATAAGATGTATATTGCCAAACTAAATGCAATGCAACAGGCAGGTTGTCGTTTACCAAATACTGATATACCAAGTTGTAACATTATGTTACTAATTTCCTGATTAATCAATATCATTAACCCTAAACGTATTTACTTTGCTAACTATGATAGGAAAATGATTTTCTTAATTTTGTAACCCTATCAAAGTTAGAAAAAGAACCTTCTAACTATTTAAGTATTATCCATGATAGAAAAGAGTCACCTAATATCATATGAAAACTATCATGGATAATTAAAAGCTAACCATGTTAGAAAGGATTAATCTAACATGGTTAATAAAATCGAACACATTTAATCAATATTAAAGCTAACCATGTTAGAAAGAATTAATCTAACATGGTTAATAAAAACAAACTCCTTCAATTCATAATTAATTTCTTGATTAAATGTAACAATAATGCGGAAGCGAATGCAAGCCTAAACTCATTGGCAATATACATCCCTGCTAACATCTATAACCTATACCCCTTTCCTGATCCTCGCGCTTGTGCATGATCACCTGCAAAAATATAGGGAATGGGGTGAGACAAAACAATGTCTCAGTAATCACTGCTTATCTCACTGTGAGACTCAGATATGAGGTAGTGGAGTGTCTATAGGGTACCACAGTTTCCAAAACCTGCATAATCATACAATATATACAAATATATATCCAGTACATAATCATCCATCTCCAATATCCACAATAACATGATTGACACTGTGCCCCAGTCTCTACTCTGAAAGGCATATTTCCCCTGTCTCTAATCAAAAGGAAATAATAAACGGAGCCCGTCTCTACTCGGAAACCGTAAGTCCCTGTCTCTACTCAATAGGACTAGTACAACTAACCGTCGATTGCGCTATCGAACGGTTACATCGGCCGATGGTACAAGCAGTGTCATGCAACAACCAAATTCTTTATATATAAAAGTAATTCACATTTGGAAAGGCACCCTATAGCCAATTTTATATAGAGAATAACTTTGTAAACATTTTTATTTATATATATATATAGAAGAGGATTTTGCAAATCCTCAACTACCTTCACCCTCAATATCACAGTCAGTTAAGTGTGATTACCTGTTCAAGCACAGAAACAGCACTCTGCTGTTTTCCCCTTTTTCTTTAACCTTTCTTGTAGATTCCTTCTACGTATCTTCCTTACCAAAGTCTCCTGATATTATACCATACAATACGAAATATAAGTAACTACGTTGATGCATATTTGTTAGCGTCGCTCTCGTTCCTATAGGTATAACACTACCCAACCCTATCAGATAAATCACACTTTCCTAATTTTCTAAGTTTGACTACCTTATGACTTAAGCCCTCTTAGGATTCTTAATACACTTCATACATAATCAGCTTCATATCATCAATTAGACAATCTAAAATAAATCCCAAAACCTTACATGCACACATCATGAGTCACAAGACCAACGAATTTCATTCATGTATTAATTCTTTGAATTATATATATCCTTCCCGGTGTAGCATGCAATAAATCATAACATTGATCAATTCATTCTTTCTTATTACTAAAACATTCCACCAACATAACAAGAAGAAAAGAAATCAAATCATAGCTTTCCATTCAAGTATGAATCCAACATCTACAAATATGTATTAATTTCATTGAACCTTCATTTCATACCCCACTTATTATTTATGACCTCAAACAAAATCCAAGGATTTGACTTCCCCCTTAATAGAATAAGTATTAACACTGTCACTTCCATCCAACATGTTCAAAACTGTGCGCCCAAGAATAATTCCCCAAACAGCCACGCGCAAATTCCATTTCAATCTTTATTGAACCAAATCACTATCCAAACCGCTTAAAGACTAACAAATAATTAACAGCTTTCACTTCAAAGCATAAACAACTGTCATCATTACACAATTCACTCCATTTAAAAAAAATCTTTACAACCATTCTAGCATATTAAATCTCACTTTTATCTTTCAAAGCACGCTTCCCTAATACTTAAAACTATCCACAACATGCCTAAAGCACTGCCCACTAAACATGCATTCTCAAATCATATTTATATTAATTTTCTTTGTTCTGATCAGCCCAAATCATATTTATGACAGCCATCATATAACCGAGATTGACTAAGTACATTAGGAATGGAGAGTGAACAAATGACTTCCTATAATATGGTGTTCAAATCAGGTTTGTGAGTTTCCAAACAAGTCCACAACCATGATAACTTCACTGCCCCTCCAAATCACAACACAATATATCCCTTTACATCCATTCCTGCTACCACTTAATAATCACAGCATTTTCATAATCTCAAATGAATTTATTCTAATAATCAATAATCAACAATCCCTAGTGCACATACACTTTAATGCAGACCCTATATCAACATCAAACCACCTTTGCTACCACTTCATCTACAAAATGTGAATATCAACAAATTCCTTCATATTCTTATCTACACACAGCCATTTCCAAGAAGCTAAAAAAAATCTTCAGAATCCAAAACCTTAACAATATTACACATACAAGCACCAAAGTGGTTATAATCTAGAATATGTAAACTTTAAATACCATTAAAAAGGACTCCCAACCACAAACATCATTTGGCCATCAAAGCAAGAAAAATAGAAAATGTTTTATAACTCATATAAAACATCCAATTAAACTCAACTCAATAAAACCTCACGCAAAGAGAAGAGGTCAAAATCACAACTCCATCATCCCTTATATCTCCAATTAATCTTTTATTATATATCCTTTTCAACAAGAATGCAAAATCCAAATTACATTCAAATACTCCATTAAGCATGACATCATAAAAACCTCATCCACCATCCAATCATAAACTTGAAACACCATATAATATGCCCCAAACATTAGAAATCAATTTGGCCACATACAACAAAAGAATAAACAAGAAAATGTGGATTTAAAACTAGAATCAATCATCCCTCATACAGATTAAACATACAATGACATCAACCAATCTATTATACTCTTGCATATTTTGATTAACATATTCCACTCCTCATTACAACAACAGCAAGCAGAAATTTAAGGAGAAATCCAAAGCAAAACTATCAAACTTAAAACTGCACACTCACATTCAACCAAACAGAACCCAGTCAGACAGAAATCAAAGGAAAATCACAGGATTTGCAACATGACCAAACTCAACCAAACCTATCTTAAATCACAAAAATCTATTCAAGAAATTTTCATTTTGAAGCTTAATCTTTCTTTAATTATTTTGAAAATCTTGAAAATCCTAAACCCTAATTCGTATCTCTCTCTAAACGCGTCCAAAATCAAAGGAGGAAAGTAGAAACAGAGGTAACTGGGTCACCTGAATTCATTTCTGACCTTCCACGCCTCGTCGGAGTTCCGCCGTCGCCGGAAAACGTCCACCGCAATAGGAGGACGGACAACAACCAAGGAAGAAAGGGAAAATGAGAAACCAACATGGAAAAAGAAATCACAACTCAAGAAATATAAAACAATGCGAGCTTACCATCTCCCACGTTGTACGTCGTCGGGCTCGCCGGAAAAATGGAGAAGGGAGGCGCCGGAACAAGAAGAACGGCAGCAACAATAAGGAATCACCAAGAAGGCTCGAGCACATCCAGAAATTTGGGAGGAGAAGAGGAAAACGAATGAGAGGAGATGAGAGAGTAACCGAAGGTGGAGGGGGTCGGAGGAAGCCACGACGGTCCAGCCAGCTTTGGCCGCCGCCGCCTTCGATCGACCAGAGAGGGAGAGAAATCGAAGGTGGGAGGGTCTGGTGAGAGGGAAGGAGAGCGGAGGGAGCGACAGAGAGAGAGAGGGAAGTCGGTGAGGGAAGTGAGGAAGAAGAAGAAAATGGAAAATGAAGGGGAGGGAGTGTTTGGTTTAGTGTTTATAGGGTGAGTTATTGATAATTTGCAGCCCAAACTTGCCATAGTGTACTCTTTTAATTCTAAAACCATTTAAACCAGCCTCCAATCTCCTTAACCTTCAAAATATTTTGAGTTTTACCATTCCCTCATATTTCAAACTCTTCAATTTCTTAATTAATTATATGCACATTTATTATTCAAAATTTTCCAAATATCCTAAAAATCACCAAAAATTTCTAAAAATTTCCAAAATTTCCCAAAACATTCTCTAATCCTGAATTAAATTTTTCAGGATGTTACATAGGTTATGAACATTGTGAATTTCTTTGAGCTTTCTTCTCTTAAGAAAATAATGTTCATGTCTATGATGCTTGATGCAAAATCTCAATATTTCCATCTAACACTTGCATAAGAGATTTTACTTTCGCATGCTTTGACTCTAATTGATTCCTTGCTTACCCAAGGAGATCTTCTATACTTATCCTTGGTTTGAATCACTGTCTTATGAGAGACAGAGTTCATATGTTTTCTCCATGTTGATCGAGGAATCCTCTCTCTCTTGTTCTTCTCAGGATAGTTGAGTGGCACTCTGTGATAGCTCATCCTTGAGACAGAACTTTTGTTCCTTGTGGTAGTGCACTGCTTCTTATGATTGAACCAGGTGGTTGTAGCAGTGACTTCACCACGAGCTCTCTTCTTTGGGGCAAGAGGAACTCTTGATCTCTCCTGCACAAGTAAGGCACTGGAAGGAAGTTTTGGTACCCATTTGTACTTGGGTCCTACATGGTTAGTGCTGGACCTTACTTGTCCTTTAGAGACCCATATAAATTTATTTCTCACATGTAAATTTTTTCTAAGACTGCATGTGTGAGAGATATGACCTGATCTACCACAGTAATGACAGATAATGGAATGATATTCAGAATGGGATTTCCCATCATTATCTTGTTGGTCAATTTTGTTTTCAAAGAGTCTCTGTTCTTTTAAATCAACTTTTGAAGTTTCAGGGTCTTTTGAAAACTTTTCTTTTTCCTTCACCAGGGATTCACAATTGGAACAATTTTCAGTATGTGTTGAAGCTTCCGCTCTCGATAGCTGGTTTTCTATGGGCAGCACTAGTTGTTTTTCTATGGAGGGAACTTGGGAACCCTTGGATGTAGAAGAGATAATGAGTTCCTCAAGTTTCCTATTCTTTTTCCTTAATCCTAGAACTTCTTTTGCAAGTTTACAGAATTCAATATGTAACTCATCATACATATCTTGCAATTCAGAAGGTTCAAGTTCAGATACCTTATCTTCTTCAGTTTCTGAATCTTCTAGGTGGAGATCAACACTCTCTTCACTGACGCTGGCTTTCTCAATGTCAGCTTCCTGTAGCTCACCGTCAGTTGATTCACAAGGGGCACAAAAGGAGCTTTGGACAGCTTCACTTTCAAGAGAGTAGTTAGAAGCATACATAGCATCAAGAGTATTCCAAATATCTCTAGCAGTAGAGCAATGTTTAATTTTCACTGTCTGTTAAGCTTTTATACAAAATTTGCATTGCTCTAATGTTTAAGTAAAATAAATTTTTCTCCTCTTCAGTCCAATTTACTGTTGGTTTGAAATCAGAATCATTTACAAAGACATCCCACATTTTGAAACTTGAGGATAGTACAAAACTTTTCATCCTTGCCTTCCATATGTAAAAATCAGTATTTTCTAACAAGGGTGGGATAGTATGATCAAAACCTTCAAAACACATTTTATAACCCAAGTCAGCCTAGGTCTTTGCACTTGAGATCGTTGGATCCTTTAAACAAGTGACCTTGCTCTGATACCAAATGAAATGCGTGGCTGTCACCCAAGAGGGGGGGTGAATTGGGTGGCAGAATAAAACTTATAAAAATTCTCCCTTTCAAAACTTTACTCCTTGTGCTTGATGAGTGTGACGATGTATTACCCCAAGCACAAGTGAGTATCTAGTGGTGTGGTGCTTGATGTGTAGATTAAAACAACCAGAATGAGCACACACGAGTTTATCCTGGTTCGGTCACTTCCAGACCTACATCCAGTTGTTAGAATCTTAAGTTTTGATGAAGACTAAAATATAAAGGATTAGACCAAGTGCCTAGGAAGCAATAGTATACTTAGGATCCCAAGTAAGAGTGCTTCCGGATGAAGATTTACTTCCGGTTAGATTAGGACTTGCGCATGCGGATGAATGCTTTCATCCCCCAGCGTCAGCAAGTAAATAACTAGGGATTTAACTTAGTCCATGAACTTTAGGTGCACAAACCCTAAGACTAAGCTATGGTTCAATCGGAAGCGAAGTTGCTTCCTGTTAGACTTAGACTGGCGCAGAGCGATAGAATAGATATTACTCCAAGCGACAGTGAGTCTACTTCCCCAAGTGAAAGCGCTTCCTGTTAGAATTAGACTGGCGCAGAGCGACAGAATAGATATTACCCCAAGCGTCAGTAAGTCTACTTCCCCAAGTGAAAGCGCTTCCTGTTAGACTCAGACTGGCGCAGAGCAATAGAATAGTTATTACCCCAAGCGTCAGTAAGTCTACTTCGCCAAGTGAAAGCACTTCCTATTAGATTTAGACTGGCGCAGGTTGATAGACTAGATATAACCCCGAGCGTCAGCAGAAATGCAACATCAAGTGAAGTTGCTTCCTATTAGATCTTGACTGGCGCAGACTGATAGAATAGATTTCACCCTAAGCGTCAGTGAATTCACCACGTCAAGTAAAAGTGCTTCCGATAGCTCAGTGACTAGCGCTGAGTGGTGGAATGAAATAGACTAAGCGAGAGCAAGTCATGGTGAACTAAATCCCTCATCAAGTGAATTTACTTCCGGATGTAGAAGTGCTTCCGGATACACCTTAGATTTAGGGATCACCCACTGCATGAGACTATATGATTATATTGCTAAACTAACGTTCAAGTGCAGCACACTCAGTAAGGTTGCTTCCGGATGAGAAGTTGCTTCCGCAAGCAATCAGAATGTCTGAACGTTCAAAGAGATGCAGTGTCAGAATGCTTTTGTCAGAGCAGAGGCGTCAGGACTACTTTTCAGAGTTAAAGCAAGTCAACCCTGCTATGCATTAATGAAGCATTAAATGGGCGAACGGTAACAAGGGAAAAACGGACATATTCAAACGGCTAGCCCACCTACCAAGAGTTCAAAATGCTTGAAGACTATATAAGGAAGCTAAACTTCATTTATGAAGTAGTTAATGATCTTCAAATATTCTTGAGCGAGAAAATCCTTATTCATTCAAGCTGCCCAGAAAAATGAAGAGCATTTAACACTTGGAGTGATTTTTCACCTACCTATTCTGTACTCACAGTAGTTAAGTCTCTTTCTGTTAAAAGAGCATTTATTGAACTTAAGTGTGTAACATCATTCGTTCTGTAAGAGAACTTAGTCAGAAAAGCCTTCAAGTGTAAACTTCAAACCCTTGCTTGGTGTGAGGGGGAGACAGTTAGATAGGTTACAAGTGAGCCAGTGTAAAACTTGTTGTAAGGTTGCAAGTGAGCCCGTAAAACTTGCGGTTGTAAGGTTTCAGGTGAACCCGATTTAAAACCTGAGTTATAGTGAAACTCTCGGCCTGGGTGGTTGAGGACTGGACGTAGGTCAGGTAGACCGAACCAGTATAAATCTTGTGTCATTTACTTTGAGTATTTATTTTTGAAGCACAATTCACCCCCCCCCTCTTGTGCATCCATTACGTTCATTTGGTATCAGAGCGGGTCTTTCTCACTCGATTCCAACGAATCCGGAAAGCAAAGATCTAAGTAATGGATACGGAGTATGGTCTGCCAGATGTTGCTGTACAACCCAACAAGCCCCCAGGCTTCGATGGGCACAACTATACATTCTGGAAATTCAGAATGGAAACCTATATCAAGTCAAGCGATATCAGACTATGGGACGTGATCGAACATGGGGATCAAACTCCCTTAGATGAGGAAGGATTTGCTAAGGCAAAAGCCAGATATACTGCTGAGGACTATGCTCTAGTCCAACTCAACCATAGGGCTATGCACTACATCCAGTGTGCTCTCAGCTACAAAGAGTTTCACAGGATCAGCCACCACAAAAATGCAAAGGATATGTGGGAGGCTCTTGAGGCTGCACACTCCGGAACCAGGGGAGTTAAAGCAAGACGTGTTGAGATGCTGGTGGAAGAATTCCACAAATTCGCCATGCTAAGCCCCACCGAGCCTATCAGAGATCTAGAGCTCAGATTCACCCATCTCATCAATAATCTAGCCTCGCTTGGTAAGGATATCCCTGAAAGAGAGCAGGTGAGCAAGATTCTGAAAATCTTGAAGGGTGACTGGATCACCAAAGTCACTATTCTGCAAGAAGTGCAAGGAGAATCAACCAGCTCCGTCACCGCTCTTTTTGGCTCACTTGCTGAATATGAGCCAACCTTGCTGGCTATGAGAGCTCCTCAAACCTCATCCAAGAGTAAGAACCTTGCTCTCGTTGCTCCCAGCAAAGAGATCAAGGACAATGATGAGGATGACGACGATGAGATGGACGATGAGGAGATGGCCCTGATGGTGAGGAAGTTCAGGAAATTCCTCAGGAAGAAGGAAGGCTATCAGAAAGGTGACACCAGCCAGAAGAGGGGATACAAGAAAGAGAAGGTCCCTGTGTGCTTTGAATGCAATAAGCCTGGTCACTTCAAGGCTGAGTGTCCCAGCCTGCAGAGGTCCAAAGGCAAGGATAAAAGAAAGGCACTCGTTTCCTCCATTTGGGTAAACAGCTCAGATGAGGAAGCAAGTGATGATGAAGAAGTTGCCAACCTCTGCCTGGTAGCTAGAGAAGAGGATGAGGAAGCATCTTCAGATCTTGACCTCACCAATGAAGAACATGAGGTAACTCTTCCTGAACTACAAGAGGCTTACAATGAGATTCATGAAGAATTCTCTAAACTATGTAAAGCCTATAAATTCTTGAAAACCAAAAAGGAGTCACTTGAGTCCAAGGTGGACTCACTCAGTGAGGAACTAGCGGAAGCTAGAAGATCTCCAATGGTGGATGGACAGGGTTCTCCTCAAGCAGAACCCAACATCCCAACACCAGAGAGCTGTCCAAATTGCAGCAAAATCTCAGAAGAAAATAATAAGCTGCAAAATGCCCTGCAGAAATTCACCAATGGTTCAGAAATGCTGAATATACTTTTAATGAACCAAAGGGCATATAGGGATAGGACTGGCTTGGGATATACCCCCAGGAAGAAAACGTGGGAAGAACCAAAAGTAAAGCCTTACTTAAAGTTCTTCCATAAAGCCACCAGTCATAGCTCCTCACCTTTCAGCTTCTGTAATTACTGCAACAGAAAAGGACACTCGATGTCCACCTGTAACGCTAAAAAGCATGGAGCTAACAGCTCATACAAGTGGGTCCCTAAAGGAACCAGGGCTACAAAGGATCCTCCACCTGCAAAGGAAATCAAGAGAGGACAAGGATCCCAAGCCTGGAATCATCCCACTGGGAGAACCCAAGAGTCTAGAGCCAACACTAGGCCAAAGGCTCCAAATGTGTATAGGCACAAGGATAAGCCCAAAGCTAGGCCAAGGGTCCTAGACACTAATGACAAAGGACCCAAGAGAGGTTGGGTACCTAAAATTGCTTGATTGTTTCAGGTGTGTCTCAAGGCATCCAAGAACAAAAATTGGTACATCGATAGCGGATGCTCGAGACATATGACTGGAGACAGAGACAAGTTCAAGTCTCTGGTGATCAAAGATGGAGCCACAGTGACCTTTGGAGGAAATCAAAGTGGCAAGATCACTGGAGTTGGAGAAGTCGGACCAGTCAAAGATGTATATCTAGTGGACGGTCTCTGTCACAACCTGCTAAGTGTAAGTCAAAGCACGGACAAAGGTAACTGGGTAATATTTGATTCAAATGAGTGCTTAATAGTTGATAAGCAGGATCTGAATATAGATAAGGCCAACCTAAAATGCAAAATTAAGGCAATTAGAAATGGGAATCTATATACCTTAGATTTATGTCAACAGCTCGAAGAAAAATGTCTAATATCTAGTGACGAGAATAGCTGGCTTTGGCATAAGAGACTAGCTCATGTTAACTTTACTCAATTGGACATGCTAATTAAAAAGGAGCTAGCTGTAGGTATTCCCCCTTTTAAGGTTAAGCATGATTTTATCTGTGAATCCTGCCAACGAGGAAAGCAAACAAAATCCTCGTTTAAAACCAAGAAGAGAGTCTCCACCAGCAGGCCCTTGGAACTAATCCACATGGATTTGGTTGGGCCAGCAAGAGTAAAAAGCTTAGGTGGAAACCTATATGCTTTAGTGGTGGTGGATGACTATTCAAGGTTTACGTGGACTTTGTTTCTTGCCTCTAAGCAAGATGCTTTTGATGCTTTCGTTGTCCTGGCTAAGAAAGTGCAGAATGAGAAGGATCTCAAAATCACAGCCATAAGGACAGACCATGGAGGAGAGTTTGAGAACCATAGCTTCACTGAGCTATGTGAGCAAAACGGCATCGAACATAACTTCTCAGCTCCGAGAACTCCTCAACAAAATGGAGTAGTCGAAAGAAAGAACAGGGTTCTGACGGAGATGACTAGAAGCATGCTGAACGAGAAAGAAGTCTCTCAAATGTTCTGGGCGGACGCTATGAGCACTGCTTGCTATATCTCCAACAGAGCTTATGTTCGCAAGGGCTTGGATAAGACTCCATACGAGCTATATAAAGGAAGGAAGCCCAACATCAGCCATCTCAGAATATTCGGATCAAAATGCTACGTGCATAACAATGGGAAGGTAAACTTGGGTAAGTTTGATCCAAAGGCTGATGTAGGTACATTCATAGGATATTCCCTTAGGAGCAAAGCATATAGGATATACAACATAAGAACTAAAACTGTAGAAGAGTCCATGCATGTTGTATTTGATGAAACTCCTACATGGGGACAATCCACAGAAGATGATGAAGCACTTAACTTTCCAAATCTTCCATCATCTTCCTCACCACCAAAAGAAACAACAACAAGCTATCCCAAAGAAGAAGGTGAACCCAGTGATGTACCTAGTGGGCAACCCATGCCTGAGGAGGCACAGCTGCCAATAGCTAGGAGACATCACAGGGATCATCCTCTTGATCAAGTGCTTGGTGATGTTTCTTCTGGTGTCAGAACTAGAAGACAAGTTCAAAATGAAGTTGAGTTTGGAGCATTCCTATCTCAAATCGAACCAACTTCAGTTGAACAAGCTCTTGAGGACTGCGACTGGATTATTGCCATGCAGGAAGAGCTGAATCAATTTGAAAGAAGTCAAGTGTGGGAACTAGTCCCAAGGCCGTTTCATCAATCCATAGTAGGAACCAAGTGGGTCTTTAAAAACAAACTGGATGAGACAGGTCAAATCACTAGAAACAAAGCCAGACTGGTAGCTAAAGGATACAACCAAGAAGAAGGCATTGACTATGAAGAAACTTTTGCTCCAGTCGCTAGACTTGAGGCAATAAGGATTCTTCTAGCCTTTGCATCCATGAAAGGTTTCAGATTATATCAAATGGATGTAAAGAGTGCATTTCTTAATGGTTATATTAAGGAAGAGGTATATGTAGAACAACCTCCTGGCTTTGAAAACCATAAGAACCCCAAACATGTGTATAGATTAAAGAAAGCTTTGTATGGCCTGAAACAAGCCCCTCGAGCTTGGTATGAGAGACTCAGCAGCTTTTTGCTGGGCAAGGGTTTCTCAAGAGGCAAATTAGATAATACACTGTTTATTCTTCACAAAGATAGAGATATGTTAATTGTCCAAATTTATGTTGATGATATTATCTTTGGGGCAACTAACGAGAAGCTTTGTGAAGATTTCTCTAAGATTATGCAGGATAAATTTGAGATGTCAATGATGGGAGAACTAACATTCTTCCTAGGCCTGCAAATCAAACAAAAGAAGAACGGAATCTTCATCTCCCAAACCAAGTACTGCAGAGAACTACTCAAAAAGTTTGGGATGGATGAATGCAAGGAGTATGATACTCCTATGAGCACCTCAGCTGCACTCGACGCTGACGCCAAGGGTAAAAGTGTCAGCCTGCCCATGTACAGGGGAATGATAGGTTCCCTCCTATACTTAACGGCGAGCAGGCCTGATATTCAATTTAGCGTAGGCATGTGTGCTAGGTTTCAAGCCAACCCCAAGGAATCACACTTGACATGTGTTAAACGTATTCTGAGATACCTTGAGGGAACACAAGAACTTGGTCTTTGGTATCCCAGAGGTAACCAAGAGTTCTTGTGGGCTTATTCTGACTCTGACCACGCAGGTTATAAAACAGATAGAAAGAGCACCAGTGGACAATGCGCCTTCCTTGGTGGTTGTCTGGTGTCTTGGGCCAGCAAGAAGCAAACCTGCGTGTCCTTGTCATCCACTGAGGCAGAATACATTGCTGCTGCAAGTTGCTGTGCACAAGTGCTATGGCTGAAAAACCAGTTGAGAGATCTTGGCTTGGAGTTCCCTGAGGCGCCCATCCTCTGTGATAACACAAGCACAATTAGCCTCGCCAAGAATCCAGTTCAGCACACCAGGACAAAGCACATTGACGTCCGACATCACTTCATCAGAGACCATGTTCAAAAGAAGGATGTCAAGGTGCAGTTTGTTCCCACACAACAACAGCTTGCGGATATCTTCACCAAGCCTCTGGGGACTGACCAGTTTATTTTCATTAGAGGTGAATTGGGAATGGTAAACCCAAATGAAGTGTAATTATTATTTTTTTTACAACAATACTGACTTAGGCATCGGAGTGCCAATATATGTCCTTGCAGGTATTCAATGTTGAATCTTAAGTAAGTGCAACCGGAAGCAAAACCACTTCCGAATGATTACACACTGACGCTGGATGATCAAACCAAGAGAGCGCCAGCACAAGTCCAAGAAGACACGTCACTTCAGAAAACGCTTCAACTTCCAAATGAGACGTTTCGACTTCTCTGACAATATGAAGCGACACGTGTCATCAGGTATATCGATCCAACTTAAGGCGTTTACGCTACCCAATGTGTGATAATGTGAAGGAGCATGACCTTTTTGCCCTTAGTGACTTTACCTATAAAAGGGACATCTCATTTCACACATTCTTCATTTTCATCTATGTTCTTCATATAAACATTTCATCAACCCCACAAAAATGGCCGAACCCTCTGAAGCAAACCCAGTTTCGAGGAAACCCTCCTCATCTAAGAAACACAAGTCCAAATCTGGGAAATCAAGCCATCAACATTCTGGAAAATCTGGGCATCGTGAAAGACATCAAGAACATCATGAAGTTTCTCGGCAAATTGCCCTAGGGCAGGATGAAAATATTCAAGGTCAGCCTGAAACTTCTGGTAGAATGGCAGAACTGTTAGTGGGTTCTAAGAAGAGGAAGTCCATCCCTAAGGAGGAGGCTGCGGCGATCAAATATGGAAAACACTCTTTGATGATGCCAAAAGGGGGAGAAATGCATTGACCACTAGCCTTGCTACCCTGGGAGTTCCTTGATGAAGAAGAGCTTCAGCGAGAGGGAGAGAAAGAAGAAACAAAGAAACAACCCCCAGCCCAAATATGCATTGACCACTAGCCTTGCTACCCTGGGAGTTCCTTGATGAAGAAGAGCTTCAGCGAGAGGGAGAGAAAGAAGAAACAAAGAAACAACCCCCAGCCCAAATTTTTTTTACTTAGAAATGTTCATCTTTTCATGCATGTTCTCATATCTGCCTACTATATGCTCGCTGCTTGTAAATGTTATCTAATTATATGCTCTGACCTGTAACCTATGCTTATCAATAATATTTGTCTAAGTTACTTATTCTGAACTATTGCTTTTATTCTTCAGCTAATCCTTTCATATGAACTTAATCGATAAAGCTAAGTTTGTCATCATCAAAAAGGGGGAGAATGTTAGAATCTTAAGTTTTGATGAAGACTAAAATATAAAGGATTAGACCAAGTGCCTAGGAAGCAATAGTATACTTAGGATCCCAAGTAAGAGTGCTTCCGGATGAAGATTTACTTCCGGTTAGATTAGGACTTGCGCATGCGGATGAATGCTTTCATCCCCCAGCGTCAGCAAGTAAATAACTAGGGATTTAACTTAGTCCATGAACTTTAGGTGCACAAACCCTAAGACTAAGCTATGGTTCAATCGGAAGCGAAGTTGCTTCCTGTTAGACTTAGACTGGCGCAGAGCGATAGAATAGATATTACTCCAAGCGACAGTGAGTCTACTTCCCCAAGTGAAAGCGCTTCCTGTTAGAATTAGACTGGCGCAGAGCGACAGAATAGATATTACCCCAAGCGTCAGTAAGTCTACTTCTCCAAGTGAAAGCGCTTCCTGTTAGACTCAGACTGGCGCAGAGCAATAGAATAGTTATTACCCCAAGCGTCAGTAAGTCTACTTCGCCAAGTGAAAGCACTTCCTATTAGATTTAGACTGGCGCAGGTTGATAGACTAGATATAACCCCGAGCGTCAGCAGAAATGCAACATCAAGTGAAGTTGCTTCCTATTAGATCTTGACTGGCGCAGACTGATAGAATAGATTTCACCCTAAGCGTCAGTGAATTCACCACGTCAAGTAAAAGTGCTTCCGATAGCTCAGTGACTAGCGCTGAGTGGTGGAATGAAATAGACTAAGCGAGAGCAAGTCATGGTGAACTAAATCCCTCATCAAGTGAATTTACTTCCGGATGTAGAAGTGCTTCCGGATACACCTTAGATTTAGGGATCACCCACTGCATGAGACTATATGATTATATTGCTAAACTAACGTTCAAGTGCAGCACACTCAGTAAGGTTGCTTCCGGATGAGAAGTTGCTTCCGCAAGCAATCAGAATGTCTGAACGTTCAAAGAGATGCAGTGTCAGAATGCTTTTGTCAGAGCAGAGGCGTCAGGACTACTTTTCAGAGTTAAAGCAAGTCAACCCTGCTATGCATTAATGAAGCATTAAATGGGCGAACGGTAACAAGGGAAAAACGGACATATTCAAACGGCTAGCCCACCTACCAAGAGTTCAAAATGCTTGAAGACTATATAAGGAAGCTAAACTTCATTTATGAAGTAGTTAATGATCTTCAAATATTCTTGAGCGAGAAAATCCTTATTCATTCAAGCTGCCCAGAAAAATGAAGAGCATTTAACACTTGGAGTGATTTTTCACCTACCTATTCTGTACTCACAGTAGTTAAGTCTCTTTCTGTTAAAAGAGCATTTATTGAACTTAAGTGTGTAACATCATTCGTTCTGTAAGAGAACTTAGTCAGAAAAGCCTTCAAGTGTAAACTTCAAACCCTTGCTTGGTGTGAGGGGGAGACAGTTAGATAGGTTACAAGTGAGCCAGTGTAAAACTTGTTGTAAGGTTGCAAGTGAGCCCGTAAAACTTGCGGTTGTAAGGTTTCAGGTGAACCCGATTTAAAACCTGAGTTATAGTGAAACTCTCGGCCTGGGTGGTTGAGGACTGGACGTAGGTCAGGTAGACCGAACCAGTATAAATCTTGTGTCATTTACTTTGAGTATTTATTTTTGAAGCACAATTCACCCCCCCCTCTTGTGCATCCATTACGTTCACCAGTCCCCAGGCTCCACCTGAGATTTTCAATCCACTAAACCTCTTGTTTGAACCAGGCACAAGAAAGCCTTTACACTATAGGTTTTACGAACACGGGTTCACCTAACAACCCACAGGTTTTGCAACGGGCTCACCTGCAAACCTTACAACCACAGGTTTTACAACGGGATCACCTGCAACCTTACAACCACAAGTTTTGCGGGCTAACTTGTAACCTATGGAGATTTAGAAAACCTCTAAATGCTCCCCTCACTTTTGTAAGATAATAATTCTGTTCGTCAAGCACAAGCTTTAGAACAGCCTCTATCAATTAGAGGATTTGATAATATGTTCACTCAATGAACTGATTGTGATAAACACTTAAGTACAGATGATTCTCTCTAAGAATAGATGATGTTACTTACTTAAGTACAAATGAATTACTCTCTAATAATGTTACAAATCTAGATCTGAGAGTAGAGGATGAGAGGAATGAAGAATATAGTTTCTCAGATAATATGCTCTGTTTCTCCAACCTCTCTTCTGAATGTAGATGTTCCTTTTATACTTCGGCCTCAACATTTAGGCTTGGGCGGCAGATAGAATATGTCCGTTTGAATATAGCCGTTAATCCCATGTTACCGTTGAGAGGTACATCTTCATTAATGCTTAGCAGGGTTGACTTGCTTTATCTCTGAAAAGTAACTCTGACAACTCTGCTCTGACAAAAGCATTCTAACTTCTGAGTATGTGACGTTGACTCTTGTACTCTTGCTGACGGATGATCATCGTTCATCCGGAAGTGGCAATCTTGCTCTGCAAGTGTTAGTCTCTGAATCCCAGTGCCAAGAGTATTTTCATCCGGAAGTAAAACTAAGTTCTGCACATACTTGTTAGTCCCAACAGAGTAAGATATATAATCAGGTGTAGTAAGAACTATACATGCTGTGGGAAGCTTGTTTGCTATGGGAAGTAATCTTACTAAGACTATGTTCTAACTTAGTGTATTGTCTACTGACGCTAGGGGATGTCTAATCCAATAGTCAGCGTGAGTCTCGTTATGTTACTCTAACTCTTAAGTCTTCCCAAGTGACTTGGTGTGTCATTTTCTTAAGCTATGGGATGTGTAGTATAACAACACTTAATCACATGCAGTGGGAGTTCATTTAGTCTAAGGAGCCTTTCTTGCATCCGGAAGCACTACTACTGGATGAAGGGTTATATTCACTTTTACTCTCGCTCAGTGTCCTTCAATCCAACAGCCAGCGCTAGTCACTAAGCAATTCAGAAGCAATTCTACTGGACGTGGCTTATGTTCACTGACGCTTAGTGTCATCTATTCTAACAGCCAGCGCCAGTCTAAATACAACAGGAAGCAAAATCACTTCCGGATGAATCCTAGCTTAGTCTTGAGTTTTTGTATATCTAGTGCTTATGGACTAAGTTAAATCCCTAGTGAATTACTTGCTCTCGCTGGGGGATGAGTCATGCATCCGCGAGCGCTAGTCCTAGTCTATCCGGAAGTAAATTCACATCCGGTTGCACTCTTACTTGGGATTCTATGTTAACCTATTGCTTTCTAAGTCCTTGATTCATTCTTTCATATTTTAGTCTTCATCAAAACTTAAGATTCTAACAAAGACAACCTTAATTATCTTAAATGTTGATATTCATTTCTTTGGGATTATAGTTTAAATAGTGAATATATATATTGTGTTTGGGTTTGGGTAAATGAGCAAAAATATACATCGTAATTGTAAAAGGAGCATTCAACACCATGGTAATTTTGAAGGTGAAAAAATATACGCGGTTGATTGCACCATATATTTCCATATCTTTTCATGGCCAAATCCAATGAATTAATGCATGTTTTGATGATAATTGCACCTAATTAGAATAGAGTTTAGCTATTGCTTAAGTTGTTGGAGTTTGTTCTAGTTAAGGGCAATTTTATCATATTTAACATGATTTATTATCATTCATCCTTTTAAGAACTTTGTGATGCTACTTCAAGTCTTAATCTCTTGTAGATCAATGGGAAAATACACTTTAAAGAGAAGTCAAAGATGTGATGGAAGCAATGCTCAAGGAGGAGGAAGCAAAAGAAGAAGGAAGAGTCAAGAAAAATTTGAAGAAAAAAAAGGAGTTCAGTTTGGCGCCCCACCGGGGCCCCGGGGCCTCATTGGGGCGCAAGAACAGTGGCGCGCCACACATTGGAGCCCTGGGGGCGCCCATGGGCGCCACCTGGGCCCCATTCTACAGCAAAAATTCAGATTCGCGAATTTAGGGTTTCTACACCCTATATAAGCTTCCTAACACCCCCAAGCCTCTCTCAAAGCCCCATTTGCACGAAAATAAGGTGACTATGATAGGGTTCACTCAAAATCTCTCAAACTCACTCATCCCACTTCCATTTCCATGACATTTCACCTCAAATCTTCCATATTTTTTTCTTCATCTCCATTTCCTATTCCATTTTCACCAACCTTCTTCTCCATCTCACCCCACCTCATGACAACCACTTCTTGGGTAGATTTTGGGCGAAATTCCTCTCCTCCTTCCATGAGAGGATAAGTTCTTGGTGCTTTGGTGGTGTGAAGATGGTCAATTGTGTAACATACTGTTACTAATTCCCTGATTAATTCAATAAGACCTTTACTAACTATGATAGAAAAATGATTTCCATAATATCAATAAATCTATCATAGTTAGAAAAAAATTTCCTAATAATAATCATTATCCATGATAGAAAAGAATTTCCTAATACAACCTGAACACTATCATGGATAATTAATAGCTAACCATGTTAGAAAAGAATCACCTAACATGGTTAGAAAAGAAAGCAACCTACTAGAATTCTCATAGCTAACCATGTTAGAAAAGAATCACCTAACATGGTTAGAAAAAGGAGCAATCTACTACAATTCTCCGATTGACCAATAATATCAATACAAATAAAATATGTGGAAGCGAATGCAGACATATACATTTTGGCAATATACATGTCTAAATAATATAAACAACTTTTAAAACTTAATTTCCTTTCCTGTTGCTCGCGCCTGTGCATGATTACCTGCAAAAATATAAGTAATCGTGGGGTGAGACAACTTGTCTCAGTAATCTACTACTTAACTCACTATAACAGTGAGATGTGCGGTAGTGAGGGCGTCTAAAGGGTACCACATTTCAAAAACAGTATATATAAAGTCAAGTCTTCTTCCATTTATCACTCTGGTCCCTCTGTCACGTCCAACTTAAATCAAGTTCATCATCTCTACTTTCCAATTATCACTCAAAATCTCTCAATGAATTTCCACATCAACTGTACTTAATCATCCAATCTCCAATTCATGCTACCATCAATGTAAATCTCATTCACACTTTTTCAAGTCCAACTTCTCGGCTCACATCCATGTACGATCCTGATGCTCTATTCATGCCATCCCGGAGGCACTACGCTCGAGCCCTATATATATATTCCAAATGAGTTGACACTGTGCCCCTCTCAAAAGTGAGGGGGCAATTTCCCTCTCTGGTAAACCCATGAGAGGGAAACCCTAATCTGTCTCCAATCAGAAAGGGAGCAGTCCCTGTCTCCAATCAGAAGACTGCTGCTCACAGTCTCCAATCTGTTGACCATTGGTCACAGTCTCCAATCTGTTGACCAGTACAAATAACCGTTGATTGTACTATCAAACAGTTATCATTGCGCGATGGTACATATAACTCAGTGTCATGCAATGCTCACCGTAACTTTCAATATACCATTCTCTTCAAATATTTCAATATCACATCAAAGTCAAGCACTCTCACAATTCCCTCCATATCTCAATGTCAACATTCCAATATTTTCCCTCAACTTACTCTCAAACATCTCAAATCCAATTATTAAATCCTCTTCTATATACATAACCTTTCCAATGTCACTATCAGAACACTCCACCTGTGTATATGTCACACCATTCCAGGATTTTCACCACAACCAAGCAGGATACTACATATATATTGTGTCAAATTTCTTTATATGAAAATAATCGTGTTTAAAAGGCACCCGATAGCCTATTTTGTATAAAAGTAACTTTTAAAAATTCTGAGGGCTAGAAAGGATTTTGAAAATCCCACCTAACGTCACCCTCAATAATATAGCAAGGTAAGAGTGATTACTTGAACCTGCTCCACATCAAGAAAATACAATACCAATGAAATCCTCGCTTCCAGCTCGACCCCATTGATATCCACAATCACTAGAAAATACACAACGTAGCGTCAACATATAGTTCACGTTCATATTACTTAATTCAATTAAGTTAAACCCATATCAGGACTAAGATAGCTACTCATTCTTTGTTGCCCTATTGAACCATGCAACTCCCTTTTCTCACCTAAATTCCTAACCTATGTTTAAAGAAACGTCCTAAAAGTGATAATCATTATTTGCTATTCAACCATAACCTTTCATAGTAACATTCTTCTCCTTTTCACTATACCACCTTAGTTTCACAATTTGAGCTTATAGAAATATTTTCAATCACTAACCACATCTTTTCAATTTAATCATACGGTAATATCCTCAACTCAATAATGTTAACTATTTATTATTAACTATCAATACCATAAAGTTTACAAATTCATGCCTAAACAAAGAGACTTACCCTTATAATCTTTTTACTTCAAACCTTCAAGTATTCATGTCCCACTTAATAGTAATAACAACATCACTTCCAAGACTCCATCAAATATTTTACCATAGGGCTACTATTCATTCTTTTCCTCTACATCAAATCATCCATAATCCATAAACAACATTAAAACAACTACAACTACAACGATGAAACATCCCTTATTCATTACAAATCCAATCCCAAAACCAACCAAGTCCAAATATACTCACATCTCTTCCAATTTCCATAATTCTATATTCTTTTACTAACATCCACAAACATAATAATCACCAATTGGTTCATATTCAATGTTAATCCCACAAAAACATAGATTTCATTTCTTTTAACTTACAACTTCTAATATCTAATCAAATCCTTCCGCAATCCTCATGAGTTGAAATTCTATTCAATAACATTCAACATAAACAAATGTCTTCATACACTCACAACCTTATCACATCCAAAAAGAATGATAACTTCATTTTCCTTCAAAAACACATTGGACTAGCGGTAAAATAAAGCAACTCATTGTAAATCTACATACAAGCATTACTATCGATTTAACAGCCTCAATAACAAACCTTACACTATTTTACCAACATGAAAATCACCATTAAAGCAGAAAAGAATCTAAGAACCAGAACCAGTAGAGACGACAAAAATCAAAGAACAAATGAGAACTCCATTAACTCAACAAATTCCCAAATTTAAGGGTTTTGCCTAGTTTCACAAAACTTCCATCAACCTTCAAATTAACAGTTAAGATACTTAAAGATGAAGCTTAGCCTTAGTTTTAATTCAATATCATGACTAAAACCTACAACCTAAATCAAACCCTAACTCTCAAATGGCTCAAATTGCAGAAACTAAGATAAGATGAGTGTGGAAAATACTTACGGGGTTCAAGAATGGGAGAAAATGAACCAGCCACTGTCAGCCACCGTGCCATTCGCTGGAAAAACCCGTCACTACAGTGTGGGTCCGAGCAATGAAGGGGAAGGGAAGGAAAATGAGAAATGAAGTTGAAACATGAAGAAATCACAAAAGAACGGAAGAAACTATCACCTACCTTCAAAACAACTCCTTTTGCCGGAAAAACCGATCGCCGCCGCCGGAAAAACGAGAAACCCGAACAACACACCCACCCACGGATCGGACTCGTGTTTCACGGGTCTGTGGAGAAGAGAGCGATGAAACGAAATGAGGAAGCTTTTTGGAGAAGTATGGCCAGATGGGTGTGTGGGTGAGGAAGAGAAAATGAAGAAATGGTGAGGTGGAAGGGAGGTGGCCGACGAGTTTGAGGAAGAGAAGAGAAGAGTCCGAAATTTTTAAGGTGTAAAGGAGAGGGACGCGTTTGGTTAGGTGAAATAAGGGTGATTTATGATTATTTGCAGCCCAAACTTACCATAATGTACTCTTTTAATTTAAATCCATTTAAACCAACCTCCAATCTCCTTAACATTCAAAATATTTTGGATTTCATTATTCCCTCATATTTCAAATTCTTCAATTGCTTAATTAATTATTTGTACACTTATTACTCAAAACTTCCAAAATATCCCAAAAATCACCAAAAATTCTTAAAAATTCCAAAATTTCTAATTTCTCCATTTATTATTTCATAAACACTCTCTAATCCTGTATTAAATTTTTCAGGATGTTACAAATTGCTTCAATGTGCTTCATAGGGGAGTTTCTCTTGTTCCATGCTCTTCCATTGTATATTTGGGATATGTGGTTGCAATTCCTTGTGTATTTTGAGTAGAGACATGACTTTATCTTTCTATTTTCTATGGATTGATATCATATGTATTGGATACTATGTTTGTATGTCAAATGTTATGAATTTTCTATTTCTTATATGAATTGATTCATGATGCTTTACATGCTTTAAGTGGTTGCTTGGCTTGAATAGCTAGTGTTTCAATTAGGTTGTTGTGGTTGCACTTCCTTGAAGAGGATTTTGATTTAAAACTTGTTTTTAATACACATCGAGTGGAATTTAACTCTAACCCTAAGTAATGGCAAGTTTTAAGTGGTTGCTTGATTAGCTATTAATTAGTGTTGGAGGACCCTTAGTGGTTGCTTTGAGATTTTTCTAATAGACTTGAAGAATGATATAACTCCCACGATCTTTTTAAAGAAGCAATTGAACCATTGAATCACTACCAAAGCCTTTTTTCATTGCATTTATTTTAAACCTTCACACCTTTATTTGAAAAACACCAAAAACAAGCACTTACATTTTCTTACTAGTTTAATTAGTTAATTTCAAAAAACCAACAAAAAAAACCCTTTCCTTTTGTCACATTTAATTTACATTTAGTTAATCTTAGGGTAATTAAAAGACTCCTCAAGAGAGACGACTCGAGGTTGCGCCACTGTGTTGCAATCCTTGGTTTCATAAATAACTTGCATTTAACCCCAAGGCGAATAGGAAATGGTTAAATCAGCGGTAAACTAAAATTGGGCACTCCATCATCTTTTTTCTTCAGTCTCTTGGTGCTGGGTACCCCTTTTACAATTTATCATGTATATTTTTACATTTTTACAATTCACCATATATATTTTTGCCTCAATTTAGTTTACCATGTACATTGTTTTACTCTCAAAATTACCATGTTGCTGGGTGCCTCTTTTACAATTTACCATGTATATATTGGCACCTCCGCCCATGGCGTTTTGACCATATCTCAATTTCGAGAGTGGAGCCCACTACTCAAACTTAACGGTAGTTTGGAGTATTTGACGGGTTTCGAATATGCACACACATACATATCTTTCAACCATTTCTAATTTTTAAAAGTATTTTTGAACTACTCTTTCAATACAATGTTAGGTGAACTTTTTAAAAAGTATATGGGTAGATTTGATCATTCGCCCTTCCTTTTGATACAAACTGAGGTATGTTACTAACATTTAAATAGTTATACTTTCCTGTTATATACTTCAATATTCTAATATTCATGATATGAATTAAAATAATTTGTTATTGTCAAATATAAATTGAGTAATATGTAAAAGAATGAAATGTCTTCGAACAATTGACATTTATCTTCAGTTGACATTCTTGGCTATGTGTGTTATTGTCGTTATTGATGCAAAGTGTCAGTGACTTAAATTTAATATAACATTATGTTTCTAAATTTTTCATACTTTATATATGGCAAACAATTTTATCTTAAAATTTTTTTGGGAGCAATGTCATGTCAAAAATATGGAAAGTTATCAATATTACCATGAACTCAACAAAGAATTTTAATCATGATCCACACAAGAATAAAGATGAATTATATTCTTCTTGAGGAGTAATTTTACTTTGAAAGTATTTCAATTTTCGAGGTGCAATATGTGAGGAAAATTCACTATTTGAGAACAAACATAATCGCAGCTATATGAGATGCAATGTTATACATCAAATTGAATCATTTTTACCCTGAAATTTTCTCAATGAGTAATTTTTCTCTAAAAGTTTTCTTGAGGCGTAAGGTCTATGACATATAATCGCTACATGAGGAAAACTTTTAAAGCAAAAGGTGGTTCCTTAACTGTGTGTGTCATTTCTATTCGTTTTACATTGTCAAGGTGACATTAGTTCAGCCTCAAAATTATAACTACGCAACATATTATTTCTAAGGTAAAAATGCAAAATTGTTATTTTTCATATAACACCCCACAAATTGGAGTGGTGAAGGTACCAATTCAAAAAATGGAATATGAAATACGGTTATTAAATTAAAGCTTAAGTAATTAAAATTATGAGAGTTAATACTAATAATTTTTATGGAAATTTGCACAGATCCCAAGGAAGGAAAAATATAACTACAAAATCCCAAAAAATGGCCTAATTATCATAAGTCCAAAGGGACTTTGGTGCAATATATCCCATATGTATAAAGACGATCTTTTCCCCTTAGTTAAAATACATGAGTAAAGAGAAGAGTCCAACAAAAAACACGACAAGGATTCCCTCTATAGGGAGAGAAGAGAAGGAACATCGACTCAGATGTCTTGCAAAGAGTTGCGACGAAGGAGCGATGGTTGGCGAGGAGGAAGACGAAGCATAATACTTCGATTTTGGTATATCTTCTTCATCTTTTCCTACCACTGTTAGTTGAATGAAATTAATGAACAGATTCCTCTTGTATTTTTCTTCTGTTGATGCATGTGTTTTCGAGGTAAAAAGCTTGCATACTGAAATGTGGTATGAGTGAGAGGAAAATAAACAATTATGAGAGATTACTGTAGCGCCCTAAAAAAATTTAAAAATGAAATGGGAAAATGGAGCTGCCACCAAATTTTTTATAAGGATATTTTGAAAAACCTTTCAAAATAATAATACTCTTTAAAAAGAAAACAAATAGGGTTCGGGAGTCGATTGTGCCTGGGGAAGGTGTTAGGCGCCCCACAGCATCTGTTCAAGAGAACGGTTACCCTGAGTTAATTATTTAAAAATAAATATAGCCTTAATTTTATTTTATTTGAATCACCAATTAATATCAATATACCAAAAATGAAAATAAAAAACTAGAAGAAAAAAAGTATTTACATAATTGGACTTGACCTAGGATGAGTGTTCTAGGGCCTACGTATCGGCGATCAAAGCCTACGTAGTTCGAAATGGGTAGAAAGGTGTGTCACTTGGTTGGTGTTTTTTAGGAAAATGATTATTTGATTTTTGAAATAAAGTTTTATATTTGGTTTGCGTCTTTTACTCAAGACAAGCACATAGTTTATTAGAATTTTTTTTTTGGAATGCACTGGATTAAACTTCTTAGGGAGATGTAATATCTCTCACAGAAGAATAATCAATCATGATTGAGGAGGTTGTAAAAACCTTCACACAACATGAACACCATTTTGAAAATAACTTATTTATTTTTGACAAATGTTTTACTTTTATTGGAGTTTGATTTATTTGAGAAAAAGAAATTATTCACAATAATCTACCAAACAATAATCCAATATCAAACATATGTTTATGGTAGAGAGAGAGAGAGAGAGAGAGAGAGTTCATACCTTTAGATACATGTATGTAAATATAAAATAGGGTAATGGACCTAATCTGGCCCCCAAGTAACCACCAAGGAGCGCTGAGCACCCTGAACTAACAACAGGCCCGTATCTGGACTCCAAGTAACCAAGGTGTTTAAAAACTACCCCGGTTGGACGGTCAACAACGTTTGACCGTTACTATGCCTATGTGGCTGCCACGCGAGCACTTGCTTTGCCACCTCAGATTGCCACGTGTGTATTTTAAATGGACCTAATATGGCCCCCAAGTAACCACCCAGGAGCACTGAGCACCCTGAACTAACAACAGGCCCGTATCTGGACTCAAAGTAACCAATGTGTTTAAAAACTACCCCGGGTGGACGGTCAATGACGTTTGACCGTTACTATGCCTAAATGGCCACCACGTGAAGGCCTTGTTTGTCACCTGGCGCCTTGTCATCGCCACGTAAGATATGTTCATGTGGGTCCCACCTATAATAATAAACAATTTCTCTCTCCCTCCTCATCACCATCACCACAGCCCCCCAACACCCACCACTTCCACCCACGCCACCCCCTCACCTCCCCAGCCCCCCAATGCCTCACCTCCACAGCCCCCCACCCACGCCACCTCTGCTTGCCACGTTTGAGGGGGTGGTGTGGGTGGGGGTGGTGGGTGTTGGGGGGCTGTGGTGATGGTGATGAAGAGGGAGAGATAAATTGTTTATTATTATAGGTGGGACCCACATGAACATATCTTACGTGGTGATGACAAGGCGCCGGGTGACAAACAAGGCCTTCACGTGGCGGCCACATAGGCATAGTAACGGTCAAACGTCATTGACCGTCCAGCCGGGGTAGTTTTTAAACACATTGGTTACTTTGAATCCAGATACGGGCCTGTTGTTAGTTTAGGGTGCTCATTGCTCCTAGGTGGTTACTTGGGGGCCAGATTAGGTCCATTTAAAACCGAGGTGGCAAAGCAAGTGCTCGCGTGGCAGCCACGTAGGCATAGTAACGGTCAAACGTTGTTGACCGTCCAACCGGGGTAGTTTTTAAACACATTGGTTACTTGGAGTCCAGATACGGGTCTGTTGTTAGTTCAGGGTGCTCAACACTCCTTGGTGGTTACTTGGGGGCCAGATTAGGTCCATTACCCTATAAAATATAAAATGATATGATGTGTATGGTGGTTGCTTGTGTTCGTAAGAACTTATATAGGTTGATGGAACAATGAGATGGAAATCAAAGAGAGGGAATCAAAAAGATGGAGGAGTATGGTGTTGATGGAAATAAACCGAGGTGGTAGATGAACCCGTGTGAGAAAATTATAGATGAATGTTTGAAGAGAAAACGTGTGTATGCTTCTATAACTTTTCTCTATATCTTTCAAATTTCCTCTTTTGAACCAAACCCTTACAAGCCTAAACTCTCTAGAAAACCTATTCTCTCTAAAAAATGGTCTCTCTAAACAATGTTCTCTCAAATGAGCTCAGCTCCCTCAAAAAATACCCCAAATGATCTCTCTAAAAAAATGCTCCTAAAATGATCTCTCTAAAAAAATGCTCCTCTAAAAATGTTCTATAAAATGAGCTCCCACCCTTCTATGCTCTATTGGTCTCTTTATATAGACATCTAAGGTTGCTCTTGTTATTTCAAAATGCCAATTTTCCTCCCTAATTTCGGTGAAGAAATCAATGATTAACATTCAAATACTGCAAATCCCTTTCTTGTTTTTTTTGTCCGTTGGCATGCATTGTCAATCATTCAATGTCATATTAAAATTAATTTTTTCCCTTTTGACCCTTTTTTTAAGTTTCACTCAAAAGTCAAAACCGTATGTGCATAGTGATGAGTCCATGACAATTCGTTTTATGCATGTATGTTCTCATTTTAATTTGCACATCAATCAACACATATTTTTTTTACCTTAATCAACACACATCCAAACAAATAGCCATGTTAGAAAAATGCATAACTTATGCCTATTTCAATTTAACCAACAAGGCTGACTTTAGCTTATAATGCTCATGGAGCAAAATCAGAAAAATCTTTCCTTCCAATTTTAATTCAATCAGCCACAAGGGATTATATTCCCTCTAATTTAGCTTCTTTTACTTTGACACATGGAATTATATTCAAATGCCTCTAATTTAGCTTCTTTCACTTTTTACATATGCATGAAAGTAATATGGATTCAAATAATCCATTCCCTTTTGGTTTTGATTAGATCAATATGTAAATTTAAGTTCAAAAATGAAGGCTTCCATTTTTATCTTCTTCTTCATCCATGTTAACAATTTATAGAAGATAATGTCCATAGATCAAATAGAGGAAATTAGCAAATACCTTTAAATTCTAATTTAGACTGAAGAAAGGCATAAGTGGACGTCCCTCCCATTCTTATTTTAGTTTAGACATGACTTTATTATAGTTATGACCATGGGATCAAATCAAAGGTCAACAAAAAGTCTTCTTGTTTCACTTTTGATTCCAATATGTGGTAATCAAAAGGAATCAAGCAATACGAAAAATTCAAATATTATAATTACCTTTTCAATCCAAGGCATTTAAACAACATTTTGAAATATTCTTTGTTGTTACCCCCTAATTTCCCAATGCATTTCCCTTCAAAAATGCCTATTGAATGTCTCCATGATCAACTTCAAATTGATATTTTCTCTCTCTTTTATTTTTTTTTAATTTTATTTTATTCTTAAAAATACTATTCTAAGACATAATGACAATATTTGTTTGGTTTTTTTATTTTTTTAATTATTTTGTGGGGACCGGACAAAATAGGGTGTTTACAATTACCATAAACAGTCGTAGACTAAAACTCATTGAAATGAAACAAATAATGTTATATGTGAATATATACTTCTGCATGTTGCTATTATATCTAGCATATCCAAGATATGTTAATCTTTGCCTCACATATGAGAATCCTTGATGAAGTTTTGTGATTTTTCCTTGATTTCTTATTTATTGAGAATACTTGGCTGCAACTTTTTTCTTGATTAATCAAAACAACTATGGCTATGAAAATGCAAGTTTTGGACGTTTCCCTCAACTTTTCATGTCCGATTCTAATTTTTTTCAAGTATGAACTGTCTATATTTTTATTGCTAATTTTTGTAACTTTGAATACATTGATTTTTCGGATGGAAAAATTCCATTCATTTGATTATAGTATTGTTGAATGCATTGGAAAAGGGAACAAAAGTTTTGAGAACATTTTTCTGTATTTTTTATGATGTTCCAATGTAAACGTGATTTAGTTTATGCAATGTGAAAAAAATCAATGGCTTATTATGTTGTTCCATGTTAAGCAAACCCTTGTGAAGCTTTTTTTTTTTACAAAAACCATGTGAAGTTGTTATAAATTGGTTTTGATTAAGTTAATATTTTGACGATTAGGAAAATGGCCAGGAGATTATGTATGTGGCTATGCATGGGCAAACAGAGAGAGTTAGTAAATAATGGTGATGTGGCATGATGAATTATTGAAGAGGTGGATTTTGGCAGTGGTGATGGATGGCGTGCCCCTTTCACCTAATGGGTGAGGGATGAATGGATGGTGGTTTTTCTGCAGCTCATTTTCTTCTATAATAGGAGAAATAATAATATCTTAGTATATCCTTGGGCTTCATAAAAAGATAATAGATAATAATATCTTGGTATATCCCTGGGCTTCATAAAAAGATATTAGTCCATCAAATCCTAATCATCAAATTCATCTTCGATTTTCAAAATTCATCTGCACCTTAAGATTCCAATCTTATCTCTCTATATTTGCAAGATTTAGATAAGATGTGATGTATCTAGATATAAAATTATTATTTTAATCACACAATATCTAAACAAAGATATCTTCAATTTTTGTATTCAAATATCTCAGAATTAATTCATATTTAAATTATATCTTTATATTGGCTAATAATATAAATATATTATAATTAATTCAAATTAGCATGAAATAATGCCTATAATATAGGAATAATGTGGGATAAAATATATGATACACCAATAGCATATAATTTTTGGGTAAAATATAATCAAGATTTTTACTATAAGAGTCACCCAATACCATATATTTTTAGGTGAAACTACATTTTTACCTTGAAAGATTTTAGGTTGGGGCGCTTGGCACCTAGAGGGTTGTGAGGCCAAATATGCTCTAGAGTTTAAAAAAGAGGGGCAATTTTGAGGATGCAGATTTTCTCAAAATCTTCTCCCTCCTTTTCCCTCATTTTCCCTATTGATCCAATGGTTTAGATTTAATATTTTTTATAAAAAATAACATAGTTATAATAAATTTTTAAAATCTAACAAATAAATTTGATCTGTCACAATTTTATGTAAACTGTCCAGAACTGTACGCTATTATTGTAAATTTAAATTTTATTTTGCATTTTTCAATACAATCATGAACTGTTGATATCAAATTTTTACAGATTAAGTTTATTTGAGTTTTTTAAGTATTTTTATAATTATATTCATTTTGTAAAAATATTAATTATGGACCATTGGATCAACTATCCAATGGTGTCAAAAGGAAAATAAGGATATGGAGAGACAATGAGAGGGAGGATTATGAGGGAAACCTGTCCCGCAATTTTGATCCTTCATTGACCAGCTCAATTAGTCAAAGGTTAGTTGACTAAAAATGCTTACGTGCCACCTAACTACCCTCCACCTCATCATCTCTCCTTTAATTTCTTAATTCTCAGTCAATTTTCTCCGGGCAAGGGATCCCTCCTATTCCCTTCCCCCCTATTCCCTCAATCTCCACCCACTACCACAGATTACCCCATTTACATGCGCTTATTTTGGCCTCTACATGCGCTTTTAAAGCGCATGTAGAGGGGGGCGCTGGTAAAGGCTCTACATGCGCTTAAAGCGCATGTATAGGTATGTACCTCTACATGCGCTTAAAGCGCATGTAGATGTGCCTCTACATGCGCTTAAAGCGCATGTAGAGGTACATACCTCTACATGCGCTTTAAGCGCATGTACAGGTGGCTCCTTTACATACGCTTTAAGCGCATGTATAGAATGTTTTTTTAAAAAAAAAATTATTATAAATTTACATTATTTCCCAATATAACCACTAATACTAGCTGTAGTTCATAGAACCAACTAGCATTATATCAAAAGAATTTTCTCATAACCACGGCTTTGTAGATTTACAACCTACAATCAAACAATTTCATTTATACCAGTTACGTGTAAGCTCATGTACTATGAGAATAGATATAAGAGCAATAAAAAATTCCAGTAAATAACATAGGAGTGTAAATTTAATGATCATCAGATAGTGAAAGCGAACTCCGGTATGAGAAAACTAATGGAACATTATGTTTTAGACGAATGATTTAGAGATTTACCAATCAAAACTTCTCAGCAAATCAAAACATTTTTATAAATGCAACCCAAGGAAAATTGTTAATTCATTCTAGCTCATCCATTTATAAGAATTATAGTAGTATTACGATAACAAACAAATTATGCAAAGGCAGCAACTAACCTCAGGTGCCATCCAATACGGGGAGCCTTTGCTTGATTTAACATCATTCATAGTGGTTGCCTGTTAACATAAAAAGATCAATATAATGCACAATCAAGTGGCAGTTAGAATAAACATTGATAAGGCCATCCCTAACTTCCTCCTTAAGTTTAAAAAATGGGGACCTGGATAGAAATTTTATCTCAATGAAAATAGGTACCTTGGCTAGCCCAAAATCAGCAAGCTTTACCGATCCATTTGTATCAACCAATATATTAGCACACTTGATGTCCCTAAAAGTCATTCACCATAAAAGTTATCACTTATTATCCAGCTCCACCAAAAAAGAAATTCCACATTTTAAAACAGCAACATCAGGAAGCGCAAAGAACCACTTTGGTTGCCCAAAAATTTTTAACAATATCTTTTCCTAGCACATAATGCACCGAAAAATTCCCTTGAACCCTCCGAGCATCAATGAAATGCCAATAACCAAGCTAGTTATACTTCCTACCTAACATATATCATATTGCAGTGAGGCATCGATATTAGTAGTGTAACTAGTATTACCTGTGAACCACATTGCGATCATGAAGATACTTTAAACCACTTAAAATCTGCCTAGTGTATGCAGAAACTTGAGAGTCCTTTAGACGGTACTTTTGATAGAGTCTTGCCAATGATCCTTTTACAAGCTCAAGGAAGATGTATAGCATATTTTTATCCTAAGAAAGGAAAATAATTAGTAAACGAAAATGAGAGAAAAAAGAAAACTTTAAATGCAAATGCTATGAAATGACAGAGCTAGACATAAAATAACTTCAGGGCGGAACTGAAAAGGGAGACCGGTGTTACTAAACCCTATCCATCAAGAAATTGAGAAAAAGAAGTCAACCATTGCTGAAAGTAATTCATAGATATGTATCAAGTTATTTCAGTTGAGCATTTTGATGTAAGAATAAAAAGAACAAAGTCATAAAATAGCCAGTCAGTTAATTGTTATCAATCATAAACTTTTACAACCTAAACAGAGAAAATCAGGCAACTGAAAGGAAGAAACATAAGGGGAGTTCACATCATTCAAAAAGGCAGCTAATACTACTTCAAGAGTCATACGAAACATTGATATAGATAAATGACTATGCTACTTCGAGGGCCTCACATGAGGAAATTTGTTCCATATTTGGTTTATGAGAAATAAGGTCGAAGAAGAAAAGAAGCTTAACATTTTAACATTGAAACACCAAAAGGCAAGGCGTAAAGTAATCGATTCAATCAAATTTTTTTGTCAAAAGATGATAATATAAAATAAGCCAACCTGCAATGTAAGAACAGAGTTTTCAAGCTTAGTAAGCAAGATTGATATCTGAAAAACTTGTGAGACACATTATGTTGAGGAAATGCACCCTCTCGCAAGATCAAGTGCCAATTGGACAACCACTTTAAAAGCCAGCTTCTTTCTTCGGTTTTTTATGAGATAAGACTTCAGTGCACCACCAGGACAATATTCAACAATAACACAGCAAATATTATTGGGCATGCCCATATGACCATTTTCTGTTTGCACTTGAAGCTCTGATGTGCCCATTGTTGCACCTATAAACTGCAAAATGGATTTACAGTAGACACTGATGAGAAAGTTCCAATATGAAAGTTGGGACCAATATCAGAAACGAATTACCCATGGTAGCTCTTGACACTTTTAAATTACCCAAAACAATGCTATTAGGTTGTAACTAAGAACCATTCTCAACATTGATAGCTTCAATAGAGTGATATATGAAACAGATTCAATAACTAATTCCCCCCATTTGATAAAATCAAATAACTTTAGCTGTTTAACTAAACATGAAGCATAACCTAAGCCCTTAAAAGTTTAGTCTAGTCATTTTAAAATAAAGAATTGAACTACACATGCACAGTAAATCAGTTCCTCATTTTAGTATCATACTAAGCCCAGAACCATTTAAGATATACCTATCCATCAGTGAAGATTATCAACTCCCAATGCAAAATTAATGTATTACATAAGCTGAAGCCTGATGGGACCAAAAAGACTGGACCAAAACATTAAGTATCTTATTGCGTGCCCCACCAACCCAACTGCCAACAAAAGAGCCCACATCCTCAAAAACTCCCAAGGCATATCAAGATAAGGAAAAGGACATCAGAAATAAATGTAGACAAGAGTCAATCTGACCAAAATGTGATCGCAATCAAGCTTAGATATCACATGTCCTGTACTATAAGGAAACAAATAGTTCAAAGTTCATGCCATATTGAGGTGTTTCACATTAGAAGAGAGATAAAATATGGTCAATGCAGAGAAATGAGAGTTAAGATATAAAGAATGACTACCTTTGTTACATTAGGATGGTCAAGCTTATGCCAAACAGCAACTTCTTGTGTGAAAGCTGCTCTAAGTGATGCTATTTCAGCTTCTGAACGATGGCCCTCTTCCCCCCAATCAAGGAGCTTAACTGAAAATTAAAAAAGAAGGAAAATTATCAGGTATTGGAATCAGATGAAACATATGTCCACGTGGCTGTCCAATTAAAATAAAATAAGCAAGCTGCAGCTGACTCAACAAGTTCAACATACATGAATTATAACGTCAATATATTTTTTATATAAAACACTAGAAGGGATACTAATCTTTTCTGTAGTTATAAAAGTAGTGGTAACTTGAGTTGAAGAGTTCCTGCAGCAAGCACGAAGTAGAAGAATCTTTTCTGTGACAGAAACAAATAATTTTGTATAATAATATAGGCCCATTATATAACTAGCAGTATCACAATACTTACTAGTTACTACCATGATTTTGTGAATTTCTTCAGACAGACAGCCTAAGGGATACCTAAATCATCGGTTCAAGTTTATAAAAATGACAATCAAATTATTGTTTGAACATCAAGTCATAAGCTCATTTCAAGGAGAAACAGTGGGGAAAACACGAAAAAAAAGTGAGAGAGAGCAAGAAAATGTCAAGGGTGTTGAGAAACGCGAAGAACTAAGAGGCGAGACGAGAAAGAGGGGAAAAGAGACTTACCCACGGCGCTGTCGTCGTTCGAGCTCCGCCGCCGCTTGCCGGAATCGGAGGAGCTCGTCTCCGTCGCCATTCATTGTGGCTGGAAGATGAAGAGAAGCGACGGAGGTGAGTAAGGAGTGGGAGGAAGGCGTGGGGGAGAGGGAGAGAGGACGGCGGTTGCCGCCGTCGCCCTTGACCGCCACCATCGCCGCCGGGAAAGGAAAAAGGAACAAGGAAGAAGAGGAAAGGGAAGGGAGGTGTCGGCTGGGAAAAATGGAAGGGAAGGAAAGGAAGAGAAGAGAGTATAGATCTAGGGTTTTAGGAGAAATTACCAAACTGCCCTTCTGTCTATATTTATTTACTTTTCCAATTTAATTCCTATATTTTAGTAAATTGTGAAACAAAGTTGTAATCCAACTTACATATTTTTCTCCTACCATGGTATTATCTATGTCTTAAATTATTTTTCATCAAATTTTTAATTTAGAAATTAATCTCTAATCATTTTTCCTTAATTGCTAAAGAAAATAGATATATTATTTTCTTAAAAATATATTTGTCTTCATTTACTTACTCACAATGCTCTTCTAATTTAATAATGACCTCCTCATACCCTAATTAATTCCCTATTATCTCTAACTCAAATTTCGGGATGTTACATTTAATTATATGGATATTCATATGATTTTGTGCTTTTCAACTAAATTGTTTCAATACTTCATCTCAAAATGCTCAAATCTTGTGCTTGACAATGTTATAGTGAATTCTATTGAAGAACAAGCCTTTACATGCGCTTTAAGCGCATGTAGAGCCTCTAAACACCCTTTACATGCGCTTTAAGCGCATGTAAAGGGTGTTTCTACCTCTACATGCGGGGGAGAGGTAGAACCCCACGACCAGCATGATGTCAGATGGTTGTCAAAAATCCACGTGCAACCAATACTGCAAGAGTTTCTCCATGTTAAATGTTTAGTGCGTAAATATTTAACTGTTTATTATTCTTTTTTTTTATTACAATAAAGCACTAAACTCAGAGCATATTATGTGGCATCTCTTGTCTAACTTTAGCATCAACATGAGCAGGCACTTCCTTAAACTGCACAACTCCAGCACCCACTGTCAGCACATATCTCGCGAGCAAGTCAGCAACACTATTCCTCTCTCGATTACACCACAATATTTGGACATCTCATGCACGCCTACACAAAGACAGAATCTCTTCCATCTCATTTGTTCTATTCCCATCCATCTCACGGTATTGCTCAATATCTTGGACAAGTTCAAGACAATCGGATTCAAGTATGAGATGTCTAACACCAAACTCCCAGCTCCACTTTAATCCCATGAGAATAGCCCACCGCTCCGCTACGTAGCAGTCTCCTCTTCCCATATTGAATTAGAAACCTCCCCTCACCTTTCCTTTGTAATCCCTCATAACCCCCGCACACGCCGATGCTCCTCCATCCGGGTTACATGCTCCATCCACATTAATGATAAACGTGGCTGTCACCCAAGAGGGGGGGGGGGTGAATTGGGTGAGGGAATAAATTAAATCTTTTGAATCTTCTTTTCGAAAGACTGCTTGTGCTTGGTGATAATATTTACGAAGTAATGATATGCACAAGTCAGTATGTTATGTGATGCAAAATAGAATGTTTGAATGTAAATTTATGCACACATAAATTTATCCTGGTTCGGTCACCCAGACCTACATCCAGTCCCCAGGCTCCACCTGAGATTTTCAATCCACTATTCTTGTTTAAACCGGGCACAAGAGAAGCCTTTACACTTTAGGTTTTACGAGCACGGGTTCACCTAACAACCCACAGGTTTTACACCGGGTTCACCTGCAAACCTTACAAATGCAAGTTTTACGGGCTAACTTGCAACCTATGGAGATTTAGACAACCTCTAAATGCTCCCCCTTACAAATTGTAAGTTTACACTATGTTCACTCTATGAACTGATTGTGCTAAACACTTAAGCTCAAACTAACTCTCTCTAAGAGTGGATGATGTTACTCACTTAAGTACAATAAAATTACTCTCTGAAAAATATCACAAATCTGGATCTGAGAGTAGTAGAAGATGTGTAGAATGAAGAGTATGATATATCAGATACTTTGTTCTGTTCTCTCTTTTTCTTCCATCGTCCTTCTCTTCTGAATGAGTGTCTCTTTTATATTCGGCTTCATAGGCTTAGGTGGCAAGTTGAATATGAACGTTTGAATAGTGCCGTTAATCCTATGTTACCGTTGAGAAGTACATCTTCATTAATGCTTAGCAGGGTTGACTTGCTTTATCTCTGAAAAGTAGTCCTGACACCTCTGCTCTGACAAAAGCATTCTGACTTCTGAGTATGTGATTTTTACTCTTGCACTCTTGCTGACGGATGATCATCTTTCATCCGCAAGTGGTAATCTTGCTCTGCAAGTGTTAAGCTCTGAGTCCCAATGTCAAGAGTCTTTCCATCCGGAAGCTCATTTGCATCCGGAAGCGTGACCATGTTCTGCACATACTGGTTAGTCCAACATAGCAATATATATATAAGAATTATACATGCTGTGGGAAGTTTGTTTGCTATGGGGAGTAGTTTACTTAGACTGTGTTCTGATTTGGTCTATGATGTATCCGGAAGCATTTTTACATCCGGAAGTAAAACTACTAGATGAAGGATCTTGGTTCACTATAACTCACTCTCACTTAGTGTATTTCATCCCAACACTCAGCGCTAGTCACTAAGCTATCGGAAGCACTTTTACTTGACGTAGTGAACTCACTGACGCTTAGGGTGAAATCTATTCTATCAGTCTGCGCCAGTCAAGATCTAACAGGAAGCAACTTCACTTGATGTTGCATTTCCACTGACGCTCGGGGTTAAATCTATTCTATCAGTCTGCGCCAGTCAAGATCTAATAGGAAGCAACTTCACTTGATGTTGCATTTCCGCTGACGCTCGGGGTTATATCTAGTTTATCAACCTGCGCCAGTCTAAATCTAATAGGAAGTGCTTTCACTTGGCGAAGTAGACTCACTGACGCTTGGGGTAATATCTATTCTGTCGCTCTGCGCCAGTCTAAGTCTAACAGGAAGCAACTTCGCTTCCGATTGAAACATAGCTTAGTCTTAGGGTTTGTGTACCTAATGTTCATGGACTAAGTTAAATCCCTAGTGATTTACTTGCTGACGCTGGGGGATGAAAACATTCATCCGCATGCGCAAGTCCTAATCTAACCGGAAGTAAATCTTCATCCGGAAGCACTCTTACTTGGGATCCTTTGTTATCCTATTGCTTCCTAGGCACTTGGTCTAATCCTCTACATTTTAGTCTTCATCAAAACTTAAGATTCTAACATTCTCCCCCTTTTTGATGATGACAAACCTAGTTCTATTAATTAAGTTCATATGAAAGGATTAGCTGAAGAATAAAAGCAATAGTTAAGAGCAAGTAACTCAGACAAATATTATTGACAAGCAGAAGTTACAAGTCAGAGTTATACAATCAAATAACATATACAAGTAAAGAATGTATACAAATAAATTTCACTAAGTATGAATGAAGATATGCATGAAAACAAAATCAACAAAAATATTTGGATTGGGGGTTAGAGTCTGTGTCTCTTTTTCTTTTCCCTCTCTTTCTGTCTCTCTTCATTTTCCTCACGCTCACTCTGGTTTATCTGGGCAATGATCTCTTGAAGCTCTTTTTCCTCTTTTTCCCTTCTGAGCCTTTCTGATTCAATGGACTCCTCGTATGCCCTTTTCATGTTCTCCACTTCTTCATACCCAGGGAAACCTGTAGCATCATCGAAGTAGGAGATCTCTCCATTGGGATAGTGGACAGCCCGGATTCTCACATTCCATACAGGGAAGTTGGGATCTTCCTCAACTTCCTGGACTTTCCGTTTCCCTTTCCCTTTGCTCTTCCTTTTGCTTTTGCTAATTGGAGGAGTGGGCATGGCACTTGCTCTTTCAGCATCGAGGCAAGCCATCTGACCAAAGGATAGCTTGTCAGTGAATCCATACTTCTCAAATTCTTCAGGAGTCATGTCTTCAATTTCCAATTTGACTTCCTTCAGAATTGGAACCGCTTGGACCACTGGATTTTCTTGCACAACCTGAGCAGATGAAGTTCCTTGCTCAGGTAGGTCAGATGGAGTCTCCTCCTCAGACTCATCAGATTCAGTGGTGGCAATTAACTTTCTGGCACGTTTCCTAGCAACGGCCTTCTTTCTGGGTGCACTGAATCTGGCATCTGGCTCAGACGAGGGAGGAGGATCAGAAGATTGCTCAGATGAAGGGATCTCAGACTCTTGCTCAGATAGTGTAGGAACAGGCTTGGCTATCACAATGGGAGGATGGTTGGGTTTTTCGAGTCCCCACTTCATCCTGATCTCCTCAACAATTTCTCTACTTGTTTTAGTTGGAGGAGACTCTGATGACGACTCAGGTTGTGAAGATTGTTCATTTTGCCCATACACAACCATATCCCATTGGGGTCCTTGCTTAGCCGCTCTCTTCTGCTCCATGAAACGGAGGGCCTCTCCTCTTATAAGGCTCTCTGCACCACTCAGTCTCTGAGACTCATATGCACGACGCAGGGCGGCCGTGACATCTTCATCAATCCAGAGTGATGGCTGGCTGAGGACATCCCTTGTGGCCATACTTAGGCGAAGAGTAGACATAACATTTCTCCCCCTTTTGTCATCATCAACAGGGGTGAGTGCCAGGGATGGAGTGGATGTGGAGGAGGATGGAGGTGGTTCAGGACCAAATTTCTTGGGAGGGGAGGGTGAGAGGGTAGAGGTGGAGGATGTGGGAGAAGATAGGTGTTCAGGAGTTTGAGGAGGGTCGGGGAAGCAGCTGGTGGTGACAAGGATATCCCCATAAGGATGAGTGGAGGAGTATTCTTTGTAGTTGGCGGAGTCAGGGGTAAAGGGTAAATGGTCATCGGAGAGTGGTTGAAGGCGGGATATTCGCCGTATGGTTGGCTGAGGGGGTGAATGGCTGTTTCAGATCCTATGGGTCTAGGGCTTTGATGGGTTGGGTTGGAGAAGCGGAGTGGAGAGCGTGTAGGGGCACCTGGTCGTGTGGGAATGGGTGAGGATGAGGATGAGGAAGGTGAGGATGAGAAGTTTCTAGGAGAATGGCGTGGAGAGTTGTGAGTTGAGTCTTGGGTTTGGTGGTCATGGGTAGGTGAGGGTTGGGATTGTTGGTCATTGTTGGGTGATGGTGGAGCTTGTTGGTCATTTTGTGGTGGAGGCTGAGGTTGTTGAGTGTTGGGCGGAGGAGGAGGTGGTAGTTGAGGGTGATTAGGAGGAGGAGAAGGGTTTTGAGGAGGCGGAGGAGGAGGTGGCAAGTTACCTTGTGATGAAGGTTGTGGAATTTGTAGGTGCTGGAGGATGAGGTCTAATTTTGCATCCACCCTGGTAAGGTGATTCTCAAGTTGTCCTATTCTGTCCTCGAGCCGCTGGATCCGCTCCCCTTGGTGCTGGAAACCAGCTTCACATTCAGCACGGAGAGGACCCACCAAAGACTCCGTCAATTTGAGGAGGAGCTCTTCCTTTACTTCCTCGGCAAAGACCCTAACAGAGGCTGACACTCTTGCAACACGACTTGGCCCAGCATGTGAGTCAACTTCCTGATCCCCTGCTCCAGATGCAGAGGGGGCTGAAGTCCCAGAAGCACTACTGGCTTGTGAGTGTGAGCGAGTAGGCTTAGGGGGCTTGAGATACTTAATCCCCATCCTTGCCATATTAGTTGCTCCCACAGACTTACACTGGACATTCTCTTCTTCCACAGCAGATGTAGCCTTGATCAGATGCTTCTCAAGAAGGAAGGCAATGATGGTGGGATAGGGAAGATAACCTGACTTGTCATTGCTTAACCAGCGCTGAAGCTCTAGGCATATCAACTGCCCAGGGTTGAAAGGCTTGAGCGAGAGGAGTCTAGGGAACCAAGGGTTGTCCAGCAGTGTGAACTCGTTGAAGTTGCCTCCCTTATGAGTCATTATCCGGGAGTAGATGTAGTACAAGAGCCTGTTAGAATCAGACATCTTGGACACCTTTTTGCTGTTGGTGCCATACAACTCCTCGAGTTCCTCCTTGCTGTACTTGTGAGACTCAGGGTAGATCCATTGATTCATATCCTCTTCTGTGATTCCCATCATCTCATTCAAGGTTCTCCAAGTGAACCTGAAGGTTCTTCCTCTTACAGTGGCAGTGAAGGAGAGTTTGTGGACTTGCTCTTTCCCATCCACCTTCCTGTACTTAGCTCTGCCAGAGAGGGATTGGCAAAAGACTCGCAGGACGTTGACGTTGTAGTCCTGGTTGATGCCCAGCCAAGGCATATACTTTTCCAAGTAAGGGCGTAAATGAGCAAACCCTAGTTCATCCAACTTGTCCAGATTGATGAACAGGCCATGATTGAAGATGGGAATGGATGTCTCAAATTTGGCGGATACACTCTCCAAAGCCCCATCTCTATAAACTGTGAGATCATCTTCTTCCTCAACCCTCTGCCTCTTGGAGGAAGGCTCCTCAGAAAAATGAACCTTCTTCTTCTTTCCCTTTTCCTGAGCATCCCGCTCTTGTTCAGAACCCACTGCCTGTTCTATTCTACCAGAGGTTTCAGGCTGACCCTGAACGTCTTCACCCTGTCCTCGTGATTGCCCAGAACCTTCTTGGCGTTCATGAAGTTCTTCATGTTGTTCTTCATGGTGCCCAGATTTACCAGAATGCTTGTGAGTGGATTTCCCAGATTTCGATTTATGTTTCTTGGAAGAAGAGGTTTTCTGGATGACTGGGTTGGGTTCATTCGTACCGGCCATTTTTTTGTATGAATGTTGTGAAAATAAAGATGAAATGCGAGAAGTGTGTAAAATGAAGAACGCAATGAAGAAGATGAAGTAAGTTTTTCAGAGAAAAGATGCGAGTGAAAATAATGCAAGTAAAAAGTGAAGGTGAAAAGTTACATCTATTTATAGGTAAGGCTTCTGAGGATAGAATGGGTATAGTCTTTCAAATTTTCACACATTGGGTAACGTAAGTTTTTAAGTTGGAACGACACACCTGATGACACGTGTTGCTTCAGAGAAGGCACAACGTTTCTTAGAAGAAGTTGAAACGTTTTCTGAAGTGGTGTGTCCCTTGGTCTGACACTGGCGCTCTTGATCATATTGAATTATCATCCAGCGCTAGCAAAAGAGCATCCGGAAGTGATTTTGCTTCCGGTTGGACAGACGCTCCTGGTTGCTTAAGATTTAACATTGAGTGACTCGTTGATGTTCTCTCTTGTGCATCCACAGCGATCAAGCTTACATAACTAAAGCCATATTTGCGTCAAGTAGAGTTTGTTTGATCTTCTCAATTTCAGGAGCAGTAGCTCTCGGAGCCCAGTATGAACAACAACTCATTCAGATTTGATACATTGCTCTGATCAGGTATGATCATGAAAATTGTTGTTCCTTCGTACCTTCTTTCCTACAGAATAGCAAATGATTTCTCTTTCCCATTTCTCAGTCTCCAAACTTGGATCTGACTGGTCAGTTTGTAGGAAGTATGTGATTCTTATGCACTTAAGAATTATTCACTATGAATATAGCATTGCGAATCAACTATGACTATATGCACATGGCTTCTGATAATGATAGTCATAGATAGCATGTAGAGTATGAACATTGTGTGAAAAATCTTATAAGCCATATCATGTTCATGCTTATGATGCTTAATGTAAAATCTCAATAAGTCCATCTTACATTTGCATAGGAGATTTTACTGTTGCATGCTTCAACCTTAAATAATCCCTTGCTTACCCAAGGAGATCTTTTATACTTATCCTTGGCCTGAAGCACTTTCTTAGGAGAGACAGGATTCGCAGGTTTTCTCCATGTGAGTTGAGACATCCTCTCTCTTTTGTCCTTCTCAGGATAGTTGAATGGGACTCTGTGATAGCTTATCCCTGAGACAAGGTCTTTGTTCCTTGTGGTAGCGCACTGCTTCTTATGATTGAACCGGGTAGTTGCAGTAGTGACATCACCACGAGTTCTCTTCTTTGGGACAAGAGGAACTCTAGATCTTCCCTGCACAGGTAAGGCACTAGAAGGGAGTTTTGGTACCCATTTGTACTTGGGTCCTACATAGTTAGCGCTGGACCTTACTTGTCCTTTGGGGATCCATATATATTTATTTCTCACATTTAAATTTCTCTTAAAATTGCATGTGTGAGAAATATGACCAGTTCTACCACAATAATGACAGATAATGGGATGATGTTCAGAATCAGATTTCTTATCACTAGTATGGTGGTCAGTTTTCTTTTCAAAGACTTTATGTTTATTAACTTTTGAAATCTCAGGGTCTTTCGAAAAATCTTCTTTTATGAGTGGGACTTTGGACTCCTTGGTTGTAGAAGAAGGAATAAGTTCCTCAAGTTCCCTATTCCTTTTTCTTAAGCCTAGAATTTCTTTTGCAAGTTTACAGAATTCAACATGTAGCTCATTATACATATCTTGCAATTCAGAAGTTTCAAGTTTAGGTACCTCATTTTCTTCAGCTTCTGAATCTTCTAGGCGGAGATCCACTCTCTCTTTGCTGATACTAGCTTCTACTACATCACCATCCAGTAGCTCATCAACGGTGGATTCACAAGGAGCACATAGTGAGCTTTGGACAGCCTTAACATCCAGAGATTGGTTAGAAGCATACATAGTATCAAGAGTGTTCCAAATATCTATAGCCCTAGAGCAATGTTTAATTTTCTGGTAATCATTGTCAGATAAACTTTTGTGCAAAATTTGCATTGCTCTAAGGTTTAAGTAAAATAAGCTTTTGTCCTCTTCTGTCCAATTTACTTTTGGTTTGAAATCAGAGTCCTTTTCAAAAACATCCCACATTTTGAAATCAGTGGATAGTATAAAACTTTTCATCCTTCCCTTCCATAAGTAAAAATCAGCATTTTCTAACACGGGTGGAATTGTATGATCAAAACCTTCAAAACACATTTTGTAACCCAAATCAGCCTAGGTCTTTGCACTTGAGATCGTTGGATCCTTTAAACAAGTGACCTTGCTCTGATACCAAATGATAAACGTGGCTGTCACCCAAGAGGGGGGGGGGTGAATTGGGTGAGGGAATAAATTAAATCTTTTGAATCTTCTTTTCGAAAGACTGCTTGTGCTTGGTGATAATATTTACGAAGTAATGATATGCACAAGTCAGTATGTTATGTGATGCAAAATAGAATGTTTGAATGTAAATTTATGCACACATAAATTTATCCTGGTTCGGTCACCCAGACCTACATCCAGTCCCCAGGCTCCACCTGAGATTTTCAATCCACTATTCTTGTTTAAACCGGGCACAAGAGAAGCCTTTACACTTTAGGTTTTACGAGCACGGGTTCACCTAACAACCCACAGGTTTTACACCGGGTTCACCTGCAAACCTTACAAATGCAAGTTTTACGGGCTAACTTGCAACCTATGGAGATTTAGACAACCTCTAAATGCTCCCCCTTACAAATTGTAAGTTTACACTATGTTCACTCTATGAACTGATTGTGCTAAACACTTAAGCTCAAAACTAACTCTCTCTAAGAGTGGATGATGTTACTCACTTAAGTACAATAAAATTACTCTCTGAAAAATATCACAAATCTGGATCTGAGAGTAGTAGAAGATGTGTAGAATGAAGAGTATGATATATCAGATACTTTGTTCTGTTCTCTCTTTTTCTTCCATCGTCCTTCTCTTCTGAATGAGTGTCTCTTTTATATTCGGCTTCATAGGCTTAGGTGGCAAGTTGAATATGAACGTTTGAATAGTGCCGTTAATCCTATGTTACCGTTGAGAAGTACATCTTCATTAATGCTTAGCAGGGTTGACTTGCTTTATCTCTGAAAAGTAGTCCTGACACCTCTGCTCTGACAAAAGCATTCTGACTTCTGAGTATGTGATTTTTACTCTTGCACTCTTGCTGACGGATGATCATCTTTCATCCGCAAGTGGTAATCTTGCTCTGCAAGTGTTAAGCTCTGAGTCCCAATGTCAAGAGTCTTTCCATCCGGAAGCTCATTTGCATCCGGAAGCGTGACCATGTTCTGCACATACTGGTTAGTCCAACATAGCAATATATATATAAGAATTATACATGCTGTGGGAAGTTTGTTTGCTATGGGGAGTAGTTTACTTAGACTGTGTTCTGATTTGGTCTATGATGTATCCGGAAGCATTTTTACATCCGGAAGTAAAACTACTAGATGAAGGATCTTGGTTCACTATAACTCACTCTCACTTAGTGTATTTCATCCCAACACTCAGCGCTAGTCACTAAGCTATCGGAAGCACTTTTACTTGACGTAGTGAACTCACTGACGCTTAGGGTGAAATCTATTCTATCAGTCTGCGCCAGTCAAGATCTAACAGGAAGCAACTTCACTTGATGTTGCATTTCCACTGACGCTCGGGGTTAAATCTATTCTATCAGTCTGCGCCAGTCAAGATCTAATAGGAAGCAACTTCACTTGATGTTGCATTTCCGCTGACGCTCGGGGTTATATCTAGTTTATCAACCTGCGCCAGTCTAAATCTAATAGGAAGTGCTTTCACTTGGCGAAGTAGACTCACTGACGCTTGGGGTAATATCTATTCTGTCGCTCTGCGCCAGTCTAAGTCTAACAGGAAGCAACTTCGCTTCCGATTGAAACATAGCTTAGTCTTAGGGTTTGTGTACCTAATGTTCATGGACTAAGTTAAATCCCTAGTGATTTACTTGCTGACGCTGGGGGATGAAAACATTCATCCGCATGCGCAAGTCCTAATCTAACCGGAAGTAAATCTTCATCCGGAAGCACTCTTACTTGGGATCCTTTGTTATCCTATTGCTTCCTAGGCACTTGGTCTAATCCTCTACATTTTAGTCTTCATCAAAACTTAAGATTCTAACAATTAACCTTCACATATCCTTTCCCAGGTGCTTCCCATCCATCAATATCCCTACCACGGTTCAACCCATGAGGTATACACTCCCCACTCCATGAGGCACATGCTCTAACTTTAGCAATAATAGTTCTAGCTGTTACGTCTCCATCATTAAATATCTTGCTATTCCTTGCGAGCCATAATTGTTGACAAACTGGGGAAAATACAATTTGCCACGGAATATCATACACTTTAAATTGGACCTTAAGATCCCATTCCATCCAATTTTTTATTTCTCCATAACTAAAAAAGGTAGAGCAATACCTTCCTGGTACCATTAATAACCAAACCTCCGTCGCCTTATAACAGTCTCGAAGAACATGTAAGTCGCTTTCAGGAAATCTTGCACAACATCCACACTCCTCTGAAGTAGCTATATCACGCCTAACACGTTCCATATTTGTTAAAAGATTACCTCTACAAGCAAACCACATAAACATTTTGCATCTCTGTGGCACATTCAATTTCCACACCTTCCTCCACTGTCATTCATCTCGCCAGCTATTATTCTCCACCTGGCTCATATACGCTGATCTAGTAGAAAAGTCCCCAGAAGCGGTATACCTACAACTCGGGGAATCCTCCACATCCACATGAAGTCTCTGGTATAAAATTGTACGTACCATATCTGGTGTTAAGTACGGTACAAAATGATCTAGATTCCATTCTCCATCCTCAGTAATAACATCAGCAACTTTAACTTCCAAATACTCTTCTGGAAGATTATTTATAACCACCTCTGCCAATTTAATTTGACTCGGAAGCCACCTATCTTCCCAAAATCTGATAGAATTTCCATTCCCCAATTGCCCAAAAATGCCATTCTGGACTTTTGACCATATATTCTTCACTCCTTTCCATACTTGAGATCCCGCTCTAGACGAATTTATATGTGGCATCACCCCCAGTCCGCACCCATATTTCTCCCTCATTAATTGAACCCATAAGGCATCCTTTCTATTAATTAAACTCCACCCTAGCTTCATCATAAATGCATTGTTCTGTAACTTAGCTTTCCTTGATACCAACCCTCCTACCTCCTTCCTCAAGCACACCTTATCCCAAGAAACCAAGTTAACCTTCGATCGAGCTTCACTCCCACCCCATAAAAATTTTCTGCAGCGTTTATCAATTTCATTGCATATTGATGAGAGTAAAGGCATCGTTTGCATATCATATGAAGGTATAACAGACACCACCGAATGAACCAACGTGTGACGAGCTGCACTAGACAGGGTATTTGTCTTCCATGATGACAACTTCTTATCCATTTTCCCCAAAATATACTCCTCAGATCGCCTCGTAACTTTCTAATGAATCAACGGAACACCCAAGTATCTCCCCAAATCAACACATGGGCTAAACCCCATGAAATTACTAATTTCATTAACCCTGGTGTGATTAACATTCTTGGAGAAAAATATCCTGGATTTCATATTATTGACTTTCTCCCCTGAAGCTGCACAAAAATCATCTAAACAGGCCTTGATAATAGCTGTCTGGTCCATATCTGCTTCAGCAAACAACATCAAATCATCGGCAAAGAACAAGTGAGAGATACATGTCCCACTCTTCTTTAGCCTAAAAGGTTTCCAATTATCCTCTTCCACCTCAGTCTGAATCAAATGAGCAAATTTTTCCATAATTAAGACAAAGAGATAAGGAGATAAAGGATCTCCTTGCCTTAACCCTCTTGACGGAGAAAAAGTTTTGCCCTTTTCACCATCCCACATAACCTGTAATTTAGCCGTGCTGAGACACCATTCGATAATTCTAATCACATTAGAAGGAATCTTTAATTCATCTAGACACTTCAACACAAAATTCCATCTCACACGATCATATGCTTTTTCTAAGTCAATCTTTATGGCCATAAATCCCTTCTTCCCTTTTCTATTCCTCATGGAATGAATAACCTCCTGAGCAACAATTATGTTGTCTGTTCCTTGCCTCCCTGGAACAAAACTACATTGATTTGGGGATATTATTTTCGGCATAACTCTCCTCAAACGGGTAGCAATCACCTTTGTCAGAGTCTTGTAAACAACATTACACAAACTAATTGGTCTAAAATCCCGTATAGTCTCAGGATAATCAGTCTTAGGAATCAAGACAATATTAGTTTCATTGACACTACTAATCTCCTCCTTATTCTCAAACATAAGATCAACTTTAGATAAAAGAGAGATACCTAAAGTTTCCCACTGGCTTTGGAAGAATAAGGGGTTTAATCCATCTGGGCCTGGAGCCTTCATTGGCCCCATAGCAAAAAGGGCTCTCTTCACCTCCTCCAAACTTATCCTCCTTCCAATAGATTGAATATCTGCCTTCGATAACTCAGGAAACCGGTAACCGAAATTCACGTTTGGCATCACATCGTTGTCATCCATATATAATGACGTGAAAAAACTTGTCTCAATCTGCCTTATCTTCATTGGGTCATACTCTCACTCTCCATCATCTCCTTTCAATGCCTCTATACGATTTCTTTTCTTTCTACTATTAGTCATAGAATGGAAATATCTCGTATTTTTGTCTCCTTCATTATACCAGCTACATCTAGATCTCTGAAGCCACATAATCTCCTCCTGAGCTAAAACCTCTTCCAACTGGCCCCACACATTTTCCCTCTCCCCCTCAATACTACTATCAAACTGTAATCTCTCAAACTTTATATTAATCGAATCAAGTTTCCTTAACAAACTTCTCTTTGGCTGATTAACATTCCCAAAGACCTCCTTATTCCATTCCTGAACATTCCCCACAAATGACATAACATTCTCATGCCAATTTCTTGACTCAACCCAAGATCTTTTGACAACTTCATTAAAGTCATCATGGGTTACCCAAGGGGCAAAAAATCTAAACTCCTTCCTCCTCCTTATTTTTACCCTTCCCCCTTCCATTCTCAACAAAATAGGGCAGTGATCAGATTTAAATTTGGGTAAATGAACAGCACTTGCCTCCGGAAACTTCAACAAGCATTCCTCATTCATCAACACCCAGTCAATTTTACTATAACATCCTTTCCTTGCCCAAGTAAATTTTGGACCTGCCGCTTGTATCCCTTTCAAACAAGAATCAGACACTCATTCTCTGAACCATTTATCGGGAGGAGCAACATTCCTTGCATTAGATACTCGGTCATCATAATTAAGTGTAGCATTGAAATCTCCACAGAAGCACCACCTAGCTACACCAAAATTATCAACCCTCTCCAACTGTCTCCACAATTCACGTCTTCTTTGTACCTGTGGACTCCCATAAATAATAGAAAGACCACACTCATTGCTAGTCCCTCTTTTTATTATTCCATGTAACACTTGCTCATGCTTCTCTACAGCTTCGAACTCAGCCTCCTTCTCCCAAAAAACCCAAATACCTCCACTAAAACCTAATGACTCAATGATAACTACCTCATCAAAGCCAAGCCTTCTTCTCATTTGTTCGGCCTTATCACCCTTCTGTCTTGGTTCTAAGATAGCTATTAGACTCAAATTGTACTGACGTCTAAGTTCTGTAAGAAGCGGAGTAAGCGTTCTCCCCCCTGCTCCTCGTGAATTCCAAAACAAATAATTCATCATTATTAATAATACTATTTAAAATAATGAACCAAACAGCTTAAGATTTTAGGACTCTTCAAACTAACGACTTAGTTGTAGTTTCCACGCCCATCATATTGTCTTGCACAAAAGAAAGAATATTCTCCCTAATTTCCAACACTCCTTGCCCCTTCTTCGAACCCGGATCCAATGGATTATCAGCATACTTCGAAGGCCCAAATGATGTATCCTTCACCCCTCCTTGTACAACATGGGTCTTTTCAGCCTTTGATTCCATTTGTTGCTTCATTTTCGGCCCCACAATCACAGCCTTCTCATTGACAACATTAGTCTCAAATTTTGCAATCCTATTTTTAATAGCCACGTAATCATCCATGGGATTAGGAACAACTTTATTCTCTTTCTTTTGACCCATAACCTTCGGCACATTCACTTCCGTATTTATTGACTTTTTCAAAAAAAAAACTTTAGGCTTGAGGTGCGTATGATTTGTTACCACCGTTTCAGGAATATTATGATTGCCCTCCTCATCATTATTTGAAATATCTTCATGATCAACCCCATTTAAAATATCATAACGAGATCCCTTAAATTGTGGAACTGAATTTGCACCTTCTCCCCTTATTCCACGCACCTTCCCTTCACGTCGTCCGCCAAACCTCCCCTTCCAACTCCGTTGAACCACCATCCAATCACCATATTGCTTCTCTTCTTCCCCTTTCTCCGGCAACACATCATGAGACTGCTCCTTACCATCACTTCTATCTTGATCAATAATCATATTAGAAGCAATACAATGATCCTTATCATGCCCGTACTTGCCACACCCAAAACAAATCAAATGGAGGCCTTCATATTCAATCCTCTTTTCCACTCCATTAATCATGATACTCGGCAGCAAGGGCTTAGTTAAATCAAGCATGACACAATTACGAGCAAATCTACCTTTAGTTCTTCTCAAGGTAGTGTTGTCGATTTTTACCACTTGACCAATTTGATTTCCGACTACATATAACATCCCCTTATTATAATAATCAAGCGGTAATTGGGAAATGCGAACCCAAGCAGAAATCTGTGACACTCTCTCCCCTTCTGGATTAAAGTCTGATCTCCATGGTTGAACACTAATATAATGATAAAAAATGAGCCATGGGCCTCCAGCTAAAGCCAAGTCATAAGTTTCTTCTCTCCTACAATTAACCAAGAAGAACCCTGAGCCAATATCAATCGTATCAACGTCACCCCATAGTTGTTCAAGCTTCCGTATCATAATCTCCTCTCGAACATTCATTCCCAATACCGAAACAAATAGGGATCGCTTCCATCTCCTAGCCATCCTCTTGCGAAGCTCCTCTGAGACAATGATATTAGGAACTTTCCCAGACCTATCAACGGTGATATCCTTCTTCCACCCCTCATTCCTCCACCATTCCTCATCTTCTTCATCCGTATCAATCATCCTATCATCAACCTTAGTACAAGCCTCTTTATAAGAACGGATGGGTTTAGCATCACCCCCTTTCATTTTGTCATTAGTCATCCAATCTTCTACTCGTGGAATGAGAGATCGTTCATTAGAACTACCCTCAGCTTCATGCAAACCATCTTTGGAAGACTGCACTTCTTCCCTTTTACCATCCTTCAGCCCCTCAGTACCTCCTTTGTCCACCAATGAATTGACGGACCTCTCCCTGCTACGTGATCGTTCTCGTTCCCTGCTAAGTGATCGCTCTCGTTCCCTACTACGTGATCGCTCTTGTTCTCTCATAGCGTTCTTGATCTTGTTAATTCTTGCTCTCGTTCTTGATCTTGTTTCACTTTCTCCTTCGAGAGGAAGGAAACTTTTCTCTCCTTATCGGACTTCTTCTTCTTCTTTGAAGCATCAAGCGCAGAGAAAACGTTCTTGTTGCTGTTACCTTTGTCTCTCCTACCTCCACCACCTACCGTTTTCTTTCAACTGCTTATTATTCTTGTTTTTTGAAAAACAAGTATTTTACCCGTGCGATGCACGGAGCATTTTTTTTTATTACAACGGAGCATTTTATTTTTAATGGAATATCATATACTATGGGAATATGAAGGTTTTTGGATGTTCAAAGTCAATGAATATATTAAGTGATACTTGATGTGTTATTATATAATGATTATGTAAATTAAATTTAGATTACATATACTCCCCTAGTCTTAAATAAAAAACCTATTTACCTATTTAGATTATATTAAATAAAGTAGTTAAATTAGTTAAAACAACATAATATTACCAACATGTTTTTAATAATTAAAATAGAAGAATTAAATTATTCACAATCTCCCTTTCAGTCTCGTGCCCCATCCCCTACAACGAAAAAAAGGAACCAAATTCCACCCCCCTAACACAAAACAAAAAAGGAACCAAATCCCCCCCCCAAATGAGTATGTAGGTATTCTGATAAAATTATTTGAGCAATAAGGATATTTTGAAAGATAAAATTAAAGAGAATCTAAACTATATATGTAATATTTAAAGTACTATTATTACTTCCAATGAATTGTTTTTAAAAATATAAATTTAGATTACATTTAATATTTTCAACTTAACCGAGAATTAAACCCACTCGTCTATAAAAACAAAAGAAGAGTCAAATTCTGCCCAAAACCTCCCCATCCAAAGTTCCAAACCCCCACCCCCAACCTCCTCCATACGAAAGTGTACTATGACTAAATTTTTATTGTAGTTTAACTTTCCAAATAATTTCAATTCAGATTACATGTAATATTTTTAATTTGAGTAAAAATCAAACTCACTCATACATAAAAACAAATGAAGAGTCAGATTTCAAACCCAACTTCTGTCATCCCATCCCCCAAAAAAATAAATTTCCCTGGTCACCTTCCTATTCAAAAGTTCACTCATCTGATAGCATCCATTAATCACTTGGCGAAAAATCAAACTCGCCCATTTATAATGCCAATAGAAGAGTCAAACTTCATCCCAACAACGTTCCCTATCCAAAACCCCCTCCAAAAAATAAACCAAATTTCTCCCCAAGCACAGCCCTCAACTAAAAGTTCAATTGGTCTAAATTTTTTGATAGCCGATCTTTTCAAATAATTTCAATTTACATTACATAGGTTAATTTTAAATTGGTAAAGAATCAAATCAGACTCACTTATTAACAAAAATAAAAGAAGAGTCAAACATGAATGATGTACAATCAGTTTTATGAAGGGGTACATGAATAGTTTTTAATTAATAAAACAAAAGAAGAATTTTTTTGAAGTAAACATGAATGGTGTAAAGAAAAATGTAGGATTATGCATGGGTTTTTGATTAAAAAACTTAATGTTGCGCACAATTTAACGCGAGTAATTTGTTGATGTGTTTAATTTCAGGAATATAAGGTCAAAATGTGATTACGTAATTTTGTTCAGATTATGGAAACATTCGAAGAGCTGAATTGTGCAGCCTCATTAATGAGGGTTAAATTCAAATTGGTCATGTGGTTGCTCTTATATTTATGACAAAGAATACGACTCATAATGACTAATTATTTTTATAATAATCAATGAGACTCCATTAATACAGTTTTCTGAATAAGTCAGAATTGGAACCGGTTCTAGTGTGAACACAAAGGGGTTAAAACCCACATTTTAAGATATATATTGATAAATGCTTGCACTTATATGGCAATTGAGGTGTAGAACCCGCGACTTGAGATTTGGTAAGCCTCAGAAGACACACGTTTGACCATCTATGCCAAAGAACTACTATCCATAAGATGTGGTTCAAATGTTTAAAGCTCCCTAAATTAAGGATCAATATTTAGAAATATTATTTAAATATTTCTAACATATTCTGGATATATATATTGTGTTATATATATATATATATATATATATATATATATATTGATGCTGTTTTTTTTGTGATTTTTATTAATTTAAAAATCCTAAATATTTATGAAAAGTCATAAATATTTTACTTGAAGTGAATATGAACTTAGAATGTTCTTAAATGCACCATCCAAAAGATTTTCACTCTTTTGGATTATATTCATCTAGAGTAACTTAATCCTAAGTATGATTTACATAGTGGTAGATTGGAAAAGGAATAAGTAATGAGATATTATTTCTCAATGTTGATCCAAAACTAATTTTTTAGAGCAACATGTGAGCCTCTAAATAATGAATAGAGAAGGGAATTTTAAATTAGGGTAGGGACTCTAAAAAAATGATCTTAAAGGAGAAGATCGTTAAAAAGATCAAGAGAGAGATTCTTCAAAGTAAAGTTCATTTTGAACTTGAAATGAAACCAAAGGTGTAACATGGGAGAAGGTAGAGATGAGACATTGGAGGAGAAATCTTGAATAACCAAAATCCTAAAGTGTAGGATTGTGATTCAGATAACATTTTAAATGGTTAAAATGAACGATCAAATACTAAAGAGATAGTATTATATCAAAGTGAGTGGAAATCTCGAAAGAGATAGATATTCAAGTTTGAACTCTAGATCTTGGTGGATTCAAGAAAAGAATACACCCACAATATGATTTCAAAGTTCATGTAAATAAAAAGAGAATCCTAAACCCAGTCCAACTCAACTTAGGTTGAAACAATAAAAGACTTAAGAGGAAATATTTAAGTTCTGTGAAGAAACACAGAAGATTGCATAAAACATTTGGAATATTTCTTTTAGAGAATAGGAAATCTTTAAGGAATTATCAAACATGACACAACTTCTAACATGTCAATTAGGAATACGAGATTCTTAATGTCTTGCTGAATTATGGTTACAAAAGACCTATCAAATTTTGGTTTTGGGAAGTATAGAGACTTCACCCTACCATTTTTGATGATATATTCTGTAACATCCTGAAAATTTAATACAGGATTAGGGAGTGTTTTAGGAAATAATAAATGGAGAAATTGGAAATTTAGGACTTTTTAGGAATTTTTGGTGATTTTTAGAATATTTTTGGGAGTTTTGAGTATTAAGCGCCCAAATAATCAAATAAGCAATTGAAGAATTTGAAATATGAGGGAATGATGAAAGCAAAAATATTTTGAAGATTATGGAGATTGGGGGCTGGTTTAAGTGGTTTTAAGTTAAAAAGAGTACAATATGGTAAGTTTGGGCTACAAATTACATTAAACCTAACAATTTAACACAAACCAAACAAGCCCTTCTTCTTCTTCCTTATCTCCACTCACGCAGCCCCCCCCCCTAAACTCAACCATTCGGCCCCTCCTCCTCCATCTCTCTCTATCTCACCATTTCTTCAACCAAACTCCTCAATCTTTCCATCCAAGGTTGCTAAATCTCGTGGGTTACTCAAAAATTAATGGGGTTTGTTCGATCTGTTCCTTTTTGTCTCGTTTTGCTCGTGTTCTCCGGCGCCTCCGGCGGCGGCGGGCAGTGGTCGACGGCGGATAAAGGTAACCTTTGTGTTTTCCTTAGCTTTCGCAAGCCATTCCTTCCCTTTCAACTTCTTTTCTTTAATTCTTCATTCTCCTCAAACCCCAGCTCGGCCAGCCACGTGAAAGATGTTCTCCGGCGAGTTCTGGACGGCGGCCGGCGTTGGAGAAGCTCCTCCCTGCATTCTTGAACTCCGTAAGCTTGTTCTTTGCCTCTGTGATGTTGATGTTTGGTTAAAGTTCCCTCTTTTAAAAGTTAGGGTTTTGTGAAAATTTGGGTTTTTGAGTTTGTCAAGCTATCATGAGGATAATTTAGTGGTTAATTGAAGTTTTATGAGGATATTTGATGTATCTTAGAGTTGGAAACTACTTTAGAATTTTTGGGAATATTTAGGTATTCTTTGAAGTTGGGGTTTTGATTATAATGACATTTGGGAATGTTAATGCTTTAATATGGACATTGAAACATTGAATTTGAGTATTTTTGAGAGCAATTGGATTTTCTAAAGGAGATTGAACATTTGGGAATTTTTGGTGATGAATGTGATTCTTTGAAGTTAGGGATTAGATATACTTGATTCCTTGGGAACTTTAAACAAGAATTTGTGGATATTAAAGTGGTTGAATGGAGATGTTTGGAATGTAATTAAGTTTTTGGTAGTTAGAAAATAGTTTGGGAATTTTGTAGACAATATTTAGACTCTTTGAAGTTGGGATTTGTTAATGAATGATGTTTTGAATGAATTGGTGGTAGTATAATAGTTTTTGAAGTGATTTAATAATTCTGGAAGGTTGGAATTGTTGGAATTGGTAGTTGGGAGGAAGTTTGATAATTAAAGTGTTGAATAAAGAGGAAATTGATTAGATAAAGATAGGTTGAAGTTTGGTGGAAGGTTTGTGAAGTTAAGAAGTTACTTTAAGTCATAAATTTGATATTAATATGGTGATTTGGTGGTTGGTGATCGTTTTGCAGGTTTTGAAAACCGTGCTACCCTGTAGACGCTCCACTACCCCACTTCTGAGTCTCACAGTGAGTTAAGTTGTGATTACTGAGACATAGTTTTGTCTCACCCCATTCCCTTTATTATTTTTTTCAGGTGATCATGCTCAAAGAGGGAAGCAGAGAGGAAGGGAAAGGATCGGCCGGCCCACACGAGTAGGCCGGAGGTGATCTATAAGAAATATATATATTGCCATTTATTAGGCTGCATCAGCTTCCGCATTTGTTTGTATTATTGTGAATGTTTGATCTGTTGGATGATTGTATTAGCTGTTTTTGCTGGTTTGTTGTTTGGTAATTGATAGTTAAGGTGTAACTATGACAGATGTCATAGTTGTAGCTATGCTACGTATTCTGTTTGGTGTAATGGTTGTTTATGGAGAAAATGAGATATTGGTTTGATGAATAGGGTTATGATGCGGAAATGTTCGTACAGGATTATTGGTACAAGAGATTTGCCTGATAATGGAAAGACAATCCCTATTTCAAATACCTGTTAATGGAAAGGCAATACTTGTTTTCTTGATACATATGTAGCAGATGATTGTGGCTAAGAATAGTTGATTGTGCCTTGCGATGCTGACATGTTTAAATCAAATGTTTGTTTTTGATATAATCATTTGTACAGGTGTTTCGGAGTAACCATGTTCAGGAAATCCTTTTCCTAACATGGTTATATAAAATATTGACGACGTGATTTCTTTATATAACCATGTTAGATGGGCCCCGCTCTGATATGGTTAACTTTTATGTAGCTTGCTTGATTTCTTTACTAACCATGTTAGGTGAATCCTTTACTAACATGGTTAAGGCATCTAATTTTGATTGATATCATTTTCTTTTTCTAACCATGTTAGCGGTATTTTTACTAACATGGTTAGTCTCTATTATTTTGAGTATGTGTTTTATTAAGTGGAAGTGAGTAGGTTAATATGGTGTTATTAGGAGGTATGTTTCAACTTGGTATCAGTTTTATGGTAAACGATACCCTGCTTGTTGCATTGCATATCGAATGGCAATATATATTTCTTTTCCCTTCCCAATGTGCATGATCACTAACCTTTGTGTTGAAGATATGTGCAGTGAATTTTGTGGACAAAATTCCTATGGTGGGGAGAGTTAGTATTGGTGGATATAAGCTGTTCAGTTAAAGCGTATGAGCGGGACGGTAATTGCTAAACTAAGTTAAGTTTTAAGTATACCATGACTGTTGTGGGAATAGAAATGTTTGAAATAGAAAATTGATTTGGACGTAACTAAAATGAATAGATATGTTGAGATTGACATAGCTTAGGGAAGGTATGAAACCAAAGACAACATAGGTTTTGGGAACTATGCTGACAGTGTTGAAGATATAAGGATTTATTTGACAAAGCAGGGGATAAAGATTCAATGTATTGAGAGATTGATAAGGAATTAGGATGTTAACCAAATAAGGATTCTTCTCGGGGGTCTCGATTATAATTATGAGTCGGCCATAATCATAGTCGAGGCATCATGAGAGACTTTATTTGGTTAAAGGAGGTAGAGTTTTGCGAATTGACTTCGTTGAAGATAGAATGATAATATATTTGAATGTCATTGGAAGGAGTTTGATTTATAAAGTTTTGTGAGGATCTGAGTTGATATTGGAACTACTAAGTGAGCAATAAAACAAAGTTCATGGGAATTTATTAATGTTGAGAATTTAGTAATGTTGGGAATATTAGAAATTTATGCTTATGTGATGCGAGGTAATGGGAATAATCGGTGATTGGTGTGAATTTATTGAAGGTTGTATGATGATATTAAGTGAATTGACGTGTGTGGATTCTCAATAAAGGGAATATGTTGATGGGAACGTTGGATGTGAATTTGATTCAATTAGGTAAATTTGTTTTATTTTGAGGATTGGAAGTTGGTTTTGAATTTTGAATTTTAGGTTGTTATATGAGCTAGATTTTGTGAGGAGAAAATTATAAATTGTAGTATTCTAAGTGTAGTTTTGGAGATCTAGGTTTGTTATATAATACCTGTAAGGTTATGAGATTATGATGATGTGGCTCAATTGAAGGATTTGATCGACCTTGAGCCCGATTTGGTGTTTAGAGTTGAATACTGTAGTATGCAAATGTGTTTGGTTTTGGGTTTTATGTAATGGTTTGAGAAAGAGAGAGTTATTGATTGAACCTGCGAAGCTTGAGAAAACTTAAACAAGGTTATCCATGTAAGATTTAATTAATTGGATTGTTTTGTAGGAATATTGTTTTCAATGCTTAAATGTTGAGTGGCTAGAGATTAAGTAAATGACTTTATAGTGTGTTAATTGTGGAATCTTGTAGGCGAATAGATTAGTGCCATTGTTGTTTTGACGAAATCCATAGTGATTCTTCTATTGTTAAATATTGTAGTTATTTTGGTTGAGTTTCATTAATGATCTAGTAGGTTTATAGATTGTTGTGGAGTGATGTCAAGGGATTGGAAAGGTGATTTTAGGGGAAAGTAATGAAATTATAAACATGAATAATAGTGATTTAAACCCATAGGTGATGAGGTGACTTGTAGAAGTTGAAAAAGCTCCCTTAGTTCGAGGTGATGATTAGAAAAGGATGCTAACATCTGTGGAATAAATGAGACAAATAGTTAAATTATTGTTGGATATTAGAAGCTGAAGGAATGTTTCCTAGTAACTCAAAAATTTCAAGTTAGAACAAATAGAAGTGACAAATAGTAATGGAAGAGTGTCGATGTTGGTTTAGAAGGTATTGAGGATAAGTTAAAGGTTGTAATGCTATGAATATGCATATGACTTGAAAATTTAGGGAGTTTATAGGTTTTTCTAGATTACTAGGCCTATTGATAGTAATATTAATGAAGAATTCTTTCAATTTGAATTGTTGGGATTGATATAGGTGAAACTACGGGATTAAAGTTTAAAATGGTTCAACAGGAGTTAGCGATCTTGATAATTGGGGGAACATAATGATTATGGATGGAGGGTTGATTAGCGAATTTTGCTTATATATATATATATATATATATATATATATATATATATATATATATATATATATATATATATTAAGTTTTGGATTAAAGTTGATTAATGGAGGATTATTTGAGATTAAAATGGAGAATATATTGGGTATGAGTTGATGACTAAGTAGGATAAACGGTTGAATTTGAGGTTTTAATGTAGTTTAAGTAGTGAACATATCCTATTGATCATGAAATTGAGGAGTATTGATATAAAATACTTTTAGGAGGGTTGTTAACGTAATTAAAGTAGATATCTACTAGGTTTGCAAACAATGAGTGAAATAAAGTTATTTAGTGTGATTCCATGAGTTTTGGAGATAGATGAAATTTTGTGGTGAGGAACTATTTACGAAAGTAAAGGTTGAAGTGGGTATTATGAGTCAAACATGAAAATGGAGAGATTGAGTTAGTAACATATTCAAAGGACTATGTGTATAGAATGCATGATTTTATAAATAGGTAAGTCTTTATCAGACTTTTATTAAGGAACTTTTATTTAGTATTGAAATAGAAGTTATTCTCAAGACTAAGATTGTTTGGCAAGGAAACATTATCTATCAAAAAAATTTCTTGTTAGAAGAGTAGTACAAATTTTGACTGATTAATCAATGCCATAAAGGAAATTGGAAATATTTGGTGAATATGTTTGAGAATATTTTTGATCGGAATTGTTGAGTCATGATCGGAACTATTGGATATGGAGTACTGCCTAGGCTTATAGACATAACTTAGGTAACTATATAGGATATTGGTGGATAATGTGTATAAAGTGATTAAAATCGAATTAGTATGAATTCTAGAGTCATGGAAATAAATGACATTTCGTTTTAAGTATCAAGACAAAAGATTGAGTTGGATACTATTAAACAAATTTAGCATTAGCAAAATGGTGATTTATTGAGATACTAGGTGGAAGAGTGGTTTATATGATAAGTTATGTCGATTATGTTGAGGAAATTAAGACAAATCAAGCTTGTGTCAGATTTTGGAATTGGGATCATGGGTGAGTTAAATAGATATGGGAACTTTAGTGCACTCTCAATGGATTTATTAAAATTGAATACAATTAAGTGATTTAGATATGGTAGAACCTGTTAAGTTAGAGTTATGATGCATGTAAGGAATGAATTTCTACGGAACTATTATGTGGCCATCAAGAAGCGATGGAATAGAATAAATTGAAGTAACTAGATATAGATTCAGGATGACTGTAATGGTAGTAGAACTCTGAATTAAATGGCACTTTTGAATAGTGAAAACCGTTTAAGGAGCAACCTCAAGACTTTGAAGTGGATAAAAATGGTCAAAATTATTATTCTTTTTGGGATTGAATTGAGAAAGCCTTAAATATTGATTTAGATTGGTGAGCCATCGGTTGGTTAACTGATAGTGATTTCCAAAGTGATAGAATTGTCTCTAAATATGAGATCTTACCATAGAATTTGGTCCAAGTATCTGGCAATGTAAAATTATTTGTGGTGCAATATTTAATAGGTGAGTAAAGATTGACTATCGTTGTCTTATATGTCAAAGAAATTAGACAATTAAGGTGTAGAAAGGTTAGAATGATGACTTAAAATTTAGAAAGCTAGAGTATTGATTTGCGATTTTGACTGAAAGTTGGGGGATTTTCGTAACTATTTCAAGCTCTTAGGAGTGAATTGAGTAAACTACTTTATGTAGTATTTATCAAAATTGTGTGACATGGTGAATTTTGAGGGCAAAATTCCTAAAAGGTGGGGAGAATTGTAACATCCTGAAAATTTAATACAGGATTAGGGAGTGTTTTAGGAAATAATAAATGGAGAAATTGGAAATTTAGGACTTTTTAGGAATTTTTGGTGATTTTTAGAATATTTTTGGGAGTTTTGAGTATTAAGCGCCCAAATAATCAAATAAGCAATTGAAGAATTTGAAATGTGAGGGAATGATGAAAGCAAAAATATTTTGAAGATTATGGAGATTGGGGGCTGGTTTAAGTGGTTTTAAGTTAAAAAGAGTACACTATGGTAAGTTTGGGCTACAAATTACATTAAACCTAACAATTTAACACAAACCAAACAAGCCCTTCTTCTTCTTCCTTATCTCCACTCACGCAGCCCCCCCCCTAAACTCAACCATTCGGCCCCTCCTCCTCCATCTCTCTCTATCTCACCATTTCTTCAACCAAACTCCTCAATCTTTCCATCCAAGGTTGCTAAATCTCGTGGGTTACTCAAAAATTAATGGGGTTTGTTCGATCTGTTCCTTTTTGTCTCGTTTTGCTCGTGTTCTCCGGCGCCTCCGGCGGCGGCGGGCAGTGGTCGACGGCGGATAAAGGTAACCTTTGTGTTTTCCTTAGCTTTCGCAAGCCATTCCTTCCCTTTCAACTTCTTTTCTTTAATTCTTCATTCTCCTCAAACCCCAGCTCGGCCAGCCACGTGAAAGATGTTCTCCGGCGAGTTCTGGACGGCGGCCGGCGTTGGAGAAGCTCCTCCCTGCATTCTTGAACTCCGTAAGCTTGTTCTTTGCCTCTGTGATGTTGATGTTTGGTTAAAGTTCCCTCTTTTAAAAGTTAGGGTTTTGTGAAAATTTGGGTTTTTGAGTTTGTCAAGCTATCATGAGGATAATTTAGTGGTTAATTGAAGTTTTATGAGGATATTTGATGTATCTTAGAGTTGGAAACTACTTTAGAATTTTTGGGAATATTTAGGTATTCTTTGAAGTTGGGGTTTTGATTATAATGACATTTGGGAATGTTAATGCTTTAATATGGACATTGAAACATTGAATTTGAGTATTTTTGAGAGCAATTGGATTTTCTAAAGGAGATTGAACATTTGGGAATTTTTGGTGATGAATGTGATTCTTTGAAGTTAGGGATTAGATATACTTGATTCCTTGGGAACTCTAAACAAGAATTTGTGGATATTAAAGTGGTTGAATGGAGATGTTTGGAATGTAATTAAGTTTTTGGTAGTTAGAAAATAGTTTGGGAATTTTGTAGACAATATTTAGACTCTTTGAAGTTGGGATTTGTTAATGAATGATGTTTTGAATGAATTGGTGGTAGTATAATAGTTTTTGAAGTGATTTAATAATTCTGGAAGGTTGGAATTGTTGGAATTGGTAGTTGGGAGGAAGTTTGATAATTAAAGTGTTGAATAAAGAGGAAATTGATTAGATAAAGATAGGTTGAAGTTTGGTGGAAGGTTTGTGAAGTTAAGAAGTTACTTTAAGTCATAAATTTGATATTAATATGGTGATTTGGTGGTTGGTGATCGTTTTGCAGGTTTTGAAAACCGTGATACCCTGTAGACGCTCCACTACCCCACTTCTGAGTCTCACAGTGAGTTAAGTTGTGATTACTGAGACATAGTTTTGTCTCACCCCATTCCCTTTATTATTTTTTTCAGGTGATCATGCTCAGAGAGGGAAGCAGAGAGGAAGGGAAAGGATCGGCCGGCCCACACGAGTAGGCCGGAGGTGATCTATAAGAAATATATATATTGCCATTTATTAGGCTGCATCAGCTTCCGCATTTGTTTGTATTATTGTGAATGTTTGATCTGTTGGATGATTGTATTAGCTGTTTTTGCTGGTTTGTTGTTTGGTAATTGATAGTTAAGGTGTAACTATGACAGATGTCATAGTTGTAGCTATGCTACGTATTCTGTTTGGTGTAATGGTTGTTTATGGAGAAAATGAGATATTGGTTTGATGAATAGGGTTATGATGCGAAAATAATCGTACAGGATTATTGGTACAAGATATTTGCCTGATAATGGAAAGGCAATCCCTATTTCAACTGCCTGTTAATGGAAAGGCAATACTTGTTTTCTTGATACATATGTAGCAGATGATTGTGGCTAAGAATAGTTGATTGTGCCTTGCGATGCTGACATGTTTAAATCAAATGTTTGTTTTTGATATAATCATTTGTACAGGTGTTTCGGAGTAACCATGTTCAGGAAATCCTTTTCCTAACATGGTTATATAAAATATTGACGTCGTGATTTCTTTATATAACCATGTTAGATGGGCCCCGCTCTGATATGGTTAACTTTTATGTAGCTTGCTTGATTTCTTTACTAACCATGTTAGGTGAATCCTTTACTAACATGGTTAAGGCATCTAATTTTGACTGATATCATTTTCTTTTTCTAACCATGTTAGCGGTATTTTTACTAACATGGTTAGTCTCTATTATTTTGAGTATGTGTTTTATTAAGTGGAAGTGAGTAGGTTAATATGGTGTTATTAGGAGGTATGTTTCATATTCAGCTAAAATTAATTTCATAAAACTCTTAAGTCACTCATATTAGAAGTTACTAAGAAATTATGTGTATGATGTGAGGAGAGACATGAGGAAGTAAGTGTCAAATACTCTGAGTGAGTGGGAGCAAAGAGTAAATGCTCCATTTATGCAGAAGTTCCTAGAAAGAAAGTCTTCTAAGAATTTCATGCATTAAATATAAGTGGGAGCTATTGGAAAGTGTGTTTCTAATAGTGGTATATGCTCTACCTAAGTGTGAGCTCTTGGAAATAAGTCTTTTAAGAGTTTCATACACTAAATCTAAATGGGAGTCAATGTCAATCTCTATCTAAGTGGGAGCTAATGATATTACTCTATTTAAGTGGGAGCTAATGACATAACTCTATCTAAGTGGGAGCTAATGACATTACTCTATCTAAGTGGGAGTTTTCAGAAATTTAGTTTTTCTGAGAGACCTAATTTGAGCATATTTTGGAAAGTACTTGTATATAAAATTCTTGATGGATAATAGTATTGTTATTGGAATCTGTGTGATGGGAGTTTTTAGACTCATTCTTCCGATCATGGACCCAATGATGTTATTATTATCTAATTAGGAATAATACAAGTACATGACATTGTATACTTCAATGTGCTACTTAATAAATAAGTTTTTGGTTCAAATCACAATGTGAATAGTCAAAACGAGGAGTGGGATATGATGATTTGAAATAATTAAGCCGAGAAGAGCTGCCAAGAACAACAACAACTTAACTCTAAACTTAAAGGGGGAAACATGATATCTGATATTGAGAGGTCTCATATAATTGGGTAGATGTTGTCATATCATTGACTAAGGGTCATGACAAAGTTAAATTTGAGAAGCTATCTCAATTTAACTCATAAAATAATATGGGACTAACATGATTTCTTGGAAAGAGAAACATGTTATAAATTATCCTATACAATGCAAATAGGATAGAAATCCAACAACTAATAATCTGACAAATGTGTATAAGAAAAATTTTTGTAAAATTTCCATTACACTAGTAGAAAATGTTGTCAATTAAGTTTAACACATAATTTGAGGCTCAACGCCTTGAATGAGAAAACATCTACACAAGATAACCAACAGTACAAGGAAATTAAACATAGTTGATTGTAAATTGTCAAATGAGCAATGAATTCAAATTGTTCATATTGACTCTCCTTCATTTAGGAGCAGCACATGAAAGTCAAATGAAATCAAAGTGAAATCTTTGTTACTTTGATAATTTATCAAAGTATATGATGTTTAATAATTGATGTCTTAAGGTATATAACCTCTTATGGCTAGCTTACAAGTAGAGGAAAGACATTCTCTACACTCTAAACCTAAATGAGATAAGGTAAGAGGTTCCATGAAATGGAATGTGAGAGCTAGTCTAACACTGACATAAAGGAGTTGTGAATAGGCTCTCATGCTCAGTGATCATGTCGTTGGGCTGCGCTCAGGAAAGTCTTAGGGCCTACCTCTGTAGAGATGCAGGCCTGGTAAACTTAGAGTTTAAGATTTTCCCATCCATATAGGTGGAAACCTGAGACACGTGTGGAGCCTTATAATTCCTGCACAATTTAATTTGCTGAATGATACGGTCATTCACAAGATGCTTTATGGATGAACATAAAAAAAATTACATCTTTATGTTAATTTTCTTTTCCATGAGTGGAATGGGAGGACTAGCCTAACATCATTTATTACCAAAATTAAACAAGAGACTTTATTTTGGTAATGATTTGAGGATTAAGGTAAAGGGCTTTGGAGCCTACAAATCCAAAATGTGTTTTTGAAAAACAACCTTAATTCTCCATGATATGATTTATGCATCATATTTATAAGTTCTAAATGACTTATCTTGATTTTCATGACCAAATCAACAATTTGTGATGTGTTTTTCCTTGAGGTTTCTTAATTTTTCGATATTTTTGGTAATCTTTAAATGTGTGCTTGTTTTACCACCGTAATTCAAGTGTTGACTTGATTACGTTATTCTTGATAAGGGCATGGAAATTGTACTATCATTTTGCAGTAATGATATGTTCATTACACAATAGGGAGATGTCCCAAAGTGGAATTGTCTTGTAGGTAAAACAATCAGAAAATTTTTTCAGTGAGAGATGATTGAAAGATTATTGTAATTCTTCCAATTAATACCTATGGTTCAATGAAGTGAGGGCATGACACGGTGCATAAAAGAGCTTTGTTGATGATTACTCACATAATTATCATTACTATATTTCACACATGTTTGAAGCTCAAGTGCTTTAGACGATGAGTGGATAAAGTTGCAAATAAAGTGCATATAGAATTTAAGAATTCTACGCATTAAGAGGGGTTTTTCATGACCTGTTTTGAAGAGCTCTATGAGAAAAGGGATATTTATTTATTTAAATGATCCCTCATCCTCTATCACTAGATGGAGTTGCCCAGATGCATAGTAAAATGCTATTAAATATGGTCAAGTATGTAATGTTTTGAGCTAACCCACCAAAAGTGAGTGGGAGATTGGTACCAAGCCCACCTTTGGTGGATTAGTACACATATGATAGATCAAATATTTTTTTTTCTCTTTATAAGAGATGCAAACATCATACTTAACCATGTGTCATCCATAGTGGTTACTTCCAAAGCCACATACAATGTGTATTTTCAACACAAGTCGGATTATAAGTTTCCGTGACCGTAAGCCAAAATGGTCTGTTACACGACCTCATGATCGTTGTAAGTGGGAGCTTATTATAATTACATTTTCATAAATAGAAATGAAAATGGATTTGTGTTTGAAAATAATTATAATGAACCATATTTATTGTGAATGAGTTTTTCAAATAATGAAGAAGCTCATCACATGGTATTTCACTATAATGAGACTTAGTGACAAGATAATACAAAACAAGTTTAAAGTCTTCCATTGCCCATGAAAGTGGGAGCTTGAGAGAGAGTTCAACTTTGAAAAGCGTTCTTAGTTTCTCTAGAGGAGGATAACAAAATTGTTTTGTACAAGATGCCTAACTTATTCCTAAGAAGGAATGGAAGAAAGCAATATAAAAGGACATTAAATCTTTGAGAAAGAATCAAGTCAGGATTTAAGTTCCAAAGATGCAGCTCAAGAATAATCCATTCTCTGTTGCAAAAGAGCTACAATATGGAAATTTCTTGAGTCATTCCAATGTGAATGAGTGTGATCTCATGGATACTTCAATGACTTCAAAAGTGAATTTGAGTCTTGACAAATATCCCTAAACTGAATAAACTTTGATATAAAATGGAAAAAGGTTTCCATGTGAATGTTGTTGGAAGTTTGATATACACAGTGGTGTACAAAATACCAGATATCTATTGTGGTAGAACTATGTAAGTGAAACTAGTTCAAGAATTGTGAGAGACATTTTATGACTCCACAAACATTGCTTATACTTTAAAAAGGGCATGCAATTGTGCACATTCAAAGTGCTTACTATGATAGCACACATGAATATATGGTCAAGGATGTCTAGAAGAACATCTTGATTTGAAATGAGATTTCAAATATAGTGCTAATGCATTATGCAAACACTATGACCATTGCTTATATAGAAGACCCTAAGTATTGTAGCATGAATATAATATGAAGATAAATGTATGAGATGTTGTAGCACATAAGGTTGTTGTTAAACAACATGTTCCTATGCAAATTCCCCTACATAAGCCTAAGGCCAAGGATGTACATGTGTGACATGTTAAGTCTTCTGGCATGCATAGGACTTGGAGTAAGAGATACTTCATTATGACTTTACATGTGTATGTGATAGTACACAATGTCTAATATGTTGTACAGATTGGTGAGGTCACTCCCTCACACGAGCGATCACCTTTGACACTCAGGGATAGTGTGCAAAGATAAGACAATGTGTTCACCAGCAGTTGTGATCATACTGATATGGTAGAGAAGAAACACAAACTTTATGTCGCCTCGAATTAAAAGTGCAGTAACATAAGGATCGAATTACGGAATCCACATCCGTAAACCTGTAGCCAGACAACAATTTCTTCAAAATTGATGTCTTACGAAGAGATAAGAGTTGAAGAATTTGGGTTTAAATACTATGTGTATTTATACTGAAGTCTGTATGGTATTAATAATTAAATCAAATCGATGTATGCTTTTAAGGAATAGAGTAACACCATAGCATGCGATTCATACTGCATGTGCTAAAGTTACCGAAAATAGGAAGCAAGTGAATGAATCCCTGTTTCACTGCTGTGTGAGTTCTAGAAAGTTTCTATACTTTCTTGATGTCCTTTGACTTTGACAATTTCATGGAAATATGTTTTAATGTCTGCTACCTTAGCAGATATGCTAAATGGTCATGAAAAATTTGATCTAAAAGCTTTATACTAGGAAAGCAGTTAATTCATATTGAAGTGATATTTGGGCGAAAGGAAGTTTTACCTGAGATACACACTTATGCTAGTGTCTGAGACCGGTCCATTATGATATTAGAATGCTAATTTCATAATTGTGGATACTGTGCATATGAGAAAGGCAATATGAGTTTTTACTATGACTCAAAAGGGATTAGATTAGTCATGAGAAAGTGTATTTGAATTGTGTAAAACTGGGATATCTGAGGCACTATATTAATATGATCATGCTGCACTTCAGGGTTGTTCTTGTGCTGATCTCTGTACAAGAGGTTTCTAGTACAAGACGCCTAACAGAAGACGTCGTGCCCACGCGGTTACGACAGAGCATTTAGTATGAAAGAAGATGGAGGAGAAAGAGATTTGACCCATAACATCTAACCCACCAAGTGTGAGTGGGAGATGTAGGAAAATACCTAGTCCACACTTGGTGGATTAGGGCCCAAATCTAGGCCCAATAAGAATTGGGGCAAATATGTGAATAGGGAAAACTATGGGTTCAAGTGATTATTTTTCCCAAACTGAATATAACTTCCACTATGAAGAAAGTTATAAATATGGGAGTACTCTGTAGAATAAAAAGTACGTTCAAAACAGAATCTCTAGAAAAAGTGATCATCCTCCCTTCTCTCTTCTCTCTAACTCTATCAAATGTTTCTGTTGTATATCGTAATTGGATCCCGGAATGGTGGTCTCAATTTCGCATGGGTACTTGAAGAATCCTACGGACTCCAGGTACGCCCGAAACCCAACAAGGAATTTAATTGATTCAGTGGTCATCTCATCACCTTCTCGTCACTACAAATATACACAAATAAATAAGCACATGCATACTATATTCTTCTTTCACGCTCACCATGGATGTTTGGTTATCGATGGATGAAAGCAAAATACATTGAATGGACAAGATTTTCATTGATACACGATTCTGATTTCTGCACTAAATGGAGCTGTGTCGTTTTGAGTGATGAGATGTTGCTTTTTCATGATGCTGATGAGCCTGGAATTAGAACACCATGAGCTGGAGAGTACAAAGGTGCCATGTAAGCATTTTTAGTGAACTAACATTTGGATGTTAGGTCTAATTAATGGAGAGTCAAAATTGCCCCCTTTTTAAGCTTTCATCAGGGCATATTTGGTTCCTAACAAACATCTAGGTGTCCAGCAACCCAACCTGAAAACTTCAGGGTAAAAATGCCCTCTAAATCCTATAGTTTTTGGGGTAAAGAAATAAACATGTGTTCCACATTTGGTTAAATACACATGTGTATTTAGTGTTGGCCTGTTGGGTGACCCTTGGAGTAAAACACATGTGTACTTTTATCCAAAACTAATGGTATTGGATCCCTTACAATTAAACACGTATATTTTTTACTCTAAACCAAAATAGTTCTCATTGCAATTATTTTCAACATGATTTCTATTTTGTCTTACAAGATGAATGTTGATATCAATCGAGTCAAGTTAAAAAAAACTAGATTTAAATTTGTTTGAAATAAAAATCTATAAAATATCATATAATTTAAAAGTAATTCATATATATATATATATATATATATATATATATATATATATATATATATATTAGAGTGACAATATAAACATCTTTATTCTTAACTTATATTTTTTATTGAATTACAATTATTTTTTTAGTTACTAACTAATACTACTAACTATTTATTGCGAATAGTTGCACCCCTACATTCTCTTTCTTCCACTTTGTTAGTTTCTTCACACAATCCCCATACTTCTCTTTCTTGCGGCAATTCAGGGGTTTACATCACCATTTCTCCATCTACAATTCACATCCCAAAATCCCTGGTTTGATTTTCAAGTTCATGTTCTTCTCTTTGAATTTTATTTCACTTAAATCTCATAGTTTTCTTGATCTTTTTTCACCCAAATCTTGATTTTTGATTAAAGTAATTTCAATTTTTTTGAACTTTTAATCTTCCAATTTCAGTTTTTGCATAACTGGAAGATTTTTTTGTTTCTGAAAATAACCTTAATATATATATATATATATATATATATATATATATATATATATATATATATATATATATATATATATATATATATATATATATATATATATATATATATATTCTCGTTCTTATTTTTCTTTTTTGATAAGACTTATTTTTCTTTTGAGAGTTTTACTCAAGTTAGTTTCACTTTCCTATTTTCAAACTATTCATTATCTTTCCAAAAAAAATCAAAATCGATTCCAGAAAAGGGTATTTCTAGAATTCAGTTGTAAAACTTCTGATTATTCTCAACATCAACTTCAACCATCACTTCCATGTCTCCCCTTTTTCACATTTTATTCTATTAATTTTGCGTTCAGTTTTTTCTGAACCGATTGATAAACGAGACTTCTTTTTTGATCAGAAATTGATTAGAAAAGTGATTGAGCACAGGTTACGATATGAGACTAGTATATCAAAGAATCAATTTGGTTTTATGTCAGCTAGGTCAACTACAGAAGCAATTTATCTACTTAGGGGTTTAATGGAAATATATTGAAGTAAAAGAAAGGATCTACATATGATTTTTATCGATATGGAAAAACATATGATTGTGTGCCAAGAGAATTACTTTGGAAAGTTTTGGAAAAGGAAGAGGTTCGAGTTGAGTACATTTAGAGTCATTCAAGATATGTATGAGGAGGTAATGGCCAGTGTTAGAACACCTGGAGGAGAAATAAATAACTTCCCAATAAAAATTGGATTGCATCAAGGTTCGGTATTGAGTGCATATTTGTTCAATGTAACATCCTGAAAATTTATTACATGATTAGAAAAGGTTTTTAGTAAAAATCATTATGAAATTTGGAATTTTTAGGAATTTTTGGGGATTTTTGGATATTTTAGGAAGTATTGGGGAAATAAGTGTCTAAATAATTAATTAAACAATTGATGAAATAGAGAAATGAGGGTATGGTGAAATCCAAAATATTTTGAAGGTTAAGGAAATTGGAGGTTTGATTTAGTGGATTTTAATTAAAGGAGGGTATTCTGGTAATTTAATCCCAAACATTTGTACACCACACATACAAAACACTCAAGCCAAACACTCCCTTCCCTTTCCTTTCTTATGTCTTGGCCGATACACCCCTCCTCCTTATCACTTCCATTTTCTCAAATCAAACCCACACACACACATACATTCGGCCTCTCACCATCACCATCATCACCAAATCCTTCTCCTTCTTCATGCTTAATCGCGTTCTTCTTCCTTCCCTCTCTAGCTTCACCATCATCGACCTCACCATCATCCTCACTTCCTTCGTTTTCTTCACGTCTTAGCAGCGGAGGCCGGCGAGCTCGAACGGCGATGAAAGGCAGCGGACGACGGCAGGACAGTAAGGTTCGACCATTTTTGTTGTTGTTGTTGATTCTTCTAGTTATTTTCCTCTCCAACTTCGTTTCCCTCACTCCTCCTCTTCGTTTCCCTTCGATCTCCGGCAGTATAGGCGGTTTCCGGCGACGGCGAACTCCGGCGAGTCATGGAGGACCAAAAATCGAGTTCAAGTAACTTCTTTTCTTTCATTCCTGCACTCGTTTTTCGTTTTTGCTGAGGTATATGAGAGGAATCCGAAAATGGGTTTTGGGATTTGGGTTCCATAAACAAATTTATATGAAGCTAAGGTTTGGTTGAGATTTGTTTGCTTTATAAATCTTGTATTTTTCTTCCTTTGTTGCTGTTTGAGCGCACCTTGATGTGTGTCTGTACATGTAGTGCTCTGTTTTGTGCATTAGGGAGTCATACTTCAATCTAAAGAGTTAATGATTTCATTTGATGTTGAGTGCATTCAAGGTGTTTGTGAAAAAGTCTAAGAGAAGCTGGATTTGTTGGGAACTTTGTTATTACTCGGTAGCCTTGGTTTATGTTTAAAATCTAATAAGATGTGATTATGGTGTACGTATGAAGTATGTGTTTTTTTTTAATATATTTGAATATTTGTTTGGGTGCTCTCTATGGTTGAATATTATGTAAAGTACTTCACTTCCTTAGGATGCCAAATTCTGTTATGTTTAGTTAGGCTGGGAGAATGAAGTATTTATTTGTATTCAAATGGACTAAAGCTGATTTTTAGAGTTGGTTATCTTGGTTAGTTGTTTGAGTGGTCCTCTGACCTGAAATTCTCCTTTGCTTTTGTTATGATTTGTCAGGAATTTTATGTGTTTTGGTAACTTTTAGGATTTTTTTATGCTCCCTTTGTTTGGTCTATGTTCAAGGAAATAGAAGGGGGAAATAGAAGGGGGCTTGGAGTAAATTATATGTTAATTAAAAGAAGTTAGAACAAGTGGGTGGATTTGTAGGTTACTTATGCTGCTGAGATTGTTGTGTATGGGAATTATGCTAAATTTCTCATGATTTTTAAATTGGGATGAAGTGTAGTAGATAGCGTACATGCTTTTGCAGTCGTTTTGTTTTTCTGTATTATTTCAAATAGAATTGAGAATGAAGAGGATTCAAAGAGGTAAATGTATTTTAGAAAGGGGGACAATAACTAATGACACGTGTGTGTGATGTGGTGTGTGCGCAATGGTGTATTTATATGTGAATGTTTTGATTGAAATGGGCATGGGTTAATAAGTGTGGTTGCTACATTGTAAATGCATAAGGATATTGTATTTCATTTGTGGTTGCTGATTTGTTTAATATAGGACAACAAAGTAAAGGAAGGAAAAATTAATTACTAGTATGGTGACATTAAAATCTAATGTTATGAAATAGAGTTCTTAGGAGTTTTATAGAGGAATATTACTCCTCCTTCAACATAGGTGTGTGTATTCGGTTAATTCTTTATTTTATAAAGAATGAAGATGGATTTCTATGGAATTAATTGGATTTTTATATTAAAAATTACACAAGGTTATTGTTTGATCCAAAATATAAGACAAGTGGGAAATATTCTGTTTCTTCTCTTTATGGTTTCATGTGTTAGATAAGATAGTTAAAATGAATTAAATTGAGGCCTTGGATTGGATTTTTACTTAATGTGCTATTAAGGTCTTCCTCATTAGTGGATTGATTGTGAAGATAAGAACTTTGAATATAAATCATTGTGTGGATGGCTTGGTGTGCTTTCTTTGTTAGTTCTTGAGTGGGGTATTAGTAATGAATTGGTTCTTTTTAATGATGAACTTGATGTTTAAGTTAGATTGGAATAAACAATGACAATGAAGAAGTTTTGAGAACTAACCTTATCCAAAACATAATTATATGTAATGAATTTTATAAAAAGTCCTCTTGAGTGGACATTTGATTATATCCATGTGTGTGTGGTTTTAGTTTGTGTAAATTAAGTTGATTTTGATGGATTGATCGTTTGGTTGTTAGCCTTATTGGATCGAGAAATATTTGAAATGTGCTTTTTAAGGATTCTTGAGATGTTAAGATGTGAATAATCAAAATGATTTTGTAAGGGTTAAATTAAAAAGAGGGAAAATGGGTAGTAACATTAGAACCGAGAGAGACGTGCTATTTATTATACAGATTTAAGTATAGTTGTTTACCTTCATTATTACTTTTATGTAATAATAGGTGAATCTACTAAGGAATGAATGGTAAGGAAGAGCAACTGCGTGTTAAAGGGCGACAGGTAATCACACTTAACCTTGCTATAACATTGAGGGTGACGTTAGTTAGGGATTTTGTAAAATCCCTTCTCACCCTCTATATATTATCTTTAAAAGGGTATTTTTATACAAAACAGGCTATCGGGTGCCTTTTAAACACGATTAATTTCATATAAAGAAATTTGAAACTCTGTATATCTATTATCCTGTTTGGTGGTGGTTATTGAATTGGAATGGTGTGAAAAGTTTATGATTATAGTGTTAAGATAGTTATTTGAGGGATTTATATAGTTTCTATCAAGGATAGTGATAGTAGGTTGTGGGAAAGAGTTTAGTTGTTGTGAAGGAGATAGTGAATGAAATTGAGATATTCAAGGATATTTGTGATTGAGATATGAAATGATGTGGATGAGATATTAAAAGGAATATGTGAGCATTGCATGACACTGAATTTCGTGTACCATCGCGCGATGATAACTGTCAATTGGCCAATCGACAGTTATTTGTACTGATGATCCTTTTCGGATTGATTAGACCGGGGATCATAGGTCAACTTATTGAGAGAAAGTGACCTACGGTTGTTTGGCATTAAAGAGTCCAACCGTTCCCGTTCTGCAATGGAAACAGAATTGGGGTTCTCTCTCTGGGGATTGCTAGGGAGGGAAATTGCCCCCTCATTATAGAGAGGGGCACAGTGTCAAATCATATAGTGAAGATTGGATGCTGGAGATGAATGCCCCTTGATGGCACAATGCATCTATAGGTGAGTGTGAGAGTTGGCGTAGTAGTACTGATGGATTGGAGATAGAGATGTTGACGTTATTGTTTGGAATTGATAGAGAAATGTGAATGATTTATGGAGAGAAAATCTGGAATATATGTATTATTAATTTTTAAATTGTGGTACCCTTTAGACGCCCTCACTACCGCACATCTCACTGTTATAGTGAGTTAAGCGGTGATTACTGGGACAAAATTTGTCTCATCCCACGATTACTGACATTTTTGCAGGTATTCATGCACAGACGCGAGCATCAGGAAAGGGAATTAGGTAGTAGAAGTTATATAGTTTATTTACAATTGTATATTGCCAATTTGTATAGGCCTGCATCTGCTTCCGCATGTATACATATTTATTTATTGTTTAATACCAATTAGTTTTGTTTAATAACCATGTTAGGCAAATCCTATCTAACATGGTTAGCAATAAATTATCCATGATAGCAGGTGTGTTGTATTAGTTTATTCTTTTCTATCATGGATAATATTTTAATCATTAGGATATTCTTTTTCTAACTATGATAGAGATATTAATATTATTGAAATTCCTTTTTCTATCATAGTTAGTAAAGAGATTATTGAATTAAAAGAGATGTCACAGGTTAATTAGGGAATTAGTAACAATATTTTACAACTTGGTTATCAGTATTTGGTATACGATAACCCTGGACTGTGCTGCATTGCATGTAGATTGGCAATATACATTCTTAGTATTCCCTTCCTTTCGTGCATGAATATCTGCCATTTTGAGAGGAATATCACTCATCCCGTGGTGGGGAGAGAGTGATAAGTGCAATTGAATAGGTAATGTGGAGAGATTGAGAAGAATATAGAAAGAATAATGAAATAAACAAAGATACTAATAAGAATTTAGGAAGAATAACGAAATAAGGATGATTCTCTGGGGTCTTGATTATGGTTATGTGCTAGCCATAATCCTAGTCAAGGCATCATGAGATACCTTATTGGGTTAAGAGATTAAGGAAAATTTGAAAATAATAATTAGTAATGAATATAATGTCAATAAGAATTGTTGACCTTGTATTGTAGTTGTTTAGCAATTTTTGAATTGTTTGGTTAGTTGATGAATTAACTTGTTTTGTTTGATTGTTTCAATTGAAATTCGACTAAAATTGTTATTTTGTTATTATTTGTGTATGTTAATGTCCAAATTAGTTGTATTAGTTGCTTTATTCTGTTGATAGGTGATTAATTTGTTAACTGATGATCAAGTTATTCTATCCAAGTGATTTCAATTAAATTCTTATTATAACTTTTATTGATTTTATTTTTCTTCTTCTATGTTTCGATTATCTTTCAATTAGTAATGGTTGGAGATTCCATCATCATGGGTAGTAAGGATTGTTGCCCATTTATATTAAGCGGCTGGAGGCTTCCTCACTAAATTTAGTGACTGGAAGCAGCCCCCTTGATTATAGATGTTGGTAGCCCTTACTACTTCATGAGTGGATGTTTCCCATCATTATTAAGCGAAATAACGGTAAGTTGTTTGTTTAAAATTGATTATTGTTTTAATTGAAAAGGTTTTGCAAATTGATATTATGTGATTGAAAAAGTTCTGGTTGATAATTGTTGGTAAGCTTGTTATCATTTGGTTTTTGTGAAATTCATCTTGGGTGTTAGATGTCATAGATTATGTTTTAAGACCGATAAAACAATGGATATTGTCTTTACCTTTATGATTTATGTTATTGATACTCATCTATATGAAGTAAGAAGTATTAGTCATATGTAGATATTAAGTTATTTCTGATTATTTGGTTGAAAATCTGATTGTAGTTAATTGTTACTCACAATCCGTTTTGTTAGGAATAATGATGATGGCGCGATATGTACTATTATGCTTGTATGTTTAGGCTTGGGTTGATTCTATTGTATAATTGCTTGTGTTTGTTAGGTTCATGGGAAAGAATATATGATATTAGAATTGAATGAGTATAATCCCTTCACATGTTTTACCTATGATTATGAAGTCGTGTTTTTGTGTTGGTTGGAATTAAGTTTGATTGAGGGAGACATATGATCTTTGTAATCGTAATAATGGACCTTTGTGGATCTTTCTTTGGGGTGTGATTTCGGGCTAGTGTTTCATGGCCGACTGGATTGAAATATATAGGAGATCCTTACATATGCTCTACTTGGTAAATAAACTAGGATTGTTTTTTTTTTTGTGAAATTTGATTCTTTGGTATGAAATCTTTATCAAGAAACTCAAAATTATAAAAATCATTTTTGCAATGAAGATATATGCTTAAGCAATGGGATTGAATTTTGATATATGAATGTGAAAATCAAGTGTTCAATTGTTTTATCATGTATTACCATTCCAAAATATTAGTGTCATGGTTTCCAAGAAGGTTTTCATGATCTTCATGTGTATTAAAATAGTGTGGCATATTGATTTCCTAAAGTTCGTATTTTATTAGCCCACGACAAATTTAATCAAGTTAGCACGATTGCTGGTTTTTGAACTTTTATGACTTCATATTGCTGGTCACGTTGCTTGTCTAAGTTGTTGGTGTGGATTTTTGCAATTCTGGCTTGTAAATCAGATTGCTGATATTTTCATATTAGATTTACATTAGTGTAAGCGTGAAATTGGTTTGAATGACACGTTAATGATTGATAAGTTACCCATTTATAGCAGATTGTCATTGATTGATCTGATTATGAGAATTACTTGCTCTTAGTTTTCTATGACTTGAGCAAATTCAGATTTTTGTTTGAATCATGTCTAATCTGAAAATTTTAAGACAGTTTTGGGATTCATGGGAATCTGATTTTACGTCATTTTGTTGTGGTGGTCGTCTGTTTGGAAATGTAATTGATGTAGATAAACTATATACTTCCTTTCTCATTTGTACTCAATTCGGCTTATAAAGAGGCATGAAGAGATCAGATTTGCATATGGGGATTTGAAATGAAATGTTGGTTTCCTTATGCTTTGAGATTTGCTGTTAGAAATGTGTATGAAAAATGTGAGATTTGCTTTGAATAATTCCTCTAAGGTTGACATTAAATTAAATAAATTGATTGGATACAATAAAAAAATTGCATTAAACTTGCTATGCATATTGGATCTAATTGTGTATAAGATCCATGCATCAGCTATTGCTTTGATTGGTCAGGTGTTTGCAGTGAAGATTGTCTTGCTATTGTTGGTGCATTGTGATTTTTGGATGGACTGATTCATTAATATGCAAATATAACAGAAATAATTGTGATTTTGATTAGAGTTTTAGTTATATTTCTAGATTTCCTTGCGTAGTGCTTATAGCCTTGCTCAAAGGTTATATACATTCAAGTCAATCTGACTTGATTTCACCTCTTTTCAATCTCTAAAGGAACTTGAGAATTGGTGTTAATATTCGTAATCTCACATTTATCCTAAGATAACATCTCTCCTACCTCTCACTTGTCTACTTTTCTAGAAATTTTGATCAAGAACTTTAATTAGAATGTTCAAATTCTTCTAAATCCTTGAAATCATCTCTATGGTGTCACATGGATTACATTTATGACAATGAATCCTCAGTACCAAAGACTTCAATATTCTCAAATTTATATTCAAATTCCTCTTTCTCTTACTCAAACTAGGATTATCTGTTGAAGAAATCGTCCATTTCTTTGTGTCTAATGATAATTTCTACTAATTTCGAGGACGAAATTATTTAAGGGGGTTAGAATTGTAACATCCTGAAAATTTATTACATGATTAGAAAAGGTTTTTAGTAAAAATCATTATGAAATTTGGAATTTTTAGGAATTTTTGGGGATTTTTGGATATTTTAGGAAGTATTGGGGAAATAAGTGTCTAAATAATTAATTAAACAATTGATGAAATAGAGAAATGAGGGTATGGTGAAATCTAAAATATTTTGAAGGTTAAGGAAATTGGAGGTTTGATTTAGTGGATTTTAATTAAAGGAGGGTATTCTGGTAATTTAATCTCAAACATTTGTACACCACACATACAAAACACTCAAGTCAAACACTCCCTTCCCTTTCCTTTCTTATGTCTTGGCCGATACACCCCTCCTCCTTATCACTTCCATTTTCTCAAATCAAACCCACACACACACATACATTCGGCCTCTCACCATCACCATCATCACCAAATCCTTCTCCTTCTTCATGCTTAATCGCGTTCTTCTTCCTTCCCTCTCTAGCTTCACCATCATCGACCTCACCATCATCCTCACTTCCTTCGTTTTCTTCACGTCTTAGCAGCGGCGGCCGGCGAGCTCGAACGGCGATGAAAGGCAGCGGACGACGGCAGGACAGTAAGGTTCGACCATTTTTGTTGTTGTTGTTGGTTCTTCTAGTTATTTTCCTCTCCAACTTCGTTTCCCTCACTCCTCCTCTTCGTTTCCCTTCGATCTCCGGCAGTATAGGCGGTTTCCGGCGACGGCGAACTCCGGCGAGTCATGGAGGACCAAAAATCGAGTTCAAGTAACTTCTTTTCTTTCATTCCTGCACTCGTTTTTCGTTTTTGCTGAGGTATATGAGAGGAATCCGAAAATGGGTTTTGGGATTTGGGTTCCATAAACAAATTTATATGAAGCTAAGGTTTGGTTGAGATTTGTTTGCTTTATAAATCTTGTATTTTTCTTCCTTTGTTGCTGTTTGAGCGCACCTTGATGTGTGTCTGTACATGTAGTGCTCTGTTTTGTGCATTAGGGAGTCATACTTCAATCTAAAGAGTTAATGATTTCATTTGATGTTGAGTGCATTCAAGGTGTTTGTGAAAAAGTCTAAGAGAAGCTGGATTTGTTGGGAACTTTGTTATTACTTGGTAGCCTTGGTTTATGTTTAAAATCTAATAAGATGTGATTATGGTGTACGTATGAAGTATGTGTTTTTTTTTTAATATATTTGAATATTTGTTTGGGTGCTCTGTATGGTTGAATATTATGTAAAGTACTTCACTTCCTTAGGATGCCAAATTCTGTTATGTTTAGTTAGGCTGGGAGAATGAAGTATTTATTTGTATTCAAATGGACTAAAGCTGATTTTTAGAGTTGGTTATCTTGGTTAGCTGTTTGAGTGGTCCTCTGACCTGAAATTCTCCTTTGCTTTTGTTATGATTTGTCAGGAATTTTATGTGTTTTGGTAACTTTTAGGATTTTTTTATGCTCCCTTTGTTTGGTCTGTGTTCAAGGAAATAGAAGGGGGAAATAGAAGGGGGCTTGGAGTAAATTATATGTTAATTAAAAGAAGTTAGAACAAGTGGGTGGATTTGTAGGTTACTTATGCTGCTGAGATTGTTGTGTATGGGCATTATGCTAAATTTCTCATGATTTTTAAATTGGGATGAAGTGTAGTAGATAGCGTACATGCTTTTGCAGTCGTTTTGTTTTTCTGTATTATTTCAAACAGAATTGAGAATGAAGAGGATTCAAAGAGGTAAATGTATTTTAGAAAGGGGGACAATAACTAATGACACGTGTGTGTGATGTGGTGTGTGCGCAATGGTGTATTTATATGTGAATGTTTTGATTGAAATGGGCATGGGTTAATAAGTGTGGTTGCTACATTGTAAATGCATAAGGATATTGTATTTCATTTGTGGTTGCTGATTTGTTTAATATAGGACAACAAAGTAAAGGAAGGAAAAATTAATTACTAGTATGGTGACATTAAAATCTAATGTTATGAAATAGAGTTCTTAGGAGTTTTATAGAGGAATATTACTCCTCCTTCAACATAGGTGTGTGTATTCGGTTAATTCTTTATTTTATAAAGAATGAAGATGGATTTCTATGGAATTAATTGGATTTTTATATTAAAAATTACACAAGGTTATTGTTTGATCCAAATATAAGACAAGTGGGAAATATTCTGTTTCTTCTCTTTATGGTTTCATGTGTTAGATAAGAAAGTTAAAATGAATTAAATTGAGGCCTTGGATTGGATTTTTACTTAATGTGCTATTAAGGTCTTCCTCATTAGTGGATTGATTGTGAAGATAAGAATTTTGAATATAAATCATTGTGTGGATGGCTTGGTGTGCTTTCTTTGTTAGTTCTTGAGTGGGGTATTAGTAATGAATTGGTTCTTTTTAATGATGAACTTGATGTTTAAGTTAGATTGGAATAAACAATGACAATGAAGAAGTTTTGAGAACTAACCTTATCCAAAACATAATTATATGTAATGAATTTTATAAAAAGTCCTCTTGAGTGGACATTTGATTATATCCATGTGTGTGTGGTTTTAGTTTGTGTAAATTAAGTTGATTTTGATGGATTGATCGTTTGGTTGTTAGCCTTATTGGATCGAGAAATATTTGAAATGTGCTTTTTAAGGATTCTTGAGATGTTAAGATGTGAATAATCAAAATGATTTTGTAAGGGTTAAATTAAAAAGAGGGAAAATGGGTAGTAACATTAGAACCGAGAGAGACGTGCTATTTATTATACAGATTTAAGTATAGTTGTTTACCTTCATTATTACTTTTATGTAATAATAGGTGAATCTACTAAGGAATGAATGGTAAGGAAGAGCAACTGCGTGTTAAAGGGCGACAGGTAATCACACTTAACCTTGCTATAACATTGAGGGTGACGTTAGTTAGGGATTTTGTAAAATCCCTTCTCACCCTCTATATATTATCTTTAAAAGGGTATTTTTATACAAAACAGGCTATCGGGTGCCTTTTAAACACGATTAATTTCATATAAAGAAATTTGAAACTCTGTATATCTATTATCCTGTTTGGTGGTGGTTATTGAATTGGAATGGTGTGAAAAGTTTATGATTATAGTGTTAAGATAGTTATTTGAGGGATTTATATAGTTGCTATCAAGGATAGTGATAGTAGGTTGTGGGAAAGAGTTTAGTTGTTGTGAAGGAGATAGTGAATGAAATTGAGATATTCAAGGATATTTGTGATTGAGATATGAAATGCTGTGGATGAGATATTAAAAGGAATATGTGAGCATTGCATGACACTGAATTTCGTGTACCATCGCGCGATGATAACTGTCAATTGGCCAATCGACAGTTATTTGTACTGATGATCCTTTTCGGATTGATTAGACCGGGGATCATAGGTCAACTTATTGAGAGAAAGTGACCTACGGTTGTTTGGCATTGAAGAGTCCAACCATTCCCGTTCTGCAATGGAAACAGAATTGGGGTTCTCTCTCTGGGGATTGCTAGGGAGGGAAATTGCCCCCTCATTATAGAGAGGGTCACAGTGTCAAATCATATAGTGAAGATTGGATGCTGGAGATGAATGCCCCTTGATGGCACAATGCATCTATAGGTGAGTGTGAGAGTTGGCGTAGTAGTACTGATGGATTGGAGATAGAGATGTTGACGTTATTGTTTGGAAAGTGATAGAGAAATGTGAATGATTTATGGAGAGAAAATCTAGAATATATGTATTATTAATTTTTAAACTGTGGTACCCTTTAGACGCCCTCACTACCGCACATCTCACTGTTATAGTGAGTTAAGCGGTGATTACTGGGACAAAATTTGTCTCATCCCACGATTACTGACATTTTTGCAGGTATTCATGCACAGACGGAAGCATCAGGAAAGGGAATTAGGTAGTAGAAGTTATATAGTTTATTTAGAATTGTATATTGCCAATTTGTATAGGCCTGCATCTGCTTCCGCATGTATACATATTTATTTATTGTTTAATACCAATTAGTTTTGTTTAATAACCATGTTAGGCAAATCCTATCTAACATGGTTAGCAATAAATTATCCATGATAGCAGTTGTGTTGTATTAGTTTATTCTTTTCTATCATGGATAATATTTTAATCATTAGGATATTCTTTTTCTAACTATGATAGAGATATTAATATTATTGAAATTCCTTTTTCTATCATAGTTAGTAAAGAGATTATTGAATTAAAAGAGATGTCACAGGTTAATTAGGGAATTAGTAACAATATTTTACATTCAACCTAATTTTGGATGTCCTGACTGCAAATATAGAAGAAGAAATTCCTGAATGCATGCTTTTTGCTGATGACATAGTCCTTTTAGGGGACTCAAAAGAGGAAGTTAATCGGAAAGTAGAGTTATGGAGGAGGACACTTGAGTTGAAAGACTTTCGATTAAGTAGGGGCAAAACAAAATATATGCACAGTATTTTTGGTAATAGACAAACTCTTGAGGATATAGATTTTACATTGGGAGACCATGCTATAAAACAGCTGGACAAATTTAAATATTTGGGATCAATTATACAACAAGATTGTAAAGTTGATGGTGATGTTAATAATAGAATTCAAGCTGGTTAAATCAAATGGAGAAAAACTACTAGAGTTATATTTGACCGTAAAGTTTAAGATAAGGTAAAAGGGAAGTTCTACTGGATAGCCATTAGATTAGCAATGTTATATGGTAGTGAATGTTGGGTTATTAAAAGACAACATGAACATAAGATGAAGGTGGCAGAGATGGGAATGTTGAGATGAATGTGTGGTCATACAATAAAAGATAGGATCCACAATGAGTATATTCGAGAAAGAGTTGGGGGTGAAATGCGTGGCTGTCACCCAAGAGGGGGGGGTGAATTGGGTGGCAGAATAAAAATTAAAATTCTCTTTTGAAAACTGACTGCTTGTGCTTGATGAGAGTGACAATGTATTACCCCAAGAACAAGTAAGTATCTAGTGGTGTGGTGCTTGATGAGTAGATTAAACAAACAGAATAAGCACACACAAATTTATCCTGGTTCGGTCACTTCCAGACCTACATCCAGTCCCCAGGCTCCACCTGAGATTTTCAATCCACTAAACTTCTTGTTTGAACCAGGCACAAGAAAGCCTTTACACTTTAGGTTTTACGAGCACGGGTTCACCTAACGACCCATAGGTTTTGCAACGGGCTCACCTGCTAACCTTTACAACTACAGGTTTTACAACGGGATCACCTGCAACCTTTCAACCACAAGTTTTGCGGGCTAACTTGCAACCTATGGAGATTTAGAAAACCTCTAAATGCTCCCCCTCACTTTTGTAAAATAATAATTCTGTTCTTCAAGCACAAGCTTTAGAACAGCCTCTATCAATTAGAGGATTTGATAATATGTTCACTCTATGAACTGATTGTGATAAACACTTAAGTACAAATGATTCTCTCTAAGAATAGATGATGTTCCTCACTTAAGTACAAATGAATTACTCTCTAAGAATGTTACAAATCTAAGATCAAAGAGTAGGAGATGAGAGGAATGTATAAATACAATATCTCAGACAATAGGCTCTGTTCATCCAACCTCTCTTCTGAATGTAGATGTTCCTTTTATACTCGGCCTCAAAGCATTCAGGCTTGGGCGGCAGATAGAATATGTCCGTTTGAATATAGCCGTTAATCCCAGGTTACCGTTGAGAGGTACATCTTCATTAATGCTTAGCAGGGTTGACTTGCTTTATCTCTGACATTACCGTTTGATGGGGATTCTGAGACAGAGGAAGGACACGTAACTTCACCAAACGTTTCATCTTCCTCCACAGTAAGTTGTGCCCCCCCTCTGACAGTGTGAAGAGACACGTGTCAAAAAGGTGCGCCGTTCCAATTAAATGTTTACGTTTTCCCATGAACAAGCGCATGTTTTCAATGTAGAGTCATTATGTACATTACATCCGTTGTGACATTGCATAAATAGGCAGCAGTCTTCATTTTTCCACTTCTCACACAAACCACACCTAAAATTCTCTGAGAGCATTCATAGTGTTCATCACCACATTCATCGTGTTCATCCTGTTCTTCATCATCTTCTTCTTCTTCTTCTGCATTTCTGCGCATTTCATCTCATTCATTTCATTTAAACCCTAAACCCACACAAAATGGCCGGATCACATGAATCAAACCCCAACATTGAGTTTGCCACTGCCTCCAAGAAGTCAAAAACTGGGAAATCTGGGCATCATAAATCTGGGAAATCTGGGCAACAGCATGACAATCTGGGATTTCTGGGAAAAAGAGTAAGAAGAGAGTCCAGTTTAGCGAAGAGCCTTCATCCAAACGCCAGCGAGTTGAGGATGATCCTTCTGTGTACAAGGATGGGCCACTGGAAGCAATTTCTTCGAAGTTTGAGAACACAAAACCCTATTTCAGAAATGGGATGTTCATTGATTTGAAGAAAATTGAAGAACTGGGCTTTGGCCATTTGAAGGAACATCTCCAGAAGTACATGTGCTGGCTGGGGATCAACAAAGAGTACAACGTCAACGTCCTCAGGGTGTTCTACCTGTCGCTCACAGCAAAGGCTAAGTACAAGACAGTGAATGGGAAAGAGACCATTGGCCGAGTTGATTTCAAGGCCACAGTAAGGGGGAGGAAACTCAAGTTCTCATGGAGAAATATTAACCGCCTGCTCGGGGTCACAGAAGAGGTTATGAACCAATGGATCTACGCTGATAAGCTGAGCCAAGAGGACCTTGAGATAGTGTATGAGACCAAGGGGAAGAAGGTCTCTGCTATGCCTGACTCCAAGCGGGTACTCCAATATGTCTATTCCCGCTTGATGACCAACAAGGGGGGGAACTTTAATGAATTCACTCAGTTAGACAACCCCTGGCTCCCCAGGTTCCTCACCATGGAGCCCATCATCCTGGGGCAACTGATCAGCCTGGAACTACACAGGTGGTGTGAAGCCAAAGACAAGAAGCCTGGCTATCTTCCCTACCCACAAGTCATCGCGTTCCTCCTGGAGAAACTCATGATCAAATCCACTGAGGAAGCTGACAATGTCCAGTGCCTGCCCATAGGATCGATGAATTTGGGGAAGATGGGCATCAAGTATGACAAGCCAGCAAGGGCCACTCGGTCTGGATCTCAGGCTGGGAGTGCCTCGCATACAACCGCTCCCTCTGCGTCTGGAGCAGGGGACCAAGAAGCGGATTCTCATGCTGGTCCAAGTCGTGCTCCGATGGTGTCTGCTGCAATGAAGGGCCTTGTTGAGGAAATGAAGACTGAGCTCCTGTTCAAGATGCCTGATCCCTTGATGGCTCCTCTTCGTGCTGAGTGTGATGCAGCCTTTCAGCAGCAAGAGCAGCGGATCCAGGGCCTGGAGGATCGACTAGGAAGGGTTGAGGCCAAATTAGACCTGATCATTAGCCACTTCCAAATTCCTCAACCTCAAGCCAACCTACCACCACCTCCTCCTCCTAACTCACCTCCACAGAATGATCCACCTCCACCTTCACCAAGAAATGACCACCAATCCTCTCACAACTCTCCTGACCCATCACCTCACAACACCCCTCAGAACTCACCCCAAAACTCCCCTCGCCAATCACCCCATAACTCACCTTCACCACATAACTCACCCTCTCCCCACAACTCACCTTCACCTCATAACTCCCCCCACCGTTCACCATCCCCAGACCACTTACAATCCTCCAACCCACTTCCTCACAACCTTCCTTCCATTCCCAAGACTCTTGGTTTCTTCTCTTCCATTCACCCCCTTAGTCACATATACCTGAGAGATTTCCCACGCCTTCGGAGGATACCTAAAAGAGATATATCCTCCACTCCCTATTCACCTACCTTCCCCTACCCTGACCTCTTCTCAGAGTCAAATGACTTCTGGTTCCCTGGCCCCACTCCTTCACCTGAAAACTCACCTCCTTCCTCACCTGAAAACTCACCACCCAAAAGATATGGCCCTGACTCTCCACCCTCCACTTCTCCCAATCCTTCCTCCCTGGCCCTCGCCCTTCTTGATGATGCCAAAAGGGGGAGAGAAATCCTAACTCAACCCTCCTTATGGTTAGATGAGGATATTGCTGCTGCACTCCGCCGAGCCATGGATCATCAGAGATTGGGTAGAGCAGAAAGTCTTATCCGTGGGGAAGCCATCAGGTTCATGCAACAGCAGCGCTCAGACAGCCAGAGGTCAAAATTGGAAATGGTATTGTATAATCCGCCTGCTGATGCATCTCCGTCTGAGCCTGAACCTGAGCCCGAATCTTCATCTTCTGACCCTCCTCCCTTTGTGCCTGCCCGGAACATTCTTGAAGAGATTATGATGAAATATGGGTTGCAGAGGCAAGACTGTCCACCTGTTGTGATTGCCACTCCTATCCCTCCCTCTGAGCCAACCTCTGCACCTCCTCCTCCTCCTCCAGTGGTCAGTTTTAGCAAGTCTAGGAAAAAGCATGTTGCCAGAAAGGGTACTGGTACTTCTGAGCCGACTGTGAGTGAAGAAGAGGATTCAACTGGTCACACTGAGCCTTCCGAGTTAGAAAGAACCACTCAACCTGGGGAAGCATTTGAGCCCCAATCCTCCACCCAAGCGCCTCCAGAAGAAATTCCTCCACTTGTGGAAGTTAAGTTAGAGGTGGAAGATATGACTCCCGAAGAATTTGAGCGCTATGGTTACACTGATAGACTCACACAAGAGCAATTCTTCGTTCTGGATGCTGAGAGGGCTAAGGCTAAAAGGAAAGGGAAAGGCAAGGTAAAGGGGAAAGGAAAGTCAAGTGAAGGTGATGACTCCAGCTATCCTGTGTGGAATGTCAAGGTCAGAGCCATCCATTATCCCTTTGGATCCATGCCTATCTCTGACTCGCCTTTTGGAGAATTTGCTGGGCTTACTGAAGTCAATGACCTGAAGAGGGCCATTGAGGAATCCCTTGAGTCAGAGAGACAGAGAAGAGCTAGAGCCGAGGCAGATCTTCAAGACATGCTTGCTCAGATTGACCAGAGTGAAAAGGACGCTCAGCTGGCTAAGTTGGAAGAGGAGAATAGAAAGAAACAGTTAGAGAGGGAAAGGAAAAAGAGACATCAACTCTAAACCCAAACCCCTCATGCATTTAACTTAGAATTTTTCTTTTCATATTTCTCATGCATAGTTATCTGCTCATTTGTAAATCTGACTGTTTACTATATTTCTAACTTGTAATTGATTTACTAATAAAGTTCATTTTTGAGTTCATCTGTGTGTTATTTAATTATTTACTGAGTATAAACTTAATTAGATAACTTAGTTTGTCATCATCAAAAAGGGGGAGAATGTTAGAATCTTAAGTTTTGATGAAGACTAAAATATGAAAGAACAATTTAAACACTTAGAAAAATTAGGTTAATATAGAACCACAAGTAAGAGTACAACCGGATGTGGATTTACTTCCGGATGGACTAGGACTAGCACTCGCGGATGAATGACTCATCCCCCAGTGGAAGCAAGTAATACACTAAGTCATAACTCAGTCTAGGAACATTAGGAGTATAAAATCCTTGAGACTAAGTTAGGACGCAACCGGATGCAGGAATGCTTCCGGATGCTTAGTGACTAGCGCTGCCTATTGGATTAGGCAACACCGAGCGTCAGTGAATATAACTCTAAGTCATAACTAAAGTCTAGTAGGAGTACTTCCGGATGTGGAATTGCTTCCGGAAGTAAGATAGCTTCCTTAGACAAAATGAACTCCCTCTGCATGTGACTATGTGTTATTATTGCTAGACTAACGTTCAAGTGCAGCACTGAGTGATGTTGCTTCCGGATGTGGAATTGCTTCCGGTAGCAATCAGAATGTCAGAACGTGCAGCAGTGCAGTGTCAGAGTGCTTTTTGGCAGAGCAGAGTTGTCAGAGTTGCTTTTCAGAGATAAAGCAAAGTCAACCCTGCTGAGCATTGATGGAGCATTAATGTTCAACGGTAACAAGGGAATAACAGCTATATTCAAACGGCATTGTTACCTACCAAGAGAGAGAATACTTGAAGACACTATATAAAGAAGCTCATCTTCATTTATGAAGATAACTTGGAGAAAAACGCAGAAATCTAGAGAGAGAAACTGAGAGCATTCTTCAAGCATTCAAAGCTGCCCAGAAAAGCAAGAGAGCACTTAATACATTGAGAGTTCTATTCATCTACTCATCTTGTACTCTTTGTAGTTAAGTCTCTTCATTCATTAAGAGCATTCATTGTACTTAAGTGTGTAACATTATCTGTTCTTAGAGAGAACTAAGTTTAGAAAATCCTTTATTTGAAAGGTTGAACCCTTACAAGTTGTAAGGGGGAGTGAGTCTGTAAGGTTGCAAGTGAACCTGGTGTAAAACTTGTGGTTGTAAGGTTGCAAGTGATCCCGTGCTAAAACTTGCGGTTGTAAAGGTTCCAGGTGAACCCGTTGTAAAACCTGGGGATAGTGGAACTCAATCTGGGTGATTGAGAACTGGACATAGGTCAAGAGTTGGACCGAACCAGTATAAAAACCTTGTGTGTTTTTATTGTTTGTTTTATTTGGTAGCACAATTCACCCCCCCTCTTGTGCATCCTCACTTTCAATTTTTGGAGATTATGGAGGGTTATGGCCGAGAGGTGTAAGGTTAAATGGAAGGAAGGGTATTTTCGGTATTTGGTGAAAGGTGAGAATGAATGTAGACTAGATCTCATCTCCATACATTTCTAAAGGTTCCTCCTTTTTCTCCAAGTGATGGTGCTTCCAAAATTGCCCTTAATGAGGCCTCCCATTTTGAATTTGAAGTTGGAGCCAATTTTGCCTCTTTTGGAAAGATACTCCATCAATGCCTTAAAGCTGCACCCCTTTACCTTTAATTTATTCTGCACAGCAGACTTCTGAAAAGTAGCTGACATTTCCGTACATTGTGCAGTCTGGCTCTTGTGCTTGCTGTCAAATGGGCTTTAGCTTCCTGATGTCAAGACTTCATTCTGCAAGCTCAAGAGCATTCACTTCCGGATGTGAATCTGCTCCGGATGTGACTCAGCTTCCGGATGTGACTCAGCTTCCGGATGTGAATCTGCATCCTGATGTGACTCAGTGTTAAATTCACTTCCACAAGCAGACACATGCCTTGTCATCTAGCCTTCCTCCTTGCCAAATTATCTCCACTGAAGCTCCATCAAGGGTGCATGGGGCCCACGTGGGACCCCCCCTACAATAAAATATCATCACATAGTCATAATGACCAAAATACCCTTGGTTCCTTAATAATGCAAGAAAAAGGCTAATATTCACCAATTAATTCCAATAAACATGCGCAATAAAATATACCAATAATGATCAAATATATCAATTAATTCCCACTAATTAAGCTCAAATGCACATGCTTAAAGGTATGAAATTTGGTCCAATCAAATTCCCCACACTTAATCTTTGCACTCCGGGCAAAGTCATGTAAAAAGACTAACTTAATCATGAAGCATAGTGAAGGCACTTGGAATTGTCATAGAGCACAAGTTGACCTTTTTGAACCTTTCCCTAAAGCTTCGCATGGAATAAATCTATGAATACAAAGTGAATGCAAGTTTAACAAGTAACTAGAATTAGGGAAGAATACTAATTGAGATTTTTCCTCACCGGGTAAAGTGTTTAACTCATTCACTCAAGTTAGGAAAAATGCCTAACTAGGGACTTGTGATCGCTCTTTGGCTCAATGCACTTAACCATCACCATAGGCTTGTAGTAGCTCTAAGTTCTCCACCCACTTCTATGCATGGCACAACCAAATCTAGGGGACTTAAGGGGTTGAATGGAAGGCTAATAATGAATGATGAATGATGGAAAGTAGTCAATGACCAATGATATAAACAAGTTACCACCACATATGCATGCAATACAATGAATACAATTCCACTAAGCATGCTACATCTCTCTTTTTTTTCAAGCACTTTATGCTTCTCTCAATTTTTTCTTTTAACTCAAATGCCTTTGGCATACACAAGCACTTTGTGCTTTGTGTTTTCTTTCCTCTTTTTTTCTTTTACTTAGGCCTTTGGCCTTTTTTTTTTTTTTGCTTTTTCTTGGCCTTTGGCCACCTCTCTTTTCTTTTCTTTTTTTCACTCAAGGGCTCTCGGCCTCTTTTCTTGTTCTCGCATGTAACATGCTTTTTACTAGATACAACAATACAACACTAATATAAATGCAAGCATATGCTATAGTCACTTATTCACAGATTGGTCAAGGTGGTAGAAAAGAAAAGTGAATGGCCCAAAGGGGTTAAACCAAAGGATAATATTTGGTTGGCTTAGTGTTTGGGTCATGAGGGTTTAGAAAGAAATGCCCCTTTCATTTTCAATCATGCCATGCATCGTGATCTTGAACGAGAGCTAAGACAAGTTCTAGGAGGTCAAGTTGACTATTGGCCCACTCAATTCGGTTGGAGGCTTCTCACTTTTATGGCTTACTCTAATTAGTCACTTCCTCCCTAAGAAAAGTTAAATGGGAAACTTACACCCTCTTTATACCTTAAAAGTGCCCCATGCAATGCCCTAAGTAATCATTCCAAAAATTCTACTTACACACTAGAGGACAATTCCATTTACTTTCAAGAGCCATGATCAAGTTAAATTTTCAAGAAAAATCATGCCAAATAAGTCCAAAAATCAAGTGTGAAAGCTTTGAATTAGACCACTTTTAAGCACATAATACACCTCCCCCACACTTAAAGCATGCATTGTCCTCAATGGACCAATCAAATCAAGTAGGAAGATGCATTTCAAAGGCAAGGCAGCAACATAAAAGGCCGGGCAGTCCAAGCATACAAATGGCCATCATGTTTTATTCACAAACTAACACTAAACACAACCTAACACAAATTTTTATACATTTTTTATTATTTTTTTTCCTCACTTACGCTCAGGAAGCCCAACTGGATTTAGACTCAAGTCGCTATCGGATGCAGAAATGCTTCCGGAAGCAAAACGCTTCCGGAAGCAAAAATACTATCGGAAAAAAAGTTGGATCTAGATTCTGAGTCTCATCCCTATCGGATGCAAAAGCGCTTCCGGAAGCAAAATTGCTTCCGGAAGCCAAATTGGACCTAGACTCTAAGGGAACTCACTAACAAAACACTCACGCTTGTGGATGCATGAATGCTTCCCCTAGCGGAAGCCCATTAACTCTAAATTTGATCCTAGTTAACAAAGTCTTCAGTGCAGAGCTTCCGATAGCCCAAACACTTCCGGATGCAAGAACCTCTATTTCCACAGTGAGACTTCCGGAAGCAAATAGGGATCCCCAAGCACTAGTGAATTTTTATATTTATTTTTCTAACAACCTAAAACATCCTACTAAAAGAAACCTAAACAAAATCCTATTTTTTTACTATCAAACATCTTCCCCCACACTTAGAATAAAAGCAATTAAAAGTAGGTAAGGGAAGGAAAGATTCAACCTCTTATGGAGGCTTGAAGTTCTCTTTATACAACTTGAGCAAGTGGCCATTGACTCTGTACACTCGACCATCTTTGAGATCCTTGATCTCAACCATTCCAAAGTCATAAGATTTGAGCACTTCGTAAGGTCCTTGCCACTTGTCCTTAAGCTTGCCTCCTCCACAGAATTTGAATCTTACACGATAGCACAAGACAAGATCTCCCTCCTTGAACTGCTTCCTCAGAATGCCACTATCATGTATGGCCTTAGTCTTCTCTTTCAGGATCCGTGAGTTCTCATATGCCTTGTTCCTAAGCTCCTCAAGTTCACTCAAGGTTAATTGCCTCTCTTGAGCCGCAGCATCCATATCTTCAATACAAGATTTAACTGCCCAATAAGATTTGTGTTGTAGCTCAACCGGTAGATGACAAGCTTTACCATATATGAGCCGATAGGGAGACATGCCAATAGGAGTCTTAAATGAAGTCCTATATGCCCAGAGAGCTTCTTCAAGTCTCAAGCTCCAATCTTTCCTACTTGGCTTCACAATTTGCTCAAGGATGTTTTTGATTTGTCTATTGTTCACCTCGGATTCTCCATTAGTTTGAGGATGATAAGGTGTAGAAACCTTGTGATTCACCCCAAATTGGCTAAGCAATGAAGACATAAGCTTGTTACAGAAATGAGAACCCTGATCACTCACCAACGCTTTAGGAACTCCAAACCGGCAAAAGATGTTAGACTTGAGAAATTTCAACACGGCTCTCGCATCATTAGCCTTAGTTGGCACAGCTTCCACCCACCTAGATAGGTAATCCACAGCGAGAAGAATATATGTGTAGCCGTTAGATGGTGGAAAAGGACCCATAAAGTCTATACCCCAAACATCAAAAGGATCACAATATAACATCGGCACTTGAGGCATCTCATGTCTCTTCCCCAAACTTCCAAACCTTTGGCACTTGTCACAAGACTTGCAATACTCATAAGCGTCCTTAAACAGAGTAGGCCAATAGAAACCGGCCTCCAAAATCTTCCTTGAAGTCTTTTTAGCACCAAAGTGTCCTCCACAAGCTAGAGAATGACAAAATTCAAGGATTGATGGGACTTCATCATCTTGCACACACTTCCTGATTATTTGATCATTACATAGCCTCCACAAGTGTGGCTCATCCCAAATGTAGTAACTAGCATCTCTTTTCAACTTTTGAACTTGATGCTTGTTCAAAGACGGTGAAGTGACTTCGGCAACAAGGTAGTTCACAAGATGAGCATACCACGGATCCTTCTTTGCATTCAGGGCACACAATAAGGCATCCGGGAAGGTATCACAAATAAGAGAAGAATCATCAACACCTTCCACATCCATTGGCAATCGGCTCAAATGATCGGCTACTAAGTTCTCTCTTCCGGTCCTGTCTTTAATTTCCACTTCAAACTCTTGTAACAGCAATACCCATCTCAATAGTCTAGGCTTTGTTTGTGGCTTAGATAACAAATATCGGACAGCTGCATGATCTGTGAATACAACTACTCTGGAATGAAGTAAGTATTGCCGAAACTTGTCTAGACCGAAGACAATGGCAAATAATTCCTTCTCTGTTGTTGTATAATTCCTTTGAGCTCTATCCAAAGTCTTAGACGCATAAGCAATCACCCTCGCAATGAATCATGTCTTTGGCCAAGCATGGCTCCCAAGGCCTCATTAGAAGCATCACAAGATAGCTCAAAAGGAAGCTCCCAATTAGGTGCAACCAAGATAGGAGGAGAAATAAGCCTTGACTTCAACTCAACAAAGGCCTCCTTACAAGCACTAGAGAAATCAAATTCGGCCTCTTTTTGAAGTAGATGATATAAAGGAGAAGCTATTTGGCTAAAGCCCTTGATGAATCTCCTATAGAAGCCCACATGTCCTAGAAAGGACCTCAACTCCTTCAAGCAAGTAGGGAATGGTAGAGAAGAGATTACCTCAACCTTGGCTTTGTCAACTTGAATGCCCTCCTTTGAGACTAAGTGTCCCAAGACAATGCCCTTGTCCACCATGAAATGGCACTTCTCATAGTTGAGTACCAAGCTCTTGTCCACACATCTAACCAATGCCTTCTCAAGATTTACCAAGCAAGCATCAAAACCATCTCCGTAGAGGGAAAAATCATCCATAAACACCTCTATGTCATCCTCCAACAAGTCATTGAAAATGCTCATCATACAACGTTGAAAGGTTCCGGGAGCATTACACAGACCGAAAGGCATTCTCCTGTATGCGAAGGTCCCAAATGGACAAGTAAAGGTCGTCTTTTCTTGGTCTTCTAGTGCTATGGGAACCTGGAAGTACCCGGAGAAACCATCCAGAAAACAGTAGTGTGACTTGCCAGCTAGTCTTTCCAACATTTGATCAATAAATGGCAATGGAAAGTGGTCTTTCCTCGTGGAGTCATTCAACCTCCGGTAATCTATGCATACCCTCCAAGAGTTCTGAACCAGTGTAGGCACTAGCTCATCTTTGTCATTCTTTACCACGGTCAGCCCACTCTTCTTTGGCACCACATGGATGGGACTCACCCATTCGCTATCGCTTATCGGGTAGATGATTCCGGAACTTAATAGCTTCTCTACTTCGTTCTTCACCACATCGAGTATTAAGGGATTGAGCCTCCTTTGTGGTTGTCTAACCGGCTTAGCATCATCAGCAAGTAAGATCCGGTGCATGCAGGTTGTTGGACTCATGCCGGGAAGATCAGCTAAAGTCCACCCAATGGCCCTCTTGTATTTCCTTAACACATCAAGTAACTTCCCTTCATCAAGAGAAGAAAGAGAAGTGGAAATAATCACTGGAAGCTTCTCATCCTCAAGCAAATAAGCATACTTGAGATTAGGTGGCAAAGGCTTCAACTCCAGAGTAGGTGGCTCAACAATAGAAGGAATCAATGTGTGTATCTCAACTTGGAGTACTTGAGGTTCAAAGGAATCATCATCAGAATGTAGCAACTCATCAAAGTAATCAGAAGAATTCGGCTGCTGCTTCAGATCATCACAACAACTCAGCCTCTTAGAGTTTGAGGCCTCCTTACTCATGTTCAAGTCTGCATCACCACTGCCGCTCAGGGTGGAATCATGTGGATCATCATCAAGCGCATGCTCCTTCAGATAGAGCTTCTCTCTCAACTTGTGTAAGCAGCTTCTCTTTAAAGCTTCATACTCTTAAATGTCAAACTCCTGTGCATTAGAGTTCTCAATTTCCTTGGTGAATTCACAACGTCCATTCTCCTCGTGTCCTGCAAAATTAAATACTCTTCCCTCTTCCAAGGGGTTGTAGCTTGACAGAGAAGAAATAGACGTGCAATCATCATGAAAATTATAGTTCACATGCATGGAATCCATGAATTCAGTTACTGTACTTCCTATGCTAGATGAATCATTAGGAACATCATGCAAGCATGTATTATAAATCAGACTAGCACAAGAATCATGATAGCACATATGAGTATCAACCTTATCAAACATGTTCAGCTCAAAAGAGTTAACATGTTCATCACAAATCACATGCATCAAAGAATCCACCACACTCAAACCTAAGAGAGAATAGTCCTCATGGGGATGTCTCATGGCTTCTCCTACATCAAACCTTATTATTTGCTTCCCCACTTGCATTGTAACAAACCCCTGTTAGAATCTTAAGTTTTGATGAAGACTAAAATATGAAAGAAAGATGCAAACACTTAAAGAATATTAGGTTAATATAGAACCCAAGTAAGAGAGCTTCCGGATATGAATTTACTTCCGGATAGACTAGGACTAGCGCTCTCGGATGAACGTCTCATCCCCCAGCGACAGCAAGTACTTCACTAAGTCATAACTCAGTTTAACAACATTAAATGTATAAAATTCCTTGAGACTAAGTTAAGATGCAACCGGATGTAGAGTTGCTTCCGATTGCTTAGTGACTAGCGCTGGGTGTTGGTATAGATAACACTGAGCGCCAGTGAACATAACCCAACGTCCAGTAGATTTGCTTTCGATTGCTTAGTGACTAGCGCTGGCTGTTGGAATGGATAACACTGAGTGTCAGTGAGTAAAATGTGAACATAACCCATCGTCCAGTGGAAGTGCTTCCGGATGTGGAATTGCTTCCGGATGCAAGAAAGCTTCCTTAGACTAAGTGAACTCCCACTGCATGTGACTATGTGTTTATATTGCTAGACTAACGTTCAAAGTGCAGCACACTAAGTAAAGTTGCTTCCGGATGTGAATCCGCTTCCGCAAGCAATCAGAATGTCAGAACGTTCAGAGCAGTGCAGTGTCAGAATGCTTTTGGCAGAGCAGAGTTGTCAGAACTACTTTTCAGAGATAAAGCAAGTCAACCCTGCTAAGCATTAATGAAGCATTAAATGGGCAAACGGTAACATGGGGAAAACGGCCATATTCAAACGGCTAACCCACCTACCAAGAGTGAGAATACTTGAAGACTATATAAAGAAGCTCACCTTCATTTATGAAGGTAACTAATATCTTTGACATCTTGAAGAAAGCTAGAGTGAGAAACTATGAAATCCTTCAAGCATTCAAAGCTGCCCAGAAAAGAGAAAGAGCATTTAACGCATTGAGAGTTCTTTTCATCTACTCATCTTGTACTCTTTGTTGTTAAGTCTCTTCTTGTATTAAGAGCATTAATTGTACTTAAGTGTGTAACATTATCCGTTCTTTAAGAGAACTAAGTTTAGAAAATCCTTTATTTGTAAAGGTTGAACCCTTGCTGGAAGTAAGGGGGAGTTAGTTAGCAAGGTTGCAAGTGTGCCTTAAGAAAAACTTGTGGTTGTAAGGTTGCAAGTGATCCCGTCCAAAACTTGCAGTTGTAAAGGTTCCAGGTGAACCCGTTGTAAAACCTGAGGATAGTGGAACTCAACCTGGGTGGTTGAGAACTGGACGTAGGTCAGGAAGACCGAACCAGTATAAACCCTTGTGTTGTTATTGTTCGATTTTATTAGGTAGCACAATTCACCCCCCCCCCTCTTGTGCATCCATTACTTTCAACCCCCCTTCTAAGCTTATCACCATCTTGGCAGTTTTCATAAATGGCCTTCCTAAGATCAAAGAATCATCCATACTAGTGTCACTTGTCATATCAAGCACATAAAAGTCCACCGGGAAAACTAGTTCCCTAACCTTCACTAGAATGTCTTCTATAAAGCCAAAGGGTTTCTTTAATGACCTATCTGCCAATTGAACCACAACACTAGTTTCACTCAAGTTCTTCAACCCTAATGCAAAGTAGGTGGCCTTAGGCATGACATTAATGGCGGCCCCTAAATCAAGAAGAGCTTTCCCAAAGCTAAGTTTCCCTATTTGACAAGGGATGGTGAAAGATCCTGGATCTCCACACTTTGAGGGCAGAAACCCCTTTAAGAGAGAGGAAACATTAGTCCTTAGTTGGATTTTGTTATTTGAATTACTAACTCTCGTATTAGTGCAGAGATCTTTAAGGAACTTAGCATACTTAGGCATTTGTTTCACAAGCACAAGCATAGGCACATTAACTTCTAGCTTAGAAAATAAGTTGAGCATGTCCTTTTCCAATTCATCATCATGTTTCTTCTTAGCTAAAGCATATGAATTAGGAAATGGTAAATGCTTAGGGTCAAGAGACTTACCTTTAGAAGACTCATCCCTTTGTTGCGTAAGTTGTTCTTGCGAAGAAGATTCTCCAACTTTGCGCTTTCCCTCTGCAATCTCCTTCCTCTTATCCTCCTTTGAGGTCTCAGCTTCATCACTTTTCTTAGTCAGGCTCTCAGCCTCATCAAGTAGTTCATCAAGAGGAGGATTAAGTACAGCCTCTCCATGCATCTGGTCACCAACAAAATCATTCTGGAGGCTAGAGTGACCTCCCCCATTCAATGTACTTTGCTCAGCCTTACAAGGTAGTTGTGTTTGCTCCTCTTCCTCCTCATATTCATTAGCATCACCATACTTCCGTCCACTTCTTAGGTGCATAGAATGAATATTTTGAGGATTAATCACCACATTAGACGGCAATCCCCCTTTCTTTGCATCTTGCTCCGCTTTATTATTCAACATTTGAGACACTAAGGTGGTAAAATCTACCTGCTGCTTCTTTAGGCTCTCTTCAACCTTCGCCATTACACTTGACATCATCTGGTTCATCATGTCTAGTTGAGATGTAGAAGAGCTAGATGAAGGATCATAGGATTGAGATCCCACCATATTATTTCGTGGAGCATGAGCTGGATCATCATTCTTCATAAATGGAGGAGGAACATTTGCTTGATGACTCGGCCTGTATCCTTGGGCATTAGGATTAGACCTCCCTTGATATGAACCATAGCCTTGGGAAGGATAGGCATTAGAAGCTTGGAAGTTGCCTCCCCCCCACTTAGGCTGTTGTTGTGGTTGGAAGGAGCTAGAATTTGTGGTTTGGTTTGAACCTCCCCCCCACTTAAAGTTCGGGTGGTCCCTCCATCCCGAATTGTACGTGGAAGAGTAAGGATCATATTTAACTTGAGGTCGAGCATTGGTGTACATGGCCGCCACTTCCTCATGGGATGGACAAGTAGAGGATAGGTGCATCGGCGAGCCACAGTGATCACAAGATGAGGCCACCAAGGCCATAGAGTCATCTACACAAGCAGTAGGCTTCACAAATCGTCCATCCATCCGACTTAGGCTCTCGGTCAACCTCTCAATAGAATTGTACAGCTTGTCATCCCCGCTCACAGAGGCAACCTTAGGGGCACCACCATACAGAGCATCACGGCCATAAAAGTTCTGGTGATTAGAGGCCATGGTGGAGAATAAGTTCCATCCCTCATTGGCGGATAAGTTGAAAAGTGAGCCATTAGAAGCAGCATCCACACTCATCTTGAGTTGTGGCACCAGGCCATCATAAAAGTATTGCACCAAATTGCCTTTGGAGATGTTGTGGTTGGGACACGAGTTCACCAAGGTGTTGAACAGGCTCCAATATTCATAGAATGTCTCCTGAGAGAATTGTTGAACACCGGTGATGTCTTTCCGCAACTTAGATATCTTGGAGACTGGAAAATAGCGGTCTAAAAACACCTTCTTAAGTTGCTCCCAAGAAAGAGTGGCATAATGAGTGGGAAGGTTCAAGAGCCACTCCTTGGCTTTGCCTTCTAAGGAGAATTGGAATACTCTCAACAGAACATCATCCAGGTTAGCATTGGGAGGCTTCATTGAGGAGCAAGTATGATAGAGGCCAAGTAAGTGTGTGTGAGCATCCTCATGCGGAAAACCTGTAAACTTAGGCAGATGAGCAAGAAGAGATCCTTTGATCTCAAAGTTAACGGGGTTAGCATAAAAACCTTGAGGTGCAAATGATGCATATGATTGTGTGAACTCCCTCATCGGTCTGTCATCATCATGCAATTGCCTACCCCCATCAAAATGATGTTCACCTTCCTGCTCTCGTTGTTCTTGCCTCTCATGCTCCCTATGCTCATGGCCTCTAGCCTCTCTCTCACGTTCTCTATGGTCCTCTTGCCTTTCTGCCATAATGAAATGCTGGTCTAGGAGTGTGTTATTGGACGCTACAGATGAATTTTGTGGATTTGATGTGGATCCTATAGGTTGCTTATGTGCTTGCCTCGCTTGCTTTTTCTTTTTCTTAAGTTCTCTAAGAGTCTTATTAATCTCTCTATCCAATGGCACTAGTGATGTGGCAGGGTTCATACAATTCACTAAGTGCAACTATATGCAAAGTGAAGCGAACAAATCAACAAGTAGTAATTAGTCCCTGCAGAACAAATCAACAAAACAACAGCTAGCACAAGCAGAATATATCCAGTCCAAAACAGTCTTAACAAAAATCCAGTACAGCGAACACAATTTCCAGCAATATGAGGCCAACGAGAGCAGCCTAACACTTCTAAAACACTTCTAAAATAGTCTCAACTATACAGAATGCAAATAAACCAAATCTAGAATATGAATATACACCTAAAACCTAAAACTAACTGAAATATCACACAAGTAACACAAATTAAGATTGTGACTACGAACACCTAAAACTAGCAAGAATATGACCTAAACCGGCAACGGCGCCAATTGATTTAACCTAAATGTCGCCCTAAAGGTCAATCAATAATTTCTAAACTCAACTACTAGTAGTAGCGGTGAGCTAGGTCTTCTCACAGTTTAGGTGAATTCTTACAAGTTCAAGGCAATTTTAAGTCACGCAAATTATCAAACAGTTGGCGTGTGATTGTTCTTAACTACAAATTAAATCTAACTAAAAGAAGCTACTAGCCGAATATGAAGAAGTGAAGAAATGAATTGCGAATTACCTCCCTCTCCAAAGTACTTGTGCTTCGGTTAATTCGGACCTCATATATTTGTTACACTTGATATAATCTAACTAAATTCTCAAGATCTCTTAAATCTAAGAAATCTAAGAGAGTTTAATTAGGTTAACCAAGCCTTATGCTCTTTCAAGTCGAACTCATACCTTAAGCAACATTAGATACTAATCAAGCACCTAAGAAAAACATTCATTCCACAAATATACTAGGAGCTAATCGCACACAAATACATTCATGAGATTACAAACGTATAGCTTTAGGTTTTCATGAGCTAAACACAAAAGAGAGATTCCAAGCCACAATTAAGTAGAACACCTAATTCAAGGTATTCTAACCTATACAAGCCTAAAATCAAGGTCATTACATAGGCAAAAACTTACATCTAGCTTGGAACCTAAAAGAGTATATCACAAATACATGAGGCCAAATGTTGAATTTCTACAAGCACATTCCTTTGGAGAGAGAGAAGAGGACGTCTAGCCGCTCATGGAGATGGAAGATGGAGGAAGGCGTGGAGAAATGGCGGCCATGGAGGTGGTTTGCGAAGTGGAGAAGGTGAAGAAGATGAAGATGGAGTTGAGAGAGTTTGTTAGAAGAGAGAGAAAGTAAAAGTGAAGTGAGATCAGAGTTGTGTCAAAAAAATGAAGTTAGTTGGGATTAAGTAAGTGAGTTAGTTAGATGATGAGTTGGCAAAGGGGTCTAATGAGCTGTCAATTTGGGATTATGAGCTGTCAAAAGATATTTTTGGTGATTATGGAGGGTTATGGTCGAGAGGTGTAAGGTTAAATGGAAGGAAGGGTATTTTCGGTATTTGGTGAAAGGTGAGGATGAATGTAGACTAGATCTCATCTCCATACATTTCTAAAGGTTCCTCCTTTTTCTCCAAGTGATTGTGCTTCCAAAATTGCCCTTAATGAGGCCTCCCAGTTTGAATTTGAAGTTGGAGCCAATTTTGCCTCTTTTGGAAAGATACTCCATCAATGCCTTAAAGCTGCACCCCTTTGCCTTTAATTTATTCTGCACAGCAGACTTCTGAAAAGTAGCTGACATTTCCGTACATTGTGCAGTCTGACTCTTGTGCTTGCTGTCAGATGGGCTTTAGCTTCCTGATGTCAAGACTTCATTCTGCAAGCTCAAGAGCATTCACTTCCGGATGTGACTCAGCTTCCGGATGTGACTCAGCTTCCGGATGTGAATCTGCATCCTGATGTGATTCAGTGTTAAATTCAGAAAAGCCATTGCTGAGTCTCTTCATTGCTGAGTTATCCTTCTTTTGACCAAGAACCGCACCCACAACATAGTCACTAGCATCACACATCACAATAAAAGGCAAAGCCCAATCAGGAGCCATCATAATAGGTGCAGACACGATTTTCCTCTTCAATTCCTCAAATGCTTTCAAACAAGCATCATCAAACTTGAATTCAACATCTTTCTAAAGCAAGGCACATAGAGGCTTAGCAACCTTAGAGAAGTCTTTAATGAACCGGCGGTAGAAACCGGCATTACCAAGAAAACTCCTCACACCTTTGACATTGATTGGTGGAGGAAGTTGCTCAATCATAGAAATCTTAGCTTTATCCACTTCCAAGTCATTCTTTGACACACGATGACCAAGCACTATCCCTTCTTTCACCATAAAGTGTCATTTCTCTTAAATTCAAGACCAAGTTGGTATCTTCACATCTTTTCAACACATCAGCCAAATTTTCCAAACATTCATCATAACAATCCCCAAAGACAGTGAAGTCACCCATGAACACCTCCATAGAATGCTCAATCATGTCAGCAAAAATAGCCATCATACACCTCTGAAAAGTAGTCGGTGCATTGCACAAACCAAAAGGCATACGCTTAAAAGCAAAAGTCCCATATGGACAGGTGAAAGTAGTCTTTTTCTTGATCTTCTGGTGATATAGCAATTTGGTTGTACCCAGAGTAGCCATCAAGAAAACAAAAGAATTCCTTCCCCGCTAATCGGTCAAGCATCTGATCAATAAAAGGTAACGAGAAGTGATCCTTCCGAGTGGCAGCATTCAACTTGCGATAATCCATAAGAACTCTCCAACCCGTGACAGTGCGAGTAGGGATCAATTCATTGTGGGTGTTAGCCACTACAGTCATACCGCCCTTTTTGGGGACGCATTAGACTGGGCTCACCCAAGTACTATCAGAAATAGGATACACAATGCATGCATCATGGCACTTCAAGATTTCTTTCTTCACAACTTCTTTCATAATGGGGTTCAACCTACACTGATTCTCAATGGAGGATTTGTGATTATCCTCAAGAAAAATCTTGTGCATGCAAGTAGAAGGACTAATACCCTTTATATCTGCAATAGTTTACTCGATGGCTTTCTTGTGAGCTTTCAAAACTTTCACCAAGTGCTCCCCTTGTTGAACTGTCAAATCAGAAGCAATAACCAACAGTAAGGTATCATTGGCACCCAAGTAAACATAGCACAAATGTGAAAGCAAAGCTTTCAATTCCACAGATGGTGGATACTTAAGAGATGGCTTGAGCTTCGGCCTATCAATAGATGTCAAATCCAAAGATTCAAATGGCACACGACTTCTGGAAAAAGACATGGGAGCATCCATAATGGCCGAACATTCCTGCGTGTCTTCACTACCATCTTGCACACCAAGTAACACAGCCTCAACTGGGTCATGACACACAGATTCAATGAACTCTTGCATCACTTGCTCAAGGATATCAACTAAGAAACATTGCTCTGATTGATCAGGAGACTTCAACAACTTATGCATACTGAAAGTAACTTGCTCATCTGCAACCCTTAATGTGAGCTCACCTTTCTCTACATCAATCAAAGTTCTTGCAGTTGCCAAGAACGGTCTTCCCAACAGAATCGGTATCTCCCTATCTGCTTCAAAATCAAGCACAATGAAATCTGTAGGAAAGATAAACTTTTCCACTTTTACTAAAACATCTTTTATTATACCACGAGGATAAGAGATGCTTCTGTCAGCAAGTTGTAGGGTCACAGTAGTTGGCCTAGTTTCACCCAACTCTAACCTTTTAAACACAGAGAGAGGCATAAGGTTCACACTTGCCCCAAGATCACGCAAAGTCTTACCCAAGAATTTTTCTCCAATGTGACACGGAATAGAGAAACTACCAGGATCCTTAGAGTGATCACCTTGCATTCTTCTTTGCCCTTGTTCCTTAGATTAGGAATTGTGTCACTAGGGAGACTTCCTCTTGACAACACATTCACTTGCGAAGCGAGTTGTCCCATTTGTATCTCAAGATTCTTAATAAAAGCGTCATGACCCGCGAGCCTAGCATTATTCTGAATTCTCGAAGCTTCTTGCCCTGCCAAGATTTGTGACAACATTTTCTCCATCCTGTCCATTTTGGAGTCTTCTGCTTTTTGAGGCACTTGCTTAGTTTGACTTTGAAAACCCGGTGGGTGTGAAGGCGTAACACCTGAAGAAAAAGAAGGATTCACAGCTTGCCCTTGACTCCATTTAAAGTTTGGGTGATTCCTCCACCCTAGGTTATAAGTGTTGGAGTAAGGGTCGTTGTTAGGATTTTGAAACTTCCCCATATAGTTAACAGACTCAGAAGCCATATAAAGAGGGCAGTGGTCTGGGAGATGAACATCTTCACATTGATCGCACACAATTGAGGTCATATGCACAGAATGAACACCCTGAGATTTACTTCTCTGAGCCTGCGATTCAAGCATATCAAAACGTTTGTTCATAGCAGAAAGAATAGTAGCCATCTGTGAGGAAGAAGTGACGTCTTCCTTTGGAGCAGTAAGAGGCTGTGAACGTCTGTCTGTACCCTGAGAATTGTTAGCAGCAAGCTGATCAAGCAGTCGGAACATCTCATTAACAGGGACATGTCTGTATCCTCCATTTGTCATTGAGTCAAGCATAGCTTGAGATTAAGGATTAATGCGGTTACAGAAGATCTGAAGGATGACCCACTTGTCTACCCCATGATTAGGGCACTGTTTCATTAGCATTCTGTACCTTTCCCAAGCAGCATAGAGATGCTCATCAGGATATTGCTTGAAACTCAGAAACTCATCTCTAGCTTCAACAGACTTATCATCAGAAAAAAAACTTTGCTCTGAACTTATTCTCAAGAGCATTCGAAGAATCGATGGATCCCTCTGGCAAATTATCAAACCATTCCCTAGCTTTCCCTTGCAGAGAAAAAGGAAACAGCCGTAGTCGAAGAACATCATCTAGAACTCCATTTTGCTTGAAAAAATTGCACACTTCCAAGAAATACAACAAGTGCTTGGTGCATCTTCCTTGTGAAGCCCATGGAACATTCCGTGCAGTTGAAGCATAGTAATCATTACCGGCTTAATCTCAAAGTTATGAGCTTGCATCTCTGGCTTCCTGATACAAGACTAAACACCATCCATGTTTCTGGTAGCAAAGTCATTCACAGTAGCCCGATCATACTCATCATCAGCCATGGTCTCAGATTCAGTGTCAGTCACGTCAACAAAGTTTTCAAACTCCAGAACTACCTCCAAGTTGTCCGAATGCACCGGTTGCATAAACCGAAGGACAACTAGGGGAAAACAACACAAAGCAAGTATTGCACTACAAACAATATTAATAAACAATGAAAAGAAAAATTATATATATATATATATATATATTATGCTCAATCGAAATTTAATAACCAAGTCTGAGGTTGACCAAGGGATTTGTTTCCAAATCCCCTGCAACGACGCCAAAAACTTGTTCGCACCGCAAGTGCACGGGTCGCGCCAAGTAATAAAGTGATAAGAAAGATCGTTCCCACGAGGATTGAGATACAAATCCGGTCAAACAGGAGGTTTGGTGATTAAATTAAGTTGAGCTAACCATAACAAGATTTGAAGGTCAAACAAGTAAAAGCTATTTGCTACAACTAAAACGGGAAAATGATATCAAATATTTTTGTTTTCTTCAAGGATTAATTGGCACCTAGGATTATTTATCCCCCTTGTATCTTGTAACCTTTAATCAACTCCTCTCCTAATTGCTTTAATGTTTATATTTGTGTTAACCTAGGGTTCTAGAATACTTGTAAACGCTCCGTCGAGTCAAGAACAAGTGTTTAATTTCATTAATCATGCAATCTCTTGTCACAATTAATAAAACCCAATTTCTAAGTTTCAACCCTAATGTGGCTATGTGAGGCTAATAAGTATATGTCTATCTTATTAACAAAATCATTCATTTGTCATGCAAACTTCAAGTTCTCACACTATTTTACTCAAGTTCTACACTTAACCTAGCTCTCTCAAGTCATAAGTCAAATGAACAAACCAACTAAATGGTGATCAAGCATTTAGAAGCATTAGGGATAGAGTAAAATAAAAACATATATAACATTAATCACAAAAGGAGACGAAGAGTCAAGAGTTAATCCATACAAAGGTTCAAAATAATCCTAAAACAAAGTGTTTAGCTACTCATGTTCAACAAACCCAAAGGAAAATATACAATAATAATCATAAACATTGAACAAAAGAAAGGGAAGGAGAATGGAGAAGAATAACCAAGATGTGAAGCTCAAATCTCTTCAAAACTTCAAACCCCAACTTGATCTCCACCAAAATCCATGCCCTAGCACACTACAAAGCTCCCCAATATGCCCAAGAAGTCAAGAATGTCGAGCCCTCTCTGTTTTGCCCTTTTTAAACCCTAAATTTCGAGTGGAAACAATGTAAAACGCAGAGTTTCATTTTTGTTCGCAGGTTCGCTGTTCGTTCACTGAGGGCTAACGTCCAGCGAACCACGTTTTGGCAGGTTGGCTGTTCGTTCGCTAAATGCGAACCTCCAGCGAAGCATTTGGCAGAGAGAGTGTAATTTTGGATCGATTCGTTGTTCGTTCGCTGAGCGCTAACATCCAGCGAACCCCTGTTTCCTTTTTCTCTTCTTCTTTTCTTCATTGCTTCCAATCTTTTGATCTTCCTATGCTTGCCCATCTGTTCCTACTCACATTAACTCGAAAGGGAAGGTGAATTCCTCAACACATATATATCAAAAATTAAGCAATTTCAACTCATAATCTCAATCACATGTATTTTATATCATTTTCTCTACACTATGAGTATTTCTATATTTCTATCTATTTATTTACCAAAAACTTGTGATAAATCAGAAAATTCAGATGAAATGTGTGCGCAATTATGGAGCTTATCAGATAGCCATTCAAAGTAACCATTTCGATAACTATATTACTCAGTTGTGTAACAACCAACCTAGTCCCATTGCAAAGACCATTTTCTTGGTCAATGTTTTCTCAATAACATTATAGGACAACCAACCTTTAATATCATCCTGTATGAGGGCATGCAACTCACAGCCATTGATGTTGTTCAAGTACTCAGTCGTAGGTGGAGCATCAAAACAATCATTATCCTTGGAAGCCTGACAAATTGAATCACAACTAAGATATTCAACAGGCTCGCCTACCATTTCTGAACACATAAAATCATTCACACAGTCCATAGCTTCTATGTTTTGTGCCAAAATAACATTGTCATTGAAATATTTAGTGTTCAACATATTACCAAGCAGATCTGGATACGTTGCTTACACAAGGGCTTGAGTAAGATCACCTACACAGAAACCAACAGATAGGGTGGTATATCAATCTCTACTTCACTATCATGCAACAAGCCCAACTTCCCATCGCCAACATCAAGATCCCACTTGGCAAAGTCCCTCAGTGGAACTTGTTGCTCAACATTAGATTGCTAGCCAGCCTCAAATTACGTGTAAGCGTAAATACAATGCAATGTTTCCACAAATGCGATGAAAGTATGCATGAATCAACCAAGGTTTTTAAAACCGGATCGGAATGGGAGGTCCGACCAGAGAACAGCTAAACTGGAGAACAAGTCGGTCCGATCTGGACTGAAAACTGGGGAGTAGTCAGGCCGTTGCTAAATCGTTTTAGCTCGTCGGAAAACCGGGCTTTATATGGTTTTTTCGGTTCACAGCACTTCGTTATTTTAAGACAAAGCCATGTGGGCTATTAATCTGTCAAAACCATGATCTAGTATTGAAATTATAGTTCTATAAGATGAATCATATGGGCTATTAATCTAATCTTCTAACCACGTGGCCTGGAATTAATGGTTTCATGAAATGGCTTTCTTCATCCGCTGATTTTTCCAGTTGTTGGTCACAAACTCCGCTATGACTCGATGTCCGTCCTCTTTTTATTTAATTGTATAAATGTATAAATTACATAGCAATTGTAAATCAAGATACATCCAGCTCTCACTACAATGAGTATTCCATGGGCAAACTTGTGTATCATTTCATCTCTTCCACATGCATAATGACATTCATTAAAACTGAAGTCATTCCTTAATAAACAACGTTCAACCCTTAATTATAAGCATTAAAAATTGTAAGTATGTGCGTGTGTTTGAACATATAGCTCCAATTTGCATAGTTACAGCCTGGTTTAGTCCATAGCAAAGGGACATTAGTGAAAAGTGGCAACATAATGTGAAATGAACATTGTAACAAGTTCACCATCAGTGTCGCAATGTTTGACCCACCCAAGGCAACAACAACCACCGAAATTATGTTCTTACCAAGGCACTCTAATTCTTTTTGAAAATGGTTTGGTGGTGCATGGAATTTAATGTCTTCGTGGGAGCAGATGTAGAAAGCCACCTTCACTAGAAAATTGGAAAGGAGAACGTACGATAGAGATACATGACATGGGTCATATTTTAGGTCTTCATATTTATGTAGTTGAATACCAAATTAATTCAGGTAACAAAAATACCAAATTAGTTATGTTTGCCACAAGTGAAAAATGAAAAGCAAAAGTAATATATTTTGTTCTGTGAATTTATATCTCTCAATTTCAAAAGGGACAATTGCAGTCTGTTTGGATGGAAGGAAAATGAGAGAGGAAAGAAAATGAGGCAAGGGAGAGTATTTTCCCTTACTTGGATAGAGAGAAATTGAGATAGAAAAGAGACGTGAAGAGGAAAAGATGACCCCTTACCCCATGTTCCTCTCAAGTTTTCCCTCCTGAAATGGAGAAATTATGAGAGAGAGAGAGAGATGCTATACATTATTGCCCAATGACCATGTCCCACATCATTTACCATTTTCTTTCCTCCCTATTTTTTCTCATATATCTTATCAATCTTCCTTTATCTTTTTTGAAATGAAAAAAAAATGAGAAATGAATGTTCAAATTTTAGTTTATTGTATCTTGTAAGACAAGTAAAAACTTGAAAATGATGAAAAAAAAGAAAGAATACAAACGAAGCATGATGAGTCATATTTTTTCATATTTAACATTATTAGTATGAAATGAAAATTTTTATAGCAATTGTTTTTTTAAAAAAAAATAATGTTGAGTTATAGTAAGTAGTCAAGAATGTTTTTTCCGAGCTGATTATTTGATCGACTAGTTGCATCCTGAAGATGAATAGAAAGAAATGTCTCATTTTTTCAAAAAGAAAAAAAACGAATCTCAATCAAGAAGGCATGAAGAGGGAAAAAAAACGAATCTCATCCTGAGATACTGTTAAGGAGTGATTCACTCGTATTATTTGGAGTTCGTGGATATTTTGTCTTCGGGGTGGGGTTGCATCCAGATGGCGAAATATTGTATGAGATATTTTACAAGTTGGGATGTGCGATTGGAATGGTGCATGAGAGAAACCAACGTAGTTGTTGATCTACTGGTAAGAGAATCATTGTGTGGAAGTACTGAATTTAATTAGTGAGAATGTTAGAGCTGACGTTGTAGGGCCAGAATTTAGTGTTTTGACATTGTATTTTTTGTTTACTATCATATAAAAAAAAGAGGTTGATGACATATATTTGTCATTACCGATTATTCTTGTATTATATATTAACTTACCGCACATGAAAAACTTTTCTTAAAAGCATATATTTGTTTTCAATGTTTTCATCTACCCATAATTCTATATTCATTTCATTTTCTCTTTTATTAAACCTTATATTTGTATTTGTTTTAGTTACATCATCTACTTGTTTGAAATGATCTTGTTTATATAATCTTCAATCATAAAGATTCTATGTGTATATTGATAAACTAAAGTTATTATTTTTGGTACTTTTTTAATTTATAATTTTAATTTATACAAGTTTTATCTCGATCTAATCCGTTTCTCTTGCTTTTGTAGTCATATTTGTTCTAAATTAGAATTTTATTGGCATTTTTGCTATTAAATTTCTCTCATACTCATAATCTTTTTGGCTTTGCAATTCTTGATATAATTAAACCTCCTTATATTTCAGGTTTTTCTATAAGGATAATATGTATTTTTTACTTGGGACATTAATTTTTTTTTACCAACAAGGGCATTGATAATTATATTAAATGATGGTGTATTGATTCTTAAGATTATATTGTTCCCCTAAGTTATTATTAGTTGTTTTTTCTAAAATTAGCAATTGGGTTAAAGTTGACAGTCTTATCCATTTTTTTGTGATTGTTCATGAATTGTTATATTTTCTGGATATATAAAAGCTAAGAACCTTCTTCATTATTGGCATGGAATTTTTATCTTGATTTATTATTGTTCCATGTGATTTTTATATATTTTATGTTCATTTAATTATTGATACATCAATATAGATTTATTTATATGCACTTATGCTCATGACACACACAAATTTTGTTTTAGTATCGTTTGAAAGAGGGAAAATCTCAAGTAAAAAAGACATGCAAATAATGTATGTGAAATGTGATATTTTTAAAATAGGTTGTAGAAGTGTCTTAATTTATATAAACTCAAATTGGTGAAATATTCTTTTTTTTTATACCTGAATTGGTGAAATATTCTGAAACTATCTTTTTCTTTAAACATCATTTTTATATACACATAAATATCTTGAAGCTTACCTCAAAATGGTTAGATATGATGAAGTATGTGAGAATTCATTTTCACCAACATAATGATTATTATTATTAATAAATAGAACCTTATTGCTTACAAAAATAGATAAAAACTTATGAGTTGATAATCATTTTGGTCAATAAACAACTTTGTAAGTATCAATTTGGCCAACAAACAACAAATGGTATCAGATTGACTGACAAACAATAAAAAAGTATCATATTAGAGAAGATTGTCAAATTCCTTCTAACACCATTTGTAACTTGATACTCGAAAAGATTGATGGTGTTAGAGATAAATTACAATCATGACTAATACTATACTTTTTTATTGTTTTTTGACCAATTTGATACCATTTATCGTTTTTTCGCTTAATTGATGCTTGCATAATTGTTTGAAGCAATCTTTATATATATGCGAAGATAGAATCATTGCCCAAAGAGACTACTAATTAGCCCAATTGGTAACACAATTCCTAGAATTATTGAATTGAAATTCCAAAATCCAGAATACAACCACACAAGTCTAGGTGAAAACCACCAACAAGATCTGGAAATAACAGAAATTACAGAAATAAAGGGTAGAGAAGAAGGCAGAAATGGTCCAGAAGAGAGAGAGAATCACAGAGAGGAGATTTATGTCACATCTTCCACACCACTTCTCCCGCTCTCATGCTTTTTATTCATGTTGCTCTTTCACTTTCCACGTGCTTTGCTTGGATCTAGTGTTGCGCCTCACTTCTTGGGCCTGAACTTCATTTACTTCCATCTGGTACACTTGTTGGGCTTGGGTTGGGCCTCCAATCATTACATTGGCTTTGGTGTGTGCTGATCCATTGTCTCATGTTTAATCGCTACAGTAGCTCACCTAGTCAATTGTGATAACTCACCATCCATAGTCTCGGAATTCTAGTTCAGCTTATATTCTATCCATCTATTTGTTGTGACTTGTAACTTGAATGATGGGAGAATGTTTTTCTCTTTGGGTATTTTTATTCATAGTTTGATTTTTCTGTCTGTAGTTATTGATAATATTTTCGTTTATTATTAGGTGTTGTGAGTATCAATTAATATTTATTATGTTGTGCTTCTCTCTAGCCCATTAATAGGCTCTCTTTGTACCCAATTACATTTTTCTCTCTCAATTCTAATCTCTCAAAGTCCACAAATATACTACTCCCTCCGTTTTTGAATATGAGAGGTAGTTGAGTTTTTTTTAAGAAATCAATAAGGTGAAATGAACTAATTATCATAACATATTGGGTAATGGACCTAATCTACCCTCCAAGTAACCACCCAGGAGCACTGAGCGCCCCTGAACTAACAACAGGCTCATATTTTCACTCAAAGTAACTAAAGTGTCTAAAAAATACCACTAGTAGACGGTCAATCACGTTTGACCATTAATCTGCCCATGTGGCGCCACGTGGGTTAAATTTTTGCCACGTAGGATATGTCATGTAGAGAGTAATGGACCTAATTTACTCTCCAAATAACCACCCAGGAGCAAAAAAATTATGTTATTGTATTATGTTATTTTATTAGCCAAGGAAACTAATTTAGAAAAAAAATTAGGAAAATCAATTTTGAAGTAATTTTTTTATCTTTCTTAGTATTGTCCAAAAAAAAAGACATTTAACTTTTATCATATAGGAACAAAAAATAGTAGTTTGATTTTCTCCTTGAAATAAATTTGAATTTGTAAAGATTGGTATCTAAAAGTGATCTTTGAATATATGATACTAATAGTAGTTCAGTCGAGTGAGAGAAATATACTTGTCATGAAGGTTTAGGATCCAAACCAGAAGTGAATCTTCTAAGAATTTTTTAGAAGTAAATCAGAAGTGGATCCTAGGGGATTCTCTATCTCCTTATTTGTTTGTTAGGGTTAAAGATCATATTTGCCCCTAAAGTTTTTTTGGGATCACATTTGCCCCTGAAGTATATAAAATGGATCAAATTTGCCCCTACATTCTACATGTACTGCCACCTCATCATATATGTCAACACTAATGTCACATCAGCTTTTAAAAAAAGAGTGGGTCCCACAAGACTCCCTCCCCCTTGCCTCGCCTCCGCCAGATGCCCCCCACCACTGCCTCCTCTCTCCACCTCCCCCGCCCCTCCTCCTCCACCCTCCCCCCTAGTCTGTTGAATGAATAAACAACAGAGAAAAGTACAACTTGCATTTACAACATCCATCATTCTTAGCTTGTTTCCTCTGCCACCTTTGTAAATCCGGGACCACACTCATCATTCTGGAGAACATATTCTCTTTCTTGAACACAAAATCCAGATCCATAAAACCTTTCACCTCTTCCAGTTCTAGTTCCCCCAGTGTCTTGCAGCTCATAGACTTTCGTAATCTCTTCTTAGCTTGTTTCCTTAGTCTCCTCCTTTGCTTTTCCGTTGACGCCAAACATGAATGTGTTAGTATAGTGGGGTTTTCTTCCTTTTCCTCTTCATCATTTAAATCACCCTTTTTAACGAAGAACAAAAAGAAGCACGGTCATGGGTTTTACGGACCCTGTTACTGGGATTTGAGAAGGGGATCGATGGAGAAGAGAGACTGGAGGGATCGGACGTGGAGGAGGCGGTGGTGGGGGGCATCTGGTAGAGGGGGAGGCAAGGGGGAGGGAGTCTTGTGGGACCCACTCTTTTTTTAAAAGCTGATGTGGCATTAGTGTTGACATGTATGATGAGGTGGCAGTACATGTAGGATGTAGAGGCAAATTTGATCCATTTTATATACTTCAGGGGCAAATGTGATCCCAAAAAAACTTTAGGGGCAAATATGATCCTTGCCTAAAACTTCCGGGGCAAATATGATCTTTAACCCTTGTTTGTTATGGTTATGGATAAATTTGCTCATCATAACCAAGATGAAGTGGTGGAAGGGAATTGGCTGCCTTTCTGTTTACGGAAAAATGGGACTTGTGTATCTCATTTGTTCTTTGTAGATGATCTAATTTTATTGGCTGAGGCTAGTTTGGATCAAGCTGTCATCGTCAGGGTTTCTCTCGATGACTTTTTTGAGGCTTCAAGGGAAAAGGTGAAAAATGAGAATTCAAGGGTCTTCTTTTCGAAGAATGTTAATTATACTAGAGTGCAGGATATTAGCTCTTTTATGGGTTTTACCCTATGCTCAGATTTGGGAAAATATCTTGGGGTTCCGCTCAATCATGAAATGGTGACAAAAAGAACGTATGACTATGTATTGAAAAAAAGGATAAAAGATTATCCAATTGGAAGGCCAGGAATTTCAATTTCAAATTTCAAATATAAGTTGGAGGGAATTTTCAAAATTGTGATTGAAACTTTCAAAGATTTTCAAAACGGAGGGCATGGAGCCACACAAATTATTAATCGGCTCATAAATAGTAAAATAGGTCAGGAGCCAAACACTCACCATCGACTCTTTGAGAAATCAGAGGTTGGAGAAAAACACGGGAAGATCTTGTTATTTATTTATAAAAGATATGTGAATGAAAGGAAAGAGACAAGAATGGAAGAAAGCTTGATCCTTCTTAAATTGAAATAAAAAAAAAATATATAGTAGTAATTTCCAATTTAATTAATTAAGTGATAGGGTACAAGTGAATAAAGCTCAAATTCGTGTAAGTACGTTGTTTAGAAAAGCATTTGAGTTAACTATGATATGAATCAATCACTTAAAATATCTATGGAGTTGTCTTATATTCACCATCACCATAATCTGTTCTTGTTTTTGAGCAGCCACCATCACCTTAATCTAAATAGCAAATACATCAATTTTCTCACTTTTCACAACAATGAAGGATTCTTCTCAATTGGGTATTATTGTTAGCTAATTAGTTGATTTCGGATAAAATAATGTTGACCACAATGATAATATTAGTGTAATTTTGCATCAATAGTCACAAATGTATTTCATTAATACTAGTACCAAATTCGTTGGCAAAAAAGTAAGTGCTAGTACCAAAACACACACTTAGTGTCTCAATTGAAGTTTTCTATTTAAGGTATGATAATGAGGTATAATGAACACAACCTTATAAATAATAAAATTTTCATTTATTATCATTAATGGTTCTCATAGTTTAATCGAATTATATTAAAGTTTTGTTTCAAATAGTTTCTAATTAGGGTTAAGGGTCAAATCTAACACTCTACTATTGCCAAAAATTCACCGAATATAAATAAGAATTTGATGGCTCAAATGTAGCACACATCTATTCAAAAATGGCTCAAATCTAGCATTTCCGTTAATTTTAACAGGTTTGACCGTTAAGTTTGACCCGATCATGCCACGTCACCCAGTTAGGCCACGTCGTCTTCAACGTCACCCAATCATGGACAGTAAGTGGGCCCCCATTGGGTGACGTGGCAGGCGACGTGACCTAACTGGGTGACGTGGCATGATCGGGTCAAACTTAACGGTCAAACCCGTTAAAATTGACGGAAATGCTAGATTTGAGCCATTTTTTAATAGATGTGTGCTACATTTGAGCCATCAAATTCTTGTTTATATTCGGTGAACTTTTGAAAATAGTAGAGTGCTAAATTTGACCCTTAACCCTTCTAATTATTATATTAGTTTTGGTCGCTGGAATCTCATAAAGAGTTATAGTTTGATTTTAATTTTATAAACTAAAACCATAACTAATTGAACTTATATGGTCTAATTATTTTAAACAAAGACCAAACCTATAAGAAATGATAATTACAAAAAAGGTAATGGATCTAATCTACCCTCCAAGTAACCACCTAGGAGCACTGGGCACCCTGAACTAACAACAGGCTCATATTTACACTCAAAGTAACCAAAGTGTTTAAAAAATACACCAAGTGGACGGTCAATAACGTTTGACCACTAATATGTCTATGTGGCCGTCACATGGGTTAAATTTTTGTCACGTAGCCCACATATAACTAAAAAACAATTCTCTCATCTCTCTTCATCACTTCTAAACAGCCCCACCCTCTCCCCCAACACAGCCGCCGCCACGTCAAAAAACGCGACCTCACACGCTCTCACCAATCTCCAAAAAACCCCAAGACACTGCCCTGTTCCTCGTCCTCAAACAAAACCACATCAAAGACGACGAAGAGAATGACGAGGTCGGTAATGGAGATGACTTGTTGTTGAAATCTTTCTGCCTCAAAATGGACTCCTCTACCTTCTGGTGCTTTGTTGTTGTCAAAAAGAAGGAACTTGAGGTTTTGAGGGTCTAGATGTCGTTGGCTTTGGCTGAGTGTGTAGATTCACCCAAGTTTGTGTTGGAAGCCATATCTGTGGTCTTCCCTGTGGACAAGAGAGGTGAAAAGAGCAATAATAGTAATGAGAATGATTTGGGATGGACTTGCGTTTTGGTGTTGGAGTCATTGATTCCGGTGATGGTGGATCTTGTGATTGGGAAGTCGAGGTTGTTGGTGATGCCAAGTGTGAAGGATAGAGCTAAGGAGATTACTGAGACGTGGAAGGCCAACTTGGAGGAGTGTGAGGGGGGCTGTGTTGGGGGTGGGGTAGGGCTGTTTGGAAGTGATGAAGAGAGAGGAGAAGGAATTGTTTTTTTATTATATGTGGGCTATGTGGCAAAAATTTAACTCACATGGCGGCTACATGGGCAGACTAGCGGTCAAACGTGATTGACCGTCCACTAGAGGTATTTTTTAAACACTTTGGTTACTTTGAGTGTCACTACAAAAAAAACCGCCCATTCCGGCGCACACATGTCGGCGTTTTGATGAAAAACGCCTATCCGCATGTACATATAGGCGTTTTGAGTAAAACGCCTAACTGAAACGCCGTTAAATTTGGCGCGCACTTCCCGCCTTTTGTCTCGCGTTTACCAACCGGCGTTTTGGTAACCCCAAAACGCCGATATGTATATTTTATTTGAAAAAAAAGAGGCGCCTGACATTTTTTAATTTTTTTTACAGGAAAAAAGCATATAGGCGTTTTGATCAAAACGCCGGTATGCGATTTAATAATAATTAAATTATTATTTTTTAATGCATATAGGCGTTTCGCCAAAATGCATATAGGCGTTTTGCCAAAACGCCTATATGCTTTTTATTATTTTTTAATGCATATAGGCGTTTTGCCAAAACGCCTATGTGCATTATTTAATGTAAATAATGCATATTGGCGTTTGACAAAACGCCTATATGCATTATTTAATTTTAAAATACATATGGGCGTTTTGCAAAACGCCTATATGCGTTATTTTGATGTTTTTTGTACCGGCGTTTTCCCAAAACGCCGGTCTGCACCTCCATTCCCTATAAATAGCTCCTCCCTCTTTCAGCTATGTCGCTCATTTTCTCCTGTTTTTCTTCTCATTCGTCTTTCTCCTTCAATGTTGTTGTTGTTTTTGATTTTATGGTTCTTGGTGACATTTCTTTCGTAATGTTGATATCTATTTGATCTTATGGGTTTTCTTTTACATATTGTTGTTGTCGTTTGATTATATATATTTATGTATCATGTTTTCTTAATTATGTTTTTTATTCCTTATATTTATGTCTATTATTGTTATTGTCACTTTGGTGCTTATCTTTTGTTCATTTTTTACCATTTTTCGTCCTGGTTTTAAACAACCAGGACGAAAAATGGTTTTTTTTTTATTTTTTGAAAAAACGCGGACCGGCGTTTTGGGAAAGCGCCGGTGTGCATGAATTAAATAATATTATATTATATCACACATCGGCGTTTTGGGTAAAACGCCAATATGCTAATATTATATTATTTTTCTGGGTTTTGTTTCCGGCGTTTTGTCCTCGGGGTGGCGTTTTGCAAAACGCCGATGTGCCACTTTCCCACGGTAAATTTTTAGGCGTGTTGCCAAAACGCCGTAGCATCATTCTGCCGGAAAATTTCGCCGATGCGAGGCCAAATAAAACGCCGATAAGAGCCCCTTTTTTTGTAGTGTGTAAATATGAGCCTTTTGTTAGTTTAGAGTGCCCAGTGCTCCTGGGTGGTTAGATTAGATCCATTACCCACCACATGACACCTACGTGACAAAAATTTAACCCACGTAATGGCCACATGAGCAGATTAACAGTCAAACATGATTGACCGTCAACTCGGGGTATTTTTTAAACACTTTGGTTACTTTAAGTGTAAATATGAGTCTGTTGTTAGTTCAGGGTGCCTAGTGCTACTAAGTGGTTATTTGGAGGGTAGATTAGGTCCATTACCCTTACAAAAATAACCAATTTAAGACTTTTTCTTTATTTTTTTTAATCGAAATAGATATATCGATTTAAGTTTAAAGAGTCAAATTATAAGCAAAAGGAATGATATTAACAAATGAAAAGAGTACACTTCTCTGACTAATTTATTACTTTCTTTACATCTATTTAGAGTAGTACAAAAAAAAAGTCTTCAAATCTTTACATTCAACATGAAAAAGAACAACGGAAGACCTCTACAATCAATTTTTCTAGTATATCAGTCTCAATCTCGCAAGCTAATTGCTCCTTCTCATCCTCAAACTTGCTCCATCGCTCTCTCTCATCCATGTCCCTCACACAAGCATTCTTACCACTTTTCTCAAAATCATCTCCAAGCGAAGCATTATTCATCCAATCTTCAATTATTCTCAATATCTCATTCTCAAACTCATTCTCATCATCATCATCATCCTCCTTATTCCTAATTTCATAATCTACCCCCCTTTTCTTTACTTCTTCCTCAAATAAATCCAACAATAATTTTTCCAAATTAGCTTTAGAACTCCTTTGAACTGAACCACTTGATTTGGCACATTGTAGTAATTTCCGTCTCATTCTCTCATCATCAATATCATTGTACTCTTCATCATATTCGCCAATGTCAAGCACTGATTGGGCTCCTTTGTTCTTCCTCATGACTAATCAACCGTGAATCACCCTGAATAATAATATAAAAAATATTTTAACTTAAAATAATTCATCTTAAAAAAAACCATGAAAAAAAAACAAAAGAAACAACTCTAGACACACGATATAGTATTTTTTTTTAGACAAGAATCATTATATAATTGCTCACCTCGGGCCCAGCTAAATTTTCTGTTGTCGCATACACCGAATCCACACCGACAATGGGTGAAATTATTTTCCCTTGTACGACGTCGTTATGACGACCCTCAGCAAAATTATTACCATCACACGAAGAGAAATCACTGTCACTCCAGCTCGAGCCTTTACTGCTACTACAAGAACTTGAGGCTGATGAGAAATCCAACGGCTGAGATTGCTCAAACTCATCTCGGTCGCCGAATGATCTCCACCGTACGATGTCTTTGATTCTGACAGGGACTTTTGTTTCCACCGAACCCCTGAAATTCCTGGAATTGCTTTTCCTGGACAGCCTACGTGAGACACTCCTAGGCAAAATCGTGGGATACTTGAGGGCAAAAGAGTAGAATTTTTTGGCAAGGGAGTTTAGGAGGGAATTGAGAATCCTTGTGTTGGAATTCCTGGAGGGAAAGTTGGAGTCCATTTCCATGAGGCTGCGCATGGTGGCGGAGGGAATTGGATTCCGTGGAATTGGTTTGAAGGAATTAGAAGGAGAGAGGGAAGGAAATGAAGTTTCATTGAGAAGGTCTCTCAGGGTTCGAGGGCTACGCCTTGTTTGTTGCAGAGCAGAATTGCTCATTTTGAAGAAGAAGAAAGAAGAAAATATGTGTGTGAGAGAAAGGTAGTGAGAGAATTTGAATATATATAAAGGTTGAAGGTGAAGAATGAAGGAGAGAGGTAGCTTCGAGGTTGAGATCTCAAGAAGGCCAGGTAATATTTGCCATGCAGTGTGCAAATATAAGTATTTATAAAATATTTTCATACAAACCTACATTTTTTCTGAAGGAAAACTTATAGTTAATTGACCATAAAATAACAATTTAAAAAAAATTGCACGAAAAGTAAATAAATGTTTACGTTTTAAATGTATCACAAACATTTTCAATGAAGAAAGATACGATGAAGTGTGGAAAATAGTACATGTTCAAATCTTCATTTTTTTTTGAAAAAATAGAAATTATTAAAATTTATATTTGACTACTATGCAGGTAACACTTTGCTGTTTAATTTAATTCTTATTTTAGAAACCTTTTGTAAGCTAAGATGTTATAAATTGCATAGAACTAACGTTTTAGAAATATAAAGAAGAAGAATATTATTTATATTAATTTTAACATAATAAAAGGGTTTTGTTTTAATTAAAGTTGAATATAATAAATGAATAAGGCATAATTTAATTACTCTTGAATATTATATTAATTAGTGATTTAGTGTAGTTTCGAAAGTTCACCAGAAGAGTACTAGTAGTGTACTGGTATGACTCAAACAAGAAGTAAACGACAAAAATGGTAGAAGCTTGGAAGGTTCTAAGGTAATAACAGTTTATGTAGAAAACTAATTTAGAGTTAGATTATGAGATTATGACCATGTGATTAGGATTTTAAACATGGAAGCATGCCGTTTAGTAGGTGAAGTGAGTTGACTATGATGGATTCATCATTCATGTGTGATACGATTGTCGTAAATGGTACTTCTTCTTCACATGCATATGGATCCACCCATTTTTCATCAATTGTTTTTGTTAAATGCTTTAAATTACTGTAAAAGTACAATAAGCCATCATGTTAATGCTCATACTATATTAGATCCTAAGTTTTTAGAATAATTGCACCTAGGTCCCAACTCACAAATAAGAGACTTAATTTCAAAGAGGTCTCAATGAGTTGTTACTTTAATTCCAAATAAGAATTAATGAATTTTTTATATTGTGTAATATTTTAATAATTATATGTTGTACTTTCTAAATAAGAACTTTTTAATAAAAATAATATTATGGTTTCGAGCCAGGTCACTTATCCTAAAGCCGATATGCTTGTCTTGTCCTACTCAGTAGTCATGTTTGGTCATGTCTTGAATATTATGGTTCCGAGCCACTTTGTTCCATAACCAAATTGCCTTTGGGCTGGGTCTGAGCCTGGCCATCAGGTCACTCGTTTACGAGCAGCCTTACCAAAGAGAGATTACTTGGAGTAACATACTCTTTCTGGTCCTAAATATAAGACATAGTTGACTTTATTAGAAAATCTTAAGAAAGCTAAATACGGTAATGGAAATTGATTTTCCTAAATTTTTCTTTAAACCAATTTATTTAATTTATAAGTTAACATATAACCTAATAATATACAAAATATGTTATGTTAAGTGGTTTGTGTTGCTTTCTTAGGATTCTAAAAAAAATCAACTAGATCTTATATTTAGGACCAGAGGTAGTAATAAGTAGTTGAGGATTTCATGTGTGGAGGTCATGCATGTATTTGAGGCAAATTTGAATTTTAGGGAATTTGAAACCGACCAATAGGAATGGAGTGAAGAGTCACATGTGGAAGATCCTAATTGGCTGCAAACACATGCGTCTCCCACATTTCAAATCTTAAATGATACCTTTCATTACAAATAGCACAATATGCGTGATCATACGCTGCTCCCCTTTTTTAATAAAAACACATCTTAAAATGAGCAGCTCCCTGCTACACTCCTAATGCGTTCTCAGTTATGTTATGCATGTGAGAATTCATAAAATTTTACTAGTATATATAATATATTTCTTTTATTATTTTTTCTTAAAACTAAATTTATACTGAAAGAGCGACGCCAGTGATGGCTAATTGGCTATATGAAACCAGTGACGGCGATCCTATGGTTGCAAGGGAAAAGAAGAATGGAATAGGAACTCTTTGTTATAATTACGAGTTATCACTATAGATCCTAGATTGGCCTGAGTTGAATATTGCTTATGTCGAGTTAAACTCAACGGAGGAGCACAACAAAATGAATAACGCATACTTTCGAAGGAGAAAGAATGACAGAGCAAATATAACTAGAGAGGAAAATGTGGATAGAAATGGATTTTCCTTGCTAGGACGAGGGAGATAAAGTGAGGTGAAAGAAAAATGGGGAGAAGATGTGATGTGAGGGATAATAAAGGTTAAAGTTAGGGTAAACTTGTAATACTAATTAGGAACGGAGGATATAAAGGTTATAGTTAGGGTAAACTGGTAATACACTAATATCATATGATAATACCTAACTTAACTAACATCATTAACTTAATTAATTTATGTAAAATGGTCTTATATTTAGGAATGAAGAGAGTATATTACAATTTTCACTACAAAAAAAGCGGCGCTTTCCGGCGTACACCTTCCGGCGTTTTCAACAAAAACGCCGGAAACAACATGCCTTCCGGCGTTTACTAAAAAACGCCTAAAAGAAACGCCGCAAAATTTGGCGCGCGCTTCCCGCCTTCTTTCCCGCGCACACATACCGGCGTTTTTGGACACAAGAACGCCGGTATGTATATTTTAATAAAAAAATTGTTATTTGCTTTTCTTTTCTTTTTTTTTTTTTGAAAAATAAGACATATCGGCGTTTCTTGAAAACGCCGATATGTCTTTTATTTTTTAAAAAAAATAATAAAATATGCTTATCGGCGTTTCCAAGAAACGACGATACGCCGATAAGCATTTTTATTTTTTTTTAAAAAAATAAACTACATACCGGCGTTTTGGGAAACGCCGGTAAGCGAAGGAAAAACGCCGGTATGTGTTTTTTTTTAAAAAATAATAAAAATACTTATCGGCGTTTCTTGGCAAAACGCCGATATGCAATATTTTTTTTTTTAAAAAAATAAACTACATAGCGGCGTTTTCATGACACGCCGATAAGCGAAGGAAAAACGCCGGTAAGTATTTTTTTAGTATTTAAATATGTATCGGCGTTTGAGAAATCGCCGGTAAAATAATAATATAATATCACTTTCCGGCGTTCCTATAATAAACGCCGGTATGCTCCACCTTCCCTATAAATAACGATGCTCCCCCCTCATTTTCCCTTGCTCATTCATTTCTTTCTCCTTCCTTCTTCTTTCTATTTGTTTCTCAGCAATCATCCCTTGCTTATTGTCCTATCTCTTTTTAATTATATTTGCTTCATTTTTGTTTATTTTTATATCATTATTAATTTACATATTTGATATACTTTAGTTGCTTTTATATGTATTATTTTCTTTTAATGTGTGTAATATGATTTTTCTGTCGTTATCATTTATTAATATTTTTTATTTTTATCTATAATACTAAAATTTTCGTCCCAATTTAACATTAAATTGGGACGAAAATTTATTTTTTTAATAATTTTTAAACACTTTTCGGCGTTTCTGTAAACGCCGAAAAGTTCATATTAAATAATAGCATACCGGCGTTTCCCCAAAACGCCGGTATGTCAATTATTAAAATAATGGACATATCGGCGTTTCGGGAAACGCCGGTATGTCTGAATATTATATTACTTTTTGCAACCCGCTTTTCGGCGTTTGTGGCACTCTACGGCGTTTTGTAAAAACGCCGATGTGCTACTTTTCCACATTTTTTTATCGGCGATTTGCAAAAACGCCGTAGAGTCGTTTCGCCGGAAAAAAACGCCGGAGAGAGGCAAAAATAAACGCCGGTAAGCGGCACTTGTTTTGTAGTGTTTGTGCGTAGAAAATTGCCGATCAGCGTCTTGGGAGAATTTTCATTATATGCTTATCCTATAGGCTTAAATTGGGGAAATTTATTGGATTATCACATTATTATGGTTGTTATAAGTAACAAAAAAAATTCGATCGGAATATGAGATGTGATGAAGCACAATTTTGAGAGACATGTTGGAAGAGTTTTTTTAATTGTGATTAGAAAGGTTAAATTGGTTGAATTCGTTAGATTATATAATGTCATTATGATTAGCATATAGTAAGGTAAAAATTAATAAATAAAAGAAAATTGCTGTGAAATTTTAATTTGAAGTAAATCAACGAGTGGATGAGTGTTTCCCTTTCAAGGAAAGATTGATTTTAAGTTGACTTACAGTCATTAAATGGAGATAAACAATATTTGGTTTAGATACCGGGATGTGTAAATGGTGATAATTCAAGCACTTGCTATTTGAATTCTAGAGTAAGTGAACGAAATAGATTTGATAATTAAGAAGATTATGGGATAGTATGGACAAAATTTACGGGTTTAGAAGAATTGTTTGTCAAAGATTTGATATTAGTGGAAAAACATTTGAGTGAAACCTGTTTGTAGAAAAAAAAAATGTTTGAGATATGTATTTAATGGACCTAAACGACACCCTTTAGTACAATTAGAATTTTGAAGATTTGATGTGTTAAGTAAGAGATTTATCATCAAATTGAAATATTAATACATGAAGTTTACAGAGATTTATTGTTAAAATTTTTTGGCTAAAGTATACTTTCGGTCCCTATGTTTGTCTCAAGTTTCAATTTAGTCCTTTATGTTTGAAAAGTACACTTTTAGTCCTTTTTTGTTAACACCGTTAGTTTAATTCAACGGAAAATGCTAACTTAACAATTTTATATGATTATTTTATAATTAAAATTAGACCAAAACTGATAAATTTTGAAAATATAAGACTAATTACACTCAAATATTTTAATCTAACCATTTTTTCAGTATTTAATAACCATTTAAAATTGTTAAGTTAGCATTTTCCATTAAGTTAAACTAGCGTTGTTAACAAAAAAGGACTAAAAGTGTACTTTCCAAACATGAAGGACTAAATTGAAACTTGATGCAAACATAAAGGACCAAAAGTACAGTTTAGTCAATTTTTTTTTTCAAAAAAATTATGTTTCTCTTTCTAAGTGGAATACATTTTGTTCGCAAGCAATATATTAGTGGAAAATTTTTAGTTTATAACTTAAATTATCATTTAATAAAAGTAAGACGATGAAATGTGAATAAAAGCTCATGGTTAAAATCTTAAAAACTTGTTTTTAAAAGTTGAAATTCTTAAAGTTTATATTGTACTGCTATTTAACTTTTGTGGTGTAATCTCATTCTTATTTTAGAAAACTTCTGTAAGATTTTTCGACCATTTGTAGAATGTTATAAATTAATTAAAAAGAACGTTTTAAAATATAGCGGGAAAATTGTATATTAATTCTGATATAGTTAAAAGTGTTTAAATTTAAAATAATGTTAAAAATAATTAATGTGTGGCTTACTCTCTTGAATACTATACCAATTAGTATACTGTCAACAGATGGCAGCAAGAGTACTAGTGTACTGGCATGGCTCAACAAAGAAGTAACCGACAATAATGTAGTAGCTTGGAAGGTTAGTAGGTTGTAACAGTGCAATATATAATATATTACTTACTAATTAGAAGTTTTTTTTTTTTGGGCAAACACTAATTTGGAGTTAGATTATGAGATTATGACCATATGATTAATTAGGATTTTTCACATGCACCTATGTCGTTTAGTAGATGAAATGAGTTGACCATATGATGGATTATTCGTCTGTGATACGTTTATCGTAAATGGTTCTTCTTCTTCTTCCCATGCATGTGAATCCACCCATTTCATTAATTCACTGTTAAAGTACAATAAGCCACTACTAAACTACCCGCCAGATCTTGAGTTCAAACTCTGGGAAGTCCCATACAAAGGGGCCACTCCGGATTAGTTTGCATCCAAAGGGTGTGGGACACCGGTGGCTCTAAGCAAAAAAAGATACAATAAGCCACCATGCATGTTAATGGTCATACTTTTTGATCTGAATATATTAAATCTTAAGTTTCATAGTACAGCGAAAGTGAGATTTCATTTATATATTTGGAAATTTATAAAATTGTTTGATTTAAAAATAATAGTAGAGTAGTATTTAATATTAGTCAAACGAAATGACAAAGTACGATTTAGCTCGAAGGTTCAAAATAATTAATGTATTATAAAATATAATTTAAATTAAAAGTAAAATAAAATTAGTTCATATTGTCAAAATTTGATGTAATAGTGAAAAAGAGTTGGCTGAATTCATAGCAAGGAAAAATAGATCGATTTGATATTCAATATGATTATTCGGTGATCCCTTCATTCGTTTCAATATGATTATTCGGTGATCCCTTCAATAAAGGGTTTGATTCATAACAATGTGATTGTGAGTTCGAATCTCGCCGATATGAGGACATTGTTGGTGGGCAATCTGTAAATACCTCGCTCTGTAAGTGCTCAAAGAGTCCGAAGGCCTGCCTTGACCTTGTGAGCCCCCAGGACCCAACTCACCTAAACGTTTTTCATCAAAATAAAAAAGGGTCGGCCCGGCCCTTAAGGGTCAGGGCTAAACGGGGCAAGCCTATTTAGGCCATTTTCCAAAAAAACCTCTGCTTTCGAAGCACGACCCTATAGCACTTGGGTCGGGCTTAGCCCTCAGGGCTTCAGCCCTTATAAAAAAACTCTAAAATTTCAACCACATACTACACCATAAGTTTTAACTTTAAAATTTTAATACACAATCACACCATATAATACCCAAGTATTAATATAAATACACCACAAAGTTGCATCAAAAAGAAATTCAATAACATTCAAATACTAATAATCCACAAGACACAACCACTACTCATAAAAAAGAAATTTCAATAAATATCATTCGGCAACATTTGACTGTGTTTGACTATGATTTGCCTCCTCCTTCTCTCCACTGACAAAAATATCAAGTTTTCTCATTTCTTCTTTATCGTCGTAAGCATTATCACCTCCATTACAGTGAGATTGGGAGTGAAAGACTAAATGAGACTTAGAGCACCTCTATTTTTTTATTTTGTTTTAGTTTAGGGAAAACAGGCAGACTTAACAGGGTCGGCCCTCAGCCCGGCCCTCAAAAGCCCTAACCCTTAAGGGTCGGCCCTTAAGAGCCCACACCGTACCCCTATTTTTTCCTCTAAATTTCAAGCCCGACCCTACTAGGGCTTAGGCAAAAACGGGCCAGCCCTACAGACTTGGCCCATATTGACGGCTCTAGGAAAAACTAATTAAAGGAAATTATGTTGAATTAATGATCATAGTATTTTTATTTTCATTTTTTAATAGTTTATATAAATGTTTGCACTAATTGATTTTTTTTTATATTTGGAACATATTCGTGAATACTGTAGGAACATTACCAATAATCCTAGCAAAAACTTATTTTATTTTTGTAACTTTGATCTCCAAAATATATTGCAACTTGCAAATTTCACATATAGTTCAGTGAGAAAAATTCTGCAAAATGAAAAGTGAATCACGAAAACTTGGAGTGACATATTAAGTAGGGGAGGATCTCATGCGTGAAGGTCATATTTGAGGCAAATTTGAATTCGAGGGAATTTTAAACTGAGCAATAGGAATGGAGTGAAGTCACATGTGGATGATCATAACTGGCTTAAAACACATGCGTCTCCCACGTTTAAAATCTAACTGGCTGCAAATAGCACCCTCTGCGCGCGTGATCATGCGCTTCTCCCCCTTTTAAATAAATACACGCACATCTTAAAAGGAGCCTCCTACACTCTTGATGCGTTTTCGGTTATTTTGTGCATGTGAAAATGTCATAAAATATTCATAGTATATATACATACACACACTCTTCTTTTATGAGAAAAAGGGCTATAAGTAAACTACCACTGTCCCAGTTTTAAACGACAACCGACAATTGTCTAACGTGATAGTAGTGAAAGAGTGTCATTTCAGTGACGGTCTGTGAGACCAATGACGGTGATGTATTTGTATGTTGGCAAGGAATGAGAAGAAAGGGGTATCAGTATTTTCCATCACATTCATGAGTTGCGACAATAGATTGTAGATTGGCTGAGTTGAACATTATTCATGTCGAGGTCAAATTTGATCTCATTATCCAATTCAATGGAGAAACACAACAAAAAATACCCTTAAAATGAGAAAATGAGAAAATTGATACTACCTCCGGTCCTAAATATATGACCTAGATGACTTTTTTTTGGAGAGATTAAGGTTGCAAAATAGGTTATTAAATTATGACATATTTGATATATTTTTAGATTATCCATTAGCTTATAGGTAAAATATAGTACTAGTCTAAGGGAAAAATCAGGTAAATCATCAATTTATAATTAACTTATTTTGTTTTTTTAGGATTTTCCAAAAAAGTCAATTAGGTCTTATATTTAGGACCGGAGGGAGTATAATTTAAAAGAAAAAGTGGAGAGAAATGAATTTTCCATTCTTGGACTGGGAGGAAAAGTGAGGTGGAAGAAAACTGGAATTGGTTCAAAGAGAGTTAGTCATATCTACAATTGATCTAATTTAGACTGTCTAGATTTGATTTAGATTATGTATCTGTTGAAATATTTTTAATAAGGGTAATGGACCTAATCTGCCCCCCAAGTAACCACCAAGGAGCGCTGAGCACCCTGAACTAACAACAGACTCGTATCTGGACTCCAAGTAACCAATGTGGTTAAAAACTACCCCGGTTGGACGGTCAACAACGTTTGACCGTTACCATGCCTATGTGGCTGCCACGCGAGCACCTGCTTTGCCACGTGTGTATTTTAAATGGACGTAATCTGCCCTCCAAGTAACCACCCAGGAGCACTGAGCACCCTAAACTAACAACAGGCCCATATATGCACTCAAAGTAACCAATGTGTTTAAAAACTACCCCGGGCGGACGGTCAATGACGTTTGACCGTTACTATGTTCATGTTGCTGCCACGTGAAGGCCTGTTTTGTCACCCGGCGCCTTGTCATCGCCACTTAAGATATGTTCATGTGGGTCCCACCTATAATAATAAACAATTTCTCTCTCCCTCTTCATCATCATCACCACAGCCCCCAACACCCACCACCCCCACCCACGCCACCCCCTCAAACGTGGCAAGCAGAGGTGGCGTGGGTGGGGGGCAGTGGAGGTGAGGCAGTGGGGGCTGGGGAGGTGAGGGGGTGGCGTGGGTAGGGGTGGTGGCTGTTGGGGGGCTGTGGTGATGGTGATGAAGAGGGAGAGAGAAATTGTTTATTATTATAGGTGGGACCCACATGAACATATCTTAAGTGGCGATGACAAGGCGCAAACAGGCCTTCACGTGGCGGCCACATAGGCATAGTAACGGTCAAACGTCATTGACCGTCCACCCGGGTAGTTTTTAAACACATTGGTTACTTTGAGTGCAGATTTGGGTCTGTTGTTAGTTCAGGGTGCTCAGTGCTCCTGAGTGGTTACTTGGAGGGCAGATTAGGTCCATTTAAAATACACACGTGGCAAGCAGAGGTGGCAAAGCAGGTGCTCGCGTAGCAGCCACATAGGCATAGTAACGGTCAAACGTTATTGACCGTCCAACCGGGGTAGTTTTTAACCACCTTGGTTACTTGGAGTCCAGATACGGGCCTGTTGTTAGTTCAGGGTGCTCAGTGCTCCTTGGTGGTTACTTGGGGGGCAGATTAGGTCCATTACCCTTTTAATAAATATAAACTCTAGACCATATTTATTATTTGATTCCGACAACTCAAAATCGATTAACGCTCCTTGCTCGTCTTTTTTATTTTTAGGTAAACCTGATCCAAGAAAAGTTAGAGTAGAGAAAATAGATTGTGGGGCCAACCCAATCTTTTCTCAAACTTTTGTTTGAGAGAAACTTCTCTTCTCGTTTTTTTTTCCATATTTCGTTTTTAAAACCTAAAGATCAACGTTTGAATGACTCATACACACAGATACACACACATTTTTTGTTACATATGATCTTATGCTTTTATACTAAATATATATAGTTTCTTTTATTTTCATCAACATAATTTTAAATTATTTATATTACAATTTATCGATCTTGTGATTTACTTATGATTAATCATTTTTATTTTATTATAATCATTAGAGTACAAGCTCAAAAGAGATCACATCTCAGCCATTCAATTGTTAATTTAATGGCTATTAAGAAGGCAGAGGAGCGGTTCCTCTCCTCTTTTTGTCTCTACATATAGAGAGATGTGGAGATTACTGATTCTTTACTGTTGCCCCTCTCTCTATCTCACCCACACATTGGACCTACTTGTAGTTCTCACTAGAAAACTAAGTAGAGGACTCATTCATTTTCAACCACCTAGATTTAATCTGGACAATTTAGATTTAGTATTTTTAAATGAAAACTATATTGATTGTATAACGTTCGCTCTATAAATATACTTTCAACACCGCTAAAGTCAAAATTGTTATTGGAGCTACCTATGTTAGGAAAAAATTTAACTAATAAATAAGCAGCTAGACACCAACAAATCCCCCATGGTGCCTCCACCAACACGAAAGAGAAACACCCAACGCCCCTGAGTTTCTGATAGAGTGAACCCTAGCCATTTTGTCTATTCTTTGAGCTTTTAAGTCTTTTTGTTTTTATTTTAGTGACAATCAGATTTATATTTTATGTCATTTTTTGAAAGTAGGACAAAAATTCCAAGATGGTGATTAATCCATGGGTTTTGTTTATGCGGGCTTATGGAAAAGTGACTTATTTTTAAGTCAATTTGAAAATAAGTAAGATTGTGTAACGAGATTTATGGTTGGAACAACAATTAAAATATAAATGACTTACTTTCTGTAAGTCAGATTGTATATGTTTGTATTAGTTGTTATTATATGTGTAAAATAAATTAGAATTTGTGCATCATAAGCAATTTATAAGATGAAAATAAACTACTTCTTTCTAATTATCTCATTTACTCCCTCATTCTCTCATCTCAATATTCCTCACCTCCATCGATTTTGAAAATGGAAGGAAAGTGAAATTATTTCAGTTATTGTCAATCTCATTTCCTCATTCTCTCGACTCATAATTAGCATATTCTTCAGCTTCACCGTCATCTCTCTCTCCCTTGAAGTCCTGTTCTTCACAAACTGGCCTTCAGTCGTTCTCTTTGAAACCCTAACAAATATGTGATGGGCTGTAGGTGAGTATTCTTTTGTTTGAATCTATACTAGAGCCATAATTTGACCAAAATTTGTTTGAAGATAAAAACACATTATGTTTGTTGTTGGCGAATGTGTCAGATGTAGTTTGATTTGGTCATTCTTCAATATTGCAAGTTGTCAAGTGGGCCAAGTAAATAAAACAATAGACATTAGATGGTTGGAGTTTTATTCCAGTATAGTTCATGAGACAATGGACTATGAATTTAAGTAATGTGGGGAATTCAACATCACAAAGTAATATTAGATCTGAAGGCCAAAGTTACAAATTTATATTGGCTCCATGTGAGGTAAACTGCATGTTTTTGGTATGAAAATTGTAACTGAAAATCATTTTCCATACTAGTCTTTACATTTTTTTGTCCTCATTCATATTTGTAGTTTTACCAAAAAGTATTTCCTTTTTTTTCTTTGATTTAGAATGATGTTCTTTCCTCTATTTTTCACATTGTTACCTCTTCTCAATAAACTATTTTTACACCAAAATGTATTGTTAAAACTATTGGCTCTTTGGAGGTACATTTTAGTGGATGATATCCTGAATTCCTGATCACTAATTGAATTTCTTCTCTTTGGCCAACAAATTTGAAAATCTTGATGACAGTGATCCTCAACATTCTGTTACTTCTGAATTGAATGGTTTGGTGTGTACGCTTTCTAAAGGCATTTCTCAACTTTGATTGTGTTTTTTTATTCTCCTACATTCATTTATATTCTATTAAAATGTTTTGCACATATGAGGCTGTCTCTTTAGATGAGGTTTCGCTGCAGCAGGTGTTTTTGTTTTGGATTATATATGCATTTGTTAGTTAAGAGAATGTATGACTAATGTTGCTATTGTTGTATTGTGACTATGTTAGATGATAGAGCAATGGTCTAAAATCTTGTGTTACTTGCTCACAGCTTGTGACTTGTCATAATGTAATTTTTAAAGCTTAATATGTGTTTCTTGTAATTCTTAATTTTTGCATTGATTATTGGCATTGGGTGAAATTTACATTGTAATTGATTGAGGACATATTATACTTGATTGAGGACATATTACTGGCACTGGGTGAAATTTACATTGTAATTGACATTTAAATTCACTTGGCATGTTGATCATGTATAACAACACTCTTTGGTTGATATAAAGGATCATGTTCAAGTTTTACTTCGCTCATGTCTTATTTATATTCTTGAATCGAATGGATTATGTTGTATGCACATGGATTATGTTATATGTGGTTCCTTTGGACTATTTATTGTTATTAAGACCATTGGAGTACTCTTTTATGTTCTGACTTTGGATGATAAATTGGCAGAGGATAACAGTAATTGCCATAGAGGATGTGCGGAGTTAAGTAAGGATATTGCGAGTTCTTATAGGACATAGGAACCTTAGCTTACGCAATTGAATGAAGCCTATGAAGACGATGAAAATGTTTATATAGTTATTTAGTAATCTTAGGTTCCTAATATATATTATTTTATTTTTTCTTTTATCCATTTTTCATTTTCATCTAGATTCTTAGAATCTGATTGTTTAATTGGTTTGCCAAATTTCTTCAGGAATGCTTTTCACATTGTTCATATTTGCACAAAAATGGCACCATTAATCTCCAGAGGGTCTATAGCATCATATTTGACCGGCATATCTTGTGTTCTGCAGAGGAAGGGTCACCTGGTGGAGGTCATATTGTCGAAGATAAAATGAGAAGTTTTTTTGTCCCTATACACTTAAAATTTCTACGACTCTAGAATCTAGATCAATTTTGTTTTTATTTTGTTCAAAAGCATTTTTTGTCAATTGCTCCAAATTAAATCCAGTTACACCTTGATGTTTATGATTACTCACTGTGATTCTATTAACTTTCACATATGTATGTGATAAATTATTTTCAAAGCCAATGTTATATTAAAAAAACTTCTTCACATAACAAAATCTAAATATAATTTTTAAGGGGTTAACGGTAAAAATTATGAATTTATTTTTTCCAAAAGATCACCTAGCACAAAACGTTTTTTTGGATAAATACACGCTAAAGTTTTTATTAAAAAAAATACACACATAAGTTTTTCTATATTGGGAATCAAAAATCACATACTCCATTAAATGTATATAACGCCATTAGAAAAATTGAAAGCGAGAAATTAACGGTATTGTGTACTTTTAATAAAGGATTATGTGACTTTTGAACCCAATATGAAAATTTAAATGTATTTCTGGCACACAGAAATTTGGTGTTGTGTGATCTTTTAAGGAAAATATATTGTGTATTTCTTACCGTTAAAACATTTTTAAATCAGGAAAATTAGATGTAATCTGTGACAAATATGATATATATATTTCAATATTAGCTCGTTTTTGTTAAAGTATTAGAAATAATGAAACCATTTTCCATCTTAAAAAGTATGAGATATAATATCTAATCGTATACTGTTTTAAAAATATCTATTTTATTATGTAAATATAAATTATAGCATTAGTCTCTTTTAATTATTGTAATCAATAAAAAAATTTTATTGATAAAGTTCATTTTTGTTTTGCATCCGATTGTTATTTGGTTGTTGGCAACACCACATAGCCTTTCACATGCATGCGTCATGTGCCGTTAGCAAAATCCATTGAATTAGCAAACAAATCTCTATCTTCCCAAGCTTCTAAGAATGAAACGTTGAGCATCTTATAAATCATGAAGGCTATCCTTAGGAGATTAATCTCAATTCATATGGGCCAGGTCCTTAAAATTGGGACAAAATAACTATCCTATAAAATACAAATTATTGTTATATTATTCTCTAATGGCGACGGTTGAATATTAATAAAATGTGGGGAGTTTGGACTAAAATGAAGACAGAAGAAACGACACCGTATGAAGGAAGTGGGCCAAACAAATCATTCTCTATCAACAACTGCTAAATTCCAACACGTCACTGCAATACATTAAAGGAATAAAACTAGGCTTTCAAGCATTATTTTTTAAAATAATTAACTATAATAATTGCTTTTAATTTACGTTCTCACAAAACGATAAAATTTGACCGCCTATTCTTTCGTCGTTTTCTCTCTATATATTTGTTCTGTCTTTACTGGATTTTATGGTATCTCCATGAGAATTTTTCGTTTCAAAATTGATTTTAATTATAAACTTATTAATTATTTGAAAAGTACATGGTAAAAAAGCTATATGAATTCATTAACTATTTGAGTAATGATATGCTGATAAAACATATATATATATATATATATAGTAAGCTGTTAAGCGAATTCATTAATTTTTCCCCTTCGTTATGTGATCAATTTCAATTTAGACAACGTATGTTTTTAGCTATGACATAAAAAAGTTTTTCGAAAAAATAAATAATTGATTATTGGTTCAACCGGCAAAATGGTAAGACACATTCATCTATCTTGGTGAGTGTTGGATTCTTAGGAAGCATTTCCACAACTAAGTGAAGTTGGACGAAACCTATTTATGTGGACAAAAAGAAAGGACTTACTTGAATTGTATTGTCATGTTCTACAAACATTATACGGACAAACAGTAGTAGATCATGAGTTAAAAGCGTTGGTCTTGGATCATGGATTAGTTAAATCATTTTTCCTAAAATTTGATGATATAAAAAGTAAGCTATAATACGGATTCATTATTTTTTCCCCTTTATATTGTGATTAATTTCAGTTTAGACAACCTGTATTCTCTGATAAAATTGGAAACATGATTGTCTTTGTTAATGCTGAATTCGAAATTCTAGTTTTATATATTTGAACCAAATGACGAAAACGTTTTTTGAAAATAAAAATTAAAATAAGCCATCGAACTATATATTTACGTGTACGTGTAGTAACTAGCGAAAGTTTAAGAATATAGATACTTGTTAATTAACCTTTTGCATTTGCCTCTACATACATATATAACTTCCATCGATCCTAAACGTTTGACTTATTATTGGTCAACTGTATGGACGATTACAAACACATATCCCAATTTCGCAGGCATGCATGTATTGGTAAATAATATTTTCACCAGTTTTTGGACGATCTTGTGGCAAGTTACGCTGAGATCGGTTCAAGTTGGATTTTAGTAAATCTTGACCGTCTTACAATGTTACTAAAGAGAGAGAAACATCTGACTTGGTTATATATCTATTTATCAGCAAGCTCGCTGGGGTCAATATCATTGATTTACTAAGAGACAAAACTTAAAAGATATTTACCATCCTATTTAGTTTGGTTCCTAAACGGCTTTTGTTCCGTGATGATCATCAACAAATAATTGAAGTTTAAAATTTTAACCCCTAAGGGTTATCATTCAATCCTAAAGTCATGTAGTGATTTAAGTCAAATAGAGCCCATTCAATTTTCCTAGCTATGACTAAATACTTGAATTGTATAATACACACACACACAAACTGATTTTATCATATGGACAATATGGATCATGCTATCTCATTGTACTCTATCAATAATGAAATATTTTGATAAATTGTTGATAAAAAGATTTCATTCATCATCTTTACTTTTTAATTAGAGGATATATTTGTCCATACTGTATGTTCTACCATTCTATCCAGAACTTTCAATGATTATAGGTTATGATGACATGAAACTATAGTAATGTTTAGTGTTTGGAACAAACCTCAAGCTAGTTGCAGCCTATATAGGTTATATCTAGAGCAACCCCCTTGTTATTTTGTACATTTACGAGTGGTGGAGTTTTCAGAGATTGAAATTCTCATGCATGATTACAAAATGCCAAGAGCATCGGCTTGCAAGTTGAATGTATCTATATTATTATAACGCTTTCAAAAACTTTAAGAAAACAACAAACTGATAATTCATTTGTTAATTAAATGAGATAGGTTCAACAAGCTAAGCTTACGTACCAAACCCTAACACCTATATAAACATTACAACTTAATCATCTATGCCCATCTCTTCTACCTCTACTTAAGTATAAAAAACATATTTTTCACATTTTCTCTCTCATTACCAAATTGTCATGGCAGGAGCTGAATCAAACAGACCCATCACAAAGATCAAAAGGTTCATAGGGGTAAGACAAAGGCCTTCAGGAAGGTGGGTGGCTGAGATCAAAGACTCGTCTCAACATGTTAGGTTATGGCTAGGAACGTATGACACCCCAGAGGAAGCGGCTCAGGCTTACGACGAGGCGGCTCGAACCCTACGTGGCGAAAGCGCCCGAACCAACTTCGCCCTACCCACTAGCCAATCAGCCATTGGTGAGTCCGGATCCGAAACCAAACATGGGCTAAATTTTGCTACTTTAAAAGCTAAGCTAAGCAAGAATCTTCAAAGCATAATAACCAGGTCAGGAAGTGAAACGACGTCGTCTAAGAGTAGGGTAAGTGACCATGTCACATTTGCTAGCATATTTCATCCTAGGAGGAGTTTCTTACCATACCATATCACTCCATCACTTGATACAATAAAGAACATGGAGATTATGGTACAACCTAGTATTATAGTACCTAGTTCTGAAAATGATAATAATCATCATCATCAGCCTAGTTCTTGGGAAAATTCCACTAGTGCCTATGATGATTGTAGTGGCTACTCTGATAATTGGGTCGGGTTCGGCCAAACCGTGACCGTTGAATCCGCCGTGTCAGATGGGTCGGATACTGGGGAGGTTAGTACAGTTGGGGACCATGGACTTATGGAGCAAGTGATGGGATGGATCAATGATAATTCTGAGGAGGGTTCAAGGAGTTGTAAGAGGCTTAAGGTGTCTTCTTCTGTATTTGTGCCTCCAACTTTTAGTGGGTCTCCATGTAGTAGCAGTTGTTGTGGTTCTCCCTATTATGGTTATGATTCTACATACATGACAGAATTTAGGTCAGATCTTTAGTAGAAAGTTAATTAAAAAGCTATTCAAAGTAAAATATGAGCTCTGTTAACAATCTAGTTTTTTCATCTTCAAATATGAGAAGTTTATTTAAAGATTAAGATCCTCCTACTATGAGTTGAGGCATTCACTTTCATTAGAGCATGAATATAGTTGCACCGCTGAAGAAAGGGGGGATTCGGCTATATATTTGTGAAAGTTTAAATTTAAATCCGACAGTTTTAATTATTGAGAGGGAATAAAAATTTCAACTTTAATTGTTTAATTATATAAAGTGTCTTTTAAATTAATAATAATATAATTGAATAATATATTCATTTATATTATTATTAAAACAGATGTTGCATGCCATTAAAAAATTAAAGGTTAAACATTATTCTAAAATGTAAGATACTGAGTTTAGCCTCCAAAAAATAATTATAAAAATCCTTTTTGGGACACAAATGTTGGGATAAAGGATATATTGAAATCAAATCTTATTAAATCAGAGTCAATAATAAAATATTAAGAAGTTAGGAAACAAAAGAAATGCACTTTTAAAGAAGGAATCATATCAAACAAGAATAAATCGCTATAATCCTAAATATTTTATGAAGCCCTTCATTTGATGTCATTATTTTTGGCTTAGCTTAAAATTTCAGGAATGGAATTTAATTTGCTACAAAATGAAGCCTAATTTGCAAATTAAGTCAGTCCTTAAATTTTAAACTTAAAGAATAGCACTTATGTGCAAGACTACTCCTCACTTCAGGGCAACTATGTATCTAACTCTTTATTTACTGTTAATACCTTGGAATTCATGCTTTTTATCATGATTCATGTTCTTTTGCATACACTTTTGAAGTAATTATACATACTTTAAAGGCTAATTGATTCATGATTTTTGGTAGCACATGTTTTTAGTGATTTTGAATATTTTGGTAAATTAATCATATAAGTTAAGTGTTTTGCAAGGCAAATGTGTTTAGGAAATTAAAGCCAGGTCAGGTGAGAAGTCAAGATGAATGAAAAGATGTCAAAACACATTGGAGTAACCCATTTGCTTGGGAAGAAATCAATTTACAGCAAAAAGAGAACTGAGCCACGGCATGCTTCCATGTTCAGCTTCTGTGCCGCTGCCCAAATTGAACTTCAGTTACAGGGAAAACCTATGCCGCGGCATGATTTTGGTCCAATTTACTGAGCCGCGGCATGGTCGCATTAAAAACTGCCACATCATCATTTTTCACTCGAAAATGAGTGTTTAAAAGGAAGAAAACGAGAAGGGCAGGGAGTTCTGACTTTTTGGAGACTTGCAAGCTTGTGGGTGTGCTAGGGTTTGAGATTTTGAAGAGATTGAAGCAAAGATTGGAGCTTTGGAAGAGATTTGGAGCTCCAACCATTTGGTTTTCTTCTTCTTCATATTCTTTTCCTTTCTCATGTCATTTATGGCTATACTTTCACTTTGTATTTGTGCTTTCATATTGACTATGAGTAACTAAAGTCATTTATCTAGGATTATTTTGAACCCTTGTATGGAGTAACTCTTTAAAACTCCTATCATTTTGTGATTAATGTATATATATATATATGTGTGTGTGTGTGTGTGTGTGTGTGTGTGTGTGTGTGTGTGTGTGTGTGTGTGTGTGTGTGTGTGTGTGTGTGTGTGTGTGTGTGTGTGTGTGTGTGTGTGTGTGTGTGTGTTTTTTTTGCTCTAGCCCTAATGCCTCTAAGTGATTGATCACCATTTAGTTGATATGTTTATTTGACTTGAGACTCGAGAGAGCTAGGTTAAGTGTAGAACTTGAGTAAAATAGTGTGAGAACTTGAAGTTTGCATGACAAATGAATGGTTTTGTTAATAAGATAGACATATACTTATTAGCCTCACATAGCCATGTTAGGGTTGAAACTAAGAAATTGGGTTTTATTAATTGTGACAAGACATTGCATGATTAATGAGATTAAACACTTGTTCTTGACTCGACGGAGCGTTTACAAGTATGTTAGAACCCTAGGTTAACACATATATAAACATTGGAGCAATTAGGGGAGGAGTTGATTAAAGGTTACAAGATACAAGGGGGAGAAATAATCCTAGGTTGTATTTCATCTTTAGAGTCAAGAAACACTTTTAGCTTTTAGTTTATATTTTCAAACTATAGTTTTAGTTGTTAAACTTTCAAACAATATTTGATTAGCTCAACTTGATTAAATGATAAGGCCTCTTGTTTGACCGGATTTGTATCTCAATCCTCGTGGGAACGATCTTTACTTACTACTTTATTACTTGGCGCGGCCCGTACACTTGCGGAGCGAACATTTACTTGTATAATTCTTCTCCGTCAAAAATACTTTTCTTTTGGTCAATCCCACATAGCCATCAAGGGTTGAGCTCATCACATGACTTACAAGTGAATTCTCTTGACATATAGCCTTGCTTGATAGTTTCATCATATAATATGTTCAATCTTTAGAAGAATATCGTTATGACATCAATTGGTGTCAGAGTTAGGGCACCTTAGCTTTCCTTTCCTCTCCCTCACATCATACCAATCATTCCCTAAGGGAACCTATTGAGGTAAAATTCAAAAGATTGGAGTATAATCAACAGCAAACATACTCCCGCACGTGTAAGATCTAATGGGAGGGTCCTAATACAATGGAAATGAAGAACAGAATGAGGAAAATGAAAAGGAAACGTAACAAAACTGAGAGTGCTTTTAGAGGCAATCTCCCTGTCCCACAATAACTACACAATTATAACACCCTCTTATAGACTATTTTTTCCCTTATACCCCAAATCCTGATAACCGTCTTACATTATTCTTCTTCCTCTGAACTGGGTTTAAATGGGCATTATATTTTCACTTCAGTGATTATATATCCGAGCTGCCATTCAATAATCCATGACGTGGGTGCTTCAATCTACGAATATCCAAACAAAACTTTATTTCTCCGTGCCAGTTCCTTCGTAGATGGTGGGAGTGAAGGTTTCTATGCTTCTAAAGGTGTCTCCTTTAACTTCACACAAGCTTCAGAGGATAAATTCCTTAATGGGAAATCTTTCATCAGGTAAATAAATTGGAGCTATTATGAACTCCTTTCTTTAGCTTCTTTTTGAGGGGGTGGTAAGAATTTGTGTTTCTGTGTAATGAGAATGAGAAGCCATAGTAGGAGAGGAAGGACAGGTGGTGATGGAGTGAGTGAAAGAGGAGGAGAGGAAGCGGTGGAAGAATTTGGGGAGGGATGAAAAAGATGATGAGGTGACATGATATTTGAAATGGATGGTGAGGTGACAATACATTTAAGATGTGGAGTCAAAATTGATCCATTTTAAATACTTTAAGGCAAAATAAAATTGATCACAAAAAACTTCTAAGGAAAAATTGAATCTTGCCTAAAACTTCCAAGGCAAATATGATTTTTAACCCTTTTTAACCATTGGATTACTAACAATTATCTTTTAAATACTGTTGATGTATTAAGTTATCATGTTTGATCACAAAGAAACCGAGAAGTAGGGGAAAAATAGGCATAAATTTAGGAGGGAGAGTGGCAGAACGTAGGGGAGAAAGAGAGAGCACAAAGTATAATATTCATGTCATTCATAAATTAAAGTGTATCCATACATTAACATATAGACTACGATTGAGCAACTTAAACCTTCAATATGAAGAAAACAAATTACTACCAATGGGTAGTTGGTTGAACTAGTAAGTGGGCTACAACCCTCGCAAGGATGAGAATGTGTGTTCAAATCCCGGGAAGCGCTCTCATTGGGAGAGGGGACAACCTTGCCTATGTGGGCAACACTCCTACCCCTCAAGTCCGGATTAAACCGGGCGGTAATTTACCAAAACAAAAGAAGAAAACAAATTACTAACAACTTGATAAAATTAATAAAATATTAAGACAACGAGCAAAAGACAACTAAAGCATAACTATCTAAAATAATATTAAGGGTTAATAGTCAAATCTAACACTCTATTATTGACAAAAGTTCACCCAACATATATAAACAAGAATTTTGGGTCTCAAATGTAGCACACATCTATTACAAAATGAGTCAGATCTAGCATTTCCATCAATTTTGACGGGTTTGACCGTTAAGGTTGACCCTATTAGGCCACATCACTTGTCATTTCACCCTGTTAGGCCATGTCATCTGCCACGCCACCCGATTAGGCAACGTCATGTATGTGGTGATGTGGTAGTGACGTGGTAGGTGAAGTGGCCTAATTGGGTGACGTGGCAGGTAACATGGTCTAATCAGTTAAACTTAACGGTCAAACCCATCAACATTGACGGAAAAGCTAGATTTGACCCATTTTGTAATAGATGTGTGCTACATTTGAGACCCAAAATTCTTGTTTATGTTGGGTTAACTTTTGTCAATAGTAGAGTGCTAGATTTGACCCTTTACCCTAATATTAAATATTGCCACTTGTTACAATAACACATCATTTTCGTTTTTTGCAAGTCCATATATCTTAACAATTCCCCTACTTCAAAGAACTTTACTCTGGAGAACTAGAGGCTTTGTAGGCTTCTAGCAAGGCATGATCTAGGCGTTGAAATTCATACTCTATGATCCAAGTAGCATCCATATCTGAATATCCTTTTCAATAGACTAAATAGCGATAAATTGGTCCATTAGGGGTAAAGATAATCTGATCATCCATAATGGTCTCAATTTCTTCAATGGACATGCATGCCCATTGATGGGATCAGCACATGGATTGGTTATAACCATGTAGGTACGTGTAGAATCATCAAAGAGAAAATAAAGGGGGCGACTCAAAAGTTCCTCGATAAGGCATAAGATTTTCCACATTAAATTGGGCTTATTGTCATATCAGGAGGTAATTCTAACATATAAGTATTAGACCCGAATTTCTTAAAAATGCGGAAAGGTCCAGAAATTTGAGCATGCAATTATTTAAAAGTATGTTTAGGATAATATTCTAGACATATATGTGTCATTATGTTATCATCAACATTAAAGTTTTGATAATGACAATGTGTATTAGTAGATATTTTATATTGTTCATTGCTTAGCATTAATTTACGCCTGATTCAGCATGTACATCATGTAGGTGTTGGGTAAAGGATTTTGTGGATTCTGAAGTGCAAATTGTCAAAGGAATTGACATAAGGTAATAAACAAGTTGTATAGGATTAAAACCTTAAACAATTTGAAAAGAACACATACATGTGTATCAATTGATTGAGTTATTATAAGCCAATTTAGCAATTGGTAAAATCGAAACCCAATTCTTAGGCTTATCTCCAACTAGGCACCTTAAAAATAATTAAACCACTTATAATTCTCATATTATAATATATCAATCATTGACAACAAGCATGTTTACAAGGAATAAACTAAGCATTGATTCATAACAAGCAAGATCAACCACTATACACATCATATTTCACATTAGGCTTAGTAATTCATAATCATAAACAATTCACAAGCATATAAAAAAATCATTTATAGTTAACATGTTGGTGTGAAGCTCATATGTGATCACACAAAGACACTTTGTAAAGCTCCTAATAAGAGTGTATAGCATTACCAATATAAACATATATCAATATTCTATTCAACACTTCCTAAAAGGTATTCTAAAACAATTGTACCTTAATCTACCCATGAATATCCACACATTTATTTTCATTTTTTAATAAAAAGTTATTAAATTGTACATTTTATTAATTTAAGAGTTAAACCAACTTTTGGTCCCTGAACTTTCATCCCATTTTGATTTCGCTCCCTGAACTTTCAAACACATAGTATTGGCCCCTGAACTTTACTCAACTTGGAAGGATTAGTCCCTGAACCCTCAAATCCTCTTATGTGGCATTGATTGTGCTAAATTAGATGACTTGGCAGGCTTGTTAGATGCTGACGTGGCAAATATATATTTTTAAAATTTTAATTATTTTAAACATCTAAATTTACACATGTACATTCGACATTCTCACAAAACCCTAGAAAAGATTTGGGGGTGGGGGCAGATCGGAACTTTGTGTCAACGAAGGCGGTCACTGGTCGACGTGGTGGTCGTCGGCCGTCATGGGGGTCGCCGGCTGATTGAAGGTCAACTCCTAATTTAACTACGAGCATTTGAGCAAGGTATCTTTTGAATTACTGTCTATGAATTGAAAGTGGCATATAATTTGATAGAGGGATATAATTTGATAGTGACATTATTTGATAGAATCTAGATCTTGTATTTGGATGGGTTATTTCTTGTCTATGTTAATTCATGACCATGGGAACAAGAGCTTTCCTCCCTTCAGTGCAGTGGAATTAGATTAATTCTCAACCTTTGGTGTAGCTTTCATTAGTTACTTTCATGTAACTGGATTAAATCCATTTAGGTTCATTAACTTGCTTCATAGTATATAATGAAAAAAGTAAATAATGAAAACAAAATTGACAGCAAGTGTAGTCTAAACAAACTATAGATGTTGTTGGTTAATCTGACCATGTTTACATATATTTGGCTCCCATAATGTACATGTCTACTTGCATCTCCTTGGTTATTTCTTCATAGATTTTGCATGGAAAGAATACTTTGACATTTTTTCTAATTAGATACTATTGTTGGTAGGTTGAAATGGATTTAGAGGAAGATAACAGTGACACAAATGACGTAGAGGAATATTTATTGGATTTTGAGATGAGTGATGAAAAAGATTTTGATGATGACTACTTCAATCAATATGTTGATGTAGATGTATGTGATGTTTTAGATGAAGTTTTTACTTATGTCATCGGATTATGATTATGAAGAGATTGAAAAAATTTGAAGCATTGAGTGATGATGGAAATGAGATAGTTGAATTAGGAGTTGACCTTCAATCGGCCGGCGACCCCCACGTCGGCCGGCGACCACCACGTCGGCCAGTGATTGCCCCTCTTCGTTGACACAAAGTTCTGATCTCCCCCCACCCGCAAATCTTTTCTAGGGTTTTGTCTTTGTGTGTGTGTTTTTTGTCATAGTCAATGCCACATAAGAGGATTTGAGGGTTCAGGGACTAATACTTCCAAGTTGAGTAAAGTTCAAGGACCAATACCATGTGTTTGAAAGTGCATGGACCAAAACCAAAATGGGATGAAAGTTTAAGGACCAAAAGTTGGTTTAACCCTTAATTTTATTTTTTGTAGTTATGAGTGAGAGGAGTGAAGGGAAGAGATATAAAATCAACAGAAAATGTAATGATATGTGTGTGAGTGTGTGTGTGTGTAATCAAAATACATACTTATTTTATGGTAGTTAGCATATTACTGAAAGCGGGTGATTTAACCGTTTCCTATTCGTCTTGGGGTTAAATGCAAATTATTTATGAAACCAAGGATTGCAACATAGTGACGCAACCTCGGGTCGTCTCTCTTGAGGAGTCTTCTAAACTACCCTAAGATGAACTAAATGCAAATTAAAAGCGACAAAGGGAAAGAGGTTGTTTGTTTGGTTTTTGAATTAACTAATTAAACTAGTAAGAAAATGTAAGTGCTTGTTTTTAGTGTTTTTCAAATAAAGGTGTGAAGGTTTAAAATAAATGCAATGAAAAGGGGCTTTAGTGGTGATTCAATGGTTTAATTACTTCTTTAAAATCATGAGAGTTACATCATTCATCAAGTGTATTAGAAAAATCCCAAAGCAACCACTAAGGGTCATCTAACACTAATTAATAGCTAATCAAGCAATTGCTTGAAACTAGTCATCACTTAGAGTTAGAGTTAAGTATCACTTGATGTGTATTGAAAACAAGTTTCAAAACCAATTTCCTCTTGAGAATGTGCAACCACAACACCTCAATTGAAACATTAACTACAAAAACCAAGCAATCACTAAAGCAAGTATAGTATCATGAATCAACATAGGAAGTAAAACATACATAACATTGATAATCAAACATGATGTTCAACACAAGAATATCAATCCAACATAATCAGAAAGAAACAACCATATGTCTCTAACACAACTACATAAGAGAAAGTGAAACCACAACTATCTAGTACAAAGCATAGAGCATAGGAAAAAGAAAACTCCCCTAAGAAGCTAATTGAAGCAATTGACCATCTTCACACCACCGAAGCACCAAGAGCTTAGCCACTCATATAAGGAAGAGAGGAATTTCTTCCAAAATCTATCCAAGTTGTGGTTGTCATGAAATGGGGTGAGAAGGAGAAGAAGATATTTGAAAATGGAAGAGGAAATGAAGATGAAGAAGGAAATATGTAAGATTTGGGGTGAAATCTTATGGAAATGGAGGAGGGATGAGTGGGTTTGAGAGATTTTGAGTGAACCCTAGCATAGCCACCTTATTTTCGTGCAAATGAGGCTTAGAAATAGTTTGGGTCATGATAGGAAGCTTTTATAGGCCCAAGAAACCCTAAAAATCGCGTCAGAATTTGTGACAGCGTCAGGCTTGCCAGTAACTCGCCAACTGGCGAGCAAGTGACGAGTTTCCCGAATGTACACGCCAGTGGCTCGCCAATTGGAGAGCAAGTGGCAAGAGTCTCGCCAGTGGCTTGCCAGTTGGCCTGCCTCAGGGACTAAAATGCAAACTTCAGAAATTTTTGGGTCTGTTAAGCAATTTTCGAAATTCGTCCAGAAACGTTATTTTGACCCTTTTTCTTGAATCTTCTTCACCTTCAACCTCCCAACTTACATATTCAAATGTCTCAAATGTAGCATCAAAATGTTCTTGAAAACATGTAAAACATTATAGCATGATGAAAAAGACTAAATTGCCCTTGATTAAAACAAATTTCAACAACTAGTGCAATAGCTAGAATCTAAGCAAATTAGGTGCAATTATCATCAAAACATGCATTAATTCAATGGATTTGGCCATGAAAATATATGCAAAGTATGGTGCAATCAGCGGGTATCAAACGTTAACATTTTTTTGGTCATATCTAAAACCAAATTGCTATAATAAATTATTCAAATTTGTAGAACATCATATATATATATATATATATATACATATATATATCTATATATATATACATATATATATATACATATATATATATATATACATATATATATACATATATATATATATATATATATATATATATAGGTGGGAAGGATCAAACAGTAATAACATAACCACATTACACCTCCTCAGCAACAAGAAAGGAAGATTATTTATAAAAAATAAAGATGGACAAGGTAGATTTACACATGAAATAGAAGGATTGGTCAAAGTAGTTTTGAAAAATGAAAATATATGTGTGTACCTAATAAAATAATGATTAAAAGAGGTTACATTATGAGATGAGACAAAATAGAAGAAAATAGTTTAATTCACAAGATGCTAATTGTACGAAAAAGAAAGAAAGATTAATATGATATGACTAAAAAAAATAACATTGTGAAGGCAAAAATGTACGGTGTACCTGATGAGGATGATTTTAACTAGGGAGATGACCAAAGTATTGGGTTTGGATTCTCTCAGAATCCGCCCCCACAAAATCTCTCCTCATCCTCTCACATAGGCTCTCACATGTAGAGTGGACCACTCAGATTCATCTAAGAGCTCACAATTTGCCACTTGTGCCATTAAAAATAAAAAAACTGTTACTTGTTACTCGAACACTTTGGGGGTTCGGATTCTCTCAGAATCCTCCCCCTCAGAATCATTCCTCATCCTCTCACAAAAAAACTTTATTATAATACTCCCTCCGGTCCTAAATATAAGACCTAATTGACTTTTTTGAAAAATCCTAAAAAATAGCAAAATAAGTTAATTATAAATTGATTTACCAAATTTTTTCCCTTAAACTAGTTTATTTTACTTATAAACTAATGGATAGTATAAAAATATATTAAATATGTCATGATTTAATAGACTATTTTGCAACCTTAACTTCTCCAAAAAAGTTATCTAGGTCCTATATTTAGGACCGGAGGTAGTATAAAATAAATGAAGAACTTTTAATTTTTTTATTTTTGAAATTGTTTAGTATAAAAAATTTCAACTATCTACACCTATTAATTTCAGCTATCTAGACCTATTTCATTTCAATAGAAGGATCTGTAAGAGATACAGACTTATTCAGTTAACTGTTACAGTTATTTGTAAGAGATATATACTTATTTCATTTCAACAAAAGGATCTGTAAAAGATACAGTTAACTGGATAAGTCTGTATCTCTTACAGATCCTTCTATTGAAATGAAATAGGTCTAGATAGTTGAAATTTTTATATTAAAAAGTTTTCAATAATAAAAAAGTTGAAAGTTCTTCATTTATTTTATATTATAATACAATTTTTTATTTTTAATGATACAAGTGACAAATTATGAGCTCTTAGATAAATCTGGGTGATCCATGTGAAAGCCTATGTGAGAGGATGAGGAATGATTTTGAGGGGGCCGATTCTGAGAATCTGAACCCCCAAAGTGTTCAAGTAACAAGTAATAGGTTTTGGGTAAGGTTCAACAATTAGCTAGGCATTTTTTTGTTGGGCCATTCTAGTTGGGCTAGCATCCTTCTTCACATACACAAATGTATATGTGTGTGTTAATTATTATTTTTTTTACTTTACCATCTGGTCCACTTAATTTTTTATTTTCTTCTCCCAGTATAAAAATAATATACATATAATTTTTTTGTAAGTCTTAAAACAAATTTATTCTTTCTCTAGTAACACATTCTTAAATAAAAATTTTAAATGTCACAAAGACCATTTATTTCTAAGTGCTAAAATTATGGGATGTTATAGATATAGGTCTTCGAAGCTAGCATCAATTGAGGGAGATCACAAAGAAAAATATCATATGTTGAGGGGACTATTGTGATGACTTAAAGAAAAAAGGATGCCTTGCCACTAGTACAAAAAAGACTTTTTAAACCTCATGAAAAAGGCTTTTTAAACCACATTTAAAAGTGGTTTAGAAAAAGGGGGTTTAGAAAGTATGACTTTTTTAAACCACATAAAAAAGTGGTTTAAAAAACATACTTTTTAGACTACTTTTGTAAAAATGTGGTTTAAAAAAATATTTTTTTAAGACCTCTTCTTATGTAAATATAGTCTAAAAACATATACTATTCAATACACACACACACACACACACACATATATATATATGCATGTCTATTGATAACCAATGGAAAGAAAACTAACAAATCATAATAACATAATACATTCGGAAAATTCAAAGCATTCTAGTTACAATTTGAAAACTATGCTTTCCAACAATGTAAATTTAAAAGTATACATGAGTCTAACAATAAAGTGAACAAAGAGAAATTCATGAGCTCATCTCTTTCTACAAAGCTGATGTTATATGAAACAAGAGGAATATTTAAGCCAAGTGTGCAAACATGTACTGTATAGGCCACCTATGCGCAAGTGCTTCACTCCACGTGTAACCTAATGAATAAACAAATGAAGCCATCAAACTTCACAAAGCAAAGACAAGCTCACATCTTTTGACATTAAATCTAAAGCCACCAAATCACCACAAAGTCAACTGTTAATTAAAACACCAAGCCAAGTCATGAACTTAAAAAAAACAAAGCACAAAAGAAGAAAACAAACTATAAAGGGGCCTAATTCTAAATCATCCCCACATTGAGCTATGAAAATAAAAGCACAGTGATGAGAAGATCACACAAACACATAATAAACTCACGCAAAAGGAGAAGGCTCAACAAAGAGAGCAATTCTACGGTGGGAGGATATGGAAGGGCACGTGGGTCAAGTTTCTTCTAATTAAACAGTCCAAGTACTATATTTTTTTAAGAAAATTGAGATGCTTCATTTGCAAGAAACCAGTTTTAAGTTTCTATGGTCTCAGAATCCAGATGCTATGGTACATCATAAGCAGAACACAGAGAATGGCATTCATGAATGATATCAGCAAATTAAATCTTCCACCCAAATGGGCTGTAACACGTGAGGACATGGCTGATAATTAAAAGAAGGATAGAAGAACGAACATACTCAAATCCCTACATACTAATTACAATATGGTCTTCCATGGTGTTGATAAATTTAAGTGAATACAATTCTAATATACAAAACAGGATATGCATGTTTATTTCAGAACTCAAGCCAAGAACTCAATGAATTTCAGAAGTCATAAAAATATATACTAACAGATATGAAGATGTCAGTCCCGGCAGGAATCGCATAACCATCTTTATTTCCTTTGTATCCACCTGTAAAGTGACATGAACATCCCCATGGACTGTTGAGAAATGATAAAAAAAGACTGAAGGAGAAAATAGCATATGTAAGTTGAATGAATATATGGATCTTAGTCTAAAGGAAATTGTGGAGCAAAATGTTTACATGACATTAGGTATGTGTTATGCAAAACAAATAAAAATAAGAAGGGATAGTTAAGTCTGTTATACCGTTAGTCACTGTCTAGCCATTAGAGTATGTGAATACTTCATGCTATAAATAGACCCCAGATCATTACTTTCCATTCAACTTTATACTGATTATTGAATCTAAGATTGCATTTTCAAAAATGTCTCTCTCTCTCTCTCTCTGATGATAAATAATTCTTAGCCATCAATATTTTGATATCACAATTTGTTCTCTATCACGTTCTGTTTCAATAGGAGCATTGTATTGATGCTAGCAATGGCTAGGTGAATTACAGTCACCCAATTATTATTATTATTATTTTATATTTAAGCTTTGACTTTGAAAGCATGACATGGTTTTTGCTCATGAATGCTTAAATTTATCAACAAAGTAGAATGCTTTCATGAATTTGATGATAGACTTCATAAAAATCAAGCAAACTGCTTCCATTCTATTCCCTCCCTTCAAGCCTAATGTGGCCTACAACCATATTCAATGAACCCAAAAAAGGAAGGAAAATCTCTAGGGAAGTAGAAAACGGAAAAAAATGCAACAAACAAATTGGACAGAAACATCACAGCAGCAAAATCAAACAGACTATATATGAACACATATAGTGGATACCAAAGAGAATGGGGATCATTTTAGCGCCAACCTTGGGAAAATGTTATCAGAGGCGAAGTTTTAGCAACTCCATCAACAGATTTATTTTTGTTCATGGGACAACTTAAGAAGAAGCATTAGGAATCCAAGTTACAGGGCAGGTAATGTTTGAGAAGCATACAAGCTTATTAAGTATCTTAAAGTTTCAAATTTACATATTTATCTAGAGAAAGCTTCAGGAAGTGACACTCTCCACAAAGTCTTGAAGTGCAAAAAACTAAACTAATCACCAGGGAACAAAGTATCATGATTGAACAACTAAAGTTTAAAGGCTTTTGGTATTCAGACTCAAAAATAAGAATAAGGTATCTATCCTTCTTCACAACACCAAAATGAATTGTAAATAAATAATAAGGTCAGACCAAAATATCTCATCTTCTACCTGAATGACAATCACCCAGAAGACAATGCTAAATTTCCCCCACTATATTAGGTCATAAGTTGAATTTTGGTACTTTAAGCCAGAGTAGATTAAGAAAAACCTTATGAAATAGACCAGAAAAGAGATAACCATCATTGAGAGCTAACCTTCTTTTCCTTCTCATAGAAGATCAAGAAAATATTCGCTCCAACACTTGCGAATGTACTCAATATCTTCTTCAGCAAAGGGATCAACTTGATCAAACATCTGATTTAATGAAGACAAATGTTAGTAAAATATGGAAATCCAAAACACTAAATTTATTCCAACAAAATTTCATGAAATTATTATTTACCTTTTGGGTAAACTCAGTCCTGCCTTCAAAGATGATATTAATCATGTGCCTTAGCACATAAAACCCACATAAATTGGTATCCATAGGCTGCCTACGACACTATATAAAAACATATCCATTGTATAAGCATTCTGTTCAGTGAAGAATAATATTTACGGACCCAGTTAAGCTAGTACAAAAAAGACCTAGAGTTAATTAACAGAAAAACATGCAGACCTTGTAGCATCACCGCAAAATTGAAGAACATAAAAACTTTAAGGCCCACATCTAATAGAAGAATCCCCAGATAGTGATAGAGGGTATACATGAGTTATCAGATAAAGATTTGGTAGATATTACACAAATCAGAAACACCTATTCATTTGTTTCACTTTAGAATTGAATGAATTGGAAATACTGGACTCTAAATTCACTATCAAAATAAAGCATATCACAATTAACATAATTTTATGAGCCTCAGTGAAATCAATCCAATGAAATCATTCTGTGTCCCCAATCTATGACTAAAAATCTTATGACAAGTTCAATATTAACCTGTGCATTATAAGCCAAAGGTTCGTGAAAGCAAATAATTTTATTCAACCACCACAGCAGGAAAAAGGCTGCTAGGAATTCACTGTTTACCATTCCGTTATGATCCATTTGACTTATGACTAAAAGCAAATAAGTTTCTTCTTTCTTTTCCAACTTTGAAAAGAATATGTGAAGATAAACTTACTTTCGGTATGATCCATTTGGTGTTTTTCACCTCGTGTGAATGCTTTTCCAAAACAGTAATTTGATATGTCCTCATAGCTCTACAAAAGATCAAATAATTAGTTTATGGTTACAAGATCAAATAATTAGTTTCCACTTGTTTTCCTTTTCTCAATTGATGAAACCCTTTCTCCAATAGAATAATGTATCATGGAGTAGCAAATAAATGTATCATGGAGCAAAAAATAACAATTGATGAAACCCTATCTCCAATAGGTTGATGGGGGATTTGGTAGAAGAGACGTGCTTGAGTTTCTAGTGAAGGGAGATGTGGTTACTTACAGGTGTATGGCCACAAAAGTGACTTATGTGTATCCTTTTACTACAGCTTTAGGTATACTCAACCATTATTTGATCAAGTATTTTTTTTAGTAACAGTTAGTGCACTGTTCTGAGGTCTGGGGCTTTTACCAATTTCAGGGCTATAATAATATTAGTGCATATCAATAATCAATGTATTCAGTTGCATATCAATGCATATCAATAAAAGTTGATACAAAGATTATCAACTTCAAAAAAGTATTACTGCTAGACTTTGTGTGCTACTGCTAGACTTGAAGATAATCAACTTTTAAAGTTTAGCAGTAGCACACACACATGATAATCTTTATGCATTCAGTTCAGAATATCAAAAACCAGATAAAAGTCTCTGTCATCTAGTTATGTCAAGTTCTCAACAAATTTTAACTCAACCACTGCTATTGACAAAAGTATTACAAAGACAGTGCAAAATATATAAGAAAGAAAGAGGAAGAGGAAGAGCTTGATTTGATTATTGAATCAAGCAAGCAGCTTGGGATTAGGCCTGTGATTGGTGTGAGGGCGAAGCTGAGGACAAAGCATGGTGGTCATTTTGGTTCAACTTCAGGGGAGAAGGGGAAATTTGGGCTGAGTATTGTCCAGATTTTGAGAGGCTGATGGGGTTGGAGAGGCTGCACAGATTTATTCTGAATTGGTTAGGCTTGGTGCTAATATGCAAGTGATTGATATTGGAGGTGGTTTGGGCATAGACTACGATGGCTCCAAGTCTAGTGATTCTGATGTTTCTGTGGGGTATAATCTCCAAGAGTATGCTGCAGCTGTTGTTCAATCTGTTCAACTTGTGTGTGACATGAAGTCCATCAAGCACCAGGCCTAATCCCAAGCTGCTTGCTTGATTCAATAATCAAACAAATTTTAACTAGAAGAAAAAAAAATCACTGCTGGGATGTGGAAGAGTTAAAAAGACATAATGATTAGAAAAATCAAATCTATGTACCACTTCACAGAAGCATTTCAAATTGATAATAGAAGGTCTCTATTTTTATAGAAGTAAACTTACAAATCAATTGTCTTCTTCAATTCCTTGCTTGGTTGATTGTGAAGTGAGCATAGAAAGATGACGCAATTACTTTTCACAGACAAAACTACCAACTGCCAATGATACCTAAAAAAAGAATAAACATTAAACAAAATCAAATCAATTCCTCCATCATTTTTGATTAGTCATAAACAGTAATATAAAACCACAAACTAAGCGGCCGCTGCAATTTAACTCAGAAAATCAATCTCCATCATTTAACAGGCAATAAAGAAAATCCTCCTTGCAGATTCTATTAAAATCACAATTCAATGTACAGAGTAATACTAGAAAAAAGATGATCCAAGTCAAAATGCACAAATCAAGCATAACCACCAAAGATTTTCAGGAGGCTATTCATTGTGTTCAAGTGTTTAAAGCATTCAAGGTTGCACAATAATCTCAACGTTAATAATTCCAAATTCCACTCTCAGCAAAACTGTTAAGTAATAACAATGCAAAAAAAATGTCACTACATAACCACAAACTTAGATGCCTCTACAATAATGCAACTCATTTAAATTCAATCATTCAACAGGCAATAAAATAAAAAAGATCTCAAATATTACATGAAAATAACAATTCAATGTACAAAATAATACTGTTAAGTAAAATCAGAAGCAGGAATTCAAAAAACAAGTAAATCAAAGCATTGTAGCATAGATACCTGGCGGGAATGAGGGCTAAGTAAGTAAGAGCTGAGGGGAAAAACTGAATTACAATGTGATTACAATTTGTGCCATACTTAGCTTGCTGCACATATTTGAAATGTTTATAAATGTCTCATCAAAAGGCAGAAAGACAATTATAATACAGCATAGACCACATTGCATAAGTGTTGAAACATCTAGAATGTACTTAGAAGGCAATTAAATTAAATACTAAGAAGGCACCAAGGAAGTGCTCTCAAGGTCAAACATTCAGCAACATTCCTCTCTATTTCCTCTCTGAATCTGACAAAGCAAGAATAATTTCTAGTTCACACATCACCTAAAATTGCTTTCACTTTTGCTAAACTTCAATTGCTCTAACATTAATCCACGAAATCAATTTTGTCAATAATTCCTTAACAGAGAATTTCTAAATTAATTGAGTTTTTAATAGATATCATTCAGCAATGTTGGAATTGTAGATTCAGCAATACTAACTATTCAGCAAAACTGGATTAACATTCAGCAACATTAATCCAGGAACTCAAAAGAACAAACTATACACCTAATTCCTAAATTCAAAACACGAAATCAATTTTGTCAATAATACTAACTCTAATTATCAGATTAATTAGAATAGTTAACTTGATTCAGCTAAAACAAGTAAAATGTTTAGAGCAAGAATAATACATGCATGCGTACAGATCAAATTGATGTGCAAATTGAGAGAGAGTTGATATACCTGGAGAGATCATAACCGGCGGCGAGAGAGGAAGCTCTCTGAAAGGAATGACCGGCGGCGAGAGATCGGAGAGTTTCTCAATGAGAACGAAGGCGAGTGTTTGACGAATTGTGCGAGTGTTTCTGAACGAAGGCGAGAGAACGAAGAACGAAGGCGAGAACGATTTTGGAACGAAGACAAGATTTAAGTTTCTGAACGAGAACGATTCTGAAACGCAGGTGAGAGAATAAAGATCGCGAGTTTTGAAACGCATATAGAAGACAGCTCGCTAGAGAATAAAGACGTTGCTTATATTTCCAGTCTAATAAGAGTTCTCATATTTACAAATTTGCCACTGCTTATACTTTTTAAACCACATTTATAAATAAGTGGTTTATATAATCACATTTTTTAAACCACATATATTAAAAAAGTGGTTTAAATAAGTTTTTTAAACCACATATATTAAAAAAGTGGTTTAAATAAAATTTTTAAACCACATGTTATATAAGTGGTCTAAATATGGTGGTTTAAATTACAATTTTTGTAGTAGTGTGATCTACATCCTGTCTCTTTACTGATAGGCCAATATATCTATTGAAAATTAACATAAAATTTATGAGTATAAAACAATCTTTTTAATATAATATTAATATGAATATATCATTTTAAAATTAAATTGGATGGTTTAAGTGAAATTATATAGTCATATTAATATAATATTAATGTCATTATATCATTTTGGAATTTAATTATCTAAATTAAAATGTATATGATTTCAAAATATTTACAACAATATATCTATTTAAAAAATTAAAAATTAATTGATAAATGATTTCAAAATTTGAATTTTGGAAAATTGAAATATATAATTATAAAATTAATTATCATTAATGTATGATTTGTATTAATAAATTTATTGATTTAAAATATTAAAGTATAAATTGAAGTTATTTTGAAATGTTAGAAAATATATGCTTATTATTAATAAGCTTAGAAAAACTTCTGAAATGCGTGGCTGTCACCCAAGAGGGGGGGGGGTGAATTGGGTGAGGGAATAAAAACTTAAACTCTTTTTCGAAAGACTGCTTGTGCTCGGTGATGATGATAATAAGTAATGGTATGCACAAGTCAGTATGTTATGTGATACAAAATATAATGTTTAAATGTAAATTTATGCACACATAAATTTATCCTGGTTCGGTCACCCAGACCTACATCCAGTCCCCAGGCTACACCTGAGATTTCCAATCCACTATTCTTGTTTAAACCGGGCACAAGAGAAGCCTTTACACTTTAGGTTTTACGAACACGGGTTCACCTAACAACCCACAGGTTTTGCTAACGGCTAACCTGCAAACCTAACCGCAAGTTTTACGGGATCACTTGCAACCTTTACAACCGCAAGTTTTGCGGGCTCACATGCAACCTATACAGCTCCCCCTCACACCTAGAAGGGTTCAGTCTTTACAGACAAAGATTTAACAATGATTACAATACTGTTCTTCAAGCGACAAGCTTTAGAACAGGTTTGATAGGATGTTCACTCTATGAACTGATTGTGCTAAACACTTAAGCTCAACTAAGTGGGTTCACTCAATGAACAGATTATGTTACTCACTTAGGTACAATAATTGCTCTCAACAAACTCTCTCTAAGAATATTACAACTTAAGATCAGAGAGTAGAAGGATATTTCAGATAGTAGGCTTGAGCTTCTTCATTCTATTTCTCTTGCTTATCAAAACTCCTGAAGCTCTCTTTTTCAGAAATGAAGAATATCTCCTTTTATACCAGCCTCTGATTATCCAACCGTTGGAGAGGTAATAAGACCGTTTGCATATAGCCGTTGGGGCCTTGTTTACGTTGTCCTCTTTAATGCACAGCAGGGTTGACTTTCCTTTATCTGAAAAGGTGCTCTGACCAGCTGTTCTGTCAACACTGTTCTGACAACACTGTTCTGGCAAAAGTCGTTCTGACATCTATACACTGTACGGTCTGACTCTTGCTTGTTGTCAGATGAGGACTTCGTTCCTCAAGCATAAGTTCAGGATGCTAAGACACTTACTATCGGAAGCTCTCTTGCTATCTGAAGCGAAGCTCGTGGACTCTAACATTCTGCTTGCTATCACATAGAGGAACTTCGTCTTCCAAGCACTTGTCCATAAATGATAAGAGTGCTTTGCTATTGGATGCTCTCTTGCTATTAGAAGCTTTCTTATGGACTCTGACTCTTGTAATCCTGCTGTCGGATGATCATCGTGCATCGTTCATTGTTCATCCGGAAGTGGCAATCTTGCTCTGCAAGTGTTAGTCTATGAATCTCAGTGCCAAGAGTATCTTTCATCCGGAAGCTCATCTCCATCTGGAAGTACAACCAAGTTCTGCACACACTTGTTAGTCCCATCAGAGTAATATATATAATCAAGTGTAGCAGTAAGAACTATACATGTTGTGGGAGGTTTGTCTGCTATGGGAAGTAATCTTACTAAGACTATGTTCTAACTTAGTGTTTTGTCTACTGACGCAAGGGGATGTCTAATCCGACAGTCAGCGTGAGTCTCGTTATGTTACTCTAACTCTTAAGTCTTCCCAAGTGACTTGGTGTGTCATTTTCTTAAGCTATGGGATGTGTAGTATAACAACACTTAATCACATGCAGTGGGAGTTCATTTAGTCTAAGGAGCCTTTCTTGCATCCGGAAGTACTTCTGCATCCGGAAGCACTACTACTGGATGAAGGATTATAATGACTTTTACTCGCTCTCGCTCAGTGTCCTTCAATCTAACAGTCAGCGCTAGTCACTAAGCTATCGGAAGCAATTCTACTGGACGTGGCTTATGTTCGCTGACGCTTAGTGTCATTTAGTCCAACAGCCAGCGCTAGTCACTAAGCAATCGGAAGCAAATCTACTGGACGTTGGGTTATGTACATTGGCGCTCGGTGTTATCTATACCAACACCCAGCGCTAGTCACTCATCAATCGGAAGCAACTCTACATCCGGTTGCATCTTAACTTAGTCTCAAGGGTTTTGAACAACTAATGTTCCTAGACTGAGTTATGACTTAGTGAAGCACTTACTGCCGCTGGGGGATGAGACGTTCATCCGAGAGCGCTAGTCCTAGTCTATCCGGAAGTGATTCCGCATCCGGTTGTGACTTAACTTAGGATTCAGTGTTAGCAATCTAGACTGGGTTCTAACCAAGTGTCTCACTTGCGTCCCCTATGGGATGTGTACTCCATCCGCGAGCGCTACTGCTAATACTTCCGGAAGTGATCTTGCATTCGCAAGTGATCTAACTTAGGATTCTAACCATGTCATCTAATCCTTCCTAAGTGTTGATTATGTTCTTTTAAGTACTAGACCATATCATACCTTAGTCACCATCAAAAACTTAAGATTCTAACAACTTCTATCTAGTTTAATGAATAATGATTTGGTCAAATAAAATTGATCAACATTGTGACGTAATCATTCGGGTGTGTTTTGTTTGAGGAGAGGGTAGGGGAAGAGAGGGGAGGGGATTGGGATATTTTTGGAAGTACTAGGTGAAATTCTCCAAAATTTTCCCCCATCTCATCAAAATTTTGAATTCATTTTGAACCCTACAAAATTATTTGATCATCTTCAATGTTTTGATATTATGAAAATACCCAATTATCTTCCCTACTCTCCCCTCAAACCAAACACATTAATCAACTTTTGAATGGATGAAAGTTGGATTTCAAACCTAGAAGATTTTGTGATATATACTTTTAGTTAAAATAGAATTTATTATATGTTTTTTTTTTAAAATAATTACGAGTTCCCTATGATTTGAATAATATAATTAGAGGGATTGGAGGTGAATATGCTTTATATAATTAGTACTCCTTCCTTTACCAAGTATGTGACATATTTGAGGTGCTAAACTGATAAATTAAAGACTTATTTCTAATTGCCTCCACTATAATGTCACAATTAATCAAATTTAGAATGGATGAAAGTTGAATTTTGAACCTAGAAGAGTATGTGATTATATTACATTGATAATATCATATAGTTTCAACTTCCTCAATTATCATAATGAATCTAATTAAATTAGTTAAATGGAGTATATATTATCTTACCAAGTGAAGTGAGTATAATAAGTAATATCAACCAATAACCCAAGGCCGTTGCCAAATAGATTGGTCTACGTCAAGTTCACCGTGTTGCATTTTTTTAAAATAAATAGAAGATTTAAGTCACAGATGTTATCATGTAATCATTTGAGTTTCAGTTAAAAAAAAATGTAATCCTTCGAGTAATTAATACAAGCCTTTTTTACTAAAAAAATAGAAGATTGAAGTTAATTCAATTTTGATGACCCCACAATCCCATGACCTTTGTTTTGTCCCCTTCAAAGGAGGGTTCGGATTGCCTCAGAGGCAATCCCCTCATAATCACTTTGTATGTGTGTGTCTCCATTACATTGGCATTAAAATTTAAAAAAAAATATTATAATATGAAATAAATTAAGAAATTTAAAATAAATATCACTAAAAAAATTATTTTACAGTTAACTAGATAAGTCTGCATCTCTTATAGATCCCTCTGTTGAAATGAAATAGGTCTAAAAAGTTGACATTTTTTATGCTAGAATGTTTTGAAAATAAAAAATTAAAATTTCTTAATTTATTTTATATTATAATATTTTTTTAATTTTAATGGCAATGTAATGGAGACACACATACAAAGTGATTACGAGGGATTCTGTGGGGGATTGCCACTGAGGCAATCCGAAACCCTTCAAACGAGGGACAATTAACTTCAATCTTCTATTTTTTAAGTTTCAAGTCATGGTCATTTTCTTAAAGAAGGGAAAGAGTAAAAAGAGATCGACAACATTTCACACGTGGCACTTCCAGCCACGTCATCATAATATTCAAATTTTACCCCAATCCCAACGGTTGTTTATGTGATGTAACTCCCAAACACAATCGCAGCCGTTCAATCATATAACCTGCCCCACCATTTTGCTTAGCTGTCCCTAGTTTTTGCCATCTTCCTCTATGAAACAGAGTTAAATAATACTCCTCCGTTCTTAAATATAAAAGCATTTTGACTTTTTTGGAGAATCCTAAAAAAGCAAAATAGGGTAATTAAAAATTGATTTTCCCAAATTTTTTCACTAAACTAGTTTATTTGACTTATGAACTTACATATGATCTAATAATATTTAAAATATATTATGATTAAATTGTTCATTTAGCTTTCTTAGGATTCTCCAAAAAAGTCAAAGTGCTCTATATATTTAAGAACGGAGGGAGTAATAATGCTTCTTTAACTGGAGGAATCTTCTGACACTATACACTTCCATAAGTGAAGAGAGAGAAGGCATAAGCTTCATTTTTGAATTCTTGAATTCAACTACCTTTGTTTATTCTCTCTTGGTCAAGCTGAGTTTTCAAACTTGATCACAATAGTTTCATATGTTGGAGCCTATGTCTGTTTCTCTATAAGTAAATATAATAATCTACTTGTGGGCTTTAAATTTTGAGAAACTATTTCTGGGTATTTCTTTTTATGGATTTGGAAGCAATTTGTGTGTGAGAGAGAATTCTGGAGATTGAAGACGAAGTTACATTGACTTGATTTCTCATTCATAAAGGTTGGTACTTAAGTTTTTTTCTCGTCTTTTCATTGGTATCTGATTTTCTCTCAGTAAAAAGTCAATTTTGTTCTTTTTCTCTATTTCTTGTCTTTCATTATGATCATGAAGTCTCTGGTTTTTCTCTTAGATAGTACTTTTAAGCTGGAGATATGGAAGCAGTAAGCTGAAAGTGGAATATTTTTTATTTCAAAATCTTACGAATATTATTTATTGAATCATTTTGACTTTGAATCATTTTAAAGTGGTAATGTTAAAACATGTTACTCCCTCCGTTCCTAAATATAAGAGCACTTTGACTTTTTTGGAGAATACTAAGAAAGCAAAATGAACAATTTAATAATAACATATTTTAAATATTATTAGATCATATGTAAGTTCATAAGTCAAATAAACTAGTTTAGTGAAAAAATTTGGGAAAATCAAATTTTAATTACCATATTTTGCTCTTTTAGGATTCTCCAAAAAAGTCAAAGTGCTCTTATATTTAGGAACTGAGGGAGTATTTTCTTTATAATCTCTTTGTTTTTTCCCATTGATTGATATATCTACTTTCTTCTTCTTCTCCTTTACTTAAAAACATAAGTACATCTCTGTTTCTTAAGAGGAACTGGGCAAAGAATAGCACTGATTTTTTTTTTTTTACCTTTCAATAACACTGACTTGACCGTTGATGATAAGTCCATATCCAGTAATAATTTTAATTCTTCTTTAAAAATTTCCTGAAAAGAAAAGTTAGGTATATTATTCTTGTTTACCAATATACCCCTAGGACAACAATGTATTGCAATGAATCCAGGATTTTGAATTTGTTCAATTTCTGTTTTATTTTAAGTAACCCTTGTGAAGGGTATTTTTGGAATGTCATTTAAGTATCAGCTTTTTGCTTTTTATATTGACGCCACGCCTAGATGTCAGAATTAAATTTTTTGTTTCTACCTTAATCCCAATCAACATAAGTTTTTCAAAGAAATATTAACAAAAGATGTTATGGTACTAGTGGGACATCGTTAGGTACATGACTTTTATCAATCAAATCATGTTGTCAATAGATTCCATTTGATGCCATTGATTGGTATTATGGTTGGCCTAAGTTGTTCATTTGCGTCTGGGAATTTTCTATTAGAGTCTTAATTTACAATTTAAGAAATTTAATGATTGCAACTGCTCCACCACTTGATTTGTTTAATCCTATGTACTACTCATACATCTCTTTGCCTTCTACAAATTCTCACTTCTTAATCATTTATATGAACACATATTTATCTATACTTTTATTCCATCCAGACATCAAAAGAAAAAATGGTGGAACAACGTGGGGAGGTTGATGATGACTGTTCCATTGAAGAATGGTTATTGAGATCACAAGAACTTGTACCTGTTGCAGTTAATAAAGCAAATGAAGAGGTGAATTTCTTTTCTGGTAGGTGGAAAGTGATTGTTTCAAAGATAGAACAAATCCCTTCATGCTTATCAGACTTGTCTAGCCATCCATGCTTCTCCAAGAATGTTCTTTGTAAGGAGCAATTGCAGGCTGTGGCAAAGACACTCAAAGAAGCTATTCGCTTAGCCGAATTATGCAACGCGAAGGAGAGGTATGAAGGTAAGCTTCAAATGCAGAGTGATCTCGACACTTTATCGGGAAAATTGGATTTGAGTTTACGAGATTGTAGAGTATTGATCAAGACTGGTGTACTTGGTGAGTCTAGTTCTCCATTGGGAATGACTGATGTAGTGAAACAAGGGAATGATGTGAGGGAATCATTTGCACGCCTTCAAATTGGTGACTTGGAGGCAAAGAACAAAGCTATAGACAGTCTTGTTGAAGCAATGAATGAAGATGAGAAGAGTTTTATGGCTGCTATAGGAAGATGCCAAATTGCATCTTTAGCTCAATTGTTAACATCAACTTGTACTAGGATAAGGGAAAAAGCAGTTACTGTCGTATGTTGTCTTGCAGAATCCGGTCATTGCGAATGTTGGCTTCTGTCTGAAGGAGTTTTTCCACCTTTGATTAGGCTTATCGAATTTGGTGGGGCTATTGGGAGAGAAAAGGCTGCTGTATGTCTTCAAAGGATGTCGATTTCGGAGGAATCAGCCCAAGAAATCGTTAGACATGGCGGAGTTAGGCCGCTGATTGAGCTATGTCATAGTGGAGATTCTGTGTCCCAATCTGTAGCTGCTTGTTCTTTGAAGAACATATCTGTTGTTCCTGAATTAAGACAAGCTTTGGCTGAAGAAGGAATTGTAGAGACCATGATTAATCTTCTAGATCATGGAATTCTACCAGGATCCAAGGAATATGCTTCAGAGTGCTTACAAAATCTCACATCAAGCAATGAGAATCTTAGAAGGTCTGTTATATCAGAAGGCGGTGCTAAAAGCCTTCTTGCTTATCTATATTCTCCAACCCCACAAGAATCAGCTGTTACAGCATTGAGGAATTTAGTCGGATTAATCGGAGAGCGAGATTTGATCTCATTAGGCCTCCTTCCTTGTCTGATCCACGTGCTAAACTCTGGATCTTTAGGAGCTCAGCAAGCTGCCGTATCCACTATATGCCGGGTTTTGATCTCATCAGAGATGAAGAAATTTGTGGCTGAAGCTGGATTTATCCCACTTCTTGTTAAAATGCTGACAGCTAAATCGACTAATGTGAGGGAACTTGCAGCACAAGCCATTGCAAGCTTGATAACAATTATGCAAAACCGGAGGGAGGTGAGGAGGAATGATAATAGTGTGCCAAATTTGGTTCAACTGCTTGATCCATGTCCACACAATAGTGCAAAGAAATATGCAATTTCTTGTTTGTGTTCACTTTCTTCAAGCAGGAAATGTAAGAAGATGATGATTGCTTATGGAGCAATTGGATATCTCAAGAAGCTTAAAGAGATGGACATTCCAGGAGCTAAAATTCTTCTTGATAGATTGGAAAGAGGGAAATTGAGAAGCTTATTTAGTAGGAAATGAGCTTTCTTTTATCATGCAGGTTATCTATTATGTTCTTTTTGTTCTATGCTTGTATTGCTGTTTCATTATCTATATGAAACATAGTAGCTTTAAGTTGTTTAACTAAAGTATATCAATGTTAATACTCCCTCCGTTGCCAAATGTATATGTGTCTATAAACACACACACGCACCTGCGTGACCAATTTAAAGAGATGGTCTTAGTCCTACATATATGACTTATTTTTCCATTATTTTTCCAAAATTATCCTCCTCATTGCCCTCCTCAATAATAATAAAAAAAAGGAGGGATAAGTTATTGACGCGTATGAATGTGGTGTTTAAAAAAACATTATATATCAATACCTTAACTAGCACTCTTACTCTAACCGAAATAGGTAAATAAGTCCTATATTTATGATCATCATAAGCATATATGATATATTCTATTAATTCGTTTTGTTAATATGATATATTCTATTTCTTCGTTATATTCATACGGAAGAGGATTTTCCATTAAAAAAATACAGAAGAGGATTTTTTCTTCATCATTTTCCTCATTTCTCTTGTCATCCTATTACCACTTTTAGATTGACAGGTTCAATGGTTTAAAATTGAATAACATCACATGTTATCAGTTTTGTTATATTTTTGGGTCCAATTATTGTGATGGGTTATGGAACGGAAAGGAGAAAAAAGGAATTAGGGAATTTCAAACCCGAATTATACATGGTTGAGAGCAAGAGAAAAAGGGTAAAAGCTGAAACTTTGGTGCCATTTTCACCAAAAGAATTAAACCATCCGTTTTTAAATACTCCCCACGTCCTAAATATAAGACCTAATTGACTTTTTCTGGAAAATCCTTAAAAAAGCAAAATAAGTTAATTATAAATTGATTTACCAATTTTTTTCCCTTAAACTAGTTTATTTTACCTATAAACTAATGGATAATCTAAAAATATATCAAATATGTCATCATTTAATAACCTATTTTGCAACCTCAATCTCTCCAAAAAAAGTCAATTAGATCCTATATTTAGGACCAGAGGTAGTATAATGTCATTTTCAAATTTCAATTTATTCTTAAATATAAAATCACTTTCTAATTGTTCTCAAATTGACCTTAATATTTGGGTCGTGAAAACTCACTTTTTAACGACTCTATGTTTAATGACCACATGTTTTTTGTCGTGAAAAGCTCCATATTTTGGACGTTAAAGACCTTATTTCCAGTAGTGATTAATAGTGGCGCTCTGGAAGCGCTGCTTGTGGAGTTTTTTTTTTAAAAAAATAATATAAAGCCAACATTGTGACACTTCTGTAAGCGCCGCATTGTTGGGAATTTTTTAATAAAAAATAGTTTTTGAAAAAAAAAAACAAATTTTATATGAAAATACGCATAATGGTGTTTCTACATAGATAAACGCCGATAAAAAACACAGGTATATTGGCAGGAACTGTGCATCATTTTTTCCCAAATTTTGAGCACCTATTTTCCAGCGTTTGTTCCAAAAACGCCAGTATGCTAATTATTACCCGTGTTTTTTTAGAAATGGAGGGTCGCGTCCCATATGCCATATTGATTTTTTTAGAAAGTCACGTTATTAGGTGTGACTACTAGTAATTTGTTAGAAAGGCGAACATATTGGTATTAGTAATTTGTTTAATTTTTGACATTATTATTAGTATTATAAAATGATTTTGTAGCTTAGTAGGAAGAAGAACAAATTAATGACCAATACTCAACAATATAATATAAACAAGTGAATCGAAATTGACCAATAAAAGCAGCAAACAACCATTGTCTGAATTACTCGTCTATATGATCGAGATAACCAAGTAATTTGTTGTTTTTATTTCTTGTTATTTTTATATGAAAATGAAACTTCAGCATGAAAGAACTCATTCATATTTGCTGTTCAGAATTTTAAAGTTCAAGCTTGAATCCCTCTATAAACAAACGAAAGACAATATTATTTGTCCATCACATTTCAACTTTAAATACACGAAATTAGAAACATCCATAAATTCTTAACAACGTCATATTCTTCTTACCCTTAGGACAACACCTTCCCCAGGTTCAGTAACCAGTTTAAAAGCAGGTGAATGAAGATAACATGGTGAGAGGGAGAATTGAAACTTGAGCAAAATCAGAGACAAGATCACCTTCAATTCTGTCATTGCCAAATGTTGGCCAGCGCAGATACGAGCTCCCATACCGAATGGCATGTAAACCTGAGGAGACTTGCAAGCTTCATTGATACCATTTGCAAATCTTTGAGGGTTAAACATGTGGGCATCATGTCCCCATATTTCAGGGTCTTGTTGTAATAATGAGACAGGAATTTGTATATTCACTCCTTTTGGAATATAAATGCTTTTCAATTTAATATCTTGTGAGCCTGATCTCGTAAGAAATGGTGATGGCGGGTAGAGTCTCAGAGTCTCTCGGATTACCATAGTTACCTGTAGATGAGGCAATAACATTTTCATGCATTTAATTTGTCATTGAATCCCAGACATAGATACGTCCATATACAAAAATAAAAATGAATAAACTTAGCTTGATGCATGGAAGGCTTACATGTTGGTTGTGGTTTATCTAGAGCAGTTCACAATGTAATAATTATAGGGATATATATTTGGAAAAATAAATACATCTTTTAAAAAAATTAACTAACTTATTAGTTGCATTAATTTCTTTCAATTATTTATCAAATTAACTCTTTTATTTAGAATTGGAAGTTGTACTACTTACTGTATTCATGCTTCTAAGCATTGTTGCATCCAATGTTCCATTTCTACAAAGTTGTTGCACCTCAGCTCGACAATGATCTTGCCAATCTTGGTGTTCAGCTAATAACATCAACACCCACGCCATAGTGATTGCCGTTGTCTCGTGTCCGGCAAAAAATATGTTCTTACAATTATCTATTATGAACTTGTCACTACTACTATGCCCTTTAGCACCCTCCATTATCATTTGCATAAGATTTTGCCCATCACCTTCCTTCAGGTGTTGGTTTGCAAATCTTGTAATCATTGAGCTTATCTCTTTCTCCAATCTCCATACTTCCCTGTTGCCTCTTGTCGGCAAAAATCTAAACAAATTCAAAAATATCACATTAAATGTCATCTTGTAATGCTTAACGTACTAACAATTATAGGGTTCAACTTGGGTTAAGGTAAAATCACAAGTTTGTGAAGTTTTATGTCAGAAACTTTAACTGGAAAATGTATATACAAGAAATTTAAGAAAGTTCTTACAACTTCAAGACAAATAGAGAAGAATTTCGTAGAGAATACTCAATGCTTATAGAAGTTAAAATGAGGAAAATAACAGGAAATGAATTTTCTTTGAATTGTTTGCTTTGGTTAATTAAAGAGGAAGAAAATTTGACAATCATTACTTAAAATACCATGAGTTCTCAAGAAAAGAGGAAAAATAGAAACACACACACACACACAAACACATTATATTGCAATATGTATGAAATTATAATAAAATTAAATCTTCGATAGAATCACATTGACTAAATAATGGTCAAGGAATTATCAAGGAGTGTATATATTCTGCGGATTAATCTCAATTGTATATATGAAGAAAGTAAAAGTAAAGGTCATGCATACCGTATTCCTGGAAGTCCAACAGTTGATAAGGACATGTGTTTTTGAAGAAGTCGAAGCTTTGTGAATATTTGTTGTCCTTTCTCATAGTTGCTTCCAAAACAGGCTCTTGCAATTATATCACCCGACAAGCTTCTCAAATCTTCATCTATCTTCATCTCTGCAACTACGTCTCCCTCACTCTCAATTCTTTCCTCCCAATTCCTCAACATTATATTCGTTGATTCCACCATCAAATTTACCATCCCCTTTATCATCAACAACAATTTCAAAGATAGTAAATATTGAATTACATGCATTTAGAAAATGAGGGGAATGAAGATATGATTATCATTAGAAAAATAATTACTGAATTATATAAATATCGATTTTAAGTGGAAAACAAGCTTGCTACCTCAGATGAATCTTTCGAATCGTCTAATTATATTGAAAATAAAATGTTAAATTACAATATACAAAACTAAATGTGATTCTCATGTATGGCTTATATATATACGGTTCAACCAAGGGAAAAGTTGAGAAGCTTGTAATGATATGGACAAATAGGCACTTATAATATAGGAGTACGTAATTGATAAGATATATTATTTTAAAAGTTTCAAATTGAATAATTAAAAACGAAAACATATTCCCTTGTTAATAAAAAATCAGACTTGTGGTATCAGATTCTTAGAAAATAAGAAAACAGAGAACGAAATTTAATAAAGTAATTTCTACTCCCTCCGGTCCTAAATATAAGACCTAATTGACTTTTTCTGAAAAATCCTTAAAAAGGAAAAATAAGTTGATTATAAATTGATTTACCTAATTTTTTCCCTTAAACTAGTTTATTTTACCTATAAACTAATGGATAATTTAAAAATATACTACCTCCGGTCCTAAATATAGGACCTAGATAACGTTATTTTGGAGAAGTTAAGATTGCAATATAGTCTATTAAATCATGATGTATTTGATATATTTTTAGATTATCCATTAGTTTATAAGTAAAATAAACTAGTTTAAGGGAAAAAATTAGGTAAATCAATTTATAATTAACTTATTTTGCTTTTTTTTAGGATTTTTCAAAAAAGTCAATTAGGTTTTATATTTAGGACCGGAGGGAGTATCAAATATGTCATCATTTAATAACCTATTTCGCAACCTTAATCTCTCCAGAAAAAAAAGTCAATTAGGTCCTATATTTAGGACCGGAGGTAGTATTAACTAATTAATGATCATTTCTTTAGGGTTTAAATTAATTAAAGGGTTAAGGTGCATTTCTAGTACTCCACAATATGGCAAAGTGCACTTACAGTAATACACAATTTCGGGGTGCATTTGTGGTAAGCAAGAATAAATATCGTTGCCCCTATAATAACTCCGTTAAATAAGTCATCTTTGACCGTTAGGAGTAACATTTGACTGTTAAAAGGTGACATGGGGAGGAATTATTAATGACGTGGCAATGACTGGATGGACATGTGGCAATGCATGCTGACTGGATTAAGTTGTCAGGCCAAATTAATATATTTGCCCCTAGCCTTAATAAAAAAATACACCCCACCCACCCCTCACCCCTCCCCTTCTTCACCCACCCCTCACCCCTCCCCCTCCCCCACCGCCACCTGCCCCCCCCTCTCCTCCTTCTCCCCCTCCACTGCTACCAACCCTCCCCCTCCCCCCACCCCATCCCCCACGCTGGCCCCCCTCCCCCTCCCCCTCCCCCTCGTCATCCCTCCCCCCTCCACACCCGCGCTGCCCCCCTCCCCCCTCCCCCTCCCCCCTCCACACCCACGCTGCCCCTCCACACCCACCCCACCCTCCTCCCTCCAGCTCGCCCCCTCGCGGTGACCACCTCTTCGACGGCGACGGCATGGTCCACGCCCTCCACCTCCACGGCGGCTCCGCCAGCTACGCCTGCCGCTTCACCCGCACCCACCGCCTCCTCCAGGAGCACTCCCTCGGCCACCCACTCTTCCCCAAGGCCATAGGCGAGCTCCACGGCCACTCCGGCATCGCCCGCCTCCTCCTCTTCCACGCCCGCTCCCTCTTCCGCCTCATCGACGGCACCCGCGGCATAGGCGTCGCCAACGCCGGACTCGTCTTCTTCAACAACCGCCAACGCCGGACTCGCGAGTGAGGGAGGAGGGTGGGGTGGGGGGCGAGCTGGAGGGAGGTGGGGGGAGGAGGGTGGGGGTGGGGTGGAGGAGGACGGGGGTGGGGGCGCTGGTGGAGGAGGTGGGGGTGTGGGGCCGCTGAGGGAGGAGGAAGAAGGGGGTGGGGGTGGGGGTGGGGTGTTGTGGGGTGAAGGAGGAGGAAGAAGGGGGTAGGGTGGGGTATTTTTTATTAAGGCTAGGGGCAAATATGTCTTTTCACTTTTCAAATATATTACATCATTGGCAATCCAGTCAGCATGCATTGCCACATGTCCGTCCAGTCATTGCCACGTCATTAATAATTCCTCCCCATGTCACCTTTTAACAGTCAAATGTTACTCCTAACGGTCAAAGATGACTTATTTAACGGAGTTATTATAGGGGCAACGATATTTATTCTTGCTTACCACAAATGCACCCTGAAATTGTGTATTACTGTAAGTGCACTTGGCCATATTGTGGAGTACTAGAAATGCACCTTAACCCTTAATTAAAACATGGAGACTATACCTATCTAGACCAATATTTCATATATTGTTGAACCAAGATGGCGAGAAAAATATGCCTTGTAAATATGAGAAGAGGGAGAACCACCAATTTCGAGTCTGGAAAATTTTGTAGAATAATGTTCCCCAAACATTTTTTATTTTTAAGTTATAAAAAAGATAAATGTGACAAAAGCTTCACTCCTCTCCAAAAACAATTTTGTTGCAGGGTAGGGAAAAGGAACAAAAATTTGCCTCCCTTCTCTCACTTTTCTAACAAATATGTTTACATAATACACTGAAAACTAATGTAATAAACTTTTAATTTATCACGCAAAACCCACTCCGCTTTCCTTTCCTCCAAAATCCCATAAATAGTATATATGGTTTAATTTATATTAATCTCAAATGATAAATTCAACCTGTGCAGGGGTTTTGGATGTGACACTTTGTTTTAGCTGGACTATTTACTTAAAAAACACACACACGAATGACAACAATTATCCAACTTGACTTGTTTTTTTTCAGCAATCCAACTTAGCTTGTTTGGCAACTCATTTTGGTTCCAAAATGCATTTTTTAATGTTTGAGTGTTAGGTGATTTTTCAAAATGCATACGAAATATGAATAATAGAGATGTTATGTCATGCACTCACGCTAAAGAAACTTTAATGCAAAAGAAAATTATAAAGGCAACTAATTGAAAAACAAATTCTCAAGCAAAAGAAAGGGGCAAAACTGTACCTTGACCTTATCAAGATACAGCTGAGGAGCAATTATTTTCCTTTGGTGAGCCCAATGAGACCCACTTGATGATATAATGCCTTCGCCGAACAACGGCCCAAGATCTCTTGATTCAAAAGAAGGCTTTCCCAGATTCAAAGATGAGTATGAGCTCACTTCCTTCACCAACTCTGTATCTTGGACCACCAAGAATGGCATATTTCCATTATAATACAAATACGTTGGTCCTGGGTTCATCCAACTAATTATGTCAATATTTCAACAGCCGACAAAAACAAATAATCTGAAGCTGGTCATATATATATATTATGTGTTGATTGTCTTGCGATCCTAGATTCAACGATATATGTATCGGCGGTTTGTTCAGGAAATTTATATCTAAACTCTAAAAGGTAATCAAATGATGATATTATGTAGGCTCCGTTGATCAAATGTTTATTTCTTCAATAAAAAATATTGATACGGCCAAATTGTCGAAAAAAAAAGAGTATCGGAAGTAATTATAAAGTAAAAATAAAGATGAATAAACTTAACAAAGAAGAATGAGTGTGTGTGTAAATATACCGTATTGGTCCCTCCATTTGTGCAAGTGAGGGAAAATGGAGAGGGTCCAACCATGAGAAATACAAGAAGCTTCTTGGTTTTTAGAAGGAGATTGAAGCTCCTGAATATGAATGGACTTGATTTCTGGAATATTTCCCAAAAACATATGAGGAATAGGACCATCGATTCCTTGCTTACGAAGCATTTCTCTCATCCTTATTGGCTTCACAAACAAAGCGTTGAAAACATAACATAGAAAGGCCAACAGTCCTCCCAGAATCACTGACATCACTACCCTTATTAAGCTCATCGATCTCTCTTGTTGCTTTTATTGTTGAGAGGATTGAATACATAAAAGGTAGATGGATACACATAATTATATACGGAATGAATTATGATAGAAGTTGGGTGGTGGTGTTTGTGAAATTAAAATTTTAATATTACGATTGCCTAGTTTTATGGATTTTTCTTATTTAAATGAAAATAGTTGATAATTTTCTGGTCTAAAGTTTGGTTTGCCGCCATTATATAATGTATGCCGATGGCTCTCCGGAGTCAACTTTCAATCATCATTGACTTTGATGTTTTTTTATCAGAAATCATTGACGTTGATGTTTGAAAACTGCAATAAACGTATACGTATGAATTGATTTTAATTATTGTTCTTACTAGCAACAATCTTAAGAAATTAGAGATTAAATTCGTAAATGAAGTTCTGAATTCAAACTAAATAAAAGTACTTTGTTAATTGTTACCCAAAGAAAATGTTATTAATTAGCACATGATATCACCACTTTACTTTAACCATATACTTTTATCATCACTCCAGTTGTCTTGCTTGTTTATTATAGATAAACATTATTAGGGTTAATTTGGGAAAATTTGTGAAAAATTAGAAAGTGTCTTATATTTAGGATCAAATTGAAATTTAAAAGTGAGGTTAGGTGTGTTCTCTATTCATCTTTATAGCATGCACATAGTACCTTGTTTTTGTGAGTTTTTATTAAAAATAGTCATTTGTATCATTTTAAAATGAGTAAAATAGATCAATACCTCTTTTTTTTTTCAAGATCAATACCTCTTTATTTCGTCTTAATTACAAAAACCTCTTCAGTTGAAAAAATTACAAAAAGCCTCTTATCTATTTTAAAAAAACGAGTACAAATCTTTCTCAAAATTAAAATATATGTTCCTTCCACAAAACCTCCCTCCCTTTATTTGAATAAATTATAATATTTATAATTAAATTTTATTAAATATATTCATTAAAAACTATTTTAATTCTTTTGAAATACGATACATTTTTATTCATTGGATGAAGCAAATTATATAACTTTTTTTGAGATTATATCATTTAATATTAATTCAAAATTCCTACAAACGCTTATTTTTTCCAGGATATAGTACATAAATTTTTCTTGATGCGTTACAGGAATCTTTCTTTTCTTTCTCTTCTACAAGAAGTGAAGAAGGATGAGTAAGATCTCGAGTGAGGAAAGCTATGTCGGAGATGACTCAAGAGATATTTCAGGAGGTGAATATTATAAGAAGGATGCTACGGTTTCTTTTAAGGAGAAGTTGATAGATGCTGAGGTTCCTAGCGTCTCTATCGATTCTCGTGGAAGTAGCGTGTATGATGTTGCTTGGCAAGAACATATAGACAGCTTGAAGGGGTTCTTTGTGGGGGAGAATGGAGTTGGTGGGGATGCTGAAAGAGGAGAGAAGGAGGAGGAGGTTGATGGTGATAAACGTGGCTGTCACCCAAGAGGGGGGGGGTGAATTGGGTGAGAGAATAAATTAAATCTTTTGATTCTTCTTTCCGAAAGACTGCTTGTGCTTGGTGATAATATTTACGAAGTAGTGATATGCACAAGTCAGTATGTTATGTGATGCAAAATAGAATGTTTGAATGTAAATTTATGCACACATAAATTTATCCTGGTTCGGTCACCCAGACCTACATCCAGTCCCCAGGCTCCACCTGAGATTTTCAATCCACTATTCTTGTTTAAACCGGGCACAAGAGAAGCCTTTACACTTTAGGTTTTACGAGCACGGGTTCACCTAACAACCCACAGGTTTTACACCGGGTTCACCTGCAAACCTTACAAATGCAAGTTTTACGGGCTAACTTGCAACCTATGGAGATTTAGACAACCTCTAAATGCTCCCCCTTACAAATTGTAAGTTTACACTATGTTCACTCTATGAACTGATTGTGCTAAACACTTAAGCTTAAAACTAACTCTCTCTAAGAGTGGATGATGTTACTCACTTAAGTACAATAAAGTTACTCTCTGAAAAATATCACAAATCTGGATCTGAGAGTAGTAGAAGATGTGTAGAATGAAGAGTATGATATTTCAGATACTTTGTTCTGTTCTCTCTTTTTCTTCCATCATCTTTTCTTCTGAATGAGTGTCTCTTTTATATTCGGCTTCATAGGCTTAGGTGGCAAGTTGAATATGAACGTTTGAATAGTGCCGTTAACCCTATGTTACCGTTGAGAAGTACATCTTCATTAATGCTTAGCAGGGTTGACTTGCTTTATCTCTGAAAAGTAGTCCTGACACCTCTGCTCTGACAAAAGCATTCTGACTTCTGAGTATGTGATTTTTACTCTTGCACTCTTGCTGACGGATGATCATCTTTCATCCGCAAGTGGTAATCTTGCTCTGCAAGTGTTAAGCTCTGAGTCCCAATGTCAAGAGTCTTTCCATCCGGAAGCTCATTTGCATCCGGAAGCGTGACCATGTTCTGCACATACTGGTTAGTCCAACATAGCAATATATATCAGAATTGTTCATGCTGTGTGAAGCTTGTTTGCTATGGGGAGTAGTTTACTTAGACTGTGTTCTGATTTGGTCTATGATGTATCTGGAAGCATTTTTACATCCGGAAGCAAAACTACTAGATGAAGGATCTTTGTTCACTATAACTCACTCACACTTAGTGTATTTCATCTCAACACTCAGCGCTAGTCACTAAGCTATCGGAAGCACTTTTACTTGACGTAGTGAACTCACTGACGCTTAGGGTGAAATCTATTCTATCAATCTGTGCCAGTCAAGATCTAACAGGAAGCAACTTCACTTGATGTTGCATTTCCACTGACGCTCGAGGTTAAATCTATTCTATCAGTCTGCGCCAGTCTAAATCTAATAGGAAGTGCTTTCACTTGGCGAAGTAGACTTACTGACGCTTGGGGTAATATCTATTCTGTCGCTCTGCGCCAGTCTAATTTTAACAGGAAGCGCTTTCACTTGGGGAAGTAGACTCACTGTCGCTTGGAGTAATATCTATTCTATCGCTCTGCGCCAGTCTAAGTCTAACAGGAAGCAAACTCACTTCCGATTGAAACATAGCTTAGTCTTAAGGTTTTGTGTACCTAATTCTCATGGACTAAGTTATTTCTCAGTGATTTACTTGCTGATGCTGGGGGATGAAAACATTCATCCGCATGCGCAAGTCCTAATCTATCCGGAAGTAGATCTTCACCCGGAAGCACTCTTACTCGGGATCCTATGTTATCCTATTGCTTCCTAGGCACTTGGTTTAATCCTCTATATTTTAGTCTTCATCAAAACTTAAGATTCTAACATTCTCCCCCTTTTTGATGATGACAAACCTAGTTTTATCGATTAAGTTCATATGAAAGGATTAGCTGAAGAATAAAAGCAATAGTTAAGAATAAGTAACTCAGACAAATATTATTGACAAGCAGAAGTTACAAGTCAGAGTTATACAATCAAATAACATATACAAGTAAAGAATGTATACAAATAAATTTCACACAGTATGAATGAAGATATGCATGAAAACAAAATCAACAAAAATATTTGGATTGGGGGTTAGAGTCTGTGTCTCTTTTTCTTTTCCCTCTCTTTCTGTCTCTCTTCATTTTCCTCACGCTCACTCTGGTTTATCTGGGCAATGATCTCTTGAAGCTCTTTTTCCTCTTTTTCCCTTCTGAGTCTTTCTGATTCAATGGACTCCTCGTATGCCCTTTTCATGTTCTCCACTTCTTCATACCCAGGGAAACCTGTAGCATCGTCGAAGTAGCAGACTTCTCCATTGGGATAGTGTACAGCCCGGATTCTTACATTCCATGCAGAGAAGTTGGAATCCTCTTCAACTTCTTGGGCTTTCCTTTTCCCTTTCCCTTTGCTCTTCCCTTTGCTTTTGCTAATTGGAGGAGTGGGCATGGCACTTGCTCTTTCAGCATCGAGGCAAGCCATCTGACCAAAGGATAGCTTGTCAGTGAATCCATACTTCTCAAATTCTTCAGGAGTCATGTCTTCAATTTCCAATTTGACTTCCTTCAGAATTGGAACCGCTTGGACCACTGGATTTTCTTGCACAACCTGAGCAGATGAAGTTCCTTGCTCAGGTAGGTCAGATGGAGTCTCCTCCTCAGACTCATCAGATTCAGTGGTGGCAATTAACTTTCTGGCACGTTTCCTAGCAACGGCCTTCTTTCTGGGTGCACTGAATCTGGCAGCTGGCTCAGACGAGGGAGGAGGATCAGAAGATTGCTCAGATGAAGGGATCTCAGACTCTTGCCCAGAGGATGCAGGAACAGGCTTGGCTATCACAATGGGAGGATGGTTGGGTCTCTTCAGTCCCCACTTCATTATGATCTCCTCAACCATCTCTCTACTTGTTTTATTTGGAGGAGGCTCTGATGATGACTCAGATTGTGAGGATTGTTCATTCTGCCCAAACACAACCATCTCCAAATGTGATCTTTGTTCAGCTGTTCTCTTCTGCTTCAGGAAACGGAGGGCCTCTCCTCTTATAAGGCTCTCTGCACCACTCAGCCTCTGAGACTCATATGCACGACGCAGGGCGGCCGTGATATCTTCATCAATCCAGAGTGAAGGCTGGCTGAGAACATCCCTTGTGGCCATACTTAGGCGAAGAGTAGACATAACATTTCTCCCCCTTTTGTCATCATCAACAGGGGTGAGTGCCAGGGATGGAGTGGATGTGGAGGAGGATGGAGGTGGTTCAGGACCAAATTGCTTGGGAGGGGAGGGTGAGAGGGTAGAGGTGGAGGATGTGGGAGAAGATAGGTGTTCAGGAGTTTGAGGAGGGTCGGGGAAGCAGCTGGTGGTGACAAAGATATCCCCATAAGGATGAGTGGAGGAGTATTCTTTGTAGTTAGCGGAGTCAGGGGTAAAGGGTAAATGGTCATCGGAGAGTGGTTGAAGGCGGGGATACTCGCCGTATGGTTGGCTGAGGGGGTGAATGGCTGTTTCAGATCCTATGGGTCTAGGGCTTGGATGGGTAGGGTTGGAGAGAAGCGGAGTGGAGAGCGTGTAGGGGCACCTGGTCGTGTGGGAATGGGTGAGGATGAGGATGAGGAAGGTGAGGATGAGAAGCTTCTAGGAGAATGGCGTGGAGAGTTGTGAGGTGAGTCTTGGGTTGGTCGTCATGGGTAGGTGAAGTTGGGATTGTTGGTCATTGTTGGGTGATGGTGGGGCTTGTTGGTCATTTTGTGGTGGAGGCTGAGGTTGTTGAGTGTTGGGCGGAGGAGGAGGAGGGTTTTGAGGAGGAGGAGGAGGAGGTGGTAAGTTACCTTGTGATGAGGGTTGGGGAATTTGTAGGTGCTGGAGGATGAGGTCTAATTTTGCATCCACCCTGGCAAGGTGATTCTCGAGTTGTCCTACTCTGTCCTCAAGTCGTTGGATTCGCTCCCCTTGTGGTGGAAGCCAGCTTCACATTCAACACGGAGAGGACCCACCAAGGAATCAGTCAGTCTAAACAGAAGCTCTTCCTTTATGTCCTCTGCAAAGGCCCTAACAGAAGCTGGAACCCTTGCACTACGGCTTGGCCCAGCATGAGAGTCAACTTCCTGATCGCCTGCTCCAGATGCAGAGGGAGCTGAAGTACCAGAAGCACTACTGGCTTGTGAGCGTGAGCGAGTGGGCTTAGGAGGCTTGAAATACTTGATCCCCATCCTTGCCATATTAGTTGCTCCTACAGGCTTACATTTGACATTCTCTTCTTCCACAGCAGATGTAGCCTTGATCAGATGCTTCTCAAGAAGGAAGGCAATGATGGTGGGATAGGAAGATAACCTGACTTGTCATTGCTTAACCAGCGCTGAAGCTCTAGGCATATCAACTGCCCAGGGTTGAAAGGCTTGAGCGAGAGGAGTCTAGGAAACCAAGGGTTGTCTAGCAGTGTGAACTCGTTGAAGTTGCCTCCCTTATGAGTCATTATCCGGGAGTAGATGTAGTACAAGAGCCTGTTAGAATCAGACATCTTGGACACCTTCTTGCTGTTGGTGCCATACAACTCCTCGAGTTCCTCCTTGCTGTATTTGTGAGACTCAGGGTAGATCCATTCATTCATATCCTCTTCTGTGATTCCCATCATCTCATTCAAGGTTCTCCAAGTGAACCTGAAGGTTCTTCCTCTTACAGTGGCAGTGAAGGAGAGTTTGTGGACTTGCTCTTTCCCATCCACCTTCCTGTACTTTGCTCTGCCTGAGAGGGATTGGCAAAAGACTCGCAGGACGTTGACGTTGTAGTCCTGGTTGATGCCAGCCAAGGCATATACTTTTCCAAGTAAGGGCGCAGATGAGCAAACCCTAGTTCATCCAACTTGTCCAGATTGATGAACAGGCCATGATTGAAGATGGGAATGGATGTCTCAAATTTGGCGGATACACCCTCCAATGCCCCATCTCTATAGACTGTGGGATCATCTTCTTCCTCAACCCTCTGCCTCTTGGAGGAAGGCTCCTCAGAAAATTGAACCTTCTTTTTCTTTCCCTTTCTCTGAGCATCCCGCTCTTGTTCAGAACCCACTGCCTGTTCTATTCTACCAGAGGTTTCAGGCTGACCCTGAATGTCTTCACCATGTCCTCTGATTGCCCAGAACCTTCTTGGCGTTCATGAAGTTCTTCATGTTGTTCTTCATGGTGCCCAGATTTACCAGAATGCTTGTGAGTGGATTTCCAGATTTCGATTTATGTTTCTTGGAAGAAGAGGTTTTCTGGATGACTGGGTTGGATTCATTCGTACCGGCCATTTTTGTATGAATGTTGTGTAAATAAAGATGAAATGCGAGAAGTGTGTAAAAATGAAGAATGCAATGAAGAAGATGAAGTAAATTTTTCAGAGAAAAAAATGCGTGTGAAAATAATGCAAGTAAAAAGTGAAGGTGAAAAGTTACATCTATTTATAGGTAAAGCTTCTGAGGATAGAATGGGTATAGTCTTTCAAATTCTCACACATTGGGTAACGTAAGTTTTTAAGTTGGAACGTCACACCTGATGACACGTGTTGCTTCAGAGAAGGCACAACGTTTCATAGAGGAAGTTGAAGCGTTTTCTGAAGTGGTGTGTCCCTTGGTTTGACACTGGCGCTCTTGATCATATTGAATTATCATCCAGCGCTAGCAAAAGAGTATTCGGAAGTGATTTTTGCTTCCGGTTGGACAGACGCTCCTGGTTGCCTTGAGTAGTTATTCAGCGTCAGCACGAGAGCATCCGGAAGTAGTTTGCTTCCGATGGTACTTACTTAAGATTTAACTTTGAAAGACTCGTTGATGTTCTCTCTTGTGCATCCACAGCGATCAAGCTTTCATAACTAAAGCCATATTTGCGTCAAGTAGAATTTGTTTGATCTTCTCAATTTCAGGAGCAGTGGCTCTCGGAGCCCAGTATGAACAACAACTCATTCAGATTTGATACATTTCTCTGATCAGGTATGATCATGAAAAATTGTTGTTCCTTCGTACCTTCTTTCCTACAAAATAGCAAATGATTTCTCTTTCCATTTTTCAGTCTCCAACCTTGGATCTGACTGGTCAGTTTTAGGAAGTATGTGATTCTTATGCACTTAAGAATTATTCACTATGAATATAGCATTGCGAATCAACTATGACTATATGCACATGGCTTCTGATAATGATAGTCATAGATAGCATGTATAGTATGATCATTGTGTGAAATATCTTATAAGCCATATCATGTTCATGCTTATGATGCTAATGTAAAATCTCAATAAGTCCATCTACATTTGCATAGGAGATTTTACTGTTGCATGCTTCAACCTTAAATAATCCCTTGCTTACCCAAGGAGATCTTTTATACTTATCCTTGGCCTGAAGCACTTTCTTAGGAGAGACAGGATTCGCAGGTTTTCTCCATGTGAGTTGAGACATCCTCTCTCTTTTGTCCTTCTCAGGATAGTTGAATGGAACTCTGTGATAGCTTATCCTGAGACAAGGTCTTTGTTCCGTGGTAGTGCACTGCTTCTTATGATTGAACCAGGTAGTTGCAGTAGTGACATCACCACGAGTTCTCTTCTTTGGACAAGAGGAACTCTTGATCTTTCCTGCACAGGTAAGGCACTAGAAGGGAGTTTGGTACCCATTTGTACTTGGTCTACATCGTTAGCGCTGGACCTTACTTGTCCTTTGGGGATCCATATATATTTATTTCTCACATTTTAAATTTCTCTTAAAATTGCATGTGTGAGAAATATGACCAGTTCTACCACAATAATGACAGATAATGGGATGATGTTCAGAATCAAATTCTTATCACTATTATGGTGGTCAGTTTTCTTTTCAAAGACTCTATGTTTATTAACTTTTGAAATCTCAGGGTCTTCGAAAAATCTTCTTTTATGAGTGGGACTTGGACTCCTTGGTTGTAGAAGAAGGAATAAGTTCCTCAAGTTCCCTATTCCTTTTTCTTAAGCCTAGAATTTCTTTTGCAAGTTTACAGAATTCAACATGTAGCTCATTATACATATCTTGCAATTCAGAAGTTTCAATTTAGGTACCTCATTTTCTTCAGCTTCTGAATCTTCTAGGCGGAGATCCACTCTCTCCTTGCTGATACTAGCTTCTACTACATCACCATCCAGTAGCTCATCAACGGTGGATTCACAGGGTGCACATAGTGAGCTTTGGACAGCCTTAACATCAAGAAATTGGCTAGAAGCATACATAGTATCAAGAGTGTTCCAAATATCTATAGCCCTAGAGCAATGTTTAATTTTCTGGTAATCATTGTCAGATAAATTTGTGCAAAATTTGCATTGCTCTAGGTTTAAGTAAAATAAGCTTTTGTCCTCTTCTGTCCAATTTACTTTTGGTTTGAAATCAGAGTCCTTTTCAAAAACATCCCACATTTTGAAATCAGTGGATAGTATAAACTTTTCATCCTTCCCTTCCATAAGTAAAAATCAGCATTTTCTAACACGGGTGGGATTGTATGATCAAAACCTTCAAAACACATTTTGTAACCCAAATCAGCCTAGGTCTTTGCACTTGAGATCGTTGGATCCTTTAACAAGTGACCGGCTCTGATACCAAATGATAAACGTGGCTGTCACACCAAGAGGGGGGGGGTGAATTGGGTGAGAGAATAAATTAATCTTTTGATTCTTCTTTCCGAAAGACTGCTTGTGCTTGGTGATAATATTTACGAAGTAGTGATATGCACAAGTCAGTATGTTATGTGATGCAAAATAGAATGTTTGAATGTAAATTATGCACACATAAATTTATCCTGGTTCGGTCACCCAGACCTACATCCAGTCCCCAGGCTCCACCTGAGATTTTCAATCCACTATTCTTGTTTAAACCGGGCACAAGAGAAGCCTTTACACTTTAGGTTTTACGAGCACGGGTTCACCTAACAACCCACAGGTTTTACACCGGGTTCACCTGCAAACCTTACAAATGCAAGTTTTACGGGCTAACTTGCAACCTATGGAGATTTAGACAACCTCTAAATGCTCCCCCTTACAAATTGTAAGTTTACACTATGTTCACTCTATGAACTGATTGTGCTAAACACTTAAGCTTAAAACTAACTCTCTCTAAGAGTGGATGATGTTACTCACTTAAGTACAATAAAGTTACTCTCTGAAAAATATCACAAATCTGGATCTGAGAGTAGTAGAAGATGTGTAGAATGAAGAGTATGATATTTCAGATACTTTGTTCTGTTCTCTCTTTTTCTTCCATCATCTTTTCTTCTGAATGAGTGTCTCTTTTATATTCGGCTTCATAGGCTTAGGTGGCAAGTTGAATATGAACGTTTGAATAGTGCCGTTAACCCTATGTTACCGTTGAGAAGTACATCTTCATTAATGCTTAGCAGGGTTGACTTGCTTTATCTCTGAAAAGTAGTCCTGACACCTCTGCTCTGACAAAAGCATTCTGACTTCTGAGTATGTGATTTTTACTCTTGCACTCTTGCTGACGGATGATCATCTTTCATCCGCAAGTGGTAATCTTGCTCTGCAAGTGTTAAGCTCTGAGTCCCAATGTCAAGAGTCTTTCCATCCGGAAGCTCATTTGCATCCGGAAGCGTGACCATGTTCTGCACATACTGGTTAGTCCAACATAGCAATATATATCAGAATTGTTCATGCTGTGTGAAGCTTGTTTGCTATGGGGAGTAGTTTACTTAGACTGTGTTCTGATTTGGTCTATGATGTATCTGGAAGCATTTTTACATCCGGAAGCAAAACTACTAGATGAAGGATCTTTGTTCACTATAACTCACTCACACTTAGTGTATTTCATCTCAACACTCAGCGCTAGTCACTAAGCTATCGGAAGCACTTTTACTTGACGTAGTGAACTCACTGACGCTTAGGGTGAAATCTATTCTATCAATCTGTGCCAGTCAAGATCTAACAGGAAGCAACTTCACTTGATGTTGCATTTCCACTGACGCTCGAGGTTAAATCTATTCTATCAGTCTGCGCCAGTCTAAATCTAATAGGAAGTGCTTTCACTTGGCGAAGTAGACTTACTGACGCTTGGGTAATATCTATTCTGTCGCTCTGCGCCAGTCTAATTTTAACAGGAAGCGCTTTCACTTGGGGAAGTAGACTCACTGTCGCTTGGAGTAATATCTATTCTATCGCTCTGCGCCAGTCTAAGTCTAACAGGAAGCAAACTCACTTCCGATTGAAACATAGCTTAGTCTTAAGGTTTTGTGTACCTAATTCTCATGGACTAAGTTATTTCTCAGTGATTTACTTGCTGATGCTGGGGGATGAAAACATTCATCCGCATGCGCAAGTCCTAATCTATCCGGAAGTAGATCTTCACCCGGAAGCACTCTTACTCGGGATCCTATGTTATCCTATTGCTTCCTAGGCACTTGGTTTAATCCTCTATATTTTAGTCTTCATCAAAACTTAAGATTCTAACAGATGGTTTTCTTCCAACGTTGAGTTTTCCTAGAGAACAATATTCAAGATGGTGTGCTCCATGGAGGAAATCTTTGATTGTTCATCTTTTAGGAAAATCTATGACTTTGTGGAATATGCAAGCGAGACTTTTAAAGTTATGGAAGACGAAAGAAAAGTTCACTATGAGGGATATCGGTAATGAGTGTTTTGTAGTGTCCTTTTCTTGTGATGAAGACCTTGATTATGTTTATATGAAAGGTCCTTGGATGTTAGCGAATCATTATCTTTTGGTTCAACGGTGGCTTCCGAATTTTGACCCCTGGACTAACATTTATAGTCGTAAGGTCGCAGCTTGGGTTCGTTTTCCTGTGTTACCGTTAGAGTTTTTTAATGCTGAGAGTCTTCCTATGATCGGTAATCTTGTTGGAAGAACGTTAAAGGTTGACTCTAGAACATACCTCTCTGAGAGGGGGAAATTTGCTAGGATATGTGTGGAATTAGATCCGAGTAAGAAGTTATGGCCGACTATTCGTATTTTGGCAAGGAGCGTATTGTTGAGAATGAAGGTTTTCATTGAATTTGCTTTCGTTGGGGAAGGTAAGGTCATTGTGTAGAAGCATGCCCGGAACAAAGTTTGATGGTGAGGTCTAGTGTAGAGAAAGGACATGATATTGTTAAGGTGGATAAGGGGGAGAGGGACGATCTAGGCAGCAAGAAGACTCAGTTGGGTTGTGATATGCATAATTTACATATTGATCAAATCTTGGAAGAAGGTGGGCTGGAAGACAGTAAGATTCATCAACCAAAGCAATTTGGGGATTGGAATTTGGTGAGAAAGCCAACAAGGAAGGTAGGAATTTCGGCGAGAAAGAAGGAAAATGAAATCAATTTGAAAATAATTGGTGGTTTAAATTCCAATCAAGTTGAGAGAAAACATAAGCTTCCGTTTAAAATTGATAGGGTGGGGCAAAATCAAAGATCTCTATTGGATCAGTATATTCTTTAATTAAGAAGCTTTCAATTGTCAATCTTGAAAATGAAGGCAATTCTTTTAATAGTAATTTGAACAAGCAGTGGGTTCCTATTGTAGAAGATTCACGTAAGGAGTTAGAAGGTTCTGCTTTCAATAATAATTGTCGGAGGAGGTTGAATGTTGGGATTAATAATTTGAAGTCGTTTGTGAGCCCAATTGTGATGAAAGAGAGGGAAAGGTCTTCTGCAAGTTCTTATAATTCTTTTGAGGCTTTAATGGATTTGGAAGATTGTGTGGAGAATGAGAATGTGGGGCTTCAACTTTTAAAGTCAAATCAAATGGAGACTTCACGTGTTGCTTTACATGGTGAGGAGGAATCGCATAGTGGTGTGTTAAAGGCCACAAGTTCAAATGAGGTGATGTTGCAAGTTGTTGGTGGTCTTAAAGACCACATTAATTCTCATATAGTTTCTCAATGAGTGCTATTTTTTGGAATTGTAGAGGAGTGGGAGCTCGATCATTTCCCGGGCTTATTAGAGAATGTTAGAATCTTAAGTTTTGATGAAGACTAAAATATGAAAGAACTGAATGAACACTTAGGAAGAATTAGAATAAAATTAAATCCTAAGTTAGAACACAATCGGATGCAAAATCACTACCGGATGACTTAGAGCTGAAACAACGTAACTAGCGCTTGCAAATGTAGTACACATCCCATAGCAGAAGTCAATAAGACGCTAAGTCAGAACCTAGTCTAAGTAGGATTGCTTCCCATAGCGAAAATGCTTCCCATAGCAAAAATGCTTCCTATTGCACTTGATTATATATTACTCTGTTGGACTAACATTTATGTGTAGAACTTAGTTTCGCTTCCGATAGCAAATGAACTTCCGATAGTGAATGCTCTTAGCACTGGGACTCTTAGACTAACACTTGCAGAACAAGGCTCCTACTACCGGTAGCATAAACACATCCGATAGCAAGTACAAGAGTCAGAACGTACAAGTGCTCAGAAGTCAGAGTTGCTTTTGGCAGAGCAGTGTTGTCAGAGTTGCTTTTCAGAGATAAAACAAGTCAACCCTGCTGAGCATTTATGGGCATTAATGAGGACAACGGTAACAAGGGAATAACGGATATATTCAAACGGATTTATTACCGTTCAAACATTTGGAGTATTTGAAGATGCTATAAAAGGAACAACTTCAACATTTATGAAGGACCGAACAAAAACTGAACAAATACATTCAAGCATTCAAAGCATCATACTCAGAGAATATCCAGAGAGCAAAAAGTTCAAGAGAGCACTTAATACTTTGAGAGTTATTCTTTTGTTATCATCTTGTACTCTTTGTATTTAAGTCTCTACATTTATTGTGAGCATTTATTGTACTTAAGTGAGTATCACAATCCGTTCATTAAGTGAGCTAAGTAGTAAATCCTTTGTTTAAAGGTTGAACCCTTGCAAGTTGTAAGGGGAGCTGGTTAGGCTGTAAAGGTTGCAAGTTAGCCCGGAAAACTTGTGGTTGTAAAGGTTGCAGGTAAACCCGTTGTAAAACCTGTAGATTAGGGGAACTCAATCAAGGGATTGAGAACTGGACGTAGGTCAAGAGTTAGACCAAACCAGTATAAAAGAACTTGTGTTAGAGTTTTATTTTATAAGTTTTATTTTGTAGCACAATTCACCCCACCTCTTGTGCATCCTCACTTTCGTTTGGTATCAGAGCGGGTCTTCCTTACGTGACTTCAACGAATCTGGAAAGAAAAGATCCAGTGATGGATGCTGAACAGAATATCCTTCCAGACATATCAACCCCTCCCAACAGACCTCCTAGTTTCGATGGGTACAATTATCCGTTCTGGAGGTTCAAAATAGAGAACTATATTAAGGCTCATGGCCTTCGTATCTGGGATGTTATCGAAAGTGGGAACAACGTTCCAAAAGATGATGTTGGCAACGTAAAGGCCAAGGCTAATTTCTCTGACGATGACTACCTTACAGTAGAACTGAATCATAAGGCCATCCTAATGATTCAGTGTGCGTTAAGTCAAAAGGAGTACTTCAGAATAAGTCATCACAAATCTGCTAAAGAGATGTGGGATGCTCTCCAGACAGCTCATGAGGGGACCTCTGGGGTCAAGGATAGAAGAGTGGAGATGCTGGTGGAAGAATTCCACAAGTTCACGATGCTTCCTGATGAGCCGATGAGAGATCTGGAGATCAGATTCACTCACCTCATAAACAACCTTGCTTCATTGGGAAAAACCATCCCGGAGAAGGAGCAGGTAAATAAAATTCTAAAGGTATAAAAGGTGATTGGCTTACTGAAGTTACTATTTTGCAGGAAGTACAAGGAGAATCAACTAGATTTGTCACCGCACTATTTGGCTCCTTGGCTGAATATGAGCCTACTCTGGTGGCCCAAAGAGCTCCGCAAGCTACCAAGGCAAAGAATCTCGCTTTAGTTGCCCCCAGCAAAGAAAAGGATAATGATGAGGAGGATATTGATGATGAAGAGATGACCATGATGGTGAAAAGATTCAAGAAGTTCTTCAAGAAGAAAGGGAGATTCCAGAAAGGAGAATCAAGCTACAAGAAAGCAAAAGACTCCTGTTTGCTTTGAATGTAAGAAGCGGGGTCATTTCAAAGCTGAGTGCCCAAGCCTCCAAAGGTTTAAAGAAAAGGACAAAAGGAAGGCATTCATGTCCTCTATCTGGGTCAACAGCTCCGATGAAGAAGCTAGTGATGAGAAAGAGGTTGCAAATCTCTGTCTTGTTGCTAAGGAAGATGGCGGAGAAGAGACTCTCTCAGACTTTGAATCCGTCCATGGTGACGAGGTAAGCATCACTGACCTTCAAGAAGCTTACAATGATATTTATACAGAGTTTTACCGAATAACCAAGGCATTTCAGGTCTTAAAAGGAAAAAACCAATCACTTGAAATTACTGTGAACTCACTGAGTGATGAGCTTGCGGAAGCCAAGAGACTTCCGAAAGCGGACATCCAGGGAAATCCCCAAGAGGAGCCCAACATCTCAAGCTCAGAGAGCTGCACCAATTGTAGCAAAGTCTCTAGTGAAAGAGATAGGCTATACAATGCCTTGCAAAAGTTCACCAAAGGTTCTGAAATGCTAAATGTTATTTTAATGAACCAAAGAGCGTATAGAGATAAAACAGGTTTAGGCTACAAGCACAAAGAGAAAAAGTGGGTGGAACCTAAAGTGAAACCCTATTTAAAATTCTTTCACAAAGCCACTGGCTATATGTCTTCACCTTTCAGCTTCTGCAATTATTGCAACAGGTAGGGACACACTACGTCCACCTGTAATGCCAAGAAGCATGGTATCGATATCACTCATAAGTGGGTTCCAAAAGGAACTAATTTGCCTAAGATCTTTCCAAGGCAAGAGGCTAAGGGAGTACATAAACCTAGAGTCGATCATAGACCTAGGACACGGAAACCTGTCCCAAAGGAAACTCAAACGCTTAGAGCTCAACCAAGGCCAGAGGCACAAGTCACTCCCAAAAAGGTCGACACTGGACCAAGGGTTCCGGATACTAATGAAAAAGGACCCAATAAAGGTTGGGTACCTAAGTCTGTCTGATCCGTGCAGGTTTGTCTCAAGGCATCCAACAACCGGAAGTGGTACATCGATAGCGGATGCTCGAGACATATGACGGGAGATAGGGACAAGTTCAAATCACAGGTGGTCAAGGATGGAGCCAAAGTCAACTTTGGGGGAATCAAAGTGGAAAGATCACTGGGGTTGGTGAAGTTGGCCCTATCCAGGATGTCTACTTTGTAGATGGTCTCTGTCACAACCTGCTGAGTGTGAGTCAAAGCACAGACAAAGGAAACTGGGTAATCTTTGACTCTCATGAATGCCTGATAGTTGATAAGCATGATCTCAACATAGATAAACCAATCTGAAATGCAAACTTAAGGCTAATAGGAATGGAAATCTATATACCCTAGATCTATGCCAACAATTGAACGAAAAATGTCTAATCACTAGTGATGAAAATAGTTGGTTGTGGCATAAACGGCTAGCACATGTGAATTTTACACAACTGGATATGCTCATTAAAAAGGAGCTAGCCATAGGGATTCCATCCTTTAAAGTAAAGCATGATTTTATCTGTGAATCTTACCAACGAGGTAAGCAAACAAAGGCCTCGTTCAAGGCCAAGAAGAAAGTCTCCACGAGCAGGCCCTTAGAACTAATCCACATGGACTTAGTTGGGCCAGCGAGAGTCAAGAGCTTAGGTGGAAACCTTTATGCTCTAGTTGTGGTGGATGACTATTCAAGGTTTACTTGGACTATGTTTCTTCCCTCTAAGCATGATGCGTTTGTTGTCCTTGCTAAGAAAGTACAGAATGAGAGAAATCTCAAGATAGCTGCAATAAGGACAGATCACGGTGGAGAGTTCGAGAACAATGACTTCTCAGAGCTGTGTGAGGATAATGGGATTGATCACAACTTCTCAGCTCCCAGAACTCCACAACAAAATGGCGTGGTCGAACGGAAAAACAGGGTTCTGACCGAGATGGCCAGAAGCATGCTCAATGAGAAGGAAGTTTCTCAAGTGTTATGGACTGACGCTATGAGCACCGCCTGCTACATCTCCAATAGGGCCTATGTTCGCAAGGGCCTGGACAAAACACCGTACGAGCTGTACAAGGGAAGAAAGCCTAATATCAGTCACCTGAGAATCTTTGGATCAAAATGCTACATCCACAACAACTGAAAGGTAAACTTGGGTAAGTTTGATCCGAAAGCGGATGTAGGAATTTTCATAGGATATTCTCTTAGAAGCAAAGCCTACAGAATATACAACATGAGAACTAAAACTGTTGAAGAATCTATGCATGTTGTATTTGATGAAAACCCCTCATGGGAAGGATCCATAGGAGATGATGAAATTCTAAAAATTTCAAAACCATCATCATCTTCACCACCCCGAAGAAACACCAACAAGTGATCCAAAAGGGGTGGATGATTCCATTGATGAGCCTAAAGTGCAGACGGTACCTGATGAGGTACAGTTGCCAACCGCTAGGAGACATCACAGGGATCATCCACTAGACCAAGTACTTGGTGATGTTTCTTCTGGTGTTAGAACTAGAAGGCAAGTTCAAAATGAAGCTGAGTATGGAGCATTCCTGTCTCAGATCGAACCAACTTCAGTTGAACAGGCCCTAGAAGACTGTGATTGGATCATTGCCATGCAGGAAGAACTCAATCAATTTGAGAGAAGTCAAGTCTGGGAACTAGTACCTAGACCGTCTCACCAATCCATAGTTGGGACAAAATGGGTCTTTAAAACAAACTGGATGAGACCGGACTAATTACTAAAAACAAAGCCAAACTAGTAGCAAAAGGATATAATCAAGAAGAGGGCATAGACTATGAAGAAACCTTTGCTCCAGTCGCAAGACTTGAAGCCATAAGGATTCTTCTAGCATTTGCATCCATGAAAGGTTTTAAATTATATCAAATGGATGTAAAGAGTGCTTTTCTTAATGGCTATATTAAGGAAGAGGTGTATGTTGAACAACCTCCTGGCTTTGAGGATCCTAGACATCCCAAACATGTTTGTAGATTGAAGAAAGCCTTATATGGCCTAAAACAAGCTCCACGAGCTTGGTATGAGAGACTTAGCAACTTCTTGCTAGGGAAAGGTTTCTCAAGAGGCAAACTGGATAATACACTGTTTATACTGCGTAAGGATAGAGACATGTTAGTTATTCAGATATATGTTGATCATATCATATTTGGAGCAACTAACGAGAAACTCTGTGAGGCGTTTTCAAAGACAATGCAGGGTGAATTTGAAATGTCAATAATGGGAGAATTGACTTTCTTCCTAGGCCTGCAGATCAATCAGAGGAAAGATGACATCTTCATCTCCCAAACCAAGTATTGCAGAGAACTTCTCAAAAAGTTTGGGATGGATGAATGCAAGGAGTATGATACTCCCATGAGCACCACTGCCGCTCTCGATGCTGACGTTAAGGGAAGTTTTATTAGCCAATCAATGTATAGGGGCATGATAGGCTCCCTGTTATATCTAACTGCTAGCAGACCTGACATACAATTTAGTGTTGGCATGTGTGCTATATTTCAGGCTAATCCTAAGGAATCTCACCTAACATGTTAAACGAATTCTGAGATACCTTGAGGGAACTCAAGAACTTGGTCTATGATATCCCAGAGGTAACCAAGAGTTCTTGTGGGCTTACTCTGACGCTGACCATGCAGGTTACAAAACAGATAGGAAGAGCACCAGTGGCCAATGTGCTTTCCTAGGAGGCGGTCTGGTGTCATGGGCAAGCAAGAAGCAGACTTTTGTGTCACTGTCATCCACAGAGGCAGAGTATATTGCTGCTGCAAGTTGCTGTGCCCAGGTGCTTTGATTGAAAAACCAACTTCGAGATCTTGGCCTAGAGTTTCCAGAGGCTCCTATTCTATGTGACAACACAAGCACTATTAGCCTAGCCAAGAATCCGATTCAGCACACAAGAACAAAGCACATTGACGTCAGACATCACTTCATTAGAGATCATGTTCAGAAGAAAGATGTCAAGGTGCAGTTTGTTCCAACTCAGCATCAACTTGCAGATATCTTCACCAAGCCTCTGGGGGTTGACCAATTTACCTACATAAGAGGCAATTTGGGAATGGTAAACCCAAATGAAGTTTAAAACTTCAGTATAAACCTGTGCTTAAATGTTAAAACCTGTAAACTGTACTAACTTAGGCATCAGAGTGCCAATCTTTAGTCTTGCAGGTCCCCTAGTGAAAAGGTCATGAGAACATGCAATGTTAAATCTTAAGTCTTTCACATCCGGAAGTGGATCCACTTCCGCAAGCCTTTTCAGATGTAGTCCCTCAACCTGAGCAAAGATGTCTTTTGCAAGCAATATTGCTATCGATAGCAAGGATAGCTATTGAACAATGGAAGGAGTAGAGTGGCTGGCCGCCATTTCTTCTACTCAGCGTGGGATCCTGCCGCTTGCGATTGCCGCTCAGCAACCGGAAGCACCTACACTGGGAAGTGACACGTCACCTCAGAAACGTTACATCTTCTCTGACAACAATTGTACCCTCTCTGACAACTGGAAACGACACGTGGCAAAAGGTGCACCGTTTCAGTTTTAAATGTTTACGTTTCCCATTAAGGGTTTATGTTTCCCATGCCTTTTCATTATGACCCCTCTCATCAAAACGTCTTCTCGCATAAATAGGCATTTACTCACTCATAATTTTTCATTCAAAACCTTTCAACCATCTCAACTCTCCTTTTTCTCTCAACCTGTTCATCTTCATCTTCTTCTTCTTCATCTTCATCTTCATCTTCATCTTCATCTTTTCTGCACTTCATTCTCATCTCCATACCTTCACCATTACCACACATCATGGCTGGATCTAGTGAGGCAAACCCCAATCCACCAAACCCCAGCACCTCCTCTGCCAAATCTGGGAAATGCAAGGGTAAACAGGTTCAATTCGCAGAAGAACCCTCTCACTCCAACATCAAGTTTGAAATGATGAAATGGCCCCTAACATCAACGTTCTTCGCGTCTTCTACCAGTCCCTCTCTGCAAAGGTTAAGAGAAGGGAGAAAGAAAATTTGGTTGCTCGCGTTGACTTCTCCGCAACAGTAAGGGGCAGACACATCGAGTTTGATTGGAGGGTCATCAATCATCTCCTGGGGATCACGGACCCCGACTTGAACAAGTGGAAGTATCACAGACGCTTCTCCCCAGAACAACTAGAAGGAGTCTATGAGACAGATGGGAAGAAGGTCTCTGGGATGCCTGATTCCAAGCGAGTAATCCAATACATCTACTCGGGGATCATGACCCACAAGGGTGGCAACTTCAGTGAGTTCACCCAGCTTGACAACCCCTGGCTGCCTAGACTTCTATGCAAGGAGCCCATCAACCCAGGGCAACTCATTTCAATGGAGCTCCTCAGATGGGTTGATGGAAAGACAAAGAAGGAGAATGCCTCTCTTCCCTTCCCCCAACTGATTGTCTTCCTCTTGGAGAAGTTCAACATCCAGTCCACTGAGGGAGTGAACAACAAGAAGTGCCTGCCCATGGACTCCAATAATTTGGGCAAGATGGGAGTATCCTATGACAAACCCCCAAGAGCTTCCAGATCCGGTTCAAGAGGAGGAAGTGCATCCCACAACACACAGCCTTCCACCTCTGGTGCTGGGGATCAGGAAGTAGACTCCTACCATCAGCCTGGTCCAAGCACTACTCGTGGACCAAGAACAGCTGCTGCTGGTGTCAATCCTACTCTTCTGTCTGATATAATTGAAGAGTTGGTGTTCAGGCTGCCTGATGCCCTAATGGCTCAATTCGAAGAACAAGTTAACAGAAGCTTCCGGAAGATGCGTCATAAGGTCAAGCACATCGAAGCTCAGCTTGCCAGGGTTGAAAGCAAGTTGGACCTGCTTCTGGCGAATCAACAACCCCCACCTAACCCAGATATTATTCCTCCTCCTCCACCTCCACCCAGTCCCCCATACCAGGATCCGCCACAAAATGACTCACCTGACCACCACCAATCACACACCCCAGATCACAACCAGTCACCTAACCTAGACTCCCCCTACCACCATCAATCATCCGATCATGATCACAACCACTCACCCAACCACTCTCACCACTCCTCTTCATCCTCAGACCACCCCTCTGACCATGATGACCATGACTCCTCACCCCCACCTCCTCCACCAAGATATGGCCCAGAACCACCCCCATCTAACCCCTCCTCCAGTTCCTCCCTGGCACTCTCCATTTTTGATGATGCCAAAAGGGGGAGAGATACACTGAAGCAGCCGTCCCTGTTGATTGATGCGGACGTTGCAGCTGCACTCAGGAGAGCGATGGACATGGAACGTGCTCGCCAAGCTGAAACCCTCATCCGCGGCGAAGCCATCCAATTCATGTGCCAACAGACAGCAGCATCCACAAGCCATCAAGCAGACAAGCAAGTGGTGCTGACTGTGCAACCCTCTGAACCTAAGGACGTTCCCCTTAGGTCTCAGCCTTCTGCACCTGAGTCTACAAATGACCTGCTGGATCATCTGTGTCAGAAGTATGGGTTGAAGAGGCCAACGCACTCAAGAGTAGTCATTGCTACACCCATTCCATCCTCTGCACCAGCTCCAACCCCTGCTTCAAGCGCACCTCCTGCTCCTCCAGCTGTTAGCTTCAGTAAGACTAGATTCAAGAGGACAGCAAGGAAAAGGGTTGCTCCTCCTCCCAGAGCACTCTCATCAGAGAAAAGCGAAGAAGAGTCCATAGCGGCTCCAGATGAGATAGTGATTGAGACAGTGCCTCAACCGGAGGAAGCCTCTAAGACTCGGATCCCCACTATGACTGAGGAAGCCCAGGAAGATAATGAAGCCATTCCACCTGAGGTCGAAGTAAAGTTAGAAATAGAAGATTTGACTCAAGAGGAGTTTGACTGCTTTGAGACCAACAACCTCACTTTCCACCAGGCTCAAGAATTGGATGCAATGAGAGCTAACGCTCAGGCTGCGAAAGCGAAAGTGAAAGGAAAGAGAAGGCAGACTTATATCATGATCCTAACTACCCAGCATGGACGTTCAAGGTCAGAAACATTCCTTCGGTAAGGCAGACTTATATTCATCTTCCTTCGGTAACTGTTCCTCTGGATGACTCAGCATCAGGACAACCAATTGGGATGAATGAGGCTGCGGATCTAAAAAGGGCTATCGAAGAGTCTCTTGAGTTCGAAAGAATAAGAAAGGAAAGGCTACGAGGGAGCATCTAGAGATCCTTGCGAAGATCAGAGAGGCAGAGGAGGCAGAGCTGAGAAAGCTGTGGCAGAAGAGTGATGAGGGGAATGAACAAATGAGGAGAGACAGAGAGCGAAAACCTTAGCCAAAACCCTTCATGCATCACTATCATTTTTGCATATTTGTAATTGTTTTTTTATTCATTCTTTCATACTTGTAACACATGCTTATTATACTTGTAAAGTTTCTTCTTATTCTGATCATACATGTAATTACTTTACACGTTCAATGAAGTTCGCTTATTTGAAATGCTTGTGTTAATTTATTATATCTGTTTTTGTTAGAATCTTAAGTTTTGATGAAGACTAAAATATGAAAGAACAAGTTAAACACTTAGAAAAAATTAGGTTAATATAGAACCACAAGTAAGAGTACAACCGGATGTGGATTTACTTCCGGATGGACTAGGACTAGCGCTCGCGGATGAATGACTCATCCCCCAGCGGAAGCAAGTAATACACTAAGTCATAACTCAGTCAAGGAACATTAAGAGTATAAAATCCTTGAGACTAAGTTAGGACGCAACCGGATGCAGGAATGCTTCCGGATGCTTAGTGACTAGCGCTGCCTATTGGATTAGGCAACACCGAGCGTCAGTGAATATAACTCTAAGTCATAACTAAAGTCTAGTAGGAGTACTTCCGGATGTGGAATTGCTTCCAGAAGTAAGAGAGCTTCCTTAGACAAATTGGACCCCCACTGCATGTGACTATGTGTTAATATTGCTAGACTAACGTTCAAGTGCAGCACTGAGTGATGTTGCTTCCGGATGTGGAATTGCTTCTGGTAGCAATCAGAATGTCAGAACGTACAGCAGTGCAGTGTCAGAGAGCTTTTTGGCAGAGTAGAGTTGTCAGAGTTGCTTTTCAGAGATAAAGCAAAGTCAACCCTGCTGAGTATTAATGGAGCATTAATGAGCAACGGTAATAAGGGAATAACGGCTAAATTCAAACGGCTGGTTACCTACCAAGAGAGAGAATACTTGAAGACACTATATAAAGAAGCTCATCTTCATTTATGAAGAGAACTTGGAGAAAAACGCAGAAATCTAGAGAGAGAAACTGAGAGCATTCTTCAAGCATTCAAAGCTGCCCAGAAAAGCAAGAGAGCACTTAATACATTGAGAGTTCTATTCATTTATCCATCTTGTACTCTTTGTAGTTAAGTCTCTTCATTTATTGAGAGCATTCATTGTACTTAAGTGTGTAACATTATTCGTTCTTAGAGAGAACTAAGTTTAGAAAATCCTTTATTTGAAAGGTTGAACCCTTACAGGTTGTAAGGGGAGTGAGTCTGTAGGTTGCAAGTGAACCTGGTGTAAAACTTGTGGTTGTAAGGTTGCAAGTGATCCCGTGCTAAAACTTGCGGTTATAAAGGTTCCAGGTGAACCCGTTGTAAAACCTGGGGATAGTGGAACTCAATCTGGGTGATTGAGAACTGGACGTAGGTCAAGAGTTGGAACGAACCAGTATAAAAACCTTGTGTTTTTTTATTGTTTGTTTTATTTGGTAGCACAATTCACCCCCCCTCTTGTGCATCCTCACTTTCATTTGGTATCAGAGCAAGGTCTTTCTGACTTGATTCTAGCGAATCTAGAAAGAAAAGATCCAGTCATGGATGCTGAATATCATTCTCTTCCCGATGTAGCTATGCAGCCCAACAAGCCTCCTGGCTTTGATGGGTATAACTATCCCTTCTGGAAGTTCAAGATGGAGACCTTCATCAAGGCCAGTGGTCTTCGCATCTGGGATGTGATAGAGCATGGTAACAATGTTCCTCTAGATGATGAGGGTTTTGCAAAGCCACGATCCAGATCCACCAATGAAGATTATGCTCTAGTAGAACTAAACCACAAGGCCGTCCACTATATTCAGTGTGCCCTGAGCCCGAAGGAGTTTCATAGGATAAGCCACCACAAAACAGCAAAAGATATGTGGGAGGCTCTTGAGGCAGCTCATTCCGGAACCAAGGGAGTGAAGGCAAGACGCGTCGAGATGCTGGTTGAGGAGTTCCACAAATTTGCTATGCTTAGCCCAACCGAGCCAATCAGAGAACTGGAGCTCAGATTCACCCATCTTATTAACAACTTGGCATCTCTGGGAAAGGACATTCCTGAGGAAGAACAAGTAAGCAAGATTCTAAAAGTGTTAAAGGGTGACTGGATCACCAAAGTTACCATCCTGCAGGAAGTCCAGGGAGAATCAACCAGCTCTATCACTGCCTTGTTTGGTTCTCTGGCTGAGTATGAACCAACCCTGTTGGCTCAAAGAGCTCCTCAAGCTACTACTAAAGCCAAGAACCTTGCTCTTGTTGCTCCCAGCAAGGATATGAATGATGATGATGATGAGGATGATGAGGAGGACATAGATGATGAGGAAATGGCTATGATGGTAAGAAAATTCAGAAAGTTCTTCAGAAAGAAAGGAGGCTTTCAGAAAGGAGAATCTAGCCACAAGAAGGATTATAAGAAGGAAAGGACCCCTGTGTGCTTTGAGTGTAAGAAGCCTGGTCATTTCAAGGTGAGTGCCCAAGCCTTCAGAGAGCCAAAGGGAAGGACAAAAGGAAAGTCTTTGTGTCCTCAATCTGGGTGAATAGTTCTGATGAGGAAGCTAGTGATGAGGAAGAGGTTGCTAACCTCTGTCTTGTTGCGAGAGAAGATGGAGAGGAGGCATCCTCAGACTTTGATTCCATCCATGGCGATGAGGTAACTCTTCCTGAACTCCAAGAAGCCTATAATGATGTTCATAGAGAATTTTTTCGCTTATGTAAGGCTTATAAAGTGTTGAGAATCAAAAAGGAATCACTTGAGTCCAAGGTGGACTCACTAAGTGAAGAGCTAGCGGAAGCCAAAAAGCTTCCGGTAGTAGATGGCAAGGGAGATCCCCAAGCGGAACCCTCAACATCAGAGAGCTGCCCTAACTGCAGCAGGATCTCTATTGAAAGGGATAGATTGCAAAATGCCCTGCAAAAGTTCACTAATGGATTTGAAATGTTAAATATTATTTTAATGAATCAGAGGGCATATAGGGATAAAACTGGATTAGGCTACAAGCCTAAAGGGAAAAAGTGGGTGGAACCTAAAGTGAAGCCATATTTAAAATTTTTCCACAAAGCCACTGATCACAGCTCCACACCCTTTAGCTTCTGCAATTATTGTAACAGGAAGGGACACTCCACGTCCACCTGTAATGCTAGGAAGCATGGAGCTTACAACTCTTATAAATGGGTTCCAAAAGGAACCAGGACAACTAAGGATCCTCCTCCTCGAAAAGAAACTATGGGAGGACAAGGACCCAGAACTTGGAAACACTTTCCAAGGGAAGTCCAACAGCCTAGAGCCCACACTAGGCCAGAGGCGCAGGTTAATCACAAGCCCAAGGTCAAGATCAACACTGGACCGAGGGCTATGGGAACTAATGATAGAGGACCCAATAAAGGTTGGGTACCTAAGTTTGTCTAATCCTTGCAGGTCTGTCTCAAAGCATCCAAGAACAGAAAGTGGTACATTGACAGCGGATGCTCGAGACATATGACTGGTGACAGAGACAAGTTCAAATCCTTGGTGATCAAAGATGGAGCCAAAGTGAATTTTGGAGGGAATCAAAGCGGAAAGATCACTGGGGTTGGAGAAGTTGGACCTGTCAAAGATGTCTATCTGGTTGATGGTCTCTGTCACAACTTGCTGAGCGTGAGCCAGAGCACTGACAAAGGAAACTGGGTAATTTTTGATTCACATGAGTGCATAATAGTAGACAAGCATGATCTAAATCTAGACAAGGCCAATCTAAAATGCAAACTTAAGGCAAGTAGGAATGGAAACCTATACACCCTAGATTTATGTCAACAACTAGATGAAAAATGTTTAATATCTAGTGATGAAAATAGTTGGCTTTGGCATAAACGGCTAGCGCATGTTAACTTTACACAACTTGATATGCTTATTAAGAAAGAGCTAGCTATAGAGATTCCATCCTTTAAAGTTAAGCATGATTTTATTTGTGAATCCTGCCAACGAGGAAAGCAAACAAAGTCCTCGTTTAAAACCAAGAAGAGAGTCTCCACCAGCAGGCCCTTGGAACTAATCCACATGGATTTGGTTGGGCCAGCGAGAGTGAAGAGCTTGGGTGGAAACCTGTATGCTCTAGTTGTGGTGGATGACTATTCTAGGTTCACTTGGACAATGTTCCTTCCCTCCAAGCAAGATGCTTTTGATGCTTTTGTTGTCCTGGCTAAGAAAGTGCAAAACGAGAGAGATCTTAAGATTGCAGCCATAAGGACAGATCATGGAGGAGAGTTTGAGAATCACAGCTTCTCAGAGCTGTGTGAGGAGAATGGCATTGATCACAACTTCTCAGCTCCCAGAACTCCTCAGCAGAATGGCGTGGTTGAGAGAAAGAACAGGGTTCTAACTGAGATGGCCAGGAGCATGCTCAATGAGAAAGAGGTTTCTCAAGTGTTCTGGGCGGACGCTATGAGCACTGCTTGCTACATCTCTAACAGAGCCTATGTTCGCAAGGGCTTGGACAAGACTCCCTATGAGCTGTACAAAGGTAGAAAGCCCAACATCAGCCACCTCAGAATCTTTGGATCAAAATGCTATGTTCATAACAATGGAAAGGTAAATTTGTGTAAGTTTGATCCAAAAGCTGATGTAGGTGTTTTCATAGGGTATTCCCTTAGGAGTAAGGCTTATAGAGTATACAACATGAGGACTAGAACTGTAGAAGAATCAATGCATGTTGTATTCGATGAAAATCCTACATGGGAACAATCCACAGAAGATGATGGGATACTAAACTTTCCAAAACCACCATCATCTTCACCACCAAAAGAAACACCAGCAAGCAATCCCAAGGAAGAAGATGAACCCAGTGATGAACCTAGAGTGCAGACGGTGCCCGATGAGGTACAGTTGCCAACAGCTAGGAGACATCACAGGGATCATCCTCTTGATCAAGTGCTTGGTGATGTTTCTTCTGGTGTCAGAACCAGAAGACAAGTTCAAAATGAAGTTGAGTTTGGAGCCTTCTTGTCACAAATTGAACCAACTTCAGTTGAACAAGCTCTTGAGGACTGTGATTGGATTATTGCCATGCAGGAAGAGCTTAATCAATTTGAAAGAAGCCAAGTATGGGAGCTAGTCCCTAGACCGTCTCACCAATCCATAGTTGGGACCAAATGGGTCTTTAAGAACAAGCTGGATGAGACTGGTCAGATCACTAGGAACAAAGCCAGACTGGTAGCAAAAGGGTATAACCAAGAAGAAGACATAGACTATGAAGAAACTTTTGCTCCAGTTGCAAGACTTGAAGCAATAAGGATTCTTCTAGCCTTTGCATCCATGAAAGGTTTTAAATTATATCAGATGGATGTGAAGAGTGCTTTTCTTAATGGTTATATTAAAGAAGAGGTTTATGTTGAGCAACCTCCTGGCTTTGAGGATCATAAGCACTCTAAGCATGTGTAGACTAAAGAAAGCATTGTATGGCCTGAAACAAGCTCCACGAGCTTGGTATGAGAGACTCAGCAGCTTTTTGCTGGGAAAGGGTTTCTCAAGAGGCAAATTAGATAATACACTGTTTATTTTGCATAAGGATAGAAACATGTTAATTGTCCAGATCTACGTTGATGATATTATCTTTGGGGCAACTAACGAGAAACTCTGTGAAGAGTTTTCTAAGACTATGCAGGGGGGATTTGAGATGTCAATGATGGGAGAATTAACATTCTTCCTAGGCCTGCAAATTAAGCAAAAGAAAGAGGGCATCTTCATCTCCCAAACTAAGTATTGCAGAGAGCTCCTCAAGAAGTTTGGGATGGATGAGTGCAAGGAGTATGATACTCCCATGAGCACCACTGCCGCACTCGATGCTGATGTAAAGGGAAGTTCGGTCAGCCTGCCTATGTACAGGGGAATGATAGGTTCCTTGCTGTACTTAACGGCTAGCAGATCTGATATTCAATTTAGTGTAGGCATGTGTGCTAGATTTCAAGCCAACCCCAAGGAATCACATCTAACTTGTGTTAAGCGTATTTTAAGATACCTTGAGGGAACTCAAGAACTTGGTCTCTGGTATCCCAGAGGTAACCAAGAGTTCTTGTGGGCTTATTTTGATGCTGACCATGCAGGTTATAAGACTGATAGAAAGAGCACCAGTGGACAATGTGCCTTCCTTGGTGGTTGTCTGGTCTCTTGGGCTTGCAAGAAGCAAACCTGCGTGTCACTCTCATCCACAGAGGCAGAGTATATTGCTGCTGCAAGCTGTTGTGCACAAGTGCTGTGGCTGAAGAATCAACTGAGGGATCTTGGCCTGGAGTTTCCTGAGGCTCCCATTCTATGTGATAACACAAGCACCATCAGTCTTGCCAAGAATCCTGTTCAGCACACAAGAACAAAGCACATTGACGTCAGACATCACTTCATCAGAGATCATGTTCAGAAGAAGGATGTCAAGGTGCAATTTGTTCCCACTCAGCATCAGCTTGCGGATATCTTCACCAAGCCTCTAAGGGTAGATCAATTTACTTTTATTAGGAGAGATTTGGGAATGGTAAACCCAAATGAAGTTTAATCTTCAAAATAAACCTGTGCTTAATTGATTAAAACCTGCAACCATACTAACTTAGGCATCAGAGTGCCAATCTTTAGTTTTGCAGCTCCCCCAATGTTAAATCTTAAGTAAGTCCAACCGGAAGCAAATCCTCTTCCGGATGCCAATTTGCTGCCGCTTGGTGATGACTCTAAGCAACCGGGAACGCCAGTGTCTGAGAAGAAGAAGGACACGTCACTTCACAAAACGTTTCATCTTCCTCCACAGGAAATTGTGCCTCCTCTGACATTGTGAAGAGACACGTGTCAAAAAGGTGCGCCATTCCAATTCAAATGTTTACGTTTTCCCATAAACAACACATGTTTTCAATGTAGAGTCATTATGTGCATCACATCGGTTGATACATTGCATAAATAGGCAGTACCATTCATTTTATTCATTTTTCACTTCAAACAAATTTCCTGCCACCAAAACTCTCTGAACACATTCATCGCACATTCATCTTGTTCATCTTGTTCTTCATCTTCTTCTTCTTCTTCTTCTTCTTCATCTTCTGCATTTCTGGGCATTCATCTCATACATACCATTCATTCCACTCAAACCCTAAACCACTACACAAAATGGCCGGCTCTCATGAATCAAACCCCCACACTCAATTAGACACTTCCTCCAAGAAATCAAAATCTGGGAAATCTGGGAATCATAAATCTGGGAAATCTGGGCAACAGCATGAACATTCTGGGAAAAAGAGTAAGAAGAGGGTCCATTTCAGCGAAGATCACTCCTCCAAGCGCCAAAGAGTTGAGGATAATCCTTCTGTGTATAAGGATGGGCCGCTAGAAGCTGTTTCTTCTAAGTTTGAAAAGACAAAACCCTACTTTACAAATGGGATTTTTGTTGATATGAAGAAGGTTCAAGAACTGGGCTTTGGTCACTTGAAGGAACATCTCCAGAATTACATGTGCTGGCTGGGGATCAACAGTGAGTACAACGTCAATGTCCACAGGGTCTTCTACCAGTCTCTCACAGCCAAGGCCAAGTACAAGAAGGTGATGAGAAAGAGACCATTGGCCGAGTAGACTTCAAGGCCACAGTGAGGGGGAGGAAAATCAAGTTCTCTTGGAGAGACATTAACCGCCTGCTCGGGGTCACTGATGAGGGTATGAACCAGTGGCTCTACCCTGATAAGCTGAGCCAGGAGGAGCTTGAAGAAGTATATGAGACCAAGGGGAAGAAGGTCTCTGCTATGCCTGATTCCAAGCGGGTACTTCAGTATGTCTACTCTCGCTTGATGACCAACAAGGGGGGGAACTTCAATGAATTCACCCAGCTAGACAACCCCTGGCTCCCCAGGTTCCTCACTATACAGCCTATCAACCCTGGGCAACTGATCAGTTTGGAGCTGCACAGATGGTGGGAAGCCAAAGAGAAAGGGAAACCTGGATATCTTCCCTACCCCCAAGTTATTGCCTTCCTCGTGGAGAAGCTGAATGTTAAATCTACCGAGGAAGCTGATAATGTCCAGTGCTTGCCCATGGGATCAATGAATATTGGTAAGATGGGGATCAAGTATAACAAGCCAGCAAAGGCCACTCGATCTGGATCTTAGGCAGGGAGTGCCTCACATACAACTGCTCCCCCTGCGTCTGGAGCAGGGGATCAAGAAGTAGACTCCCATGTTGGACCCAGCCGTGCTCCAAGGGTGTCTGCTGCAATGAAGGGCCTTGTTGAGGAAATGAAGACTGAGATTCTTCACAAGCTTCCTGAACCCCTGATGGCCCCTCTGAGGGCAGAGTGTGACGCAGCATTTCAACAGCAAGAGTAGAGGATCCAGGGCTTGGAGGATCGCCTAGGAAGGGTCGAGGCCAAGTTAGACCTGATACTTAGCCACTTCCAGATCCCTCAACCTCACCCCAACCTACCACTACCTCCTCCTCCTAATCCACCTCAACCACCTCCACAGAATGACCCTCACAACCCACCTCACAACTCCCCTAACCAATCACCTCAAAACTCCCCTCACAACACCCCTCACAACTCACCTCAAAATTCCCCTCACAACTCCCCTAGCCACTCCGCCACATCCAACCATCAAAATTCCCCCAACCACTTACAATCCACCAACCAAATCCTTCACAACCTTAGCTCCTTCAATTCCATTCCCAACGTGGAGAACCTTGGTTTCTTCACTTCCATTCACCCCTTCAATTCCATATACCTGAGAGATATACCTTCACGCCCTCAGAGAATACCTGAGAGAAATATACCTTCCTCTTCCTATTCACCTACCTTCCCCTATCCTGACCTATTCTCAGATTCAAATCCCTTCTTCTTCCCAAGCCCCACTCCTTCACCTGAAAACTCACCCTCTTCCTCACCGGAGAACTCACTACCCAGAAAATATGGTCCTGAACCTCCACCCTCCACTTCACCCAATCATTCCTCCCTGGCCCTCGCCCTTATTGATGATGCCAAAAGGGGGAGAGAAATCCTAACTCAACCCTCCTTATGGTTAGATGAGGATATTGCTGCTGTATTCAGCCGAGCCATGGATCATCAGAGATTGGGTAGAGCAGAAAGTCTTATCCGTGGGGAAGCCATCAGGTTCATGCAACAGCAGCGCTCAGACAGCCAGAGGTCAAAATTGGAAATGGTATTGTATAGTCCGCCTGCTGATGCATCTCCACCTGAGCCTGAGCCTGAGCCCGAGCCTTCATCATCTGAGCCTCCTCCCTCTGTGCCTGCCCGGAACATACTTGAGGAAATTCTGATGAAGTATGGGTTAAAGAGGCAAGATCATCCACCTGTTGTGATAGCCAAGCCAATCCCTCCTTCTGAGCCATCTTCTGCACCTTCTCCTCCAGTGGTCAGCTTCAGCAAGTCTAGGAAAAAGCATGTTGCCAGAAAGGGTACTGGTACTTCTGAGCCTACTGAGAGTGCAAAAGAGGATACAGTTGATCACACTGAGGAGCATGAGTTAGAAATATCCACTCAACCTGGGGAAGCATCTGAGCCCCAGTCCTCCACCCAAGCGCCTCCAGAAGAAATTCCTCCACTTGTGGAAGTTAAGTTAGAGGTGGAAGACATGACTCCAGAGGAATTTGAGCGGTATGGCTGGACAGACAGGCTCACATTTGATCAGTTTTCTCATCTTGATGCTGAGAGGGGACATGCTAAGCATCCTGATAGCTTGAAAAGGAAAGGGAATGGCAAGGGAAAGGGGAAAGGAAAGTCAAGTGAAGGTGATGACTCCAGCTTCCTGTGTGGAATGTCAAGGTCAGAGCCATCCATTATCCCTTTGGATCCATGCCTATCTCTGACTCGCCTTTTGGAGAATTTGCTGGGCTTACTGAAGTCAATGACCTGAAGAAGGCCATTGAGGAATCCCTTGAGTCAGAGAGACTGAGAAGAGTGAAAGCCGAGGCAGAGCTTCAAGAAATGCTTGCTCAGATTGATCAGAGTGAGAAGGATGCTCAGTTGGCTAAGATGCAAGAGGAGTGTAATCAGAAACAATTAGAGAGAGAGAGAGAGAGGAAAAAGAGACACCAGCTCTAAACCCAAACCCCTCATGCATTTAACTTAGAATTTTTCTTTTCATATTTCTCATGCATAGTTATCTGATCATTTGTAAATCTAACTGTTTATTATATTTCTATCTTGTAATTGATTTACTTATTACTAATGAAATTTGCCTTGAGTTCATCTGTGCATTTTATTTGATTAATTCTCTAATATGAACTTAATTAGATAACTTAGTTTGTCATCATCAAAAAGGGGGAGAATGTTAGAATCTTAAGTTTTGATGAAGACTAAAATATGAAAGAACAAGTTAAACACTTAGAAAAAATTAGGTTAATATAGAACCACAAGTAAGAGTACAACCGGATGTGGATTTACTTCCGGATGGACTAGCACTAGCGCTCGCGGATGAATGACTCATCCCCCAGCGGAAGCAAGTAATACACTAAGTCATAACTCAGTCTAGGAACATTAAGAGTATAAAATCCTTGAGACTAAGTTAGGACGCAACCGGATCCAGGAATGCTTCCAGATGCTTAGTGACTAGCGCTGCCTATTGGATTAGGCAACACCGAGCGTCAGTTAATATAACTCTAAGTCATAACTAAAGTCTAGTAGGAGTACTTCCGGATGTGGAATTGCTCCTAGAAGTAAGAGAGCTTCCTTAGACAAATTGGACCCCCACTGCATGTGACTATGTGTTAATATTGCTAGACTAACTTTCAAGTGCAGCACTGAGTGATGTTGCTTCCGGATGTGGAATTGCTTCTGGTAGCAATCAGAATGTCAGAACGTACAGCAGTGCAGTGTCAGAGAGCTTTTTGGCAGAGCAGAGTTGTCAGAGTTGCTTTTCAGAGATAAAACAAAGTCAACCCTGCTGAGTATTAATGGAGCATTAATGAGCAACGGTAACAAGGGAATAACGGCTAAATTCAAACGGCTGGTTACCTACCAAGAGAGAGAATACTTGAAGACACTATATAAAGAAGCTCATCTTCATTTATGAAGAGAACTTGGAGAAAAACGCAGAAATCTAGAGAGAGAAACTGAGAGCATTCTTCAAGCATTCAAAGCTGCCCAGAAAAGCAAGAGAGCACTTAATACATTGAGAGTTCTATTCATTTATCCATCTTGTACTCTTTGTAGTTAAGTCTCTTCATTTATTGAGAGCATTCATTGTACTTAAGTGTGTAACATTATTCGTTCTTAGAGAGAACTAAGTTTAGAAAATCCTTTATTTGAAAGGTTGAACCCTTACAGGTTGTAAGGGGGAGTGAGTCTGTAGGTTGCAAATGAACCTGGTGTAAAACTTGTGGTTGTAAGGTTGCAAGTGATCCCGTGCTAAAACTTGCGGTTGTAAAGGTTCCAGGTGAACCCGTTGTAAAACCTGGGGATAGTGGAACTCAATCTGGGTGATTGAGAACTGGACGTAGGTCAAGAGTTGGACCGAACCAGTATAAAAACCTTGTGTTTTTTTATTGTTTGTTTTATTTGGTAGCACAATTCACCCCCCTCTTGTGCATCCTCACTTTCAGTTTTAAGTCTGCTTTCATAAGTTAACTTTAGTTTGTCATCATCAAAAAGGGGGAGAATGTTAGAATCTTAAGTTTTGATGAAGACTAAAATATGAAAGAACTGAATGAACACTTAAGGAAAAATTAGATTAAAATTAAATCCTAAGTTAGAACACAATTGGATGCAAAATCACTACCGGATGACTTAGAGCTGAAACAACGTAACTAGCGCTTGCGGATGTAGTACACATCCCATAGCGGAAGTCAATAAGACGCTAAGTCAGAACCTAGTCTAAGTAGGATTGCTTTCCATAGTGAATGCTCTTAGCACTGGGACTCTTAGACTAACACTTGCAGAACAAGGCTCCTACTACCGGTAGCATAAACACATCCGATAGCAAGTACAAGAGTCAGAACGTACAAGTGCTCAGAAGTCAGAGTTGCTTTTGGCAGAGCAGTGTTGTCAAAGTTGCTTTTCAGAGATAAAGCAAGTCAACCCTGCTGAGCATTTATGGGCATTAATGAGGACAACGGTAACAAGGGAATAACGGATATATTCAAACGGATTTATTACCGTTCAAACATTTGGAGTATTTGAAGATGCTATAAAAGGAACAACTTCAACATTTATGAAGGACCGAACAAAAACTGAACAAATACATTCAAGCATTCAAAGCATCATACTCAGAGAATATCCAGAGAGCAAAAAGTTCAAGAGAGCACTTAATACTTTGAGAGTTATTCTTTTGTTATCATCTTGTACTCTTTGTATTTAAGTCTCTACATTTATTGTGAGCATTTATTGTACTTAAGTGAGTATCACAATCCGTTCATTAAGTGAGCTAAGTAGTAAATCCTTTGTTTAAAGGTTGAACCCTTGCAAGTTGTAAGGGGGAGCTGGTTAGGCTGTAAAGGTTGCAAGTTAGCCCGGAAAACTTGTGGTTGTAAAGGTTGCAGGTGAACCCGTTGTAAAACCTGTAGATTAGTGGAACTCAATCAAGGGATTGAGAACTGGACGTAGGTCAAGAGTTAGACCGAACTAGTATAAAAGAACTTGTGTTAGAGTTTTATTTTATAAGTTTTATTTTGTAGCACAATTCACCCCCCTCTTGTGCATCCTCACTTTCAGAGAGTTGTATGAGAAATATAAGTTTGATGTCTTATTATTATTTGAAACACGTTGTAGTGGGATGAAAGCAAGGAAGATTGTGTCGAAAATGGGGTTTCATGGCTCCTTTATTGTGGATGCACAGGGGTATAGTAGAGGTTTATGGGTGTTGTGGCGTGATGGGCTCGGATCTGTTAGTGTTGTAGATGCATCTGATCAGTGTATTCATATTCTTATAGATAATAATGGTGAGAAACTTTTTGTTACTGGTGTGTATGAAAGTCCTAATTATATGAGAAGGAGATTGTTATGGAGGGAGTTGTCTGCGTTTGGGGATAAGGTGGATGGTGGTTGGTGTGTAGGTGGAGATTTCAACGCCATTTTGTTTGAAAATGAGCGTTGTTCAAGTCGAATGGATCACTCTATGGTGTATAAAGATTTCTTTAATTGGTATTCAGATTCAGGATTATTTCATCTTCATACTGTAGGGCCGTTTTATACTTGGTCTAGAGAGGGATGTGAAAGTAAGCTTGATCGTGTGTTGGTCAATGATGTTTTTATGGATAGATTTCCTGAAGCTAAGGTTACTATTCTTTATAGTTTCAAATCTAATCATAAGGCGTTGTGGCTGAGTACAGTGATTGTTCAAAGAAGGCCTAGATTTGAACAACCTTTTAGATTTGATGCTTCTTGGTTATTGCATGAAAATTTTTCTGAATTTATGAGTAAGGTGAGTTAGGGAAGCATCATAGATCCAGAATGTGCACAAATTTTCTTCGCATGTTTTGAATTGGAAAAAAGAGGTTTATGGTCATGTGGGTAGAAGAAAAAGACAGATTTTGAATAGGCTTGAAGGGATAAATAAAAGTCTTAATTGTGATGGGCCTTGGTCTTCATTATCTCAGCTTCAAAAGGAGTTGTGGCAAGAGCTTGAGAATATAATCTTACAAGAGGATCTTATGTGGGCTCAAAAGGCTAGATGTGAGTGGTTTAATTTGGGTGATAAGAATTCTAAGTATTTTCACCGAAGGGCAAATGCTAGGAGGAAAGTGAACAGTATTGAAGCTTTGAAGGATGAAAATGGGAAATGGCTTTTTGAGGCAGAAGAGATTAAGAATGTGGCTGTTAATTTTTATAAAATTCTTTTTGCTGAAAGTCAATTATTCAGAGAAGAGTTAGTTATGAGCGTGTCATATCCCTTGTTGCCTGTGGACGTGATTAATAATATTGTAGGGAAGTGAGTAGGGTGGAAGTAGAAGATGCTCTCAAAAGTATGGGTCTTTTAAAAGCTCCGGGTCCTGATGGGCCTAATCCTTTGTTTTTTCAGTCTCAATGGAACCAGGTTAGTGTGAATGTGGTGAATTTTATTCAGAGGGTGTTTCAGTTTCCTTCTTTAATTAGGGAAGTTAATCAAACTTTCCTAGTTTTAATTCCTAAGAGCCCCCAACCTGAAGATATTAGAGATTTTCGGCCGATTAGTCTTTGTAATGTCATTTATAAATTGGTGACGAAGATTATTGTGAATCGGATTAAAACACATATGCCTACTATTATTTCTCCTAATCAATGTAGTTTTGTCCTTGGTCGTCATAGTTCAGATAATATTATTGTTGCTCAGGAAGTTATTCATTCTATGAAAACTATGAAGGGAAAAAAGGTCTCATGGCTATTAAAATTGATTTGGAGAAAGCTTATGATAGATTAAAGTGGGGTTTTGTTATGAATTGTTTGAGGGAATTAAAGATACCAGAGAGTTTGATTTCTTTGATTCAGGAGTGTATTTCATCCCCTTCTATGCAGCTTTTATGGAATTGGAGCAAATCAAATGTGTTTATTCCTTCTCGTGGTATTCGGCAAGGGGACTTTTTATCTCCATATTTATTTGTGATTTGTATGGAGAAATTGGCTCATTTGATTCAGACCCATATTTCGAATGGTAGTTGGAAACCTATACGCCTGAATAAAGGGGGGCCGCCTTTGTCTTATCTATTTTTTGCCAATGATTTGATTATTTTTGCTGAAGCTCAACTAGATCAAGTCCATGTAATAAATGAATGCCTTAGTAATTGTTCTGCTGCTTCAGGGCAGAAAGTTAATACTTCAAAAACAAGAGTGTTCTTCTCTCATAATATTAATCATGATATTAAGTCCCAATTGAGTCAAAGTTTGGGATTTGACATGTCAACTGATCTTGGGAGATACTTGGGGGTTCCTCTTCATCATGAGAGAGTTACTAAGGGATTGTATCAGTTTATAGTGGATAAGGTGAGAAAAAGATTAGCTAATTGGAAATGCAATTCCTTATCTTTGGCAGGAAGGAATACTCTTATTAATTCGGTGGTTATGGCTATTTCGAATCATGTAATGCAAACTTCCTTGATTCCTGTGTCATGTTGTGATGAGATTGAGAAGAGTGCTAGGGACTTCTTATGGGGGTCTACTAGTGTGAAGAGGAAAATGCATTTGCTTGCTTGGGATGAAGTGTGTACTCCTAAGGAGTGCGGAGGTTTCGGATTGAGACATGCTTCATTACAGAATAAAGCTTTTATGATGAAATTAGGGTGGGGATTGGTAGCTAATAAGGATGCATTATGGGCTCGTGTTATTCGTAGTAAGTATAATTGTGGCGAGGATTTAATGCCGAATATTAGATTGGGGAAAGTTGGATCTAGAGTTTGGAGTGGTATTAAGAATGTTTGGGAGAATGTGAAGAATGAGATTGAAATTGTTCAAATGAATGGAGAAAGTAAAGGCAAATGGAGGTTAGATAGAAGTGGACAATTTTCAGTGAAATCAGCTTATAATTCTCTTGTGGATATTGCTCCCCAGGATAGTAGGTGTTGGCAAGATATTTGGAAAATTAAGATACCTCAGAGGTGTAAGTTACAGATGTGGGTGATTCTTCATAATAGATTGATTACAAATGCAGCTTTGTATGATCGTCATATGCATCCAGATGGGTTATGTGGGACTTATTCAGATCAGCGAGAAGAAGAGGGTGAAGAAGAGGGTGAAAGATATAACCACAAATGGAGAATGCCCAAATCTCTTCAAGCTTCCCCACTTGATTCCCAAGAGATCCCAAGTTCTTCAAGCTCTTCAAGACTCCCAAAAGTGCCCTAGAAGTGTGTATTTTCGTGTTTTGAAGTCCCCCTTTGAGTGCCCTAAGTTTCAGCTTTTATACCATGTAAAAACCAGTCAAAACGCGTAGCTGCATTATGTCCATCTCAGGAGCGCACCCACGGGCACCGTTTGGGCACCAAGCGCGCCCAAGGCGAGCCCATGGGCACGGTTTGGGCACCAGTCGCGCTTCTTTAATTATCATGCTTCTTTTGCTCCCTTTATTCATCCTCTTGATTCTTTCTTCCTTTTATACTTGAATACCTCTTCTTACACAAGATAGAAAGAGGGTTGATGAGCTTTTACACTAAAAAATGTACAATTCACTGCAAATTTCACAAAAGTATTCTTTCCATGTGTTGTTCACACTACTGGAAATAAGGTCTTTCACGACCACAATATTGGGCTTTTCACGACCAGAAATAGGTGGTCGTGGAATCCTGCGTCGTAAAAAAGTGTGTTTTTCACGACCACATATTTGTGGTCGTGATAGGTGCTACCTATCACGACCACGGTTATGTAACTGTGGTCGTGAAAGCCTCTTAGGAGGCACCTAATTAGGTGCCTCCTAAGAGGCTTTCACGACCACAATTGCACAATTGTGGTCGTGAAAGCCTCCTAGGAGGCTTTTCACGACCACAATTGTTAAATTGTGGTCGTGGAAGATGCCTTTTCCACGACCACATGTAATAATGTGGTCGTGAAAAGTCTCTGCCTGGACAGTTATTTACATGTTATGCCACCGCGTTTTTTTTAACGACCAACATTGGCTTTTTAGTCGTTTAATATGGTCGTGAAAAGCCTATTTTCTAGTAGTGTCATTTCACCTCAAATCGCGTATATTTTTATCTATGTATCTTCAAAAATCATGTACAATCCAAGGTAAATGTGAAGTGAAATATGTGAAATTATGGAGTTTATCACTCCCCCAAACTTAAGTTCTTGCTTGTCCTCAAGCAAATTTTCAAAAAGATTACGGAGTTGACTATAAGCTCACTTTACTTTGATTGTAATACTTGTTCTCATGCCATCACTATTTGATGTATGGAAAACATAGGATGTATGCAAGGATAAATGTTTCGCTACATTAAAAACAAGCTTTTCAAGATTCAATGAGTAGGTGTGTGTGATGAGGTTAAGGGAATTCTTCCAAGTTCTCTAGTCCTTTTGCAATAACCTCAAATCATGAATATGCTGTCATTTTTCAAATTTCTCAATCCTTTCTTCACTCTTTTCCATTTTAAACTTTTAGCACATAACTTCAAAATCAAGAGGACTTTTCAAGGCTTGTAATGGGGCCAAGGGTTTTGTTTGTGGCTAGCTATTTGAAAGAATGTGAAAAAGGAGTTCAAATATCTTGAGATAAATAACATTCCATTCCATTCACTCATACACAAAATTTTCTTTCAAAAAGTTCAAAATTCCCCCAAACTTATCTCAAGTTGATTCTTTGTACTCCTAGTCTTATTGCAACATTTTTTTCATACTCATTTTCTTCTTTTTCTACTTTTCTCTTTTTCTTCTCTTTTTCTTCTTTTTTTTTGCAATTCATTCATTATTTCTTGACTTAGGAGTACAAACTTTTCTTTCACAACTAATATTTCCCTTCTCATAATGTACTTACATTTACACACCTTTAGCAATCGTACTAATCCTCACTAAATGAAATGTACATTATCTCAAGATTCAGGTAGTTCATGGTTTTTCAGGCTGTAAGGGTTAAGTCCAATGTGAGTTTCAAAAAGAAATTTCACATGGTTTTTCTTTATAAGGCTCAAAAAGGGTGCAAATGGGATATCATCAAGGATGGCTTGAAAGGCTCAATCGCATTTAAGAACTGCCTCAATCATTTTTCATAGTTATGTGCAATTTGTGAAAATTGTTGAAGTTTTCCAAAAGGAATTTTAAAATTTTTCAAATGAAAACAGATGCATCATGCATATATTGGTTTATTGTAAATCTTCCGTCATCAAACCCTTTCAAATACACCCTAACCTCCAATGTGCTCAAATTACTCATTAGAATCAGGAAAAAATTTGCCTTAATGTAACAACTCATGTTATGCAATGTATACATATCTATTTTTCATATACCCCACAGTTATTCAACTAATTGCGATCATTGAACTTTCTAGCAAATTTCAAGAGAACTTATAGTCCACTCATCAAAAACTAAGGCAAAAACTTAAATATGGTAAGCAAATCTCACAATTCCATCATCCACAACAAAAACTATTCATGTGCACTTATTATTTACAAAAAGAATTTATTCATAGTGCCAAAAAGCTTCAAAATTATCACATCTCTCCCCCAAACTTAAAACAAACAGTGTCCGCACTGTTGACCAAGAAATGAGATGTAGCAAATGTTAGAATCTTAAGTTTTGATGAAGACTAAAATATAAAGGATTAGACCAAGTGCCTAGGAAGCAATAGTATACTTAGGATCCCAAGTAAGAGTGCTTCCGGATGAAGATTTACTTCCGGTTAGATTAGGACTTGCGCATGCGGATGAATGCTTTCATCCCCAGCGTCAGCAAGTAAATAACTAGGGATTTAACTTAGTCCATGAACTTTAGGTGCACAAACCCTAAGACTAAGCTATGGTTCAATCGGAAGCGAAGTTGCTTCCTGTTAGACTTAGACTGGCGCAGAGCGATAGAATAGATATTACTCCAAGCGACAGTGAGTCTACTTCCCCAAGTGAAAGCGCTTCCTGTTAGAATTAGACTGGCGCAGAGCGACAGAATAGATATTACCCCAAGCGTCAGTAAGTCTACTTCCCCAAGTGAAAGCGCTTCCTGTTAGACTCAGACTGGCGCAGAGCAATAGAATAGTTATTACCCCAAGCGTCAGTAAGTCTACTTCGCCAAGTGAAAGCACTTCCTATTAGATTTAGACTGGCGCAGACTGATAGAATAGATTTAACCTCGAGCGTCAGTGGAAATGCAACATCAAGTGAAGTTGCTTCCTGTTAGATCTTGACTGGCGCAGACTGATAGAATAGATTTCACCCTAAGCGTCAGTGAGTTCACTACGTCAAGTAAAAGTGCTTCCGATAGCTTAATGACTAGCGCTGAGTGTTGGGATGAAATACACTAAGTGAGAGTGAGTTATAGTGAACCAAGATCCTTCATCTAGTAGTTTTACTTCCGGATGTAAAAATGCTTCCAGATACATCATAGACCAAATCAGAACACAGTCTAAGTAAACTACTCCCCATAGCAAACAAACTTCCCACAGCATGTATAATTCTTATATATATATTGCTATGTTGGACTAACCAGTATGTGCAGAACATGGTCACGCTTCCGGATGCAAATGAGCTTCCGGATGGAAAGACTCTTGACATTGGGACTCAGAGCTTAACACTTGCAGAGCAAGATTACCACTTGCGGATGAAAGATGATCATCCGTCAGCAAGAGTGCAAGAGTAAAAATCACATACTCAGAAGTCAGAATGCTTATATCAGAGCAGAGGTGTCAGGACTACTTTTCAGAGATAAAGCAAGTCAACCCTGCTATGCATTAATGGAGCATTTATTGGGCAAACGGTAACTTGGGATAAACGGCCAAATTCAAACGGGACTCCCACCTACCAAGAGTTCAAATGCTTGAAGACTATATAAAGGGAGCTCAACTTCATTTATTACAAGAACAATTATCCTTGAATACTCTAGAGAGAAGTTAGAGCGAGGAACACAAGAAATCTTCAAAGCATTCAAGGCTGCCCAGAAATAGAAAAGAGCATTTAACACTTTGAGTGATTCTTCACGTACTTATTCTGTACTCATTGTAGTTAAGTCTCTCTTGTTAAAAGAGCATTTATTGAACTTAAGTGTGTAACATCATTTGTTCTGTAAGAGAACTTAGTCAGAAAAGCCTTCAAGTGTAAACTTCAAACCCTTGCTTGGTGTGAGGGGGAGACAGTTAGATAGGTTACAAGTGAGCCAGTGTAAAACTTGTTGTAAGGTTGCAAGTGAGCCCGTAAAACTTGCGGTTGTAAGGTTTCAGGTGAACCCGATTTAAAACCTGAGTTATAGTGGAACTCTCAGCCTGGGTGGTTGAGGACTGGACGTAGGTCAGGTAGACCGAACCAGTATAAATCCTGTGTTGTTTATTTCGAGTATTTATTTTGAAGCACAATTCACCCCCCCCTCTTGTGCATCCATTACGTTCATTTGGTATCAGAGCAGGTCTTTCTCACCCGATTCCAACGAATCAGAAAGCAAAGATCAAGTAATGGATCCAGATTATGGCCTACCAGATGTCGCCGTTCAACCCAATAAGCCCCAGGCTTCGATGGGTACAACTATACGTTCTGGAAGTACAGAATGGAGACATATATCAAGTCAAGCGACTTGAGACTCTGGGATGTCATAGAACGAGGGGATAATGTTCCACTGGACGAAGATGGATTTGCAAAAGTGCGAGCCAGATACACTGCTGAGGACTATGCTCTAGTCCAACTAAACCATCGGGCCATGCACTACATCCAGTGTGCTCTCCCCACAAAGAATTCACAGAATCAGCCACCACAAAACTGCTAAGGATATGTGGGAGGCTCTTGAGGCTGCACACTCTGGAACCAGGGGAGTAAAGGCGAGACGTATTGAAATGCTGGTTGAAGAATTCCATAAATTCGCCATGCTGAGCCCTACCGAGCCTATCAGAGAGCTGGAACTCAGGTTCACTCATCTCATCAATAATTTGGCCTCGCTGGGTAAGGATATCCCTGAAAGAGAGCAAGTGAGCAAGATCCTAAAGATCTTGAAGGGTGACTGGATCACCAAAGTAACTATTTTGCAAGAAGTGCAAGGTGAATCAACCAGCTCCATCACCGCACTATTCGGCTCTCTTGCTGAATATGAACCTACCTTGCTGGCTATGAGAGCTCCTCAACCTTCACCCAAGAACAAAAATCTTGCTCTCGTTGCTCCCAGCAAAGGGATCAATGACAATGATGAAGATGATGATGATGAGATGGACGATGAGGAGATGGCTATGATGGTGAGGAAATTTAGAAGATTCCTCAGAAAGAAGGGAGGCTATCAGAGAGGTGATACCAGTGAGAAGAAGGGATACAAGAAAGAGAAGGTCCCTGTGTGCTTTGAATGCAATAAGCCTGGTCACTTCAAGGCTGAGTGCCCCAGCCTGCAGAGGTCAAAAGGCAAGGACAAAAGAAAAGCTCTTGTTTCCTCTATTTGGGTTAACAGCTCAGATGAGGAAGCAAGTGACGAAGAAGAAGTTGCCAACCTCTGCCTGGTAGCTAGAGAGGAGGATGGAAGAAGCACCTTCAGATGCTGACCTCACCAACGAAGATCATGAGGTAACTTTTTCTGAACTTCAAGAGGCTTACAATGAGATTCATGAAGAATTCTCTAGACTATGTAAAGCCTATAAGGTGTTGAAAACCAAAAAGGAATCACTTGAGTCCAAGGTGGACTCACTAAGTGAGGAACTAGCGGAAGCTAGAAGACTTCCGATAGTGGATGGCCAGGGTTCTCCACAGGTAGAACCCAACGCCCCAACACCTGAGAGTGCTCTAGTTGCAGCAAAGTCTCAGAGGAAAATAATAAGCTGCAAAATGCCCTGGAGAAGTTCACCAATGGTTCAGAAATGCTAAAAGTAATTTTAATGAGCCAAAGGGCATATAGGGATAGAACTGGCTTGGGATATACCCCTAAGGTAAAAAGGTGGGTAGAACCAAAAGTAAAGCCTTACCTGAAGTTCTTCCATAAAGCCACCAATCATGGCTCCTCACCCTTTAGCTTCTGTAATTACTGCAACAGGAAAGGACACTCCACGTCCACCTGTAATGCTAAGAAGCATGGAGTTAACAGCTCCTACAAATGGGTCCCTAAAAGAACCAAGGCAACAAAAGATCCTCCTCCTGCAAAGGAAACTAGGAGAGGACAAGGATCCCAAGCCTGGAATTATTCCAAAGGGAAAACCCAAGAGTCCAGAGCCAGCACTCGGCCAGAGGCTCAGAAAAGTCACAAGCCCAAGATCAAGGATGACTCTAAACCAAGGGCATTAAAAACTAATGATCGAGGACCCAAGAAGAGTTGGGTACCTAAGTTTGCTTAAATTTTACAGGTGTGTCTCAAGGCATCCAAGAACAAGAAATGGTATATTGATAGTGGATGCTCGAGACATATGACTGGAGACAGAGACAAGTTCAAGTCTCTGGTGATCAAAGATGGAGCCACAGTGACCTTTGGAGGAAATCAAAGTGGCAAGATCACTGGAGTTGGAGAAGTCGGACCAGTCAAAGATGTATATCTAGTGGACGGTCTCTGTCACAACCTGCTAAGTGTAAGTCAAAGCACGGACAAAGGTAACTGGGTAATATTTGATTCAAATGAGTGCTTAATAGTTGATAAGCAGGATCTGAATATAGATAAGGCCAACCTAAAATGCAAAATTAAGGCAATTAGAAATGGGAATCTATATACCTTAGATTTATGTCAACAGCTAGAAGAAAAATGTCTAATATCTAGTGACGAGAATAGCTGGCTTTGGCATAAGAGACTAGCTCATGTTAACTTTACTCAATTGGACATGCTAATTAAAAAGGAGCTAGCTGTAGGTATTCCCCCTTTAAGGTTAAGCATGATTTTATCTGTGAATCCTGCCAACGAGGAAAGCAAACAAAATCCTCGTTTAAAACCAAGAAGAGAGTCTCCACCAGCAGGCCCTTGGAACTAATCCACATGGATTTGGTTGGGCCAGCAAGAGTAAAAAGCTTAGGTGGAAACCTATATGCTTTAGTGGTGGTGGATGACTATTCAAGGTTTACGTGGACTTTGTTTCTTGCCTCTAAGCAAGATGCTTTTGATGCTTTCGTTGTCCTGGCTAAGAAAGTGCAGAATGAGAAGGATCTCAAAATCACAGCCATAAGGACAGACCATGGAGGAGAGTTTGAGAACCATAGCTTCTCTGAGCTATGTGAGCAAAATGGAATTGAACATAACTTCTCAGCTCCGAGGACTCCTCAACAAAATGGAGTAGTTGAAAGAAAGAACAGGGTTCTGACGGAGATGGCTAGAAGCATGCTCAACGAGAAAGAGGTTTCTCAAGTGTTCTGGGCGGACGCTATGAGCACTGCTTGCTATATCTCCAACAGAGCTTATGTTCGTAAAGGCTTGGATAAGACTCCATATGAGCTATACAGAGGAAGGAAGCCAAACATCAGCCACCTCAGAATATTTGGATCAAAATGCTACGTGCATAATAATGGAAAGGTAAACTTGGGTAAGTTTGATCCAAAGGCTGATATAGGTATATTCATAGGATATTCCCTTAGGAGTAAAGCTTATAGGATATACAACATGAGAACTAAAACTGTAGAGGAATCCATGCATGTTGTATTTGATGAAATTCCTACATGGGGACAATCCAGAGAAGATGATGAATTACTTAACCTCCCAAAATTACCATCATCTTCTTCACCACCAAAAGAAACACCAGCAAACAATCCTAAGGAAGAAGATGAACTCTGCGATGAACCTAGAGTGCAGACTGTGCATGATGAGGCACAGTTGCCAACAGCTAGGAGGCATCACAGAGATCATCCTCTTGATCAAGTGCTTGGTGATGTTTCTTCTGGTGTGAGAACCAGAAGGCAGGTTCAAAATGAAGTTGAGTTTGGTGCATTTCTATCTCAAATAGAACCAACTTCAGTTGAACAAGCTCTTGAGGACTGCGACTGGATTATTGCCATGCAGGAAGAGCTAAACCAATTTGAAAGAAGTCAAGTCTGGGAACTTGTCCCTAGGCCATCTCATCAATCTATAGTAGGGACCAAATGGGTCTTTAAAAACAAACTGGATGAGACAGGTCAAATTACAAGAAACAAAGCCAGACTAGTTGCCAAAGGATATAACCAAGAAGAAGGCATTGACTATGAAGAAAACATTTGCTCCAGTCGCGAGACTTGAAGCAATAAGGATTCTTCTAGCCTTTGCATCCATGAAGGGCTTCAGGCTATATCAAATGGATGTAAAGAGTGCATTTCTTAATGGTTATATTAAAGAAGAGGTATATGTAGAACAACCTCCTGGCTTTGAGGATCATAAGCACCCCAAACATGTGTATAGATTAAAGAAAGCTTTATATGGCCTAAAACAAGCTCCTAGAGCTTGGTATGAGAGACTTAGCAGCTTTCTGCTAGGCAAAGGTTTCTCAAGAGGCAAACTTGATAATACACTGTTTATCCTTCACAAAGATAGAGACATGCTAATTGTTCAAATTTATGTTGATGATATTATCTTTGGAGCAACTAACGAAAAGCTTTGTGAGGATTTTTCTAAGACCATGCAGGGTGAGTTTGAAATGTCAATGATGGGAGAACTAATGTTCTTCCTAGGCCTGCAAATTAAGCAGAAGAAGAATGGAATATTCATCTCCCAAGCCAAATACTGCAGAGAGCTACTCAAAAAGTTGGGATGGATGAATGCAAGGAGTATGACACTCCCATGAGCACCACTGCCGCACTTGATGCTGACGCAAAGGGTAAATCTGTTAGCCTGCCCATGTATAGAGGAATGATAGGTTCTCTCCTATACTTAACAGCCAGCAGACCTGACATTCAATTTAGTGTAGGCATGTGTGCTAGATTTCAAGCCAACCCAAGGAGTCACATCTAACATGTGTTAAACGTATCTTAAGATACCTTGAGGGGACACAAGAACTTGGTCTTTGGTATCCCAGAGGTAACCAAGAGTTCTTGTGGGCTTATTCTGACTCTGATCATGCAGGTTATAAAACTGATAGGAAAAGCACCAGTGGACAATGCGCCTTCCTTGGTGGTTGTCTGGTGTCTTGGGCGAGCAAAAAGCAGACCTGCGTGTCCTTGTCATCCACTGAGGCAGAATACATTGCAGCAGCCAGTTGTTGTGCCCAAGTGTTGTGGCTGAAAAACCAGTTGAGAGATCTTGGCTTGGAATTTCCTGAGGCACCCATCCTCTGTGACAACACAAGCACAATCAGCCTAGCCAAGAATCCGGTTCAGCACACTAGGACAAAGCACATTGATGTCAGACATCATTTCATCAGAGACCATGTTCAAAAGAAAGATGTCAAAGTACAGTTTGTCCCCACACAACAACAGCTTGCAGATATCTTCACCAAGCCTCTGGGGGTTGACCAATTTACTTTTATTAGAGGTGATTTGGGAATGGTAAACCCAAATGAAGTGTAAATTCCATGTACTTAATTGTTTTTCAAAATACTTCAAATAATACTAACTTAGGCATCGGAGTGCCAATATATGTCCTTGCAGGTATTCAATGTTGAATCTTAAGTAAGTACAACCGGAAGCAAAACCACTTCCGAATGATTACACACTGACGCTGGATGATCAAACCAAGAGAGCGCCAGCACAAGTCCAAGAAGACACGTCACTTCAGAAAACGCTTCAACTTCCAAATGAGACGTTTCGACTTCTCTGACAATATGAAGCGACACGTGTCATCAGGTATATCGATCCAACTTAAGGCGTTTACGCTACCCAATGTGTGATAATGTGAAGGAGCATGACCTTTTTGCCCTTAGTGACTTTACCTATAAAAGGGACATCTCATTTCACACATTCTTCATTTTCATCTATGTTCTTCATATAAACATTTCATCAACCCCACAAAAAATGGCCGAACCCTCTGAAGCAAACCCAGTTTCGAGGAAACCCTCCTCATCTAAGAAAAACAAGTCCAAATCTGGGAAATCAAGCCATCAACATTCTGGAAAATCTGGGCATCGTGAAAGACATCAAGAACATCATGAAGTTTCTCGGCAAATTGCCCTAGGGCAGGATGAAAATATTCAAGGTCAGCCTGAAACTTCTGGTAGAATGGCAGAACTGTTAGTGGGTTCTAAGAAGAGGAAGTCCATCCCTAAGGAGGAGGCTGCGGCGATCAAATATGGAAAACACTCTTTGATGATGCCAAAAGGGGGAGAAATGCATTGACCACTAGCCTTGCTACCCTGGGAGTTCCTTGATGAAGAAGAGCTTCAGCGAGAGGGAGAGAAAGAAGAAACAAAGAAACAACCCCCAGCCCAAATTTTTTTTTACTTAGAAATGTTCATCTTTTCATGCATGTTCTCATATCTGCCTACTATATGCTCGCTGCTTGTAAATGTTATCTAATTATATGCTCTGACCTGTAACCTATGCTTATCAATAATATTTGTCTAAGTTACTTATTCTGAACTATTGCTTTTATTCTTCAGCTAATCCTTTCATATGAACTTAATCGATAAAGCTAAGTTTGTCATCATCAAAAAGGGGGAGAATGTTAGAATCTTAAGTTTTGATGAAGACTAAAATATAAAGGATTAGACCAAGTGCCTATGAAGCAATAGTATACTTAGGATCCCAAGTAAGAGTGCTTCCGGATGAAGATTTACTTCCGGTTAGATTAGGACTTGCGCATGCGGATGAATGCTTTCATCCCCCAGCGTCAGCAAGTAAATAACTAGGGATTTAACTTAGTCCATGAACTTTAGGTGCACAAACCCTAAGACTAAGCTATGGTTCAATCGGAAGCGAAGTTGCTTCCTGTTAGACTTAGACTGGCGCAGAGCGATAGAATAGATATTACTCCAAGCGACAGTGAGTCTACTTCCCCAAGTGAAAGCGCTTCCTGTTAGAATTAGACTGGCGCAGAGCGACAGAATAGATATTACCCCAAGCGTCAGTAAGTCTACTTCCCCAAGTGAAAGCGCTTCCTGTTAGACTCAGACTGGCGCAGAGCAATAGAATAGTTATTACCCCAAGCGTCAGTAAGTCTACTTCGCCAAGTGAAAGCACTTCCTATTAGATTTAGACTGGCGCAGACTGATAGAATAGATTTAACCTCGAGCGTCAGTGGAAATGCAACATCAAGTGAAGTTGCTTCCTGTTAGATCTTGACTGGCGCAGACTGATAGAATAGATTTCACCCTAAGCGTCAGTGAGTTCACTACGTCAAGTAAAAGTGCTTCCGATAGCTTAATGACTAGCGCTGAGTGTTGGGATGAAATACACTAAGTGAGAGTGAGTTATAGTGAACCAAGATCCTTCATCTAGTAGTTTTACTTCCGGATGTAAAAATGCTTCCAGATACATCATAGACCAAATCAGAACACAGTCTAAGTAAACTACTCCCCATAGCAAACAAACTTCCCACAGCATGTATAATTCTTATATATATATTGCTATGTTGGACTAACCAGTATGTGCAGAACATGGTCACGCTTCCGGATGCAAATGAGCTTCCGGATGGAAAGACTCTTGACATTGGGACTCAGAGCTTAACACTTGCAGAGCAAGATTACCACTTGCGGATGAAAGATGATCATCCGTCAGCAAGAGTGCAAGAGTAAAAATCACATACTCAGAAGTCAGAATGCTTATATCAGAGCAGAGGTGTCAGGACTACTTTTCAGAGATAAAGCAAGTCAACCCTGCTATGCATTAATGGAGCATTTATTGGGCAAACGGTAACTTGGGATAAACGGCCAAATTCAAACGGGACTCCCACCTACCAAGAGTTCAAATGCTTGAAGACTATATAAAGGGAGCTCAACTTCATTTATTACAAGAACAATTATCCTTGAATACTCTAGAGAGAAGTTAGAGCGAGGAACACAAGAAATCTTCAAAGCATTCAAGGCTGCCCAGAAATAGAAAAGAGCATTTAACACTTTGAGTGATTCTTCACGTACTTATTCTGTACTCATTGTAGTTAAGTCTCTTCTTGTTAAAAGAGCATTTATTGAACTTAAGTGTGTAACATCATTTGTTCTGTAAGAGAACTTAGTCAGAAAAGCCTTCAAGTGTAAACTTCAAACCCTTGCTTGGTGTGAGGGGGAGACAGTTAGATAGGTTACAAGTGAGCCAGTGTAAAACTTGTTGTAAGGTTGCAAGTGAGCCCGTAAAACTTGCGGTTGTAAGGTTTCAGGTGAACCCGATTTAAAACCTGAGTTATAGTGGAACTCTCAGCCTGGGTGGTTGAGGACTGGACGTAGGTCAGGTAGACCGAACCAGTATAAATCCTGTGTTGTTTATTTCGAGTATTTATTTTGAAGCACAATTCACCCCCCCCTCTTGTGCATCCATTACGTTCAGCAAAGAGACACACACAAATCACACAAGTCATCAAGACAAGTATAGCCACAAAGGGAGATGAATATAGTCACAAAGGGAGCAAAATGCATGTCTCAGGATAAATCATTCAAGCATTAATGCAAATTATGTGGGATTGAGGAAGAGGATGAAGAATGAGAGATAGTGAGTATGGAGGAAGAAGATGAACACCAGTTTTTTTTTAATTTTTTTTAATTTTGTTTTTTGAAAAATGTCTTAATCGGTGCCCATTTGGCGCCCGTGGGCACTGTTTGGGCACCGTTGGCGCCCAGGGAGCGCCCACGAGCACCATATGGGTGCCATATGGGCGCCATTCCAGAGAGTGGCGCCCATAGCGCGCCCACGGGCACGCCTGGGGCACCGTTTGCCACCTTTTTTTACTTCAATTCAACATAAAATCATTACCCAATTCACATCAAAACATCCAATCAAGTCTAATTAATTATTCCAACACCAAAAACATTTATCAAAGTGTTATAAATGATAGCTACCAACAGTAAAGCACCAAGCATGATGAAATCAATTATATCACTCACTTTCAAACACATAAGCATCTATGCTTCAAGAACAGCTCATCATCATAAACACAAGTTGAAAATGCATAAAAGGTGAAGGTTAATATGTACTCCCCCTTGTAGACTCTTCAATCTTTCCAAAAATGTAAGCTCCAGCTTCCTCACCAATCAATCATTCATGCATCAAGCGAGTACCTTTCTTTCTACACACAAGAAACACAAAAACAAACACATCCAAGCTAACCTAAAGTGAGATAAAACATCAAAATAAAAGAAAAGAGTTGAGAACTTGGGTTGCCTCCCAAGAAGCGCTTAGTTTATAGTCCTTAGCTAAACTCTTCGCTGCTTCAAAAGGGATCATCCAGAATTAGTGAGATCGATGCACGATCCACCTCACCACCCCAATGATGCTTCAGATGTTGGCCATTCACTTTGAATCTTTCACCCTTCTTGTTCTCTAGCTCCACAGCACCAAAATCAGAGGCTTTCACAATAGTGAATGGTCCCGACCAACGAAATTTCACCTTCCTTGAAAATAATTTGATCTTGCAATCATATAACAAAACCCTCTGACCATGTTCAAAATCATTTGGAGGAAATACACCTACATGTTCAAATGGCTCAAATTTTTCATGCCCACTAGCATCCATATCACACAAATTCATTGAACTGACATTACGCACATCTTCAAGTCTTTCCTCTCCCACAAATGATGATGCCACATGACCATTACTCAATGAAGCCTCAAACTTGTCTTGACAACCAGAACCAAGTATATCAACAAAAGAGCATTGAGAGGAATCATCAAAATATTCCGTATCCTTGTTCATATTGAAGCTTACTTATTCATCATCAACTCTCAAAGTGATTTCACCTTTTTCCACATTAACAAGAGTTCTAGCTGTAGCAAGGAAGGGTCTCCCAAATATGATAGGAATGTTTGGATTAACCTCACAGTCAATAACAATAAAATCAACTGGAAAAATGAATTTGTCTACATTCACCAAAACATTTTCAATGATCCCTTTAGGGTGAGATACACTCCTATCAGCAAGGAGTAGTGATACTGTAGTAGGCCTTGCTTCACCCAAACCCAGTTGATTAAAAACAACAGAGGGCATCAAATTCACACTTGCCCCCAAATCACAAAGGGCTTTTCCCTGGAAGTTCTTTCCAATATTGCATGGAATGTAGAAACTCCCGGATCTTTCAACTTGGGTGGAAGCTTTCTTTAGAGAATAGCACTACAATCTTCATTCATAACTACAGTTTCAAATTCATTGAATCTCTTCTTCTTTAACAACACTTCTTTCAAAAACTTGGCACATTTTGGCATCTTCTCAAGCGCCTCTGCAAAAGGGACATTAATGTGCAATTGTTTGAACATCACCAAAAATTTCTTGAATTGTGCATCTCCTTCTTTTTTCTTTAGTCTTTGAGGAAATGGGACCGGAGGTACATACGGAGGAGGACCATTTGTCTTGGGCTTTTTGTCTTGCCTCTTTTCACATTCTCTCTTCTTGTCTTTTTCTCCATCATCGATAGCTTTTTCAACTTGTCTTCTTTTCTTACTTTCATTATCCACAACTACAAGATCTTCCTCAAATTTGTCATACCCATCAAGAGCAACAACTTCGGAAACTTCATTGCTCTTTTCATAAGATTGAGGCATATTAGGCACTAGCCCCTCACTTCTAAAGAATATTGCTTTGCACTCCTCCTTGCCTTCCCTTCTAGGAATAGGAATGGTGTCACTAGGGAAGCTTCCTCTTGCCATAGCATTCATTTGAGAGGCAAGTTGGCCTATTTGTATTTCAATGTTCCTGATAGAAGTCTAATGTCTAGCCGTCTTGGTATCATTTTGAGCATTATACACCCTTTGTGCTTCTAGTCCGGCTATGATCTGAGCAAACATTTTCTCCACCTTAGATTTTTCCTCCTTAGGAGGTACTTTGTTTAGGTTGATCTTGAAAACCAGGTGGATAAGAGGCCTTAGCACCAGAGGACGATGATGCATTCATATTTTGCCCTTGGTTCCAAGCGGAGTTGGGATGATTTCTCCACCCTGGATTGTAAGTGTGAGAATAAGGATTGTTCTGAGGATTCTGTCATCTTCCCATATAATTCACAGATTCTAGAGTGGCATAGAGAGGACAATGATCTGACATATGCACATCATAACACTGTTCACAGACAACCGGAGTAGATTGTATCGCTCGCACCTCTTGAGCACTACCCTTTCTGATATGAGTTTCTAAAACATCAAACCGCTTGTTGAGTGCGGAGAGGATTGATGCAAACTGGGCAGTAGTGGTATCCTCCTTAGGAGCAATGGAAGATTGAGGAATCCTCCGATCTGTCCCTTGAGAATTATTAGCCGATAACTGATCTAGCAGCCGGAACACTTCATTCACTGGCACAGTCCGATACATGTCATTGGTTATAGAGTCAACCATTGCTCTAGACTGAGGATTAAGGCGAGTATAGAAGATTTGAATAATCACCCACTTGTCCACTCCATGATTAGGACATTGCTTCATCAACATCTTATACATATCCCAAGCAGCATAGAGAGTCTCATCATTGTGTTGCTTGAAACTCAATAACTCATCCCTGTTAGAATCTTAAGTTTTGATGAAGACTAAAATGTAGAGGATTAGACCAAGTGCCTAGGAAGCAATAGGATAACAAAGGATCCCAAGTAAGAGTGCTTCCGGATGAAGATTTACTTCCGGTTAGATTAGGACTTGCGCATGCGGATGAATGTTTTCATCCCCCAGCGTCAGCAAGTAAATCACTAGGGATTTAACTTAGTCCATGAACATTAGGTACACAAACCCTAAGACTAAGCTATGTTTCAATCGGAAGCGAAGTTGCTTCCTGTTAGACTTAGACTGGCGCAGAGCGACAGAATAGATATTACCCCAAGCGTCAGTGAGTCTACTTCGCCAAGTGAAAGCACTTCCTATTAGATTTAGACTGGCGCAGGTTGATAAACTAGATATAACCCCGAGCGTCAGCGGAAATGCAACATCAAGTGAAGTTGCTTCCTATTAGATCTTGACTGGCGCAGACTGATAGAATAGATTTAACCCCGAGCGTCAGTGGAAATGCAACATCAAGTGAAGTTGCTTCCTGTTAGATCTTGACTGGCGCAGACTGATAGAATAGATTTCACCCTAAGCGTCAGTGAGTTCACTACGTCAAGTAAAAGTGCTTCCGATAGCTTAGTGACTAGCGCTGAGTGTTGGGATGAAATACACTAAGTGAGAGTGAGTTATAGTGAACCAAGATCCTTCATCTAGTAGTTTTACTTCCGGATGTAAAAATGCTTCCGGATACATCATAGACCAAATCAGAACACAGTCTAAGTAAACTACTCCCCATAGCAAACAAACTTCCCACAGCATGTATAATTCTTATATATATATTGCTATGTTGGACTAACCAGTATGTGCAGAACATGGTCACGCTTCCGGATGCAAATGAGCTTCCGGATGGAAAGACTCTTGACATTGGGACTCAGAGCTTAACACTTGCAGAGCAAGATTACCACTTGCGGATGAAAGATGATCATCCGTCAGCAAGAGTGCAAGAGTAAAAATCACATACTCAGAAGTCAGAATGCTTTTGTCAGAGCAGAGGTGTCAGGACTACTTTTCAGAGATAAAGCAAGTCAACCCTGCTAAGCATTAATGAAGATGTACTTCTCAACGGTAACATAGGATTAACGGCACTATTCAAACGTTCATATTCAACTTGCCACCTAAGCCTATGAAGCCGAATATAAAAGAGACACTCATTCAGAAGAGAAGGACGATGGAAGAAAAAGAGAGAACAGAACAAAGTATCTGATATATCATACTCTTCATTCTACACATCTTCTACTACTCTCAGATCCAGATTTGTGATATTTTTCAGAGAGTAATTTTATTGTACTTAAGTGAGTAACATCATCCACTCTTAGAGAGAGTTAGTTTTGAGCTTAAGTGTTTAGCACAATCAGTTCATAGAGTGAACATAGTGTAAACTTACAATTTGTAAGGGGGAGCATTTAGAGGTTGTCTAAATCTCCATAGGTTGCAAGTTAGCCCGTAAAACTTGCATTTGTAAGGTTTGCAGGTGAACCCGGTGTAAAACCTGTGGGTTGTTAGGTGAACCCGTGCTCGTAAAACCTAAAGTGTAAAGGCTTCTCTTGTGCCCGGTTTAAACAAGAATAGTGGATTGAAAATCTCAGGTGGAGCCTGGGGACTGGATGTAGGTCTGGGTGACCGAACCAGGATAAATTTATGTGTGCATAAATTTACATTCAAACATTCTATTTTGCATCACATAACATACTGACTTGTGCATATCATTACTTCGTAAATATTATCACCAAGCACAAGCAGTCTTTCGAAAAGAAGATTCAAAAGATTTAATTTATTCCCTCACCCAATTCACCCCCCCCTCTTGGGTGACAGCCACGTTTATCATTTGGTATCAGAGCAAGGTCACTTGTTTAAAGGATCCAACGATCTCAAGTGCAAAGACCTAGGCTGATTTGGGTTACAAAATGTGTTTTGAAGGTTTTGATCATACAATTCCACCCGTGTTAGAAAATGCTGATTTTTACTTATGGAAGGGAAGGATGAAAAGTTTTATACTATCCACTGATTTCAAAATGTGGGATGTTTTTGAAAAGGACTCTGATTTCAAACCAAAAGTAAATTGGACAGAAGAGGACAAAAGCTTATTTTACTTAAACCTTAGAGCAATGCAAATTTTGCACAAAAGTTTATCTGACAATGATTACCAGAAAATTAAACATTGCTCTAGGGCTATAGATATTTGGAACACTCTTGATACTATGTATGCTTCTAACCAATCTCTGGATGTTAAGGCTGTCCAAAGCTCACTATGTGCTCCTTGTGAATCCACCGTTGATGAGCTACTGGATGGTGATGTAGTAGAAGCTAGTATCAGCAAAGAGAGAGTGGATCTCCGCCTAGAAGATTCAGAAGCTGAAGAAAATGAGGTACCTAAACTTGAAACTTCTGAATTGCAAGATATGTATAATGAGCTACATGTTGAATTCTGTAAACTTGCAAAAGAAATTCTAGGCTTAAGAAAAAGGAATAGGGAACTTGAGGAACTTATTCCTTCTTCTACAACCAAGGAGTCCAAAGTCCCACTCATAAAAGAAGATTTTTCGAAAGACCCTGAGATTTCAAAAGTTAATAAACATAAAGTCTTTGAAAAGAAAACTGACCACCATACTAGTGATAAGAAATCTGATTCTGAACATCATCCCATTATCTGTCATTATTGTGGTAGAACTGGTCATATTTCTCACACATGCAATTTTAAGAGAAATTTAAATGTGAGAAATAAATATATATGGATCCCCAAAGGACAAGTAAGGTCCAGCGCTAACTATGTAGGACCCAAGTACAAATGGGTACCAAAACTCCCTTCTAGTGCCTTACCTGTGCAGGGAAGATCTAGAGTTCCTCTTGTCCCAAAGAAGAGAACTCGTGGTGATGTCACTACTGCAACTACCCGGTTCAATCATAAGAAGCAGTGCGCTACCACAAGGAACAAAGACCTTGTCTCAGGGATAAGCTATCACAGAGTTCCATTCAACTATCCTGAGAAGGACAAAAGAGAGAGGATGTCTCAACTCACATGGAGAAAACCTGCGAATCCTGTCTCTCCTAAGAAAGTGCTTCAGGCCAAGGATAAGTATAAAAGATCTCCTTGGGTAAGCAAGGGATTATTTAAGGTTGAAGCATGCAACAGTAAAATCTCCTATGCAAATGTAAGATGGACTTATTGAGATTTTACATTAAGCATCATAAGCATGAACATGATATGGCTTATAAGATTTTTCACACAATGTTCATACTCTACATGCTATCTATGACTATCATTATCAGAAGCCATGTGCATATAGTCATAGTTGATTCGCAATGCTATATTCATAGTGAATAATTCTTAAGTGCATAAGAATCACATACTTCCTACAAACTGACCAGTCAGATCCAAGTTTGGAGACTGAGAAATGGGAAAGAGAAATCATTTGCTATTCTGTAGGAAAGAAGGTACGAAGGAACAACAATTTTCATGATCATACCTGATCAGAGCAATGTATCAAATCTGAATGAGTTGTTGTTCATACTGGGCTCCGAGAGCTACTGCTCCTGAAATTGAGAAGATCAAACAAACTCTACTTGACGCAAATATGGCTTTAGTTATGTAAGCTTGATCGCTGTGGATGCACAAGAGAGAACATCAACGAGTCACTCAATGTTAAATCTTAAGCAACCAGGAGCGTCTGTCCAACCGGAAGCAAAATCACTTCCGGATGCTCTTTTGCTAGCGCTGGATGATAATTCAATATGATCAAGAGCGCCAGTGTCAGACCAAGGGACACACCACTTCAGAAAACGTTTCAACTTCTTCTAAGAAACGTTGTGCCTTCTCTGAAGCAACACGTGTCATCAGGTGTGTCGTTCCAACTTAAAAACTTACGTTACCCAATGTGTGAAAATTTGAAAGACTATACCCATTCTATCCTCAGAAGCCTTACCTATAAATAGATGTAACTTTTCACCTTCACTTTTTACTTGCATTATTTTCACTCGCATCTTTTCTCTGAAAAACTTACTTCATCTTCTTCATTGCGTTCTTCATTTTACACACTTCTCGCATTTCATCTTTATTTTCACAACATTCATACAAAAAAATGGCCGTACGAATGAACCCAACCCAGTCATCCAGAAAACCTCTTCTTCCAAGAAACATAAATCGAAATCTGGGAAATCCACTCACAAGCATTCTGGTAAATCTGGGCACCATGAAGAACAACATGAAGAACTTCATGAACGCCAAGAAGGTTCTGGGCAATCACGAGGACAGGGTGAAGACGTTCAGGGTCAGCCTGAAACCTCTGGTAGAATAGAACAGGCAGTGGGTTCTGAACAAGAGCGGGATGCTCAGGAAAAGGGAAAGAAGAAGAAGGTTCATTTTTCTGAGGAGCCTTCCTCCAAGAGGCAGAGGGTTGAGGAAGAAGATGATCTCACAGTTTATAGAGATGGGGCTTTGGAGAGTGTATCCGCCAAATTTGAGACATCCATTCCCATCTTCAATCATGGCCTGTTCATCAATCTGGACAAGTTGGATGAACTAGGGTTTGCTCATTTACGCCCTTACTTGGAAAAGTATATGCCTTGGCTGGGCATCAACCAGGACTACAACGTCAACGTCCTGCGAGTCTTTTGCCAATCCCTCTCTGGCAGAGCTAAGTACAGGAAGGTGGATGGGAAAGAGCAAGTCCACAAACTCTCCTTCACTGCCACTGTAAGAGGAAGAACCTTCAGGTTCACTTGGAGAACCTTGAATGAGATGATGGGAATCACAGAAGAGGATATGAATCAATGGATCTACCCTGAGTCTCACAAGTACAGCAAGGAGGAACTCGAGGAGTTGTATGGCACCAACAGCAAAAAGGTGTCCAAGATGTCTGATTCTAACAGGCTCTTGTACTACATCTACTCCCGGATAATGACTCATAAGGGAGGCAACTTCAACGAGTTCACACTGCTGGACAACCCTTGGTTCCCTAGACTCCTCTCGCTCAAGCCTTTCAACCCTGGGCAGTTGATATGCCTAGAGCTTCAGCGCTGGTTAAGCAATGACAAGTCAGGTTATCTTCCCTATCCCACCATCATTGCCTTCCTTCTTGAGAAGCATCTGATCAAGGCTACATCTGCTGTGGAAGAAGAGAATGTCCAGTGTAAGCCTGTGGGAGCAACTAATATGGCAAGGATGGGGATTAAGTATCTCAAGCCCCCTAAGCCTACTCGCTCACACTCACAAGCCAGTAGTGCTTCTGGGACTTCAGCCCCCTCTGCATCTGGAGCAGGGGATCAGGAAGTTGACTCACATGCTGGGCCAAGTCGTGTTGCAAGAGTGCCAGCCTCTGTTAGGGTCTTTGCCGAGGAAGTAAAGGAAGAGCTCCTCCTCAAATTGACGGAGTCTTTGGTGGGTCCTCTCCGTGCTGAATGTGAAGCTGGTTTCCAGCACCAAGGGGAGCGGATCCAGCGGCTCGAGGACAGAATAGGACAACTTGAGAATCACCTTACCAGGGTGGATGCAAAATTAGACCTCATCCTCCAGCACCTACAAATTCCACAACCTTCATCACAAGGTAACTTGCCACCTCCTCCTCCGCCTCCTCAAAACCCTTCTCCTCCTCCTAATCACCCTCAACTACCACCTCCTCCTCCGCCCAACACTCAACAACCTCAGCCTCCACCACAAAATGACCAACAAGCTCCACCATCACCCAACAATGACCAACAATCCCAACCCTCACCTACCCATGACCACCAAACCCAAGACTCAACTCACAACTCTCCACGCCATTCTCCTAGAAACTTCTCATCCTCACCTTCCTCATCCTCATCCTCACCCATTCCCACACGACCAGGTGCCCCTACACGCTCTCCACTCCGCTTCTCCAACCCAACCCATCAAAGCCCTAGACCCATAGGATCTGAAACAGCCATTCACCCCCTCAGCCAACCATACGGCGAATATCCCCGCCTTCAACCACTCTCCGATGACCATTTACCCTTTACCCCTGACTCCGCCAACTACAAAGAATACTCCTCCACTCATCCTTATGGGGATATCCTTGTCACCACCAGCTGCTTCCCCGACCCTCCTCAAACTCCTGAACACCTATCTTCTCCCACATCCTCCACCTCTACCCTCTCACCCTCCCCTCCCAAGAAATTTGGTCCTGAACCACCTCCATCCTCCTCCACATCCACTCCATCCCTGGCACTCACCCCTGTTGATGATGACAAAAGGGGGAGAAATGTTATGTCTACTCTTCGCCTAAGTATGGCCACAAGGGATGTCCTCAGCCAGCTATCACTCTGGATTGATGAAGATGTCACGGCCGCCCTGCGTCGTGCATATGAGTCTCAGAGACTGAGTGGTGCAGAGAGCCTTATAAGAGGAGAGGCCCTCCGTTTCATGGAGCAGAAGAGAGCGGCTAAGCAAGGACCCCAATGGGATATGGTTGTGTATGGGCAAAATGAACAATCTTCACAACCTGAGTCGTCATCAGAGTCTCCTCCAACTAAAACAAGTAGAGAAATTGTTGAGGAGATCAGGATGAAGTGGGGACTCGAAAAACCCAACCATCCTCCCATTGTGATAGCCAAGCCTGTTCCTACACTATCTGAGCAAGAGTCTGAGATCCCTTCATCTGAGCAATCTTCTGATCCTCCTCCCTCGTCTGAGCCAGCTGCCAGATTCAGTGCACCCAGAAAGAAGGCCGTTGCTAGGAAACGTGCCAGAAAGTTAATTGCCACCACTGAATCTGATGAGTCTGAGGAGGAGACTCCATCTGACCTACCTGAGCAAGGAACTTCATCTGCTCAGGTTGTGCAAGAAAATCCAGTGGTCCAAGCGGTTCCAATTCTGAAGGAAGTCAAATTGGAAATTGAAGACATGACTCCTGAAGAATTTGAGAAGTATGGATTCACTGACAAGCTATCCTTTGGTCAGATGGCTTGCCTCGATGCTGAAAGAGCAAGTGCCATGCCCACTCCTCCAATTAGCAAAAGCAAAAGGAAGAGCAAAGGGAAAGGGAAATGGAAAGTCCAGGAAGTTGAGGAAGATCCCAACTTCCCTGTATGGAATGTGAGAATCCGGGCTGTCCACTATCCCAATGGAGAGATCTCCTACTTCGATGATGCTACAGGTTTCCCTGGGTATGAAGAAGTGGAGAACATGAAAAGGGCATACGAGGAGTCCATTGAATCAGAAAGGCTCAGAAGGGAAAAAGAGGAAAAAGAGCTTCAAGAGATCATTGCCCAGATAAACCAGAGTGAGCGTGAGGAAAATGAAGAGAGACAGAAAGAGAGGGAAAAGAAAAAGAGACACAGACTCTAACCCCCAATCCAAATATTTTTGTTGATTTTGTTTTCATGCATATATTCATTCATACTTAGTGAAATTTATTTGTATACATTCTTTACTTGTATATGTTATTTGATTGTATAACTCTGACTTGTAACTTCTGCTTGTCAATAATATTTGTCTGAGTTACTTGCTCTTAACTATTGCTTTTATTCTTCAGCTAATCCTTTCATATGAACTTAATTAATAGAACTAGGTTTGTCATCATCAAAAAGGGGGAGAATGTTAGAATCTTAAGTTTTGATGAAGACTAAAATGTAGAGGATTAGACCAAGTGCCTAGGAAGCAATAGGATAACAAAGGATCCCAAGTAAGAGTGCTTCCGGATGAAGATTTACTTCCGGTTAGATTAGGACTTGCGCATGCGGATGAATGTTTTCATCCCCCAGCGTCAGCAAGTAAATCACTAGGGATTTAACTTAGTCCATGAACATTAGGTACACAAACCCTAAGACTAAGCTATGTTTCAATCGGAAGCGAAGTTGCTTCCTGTTAGACTTAGACTGGCGCAGAGCGACAGAATAGATATTACCCCAAGCGTCAGTGAGTCTACTTCGCCAAGTGAAAGCACTTCCTATTAGATTTAGACTGGCGCAGGTTGATAAACTAGATATAACCCCGAGCGTCAGCGGAAATGCAACATCAAGTGAAGTTGCTTCCTATTAGATCTTGACTGGCGCAGACTGATAGAATAGATTTAACCCCGAGCGTCAGTGGAAATGCAACATCAAGTGAAGTTGCTTCCTGTTAGATCTTGACTGGCGCAGACTGATAGAATAGATTTCACCCTAAGCGTCAGTGAGTTCACTACGTCAAGTAAAAGTGCTTCCGATAGCTTAGTGACTAGCGCTGAGTGTTGGGATGAAATACACTAAGTGAGAGTGAGTTATAGTGAACCAAGATCCTTCATCTAGTAGTTTTACTTCCGGATGTAAAAATGCTTCCGGATACATCATAGACCAAATCAGAACACAGTCTAAGTAAACTACTCCCCATAGCAAACAAACTTCCCACAGCATGTATAATTCTTATATATATATTGCTATGTTGGACTAACCAGTATGTGCAGAACATGGTCACGCTTCCGGATGCAAATGAGCTTCCGGATGGAAAGACTCTTGACATTGGGACTCAGAGCTTAACACTTGCAGAGCAAGATTACCACTTGCGGATGAAAGATGATCATCCGTCAGCAAGAGTGCAAGAGTAAAAATCACATACTCAGAAGTCAGAATGCTTTTGTCAGAGCAGAGGTGTCAGGACTACTTTTCAGAGATAAAGCAAGTCAACCCTGCTAAGCATTAATGAAGATGTACTTCTCAACGGTAACATAGGATTAACGGCACTATTCAAACGTTCATATTCAACTTGCCACCTAAGCCTATGAAGCCGAATATAAAAGAGACACTCATTCAGAAGAGAAGGACGATGGAAGAAAAAGAGAGAACAGAACAAAGTATCTGATATATCATACTCTTCATTCTACACATCTTCTACTACTCTCAGATCCAGATTTGTGATATTTTTCAGAGAGTAATTTTATTGTACTTAAGTGAGTAACATCATCCACTCTTAGAGAGAGTTAGTTTTGAGCTTAAGTGTTTAGCACAATCAGTTCATAGAGTGAACATAGTGTAAACTTACAATTTGTAAGGGGGAGCATTTAGAGGTTGTCTAAATCTCCATAGGTTGCAAGTTAGCCCGTAAAACTTGCATTTGTAAGGTTTGCAGGTGAACCCGGTGTAAAACCTGTGGGTTGTTAGGTGAACCCGTGCTCGTAAAACCTAAAGTGTAAAGGCTTCTCTTGTGCCCGGTTTAAACAAGAATAGTGGATTGAAAATCTCAGGTGGAGCCTGGGGACTGGATGTAGGTCTGGGTGACCGAACCAGGATAAATTTATGTGTGCATAAATTTACATTCAAACATTCTATTTTGCATCACATAACATACTGACTTGTGCATATCATTACTTCGTAAATATTATCACCAAGCACAAGCAGTCTTTCGAAAAGAAGATTCAAAAGATTTAATTTATTCCCTCACCCAATTCACCCCCCCCCCCTCTTGGGTGACAGCCACGTTTATCAATCCCTAGCCTCAACAGACTTGTCATCAGAGAAAAACCGAGCTCGAAACTTGGTTTCAAGCTCATTCCAAGTGGTAAGTTGTTGAACCACTCCCTAGCCTTTCCTTGCAGAGAGAAAGGGAACAAACGCAGTCGAAGAACATCAGCTGGAACCCCATTTTGCTTGAATGAATCACATACCTCCAAGAAATACATCAAGTGTTTGTTGGCATCCTCATTGTAAAGACCATGAAACATCCCGTGCATTTGAAGCATTGTGATCATCACCGGCTTAATCTCAAAGTTCCTTGCTTGCATATCCGGAATCCGAATGCAAGATTGGGTTCCTCTCAAGTTCCGACTAGCAAAGTCATTAACCGTAGCATGATCATACTCATCATCCGCCATAGCTGCAGTTTCAACCTCAACCTCTTGCTCAAGATTGATTACCCCTTCAAGTATTACTTCCAAGTCACCAAACTCAATGTGTTGCATGCACCCAGAAAGGAGTACCTACAAAAAGGAGTACCTACAAGCACTACAAGATCACAAGTATCAAAGTAACCAAAAGTGAAAATAAGCAAGGCAACCAAGGTAAAACTATTTCTAACACCTAAGGTAATTAGAAACAACAAAACACAAAGTTACCACAAGATAAGGAAAAGAGATTACTTGAAAGCAATTAATCACACAATTAGGCTAATCAACACAAGAAAAAAAACTTTTTGCTTAAACTACAAACCCCGGCGACGACGCCATTAACTTAACGCGGATTTGGTGCGCTTCCGTAAGCATACAAGTTGTCAAAAAGTAGTATATAAAGGGTTGTCGTTCCACAGAGATTGTAGTTTAAACAACGTGATTAGCGCTAATTATATCATCAACTGTCTTAAGTAAAAGCATATTGAGTGTTTTTTGTTCAAATAAGAAAAGAGTTTTAAGTTTGAATGCAAAGAGACTTGGAGTTTCAAACACGAGTTAACAATGATAATTAAGGCCTACGGTTGCTAATCCCTTATTTACTTCATGAACCAAGGGTTCCCTCTCCCTTTGAAGTGATTAAATGAAAATATGTGCAAGTCTAGGGTTCAAAATCATTTGAAAAAAGCTTTCTCAAGTCAAGATCAAATTTATGCTAACATTTATTGCACAATCTCTTGTCACAATAAATGCAAGCTCTTTTCCTCAACCACCCTAATTATGACTATGTTAGGTCAATAACTATATGATTTAACCGGTTCCTAGTCGCCTTGGGGTTAAATGCAAGTTATTTATGAAACCAAGGATTGCAACACAGTGGCGCAACCTCGGGTCGTCTCTCTTGAGGAGTCTTCTAAACTACCCTAAGATGAACTAAATGCAAATTGAAATGAACAAGGGAATTGGGGTTTGTTGGGTTTTTATATGTAGAATGCAAATGAACCTAACTACAATATTTTTTATCTTTTCTTTGATAAGGTGGGATGATTGAATGGTTGAAGTGTAGTGAATTCTATGAAATGAATCTCTTGAGTCTAGGTGAGGTGACAAACATTAGCTCAAATCATTTAGGGGTTCAATGCATCAAGTGTAATTCCTAGATGTGTGAAATAGTTTGAGTCTAAACACTTGTGGCTCTCATGAAGTGCAACCACAACAATCATGAATGGATACAATCAAGTAATCTCACTAGCAACCACTAAAATGAGACTAATTTAATGCAACCACAATGTAGATATGAATTCATAACTCAAGTGTTTAAAGCCCAAAATAGACACAACTTAGTCCATTCATGATGTGATTTGCTAATTTAGATTTGGTTAATGTCTTTTTCCTTTTCCAAACTCAATCGAATTATAGAGTGTCCTATAAAAGAGAGCTCATACAATCATACACATATCTAAATAAATCAACTCGATAGAATCATCAACACAAGGCTAAGCAACTCAATATCAAGAAGAATTTACCAAAACACATATATAATCAACAAAGTACTTAATACATAGTCCTAATCCAAATTAGCAAGGTCAAACATCATACATACATATATAGAATCTCAATCCAATACATAAATCCAAACATCTACAAGAGAGGTTCAAATACATAAAGAAGAAATTCTAAATACATATAATGAACTAAGAAAAACTCCCCTCATGATGAACCCATGCTTGAACAACCATCAACCCATCCTCAAGAGATGAAGAATCCTCAATCCAACATAGAAACTCCAAGAGAAACTCCAAGAAGAAGAATCATTTGAAAATCCATGGAAGAGAAAGGTGGAAGAAGGTGGAAATGTGATGAAAGGATGGATGGGGGTGGAAGGAATGAGGTGGAAGTGGATGAAAATGAGTGGGAATGGAAGGGAATTGAAGAACCCTAGGTTGGGACACTTATTTTCGGCCAAAGGGTGCTTGGGAATGGTTTGGGTCATGATAGGAAGCTTTTATAGGCCCAAAAAAACCCTAAAAATCGCGTCTGACTTTTTGACAGCGTCAGGCTCGCCGGTGGCTCGCCAACTGGCGAGCAAGTGGCGAGTTACCCGAATGTACTCGCCAGTGGCTCGCCAACTGGCGAGCAAGTGGCGAGTGGCTCGCCAGTGGCTTGCCAGTGGCTCGCCAGTTGGCCTGCCTCAGGACTAAAATGCAAACTTCATCCAGAAACGTTATTTTGACCCATTTTCTTGAATCTTCACCTTCAACCTCCCAACCTACATATTCAAATGTCTCAAAGGTAGCATCAAAATGTTCTTGAAAACATGTAAAACATTATAGCATGCTAAAAAAGCCTGAATTGCCCTTGATTAGAACAAATTCCAACAACTAGTGCAATAGTTAGAATCTATGCAAATTAGGTGCAATTATCATCAAAACATGCATTAATTCAATGGATTTGGCCATGAAAAGATATGAAAATATATGGTGCAATCATTTCCCCCACACTTAGACCTTTGTACTCCTGGACAAAGGGTACATTGCATAGAATACAAGATTTGAACAAACCAATAGTCATCAATTTAGTATGAATCAATAAGCAAGAATATGCATAGTGAGAATCGGCAATGCAATTGGACATGTTTTATGGCGATGAGAACTCTCAAGATAATAGTGTTTCACTCTCCTCACTTAATGTGGAATTTGTCACTCTACTTGCTCAATAAACAATTTAACCATAGGCTTGTGACTACTCTAATATCTCCACTATGCATGCACACATGACTGGATCAAGAGGACTTTGTGGGGTTGAAATGGTGGAGAAGGCTAATAATGAATGATGAATAATGGAATAAAGTCAATGACCAATTATGTAAACAATTATCCACCACATATAAATGCAATACAAAAAATGGTAACTCAAGTCATAACAATTTCATACTAGCATGTTACATGTTACTCTTTTTTTTCAAGCACTTTGTGTTTCCTCTCTTTTCTTTTCACACTATGCCTTTGGCATACATTAGCACTTTGTGCTTTCACTCTCTTTTTTTTCTGTTTTTTTTTATTCTTTCTGTCTGTAGGCCCTCAACCTTTTTTTTACTATGTATCATGCTTTTTCAAATCATACAACAATACAAGAACAATGGAAATGCAAGTATATGCTATGGATGCATGTTTCCAAATTGGTCAAGGTGGAAGAAAAGAAAGTGATGGCCCAAAGGGGTGAAATAAAGGATATTTTTTTGGTTTAGTGTTTGGGTCAAAGGGTTTAGAAATGAATGCCCCAATCATATCCAAACATGAATGCATAAGCTTTGACTAAGAGTAGAAACAAGTTCTAGAAATTGAATAATTGAGCAAGTCACTCTTGAAACGAATTGAAGGCTCAAAAATCCTCACAAAAGGGCTACTCTCATGCCAAAGATAAATCTAATTGTAAGGCCAATTTACAAAATGCATATGCTTGGTATTGATTCAATACTAACTTGTTGAAAATTGAGAGGTTAAAATACATGATTCTTTGCCAATTAAATTTTTTTCTGTCTCGAAAAATGGACACTAATGTGGAAATGACACAAACCCAATGAATCAAACATGACTACCACAAGTCCCTCCCCCACACTTAAATCTTGCATTGTCCCCAATGCAATGTGGTGCAATAAGAGAATGACAACATAAGGGGTTCTTATTGACTCAACTAATACTAAACTACCTTTTCCTACTAGATGTGTCCCTCCCCCACACTTATCCTAACATGCATCACAAGATATCACCAGCCAGTTAGAACATGTATAACAGTAAGACAAGAGAGGAAAGGGACAACCTAAGACTGTTATGGAGGTTTATAACTCGAATGGTAAAGGCGAAGCCTATCAAGCTTGCAACACATAATGTGGTCCTCATAGAGTTGGAGCGAAGCTTGATTGGTGCAAGGATCTATGGACTTGATCTCCAACGGTCCAACCCATCGAGCTCTCTCGCCAAAATCTGGATCTCTAGATTGAGCAATTTGAACCCAAACAAAATCGGAGACCTTAAGGGGGGCTTCTTCCATAGGATCCGGAAGAAAAGGGTCTTCAAAATTCGGAGAGTCCAAGACATCCAATCGAGTGAAGATGGGAGAAAGGAGAGGTAATAGCTTGGAGTAGACTGGCATTGTGACTTCCTTTTGTAGCTCTAAGAGTGCGACATCAACTGTGTTGGTCTTCAAGAACTTCTTTTGGGACCGCTTCCGCTTTCTCTTCTTCTTTGTCTTCATTGTAGGAGGTTGGATCTCCTTTCTAACACCTGCAACATCATATAAAGCAGAATCTTTGCCAAGCATAACAGGGTTAGATAAAAAATGAGGAGCACATGGCTCCACATCAATAGGAGATTTATGAGGAGTATTGGATGATGGGTGAGTCATGGTATCATCAATATTATCATGCATAGATGAAACAACATTTTCACAATTAACCATACAATCATCAATTTGAACACCATACAATGAAGTAACTTCATGCATATGCTTTGAAGAATTATCAAGCATATATTTAATCTCATGCTCCCCAACAGACATAGTTATAGACCTTTCTTTCTTGTTAATGATTGTATTTGCAGTGTCAAGAAAAGGTCTACCTAAGATGAGACTGCTTTGACCACTAGAATCAGTAGAGGTGTCTAAAATGACAAAGTCAGCAGGAAAGACTAAGTCCCTAACTTGTACAAGCACATCCTCTACAACACCACATGGATATCTAATGGTCTTGTCAGCTAATTGCAAAATGGTCCTGGTAGGCTTCATGTCTTTGAATCCTAAGGTGTCATACAATGATTTAGGCATCATGTTAATGGCTGCACCTAGGTCTAACAATGCATCAGAAATATGGTCTTTACCAATAGTACATGGAATAGTGTATGATCCAGGATCCTGACTCTTATGTAGCATGTTATCAGTGAAAAGTGCAGATACACTAGACCCTAATTGGACTCTCTCATCAAGTTTGAATTTTCTTTTTGAGGTGCAAAGTTCTTTCAAAAACTTAGAATAAGCAGGCACCTGTTTAACAAGTTTAATCAAAGGAATATTCACCTCAATCTTACTAAACAAGTCAACAACAGTTTGATCATCCTCAAGCTTATCATGCTTTCTACTTTTAATAAAAGCTTTAGGAAAAGGGAGATCACGAAGATATACCTCTCTACCTTTTTGCAATGAGGCTCCATGCACATTGTTGTTTCCTTGTTCGGTTGATGATGGCGAATTTGAGCCTTTGACAACAATCTCCTTCAGAAGTGGTGGTGTCTCCGCTTGAGATAAGGGCTCATCAGTAGCTATGGCTCCATTTTGAGTTGATTTTTCATGATTTATACCTTGAAATTGCCTCCCCTTAGCATTACGAGAGAGATTTCCTTCAAAGCTCTCTTGGTGAAATCTGGTTGGGCCAGGTGGGATGTGAGATATTCCATGTCGAGGCTTTGAAATACAAGGCTTTCCTTCATTGCGCTTGAGGAGTTCAATTGCAACTTTACAATTCCCACGAGGTTTCCTTGACCGTCTATCAACATTAGCTTTGTTGAGGCTTTCACACTCAATCTCTTCATCATCAACTAGTTCTTCATGCTCCTCAATAGGGTCCTTAAACTGAACATGTTTCCCACTTCTTAAGGATATAGCATTGAGGGATTGGGTATCATGGCTATTAGTCACAACTTGAGGAGAAGAAGACCCTTGTTTTTGATTTGTCAAGAGAGTGAAGGTATCAATGAACTTGTTGACAAAAGAAGCAAGTTGAGAGAATTTTTCATTGTTGGCTTCTCTCTCCCCTTGAATGATCTCATGGAGTTTAGAAATCTCATCGCTCCTTGACTCATGATTGGGAGTAACATATGGCATGGTAAATACCTTTTCATAGCGGTTAGAGCACCCACTTGATATATGCAATTGAGATCCACAGAAATCACAACATGGTGCTATCAACTCTCTACTTGATGGACTCATAAGTGAAGGAGGTGTAAATCTGTCGAGTCTAGTAGAAAGTAACTTGACTTCCTCCATAAGACCATCTAGCTTTGCTACATGAAAAGGAGTGGGCTCAACCTTTTCTACAACATTGGTGGACCGGCTAGAGGTGTGGTACTTTTGCTTAGAAAGGGCAAATTTCCGGATTATTCGCCATGCATCATCAGGAGTGCAATCTAGAAAAGATCCCTGAGTGGCTGACTCTAACAAGTCTTGATCCTTTTCCAATAGACCATCATAGAAGGTATGTACAAGTTGCTCTTCTAGAATTTGGTGATGTGGGCACCGAGCAAGAAGGTCTTGGAATCGGGTCCAATAGTCATAAAGGGACTCATCATGGTCTTGGAGGATGGAGTTAATCTCTTTGCGCCTCATTGAAGTTTTTATGGCAGGATAGAACTTGTCCAAAAATGCATGTCTGAGATTCACCCAAGAGGTGCATGCGTCCGGATCAAGCCTAGGAAGGCTCATAAACCATGTCTTAGCTTTTCCCTCCAATGTAAGGTGGAACACACGCCTCATAACATCTTCAACTTGAGCCCCGTTTGGCTTCAATGTATGACATTTTATGAAAAGCTCATCCAAGTGGTTGTAAGGTTCATCCTCCTGCATGCCATAAAACTTGGGCAAAGATCGAATCAATGAACTTTTAATCTCAAAATCATCATGGAAAGAAGGGAATGCATGGACAAAAGGATTATGATTAATTTCTACACGAGTAGCATCCCTAATTGTTTTTCTAGTTTGTTCCATGGTGAAAATGAGAAAGCAAGAGAATAAGTCAAGGTAAAGTCACACAAGGAACAGACAGCAAGTGGACTAGCAGAGTTACCAAGACTTTAACAAAGCAAAAAGAACTTGCACAATCCAATGCAAAATCGATGAATGGGTGCAAGTGAGTATATGGTGAAATGTAGGTGTGTGTGTGTGTGTGAGTATGTGTGAGTGTCAAAGTATGGTGGGAAAACTGTGCAAAAATAAGCAAGTTGAGAGTTGTCGTGGATGCAAAATGGGTGCAATGTAAAAAACAAGTACTAATGTCAACCACTATTAAGCAACCGACTAACAAAATCTCAACAAGTAACACAAGCAAAAAAAACAATCTTTTTAATATTTTCAACGTTTAATACAAATAAGAAAATGCAAGTTATCCTAAGTATGCAAACTACATAAAACCTAACCCTAGTACTCCTACCCGTTGTCAATGTTTCAATTAACACTTAGCTACCTTAGGGAGTCAAAAATGACTCCCCGGCAACGGCGCCATTGATTTAACCGGTTCCTAGTCGCCTTGGGGTTAAATGCAAGTTATTTATGAAACCAAGGATTGCAACACAGTGGCGCAACCTCGGGTCGTCTCTCTTGAGGAGTCTTCTAAACTACCCTAAGATGAACTAAATGCAAATTGAAATGAACAAGGGAATTGGGGTTTGTTGGGTTTTTATATGTAGAATGCAAATGAACCTAACTACAATATTTTTTATCTTTTGTTTGATAAGGTGGGATGATTGAATGGTTGAAGTGTAGTGAATTCTATGAAATGGATCTCTTGAGTCTAGGTGAGGTGACAAACATTAGCTCAAATCATTTAGGGGTTCAATGCATCAAGTGTAATTCCTAGATGTGTGAAATAGTTTGAGTCTAAACACTTGTGGCTCTCATGAAGTGCAACCACAACAATCATGAATGGATACAATCAAGTAATCTCACTAGCAACCACTAAAATGAGACTAATTTAATGCAACCACAATGTAGATATGAATTCATAACTCAAGTGTTTAAAGCCCAAAATAGACACAACTTAGTCCATTCATGATGTGATTTGCTAATTTAGATTTGGTTAATGTCTTTTTCCTTTTCCAAACTCAATCGAATTATAGAGTGTCCTATAAAAGAGAGCTCATACAATCATACACATATCTAAATAAATCAACTCGATAGAATCATCAACACAAGGCTAAGCAACTCAATATCAAGAAGAATTTACCAAAACACATATATAATCAACAAAGTACTTAATACATAGTCCTAATCCAAATTAGCAAGGTCAAACATCATACATACATATATAGAATCTCAATCCAATACATAAATCCAAACATCTACAAGAGAGGTTCAAATACATAAAGAAGAAATTCTAAATACATATAATGAACTAAGAAAAACTCCCCTCATGATGAACCCATGCTTGAACAACCATCAACCCATCCTCAAGAGATGAAGAATCCTCAATCCAACATAGAAACTCCAAGAGAAACTCCAAGAAGAAGAATCATTTGAAAATCCATGGAAGAGAAAGGTGGAAGAAGGTGGAAATGTGATGAAAGGATGGATGGGGGTGGAAGGAATGAGGTGGAAGTGGATGAAAATGAGTGGGAATGGAAGGGAATTGAAGAACCCTAGGTTGGGACACTTATTTTCGGCCAAAGGGTGCTTGGGAATGGTTTGGGTCATGATAGGAAGCTTTTATAGGCCCAAAAAAACCCTAAAAATCGCGTCTGATTTTTTGACAGCGTCAGGCTCGCCGGTGGCTCGCCAACTGGCGAGCAAGTGGCGAGTTACCCGAATGTACTCGCCAGTGGCTCGCCAACTGGCGAGCAAGTGGCGAGTGGCTCGCCAGTGGCTTGCCAGTGGCTCGCCAGTTGGCCTGCCTCAGGACTAAAATGCAAACTTCATCCAGAAACGTTATTTTGACCCATTTTCTTGAATCTTCACCTTCAACCTCCCAACCTACATATTCAAATGTCTCAAAGGTAGCATCAAAATGTTCTTGAAAACATGTAAAACATTATAGCATGCTAAAAAAGCCTGAATTGCCCTTGATTAGAACAAATTCCAACAACTAGTGCAATAGTTAGAATCTATGCAAATTAGGTGCAATTATCATCAAAACATGCATTAATTCAATGGATTTGGCCATGAAAAGATATGCAAATATATGGTGCAATCACTATATCTCTATGTTATCAACAAACCATCCATTTAAAACCATAAACTTCAAGTCCAACATGTTTTTATCCAAGTTCTAAAACAAAATACACTTTCTCAAGTCATATTTCATTTAACTAAGTAAGTGGTGATCAAGTACTTAAAACAAATAGAGAGCAAGATAAAACTACACATATACTTCATTAATTACTTAAAGAAAGAGAGTAGATAGTTCAATCCATAAATAGGTTCATAACAACCCTAGATTAGGGTTTTGGTTACACATAAATCTAAATAAACCAAACCCTAAACCTATGAAAGAGTTCATTGAAGAGAGGTGAAGAAGAGGGTGAAAGATATAACCACAAATGGAGAATGCCCAAATCTCTTCAAACTTCCCCACTTGATTCCCAAGAGATCCCAAGTTCTTCAAGCTCTTCAAGACTCCCAAAGTGCCCTAGAAGTGTGTATTTTCGTGTTTTGAAGTCCCCCTTTGAGTCGCTAAGTTTCAGCTTTTATACCATGTAAAAACCAGTCAAAACGTGTAGCTGCATTATGTCCATCTCAGGAGCGCGCCCAGAGCGCGCCCACGGGCACCGTTTGGGCACCGAGCGCGCCCATGGGCACGGTTTGGGCACCAGTCGCGCTTCTTTAATTCTCATGCTTCTTTTGCTCCCTTTATTCATCCTCTTGATTCTTTCTTCCTTCTATACTTGAACACCTCTTCTTACACAAGATAGAAAGAGGGTTGATGAGCTTTTACACTAAAAAATGTACAATTCAACTCCAAATTTCACAAAAGTATTCTTTCCATGTGTTGTTCATTTCACCTCAAATTGTGTATATTTTTATCTATGTATCTTCAAAAATATGTACAATCCAAGGTAAATGTGAAGTGAAATATGTGAAATTATGGAGTTTATCATATAGTAAAAAAAGCTTTGTTTTAGTTTACTTTTAATTTTGTATCTTTACTTCCTTAAGTATAAAAAAAAGTTACTTTAGTCTAAAAAAAATTGTAAAGTGTAAGTTAAATTTATAACCAAGTTTAAATTACTTAACTTTATGTTATTCACTTGGAATATAATTTGTAGAACCAAAAGAATTTCACTATAAAATTAAACTTATTTTTATCTCCATTTTACATAAAACACGAACACGCACACGCACACGCACACTTATATCTGTGTTTGTGCGTGGAATCGTAACGGCAAAAACCAGTAAATGAAACTTAATAAATGTAAACTTAGAGTAATTTTCGGATTTTTTGCAATACTTCACTCAACCAAATATGTCCCCTTGGCTAAAAGGTGTTTTGTGGAGCAAAGATTTAGACCCCTCATGGAGCATAGGACCTTTTATTCCGAATCAAATGGGAATTTTTACTCATGTGTTATGTACAATAGCATCAAGTCTACATCATGTGGGATTCACTACTAAATAGATGTAAAAAAAGATTAGAGTAATGACCCTATTTTGCCCTTCAAGTAACCACCCTGGACCACTGTGCACCCTAAACTAACACTGGGTGCAATTTTACCCTTGAAGTAATCAAAGTCGTCCAATGTTACCCTTTTGCGAATGTAATGTTAACACGTGGAATGTAAAGTTGATACGTGGACGACACATGTCAATATTAAATTTTTCAGAGGGTAAAATTGAACCATTTTGGTTACTTCAAGGGTAAAATTATACCCGGTGTTAGTTTAGGGTGTCCAGTGGTCCAATGTGGTTACTTGAAGGGCAAAAGAGGGTCATTGCTAACTCGCCAGGCCAACCCGTGTTAACTCAATGGTTGAATGGGTTGGGTCAGAATGACCCGTTTTATATGGGTTGAGATTTGACCAACCCTAACCCTGTAAAAACCTGTGAGTTGCTAGGCTCAACCAGCGGGTTCGACCCATATTCCCGGCTCTAATTTAAACTCACTTCAACCAAGTTCGCATTAAAACTGTAAACTCAAACCTTTTTCCTAATCACACATATTAAAATTAAACCAAACTCATAACAGACTATCAAATCATGACAAAATCAAAAACCATATTCAGGTTCCAAGATCTCCATAATCCTCTACTTAATTAGTTTCCTTTTCAACACCAAGCCTAATAGGCAGTAAAAAAATCAAAGTCCACATTTCATTCATATGAACTTCGAATGCTTCTCTGTTCAAAACTCCAAACCCAAACCTTAATCTTCCAGAGCACAAATTCCAATTAATCAATGCCACATTTCGTTTTAACACAAAGATTAACTTAATCAATTTGAGAAATAGGTTTCCCTTAATCTGTTTATAGTTTCTCAACCACAGCCACATCAAAATTATTTCTTCATTATTCTTATACTTAACTAGTTGCCTTTTTTATTTTTGCAAGTTTACACACTATGATTTTTGTTCCCTATTAACTTATATAAGATGTCCCTCTACTCTTTCTCCATTGTATTCAATATCCACCAAATATTTAAGAAGTGAGAAATATAAAAAATATTTAAGTTTTCATGTATTCAATAACCCTTTACTCTTTTATATTTTTTTCACTAGGGATCCTATACTATCTCTCCATTATATTAGAAAATTATTTTTTTTTTAAAAAAAATACAATGTCTTCTGTCATGTTTCACGGTGCGACATAAACTTTCCAAGATTTTTTTTTTCATACACATGCATATGTTGCAGTTCCATTGTGTGACATATGCATAAAAAAATTATATTTTTATTCCCTAAAGCACAAGTCGCGGTTTTTATTTACGACATGATGCTTAATTGAAACGTGATTTTTGTCGTGGTTTTCTTGTGCGACATTACGTGGATGTTTTTTTTTAATTGCAATTATGTCACGTTTTTCTTGTTGTTGTCGCGATTTTTCCAAAATTGTGACATGTAACTAAGTCTCATACGTTTATATCGCTATTCGCTAAACAACGATATATTGCTCATGTCATGATTTAAACTATGACATGATCCCCATTTTAACTTCGACTACAATCTTATTTTCTTGTAGTGAATGTGGAATACATTAATGGACACAAAACACAAATTAAGCCTCAACAATAACAAGGTTAGAACCACAAACCATCAACTAGAATGGAGGGGATTATGGTCAATGAATGAGAGAAATCTTATTGATGGAGGACCCAAAACCCAGATTATGGTTTGCTGTAGCGCGTAAATAGAAAGATGAGAATGCGCCGAGTAGGGATAAGACAATGGAATGAAATTTTTTGCGGCAAAGTCTTCCTACTCGTGGAGGGAAAGCTTCTTCCTTTCTTATTTTCCCTCCCATAGGGTAAGGGAAAAAATATTTTCCCCACTCATTTTCCTCCCTTGTATTCTTTGCTCTCCCATTTCCTTCCATCCCAGGAGACCATAAGGTGCTAATTTACCTCCACAAATAGTTCAAGCTGTTGATTGCATCCAAAAAATATTTTGATAAATATGCAAGCTTTTTATAGACTTGATTGCACAACAAAATATAGATTGAGGGCGCTCAATTCACCTTAATATTAATTTAAACTTCTAAAATTAGGGAGATTTTAGATAACCTTTTTATTAGAAGAGGTTATAGATAACTAAACCAAAGTGTCTTATGTTGTTTTATCATTTTTAGAATAGTTTTTAAAATATTTCGTAAGATATCCACTGTGATTCCATTTCGAGTCATTTTCGACATAAATACTCCCTCCGGTCCCTAATATAAGAGTTAGCCGCCAAAAAAACGCTTATTAAGAAAATATGTGAATGTTAGTTGAGTGTCTGAAGTTAATGCTTCGTTTCCAATATTGACCATATTTATTATGATACTTTTAAAAGAGAGAAATACATAAGCATTAATAAATATGAAAGAGAGTTAGTTGGGGGTAAAGTAGGAAAAACACATTAAATGAGGAGAGAATGTGAGATGAGCTCTTATATTAGGGACCAAAATCATTCAAATTTTGGCTCTTATATTAGGGACCGGAGAGAGTATCTCCTAAACCAAAATAAAAATAATTTAACATCAATAATCATGTACTTGAAAGTTAACAACGCAAATTTATATACACGTGTGATGGTCTTAAATATAATAGACAAATCATTTTTAATAAAAGTATAAGTTGTGCTTTCCATTTTTACTCCATCACAAGTATTCTACTTATTATCTCACTGCAATATATTTTCCACGTTTTCCCCTCCAAAGTACTCGCTTTATAAATTAGGGTATGATAAAAAAAATACATATCTTACACATTGTTTATTTATTAAATTCAACATACATTTAAATTGTGTTCTTTTTGTACTTTATTTTCTTATTTAAAGTATAGGTGATAGGAGGGAGTGTGCAATATGCCCATGAAAATCTACATAATCATAAATGAATTAAATTGATACCATATATTTAACTCAATCATTGCATTTTTTTGACTTGTTTGTAGCTGATTCCTTCATATTTTATATTATTGTTGTTGTTGTTATTATTATTATTATTATTATTATTACATCATACATTCAATTATACTCCCTTCGTTCCTAAATATAAGAGCTAGTTGAATTTTTTAAAGAATCCTAAGAAAACGAAATGAATCATTTAATCATAACATATTCTATATATTATTACATTATATGTTGTTTATAGGGAAAATCCCAAATAAGTCCCTCCGAATACCCAAAAGGACAAGTGAGGAACCTAAACTTCAAAAAGGACCATGAAGGAACTAGCACCTATTTGTCATTTTAAAATTTTGAGAAAAGACAAAATTGGCCCCATCCTAAAACACAAATTGCGAGAAGAGGGTGGGTGTTAGGGTCGGTTTAGGGTGGGGTAGGAATTTGTGTTTTAGGATGGGGGCAATTTTGTCTTTTCGCAAAATTTTAAAATGACATATAGGTGCTAGTTCCTTCATGGTCCTTTTGGAAGTTTAGGTTCCTCACTTGTCCTTTTGGTATTCGGAGGGATTTATTTGAGATTTTCCCTAGTTTATAAGTCAAATAAACTAGTTTAGAGAAAAACAGTTTATGAAAATCATTTTTAATTACCTTATTGAATTTTTTAGGATTCTCCAAAAAAGTCAATTAACTCTTATATTTAGAAACAGAGCAAGTAGACAAATCTCCAATACTCTAAAATCTAAACGCATTGGAGCAGCTCAGTTTAGTCGTTGCCAATGTCATGACGCCACGTAATGTTCTTCCCTCTCCCTCTTATTTCTCTTTCATCATTACTTATATTAGTTTCATTTTTCAGTTCCTCATTTTATCCCTTTAACGAATTGTCGGGTTTTTTTTCAGATGGGGAATTTAGAATTGGCATTCGTACTTGATGACTGCATGCCAAGATTGTTGGTGCGACAAAGCTACTTCTTAACCGCATTAACGCCTGAAGGATACTGTTGAACTTCGAATCGTTATCCACATGGAGATAAGCTGAGATTGATATTTTTTCATTGTTATCAAATAACTTTTAAACAGAAGATCACAACAATAATACATTAAATTTAAAAAGATAAGTGACTAACTACTCGTCGTGTAAATGACTCGGAAAAAATATTTTATTTTGGTAATTTTCTAGTTCAAGAGTATGCATGTATGTGGAAGTACTACAAGAAAAAAGTCTTATAGTCGTGTAGAAAAATAAAAAGAATGTCGTGTTCTACGGTATGACAAGAGACATCTGGTATGACAAGAGACATCTGTCATGGTTATTCGTTGTGCCATTTAAACGTCTGAGACGAAGACATATGTCACAGTTTTGGAAAACAATGTCATACTAAATAAAATCTGCGACATAATTGATTTTTCTTTTTATAAAAAAACCAATTTTAGGCCATAGTGACACGACATAATTGATTTTTTGAAGCTAATTATTTTTCAAGACACAAATATTATTGGTTATATAATGGAGAAAGAGTAAAGGGTTATTGAATGAGAAAGAGTAGGATGATTTAATAATGCAGAACTATATATTAGATGATGAAATAATAACTTGGAATTATAGTATTTAAACAAATATGTATCAAATATAAATTGTAAACTTGATTGGAAAAATAAATAGTGGGGGGTGTAAATTATATAGTGTTTAAACAAATAACCTTAAAAATAAAAGACAATCAATTATATGGGAAAGATTAAGAATGAAAGTGAAGACGTGAGATAAAAGAAAGTAGAGAGAGGAAAAAAAAGAAAATGAAGAGGTAGAAAAAAATAAATTGTGGAAGGTAAAAATTTATAAGACATGTGGTTTTAATTTTTTTAAAGAAAACAACATGTCGCGCCTGGTGACCCTACATGTGCTTTTCTTTTAAAAAAACACCATGTTGCGCGAACAGGCAGACATATTGCTTTAATTAATATCAAAGCAGCATGTCGCGCATGGAGGCACGACATGAATATTTTTAAATTAAATATTCTTGTTGTGCTACCAGGTGCAAAATGTTTGATTCAATTAAAAATAGTAATTACAACATATTACGCTTGGTGATGCGATATGCATATTTTTAAGTTAAATATACTTGTCGCACCTTTAGGCACAACAAGTCTCTTTAATTTAAAAAAACATAATGTTGCGCTTAGAGGTGCAAAAAAATATGCATGTTGCGCCGACATGATGCATTTTTTTAAAAACAATTATATAAGTCTCGCCATATATGTCGCGGTTAGGTGAAAACTGTGACATTATTCTTCGTTAAGTCATGTTTCTTTATGGCGTGATATCTAAGACGCGGCTACAAACATATTTTCCTGTAGTGAAGAAGAGTAGTTTAAGTCAAAATAGTGAATTTTTAGTGATGTTTCATAAGGTAAATCACCTATAGGACTGGGAGAGATTCTAGTATTATACTGTTGATTTTGGATAGAGGTAGTTTTCTCATGTATTTGTGTATGGGCACACTATACCTTGAATTTGAGTATATGACCCCTTTCAAATGTTACATGTTAAAAAAAGCTTTCATCTAAATTTTCTAAATATAAAATGACTAGAAGAAACATTTAACTTTTAGGGCTGATTTTTTTTTTTACATTTTTTACTTTAACATTTTGGGTATGTTTTTCTTAAAAAAAGAATATCTTAGTATTCGTTGAATTTTGCTTTTTTTATCTTTTTCAATTACCAACAAGCGTTTTGATTGACTTACCATGAGTTGTTCCAACTTATCCAGTATATTAGTGTATGTACTATGAATCGACCGTCGTCGTATATCGCCCTTGGGTCAATTGCAAAAGAAATTTATAAATCGGATGCAAGGATATAGTAATAGGATGCAATCCGAGTTGTTCTCAAGGAGCCTTAGCTTGTTTAATTAAACTACACTAGTTAATTATATGTAATGCAAGATGGATTTGAGTAAAGAAAATATATTTTTGTTAATTTTTAATGATGAAATGAAGGATGCAAAACAAATAAATATTTTTGGTATTTTTAGTTAAAGGGTGAAATGGGAGTGAAGTGCTATTGGAAAATGAATTTCAATGGCTATCATAGCTTTCTAAATATTTTTGGGGAGTTTAATGCACTAATTTCCTAATTTACCAAACCTCATGAACCCATGAGTCCAATTACCTAATTAGTGGAACCCCAACTAACTAGAAATTGTTAAGCCCTTTAGCACATTTGAGTTTTCTCTAGGTTTCCTTAAGTACCAAACCTCACCAACCGGTATTAGCCTAGTCTCATGAACCCATTCAAATAGGCATTATTAATTACCCTAGAGTGTGATTAGTGCTTTGTACTGCATTGGGTTCAATTATAATTCAATTCAATCAAACTATCTATCAATACCATGAATAAATAGAATGATATCAAATAAATCATTATGAACATATACATGACCATGTATATTGATGAGTCCAAATCTCTCATTACAAACCAAAATCACAAATAAACTCAATAACAACCAAATTCAGTCCAATCTCAAAACATAAATGGTAAACCTAAACCTAGGCAATCAAAAATATAAAGAGAAAGGAAAGGAATTAGGACTCCGCTTTAAAGAACCAAAGCTCAAGTCATCTTTAAATCATTCCCAAGAGCAAGGAGGGTGTCTTAGTAACTCATAAAGAAAAGCTTAAAAACCTAAGCTTCAATTTTTGAGCACTCATAGAAGATGATGGAGGGATTTGTGAGGAAATGTGAGAGGAATGAGACCAAAAAGAGGAAATTAGTATGGAAGAGGAGGAAGTGGAGAAGCACCTTTCGGCACCTCAGCCCCCTCTCCTCTCAGTCTCGCCTTCACTCTTCTTCCTTTGTTTTTCAACTAGATAACAATTCCCCGGGCGATGCCTGGGAGAGTTAGATTCAAGCAAAAATACAAACATTCAAGTTTGCATTTAAGTTTACATTCATATAGTATGCATCAATTAATTTACAAAACAACCCACCAATAAAATCAGCTACAAACATTTCTAAATATTTCAGGATAGACAATGTTGAGTGTTGTTGTTGACGGGGTTTGATCAGTAGTGGGAATTAAAATATTGAGACCATCAACACTCTTAACTCGAGATAGAGCAACATAAAGCTGTCCATGAGTAAAAAATGGCTTAGGCAGATAAAGGCCAACTTGTTTTAATGATTGACCTTGACTTTTATTAATAGTCATAGCAAATGAAACTATTACTGGAAATTGACGTCGTTGCATTTGAAAAGGCCAGCGTGTTTCTGAAGGATTCATGTTAACTCGATGAAGCAAAATCTTCTCATTTGGTTTAGTGACATTGAGTGTTACAGCTCCAATAACTGTCTGAGAAAGATGAGTGACACGGAGTCGAGTTCCATTGCACAAACCAGATCCTTGGTCAATGTTGCGCAATAACATTATTGGAGTACCAATTTTTAGTGTCAACTATGTGGAGGAATACCTGAAAATGACAATTTGTTCAAAAATTCGGTACTATAAACGCTTTCCAAAATTTCAGCATCATCTGATGATCTTGAGATTGAATCACTACTTGAAAAGATCATACTTTCTCCTGGAAGTAAAGAACACATGAAATCATTTATTTCGTGGACCAAATCTAGTGTTGGAGCTAAAATAGCTCTATTTGTAAAGTAATTGTTGTCCTCTAGCTCTGATACCAAATGAAAGTGAGGATGCACAAGAGGGGGGTGAATTGTGCTACCAAATAAAACTTAGAAAATTAAAATGCACAAGACTTTTATACTGGTTCGGTCCTAACTCTTGACCTACGTCCAGTTCTCAATCTCTTGATTGAGTTCCACTAATCCACAGGTTTTACAACGGGTTCACCTGCAACCTTTACAACCACAAGTTTTACGGGCTCACTTGCAACCTTACAACCTGACTCGCTCCCCTTTACTACTTGTAAGGGTTCAACCTTTAAACAAAGGATTTTCTAACTTGTTCACTCGAAGAACAGATGATGTTACTCACTTAAGTACAATAAATACTCTCAATGAATGAAGAGACTTAAATACAAAGATTACAAGATAGCTAAAGAATAATTCTCAATGCAATAAGTGCTCTCTTGCTTTCTGGGTAGTATGAGCTTTGAATGCTTGAATGATTTTTGCAGATTTTGTTCGGTGCTTCATAAATGAAGAAGCAATTCCTTATATAGCATCTTCTCATACTCCACATGCTTGGTAGGTAACAATGTCGTTTGAATATTGCCGTTAATCCCTTGTTACCGTTGGATCCATTAATGCTCCATAAATGCTCAGCAGGGTTGACTTGCTTTATCTCTGAAAAGCAATTCTGACAACTCTGCTCTGCCAAAAAGCAATTCTGACTTCTGGGCACTTGTACGTTCTGACTCTGTCCTTGCTACCGGAAGCAATTCTACTACCGAAAGCAAATCTCAGTTCTGCACTTAAACGTTAGTCCAACAATAATAACACATAGTCACATGCAATGGGAGTTCTATTTGCTACGGGAAGCAATTTTGCTACCGGAAGCAATTTTGCTACCAGATGCATTCCTACTAAGATTGTTCTGACTTAGTGTATTATTTACTGACGCTATGGGATGTGTAGTCCAACCGTCAGCGTTAGCCACGTTATTTTACTCTAAGTCTTCCGGAAGCAATTTTGCTTCCGGTTGTGCCCTAACTTAGGATTCAGTTTTAACCCAGTTTTTCCCAAGTGATCAATCAGTCCTAACTTAGTCTTCATCCAAATTTAATATTCCAACAGCCTAGACTAGGTTCTGACTTAGTGTTTCACTTGCTTCCGCTATGGGATGTGTACTCCATCCGCAAGCGCTAGTTCTAGTCCATCCAGAAGTAATTCTGCATCCGGTTGTGCTTTAACTTAGGGTTCACTTTTAACCTAATTCTTCCTAAGTGATCAGCTAGTTCTTTCATATTTTAGTCTTCATCAAAACTTAAGATTCTAACATTTTGCCTTTACCCTTAGTTGTTTTCCTACTATTGCAGATCCAGCTGATGTTCTTGAAGCCTCACTATCCTCATTTTCCTTTTCAGATTCTAAGTTAATGACATTACTTTCCACAATACATGCAGCATCAGAATTAGTATCCATGAATGAAGGAGTAATGCGCTTCACTCCAACTCCCCTAGAAGTTCCACCAGAACAATCAGCTACCAAATCAAAGTCAGGCTGCAAATCCAACATGAACATGAATAATAACAATGAGCTGAATATTTGAATGAATATCACATATTCAACCAAACAAACTACAACACACTACCTGATCACTTAAGTCAACAACAGGTTTAACCTACATTTAAAACCATAGTAATTAGCAGCTACAAATTACTTAACACTACTGAATATCAGCACAAAAAGTTTAATTCTTTCAATGAAAAATAAGCTGGTATACATGATCCTCAATGGCATCAAACTTGTCAATCAGATTCTGACATATACTAAAACTCACAACACTTATGCTAGAATTACGGTGGTTTTTGTTATATTCATTCAGTTTCAGGGTTAAAACCATCCTCTTCCCAACAACATCATCTAATTCATCAGGAAAATCATAACTTCTATCCTCCTGCATCAAATTAATAATTCAATAAACAGATTGACAGTTACACTATATTTAAATGGAGAAATGACTTGAATTAAATGTCTTGCCTCATCCAGCTTTAATTTCATTTCTGTGGTAGACTTTCCAAAGAGCTGACTTGCAAGTCTATCCCAAAACACAATAGAAGATCCTCCACTGTCATCTCTAATACTATAATGAACCTTCATTCTGTAATTATACCACAAGAAAGCCACAATTAAAATCATAAAATTCATCAGCTTATCAGGTAAAGAACATCAATTACTTCACATACTTTGGTTCAATATACTCAAGATTCTTCTTGCAGCCACCACACATAACCACTGAATCTTCAATTGTTGGTTTAGATGCACATTTTGGACATCCCTCATACATCCAGCCATGCATTGTTTGTAATTTCACAAGTTCACAAGTTATCATAAATGCCTCTCCCTTAAACAACCAAGCAAATACAATGTTGCATTATTATAAATAAATTAATATTCAGACCTAACATCTGTAAGCAAATACAAAGTTCTCAAAAAACCTCACCACTTTTTGTTGCATTATATCTGAAATTTTGATTGATCTGCTACGATTTAGTGAAGGGCTTTGGGATAGATGACCAATATTTTTTCCAAGAGAATCTGTGTACTTTATCATAATTGGTGGTTTGTGTTCCTTTGCCCTTTTATTCAGCCAAAAAATGCATATCAAGAAACATCACTAAGAATTGATGAAAATAACCCTGTGCACTAAAATAAATGACAAGCAGAGAAATCAAAAACTACTAAAACATATGACCAAACCTTACAATCATGTCCTTGACCTCTTTGATAGCAGGATTGAATGAGACTTTGGTGGCATTAACAGAGTTCAGAATTTGAGCTTTACCTATATCATATAACTACATTGTCAAAATCTTTCTAAAAAGGTATTGAAATTTTCTGATAGAAGAAAAAAATGTTAAATGAATGTTTAAAATAGTTATTACACAAGAGTATACCATCAACACGGAAAGCTATCCTAGCCAAAAACATCAAAATCACAACTGGACCAGGCATATTCTGAATTTGACACATATCAATATCATGTGCACATTCATCAAAGAGTACACATTCAGCAATATTATCCCTGGAATATAATATAAAAGTAACAAAACATTGTTACATGAACTGTAGGAGATTGGAAATGCAAAAGGTAAACAAAATATCAAACATACTTACTCTTAATCACATAAACGCATGCTGATTTTGTTCTTAACCTCATCATCTTTCTTGTATTCCACGAGGGCTCCAATCTCTTTAACATAAGCAATCACATATAAGAAATGCAAGGCAAAAAAGACATAAATGTAGGAGATGAATGACAAATATACCAAAAAATGACCAGGTCTACATATTATTCATATAAATAAACTATTTGAAGCTCAAAAATTTAAACTTACCCACAAGATGGTCAGGTTTAGAATCTGGGCTGAGAGTAACAATCTCACTTAATGTCAAAAAGCTCAATGGAAAATCCATAGTGAACTTTTCCCTCTCGGCAACATGAGTCCTGGGAGTTAAAGCCATTTTAAATGCATGATGAGTAGCTCTATACAGCCCTTCATTCTTGGTCACCACAAAATTTGCTATCTTGTATGTGTGACCTTCAACTATCTTTGTTTTGTATTCCTCAAGCATACTCTTTGTCACAACACTTGCTTGTATTTTGGTCCCCTACAAACAAAGAAATCGCATATATTAGGCTATAGATACTTATACAAACAACACTGAAATAACCATGTTTATGTAAGAAAGCTATACCTCTCTATCAACCAAGAGTAGTGATATACTCAGTAGATTGTTTGTATTTCCCTCTAAGGTAGACATTCCATTTCCTCAACACTTGTGCTTCAACACACCACCTATCAGTGGTATCATTCAGATCTTGGAATAAACTGAGTCGAGACATTTCATGAGAGTTTGAGCAGGTATAAACGAAAGCACTGCAGAAGAAGACTTGTAATGGGAAGAGAAGTAAGTGAGAAGAGAAAATTAAATAGACAAGCCTCAAGAATATTCTAGAATATGTTTCAAAATGGAAAATAAAAACCTATAATCAAGAAAATATAATTAAGACATGAGAACAGATGTATTTCTATTTCAGCAAAAGGATTAAATAAAGATAATGCACTTATATTTATATATCAGTAAATAAAAAGAACTCATAAACCAAAAATATAACAACAAAAGCAAAAGACATGTTTAAAATTCAAATTTTGACGGCTAAATTGTATCATTAGCCTACAAAGGACAATTTAGGAGTGATTGATAGGACTTGCAGCACATATCACAAAGCAACTCTAAATATTAGGCCTGAAACTTAGATAGTTGTCTAGGATAAACAAAACCTTAACCAAAATAAACCAAACATGTCATTCAGTTCAGATTTGTGTGAATGAAACCTAATGAAACTAACCAAACAAAGGGAATTTCATCGAATAGACATCAAATCATGTAGCAGGATATCTTTACATCAAACCAATTGAATTCAACCAATTCAGATAACCAAGTAAACTTAAAATTTAACTATAAATAGAATCATTAGCCTTCAACTTGACCTGCATGAACTTGAATCCACCGAATCACAATTGCTTTCAAAATCAAATGACCTGAAAAGAATCAATGCATCTATAAATTAAATATTCAAAAGTCAGAAAGATAGAAACACCCTAAATTATACAATAATTGATCTTTAATCACAACAATCAATTCAATCAAAATAAAAGTTGGTTAAACCTAAACTATGATCTAATCCTATAAGTGATCAATAGCAAATTTTATACTACTATGATAAATGTAACATCCCAAATTTTAAATTAGAGATAATAAAGAATTTATCAAGGCTTTGAGGTGTAATTTAGGAAATCTAAAGTCTTAAGAATAAATTTATGATATTTTTGATGACTTATGCATATTAAATACTAATTATCTTTAGAAATCATAGAAATATAGTTAAAGGAGTCATTTGGAGTTGGAGACTTCCATGACAAGTATTCTTAGATATCTAAGCAATATTATGAAATAAAGAAATGGTACAATAATAAAAACAAACTTTTGGGCTAAAAATATAATTAAGAATGAACACTAGGGTAGCTAACTGTAATGTCCCCAAATATATCTATATATATTCCCACCCCCTTCACTCTCCATAACCTTATGTAATATATTGTTACTAATTCCTTAATTAACCATCATTATAAGTTTTAGTTAAACAATTACTTTACTAACTATGATAGAAAATAAATCAATCATAGTTAGAAAATGAACTTTCTAATAGTTTATGTAATATCCATGATAGAAAAGAATTCCTAATACAATACGAATACTATCATGGATAATCAGCAGCTAACCATGTTAGAAAAGATTAACCTAACATGGTTAGAAAAAGGAGGCAACCTACTGATAAAGTATAATAACCTGTTACTATTACTGATTAACCAATATTATAAAATCTAATTATTATTACCTCCTAACTATGATAGAAAAGACTTTCCTTATTAATAGAAACCTATCATAGTTAGAAAAGTACTTTACTTATATTACAATCCATAATCAATATCTCTAGTTCTAATATCCAGTTTGATAGAAAAATATGCGGAAGCAGATGCAGGCCTATACAAATTGGCAATATACGATTCAAAATAGTCTATATAACTTCTACTACCTAGTTCCCTATCCTGATGCTTGCGCCTGTGCATGAATACCTGTAAAAATGTCAGTAATCGTGGGATGAGACAATTTGTCCCAGTAATCACCGCTTAACTCACTATAACAGTGAGATGTGCGGTAGTGAGGGCGTCTAAAGGGTACCACAGTTTTAAAAATCAATAATACATATATTCCAGATTTTCTCTCCATAAATCATTCACATTTCTCTATCACTTTCCAAACAATAACGTCAACATCTCTATCTCCAATCCATCAGTACTACTACACCAACTCTCACACTCACCTATAGATACTTCGTGCCATCCTGGAGGCATTCATTCCAGCATCCAACTTCACTATATGATTTGACACTGTGCCCCTCTCCACAATGAGGGGGCAGATTTCCCTCTCTGGCAATCCCCAGAGAGGGAACCCCAATTCTGTTTTCCATTGCAGAATGGGAACGGTTGGGCTCTCAAATGCCTTAACAACCGTAGGGGCGGTTGGGCTCTAAAATGCCTTAACAACCGTAGGTCACTTCTCTCAATAAGTTGACCTATGACCCCGATCCAATCAATCCGAAAAGGATCAGTACAAATAACTGTCGATTGGCCTATCGACAGTTATCATCGCGCGATGGTACATAAATAAATCAGTGTCATGCAATGCTCACAATATCCATCAACTTCAACCTCATTCAATATTTCAATCTCACATCTCATGTTTTCCATAACATAGCTCACCATAATCTCAAACTCAACATCTATCAGTCTTTTCTACTCTCATAATTTCTCAAGTCACTGTCTAACACTATACCTATATATATACCTTCCACAACCATTCCAGATCAATATCAACCACAGCCAGAGTAATATATATGTAGTGTTTCAAATTTCTTTTTATGAAAATAATCGTGTTTGAAAGGCACCCGATAGCCTATTTTGTATAAAAATAATCTTTTAAAGATAATATATATAGAGGGTGAGAAGGGATTTTACAAAATCCCTAACTAACGTCACCCTCAATGTTATAGCAAGGTTAAGTGTGATTACCTGTCGCCCTTAGCACTTCGATGTTCTTCCTTACCATTTCTTGAAGATGTTCTCCAAACACTTCCCTCTTAGTTCCTCCTATAGTGATAGGATAAAAATGATAAATTAATATCATTTTCACTTTATAACACTTGACGTCTCTCTCATATCTCAAATTACTACCCATTCCCCTTACATTCATTTTTCTAATAAATCATTTCAACTCAAGAAAATATAACTAATCCGCAACAAACAACATTCACAATAGTCATCATATCAACAAGACGATCAATACCATGTTCATTGCAAGGTTTCACAAAGGAGAGCCCCCAAACATTAGCAATCTTATACCCTTAACTTTATTCGATTAACCAATTATAGCCATTAAGCAAAAATCTCAAACAAAACATGTCAGGGCTATTTGAGTTCCAAGATTCAAAACTAAGGTCATAAAACTAACATGCAATTAGATACATAAAACACACAATCAAAACAAACAGCCCAAAATTCCAACATTCACACAAGCACAAAAACCAAATCTGGAACCTAAAAATCACCAAGCTTAATCAGATTAACATACAAGTATAAAGGCATCATCAATAGTTCATTTATTACCTTCATTTCAAATGAAGAATTGCTGAAAAGAAAATCAAAACAGTTTCAAATAAAAACAAGAGAGCAGTATGCAATAACACTTGCAGCCCATTTCAGAATTTTAACAATACAAGCACAAAACAATAAGTTCCACTTAATTTTCTTTATTTTCTCTGTTCACAAACAAACTTCTACTCATCAATCTCCTTTCAATTAATAATTAACCCATACTTTACAACAATTAGGCAATAACAATAATTTAACAGTTAATAGGCCAAGTATTCAAATCACAAGAAGTCAAACCAATTATAACAACACACCTAATTCACATTATTTACAACAAACAGTCCAACAATCACAAAGAATAAGAGGGAAGACCAAAGCTCCCAAATGCCCCTAAAACCTGATAATCTGATATTTATCATATCATATTTCCTTTGAACATTCTAAAACCAAATTACAAGTAACCATAAGGCTAAGATTTAACATAACTCACTTTCAATCCACTAATTTAACTCAAATCTTCTTCAATACAAATATATATTCAAAGTAGTTTCATTCTCTTTTTAAACCTGACTTTTACAACACATTTAACAACTTATACCCAAGAAACCTACATATGAGGCCAAAATTCAGATTCTTAATAGTTTACTAGCATCATGAATTCGAAAGTATAGGCTTCAAACCTCCAAGAACACGTCAAATTTAAACACCCCAATTAGGGTTTTTCAACCAACCCACCAAATATTCAGATTAATACTCTATGCTATAAAACTAAGCACACACACTCCAATTAATAAAGTCCTGCATTTCAGCATTATTTAATTATATTTTCTAGCACTTTAATTCCTATAACACTTCAACATTATGGAGAAGGATGGCAGAGAAATTCTAACATGCATTCCTGAACAATTTTCAACAATATACCAATAACCATTCAGCCAATAACTTAAACTTCAATCAGCAGCTCAATGAACCACAAGAATTCAGAAAAACTATAGTCATTACTTGAAATTTCACATACCTGTACAAAAAAATCAACTTTTAAACATTCAAATAGCACCTATGTGTTCCTTATAATTAACCAACTAGAATATTACACGAGCAAGATAGAAAAATATTGTCCATATTGGACAAAACAAGTCAAGGACCATAAGTTTGCAAAAACCATCCTCCTTTTATTCAATTCAGCCAATGCAAGGAACTTAGGGAACCTTCAATCCAAAACAGAAAAACCACATATAAGCCATATTACAACTTAAACAAGCTTCTATAACAACTAATTACAAATTTTGAACCTTAATTTCTTCAAAACTCATTGGCCATTGAAACCCTAAAATCTGCCCCTTCTCAATCTCTCCCAAAAATGAAGTAAAAGGAGTAAGAATAGGTAGGAGATTCTCACCGGAGTACATAACCGTCACGTGTTGCCGGATTCTCGCCGGAATCCGCCGGAAAAAGCTAAGGCCGACGCAAAAGTAAGGGAAAAGAAAGCAAAATGAGAAAATGAAGTTGCAACAAGAAGGAAATTCATGAAAACCAAAGAACAAGGACCTTTCACCACTCGCCGCCGTTGACCGCCGAAGAACGACGCCGCCGGCACCGGAAACTGCAGAGGCCAACGCACCACTCCCAGCAACAGATCGAGCACGGATTTCACGGATCGAAAGAGAAGAGAAGAGAAGAAAAACGAAAAAGAGAAGCTTTTGAAGAGGGAGGCCGAATGGGTATGTTTGTGGGTGGAAGAGGAGCAAAAAATGGTGGTGGAGGAGGAGGGGTGACGTGTTTGGAGTGTTTGTGAGGGAGGGAGGCCGTGAATGAGGAAGAAGGAAGGAGGGAGTATATGTTAGGGTTTCCAGAAAAATTACCAAATTGCCCTTATACCTTTATTTCTTTACTTTTCCATTTTAAATCCTATACATCAACTTACATATTATCTCTCACCATAGAATTATTTATGCCTGAGTATTTTTCATAACATTTATAATTTAAAACTCAACCTTTAACTATTTTTCTCAATTTCCAAAGAAAATAGGCATATTATCTTCTTAAAAATATATTTATCATCTTTTATTTATTCACAATACTTTTAAATTTGATAATGATATCCTAATACCTTGATTAAATCTTTATTATCCCTAATTTAAATTTTGGGATGTTACACCTTAGCCGCCCCCTTCACCTTCATCATCATCAAATCTGTCACTCCCTCTTCCCTCTGCATTCTTCTTCGTTTCTCCTATTTCCGGCGATGTAGGGTGGCGGCGACGGCGGCCAAAGCTAGCCGGACCACCATGGCATCTCCTTACATCTCTCTTTCATTTTCTCTTTGCGTTTTGTCCCAAATCATTTTGTTTCCTTTCGTTTCCCGGTGACAAACGGCGGCCATGGCGGCGGCTAACGACGACGGAGCAGTGGCGTGGTTCCCCTTCCCAAATATCATCTTCGTTATCTTCCTTCATCCCTCACACTTCTCTGTTCTTCTTTTTCCGGCGAAGCCACGGCAGATGACGGCGGGAATATGGTAAAGATTCAACCTTTCTAGCCTATCTCGAAGTATGCTTTCATTTTCATGTTGTTTCCTCACTGTTCTTCACTTCTCCATTCGTTTTCCTTCAATCTCTGGCAGGCGAGGTGGTTTCTGGCGAGATTTCAGTACGGCGGAGGCCGCCACTGTCATTCAAGCTTGAAATCATGGAAAAGGTGAAGCCTTTCTTTCTTTGTATACCCGATTCATTGTGTTTTTGGGCGAGTGCGAGTGTGAGTCCGAATTTGGGTTCAAAATCCACCTGAAACTAACCAAGATACAAACTTTATTAAAGATGGATTATTGTGGTGCATGTCTTATGGTTCTGCTCTTGTGTTGCTTGTGAAATTCGATTTCTTTCTCTGCTGCCATGTGTCAATCGAATTGATTGGTTGAATTTGATGGTTTAGATTTTTTTATATGATTGTTTTACTTGGTCAGAATTTAAGTTTGTAAACAAAAGGTGAGTATGAATAAAAAAAAGGGGAGTTTATAGAATGATGAAATTAGTAAAGTAGAAGTTGAAGTTGGATTATTTCTCTCAAATTCAGTTTTGATGGTTGATTTTGATTCCTATAAACATGGGAGCTGCTACTTGGGTATTTGGATCTCGCTGGTTGAGTGAAATTATAGTAAAGAGAGGGTAAGATTGATTTTGAAACATACTTTGCATAGTTTGGGATTAAAGTAAAGTTCTTACGCGTCATTGTTTTTCTTGCATTGGATTGGAATAATCTTTGTTCTGTTTTGGGACTGATCTTGGTGTGGATACATGTATGTGACAAAAACTTATGTTTTAGGATGCTAATATAATTAGCCAAACAACTATTTATTTTATCGTAATGGTTGAATGCATTGGCAACAAATAATGAATTATATTTTGTAGGTAATCTTGTTATATGCATGTTTTATTAGTATTTGCAATTTCCCCTAGAATCTTGGTTCTTTATTACTTGATTCTTTATTTTGTTCATTGTTATGGTTTGAGAAAAAGGAGTTTACAAGTTGCAGTCCATTTTTTCGTTAATGGCTGAACTGATTTTTGATTTGAGAAATCTAAATTATGTTCTCCTTATTTCAGCTGAGTTTGCGTCTTGGTGTTGATAATGGAGGATTCAAGGCTTCATGTGAAAAACCATATTTTTTCCAAGTTGCATGTTAAATTTCTTTGAGTTTAAGGACTTGGGAATTCTATTTTCTTTTGTTATGAACTATTCCCTATGTGATTTGGCAAACTTGAGAATTAAAATTATCATATGAGAAAAGAATTGTAGTAGGTGTCTTTGTGATTCCAAAGTGGTGATTGGTTATTGGTTGTGAATGATTGAGAAACCATGGTAAATATGACACGGGAATTTGAGTTGCTTGTTTTAACTGGTGCCATGATTGAGGTATGAATTGATGACGAGTTGGAATATATGAGAGGAATTTTCCACCCTTCTTATTAATGTGGCCGAATATAGTACAACATAATGTGGGTGCTTTCCCTTGTGAAACATTGCATTGAATATGATATTGATCGTTTGGTTGATACATTGACTATTGTGAATATTGTTTGTTGCTGATTGGTTAGGATTGTATTTGGTGAATTTATTTGTGTTAAATTCCTATATTGCTTTAATGGAAATGTATGCTTGTTGTCCCTTGGCTTTTGGTATTGACTTTGGCTTTGGTTCAAAAAATGTTTTCCTTAGAATAATATATAAAAGAAAAGAGATTGGGTAGTAATTAGGATCGAGAGTGACGCTAAGTAACATGAACAAGAATAGATGCTCACATTACTTGTTATATGGAATAGGAGAATATAGTAAGAGAGGTGCTTGGAAGGAAAAATCTACAAGTAAAGGTAAGGAAGAGCAACAGAGTGAAATGTGTGGCTGTCACCCAAGAGGGGGGGTGAATTGGGTGATAGAATAAAAGTTAAAATTCTCATTTTAAAAACATTACTTCTTGTGCTTGATGAAAATGACTTTGAAACATGCTATGCACAAGTAAGTGTGTGATGGTGTGGTGCTGGAAATATGAAGATCAAAACAGAAGAAGCACACACAGATTTATCCTGGTTCGGTCACTCCCAGACCTACATCCAGTCCTCAGGCTTCACCTGAGATTTTCAATCCACTAAACTTCTTGTTTACTCCAGGCACAAGAAAGCCTTTACACCATAGGTTTTACGAGCACGGGTTCACCTAACAACCCACAGGTTTTGCAACGGGCTCACCTGCAAACCTTTACAACCGCAAGTTTTACAACGGGATCACTTGCAACCTTACAACCACAAGTTTTACACAGGCTCACTTGCAACCTTGGAGATTTAGAAAACCTCTAAATACTCCCCCTTACTTTTGTAATGTTACAACACTGTTCTTCAAGCACCAAGCTTTAGAACAGCCTCTCTTGATTAGAGGATTTGATAATATGTTCACTCTATGAACTGATTATGATAAACACTTAAGTACAATGAATGCTCTCAATAAGTGAAGAGACTTAACTACAAAGAGTACAAGATGAGTAGATGAAAAGAACTCTCAATGTATTAAGTGCTCTCTTGCTTTTCTGGGCAGCTTTGAATGCTTGAAGAATGCTCTCAGTTTCTCTCTCTAGATTCTGCGTTTTTCTCCAAGTTCCCTTCATAAATGAAGATGAGCTTCTTTATATAGTGTCGTCAAGTATTCTCACTCTTGGTAGGTAACAAGGCCGTTTGAATGTAGCCGTTATTCCCATGTTATCGTTGCTCATTAATGCTCCATTAATGCTCAGCAGGGTTGACTTTGCTTTATCTCTGAAAAGCACCTCTAACAACTCTGCTCTGCCAAAAAGCACTCTGACACTGCACTGCTGTACGTTCTGACATTCTGATTGCTACCGGAAGCAAATCCACATCCGGAAGCAACATCACTCAGTGTGCTGCACTTGAACGTTAGTCTAGCAATATTAACACATAGTCACATGCAGTGGGAGTTCATTTAGTCTAAGGGAGCTCTCTTACTTCCGGAAGCAATTCCACATCCGGAAGCACTCCTACTGGACGTTGAGTTATGTCTTAGAGTTATACTCACTGACCCTCGGTGTTACCTAAGCCAACAGGCAGCGCTAGTCACTAAGCATCCGGAAGCATTCCTGCATCCGGTTGCGTCCTAACTTAGTCTCAAGGATTTTATGCTTCTAATGTTCCTAGACTGAGTTATGACTTAGTGTTATATTCACTGACGCTCGGTGTTGCCTAATCCAATAGGCAGCGCTAGTCACTAAGCATCCGGAAGCATTCCTGCATCCGGTTGCGTCCTAACTTAGTCTCAAGGATTTTATACTCCTAATGTTCCTAGACTGAGTTATGACTTAGTGTATTACTTGCTTCCGCTGGGGGATGAGTCATTCATCCGCGAGCGCTAGTCCTAGTCCATCCGGAAGTAAATCCACATCCGGTTGTACTCTTACTTGTGGTTCTATATTAACCTAATTTTTCTAAGTGTTTAACTTGTTCTTTCATATTTTAGTCTTCATCAAAACTTAAGATTCTAACACAGAGTGCTAAAGGGCGACAGGTAATCACAATTAACCTTGCTATAACAATGAGGGTGACGTTAGCTGGGATTTTCTTAAAATCCTTTCTCACCCTCTATATATATATTATCTTTGAAATGTTATTTTCATACAAAACAGGCTATCGGGTGCCTTTCAAACACGATTATTTTTGTATAAAAGGAATTTGAAACATTATATATATTATAATGGCTGGTGTTTGTTCTGGTTATGATGTGAGAGGTTTAGATAGTATTCAGTTAGGGATGTTGATAGCAAGGTTGAGGAAATAAGTTGCATAGTTGGAATTGAGATATTGAAGGGAATGGTAAGAGTACATGTTATTGATGTTGAAATTGAGATACTAAATGTGATTGAGATTTATGGATATTGTGAGTGTTGCATGACACTGATATATATATATATATATATATATATATATATATATATATATATATATATATATATATATATATATATATATATATATATATATATGTACCATCGCGCGATGATAACTGTCGATTGGTCGATCGACAGTTATTTGTACTGATCCTTTTCGGATTGATTGGATCGGGGATCATAGGTCGACTTATTGAGAGAAGTGACCTACGGTTGTTTTGGCATTTTAGAGCCCAACCGCCCCTACGGTTGTTAAGGCATTTGAGAGCCCAACCGTTCCCATTCTGCAATGGAAAACAGAATTGGGGTTCCCTCTGTGGGGATTGCCAGAGAGGGAAATTTGCCCCCTCATCATAGAGAGGGGCACAGTGTCAAATCATATAGAGAAGATTATATGCTTGAATGCCCCGTGATGGCACAATGCATCTATAGGTGAGTGTGAGAGTTATGATAGCATCATTAGATTGGAGACTAGGAGATGATATTTAGTTAATGTGGAATTGACTGAGGGATTTGAGTGATATGTGGAAAGTAGAGATGGTGAATTTGAGTTGACTTGGATGTGACAGAGGGACTTGAGTGATGAATGGAAGGAGACTTGACAGATATATGTATATATTACTAAATTTAAAATGAGGTACCTTTTAGACGCCCTCGCTACCGCACATCTCACTGTTATAGTGAGTTAAGCGATGATTACTGGGACAAATTGTCTCATCCCACGATTACTGACATTTTTGCAGGTATTCATGCACAGGCGCAAGCATCAAGAAAGGGAATTAGGTAGTGGAGGTTGTGTAGTTTATTTAGAATTGTATATTGCCAATTTATAGGTCTGCATTCGCTTCCGCATGTATATATATTTATTCATTGTTTAATATCAATTAGTTTTGTTTATTAACCATGTTAGGCAAATCCTTTCAAACATGGTTAGCTTTTAATTATCCATGATAGCATTTATGTTGTATCAGGAAATCCTTTTCTATCATGGATAATGTCTTATTCACTAGAATGTTTTTTTTCTAACTATGATAGGTATATTGGTGTTATGGAAAATCTTTTTCCTATCATAGTTAGTAAATAGATTATAGAATTAAAATGGATATCATTAATTAATTAGGGATTAAGTAACAGAATGTTACAATAAATACATATCTATCAACCAAATCCTATTTCATATAAAATGACAATATGAAAACATTTTAGTACATGAACTATCAAACTTAATTTAACAGCACAACAACAATATAAAATTAAATCATATCACATTAACAAAACAAAAAACAACACTAAGCACTCATTTCCTTACAGCTCCATCATTTCAAAAATAAAAGACGGCTTTGATTAAACAATACAAATGATGATACCGTCATTTCAGATCAAAATATTATTGCATCTTGTATATAAATAGAACTCAAGGAAAGAACTGAATTCAGATTTTCACAAAACAATCTTTTTCAGTGGCCAAAGAACAAAAAATTCAAAACAATCAAAAGTGTTACATGCAAAAAAAACACCACAATAGAGCAATCAACGATGATCCCAGTACCCTTCAATGAAGAAGAATTCAAGATACATCTCAACTCTTAGCACAAAAATGGACTATTCACCCTAAGAATATGGTCAGGAGAGATCTCAACAGAGAGATCATGGCTTACTCACACACTGTCCACACCATATCAGCTCAACGCAAGGTTTAGGTATCTGGTTTCAAAAATCTGAGCGCGTAGGATAAAAAAAATGGACAGGCTCAACATATGATCTTATGCGATGCATATATCATCTCATGGAGAATGAAGGATTTACTAACAAACATTGGACAAAATGGGAAATGTTTGAATCAATTGAAGAATATATGAACCTGCTTACCCAACACAGATCTAATCTACTTATGAGCATCCCACTGAAACCTACTAAAGCGCCCAGCCTAATTGACACCTTCAATGGAGTGTATATGACAATGATTCCCTATCTCTTAACTTCAAAGGCAATGAACCGTAGAAGAAAATATTTATACAACAATTTACACAGAACACTCGCCGAAGAAGGAACATCAGTTAACGAAGAAGTTCACTCTAATGCTGAGATTAACTTGTCGAGTGATGAAGAACTTCAACTTGCAATGGTTAAGATATAAGGTGGATGAAAGACGGCGGACCAAACCCTAAAGCTACTGAGTGGAGGCGCAACGCTGAAGAGGAAAGGAAAGGTTTTTAATATTTTGGTAAGTTAATCTGTATGTTTTTTATTTTTTGGCAAGTGTTTGTTTTTTTTCGGCATATAAAACCAACGGTGTCTATTTTTGTGCAGAAAAAAATATACCCACTTTGTGGACTGGTTGCTCAAGACACTAAATGCTGGATATTTGCTCCATTTGTAAATATTGCAGGACCTAGTATGAATTTGAATTTACTTTCCATTACATGTTCTTAGGTTATGATCTATATTTATTATCTGGCATATTCAATTTATGAAACAAATAAAAATAAACTGAAATAAACAAAATAACCGCTAAACCAAGAAAAAATCCCACTTGTGAATCTAACATGTAAAGGGATTAATGCCAAAAGGTTGTCATTAAGTACTACGGTGGGCAAATAAATAAGATAAGGAAACCTAATATAATAACATTGAAGACAAATACAAAGAATGCAAAAAGAATGCCAATAGGGACCATTCTTTACCAATAAAAACAAAGACATTATATTATATAATATTATACATGACAAACACAACTCATTAAGTGTCTCAAATCAACATCTGTCACAAAACATACCAAAAGCCTTATCTTACATCACCACAACAAACAACAAAGTTCTTTCCAAGAAAGAACACGGTCTGAACTAAAAATACCAAAACAAAGGGTGAATTGACATCAGTACATAAAATAAGAAACATAAATAACAAAATAACATGACCATAATCAAAGCAAAGTTCATAAGCATCCACCAAGCACAAAAGCAACTCAGAAAGACCACACCCTCCGCAAGGACCCTTAAACTTAAACATCGCCTCTCTCATCATGCAATGGATTCCGGTGATTCCAGCCGTGGCCCTAAACCAAAGTCCTCCCTAAGCATCTCTGATCTCTGACGGAGGACATCAGGGTACATGGGATCAAAGAACACCCGAGTAGCATCACAAAAAGAGGACAAAACATGGTTGCCTAACCAACATACAAACAAAGCACACAGTGTTAAGGCAGGGGAAAATATTATCCCAAATAAATGAATAACATAAGGCAGACCTCCAACCTGAGAAAGGGAAGGCCGAGCATATTGTATAATAACAAACATCCCTTCAGGCTCAGATAAACACTCAGCAGCCCTCATTGTTTCAGAAGCAACATGACCATGCAAGTAACATGACACAAGTTCATTTCCCCTGCAAAGGCATACAAATAAACCGTAGGCCATACCTCAAAACCATGCAATAATCAACCACACTAATCCCATTAAAATAATTATCAATACAAACGGCAGGAAAAACATGAAAAACCTCAAAACATGGCACATACTAGAACTCATGCAGAGTTTTGTCTTGCAATTTGAGGCACAAGGTTTTTCCATACACACCATCAGCATCTTTAACACCACCCTCATACATAGTAACCAGTGAACCACAAACATCTACACAATATTTAGAAGAACACAAAACATGTTATACATACATATGAATGCAGCAAATCAACGCAAAAGAAGAATAAACACCTTGCAGATATAACCTATCAGCCCAAGATCCAGCGGATATCCATTAGCAAAGTCAGATACAGTGATTAAGTTGAATGCATGTGCTGGCAAAAGTTCCAAGCCCTCTCTACCAAAGTTGTCTTGAAGAAAACAATGTGGTATTGCCCATGAAAACCCTTTCCTCGACGCCTAACCACAAATTTAGTGGCTCTATAACACATTCCTTCAATCAGGCCACCACCATGGGCCAAAATAGATGCATTATCTTCTAAAGAAACCAAAATCCCGGAACCCTGAACCAAAAAACAATAACAGATTCACAAATGGAAAATAAGATTCACATCAACTCGAATTAAAAAAATATTATCAAAATCTTGTACTGACCGTTCGATCATAAACGACGAGGCTAACAGAACCCATCTCCTTCAAACGCTTTCCATTTGGCAGACAATGAATGATCTGGGGAAAAAACACTCTGTCAACTTTAAACAAAAGAACTCCCTCACAACGCCCTTCGGATATCTGATGCAACGACAGAGGAATACCGGAGAAGGAACCCATGAGCAAGGCTATTGGATTTAGTGGGCGTAAATATGGAAAAGAGAAACACCAGAAGACGCTGACAAAGAAGCAGATTCGAGTGAGAAAGAACTTCAACAGGAAAGGAAAATGAAGAAAAATTGCTTGCTGAGAGGCATATAAAGAGGATAAGGACAATTTCAAAATTTGAAAATGGTTACTATTCATGGACAGCTGGCGGATAACAACAAATATATCCTGAAAGGAAAGGCAATGAATTATGATTAAAATTATAATTATAATTATAATTATATTATATTCTACTTCCAATACACTGCATGCACCTAAAATTGACAACGTAGCAAAAGCAAACAGGACCGGCTAAAGTGAATAGTGATCTGAGTGTGGAGCCATTCCATTTTCCTCAATCCAGCAAGCCTTTTTCCATAAAATTAATAAGTATAGGACTCACTTCTTCTCTTCTCCACGTGTCCTCCCTCCAATCCTTTTGTTCTTTTTTTTCTTTCTCCTTTAATTCCCTTTTCCTTTCTTCACGCCTTCTGCTGCTTTTTAATTCTTTTTTTTATTTCCTTTCCTTCTCTCCCTGCAGCTCCCTAATAACAAAACAACAATACTTATAATAATAATAATAATAATAATAATAATAATAATAATAATGACAACCTTTTTTTCTTTTAAATATTTTATTTATTTAGTGGTCTACCTAGCCTCACATATTACCCAAACAAATCCATTACTTAGGACCATAGACTCTCTAAATATAATCAAAATTTATATCAAATGTAATTAAAATGGAGGTCATCTCACATAGGAATCTTGGATAATAACTAAGCATAATTGGATAAAAATTGCATTCTATCATCTTAATTACATCAAATTTAGCATATAAAAACCATATAAATCCAAGGATTTGTCATTCTATTTCTTGGTTTGATCATAATAATGAAATGGATCAGTGGTAGTCCAGTTTTTCTTAATGTTGGTCTATATTCTCACAAATTACACTAACCAGTTGTTAAATACCCTAAATATTAGAGGATAAATTTGAAAAGGGTTTAATTGATTTTTATTTTTCTCCTATGTTTTCTCTATCTAAAATTTTTTAAATACCATCTGTGAGGAATTTTTTTGAATAAATTGAACTCACTAAAATTAGAGTAAAATGTGACTTTTGTTATACGCTAGGATGAAAAGTATATATATCGAAGAAACCTGTTTGCAATTTAAGAATTTGTTGAATTGATTTTTTTTTTAATTCTTAAACCTCACCTATTCACAATTTAAAAATATATGTCACTTCGCACGTTTTAATCTTCGATAAATATAAGTTCACACGTTTTAATCTTCGATAAATATAAGTTCACACGTTTTAATCACCATTAACTTTATGTACATATAGTGGAATAGGATTACTTTAAAAACCCCCCCAAGTGGCCAAGTCCCAGAAACGAAGTAAACAATCAATGGCTTCTCAATCCACCATGTATCACCATTACTCTCACTCTCTTGCTTCTTCTCGAATCCACCATGTCTTGCTTTCTACCTCCTTAATTAAAATCCCCACCATCCATCTGCCCTCTAATAACAACTTTCGTGGTAAAATCTAATACCTTCATAATCTCTTAATTAAATTAACTTATCCTTTTCCAAATAAATGTATGTGAAGATACTATGTTGCTTATCTCTTCATATTTTGTGGCATAATCATGCTTATTATGCCATTGCAGGTGCTTCGCTGTTGAAGCTGCCTACAGTAATCGTTTCCCAGAATAACCCTGATCACTTGATAGCAAACAACACTAGGAGTATGTCAGATCCAAAAACATCATCAGAAGCAATTCCAATATTTAAATGGAATAATGGGATCTATCAGGCTAAGCAAGAAGATAAACACGCTATAGATAAGGTAATTGATTAATTAATCACTTACTTAAAGAATAATACTCCTAATATTATACCGACATATATAGTGGGTCTGAGGCTAGGAGTTTCAACATAACTACCCCTTGCCTGCCCTCAATTTGGGGCACTTCCCAAATATTTGTTTTATTTTGATCAAAAAAAAAATATTTGTTTTATAATTTTTTAAAGATTTGATGCACTAAAAGGAAAAAATGCAACAAAATTTTAGAATTTTGAATTTGTGAAAAATCATAAAAAAAAATTGAAAATACATCGACTATTATTTATCCAAATGACATTTTTTAATATAGAATTTAATGGTAAAAAAAACACGAGAAAATTATTTGAAAAGTCTAATATCAAATATATTTGAGAAGGTGGAAGGCATATTAATAACTTCATATTTGTTTGGACTTTTGAAAGAAAGTGGAACGCATCAGAATGAAGTTGGAATCTAAAGAAGGAGAGGAAAGCATATCAGCGTCTGCATATGACACAGCATTGGTGGCTCTGGTGGAAGATGTAAATGGAAGAGGGTCCCCTCAGTTCCCAAAATCACTCCAATGGATAATAGACAATCAACTTCCAGATGGATCATGGGGAGATCCTAACATATTTGTTGCATATGATAGGCTTCTATGCACTCTAGCTTCTGTTATTTCCTTAACACACTACAAAGTTCATCCTGACAAAGCTCACAAAGGTATATTTTTTTTCAGGCTAACTAGAGCATAGGGTTTGGTGCTATAAATTTACATCAAGTTTTAATTATATATTTCGAGTTTCTAAACTGTATTTTTGTTCTTTTTAATTTGAACAATTTTAGTCATATACTTTTGCATTTTAATTTGGTCAAAGAGAAGTTAGTTTATATTGTAAAGCTTTGCTAGTTGACATGAATGTTAAAATCAGTATTATTCTCTCATTTAATTCTTGTTATGAGCCTTATGGACTTGGCAAATCTCACAAGGCCCACAAGAAAGGTATTCATTTGGACCCATTTTAAACTCTCACATCTGGCTGCTGTATATTTCATATGCTTTTTTATGCGAAATAAAAATGTTTCATGTGTTATTAGTTTTCTTCTTTTAGAAGAATTATTTTATGGCTACAGACTCTAATATAAAAATAATTTCTTAATTATTAATTTTTTAAAAATAAAATTTCTGATTATCGGATGAGTACCTACTCACCGTCCAAACGCATATACAATTGGCTCTGTATAAGTTTCTAAACATGATTGATATTAATACTCCCGTTAGATCTCTAAATATCATTATTTCATCATACTTCTGATTCAATAAACTACTCTTCAAAATATGGACCACTGATTTGATTAAATGTCATTTTCTCGTATATTTGATAATTCCTATTCATTAGTGCATTTTGAATAAATTAAGAAACTGCTGCCTGAATGCGACAAATGATTTAGACAATCTTTAATTAACATTGCTAACTACTCTCCTTGTCTTAAATTTATAATCTATGTTATTGCCACATATTAAGAATTAGGTAAGTCGGTTATATTTATTATTGTGCAAGGAATGTGTGCTCTGAAATCTTATGTACATAATTAAAGTTCTTTTTAAAATAATTATAAGAAATTCAGGGTAAAAAATATTGAAATAATATATATTTTTCAATTGTCACTCTTTTTTTCTTCTAAAAATTTTTGAATCAAGAGTTTATTTAGTTATTTTATTTTAAAATTTATTATTTAATTTATTTAAAGTAAAGATGTGCATAAAATACTCATCTCTTGAATTAGCACGAATGCAGACAGATAAATGTCGTTTAGCCCATATTTATGTGTACAAATTTCACTAGGATTCTCAACGTAACTTCCTCATTGATTAATTATATTCCTTTCACTGACATTCTCTCTTGTGGGTTTGGTCCAATATTTGAATAAATCTCATTTTATCTACAAATTTAATGGACTTTTTATTTTTTAAATGTCATCTCTTTTTCTCTGTCTCTCTTATGATCTTTTTCCCACTCATTCTTTGTCCCAATCATCATCATCATCATAAATAAGGGTGTTCCGAAAAATAACTTTCAATCTAATTAAGTTTATAAAAAAGATATAATTTAAAAATGGACTATCTATTTTAATTAAATTAAAAATGAGCATAAAATGCCCATTTTTGTGTACAATTTTAAATACAATGTTCAAAGTAATTTCCTCATTGATTAATCATACTCCTTCCAATAACATTCTCCGATCTTCTGGGTTTCCTTTGCGCTTTTTTTTTTGGACATTCTCTCTTGTGGGTTTGATCCAATATATTAATAACAATTTTATGTCAACTGCAAATTCAATGCACTTTTGCATTTTTAACATCTAATCTCTTTTTTCTCTCTCATTCACTCTCATGATTTTTTCCCACTCATTCTTTGTCCCAATCATCTTCATAAATAAGGGTGTGTTTGAAAAAAAAAGTATCTCCTACTACATATACATTGTCTTTAACAAATTGTAACCACTATTTCATTGTATGCGATTGTGATAGTTATTGTTTCTAAAAGAACTAGATGGAGTACAGTGTTCCTGAAATTCTAATTCATGATGCATATTTTGTTATTGTGTGTGCGTGTGCGTGTGTGTACATTATGTTGCAAGTATATAGAAAATCTAGATAAGCTTTACATGAATCTTGAATATTTATTGAATATAAACATAGGGTTAAATTTCTTCAAAGAGAATATAAGAACACTGGAAGCTGAAAACATAGAGCATATGACATGTGGCTTTGAAGTCATTCTGCCGGCACTTCTTCGATTGGCCAAAAATTTGTACATTCATCTACCTGACTACTTCCCTAGACTCCAAGAAATACTCGCAAAGGGTGATGCCAAGCTCAAAAGGTACTGAATATTTAGTTTTAAGTATCAACATTAAGGTGTGCATTTGTCCTAAAATGTTTTACTCATGAGATCTAGGTAATGTCACTAATTAGCAAGTCAAATGGTTTGCAATCTTGTCTGAAACAAGATAATTAAAATTAAATAAGTTAAATTCCCATAATTTGTCAGTTGCAAATGACAAGTGAAATGCCATTGTTAAACATGTAAAAAAGCACCATTAACAAATCAGTTGCACTTGTTTGATATTAATTGTCTTCATTGTGATGACCTGAACTAAATTCTCCCTTTGTTATACAATTCAATTTAATATTTATTAGTTTATCAAATATGTTGAATTGACATATCTACTTATCAACCAAGTCATTCAAATTTACTTATAAATTTTCATCACTTTGGAAGTTGGTAGCCTAGTACTAGAAAGTTTTTAAATTTTCGTCAATAATGTTGCCTTTTAAGTTTCGAAATCATTTTAATTTTGTTTTACTGCTACAATATATTATATCTGGGCAACACTTAACTGCTGCATTTTTCGAAAGTTTAACGTGGTTATGATCCAAAAGAAACTTTCAGACACTTCCCTGAATTACTAATTAAAAAATTCCTAAATATATATTCCCACATTTTACCGTTAATATTATTATTTTTAATCTTAATACTAATAAACATTGTACTACAAAAAACTATAAATTTGTCATGGAATTTGTCGAAAAGTAGGCCATGGCTAAAAAATTAGCCACACATCTCTCAAATAGTCACCGGATTTTTCTTTACTGATGGGCGGGCTAATTAAATGTTTTTATAATAATAATAATCCACGAACTGCTAATTAAACAAATCATGAATGATGCACCTTGTTAGTTGTTTTCTTTGTTCTTTGTTATTATGTATGAAATCTTGTCCAATATATATTTTGATTTTCGACAATGTTTAATGTATGATGGGGAAAAGGGTACCGATGGAGGTGTTACATAGTGTGCCAACGTCATTGCTGTTTAGCTTGGAAGCAATACCAGCACTCACTACCACAGATTACCCCATTTACATGCACTTATTTTGGCCTCTACATGCGCTTTTAAAGCGCATGTAGAGGGGGGCGCTGGTAAAGGCTCTACATGCGCTTTTTAAAAGCGCATGTAGAGGGGGGCTATACATGCGCTTAAAGCGCATGTAGAGGTACATACCTCTACATGCGCTTTAAGCGCATGTACATCTACATGCGCTTAAAGCGCATGTAGATGTGCCTCTACATGCGCTTAAAGCGCATGTACAGGTGGCCCCTTTACATGCGCTTTAAGCGCATGTATAGAATGTTTTTTTTTAAAAAAAAATTATTATAAATTTACATTATTTCCCAATATAACCACCAATACCAATACTAGCTGTAGTTCATAGAACCAACTAGCATTATATCAAAAGAATTTACCAGAAAAAGTCAATTACTTAATATCTTCAAAAATGAATTATATATCAATATCAAAACAATAAGCATAGCTTGATCAGCATCATACAACCGAACATGCCGGATTTTCTGGGCTTCAAGTAGTGCTACAACTTGTGTTGGGTGTGGCATGTCTGAGAGATCTGTCCCAATGTTGTATGATGCCGAATCCAACAATAAATTAGGCCATACATGATTATATAAGAACTCATGATCAGTTCCTAATCAGAAATAAGGTCACTAAGGGAAATCATGAACAATCACGGCTTCGCCAATTCACAACAGGATTATTTCTTAGCTAATCAATATATTCTTATAAAGAAAAAAAAAACAAGGCCTTCAGCTAGCAAACTACTCATTTCAAATATAACTCCAACACTTCTTATCCAACAAGCTCAATAATCATATTGTTTCCACTAAATAACCAATATTTAGTCTCCTTCCCATTACTATAAATACACCTCCCCTTACATTCCTTCCTACAATTAATAGAATTTCACATATGCTAACTATTATGCCTCTCAACTTAAAACTTCATTATCTACGGTTTTCTAATACTTCATCATAATAATCTCTTCATTCTAAATAATTTAAGGGCAAACAAGGTGCAGCGGAAAACAAAACAGAAAACAAGTTCTAGAAGTTAATTATTGAAATAACATCATACAACACAAACAAGCTTGCAATGATTTGATCAACTTTAATTCACATGTAACTATAGAGAATAAAGTATGAACATAAAAACTCACTTACAAGAACTTTTAAATAATCTATTGTCTATACTCAAGTCTGAATTTTTATGCAGTTAACATATCTTAATTCTACTAATGAAACTATTATCCAATCATGTTCATATGCGTGTGCAAGGTACAGGAGGGAAAACATCCAAATGAAATACTATAACATAGTTTAATACCAACTCATCATCCCATGAGCTCAACCAGAAATAATAGAAGAGAATCACATACTCAAAAACATAACCACAAGCATCAGATGGGCATGCAAGATAATGAGTTGAATGAAGGAGGTGGCAGTGAGTGCAAACCTGATAATGTGAGGCAGAGCATATACCGAGAATACGATGCCTTGTGGTTTGAGGTTTCTGAGTGACTATGGACAACTTTTGACCAATCATCTGGTTGGCCAGCGTACTCTTGCCAACATTGGGCTTCCCCAGCAAAGCCACATATCCCAATTAGAATAACATCATCCTCTAATCATTTTTAAAAGTCACATCCCAATTAGAAAATCCAATCAGATAAGGGAAGTAAACATTTCCAGCTTCATCTAACAAACAAATTCTTGAAACAGTAAGTAATTTTCAGCTAAAACAAAATCATCAACCATAAAATAATGAGCTGCAATATGCAAGAAGACTATGGCTGCCATACTAGAGTTTTCATGTCCTAGGAAGTTCATTAATTAAACATGCAAGAACACCCTTCACTTTTTCAATTCTTAGTCATTCCCCTAAAATGCCCCATCCATAGAAATGAAGAATTCATAATAAAATCAGCTTGGCCAATAAAAGAAGAAGAGAACAACAAGCTTTCTTATTAAATGATTCAACATCAAATAGTATGAAAAAAAACATCTCTTTGATAAGCTTTGAAAGTTCCACTTAGACTTTAAAACAAAACCTTGAAATCGTTACATAGTATTTGAGAACCTCAAATGATAATTATAATCAAGTTTTTGTCCTTAACAACCTATGCATATGTAGGCTTCAAAAGAGACATTCAAAAATTCCAATGCAACCAAAATTCTCTTTTAAGCATTTTAACAAACACCTTGAGTGCAATGATATTCAAACCATAATTATCGGCTTCCCCAATCACCAAGACTCTTGCCTAACAGTTTCCAATTACCATATACAACAAAAACTTTCATTACAGCTACAATCTTGAAACAATATAAAAATATTCAGTCACAAACACATTAACACCCACACAATTTGAACAAATTCCTTAATTCCTTCCTAAATCCATTTGACTAGTGATATAGGGGAAAAGCAGAATAGTTTAGCCCATAAACAATACACATACACTTCAAACTTCTCATTCATAATCATATACTCATAACATTCAGCAAAACAGAGGAATCCGTGAGCTCAAAACAATATAAATCCAGTTTCCCCCACAGATCATTTTCCCTCAAAACCCACACCCAATCAGAACGAGAAACAAACTTCAAAATAAGTGATTAATCTTCATCTATAATGGTTTAATAATCCTATAATCCCTGAACCAGAATCGATTTCGCTCAACTCACACGTGTCAAAAGAAAAAAGTAGGATTAGGAGAGTAGAAGCTCACCTAGGTTGATTTGATACAGCAAACACCTACAAGCCTGGACTAGAACAATATTTAATCTTTCAAACACAAGACTTTTAGCAACAGTGTAAACACCCAAAGCAGAAGCCTAAATCGAACAGAGAAGAAGACATTTTTGGAAAATCATCGATTCAAATCCAATAATACATGCACAACTAAATTACAACTCAAACAAATTTAGAGGTCGGTTAACTGAAAAATTAAAGCCTTAAACTCCCAAAATCCACCGGATTACTCAAACACCCAATTTAGGGATTTTGTAAAAACTCGCCCCGAATCCCAAATTAACTTTCGATTCCTCACTTTTTTATCAAGAACCAAAGTTTATTGTTGGTTATCGTCAATTATTTGACCCAAAAAAGCAAAACCCAATTCAGCCTAACCCCCCCCCCCCAAACTCGCCAAAATTGAACAAAATAGGTATAAAAGGGAAGAGGAGGCTCACCGGAACTCAAACTTGTCATGCATGTAGAATCGGAACCTTGCTCCGCCGGGAATCAACCTTCTTCACCATTGAAGCTTTCTGGCGTGGAAGAAGAAAACGACGAGGAAAAAATGTCGGGAATAAGAGAGGGAGAACGAGAATTAAGATTACACATGCCCTGTTGCTTTCTCCGCCCTTCAAACCGTCGTGTTTGGCCGGCGACGATGGTGAAGATCGCTGGAACGAGGGAGACGAAGGGAGAAATTTGGAAAAAATGAGAGAAAGAGAGAGTGTGTTGTGTTTTAGGTTTTGAGAAGGAGAGTGAGTGTTTTAGGTTTTGAGAAGGAGAGAGGTAAGGAAAATGACGAAAATTGAGGCAAAATTATTGACTTGCTAATTTTTAATTTGGCTATTCAATTTTCAACTATTCACATCTCTTTTATTAGTTGGCGCTTTAATTTTCAACTATTCACGTCTCTTTTGTTAACATGAGATGTGAAAAATATTTCCCCTTCATTTTTCTACATCTAATAAAATAAATGAGATGTGAAAAGTATTTTTTATTATTATTCACATCTAATTTCTAAATAAGAGACGTGAAAACTATCATATTTTGTTTTTACGTCTAATTTTTGGAAATTAGACGTGAAATAGGGACGTAAATTCTTTTTTTTTTCTAGTAGTGTGGGTTGAGATTTGAGTATGTGTGTCGGCTGATTCAATTGAAGAAGAGAAGAGAGAATTGGTTTATATAGTAAGCATAATATTAGGGTTTAGGTCCAATGATAAAATTACCAAGATACTCTCATGTTTGGTTACAAAGTTTCTTACTTATCATCTAATAAATTTTGTCATGAAACTCCTATACCCTCAAAATTGCACTATGATACTTAAGAAAATCTCATATAAACTTTTCCCTAATATAAACAATCTAGTAATTGTATTTGTTTTCATTTTTGAATGAGAAAATTTTATGGATATTCCTTTCCTTTGTTATTTTAATATTTTATGGCTTATACATGCGTTTAAAGCGCATGTAAAGACCAATGTCCATTTAATTATATGGATATTCATATGATTTGGTGCTTTTCAACTAAATTGTTTCAATACTTCATCTCAAAATGCTCAAATCTTGTGCTTGACAATGTTATAGTGAATTCCATTGAAGAACAAGCCTTTACATGCGCTTTAAGCGCATGTAGAGGCTCTACATGCGCTTAAAGCGCATGTAGAGGTAGAAACACCCTTTACATGCGCTTTAAGCGCATGTAGAGGTAGAAACACCCTCTACATGCGCTTTAAGCGCATGTAGAGGGTGTTTCTACCTCTACATGCGCTTAAAGCGCATGTAAAGGGTGTTTCCCAATTCCATAGCACCCAAAAGTGGTAATTGAGCCTTGAAACACTAAGTCCACAAGCAGGGACACCTTATGAGGTCTGAGGAGGACCTCTTATGTATGACTCCATGGTTTGCACTTCAGTAGTGCCTTTACATGCGCTTCAAGCGCATGTAAAGGGTGTTTCACCATTTCCATAACACCCAAAAGTGGTAATGGAGCCTTGAAACACTAAGTCCACAAGCAGGAACAACTTATGAGGTCTAAGGAGGACCTCTTATGCATGACTCCATGCTTTGCACTTCAGTAGTGCCTTTACATGCGCTTAAAGCGCATGTAAAGGGTGTTTCACCATTTCCATAGCTCCCAAAAGTGGTAATGGAGCCTTGAAACACTAAGTCCACAAGCAGGAACACCTTATGAGGTCTGAGGAGGATCTCTTATGCATGACTCCATGTTTTGCACTTCAGTAGTGCCTTTACATGCGCTTAAAGCGCATGTAAAGGGTGTTTGTGCCTTTACATGCGCTTAAAGCGCATGTAGAGATAAGGCCTCTACATGCGCTTTAAGCGCATGTATAGATTCTTACCTGTACATGCGCTTAAAGCGCATGTAAAGGACCCTCTATACATGCGTTTCTTCTAAGCGCATGTAAAGGGGCGCTGGTAGAGGGACAATTTGTAGTAGTGACTTCAATTCGATAAGCTTCATAGTGTGAGAAGCAAAGATGGCTCTTACTTGTTCTCTCCTTCTTCCACTGCTTTTGTTTTCAATCAAAGCAAGGACCCTCAGTGTCTCAATTACTTGAACAATATTGCCTCTAACTTCAATGGCGGAGGTATATCAACGAAGCTTACAAAGTCCAAAAAACTGTATGGTATTCATATAAATTGTTATATAATCATTCCGTCCTAAATGAAGGAAGAATTTTGTAGGGCAATTGACACTATAAAATTAATTTGCACTCAAATTAGTTTCATTTGTTATCAGATTAATTTTATTATATACAGTCTCTTTACAGCCAATAATTTTGTTATTACATACACAAAGTAGTTGTTTTTGTGCAATTTGTATTAAAATGTTTATGAATTGGAGCAAATGTAGTATATTAAGTTAATCCCTATAACATAAATCGTAATATTACCTCCTCAATATAAGAGCCACTAGTTGATTTTTCTAATATATATGCCTCATAAATTATTTGCATTAAGACTATTTCCTATTGCAACTTTATCGTTTTAACAATTGTGTAAATGTTGTTGCTATTATTATTGCCCCAACACTCAATTCATATTAATGAGACATCATTATTATTATTATTTCTTTTTTATGAAATTGTAGTCCCAGATTTCTATCCCATAGATTTATTTGAACAATTATGGATTGTTGATCGATTTGAGCGCTTGGGGATCGCAAGATATTTCCAACCACAGATTAAACAGATGCTGGAGTATGTTTACAGGTATGAATGTCACTTGCAATTTTTTCTTCAAAACATCCTCTCTTTTGCTATAGTAAAATGTCCGTTCTTTTCAGCACCAAATGAACTATCTTATTCAACTTAGTTCCGAAAAGGAAACTACTTAAGTGGTAAAGAGCAACAGAATATACACCAAAACTAACAATAATAACACATTTTCAGAAATTGGAACGATAGAGGCATTGGATGGACAAAAGATTCAAACTTTCCAGATCTTGATGATACGTCTATGGGATTTAGACTATTAAGATTAAACGGCTATAATGTTTCATCTAGTAAGTATGTAGAACACCATGTGCTTAATGATTACATCTACGCATATTTATTTATCCAATAAATATGTTATTATTAAACTATATAATGTTGGAAGAACTAATTGATGATAGTGGTCTTTTGTATATTGGATAGATGTTTTTAAAACATTTGAGAAAGACGGAGAGTTCTATTGCATGCCAAGGCAAACAGAGGAAGGGGCGACAGTTATGTTCAATTTTTATAGGGCTACTCAAGTTATATTCCCAGGAGAGACTATTCTTGAGGAAGGCAACAAAATTGCGACAAATTTCTTGTTTAAAAAACGAGCTGCCAATCATATTCTTGATAAATGGGTCATTACCAAAGATCTACTTGGCGAGGTATATCTACGCTTTGTTCCTTATAATTTACCATTATTAGTTATGAAGAATATTGTTTAGTTTACCAAAATCTTCAATCAATAACAGGTAAATTATGCATTAGATTTTCCATGGTATGCAAGCTTACCTCGAGTGGAGACTAGATTTTACTTGGGCCAATATGGTGGTAAAGACGATGTTTGGATTGCCAAAACCCTTTTCAGGTAACATTAATTTCAGATATTCCAACATGAATTTGTAAGGGTCTGCTTGGATGACAGGAAAAGTAGAGAGGAAAGAAAATTGGAGGCGAGAAAATGGGGAAAAATATTATCGCTACTCCCCCTTGAATTGGTGAGAGAAATTGAAGGAAAGAAAATGAGCATATATATGGTGACCAAATTACCCTTAACTCTAGCTAAAAGTAATTACATGCTCATATATATGGTGACCATTTTGAGAGGGACAAAGAGCGATATGGTGGAGTGAGGTGTAGGAGAGTGTGTTGAGTGTGATCCATTAGATCAAATGGACGATGGAGATGAGGGAATATGAGGGAATAGTAGATAAAGAAATAGGAGGGATTCCTCACCTAGGGGCGTGTGGGAACCCTCGAAAGTTGCTTTCCATGAAATTTAAAGAAAATAAATGACCATGCTTAGGTGACATTTGAAGAAAATAAAAAAGCATACTGATGTTCTTTCCATGGAATTTTAAAATGTGAAGGACGAATTAGTGATGATTGAAACTCAAACCCCTTATGGTCGAAAAAAAACTCAAACACCTTATTTGATAATGTTGTAATGATTTTTTATTGGGATTTTCCTTAATATGTTATGTTTTACTTCTTATTTAGGTTGAACAAAGTCAGCAATGATGATAATCTTGAACTTGGAAAGTTAGATTTTAACAAGTGCCAAGACTTGCATCGCAAAGAATGGAAAATGATTCAAGAGTAATGAAGAAATGCTTGAACTAATATATTTTACTTAGTATCATTTCTTCATAATTAATTTACATTGCATGATCCATTTCTGTAGGTGGCACTCACGATGTGGACTAGAAGAGTTAGGACTCAATGAAGAAAGGCTTCTTGTGGGTTATTTTCTGGCTGCCGCAAACATATTTGAGCCTGAGAGATATAAAGAACGACTTGCTTGGGTCAAAACTTTTGCTCTCCTTGAAACCATTACATCCAAATATCATGACCAAGAACAAAGGAAAGCCTTTGTCTATGAATTCAACAACACCACTTCGTTATATCAACGGTAAACATATAACTTAATATTCCTCATATAGACATATCATCAAATATTTCATTCATACATGTACTTATATCAAGAGGTGATGCTTTTTCACATTTTATGTAGGTGGCTGAATAAAAACAGGACTTGTTGTGAGAAGCTATTGGGGATTTTATTATAAACATTGAATTCCTTCTCTCTGAGCACACCTTTGGCTAGCTTTGATATTCTTCATGATGCAGTAATCTTTGATTGCGTTAATTTCACATTCATCGCTCAAGTTTGACTAGTCAACATTTTTCTTCACATGAAGTTAACAAAGCCATTTGAAGGACAAATAATGCATTTTATGATCTCCAGGAACTATAATGAAATTAGATATAAATATAATGAACTAAACATCTGTTATATTATTCATCAATGTTTTAATATAGAAGTACAAATATTGAGTAGTAGCTTCACCTTCGAATGCAGTGGGAAAAGTGGCTATTGGGATGGCTAGGTGAAGGAGACAAATGGGAAGGAGAAGCTGAGTTGTTGGTGAACATGATTCATATTAATGGTGGATACCAAGTTTCTCATGGCTTACAACTAAATCCTCAATATCAGAAACTTGTCCAAATCTCTAATCATGTCTGTCATCTATTACGTTCTCTCAAGAATACCAAGGTGGTTACTTAACTTATTGATTGACAAAGAGATAGTTATAACTTCTTATATATATATATATATATATATATATATATATATATATATATATATATATATATATATATATATATATATGGTGAAGGTGCAAAAATGATACTAAATTTAACCCAAAATTGCGTTTCTAATACTAAAATATCGCGAGATGCAAAAATAGTACCCAACTTTGGGTCCATGTGCAAAATAACATTTTTACTTGAGGGAAATTAAATTTAGATATGAAAAGACTCTTACGCCCCTCATTAAATAAAAATTTAATGAGGGAGGAATGGGGACTTAAGAGTCTTTTCATATCTAAATTTTATTTCTCTCAAGTGAAAATACTATATGTGCACCTAAACCACAAGTTGGGTACTCTTTTTGCACCTCGCGAAACTGTAGTATTAGTAACGCAACTTTAGGTAAAGTTTAATATCATTTTTACACTTTCGCCTTAAATATATGTAGGCACATTTCCCTTATATATCTGGTATGAAAATTGTTTCAGCAAAGAAATAGTTACGAAAGCTTCAAGGCTAACCCAACAATAGGGGTGAAAATGCAAGAGCTGGTTCAATTGGTTCTATCTCCTAATAGCGTGGATCTCAACATAAAGAAAACATTCCTCACTGTGATCAAAAGCTTCTACTATGCTGCTCACACGGATCCTGAAGCTCTCAAGTCTCACATTAAAATAGTCCTCTTTGAAAAAGTAGCACAGTAATGAGTAAACTTGAATATTTTCAAGAGAATATTGCATCATCTCCTCTATATACAGGTACTTAATATCTTTTGAAAATAAAACAATGTGTATATGAGATTTATCAAATATTTGAATGGGAAGAAAAGTTGAGAGATTAAAGAATACGATTGTTTGCTGTCAAGTATTGACCGCAAGTTGACATATCACTAGTATAAAATTTCATTCTCACGCAGATTTATTTTAGGGTAAAGGGTCAAATCTAGCACTGAACTATTGGCCAAAGTACACCCTACATAAAAATGAATTTGGGGTCTCAAAACTAGCACTGTTCAAGTACAATTTGGGTCATACGTAGCATTTCCGTCAATTTTAATTGGGTTGACCGTTAAATTTGACTTAATTAGACCACTTCACATGTCATGTCACCTTATTAAGCCACGTCAGCGTATCATCATCATCTCTTCGCCACGTCATCATCATCTTCCCAATCACTCCCACTGTCTTCCTCCTCCTTCAGGCTCCTACCCCGTCACCGGTGCCGCCTTCCGCGAGTCCAGGCTCGACGGCTTCTCCTCCTGGCTCCGCAACCACCTCACCTCCTCCACCAGCTGGTCCAACATCAGATATTGTCTCGCCGAGTCCGACGTATGCATCAAGCTCGCCCAACAGTACCTCACCCCCGCCCAGATCTGGGGAAAGAAGCGGAGGGAGACGACGGAGAAACGGCCGGAGATGGAGACGGAGATGAGGCCTCGCCCAGATCCGTGTGCTCCCTATACACTCATATCACTCCCATTTTCCCCATTTCCTCTTTCTCACTCACTTGCAAGATTCGTTAGTGTTGGTCATGGTGGTGGGTATGTATGTTAGTGATGGTTGTATGTGTGTACACATGGAGAGAGCTACGGAGGGGAAGTGAAATTGATTTTGTATGTGTGTACATGGTAGTGGGTATGTATGTTGTTAGTGATGGCTGTATGTTAGTGATGATTTTAGATCATGAGAAGTGAAATTGATGGTTGTATGTGTCTACACATGGAGAGAGCTATGGAGGGGGAAGTGAAATTGCCAGAAGTTGGGATTTGGTAAGGTTGAAAAAGATGAAAGTGGGAGAGGGAGGAGGTGATGGAGAAGATGATGACGTGGCGAAGAGATGATGATGATACACTGACTTAGCATAATAAGGTGACATGACATGTGAAGTGGTCTAATTGAGTCAAATTTAACGGTCAACCCAGTTAAAATTGATGGAAATGCTATGTATGGCCCAATTTGTACTTGAACAGTGCTAGTTTTGAGACGCCAAATTCATTTTTATGTGAGGTGTACTTTGACCAATAGTTCAGTGCTAGATTTGACCCTTTACCCTTTATTTTAAAATCATTACCAAACAAAAGGTTAGGTTCATTTGACTGAATTGAACACAATCACTGTTTTTCAAATATGAAATGATAGGCTGAAATCTATTTCTAAAAACTAGAAAATGATGAAAGCAAGTTTTTGTACTGTACAATCCTATATCTCTAAAAAATGGTACCAAAAAGAGGAATAATCCCATGGGAAAACTCTTATCTACGAACAAACTTTAACTAGCATGGACCCCGCGCGTTGCGCGGGACATTCTGTATTTACTTGTTTTACATCTCAGTTCATACACACCTTAGTTTGTCTTGTAAATTGAAAGAGATATCCACACACTTTCATACTCGTCAACTATATATCATTTTGATATGGTATTTCATTTACTTTTTTATTTGTTCATTTTGAATTATATTTCAATTTATTTGCGTGTTTATAATATGTTGTATTCACAATTCGTAAAAATTTATTTCAGGACTATTAAGCACAAATTCTTAACATTTAATTATTTTCTCGGAGCTTTTTAATTATATCAGTGTTAAACAATGAGCTATTCTGAAAATTAGACTTAATGGATAAGATTCACGGTTTTCTCTAAGACAGATTTTTTGTTTAATGGACCATTATCCGATGTAAGATTTCTTTAGCTAGCATATTCAAAATTCCTTTGACTTGCCATTGATAAATTCTTTAGCATAAGGAGCATTCTGACATAAGAATGCACGCAGAGGGAGTTCAGATTATTAAACATTTTTCATAAGATTGAAACTCACAAAACTTTGGATAATCCACATTATTCTTATAAAACAACGTTTGATAGAACAAAAAAAAGTAAAAGGGCAGAGGAGAAAATATCCCCTTAAGAGAAACTAAAGTGAAATGTAAAACAACCCCTGGAAGTGAAATGTTTTTAAAATTCTTATATTTATAAAGTCTATTTAATTATTTGGATTTGATGTCTTTGGTAGTTGATCTTTCTAAACTCCACCTCAACCTCCTTCATGCAATCGCTAACGAAAAAAAGTCAAATTTCTCCCGGGCACCTCCATCATTCATTCATTTGGAAGTTTATTTGAACTTAATTTTTTTAGTAGTTGATTTTTCTAAATAATTTCAGTTTAAATTGCATGAGATACTTTAATCTTAGCCAATAATCAAACTCAACCGTGTATGAAAAAAGAAAAGAAAAGTCAAACTTTATCCCTAACCTCCCCCATTCAAACCCTTTAAAAACAAATTTCCCTGCGCACCTCTTATCTTCATTACATTTCGGCTGATATGTTTTGCAGTAAGTTCAAATAAAGCAACACTGCTCCTTGAAAAAAATTAAACTGATGGAAAGGTAAAGTTTATTGCTGATTTTGAAGAATTGATCTTTTCTTAAAAAACAATGATCACTTTAATAAACCATACCAGTAAGCAAGCTTTAGTCCTAGCCACTCTATAATATGTTTTGAATTTTGTAGTCACTCAGTAAGTTTTGATTTCAAACTTTATATATCTTGGGTCTTTCATGAGTGTTTGACAAGTACGTATCTCAATATCTTGGGTCTTCTACTAGCTCTCTACAAAAAAGTCAGTATAATTAAAAAACTCATTTAGACATATTCTTGCATTAGGTTATATCATAACTGAATGCATTCTTATTAGCATAAAAGCTGCTGATTTTTGGATCAACCAACTTTGGGCATCTTAGCCTTCTAAGAAGTGGCTTCACCTGACAAAAAGTTGTTCAATGCATTATGGAAAAGCAATTGAAGTTGATGTAAAAGAACAATCAGATTTTACAAATGCAAAATTTTTCTTTTGTAATGTATAGTCAAATATTGTGAATGCACTAAACACTTCAATTATGCCTTGGTGCTTCAACTTCTTAAGAATGCATAAATGACGCAGACAATGAAATGATAAGTTGTGAAATAAGAATAAATTATACTCTGCACATAATGATGATAGCCTCACATGTTCAAGCATTCTTTATTGAAGAGATTACAGAGAAGCAATGTAACATCCTGGAAATTTAATACAAGATTTGAAGGTGTTTTAGGAAATAATAAAAGGAAATTTGAGTTTTAGGGAGAAATTTATGGAGATTTATTGTTATTAAATCTTAATTTTTGGAATTTAAGGAAATATAGTTAAAATAATTATTTGGAGTTAGAAACTTTCATGAATAAGTATTTGGGGTAGTAGATAATATTATGATGGAAAGAAGGAGATATAGTAATATATACAAACTTTTGGGCTAAAAATATAATTCAGAATGAATGATAGGGTACTTAGTGGTAATTTTCACACACATATATATATAAATACCAACTCCTTCCTTCTCTTTCTTCATTCGGACCCCTCCGTCCCCTCAAGACCCGCCCGCCGACCCTCCTCCTTCCCAAAAAACCTTTGATCCTTCTCCCATCCTTCACTCTCCTCCGTGTCCTCTCCTCCAGCGACGGCGAGCTCCGACGGCGGAGCAGTGCGTGGTTCCCCTTCCCAAATATCATCTTTGTTCTCTTCCTTCATCCCTCACACTTCTCTTTTCTTCTTGTTAGAATGTTAAGTTTTGATGGTGACTAAGGTATGATATGGTCTAGTACTTAAGAGAACATAATCAACACTTAGGAGGGATTAGATGACATGGTTAGAATCCTGAGTTAGATCACTTGAGAATGCAAGATCACTTCCGGATAGATTAGGACTTGCGCATGCGGATGAATGTTTTCATCCCCCAGCATCAGCAAGTAAATCACTGGGAAATAACTTAGTCCATGAGAATTAGTACACAACCTTAAGACTAAGCTATGTTTCAATCGGAAGTGAAATTGCTTCCTGTTAGATTTAGACTGGCGCAGGTTGATAAACTAGATATAACCCCGAGCGTCAGTAAAAATGCAACGTCAAGTGAAGTTGCTTCCTGTTAGACTTAGACTGGCGCAGAGCGATAGAATAGATATTACTCCAAGCGACAGTGAGTCTACTTCCCCAAGTGAAAGCGCTTCCTGTTAGAATTAGACTGGCGCAGAGCAATAGAATAGTTATTACCCCAAGCGTCAGTAAGTCTACTTCGCCGAGTGAAAGCACTTCCTATTAGATTTAGACTGGCGCAGGTTGATAGACTAGATATAACCCCGAGCGTCAGCGGAAATGCAACATCAAGTGAAGTTGCTTCCTGTTAGATCTTGACTGGCGCAGACTGATAGAATAGATTTCACCCTAAGCGTCAGTGAATTCACCACGTCAAGTAAAAGTGCTTCCGATAGCTCAGTGACTAGCGCTGAGTGGTGGAATGAAATAGACTAAGCGAGAGCAAGTCATGGTGAACTAAATCCCTCATCAAGTGGATTCACTTCCGGATGGAGAAGTGCTTCCGGATACATCCTAGACTAAGTAAACTCCCACTTCATGTGATTGTGTGTTGACTTAATATACATAGCATGAATGACACACTGAGTCACTTAGGAAGACTTAGAGTAAACTAACGAGACTTAAGCTGACTATTGGAATAGAGATCCCTTAGAGTCAGTAGACATTACACTAAGTCAGAACATAGTCTAAGTAAGACTACTTCCCATAGCAAACTTCCCACAACATGTGCAGTTTTACTATATCTGATTATATATATTGCTATGTTGGACTAACCAGTATGTGCAGAACTTAGTTACACTTGCGGATGCAAATGAGCTTCCGGATGGAAAGACTCTTGGCATTGGATTTCAGAGACTAACCCTTGCAGAGCAAGATTGCCACTTCCGGATGAACGATGATCATCCGTCAGCAAGAGTACAAGAGTGAACGTCACATACTCAGAAGACAGAATGCTTTTGACAGAGCAGAGGTGTCAGGACTACTTTTCAGAGATAAAGCAAGTCAACCCTGCTGAAGCATTTAAGAAGATGTTCCTTCCAACGGTAACAAGAGGATAACAGACATATTCAAACAACATTGTTACCTACCAAGCATGAGGAGTATGAGAACATAATCTGAAGATTCACTCAAGGTGTCAAAGCTCATACTGCCCACAAGAGTCAGAGTCCATAAGAGAGCTTCTGATAGCAAGAGAGGATCCAATAGCAAAGCACTCTTATCATTCATGGACAAGTGCTTGGAAGACAAAGTTCCTCTATGTGATAGCAAGCAAAATGTTAGAGTCCACGAGCTTCAGATAGCAAGAGAGCTTCCGATAGTGAGTCTCTTAACATCCTGGACTTATGCTTGAGGAACGAAGTCCTCTCTGACAGCAAGCAAGAGTCGGACCGTACAAAGTGTTTAGATGTCAGAACGACTTTTGTCAGAATAGTATTGTCAGAACAGTGTTGACAGAACAGCATGGTCAGAGCACCTTTTCAGATAAAGCAAAGTCAACCCTGCTGTGCATCAATGAGGACAACGTAAACAAGGCCCCAACGTCTATAATCAAACGGTCTTATTGCCTCTCCAACGGCTAGATATTCAGAGACTGGTATAAAAGGGATGTTCTTCATTTCTGAAGGGGGGGGGGCTTGAAAAAGAGAGAGAGAACAGAGCTTATTGTCCAAAAACACTATTCTACATTCCTCTCATCTTCTACTCTCGGACTTAGATATGTAATATTCTTAGAGAGTGAGTCTTTTGTGCTTAAGTGAGTAACATCATCTACTCTTAGAGAGAGTCATTCGAGCTTAAGTGTTTAGCACAATCAGTTCATAGAGTGAACATAATTGTAATCTTACATTTTGTAAGGGGGAGCATTTAGAAGTTTTCTAAATCTCCATAGGTTGCAAGTTAGCCCGTAAAACTTGCGTTTGTAAGGTTTGCAGGTGAACCCGGTGTAAAACCTGTGGGTTGTTAGGTGAACCCGTGCTCGTAAAACCTAAAGTGTAAAGGCTTCTCTTGTGCCCGGTTTAAACAAGAATAGTGGATTGGAAATCTCAGGTGTAGCCTGGGGACTGGATGTAGGTCTGGGTGACCGAACCAGGATAAATTTATGTGTGCATATATTTATACTTGATCATTCTATTTTGCATCACATAGCATACTGACTTGTGCATAGCATTATTTATTATCATCATCACCGAGCACAAGCAGTCTTTCGAAAAGAGTTTAAGTTTTTATTCCCTCACCCAATTCACCCCCCCCTCTTGGGTGACAGCCACGAATTTCATTTGGTATCAGAGCAGGTCACTTGTTTAAAGGATCAAACGATCTCAAGTGCAAAGACCTTGGCTGATTTGGGTTAAAATGTTTTCCAAAGGCTTTGATCATACCATTCCACCTGTGTTAGAAAATATTGATTTTTGTTGGTGGAAAGCAAGAATGGAAAGTTTTATAAAATCCACTAGTTTGAAAATGTGGGATATTTTTGAAAATGATTTTGATTTCAAACCAAGAGGAAACTGGACTGAAAGGGAGAAAAATTTGTTTTCCTTAAACATTAGAGCAATGCAAATTTTATACAAAGGCTTAACTGAAAATGATTTCCAGAAAATCAAACATTGCTCTAGTGCTAGAGATATTTGGAATACTCTTGATGTGATATATGCTTCTAACCTATCTCTTGAAAGCACAGCTGTCCAAAGCTCAACTCGTGCTCTTTGTGGATCATCTACTGATGAGCTTCTGGAAGCTGATATTGAGGAAGCAGACTTCAGTGAAGAGAGTATCCATCTCTGCCTAGAAGATTCAGAAAGTGAGGTATCTGGATCTGAAATTGAACTCTCTGATTTGCAAGATGCATACAATGAGTTATATACTGAATATTGTAAACTTGCAAAAGAACTTCTAGGCTTAAAAGAAAAAGATAGGAAACTTGAAAAACTAATTTCTTCTTCTACATCTAAAGTTTCCGAGGGTTCTTTTAAAGAACTAGTGGTTCCGATAGCTAGCCCACTATCGGTAGGGAAAACTTCAACATGCCTTGAAAAATGTTTTGATTGTAAACACGTGTTGAAGGAAAAAGAAAAGCTTTCAAAAGAAACTGAAATTTCAAAGGAACAAAAAGCTTTTCTAAAGAAAACTAATCATGATAATGATAGGAAGTCTCATTTTGATTATCATTCCATTATCTGTCATTATTGTGGTGGATTAGGACATATTTCTCACACATGCAGTCTTAGAAGAAATTCAAATGTGAGAAATAAGTTTGTATGGATTCCTAAAGGACAAGTAAGGTCCAGTGCTAACCATGTAGGACCCAAGTACAAATGGGTACCAAAACATCCTCCTAGTGCCTTACTTGTGCAGGAAAAATCAAGAGTTCCTCTTATCCCAAAGAAGAGAACTCGTGGTGATGCAACTGCTGAAACCCACTGGTACAATCATAAGAAGCTGTCGGCCACCACAAGGGACAATGGTTCTGTCTCAAGGATGAGCTATCACAAAGTTCCATTCAATTATCCTGAGAAGAACAAGAGAGAGTGGATTCCTCGATCATCATTGAAAAGGCTCTTGAATCCTACCTCTCAGAAGAAAGTGCTTCGAACCAAGGATAAGTATAGAAGATCTCCTTGGGTAAGCAAGGGATCACTTAGGAACGAAGCATTTGATAGTAAAATCTCCTATGCTAATGTTAGATGGACTTATTGAGATTTTACATTAAGCATCCTAAGATGTGAACATTATATTCATCATAAAAAAAAAAAAGGGCTGAAGAAATAAGTAATGTTCATAATCTACATGCTGTCCATGACTATCTTGATCAAAAACCTTGTATATCCTTGTGCATATAGTCATGAAAGAAAATAGTTTATGCATTCACCCTGAGTTTTGAAAGATCCTTCTGAAATGCAAACTTTCAAAAATAGATTCTGATCCTCTTCAAACTTGCATGACAACTATACCTCATGATAGCACTCAAAAGTTATTTCTGATTTTCCATTTCATGTGGTATCTCTTGCATCAACGTTTTCAATGCATAAGCAGCTATGATTTCGAGAACAATACATCCCTCTTAATTACATCTTTAAGTTCTCAATCTACTAATGATCTCAGTTCAAGTTTGTGGTTTAAGAATGTTGACACAGATTATTGAAGCTTGAACAATGAATATAACCAAGAGAGAATGGCAACGAAAATGTCTCTTATCAAGATGTGTGGAATGGCTATACCAAACCTGAGAAACTCTCGCCAATACACATGAGCATTTCTATCCCTTACATATTCTGTTGTGAAATTAAATGGATAGTCTCTCTCTTGTCTGACATGCATTAGAAATCTTAGGAAATGCCTTGAATTAAACTCTGCTAGATCTGTAAAACATGGCATAGTATCACAAGCATGCTATAATCTGTATTAATTTCAAGCTTGTTGATGTCCTAAGAACAATGAGATCACACTGAGCATATCTAGAAGAACTTGAGCTAAAATTTGGAAATTATTCTCGTAATCATATGCTGAAATTTGGTTGTTTTTGTAAAACGAAATTCAATCCTAATCAAATTATTTTGTGAGGATGAAGATTCTCTTTTTCAAAATCTCATTATGTTATTAATTCACATGTCTTCATGATCTAACATGAACATCCTTGAGGCATATGTATTGAACTATACTTGCTTATGAAACTCTGAAAATATGCCACCTGTTTAATATTCTCTGTACTATCACATTGATATTTATCCATGAGAGTATAAATAGAGTTCATGTCTTGATAGTGAAACTATGTGAATGTATAGATAATTTCAAAATTAGTTTTCACATAATCATTGCTCATATTTTCTTAAACCAATTAGCAAGCATGATTTCTTAAAATTATTAGCTTGTGCTGATTAACACAGATTGACTTGAATGTCCTGAGGATGGTCTTCAATGTTAAATCTTAAGTTCTTTCACTGACCATCAGAAAGCATTTGTTTCCTCAAGCATATGCAGGACCAATCATCAAGTTTGAGCAAGGTTGCTTTCACAACAATCAGCGCCTTCGATAGCAGGCCAACTATTGAACCATGGGAAGAGTAGAGTGACTGCCCAGTCATGTCTGCTTGTGGTTGTAGCTCAGCTTGCCGAAGCGAATCATCAAAGCACTTGCGCTAGGGGTTTCCACTCGAGATAGCACACCTCTTGAAGATGTCAGGAAGCATGCTTATCTGCGTATGATTCAGATTCCTGAGTCTAATAGAGTATGAGTACCCCTCATCTGTGGTAACATCTACACCTTACCATCTCTTACATATGATGCATACATGGCATTGGTAAGGGTGTCAACTTAGGATGTTTCTCTCAATCTGCATTGACTTCAAAATCATTCACTGTCTTAGAAAATCATCCTAGCTCACACATCTGTATCCTCTAAATGACATGCTGGAAAGTAATTGATAACATACCTCTCTTATATGCTTCCTTTCTTGATTTAATGATGATTAATCTTAATATAGAAGAGAAGTAAGTGGACATTACCTGTTAATGATCCCTTGAAAATAGAGAGTCACATGCTGTCATCGATAATAAACTCTTAAGATGCTGTGATGCAATTTGTTTGGAAATTATTTTTGGCACTTTTAAAAACACAAATTTCATTTGATTTGATTTCATTTCATATGGTATCACAAATTTCATTTGGCATTCAATCATTTCCTTTGATACCACAAGTTCAAACTCAGATCTCATTTGATTTCATTAGGTATCAGATTTCATCTCATTTGAATTTAAAATCACATATTTCATTTGATATCATAATCATCATTTTTAAACACATCAAAATTATTTTTGATATCATGTTAATCAATTCGAGAGGATCAAAATTACATTTGGAAAGAATTTTCACCTTCAAAAAGAAAACTGTTTTGTATGTTTTGATCTTAATTTAATTATGATTAGATTTGATGTATCAATATCTCCTTTGAAAAACATGTTTAACTATCCTACATAGTGTTTAGAGAGAATACAATCATTTAGGATCATGAGCCATTATTGCTGTTCCTTGTTAATTCTCGTACATTGTATTGAATAGTCTAGAACAAATCCTTATTAGCGATACATAGGGAGAAAAGTAATGTTAGGTAGAAAGCCCATTCCTAGGAGAACGATAAAAGTATCCCCATCCCTAAGGCTAGCTTGCACCTGTTGGATTTTGATGAAGCCAAAAGGGGGAGAGAGATGAGATGTCTAGAGATGAGATGAGATGTCTAGAGATGAGATATAAGATGTCTAGCTAGAGATGAGATATAAGATGTCTAGCGAGAGATGAGACATGAGATGTCTAGAGCTGAGAGATAGATAAGATGCCTAGATTTTTGGGGAGAGAACTGGGGAAAGGAATATAGCTCTAGGATGAGTGATCTAAGTTTAATTATGTTCTCTAGTCATCTATAGGGTTTGTCATCATCAAAAAGGGGGAGAATGTTAGAATCTTAAGTTTTGATGGTGACTAAGGTATGATATGGTCTAGTACTTAAGAGAACATAATCAACACTTAGGAGGGATTAGATGACATGGTTAGAATCCTGAGTTAGATCACTTGAGAATGCAAGATCACTTCCGGATAGATTAGGACTTGCGCATGCGGATGAATGTTTTCATCCCCCAGCATCAGCAAGTAAATCACTGGGAAATAACTTAGTCCATGAGAATTAGTACACAACCTTAAGACTAAGCTATGTTTCAATCGGAAGTGAAATTGCTTCCTGTTAGATTTAGACTGGCGCAGGTTGATAAACTAGATATAACCCCGAGCGTCAGTAAAAATGCAACGTCAAGTGAAGTTGCTTCCTGTTAGACTTAGACTGGCGCAGAGCGATAGAATAGATATTACTCCAAGCGACAGTGAGTCTACTTCCCCAAGTGAAAGCGCTTCCTGTTAGAATTAGACTGGCGCAGAGCAATAGAATAGTTATTACCCCAAGCGTCAGTAAGTCTACTTCGCCGAGTGAAAGCACTTCCTATTAGATTTAGACTGGCGCAGGTTGATAGACTAGATATAACCCCGAGCGTCAGCGGAAATGCAACATCAAGTGAAGTTGCTTCCTGTTAGATCTTGACTGGCGCAGACTGATAGAATAGATTTCACCCTAAGCGTCAGTGAATTCACCACGTCAAGTAAAAGTGCTTCCGATAGCTCAGTGACTAGCGCTGAGTGGTGGAATGAAATAGACTAAGCGAGAGCAAGTCATGGTGAACTAAATCCCTCATCAAGTGGATTCACTTCCGGATGGAGAAGTGCTTCCGGATACATCCTAGACTAAGTAAACTCCCACTTCATGTGATTGTGTGTTGACTTAATATACATAGCATGAATGACACACTGAGTCACTTAGGAAGACTTAGAGTAAACTAACGAGACTTAAGCTGACTATTGGAATAGAGATCCCTTAGAGTCAGTAGACATTACACTAAGTCAGAACATAGTCTAAGTAAGACTACTTCCCATAGCAAACTTCCCACAACATGTGCAGTTTTACTATATCTGATTATATATATTGCTATGTTGGACTAACCAGTATGTGCAGAACTTAGTTACACTTGCGGATGCAAATGAGCTTCCGGATGGAAAGACTCTTGGCATTGGATTTCAGAGACTAACCCTTGCAGAGCAAGATTGCCACTTCCGGATGAACGATGATCATCCGTCAGCAAGAGTACAAGAGTGAACGTCACATACTCAGAAGACAGAATGCTTTTGACAGAGCAGAGGTGTCAGGACTACTTTTCAGAGATAAAGCAAGTCAACCCTGCTGAAGCATTTAAGAAGATGTTCCTTCCAACGGTAACAAGAGGATAACAGACATATTCAAACAACATTGTTACCTACCAAGCATGAGGAGTATGAGAACATAATCTGAAGATTCACTCAAGGTGTCAAAGCTCATACTGCCCACAAGAGTCAGAGTCCATAAGAGAGCTTCTGATAGCAAGAGAGGATCCAATAGCAAAGCACTCTTATCATTCATGGACAAGTGCTTGGAAGACAAAGTTCCTCTATGTGATAGCAAGCAAAATGTTAGAGTCCACGAGCTTCAGATAGCAAGAGAGCTTCCGATAGTGAGTCTCTTAACATCCTGGACTTATGCTTGAGGAACGAAGTCCTCTCTGACAGCAAGCAAGAGTCGGACCGTACAAAGTGTTTAGATGTCAGAACGACTTTTGTCAGAATAGTATTGTCAGAACAGTGTTGACAGAACAGCATGGTCAGAGCACCTTTTCAGATAAAGCAAAGTCAACCCTGCTGTGCATCAATGAGGACAACGTAAACAAGGCCCCAACGTCTATAATCAAACGGTCTTATTGCCTCTCCAACGGCTAGATATTCAGAGACTGGTATAAAAGGGATGTTCTTCATTTCTGAAGGGGGGGGCTTGAAAAAGAGAGAGAGAACAGAGCTTATTGTCCAAAAACACTATTCTACATTCCTCTCATCTTCTACTCTCGGACTTAGATATGTAATATTCTTAGAGAGTGAGTCTTTTGTGCTTAAGTGAGTAACATCATCTACTCTTAGAGAGAGTCATTCGAGCTTAAGTGTTTAGCACAATCAGTTCATAGAGTGAACATAATTGTAATCTTACATTTTGTAAGGGGGAGCATTTAGAAGTTTTCTAAATCTCCATAGGTTGCAAGTTAGCCCGTAAAACTTGCGTTTGTAAGGTTTGCAGGTGAACCCGGTGTAAAACCTGTGGGTTGTTAGGTGAACCCGTGCTCGTAAAACCTAAAGTGTAAAGGCTTCTCTTGTGCCCGGTTTAAACAAGAATAGTGGATTGGAAATCTCAGGTGTAGCCTGGGGACTGGATGTAGGTCTGGGTGACCGAACCAGGATAAATTTATGTGTGCATATATTTATACTTGATCATTCTATTTTGCATCACATAGCATACTGACTTGTGCATAGCATTATTTATTATCATCATCACCGAGCACAAGCAGTCTTTCGAAAAGAGTTTAAGTTTTTATTCCCTCACCCAATTCACCCCCCCCCCTCTTGGGTGACAGCCACGAATTTCACTTCTTTCCCGGCAAGACCACAACGGCTGTGGCGGCGACGGTTCGCGGTGGACGGCGCGAGTGCAAGTATCCTCGAAATCGCGTGGCTCTTCTTTATTCGTCCTTTCTCCTCGCGGTCTTCACTCCTCATCTTCAGTTTCCTTTGTCTTCGTCGTGTTCTGCGTTTCCGGCGAAGCAGTGGCAAGTTTGTTGGAGTATGATGGTGAGAAAGAGGTAAAGTTTCGGCCTTTGTGGTGTTCGAGCTAAGTTCTTTGAAGTTTGATTTCTCATATATGTTTTTCTTTGATTTCTTCTTTGTTTCTCGGTTTCTGTGGCGTTTTCCGATAAGAAAAACCGACGAAGATAACCGCCGCTCAAATCTGCAACTCCCCACTCAAGCTTAGGTAAATTTCATTTTCCCATTTCATGCCCTTTTCCCTTTGATGTCGTGTGAGGCTGTGAGGGTCCAAATGTGTTTTAGGATTTTGGGTTTGGAAAACTAAGAGAGTGATTGATCTTTAGTTTGTGGTGTTTGATGTTGACGAACCGATTAAACTAGATTATATATTTTCTTTGCTTAAAGTTTCTGGTTTTTGCTTAATTTGTATATAATGGGTTTTGAAGTTGATTCCGTATGCCTCTGCTTTGTTCTTGTTTTGTGTGTTTGGTGTATGAGTATTGAGAAAGTTGAGACTCAAGCATGTTGATTCTCTCGCTTCTCAGTTTGTTTTGACCGAATTGATTATTGTGGTGGGGAGTGTTCATATTTGCAATTTAAGTCATTATCCAAGTATAAGATGAATTTATTGGAAGATTAATGAATTGGGTTACGGATTTGAAGCTTTAGGGCTTACTAAATTGGTTTTAGTGAAACTCATACATTGATTTGAAGTTTTGAGAAATTGGATAAAACCTTAAGTCTTGGAAATTTGTTGAAGTAATGGAATCCTCAATTGTGCCTCTTTGATTCTGCCATCTCCACGAGTTTCTCATGTTGTTTTCTACGTTGATTGAGATTTACATGTAAGTGTAGTGGTGTATAAATTGTGGTTTGAGGTTGTTAAGTTGGTAATGAAGTTTGAATGTTGATTCAAACTGATCTTGACGGATGAATGTGTTAAGTTATTAATTTTGTGTCTATATTCTATTTTGCACCATAGTATGACTGAATGGTGTTGTACCCTTTTTGATGGGATTTATGCTCTAATTGTTATAGTTTTTCTATAACTTGAACCTTGTTTTATCACTTAAATTGTAAATATGATTTGAGTGAGTTTAATCTAGAAATTTTAATTGTTTGGAGAGTGTGGCTGCTATATGTTTGCATGTATGTTCCTTGTTTCATAAATAACCAAATGGCAAAAGGAGTTAATGAGTGGAATTGATGTTCAGGAATTGAAATAAGAGTGCTTCAAATTGTAATTAATATGTTATTTGAATGGCTGATTAAATGAGAGTAATTTGAATTGTTAATTAAAGTGTGGTATGCAAGTAAGCATGAATGACTTTAACTATATAGGTGAGTTCCTAGATTTATTGTTTCTCTTCTACTTTATGGTTGGTGATCATTGCTATTGTTATTTGATTCCTAAAGTGGAATGACTTGGTGGGTGCAAAAAGGTTAAAGTATGTGTATAGAATGTTTTATTGTAAGGAAGTATACTTAGTTGTTGATGTGATTGCTACAACATGAGGTTCTTTCTTTCTCTATGTGTGACGGAATTCATGGGGGAAATGATTGGAGTAGCTTAAACTACTTGAATTCAGAAATGGAATGTGTAATTGTGATGGTGTGTTTATATTTGATTCATGTGATTCACGATTTAAATTGGTTAAAGTATTTGATTTAAGAAAAGGGAAAATGGGTAGTAATACGAACGAGAGAGAGACGTTAGCTAATTTATGACTTAAAATAATTATTAACTTACTATTATTACATGGTGTGATAATAGGAAAGGAGGTGATTTGCATAGTTTCCTCAAGGTATGGTAAAGTAAAAGAAAAAGGCAGTGGATTGCTAAAGGGCGACAGGTAATCACACTTAACCTTACTATAGCATTGAGGGTGATGTTAGTGTGGATTATTAAAATCCTTTCTCACCCTCTCTATATATATATTATCTTTAAAAAGGTATTTTTATACAAAACAGGCTATCGGGTGCCTTTCAAACACGATTATTTTCGTATAAAAGGAATTTGAAACATTATACATATTATCCTGGCTGGTGTTTGTTTCTGATATGATGTGAGAGGTTCAGATGGTATTATGTGAGAAATGTTGATAGTTAGGTTGAGGGAATAAGTTGAATAGTTGAGATTGAGATAGTGAAGGGAATAATAATAGTGCATGATATTGATGATGAAATTAATTGATGGATTTGGATATTGGGAGAGTTTGCATGACACTGATATATAGGTACCATCGCGAGATGATAACTGTCGATTGGCCAATCGACAGTTATTTGTACTGAGGATCCTTATCAGATTGAATGGATCGGGGATCATAGGTTGACTTATTGAGAGAAGTGACCTACGGTTGTTTGGCATTGAAGAGCCCAACCGCCCCTACGATTGTTTGGCATTGAAGAGTCCAACCGTTCCCGTTCTGTAATGGAAACAGAATTGGGGTTCCCTCTCTGGAGATTGCCAGAGAGGGAAATTGTCCCCTCATTATGGAGAGGGACACAGTGTCAAATCATATAGTGAAGAATAGATGCTTGAATGCCCCGTGGCGGCACAATGCATCTTTAGGTGAGTGTGAGGGTTGTTGTGGTAGTATCAGTTGATTGGAGTATGGAGATGTTGAATTGATTTGGTTTGAAGGTGATTGTTGGACTTGAGTGAGCATGGAAGAAATCTTTATATATATTACATTACTGGTTTTTATATCTGTGGTACCCTTTAGACGCCCTCACTACCGCACATCTCACTGTTATAGTGAGTTAAGCGGTGATTACTGGGACAAATTGTCTCATCCCACGATTACTGACATTTTTGGCAGGTATTCATGCACAGACGCAGATAACAGGAAAGGGAATTAGGTATTAGAAGCTATATAGATTATTTTGAATTGTATATTGCCAATTTGTATAGTCCTGCATCTGCTTCCGCATGTATATATATTTATTATTTGTTTAATATCAATTAGTTTTGTTTAATAACCATGTTAGGCAAATCTTTTCTAACATGGTTAGTTATTAATTATCCATGATAGTGTTCAGGTTGTATCAGGAAATTCTTTTCTATCATGGATAGTATTTAATCATTAGGAAATTCCTTTTCTAACTATGATAGGACATTGATATTATGGAAATCCTTTTTCTATCATAGTTAGTAAAGAGATTATTGGATTAAAAGAGATGTCACAGGTTAATTAGGGAATTAGTAACATAATGTTACAACTTGGTTATCAGTATTTGGTATACGATATCCTAGGACTGTGCTGCATTGCATATAGATTGGCAATATACATTGTTGGTATTCCCTTCCTTATGTGCATCAATATCTGCTTTTTGAGAGGAATATCACTCATCCCGTGGTGGGGAGAGAGTGATAAGCGCAATTTGAATAGGTATTGTGGAGAGATTGAGAAGAATATAGAAAGAATAATAAAATAAATGAAGACTCTGATAAGAATTTAGGAAGAATAACGAAATAAGGATGATTCTCTGGGGTCTCGAGTATAGTTATGTGCTAGCCATAACCATAGTCGAGGCATCATGAGATACCTTATTGGGTTAAGGGATCAATAAAATTTTAAAATAACAATTAATGAGGAATACAATGTGAAATAATTCTAAACCTTGATTCTTGCTTGTTTATTTATGTGTTAAACTGTTTGGTTTATTGATGATTTGACTTGTGCTGCTTGATTCTTTGCAATTGAAATAAAATTCTCTTGAAATTGTATGTTTTATACGCTTTATCATTAGTCTTAGTTGATTATATTGTGGAATCTGGTTTGTCCTCCCTTCTTTGGTTGGGGCTGTTTGTGTGAATTGTAAAGAATTATGAGGAAATTCGAATGCTTAAAAGTGAATCTTTGTTCTGGGTTGGTCGATCTATGCTAAATGAATTCATGCTTGGTTCACGAGTGGCTGCCATCTCCACTTGCTGAACAAATTGATTCTAGAGTTTGATGTGTCTTATGTTTACATTGTAACTGAGAATTTGATGTTATTGATTTCTAGAATGAGTGTTATGAATGTAACTGAGAGATTTCATATTATATTTCCTACGGGGTATTGGTTGGTGAAGTGTTTTGAGAATTTGAATCTTACAGTAAGCTTTGGGTTTGTATTTCTTTCATTTACACGTTGGATTTGTTGATACATAGTGGTTGGAAACTATTGATCATAAGTGTTGAATGGTATAAAAAAGAATAATAACAAAGTATAGTTTCTGGTTTGGAAAGTTGATGCAATGTGTTATATTAAATGAAAGATTATAGAAGTTTGTTGATGTTAGAATTATGTCCTTTGTAGTAGAGCATTATGATGAGAACGGTGAACTCTGTTGTTTATTTTTGTATGTTGGTGATGATGAAAGAGAAGAAAAGAGAGATTTAGTTTAAGGGAAATTTAATTGGTGAAGTTTTGAATATGAAGGAAATCGTGAGTGATATGTTGGTTGAATTGCTCCATGATGAAGAGGAATTAGTGATGTTGGTGTGTTGTTGGGAATTGTTATCAATATGTGAATTACTACCAATATGGATTGATGGTTTTGAAGTGACAACTATGAATTGATGATTGATTGAAGGGGGATTTCGAAATTTATGCTAATGATGGTGATCTTTATTTGCTAAATGAGGTTGGAAGATGAGTATGAAGTGATGAAATAGTGAATGATTGGGGTAAATTGGATTATGGTGGTTTTGGATAATTCTTATAGACTATTTTGGGCTATTGTGGGCGAATTTATTGTTCTATTATGATTATTAAGTTAGGTGATGATTAGTAGAGGATTACTAAAGTCATATGATGATATTGAAATGTTGGAATGTATGGGCTCGGTGTTTAGGAAAAGATTTGATTAGATATTAGAAGTGGTAAGTTAAAAAGAAGGGAAATTTATGTTACGTTGGATTAACATGGACTATGAACCAATTTGTTATTTCGATGTCTATGGATGTTAGTAAGATGTTATAGATTACGAAGTTGGAAGAATTTTGGAACAAAGTTGAACATTAGAGGTTTGGGTACTATGTTTGGAGATTCTAAGTCTAATAGGAACTTGTAATGGTTTGAGTTTATTAAATTGATCACATAGGAGATCTTTTGGATTTTTATAGTTGTGTAGGTTAGGGTTTTTGAGGACTTAGAAAAATTGCTATTCGATCCTGAGAAATTGGTGATTTCTAAGGATTTATTGGAGCTTTTGAACTTGAATTGTAGAATTTGGACGATTGTTGGAGTTCAAAAATGTTGGTTGAATTATTTGATTTGATTTAGAAAATTGGGGAAGAGTTAAAAGATTTAGGCGACTTGGGAGATGTGTAATACTAAAGCTAGACCCTTTAAACAAATGATGCCTATTAGTATTAATGTTGATTAGGAATGATTTGACATCCTATCATATCTGTTGATGTTAGTAACAGAGTATGGATTCATGGGAATTGAAAGAGATTGGAGTAAATGGACTTTGTTGATTTTGGGATGATATGTATGGTTCAATTAATATACAAGTTGATTTGTATAGGTATAAGAGGCAATGCACAAATAGTTGATAGATATAATAATTAAGGAGGATATTAGGAGGTCTGAGAAAAGTTGTAGATTGTGTGGTGAAATGTAGATGTGAGTCAAAATCAGGAAAATAAACCAAAGAGTTGGATTTGTGAATGATTATTGGATGAAGTGAAGGTTTGTAGTTGGACTATCTTTATTGGGTGAACTATATGTTGTAATGTATGTAGAATAGACTAGAGAAGTTGAGTGAGGGTGATTTTGAGATAAAGTGAGACTATTTAGAGATTTGGTTAATGGTCAATGTTAGCAAGTGAATTCTTAGATATAAATTGTTGAGGAGTTGATAAACGGTAGACTTGATGGTATTGTTAGAGTAAAATGTAGATTGTTAAATGATGAATATATGGTTTAAATTTGGATTGAGCTATATCAATAATAATACACACTTAGCTTACAAATGATTTTGGAATTACAAATAGAGCCATGGAATTATGGGATGACATGTAAAGCTATGAAAATATGGTGGTTTTGGTTTGAGGATTTAAGTAGGTTTATCATGGTGAAATAATGGTTTATGATATTGATAGATATTATGACTTGGTGATGTGTTAATATTAAGATTTTATGGATGATATTGGAATTGAAAGTAATGGATGCACAAGACCGGGGGGGGGGGTGAATTGTGCTATAAAAATAAATGCTCAAATAAAACCAACACAAGATTTATACTGGTTCGGTCTACCTGACCTACGTCCAGTTCTCAACCACCCAGGCCGAGTTCCACTATATCTCAGGTTTTAAATCGGGTTCACCTGAAACCTTACAACCGCAAGTTTTGGACGGGATCACTTGCAACCTTACAACTACAAGTTTTACACAAGGCTCACTTGTAACCTTTCTAACTAGCTCCCCCTCACACCGAGCAAGGGGTTAACCTTTACACTTAAAGGATTTTTCTAACTAAGTTCTCTCAAAGAACGAATGGTGTTACACACTTAAGTACAATCAATGCTCTTATAACAGAAAGAGACTTAACAACAAAGAGTATAGAATATGTAGATGAAAAAGATCACTCGATGTGTTAAATGCTCTTTACTTTTCTGGGCAGCTTTGAATGCTTGAAGATGTTCTTAGTTTCTCGCTCTAACTTCTCTCAAGAATATTCAAAGATAATTGTTAGCTTCATAAATGAGGTTGAGCTCCTTTATATACTCTTCAAACATTCTGACTCTTGGTAGGTGGGATAGCCGTTTGAATATGGCCGTTTTTCCCATGTTACCGTTTGCCCAATTAATGCTTCATCAATGCATAGCAGGGTTGACTTGCTTTATCTCTGAAAAGTAGCTCTGACAACTCTGCTCTGACAAAAGCATTCTGACACTGCATTTCTGAACACTCTGACATTCTGATTGCTTGCGGAAGCAGGTTCACATCCGGAAGTAATTCTACTTAGTGTGCTGCACTGAGTGTTAGTCTAACAGTATTAACATATAATTACATGCAGTGGGAGTGTTCTTAGTCTAAGAAGTCTTCCTTGCATTCGGAAGCACTTCTCCATCCGGAAGTAAATCCGCTGGATGAAGGATTTTGTTCACTATTGCTCACTCTCGCTCAGTGTTCATTCAATCTAACAGCCAGCGCTAGTCACTGAGCTATCGGAAGCACTTCTACTGGACGTTGCTCTTTTTCACTGACGCTTAGGGATATCTATTCCAACAGCCAGCTCCAGTCTAAGTTTAACAGGAAGCAAATTCACTTCCGGTTGAATCTTAACTTAGTCTTAGGATTTTGTATATCTAGTGCTCATGGACTAAGTTACTTCCTAAGTGAATTTCTTGCTGCCGCTGGGGGATGAGACATTCATCCGCGAGCGCTAGTCCTAATCTATCCGGAAGTAAGTCCACATCCGGTTGCACTTTTACTTAGGATTCTATGTTCACCTATTGCTTTCTAAGTTCTTTCATATTTTAGTCTTCATCAAAACTTAAGATTCTAACATTCTCCCCCTTTTTGATGATGACAAACTCAGTTTTATCAATTAAGTTCATATGAAAGAATTAGCATAAGAATAAAAGCAATGGATAAGAACAAATAACTTAGACAATATTATTAATGAACAGAGATTACACGTTAGAGAATACAAGCAAAACATATACAGGTTGTTAGAATCTTAAGTTTTGATGAAGACTAAAATATGAAAGAACTTAGAAAGCAATAGGTGAACATAGAATCCTAAGTAAAAGTGCAACCAGATGTGGACTTACTTCCGGATAGATTAGGACTAGCGCTCGCGGATGAAAGTCTCATCCCCCAGCGGCAGCAAGAAATTCACTTAGGAATTTACTTAGTCCATGAGCACTAGATATACAAAATCCTAAGACTAAGTTAAGATTCAACCGGAAGTGAATTTGCTTCCTGTTAGACTTAGACTGGCGCTGGCTGTTGGAATAGATATCCCTAAGCGTCAGTGAAAGTGAGCAACATCCAGTAGAAGTGCTTCCGATAGCTTAGTGACTAGCACTGGCTGTTGGATTGAATGAACACTGAGCGAGAGTGAGTAATAGTGAACAAAATCCTTCATCCAGCGGATTTACTTCCGGATGGAGAAGTGCTTCCTGATGCAAGGAAGACCTCTTAGACTAAGAACACTCCCACTGCATGTGACTATATGTTTATACTGTTAGACTAACACTCAGTGCAGCACACTCAGTAGAATTGCTTCCGGATGAGAATCTGCTTCCGCAAACAATCAGAATGTCAGAGTGATCAGAAATGCAGTGTCAGAATGCTTTTGTCAGAGCAGAGTTGTCAGAGCTACTTTTCAGAGATAAAGCAAGTCAACCCTGCTATGCATTGATGAAGCATTAATTGGGCAAACGGTAACATAGGAAAAACGGCCATATTCAAACGGCTATCCCACCTACCAAGAGTCAGAATGTTTGAAGAGTATATAAAGGAGCTCAACCTCATTTATGAGGCTAACAATTATCTTTGAATACTCTTGAGAGAAGTTAGAGCGAGAAACTAAGAATAACTTCAAGCATTCAAAGCTGCCCAGAAAAGTAAAGAGCATTTAACACATCGAGTGATCATTCTCATCTACATATTCTGTACTCTTTGTTGTTAAGTCTCTTTCTGTTATAAGAGCATTGATTGTACTTAAGTGTGTAACACTATCTGTTCTTTAAGAGAACTTAGTTAGAAAAATCCTTTAGTTGTAAAGGTTGAACCCTTGCTAGGTGTAAGGGGGAGCTAGTCAGAAAGGTTACAAGTGAGCCTTGTGCAAAACTTGTAGTTGTAAGGTTGCAAGTGATCCCGTCCAAAACTTGCGGTTGTAAGGTTTCAGGTGAACCCGATTTAAAACCTGAGATAGTGGAACTCGGCCTGGGTGGTTGAGAACTGGACGTAGGTCAGGAAGACCGAACCAGTATAAATCTTGTGTTGGTTTTATTTGAGCATTTATTTTTGTAGCACAATTCACCCCCCCTCTTGTGCATCCATTACCTTCATTTGGTATCAGAGCAGGTCTTTCTCACTCGATTCCAACGAATCCAGAAAGCAAAGATCTAGTAATGGATACAGATTACTCCCTGCCAGATGTCTCTATTCAACCCAACAAGCCTCCAGGCTTTGATGGGTATAACTATCCATTCTGGAAGTTTCGAATGGAGACCTATATCAAATCCAGCGACATCAGACTCTGGGACGTAATCGAACGTGGGGATCACACACCACTGGATGAGGATGGTTTTGCCAAGCAGCGATCTAGGTACACAAATGAGGACTATGCTCTAGTCCAACTAAACTACCGAGCCATGCACTACATCCAGTGTGCTCTCAGCCCTAAAGAGTTTCACAGGATCAGCCACCACAAAAATGCTAAAGATATGTGGGAGGCTCTTGAGGCTGCTCACTCTGGAACCAGGGGAGTGAAAGCAAGGCGAGTTGAGATGCTGGTGGAAGAATTTCACAAGTTCGCCATGCTTAGTCCTACTGACCCTATCAGGGAGCTGGAGCTCAGGTTCACTCACCTCATCAACAATTTGGCCTCGCTGGGTAAGGACATTCCTGAAAGAGAGCAAGTCAGCAAGATCCTAAAGATCTTGAAAGGTGACTGGATCACCAAAGTAACCATCTTGCAGGAAGTCCAAGGAGAATCAACGAGCTCCATCACTGCACTATTTGGCTCTCTGGCTGAATATGAACCTACCCTGCTGGCTCAGAGAGTTCCTCAAGCCTCATCCAAGGCCAAAAACCTTGCCCTTGTTGCTCCTAGCAAGGAGGTTGATGATGATGATGAGGATGATGAGGAGGAAATGGACGATGAGGAGATGCTATGATGGTGAGAAAATTCAGAAAGTTCTTCAGAAAGAAAGGAGGCTTTCAAAAGGGTGACTCCAGCCAGAGGAAAGGATACAAGAAGGAAAAGGCCCCTATATGCTTCGAATGTAAGAAACCTGGCCACTTCAAGGCTGAGTGTCCCAGCCTGCAGAAGTCAAAAGGCAAAGATAAAAGGAAGGCCTTTGTTTCCTCCATCTGGGTGAATAGCTCAGATGACGAAGCAAGTGATGAGGAAGAAGTTGCCAACCTCTGCTTGGTAGCCAGAGAAGATGATGAGGAAGCATCTTCAGAACTTGACCTCACCCACGAAGACAATGAGGTAACTTTCTCTGAACTGCAAGAGGCTTACAATGAGGTTCATGAAGAATTCTCTCGATTGTGTAAAGCCTATAAAGTGTTAAAAACTAAAAAGGAATCACTTGAGTCCAAGGTGGACTCACTAAGTGAAGAGCTAGCGGAAGCTAGAAAGCATCCGGTAGTGGATGGCCAGGGTTCTCCACAAACAGAACCCAATGCCCCAACACTTGAGAGCTGCCCCAATTGCAGCAAAATCTCAGCAGAGAAAGACAAGCTGCAAAATGCCCTGCAGAAGTTTACAAATGGCTCAGAAATGTTAAACATAATTTTAATGAATCAAAGGGCATATAGGGATAGAACTGGATTAGGATATACTCCTAGAGGGAAGAAGTGGGTGGAACCAAAAGTAAAGCCCTACTTAAAGTTCTTCTATAAAGCCACTAATCATAGCTCCTCACCCTTCAGCTTCTGTAACTATTGCAACAGGAAGGGACACTCAACGTCCACCTGTAATGCTAAGAAGCATGGAACAAGTAGTTCCTACAAATGGGTCCCTAAAGGAACCAAGGCAACAAAGGATCCTCCATCTGCTAAGGAAACTAAGAGAGGACAAGGATCCCGACCTTGGAATCATTCCAAAGGGAAAATCCAAGAGTCCAGAGCCAACTCTAAGCCAGAGGCTCTGAATAATCACAAGCCCAAGGTCAAGGATGACTCTAGACCAAGGGCATTGAAAACTAATGATCGAGGACCCAAGAAAGATTGGGTACCTAAGTTTACTTGATTTTTCCAGGTGTGTCTTAAAGCATCCAAGAACAAGAAATGGTATATTGACAGCGGATGCTCGAGACATATGACTGGAGACAGAGACAAGTTCAAATCTCTGGTGATCAAAGATGGAGCCACAGTAACCTTTGGAGGAAATCAAAGTGGAAAGATCACTGGAGTTGGAGAAGTCGGACCAATGAAAGACGTCTACCTAGTGGACGGTCTCTGTCACAACCTGCTAAGCGTCAGCCAGAGCACAGACAAAGGAAACTGGGTAATTTTTGATTCACATGAGTGCATAATAGTTGATAAGCAGGATCTAAATTTAGATAAGGCCAACTTAAAATGCAAACTTAAGGCAAATAGAAATGGAAACCTATATACTTTAGACTTATGCCAACAACTAGAAGAAAAATGTTTAATATCTAGTGATGAGAATAGTTGGCTTTGGCATAAGAGACTAGCTCATGTTAATTTTACTCAACTCGACATGCTAATTAAAAAGGAGCTAGCTATAGGTATTCCATCATTTAAAGTTAAGCATGATTTTATCTGTGAATCCTGCAAAAGAGGAAAGCAAACAAAGTCCTCATTCAAAACCAAGAAGAAAGTCTCCACCAGCAGGCCCTTGGAACTAATCCACATGGATTTGGTTGGGCCAGCAAGAGTGAAGAGCTTGGGTGGAAACCTATATGCTCTAGTGGTGGTGGATGACTATTCAAGGTTCACCTGGACTATGTTTCTTGCCTCTAAGCAAGATACTTTTGATGCTTTTGTTGTCCTGGCTAAGAAAGTGCAGAATGAGAGAGAGCTCAAAATCACAGCCATAAGGACAGACCATGGAGGAGAATTTGAGAACCATAGCTTCTCAGAGCTATGTGAACAAAATGGCATAGAACACAACTTCTCAGCTCCTAGGACCCCTCAACAGAACGGAGTTGACGAGAGAAAGAACAGGGTTCTGACAGAGATGGCTAGAAGCATGCTCAATGAAAAAGAGGTTTCTCAAGTGTTCTGGGCGGACGCTATGAGCTTTGCTTGCTATATCTCTAACAGAGCCTATGTTCGCAAAGGACTGGATAAGACTCCCTACGAGCTGTACAAAGGGAGGAAGCCCAACATCAGCCACCTCAGAATCTTTGGATCAAAATGCTATGTGCATAACAATGGAAAGGTGAATCTGGGTAAGTTTGATCCAAAAGCTGATGTAGGTATATTCATAGGATATTCCCTTAGGAGTAAAGCATATAGAATATACAACATGAGAACTAGAATTGTAGAAGAATCAATGCATGTTGTATTTGATGAAACTCCTACATGGGGACAATCCACAGAAGATGATGAAATACTTAATCTTCCAAAACCACCATCATCTTCTTTACTACCAAAAGAAACACCAGCAAGAAATCTCAAAGAAGAAGATGAACCCAGTGATGAACCTAGAATGCAGACCGTGCCTGATGAGGCACAGTTGCCAACAGCTAGGAGACATCACAGGGATCATCCTCTTGATCAAGTGCTTGGTGATGTTTCTTCTGGAGTCAGAACCAGAAGTCAAGTTCAAAATGAAGTTGAGTTTGGAGCATTTCTATCTCAAATAGAACCAACTTCAGTTGAACAAGCTCTTGAGGACTGCGACTGGATTATTGCCATGCAGGAAGAGCTAAATCAATTTGAGAGAAGTCAAGTCTGGGAACTAGTCCCTAGGCCATCTCATCAATCTATAGTAGGGACCAAATGGGTCTTCAAAAACAAACTGGATGAGACAGGTCAAATCACAAGAAACAAAGCCAGATTAGTAGCCAAAGGATATAACCAAGAAGAAGACATTGACTATGAAGAAACCTTTGCTCCAGTTGCTAGACTTGAAGCAATAAGGATTCTTCTAGCCTTTGCATCCATGAAGGGCTTTAGGCTATATCAAATGGATGTAAAGAGTGCATTTCTTAATGGCTATATTAAAGAAGAGGTGTATGTAGAACAACCTCCTGGCTTTGAGGATCATAAATATCCAAAACATGTGTATAGATTAAAGAAAGCTTTATATGGCCTGAAACAAGCTCCTAGAGCTTGGTATGAGACACTCAGCAGCTTTCTGCTGGGCAAAGGTTTCTCAAGGGGCAAACTTGATAATACACTGTTTATCCTTCACAAAGATAGAGATATGTTAATTGTCCAAATTTACGTTGATGATATTATCTTTGGGGCAACTAATGAAAAACTTTGTGAAGATTTTTCTAAGACTATGCAGGGTGAGTTTGAGATGTCTATGATGGGAGAACTCACATTCTTCCTAGGCCTGCAGATTAAACAGAAGAAGAATGGAATCTTCATATCCCAAACTAAGTACTGCAGAGAACTACTCAAAAAGTTTGGGATGGATGAGTGCAAGGAGTATGACACTCCCATGAGCACCTCTGCCGCACTCGATGCTGACGCAAAGGGTAAATCTGTCAGCCTGCCCATGTACAGGGGAATGATAGGTTCCCTCCTATACTTAACGGCAAGCAGGCCTGACATTCAATTTAGTGTAGGCATGTGTGCTAGGTTTCAAGCCAACCCCAAGGAGTCACACTTAACATGTGTTAAACGTATTTTGAGATACCTTGAGGGAACACAAGAACTTGGTCTTTGGTATCCCAGAGGTAACCAAGAGTTCTTGTGGGCTTACTCTGATTCTGACCATGCAGGTTATAAGACTGATAGAAAGAGCACCAGTGGACAATGCGCCTTCCTTGGTGGTTGTCTGGTAACTTGGGCTAGCAAAAAACAAACCTGCGTGTCCTTGTCATCCACTGAGGCAGAATATATTGCTGCAGCAAGTTGTTGTGCTCAAGTGCTGTGGCTGAAGAACCAGTTGAGAGATCTTGGTTTGGAGTTCCCTGAGGCACCCATCCTCTGTGACAACACAAGCACAATCAGCCTCGCCAAGAATCCAGTTCAGCTCACAAGGACAAAGCACATTGATGTCAGACATCACTTCATCAGAGACCATGTTCAAAAGAAGGATGTCAAAGTGCAATTTGTCCCCACTCAACAACAGCTTGCTGACATCTTCACCAAGCCTCTGGGGGTTGACCAGTTTACTTTCATAAGAGGTGATTTGGGAATGGTAAACCCAAATGAGGTGTAACCTTTCATTTATTATACTTGATTGTTTAAAACAATACTAACTTAGGCATCTGAGTGCCAATATGTGTTTTTGCAGGTCCTCAATGTTAAATCTTAAGATTTTGCAACCGGAAGCAAAACCACTTCCGGATGATCATTCGCTGACACTGAATGATGAAACCAAAAGAGCGCCAGCACCAGTCCAAGAGACACGTCACTTCAGAAACGTTTCAACTCCCTCTCTAAGAAGGTGTGCCTTATCTGACTAGATGAAGCGACACATGTCATAAGGTGCGCCGTTTCAATTAAATTTTTACGTTACCCAATGTGCAAACGTTTGGTTTTCATCTGAAAAAGCATGACCATTTTACCCTTAGTTACTTCGCCTATAAATAGGATGTCACTTTTTCACTTTCACTTTTTACTTTCACCACATTCTCTCTGCATAACATACTCCATCTTCATCTGAGTTCTTCGCATTCTTCATAAACTCTTTGCATTTCATCTCCTTTCACCACCAACCCACACAAAAATGGCCGGATCTCATGAAACAAACCCAGTTACAAAGAAACATTCTTCATCCAAGAAACACAAGTCAAAATCTGGGAAATCTCGCCATGAACATTCTGGTAAATCTGGGAAAAGCGATGAACACCGTGATGAACACCATAGGACATCTGGGCAAACCCAGGGACTGGATGAACCCACCCAGAATCAGCCTGGAACAACTGGTCGAGTGGCAGAACAGTCAGTGGTTTCTGGGCATGAGCAAGAGAGGGAAGCCCAGAGAAAAGGGAAGAAGAAGGTTCAGTTCGCTGAAGAACCTTCTTCCAAGAGGCAGAGGGTTGAAGAAGATGATCCCACAGTGTACAGGGATGGGGGATTGGAGCCAGTTGCCGCCAAGTTTGAGACAGTTCAACCCTACTTCAACCATGGCCTATTCATTGACTTAGCCATGATTGATGAACTAGGGTTTCCCCACCTGCGCCCTTTCCTGGAGAAGTATATGGGCTGGCTAGGAATCAACCAGGACTACAATGTCAACGTCCTGCGAGTCTTCTATCAAACTCTCTCTGGCAAAGTGAAGTACAAGAAGGTTGATGGGAAAGAGCAGATACACAGACTCTCCTTCACTGCCACTGTAAGGGGGAGAACCATCAGGTTCAACTGGAGGACACTGAATGAGATCATGGGGATCACAGAGGAGAACATGAATGAGTGGATATATCCTGAGGCGCTAAAGTTCGACAAGGAGGATCTCGAGAAGTTGTATGGCACCACAGGGAAAAAGGTGTCCAAGATGTCTGACTCAAACAGACTCTTGTATTATGTCTACTCCCGAATTATGACACACAAGGGGGGCAACTTCAACGAGTTCACCCTGATCGACAATCCGTGGTTCCCAAGAATTCTCTCCCACCAGCCAATCAACCCCGGCCAGTTGATATGTCTTGAGCTTCAGCGCTGGATAGTTAATGACAAGTCTGGCTATCTTCCCTATCCCACCATCATTGCCTTCCTCCTTGAGAAGCATCTGATCAAGGCCACATCTGCTGTGGAGGAAGAGAATGTCAAGTGCAGACCTGTGGGAGCAACCAACATCGGGAAAATGGGCATTAAGTATATAAGAGCCCCTAAGCCCACTCGCTCAGGATCACTAGCGGGTAGTGCTTCTGGGACTTCAGCCCCCTCAACATCTGGTGCAGGGGATCAGGAAGTGGACTCCCATGCTGGGCCAAGCCGTGCTGCAAGAGTGCCAGCTTCTGTCAAGGCCTTTGCCGAGGAAGTTAAGGAGGAACTCCTCTTTAGACTGCCTGAATCCTTGGTAGGCCTTCTCCGTGCTGAGTGTGACATTGGCTTCCAGCAGCAAGGGGAGCGAATTCAGAGGCTCGAAGACAGGGTAGGCCAGCTTGAAAACCACATTGCCAGGGTGGACGCAAAACTTGACCTCATTCTCCAGCACCTACATATTCCCCAACCATCACAAGGTAACCTACCACCACCTCCTCCTCCTCCCCAAAATCCTCCTCCTCCTCCCTCAGGCAATCCTCAACTTCCCCCTCCTCCTCCACCTAACACTCAACCACCACAGTCACCTCCACAAAATGACCATCAATCCCCTCCATCACCAAACAATGCTCACCAATCCCAACATTCACCCAACCATGAACACCAAACCCAAGACACACACCAACAATCTCCTAGCCAATCACCCCTTCACTCCAACAACTCCCCATCTCCACAAAACTCCCCATCTAAACCTCCCTCATCCACTCGCACACCATCCAACCCCTTAGCCGAACACCTTGGATTTCAAACTGCCATTCACCCCCTCAGCCATATCTATCTACGAGATTACCCACGCCTTCAGCAAATCCCTGAGGATCCTCACGTACCCTTTACCCCATTTACCCCACACTCTTCCACTACCTTCACTGAATATTCCTCCACCTACCCATTCGAAGGTCTATTCGTAGATCCTACCTGGTTCCCCAACCAACCCACATCCCCAGATCATACCCTACCTGCCTCTTCCCCAGAATCCTCACCCCAAACTCCACTTAGCCCTGAACCTCCACCCTCCTCTTCCGCTACTCCATCCCTGGCACTCGCCCTTGTTGATGATGACAAAAGGGGGAGAAATGTGATGACCACTCTTCGCCTATCCATGAACACAAGGGATGTGCTCAGCCAACCATCCCTCTGGCTTGATGAAGACATCATGGCTGCCCTTCGCCGTGCCATGGAATCACAAAGGCTGAGTGGTGCTGAAAGCCTAATAAGAGGAGAAGCCATAAGATTCATGGAGCAGCAGAGGACGGCTGAGCAAGGACCACAATTGGAGATGGTTGTCTTTGAGCCAAATGAACAACCTTCACAGCCTGAGTCATCTTCATCAGAACCTCCTCCAACTAAGATAAGTAGAAAAGTTATTGAGGAGATAATGATGAAGTGGGGACTGAAGAAGATCAATCACCCTCCTATTGTGATAGCCAAGCCTATCCCTTCATCCACTGGGCAAGAGTCTGAGATCCCCTCGTCTGAGCAATCATCTGCCCCTCCTCCCTCATCTGAGCCAGCAGTCACCTTCAGTGAATCTAGAAAGAAGGCCGTAGCCAAGAAGCGGACCAGGAAAATTATTGCCACCACTGAAACTGCTGAGAGTGAGGAAGAGACTCCATCTGACCAACCTGAGCAAGAGACCTCATCTGCTCAAGTTGAACCTGAAACCCCAGTAGTTCAAGCAGTTCCTATTCTAAAGGAGGTCAAGTTGGAAATTGAAGACATGACTCCTGAGGAATTTGAAAGATACGGGTATACGGACAAACTCTCCTTTGGTCAGATGGCCTGCCTCGATGCTGACAGAGCAAGAGCCATGCCCACTCCTTCGATTAGCAAGAGCAAAGGGAAGAGTAAAGGGAAAGGGAAAAGGAAAGCCTAGGAAGTTGAGGAGGATCCCAACTTCCCTGTATGGAACGTAAAAATTCGGGCTGTTCACTACCCCAATGGAGAGGTCGCCTACTTCGATGATGCTACAGGGTTCCCTGGGTATGAAGAAGTAGAGAACTTGAAGAGGGCATTCGAGGAGTCTATTGAATCAGAAAGACTCAGACGAGAGAGGGATGAAGAAGAGCTTCAGCGAATAATTGCCCAGATAGACCAGAATGTGCATAAGGCTGAGATCGCCAAACTTCAGAAAGATAGTGAGGAGAGACAGAAGGAGAGGGAAAAGAAAAAGAGACACAAACACTGAACTCCCATTCCACATTTTTTTTACTTAGAAAATTTTCTTTTCATGCATATTTTACTCTTGCTTAGTATAGATTACCTGTATATGTTTTGCTTGTATACTCTAACATGTAATCTCTTTCATATCAATAATATTTGTCCAAGTTACTTGTTCTTATCTATTGCCTTTATTTTTATGCTAATTCTTTCATATGAACTTAATCGATAAAACTGAGTTTGTCATCATCAAAAAGGGGGAGAATGTTAGAATCTTAAGTTTTGATGAAGACTAAAATATGAAAGAACTTAGAAAGCAATAGGTGAACATAGAATCCTAAGTAAAAGTGCAACCGGATGTGGACTTACTTTCGGATAGATTAGGACTAGCGCTCGCGGATGAAAGTCTCATCCCCCAGCGGCAGCAAGAAATTCACTTAGGAATTTACTTAGTCCATGAGCACTAGATATACAAAATCCTAAGACTAAGTTAAGATTCAACCGGAAGTGAATTTGCTTCCTGTTAGACTTAGACTGGCGCTGGTTGTTGGAATAGATATCCCTAAGCGTCAGTGAAAGTGAGCAACATCCAGTAGAAGTGCTTCCGATAGCTTAGTGACTAGCACTGGCTGTTGGATTGAATGAACACTGAGCGAGAGTGAGTAATAGTGAACAAAATCCTTCATCCAGCGGATTTACTTCCGGATGGAGAAGTGCTTCCTGATGCAAGGAAGACCTCTTAGACTAAGAACACTCCCACTGCATGTGACTATATGTTTATACTGTTAGACTAACACTCGTGCAGCACACTCAGTAGAATTGCTTCCGGATGAGAATCTACTTCCACAAACAATCAAAATGTCAGAGTGATCAGAAATGCAGTGTCAGAATGCTTTTGTCAGAGCAGAGTTGTCAGAGCTACTTTTCAGAGATAAAGCAAGTCAACCCTGCTATGCATTGATGAAGCATTAATTGGGCAAACGGTAACATAGGAAAAACGGCCATATTCAAACGGCTATCCCACCTACCAAGAGTCAGAATGTTTGAAGAGTATATAAAGGAGCTCAACCTCATTTATGAGGCTAACAATTATCTTTGAATACTCTTGAGAGAAGTTAGAGCGAGAAACTAAGAACATCTTCAAGCATTCAAAGCTGCCCAGAAAAGTAAAGAGCATTTAACACATCGAGTGATCATTCTCATCTACATATTCTGTACTCTTTGTTGTTAAGTTTCTTTCTGTTATAAGAGCATTGATTGTACTTAAGTGTGTAACACTATCTGTTCTTTAAGAGAACTTAGTTAGAAAAATCCTTTAGTTGTAAAGGTTGAACCCTTGCTAGGTGTAAGGGGGAGCTAGTCAGAAAGGTTACAAGTGAGCCTTGTGTAAAACTTGTAGTTGTAAGGTTGCAAGTGATCCCGTCCAAAACTTGCGGTTGTAAGGTTTCAGGTGAACCCGATTTAAAACCTGAGATAGTGGAACTCGGCCTGGGTGGTTGAGAACTGGACGTAGGTCAGGAAGACCGAACCAGTATAAATCTTGTGTTGGTTTTATTTGAGCATTTATTTTTGTAGCACAATTCACCCCCCCTCTTGTGCATCCATTACCTTCACAGGTAATCTACACTTAGCAGGAATAAAATATGTATGAAAACAAAGAAAATTTTTCTAAGTTAAAGATGGGTTGGAATAGGGGGTTCATAGTTTGTTTTTCTTTTTCCTCTCCCTCTCCTTCTGTCTTTCCTCACTCTCTTTCTGAAGCTTGGCGATCTCAGCCTCATGCACATTCTGGTCTATCTGGGCAATTATCCGCTGAAGCTCTTCTTCATCCCTCTCTCGTCTGAGTCTTTCTGATTCAATAGACTCCTCGAATGCCCTCTTCATGTTCTCTACTTCTTCATACCCAGGGAACCCTGTAGCATCATCGAAGTAGGCGACCTCTCCATTGGGGTAGTGAACAACCCGAATCTTTACGTTCCATACAGGGAAGTTGGGATCCTCCTCAACTTCCTGGGCATTCCTTTTCCCTTTCCCCTTACTCTTCCCTTTGCTCTTGCTAATCGGAGGAGTGGACATGGCACTTGCTCTGTCAGCATCGAGGCAGGCCATCTGACCGAAGGAGAGTTTATCCGTGAACCCATACTTTTCATATTCCTCAGGAGTCATGTCCTCAATTTCCAACTTGACCTCCTTTAGAATAGGAACTGCTTGAACCACTGGAATTTCTTGCTCAACCTGGGTAGACGAAGTTCCTTGCTCAGGTAGGTCAGATGGAGTCTCTTCATCACTCTCAGCAGTTTCAGTGGTGGCAATAATTTTCCTGGTACGCTTCTTGGCAACGGCCTTCTTTCTAGACTCACTGAAGGTGACTGCTGGCTCAGATGAGGGAGGAGGGGCAGATGATTGCTCAGACGAGGGGATCTCAGACTCTTGCCCAGGGGATGCAGGAATAGGCTTGGCTATCACAATAGGAGGGTGATTGATCTTCTTCAGTCCCCACTTCATCATTATCTCCTCAACAATTTTTCTACTTATCTTAGTTGGAGGAGGTTCTGATGAAGATGACTCAGGCTGTGAAGGTTGTTCATTTGGCTCAAAGACAACCATCTCCAATTGTGGTTCTTGCTTAGCCGACCTCTGCTGCATGAACCAGATTGCTTCACCTCTTATAAGTCTCTCAGCACCACACAGCCTTTGGGATTCCATGGCATGGCAAAGGGCAGCCATGATGTCTTCATCAAGCCAGAGGGATGGCTGGCTGAGCACATCCCTTGTGTTCATGGATAGGCGAAGAGCGGTCATCACATTTCTCCCCCTTTTGTCATCATCAACAAGGGCGAGTGCTAGGGATGGAGTAGATGAAGAGGAGGGTGGAGGTTCAGGGCTAAGTGGAGTTTGGGGTGAGGATTCTGGGGAAGAGGCAGGTAAGGTATGTTCTGGGGATGTGGGTTGGTTGGGGAACCAGGAAGGATCTACGAATAGACCTTCGAATGGGTAGGTGGAGGAATATTCAGTGAAGGTAGTGGAAAAGTGTGGGGTAAATGGGGTAAAGGGTACGTGAGGATCCTCAGGGATTTGCTGAAGGCGTGGGTAATCGCGCAGATAGATGTGACTGAGGGGGTGAACGGCAGTTTTGAACCCAAGGTGCTCGGCCAATGGGTTGGATCTTGGTCCAGAGTGGGGGTTGGTAGGGTTAGGATGGGATGGTCCGTCAGAGAGGTTGAGTGGTGAAGGAGTATGGTTGTTGGGCGGTGTGTGAGTAGGGGTGTTGGGTGGTGTGTGAGTAGGGGAGTTATGTGGAGATGGGGAGTTGTTGGAGTGAAGGGGTGATTGGCTAGGAGATTGTTGGGGTGTGTCTTGGGTTTGGTGTTCATGGTTGGGTGAAGGTTGGGATAGGTGGTCATTGTTTGGTGATGGAGGGGATTGATGGTCATTTTGTGGAGGTGGCTGTGGTGGTTGAGTGTTAGGTGGAGGAGGAGGGGGAAGTTGAGGGTGACCTGAGGGAGGAGGAGGAGGAGGATTTTGGGGAGGAGGAGGTGGTGGTAGGTTACCTTGTGATGGTTGGGGAATTTGTAGGTGCTGGAGAATGAGGTCAAGCTTTGCATCCACCCTGGCAATGTGGTTTTCAATCTGGCCTACCCTGTCTTCGAGCCTCTGAATTCGCTCCCCTTGCTGCTGGAAGCCAATGTCACACTTAGCACGGAGAGGGCCTACCAAGGATTCAGGCAGTCTAAAGAGAAGTTCTTCCTTAACTTCCTCGGCAAAGGCTTTGACAGAAGCTGGCACTCTTGCAGCACGGCTTGGCCCAGCATGGGAGTCCACTTCCTGATCCCCTGCACCAGATGTCGAGGGGGCTGAAGTTCCAGAGGCACTGCCCGCTTGTGAGCTTGAGCGAGTGGGCTTAGAGGCCTTCAAGTACTTGATCCCCATCTTCCCAATATTGGTTGCTCCCACAGGTTTACACTTGACATTTTCTTCCTCCACAGCAGATGTGGCCTTGATCAGATGCTTCTCAAGGAGGAAGGCAATGATGGTGGGATAGGGAAGATAGCCAGACTTGTCATTAGTTATCCAGCGCTGAAGCTCAAGACATATCAACTGGCCAGGGTTGATTGGCTGGTGGGAGAGGATTCTGGGGAACCATGGGTTGTCTATATTGGCGAACTCGTTGAAGTTACCCCCTTTGTGAGTCATCATTCGGGAGTAAACATAGTACAGCAATCGGTCGGAGTCAGACATTTTGGACACCTTTTTCCCATCGGTGCCATACAGCTTCACGAGTTCCTCTTTGCTGTACCTGAGCGCCTCAGGATACATCCACTCATTCATGCGCTCGTCTGTGATCCCCATCATCTCATTCAATGTCCTCCAGGTGAACCTGAAGGTTCTCCCCCTTACTGTGGCAGTGAATGAGAGTCTGTGTATTTGCTCCTTCCCATCAACCTTCTTGTACTTCACTTTGCCAGAGAGAGATTGATAGAAGACTCGCAGGACGTTGACATTGTAGTCCTGGTTGATTCCTAGCCAGCCCATATACTTCTCCAGGAAAGGGCGCAGGTGGGGAAACCCTAGTCCATCAATCATGGCTAAGTCAATGAATAGGCCATTGTTGAAGTAGGGTTGAACTGTTTCAAATTTGGAGGCAACAGGTTCCAAAGCCCCATCCCTGTAAACTGAAGGGTCATCCTCTTCAACCCTTTGCCTTTTGGAAGAAGGCTCTTCAGCGAATTGAACCTTCTTCTTCTTTCCTTTTCTCTGGGCTTCCCTAGCTTGCTCAGACTCAGAAGCCACTTGCTGTTCTGTTACTCTTCCAGAAGTTCCAGGCTGATCCTGGACATGTTCATCTTGCCCCTGGGTTTGCCCAGAAACCTTATGGTGTTCATCGCGGTGTTCATCATTTTTCCCAGATTTCCCAGAATGTTCATGGCGAGATTTCCCAGATTTTGACTTGTGTTTCTTGGATGAGGAATGTTTCTTTGTAACTGGGTTTGTTTCATGAGATCCGGCCATTTTTGTGTGGGTTGGTGGTGAAAAGAGATGAAATGCAAGATGTGTATGAGGAATGCGAAGAACTCAGATGAAGATGAAATATGTTATGCAGAGAGAATGTGGTGAAAGTAAAAAGTGAAAGTGAAAAAAAAATGACACCCTATTTATAGGCGAAGTAACTAAGGGTAAAATGGTCATGCTTTTTCAGATGAAAACCAAACGTTTGCACATTGGGTAACGTAAAAATTTAATTGAAACGGCGCACCTTATGACATGTGTCGCTTCATCTAGTCAGATAGGGCACACCTTCTTATAGAGGGAGTTGAAACTTTTCTGAAGTGACGTGTCTCTTGGACTGGTGCTGGCGCTCTCTTGATTTCATCATCCAGTGTCAGCGAATGATCATCCGGAAGTGGTTTTGCTTCCGGTTGCAAAATCTTAAGATTTAACATTGAGGACCTGCAAAAACACGTATTGGCACTCCGATGCCTAAGTTAGTATTGTTGTAGGTTTTAAACAATCAAGTATAATAAATGAAAGGTTACACCTCATTTGGGTTTACCAGTCCCAAATCACCTCTTATGAAAGTAAATTGGTCAACCCCCAGAGGCTTGGTGAAGATGTCAGCAAGCTGTTGTTGAGTGGGGACAAATTGCACTTTGACATCCTTCTTTTGAACATGGTCTCTGATGAAGTGATGTCTGACATCAATGTGCTTTGTCCTTGTGTGCTGAACTGGATTCTTGGCGAGGCTGATCGTGCTTGTGTTGTCACAGAGGATGGGTGCCTCAGGGAACTCCAAGCCAAGGTCTCTTAGTTGGTTCTTTAGCCACAGCACTTGAGCACAACAGCTTGCAGCCGCAATATATTCTGCCTCAGTGGATGACAAAGACACGCAGGTTTGCTTTTTGCTAGCCCAAGTCACCAGACAACCACCAAGGAAGGCGCATTGTCCACTGGTGCTCTTTCTATCAGTCTTATAACCTGCATGGTCAGAATCAGAGTAAGCCCACAAGAACTCTTGGTTACCTCTGGGATACCAAAGACCAAGCTCTTGTGTTCCCTCAAGGTATCTCAGAATACGTTTAACACATGTTAAGTGTGACTCCTTGGGGTTGGCTTGGAACCTAGCACACATGCCTACACTAAATTGAATATCAGGCCTGCTTGCCGTTAAGTATAGGAGGGAACCTATCATTCCCCTGTACATGGGCAGGCTGACAGATTTACCCTTTGCGTCAGCATCGAGTGCGGCAGAGGTGCTCATGGGAGTGTCATACTCCTTGCACTCATCCATCCCAAACTTTTTGAGTAGTTCTCTGCAGTACTTAGCTTGGGATATGAAGATTCCATTCTTCTTCTGTTTAATCTGCAGGCCTAGGAAGAATGTGAGTTCTCCCATCATAGACATTTCAAACTCACCCTGCATAGTCTTAGAAAAATCTTCACAAAGTTTTTCATTAGTTGCCCCAAAGATAATATCATCAACGTAGATTTGGACAATTAACATATCTCTATATTTGTGAAGGATAAACAGTGTATTATCAAGTTTACCCCTTGAGAAACCCTTGCCCAGCAGAAAGCTGCTGAGTCTCTCATACCAAGCTCTAGGAGCTTGTTTCAGGCCATATAAAGCTTTCTTTAATCTATACACATGTTTGGGATAATTGTGATCCTCAAAGCCAGGAGGTTGTTCTACATACACCTCTTCTTTAATATAGCCATTAAGAAATGCACTCTTTACATCCATTTGATATAGCCTAAAGCCCTTCATGGATGCAAAGGCTAGAAGAATCCTTATTGCTTCAAGTCTAGCGACTGGAGCAAAGGTTTCTTCATAGTCAATGCCTTCTTCTTGGTTATATCCTTTGGCTACTAATCTGGCTTTGTTTCTTGTAATTTGACCTGTCTCATCCAGTTTGTTTTTGAAGACCCACTTGGTCCCTACTATAGATTGATGAGATGGCCTAGGGACTAGTTCCCAGACTTGACTTCTCTCAAATTGATTTAGCTCTTCCTGCATGGCGATAATCCAGTCGCAGTCCTCAAGAGCTTGTTCAACTGAAGTTGGTTCTATTTGAGATAGAAATGCACCAAACTCAACTTCATTTTGAACTTGTTTTCTGGTTCTGACACCAGAAGAAACATCACCAAGCACTTGATCAAGAGGATGATCTCTGTGATGTCTCCTAGCTGTTGGCAACTCTGCCTCATCAGGCACGGTCTGCACTCTAGGTTCATCACTGAGTCCATCTTCTTCCTTAGGATTGCTTGCTGGTGTTTCTTTTGGTGGTGAAGAAGATGATGGTAACTTTGGAAGATTCAGTATTTCATCATCTTCTGTGGATTGTCCCCATGTAGGAGTTTCATCGAATACAACATGCATTGATTCTTCTACAATTCTAGTTCTCATGTTGTATACCCTATATGCTTTGCTCCTAAGGGAATATCCTATGAATATACCTACATCAGCTTTTGGATCAAACTTACCCAGATTTAACTTTCCATTGTTATGCACATAGCATTTTGATCCAAAGATTCTGAGGTGGCTGATGTTAGGCTTCCTCCCTTTGTACAGCTCGTAGGGAGTCTTATCCAGTCCTTTGCGAACATAGGCTCTGTTAGAGATATAGCAAGCAGTGCTCATAGCGTCCGCCCAGAACACTTGAGAAACCTCTTTCTCATTGAGCATGCTTTTAGCCATCTCTGTCAGAACCCTGTTCTTTCTCTCGACAACTCCGTTCTGTTGAGGGGTCCTAGGAGCTGAGAAGTTGTGTTCTATGCCATTTTGTTCACATAGCTCTGAGAAGCTATGGTTCTCAAATTCTCCTCCATGGTCTGTCCTTATGGCTGTGATTTTGAGCTCTCTCTCATTCTGCACTTTCTTAGCCAGGACAACAAAAGCATCAAAAGTATCTTGCTTAGAGGCAAGGAACATAGTCCAGGTGAACCTTGAATAGTCATTCACCACCACTAGAGCATATAGGTTTCCACCCAAACTCTTCACTCTTGCTGGCCCAACCAAATCCATGTGGATTAGTTCCAAGGGCCTGCTGGTGGAGACTTTCTTCTTGGTTTTGAACGAGGACTTTGTTTGCTTTCCTCTTTGGCAAGATTCACAGATAAAATCATGCTTTACTTTAAAAGATGGAATACCTATAGTTAGCTCCTTTTTAATTAGCATGTCGAGTTGAGTAAAATTAACATGAGCTAGTCTCTTATGCCAAAGCCAACTATTCTCATCACTAGATATCAAACATTTTTCTTCTAGTTGTTGGCACAAGTCTAAAGTATATAGGTTTCCATTTCTATTTGCCTTAAGTTTGCATTTTAAGTTGGCCTTATCTAAATTTAGATCCTGCTTATCAACTATTATGCACTCATGTGAATCAAAAATTACCCAATTTCCTTTGTCTGTGCTCTGGCTGACGCTTAGCAGGTTGTGACAGAGACCGTCCACTAGGTAGACATCTTTTATTGGTCCGACCTCTCCAACTCCAGTGATCTTTCTACTTTGATTTCCTCCAAAGGTTACTGTGGCTCCATCTTTGATCACCAGAGATTTGAACTTGTCTCTGTCTCCAGTCATATGTCTTGAGCATCCGCTGTCAATATACCATTTCTTGTTCTTGGATGCTTTGAGACACACCTGGAAAAATCAAGTAAACTTAGGTACCCAATCTTTCTTGGGTCCTCGATCATTAGTTTTCAATGCCCTTGGTCTAGAATCATCCTTGACCTTGGGCTTGTGATTATTCAGAGCCTCTGGCCTAGTGCTGGCTCTGGACTCTTGGGTTTTCCCTTTGGAATGATTCCAAGCTCGGGATCCTTGTCCTCTCTTGGTTTCCTTTGCAGGTGGAGGATCCTTTGTTGCCTTGGTTCCTTTAGGGACCCATTTGTAGGAGCTACTTGCTCCATGTTTCTTAGCATTACAGGTGGACGTGGAGTGTCCCTTCCTGTTGCAATAGTTACAGAAGCTGAAGGGTGAGGAGCTATGACTAGTGGCTTTATGGAAGAACTTTAAGTAGGGCTTTACTTTTGGTTCCACCCACTTCTTCCCTCTAGGAGTATATCTTAAGCCAGTTCTATCCCTATATGCCCTTTGATTCATTAAAATTATATTTAACATTTCTGAGCCATTTGTAAACTTCTGCAAGGCATTTTGCAGCTTGTCTTTCTCAGCTGAGATTTTGCTGCAATTGGGACAGCTCTCAAGTGTTGGGGCATTGGGTTCTGTTTGGGGAGAACCCTGGCCATCCACTACCGGAAGCTTTCTAGCTTCCGCTAGCTGTTCACTCAGTGAGTCCACCTTGGACTCAAGTGATTCCTTTTTGGTTTTCAACACTTTATAGGCTTTACACAATCGAGAGAATTCTTCATGAACCTCGTTGTAAGCCTCTTGCAGTTCAGAGAAAGTTACCTCATTGTCTTCGTGGGTGAGCTCAAGTTCTGAAGATGCTTCCTCATCATCTTCTCTGGCTACAAGGCAGAGGTTGGCTACCTCTTCCTCATCACTTGCTTCATCATCCGAGCTATTCACCCAGATAGAAGATACAAAGGCCTTCCTTTTGTCTTTGCCTTTTGACTTCTGCAGGCTGGGACACTCAGCCTTGAAGTGACCAGGCTTCTTACATTCAAAGCACACAAGAGCCTTTTCCTTCTTGTAACCCCTCCTTTGGCTGGAGTCACCCTTTTGAAAGCCTCCTTTCTTTCTGAAGAACTTTCTGAACTTTTTCATCATCATAGCCATCTCCTCATCATCCATTTCATCCTCATCATCCTCATCATCATCATCTTCAGTCTCCTTGTTGGGAGCAACAAGGGCAAGATTTTTGGCCTTGGATGAGGCTTGAGGAGCTCTCTGAGCTAGCAGTGTAGGCTCATATTCAGCCAGGGAGCCAAATAAAGCGGTGATGGAACTAGTTGATTCACCCTGGACTTCCTGTAAGATAGTCACTTTGGTGATCCAGTCACCTTTCAAGATCTTTAGAATCTTGCTCACTTGCTCCCTTTCAGGAATGTCCTTACCCAGCGAGGCCAAATTGTTGATGAGGTGAGTGAATCTGAGCTCCAGTTCTCTGATAAGCTCAGTGGGGCTAAGCATGGCGAACTTGTGGAATTCTTCCACTAGCATCTCAACACGTCTTGCTTTCACTCCCCTGGTTCCAGAGTGAGCAGCCTCAAGAGAGTCCCACATATCTTTAGCATTTTTGTGGTGAATAGAGACATCTGGTAGAGAGTAGTCAGTATCCATTACAAGATCTTTGCTTTCTGGATTCGTTGGAATCTAGTGAGAAAGACCTGCTCTGATACCAAATGAAAGTAATGGATGCACAAGAGGGGGGGGGTGAATTGTGCTATAAAAATAAATGCTCAAATAAAACCAACACAAGATTTATACTGGTTCGGTCTACCTGACCTACGTCCAGTTCTCAACCACCCAGGCCGAGTTCCACTATATCTCAGGTTTTAAATCGGGTTCACCTGAAACCTTACAACCGCAAGTTTTGGACGGGATCACTTGCAACCTTACAACTACAAGTTTTACACAAGGCTCACTTGTAACCTTTCTAACTAGCTCCCCCTCACACCGAGCAAGGGGTTAACCTTTACACTTAAAGGATTTTTCTAACTAAGTTCTCTCAAAGAACGAATGGTGTTACACACTTAAGTACAATCAATGCTCTTATAACAGAAAGAGACTTAACAACAAAGAGTATAGAATATGTAGATGAAAAAGATCACTCGATGTGTTAAATGCTCTTTACTTTTCTGGGCAGCTTTGAATGCTTGAAGATGTTCTTAGTTTCTCGCTCTAACTTCTCTCAAGAATATTCAAAGATAATTGTTAGCTTCATAAATGAGGTTGAGCTCCTTTATATACTCTTCAAACATTCTGACTCTTGGTAGGTGGGATAGCCGTTTGAATATGGCCGTTTTTCCCATGTTACCGTTTGCCCAATTAATGCTTCATCAATGCATAGCAGGGTTGACTTGCTTTATCTCTGAAAAGTAGCTCTGACAACTCTGCTCTGACAAAAGCATTCTGACACTGCATTTCTGAACACTCTGACATTCTGATTGCTTGCGGAAGCAAGTTCACATCCGGAAGTAATTCTACTTAGTGTGCTGCACTGAGTGTTAGTCTAACAGTATTAACATATAGTTACATGCAGTGGGAGTGTTCTTAGTCTAAGAAGTCTTCCTTGCATCCGGAAGCACTTCTCCATCCGGAAGTAAATCCGCTGGATGAAGGATTTTGTTCACTATTGCTCACTCTCGCTCAGTGTTCATTCAATCTAACAGCCAGCGCTAGTCACTGAGCTATCGGAAGCACTTCTACTGGACGTTGCTCTTTTTCACTGACGCTTAGGGATATCTATTCCAACAGCCAGCTCCAGTCTAAGTTTAACAGGAAGCAAACTCACTTCCGGTTGAATCTTAACTTAGTCTTAGGATTTTGTATATCTAGTGCTCATGGACTAAGTTACTTCCTAAGTGAATTTCTTGCTGCCGCTGGGGGATGAGACATTCATCCGCGAGCGCTAGTCCTAATCTATCCGGAAGTAAGTCCACATCCGGTTGCACTTTTACTTAGGATTCTATGTTCACCTATTGCTTTCTAAGTTCTTTCATATTTTAGTCTTCATCAAAACTTAAGATTCTAACAGGAATGATTTGAGTTAGTGATGAATTTTAAAATTTTGCTTATGGTTGAGTAGAATAGATAAAGAGACTACTTGAGTGTATATATTAAGTTAGAATTATGAGCCAAAGTTACAACTGAAATTTTAGGAGTTGATGTCTTACAACAAAGAAGTGAGGTCTTGAAATGTGATTGAGGAAAATCAATGGAGTTTGAAGAATGATGTTGAGTGTATTCAGTTGTAGTGAAATTATTAGAGTAAATATGAAGAATTCAAGGTAGATTTGTGTATTTTCTGTGTGTTAGGTGTACGTCTAGCGAATTTTGGGGACAAAATTCCTAAAAAGGTGGGGTAAATTGTAATATCCTGGAAATTTAATACAAGATTTGAAGGTGTTTTAGGAAATAATAAAAGGAAATTTGAGTTTTAGGGAGAAATTTATGGAGATTTATTGTTATTAAATCTTAATTTTTGGAATTTAAGGCAATATAGTTAAAATAATTATTTGGAGTTAGAAACTTTCATGAATAAGTATTTGGGATAGTAGATAATATTATGATGGAAAGAAGGAGATATAGTAATATATACAAACTTTTGGGCTAAAAATATAATTCAGAATGAATGATAGGGTACTTAGTGGTAATTTTCACACACATATATATATAAATACCAACTCCTTCCTTCTCTTTCTTCATTCGGACCCCTCCGTCCCCTCAAGACCCGCCCGCCGACCCTCCTCCTTCCCAAAAAACCTTCGATCCTTCTCCCATCCTTCACTCTCCTCCGTGTCCTCTCCTCCAGCGACGGCGAGCTCCGACGGCGGAGCAGTGCGTGGTTCCCCTTCCCAAATATCATCTTTGTTCTCTTCCTTCATCCCTCACACTTCTCTTTTCTTCTTTCCCGGCAAGACCACAACGGCTGTGGCGGCGACGATTCGCGGTGGACGGCGCGAGTGCAAGTATCCTCGAAATCGCGTGGCTCTTCTTTATTCTTCCTTTCTCCTCGCGGTCTTCACTCCTCATCTTCAGTTTCCTTTGTCTTCGTCGTGTTCTTCGTTTCCGGCGAAGCAGTGGCAAGTTCGTTGGAGTATGATGGTGAGAAAGAGGTAAAGTTTCGGCCTTTGTGGTGTTCGAGCTAAGTTCTTTGAAGTTTGATTTCTCATATATGTTTTTCTTTGATTTCTTCTTTGTTTCTCGGTTTCTGTGGCGTTTTCCGATAAGAAAAACCGACGAAGATAACCGCCGCTCAAATCTGCAACTCCCCACTCAAGCTTAGGTAAATTTCATTTTCCCATTTCATGCCCTTTTCCCTTTGATGTCGTGTGAGGCTGTGAGGGTCCAAATGTGTTTTAGGATTTTGGGTTTGGAAAACTAAGAGAGTGATTGATCTTTAGTTTGTGGTGTTTGATGTTGACGAACCGATTAAACTAGATTATATATTTTCTTTGCTTAAAGTTTCTGGTTTTTGCTTAATTTGTATATAATGGGTTTTGAAGTTGATTCCGTATGCCTCTGCTTTGTTCTTGTTTTGTGTGTTTGGTGTATGAGTATTGAGAAAGTTGAGACTCAAGCATGTTGATTCTCTCGCTTCTCAGTTTGTTTTGACCGAATTGATTATTGTGGTGGGGAGTGTTCATATTTGCAATTTAAGTCATTATCCAAGTATAAGATGAATTTATTGGAAGATTAATGAATTGGGTTACGGATTTGAAGGTTTAGGGCTTACTAAATTGGTTTTAGTGAAACTCATACATTGATTTGAAGTTTTGAGAAATTGGATAAAACCTTAAGTCTTGGAAATTTGTTGAAGTAATGGAATCCTCAATTGTGCCTCTTTGATTCTGCCATCTCCACGAGTTTCTCATGTTGTTTTCTACGTTGATTGAGATTTACATGTAAGTGTAGTGGTGTATAAATTGTGGTTTGAGGTTGTTAAGTTGGTAATGAAGTTTGAATGTTGATTCAAACTGATCTTGACGGATGAATGTGTTAAGTTATTAATTTTGTGTCTATATTCTATTTTGCACCATAGTATGACTGAATGGTGTTGTACCCTTTTTGATGGGATTTATGCTCTAATTGTTATAGTTTTTCTATAACTTGAACCTTGTTTTATCCCTTAAATTGTAAATATGATTTGAGTGAGTTTAATCTAGAAATTTTAATTGTTTGGAGAGTGTGGCTGCTATATGTTTGCATGTATGTTCCTTGTTTCATAAATAACCAAATGGCAAAAGGAGTTAATGAGTGGAATTGATGTTCAGGAATTGAAATAAGAGTGCTTCAAATTGTAATTAATATGTTATTTGAATGGCTGATTAAATGAGAGTAATTTGAATTGTTAATTAAAGTGTGGTATGCAAGTAAGCATGAATGACTTTAACTATATAGGTGAGTTCCTAGATTTATTGTTTCTCTTCTACTTTATGGTTGGTGATCATTGCTATTGTTATTTGATTCCTAAAGTGGAATGACTTGGTGGGTGCAAAAAGGTTAAAGTATGTGTATAGAATGTTTTATTGTAAGGAAGTATACTTAGTTGTTGATGTGATTGCTACAACATGAGGTTCTTTCTTTCTCTATGTGTGACGGAATTCATGGGGGAAATGATTGGAGTAGCTTAAACTACTTGAATTCAGAAATGGAATGTGTAATTGTGATGGTGTGTTTATATTTGATTCATGTGATTCACGATTTAAATTGGTTAAAGTATTTGATTTAAGAAAAGGGAAAATGGGTAGTAATACGAACGAGAGAGAGACGTTAGCTAATTTATGACTTAAAATAATTATTAACTTACTATTATTACATGGTGTGATAATAGGAAAGGAGGTGATTTGCATAGTTTCCTCAAGGTATGGTAAAGTAAAAGAAAAAGGCAGTGGATTGCTAAAGGGCGACAGGTAATCACACTTAACCTTACTATAGCATTGAGGGTGATGTTAGTGTGGATTATTAAAATCCTTTCTCACCCTCTCTATATATATATTATCTTTAAAAAGGTATTTTTATACAAAACAGGCTATCGGGTGCCTTTCAAACACGATTATTTTCGTATAAAAGGAATTTGAAACATTATACATATTATCCTGGCTGGTGTTTGTTTCTGATATGATATGAGAGGTTCAGATGGTATTATGTGAGAAATGTTGATAGTTAGGTTGAGGGAATAAGTTGAATAGTTGAGATTGAGATAGTGAAGGGAATAATAATAGTGCATGATATTGATGATGAAATTAATTGATGGATTTGGATATTGGGAGAGTTTGCATGACACTGATATATAGGTACCATCGCGAGATGATAACTGTCGATTGGCCAATCGACAGTTATTTGTACTGAGGATCCTTATCAGATTGAATGGATCGGGGATCATAGGTTGACTTATTGAGAGAAGTGACCTACGGTTGTTTGGCATTGAAGAGCCCAACCGCTCCTACGGTTGTTTGGCATTGAAGAGTCCAACCGTTCCCGTTCTGTAATGGAAACAGAATTGGGGTTCCCTCTCTGGAGATTGCCAGAGAGGGAAATTGTCCCCTCATTATGGAGAGGGACACAGTGTCAAATCATATAGTGAAGAATAGATGCTTGAATGCCCCGTGGCGGCACAATGCATCTTTAGGTGAGTGTGAGGGTTGTTGTGGTAGTATCAGTTGATTGGAGTATGGAGATGTTGAATTGATTTGGTTTGAAGGTGATTGTTGGACTTGAGTGAGCATGGAAGAAATCTTTATATATATTACATTACTGGTTTTTATATCTGTGGTACCCTTTAGACGCCCTCACTACCGCACATCTCACTGTTATAGTGAGTTAAGCGGTGATTACTGGGACAAATTGTCTCATCCCACAATTACTGACATTTTTGGCAGGTATTCATGCACAGACGCAGATAACAGGAAAGGGAATTAGGTATTAGAAGCTATATAGATTATTTTGAATTGTATATTGCCAATTTGTATAGGCCTGCATCTGCTTCCGCATGTATATATATTTATTATTTGTTTAATATCAATTAGTTTTGTTTAATAACCATGTTAGGAAAATCTTTTCTAACATGGTTAGTTATTAATTATCCATGATAGTGTTCAGGTTGTATCAGGAAATTCTTTTCTATCATGGATAGTATTTAATCATTAGGAAATTCCTTTTCTAACTATGATAGGACATTGATATTATGGAAATCCTTTTTCTATCATAGTTAGTAAAGAGATTATTGGATTAAAAGAGATGTCACAGGTTAATTAGGGAATTAGTAACATAATGTTACAACTTGGTTATCAGTATTTGGTATACGATATCCTAGGACTGTGCTGCATTGCATATAGATTGGCAATATACATTGTTGGTATTCCCTTCCTTATGTGCATCAATATCTGCTTTTTGAGAGGAATATCACTCATCCCGTGGTGGGGAGAGAGTGATAAGCGCAATTTGAATAGGTATTGTGGAGAGATTGAGAAGAATATAGAAAGAATAATAAAATAAATGAAGACTCTGATAAGAATTTAGGAAGAATAACGAAATAAGGATGATTCTCTGGGGTCTCGAGTATAGTTATGTGCTAGCCATAACCATAGTCGAGGCATCATGAGATACCTTATTGGGTTAAGGGATCAATAAAATTTTAAAATAACAATTAATGAGGAATACAATGTGAAATAATTCTAAACCTTGATTCTTGCTTGTTTATTTACGTGTTAAACTGTTTGGTTTATTGATGATTTGACTTGTGCTGCTTGATTCTTTGCAATTGAAATAAAATTCTCTTGAAATTGTATGTTTTATACGCTTTATCATTAGTCTTAGTTGATTATATTGTGGAATCTGGTTTGTCCTCCCTTCTTTGGTTGGGGCTGTTTGTGTGAATTGTAAAGAATTATGAGGAAATTCGAATGCTTGGAAGTGAATCTTTGTTCTGGGTTGGTCGATCTATGCTAAATGAATTCATGCTTGGTTCACGAGTGGCTGCCATCTCCACTTGCTGAACAAATTGATTCTAGAGTTTGATGTGTCTTATGTTTACATTGTAACTGAGAATTTGATGTTATTGATTTCTGGAATGAGTGTTATGAATGTAACTGAGAGATTTCATATTATATTTCCTACGGGGTATTGGTTGGTGAAGTGTTTTGAGAATTTGAATCTTACAGTAAGCTTTGGGTTTGTATTTCTTTCATTTACACGTTGGATTTGTTGATACATAGTGGTTGGAAACTATTGATCATAAGTGTTGAATGGTATAAAAAAGAATAATAACAAAGTATAGTTTCTGGTTTGGAAAGTTGATGCAATGTGTTATATTAAATGAAAGATTATAGAAGTTTGTTGATGTTAGAATTATGTCCTTTGTAGTAGAGCATTATGATGAGAACGGTGAACTCTGTTGTTTATTTTTGTATGTTGGTGATGATGAAAGAGAAGAAAAGAGAGATTTATTTTAAGGGAAATTTAATTGGTGAAGTTTTGAATATGAAGGAAATCGTGAGTGATATGTTGGTTGAATTGCTCCATGATGAAGAGGAATTAGTGATTTTGGTGTGTTGTTGGGAATTGTTATCAATATGTGAATTACTACCAATATGGATTGATGGTTTTGAAGTGACAACTATGAATTGATGATTGATTGAAGGGGGATTTCAAAATTTATGCTAATGATGGTGATCTTTATTTGCTAAATGAGGTTGGAAGATGAGTATGAAGTGATGAAATAGTGAATGATTGGGGTAAATTGGATTATGGTGGTTTTGGATAATTCTTATAGACTATTTTGGGCTATTGTGGGCGAATTTATTATTCTATTATGATTATTAAGTTAGGTGATGATTAGTAGAGGATTACTAAAGTCATATGATGATATTGAAATGTTGGAATGTATGGGCTCGGTGTTTAGGAAAAGATTTGATTAGATATTAGAAGTGGTAAGTTAAAAAGAAGGGAAATTTATGTTACGTTGGATTAACATGGACTATGAACCAATTTGTTATTTCGATGTCTATGGATGTTAGTAAGATGTTATAGATTACGAAGTTGGAAGAATTTTGGAACAAAGTTGAACATTAGAGGTTTGGGTACTATGTTTGGAGATTCTAAGTCTAATAGGAACTTGTAATGGTTTGAGTTTATTAAATTGATCACATAGGAGATCTTTTGGATTTTTATAGTTGTGTAGGTTAGGGTTTTTGAGGACTTAGAAAAATTGCTATTCGATCCTGAGAAATTGGTGATTTCTAAGGGTTTATTGGAGCTTTTGAACTTGAATTGTAGAATTTGGACGATTGTTGGAGTTCAAAAATGTTGGTTGAATTATTTGATTTGATTTAGAAAATTGGGGAAGAGTTAAAAGATTTAGGCGACTTGGGAGATGTGTAATACTAAAGCTAGACCCTTTAAACAAATGATGCCTATTAGTATTAATGTTGATTAGGAATGATTTGACATCCTATCATATCTGTTGATGTTAGTAACAGAGTATGGATTCATGGGAATTGAAAGAGATTGGAGTAAATGGACTTTGTTGATTTTGGGATGATATGTATGGTTCAATTAATATACAAGTTGATTTGTATAGGTATAAGAGGCAATGCACAAATAGTTGATAGATATAATAATTAAGGAGGATATTAGGAGGTCTGAGAAAAGTTGTAGATTGTGTGGTGAAATGTAGATGTGAGTCAAAATCAGGAAAATAAACCAAAGAGTTGGATTTGTGAATGATTATTGGATGAAGTGAAGGTTTGTAGTTGGACTATCTTTATTGGGTGAACTATATGTTGTAATGTATGTAGAATAGACTAGAGAAGTTGAGTGAGGGTGATTTTGAGATAAAGTGAGACTATTTAGAGATTTGGTTAATGGTCAATGTTAGCAAGTGAATTCTTAGATATAAATTGTTGAGGAGTTGATAAACGGTAGACTTGATGGTATTGTTAGAGTAAAATGTAGATTGTTAAATGATGAATATATGGTTTAAATTTGGATTGAGCTATATCAATAATAATACACACTTAGCTTACAAATGATTTTGGAATTACAAATAGAGCCATGGAATTATGGGATGACATGTAAAGCTATGAAAATATGGTGGTTTTGGTTTGAGGATTTAAGTAGGTTTATCATGGTGAAATAATGGTTTATGATATTGATAGATATTATGACTTGGTGATGTGTTAATATTAAGATTTTATGGATGATATTGGAATTGAAAGTAATGGATGCACAAGACGGGGGGGGGGGGGGGTGAATTGTGCTATAAAAATAAATGCTCAAATAAAACCAACACAAGATTTATACTGGTTCGGTCTACCTGACCTACGTCCAGTTCTCAACCACCCAGGCCGAGTTCCACTATATCTCAGGTTTTAAATCGGGTTCACCTGAAACCTTACAACCGCAAGTTTTGGACGGGATCACTTGCAACCTTACAACTACAAGTTTTACACAAGGCTCACTTGTAACCTTTCTAACTAGCTCCCCCTCACACCGAGCAAGGGGTTAACCTTTACACTTAAAGGATTTTTCTAACTAAGTTCTCTCAAAGAACGAATGGTGTTACACACTTAAGTACAATCAATGCTCTTATAACAGAAAGAGACTTAACAACAAAGAGTATAGAATATGTAGATGAAAAAGATCACTCGATGTGTTAAATGCTCTTTACTTTTCTGGGCAGCTTTGAATGCTTGAAGATGTTCTTAGTTTCTCGCTCTAACTTCTCTCAAGAATATTCAAAGATAATTGTTAGCTTCATAAATGAGGTTGAGCTCCTTTATATACTCTTCAAACATTCTGACTCTTGGTAGGTGGGATAGCCGTTTGAATATGGCCGTTTTTCCCATGTTACCGTTTGCCCAATTAATGCTTCATCAATGCATAGCAGGGTTGACTTGCTTTATCTCTGAAAAGTAGCTCTGACAACTCTGCTCTGACAAAAGCATTCTGACACTGCATTTCTGAACACTCTGACATTCTGATTGCTTGCGGAAGCAGGTTCACATCCAGAAGTAATTCTACTTAGTGTGCTGCACTGAGTGTTAGTCTAACAGTATTAACATATAGTTACATGCAGTGGGAGTGTTCTTAGTCTAAGAAGTCTTCCTTGCATTCGGAAGCACTTCTCCATCTGGAAGTAAATCCGCTGGATGAAGGATTTTGTTCACTATTGCTCACTCTCGCTCAGTGTTCATTCAATCTAACAGCCAGCGCTAGTCACTGAGCTATCGGAAGCACTTCTACTGGACGTTGCTCTTTTTCACTGACGCTTAGGGATATCTATTCCAACAGCCAGCTCCAATCTAAGTTTAACAGGAAGCAAATTCACTTCCGGTTGAATCTTAACTTAGTCTTAGGATTTTGTATATCTAGTGCTCATGGACTAAGTTACTTCTTAAGTGAATTTCTTGCTGCCGCTGGGGGATGAGACATTCATCCGCGAGCGCTAGTCCTAATCTATCCGGAAGTAAGTCCACATCCGGTTGCACTTTTACTTAGGATTCTATGTTCACCTATTGCTTTCTAAGTTCTTTCATATTTTAGTCTTCATCAAAACTTAAGATTCTAACATTCTCCCCCTTTTTGATGATGACAAACTCAGTTTTATCAATTAAGTCCATATGAAAGAATTAGCATAAGAATAAAAGCAATGGATAAGAACAAATAACTTAGACAATATTATTAATGAACAGAGATTACACGTTAGAGAATACAAGCAAAACATATACAGGTTGTTAGAATCTTAAGTTTTGATGAAGACTAAAATATGAAAGAACTTAGAAAGCAATAGGTGAACATAGAATCCTAAGTAAAAGTGCAACCGGATGTGGACTTACTTCCGGATAGATTAGGACTAGCGCTCGCGGATGAAAGTCTCATCCCCCAGCGGCAGCAAGAAATTCACTTAGGAATTTACTTAGTCCATGAGCACTAGATATACAAAATCCTAAGACTAAGTTAAGATTCAACCGGAAGTGAATTTGCTTCCTGTTAGACTTAGACTGGCGCTGGCTGTTGGAATAGATATCCCTAAGCGTCAGTGAAAGTGAGCAACATCCAGTAGAAGTGCTTCCGATAGCTTAGTGACTAGCACTGGCTGTTGGATTGAATGAACACTGAGCGAGAGTGAGTAATAGTGAACAAAATCCTTCATCCAGCGGATTTACTTCTGGATGGAGAAGTGCTTCCTGATGCAAGGAAGACCTCTTAGACTAAGAACACTCCCACTGCATGTGACTATATGTTTATACTGTTAGACTAACACTCAGTGCAGCACACTCAGTAGAATTGCTTCCGGATGAGAATCTGCTTCCGCAAACAATCAGAATGTCAGAGTGATCAGAAATGCAGTGTCAGAATGCTTTTGTCAGAGCAGAGTTGTCAGAGCTACTTTTCAGAGATAAAGCAAGTCAACCCTGCTATGCATTGATGAAGCATTAATTGGGCAAACGGTAACATGGGAAAAACGGCCATATTCAAACGGCTATCCCACCTACCAAGAGTCAGAATGTTTGAAGAGTATATAAAGGAGTTCAACCTCATTTATGAAGCTAACAATTATCTTTGAATATTCTTGAGAGAAGTTAGAGCGAGAAACTAAGAACATCTTCAAGCATTCAAAGCTGCCCAGAAAAGTAAAGAGCATTTAACACATCGAGTGATCTTTTTCATCTACATATTCTATACTCTTTGTTGTTAAGTCTCTTTCTGTTATAAGAGCATTGATTGTACTTAAGTGTGTAACACCATTCGTTCTTTGAGAGAACTTAGTTAGAAAAATCCTTTAAGTGTAAAGGTTAACCCCTTGCTCGGTGTGAGGGGGAGCTAGTTAGAAAGGTTACAAGTGAGCCTTGTGTAAAACTTGTAGTTGTAAGGTTGCAAGTGATCCCGTCCAAAACTTGCGGTTGTAAGGTTTCAGGTGAACCCGATTTAAAACCTGAGATAGTGGAACTCGGCCTGGGTGGTTGAGAACTGGACGTAGGTTAGGAAGACCGAACCAGTATAAATCTTGTGTTGGTTTTATTTGAGCATTTATTTTTGTAGCACAATTCACCCCCCCTCTTGTGCATCCATTACCTTCATTTGGTATCAGAGCAGGTCTTTCTCACTCGATTCCAACGAATCCAGAAAGCAAAGATCTAGTAATGGATACAGATTACTCCCTTCCAGATGTCTCTATTCAACCCAACAAGCCTCCAGGCTTTGATGGGTATAACTATCCATTCTGGAAGTTTCGAATGGAGACCTATATCAAATCCAGCGACATCAGACTCTGGGACGTAATCGAACGTGAGGATCACACACCACTGGATGAGGATGGTTTTGCCAAGCAGCGATCTAGGTACACAAATGAGGACTATGCTCTAGTCCAACTAAACTACCGAGCCATGCACTACATCCAGTGTGCTCTCAGCCCTAAAGAGTTTCACAGGATCAGCCACCACAAAAATGCTAAAGATATGTGGGAGGCTCTTGAGGCTGCTCACTCTGGAACCAGGGGAGTGAAAGCAAGGCAAGTTGAGATGCTGGTGGAAGAATTTCACAAGTTCGCCATGCTTAGTCCTACTGAGCCTATCAGGGAGCTGGAGCTCAGGTTCACTCACCTCATCAACAATTTGGCCTCGCTGGGTAAGGACATTCCTGAAAGAGAGCAAGTCAGCAAAATCCTAAAGATCTTGAAAGGTGACTGGATCACCAAAGTAACCATCTTGCAGGAAGTCCAAGGAGAATCAACGAGCTCCATCACTGCACTATTTGGCTCTCTGGCTGAATATGAACCTACCCTGCTGGCTCAGAGAGTTCCTCAAGCCTCATCCAAGGCCAAAAACCTTGCCCTTGTTGCTCTTAGCAAGGAGGTTGATGATGATGATGAGGATGATGAGGAGGAAATGGACGATGAGGAGATGGCTATGATGGTGAGAAAATTCAGAAAGTTCTTCAGAAAGAAAGGAGGCTTTCAAAAGGGTGACTCCAGCCAGAGGAAAGGATACAAGAAGGAAAAGGCCCCTATATGTTTCGAATGTAAGAAACCTGGCCACTTCAAGGCTGAGTGTCCCAGCCTGCAGAAGTCAAAAGGCAAAGACAAAAGGAAGGCCTTTGTTTCCTCCATCTGGGTGAATAGCTCAGATGACGAAGCAAGTGATGAGGAAGAAGTTGCCAACCTCTGCTTGGTAGCCAGAGAAGATGATGAGGAAGCATCTTCAGAACTTGACCTCACCCACGAAGACAATGAGGTAACTTTCTCTGAACTGCAAGAGGTTTACAATGAGGTTCATGAAGAATTCTCTCGATTGTGTAAAGCCTATAAAGTGTTAAAAACTAAAAAGGAATCACTTGAGTCCAAGGTGGACTCACTAAGTGAAGAGCTAGCGGAAGCTAGAAAGCATCCGGTAGTGGATGGCCAGGGTTCTCCACAAACAGAACCCAATGCCCCAACACTTGAGAGCTGCCCCAATTGCAGCAAAATCTCAGCAGAGAAAGACAAGCTGCAAAATGCCCTGCAGAAGTTTACAAATGGCTCAGAAATGTTAAACATAATTTTAATGAATCAAAGGGCATATAGGGATAGAACTGGATTAGGATATACTCCTAGAGGGAAGAAGTGGGTGGAACCAAAAGTAAAGCCCTACTTAAAGTTCTTCCATAAAGCCACTAATCATAGCTCCTCACCCTTCAGCTTCTGTAACTATTGCAACAGGAAGGGACACTCAACGTCCACCTGTAATGCTAAGAAGCATGGAACAAGTAGTTCCTACAAATGGGTCCCTAAAGGAACCAAGGCAACAAAGGATCCTCCATCTGCTAAGGAAACTAAGAGAGGACAAGGATCCCGACCTTGGAATCATTCCAAAGGGAAAATCCAAGAGTCCAGAGCCAACTCTAAGCCAGAGGCTCTGAATAATCACAAGCCCAAGGTCAAGGATGACTCTAGACCAAGGGCATTGAAAACTAATGATCGAGGACCCAAGAAAGATTGGGTACCTAAGTTTACTTGATTTTTCCAGGTGTGTCTTAAAGCATCCAAGAACAAGAAATGGTATATTGACAGCGGATGCTCGAGACATATGACTGGAGATAGAGCTGGGACTTTCAGCCCGATTTGGCGGGCTCAACCCGACCCGCACGTAAAAAAACAGAGTCGGGCTGAAAAAAATGAGCCCGTTTAATTCGGGCTGAAAACGAGCTCTCAGCCCGATTAAACGGGCTATATTCGGGCTAGCCCGTTTTCAAATCGGGCTAGCCCGAATATATAAAAAAAATTGAAAAAAAAATAAAAAAAACTTAATCTAATCACTCTACACTCTTCACTCACGCCTCTGTCCAGCCATCTTCAGTTTTAACTTATTGTCTCACTTACCCACTTCTTCTTTTCCTCTTATTTTCCAACTTCATAGCTTCTACTAATCTGATCTCCTTCATTCCTTTAGCTTTTACTCAAAGACTTGATCTTTCACTCTCAAGTTTCCATTTTTTGATTTGGGCTGAGTTGATGTATTCACTCTTCACTTTTCAATATTCATTCTCCTTCCTTCACTCATCCCATCCGGCGACTTCGGGCGTGTTGATAGAGGGCGGCGCCGCCGCCGTCGCACTGGCAAGGGGAGAGCCCTCCGATCTGCCTCCTTTTCCCTTTCATTTCGTGTATGTGAGTGTATGTGTGCTGTGTGGGCGAGAAGGAGAGAAGGGGTGTGTTTGGGTCTTTGGGAAACTAAGATTTTTTTGAAAAAAATTCTTCAAATTCGGGCTGGCGGGCTGGCCCGAATTCACCCCACGTTCGGGTTGGGTTGGAAAATCCCAGCCCGAATTGTGTCGGGCTGGAAGCGGGCTCAACCCGCTTGCACTCGGGTCGGGTTGGGCCAGCCCGTTTAAAGCGGGCTGGCCCGCAATCCCAGCTCTAACTGGAGACAGAGACAAGTTCAAATCTCTGGTGATCAAAGATGGAGCCACAGTAACCTTTGGAGGAAATCAAAGTGGAAAGATCACTGGAGTTGGAGAAGTCGGACCAATGAAAGACGTCTACCTAGTGGACGGTCTCTGTCACAACCTGCTAAGCGTCAGCCAGAGCACAGACAAAGGAAACTGGGTAATTTTTGATTCACATGAGTGCATAATAGTTGATAAGCAGGATCTAAATTTAGATAAGGCCAACTTAAAATGCAAACTTAAGGCAAATAGAAATGGAAACCTATATACTTTAGACTTATGCCAACAACTAGAAGAAAAATGTTTAATATCTAGTGATGAGAATAGTTGGCTTTGGCATAAGAGACTAGCTCATGTTAATTTTACTCAACTCGACATGCTAATTAAAAAGGAGCTAGCTATAGGTATTCCATCATTTAAAGTTAAGCATGATTTTATCTGTGAATCCTGCCAAAGAGGAAAGCAAACAAAGTCCTCATTCAAAACCAAGAAGAAAGTCTCCACCAGCAGGCCCTTGGAACTAATCCACATGGATTTGGTTGGGCCAGCAAGAGTGAAGAGCTTGGGTGGAAACCTATATGCTCTAGTGGTGGTGGATGACTATTCAAGGTTCACCTGGACTATGTTTCTTGCCTCTAAGCAAGATACTTTTGATGCTTTTGTTGTCCTGGCTAAGAAAGTGCAGAATGAGAGAGAGCTCAAAATCACAGCCATAAGGACAGACCATGGAGGAGAATTTGAGAACCATAGCTTCTCAGAGCTATGTGAACAAAATGACATAGAACACAACTTCTCAGCTCCTAGGACCCCTCAACAGAACGGAGTTGTCGAGAGAAAGAACAGGGTTCTGACAGAGATGGCTAGAAGCATGCTCAATGAAAAAGAGGTTTCTCAAGTGTTCTGGGCGGACGCTATGAGCACTGCTTGCTATATCTCTAACAGAGCCTATGTTCGCAAAGGACTGGATAAGACTCCCTACGAGCTGTACAAAGGGAGGAAGCCCAACATCAGCCACCTCAGAATCTTTGGATCAAAATGCTATGTGCATAACAATGGAAAGGTGAATCTGGGTAAGTTTGATCCAAAAGCTGATGTAGGTATATTCATAGGATATTCCCTTAGGAGTAAAGCATATAGAATATACAACATGAGAACTAGAATTGTAGAAGAATCAATGCATGTTGTATTTGATGAAACTCCTACATGGGGACAATCCACAGAAGATGATGAAATACTTAATCTTCCAAAACCACCATCATCTTCTTTACTACCAAAAGAAACACCAGCAAGCAATCTCAAAGAAGAAGATGAACCCAGTGATGAACCTAGAATGCAGACTGTGCCTGATGAGGCACAGTTGCCAACAGCTAGGAGACATCACAGGGATCATCCTCTTGATCAAGTGCTTGGTGATGTTTCTTCTGGAGTCAGAACCAGAAGTCAAGTTCAAAATGAAGTTGAGTTTGGAGCATTTCTATCTCAAATAGAACCAACTTCAGTTGAACAAGCTCTTGAGGACTGCGACTGGATTATTGCCATGCAGGAAGAGCTAAATCAATTTGAGAGAAGTCAAGTCTGGGAACTAGTCCCTAGGCCATCTCATCAATCTATAGTAGGGACCAAATGGGTCTTCAAAAACAAACTGGATGAGACAGGTCAAATCACAAGAAACAAAGCCAGATTAGTAGCCAAAGGATATAACCAAGAAGAAGGCATTGACTATGAAGAAACCTTTGCTCCAGTTGCTAGACTTGAAGCAATAAGGATTCTTCTAGCCTTTGCATACATGAAGGGCTTTAGGCTATATCAAATGGATGTAAAGAGTGCATTTCTTAATGGCTATATTAAAGAAGAGGTGTATGTAGAACAACCTACTGGCTTTGAGGATCACAAATATCCCAAACATGTGTATAGATTAAAGAAAGCTTTATATGGCCTGAAACAAGCTCCTAGAGCTTGGTATGAGAGACTCAGCAGCTTTCTGCTGGGCAAGGGTTTCTCAAGGGGCAAACTTGATAATACACTGTTTATCCTTCACAAAGATAGAGATATGTTAATTGTCCAAATCTACGTTGATGATATTATCTTTGGGGCAACTAATGAAAAACTTTGTGAAGATTTTTCTAAGACTATGCAGGGTGAGTTTGAAATGTCTATGATGGGAGAACTCACATTCTTCCTAGGCCTGCAGATTAAACAGAAGAAGAATGGAATCTTCATATCCCAAGCTAAGTACTGCAGAGAACTACTCAAAAAGTTTGGGATGGATGAGTGCAAGGAGTATGACACTCCCATGAGCACCTCTGCCGCACTCGATGCTGACGCAAAGGGTAAATCTGTCAGCCTGCCCATGTACAGGGGAATGATAGGTTCCCTCCTATACTTAACGGCAAGCAGGCCTGACATTCAATTTAGTGTAGGCATGTGTGCTAGGTTTCAAGCCAACCCCAAGGAGTCACACTTAACATGTGTTAAACGTATTTTGAGATACCTTGAGGGAACACAAGAACTTGGTCTTTGGTATCCCAGAGGTAACCAAGAGTTCTTGTGGGCTTACTCTGATTCTGACCATGCAGGTTATAAGACTGATAGAAAGAGCACCAGTGGACAATGCGCCTTCCTTGGTGGTTGTCTGGTAACTTGGGCTAGCAAAAAACAAACCTGCGTGTCCTTGTCATCCACTGAGGCAGAATATATTGCTGCAGCAAGTTGTTGTGCTCAAGTGCTGTGGCTGAAGAACCAGTTGAGAGATCTTGGTTTGGAGTTCCCTGAGGCACCCATCCTCTGTGACAACACAAGCACAATCAGCCTCGCCAAGAATCCAGTTCAGCACACAAGGACAAAGCACATTGATGTCAGACATCACTTCATCAGAGACCATGTTCAAAAGAAGGATGTCAAAGTGCAATTTGTCCCCACTCAACAACAGCTTGCTGACATCTTCACCAAGCCTCTGGGGGTTGACCAGTTTACTTTCATAAGAGGTGATTTGGGAATGGTAAACCCAAATGAGGTGTAACCTTTCATTTATTATACTTGATTGTTTAAAACAATACTAACTTAGGCATCGGAGTGCCAATACGTGTTTTTGCAGGTCCTCAATGTTAAATCTTAAGATTTTGCAACCGGAAGCAAAACCACTTCCGGATGATCATTCGCTGACACTGAATGATGAAACCAAAAGAGCGCCAGCACCAGTCCAAGAGACACGTCACTTCAGAAACGTTTCAACTCCCTCTCTAAGAAAGTGTGCCTTATCTGACTAGATGAAGCGACACATGTCATAAGGTGCGCCGTTTCAATTAAATTTTTACGTTACCCAATGTGCAAACGTTTGGTTTTCATCTGAAAAAGCATGACCATTTTACCCTTAGTTACTTCGCCTATAAATAGGATGTCACTTTTTCACTTTCACTTTTTACTTTCACCACATTCTCTCTGCATAACATACTCCATCTTCATCTGAGTTCTTCGCATTCTTCATAAACTCTTTGCATTTCATCTCCTTTCACCACCAACCCACACAAAAATGGCCGGATCTCATGAAACAAACCCAGTTACAAAGAAACATTCTTCGTCCAAGAAACACAAGTCAAAATCTGGGAAATCTCGCCATGAACATTCTGGTAAATCTGGGAAAAGTGATGAACACCGTGATGAACACCATAGGACATCTGGGCAAACCCAGGGACTGGATGAACCCACCCAGAATCAGCCTGGAACAACTGGTCGAGTGGCAGAACAGTCAGTGGTTTCTGGGCATGAGCAAGAGAGGGAAGCCCAGAGAAAAGGGAAGAAGAAGGTTCAGTTCGCTGACGAACCTTCTTCCAAGAGGCAGAGGGTTGAAGAAGATGATCCCACAGTGTACAGGGATGGGGCATTGGAGCCAGTTGCCGCCAAGTTTGAGACAGTTCAACCCTACTTCAACCATGGCCTATTCATTGACTTAGCCATGATTGATGAACTAGGGTTTCCCCACCTGCGCCCTTTCCTGGAGAAGTATATGGGCTGGCTAGGAATCAACCAGGACTACAATGTCAACGTCCTGCGAGTCTTCTATCAAACTCTCTCTGGCAAAGTGAAGTACAAGAAGGTTGATGGGAAAGAGCAGATACACAGACTCTCCTTCACTGCCACTGTAAGGGGGAGAACCATCAGGTTCAACTGGAGGACACTGAATGAGATCATGGGGATCACAGAGGAGAACATGAATGAGTGGATATATCCTGAGGCGCTAAAGTTCGACAAGGAGGATCTCGAGAAGTTGTATGGCACCACAGGGAAAAAGGTGTCCAAGATGTCTGACTCAAACAGACTCTTGTATTATGTCTACTCCCGAATTATGACACACAAGGGGGGCAACTTCAACGAGTTCACCCTGATCGACAATCCGTGGTTCCCAAGAATTCTCTCCCACCAGCCAATCAACCCCGGCCAGTTGATATGTCTTGAGCTTCAGCGCTGGATAGTTAATGACAAGTCTGGCTATCTTCCCTATCCCACCATCATTGCCTTCCTCCTTGAGAAGCATCTGATCAAGGCCACATCTGCTGTGGAGGAAGAGAATGTCAAGTGCAGACCTGTGGGAGCAACCAACATCGGGAAAATGGGCATTAAGTATATAAGAGCCCCTAAGCCCACTCGCTCAGGATCACTAGCGGGTAGTGCTTCTGGGACTTCAGCCCCCTCAACATCTGGTGCAGGGGATCAGGAAGTGGACTCCCATGTTGGGCCAAGCCGTGCTGCAAGAGTGCCAGCTTCTGTCAAGGCCTTTCCCGAGGAAGTTAAGGAGGAACTCCTCTTTAGACTGCCTGAATCCTTGGTAGGCCTTCTCCGTGCTGAGTGTGACATTGGCTTCCAGCAGCAAGGGGAGCGAATTCAGAGGCTCGAAGACAGGGTAGGCCAGCTTGAAAACCACATTGCCAGGGTGGACGCAAAACTTGACCTCATTCTCCAGCACCTACATATTCCCCAACCATCACAAGGTAACCTACCACCACCTCCTCCTCCTCCCCAAAATCCTCCTCCTCCTCCCTCAGGCAATCCTCAACTTCCCCCTCCTCCTCCACCTAACAATCAACCACCACAGTCACCTCCACAAAATGACCATCAATCCCCTCCATCACCAAACAATGCTCACCAATCCCAACCTTCACCCAACCATGAACACCAAACCCAAGACACACACCAACAATCTCCTAGCCAATCACCCCTTCACTCCAACAACTCCCCATCTCCACAAAACTCCCCATCTACACCTCCCTCATCCACTCGCACACCATCCAACCCCTTAGCCGAACACCTTAGATTTCAAACTGCCATTCACCCCCTCAGCCATATCTATCTACGAGATTACCCACGCCTTCAGCAAATCCCTGAGGATCCTCACGTACCCTTTACCCCATTTACCCCACACTCTTCCACTACCTTCACTGAATATTCCTCCACCTACCCATTCGAAGGTCTATTCGTAGATCCTACCTGGTTCCCCAACCAACCCACATCCCCAGATCATACCCTACCTGCCTCTCCCCAGAATCCTCACCCCAAACTCCACTTAGCCCTGAACCTCCACCCTCCTCTTCCGCTACTCCATCCCTGGCACTCGCCCTTGTTGATGATGACAAAAGGGGGAGAAATGTGATGACCACTCTTCGCCTATCCATGAACACAAGGGATGTGCTCAGCCAACCATCCCTCTGGCTTGATGAAGACATCATGGCTGCCCTTCGCCGTGCCATGGAATCACAAAGGCTGAGTGGTGCTGAAAGCCTAATAAGAGGAGAAGCCATAAGATTCATGGAGCAGCAGAGGACGGCTGAGCAAGGACCACAATTGGAGATGGTTGTCTTTGAGCCAAATGAACAACCTTCACAGCCTGAGTCATCTTCATCAGAACCTCCTCCAACTAAGATAAGTAGAAAAGTTATTGAGGAGATAATGATGAAGTGGGGACTGAAGAAGATCAATCACCCTCCTATTGTGATAGCCAAGCCTATCCCTTCATCCACTGGGCAAGAGTCTGAGATCCCCTCGTCTGAGCAATCATCTGCCCCTCCTCCCTCATCTGAGCCAGCAGTCACCTTCAGTGAATCTAGAAAGAAGGCCGTAGCCAAGAAGCGGACCAGGAAAATTATTGCCACCACTGAAACTGCTGAGAGTGAGGAAGAGACTCCATCTGACCAACCTGAGCAAGAGACCTCATCTGCTCAAGTTGAACCTGAAACCCCAGTAGTTCAAGCAGTTCCTATTCTAAAGGAGGTCAAGTTGGAAATTGAAGACATGACTCCTGAGGAATTTGAAAGATACGGGTATACGGACAAACTCTCCTTTGGTCAGATGGCCTGCCTCGATGCTGACAGAGCAAGAGCCATGCCCACTCCTTCGATTAGCAAGAGCAAAGGGAAGAGTAAAGGGAAAGGGAAAAGGAAAGCCCAGGAAGTTGAGGAGGATCCCAACTTCCCTGTATGGAACGTAAAAATTCGGGCTGTTCACTACCCCAATGGAGAGGTCGCCTACTTCGATGATGCTACAGAGTTCCCTGGGTATGAAGAAGTAGAGAACATGAAGAGGGCATTCGAGGAGTCTATTGAATCAGAAAGACTCAGACGAGAGAGGGATGAAGAAGAGCTTCAGCGAATAATTGCCCAGATAGACCAGAATGTGCATAAGGCTGAGATTGCCAAACTTCAGAAAGATAGTGAGGAGAGACAGAAGGAGAGGGAAAAGAAAAAGAGACACAAACACTGAACTCCCATTCCACATTTTTTTTTACTTAGAAAATTTTCTTTTCATGCATATTTTACTCTTGCATAGTATAGATTACCTGTATATGTTTTGCTTGTATACTCTAACATGTAATCTCTTTCATATCAATAATATTTGTCCAAGTTACTTGTTCTTATCTATTGCCTTTATTTTTATGCTAATTCTTTCATATGAACTTAATCGATAAAACTGAGTTTGTCATCATCAAAAAGGGGGAGAATGTTAGAATCTTAAGTTTTGATGAAGACTAAAATATGAAAGAACTTAGAAAGCAATAGGTGAACATAGAATCCTAAGTAAAAGTGCAACCGGATGTGGACTTACTTCCGGATAGATTAGGACTAGCGCTCGCGGATGAAAGTCTCATCCCCCAGCGGCAGCAAGAAATTCACTTAGGAATTTACTTAGTCCATGAGCACTAGATATACAAAATCCTAAGACTAAGTTAAGATTCAACCGAAAGTGAATTTGCTTCCTGTTAGACTTAGACTGGCGCTGGCTGTTGGAATAGATATCCCTAAGCGTCAGTGAAAGTGAGCAACATCCAGTAGAAGTGCTTCCGATAGCTTAGTGACTAGCACTGGCTGTTGGATTGAATGAACACTGAGCGAGAGTGAGTAATAGTGAACAAAATCCTTCATCCAGCGGATTTACTTCCGGATGGAGAAGTGCTTCCTGATGCAAGGAAGACCTCTTAGACTAAGAACACTCCCACTGCATGTGACTATATGTTTATACTGTTAGACTAACACTCAGTGCAGCACACTCAGTAGAATTGCTTCCGGATGAGAATCTGCTTCCGCAAACAATCAGAATGTCAGAGTGATTAGAAATGCAGTGTCAGAATGCTTTTGTCAGAGCAGAGTTGTCAGAGCTACTTTTCAGAGATAAAGCAAGTCAACCCTGCTATGCATTGATGAAGCATTAATTGGGCAAACGGTAACATAGGAAAAACGGCCATATTCAAACGGCTATCCCACCTACCAAGAGTCAGAATGTTTGAAGAGTATATAAAGGAGCTCAACCTCATTTATGAGGCTAACAATTATCTTTGAATACTCTTGAGAGAAGTTAGAGCGAGAAACTAAGAACATCTTCAAGCATTCAAAGCTGCCCAGAAAAGTAAAGAGCATTTAACACATCGAGTGATCATTCTCATCTACATATTTTGTACTCTTTGTTGTTAAGTCTCTTTCTGTTATAAGAGCATTGATTGTACTTAAGTGTGTAACACTATCTGTTCTTTAAGAGAACTTAGTTAGAAAAATCCTTTAGTTGTAAAGGTTGAACCCTTGCTAGGTGTAAGGGGGAGCTAGTCAGAAAGGTTACAAGTGAGCCTTGTGTAAAACTTGTAGTTGTAAGGTTGCAAGTGATCCCGTCCAAAACTTGCGGTTGTAAGGTTTCAGGTGAACCCGATTTAAAACCTGAGATAGTGGAACTCGGCCTGGGTGGTTGAGAACTGGACGTAGGTCAGGAAGACCGAACCAGTATAAATCTTGTGTTGGTTTTATTTGAGCATTTATTTTTGTAGCACAATTCACCCCCCCTCTTGTGCATCCATTACCTTCACAGGTAATCTACACTTAGCAGGAATAAAATATGTATGAAAACAAAGAAAATTTTTCTAAGTTAAAGATGGGTTGGAATAGGGGGTTCATAGTTTGTTTTTCTTTTTCCTCTCCCTCTCCTTCTGTCTTTCCTCACTCTCTTTCTGAAGCTTGGCGATCTCAGCCTCATGCACATTCTGGTCTATCTGGGCAATTATCCGCTGAAGCTCTTCTTCATCCCTCTCTCGTCTGAGTCTTTCTGATTCAATAGACTCCTCGAATGCCCTCTTCATGTTCTCTACTTCTTCATACCCAGGGAACCCTGTAGCATCATCGAAGTAGGCGACCTCTCCATTGGGGTAGTGAACAGCCCGAATCTTTACGTTCCATATAGGGAAGTTGGGATCCTCCTCAACTTCCTGGGCTTTCCTTTTCCCTTTCCCCTTACTCTTCCCTTTGCTCTTGCTAATCGGAGGAGTGGGCATGGCACTTGCTCTGTCAGCATCGAGGCAGGCCATCTGACCGAAGGAGAGTTTGTCCGTGAACCCATACTTTTCATATTTCTCAGGAGTCATGTCCTCAATTTCCAACTTGACCTCCTTTAGAATAGGAACTGCTTGAACCACTGGAATTTCTTGCTCAACCTGGGCAGACGAAGTTCCTTGCTCAGGTAGGTCAGATGGAGTCTCTTCATCACTCTCAGCAGTTTCAGTGGTGGCAATAATTTTCCTGGTACGCTTCTTGGCAACGGCCTTCTTTCTAGACTCACTGAAGGTGACTGCTGGCTCAGATGAGGGAGGAGGGGCAGATGATTGCTCAGACGAGGGGATCTCAGACTCTTGCCCTGGGGATGCAGGAATAGGCTTGGCTATCACAATAGGAGGGTGATTGATCTTCTTCAGTCCCCACTTCATCATTATCTCCTCAACAATTTTTCTACTTATCTTAGTTGGAGGAGGTTCTGATGAAGATGACTCAGGCTGTGAAGGTTGTTCATTTGGCTCAAAGACAACCATCTCCAATTGTGGTTCTTGCTTAGCCGACCTCTGCTGCATGAACCGGATTGCTTCACCTCTTATAAGTCTCTCAGCACCACTCAGCCTTTGGGATTCCATGGCACGGCGAAGGGCAGCCATGATGTCTTCATCAAGCCAGAGGGATGGCTGGCTGAGCACATCCCTTGTGTTCATGGATAGGCGAAGAGCGGTCATCACATTTCTCCCCCTTTTGTCATCATCAACAAGGGCGAGTGCTAGGGATGGAGTAGATGAAGAGGAGGGTGGAGGTTCAGGGCTAAGTGGAGTTTGGGGTGAGGATTCTGGGGAAGAGGCAGGTAAGGTATGTTCTGGGGATGTGGGTTGGTTGGGGAACCAGGAAGGATCTACGAATAGACCTTCGAATGGGTAGGTGGAGGAATATTCAGTGAAGGTAGTGGAAGAGTGTGGGGTAAATGGGGTAAAGGGTACGTGAGGATCCTCAGGGATTTGCTGAAGGCGTGGGTAATCGCGCAGATAGATGTGACTGAGGGGGTGAACGGCAGTTTTGAACCCAAGGTGCTCGGCCAATGGGTTGGATCTTGGTCCAGAGTGGGGGTTGGTAGGGTTAGGATGGGATGGTCCGTCAGAGAGGTTGAGTGGTGAAGGAGTAGGGTTGTTGGGTGGTGTGTGAGTAGGGGTGTTGGGTGGTGTGTGAGTAGGGGAGTTATGTGGAGATGGGGAGTTGTTGGAGTGAAGGGGTGATTGGCTAGGAGATTGTTGGGGTGTGTCTTGGGTTTGGTGTTCATGGTTGGGTGAAGGTTGGGATTGGTGGTCATTGTTTGGTGATGGAGGGGATTGATGGTCATTTTGTGGAGGTGGCTGTGGTGGTTGAGTGTTAGGTAGAGGAGGAGGGGGAAGTTGAGGGTGACCTGAGGGAGGAGGAGGAGGAGGATTTGGGGAGGAGGAGGAGGTGGTGGTAGGTTACCTTGTGATGGTTGGGGAATTTGTAGGTGCTGGAGAATGAGGTCAAGCTTTGCATCCACCCTGGCAATGTGGTTTTCAATCTGGCCTACCCTGTCTTCGAGCCTCTGAATTCGCTCCCCTTGCTGCTGGAAACCAATGTCACACTCAGCACGGAGAGGGCCTACCAAGGATTCAGGCAGTCTAAAGAGAAGTTCTTCCTTAACTTCCTCGGCAAAGGCTTTGACAGAAGCTGGCACTCTTGCAGCACGGCTTGGCCCAGCATGGGAGTCCACTTCCTGATCCCCTGCACCAGATGTCGAGGGGGCTGAAGTTCCAGAGGCACTGCCCGCTTGTGAGCTTGAGCGAGTGGGCTTAGGGGCCTTCAAGTACTTGATCCCCATCTTCCCAATATTGGTTGCTCCCACAGGTTTACACTTGACATTTTCTTCCTCCACAGCAGATGTGGCCTTGATCAGATGCTTCTCAAGGAGGAAGGCAATGATGGTGGGATAGGGAAGATAGCCAGACTTGTCATTAGTTATCCAGCGCTGAAGCTCAAGACATATCAACTGGCCAGGGTTGATTGTCTGGTGGGAGAGGATTCTGGGGAACCATGGGTTGTCTATATTGGCGAACTCATTGAAGTTACCCCCTTTGTGAGTCATCATTCGGGAGTAAACATAGTACAGCAATCGGTCGGAGTCAGACATTTTGGACACCTTTTTCCCATCGGTGCCATACAGCTTCACGAGTTCCTCTTTGCTGTACCTGAGCGCCTCAGGATACATCCACTCATTCATGCGCTCGTCTGTGATCCCCATCATCTCATTCAATGTCCTCCAGGTGAACCTGAAGGTTCTCCCCCTTACTGTGGCAGTGAATGAGAGTCTGTGTATTTGCTCCTTCCCATCAACCTTCTTGTACTTCACTTTGCCAGAGAGAGATTGATAGAAGACTCGCAGGACGTTGACATTGTAGTCCTGGTTGATTCCTAGCCAGCCCATATACTTCTCCAGGAAAGGGCGCAGGTGGGGAAACCCTAGTCCATCAATCATGGCTAAGTCAATGAATAGGCCATGGTTGAAGTAGGGTTGAACTGTTTCAAATTTGGAGGCAACAGGTTCCAAAGCCCCATCCCTGTAAACTGAAGGGTCATCCTCTTCAACCCTTTGCCTTTTGGAAGAAGGCTCTTCAGCGAATTGAACCTTCTTCTTCTTTCCTTTTCTCTGGGCTTCCCTAGCTTGCTCAGACTCAGAAGCCACTTGCTGTTCTGTTACTCTTCCAGAAGTTCCAGGCTGATCCTGGACATGTTCATCTTGCCCCTGGGTTTGCCCAGAAACCTTATGGTGTTCATCGCGGTGTTCATCATTTTTCCCAGATTTCCCAGAATGTTCATGGCGAGATTTCCCAGATTTTGACTTGTGTTTCTTGGATGAGGAATGTTTCTTTGTAACTGGGTTTGTTTCATGAGATCCGGCCATTTTTGTGTGGGTTGGTGGTGAAAAGAGATGAAATGCAAGATGTGTTGAGGAATGCGAAGAACTCAGATGAAGATGAAATATGTTATGCAGAGAGAATGTGGTGAAAGTAAAAAGTGAAAGTGAAAAAAAAATGACACCCTATTTATAGGCGAAGTAACTAAGGGTAAAATGGTCATGCTTTTTCAGATGAAAACCAAACGTTTGCACATTGGGTAACGTAAAAATTTAATTGAAACGGCGCACCTTATGACATGTGTCGCTTCATCTAGTCAGATAGGGCACACCTTCTTATAGAGGGAGTTGAAACGTTTCTGAAGTGACGTGTCTCTTGGACTGGTGCTGGCGCTCTCTTGGTTTCATCATCCAGTGTCAGCGAATGATCATCCGGAAGTGGTTTTGCTTCCGGTTGCAAAATCTTAAGATTTAACATTGAGGACCTGCAAAAACACGTATTGGCACTCCGATGCCTAAGTTAGTATTGTTGTAGGTTTTAAACAATCAAGTATAATAAATGAAAGGTTACACCTCATTTGGGTTTACCATTCCCAAATCACCTCTTATGAAAGTAAATTGGTCAACCCCCAGAGGCTTGGTGAAGATGTCAGCAAGCTGTTGTTGAGTGGGGACAAATTGCACTTTGACATCCTTCTTTTGAACATGGTCTCTGATGAAGTGATGTCTGACATCAATGTGCTTTGTCCTTGTGTGCTGAACTAGATTCTTGGCGAGGCTGATCGTGCTTGTGTTGTCACAGAGGATGGGTGCCTCAGGGAACTCCAAGCCAAGGTCTCTTAGTTGGTTCTTTAGCCACAGCACTTGAGCACAACAGCTTGCAGCCGCAATATATTCTGCCTCAGTGGATGACAAAGACACGCAGGTTTGCTTTTTGCTAGCCCAAGTCACCAGACAACCACCAAGGAAGGCGCATTGTCCACTGGTGCTCTTTCTATCAGTCTTATAACCTGCATGGTCAGAATCAGAGTAAGCCCACAAGAACTCTTGGTTACCTCTGGGATACCAAAGACCAAGCTCTTGTGTTCCCTCAAGGTATCTCAGAATACGTTTAACACATGTTAAGTGTGACTCCTTGGGGTTGGCTTGGAACCTAGCACACATGCCTACACTAAATTGAATATCAGGCCTGCTTGCCGTTAAGTATAGGAGGGAACCTATCATTCCCCTGTACATGGGCAGGCTGACAGATTTACCCTTTGCGTCAGCATCGAGTGCGGCAGAGGTGCTCATGGGAGTGTCATACTCCTTGCACTCATCCATCCCAAACTTTTTGAGTAGTTCTCTGCAGTACTTAGCTTGGGATATGATGATTCCATTCTTCTTCTGTTTAATCTGCAGGCCTAGGAAGAATGTGAGTTCTCCCATCATAGACATTTCAAACTCACCCTGCATAGTCTTAGAAAAATCTTCACAAAGTTTTTCATTAGTTGCCCCAAAGATAATATCATCAACGTAGATTTGGACAATTAACATATCTCTATCTTTGTGAAGGATAAACAGTGTATTATCAAGTTTGCCCCTTGAGAAACCCTTGCCCAGCAGAAAGCTGCTGAGTCTCTCATACCAAGCTCTAGGAGCTTGTTTCAGGCCATATAAAGCTTTCTTTAATCTATACACATGTTTGGGATATTTGTGATCCTCAAAGCCAGGAGGTTGTTCTACATACACCTCTTCTTTAATATAGCCATTAAGAAATGCACTCTTTACATCCATTTGATATACCCTAAAGCCCTTCATGGATGCAAAGGCTAGAAGAATCCTTATTGCTTCAAGTCTAGCGACTGGAGCAAAGGTTTCTTCATAGTCAATGCCTTCTTCTTGGTTATATCCTTTGGCTACTAATCTGGCTTTGTTTCTTGTAATTTGACCTGTCTCATCCAGTTTGTTTTTGAAGACCCACTTGGTCCCTACTATAGATTGATGAGATGGCCTAGGGACTAGTTCCCAGACTTGACTTCTCTCAAATTGATTTAGCTCTTCCTGCATGGCGATAATCCAGTCGCAGTCCTCAAGAGCTTGTTCAACTGAAGTTGGTTCTATTTGAGATAGAAATGCACCAAACTCAACTTCATTTTGAACTTGTTTTCTGGTTCTGACACCAGAAGAAACATCACCAAGCACTTGATCAAGAGGATGATCTCTGTGATGTCTCCTAGCTGTTGGCAACTATGCCTCATCAGGCACGGTCTGCACTCTAGGTTCATCACTGAGTCCATCTTCTTCCTTAGGATTGCTTGCTGGTGTTTCTTTTGGTGGTGAAGAAGATGATGGTAACTTTGGAAGATTCAGTATTTCATCATCTTCTGTGGATTGTCCCCATGTAGGAGTTTCATCGAATACAACATGCATTGATTCTTCTACAATTCTAGTTCTCATGTTGTATACCCTATATGCTTTGCTCCTAAGGGAATATCCTATGAATATACCTACATCAGCTTTTGGATCAAACTTACCCAGATTTAACTTTCCATTGTTATGCACATAGCATTTTGATCCAAAGATTCTGAGGTGGCTGATGTTAGGCTTCCTCCCTTTGTACAGCTCGTAGGGAGTCTTATCCAGTCCTTTGCGAACATAGGCTCTGTTAGAGATATAGCAAGCAGTGCTCATAGCGTCCGCCCAGAACACTTGAGAAACCTCTTTCTCATTGAGCATGCTTCTAGCCATCTCTGTCAGAACCCTGTTCTTTCTCTCGACAACTCCGTTCTGTTGAGGGGTCCTAGGAGCTGAGAAGTTGTGTTCTATGCCATTTTGTTCACATAGCTCTGAGAAGCTATGGTTCTCAAATTCTCCTCCATGGTCTGTCCTTATGGCTGTGATTTTGAGCTCTCTCTCATTCTGCACTTTCTTAGCCAGGACAACAAAAGCATCAAAAGTATCTTGCTTAGAGGCAAGGAACATAGTCCTGGTGAACCTTGAATAGTCATCCACCACCACTAGAGCATATAGGTTTCCACCCAAACTCTTCACTCTTGCTGGCCCAACCAAATCCATGTGGATTAGTTCCAAGGGCCTGCTGGTGGAGACTTTCTTCTTGGTTTTGAACGAGGACTTTGTTTGCTTTCCTCTTTGGCAGGATTCACAGATAAAATCATGCTTTACTTTAAAAGATGGAATACCTATAGTTAGCTCCTTTTTAATTAGCATGTCGAGTTGAGTAAAATTAACATGAGCTAGTCTCTTATGCCAAAGCCAACTATTCTCATCACTAGATATCAAACATTTTTCTTCTAGTTGTTGGCACAAGTCTAAAGTATATAGGTTTCCATTTCTATTTGCCTTAAGTTTGCATTTTAAGTTGGCCTTATCTAAATTTAGATCCTGCTTATCAACTATTATGCACTCATGTGAATCAAAAATTACCCAATTTCCTTTGTCTGTGCTCTGGCTGACGCTTAGCAGGTTGTGACAGAGACCGTCCACTAGGTAGACATCTTTTATTGGTCCGACCTCTCCAACTCCAGTGATCTTTCCACTTTGATTTCCTCCAAAGGTTACTGTGGCTCCATCTTTGATCACCAGAGATTTGAACTTGTCTCTGTCTCCAGTCATATGTTTTGAGCATCCGCTGTCAATATACCATTTCTTGTTCTTGGATGCTTTGAGACACACCTGGAAAAATCAAGTAAACTTAGGTACCCAATCTTTCTTGGGTCCTCGATCATTAGTTTTCAATGCCCTTGGTCTAGAATCATCCTTGACCTTGGGCTTGTGATTATTCAGAGCCTCTGGCCTAGTGCTGGCTCTGGACTCTTGGGTTTTCCCTTTGGAATGATTCCAAGCTCGGGATCCTTGTCCTCTCTTGGTTTCCTTTGCAGGTGGAGGATCCTTTGTTGCCTTGGTTCCTTTAGGGACCCATTTGTAGGAGCTACTTGCTCCATGTTTCTTAGCATTACAGGTGGACGTGGAGTGTCCCTTCCTGTTGCAATAGTTACAGAAGCTGAAGGGTGAGGAGCTATGACTAGTGGCTTTATGGAAGAACTTTAAGTAGGGCTTTACTTTTGGTTCCACCCACTTCTTCCCTCTAGGAGTATATCCTAAGCCAGTTCTATCCCTATATGCCCTTTGATTCATTAAAATTATATTTAACATTTCTGAGCCATTTGTAAACTTCTGCAAGGCATTTTGCAGCTTGTCTTTCTCAGCTGAGATTTTGCTGCAATTGGGACAGCTCTCAAGTGTTGGGGCATTGGGTTCTGTTTGGGGAGAACCCTGGTCATCCACTACCGGAAGCTTTCTAGCTTCCGCTAGCTCTTCACTCAGTGAGTCCACCTTGGACTCAAGTGATTCCTTTATGGTTTTCAACACTTTATAGGCTTTACACAATCGAGAGAATTCTTCATGAACCTCGTTGTAAGCCTCTTGCAGTTCAGAGAAAGTTACCTCATTGTCTTCGTGGGTGAGCTCAAGTTCTGAAGATGCTTCCTCATCATCTTCTCTGGCTACAAGGCAGAGGTTGGCTACCTCTTCCTCATCACTTGCTTCATCATCCGAGCTATTCACCCAGATAGAAGATACAAAGGCCTTCCTTTTGTCTTTGCCTTTTGACTTCTGCAGGCTGGGACACTCAGCCTTGAAGTGACCAGGCTTCTTACATTCAAAGCACACAGGAGCCTTTTCCTTCTTGTAACCCCTCCTTTGGCTGGAGTCACCCTTTTGAAAGCCTCCTTTCTTTCTGAAGAACTTTCTGAACTTTTTCACCATCATAGCCATCTCCTCATCATCCATTTCATCCTCATCATCCTCATCATCATCATCTTCAGTCTCCTTGTTGGGAGCAACAAGGGCAAGATTTTTGGCCTTGGATGAGGCTTGAGGAGCTCTCTGAGCTAGCAGTGTAGGCTCATATTCAGCCAGGGAGCCAAATAAAGCGGTGATGGAACTAGTTGATTCACCCTGGACTTCCTGTAAGATAGTCACTTTGGTGATCCAGTCACCTTTCAAGATCTTTAGAATCTTGCTCACTTGCTCCCTTTCAGGAATGTCCTTACCCAGCGAGGCCAAATTGTTGATGAGGTGAGTGAATCTGAGCTCCAGTTCTCTGATAGGCTCAGTGGGGCTAAGCATGGCGAACTTGTGGAATTCTTCCACTAGCATCTCAACACGTCTTGCTTTCACTCCCCTGGTTCCAGAGTGAGCAGCCTCAAGAGAGTCCCACATATCTTTAGCATTTTTGTGGTGAATAGAGACATCTGGTAGAGAGTAGTCAGTATCCATTACAAGATCTTTGCTTTCTGGATTCGTTGGAATCTAGTGAGAAAGACCTGCTCTGATACCAAATGAAAGTAATGGATGCACAAGAGGGGGGGGGGGTGAATTGTGCTATAAAAATAAATGCTCAAATAAAACCAACACAAGATTTATACTGGTTCGGTCTACCTGACCTATGTCCAGTTCTCAACCACCCAGGCCGAGTTCCACTATATCTCAGGTTTTAAATCGGGTTCACCTGAAACCTTACAACCGCAAGTTTTGGACGGGATCACTTGCAACCTTACAACTACAAGTTTTACACAAGGCTCACTTGTAACCTTTCTAACTAGCTCCCCCTCACACCGAGCAAGGGGTTAACCTTTACACTTAAAGGATTTTTCTAACTAAGTTCTCTCAAAGAACGAATGGTGTTACACACTTAAGTACAATCAATGCTCTTATAACAGAAAGAGACTTAACAACAAAGAGTATAGAATATGTAGATGAAAAAGATCACTCGATGTGTTAAATGCTCTTTACTTTTCTGGGCAGCTTTGAATGCTTGAAGATGTTCTTAGTTTCTCGCTCTAACTTCTCTCAAGAATATTCAAAGATAATTGTTAGCTTCATAAATGAGGTTGAGCTCCTTTATATACTCTTCAAACATTCTGACTCTTGGTAGGTGGGATAGCCGTTTGAATATGGCCGTTTTTCCCATGTTACCGTTTGCCCAATTAATGCTTCATCAATGCATAGCAGGGTTGACTTGCTTTATCTCTGAAAAGTAGCTCTGACAACTCTGCTCTGACAAAAGCATTCTGACACTGCATTTCTGAACACTCTGACATTCTGATTGCTTGCGGAAGCAGGTTCACATCCGGAAGTAATTCTACTTAGTGTGCTGCACTGAGTGTTAGTCTAACAGTATTAACATATAGTTACATGCAGTGGGAGTGTTCTTAGTCTAAGAAGTCTTCCTTGCATCCGGAAGCACTTCTCCATTCGGAAGTAAATCCGCTGGATGAAGGATTTTGTTCACTATTGCTCACTCTCGCTCAGTGTTCATTCAATCTAACAGCCAGCGCTAGTCACTGAGCTATCGGAAGCACTTCTACTGGACGTTGCTCTTTTTCACTGACGCTTAGGGATATCTATTCCAACAGCCAGCTCCAGTCTAAGTTTAACAGGAAGCAAATTCACTTCCGGTTGAATCTTAACTTAGTCTTAGGATTTTGTATATCTAGTGCTCATGGACTAAGTTACTTCCTAAGTGAATTTCTTGCTGCCTCTGGGGGATGAGACATTCATCCGCGAGCGCTAGTCCTAATCTATCCGGAAGTAAGTCCACATCCGGTTGCACTTTTACTTAGGATTCTATGTTCACCTATTGCTTTCTAAGTTCTTTCATATTTTAGTCTTCATCAAAACTTAAGATTCTAACAGGAATGATTTGAGTTAGTGATGAATTTTAAAATTTTGCTTATGGTTGAGTAGAATAGATAAAGAGACTACTTGAGTGTATATATTAAGTTAGAATTATGAGCCAAAGTTACAACTGAAATTTTAGGAGTTGATGTCTTACAACAAAGAAGTGAGGTCTTGAAATGTGATTGAGGAAAATCATTGGAGTTTGAAGAATGATGTTGAGTGTATTCAGTTGTAGTGAAATTATTAGAGTAAATATAAAGAATTCAAGGTAGATTTGTGTATTTTCTGTGTGTTAGGTGTACGTCTAGCGAATTTTGGGGACAAAATTCCTAAAAAGGTGGGGTAAATTGTAATATCCTGGAAATTTAATACAAGATTTGAAGGTGTTTTAGGAAATAATAAAAGGAAATTTGAGTTTTAGGGAGAAATTTATGGAGATTTATTGTTATTAAATCTTAATTTTTGGAATTTAAGGCAATATAGTTAAAATAATTATTTGGAGTTAGAAACTTTCATGAATAAGTATTTGGGATAGTAGATAATATTATGATGGAAAGAAGGAGATATAGTAATATATACAAACTTTTGGGCTAAAAATATAATTCAGAATGAATGATAGGGTACTTAGTGGTAATTTCACACACATATATATATAAATACCAACTCCTTCCTTCTCTTTCTTCATTCGGACCCCTCCGTCCCCTCAAGACCCGCCCGCCGACCCTCCTCCTTCCCAAAAACCTTCGATCCTTCTCCCATCCTTCACTCTCCTCCGTGTCCTCTCCTCCAGCGACGGCGAGCTCCGACGGCGGAGCAGTGCGTGGTTCCCCTTCCCAAATATCATCTTTGTTCTCTTCCTTCATCCCTCACACTTCTCTTTTCTTCTTTCCCGGCAAGACCACAACGGCTGTGGCGGCGACGGTTCGCGGTGGACGGCGCGAGTGCAAGTATCCTCGAAATCGCGTGGCTCTTCTTTATTCTTCCTTTCTCCTCGCGGTCTTCACTCCTCATCTTCAGTTTCCTTTGTCTTCGTCGTGTTCTTCGTTTCCGGCGAAGCAGTGGCAAGTTCGTTGGAGTATGATGGTGAGAAAGAGGTAAAGTTTCGGCCTTTGTGGTGTTCGAGCTAAGTTCTTTGAAGTTTGATTTCTCATATATGTTTTTCTTTGATTTCTTCTTTGTTTCTCGGTTTCTGTGGCGTTTTCCGATAAGAAAAACTGACGAAGATAACCGCCGCTCAAATCTGCAACTCCCCACTCAAGCTTAGGTAAATTTCATTTTCCCATTTCATGCCCTTTTCCCTTTGATGTCGTGTGAGGCTGTGAGGGTCCAAATGTGTTTTAGGATTTTGGGTTTGGAAAACTAAGAGAGTGATTGATCTTTAGTTTGTGGTGTTTGATGTTGACGAACCGATTAAACTAGATTATATATTTTCTTTGCTTAAAGTTTCTGGTTTTTGCTTAATTTGTATATAATGGGTTTTGAAGTTGATTCCGTATGCCTCTGCTTTGTTCTTGTTTTGTGTGTTTGGTGTATGAGTATTGAGAAAGTTGAGACTCAAGCATGTTGATTCTCTCGCTTCTCAGTTTGTTTTGACCGAATTGATTATTGTGGTGGGGAGTGTTCATATTTGCAATTTAAGTCATTATCCAAGTATAAGATGAATTTATTGGAAGATTAATGAATTGGGTTACGGATTTGAAGCTTTAGGGCTTACTAAATTGGTTTTAGTGAAACTCATACATTGATTTGAAGTTTTGAGAAATTGGATAAAACCTTAAGTCTTGGAAATTTGTTGAAGTAATGGAATCCTCAATTGTGCCTCTTTGATTCTGCCATCTCCACGAGTTTCTCATGTTGTTTTCTACGTTGATTGAGATTTACATGTAAGTGTAGTGGTGTATAAATTGTGGTTTGAGGTTGTTAAGTTGGTAATGAAGTTTGAATGTTGATTCAAACTGATCTTGACGGATGAATGTGTTAAGTTATTAATTTTGTGTCTATATTCTATTTTGCACCATAGTATGACTGAATGGTGTTGTACCCTTTTTGATGGGATTTATGCTCTAATTGTTATAGTTTTTCTATAACTTGAACCTTGTTTTATCACTTAAATTGTAAATATGATTTGAGTGAGTTTAATCTAGAAATTTTAATTGTTTGGAGAGTGTGGCTGCTATATGTTTGCATGTATGTTCCTTGTTTCATAAATAACCAAATGGCAAAAGGAGTTAATGAGTGGAATTGATGTTCAGGAATTGAAATAAGAGTGCTTCAAATTGTAATTAATATGTTATTTGAATGGCTGATTAAATGAGAGTAATTTGAATTGTTAATTAAAGTGTGGTATGCAAGTAAGCATGAATGACTTTAACTATATAGGTGAGTTCCTAGATTTATTGTTTCTCTTCTACTTTATGGTTGGTGATCATTGCTATTGTTATTTGATTCCTAAAGTGGAATGACTTGGTGGGTGCAAAAAGGTTAAAGTATGTGTATAGAATGTTTTATTGTAAGGAAGTATACTTAGTTGTTGATGTGATTGCTACAACATGAGGTTCTTTCTTTCTCTATGTGTGACGGAATTCATGGGGGAAATGATTGGAGTAGCTTAAACTACTTGAATTCAGAAATGGAATGTGTAATTGTGATGGTGTGTTTATATTTGATTCATGTGATTCACGATTTAAATTGGTTAAAGTATTTGATTTAAGAAAAGGGAAAATGGGTAGTAATACGAACGAGAGAGAGACGTTAGCTAATTTATGACTTAAAATAATTATTAACTTACTATTATTACATGGTGTGATAATAGGAAAGGAGGTGATTTGCATAGTTTCCTCAAGGTATGGTAAAGTAAAAGAAAAAGGCAGTGGATTGCTAAAGGGCGACAGGTAATCACACTTAACCTTACTATAGCATTGAGGGTGATGTTAGTGTGGATTATTAAAATCCTTTCTCACCCTCTCTATATATATATTATCTTTAAAAAGGTATTTTTATACAAAACAGGCTATCGGGTGCCTTTCAAACACGATTATTTTCGTATAAAAGGAATTTGAAACATTATACATATTATCCTGGCTGGTGTTTGTTTCTGATATGATGTGAGAGGTTCAGATGGTATTATGTGAGAAATGTTGATAGTTAGGTTGAGGGAATAAGTTGAATAGTTGAGATTGAGATAGTGAAGGGAATAATAATAGTGCATGATATTGATGATGAAATTAATTGATGGATTTGGATATTGGGAGAGTTTGCATGACACTGATATATAGGTACCATCGCGAGATGATAACTGTCGATTGGCCAATCGACAGTTATTTGTACTGAGGATCCTTATCAGATTGAATGGATCGGGGATCATAGGTTGACTTATTGAGAGAAGTGACCTACGGTTGTTTGGCATTGAAGAGCCCAACCGCCCCTACGGTTGTTTGGCATTGAAGAGTCCAACCGTTCCCGTTCTGTAATGGAAACAAAATTGGGGTTCCCTCTCTGGAGATTGCCAAAGAGGGAAATTGTCCCCTCATTATGGAGAGGGACACAGTGTCAAATCATATAGTGAAGAATAGATGCTTGAATGCCCCGTGGCGGCACAATGCATCTTTAGGTGAGTGTGAGGGTTGTTGTGGTAGTATCAGTTGATTGGAGTATGGAGATGTTGAATTGATTTGGTTTGAAGGTGATTGTTGGACTTGAGTGAGCATGGAAGAAATCTTTATATATATTACATTACTGGTTTTTATGTCTGTGGTACCCTTTAGACGCCCTCACTACCGCACATCTCACTGTTATAGTGAGTTAAGCGGTGATTACTGGGACAAATTGTCTCATCCCACGATTACTGACATTTTTGGCAGGTATTCATGCACAGACGCAGATAACAGGAAAGGGAATTAGGTATTAGAAGCTATATAGATTATTTTGAATTGTATATTGCCAATTTGTATAGGCCTGCATCTGCTTCCGCATGTATATATATTTATTATTTGTTTAATATCAATTAGTTTTGTTTAATAACCATGTTAGGCAAATCTTTTCTAACATGGTTAGTTATTAATTATCCATGATAGTGTTCAGGTTGTATCAGGAAATTCTTTTCTATCATGGATAGTATTTAATCATTAGGAAATTCCTTTTCTAAATATGATAGGACATTGATATTATGGACATCCTTTTTCTATCATAGTTAGTAAAGAGATTATTGGATTAAAAGAGATGTCACAGGTTAATTAGGGAATTAGTAACATAATGTTACAAGCAATGTCCAAAGAAGGACCTCAATATGCCCAAAAAGATATATTCACGCTACTTCTACCAATCAGTAATCCTATTGCCCAGTGATCAGCTCTGAAAGAACAACCCCAAAAGAGTACTCATCTGCCTTAGTGGAGAACTTTCTACTCTCCAAAGTTCAGGAGCCTCATATCCAATATTCTCGACATTTCTACTCTTGCGCAAATTCTTCAATTCATTTTCTGAGTAGCCAAATCCAAAATCTCCTACCTATAGATTCACATATAATTCCAATATAAATTAAAAGTTGAGGTAATAATATTTCTATTTAGAGTGAAAATAGAGTGTAGAAAAAATGTGCTGCTATCAAGTTTAGTACCGGTGCTTCAAAATCATGAGTTAGAAGAATGTTACTCGGTTTTAAACTTCCATGAATTGCATTATTCTCATGCAAATACTAAGACCTCTGGAGAAACCTATAAAAATTTTCACCTTTTCCATCCATGTTAATAACCTACAACTTTGACCTGCACATGGCAAAAGTTTCTTTCCATATCAATTCCACATCTTCACTAAAAATTATATTTACCTGATAAAAAAGTTATAAACGCAATTACCTGATAAATGATGGTCAAGCAAACCATTGCATGCATTCTCATATACAGTCAGCAACCTTGTTTTGTTTATACATGAACCCAATCAACATCAATACATTTTGGTGTCTAGCATTCAAAAAAGTTATATAAACAACATAAATAAATGAGCAGTAACCGTACCCCAAAAAGTCCAGTCTTGATAACCCAATCAAGAAATGAAAAGTATAACATTAAAATTCAAAATGTAAAGCATTAGCATTAGAATGAAGTCAGAAAGTATAACACTAAATCCTATTGGTACGTGCTCTCTGGTGCTATGCACCTCTGGCGCTTGCCCGTCGAAGAGGAGTGAGCGGAGAGAAGATGAAAAACACATATATGACCAGGGAATAAAAGGCCTCTGCCTAGAAAATGAGAAGAAGGTATCTGGATGCAATGTATAGTGTTTCTAATTCGTGCCGCTTGGGTGGAATAAAAGGTATGCACACAAAATGAAGAAAAACATTAAATGACCGTGTGCATAGGATAGGAACAGAGAAAAATAGTCACTGCATGCAATGTATGTGTGTCAAGCCATTGAGATGAATAATGGCACCTACAAAACCAATGCACTGTGGTGTAAATGATGAGATGCACATTAAATGAGAGGCCCACATGCAACATTACCGAAAGAAATGCACTAACACACGCAAAACACAAAAGGAGGCAACATTATTTTACAAGACAATTTATTATTTTGACAACACAACTTAGGTAAAACCCATTCCAAAACTGGTTCCAGGTGTGAAAAGGCAGGGGTTTTCCCACGGGTAACTACTTGATATATTTGATTTATAAAAATATGGGTGAAGGTATTGTTGATTTGATGCTCAAAAATTACCGTTGATGCGATTTTATTGCATAATAGTTTCAATGTGTATACCCATCAATCAATTTTAGAGCATTTGAGGTATTGCCATTAAAATTTGTTGATTTCTCTTAAGTTGAGACTTGATGGCGATAAAATCTAATTGTAAAAGGACCAAAATACCATCTAAAAATGTTAAAAATGCACCAACAATAATTGTTGAGTTAGCACATTCGCCTAACGGAAATAATCCAAATTCAACAGAAATACCACAAGTGCTCCAAAATATATTGATATATAGGTACCATTTCTCAATATCAAAACGCACCAACAATCATTGTTGTGTATCAAATTAACACCTTTACTCTAAAACAATTTCTTTTTTTTTTGATAATTTACTCTAAAACAATTACAATCTAATGGAATATCAAAAAATGAAATTCACTGCAAAAAAACGTGTTGCTTAGCCTCGAAAACTTTTGGCATTTTACTTATAAACACCGCTAAAATATCACATAGTGGCAGCTATACATTAAAAAAAATTTCCGCAGTTATAGTAGAAATAACTGCCGAAAAGGCTCAAGGAACTTTTTTTTTAAGAAACGTTTTTAACATTGCGGCATTTAATAAACGCCGCTATGTGGTGACTGGATTGTTTCTAAAAAACCTTTCTAGCATTTACATAAACGCCTGCAAGTAGCACATGTGATGTCAACAATGATGTGACTTCTTTATATAAATATATTTTAAAAAAAACATTAATACATAGCAGCATTTGACAAACATTAATAAATAGCGCATCTGATGTAAGCAATGGCGTGGCTACTTTCTGGTGTTTAATGAACAATGAAACATGCATTTGTTTGAGGCGTTTCATTTGAAGCATTTATCACAGTCTTCTGCGCTTATTAAATGCCCCGAAGCAAAAAACACTGGAAAGTGAAGGGTATATAAAGACAACAGCGATTTTTCATTTGCAACGTTGTTAAAAATCAAAGGGACCCACAACAATCCTCCAAATCTCGCACTATATATAAATTGATCGATCTATCTGCGATTGCATATTGTCATAAGCTTGCACTTAATCCGAGAGAAGAGTGAAAATTCAGAGCAATGCCGATAGATGAGGTGCAACGGGGTATAGTGGAACAACTGATTCTAGAAGATGTCAGAATCCCTGACGTTGATGAATTTTGATGGATTAGTTTTCATGGGCAAGGTAGTTTGGACCCATTAGCCCTCTTGATGGATTTTGATGAGCATGGCGAACTATATGTACAGATGGGCCAATACAGTGACAAGGTTCGCCATGTGGAGGGAATGACCCAGTACGAAAGGAAGGGAGCCCAATGAAAGGAGGCAAGGGATCAATGCTCAAGGAGAGGGGTACTGTAACATTCTGTTACTGATTCCCTAATTAACCTAATATATCCCTTTTAATTCAATTATCTCTTTACTAACTATGATAGAATAAGGATTTCCATAATAATAAATGTCCTATCATAGTTAGAAAAAAAAGAATTTACTAATGGTTAAACATTATCCATGATAGAAAAGAATTTCCTAATATAACCTGAACACTATCATGGATAATTAATAGCTAACCATGTTAGAAAAGATTCACCTAACATGGTTAGAAAAAGAAGTAAACTAATATCAATCATTAATAATCATCTAACTATGATAGAATAGACTTTTCATATTATTACAAACCTATCATAGTTAGAAAAGTACTTCGCTTATATAATAATCCATAATCAACACCCCTGAATCTATTTTTTTCATTTCAATAAGAAAACATGCGGAAGCGAATGCAGACCTATACAAAATGGCAATATACAATTCAAAATATTCTATATAGCTTCTAATACCTAATTCCCTTTTCTGTTGTCTGCATCTGTGCATGAATACCTGCAAAAATGTCAGTAATCGTGGGATGAGACAATTTGTCCCAGTAATCACCACATAACTCACTATAACAGTGAGATGTGCGGTAGTGAGGGCGTCTAAAGGGTACCACAATTTTAAAATCAGATATAGATATATATATAAATCAAGTCATCTTCCCTCCATTCCATCCAAAATTCCCTCGATCATTTCAAACTCAACTAAAACCCATCTCTACTTTCCACATATCCCTCAAATCCCTCAGTCAATTCCACGTTAACTAAATATCAACTTCCCAGTCTCCAATATAATGATACTACCACCACAACTCTCACACTCACCTATAGATGCACTGTGCCATCACGGGGCATTCAGGCATCTAATCTTCACTATATGATTTGACACTGTGTCCCTCTCCATAATGAGGGGACAATTTCCCTCTCTGGCAATCTCCAGAGAGGGAACCCCAATTCTGTTTCCATTGCAGAATGGGAACGGTTGGGCTCTCCACTGCCAAACAACCGTAGGTCACTTTCTCTCAATAAGTCGACCTATGATCCCCGGTCTAATGAATCTGAAAAGGATCATTAGTACAAATAACTGTCGATCCGCCAATCGACAGTTATCATCGCGCGATGGTACATAAATTTCAATGTCATGAAAAGCTCACCATATCCATATCCATCCATTTCAATATCATCATTAATATCATGCAATCTCACCATTCCTTTCAATATATCAATCTAAACTAAATGAACTCCTTCCCTCAACCTACTCTCAATATCTCTGTCAACAACCAGAATAATACCACACCAGGATAAAAGTATATGTAAAATGTATCAAAATCTTTCATACAGAAATAATCGTGTTTAAAAGGCACCCGATAGCCTGTTTTGTATAAAAATACCTTTTCAAAGATAATATATGTATAGAGAGGGTGAGAAAGGATTTTAAAAATCCCCAACTAACATCACCCTCATTGTTATAGCAAGGTTAAGTGTGATTACCTGTCGCCCTTTAGCAATTCTACGCGATTTCTCAACCTTTCTTCCTTGATGCCACGAAAGCCTACTTGCATCCACTCCTATAATAATATATAGCCAAATGATAAATTAATATCATTTCCCTTTTATCGAAGTTCAACGTCTCTCTCGTTCTTATATGTTACTACCCGATCCCCTTACATTTATTTTTCTCAAAATTATCTGAATTCAATCAATACAAATCACTATCGTTTAAAGAAATCACATAAACAAATAAGTATGCCTACTTACAATAAGATATTCTATACTAATATATTGACCTTCTTGCAACCACAAGTCATTAAATCAAGTCATTGTTAATCATCAAACATTCAACCTAAATATATGCTTCATCCTCAATTCAATTTACTAATCAAAACCAACCAATTTCATGTTTTAGGTAGAAACAAATCACGCATACAACGATTAGAGTTTCAATGTGTATACCCATCAATCAATTTTAGAGCATTTGAGGTATTGCCATTAAAATTTGTTGATTTCTCTTAAGTTGAGACTTGATGGCGATAAAATCTAATTGTAAAAGGACCAAAATACCATCTAAAAATGTTAAAAATGCACCAACAATAATTGTTGAGTTAGCACATTCGCCTAACGGAAATAATCCAAATTCAACAGAAATACCACAAGTGCTCCAAAATATATTGATATATAGGTACCATTTCTCAATATCAAAACGCACCAACAATCATTGTTGTGTATCAAATTAACACCTTTACTCTAAAACAATTTCTTTTTTTTTTTTGATAATTTACTCTAAAACAATTACAATCTAATGGAATATCAAAAAATGAAATTCACTGCAAAAAAACGTGTTGCTTAGCCTCGAAAACTTTTGGCATTTTACTTATAAACACCGCTAAAATATCACATAGTGGCAGCTATACATTAAAAAAAATTTCCGCAGTTATAGTAGAAATAACTGCCGAAAAGGCTCAAGAAACTTTTTTTTTAAGAAACGTTTTTAACATTGCGGCATTTAATAAACGCCGCTATGTGGTGACTGGATTGTTTCTTAAAAACCTTTCTAGCATTTACATAAACGCCTGCAAGTAGCACATGTGATGTCAACAATGATGTGACTTCTTGATATAAATATTTTTTAAAAAAAAACATTAATAAATAGCAGCATTTGACAAACATTAATAAATAGCGCATCTGATGTAAGCAATGGCGTGGCTACTTTCTGGTGTTTAATGAACAATGAAACATGCATTTGTTTGAGGTGTTTCATTTGAAGCATTTATCACAGTCTTCTGCGCTTATTAAATGCCCCGAAGCAAAAAACACTGGAAAGTGAAGGGTATATAAAGACAACAGCGATTTTTCATTTGCAACGTTGTTAAAAATCAGAGGGATCCACAACAATCCTCCAAATCTCGCACTATATATAAATTGATCGATCTGTCTGCGATTGCATATTGTCATAAGCTTGCACTTAATCTGAGAGAAGAGTGAAAATTCAGAGCAATGCCGATAGATGAGGTGCAACGGGGTATAGTGGAACAACTGATTCTAGAAGATGTCAGAATCCCTGACGTTGATGAATTTTGATGGATTGGTTTTTATGGGCAAGGTAGTTTGGACCCATTAGCCCTCTTGATGGATTTTGATGAGCATGGCGAACTATATGTACAGATGGGCCAATACAGTGACAAGGTTCGCCATGTGGAGGGAATGACCCAGTACGAAAGGAAGGGAGCCCAATGAAAGGAGGTAAGGGATCAATGCTCAAGGAGAGGGGTACTGTAACATTCTGTTACTGATTCCCTAATTAACCTAATATATCCCTTTTAATTCAATTATCTCTTTACTAACTATGATAGAATAAGGATTTCCATAATAATAAATGTCCTATCATAGTTAGAAAAAAAAAGAATTTACTAAGGTTAAACATTATCCATGATAGAAAAGAATTTCCTAATATAACCTGAACACTATCATGGATAATTAATAGCTAACCATGTTAGAAAAGATTCACCTAACATGGTTAGAAAAAGAAGTAAACTAATATCAATCATTAATAATCATCTAACTATGATAGAATAGACTTTTCATATTATTACAAACCTATCATAGTTAGAAAAGTACTTCGCTTATATAATAATCCATAATCAACACCCCTGAATCTATTTTTTTCATTTTAATAAGAAAACATGCGGAAGCGAATGCAGACCTATACAAAATGGCAATATACAATTCAAAATATTCTATATAGCTTCTAATACCTAATTCCCTTTTCTGTTGTCTGCATCTGTGCATGAATACCTGCAAAAATGTCAGTAATCGTGGGATGAGACAATTTGTCCCAGTAATCACCACATAACTCACTATAACAGTGAGATGTGCGGTAGTGAGGGCGTCTAAAGGGTACCACAATTTTAAAATCAGATATAGATATATATATAAATCAAGTCATCTTCCCTCCATTCCATCCAAAATTCCCTCGATCATTTCCAACTCAACTAAAACCCATCTCTACTTTCCACATATCCCTCAAATCCCTCAGTCAATTCCACGTTAACTAAATATCAACTTCCCAGTCTCCAATATAATGATACTACCACCACAACTCTCACACTCACCTATAGATGCACTGTGCCATCACGGGGCATTCAGGCATCTAATCTTCACTATATGATTTGACACTGTGTCCCTCTCCATAATGAGGGGACAATTTCCCTCTCTGGAGATCTCCAGAGAGGGAACCCCAATTCTGTTTCCATTGCAGAATGGGAACGGTTGGGCTCTCCACTGCCAAACAACCGTATGTCACTTTCTCTCAATAAGTCGACCTATGATCCCCGGTCTAATGAATCTGAAAAGGATCATTAGTACAAATAACTGTCGATCCGCCAATCGACAGTTATCATCGCGCGATGGTACATAAATTTCAATGTCATGCAAAGCTCACCATATCCATATCCATCCATTTCAATATCATCATTAATATCATGCAATCTCACCATTCCTTTCAATATATCAATCTAAACTAAATGAACTCCTTCCCTCAACCTACTCTCAATATCTCTGTCAACAACCAGAATAATACCACACCAGGATAAAAGTATATGTAAAATGTATCAAAATCTTTCATACAGAAATAATCGTGTTTAAAAGGCACCCGATAGCCTGTTTTGTATAAAAATACCTTTTCAAAGATAATATATGTATAGAGAGGGTGAGAAAGGATTTTAAAAATCCCCAACTAACATCACCCTCATTGTTATAGCAAGGTTAAGTGTGATTACCTGTCGCCCTTTAGCAATTCTACGCGATTTCTCAACCTTTCTTCCTTGATGCCACGAAAGTCTACTTGCATCCACTCCTATAATAATATATAGCCAAATGATAAATTAATATCGTTTCCCTTTTATCGAAGTTCAACGTCTCTCTCGTTCTTATATGTTACTACCCGATCCCCTTACATTTATTTTTCTCAAAATTATCTGAATTCAATCAATACAAATCACTATCGTTTAAAGAAATCACATAAACAAATAAGTATGCCTACTTACAATAAGATATTCTATACTAATATATTGACCTTCTTGCAACCACAAGTCATTGTTAATCATCAAACATTCAACCTAAATATATGCTTCATCCTCAATTCAATTTACTAATCAAAACCAACCAATTTCATGTTTTAGGTAGAAACAAATCACACATACAACGATTAGAGTTTCAGCTCGTTGCATCCCAACCAATCAAATACATCTCTTCAAAATTAACTTACTAATCCTTATCTAATGTTGAGGATACTTTCTTTTCAAGAACCATTCAGCCATGATAAGGAAGAAAAGGAGAAACCAAGTACACAAACCAATTATACATGTAAGGAGCATATAAAACGTTCAAAAGCTCCCTTTACTGTAGTTAACGTGAATTTCTAACACCTTAAATATATGAATCAGTTCATGTGCCTAATCTATCATTTTAAGTACCATTTATAATATCTTCCCTACAAATTTCATCCGCCCTTTTTCTTAAGAGAGAACAAATAATTTCAAACCAGCACAACAGTGCAGCAAGGAAAGAAAAGAACCGAATTTCATATGTAACTAAAATCAATCATAAAGCATAGTCATCACTTTATTCATGACAGAAAAGTTAGCAAGCTGGAACACATAAAAATAAGGTTGTACACCACTCTCAGCAGCTCAAATCTGTTTCAAAGGAACCATTCCAATCGAACATATAACTATGTAAATTTAAATCCAATTTCGTGTTGCAGATTTCATTAACTTCTTTACAAGTTTGTTTTAAAGATCTCTATGCATCAATTAAGTAACCACAACATGACTCATAATAGGGAAGCAACACATAACAGATTTTTAATAACTTCATAACCTCAACAACTTCACAAATTATATATAAACTCCATCTCATTTCAAAACAGCACCAATAGCCAGCCATATGAGCAACCAAACAAGACAAAAATCCCTTGCCTTCATATGGACAACCACATATTCACATAGCTCGTACTAATCACCCCTTTCTGCCACTTAGTTATTCAAGGATTAAGGGACAAAAACAATTTTAGCACACATGCAAATATATTACAGCCCCATCCAAAATTTAATAACACATGCCTCACAACTTCCTTCATCACTGAAATACACAATAAAGCAAGGGGATAAAATACTAAGACCACATTAAAAGCATCAAAACTTTAAAAATCAAACATGTACCACAATCTTTGAACTCCATTACACTTCTTCCTAACAAATTAACGATTTCTGAACCAAAAATCTCCTTAAACACGTCAGATTTAAAATCCCTCAAAGTTAGGGTTTTGAAAAAACTTCATAAAACCTTAATCAATCATTCCAATCTGCTCTCTAGCACCTCTAATTGCATATTGGACTCTGTTTTGTTACATTAGAAGACCCAAAAATTTGAAACTCAATTCGGACTCTCTAAAAACTCGCCAAAAACGAATGGAAAAGGGGTAGGGATCTGAAGAGTAAAGTCACCTAATTTTGATTCCGGTGTTGTATGGAGTGTGGGAGGCCGCCGCCGCCGTGAAGCTCGCCTGAAATCGGCCTCCAAGGTATAAGCCGAAAGAAAATCAAAAGGAAAAAGAAAATATAAGGAAACAAACTTCAAAATGAAAGCATAGTCCGAGATATGTTAGAAAGGTTGAAGCTTTACCTCTCTTCGCTGCCGACCGCCATGGGTTCACCGGAGAAAAGAGAAAAACATTGAAGGAAGATGAAGTTGGGAGGAAGAAATCGAAGATGGAGGGGGAAGAGAGAGACCGCGCCGGTGCTAACACCGACGGCGGCTTGCTCCGCTGGTCCCTGCAGCTCCGGCGACGAGCGAAGCAGAGAGAGGAGGGAGGGTCAGGTGAGAGGCAGGTGAGGAAGAATGAAAGAGATGAAGAATATGGGGGGGGGTCCGTCGGGTCTGAAGAAAGAAAGAGGAAGGAGAGAGACAGTTTAGGTGTAGGGAATATTATATTTTTGCCCCTGTAACTACTTTCCTTTTCAACTTAGTCCCTCTTATCAAACTTTATTATTTAAAATTTAACCCCTTCCCAAAAATAATTCCCAATGAGATTGATAACATTCTTCCATTATATATTTGTTTAAACTTCAAAGTACTTTTCATACAATTTCTAACTCCTAATAACTCATTAAATAAATTTCTTTAATTCTAGTGGAATAGGATTTAATATCAATAAATCATGATTTCATTCCTAACACTTTAAATTTCCTAAATACACCTCAACAATTTTCGTATTATCCTTAATTAAAAATTGGGATGTTACAGGTACAATTATGAGAGCGACCACAAGAGTAAATTTAGGGTTCCAACATTAACTATATTGATCTGAGCCTAGCCTAGAAGGGTTCCTCTAGGGATATTATTGCTTTGACCATTTTACCCCTAAATATTTTTATATATAAGCCATGATTCTTGACATTCTCAATCACTAAGAAATATTTTACTATCCATTCATCTAAAACTTTCTTCTTATTCTAATTTTTAGTCATACAAAATACCCAACTTTAATACAAAAAAAGAAATTAATTAAAAAAATGATTTTCCTTAGTTTTAAAACAAGTTTCCATCTAGTTTCTAGGGTAACTAATAACATAAATAGGCTTTGGGAACGATACCCGACGGTAGCTTCCGCTTACCCCGAGGTCTATAAATTTCTTGAAGGAGTGGTCCCGAGACACACTACATGACAAATCCTCATATTTGTGTGATTTTAATGTGCTCAAATGAAACAATTAATAATATGATTAAGATGCAATATAGTCTATAATAACTCTCCATTTTGGATTATAATTGTTAAATATTTTGCTATATTTGGGAGTCAATGATGCCTAATCAATGAGATTATTTTAATGTTTTGACAAAGCATCAATTCGGATTTGAGGACTTCATTTTAAAGTTAATTGATATTATTATATATATTATTTTCATTGTGTAAAATATTTCCTTCTCAGATTATCATCTTGAAAGCCATGAAAGCTATTTGGATATCAAGTAAAAGACATGAGCTTGGATTGGATAAAAAAATGGACCCACATGGTTAAGAAAAAGGCCAAACAGCCCAAGGAAGAAAAGAAAGAGGGCTGGACTGAAGAAAGAAGGCAAGACCAGATTTGGAACAAGTGAAGGAGGGGAGGACACGTGGCAAAGGGAAAAAGGAAAGGAAGGATGTGTGTGCTTGTGAAGTCCAGAGGCGAACGGTGAGGGTAGAGGGGAGCACACGAAGAAGCAAAAAGAGAGAAATAAAGGGAGGGGGGCGGCTGAACACAAGCCTCTCTTCTCTTTATTTTCTTTTATTTCACTCATTCCTCTTCTATTTCCCCTTAAATTCCTCCATCCTTCTCTCCATGAGCAACCATTAATCCTTAATTCTTGATGGTGGGAGCAAGCAAAGAAGGAGCTTGAATCTTCATTAGGGGAGTTTGTAGTTCTAATCCCTCTTCTTTTCTTACATTTATGCTTTTCTAGCGTTCTAGGAGTATACTTGTGAAGTTTGGTTGAATACTTCATATGGTATATGTGTATTAGGGATCGAAACTACTTTTATGTTGTTATTGTCATTTTGTTTTTGTTAAATACATGACTTGGTGCTATTTAACTTTGAGATTAATGAAATTTATGGGTTCATGATTTTGTTTTCTCTTGGTGAATATTTTGGGCTAGTACAAGGTGGCTTGGCTAGTGGAATTGTGAGTCAAGTTATTTGCATTTATGAAATGATAATAGGATTTATTGACTATGTTGTGGCATTTGACATAAACCTTGACTAGCTTCAATTTATTATTTGGGTGGCCATTAATAAATGGAAGCTACAAGGTTAATTTAGAACAATTGTTTGGTGGCCCAAGTTGTGGATTATAAGTCCTTCATAATTAATTAATCCTTTGGCTTAGAGCTTAATCAACTTAGATTAATTTAACTAATGTTTGAGGTTCCGACATTAATTAAGTTAATCTAAGCCTAGCCGAGAGGGGTCCCTCTAGGGTCTAATTTGGAAGCCAACAACATTAAAGCTCCCGAAAAAAATATTGTGAAGTGAGGATTTCTTAAGCACCCATCCATCAAGAATAATAATATTATCCATGTCACTTTCATTCTACCCTTTTATTAAAAATACCAAAAATATTTATTTGTTTTGCATCCTTCATTCTATATTTAAAAATCAACAAAAATACATTTTCTTTACCCAAATCCATCTTGCATTGCACTAAATTTATTAGGGTAGTTTAATTAAACAAGGCTCCTCTGAGAAGGATACCCGAGGTAACTTTCGCTTACCTTGAGGTTCTAAAATTTCTTGAAGGACTAGACCCTAAGGCACACTACACCAACCCGCAAATTGTAAACACGTAGACTTTCTACCACTCTATTAAAAGATTTAATTGAATTATAACCACTTGATCAACCCTTTTTAGAAAAACATGTGCTTAAAAATCTGAATGAATTAAATCTTTTCTTCAAAAATGGTATTTAACCAAGCATTTATCAAAAAAAAACTTTTAATATGTCAAATGTATATAGAACAAGTGGTTATAAAACAATTAAAAGAAACATATACTAATTGCTAAGGTCACTTGCAACTATAATGTGTTGATGGTTTGTCTAAGTGTAGGTTAAGTCATAACATAGGTTTAATAAGATAATAATGTAAAAACAACTATGTTTACTACTTAAGGTAAAGATCAGATGTTCCTTTACCTATATACAAAATACTATGAATGTATCTTTAAAATATACTACTAAGTTACCCTAATTCTACCTACTCAAAAATTAGGGAAACTTTCAAAACATATAAGCTTCCAAAATAGAGCTTCAAGCACCACAGTCAGACAAGCGTTCTCGTCTTTTCTCCACTACTACCTTTCCAAAATATGTTCGTCCAACTACCTGAAACCAAAGAGTACATTGCAGTTTACTTCTATACAGACAGAAAAATTTTAATATAAAAATATAATCATGATAACATCCTCCTCTTTCCAACCTCTTGTTGGAACCTGCCTCTTTCCAATCTCTTATTGGAACCTGCCTCACTATACCAACCACTTTTAACGATATATTCGTCAATTAATGGAGGTATTCTTTACCTGCAGGGTTTCTGTAAAAAATTGGCGTAGGGGTGTGACCCTCCTGATGCCTAGAGTACTCTACTTTCTTATTTATCTATCTGAGATAAATATCCTTCCTCCTCTTGGATAAACATTATCATGTTTTGAAAAATAAATACTACAATATACATGCGGATATAACAACTTTCATTTATAATATGAAGTAAACTGCTACATGTACTTCAACCGTCACTTATCTTTCCTTTCTTGCTCACGACCTTGCTGCCTAGCACGAGCGCCACTGGACTCTCCTATGAGTACACATCATGTAAGAGTGAGATTAAGTATTTACAGTATGAGATAACCTATTGCTTCCCTATAGTCCTAATAATACTATCCTATGACTTATTCTTAATCATACTACTAAGTAAGAATTCAATTATTTATACCTAAAAGCCACTTTCATAACCCACATCTTTATATTACCTAATGCCCAATTTAAACTCAAAACAGAATTCCAACACTCATGACATCAAAATGATGGAAAAACATAATTACCTATAATTAAATGCAATTTGAAGTTGAAATTCTTAAGTTCCAAAACAAAATAACCACATTTTGAGTCAATGCAACAAAGGAAACATATTTCAAGTTCATATGCAATCACAAGTTTTCACATAATTCAATCCCAAATCAAAAGAATATAAGAACAGCCCTTTAAGTCTTTAATTTGATATATGAATATACAATCAACATATTTAATAAAAGTCAATTTAAAAGCTAAGTCCAGCCCAAGCATATAACCACTTTTGGGCTTGAGTGTAGTTATTAGGGTTTTGGGGTAAATTACAAAAATACCCTTCTATCCTTATTTAATTACAAATATTAGGACTATACATGTGCTTTAAGCGCATGTACAGGCAGCATTTCCACATACAAAAGTGGTAATGGAGCTTTCAAACACTAAGTCCACAAGTAGGAACACCTTATGAGGTCTGAGGAGGATCTCTTATGCATGACTCCATGTTTTGCACTTCAGTAGTGCCTTTACATGCGCTTAAAGCGCATGTAAAGGGTGTTTCAACATTTTCATAGCACCCAAAAGTGGTAATGGAGTTTTGAAACACTAAGTCCACAAGCAGGAACACCTTATGAGGTCTGACGAGGACCTCTTATGCATGACTCCATGTTTTGCACTTCAGTAGTGCCTTTACATGCGCTTAAAGCACATGTAAAGGGTGTTTGAACATTTTCATAGCACCCAAAAGTGGTAATGGAGCTTTGAAACACTAAGTCCACAAGCAGGAACACCTTATGAGGTCTGAGGAGGACCTCTTAAGCATGACTCCATGTTTTGCACTTCAGTAGTGCCTTTACATGCGCTTAAAGCGCATGTAAAGGGTGTTTGTGCCTTTACATGCGCTTAAAGCGCATGTAAAGGGTGTTTCCATATAATTTTGAGCTCTTCACCTAAGTTCATTTTATATTTTATCTCTAAATACTTAAATCCTTTTCTAGTCATTGTTTTAGTGAATTTTAATTGATGCACATTTCTATACATGCGCTTAAAGCGCATGTATAGATAAGGCCTCTACATGCGCTTTAAGCGCATGTATAGATTCTTACCTGTACATGCGCTTAAAGCGCATGTAAAGGACCCTTAATACATGCGTTTCTTCTAAGCGCATGTAAAGGTGCGCTGGTAAAGGGACAATTTGTAGTAGTGGCAACACTCTAGCATACATTATCTCACTACTTAAATCATAACACAAGTAAAACCACACCCACAAGAACTATTATTTTGTTTCTTCCCAAACCCATTCAGCCTTAACATTCTTAGTTGCAGAAAATTTACATGAAAGGATCAAAAATTCGCGTAAACAATCACACCTAGAAGATGAATCCGAAAAATAAGGAGAAAAATGAATAGAATTCTCAAAACTTTTAGAGAATCATCATGCATGAAGAAAACCCAAATTATTTCCCTTAAATCCATCACCTAAAACTTGTTTCTCTCACCAAACTAAGAAAAATTTATATGGGAATGTGAGGAATTCTCACCTGAAGCTAAATCACCACTTGCATGTGAGATTGGACCAAGATCAGCTATGGTTTTGGGTGAAGAAGCATGCTGGACAGGGGAGAGAAAATGGAGAACCAGAGAAAAGAAAATGAAGAGGAGTGAAGTGAGGTATGTGTGCATGTGTTTTGGGTTATATGTGTGTGTGTGTTTGTTTTTTAATAAGGAGAAGGGCACATGTGTCATTTGCTTTCTATTTACTAATGGCTATTCTTCCCTTCCATTTTTTTTATAATAAGACTACCCCCAAATTTTATTTTCTTTCATTACTCATATACTCCATAATTAATTTATATACTCAATTTTCAAAATTCCTAATTTATAATTATAATACCCATTTAAATTTTTGGGGTGTTACAATTCTCTCCCCCTTAAATAAATTTCGTCCTCGAAATTTGAAGAAAAATACTTTAAAGTAATAGGAACAAAATATTGAGCTATAAATTCACACACACATTTGGAAGATTAAGCTAATCTTGGAATGATGATTTTATACTACATATATCATGTACTAAGCACACAATAAATATATTAGGGATGAAGAATTTACCGTTGTCCATTTTGTGGTATCTAGGTTCTTCTTCATGGGACATTGCAAATATTTGTCCTTGTTGAGATTGCCTTGCTCAAATGTCCTTTGTGGACAAGTACTTGCAAAGTGCCCAGGTTAATGACAGAAAAAGCATACCTTTTGGTTGGCTAAGCATGGTCTATTACCATGATTCCTCCCACACAAATTACAACTTCCAACGTTAGGAGGTTGAGGATTCACTTGTCTTTGTTGACTTGCAAATGGTGGCCTAAATGATTGGTTTTGTGATTGAGGTCGAGATGATGGTGTTAGAATCTTAAATTTTGATGAAGACTATAATATGAAAGAACAAGTTAAACACTTAGACAAAATTAGGTTAAAATAGAACCACAAGTAAGAGTACAACCGGATGTGGATTTACTTCCGGATGGACTAGGACTAGCGCTCGCGGATGAACGTCTCATCCCCCAGCGGCAGTAAGTGCTTCACTAAAGTCATAACTCAGTCTAGGAACATTAGTTGTATAAAACCCTTGAGACTAAGTTAGGATGCAACCGGTTGTGGATTTGCTTCCGATTGCTTAGTGACTAGCGCTGGCTGTTGATGTGGACAACACTGAGCGTCAGTGAGTATAATATGATCATAACCCAACGTCCAGTAGGAGTGCTTTCGGATGTGGAATTGCTTCCGGAAGTAAGAGAACTTCCTTAGACAATTGAACTCCCACTGCATGGGATTATGTGCTGTTATAGTACACATCCCATAGCATGAGTAGACAATATACTAAGTCAGAACATAGCCTAAGTAAGATTGCTTCCCATAGCAAACAAGCTCCACAGCATGTATAGTTCTTACTGCACTTGATTATATATACTACTCTGTTGGACTAACAAGTATGTGCAGAACTTAGTTTGACTTCCGGATGCAAATACTCTTGGCACTGGGATTCAGAGACTAATACTTGCAGAGCAAGATTGCCGCTTCCGGATGAACGATGATCATCCGTCAGCAAGAGTACAAGAGTCAACGTCACATACTCAGAGGTCAGAATGCTTTTGTCAGAGCAGAGTTGTCAGAGTTGCTTTTCAGAGATAAAGCAAGTCAACCCTGCTAAGCATTAATGAAGATGTACCTCTCAACGGTAACATGGGATTAACGGCCATATTCAAATGGACATATTCTATCTGCCGCCCAAGCCTGAATGTTGAGGCCGAGTATAAAAGGAATATCTACATTCAGAAGAGAGGTTGGAAGAACAGAGCCTATTGTCTGAGATATTGTATTCTATATTCCTCTCATCTTCTACTCTCTGATCTTAGAATTGTAACATTCTTAGAGAGTAATTCATTTGTACTTAAGTGAGTAACATCATCTATTCTTAGAGAGAATCATTTGTACTTAATTGTTTATCACAATCAGTTCATAGAGTGAACATATTATCAAATCCTCTAATTGATAGAGGCTGTTCTAAAGCTTGTGCTTGAAGAACAGAATTATTATCTTACAAAAGTGAGGGGAGCATTTAGAGGTTTTCTAAATCTCCATAGGTTGCAAGTTAGCCCGCAAAACTTGTGGTTGAAAGGTTACAGGTGATCCCGTTGTAAAACCTGTGGTTGTAAAGGTTAGCAGGTGAGCCCGTTGCAAAACCTGTGGGTTGTTAGGTGAACCCGTACTCGTAAAACCTAAAGTGTAAAGGCTTTCTTGTGCCTGGTTCAAACAAGAAGTTTAGTGGATTGAAAAATCTCAGGTGGAGCCTGGGGACTGGATGTAGGTCTGGAAGTGACCGAACCAGGATAAATTTGTGTGTGCTTATTCTGTTTGTTTAATCTAGTCATCAAGCACCACACCACTAGATACTTACTTGTGCTTGGGGTAATACATCGTCACTCTCATCAAGCACAAGCAGTCAGCTTTCAAAAGAGAATTTTAATTTTTATTCTGCCACCCAATTCACCCCCCCTCTTGGGTGACAGCCACGCATTTCATTTGGTATTAGAGCAAGGTCACTTGTTTAAAGGATCCAACGATCTCAAGTGCAAAGACCTAGGCTGACTTGGGATATAAAATGTGTTTTGAAGGTTTTGATCATACTATCCCACCCTTGTTAGAAAATACTGATTTTTACATATGGAAGGCAAGGATGAAAAGTTTTGTGTTATCCTCGAGTTTCAAAATGTGGGATGTCTTTTTAAATGATTCTGATTTCAAACCAAAAGTAAACTGGACTGAAGAGGAGAAAAATTTATTTTACATGAACATTAGAGCAATGCAAATTTTGTACAAAAGCTTAACTGACAGTGATTTCTAGAAAATTAAACATTGCTCTAATGCTAGAGATATTTCGAACACTCTTGATGCTATGTATACTTCTAATCATTCCCCTGGCAGTAAAGCTGTTGAAAGCTCCATTTGTGCCCCTTGTGGATCAACTGATGGTGAGCTACAGGAAGTTGATATTGAGAAAGCCAGCGGCAGTGAAGAGAGTGTTGATCTCTACCTAGAAGATTCAGAAACTGAAGAAAATGAGGTATCTGAACTTGAACCTTCTGAATTGCAAGACATGTACAATGAGTTACATATTGAATTCTGTAAACTTGCAAAAGAAGTTCTAGGATTAAGGAAAAAGAATAGGAAACTAGAGGAACTCATTATCTCTTCTACATCCAAGGGTTCCAAAGTTTCCTCCATAGAAAAACAACTAGTGCTGCCCATAGGAAATCAGCTATGGAGAGCAGAAACTTCAACATGTACTGAAAATTGTTCTAATTGTGAATCCCTGTTGAAGGAAAAAGATTGGTTTTCAAAAGGCCGTGAGACTTCAAAAGTTGTTTCAAAAGAACAAAGAATCTTTAAAAGGAAAACTGACCAACATAATAATGATCAGAAATCTCATTCTGAATATCATTCCATTATCTGTCATTATTGTGGTAGAACATGTCATATTTCTCACACATGTAGTCTTAGAAGAAGTTTACATGTGAGAAATAAATTTGTATGGATCCCTAAAGGACAAGTAAGGTCCAGTGCTAACCATGTAGGACCCAAGTACAAATGGGTACCAAAAACTCCTTCTTGTGCCTTACTTGTGCAGGAAAGATCAAGAGTTCCTCCTGCCCCAAAGAAAAGAACTCGTGGTGATGTCAATGCTGCAACCACCTGGTCCAATCATAAGAAGCAGTGCACTACCACAAGGAACAAAGGGTCTGTCTCAAGGATGAGCTATCACAGAGTTCCACTCAACTATCCTGAGAAGAGCAAGAGAGAGAGGATTTCTCGATCAACATGGAGAAAGCCTATGAATTCTGTCTCTCATAAGACAGTGCTTTGAGCTAAGGATGAGTATAGAAGATCTCCTTGGGTAAGCAAGGGTGAAGGTAATGGATGCACAAGAGGGGGGGGTGAATTGTGCTACAAAAATAAATACTCAAATAAAACCAACACAAGATTTATACTGGTTCGGTCTGCCTGACCTACGTCCAGTTCTCAACCACCCAGGCCGAGTTCCACTATCTCAGGTTTTAAATCGGGTTCACCTGAAACCTTACAACCGCAAGTTTTGGACGGGATCACTTGCAACCTTACAACTACAAGTTTTACACAAGGCTCACTTGTAACCTTTCTAACTAGCTCCCCCTTACACCTAGCAAGGGTTCAACCTTTACAACTAAAGGATTTTTCTAACTAAGTTCTCTTAAAGAACAGATAGTGTTACACACTTAAGTACAATCAATGCTCTTATAACAGAAAGAGACTTAACAACAAAGAGAACAGAATATGTAGATGAGAATGATCACTCGATGTGTTAAATGCTCTTTACTTTTCTGGGCAGCTTTGAATGCTTGAAGATGTTCTTAGTTTCTCGCTCTAACTTCTCTCAAGAGTATTCAAAGATAATTGTTGGCCTCATAAATGAGGTTGAGCTCCTTTATATACTCTTCAAACATTCTGACTCTTGGTAGGTGGGATAGCCGTTTGAATATGGCCGTTTTTCCTATGTTACCGTTTGCCCAATTAATGCTTCATCAATGCATAGCAGGGTTGACTTGCTTTATCTCTGAAAAGCAGCTCTGACAACTCTGCTCTGACAAAAGCATTCTGACACTGCATCTCTGAACACTCTGACATTCTGATTGCTTGCGGAAGCAGGTTCACATCCGGAAGCAACTCTACTTAGTGTGCTGCACTGAGTGTTAGTCTAACAGTATTAACATATAGTTACATGCAGTGGGAGTGTTCTTAGTCTAAGAGGTCTTCCTTGCATCAGGAAGCACTTCTACATCCGGAAGTGAATCTACTGGATGAAGGATTTGTTCACTATTACTCGCTCTCGCTCAGTGTCCATTCAATCCAACAGCCAGCGCTAGTCACTAAGCTATCGGAAGCACTTCCACTGGACGTTGCTCATTTTCACTGACGCTTAGGGATATCTATTCCAACAGCCAGCGCTAGTCACTAAGCTATCGGAAGCACTTCTACTGGACGTTGCTCATTTTCACTGACGCTTAGGGATATCTATTCCAACAGCCAGCGCCAGTCTAAGTCTAACAGGAAGCAAATTCACTTCCGCTTGAATCTTAACTTAGTCTTAGGATTTTGTATATCTAGTGCTCATGGACTAAGTTAATTCCTAAGTGAATTTCTTGCTGCCGCCGGGGGATGAGACTTTCATCCGCGAGCGCTAGTCCTAATCTATCCGGAAGTAAGTCCACATCCGGTTGCACTTTTACTTAGGATTCTATGTTCACCTATTGCTTTCTAAGTTCTTTCATATTTTAGTCTTCATCAAAACTTAAGATTCTAACAAAGGGATCACTTAGGATCGAAGCATGCGATAGTAAAATCTCCTATGCAAATGTTAGATGGAATTATTGAGATTTTACATCAAGCATCATAGATATGAACATTATATTCCTAAGAGAAGATAGTTTAAAGAAATTCACAATGTTCATAATCTACATGCTGTCTGACTATCATGATCAAAACCACATATATATATATATATATATATATATATATATATATATATATATATATATATATATATATATATATATATATATATATCCTTGTGCATATAGTCATGATTGATTCGCAATGCTATATTCATAGTGAATAACTCTAAGGTGAATGTGAATTATGCAAACTGACCAGTCAGATCCAAGTCTGGATACTGGAAAACAAAGGGAACTCCTTGGTATTTTGTAGGAAAGGAGATCCGAAGAAATGGCAAGACTTGATTGTACCTTATCTGAGCAATTAGACAAATCTTGATGAGCTGCTCTTCGCACTTGGGTCTTGGTGCTGACCTTGAAATGGAAAGAACCCTGCATCACCTGTCAAAATCAAGCAAACTACTGGCTGACGCGAATGTAGCTTGGTGATGACATTCTTACCCTCTCCTCTACTTATGTGATTATCTGGGTAATGAATGCATGTTACTCATTCCATCGGCAATTGACATTCATATGTCTAAGGATAATCGTCAAATTGCTCTATGGAATGGATAAAAGCTTGAACGATGTGGATGTACAAGAGAGAACGTCAACGAGTATGCTCCTTATCAAGATGAGAAGAAATGGCTGTTCTGAATTCAATCTTGAGGAAATTTCGCCAATCTTCTATGAGTATTTCTTTCCATTATTCCTTCTGATTGTGCTTTTTAATGGATAGTCTTTCTTGTCGGACGTACATTAGGAATCTTAGGAAATGATTTGAATTAATTTCTGCAAAATTTGATAAATCCAAGGGCAAATGCCAATAGGATAGAAGCCTAAGTGAGTGTAGATAACTAGGCTGGAAAGAACTATTAAGAATCTCTACCCACTGAAAGCCTTATATCCTGGCACACTATCACAAGCCTAGTACAATCTGAACTAAGTTCAAAGCTTGTTGAAACCCTAAGAATAATGAGATCATATTAAGCATATTTGAAAGAACTTGAGCTAAGATTTGAAAATTATTCTTGTGATCATATGCTGAGAATTTGGGTGTTTTGGAAACTTGATTATGGACATTAAAGTTTTTAGAACTTCATTGTGCTGACAAATCACATGCCCTCATAATCTGACATGAACATTCTTAAGGCATATTTATCGAAGGGTAATGGACCTAATCTGCCCCCCAAGTAACCACCAAGGAGCGCTGAGCACCCTGAACTAACAACAGGCCCGTATCTGTACTCCAAGTAACCAAGGTGTTTAAAAACTACCCCGGTTGGACAGTCAACAACGTTTGACCGTTACTATGCCTATGTGGCTGCCACGTGAGCAATTGCTTTGCCACCTCTGCTTGCCATGTGTGTATTTAAAATGGACCTAATCTTCCCTTCAAGTAACCACCCAGGAGCACTGAACACCCTGAACTAACAACAGGCTCATATCTACACTCAAAGTAACCAATGTGTTTAAAAACTACCCCGGGTGGACGGTCAATGACGTTTGACCGTTACTATGTCTATGTGGCCGCCATGTGAAGGCCTGTTTTGCCACCCGGCGCCTTGTCATCGCCACGTAAGATATGTTCATGTGGGCCCACCTATAATAATAAACAATTTCTCCCTCCCTCTTCATCACCATCACCACAGCCCCCCAACACCCACCACCCCCACCCACCCAAACAGGCCTTCACATGGCGGCCACATAGGCATAGTAACGGTCAAACATCATTGACCGTCCACCCGGGGTAGTTTTTAAACACATTGGTTACTTTGAGTGCAAATATGGGTCTGTTGTTAGTTCAGGGTGCTCAGTGCTCCTGGGTGGTTACTTGGAGGGCAGATTAGGTCCATTTAAAATACACACGTGGCAAGCAGAGGTGGCAAAGCAGGTGCTCGCGTGGTAGCCACATAGGCATAGTAACGGTCAAACGTTGTTGACCGTCCAACCGGGGTAGTTTTTAAACACCTTGGTTACTTGGAGTACAGATACGGGCCTGTTTTTAGTTCAGGGTGCTCAACGCTCCTTGGTGGTTACTTGGGGGGCATATTAGGTCCATTACCCTTTATCGAACTATACTTGTTTATGAAACTCTGAAAATATGCAATCTATTCGATACTCGCTGTACTATCACATTGGTATTTATCCAAAAGAGTATGAGTAAAGTTCATGACTTGATAGTGAAACCATGTGAAATTGTGAACTAAATTTCCAAAATCTGTTTTCACTTTAATACTCCTGTTTTACCAACCAACCAGCAAGCACGTTTTCTTAAGATTATGATATTGAACTGATTAACATAGCTTGTGACTTGGAGAGTCCTCAGCATGTACACTAATTTTAAATCTTAAGTTTTTCCACTGACCATCCGGAAGTGCATATGCTTCCGCTAGCACTTGCAGGTCCCCTAGTGAAAAGGCCATAAGAACTGTCAATATTTAATCTCAAGCCCTTCACATCCGGAAGCGAATCCACTTCCGGAAACATGTGCAAGAATGGTCTCTCAACCACAGACATAGCTACCAAACAACCACTGAGGGTTGATCAATTTATCCTTATAAAGGGAAATTTGGGAATGTTAAAATGAAGTTTAATCTTCAGAAAATATCTGTGCTTAATTGTTAAAACCTGCCAACTGTGCTAACTTAGGCTTCGAAGTGCCAATCTTTAGTTTCGCAGGTCCCCCACAATGTTAAATCTTAAGTTAAGCCCAACCGGAAGCAAAACCACTTCCGGATGCTCTTTTGCTGGCGCTGGGTGATGACTCAAAGCAACCTGGAGCGCCAGTGTCTGGGAAAAGACACGTCACTTCACAAAACGTTTCATCTTCCTCCATGAGAAGTTGTGCCTCCTCTGACAAAGTGAAGCGACACGTGTTAAAAGGTGCGCCGTTCCAATTAAATGTTTACGTTTCCCTATGAACCAGCACATGTTTTCAATAAGAGTCATTATGAGTTTTCCATCCGTTGTGACATTGCATATAAATAGAGAGCGTCAGTCATTTTTCTCACTTCTTTCACAAATTACACCCACAAAACTCTCTGAACTCATTCATCGCATCTTCACCAAGTTCATCACACTGTTCTTCATTTTCTTCATCTTCTTCATCTACATTTCTGCCATTTCATTCCATACACTTCACTTAAAACCCTAAACACAAAATGGCCGGATCACATGAGACAAACCCCAACACTGAGATAGCCACTGCCTCCAAGAAATCAAAATCTAAGTCTGGGAAATCTGGGCATCTCTCGAAATCTGGAAAATCTGGGCAAGTTCATGAACACTCTGGGCAATCTGGGCATCAACAAGAACATTCGAAGAAAAAGGGAAGAAGAAAGTTCAGTTTAGTGAAGAGCCTGCTTCTAAAAGACAGCGAGTAGAAGAGGATGATCCTCTTGTGTACAGAGATGGGCCATTGGAGGCTGTTTCCTCCAAATTTGAAACTGTGAAACCCTACTTCTCTCATGGAATGTTCATCGACCTTGAGAAAATTGAGGAACTAGGGTTTGGGCATTTGAGGGAACATCACCAAAAGTACATGTGCTGGCTGGGGATCAACAACCAGTACAACATCAACGTGCTGAGAGTGTTCAGCCAGTCCCTCACAGCCAAGGCTAAGTATAAGAAGGTGAATGAGAAGGAGCACATTCGCAGAGTCACCTTTACAGCCACAGTGAGGGGGAGGACTCTCAGCTTTACTTGGAGAGATATTAACCGTCTGCTCGGGGTCACTGAGGAAGAGATGAACGAGTGGATATACCCTGAGAAACTCAGCAAGGAGGAGCTTGAGGAAGTCTATGACACCAAGGGAAAAAAGGTGTCTGGCATGTCTGACTCCAACCGGGTACTCCAATACATCTACTCCCAAATGATGACTCACAAAGGGGGAAACTTCAACGAGTTCACTCAACTTGACAACCCCTGGCTCCCAAGATTCCTCACCCAGCAGCCGATTAACCCTGGGCAGTTGATTAGTTTGGAGCTGCACAGGTGGATTGACAACAAGAAGTCTGGCAATCTTCCATACCCAACTGTCATCGCCTTCCTCCTGGAAAAATTCCTGATCAAATCCACTGAGGAGGGTGAAAATGTTAAGTGCTTGCCCGTCAGCGCAGTGAACATCAGCAAGATGAGTATTAAGTACAATAAGCCGGCAAGGGCCACTAGATCAGGATCTCAGGCAGAGAGTGCCTCACACACAACTGCTCCCTCTGCGTCTGGAGCAGGGGATCAAGAGGTTGATTCTCATGCTGGTCCAAGCCGTGTTCCAAAGGTGTCAGCTGCAGTCAAGGCATTTGCTGAGGAAGTAAAGGAGGAGATCATCTTTCGGCTGACTGACTCCTTGGTGGCTCCCATTCGTGCTGAATGTGACACTGGATTCCAGCACCAGGAGCAGAGGATCCAGAACCTCGAGAATCGCCTAGGAAGGGTCGAGGCCAAATTAGACCTGTTACTTAACCACTTCCAAATTCCCCAACCTCAGGGCAATCTACCTCCACCCCCTCCTCCACAAAATGACCAACCACCACCTCCTCCACCTAACCAACCATCACTCCCTCCTCCTAATACACAACAACCACCTCCTCAGAATGACTCACATCAACCTTCACCACAAAATGAGTCTGACACTCACCACTCCTCTCACCAAACCCCTCAAAACTCACCTTCACCTAACCACTCTCCTAGCCACTCTAATACATCCAACCCCCAAAACTCCCCCAACCACTCACAATCTACCAACCCAACCAATTCCAACCAACTGGCCGAGCACCTTGGCTTCCACACTGCAATTCACCCTCTCAGTCACCTATATCTGAGAGATTACCCCGCCTTCAGAGGTTATCTGAGGTAAACCTACCATTCACCCCTTATTCATCTACCTACCCTTCGATGGCCTATTCACAGATCCCTCCTGGTTCCCTAGACCCACTCCTTCACCAGAAACCTCACCCACTTCCTCACCCGCAACCTCACCCCCCAGAACCTATGGCCCTGAACCTCCTCCCTCCACATCACCCAACCCTTCTTCCCTGGCCCTCGCCCTTCTTGATGATGCCAAAAGGGGAGAGAAATCCTCAATCAACCCTCCTTATGGCTAGATGAGGACATAGTTGCTGCCCTCCGCCGTGCTATGGATGTAAGGAGAATGGGAAGTGCTGAAAGCCTGATCCGTGGGGAAGCCATTAGGTTCATGCAACAGCAGCGCTCAGACGAGCAAAGGTCAAAATGGGCAATGGTATTGGTTGAGCAACCTGATGAAATCCCACAGCCTGAGCCTGAACCTGAGCCAGAGCCTTCATCTTCTGAGCCTCCTCCCTCTGAACCTGCCCGGAATTTTATTGAAGAAATTATGATGAAGTATGGGCTGAAGAGGCAAAACCATCCGCCTATTGTGATAGCCAAGCCAATCCCTCCTTCTGAGCCAACCTCTGCTCCTCCTTCTTCTCCAATTATCAAGTTCAGAAAATCAAGGAAGAAGTCCCTTGTCAAGAAAAGTACTGATACCTCTGAGCCTATGGAAAGTGAAGAAGAGGATCACTCTGAGGAGCATGGGTCAGAGAGACCCACTCAGCCTGGGGAAGCATCTGAGACTCAGCCATCCTCTCAAGCATCATATGTTCCTCCGCTACTAAAGGAAGTAAAGCTGGAAATAGAGGATATGACTGCTGATGAGTTCGAGAGGTATGGATGGACTGACAAGATCACATTTGGTCAGATGGCTTGCCTCGATGCTGAAAGAGCAAATACCAAGGCTTCCCAAGAAAGTAGAAAGGGCAAAGGAAAAGACAAAGGGAAAAGGAAAGCCAAGGAAGTTGAGGAGGACCCCAACTTTCCTGTGTGGAATGTGAAGATTAAGGCTGTCCATTATCCTAATGGCGAGGTCATTCCCTTCTCTGATGCAACTGGGTTCCCTGGGTATGCTAAGGTTCAAGATCTGAAGAGAGCCTTTGAGGAATCCGTTGAATCTGAAAGACTCAGAAGGGAGAAGGAAGAGGCAGAGCTTCAAAGTATAATTGCTGAGATTGACCAGAGAGAGAAGGATGCCCACATAGCCAGACTTCAAGAAGAGAATGAGCGAAGGCAAGGAGAGGGGGAAAGGAAAAAGAGACACCGCCTTTAAACCCCACTTTACCCTAGGCATTTAACTTAGGAATTTTCTTTTTCCTCATATTTTTCATGCATAGTTTACTTTGCACAGTTTTGATTACTTGTGTATTTTATCTGTTATTACATATCTGACTTGTAATCTTTTACTCATCAATGATATTTGTCTTTAGCTCTTTGTGCCTTATCTGATTATTACTTTGAATTCTTTCATATGAACTTAACTGTATAACTTGGTTTGTCATCATCAAAAAGGGGAGAATGTTAGAATCTTAAGTTTTGATGAAGACTATAATATGAAAGAACAAGTTAAACACTTAGACAAAATTAGGTTAAAATAGAACCACAAGTAAGAGTACAACCGGATGTGGATTTACTTCCGGATGGACTAGGACTAGCGCTCGCGGATGAACGTCCCATCCCCCAGCGGCAGTAAGTGCTTCACTAAAGTCATAACTCAGTCTAGGAACATTAGTTGTATAAAACCCTTGAGACTAAGTTAGGATGCAACCGGTTGTGGATTTGCTTCCGATTGCTTAGTGACTAGCGCTGGCTGTTGATGTGGACAACACTGAGCGTCAGTGAGTATAATATGATCATAACCCAACGTCCAGTAGGAGTGCTTCCGGATGTGGAATTGCTTCTGGAAGTAAGAGAACTTCCTTAGACAATTGAACTCCCACTGCATGGGATTATGTGCTGTTATAGTACACATCCCATAGCATGAGTAGACAATATACTAAGTCAGAACATAGCCTAAGTAAGATTGCTTCCCATAGCAAACAAGCTTCCCACATCATGTATAGTTCTTACTGCACTTGATTATATATACTACTCTGTTGGACTAACAAGTATGTGCAGAACTTAGTTTTACTTCCGGATGCAAATGAGCTTCCGGATGCAAATACTCTTGGCACTGAGATTCAGAGACTAACACTTGCAGAGCAATATTGCCGCTTCCGGATGAACGATGATCATCCGTCAGCAAAAGTACAAGAGTCAACGTCACATACTCAGAGGTCAGAATGCTTTTGTCAGAGCAGAGTTGTCAGTGTTGCTTTTCAGAGATAAAGCAAGTCAACCCTGCTAAGCATTAATGAAGATGTACCTCTCAACGGTAACATGGGATTAACGGCCATATTCAAACGGACATATTCTATCTGCCGCCCAAGCCTGAATGTTGAGGCCGACTATAAAAGGAATATCTACATTCAGAAGAGAGGTTGGAAGAACAGAGCCTATTGTCTGAGATATTGTATTCTATATTCCTCTCATCTTCTACTCTCTGATCTTAGAATTGTAACATTCTTAGAGAGTAATTCATTTGTACTTAAGTGAGTAACATCATCTATTCTTAGAGAGAATCATTTGTACTTAAGTGTTTATCACAATCAGTTCATAGAGTGAACATATTATCAAATCCTCTAATTGATAGAGGCTATTCTAAAGCTTGTGCTTGAAGAACATAATTATTATCTTACAAAAGTGAGGGGGAGCATTTAGAGGTTTTCTAAATCTCCATAGGTTGCAAGTTAGCCCGCAAAACTTGTGGTTGAAAGGTTGCAGGTGATCCCGTTGTAAAACCTGTGGTTGTAAAGGTTAGCAGGTGAGCCCGTTGCAAAACCTGTGGGTTGTTAGGTGAACTCGTACTCGTAAAAACTAAAGTGTAAAGGCTTTCTTGTGCCTGGTTCAAACAAGAAGTTTAGTGGATTGAAAAATCTCAGGTGGAGCCTGGGGACTGGATGTAGGTCTGGAAGTGATCGAACCAGGATAAATTTGTGTGTGCTTATTCTGTTTGTTTAATCTAGTCATCAAGCACCACACCACTAGATACTTACTTGTGCTTGGGGTAATACATCGTCACTCTCATCAAGCACAAGTAGTCAGCTTTCAAAAGAGAATTTTAATTTTTATTCTGCCACCCAATTCACCCCCCCTCTTGGGTGACAGCCACGCATTTCAGATGGTGGCTGAAATTGTTGGTATGGCAACCTCCTATTAGAATCATCTTGGGCAGCAGGGTAAGATTTTTCCTTTTCTGAGAGGGTCCTGCAGAAAAGTGAGAAGGGTTTCCAGACTTGCTTTGCTCACTAGTGTTCACAGGTTTTGGTAAACTCATCTCAGTCACCCTACATACCTCAATTGCCTTATCCATTTTTTCTAGTTGCAATGGAACAATCCTCTGTCTCATGGGTAGAACTAGACCCCTAATCAAACGATGAGTTAACCACTTCTCATCAGTTGAATGAGTGGAATAACGGGATAGCTGATAAAACCTAGACAAATAGTTCTCAAATGGCTCCTGTTCACCTTGCATAATACCAAGGAACTCCACTTCCTTCTCTTCCCTGATAGAAGAAGGAAAATACTTTTCATTGAATCTATCCTTAAATAATTCCCAAGAGAGTGGAATCCCTTGAGCCTGAAGAACTAGGCTAGTATTCTCCCACAAGTGCATGGCCTCATTTTCTAATTTGTAAATAGCCATAAGGGCTTTTTGTTCAGATGAACAAGGTATGATGTCAAATATCCTTTCCAAAGACTTAATCCAACTCTCCGCTTTCACAACATCCGCATGCCCATCAAATGATGGTGGGTGATGTTTGTTGAAGCGTATGATCACATCATGAAACAACTCCTGAGAGGGTTCTGGTTGACGTGGAATCTGTTGTCCTAAGGGGTTCGGTATTTCCCTATTCCTCTCAGCCCTAATCTCTTCATAAAGTTTGGCTTGTTCTTCCTGTCTTTGTATTATTTGGTTAATAAGGATATGTTGTTCTCTAAGCCTATCCAATATCATCTGTAAAGGGTCAGGTGGGGGTTCCTGGTTTTGAGCACCTTGTCCCTGTTGAATTCGCCTATGATTCACCATTTCTATAGGTGTCCTGTCATCACAATATGTAAACCAAAGGGGTTACACATCATAATGTTTAAATCCAATACCAACCAGATTACTATTGCAATATGCTTCACCCCCCCGAGTCTATATAATTTCATACACAAATGAATATTTAATATCATGCAACCACATAAAGAATATAATAGTAGCATCATGAATTAAATCAACCATAAAACAAGCATTCATTAAAATAAACTTAATAATATAGTGTTCACATCACACATTTGTTCAAATATTACATCATATCATATAATATTTCACATTACCATCTAAAATATTAAAAAAAACATTAAACCACAAGTACTACTTACTAGCAAACCTACATCCTTACCCATAGCTTATATTATACCCCTTATCTCTATCACCTATAGTTGTCGTTAACCAACTCCAACATATGGTTCACAAATGGGCGTATAGCAAAAGGTCCCTCCTGAATAATGGATGATACTTTAAAACTACTAATTCTATCGAAAGGAAAATCACATATAGCTGCAAACACCCATATATGTTCAGGTACCCTAACTCCAATCTATCTTCCCATCTTACGGTGAATGGCTCAAGCTCATTCAGAAAGGTCGTGTATAGTAGTAGTCGGTTGTTTCCATGACGTTCCCTTACATCTAAATACATATCATGCTGATCAACCATAGCCCTCTCTATATGTTCACCCGTATTAACCTCCACTTCATATCCTACACTGGCAACTAATGAATGATCACTAACTGAGTCTATGTTCCTTCTATTAGGTAAGGCCTCCCAGCTCCTTTCATCTGTAGCACCACCTCTATCCATAATTCTCCTCCCACGCCCTCTATCAATACGGTTTGTAATCCTGGTTCTTGCCATAATCCTATAAATACATAAGCAAAAGGTGTTATCAAATATATTTATAATATATCTAAAAGTACTACAAATCTATCTAATAAGTGAGCAAGGTATCTTAGCTATCCTATGCCAGAACCATTGCTCTGATACCAAATGTAAACACCTAGACTTTCTACCACTCTATTAAAAGATTTAATTGAATTATAACCACTTGATCAACCTTTTTAGAAAAACATGTGCTTAAAAATCTGAATGAATTAAATCTTTTCTTCAAAAATGGTATTTAACCAAGCATTTATCAAAAAAAACTTTTAATATGTCAAATGTATATAGAACAAGTGGTTATAAAACAATTAAAAGAAACATATACTAATTGCTAAGGTCACTTGCAACTATAATGTGTTGATGGTTTGTCTAAGTGTAGGTTAAGTCATAACATAGGTTTAATAAGATAATAATGTAAAAACAACTATGTTTACTACTTAAGGTAAAGATCAGATGTTCCTTTACCTATATACAAAATACTATGAATGTATCTTTAAAATATACTACAAAGTTACCCTAATTCTACCTACTCAAAAATTAGGGAAACTTTCAAAACATATAAGCTTCCAAAATAGAGCTTCAACCACAACAGTCAGACAAGCGTTCCCGTCTTTTCTCCACCACTACCTTTCCAAAATATGTTCGTCCAACTACCTGAAACCAAAGAGTACATTGCAGTTTACTTCTATATACAGACAGAAAAATTTTAATATAAAAATATAATCATGATAACATCCTCCTCTTTCCAACCTCTTGTTGGAACCTGCCTCTTTCCAATCTCTTATTGGAACCTGCCTCACTATACCAACCACTATTAACGATATATTCGTCAATTAATGGAGGTATTCTTTACCTGCAGGGTTTCTGTAAAAAATTGGCATAGGGGGAGCGACCCTCCTGATGCCTAGAGTAGTACTCTACTTTCTTATTTATCTATCTGAGATAAATATCCTTCCTCCTCTTGGATAAACATTATCATGTTTTGAAAAATAAATACTACAATATACATATGGATATAACAACTTTCATTTATAATATGAAGTAAACTGCTACATGTACTTCAACCGTCACTTATCTTTCCTTTCTTGCTCACGACCTTGCTGCCTAGCACGAGCGCCACTGGACTCTCCTATGAGTACACATCATGTAAGAGTGAGATTAAGTATTTACAGTATGAGATAACCTATTGCTTCCCTATAGTCCTAATAATACTATCCTATGACTTATTCTTAATCATACTACTAAGTAAGAATTCAATTATTTATACCTAAAAGCCACTTTCAAAACCCACATCTTTATATTACCTAATGCCCAATTTAAACTCAAAACAGAATTCCAACACTCATGACATCAAAATGATGGAAAAATAAAATTACCTATAATTAAATGCAATTTGAAGTTGAAATTCTTAAGTTCCAAAACAAAATAACCACATTTTGAGTCAATGCAACAAAGGAAACATATTTCAAGTTCATATGCAATCACAAGTTTTCACATAATTCAATCCCAAATCAAAAGAATATAAGAACAGCCCTTTAAGTCTTTAATTTGATATATGAATATACAATCAACATATTTAATAAAAGTCAATTTGAAAGCTAAGTCCAGCCCAAGCATATAACCGAAAATCATCCCCAAATTCAGCTTGTAACATTCCCTATATACATGTGTCTTAAAGGAACTTAATTCACTTCATACAAATCACCAATACAATTATGCACACAAAATCCCTTTTTAACATTTTCTAAACAATACATATATGAAGCAAAAGAACACTTCACTTCCAAATTCATATGCAACCTCACAACACTTCACAAATCATACACCATTCAACTATAATCATTGTTCATACACACATAACAATTTATCTAATTTCTTCATATCCCAATGATAAAAAAAAAACAGATAAGAATAATCTTGGTACAAAAATTAGTGAGCTAAAATAATTTATTTTCTCTATTAAGCATTTTAACAAACACCTCGCCTACATGATATATACACATTAGTTATTAGAGTGCCCTTCATCAACACTCTAACCTATGCACCATTTCAGCAGCACCCATTATTAAAACACACATGCATGACCATTTAAGTTCATTTTCATATGCAAAAATTGAAAATTTCAGTTTGGTTAATATAGATTCAAGAACCAAAAATCTAAAAACTAACATGCAACACTCTAGCATACATTATCTCACTACTTAAATCATAACACAAGTAAAACCACACCCACAAGAACTATTATTTTGTTTCTTCCCAAACCCATTCAGCCTTAACATTCTTAGTTGCAGAAAATTTACATGAAAGGATCAACAATTCCCATAAACAATCACACCTAGAAGATGAATCCGAAAAATATGGAGAAAAATGAATAGAAATCTCAAAACTTTTAGAGAATCATCATGCATGAAGAAACCCAAATTATTTCCCTTAAATCCATCACCTACAACTTGTTTCTCTCACCAAACTAAGAAAAATTTATATGGGAATGTGAGGAATTCTCACCTGAAGCTAAATCACCACTTGCATGTGAGATTGGACCAAGATCAGCTATGGTTTTGGGTGAAGAAGCATGCTGGACAGGGGAGAGAAAATGGAGAACCAGAGAAAAAAAATGAAGAGGAGTGAAGTGAGGTATGTGTGCGTGTGTTTTGGGTTTTATGTGTGTGTGTGTGTGTTTTTTTTAATAAGGAGAATGGCACATGTGTCATTTGCTTTCTATTTACTAATGGCTATTCTTCCCTTCCATTTTTTTTATAATAAGACTACCCCCAAATTTTATTTTCTTTCATTACTCCTATACTCCATAATTAATTTATATACTCAATTTTCAAAATTCGTAATTTATAATTATAATACCCATTTAAATTTTTGGGGTGTTACACAAATCGGTGTCCTTCAAGTGGCGCCGTTGCCGGGGAGTCATTAATTTGACTCCCTTGTAAATTTGTGTCGATCTTCAAGATTGATTTGGGTTAAAGTGAGCCATTAGGTTTCATTTAGTTTAGGTGCATCTTAGGTTCGCTCACTTTGCATTTGTTGTTTATTTTAATTTCTTTTTATAGTTTCTTGCATTTGCATATTGAGATTATTTGGTTGCAATTGTCATGTCTAGTTATTATAATTGTGAACAATTGTCTTCCTTTTCAAGTGTTGATGAACATGTTGATTTGAGCTTCTTTGAATCTATTGAACATGATGAACAATTCATTTCACCCTCCTCCCCACATTCTTCCTTCATTAACACATGTGATTGTGATGAGTCTTGTGCTATTTGTATGGAAATTGATAGTTGGCTTTCCACTTCATATGATGTTACTCCTTCATCTAGTTCAATTGATAACATACATGCTACACTTGATGATGGACATGAAAATTGCATATCTTTTGATCCCAATTCTTTTTCATCTTTGAGTAGGTCAATAATGGAAGATTCACATGTTTTGAATGATAAAATTATGAAAAATTTTGATCCTTCCATTTAATTTTGTTTTGTGACCTACCTCCTGATTTAGGATTGCATTCATCTCCCATGTTGCATAAATCATCTTCTTCTTCCACTCTTATAACTCCCACCTCTTGTGATTGCAAATGCGATGTGGTGTACCTCAACACCAAGTTGGGTTCTTCACCTTTCCGGTTCCAAGCACAAGAGGATTTAAAAAACACAAATGTGTCTTTGACTCCTACAAATAGGAGTAATGTTGATTTTCTTAGTTGTGATTTATACTTGGAGAGTTTTGATCTTAACTTGCTTAAAGCATGCTTTAACCCTCTCCAAGTTTGTTCCTTTGGATTTGGTATTTCTCTTGGCTTGTTTTCTTTGCATGAACACCATTGTAGGAGCCATATGAGGTATCTGATTCGACCACCACCAAGGAAGATCAACAAAGGAGAAGTTGGAGCTCTAAAGTCCAACATGATCATCATCAAGGATGAGAAATTCTCCTTCAAACACTTGAAGATACCATAATCAAGGTTGTTTCTTTCCTCACTTATTTTCCTTCTTATTCTTCATGTAATTGACTTAGTTATTGAGTGAGGAATATAAGTGTGGGGGAGAGACATACACATAATAGTAAAAGTAGATTAGTTTAGTTGCTTTTGAATTCTTAGGTGTAAGAATAAATGCTCCTTGCTCACTATCACCACCACACTTGATTTTTGCATGATTTAAATTTGTTTGGGATAGCATATTGACTTGTTCTTGCATGAGTCCACTTGTTATTTCCATTATTTTGCTACATTGAGGACAATGTAGAAATTAAGTGTGGGGGAGGGGATTTGTAACATTATGTTACTAATTCCCTAATCAACCAATATTATCTATTTCAATTCATTAATCTCTTTTTATATATTATCCATGATAGAAAAGAATTTCCTAATATAATATGATTACTATCATGGATAATTAATAGCTAACCATGTTAGAAAAGATTCACCTAACATGGTTAGAAATAGAAGCAACCTGATATTAATTATCTAACTATGATAGAAAAAGGCTTGTCATAGTAATACAACCCTATCATAGTTAGAAAAGTATTTTACTTATATTACAATCCATAATCAATATCTCTAGTTCTAATATCCAGTTTGATAGAAAAATATGCGGAAGCAGATGCAGGCCTATACAAATTGGCAATATACAAATCCAAATAAACTATATAACCTCTACTACCTAATTCCCTTTCCTGATGCTCGCGCCTGTGCATGAATACCTACAAAAATGTCAGTAATCGTGGGATGAGACAATTTGTCCCAATAATCACCGCTTAACTCACTATAACAGTGAGATGTGCGGTAGTGAGGGCGTCTAAAGGGTACCACAGTTTTAAAAATCAATAATACATATATTTCAGATTTCTCTCCATAAATCATTCACATTTTTCTATCACTTTCCAAACAATAACGTCAACATCTCTATCTCCAATCCATCAGTACTACTATACCAACTCTCACACTCACCTATAGATACATCGTGCCATCCTGGAGGCATTCATTCCAGCATCCAACTTCACTACATGATTTGACACTGTGCCCCTCTCCACAATGAGGGGGCAAATTTCCCTCTCTGGCAATCCGCAGAGAGGGAACCCCAATTTTGTTTTCCATTGCAGAATGGGAACGGTTGGGCTCTCAAATGCCTTAACAACCGTAGGGGCGGTTGGGCTCTAAAATGCCTTAACAACCGTAGGTCACTTCTCTCAATAAGTTGACCTATGACCCCGATCCAATCAATCCGAAAAGGATCATCAGTACAAATAACTGTCGATTGGCCTATCGACAGTTATCATCGCGCGATGGTACAAATATAAACCAGTGTCATGCAATGCTCACAATATCCTTTTCAATATCTCACAATATTCAACATCTCAATCACCATTTCCTTTCAATATCACCATCCCATTCACAACCATTCAATTATTTCCCTCAACCTAACTATCATTATCCCTAACCAAGTACTACATAAATCCCTCACAATCTCAAACTCAACAATTCACGCCCTTTCAAACCACAATCCTCTTTAATCAGAATATGGTACATGTATGTCATACTATTCAAAAACTACCACCACCTCCAGGATAATATATATAAAATGTAAATCAATCATTTATATAAAAATAATCGTGTTTGAAAGGCACCCGATATCCTATTTTGTATAAAAATAATCTTTTAAAGATAATATATATATAGAGGGTGAGAAGGGATTTTACAAAATCCCTAACTAACGTCACCCTCAATGTTATAGTAAGGTTAAGTGTGATTATCTGTCGCCCTTTAGCAATCCACTGCCTTTGCTTACCGTTTCCTTGTAGATTCTCCTTCTAGTATCATCACCACTATATACCCTATAATGATATGATACAAAATGATAAATTAATACTATTTCCACTTTATAATACTTTGACATCTCTCTCATATGATATTACTACCCATTCCCCTTACATTTATTTTTCTAATAAATCATTTCAATTCTGGAAAATATAACTAATCCACATCAAACAACATTCACAATCGTCACCATATTAACAAGATGATCAATACCATGTTCAATGCAAGGTTCACAAAGGAGAGCACCCAACATTAGCAAATCTCATTTCAATAAAACTTCGAGCAGTTAATTTATTTAGGTCCTCGTATCAACTTAGAAATTTCACAGAAAAGGGTACAGAATTTGGCATTAACAAATGCATCCAACAATCATTAATGTTTTCATATGATTAAGGCTATTCGTTAAAATTCTGACGTGCAGAAACTTCCCAAGTATTTATTTTCTCTTAACAAAATCACCTACATGTAATATCGAGTTTCCACATCAGTGAATTATTGAACCACGATGACTAAGTTTAAATTTGCATAATGATGTTCATCGTAGCAAACATGCATCAAATTTCCTAACTAATGTATAGCCCAGTCTATTTCAGCCACCATCAAGCTAGAAAACAAATCACATTAAACTTTACATTTCACCAAGGACAAACAAAACATCCAACTCTGGAGTCTTCCGCCCTCATACGCAATAAAACAATTATCAGACTTTTATAGTAACCCAATCATCAGCATTAACCAGAAACTAAGGAAAGAACACAGAACTTCAACCAAAATAAGACACTATTTCTCATAATATATAAACACCAAAATCAGAGAAAGGTTATGGTTTTCAACCAAATCCCAACATGAATATTCATCAACAATTTCTATCTTCCACTTAATATGATTAAATTGCATTTCGGAGTACTTCCATCACAACAATTCATTTAGCCATAATCAGATTAGAAAACCCAAAAACCTTCATACCACAGTATGTACTAACAATAATATTTACTACCAATATACATGCCTTCCAGTAGCATTCCAAACAAAGGGAGAAGAAATTTCTCAGAAAACCGTCATATATAAGTGATATTTGAAACATTGAAACCTTCTAACTTTCAAGAAACTAAATCCAAACTCAAATCATCATTTCATTAAATAAATTGAGGAATAATACCAATAGTAAACAAGAGTTGAAGGAAGAAAATAGGAAAAGATGAAACTTAAATCATAGCAAAGTGACATGAATCAAATTCCACTTCACAATTAAGACACACATATAATAAAATCTATCACTTCCAAACCGACAACAAATAAGATAAAAACTAACTCCTTCCACCAATAATTAGCATACATATCCAGAACAGATTTTAGCTTTCCTTTACCAAATCTAAATAAAGTCTAAAACAGATTTCCTTAATCAATTGCTACCATAAATCATGTTCTTCATAAAAAATCACAATTTACATCACAATTATCGTCCATTCCTAACAACCAAATTCTGTTTATATTTAGTACATTTAATTAGCAAAGCTTTAAAGCATAATAAAACAGTAGCTCAAAATAACACTCTAGCACAAATCATTTTCAGTTAAAAGAAACAAAGAACAAAAGGAATTATGACACTTTCAAGTTATTTCATAAGTTACCAGCAAGAATAAAAACATATATTCACACATTTCAGCAAAGATTTGAAACAGACAAGCCAAGGATCAGTACGGTCATAGGGGAAAAGAAATACAACTCTTTGTAAGTCAACATGGACATACTTCCAGTAAATTAATCCACTTCCAATAATATTATTAAACTCAATTCATCATACATTACCCTCAGCCATAACAGTAAAAGAAGTAAAAGAAACTATAATAATCACATGTCACATTCTCATTTATTTAGTTATGTCCATCTTTATACACGACAGTATTACCATTACTTTTATTTCATCATGTACCAACAACAATCAAAAGGCATAGCAACAATCCCATAACTTCACCTATCACCAAAGCACAGTCCAATCAAGACGCAAACACTGAACATACATCACAATTCATTAATACTATATACAACCCAGCGATACAGAGAATCAGTTACCAAAATGGACAGATCCTAGGAAAAACTAGCAATTTGTGACACATAAAACTTCCGAAAATCAAACAAAGAAATTTTTACAGCTTTGATAACCATGTGTTTTAGAGAGTTTAAAGCTTTAAGCCCCAATTCTCCCACACAAAAATCAGTTCTAACCCTTCCCTCTCTGCTCTCAAAAATCAGGGCAAAAGTAGGTAGCAAATCTGAAGGGAAAACACACCTCAGCTTGAGTATACACTTGCACGTGCAGTAGCTCACCGGAAAATGGCCGGAAATCGGCCACAAAGGTGGCTGGCCGAGCTGAGAAGTCAAATAGGGAAAGGGAGATGAGAAAATGAAGTTTGAAGGAAGCTTAGCTTAAAGAACAACACGAATGGCGAACTCACCTTCTTCCACCGCCGTCCGCCGCTCAAATCGCCGGAGAATGAAAGAAAACGAAACAAGGAGGTGGACTCACGAGGGAGGTGTAACACCCCAAAAATTTTATTAGAGATAATAAATAATTAACTTAGGATTTCGGGGTGTCAATAATAAATTAAAAATAATTATAAACAAATTTTGATAATAATTGTTTTTTTTATTAGAAATTTAATATTTATTTTCTTTCAAAAATAAAGAAAATTAGTTAGCGATTTACTTTTGAATTATAAAACCTACAAAAAAAATAATATTGAGATTTAAACAAAATTAAGGATGAAGAAAATATTTACCATCATGGTACAACATTTAAGTTTTGAAACTTCAAAATTTTAGGGACTAAACTGAAATAAAAAGAAACTTAAAAACAGGGAATTAATTGGAAAGAAAAACTTATAGTGTGGCATAAATGTAATTTTCATTAGTACTTGCATATATATTCTTCTCCAACATCATAGCCCTAGCCTAGCCGTCATCCATCTCTCTCTCTCGTTCATTTCTTTTCTCTGTCTCTCTCAAACAATTGCTTTCTTCAATTCTTCTTCCATGGCCCCAACACATTTCTCCAACCATTCATGACGCCTCCAACCTCTCAGTTAGCGTGCAAAGGCATAAACAAGCTTAGGTGAACCTTTTCTCTCTATTCTACTTCAATTTTTCTGATTTTTGGGAGATTGAGAGGGGATTCAAATGGTTTCCGGGTTTGGGGATTTGAAGTGGATGAATTAAACGTTTTATATCATTATTAAATTTAGTTTACGTACATACATGTAAGTTGTTAAATGATTTGAAATTTACATTGATTGGCTTCTTTCTCTTGTGAATTTCTGTGTGTTCTCCTTTAAATGAGTGAAATAGGTAATAATTATTTAAGAATAAGTATGTTAGAATATGATGAAAAGATGTAATCTTGCTGTGATTTACCTTTTCCTCTTGCTTGGAGTTTGAGTTCTTTGTTTTGGTTAGCTCTTGGTGCTTTGCCTATTGATATGTGTTAGGAGAAATTTTGGAAGAATGAACAATTTAGTTTCAAGTGACATTAATAAAAAAATTCATGATTTTGAAGGGAACTAAAATCAAATCAAAAGGGTGGTTATTATTTAGAAATATTTTCAAACACTGTATGGGGATTTCAAATATCTATAGTTGTGGAATAGGTATTATGTAAGCCTGTGTGAAATGTTGTTGATTGACTGATGAATTAATGGAGTTGATTATTTGGTTTTGGACTTTAATTTGGTGTGATTGATTTCAGATTTAAAGATGATTGAATATGAGTGTGATTTAACTTAAGTCTTTGCATTTCTCTATTGTAACTAATTAATGTCAAGAGGGTGATTTTGTACTATGCACTTGTTATTTGAAGTTTTGCTAAAGTAATTGATTTTTGAAGTGATTTACTATGATTTATCTTTCTTTACCTATTTAATGTTTTGGAATGAATCATGATTCTTCATATAGCTATGTTTGACTTGAGATATGAATAAATTAGGCATTGAGAACCAAAAAGGAAAAAGATTTTTCATAACTATATGACTTGAGAACCAAAAATGTAACACCTAGATTTTTCTTAATATATATAAGTGATTTAATCAATTTATACCACAATTATGTCATTGGAAACCAAAAAATATGAATAATTTTTTTTTATTTTGAAAGATAAATAAATAATTCTTGTTTTGTAAAATATTTAAAATCTTTCTTTTGTAAAATAAACTTCAATAAATAAATCATATAGTTATGAAAATTCATGTGGATATAAATTTATTAAATGACTAAATTTAAATCTAATACTTAATTCTATCAAGTTCCTTAATTAGTCAATCTATCTAAAACCTTATTTTAATTATCTAAATAAATACACCTATTATTATAATTACAATTAATACAAATTGGCTATCCCAGGTGATAACTTCCTATTTATGTATATCACAAGCTTTTAGCTTATTACATAATGATATAACAAAATCAAATTAAAACTATCTATTTATTTCTAGAATTCATAGGGCCTAGCAAGCTTCTCTGCTACTCAAATTAACCTTCTCCTGCATCTGGGAAAAACATTTTGAAAAACGGTGAGATTCAAAGAATCCCAATAGCAATTTATTTTATTCATATATCTTTTTATTTCATTCATATATCTTTTAAACCTGCTCAGATAATGATAGTGACGCTACCTGTTGGCATCATACTGCCGTTAGTATAACACTCATATAGGGCCCCTACCTTAACAGTATATCTGTTATAGGTAGAATATTTTATTGCATGTGCCTATTGCACCACCAACTACTACTAGCAATATTTTTGCCGTTCGTAGCAGGCAACACCTGACAGGATTTTCCAAGAAAAATAAATTCAACAATATGGCATGGGGGGAGCGACCCTCCTCATGCCTGGAGTACTCCACCAAAAATATAAATGCAGAAATAAACCCTATCAAAATCTGAGGCAATTTTAAAATTTATATTTATAATCAATTATAGCATGCTATTTTTTATGACTAAAATAACCCGCTACCTGGGCTCCAGCCAATAATACTTCTTCAGTAATACAATCTGAACTTTCTCTTTTTTTTTTTCTTTTCAATGCCTTCAGACATATATCCACCATCGTTTCCTATTATTATATCATGTAATAATAGATAGTAATCAGAAACTTTTCTTGAAAATAAATTTCGACGTCTCTCTCATATCCCTGTAGAATAATATTATCCAATTTCCCCTTCTACAATCATAATTTCTTAATTCTCTAAATAATCCCTTTTCTTTTTCCTTTTTGGTTCTCAATGCCTAATTTATTCATATCTCAAGTCAAACATAGCTATATGAAGAATCATGATTCATTCCAAAACATTAAATAGGTAAAGAAAGATAAATCATAGTAAATCACTTCAAAATCAATTACTTTAGCAAAACTTCAAATAACAAGTGCATAGTACAAAATCACCCTCTTGACATTAATTAGTTACAATAGAGAAATGCAAAGACTTAAGTTAAATCACACTCATATTCAATCATCTTTAAATCTGAAATCAATCACACCAAATTAAAGTCCAAAACCAAATAATCAACTCCATTAATTCATCAGTCAATCAACAACATTTCACACAGGCTTACATAATACCTATTCCACAACTATAGATATTTGAAATCCCCATACAGTGTTTGAAAATATTTCTAAATAATAACCACCCTTTTGATTTGATTTTAGTTCCCTTCAAAATCATGAATTTTTTTATTAATGTCACTTGAAACTAAATTGTTCATTCTTCCAAAATTTCTCCTAACACATATCAATAGGCAAAGCACCAAGAGCTAACCAAAACAAAGAACTCAAACTCCAAGCAAGAGGAAAAGGTAAATCACAGCAAGATTACATCTTTTCATCATATTCTAACATACTTATTCTTAAATAATTATTACCTATTTCACTCATTAAAAGGAGAACACACAGAAATTCACAAGAGAAAGAAGCCAATCAATGTAAATTTCAAATCATTTAACAACTTACATGTATGTACGTAAACTAAATTTAATAATGATATAAAACGTTTAATTCATCCACTTCAAATCCCCAAACCCGGAAACCATTTGAATCCCCCTCTCAATCTCCCAAAAATCAGAAAAATTGAAGTAGAATAGAGAGAAAAGGTTCACCTAAGCTTGTTTATGCCTTTGCACGCTAACTGAGAGGTTGGAGGCGTCATGAATGGTTGGAGAAATGTGTTGGGGCCATGGAAGAAGAATTGAAGAAAACAATTGTTTGAGAGAGACAGAGAAAAGAAATGAACGAGAGAGAGAGAGATGGATGACGGCTAGGCTAGGGCTATGATGTTGGAGAAGAATATATATGCAAGTACTAATGAAAATTACATTTATGCCACACTATAAGTTTTTCTTTCCAATTAATTCCCTGTTTTTAAGTTTCTTTTTATTTCAGTTTAGTCCCTAAAATTTTGAAGTTTCAAAACTTAAATGTTGTACCATGATGGTAAATATTTTCTTCATCCTTAATTTTGTTTAAATCTCAATATTATTTTTTTTTGTAGGTTTTATAATTCAAAAGTAAATCTCTAACTAATTTTCTTTATTTTTGAAAGAAAATAAATATTAAATTTCTAATAAAAAAACAATTATTATCAAAATTTGTTTATAATTATTTTTAATTTATTATTGACACCCCGAAATCCTAAGTTAATTATTTATTATCTCTAATAAAATTTTTGGGGTGTTACACCTCCCTCGTGAGTCCACCTCCTTGTTTCGTTTTCTTTCATTCTCCGGCGATTTGAGCGGCGGACGGCGGTGGAAGAAGGTGAGTTCGCCATTCGTGTTGTTCTTTAAGCTAAGCTTCCTTCAAACTTCATTTTCTCATCTCCCTTTCCCTATTTGACTTCTCAGCTCGGCCAGCCACCTTTGTGGCCGATTTCCGGCCATTTTCCGGTGAGCTACTGCACGTGCAAGTGTATACTCAAGCTGAGGTGTGTTTTCCCTTCAGATTTGCTACCTACTTTTGCCCTGATTTTTGAGAGCAGAGAGGGAAGGGTTAGAACTGATTTTTGTGTGGGAGAATTGGGGCTTAAAGCTTTAAACTCTCTAAAACACATGGTTATCAAAGCTGTAAAAATTTCTTTGTTTGATTTTTGGAAGTTTTATGTGTCACAAATTGCTAGTTTTTCCTAGGATCTGTCCATTTTGGTAACTGATTCTCTGTATCGCTGGGTTGTATATAGTATTAATGAATTGTGATGTATGTTCAGTGTTTGCGTCTTGATTGGACTGTGCTTTGGTGATAGGTGAAGTTATGGGATTGTTGCTATGCCTTTTGATTGTTGTTGGTACATGATGAAATAAAAGTAATGGTAATACTGTCGTGTATAAAGATGGACATAACTAAATGAGAATGTGACATGTGATTATTATAGTTTCTTTTACTTCTTTTACTGTTATGGCTGAGGGTAATGTATGATGAATTGAGTTTAATAATATTATTGGAAGTGGATTAATTTACTGGAAGTATGTCTATGTTGACTTACAAAGAGTTGTATTTCTTTTCCCCTATGACCGTACTGATCCTTGGCTTCTCTGTTTCAAATCTTTGCTGAAATGTGTGAATATATGTTTTTATTCTTGCTGGTAACTTATGAAATAACTTGAAAGTGTCATAATTCCTTTTGTTCTTTGTTTCTTTTAACTGAATTGCTGGTACCAACTTGCTAACTAGTTTAATCAGTTTTGTAAGATTTTATATTCTATTTATATATTATAAAAGAGAGCATAATAGAAGCAAATACATATCACAAATAATTATATTCCTGTCATCCCCTTTAACTTAAACTTTTAACATCACGCACACTCATAGTAACAAAATTCATTCTTCCATGTTTCGTTATGACTTCAACACAATGTATTCACTTTCTACACATAAAGAATTAAGTTTCATTCAGATTTACTTTATGTTTATCTTGATCCAATAATTCTAATTAAAATTTGTACAATTATACTTTTGAGCGGACACAGAATTTCCATTTAACAATGTTTAAGAATAAAAGAGATTTTGGTAGAAGAGATAGTTTCTGTTATTGATGTGTGAAGTAGTCAGAAAATGCTACAATATATAGAAAAGAAGAGGGAGTAGAAGAGGAAAATAAGGGGATTACAATCAACGTTTCATTAGGGAATTAATTGCATAATAATAAGATATCTCTCTGATTCTTACAAAGAATACCAAAATCACCCAACTTTATGACATAATCATTCATTATCATTAGAATCTGAAGAGCACCAGAAAATCAATATTTTGACCCTTTTAACTTTAAAACTTAAATTCATACCAAACTTTTTAACATTCAGTTCCAAACAGACCAAACAAAACGTATACAATCTCTTTACAATGTTTAAACATCAAGAACTAATTTAATCATGTTTACTTCATATAGTTTCTGCAGTAATTCATATTTCAAAATTGTGCTAATTACCATTTAAGCAAATACATGTCTCTTACTTTATGGGTGAATCTTAATGCTAAACATTAAATGCCTAATCTGAATTTACCCAAATGACTCTCATTCATTCAAACCCAATCAGATTCGGAATCACATAAACATCAAATGCACGTAAAAAAACTCAATCAAAATTATCTTTAACCTTAAAATTTCAGGACATAATGAAGCAAGTAGCTAAACAAAATTTTTTTTTGTTCATAATATCTCAATTATATAAGAGAATGGTTCATGCAAGACTAGTATTTAGAATCTATAATAATCCTAAAAACAAGGCATCACATGCTAATACCAAACTGGACGTAAAATCATTATCATATAAGAACATCACATCAATCAATCCAAAGAAACCAATTCAAATAACAACTATATTAGATAGAGCACAGCTTTTTAAATTTCATGTATGCCAAACTTATTTAAGATTTTTCACTTGCAACTTAATTTATTGATTTATCTTACTTTTAATATGAATCTTACATCATCAATTTCTTTTCCTTCCTTTAACAACCCAAACAAGATAAACAGATCAAATAGAGTACAAAAATTCACCTCCAATCCCATTAATCACTTTAACATATCAGAAAACTTAAACACCACTGCAATCATTATTCAAAAAAAAAACAATCAAGGAATTTACTTATACTATTTCAGATGATTCAACAAATAAAAATTATAAATAAATCCAATTTAAAACATGAACACTAAAAGCTACAGGCACATATAACTTATTGATTTGTAACTACACTATTCTACTTTATTAATAAAATGCTTAATCCACATGAATGAATTTTTCATTTGAAATAACACACATGGTTAATTATTCCCTAAATAAACAATGATATAAATAAGTGTTTCAATCAATTAACATAATTGAAAGGACAATCTCTCTTAATCAACTGCCCAAAGAAAGCAATTTCACTCAACAAAATCAAATCACATCTATAAATACCACTTCATAAACAATTTGTAACCAAATATTTCAATTACACAACATAACAAAATCACATTACACAGAATTACACTCAATCATTTTTTTTAACATAATGTAGTTCGCTAATTCATTAAATTTCATGATTGAACAAACCAAATAATCAAATAATCAGTAGTACAATATAATACTACAATCCATTATGTCAATTCAATGTTTACCATATAATATTACATTCATTATCACATATCAATTTTTTTTTAATGTATCTTTAATCCCCTGAACCCAATAAGGTCTTTTATGATGCCTCGACTATGATTATGTCCGGATCATAATTATACTCGAGACCCCACTAAAGAATTCCTTATGCCGTTAAACTCTTCTCACATGCTTATCAGCATCATAATATTTACTTCTTATGGTTCTCAAGTAAAATCATATTTTTTTTATAGTTTTCCCTAATATATTATTTTTTTTTTGAAATCATTTGTTAGTTTCATATATAATGAATATCATTCCATTTATTTCAATACTCTTTTAAAATTTTTTTTTTGCAACTCATTTTGATCTTCCATTTGTTTTTATCTCTATAAGAAAACCTCTAGGCCCTTAGAATATTATTATTCTATAATATTGTTACGAAACCAAATGTCAACTACCTAATAATGAACCTTAACTTTTGAATTTCACATCTCCAATATGTGGAACCCAATCACCTATTTACTTTCCTGATAAAAAAATCACCTATTCACTTTTAAGGAAAGAATCACTCAATGACCTATTCAATCTTCAAGGAAATAAATTATTTGAATCTATTCATTTTCATCATTTTTCTAACTCTATTTGTTAGGATATTTCCCTATTAACTTCTATTGCTCCTATATACTAGCAAAAAAAAATCCTTTATTGATTTAAACTTAATCTAATACTCTTAATTGTTCATTGATTCACTTCTCTTTCTATCTAATCCTATTATTGTCATACCTAAAATTTCCTAAAGGTGTTCTGATGATATCCATAAATATGTGATGCACGAGCAAAACATTCTAGCTAATCTGTGCCAGAACCATTGCTCTGATACCAAAATGTAACACCTAGATTTTTCTTAATATATAATTTAGTCATTTAATAAATTTATATCCACATGAATTTTCATAACTATATGATTTATTTATTGAAGTTTATTTTACAAAAGAAAGATTTTAAATATTTTACAAAACAAGAATTATTTATTTATCTTTCAAAATAAAAAAACAATTATTCATATTTTTTGGTTTCCAATGACATAATTGTCGTATAAATTGATTAAATCACTTATATATATTAAGAAAAATCTAGGTGTTACAGGAGGAGAGAAGCAAGAAAAGGTGCAACAGTTTGAGAGTGGAGGGATGTATGGCGGGAAGCTCGCCGCCGTCGCTGTCGCCGCCGCTTCGCCGGCGGGAAATGAGTGACGGTGAGAGGAGCAAGGAAAAGGGAGGAGGATGTAACATTTAACTTCTAAATCCCTAATTTACCAATAATAATACTTTCAATTCAAATAATTAACTTTACTAACTATGATAGAAAAAGATTTTTCTATAATATCAATATCACTATCATAGTTAGAAAAGAATTTTCCTAATAATCTATGAATTATCCATGATAGAAGAGAATTTCCTAATTCAATACCAATGCTATCATGGATAATAAATTACTACCCATGTTAGTAAGGATTCACCTAACATGGTTAGCAAAAGAACTATCATCATCCTAACCAATTCATACAATCAACGTATTAACACAAATCTAACCATGTTAGAAAAGAATCACCTAACATGGTTAGGAAAAGAAACCACATATCACACAGAAACGATAACCATATTAGAGCGGGGCCCATCTAACATGGTTATATGAGAAAAACAACCTCCATTAACTTACAAACAATCAACATTCACATAATATAATCAAGTTAGGAAAAGAGAATTTCCTTAACTTGATCATGACCATTCACTTGTAAAACTAATAATATTATCCAGTACAATGGTGACTTAATCACCTAACACAGCATGTGTCAACAACACCAGTAACTAGCTTCATTAAATCAACACATCAGAAATACACAATTCTCTGACTTAACATGTCAGCATCACAAAGCGAAATCAAACGTCGCTAATGCTCAATCAGTAAAAGGGATTGCCTTTCCATTAGCAGGCAATCCTTCTGTAGCAAATTATCACATACAGTATATAATCAATCATCACACTAACAAAGTGTGTGATACAGCCAAAACTGTCACATTATGACAATATCAGTAACTAAACAACAATTAACAGAATCAATTAAACAGTCAATTAACAATACATTTCACCCAAAATACACAACAAATGCGGAAGCGGATGCAGCCTACTTTATGGCAATATATATATCCCTATGGTTTACCTCCGGCCTACTCACTGACTCAGTGCAGCTGGCCGGCCCCTTTTTCCCTTCCTCTCAGACTACCTCTGGGCATGATCACCTGCAAAAATAAAGGGAATGGGGTGAGACAAAACTATGTCTCAGTAATCACTACTTAACTCACTGTGAGACTCAGAAGTGGGGTAGTGGAGCGTCTACAGGGTACCACAGTTTCAAAACCTGCATAACCACATAATATATACACATATATACAGTACAGATACATCCATCTCTCAATAGACAAAAATAAACGTGATTGACACTGTGCCCAGTCTCAAATCTGAAAGCATGAAAAAGGGAGCACTCTAAAATGTGAAAACATCCCTGGTTCCTTTACAATCCGAGGAACCTGTACAATTAACCTATCGATTTGCGCAAATCGATGGTTACATCGGCCGATGGTACTAATAATCAGTGTCATGCAGCATACAAAAGATTTATAATTATATAGACATATAAAGTACAGTTTATTTAGAAAGGTACCCTATAGCCCACGTTTAGATATAAAATAATCAGAACCCATTTCATATATATATATATATATATATATATATATATAAAAGTAGAAGAGGATTTTAGAAATCCTCAACTACCATCACCCTCAGTATCACAGTCAGTTAAGCGTGATTACCTGTTCAAGCTCAAAAACAACACTGTATATATCCTGAGTTATTGCTTTCCGCGAGCTCCACTCGAAGCATTGCCGACTATAATCGCACAATGAGCTGCTGATGGTCAAGACACAATATCAGTGACTTAGACCACCAATCCAAACTAATTCTAAAACAATTATTGAAGTAATCAATTACTTCTAACTTCCATACTTTTCTATATTCTTCTGTACCCCACAATTCCGTTAACCCTTTGTTTATAGTTCTTAAAGTATTGACTTTACCATTTTCCCTAACTCTTACCAAAATCAACCAAACATGTAAAATTTATTAAACCTCTTCAAAAATATTCCTTATGTATTCCAAATAGCTCCCTAACTTTCCCAAATAATCCACCACCATTCAAACACTCTTTTACATACCAAAAATCTCTTTCAACCAACTCTTTAACTACCAAAATTTCCTCCTATACACAATTTCATACCTCTAACATCTTCATAACACTTACACTAACATTTCTTAACTTTCAATTTACTCCATACAGCTCACATAAACAAACCTCAACTTTAAAGAAAACACAAATGCCCATAAAACTGCAAAACGCTCACCAATCACCAAATCACCATATCAATATCAAATTTATAACTTAAAGTAACTTCTTAACTTCACAAACCTTCCACCAAACTTCAACCTATCTTTATCTAATCAATTTCCTCTTTATTCAACACTTTAATTATCAAACTTCCTCCCAACTACCAATTCCAACAATTCCAACCTTCCAGAATTATTAAATCACTTCAAAAACTATTATACTACCACCAATTTATTCAAAACATCATTCATTAACAAATCACAACTTCGAAGAGTCCAAATATTGTCTACAAAATTCCCAAACTATTTCCTAGCTACCAAAAACTTAATTACATTCCAAACATCTCCATTCAACCACTTTAATATCCACAAATTCTTGTTTAAAGTTCCCAAGGAATCAAGTATATGTAATCCCTAACTTCAAAGAATCACATTCATCACTAAAAATTCCCAAATGTTCAATCTCCTTTAGAAAATCCAATTGCTCCCAAAAATACTCAAATTCAATGTCAATATTAAAGCATTAACATGCCCAAATGTCATTATAATCAAAACCCCAACTTTAAAGAATACCTAAATATTCCCCCAAAAATTCCAAAGTATTTTCCAACTTCAAGAGATATCAATTATCCTCACAAATCTTCAATTAATCACTTAACTATCCTTGTGGTAGTTTGCAAATCCTAAAGTCCCAAATTTTCACAAAACCCTAACTCAAAAGAAGGAACTTTATCTACAAAACAACATCACAAATGGTTGGGAAGACTTACAAAGTTCAAGAATGAGGAGGGAGGTGTCACCGCCGCCGGCCGCCGCCGGAATCGCCGGAAATCGACACCTCAAGGTGGCTGGCCGAGTTTTACCAATAAAAGAAGAGAAAACTATAAGAAAACAAGGTTGGAACAAGAAAGTGGCATGAAAAACGAAAGAAAATGAACCACCAACCACTCACCGCCGTGTCGCCGCCGTCCGCCGCCTCTGTCGCCGGAAAACGTGAAGAAAACGAGGAGGGTGAGTGTGGGGACGAGTAGATCGGCCAGGTTTCATTGCTCAATGAGTAACCCACTTGATTTTGCAACATTTAATGGAAGGAAGGTGGTGAAGAGATGAAGAAAATTGGTGTGGGTGTGTGTGTATGGAAGAAGAAGATGAAATGGTGAAGAAAAGGGGGGTGCGTCGGATTTGAAGCATAAGGAAGGAAGGAAAAAGGACTAAGGGAGTGTTTGGTTGGATGAAATAAGGATGGGTTATGAAAATTTGTAGCCCAAACTTGCCATATTGTACTCTTTTTAATTTAAAATCACTTAAACCAGCCTCCTATCTCCTTAACCTTCAAAATATTTTGGATCTCACCATTCCCTTATATTTCAAAATCTTCAATTGCTTAATTACTTATCTGCACGCTTATTACTTAAAACTTCCAAAATATTCTAAAAATCACCGAAAATTCTTAAAAATTCCAAAATTCCTAATTTCTCCATTTATTATTTCCCAAAACACTCTCTGATCCTATATTAATTTTTTCAGGATGTTACAATTCTCCCCACCTTTTAGGAATTTTGCCCTCAAAATTCAATTTGTCTTACAACTTTAATAAGTACTGCCTAATGTAATTTACTCAATACACTCTCACGAGCTTAATGTAATTATGAAAGCCCTCAACTTCTGGTCAAAATGACACTTATCACTACTCAAGCTTTCTAAGTTTTAAGTCATAATCCTAACCTTACTACACCTTAACTGTCTACCAATAGATTATCTTTTATACTATCATGCCACTTCCAAATTAAGAGGAACCACCTTGAAATCTTAAGGTTGCTACTCAAACTGACTTGCACTATTCAATCTCTCATTTAGAATAAAGTTCCACTAGTAATATCGTTTGTCTAAATTGATATCCAAAAATTTCTTAAATATTCTTCCTATACCCTCACTTTTAATTGTGAAGTAATACTCCCCCAAAAATCCTTTCCTCATTCCAACCATGATCCTAATTTCACATTCTTAAACACATACACCAAACTGTTTCCAATTTCATTTATAACTTTAATTAATGAGCCAAAATGAGTACAAACACCACAGACAGGAAATCTTAATATATAATACTTTCTCAAATGACAACACTGAGCTTAGACCATTAATTCTATTTCTACACTAAATTTAATCACCTTAATAAAAGTCTAATTTTTGACTTACCTATTCATAAAGTCACACATTCTATGCTCGTAGTCCTTTAAATAGATTCCTAAGTCAATCTCTCAACTTCCATATTTGACTCATAATATCTACTTCAACCTTTACTTTCGTAATTAGTCCCTCAAAACAAAATTTCATCCATTCCCAAAAACCCATGAAATCACACTAATTATATTTAACTAACTTTATTTCACCGATTATTTGCCAACATAGTAGGTAGCTATTTTAGTTATGTCAACAACCCTACTAAAAGTAATTGATACCCAATAACCCTCAAATTCAACAAAATCCTCAAAGTTTTTCTAATTCCTTGATATCATCTTTATGGTGTCACATGGATGACACTTATGGCAACAAAATCCTCAGTGTTAATAACTCCAATATTCCTAAATTATCTCCAAATTCCTCTTTCTCTCACTCAAACTAGGATTATTAGTGGAAGTAACTATCTCATTCTTTGTATCTAATGATAATTTCTACTAATTTCGAGGACGAAATTAATTAAGAGGGGTAGAATTGTAACATCCTGAAAAATTTAATTCAGGATTAGAGAGTATTTTGGGAAATTTTGGAATTTTTAGGAATTTTTGGGATATTTTTGGAAATTTTGAATAATTAATGTGCATATAATTAATTAAGAAATGAAGAGTTTGAAATATGAGGGAGTGGTAAAGCTAAAAATATTTTGAAGTTTAAAAAGATTGGAGGCTGGTTTAAGTAGTTTTAAAATTTAAAGAGTACACTATGGCAAGTTTGGGCTACAAATCATCAGAGAACCCCCTAATTTCAGCAAACCAAACGCGCCCTCCCCCTTTTATATAAAAGCATCGAGCTCCCTCCGTCGACTCCACCCCTCTCCGTCACTTTCTTCTTCTTCGTCTTCGTCCTTCTTCTGCGGCGATTTCCGGCGGCCAAGGCGCGGCGGCGCCGACCTCTCCCACAAGCCATCATCTTCTTCATCTTCTTTCCTTCTTCTTCCTCACCGAAACCTCACTCCCTCGCGTCTTCTCTCCTCCATTCCTTCTTCGTTCTCCGACGAGCCACGACGGAATCGACGGCGAGAATGGGTAAAGCTTCGGCCTTTACTATATTTCTCGAGTTATACTTACATTTTTGTGTTGGTTTCCTTATGTTTTCCTTTCTCCTGTTGGTTTTATTCGGCCCACACATTGGAGGGTGATTTCCGGCGGGAAGAAGGCCGATTTCCGGCGAGGGTGAGTTCGAATGAAACAAGCAACTTCATGTTCATACTTAGGTAAGTTTTATTTCTACTTTCATACCCGTTTTTCCTTCGATCTGCGCAAGGAAGGAAGAGAGGCCGTGAATGGGGTTTGAGTTTTGAAGTTATAAACCATCTAAAGAACATTTTTAAGCTTCTAATTTGGATATTCAAGTGATGATTTGAATGATTGATTTAGGATTTGTTGATTTTGTGAAAATCCTAACCTTTGGGGTTTTATGGCCGACGAGTTTCATGGGAATTTAGGGCTCGAAGTTCCTATTTAAATTGCTTAGGAAACCATTGGAGTTGTTTGCCACACTTTGTATGTATGTTTTGTTTGAGTTTTATTGATTTGTGATTTTATTGAGTTCTTTTCCTCCCTTTTTATTGTTAGTGCTATGTTTGTTTTAATTAATGATGATTTAGTTAAATTGAAGATGGAGTTAGTAAGTGACTTTTAGTGATAAAGAAAGGATGTAGTGGTTGTTGATTGTGGTGTTGGTTTGACAAGGAGATGGATTGCTCTATGTTGACTTTGATAAGGTTAAGGTATGAGAGTAATTAATTTAGGAAGCCATGGATTAAACTTATACCATTAATGTTTGTTAAGTCGTTCTTGGAAGGATCTTTGGTGGACTTCAGGAGTTTGATATGTTTGTAGAAAAATCTGTTAGAGTTGGTCCTAGGCTTTTCTAAGATTTTAAGCTTCAAATTACTGATTTTATGAGTTCAATGAAGTTACCAAGTGGTCTAGCATGTTCAACTATGTGAGTTTTCTTTGGCTAGTTGGTGAAATGTGATCTTATTTCCTTTCTTTGTTGTCTGAACTGAAATTTGCTGGTTTAAGGAAATTGATTTTTGTAATTTAAATGTTACACTAGGCATTATAAGGATCTAACACAAAGCTAAAACTTGTTTCGTACTGTTTTGATTTCTAATTTGAGTGTTTGTACCCTCGATTGGTTTCATGAGTGGGAATCTGTTCTTTTGCTGTTGTAACTTCTTTGTTTGGTTTTGAATTGGTAGATATGAAAGAATTTATGTGAAGTTAATGTTGATAAATGATGATGATGCTGAATCTGTCTATTTTGGGTGTGCAATTATGGAAGTGGCACTTGTCACCTTGCTATTCAAGTTCTTGGAAAGGGGTAATATAAACTCAATAGACAGATCAATAAAGACTTGAGTTTGTAGAAAATGATTTGAGTGTTTCATAGTTACTTGAAAAGGATTTCATTAATCACCATTATGCAATTGATCATTATAGTAACTTATATGAATTTCTAAAATGTTTCTAGATAAGAATCATTGTTACATGTGATCTATATCTCTAAGGTTAAGAAATTGAAACTTGGTTAAAATTCAGAAATATACGCTTAATTTCTTATAGGTCAATGTAATGCTGAATGTAAAGTTCTATCTATGCTTGTATATGGATTTGAAAGATGTAATTGTATTTTGCTGCATGGGCTAAGTGATTATGTTAGGTATTCTTTATTTCTTTGATTCAAGCAAGGGTTAAATTTGTGTTATGAGCTAGGAGTTTTGCTAAGCTACGTGAGGAGTCTATGAAATTGTTAGATGACTCCATTGAATTAATGGAATAAAATTTATGAAGAGTGAGTTGATATTTCGGTAAGTTTAGTTGGTTTAAAAAGTTGTGTTAGTAGTCCTTTTAGTCCTTAAATGTTAAATTTGTCCCTTGTGATTAAAGAAAATAGGTAGTTGGATAAATGAAGTAGTGAGAGGATTAATGTATTTGAAGTTGGTTTTATTCAATGTACTATAAAGTCATACTTGGTTGAGTGTCTACGTTATGTTAAAGGAATAAGTGTTCTATTTAGTTAATATTCGAGATAGAATAAATTAAGTGAATAAGGAGTACAATTGATAGATTGATTCAAATAAGAATGGAAGGAAATTTCAGCATGGTTTGGTTTTTGGGTTTCATGGTTTGATATTGTTTATTATTGATCGTGAAGTGACTAAAGGATAGTTGGGTATGTTTTAATGGTTCTTGTGGTTGATTTGTTAGATTCATTAAGTTGATTATTGGTCATGTGAAATAAGGGATTGGGTAGTAATATATAAGAACGAGAGAGACGTTAGTTAATCCATGACAGAATAATTATTAATCTACTATTATTACATGATGTAATAATAGGAAAGGATGTGCTTTGCGTATTCCTCAAGGCATGGTAAAGGGAAAAGGCAACGGAGTGCTAAGGGTGACAGGTAATCACACTTAACCTCGCTATAATATTGAGGGTGACGTTAGTTAGGGATTTTGTAAAATCCCTTCTCACCCTCTATATATATTATCTTTAAAAGATTATTTTTATACAAAATAGGCTATCGGGTGCCTTTCAAACACGATTACTTTCATATAAAGAAATTTGAAATATTATATATGTATTATTCTGGCTGGTGGATAATATTGATCTGGAATAGTTGTGAAAAGTATATAGATATAGTGTTCAGATATTGACTTGAGAGGTTATGAGAATAAAATAGAAAGATAGGTGTTGAGTTTAGATTTTGGAATGTTAAATTGAGGAATAGTGATGTGGATTAGAAGAATTTCATATTGTGGTTGAAATTGGAAAGATGTGTTGCTGGAAAATATTATAGTGGTGGTTAATATATTGAAAGGTATGGTGAGCCTTGCATGACACTGTTATATATGTGTACCATCGCGCGATGATAACTGTCGATAGGCCAATCGACAGTTATTTGTACTGATGATCCTTTTCGGATTGATTGGATCGGGGTTCATAGGTCGACTTATTGAGAGAAGTGACCTACGGTTGTTTGGCATTGAAGAGTCCAACCGCCCCTACGGTTGTTTGGCATTGAAGAGTCCAACCGTTCCCGTTCTGTAATGGAAAACAGAATTGGGGTTCCCTCTCTGGAGATTGCCAGAGAGGGAAATTGTCCCCTCATTATGGAGAGGGACACAGTGTCAAATCATATAGTGAAGAATAGATGCTTGAATGCACCGTGGTGGCACAATGCATCTTTAGGTGAGTGTGAGGGATGTGGAGTGATACATGGGAAGTAGAGATGATGAATTTGTGATGATTGAGACGTGACAGAAGGATTTAAGTGATGGATGAAAGGAAATGAGAAATATATATATATGTATTATTGGTTTTAAAACTGTGGTACCCTTTAGACGCCCTTACTACCGCACATCTCACTGTTATAGTGAGCTAAGCGGTGATTACTGGGACAAATTGTCTCATCCCACGATTACTGACATTTTTGCAGGTATTCATGCACAGGCGCAAGCATCAGGAAAGGGGATTAGGTTTCAAAGGTTATTTAGATTAGTTAGTTGTGTATATTGCCAATTTGTATAGGCCTGCATCTGCTTCCGCATGTATACATATTTATTTATTATTTAATATCAATTAGTTCTGTTTAATAACCATGTTAGGCAAATCTTTTCTAACATGGTTAGTAAGCATATATTTATATGTATTTGATATTATTGAACATTAGGTTGTTTATTTTTCTAACCATGTTAGGTGATTCTTTTCTAACATGGTTAGCTATTAATTATCCATGATAGTATTCAGGTTGTATTAGTTTATTCTTTCCTATCATGGATAAATTATAAAAGGATTAGAATAATCTTTTCTAACATGAATATCTGGCCTTTTTGAGAGGATTATCGCTCATCCCGTGGTGGGGAGAGAGTGATAAGAGAAATTGAATAGGTACTGTGGAGAGATTGAGATGAACATAGAAAGAATAACGAAATAATGTTGATATGTATAAGAATTTAGGAAGAATTACGAATAAGGATGCTTCTCTGGGGTCTCGAATATAGTTATGTGCCGGCCATAATCATAGTCGAGGCATCATGAGATCCCTTATTGGGTTTAATGGAATAAGCTAATTTGAGGAAAATAGTTGATAATGAATGTCAAGTGAAATATGAGTTTTTGACATTTTGCTTGGTTGTTTGCTTGTACTTCAAAGTATGAGATTTGGTGAAATTGCTTTGATGCAATGTGAATTATATGATATGTGATAGAAAGTGCATTGTACTGCAATACCTAGAGTTGATCAAGCAACTTAAAATAGAAAGTTATGAAGTTGTATTTTGATAAGGATAAGTAGCAAGGATTGAAATGATGATTAAGGGGAATATTTGTGAGTAGTATATTCATACGATGGGTATTAAATTAATTAGGTTATGTTATGATTTTAATTAAAAGGAAGAAGTTGATTTTCTTGCCTCTTGTTCTGGTTGTCCCACATTATAATATTAGGAGATGATTTTGATGAGAATGTGAAGAATAGTGTGATTAATGTTATAAATGAAAGGAAATTCTGTAGGCTTGCAAAGTAGAACCTTTATTGAGAATGATGTATGTAAGATGAAAATTCGGTGGGACATAAGGTTATGTGATGATTTTTATGTTTCAAATCAAGGTATTAGAAGGGCTGAAATATTTTCATCGATTCTTTACTTAGTTGGAATCAAACAGTAGGAATTTATGATTTGAGAAATCTAGGGAATTATGAGAAAATCATGATTGTCAAGCTTGTATGGATAGAAATAGAGGTAATTGAGAGGAGTTTTGACTTTAAGGATTAGAAACTTATGCTTTGGATTAAAGTTAGGGTGAATACTTAGTAGTACACTGCAAGTTAATGACTTAGAGTAACGTATTGATATTGAAAGGTATTATGATTTTGTGGTGTGTTAACCTATGGCTTGTATGGATGAGAAAGAGATGATTGAAAGTAGTGATGAAACTTCAAAGTGTGTTTATGGTTGAGCAAAATAGATAAGGAAGCTAGTGGAATGTAATGTGATGGGTTGGAAGTTTAGCAACCATCCTCCATTGATTTATTAGACTTGAAAGTAATCAATTACAAATTTGATGATGAAGTTGATAGGGATGAGTATATATTAAATTAGATGATGATTAAAGAATGAGAGTGATGGTTCACATGAGTTGGTAATTAATAGAGTTGTTTGATTGTGGTTTGATCATCAATGGAGGTTTATTATTGAAATTGTATTGATGGCTTAAGGTTTGATTTAAGTATTAAGGAATGCAAGGGGCTAATTGATTACGCACTTGAAGGTCAAATTTCGGATTTGTATCATTGTAGCCTTGAAGATTTTGTGTTGGCCGACTGGAATTAGGAAGAATGAATAGTTTTCTCTGCATTAGGATTTTAATTGGTTGAAGAACTTGTTGAATGAGTGTTTGCATATTTTCTACAGTCTCCTTTATTAAGGCTGAATTTAATTTTAGGAGGAAGAGATGCTGGTAAAGTGTTGAGAGGAGAGTTATGCAATTGTATGTGAACTTGGGAGAAATGTTTGAAATTGTGAAGCTTGTTTGTTAGGAATTATGTAAGGTGGATTCAAAATTTGTTAAGGGTCAAAGAATTGGTTTCAATAATCTAGGTTGCTGAAGGAAAAGGCTTGAATATACATTAATTTGGTTGGAAGGGAACACAAATAGAGTAGTGTTTTTCTGTTTTATGCAGTGAGATTGATATTGTTATGACTTGTTTACTGTGAATTTTGACAAATTTGTCCATTAATCTGCTAGTATAACAGAGTCAATTGTGATTTTGAATGGAATTTTAGTTATACTCTTAGTTTCCTTGCGTAGTACTTCTAACCTTGTTCAAAAGGTTATATACATTTAAGTTGATCTGACTTGATTTCACCTCTTTTCAATCCCTAAAGGAACCTGGGAATTGGTGTTAGTATCCGTAATCTCACCTTTATCCTAAGATAATATCTCTCATATGTCGAATTTGACTGCTATTTCTAGGAAATTTCGATCAACAACTTCAAATAGATTGCTTAAAGTTTTTCTAATTCCTTGATATCATCTTTATGGTGTCACATGGATGACACTTATGGCAACAAAATCCTCAGTGTTAATAACTCCAATATTCCTAAATTATCTCCAAATTCCTCTTTCTCTCACTCAAACTAGGATTATTAGTGGAAGTAACTATCTCATTCTTTGTATCTAATGATAATTTCTACTAATTTCGAGGACGAAATTAATTAAGAGGGGTAGAATTGTAACATCCTGAAAAATTTAATTCAGGATTAGAGAGTATTTTGGGAAATTTTGGAATTTTTAGGAATTTTTGGGATATTTTTGGAAATTTTGAATAATTAATGTGCATATAATTAATTAAGAAATGAAGAGTTTGAAATATGAGGGAGTGGTAAAGCTAAAAATATTTTGAAGTTTAAAAAGATTGGAGGCTGGTTTAAGTAGTTTTAAAATTTAAAGAGTACACTATGGCAAGTTTGGGCTACAAATCATCAGAGAACCCCCTAATTTCAGCAAACCAAACGCGCCCTCCCCCTTTTATATAAAAGCATCGAGCTCCCTCCGTCGACTCCACCCCTCTCCGTCACTTTCTTCTTCTTCGTCTTCGTCCTTCTTCTGCGGCGATTTCCGGCGGCCAAGGCGCGGCGGCGCCGACCTCTCCCACAAGCCATCATCTTCTTCATCTTCTTTCCTTCTTCTTCCTCACCGAAACCTCACTCCCTCGCGTCTTCTCTCCTCCATTCCTTCTTCGTTCTCCGACGAGCCACGACGGAATCGACGGCGAGAATGGGTAAAGCTTCGGCCTTTACTATATTTCTCGAGTTATACTTACATTTTTGTGTTGGTTTCCTTATGTTTTCCTTTCTCCTGTTGGTTTTATTCGGCCCACACATTGGAGGGTGATTTCCGGCGGGAAGAAGGCCGATTTCCGGCGAGGGTGAGTTCGAATGAAACAAGCAACTTCATGTTCATACTTAGGTAAGTTTTATTTCTACTTTCATACCCGTTTTTCCTTCGATCTGCGCAAGGAAGGAAGAGAGGCCGTGAATGGGGTTTGAGTTTTGAAGTTATAAACCATCTAAAGAACATTTTTAAGCTTCTAATTTGGATATTCAAGTGATGATTTGAATGATTGATTTAGGATTTGTTGATTTTGTGAAAATCCTAACCTTTGGGGTTTTATGGCCGACGAGTTTCATGGGAATTTAGGGCTCGAAGTTCCTATTTAAATTGCTTAGGAAACCATTGGAGTTGTTTGCCACACTTTGTATGTATGTTTTGTTTGAGTTTTATTGATTTGTGATTTTATTGAGTTCTTTTCCTCCCCTTTTTATTGTTAGTGCTATGTTTGTTTTAATTAATGATGATTTAGTTAAATTGAAGATGGAGTTAGTAAGTGACTTTTAGTGATAAAGAAAGGATGTAGTGGTTGTTGATTGTGGTGTTGGTTTGACAAGGAGATGGATTGCTCTATGTTGACTTTGATAAGGTTAAGGTATGAGAGTAATTAATTTAGGAAGCCATGGATTAAACTTATACCATTAATGTTTGTTAAGTCGTTCTTGGAAGGATCTTTGGTGGACTTCAGGAGTTTGATATGTTTGTAGAAAAATCTGTTAGAGTTGGTCCTAGGCTTTTCTAAGATTTTAAGCTTCAAATTACTGATTTTATGAGTTCAATGAAGTTACCAAGTGGTCTAGCATGTTCAACTATGTGAGTTTTCTTTGGCTAGTTGGTGAAATGTGATCTTATTTCCTTTCTTTGTTGTCTGAACTGAAATTTGCTGGTTTAAGGAAATTGATTTTTGTAATTTAAATGTTACACTAGGCATTATAAGGATCTAACACAAAGCTAAAACTTGTTTCTTACTGTTTTGATTTCTAATTTGAGTGTTTGTACCCTCGATTGGTTTCATGAGTGGGAATCTGTTCTTTTGCTGTTGTAACTTCTTTGTTTGGTTTTGAATTGGTAGATATGAAAGAATTTATGTGAAGTTAATGTTGATAAATGATGATGATGCTGAATCTGTCTATTTTGGGTGTGCAATTATGGAAGTGGCACTTGTCACCTTGCTATTCAAGTTCTTGGAAAGGGGTAATATAAACTCAATAGACAGATCAATAAAGACTTGAGTTTGTAGAAAATGATTTGAGTGTTTCATAGTTACTTGAAAAGGATTTCATTAATCACCATTATGCAATTGATCATTATAGTAACTTATATGAATTTCTAAAATGTTTCTAGATAAGAATCATTGTTACATGTGATCTATATCTCTAAGGTTAAGAAATTGAAACTTGGTTAAAATTCAGAAATATACGCTTAATTTCTTATAGGTCAATGTAATGCTGAATGTAAAGTTCTATCTATGCTTGTATATGGATTTGAAAGATGTAATTGTATTTTGCTGCATGGGCTAAGTGATTATGTTAGGTATTCTTTATTTCTTTGATTCAAGCAAGGGTTAAATTTGTGTTATGAGCTAGGAGTTTTGCTAAGCTACGTGAGGAGTCTATGAAATTGTTAGATGACTCCATTGAATTAATGGAATAAAATTTATGAAGAGTGAGTTGATATTTCGGTAAGTTTAGTTGGTTTAAAAAGTTGTGTTAGTAGTCCTTTTAGTCCTTAAATGTTAAATTTGTCCCTTGTGATTAAAGAAAATAGGTAGTTGGATAAATGAAGTAGTGAGAGGATTAATGTATTTGAAGTTGGTTTTATTCAATGTACTATAAAGTCATACTTGGTTGAGTGTCTACGTTATGTTAAAGGAATAAGTGTTCTATTTAGTTAATATTCGAGATAGAATAAATTAAGTGAATAAGGAGTACAATTGATAGATTGATTCAAATAAGAATGGAAGGAAATTTCAGCATGGTTTGGTTTTTGGGTTTCATGGTTTGATATTGTTTATTATTGATCGTGAAGTGACTAAAGGATAGTTGGGTATGTTTTAATGGTTCTTGTGGTTGATTTGTTAGATTCATTAAGTTGATTATTGGTCATGTGAAATAAGGGATTGGGTAGTAATATATAAGAACGAGAGAGACGTTAGTTAATCCATGACAGAATAATTATTAATCTACTATTATTACATGATGTAATAATAGGAAAGGATGTGCTTTGCGTATTCCTCAAGGCATGGTAAAGGGAAAAGGCAACGGAGTGCTAAGGGTGACAGGTAATCACACTTAACCTCGCTATAATATTGAGGGTGACGTTAGTTAGGGATTTTGTAAAATCCCTTCTCACCCTCTATATATATTATCTTTAAAAGATTATTTTTATACAAAATAGGCTATCGGGTGCCTTTCAAACACGATTACTTTCATATAAAGAAATTTGAAATATTATATATGTATTATTCTGGCTGGTGGATAATATTGATCTGGAATAGTTGTGAAAAGTATATAGATATAGTGTTCAGATATTGACTTGAGAGGTTATGAGAATAAAATAGAAAGATAGGTGTTGAGTTTAGATTTTGGAATGTTAAATTGAGGAATAGTGATGTGGATTAGAAGAATTTCATATTGTGGTTGAAATTGGAAAGATGTGTTGCTGGAAAATATTATAGTGGTGGTTAATATATTGAAAGGTATGGTGAGCCTTGCATGACACTGTTATATATGTGTACCATCGCGCGATGATAACTGTCGATAGGCCAATCGACAGTTATTTGTACTGATGATCCTTTTCGGATTGATTGGATCGGGGTTCATAGGTCGACTTATTGAGAGAAGTGACCTACGGTTGTTTGGCATTGAAGAGTCCAACCGCCCCTACGGTTGTTTGGCATTGAAGAGTCCAACCGTTCCCGTTCTGTAATGGAAAACAGAATTGGGGTTCCCTCTCTGGAGATTGCCAGAGAGGGAAATTGTCCCCTCATTATGGAGAGGGACACAGTGTCAAATCATATAGTGAAGAATAGATGCTTGAATGCACCGTGGTGGCACAATGCATCTTTAGGTGAGTGTGAGGGATGTGGAGTGATACATGGGAAGTAGAGATGATGAATTTGTGATGATTGAGACGTGACAGAAGGATTTAAGTGATGGATGAAAGGAAATGAGAAATATATATATATGTATTATTGGTTTTAAAACTGTGGTACCCTTTAGACGCCCTTACTACCGCACATCTCACTGTTATAGTGAGCTAAGCGGTGATTACTGGGACAAATTGTCTCATCCCACGATTACTGACATTTTTGCAGGTATTCATGCACAGGCGCAAGCATCAGGAAAGGGGATTAGGTTTCAAAGGTTATTTAGATTAGTTAGTTGTGTATATTGCCAATTTGTATAGGCCTGCATCTGCTTCCGCATGTATACATATTTATTTATTATTTAATATCAATTAGTTCTGTTTAATAACCATGTTAGGCAAATCTTTTCTAACATGGTTAGTAAGCATATATTTATATGTATTTGATATTATTGAACATTAGGTTGTTTATTTTTCTAACCATGTTAGGTGATTCTTTTCTAACATGGTTAGCTATTAATTATCCATGATAGTATTCAGGTTGTATTAGTTTATTCTTTCCTATCATGGATAAATTATAAAAGGATTAGAATAATCTTTTATTCCATAATATTAATATCTCTATCATAGTTAGTAAAGAGCTTAATGAATTGAAGTAAATATTATTGGTTAATTAGTAACACTATGTTACATGTTATCTATATTCATATGCAATCTCATTAGAATCGAGGACTCACATCCCAAAAGTGCTTTTTGAATCAATTACCTAAGCCTCTCACATAATTTACATCCTTTTGAACAACCAAAAATCAACTCAAACACCATCCTCATACTTCATTAATTTCATACCCATATGTACCCTTCATAATATAGGAATCATGAATACCTCAAGATTAAAGAGAGTTTCAAAATCATCACCACTCTAGCTAATTTAAATTTTGATTCAAAAGCAATCTTAATTACCCAATTTGCATTCATGCTCCACATTTCTCAACATTAACCTAATTTAACTACTCACACTTCCCAAGTACATTTAAATTAATTTCAAGCCTAAGGATATTCTCAATTTCCTTTTCAAAATCTACAACATAATTAGCCAAATTAACTTATTCAAGCATAAGTGTTGAACCTAAATAAGCCCTTAGACCCCATAAACATAATTCAAATGCCCATAATTAAAATACCTCAAATGGAAATCAAGCTTAGGTAACAATCAAAAGAAAGTTCAAACTCATATCCAACTTCAAACAACTAGGTTTCACCGGAGATTAACTAACTATAGGTGTCCTCTTCACTTGCTTCCTATATATAAAATCATAAACCCATATTCATAAGCGATCATAATCCAACCATTATTATTATATTTTTTTTTACACAATTTAAACTTTAGAATCCAATATCATTAAAGCCTAAGAATAATCCATTCAAGATCTCACTAGTCCTCCAACCATTAATGTAACATTTTCCCTCTAAAGTTATATTTTATTCCAATAAAACTACACCATTAGACCTGTATTAAACTTATTCAACTTGATGGGAACCATGAATTTTTCAACAAATTCATATTTCAAAATCACCAATGCCCTTCTCGGCCCAAAAATATTCAACTATCGTATTTCCATTATCCAATTGATCCACTCGTCCTTAAGTACTGATCCTAACATCTTATCTCTTTCACAAGCACCCTTAATTTCAAAATTGATCAGGTTTTCCACACAAGAATTTTGTTAACTTAAGGAATATAATCATCAATCACGTAATACCTTAATGACCACAAAATAATAAATCTAAGTTGAGAAAACAAAATTCATAATATAAATCCCAAATTCTAAAATCAAGCTAAACAACCCTCAATTGTAATCTCAATTATTTTGTGCATTTTCTCTTTCAAAGAATTCATACCAACTTATTCTCATCTCATAACCTCTACACCTATTATTAATCCTAACATAAATATCTCTTTGGACTTGAATTGCTCTCATGCCTTTGTATCACTAAAATGTAACTACGTTTCTTCTTCTTTGATGTATTGATATCAAATAGTTTCAACCTTTTCCTCTATGTTTAAAAAATACAACTTAATATTTTCCCAATATCCAACTCAAGTCAACATATCAATTAATCCATATTTACTCCCATATAACTTGACTAAAGTGCAACTCCTAATATCACAATCTCACCATCACTGCACGAATAAGCACACTTATTATATAAAGTGATCAATTCTACAATTATCAAATTAGTTTGAATCTTGAAATATAGTAATTGAAACATTCCTTCCCGATCTCACTCATTTGCTATAACTTGTTCTATATTCAAATGCTTCCTATTCCATATGACCATTCTTTGAGCTATACCTCTATAAAGATTTCTTCATCCATTAATAAAGACCAAATATATCTTTACTTGAAATTCCGAATCACCCAAAGTATAATCCAATTGTGACTCAAATTAATCCTCTTACAAGGTTTAATTATATTCCTTTTAGACATATTAGACATTCCCTATATCTTAATAGAAGTCCATGAACTAGAAACTGAAAGTTTCCAACTAGTTGGCAAGCATCCCAACGAACATTTTCTCTCCTCATAACTAATAAGCCAAGTGAAACCTTACCCACCATACTAGAACTTTCATTCTCAATGCCACTCCGCTTTTAAAATAAAAGCGGAAAAGATTTAATAATCACAAATGCAAGCACTTGAGAGACTTCAACAAGTGTCAAACATGAGCAAGTCTCATTCTAATCATTCTACTTCAAATAAATCTTAGTACGGAATGACCGCTCTCCCAACCATAGGAATTTTGTCCGCAAAATTCACTGCACATATCTTCAAAACAAAGGTTAGTGATCATGCACATCGGGAAGGGAAAAGGAATATATATTGCCATTCTATATGCAATACAACAGGCAGGGTATCGTTTACCATAAAACTGATACCAAGTTGTAACATTTAACTTCTAAATCCCTAATTTACCAATAATAATACTTTCAATTCCAATAATTTACTTTACTAACTATGATAGAAAAAGATTTTTCTATAATATCAATATCACTATCATAGTTAGAAAAGAATTTTCCTAATAATCTATGAATTATCCATGATAGAAGAGAATTTCCTAATTCAATACCAATGCTATCATGGATAATAAATTACTACCCATGTTAGTAAGGATTCACCTAACATGGTTAGCAAAAGAACTATCATCATCCTAACCAATTCATACAATCAACGTATTAACACAAATCTAACCATGTTAGAAAAGAATCACCCAACATGGTTAGGAAAAGAAACCACATATCACACAGAAACGATAACCATATTAGAGCGGGGCCCATCTAACATGGTTATATGAGAAAAACAACCTCCATTAACTTACAAACAATCAACATTCACATAATATAATCAAGTTAGGAAAAGAGAATTTCCTTAACTTGATCATGACCATTCACCTGTAAAACTAATAATATTATCCAGTACAATGGTGACTTAATCACCTAACACAGCATGTGTCAACAACACCAGTAACTAGCTTCATTAAATCAACACATCAGAAATACACAATTCTCTGACTTAACATGTCAGCATCACAAAGCGAAATCAAACGTCGCTAATGCTCAATCAGTAAAAGGGATTGCCTTTCCATTAGCAGGCAATCCTTCTGTAGCAAATTATCACATACAGTATATAATCAATCATCACACTAACAAAGTGTGTGATACAGCCAAAACTGTCACATTATGACAATATCAGTAACTAAACAACAATTAACAGAATCAATTAAACAGTCAATTAGCAATACATTTCACCCAAAATACACAACAAATGCGGAAGCGGATGCAACCTACTTTATGGCAATATATATATCCCTTCGGTTTACCTCCGGCCTACTCACTGACTCAGTGCAGCTGGCCGGCCCCTTTTTCCCTTCCTCTCAGACTACCTCTGGGCATGATCACCTGCAAAAATAAAGGGAATGGGGTGAGACAAAACTATGTCTCAGTAATCACTACTTAACTCACTGTGAGACTCAAAAGTGGGGTAGTGGAGCGTCTACAGGGTACCACAGTTTCAAAACCTGCATAACCACATAATATATACACATATATACAGTACAGATACATCCATCTCTCAATAGACAAAAATAAACGTGATTGACACTGTGCCCAGTCTCAAATCTGAAAGCATGAAAAAGGGAGCACTCTAAAATGTGAAAACATCCCTGGTTCCTTTACAATCCGAGGAACCTGTACAATTAACCTATCGATTTGCGCAAATCGATGGTTACATCGGCCGATGGTACTAATAATCAGTGTCATGCAGCATACAAAAGATTTATAATTATATAGACATATAAAGTACAGTTTATTTAGAAAGGTACCCTATAGCCCACGTTTAGATATAAAATAATCAGAACCCATTTCATATATATATATATATATATATATAAGTAGAAGAGGATTTTAGAAATCCTCAACTACCATCACCCTCAGTATCACAGTCAGTTAAGCGTGATTACCTGTTCAAGCTCAAAAACAACACTGTATCTATCCTGAGTTATTGCTTTCCGCGAGCTCCACTCGAAGCATTGCCGACTATAATCGCACAATGAGCTGCTGATGGTCAAGACACAATATCAGTGACTTAGACCACCAATCCAAACTAATTCTAAAACAATTATTGAAGTAATCAATTACTTCTAACTTCCATACTTTTCTATATTCTTCTGTACCCCACAATTCCCTTAACCCTTTGTTTATAGTTCTTAAAGTATTGACTTTACCATTTTCCCTAACTCTTACCAAAATCAACCAAACATGTAAAATTTATTAAACCTCTTCAAAAATATTCCTTATTTATTCCAAATAGCTCCCTAACTTTCCCAAATAATCCACCACCATTCAAACACTCTTTTACATACCAAAAATCTCTTTCAACCAACTCTTTAACTACCAAAATTTCCTCCTATACACAATTTCATACCTCTAACATCTTCATAACACTTACACTAACATTTCTTAACTTTCAATTTACTCCATACAGCTCACATAAACAAACCTCAACTTTAAAGAAAACACAAATGCCCATAAAACTGCAAAACGCTCACCAATCACCAAATCACCATATCAATATCAAATTTATAACTTAAAGTAACTTCTTAACTTCACAAACCTTCCACCAAACTTCAACCTATCTTTATCTAATCAATTTCCTCTTTATTCAACACTTTAATTATCAAACTTCCTCCCAACTACCAATTTCAACAATTCAACCTTCCAGAATTATTAAATCACTTCAAAAACTATTATACTACCACCAATTTATTCAAAACATCATTCATTAACAAATCACAACTTCGAAGAGTCCAAATATTGTCTACAAAATTCCCAAACTATTTCCTAGCTACCAAAAACTTAATTACATTCCAAACATCTCCATTCAACCACTTTAATATCCACAAATTCTTGTTTAAAGTTCCCAAGGAATCAAGTATATGTAATCCCTAACTTCAAAGAATCACATTCATCACTAAAATTCCCAAATGTTCAATCTCCTTTAGAAAATCCAATTGCTCCCAAAAATACTCAAATTCAATGTCAATATTAAAGCATTAACATGCCCAAATGTCATTATAATCAAAACCCCAACTTTAAAGAATACCTAAATATTCCCCCAAAAATTCCAAAGTATTTTCCAACTTCAAGAGATATCAATTATCCTCACAAATCTTCAATTAATCACTTAACTATCCTTGTGGTAGTTTGCAAATCCTAAAGTCCCAAATTTTCACAAAACCCTAACTCAAAAGAAGGAACTTTATCTACAAAACAACATCACAAATGGTTGGGAAGACTTACAAAGTTCAAGAATGAGGAGGGAGGTGTCACCGCCACCGGCCGCCGCCGGAATCGCCGGAAATCGACACCTCAAGGTGGCTGGCCGAGTTTTACCAATAAAAGAAGAGAAAACTATAAGAAAACAAGGTTGGAACAAGAAACTGGCATGAAAAACGAAAGAAAATGAACCACCAACCACTCACCGCTGTGTCGCCGCCGTCCGCCGCCCCTGTCGCCGGAAAACGTGAAGAAAACGAGGAGGGTGAGTGTGGGGACGAGTAGATCGGCCGGGTTTCATTGCTCAATGAGTAACCCACTTGATTTTGCAACATTTAATGGAAGGAAGGTGGTGAAGAGATGAAGAAAATTGGTGTGGGTGTGTGTGTATGGAAGAAGAAGATGAAATGGTGAAGAAAAGGGGGTGCGTCGGATTTGAAGCATAAGGAAGGAAGGAAAAAGGACTAAGGGAGTGTTTGAAGGTAATGGATGCACAAGAGGGGGGGTGAATTGTGCTACAAAAATAAATGCTCAAATAAAACCAACACAAGATTTATACTGGTTCGGTCTTCCTGACCTACGTCCAGTTCTCAACCGCCCAGGCCGAGTTCCACTATCTCAGGTTTTAAATCGGGTTCACCTGAAACCTTACAACCGCAAGTTTTGGACGGGATCACTTGCAACCTTACAACTACAAGTTTTACACAAGGCTCACTTGTAACCTTTCTGACTAGCTCCCCCTTACACCTAGCAAGGGTTCAACCTTTACAACTAAAGGATTTTTCTAACTAAGTTCTCTTAAAGAACAGATAGTGTTACACACTTAAGTACAATCAATGCTCTTATAACAGAAAGAGACTTAACAACAAAGAGTACAGAATATGTAGATGAGAATGATCACTCGATGTGTTAAAGGCTCTTTACTTTTCTGGGCAGCTTTGAATGCTTGAAGATGTTCTTAGTTTCTCGCTCTAACTTCTCTCAAGAGTATTCAAAGATAATTGTTAGCCTCATAAATGAGGTTGAGCTCCTTTATATACTCTTCAAACATTCTGACTCTTGGTAGGTGGGATAGCCGTTTGAATATGGCCGTTTTTCCTATGTTGCCGTTTGCCCAATTAATGCTTCATCAATGCATAGCAGGGTTGACTTGCTTTATCTCTGAAAAGTAGCTCTGACAACTCTGCTCTGACAAAAGCATTCTGACACTGCATTTCTGAACACTCTGACATTCTGATTGTTTGCGGAAGCAGATTCTCATCCGGAAGCAATTCTACTGAGTGTGCTGCACTGAGTGTTAGTCTAACAGTATAAACATATAGTCACATGCAGTGGGAGTGTTCTTAGTCTAAGAGGTCTTCCTTGCATTAGGAAGCACTTCTCCATCCGGAAGTAAATCCGCTGGATGAAGGATTTTGTTCACTATTACTCACTCTCGCTCAGTGTTCATTCAATCCAACAGCCAGTGCTAGTCACTAAGCTATCGGAAGCACTTCTACTGGATGTTGCTCACTTTCACTGACGCTTAGGGATATCTATTCCAACAGCCAGCGCCAGTCTAAGTCTAACAGGAAGCAAATTCACTTCCGGTTGAATCTTAACTTAGTCTTAGGATTTTGTATATCTAGTGCTCATGGACTAAGTAAATTCCTAAGTGAATTTCTTGCTGCCGCTGGGGGATGAGACTTTCATCCGCGAGCGCTAGTCCTAATCTATCCGGAAGTAAGTCCACATCCGGTTGCACTTTTACTTAGGATTCTATGTTCACCTATTGCTTTCTAAGTTCTTTCATATTTTAGTCTTCATCAAAACTTAAGATTCTAACATTCTCCCCCTTTTTGATGATGACAAACTCAGTATTTAACTATTTATCGATTAAGTCCATATGAGAAAGGGTTAGCAGGAAAACAAAAGCAATAGATAAGAACAAGTAACTTGGACAAATATTATTGATAAAAAGAGATTACATGTTAGAGTATACAAGTAAAACATATACAGGTAATCTACACTAAGCAAGAATAAAATATGCATGAAAACAAAGAAAATCTTCTAAGTAAAAAAATGTGGAATGGGAGTTCATAGTTTGTGTCTCTTTTTCTTTTCCCTCTCCTTCTGTCTCTCCTCACTCTCTTTCTGAAGTTTGGCGATCTCAGCCTCATGCACATTCTGGTCTATCTGGACAATTATTCGCTGAAGCTCTTCTTCATCCCTCTCTCGTCTGAGTCTTTCTGATTCAATAGACTCCTCGAATGCCCTCTTCATGTTCTCTACTTCTTCATACCCAGGGAACCCTGTAGCATCATCGAAGTAGGCGACCTCTCCATTGGGGTAGTGAACAGCCCGAATCTTTACGTTCCATACAGGGAAGTTGGGATCCTCCTCAACTTCCTGGGCTTTCCTTTTCCCTTTCCCCTTACTCTTCTTCCCTTTGCTCTTGCTAATCGGAGGAGTGGGCATGGCACTTGCTCTGTCAGCATCGAGGCAGGTCATCTGACCGAAGGAGAGTTTGTCCGTGAACCCATACTTTTCATATTCCTCAGGAGTCATGTCTTCAATTTCCAACTTGACCTCCTTTAGAATAGGAACTGCTTGTACTACTGGGATTTCAGGTTCAACTTGGGCAGATGAGGTCTCTGGCTCAGGTTGGTCAGATGGAGTCTCTTCCTCACTCTCAGCAGGTTCAGTGGAGGCAATAATTTTCCTGGTACGCTTCTTGGCAACGGCCTTCTTTCTAGACTCACTGAAGGTGACTGCTGGCTCAGATGAGGGAGGAGGGGCAGATGATTGCTCAGACGAGGGGATCTCAGACTCTTGCCCAGTGGATAAGGGGATAGGCTTTGCTATCACAATAGGAGGGTGATTGATCTTCTTCAGTCCCCACTTCATCATTATCTCCTCAATAACTTTTCTACTTATCTTAGTTGGAGGAGGTTCTGATGAAGATGACTCAGACTGTGAAGGTTGTTCATTTGGCTCAAAGACAACCATCTCCAATTGTGGTCCTTGCTCAGCCGTCCTCTGCTGCTCCATGAATCTTATGGCTTCTCCTCTTATTAGGCTTTCAGCACCACTCAGCCTTTGTGATTCCATGGCACGGCGAAGGGCAGCCATGATGTCTTCATCAAGCCAGAGGGATGGTTGGCTGAGCACATCCCTTGTGTTCATGGATAGGCGAAGAGTGGTCATCACATTTCTCCCCCTTTTGTCATCATCAACAAGGGCGAGTGCCAGGGATGGAGTAGCGGAAGAGGAGGGTGGAGGTTCAGGGCTAAGTGGAGTTTGGGGTGAGGATTCTGGGGAAGAGGCAGGTAGGGTATGATCTGGGGATGTGGGTTGGTTGGGGAACCAGGTAGGATCTACGAATAGACCTTCGAATGGGTAGGTGGAGGAATATTCAGTGAAGGTAGTGGAAGAGTGTGGGGTAAATGGGGTAAAGGGTACGTGAGGATCCTCAGGGATTTGCTGAAGGCGTGGGTAATCTCGTAGATAGATATGGCTGAGGGGGTGAATGGCAGTTTGAAATCCAAGGTGTTCGGCTAAGGGGTTGGATGGTGTGCGAGTGGATGAGGGAGGTGTAGATGGGGAGTTTTGTGGAGATGGGGAGTTGTTGGAGTGAAGGGGTGATTGGCTAGGAGATTGTTGGTGTGTGTCTTGGGTTTGGTGTTCATGGTTGGGTGAAGGTTGGGATTGGTGAGCATTGTTTGGTGATGGAGGGGATTGATGGTCATTTTGTGGAGGTGACTGTGGTGGTTGAGTGTTAGGTGGAGGAGGAGGGGGAAGTTGAGGATTGCCTGAGGGAGGAGGAGGAGGATTTTGGGGAGGAGGAGGAGGTGGTGGTAGGTTACCTTGTGATGGTTGGGGAATATGTAGGTGCTGGAGAATGAGGTCAAGTTTTGCGTCCACCCTGGCAATGTGGTTTTCAAGCTGGCCTACCCTGTCTTCGAGCCTCTGAATTCGCTCCCCTTGCTGCTGGAAGCCAATGTCACACTCAGCACGGAGAAGGCCTACCAAGGATTCAGGCAGTCTAAAGAGGAGTTCCTCCTTAACTTCCTCGGCAAAGGCCTTGACAGAAGCTGGCACTCTTGCAGCACGACTTGGCCCAGCATGGGAGTCCACTTCCTGATCCCCTGCACCAGATGTTGAGGGGGCTGAAGTCCCAGAAGCACTACTCGCTAGTGATCCTGAGCGAGTGGGCTTAGGGGCTCTTATATACTTAATGCCCATTTTCCCGATGTTGGTTGCTCCCACAGGTCTGCACTTGACATTCTCTTCCTCCACAGCAGATGTGGCCTTGATCAGATGCTTCTCAAGGAGGAAGGCAATGATGGTGGGATAGGGAAGATAGCCAGACTTGTCATTAACTATCCAGCGCTGAAGCTCAAGACATATCAACTGGCCGGGGTTGATTGGCTGGTGGGAGAGAATTCTTGGGAACCACGGATTGTCGATCAGGGTGAACTCGTTGAAGTTGCCCCCCTTGTGTGTCATAATTCGGGAGTAGACATAATACAAGAGTCTGTTTGAGTCAGACATCTTGGACACCTTTTTCCCTGTGGTGCCATACAACTTCTCGAGATCCTCCTTGTCGAACTTTAGCGCCTCAGGATATATCCACTCATTCATGTTCTCCTCTGTGATCCCCATGATCTCATTCAGTGTCCTCCAGTTGAACCTGATGGTTCTCCCCCTTACAGTGGCAGTGAAGGAGAGTCTGTGTATCTGCTCTTTCCCATCAACCTTCTTGTACTTCACTTTGCCAGAGAGAGTTTGATAGAAGACTCGCAGGACGTTGACATTGTAGTCCTGGTTGATTCCTAGCCAGCCCATATACTTCTCCAGGAAAGGGCGCAGGTAGGGAAACCCTAGTTCATCAATCATGGCTAAGTCAATGAATAGGCCATGGTTGAAGTAGGGTTGAACTGTCTCAAACTTGGCGGCAACTGGCTCCAATGCCCCATCCCTGTACATTGTGGGATCATCTTCTTCAACCCTCTGCCTCTTGGAAGAAGGTTCTTCAGCGAACTGAACCTTCTTCTTCCCTTTTCTCTGGGCTTCCCTCTCTTGCTCATGCCCAGAAACCACTGACTGTTCTGCCACTCGACCAGTTGTTCCAGGCTGATTCTGGGTGGGTTCATCCAGTCCCTGGGTTTGCCCAGATGTCCTATGGTGTTCATCACGGTGTTTATCGCTTTTCCCAGATTTACCAGAATGTTCATGGCGAGATTTCCCAGATTTTGACTTGTGTTTCTTGGATGAAGAATGTTTCTTTGTAACTAGGTTTGTTTCATGAGATCCGGCCATTTTTGTGTGGGTTGGTGGTGAAAGGAGATGAAATGCAAAGAGTTTATGAAGAATGCGAAGAACTCAGATGAAGATGGAGTATGTTATGCAGAGAGAATGTGGTGAAAGTAAAAAGTGAAAGTGAAAAAGTGACATCCTATTTATAGGCGAAGTAACTAAGGGTAAAATGGTCATGCTTTTTCAGATGAAAACCAAACATTTGCACATTGGGTAACGTAAAAATTTAATTGAAACGGCGCACCTTATGACATGTGTCGCTTCATCTAGTCAGATAAGGCACACCTTCTTAGAGAGGGAGTTGAAACGTTTCTGAAGTGACGTGTCTCTTGGACTGGTGCTGGCGCTCTTTTGGTTTCATCATTCAGTGTCAGCGAATGATCATCCGGAAGTGGTTTTGCTTCCGGTTGCAAAATCTTAAGATTTAACATTGAGGACCTGCAAAAACACGTATTGGCACTCCGATGCCTAAGTTAGTATTGTTTTAAACAATCAAGTATAATAAATGAAAGGTTACACCTCATTTGGGTTTACCATTCCCAAATCACCTCTTATGAAAGTAAACTGGTCAACCCCGAGAGGCTTGGTGAAGATGTCAGCAAGCTGTTGTTAAGTGGGGACAAATTGCACTTTGACATCCTTCTTTTGAACATGGTCTCTGATGAAGTGATGTCTGACATCAATGTGCTTTGTCCTTGTGTGCTGAACTGGATTCTTGGCTAGGCTGATTGTGCTTGTGTTGTCACAGAGGATGGGTGCCTCAGGGAACTCCAAACCAAGATCTCTCAACTGGTTCTTCAGCCACAGCACTTGAGCACAACAACTTGCTGCAGCAATATATTCTGCCTCAGTGGATGACAAGGATACGCAGGTTTGTTTTTTGCTAGCCCAAGTTACCAGACAACCACCAAGGAAGGCGCATTGTCCACTGGTGCTCTTTCTATCAGTCTTATAACCTGCATGGTCAGAATCAGAGTAAGCCCACAATAACTCTTGGTTACCTCTGGGACACCAAAGACCAAGTTCTTATGTTCCCTCAAGGTATCTCAAAATACGTTTAACACATGTTAAGTGTGACTCCTTGGGGTTGGCTTGAAACCTAGCACACATGCCTACACTAAATTGAATGTCAGGCCTGCTTGCCGTTAAGTATAGGAGGGAACCTATCATTCCCCTGTACATGGGCAGGCTGACAGATTTACCCTTTGCGTCAGCATCGAGTGCGGCAGAGGTGCTCAAGGGAGTGTCATACTCCTTGCACTCATCCATCCCAAACTTTTTGAGTAGTTCTCTGCAGTACTTAGTTTGGGATATGAAGATTCCATTCTTCTTCTGTTTAATCTGCAGGCCTAAGAAGAATGTGAGTTCTCCCATCATAGACATCTCAAACTCACCCTGCATAGTCTTAGAAAAATCTTCACAAAGTTTTTCATTAGTTGCCCCAAAGATAATATCATCAACGTAAATTTGGACAATTAACATATCTCTATCTTTGTGAAGGATAAACAGTGTATTATCAAGTTTGCCCCTTGAGAAACCTTTGCCCAGCAGAAAGCTGCTGAGTCTCTCATACCAAGCTCTAGGAGCTTGTTTCAGGCCATATAAAGCTTTCTTTAATCTATACACATGTTTTGGATATTTATGATCCTCAAAGCCAGGAGGTTGTTCTACATACACCTCTTCTTTAATATAGCCATTAAGAAATGCACTCTTTACATCCATTTGATATAGCCTAAAGCCCTTCATGGATGCAAAGGCTAGAAGAATCCTTATTGGTTATATCCTTTGGCTACTAATCTGGCTTTGTTTCTTGTGATTTGACCTGTCTCATCCAGTTTGTTTTTGAAGACTCATTTGGTCCCTACTATAGATTGATGAGATGGCCTAGGGACTAGTTCCCAGACTTGACTTCTCTCAAATTGATTTAGCTCTTCCTGCATGGCAATAATCCAGTCGCAGTCCTCAAGAGCTTGTTCAACTGAAGTTGGTTCTATTTGAGATAGAAATGCTCCAAACTCAACTTCATTTTGAACTTGACTTCTGGTTCTGACTCCAGAAGAAACATCACCAAGCACTTGATCAAGAGGATGATCCCTGTGATGTCTCCTAGCTGTTGGCAACTGTGCCTCATCACGCACTGTCTGCATTCTAGGTTCATCACTGGGTTCATCTTCTTCTTTGAGATTGCTTGCTGGTGTTTCTTTTGGTAGTAAAGAAGATGATGGTGGTTTTGGAAGATTAAGTATTTCATCATCTTCTGTGGATTGTCCCCATGTAGGAGTTTCATCAAATACAACATGCATTGATTCTTCTACAATTCTAGTTCTCATGTTGTATATTCTATATGCTTTACTCCTAAGGGAATATCCTATGAATATACCTACATCAGCTTTTGGATCAAACTTACCCAGATTCACCTTTCCATTGTTATGCACATAGCATTTTGATCCAAAGATTCTGAGGTGGCTGATGTTGGGCTTCCTCCCTTTGTATAGCTCGTAGGGAGTCTTATCCAGTCCTTTGCGAACATAGGCTCTGTTAGAGATATAGCAAGCAGTGCTCATAGCGTCCGCCCAGAACACTTGAGAAACCTCTTTTTCATTGAGCATGATTCTAGTCATCTCTGTCAGAACCCTGTTCTTTCTCTCGACAACTCCGTTCTGTTGAGGGGTCCTAGGAGCTGAGAAGTTGTGTTCTATGCCATTTTGTTCACATAGCTCTGAGAAGCTATGGTTCTCAAATTCTCCTCCATGGTCTGTCCTTATGGCTGTGATTTTGAGCTCTCTCTCATTCTGCACTTTCTTAGCCAGGACAACAAAAGCATCAAAAGTATCTTGCTTAGAGGCAAGAAACATAGTCCAGGTGAACCTTGAATAGTCATCCACCACCACTAGAGCATATAGGTTTCCACCCAAGCTCTTCACTCTTGCTGGCCCAACCAAATCCATGTGGATTAGTTCCAAGGGCCTGCTGGTGGAGACTTTATTCTTGGTTTTGAATGAGGACTTTGTTTGCTTTCCTCTTTGGCAGGATTCACAGATAAAATCATGCTTAACTTTAAATGATGGAATACCTATAGCTAGCTCCTTTTTAATTAGCATGTCGAGTTGAGTAAAATTAACATGAGCTAGTCTCTTATGCCAAAGCCAACTATTCTCATCACTAGATATTAAACATTTTTCTTCTAGTTGTTGGCATAAGTCTAAAGTATATAGGTTTCCATTTCTATTTGCCTTAAGTTTGCATTTTAAGTTGGCCTTATCTAAATTTAGATCCTGCTTATCAACTATTATGCACTCATGTGAATCAAAAATTACCCAATTTCCTTTGTCTGTGCTCTGGCTGACGCTTAGCAGGTTGTGACAGAGACCGTCCACTAGGTAGACGTCTTTCATTGGTCCGACTTCTCCAACTCCAGTGATCTTTCCACTTTGATTTCCTCCAAAGGTTACTGTGGCTCCATCTTTGATCACCAGAGATTTGAACTTGTCTCTGTCTCCAGTCATATGTCTCGAGCATCCGCTGTCAATATACCATTTCTTGTTCTTGGATGCTTTAAGACACACCTGGAAAAATCAAGTAAACTTAGGTACCCAATCTTTCTTGGGTCCTCGATCATTAGTTTTCAATGCCCTTGGTCTAGAGTCATCCTTGACCTTGGGCTTGTGATTATTCAGAGCCTCTGGCTTAGAGTTGGCTCTGGACTCTTGGATTTTCCCTTTGGAATGATTCCAAGGTCGGGATCCTTGTCCTCTCTTAGTTTCCTTAGCAGATGGAGGGTCCTTTGTTGCCTTGGTTTCTTTAGGGACCCATTTGTAGGAACTACTTGTTCCATGCTTCTTAGCATTACAGGTGGACGTTGAGTGTCCCTTCCTGTTGCAATAGTTACAGAGGCTGAAGGGTGAGGAGCTATGATTAGTGGCTTTATGGAAGAACTTTAAGTAGGGCTTTACTTTTGGTTCCACCCACTTCTTCCCTCTAGGAGTATATCCTAATCCAGTTCTATCCCTATATGCCCTTTGATTCATTAAAATTATGTTTAACATTTCTGAGCCATTTGTAAACTTCTGCAGGGCATTTTGCAGCTTGTCTTTCTCTGCTGAGATTTTGCTGCAATTGGGGCAGCTCTCAAGTGTTGGGGCATTGGGTTCTGTTTGTGGAGAACCCTGGCCATCCACTACCGGATGCTTTCTAACTTCCGCTAGCTCTTCACTTAGTGAGTCCACCTTGGACTCAAGTGATTCCTTTTTAGTTTTTAACACTTTATAGGCTTTACACAATCGAGAGAATTCTTCATGAACCTCATTGTAAGCCTCTTGCGGTTCAGAGAAAGTTACCTCATTGTCTTCGTGGGTGAGGTCAAGTTCTGAAGATGCTTCCTCATCATCTTCTCTGGCTACCAAGCAGAGGTTGGCAACTTCTTCCTCATCACTTGCTTCGTCATCTGAGCTATTCACCCAGATGGAGGAAACAAAGGCCTTCCTTTTGTCTTTGCCTTTTGACTTCTGCAGGCTGGGACACTCAGCCTTGAAGTGGCCAGGTTTCTTACATTCGAAGCATATAGGGGCCTTTTCCTTCTTGTATCCTTTCCTCTGGCTGGAGTCACCCTTTTGAAAGCCTCCTTTCTTTCTGAAGAACTTTCTGAATTTTCTCACCATCATAGCCATCTCCTCATCGTCCATTTCCTCCTCATCATCCTCATCATCATCATCAACCTCCTTGCTAGGAGCAACAAGGGCAAGGTTTTTGGCCTTGGATGAGGCTTGAGGAACTCTCTGAGCCAGCAGGGTAGGTTCATATTCAGCCAGAGAGCCAAATAGTGCAGTGATGGAGCTCGTTGATTCTCCTTCGACTTCCTGCAAGATGGTTACTTTGGTGATCCAGTCACCTTTCAAGATCTTTAGGATCTTGCTGACTTGCTCTCTTTCAGGAATGTCCTTACCCAGCGAGGCCAAATTGTTGATGAGGTGAGTGAACCTGAGCTCCAGCTCCCTGATAGGCTCAGTAGGACTAAGCATGGCGAACTTGTGAAATTCTTCCACCAGCATCTCAACTCGCCTTGCTTTCACTCCCCTGGTTCCAGAGTGAGCAGCCTCAAGAGCCTCCCACATATCTTTAGCATTTTTGTGGTGGCTGATCCTGTGAAACTCTTTAGGGCTGAGAGCACACTGGATGTAGTGCATGGCTCGGTAGTTTAGTTGGACTAGAGCATAGTCCTCATTTGTGTACCTAGATCGCTGCTTGGCAAAACCATCCTCATCCAGTGGTGTGTGATCCCCACGTTCGATTACGTCCCAGAGTCTGATGTCGCTGGATTTGATATAGGTCTCCATTCAAAACTTCCAGAATGGATAGTTATACCCATTAAAGCCTGGAGGCTTGTTGGGTTGAATAGAGACATCTGGCAGGGAGTAATCTGTATCCATTACTAGATCTTTGCTTTCTGGATTCGTTGGAATCGAGTGAGAAAGACCTGCTCTGATACCAAATGAAGGTAATGGATGCACAAGAGGGGGGGTGAATTGTGCTACAAAAATAAATGCTCAAATAAAACCAACACAAGATTTATACTGGTTCGGTCTTCCTGACCTACGTCCAGTTCTCAACCGCCCAGGCCGAGTTCCACTATCTCAGGTTTTAAATCGGGTTCACCTGAAACCTTACAACCGCAAGTTTTGGACGGGATCACTTGCAACCTTACAACTACAAGTTTTACACAAGGCTCACTTGTAACCTTTCTGACTAGCTCCCCCTTACACCTAGCAAGGGTTCAACCTTTACAACTAAAGGATTTTTCTAACTAAGTTCTCTTAAAGAACAGATAGTGTTACACACTTAAGTACAATCAATGCTCTTATAACAGAAAGAGACTTAACAACAAAGAGTACAGAATATGTAGATGAGAATGATCACTCGATGTGTTAAATGCTCTTTACTTTTCTGGGCAGCTTTGAATGCTTGAAGATGTTCTTAGTTTCTCGCTCTAACTTCTCTCAAGAGTATTCAAAGATAATTGTTAGCCTCATAAATGAGGTTGAGCTCCTTTATATACTCTTCAAACATTCTGACTCTTGGTAGGTGGGATAGCCGTTTGAATATGGTCGTTTTTCCTATGTTACCGTTTGCCCAATTAATGCTTCATCAATGCATAGCAGGGTTGACTTGCTTTATCTCTGAAAAGTAGCTCTGACAACTCTGCTCTGACAAAAGCATTCTGACACTGCATTTCTGAACACTCTGACATTCTGATTGTTTGCGGAAGCAGATTCTCATCCGGAAGCAATTCTACTGAGTGTGCTGCACTGAGTGTTAGTCTAACAGTATAAACATATAGTCACATGCAGTGGGAGTGTTCTTAGTCTAAGAGGTCTTCCTTGCATCAGGAAGCACTTCTCCATCCGGAAGTAAATCCGCTGGATGAAGGATTTTGTTCACTATTACTCACTCTCGCTCAGTGTTCATTCAATCCAACAGCCAGTGCTAGTCACTAAGCTATCGGAAGCACTTCTACTGGATGTTGCTCACTTTCACTGACGCTTAGGGATATCTATTCCAACAGCCAGCGCCAGTCTAAGTCTAACAGGAAGCAAATTCACTTCCGGTTGAATCTTAACTTAGTCTTAGGATTTTGTATATCTAGTGCTCATGGACTAAGTAAATTCCTAAGTGAATTTCTTGCTGCCGCTGGGGGATGAGACTTTCATCCGCGAGCGCTAGTCCTAATCTATCCGGAAGTAAGTCCACATCCGGTTGCACTTTTACTTAGGATTCTATGTTCACCTATTGCTTTCTAAGTTCTTTCATATTTTAGTCTTCATCAAAACTTAAGATTCTAACAGTGTTTGGTTGGATATAATAAGGATGGGTTATGAAAATTTGTAGCCCAAACTTGCCATATTGTACTCTTTTTAATTTAAAATCACTTAAACCAGCCTCCTATCTCCTTAACCTTCAAAATATTTTGGATCTCACCATTCCCTTATATTTCAAAATCTTCAATTGCTTAATTACTTATCTGCACGCTTATTACTTAAAACTTCCAAAATATTCTAAAAATCACCGAAAATTCTTAAAAATTCCAAAATTCCTAATTTCTCCATTTATTATTTCCCAAAACACTCTCTGATCCTATATTAATTTTTTCAGGATGTTACAGAGGAGGAAGAGGAGATCGGTTGAGAAGGGAGGAGGGTGTTTTTCGGTGGCTAGGTCACAAAGTGAAGAAGGAGATGGAATAGGTGTATTTATATATTTAGTTTAGGGAAAACTACAGTTAACTACCCTAATGTTCATTCTTTATTATATATTTAGCCCAAAAGTTTGTATATATATTAGTTTACCACTCTTTTTCTACCATACTATTTTCTAGGTTTCAAAAAAAATACTTGTTTATGAAAGTCTATAGCTCCAATTAATCCTTTTAACTATATTTCTTCAAATTCTAAACTAAGATTTAATATTCATAAATTGCCCAGAATATCCTAAAAATTCTCCCTAAAACTCTAAATTTTCCTAAATGAATCATCAATAATTTCTCATTATCCTTAATCAAAATTTGGGATGTTACAGGATTACTTTTGGTTGCTCCTTGAATTGGTTAGCTCAAGTTTTGGGTGATTGCATCTTGATTATGTTTTTGGCTTCAAAGTGACTAAATTTTGAAAAATATTGAACTTCTCCTTCACTTTTACACTTGTTACCCTTGGACATGACCTATTTGAAAAAAAAAAAATTGTCTCAATGTTCATTTAGTTGGATATTGATGTTGGAACTGGTCTTAATGAAGTGAGTTGTCATATATTTTAAGTCCTAAAGGTGATGTATGTTAGAATCTTAAGTTTTGATGAAGACTAAAATATAAAGGATTAGACCAAGTGCCTAGGAAGCAATAGTATACTTAGGATCCCATGTAAGAGTGCTTCCGGATGAAGATTTACTTCCGGTTAGATTAGGACTTGCGCATGCGGATGAATGCTTTCATCCCCCAGCGTCAGCAAGTAAATAACTAGGGATTTAACTTAGTCCATGAACTTTAGGTGCACAAACCCTAAGACTAAGCTATGGTTCAATCGGAAGCGAAGTTGCTTCCTGTTAGACTTAGACTGGCGCAGAGCGATAGAATAGATATTACTCCAAGCGACAGTGAGTCTATTTCCCCAAGTGAAAGCGCTTCCTGTTAGAATTAGACTGGCGCAGAGCGACAGAATAGATATTACCCCAAGCGTCAGTAAGTCTACTTCCCCAAGTGAAAGCGCTTCCTGTTAGACTCAGACTGGCGCAGAGCAATAGAATAGTTATTACCCCAAGCGTCAGTAAGTCTACTTCGCCAAGTGAAAGCACTTCCTATTAGATTTAGACTGGCGCAGACTGATAGAATAGATTTAACCTCGAGCGTCAGTGGAAATGCAACATCAAGTGAAGTTGCTTCCTGTTAGATCTTGACTGGCGCAGACTGATAGAATAGATTTCACCCTAAGCGTTAGTGAGTTCACTACGTCAAGTAAAAGTGCTTCCGATAGCTTAGTGACTAGCGCTGAGTGTTGGGATGAAATACACTAAGTGAGAGTGAGTTATAGTGAACCAAGATCCTTCATCTAGTAGTTTTACTTCCGGATGTAAAAATGCTTCCAGATACATCATAGACCAAATCAGAACACAGTCTAAGTAAACTACTCCCCATAGCAAATAAACTTCCCACAGCATGTACAATTCTTATATATATATTGCTATGTTGGACTAACCAGTATGTGCAGAACATGGTCACGCTTCCGGATGCAAATGAGCTTCCGGATGGAAAGACTCTTGACATTGGGACTCAGAGCTTAACACTTGCAGAGCAAGATTACCACTTACGGATGAAAGATGATCATCCGTCAGCAAGAGTGCAAGAGTAAACATCACATACTCAGAAGTCAGAATGCTTTTGTCAGAGCAGAGGTGTCAGGACTACTTTTCAGAGATAAAGCAAGTCTACCCTGCTAAGCATTAATGAAGATGTACTTCTCAACGGTAACATAGGATTAACGGCACTATTCAAACGTTCATATTCAACCTGCCACCGAAGCCTATGAAGCCAAGTATAAAAGAGACATTCATTCAGAAGAGAAGATATGGAAGAAAGAGAGAGAACAGAGCAAAGTATCTGATATATCATATTCTTCATCCTATACATCTTCTACTACTCTCAGATCCAGATTTGTGATATTTTTCAGAGAGTAACTTTATTGTACTTAAGTGAGTAACATCATCCACTCTTAGAGAGAGTTAGTTTTGAGCTTAAGTGATTAGCACAATCAGTTCATAGAGTGAACATAGTGTAAACTTACAATTTGTAAGGGGGAGCATTTAGAGGTTGTCTAAATCTCCATAGGTTGCAAGTTAGCCCGTAAAACTTGCATTTGTAAGGTTTGCAGGTGAACCCGGTGTAAAACCTGTGGGTTGTTAGGTGAACCCGTGCTCGTAAAACCTAAAGTGTAAAGGCTTCTCTTGTGCCCGGTTTAAACAAGAATAGTGGATTGAAAATCTCAGGTGGAGCCTGGGGACTGGATGTAGGTCTGGGTGACCGAACCAGGATAAATTTATGTGTGCATAAATTTACATTCAAACATTCTATTTAGCATCACATAACATACTGACTTGTGCATATCACTACTTAGTAAATATTATCACCAAGCACAAGCAGTCTTTCGAAAAGAAGAATCAAAAGTTTTAATTTATTCTCTCACCCAATTCACCCCCCCCCTCTTGGGTGACAGCCACGTTTATCATTTGGTATCAGAGCAAGGTCACTTGTTTAAAGGATCCAACGATCTCAAGTGCAAAGACCTAGGCTGATTTGGGTTACAAAATGTGTTTTGAAGGTTTTGATCATACAATCCCACCCGTGTTAGAAAATGCTGATTTTTACTTATGGAAGGGAAGGATGAAAAGTTTTATACTATCCACTGATTTCAAAATGTGGGATGTTTTTGAAAAGGACTCAGATTTCAAACCAAAAGTAAATTGGACAGAAGAGGACAAAAGCTTATTTTACTTAAACCTTAGAGCAATGCAAATTTTGCACAAAAGTTTATCTGACAATGATTACCAGAAAATTAAACATTGCTCTAGGGCTATAGATATTTGGAACACTCTTGATACTATGTATGCTTCTAACCAATTTCTTGATGATAAGGCTGTCCAAAGCTCACTATGTGTTCCTTGTGAATCCACCGTTGATGAGCTACTGGATGGTGATGTAGTAGAAGCTAGTATCAGCAAAGAGAGAGTGGATCTCCGCCTAGTAGATTCAGAAGCTGAAGAAAATGAGGTACCTAAACTTGAAACTTCTGAATTGCAAGATATGTATAATGAGCTACATGTTGAATTCTGTAAACTTGCAAAAGAAATTCTAGGCTTAAGAAAAAGGAATAGGGAACTTGAGGAACTTATTCCTTCTTCTACAACCAAGGAGTCCAAAGTCCCAATCATAAAAGAAGACTTTTCGAAAGACCCTGAGATTTCAAAAGTTAATAAACATAGAGTCTTTGAAAAGAAAACTGACCACCATAATAGTGATAAGAAATCTGATTCTGAACATCATCCCATTATCTGTCATTATTGTGGTAGAACTGGTCATATTTCTCACACATGCAATTTTAAGAGAAATTTAAATGTGAGAAATAAATATATATGGATCCCCAAAGGACAAGTAAGGTCCAGCGCTAACTATGTAGGACCCAAGTACAAATGGGTACCAAAACTCTCTTCTAGTGCCTTACCTGTGCAGGAAAGATCAAGAGCTCCTCTTGTCCCAAAGAAGAGAACTCGTGGTGATGTCACTACTGCAACTACCTGGTTCAATCATAAGAAGCAGTGCGCTACCACAAGGAACAAAGACCTTGTCTCAGGGATAAGCTATCACAGAGTTCCATTCAACTATCCTGAGAAGGACAAAAGAGAGAGGATGTCTCAACTCACATGGAGAAAACCTGCGAATCCTGTCTCTTCTAAGAAAGTGCTTCAGGCCAAGGATAAGTATAAAAGATCTCCTTGGGTAAGCAAGGGATTATTTAAGGTTGAAGCATGCAACAGTAAAATCTCCTATGCAAATGTAAGATGGACTTATTGAGATTTTACGTTAAGCATCATAAACATGAACATGATATGGCTTATAAGATATTTCACACAATGTTCATACTCTATATGCTATCTATGACTATCATTATCAGAAGCCATGTGCATATAGTCATAGTTGATTCGCAATGCTATATCCATAGTGAATAATTCTTAAGTGCATAAGAATCACATACTTCCTACAAACTGACCAGTCAGATCCAAGTTTGGAGACTGAAAAATGGGAAAGAAAAATCATTTGCTATTTTGTAGGAAAGAAGGTACGAAGGAACAACAATTTTCATGATCATACCTGATCAGAGAAATGTATCAAATCTGAATGAGTTGTTGTTCATACTGGGCTCCGAGAGCTACTGCTCCTGAAATTGAGAAGATCAAACAAACTCTACTTGATGCAAATATGGCTTTAGTTATGAAAGCTTGATCGCTGTGGATGCACAAGAGAGAACATCAACGAGTCTTTCAAAGTTAAATCTTAAGTAAGTACCATCGGAAGCAAAACTACTTCCGGATGCTCTCGTGCTGACGCTGAATAACTACTCAAGGCAACCAGGAGCGTCTGTCCAACCGGAAGCAAAATCACTTCCGAATACTCTTTTGCTAGCGCTGGATGATAATTCAATATGATCACGAGCGCCAGTGTCAGATCAAGGGACACATCACTTCAGAAAACGTTTCAACTTCCTCCATGAAACGCTGTGCCTTCTTTGAAGCAACACGTGTCATCAGGTGTGTCGTTCCAACTTAAAAACTTACGTTAACCAATGTGTGAAAATTTGAAAGAGTATGCCCATTCTATCCTCAGAAGTTTTACCTATAAATAGAAGTCATTTTCCACTTTTCACTTTTTACTACATCTTTTTCACTCGCATCATTTTCTCAGAAAAGTCTTTTCATCTTCTCCATTGTGTTCTTAATTTTTCACACTTCTTGCATTTCATCTTATTTACACAACATTCATACAAAAAAATGGCCGGTACGAATGAATCCAACCCAGTCATCCAGAAAACCTCTTCTTCCAAGAAACTTAAATCGAAATCTGAGAAATCCACTCACAAGCATTCTGGTAAATCTGGGCACTATGAAGAACAACATGAAGAACTTCATGAACGCCAAGAAGGTTCTGGGCAATCACGAGGACAGGGTGAAGACATTCAGGGTCAGCCTGAAACCTCTGGTAGAATAGAACTGGCAGTGGGTTCTGAACAAGAGCGGGATGCTCAGAGAAAGGGAAAGAAAAAGAAGGTTCAATTTTCTGAGGAGCCTTCCTCCAAGAGGCAGAGGGTTGAGGAAGAAGATGATCCCACAGTCTATAGAGATGGGGCATTGGAGGGTGTATCCGCCAAATTTGAGACATCCATTCCCATCTTCAATCATGGCCTGTTCATCAATCTGGACAAGTTGGATGAACTAGGGTTTGCTCATCTGCGCCCTTACTTGGAAAAGTATATGCCTTGGCTGGGCATCAACCAGGACTACAACGTCAACGTCCTGCGAGTCTTTTGCCAATCCCTCTCAGGCAGAGCAAAGTACAGGAAGGTGGATGGGAAAGAGCAAGTCCACAAACTCTCCTTCACTGCCACTGTAAGAGGAAGAACCTTCAGGTTCACTTGGAGAACCTTGAATGAGATGATGGGAATCACAGAAGAGGATATGAATGAATGGATCTACCCTGAGTCTCACAAATACAGCAAGGAGGAACTCGAGGAGTTGTATGGCACCAACAGCAAGAAGGTGTCCAAGATGTCTGATTCTAACAGGCTCTTGTACTACATCTACTCCCGGATAATGACTCATAAGGGAGGCAACTTCAACGAGTTCACACTGCTAGACAACCCTTGGTTTCCTAGACTCCTCTCGCTCAAGCCTTTCAACCCTGGGCAGTTGATATGCCTAGAGCTTCAGCGCTGGCTAAGCAATGACAAGTCAGGTTATCTTCCCTATCCCACCATCATTGCCTTCCTTCTTGAGAAGCATCTGATCAAGGCTACATCTGCTGTGGAAGAAGAGAATGTCAAAAGTAAGCCTGTAGGAGCAACTAATATGGCAAGGATGGGGATTAAGTATCTCAAGCCCCCTAAGCCCACTCGCTCACGCTCACAAGCCAGTAGTGCTTCTGGTACTTCAGCTCCCTCTGCATCTGGAGCAGGCGATCAGGAAGTTGACTCTCATGCTGGGCCAAGCCGTAGTGCAAGGGTTCCAGCTTCTGTTAGGGCCTTTGCAGAGGACATAAAGGAAGAGCTTCTGTTTAGACTGACTGATTCCTTGGTGGGTCCTCTCCGTGTTGAATGTGAAGCTGGCTTCCACCACCAAGGGGAGCGAATCCAACGACTTGAGGACAGAGTAGGACAACTCGAGAATCACCTTGCCAGGGTGAATGCAAAATTAGACCTCATCCTCCAGCACCTACAAATTCCCCAACCCTCATCACAAGGTAACCTACCACCTCCTCCTCCTCCTCCTCAAAACCCTCCTCCTCCTCCTAATCACCCTCAACTACCACCTCCTCCGCCCAACACTCAACAACCTCAGCCTCCACCACAAAATGACCAACAAGCTCCACCATCACCCAACGATGACCAACAATCCCAACCCTCACCTACCCATGACCACCAAACCCAAGACTCGACTCATAACTCTCCACGCCATTCTCCTAGAACCTTCTCATCCTCACCTTCCTCATCCTCATCCTCACCCATTCCCACACGACCAGGTGCCCCTACACGCTCTCCACTCCGCTTCTCCAACCCTACCCATCCAAGCCCTAGACCCATAGGATCTGAAACAGCCATTCACCCCCTCAGCCAACCATACGGCGAATATCCCCGCCTTCAACCACTCTCCGATGACCATTTACCCTTTACCCCTGACTCCGCCAACTACAAAGAATACTCCTCCACTCATCCTTATGGGGATATCTTTGTCACCACCAGCTGCTTCCCCGACCCTCCTCAAACTCCTGAACACCTATCCTCTCCCACATCCTCTACCTCTACCCTATCACCCTCCCCTCCCAAGAAATTTGGCCCTGAACCACCTCCATCCTCCTCCACATCCACTCCATCCCTGGCACTCACCCCTGTTGATGATGACAAAAGGGGGAGAAATGTTATGTCTACTCTTCGCCTAAGTATGGCCACAAGGGAGGTCCTCAGCCAGCCATCACTCTGGATTGATGAAGATATCACGGCCGCCCTGCGTCGTGCATATGAGTCTCAGAGGCTGAGTGGTGCAGAGAGCCTTATAAGAGGAGAGGCCCTCCGTCTCATGGAGCAGAAGAGAACAGCTGAGCAAGGATCACATTTGGAGATGATTGTGTTTGGACAGAATGAACAATCCTCACAATCTGAGTCATCATCAGAGCCTCCTCCAAATAAAACAAGTAGAGAGATGGTTGAGGAGATCATAATGAAATGGGGACTGAAGAGACCCAACCATCCTCCCATTGTGATAGCCAAGCCTGTTCCTACACTATCTGAGCAAGAGTCTGAGGTCCCTTCATCTGAGCAATCTTCCGATCCTCCTCCCTCATCTGAACCAGCAGCCGGATTCAGTGTACCCAGAAAGAAGGCCGTTGCTAGGAAACGTGCCAGGAAGTTCGTTGCCACCACTGAATCTGATGAGTCTGAGGAAGAGACTCCATCTGACCTACCTGAGCAAGGAACTTCATCTGCTCAGGTTGTGCAAGAAAATCCAGTGGTCCAAGCGGTTCCAATTCTGAAGGAAGTCAAATTGGAAATTGAAGACATGACTCCTGAAGAATTTGAGAAGTATGGATTCACTGACAAGCTATCCTTTGGTCAGATGGCTTGCCTCGATGCTGAAAGAGCAAGTGCCATGCCCACTCCTCCAATTAGCAAAAGCAAAGGGAAGAGCAAAGGGAAAGGGAAAAGGAAAGCCCAAGAAGTTGAAGAGGATTCCAACTTCTCTGCATGGAATGTAAGAATCCGGGCTGTACACTATCCCAATGGAGAAGTCTGCTACTTCGACGATGCTACAGGTTTCCCTGGGTATGAAGAAGTGGAGAACATGAAAAGGGCATACGAGGAGTCCATTGAATCAGAAAGGCTCAGAAGGGAAAAAGAGGAAAAAGAGCTTCAAGAGATCATTGCCCAGATAAACCAGAGTGAGCGTGAGGAAAATGAAGAGAGACAGAAAGAGAGGGAAAAGAAAAAGAGACACAAACTCTAACCCCCAATCCAAATATGTTTGTTAATTTTGTTTTCATGCATATTTTCATTCATACTTAGTGAAATTTATTTGTATACGTTCTTTACTTGTATATGTTATTTGATTGTATAACTCTGACTTGTAACTTCTGCTTGTCAATAATATTTGTCTGAGTTACGTGCTCTTAACTATTGCTTTTATTCTTCAGCTAATCCTTTCATATGAACTTAATCGATAAAGCTAAGTTTGTCATCATCAAAAAGGGGGAGAATGTTAGAATCTTAAGTTTTGATGAAGACTAAAATATAAAGGATTAGACCAAGTGCCTAGGAAGCAATAGTATACTTAGGATCCCATGTAAGAGTGCTTCCGGATGAAGATTTACTTCCGGTTAGATTAGGACTTGCGCATGCGGATGAATGCTTTCATCCCCCAGCGTCAGCAAGTAAATAACTAGGGATTTAACTTAGTCCATGAACTTTAGGTGCACAAACCCTAAGACTAAGCTATGGTTCAATCGGAAGCGAAGTTGCTTCCTGTTAGACTTAGACTGGCGCAGAGCGATAGAATAGATATTACTCCAAGCGACAGTGAGTCTATTTCCCCAAGTGAAAGCGCTTCCTGTTAGAATTAGACTGGCGCAGAGCGACAGAATAGATATTACCCCAAGCGTCAGTAAGTCTACTTCCCCAAGTGAAAGCGCTTCCTGTTAGACTCAGACTGGCGCAGAGCAATAGAATAGTTATTACCCCAAGCGTCAGTAAGTCTACTTCGCCAAGTGAAAGCACTTCCTATTAGATTTAGACTGGCGCAGACTGATAGAATAGATTTAACCTCGAGCGTCAGTGGAAATGCAACATCAAGTGAAGTTGCTTCCTGTTAGATCTTGACTGGCGCAGACTGATAGAATAGATTTCACCCTAAGCGTCAGTGAGTTCACTACGTCAAGTAAAAGTGCTTCCGATAGCTTAGTGACTAGCGCTGAGTGTTGGGATGAAATACACTAAGTGAGAGTGAGTTATAGTGAACCAAGATCCTTCATCTAGTAGTTTTACTTCCGGATGTAAAAATGCTTCCAGATACATCATAGACCAAATCAGAACACAGTCTAAGTAAACTACTCCCCATAGCAAATAAACTTCCCACAGCATGTACAATTCTTATATATATATTGCTATGTTGGACTAACCAGTATGTGCAGAACATGGTCACGCTTCCGGATGCAAATGAGCTTCCGGATGGAAAGACTCTTGACATTGGGACTCAGAGCTTAACACTTGCAGAGCAAGATTACCACTTACGGATGAAAGATGATCATCCGTCAGCAAGAGTGCAAGAGTAAACATCACATACTCAGAAGTCAGAATGCTTTTGTCAGAGCAGAGGTGTCAGGACTACTTTTCAGAGATAAAGCAAGTCTACCCTGCTAAGCATTAATGAAGATGTACTTCTCAACGGTAACATAGGATTAACGGCACTATTCAAACGTTCATATTCAACCTGCCACCGAAGCCTATGAAGCCAAGTATAAAAGAGACATTCATTCAGAAGAGAAGATATGGAAGAAAGAGAGAGAACAGAGCAAAGTATCTGATATATCATATTCTTCATCCTATACATCTTCTACTACTCTCAGATCCAGATTTGTGATATTTTTCAGAGAGTAACTTTATTGTACTTAAGTGAGTAACATCATCCACTCTTAGAGAGAGTTAGTTTTGAGCTTAAGTGATTAGCACAATCAGTTCATAGAGTGAACATAGTGTAAACTTACAATTTGTAAGGGGGAGCATTTAGAGGTTGTCTAAATCTCCATAGGTTGCAAGTTAGCCCGTAAAACTTGCATTTGTAAGGTTTGCAGGTGAACCCGGTGTAAAACCTGTGGGTTGTTAGGTGAACCCGTGCTCGTAAAACCTAAAGTGTAAAGGCTTCTCTTGTGCCCGGTTTAAACAAGAATAGTGGATTGAAAATCTCAGGTGGAGCCTGGGGACTGGATGTAGGTCTGGGTGACCGAACCAGGATAAATTTATGTGTGCATAAATTTACATTCAAACATTCTATTTAGCATCACATAACATACTGACTTGTGCATATCACTACTTAGTAAATATTATCACCAAGCACAAGCAGTCTTTCGAAAAGAAGAATCAAAAGTTTTAATTTATTCTCTCACCCAATTCACCCCCCCCCCTCTTGGGTGACAGCCACGTTTATCAATGTATTGTTTAATTCTTATGAATTTAGTTGGAAACAAAAAAGCCTGGTAGTGAGGTATTTTGAGCCTAATTATTCTTTTTAGTGTGTGATATTCCACTAAAGCTATTGCTCTCTAGAACTTGTTTTATTTCTTGCTTGAGACTAAATTTTGCAATGTCATGAGTAGAGATGACATAGACATTCATTTCATTACCTTTTATCCCAACCACATGCTAGTATTCATCAATGTCTCCTTTGTTGCTTCCTTTTGAGCCTTTAATTCCCTTCACCCATCATTTTAACAAGCAGCAATACAATACTCATGCACAACATTACTTCATTAAGATTTCTAGGGTGTCCCAATAATTTTCATGTCTTCTGATATCATTGAATCTTGCTACTACTATAAATATGTTAGAATGCCAAAAAAAAGTGCAAAAAGAAAAGAAAAGAAAATAGTGAAAAAAGTGGAAAATTAAAGAAAAAAAAGAAATAAGGCATTCATTTTTGTTGTAGCAAACATAGAAGGCTTGTGTTTAATGTGTGAGAATGGGATGTATTTTAGTTTGATTATTTGTATTGTATGCATGTTCCTTGACATATATTTTTCAACCATTTCATTTAGCCTATTTCTATCTCTAAAGCCAAAAATAAAAAAAAAGTCCTTTTGGATCTACTCATGTCATTGTTATAAGTAGTGGAGAGATTAGAAAGATCACAAGCCTATGGTAGAGCATGGTTTAGTGGATTTGACTATTTGAGTGAAAATACCCTACATGAGAGTTGAGAGCAAACACTTATCCTTGTGAGGTTTCCAAATTAAATACATTTTAATTAAACCTTACATCATTTATTAGTTCTTTCAATATATGGCATATTCATGGACTTGAAATAAGAAGATACATCAATATTCGCTAAATATTACTCTTTGGTACTTGATTATACTAAATCATCTTTAGCCTCTTTGTGTTTTTGATTTGATTTTGTCCGGGAGTACAAATGTTTAAGTGTGGGGGAATTGACAAATTCTTGGATTTACATGGTTTTATTTCTAAATTTGAGGCAATTAAGATAATAGATATGCAATTTCTATCCAATAGTGCTTGGTTAATATCTAAAGTTCTTATGTGTAATGACCCCTATTTTGAATTATATTTGACAAATATTTGGGGCTATATTTAGGAAGTCATTGATAAAAAATTAAAGGGATATTCTTTATATTTCTTTGGCAAACAGGTCACATGGGTCACATGAATTAAATGAGTTGATCCCTCAAGCTTAGCATTAAATGAATCAAATGACTAAAGGCCCAAACAAAAAGGAAGACAACATTTGGTCATATGGTGTTTGGGCTGAACAACTTGGGCTAGCATAGAATGAATGGGTCAAAGCACACAAGCTAAAAAAATAAAAGAGAAAAAAAAGCTGGACAAGGGCAGCACGTGGGAGAAGGAGTATTGGATTCAAAAAGAAGTGAGGAGCTGCTGCAGAGGGGGGCGACGCGAATGAGAAAAAGAAATAAAGGAAGTGAGGAGAGAACGCATACAGAAAAGGAAGAGGGGGAGGGCGCCGAAAATTAGTTTTGTCCTCCTCTCTTTCCTTCATCATTTGGTCCTCTTTCTCTCCTATTTCCCACCATGCTTTTTCTCCATCTTCTCATTGTTAGTGCTTCTCACATGAGAGGTAACTAAACTCTTTTGCTCTTGGGAATGATGAGGTTATGACTTGAGCTCACATACTTAATAGGGGAGTGAAAGTGAGGATGCACAAGAGGGAGGTGAATTGTGTTACAAAATAAAACTTAGAAAATTAAAATGCACAACAATTTTATACTGGTTCGGTCCTAACTCTTGACCTACGACCAGTTCTCAATCCCTAGATTGAGTTCCATTAATCCACAGGTTTTACAACGGGTTCACCTGCAACCTTTACAACCACAAGTTTTACGGGATCACTTGCAACCTTACAACCTAACTTGCTCTCCCTTACTACTTGTAAGGGTTCAACCTTTAAACCAAGGATTTTCTACTTAGTTCACTCAATGAACAAATGATGTTACTCACTTAAGTACAATAAATGCTCTCAATAAATGAAGAGTCGTCTTAAATACAAAGAGTACAAGATAGCTAAAGAATAACTCTCAATACAATAAGTGCTCTCTTGCTTTCTGGGATTATGAGTTTTGAATGCTTGAATGATTTTGCAGATTATGTTCGGTGCGATTCTTCTCGGTGCTTCATAAATGTTGAAGTAATTCCTTATATAGCATCTTCTAATGCTCCATATGCTTGGATGAGGATAATGCCGTTTGAATATGTCCGTTAAACCCTTGTTACCGTTGGCTTCATTAATGCCCCATTAATGCTCAGTAGGGTTGACTTGCTTTATCCCTAAAAAGCAACTCTGACAACTCTACTCTGTCAAAAAGCAATTCTGACTTCTGAGCACTTGTACGTTCTGTCTCTGTACTTGCTATCGGAAGCGTTCTTGCTACCGGTAGTAGATGCCTTGTTCTGTTAGTCTGAGTCCAATTCTGAGAGTCTCTGCTATCGGAAGCTCTTTTGCTATCGGTAGTAAGTGCCTTGTTCTTGCAATGTTGGCTCAAGAGTCTCAGTCCCAAGTGCCTTTGCTATCGGAAGCGATTTTGCTATCGGAAGCTAAACTCAGTTCTGCACATAAACATTAGTCCAACAATAGTAATATATAATCACATGCAGTGGGAGTTCTATTTGCTATGGGAAACAATTTCGCTATGGGAAGCACTCCTACTTAGACTAGGCTCTGACTTAGTGTATTATTTACTTACGCTATGGGATGTGTGGTACAACCGTCAGCGTTAGTTACGTTGTTTTACTCTAAGTCTTCCGGTAGTGATTTTGCATCCGGTTGTGCTTTAACTTAGGATTCAATTTTAATCTAATTCTTTCTAAGTGATCAATCAGTTCTTTCATATTTTAGTCTTCATCAAAACTTAAGATTCTAACAAGGAGTTTTGTTATTTTCCATTTCTCTTGTACTTATGATTTTCCTAGGTTTAGGATGTCATTTATACTTTGAGTTTTGGACTATTGTGCTTATTTGAGTTTGATTGTGGTTTTGATTTGTAATGAGGGATTTGGACCCAACAATATGTATGGTCATACATATGTTCTTTATAATTCATTAGATATTTCTATTTACTCATGACATTGGTAGATAGTTGTTGAATTGAATTGTAATTGAACCTAATGCATTGCAATCACTAATCACACTCTATGGTACATAATAATGCCTAGTTGAATGGGTTCATGAGATTAGATATTAGACTTGCCGGTTGGTGAGGTTTGGTATTTTAGGAAACTTAGAGAAAACTCAAGGTTCTAAAGGGTTTAACAATGCCTAATTGGATGAGGTTTCAATAATTAGGTATTGAACTCATGGGTCCATGAGGTTTGGTAAATTAGTACATTAGCATCCTAATTGACTCCCTAAATATATTATTTGAGCTAGGATAGTTGTTCCCAATCATTTCCCAAGAGCAATTCAATTTTATTTTTTATCAAATCTTTACTTTTTCTCATTACTTATTTTCCCTTTTGGTATCACACCTTTTACTATATTTTTATTATTAATTCATAACAATTTTTCTTATTCAAACAAGTTTAGCATTTAGTTACTAGGAAATTAATTGCATTTTATAGGCTCCATGAGAACGATGCCCGGGGTAACTTCCGCTTACCTTGAGGTACTAAAATTTCTTGAAGGACTAGACCCAAGACACACTACACCGACCGTTAAATCGGTGTCCTTCATGCATCTGTTGTATACCATTGGCAGATTCCAATCGGTGATCCGACTTTGTATGGATACTAGTCAAGTTCTTCGACAATCCAGGTATGCCCAAAACCCTACAAATCTAACTGATCGTTCTTTGAAACCATATGGAAATCAATGTAAAATAATCCATTAGACTTTAAAAGCCTAATTATCAAACTATCTAATGTTTGATTTAAAGATGGGTAAAGGTTGGAATCCCTCCATAAGTTTACCAAAAGTTGCAGATCCCTAAAGTTTTAGGTGCAATTTTACTCTAGAAATAAAATATCATAGCAATGTTGCCCCTCCGTTAAATATGATGATAAACGTCATCTCCTTCAGCCCACGTAGTAGATAAGGTTGAATTGTGGGCCCCAAGAAGCGAAACGTGAACTTGAAATTAGTAAATACACCCCCAAAGTTTCCAAAAGGTTGCAGATCCACCCCTGAAGTATTTTTAGGTGCAATTTTATCCCAGAAATAAAAATATTGGTGTAATTTTGCCCCCAAAGTTAATCGTCTAACTTTAGTTGACCTTATTATGCCGATGGTGGGATCCATGTCAATTGTTTTATGTAGTTCTAAAATGTAAGTTAATTAAATTCATTAATGAAAAAAAAGAATGAATTAAAATGTCCATCTTCCGCTTCCTCCATTTTGTGTAATATCATCAATTTGATGAGCATATACACATTCATTAATGGATGTGTGTAAACTTATCCATGTTAATCGCTGCCCATATACTAAATTGATAATAGTTCTAGGGCAAAAGCGTTGATCTGATAATTAACTATTTCAGTTTGGGCAAAAATAACAAATGATTATTTCGCGGTGCATAAATAATAATTAACTTTGTGACCCGGTGCAAAAATGATAAAACCGGTGTTAAATGTTAATTTATAATTATATAGAACCTTATTGATATTATTTTTCAAAGTGAAAATACATGTTTACCCCTCCCAATTAAAAATCAACCATGCTTCATTCTCTCGCCTTCCACGACATCTTCTCCTCCCTCTTCGAACAGTCTCCCCTCTGTCAATACTTGCAGAACCAGAGGCCGCTGGTGGGGATGCGGGTGCAGTGCTCTGAAACCTCAGATCAGTCTCAAAATCCCGCGCAATATCCCTCACCACACACTGAAACGGAAGCTTCTCATATCTCTATATCTTTGTTATGAGTTGTAAAGTCATCAGCCATCACTAATTTATTTAAAAACAATAAACACCACTTCTTGTGTCCCTACTATATTTATGTTATACCCATTACTGATAAAATAAAAATACACACAGATCAGAACAATATGCAGGAGGGGAACTTACTCAAAATTCATGCATAAAGCTTCAAACTTTTCTCGTCACATTAAACTAAGGGATAACTCAACAGGTAAGTTAAAAGAATTTCCCATTTTCAATCTTTAGAACCATGAAGTTTCTACACACAGTTCGAGTTCACGCAAACAAAAAAAAGCACAAAGAGAAGAAGTAAGAGAATTGGCAGAGATTAAAAGCTTGGTGCTTTTCTGGTATTTCCTAATTTCACGAAGCTCAACCGTCCAGGGCATAAATCCGTGCAGCTTCTCTACTCCTTCAATTGTCGGATATCACTTCCAAGCAGCCTCTGTGGCCAATTTCTTTTAAAAGATTAAACTCCTCTATCCAGACTTGTGGAAAGAGGAAGGGTAACTGTGGAAGATTATATTTATGGTTGATGTGGTAGGACCCACACTCCTCTATCCCCACCGGTGGCATCTGTTTCTGCATGTATTGACAAAGAGGAGGTTGTTCGAAGAAGGGGAGGGGATGACTCTGTGGAAGGGGAGAATGAAGAATGATTGATTTTTATATGAGAGGAGCAAATACGTATTTTCACTTTGAAAAATAATATCAATAAGATTCTACATAATTACAAATTAACATTCAACACCGGTTTTATCATTTTTGCACCGGGTCACAAAGTTGATTATTATTTATGCACCGCGAAACTGTCATTTGTTATTTTTGCCCAAACTGAAATAGTTAATTATCAGATCAGCGCTTTTGCCCATAGTTCTAACCATTATCTTATAGATGAAATTTTAACAGTTATCAAATATTGGTAACGGTTACACCAGCTGTTCGTACTAACTATTTGTAACGGTTATATCAACTATATTACGAATAGTTGGTGAAATTGTTATAAATAGTTAATTAGTAATGGTTAAAGCCACCATCAATTTCACCTTCTTTTTTAAATTTAATAATTTTCTTGGTCACGATTTTTTGTTGACCATGATTAATGTAATACGGTGGTCACGGTTAGTCTGAACCATAATCAATCCATTTTTTGGAAGTGACTTTAGCCTGAAATAAAAAAGTCATCAAGCTCTAGGGAAGTGTCAAAAATTAATAAATAATATTGACATATTAAAAATAGCATAAATAACAGTTACATGAAGTCTCACATATAGGAGTATATACATATTAGATTTCAAATCTCATCATCAAGCTTAGGGAATCAAATCACACTTAATATTCCTAACTTATGAATACTAGTAGCTAGTGTAACTGTTGTTATATATGATGAAGATGAGCTGGCCCTTTTTATATGTCTTCTTAACCAATTTATCGAGTTAAGATGATTTAGTGAAATTAATTGTCTAAAAAATTTCAACTATATGTACTATTCTTGACAGTGTACATATCTCGCCGGCATGTTGAATATTTTCGTAAAATATTTTTTCAAGGAAAATTACTTTACAACTTTCTTTTTCAACCCAAGAAATAATGCAAATTCAAAAAAGAATTTATGTTGTTACTGACATGGTGTATCACAAGAATGCCAATGCTTTGATAATCTCTGATCCCCTTAAATGTATGATGTGTGTGCGCCATACAAAAGGCTTCAATGAAACAAAGTGATAAAATAGAAACAATTACTTTTATTAGTGCAACTTACAGATGACATACATCAAATACAATGAAAACTTTCGAAGAATTACAAAAGTAGTTATCCATTCCCTCCATTAAAACAATAATAACAATAAAGCAGTGACAATAAGAACTTTAGAAGGTTTTGAGAATAATAACCATATAGACAAACATTTAAAGGCACTGAAAACCAGCATTGTTCATCCCACAGTTGTTGAGAATCACACTTAGAGCAATGGGAACGTTGAGGTTGAGGCCAAGAACGTTAGCCTTAAGTGCAGTGCAAAGGCAAGCGGCAGCTTCAAGGTCTACTAACCCCTTAATGAGACTGCAACATGGAAGTGTTGGTGGGGATCCAATCTTCACATTCACCAAATTTAACACATTGGCACATATTCCCAACTTGAGAGCATCAATCGGACATTTAGCACCTGAAGATGGCACATAGGTGGAGCTCACCATTGTGAAGAAAACAAAGTTGAGAACCACGAGAAAGGTAAGAGACTTGGGGGCCATTTTTCACAAAAAAAAAACAAAGAGGTTTTGCTTTCCTTGATGTTTCTATGAATTGATTGTGTTTTGATTTTTGTGTGTGAAGATGGAGAGGCACGGGGCTATATTTATAGGAGCGATTTTTGTGGTATAGTGTGGCTTACATTTTATTAATGGAAATGAGTTCTGATTTTATTACACTTGTTTATTACATATAATATGTTTGAAAGTAGTATTATGAAATAATGATTTCAATAAGTAATGTTTTGGGGTCCTTCTCAATTATGAATTTGGAGAGTCATGTGAACGCTCCGAACATTATGTTATGTCCAAAGCAAAACCGGATATGTCATGGAGGTTTAGTGTCATCAGAAAAGCTGGCACAATAATTGACGTTTGATTAGTTTTAATTTATGATTAGTTGCGACCTCTGCAAACTCGGGCGAAAAATCTATAAGTGTGACTTGTGTTAGCATTGCCAACATATTCAAAATTTTGAATGACAGTTATAAGATATTTACCTTTGTTGCCTCTGAAGGCAAAATGCAATGACTGTTAAATTAGAAGGGGCAAGGGAGGAAAGCAGAGTTTCTTTGAAGTTACGTGGAGTCGGTGTTTAATTTTCAGGTATTTTAAATCAATAACAGATCATCACAGAGCATAAACCTAACAAATCATGAAAGACTTTGTCATTTCATTGCTCACATCACATAGAGGTCGTGTGGAGAGAAAATAATAATATTGATCATTTGTTTGACATGTTTTCATCAACCCGTGAACCCCAACTTGCAAGTAAATTAATTATTTTCATATTACTAATTTTCCTCATTGATGAGGTGTGGATGAATTAAAAATAAGATATGATATCTGATGTCCCATAGGAGAAATAATTGAAGGGGGAGTTAAGTAAAAAAACAATTAATATCAAATAAGCCTTATGACTTGTCCTTGACTAGCAAAAATACCACTACTAAAGAGTGAAAAAGCGCAGTTGGGAAAACATTTAGACTTGTTTCCTATTAATTTACTTCTTCAGGATTTAAATGCATGATCTCTCAATTTTATTTACGCTTAACAAATTTAGAAATGTCATTGAAAAACTCTGCTCAAATACTCTAGTACTTTCCATCTAGTTATTCCTTTGGCTATAATATTTTATGTGCTATTTCTCCTGTTGGAAATATACCAACTGGCAGTTGACCTTTACGGAAAAATTTAAGAATGCTAAAAATCATTTATAAATTGATTTACCTACTTTTATCTCTAAACTAGTATGTGTAATTTGACGTAAAAATTAATTTATAATCTAATAACACATTATATCTGTTAAGATTAAGTAACTTATTTTGCTCCCTTAATCTCTACAAATAAGTCAACTATGCCTTGATTCACGATTGGAGGGAGTAAATTTTTCTATTTTTGGATTGCAGCGATCAACTTATTAACTGTGCATGCCAAATTTCAAATGTTTCACTTTATTTATCTATTTTTAGTAATAATCTAAGACCAAAAAAACCTCTTGAAGGTTTATTATTTGAGTAGATATAATTATCATGAGTTTGTTTACTAAACGCACTTTCAGGTTAAGTTGAGGAGTTTGATCATATATGAAGAGTATGCATGTTCCACGGAATATATGTGTGTGTCTGTGTAATAAGTTACTCCATATATATTAAGTAAATATTTACATTAATATTCTAGAAGAACATCGTTGGCATGTACAGATCATTTGAAAAAGGTTATATGTTGGTAAGTTGTCCTATATGTATAATAATTATTTGAAAACAAAAAATAAAAAATATATAGGTCCCATATATGACTGTCCTATATATAATGTGTGGTGTGTGTGTGTGAATGTGGCACCTACATTCTTTATCATCTGATGCTCTTAACTTAATTATTTAACTCAGTTGAAAGTACATTTAATTTGTCATTTACTAAACTGATTATTTTGTCATTTTATTAGTTAATTAGAGTTTCTTACATGGTTCATTATAGGGCTACTCAATGATTTACCATTATTTCCATCATTGTTGCCTTGCATCCTCCATTTTATAGGCAATTGACTAAAGAAGAGTAAATTATAATTTTGCAAATGCAAAAGCATCGTGGGCAAGATAAAGAAATGTAGGATGCATGCTGACAACAAATTCAAGTACATATTGATATAGATGAAGGCTGAATATTGAATGCAAGAAAAATAAAAAAGAATGATAATTAATCAATATAATCCAGCATTATACGGATATTATTGTGCAACAATATAACTAATAGAGTTGTTTTTTCTTTTCTTCGTCTTGTCACTCTATTTTCCTTTTTTGATACAAAGTCACCTTACTTCCTTGTTGGAGATTAAGTATAAGTCTCATCTTATTATATTTTTTTTGCTTTCAGATAATTGATCTTTCAATCTGTTATGGCTAAGCTAGATCCTATTTACAGCTGATTGAGATAGTATTTTCATTTTTTATTGTTTTTTCCCAAAATTTTCATGGGAAAATGCCATTTAAATCCCTCCGAATATACAAAAGGACAATTCGGGAACTCAAACTTCCAAAAGGACCATGAAGGAACTCAGACCTAGTTCACATTTCAAATCTGTGTGAAAGGACAAAATTACCCCCATCATTAAACAAAAATTACTTCCCACCCTAACACCACACTTGTTAACAATTGAACTTTGGGCATTAACAACTGAACTTTAGGCATTGACATTTTGAACTTAAGAATTAACTTCTTCGTTAACAAGATAACATTGGTGTTAACATTTAGATCGCACCTGTTAATAATGGAACTTTCAGCATTAACAGCTGAACTTTAGGCATTAACATTTTGAACATAAGAATTAACTTCTTCGTTAACAGCATAACATTGGTGTTAACATTTACACCGCACCTGTTAACAATGGAACTTGGTGCATTAACAACGGAACTTTAATGATGGGGGTAATTTTGTCCTTTCACACAAATTTGAAATGTGAACTAAGTCCGAGTTCCTTCACGGTCCTTTTGGAAGTTTGAGTTCCTGAATTGCCCTTTTGTATATTCGGAGGGATTTAAATGGCATTTTCCCAATTTTCATCTCCCTTTCCCCTTAATATGTCATTTTCCTTCTCGATCTATTGGCATTATAACTGGTCTTCTTCTTGTCTTCTCTGTGCAATATTCAAAGGCAATTAAATATACAAGCACTACAAAAAATTCGCTGCTTACAGACGCAAGCTTTCCGGCATTTTACGTAAAAACGCGAGTAATAACTAGCATACTAGCATTTTTAGAACAAAACACTGGAAAAATTGGCGCGCAGTTCCCGCGAATAGACCCGTGTTTTTTATCGGTGTTTCTCTATGTAGAAACGCCGCCTTGTGTATTTTCATTTAAAATTTATTTTCTTTTTACTAAAACTATTTATTATTAAAAATGTCCAATATTGCGGCGCTTTTAATATTAATTTTCACGCTTTGCGTCGCTTTTAGAAGCGCGAAAAGCGCCGGAAAAACTCTGCGGCGTTTGTAGAAGCGCCGAAAACGCTTCTAAAAGAGCTGATATGTGGAAATTTTAATTTTTTGAAAAAATAAAAACCATATAGCAGCGCTTTTAGAAGCGCCGAAAATGCTTCTAAAAGTGCCGCAATGCTTTTACGGCATTTCACGCACTTCTAAAAGCGCTGATATGTGGAAAATATAATTTTTTAAAAAAATAAAAACCACAGCGGCGCTTTTAGAAGCACCGAAAACGCTTCTAAAAGCGCCGCAATGCTTTTGTGGCGTTTCACGTGCTTCTTAAAGCGCTTATAAGTGGAAAATTTAATTTTTAAAAAAATAAAAACCACATAGCGCCGCAAATACTTTTGTGGTGTTTTCCGCGCTTCTAAAAGGGCCGATATGTTGAAAATTTAATTTTTTAAAAAAATTAAAATCACATAGTGGCGCTTTTAGAAGCACCGAAAACCCTTCTAAAAGCGTCGCAATGCTTTTACGGGGTTTGTCGCGCTTCTAAAAGCGCCGATATGTTGAAAATTTAATTTTTAAAAAATAAAAATCACATAGCGGCGCTTTTAAAAACGCCACAATGTGGGGAATTTAATTTTTTAAAAAACTTACCAGTGTTTTTCGCAAAAACGCCGGTAAGGTTCATCTTCTCCTATAAATACCTCTTCCCCCCCCCATTTTAACCCGCTCCAAATTTATTCTTTCCTTCATCTCTCTTCTTTCCTTCTCTATATTCTTACTTTCTCTAATTCTCTCTATATCAACCTTTATATATTTTTGGAGCCATATTTTGTTTGTCTATTTATGTATAACAATTTTGTTTAATTTATATGTAATTATTTTGTTATCATTTATTTCATTTGCCTATTTACATTTATTCTATTAGTAGTTGATGTTATTGATTATTTTTAATATTATTATTTGTCTAGTTTGTTTTTTATTTTTTATCCTCTATTTTCCGCCTTAATTTTATAAATTAGGACAGAAATAGAGTTTTTTTATAAATTTAGAAACACTTATCGGCATTTCTAAAACGCCGGTATGTGTGATATTAATTAATATCTTTTATGAAGCATTTTGGCATTAGTCCTACTCTACGGCGTTTTATAAAACGCTGGTATAGTACTTTTCAACAGTGTTTTTTCTTGCATTTCAAAAAAACGTTGTAGCATCAAAACGCCACTATGAAACGCCCGAAAGAGGCAAAAATAAACACGCGGTAAGCAGCCTATGTTTTGTGAGGCACTCGTAAGCTATAAATGAAATATAAAATCAAGGATAACTCTGTGGTCATTATTACCTGAAAAAAAAGGTTTCACAGGTGCTCGATTTTGAGCCTGTACACTCGCATTTCAGGTGCTGAAATAGCCAGCGCCGATACAGGGACTTAAAAACATATATGTATATGGTGGTCTTTACATGCACTTTAAGTGTGTGCCTTTACACACACTTTAAGCACACGTAGAAATGTTTATTTTTTAAATTAAAAAAAATAAATATAACCTTATATATGTGCAAAAAGTGCATATAAAGATAGCCCTTACACGCATTTTATATGCATTTGATAAAAACTATTTTTTTAAAAAAAATATTTTCATATTAATACAGTCCCAACCTAAATGATAATTTTTTTTAGATTTATTAAATATATGGTATTTCCTAATTTCTCTAACAAATCGCATAATATCTCCAAATTTTATTACTATCAAACATCATCAATGAATAAAAAAATTGATAAAATCCCTAACATATCTATGAATAAATAAATAATATTATTCATTAATACTATCTCATCTATATCAATTCAAAAATAAGCTAGCCCATGGATCAAAGCGTTTTTTGCTGATATCATCCCTGCAAATGGATAACAAAATCAGACATTGTCATAAAGTAACATTGATAGAATAATAAAGAAATAATATTAATAGTAAACTAATGTCTATTGAACATAGATTGCTTTTTACTGATTACATGTAGCTGAGGACGCTCATTCCAGCAAGATTTGGCAGGGATCTAGAAAACTTATTGTTGGGCAAGTGTCTTATTGTTGGGCAAGTGTCTGTCAAACATAAATGTGAAACCTTTATGAACTAGTTTTAATTTAGGAAGCCAGATGTTAACTTCAAAGTCACATATCAAAATTAGCAAGCGTACGAAGGGTTAATTTTAGAAAAAATTAGAAACAGCACACAAATCCATTACTCAAACACTTCCGAAAAGAAGCCACCTTGACTTATTGAATATACAACCATCCTAGCACAAACCATGTAAACAACTCCCAAAACAAGAATGCACGGATAGGAAAGGTAACACCCAGTTCTAAAAGAAAATTTTCCGCGTCAATCCCTTGTCAAATTATAAGAAAGGAATATTTGACAAGGGATCCTATTATTCTAAGGAATGTCTACAAAGGAACAGGAGATTTTGCCATAGATAATGAAAGAAGGTAGAAAAATATAAATAACTTGTCCAGTGAAAAAGAACCAAAGGGGAATGAATCTATCAAGAAGTACAATAACAATCAAACTATGCTCTAGAACATCACACTTTCCATCAACTTTAATTAAACATTTAAATGTTTCCAGATATAAGAATACATGTTCACCAAAAGGCATTTAGTGAGAGCAAGCAGTTATGTTCAACAATATATTTGATGAAATTGATTTTCTGGAGGGCAAGAAAATGAATCATAAATGAATAGAGGAGACAAAATGGATGTAAATAAAGCGAACTTTATTCGCATAATAATCTTTATTCACGATCATATAAGAGTTTGCCAAATGGCACTGAAAAACATGAAAGACAACTTTTAACTAAACAAGTTACTCTAAGATGATAAAACTGAAGATGTCTTCAAACTCCCAATTTCAAAGTGCTCTTCCAGAATTATCAGTTGTGATCCACAGTTGATTGGTTCAAAACTTCAGCAGGCATTGGAAATGTCATTTTGATATGAGGGATCTCCAAGTTTCCATTCTTGATCTTGGCTTTAATACTTGCCTTCTCAGTTAGTTGCTCTCTGATCACAAATTCAACCGGTTTTCTCTCAACCATTACTATTTCTTTATCAAAGTCATAGAAACCTTGTTCAATAAGTGATATATTCTTTGGGAGCTCAACTTCCTCAATGACATTCACTTGCCCTTCATGGGTTGGCAAAGGATTGGTTTTGATTGTTGATCCGTCATTTTTCTTCAACTGGATGTGGTTAGCATCTACCAAATCCATAACATTCCTTTTAAATGTAATACAATCTTCTATTGAATGTCCTATGGCCCCCATATGGTATTCACACAGAGCATTAGGGTTATAGCAAGAGGGATATGGCTGCATGCAATTCACGAGAAAAAGAAACAAGGAAGGAAGCAGCTGCAATTCGGAAAAAGACGAAAACGAAACAAGAGGGTGGCAGTACTTTTGGTGTATTTGTTATATCCACACACACGCAAGCGAGGAGACCAACGCACAAAGAAAGAGAGGAGGGGGAAATAGTATTCTTCAATCTTGTATTGTTTAGTCATTACTCCTTCCTCTTGAACATTAAATATGCCTTTGGATTTTAAGTCAACTGTTATGATAATTCAAACTATGTGTGGCTAATTTCCTTTTGCAACCTAGAGTACTATGAACTTGTTTGTAACTTAGATATTTTATTTCCCACTATTTAGTTATGGTTAATTTTAATTAGTTTATTTAGTCTTGATATTATTGATAACTTGTTTAGTGCTTGATCACCATTAGACATGTTTAGGGAATTTAGAATTGGACTGAAAGAGGGAATTTTAAATAGACCATGGGGTTAAATAGTGTAGGATTGGATTTTAATATCTGATTTGTGACTAGGATAGACATATACCTAGAAGCCCTACATAGTCACATTAGAGCGGTACCGGTATAAATTGGCTTAGTAAATTAGTGCAAGACATTGTGTAATTAAGCTAGGCAAAGATATAGGTAAGAACCGAAAGACATTTATAGACACTAGTACTCTAGATTAGCTAGTTGAATTAATTCATAATTAATTTAATGGGAATAAAATCTAAAGAAGTAGATAAGGGATTAGTGGCTCTAGGTTGTTCTTTTGACTCATGAATTTCATCTGTGTGAATATTTGTTTTATTTTATTTTTTTAGATGTTAGGTAATTAAAATCAATCTTCTTGTATTTACTCAACTTGAACGAAAATAGGAGATCTAATGCCTAATTATTAATTGTCTGACTCTCTGTGGGATCGACCTTGATTTACCACTTTACTAAAATACGATCCGTACACTTGCGGAATTTTTATCAAAATTTTGGTAGCATCAATCACCTTCATTCTTTTTCCCATTTTGACCTTTTCGGATCTCATTTTGATAAGTAATTCTCCCCTCTCGCACATCAGCATCGATCCTCTCACCTACCTCAATCAAATTGGAGAAATCTATGACATGTGTTCCAACCATATGTTTATAGTAAGGATCCTGTAGAGTACGGAGGAAATAGGAACATAACTCAGACTGAATAAGAGGAGGTTGAACTTGTGATGCTACCATCCTCCACCTCTGAGCATAATCTTTGAATGTTTCGATAGGTTTCTTGCTCATTGCCTTTAGTTGTTCCCTAGTAGGAGAGGTGTCGAGGTTGAATTTGTATTGTTTCATTAATGCATCAACTAGATCCCTCCACTTTTTAATCTTTGACCGGTCTAACTGCATGTACCATTCTAATGCTGGTCCTTTCAGGCTCTCATGGAAGAACAACAATAGAAAATATTCGTCTTGGGACCAAAAGAACATCTTAGTGCAATAAGATTTGAGATGGTAAATTGGATTCCCTATGCCATTATATTTGTCGAAGTCTGGCATCTTGAACTTTAGGTAATGAAACATTTGCAGCCAAACATAATTCCTTCAGATCAAGTGAGCTCCAATTGTCCGATCCCTGAAGTGCTTTCAATTGGTCTTTCCTTACACCAAACTCTTCCTTCCATTCCTCCTTCTTCTCTACTGTTGAGAATGTGTATTGTGCATCTTCACCAGACTTTTCCTCATTCTCATTCTTAGGATTCACATTTTTCTTCTCCCTCTCTGTCTTGCTTGTCTCTCCATCCTTAGGATCCACAGTTTTCTTCTCCTTCTCTGTCTTGCTTGTCTCTCCCGTTTCCTCTGAATTCGGAATTTCGGACTCCTTCTCATCTTTTTTGTCACTGAGGATCTTAACCAAGCCTGACACCATTTCCCTCAGAGTATCTATTTGCGATTCTATATCTGACAGTCTCTCATCTTGAGAAGGATTAGTTTCACATAGGGAGATCAAGAGTTGATCATTAGGCCATATGAATATTGTAACACCCCAAATTTCTAAGAGAATAAATAAGGCAATATTTGGAATCTTGGGGTATTATTTAGTATTTAGGAAATTTTAGAAATAAATTTGGGAACTAAAACATATCTTGAGAAATCATATTATGATTCAAAATATCTTTCCCAAATTTATATTTATCCAATCCAATCTGTCCTATTAAACCCCTTCCATTCATTTACAAATATCTCTTATTTTCTTTTCTATTTTATTTCTTCAAAAATTTTCCAACCACACCTTTTATTTATGCATATCCTATATACATTCACTTCCATCATCATCTTCACTACCGACACCTCTACTCCATTTCACTCTCTCACACTTGACTATCTCACCATCACTCTTCTTCTCCATCACAATCACATCTCCCTCTCACCCATATCACTTTTTCTCTTCATTTCTTCACTACCCATCATCTTCACTCTCATTCTCACTCTCATCTTCACTCCCTTTGTTGCTTCCTCACGTTTTTCTCTCTGCCTCTTCTTTCTTCTCGGTCTTCATCTCTCTGCCAGCCATAGTTAAGCCGAGGTAAGCTTCTTAACTCGGTTACTCTTATGCTTTGATTAAAGTGATTCTTTGAGAAGATTGAAGTTGTGTTTGGGTTTTGAAGAGTTGGAAACCTATTGTTCATCTTCTTTCTCTCTCACACCCTATCCACTTTCTCTTCCTCTTCCAGAAATTGATGGCGACCTACAATGGTTAGAGACATCGGGAACGCACAAGGAGATTGGGTTAGCCTTAGGTATATTTCTTTTTCTCTTTTCTTCTCACTTTGACCGATTTAAGTGAGATATTGGGGAAGGGAATAAATTATGAATTTGCTGGTTTTAAACTTGTATTAGGAGTTCATTATAATTAATGGGAGTTGTATGATGATGATTGATATTTTATTGGTTATCTCCTCTTCTTGCTCTCTGTTTAGTCAGCTAGGGACTATGAAGAGGATTATTGGGTATTTAACTTGAGTTAGAACTTCATTATGGGTACTTGAAATTCTAGTATAATGATTGGAAATTTTGACTCTTTGTGTATATGTGTTCGGTTCTATGTAAAAAGAGAAATAAGAGGATTATGAAATTTTAATCTTTTACTTTGTGTTTATGATGGTTTAATTTTGAGGAGATTAGGTCTTGTATGGCTGAATTTGTGATATATGTTTGGAGTATTATTGAGATTTGTTGTTTGAACATTATTGCACTCAAAGTGTTTGTTAAAATGTTTAGAAGAAAATTTTGGTGACATTGAGATTTTTGAAACTGAGAGGCGTATATGTATGGAAGGAAGAATGAAAGTTTTGTTTTATGATTGATTGAATTATTAAAATATCATTTATTTGTTAGGTACAACAATTACTGTTGTTAGTTTGCAATGGAAACCATGAGTGAATGAAAATGAATTTGATTTACTTAATGTTTAAATAATTCCAGACTTGCTGTTCCTTTCTTTATATTGGCCTGAACAAATATGAGAAAGAAAGTGCTTTAAATTATAAATGGAATATACTTAAAATATTTGAGTTAAATATTCAAGGACATGGTATGCTAAGGTAGTAAGTTAATTGTAGTTGTCTTGATGTTGAGCTTGTGTTTCCTTAAAGTAAGAAGCTGCATAGTTGGGAAAAATATGGTAATAACATATTAATCATTAAGTTAAAAGGAACTAGAAAGATGTATGCTTATTCTTACCTTAGTGTTGTTTCTGTTTTTGCTGTTGTTTGTAAAGCAGAAAAGAATATTGACTTTTCTTTTCCAGCCTTGTTTGCTAATTGAGTTGATGAATCATTTATATTTGAAAAATTTATAAAAATGAATGATATGGAAGTAGAAGTAAATCTTGTTTATTATATGAACTAGAATGTACTCCCACCGCGCTTTGCGCGAGTAGTAATATCTCCGATAACTCATTTGGGAGAAAATCTCACTTCTAATTTGAAGTACATCTCAAATCACATGTAGAAAACATACAATCTGATTTCAAAACAATAGTAATGATGTTTAAAGAAAATATTAATTCAATAAAAAATATAATCTCCTATTTTAGACATATATCTATATTATATATAAATTGATATTATTAATTAGATATTTCATTTACACACTATACATTTACACTTTTACCATGAGTCAATGGGTTAAGAGTTAGGGAAAATATGGTTCCATGTTGCACTTGGAGAATCTTGTAGGAGTATTTTAATAGTTTTTTTACTTTTGACTAAAGCATACTTTTGATCCCTTATGTTTGCATCAAGTTTCAATTTATTCCTTTATGTTTAGAAAGTATATTTTTAGTCCTTTTTTGTTAACACCGTTAGTTTAACTTAACGTAAAATGCTAACTTAACAATTTTAAATGGTTATTAAATACTGAAAAAATGTTCAAATTAAAATATTTGATTGTAAAAATTCTTATATTTTCAAAATTTATCAATTTTTGTCCAATTTCATTATAAAATAATCATTTAAAATTGTTAAGTTAGCATTTTCCGTTAAGTTAAACTAACGGTGTTAACAAAAAAGGACTAAAAGTGTACTTTCCAAAAATAAAGTACTAAATTGAAACTTGATGCAAACATAAGGATCAAAAGTATACTCAAGCCTTTCACTTTTTAAGGAATGTTTGGGATGGTAAATATAGTAGAAATCTTTGGGGCTTTCATTTTTCTTTTTTAGTTGACAAGGGCCCAAGCCCAAACAAATTAGAAAAACCTAATTGTTGAAGTATGCTGCATCCCTCCCATCAGTTTGCAATGACAAGCGGCGCCGCTCTTGAGGACATCCCTTTCATTTTTCATTTCCAAGAATTTCATATCTGAGGAGGAATGTCCTCCAATAATGAAACTTACCTTGCTCCACCATCTCATAGTTGCCAAAATCGTCCTCCTTATCAGATGTTTTCTTATTTTATTCGTCTCATCCTATCACCTTCTTAACTTCTTCTTCTTCACCATCCCTCCTCCGGCTTTACCCCAAGAACCTTACCCATTTCATGGTAAGAAAAAAAGCTTGCTCATTTTATTTCTTTTTCCGCCACTCCCTCCCTTGTTAAATTCATATAATTTTTTGTTAAGCCTTTTTCTGGAAAAATATTAATTAGTATTACTGGGGTTTATTCCAAGTTTTGCCATCAGATTCTACTTCAGATTTTTATTATCTCAGTTAATTTTAAAGCCACATACTTCTTCCATTCTTATTCTTATGGATTCTCCACTGGACTCGAGTTTTGCTTCTGCTCTTGTGCTGATAATTAAGAAGCTGAAGGAGGATTGTGAAAAGTTGAAAAAGTTGGTTATAGGCTTACTGGAAGGACTCAGCGTAGGACCACTTGCAGTAAATAGCAAAGTGAAAGGCATATAGATGGAGACAGTTTAGTCTGTTTAGAGGTAACCATGATGCATGACAACCTCAGAATGAGGTGGAGTCCGTCAGGCTTTCACAAGAGGCATCAATTGAACTCTTCCACATTATCATCCTCCCATCTTCAACGGCCGACTTCAATTGATGGCTGATTTTCAAAGGGGATAAAAGAATCGATGGCTGCTGGTGGGGGAGGCTGTTTGATAGGGTTTGGTGAGTTTTGGTTGGGGATGAGAAGGGATAGAGATTATCACAGCATAATACAAAGATGGGAAGTAGGGAAAAAATAAGGCATTTTTATAGGCACATATACTCTTCAAACTCTTCATTGGCGGGTAACTTGAATTTTAAATTTTGAACTATTCCTTCCCCTATACTCTTCTTGCCATGTGAATTGCACGGAGCCCAAGGGAATGGAGCACTTTGACCGATGCATGTTTGTAAAATTGGCGCCAAAAACTTCTTATGAACAGTAAAATGAGTCTATTAGCTAAAAGTTAGTGCTCAAAATTCAAAATAGTGGTGGATGAGCTTTTATTGTATAAGTTGATGTATAGTGTTAATGTGATCCATTATGTTCACTACTTGTTCTGTAATGGTTGCATTGATCTCTCTTTCTTTGATGGTTGGTGTTATATTTGATTTGATTGTTATGGAATATACATGTGGTTTGTACGTTTGACTTTGAATTCAGTTTTTGTGATGAGTTTGCCAATGAACCTTTGAGTTGAGTTCAAAGTATATTATTAAAGCTATTGGAATTTTATATTAGATAAAGGAAATTATGTTTGTGTTTGTGTGTTTATTTGTGATGCTTGTTTGATAAAAGTTTAACAATGAGTATTGTGTTTCTTAAAGAATGTCTGAATTTTGTTAAGAAGACTATGAATATGTAAATAGCTAAGTTATTAGAATTTGAATAGGTTCCTAGAATAGTGAATATAAATAAGGGGTTGGGTAGCATCAAGCTTAGGATTGAGAGAGAGACGTTTAATATGTATATGGATATAAAAGATTAATGAGTAGTGTTATTAATTATGTGAAATCAGGAGAAGCAAGTGGATCTGTTAGTTGGCAGCAACGGGAAGACAAAGAGAAAGTTTAGTAGCAGTTAAAGGTAGCAGTTTACTTCATATATATTTTGATAAAAGTTTGTAAATCTGCATGAAAATTATTTGTTTTATGATCATGATGATGTTTAATCCTTTGAGGAATTGAGGAATATTGAGGAACATTGATAAATATTGAACATTATTGTGGAATGTTTGAGGAATGTTTGAGTGGAGTACTCCAAGGTATAGGTGGGTAGCTCCCCCTATACCAGAGCTTATATTAAATCCTGCAGGTGAAGGTACCTCCACTATTTAGCGAATATTTCGTTATTAGTGGCTGGTCATTGAGGCGAATGAGGCCCCAGCATAGGCTGGAGGGGTTATTATTATCATTTTCATGAAAAAGGGTATATTTATGTTTATTATTATTATTATTATATGCATGTATACGAAGTAAACTGGTTTAACTGCTGTTTTTCAGAGGCTCGAGCAGCTGGTGAGAAGGAGGAAATAAGGTAGGATGTTTTTGGAGTGCATATATGGGAATAGCAGGACTGGAACACTCTGTAAATATTTTTGGATAACTGTATGAAACCTAGAAATACTTTTGGTGTATATAAGCGAGCATGAGCTTGCCTAGTGGTAGTTTTTGATGTAAATATAAGACCTAGGGATAAAACTTCAACACAGATATTGGGGTGGTCATCTGGGGTAGCCTATATTTTGTTTAAAGTATAGTAATAGTCAATAATAATATAATAGTTAATAAAAGGGTAGATAAGAAGAGGCTAAGGGATATATTTTAAAAAGTATAAAAGTAATTTATTCTATTTTCATAGATAAATAGCTCGAAATATATTTTGAAAGGAAAAGTTTTAAATTATTGATATTTTTGGGTCTTCTACAATAAGAAAAGTATTTCAAATGTTATTAAAATGATATAGTATAGTAGTAAAAAGTCAAGGTGTTACAAATATCACATCCTAATTGGCTTAATACCTTTCAATGAATGATGCTTCGGGCGTAAGAATCTCTAATTCCTCAGAGAATTTAATATTCTTCAGTGATTCCTCATAGAATTTAATATTCTTCAGGGAGTTTTTAGAGTTAATCATTAGGTAATAAGTACTTTATTTTAACCTAAGATCTGTCAAGTGATTCGACTTTTACTTCTAATCTTACGCCCTCTCCTCCATACACTTTTCCATTGGGTACTCGGCTTGAGTAAATTTCTTGTGCCATCAAGCCTTATGCCAAACTTATTTAATAACTCGTTTACCTCTTTAGAAAAAAAAGGATAAAAATCTTAGAGTATATTTACATGTGTATGTAGAGTATCATGATATTCTATACAAGATTATATAAAAAAATAAAAATTACAAAGGGAATATGTGAATAATAATATGAAGAAAAGAACAATATACATATGCCCTCTAGTGTCCTATCTTGGGAATAAACTTAGGGTGGGTCATGTGTGCTAACTAATTGGGTAGACTTCTAAATTCTTTCTAATATGTGAAAGGGTTTTAGGTTGTCCTAATCCTCACAAGGTCAACTAGTTGCCCTCATCATGTGATGAAGACCCCACTAACAAAAATTAACCTTCAGGGAGTAATGAAAACTTCCCAGAGATTAACATTGTCGCATTGGTAAATGAATAAATGAATAAGTATAAACATAAAAATAAACATAAACATAAAGCAACAATAATTTATAATCAAACCAATTCTAATTTCCAATTCAATCTAAATGAATAAGCATAATTATAAAGATAAACATAAACATAAAACAACAACTAGGATGAAGTTTTCAGAGTAACTTTTGGGTTGTAAAACCTCTGGGAAACTGCTAGAAACTTCCTCTCACTAAGGTACTCTTAAACCGGGATTAGGGCCTAATAATCTGTGTGAAATAGTATTAGTGATTTTGTGAGAAGAGTGCATACAAACCTGAACCTATATACTACCCAAACTCTCATCCGTTATACAGATTATAAAATAAATAATATATACAAATAATATGATGAATAAATAACTAAACGAAAATAAAGGTCAATGATAAAATAAATAAATCAATAAATAAAAGAAAAATGTAAATAAAATAAAATTAACATTAAGGCCACAGTTATTTTTAAACAATAAACTTAAATGGGTTTGACTCTAAAAAAATTAAAGTTTCTCAGCGGAGTCGCCAAACTGTAGCACCCGAAAAACTAATTAAATTAAGTGGAAAAATGGAGCTGCCACCAAATTTTTTTTTAAAAAAGGATATTTTGGAAAACCTTTTTAAAATAATAAAAAATAAAAATAGGGTTCGGGAGTCGGTTGTGCGTGGGGAAGGTGTTAGGCACCCCACAGCACCCGTTCAAGAGAACGGTTACCCTAAGTTATTTATTTAAAAATAAATATGACCTTAATTTTAATTTTATTTTAAATTAATAAGAGAAATCAATATATACAAATAAAAATAAAAATAAAACAAAAAAACAGGAAAAAAAATAATTTTTACATATTTGGATGTAACATCCCAATTTTCAAATTAAAGATAATAAGGAATTATTGAGATATTATTTAGAAAATTTAAAGGTTTAGGGAGAAATTTTATGATATTTTAGACAATTTATGAATATTAAACCTTATTTACTTTAGAATATAAAGAAATATAGTTTAATGATTTATTTGGAGTTAAAAACTTACATAAAATTATTTTGAAACTTAGATAATGTTACGGTGGAATTAAAGGAATACATACAAACTTTTGGGCTACAAATATAATTAAGAATAAACAATAGGGCAGTTAATAGTAATTTTCCCTAAATTACATAAACATAATCATCTTCTTCCTCCTCTAACCCTGGCCGACTTCACTCCCTCCCTCTCCAAATCGACGCCCTCCCCCTCCATCCTTCTTCTTCTTCTTCGTTCTTCTCCCTTCCCCGGCGACGGCCACCGGCGACGGCGGCAACGACGCCGTCCGTCTCATTCCTTCCCTCTTCCTCACTGAAACCCGTCTCCGTTTTCTCTTCCTCGCATGCTCCACTCCTCATTTTCGTTAGGTTTTGTTTCGCCCACTTTGTGTTCCTGCGAACTCACGGTGGTTAACGGCGGGGGTAAGGTGAAAGCTTCGGCCTTTTAGTATTTCTTGGGCTATGCTTCCATTTTAAAGTTATTTTCTCATGATCTTTCTTTTTCTTTTCGGTTTTGTTCATCCTACCCTCGGTGGTGGCCGATTTCCGCAGAAAGGCACGGCGGCTGGCAGATGGGAGTCCTCTTCCTCTCGTTTTGAAACTTTGTAAGCAATTTCCATACCCCTTTTCATTCGTTTTTGGGCGATTTGGAGAGGAATCCGAAATTTGGTTTTGGGATTTAAGTTTTATAAGCTTGATTAGGAGTCTATATGAGTTATGAAAGGGTCCTACATGTTTGGTTTCTGGAGTTTCTACTTCTTGCTTTGTTTTGCCATGCATGTGTGCTTAAAAATATGTTTTACATTGCTTTACTGCTATGGCCAAATGGAATTGAAGCAAAATGAAGAATCTTGTTGCATTGGGTAAACTGAATTATGGAAGAAAAGTATTGATTATGTGGATTTTCTCTTATATGTAAAAGAGGTGTTTAATTGTGAGATTTAAGGAATATGTGAACTGACCAATATTGGTTATGAAACGCTTTCATTGATTCTCCTATTTGCTTTCTTCAGGTCAGAATTAGAAAAGTAATTAGTGATAAGTTTAATGCTGTATTGGGTAATGCTCAGTTTAGAATTTAATAGATGGAGTTGTCTTCTTTTGATTGCTTTTGCTGATTCAGATAATGTAATAGGAAGGATGGAGGATTTTGGTGTTTATGGATGATTAGAAGATGTGACTTAGAAACCCAAATGTTTATGTAATGGGTTTTGTAACATCCTGAAAAATTTAATTCAGGATTAGAGAGTGTTTTGGGAAATTTTGGAATTTTTAGGAATTTTTGGGATATTTTTGGAAATTTCGAGTAATTAATGTGCATATAATTAATTAAGAAATGAAGAGTTTGAAATATGAGGGAGTGGTAAAGCTAAAAATATTTTGAAGTTTAAGAAGATTGGAGGCTGGTTTAAGTGGTTTTAAATCAAAATGAGTACACTAAGGCAAGTTTAGGCTTTAATTATCAAAAACCACCCTTATTTCTCCCTAACCAAACACGCCCTCCCTCCTTATCAATAAAAATCAGACTCCCTCCATCCTCTCACCCGACGCCCTCCCCTTCCATTCTTCTTCTTCTTCTTCTTCTTTTTCTTCGTCCTCCTTCTCCAAGCAGCCGCCATGGGCGACGGCGGCGGCCATAGGCGCCGGTGGCGTCGAACGCCGTCCGCCTTCACTTTTCCCCTTTCCTCAACCTCACTTAAACCCATCCCCTTTTCATTTCGCACCTTCACTTCGTTACTTTCAGTTCCGGTGAATCAGCGGCGGAGGAGTTGTAACCGGCGGCCTCCCTCACTTCCTTCTTCCTTCTCCTCTCTTTAAACACCATTTTCATAGTTCCCATCTCTGTTCCTCACTTTTAGCCGTTTCTCCTCCTATCTCCGGCGTCTCTGACGGCAGCAAGCGGCGGACGACGGCGGGATATAAGTGTAAGCTTCAGCCTTTCTTGTTTTTCTCAAATTACACTTTGTTATTATGGGGTACCTCATGTTCCATTTGGGCTTCTCTGTTTCCTCATGCTCCAGTGGTGGTCCGGCGAGTTCAACGGCGGCGCTGGCCTCCCACATTCCATACAACAGTTGAATCGAACCTAGGTGATTTTCCTCAACTCATCTCTATCCGTTTTTGTTTTCTGCGAGTTTTGAGAGAAAATATGATTTTTATTTCTGGGATTGGGTTGTTTAACCGGTAAAGGCTGAAGCTTTAGCTTACATTTTTGTTATTCTGAATGAGAAAGTAAGCTTTGATTGAAGTTGAAGTTATTTATGTAAAACCCTAATTTTTGGGCTTAAGGGCTGGCTAGTTTAAAGTCATCTGTGGCTAAAAATCCTTAACTAACCAACAACAAAACCTTGTTTGAGTTTGATAATGACATTGCTTGTTTGATTTGGTTTGAAAGCTTGGTTTGGTATTTGTTTGTTTATATGATATGAATGTTAATTCATGGGTTTAAATAATAATCATGTTGCCTTGAAAGTTGTTGCTCTTTTATCTTTGGCTAAATGGTTCAGTAATGAATGAGTTGAATGAATGTCCTAATTGGTTGATGATATGGTATGACTAAATATACATTCTTGTGTTTGTTGGTGTTGCGTTTTGGTAGAGTGGTGAGCTTTGATATGGTTGAATGTGGAATTGAATACATAAATTTCAGTTTCCTTAATCATCATTTTATTGATTGCCTAGGAATACAAAAGATGAATATGGATATATTGGGAGTTTATCATAATATTTTGGTTATATTCTGTTTTGAAAGTGTTTTGCCCTTCTTGCTTGAATACCTTTAAATGAGTAGTATGGCTGAAATAAATTAGTGTTAAAAATACTTTTAAATGTCCTTGTATTATTGAAAAGAAAAGGTATTGACTATATGGGATTTAGCATGTCAGAATGTGACTGGAAAACTATAATGTTTTTGTGATGCCATTACTATTTGCTCGAGCGTTGATTTATCTGTTGTGGCTGAAATAGTTTCTTTTTATGTGGACACTCTGTTTGAATTGTATACTGTAATATAAAGATATGTGTACTGCTTGTCAACATTGCATATTTGATTGAGTAAAGTTGTTTGTAAGCTTGTATGTCAAATTTTGTAGAGTCTCTAGGATCTTGGAAGTTCTAGTTCCCTTAGTTTCTTGTGATTGCTCCTTATGATTGCTGGATGGTTGCTAGGAATATTGTTGGGAAGGGAAGTATAAAGCTAGAAATTGATTTTTATCAAACTTGGGAAGATTGAATGAAAGCTGGAATTTTAATTGGGTGAGTTTGATTAAGGCTTAGAATATTGTGTGTTTGAAAACAGGAATAGAGTAATGGAATAAATTTATGTTTCTTTTCTCTGATATGGCTTGAATTGGTTTAATGTATTCCAACTCTTAAATTGTAATGTAATTATAGAAAGTGGAAGGTGTTGACTAGTTATGTATAAGAATGTTAGAATTAGAATGAATGTGATAAATAAGCATGATGTGTCATCTTGAAGTGTATTGAATGGTTCTTTGGAATATAGGAAATGAATTATCTTTCCTTCTCCTTTGTTTGACTGAATGTAGTATAATTGGATTTGCCTACTTGGAATTTATGAGGTATACAATGTTTTATTTTACATGAAGGAATTGATGCATATATGTCACCAATATTTGATATGCTTTGGTGAGTGAATTGATCTATGAGGATGATGCTTGAGATCATGTAGAAATGTTATGGTGTTACAAATAGCTGATTGCAAAGTAGTATATGTGCTTTGATTTATATATATATGACTTAGGAAACCATGTAACCTATTCAAGAAAATAAAATAACTAAGAAAAAGGGAAATGATGGGTAATAATTTCATTGGGTATGAGAGAGACGTCAAAATAATACAAAGTGAAAATGATATTAATTTGTCATTTGGTATTATATTATTATAGGAGAATATAGTAAGAGAGATGCTTGGAAGGAAAAATATACAAGATACGGTAAGGAAGAGCAAGAAAGTGCAAAGGGCGACAAGTAATCACACTTAACCTTGCTATAACATTGAGGGTGACGTTAGTTAGGGATTTTGTAAAAATCCCTTTTCACCCTCTATATATATATATTATCTTTAAAAAGGGTATTTTTATACAAAACAGGCTATCGGGTGCCTTTCAAACACGATTATTTTCATATAAAAGGAATTTGAAACATTATACATATTATCCTGGCTGGTGTTTATTCTGGTATGATGTGAGAGGTTCAGATGGTATTATGTGAGAGATGTTGATAGTTAGGTTGAGGGAATAAGTTAAATAGTTGAGATTGAGGTAGTGGAGGGAATGATAATGGTTCATGATATTGATGATGAGATTGAAATTGATGGATATTGTGAGGTTTGCATGACACTGATATATATGTACCATCGCGCGATGATAACTGTCGATAGGCCAATCGATAGTTATTTGTACTGATGATCCTTTTCGGATTGATTGGATCGGGGTTCATAGGTCGACTTATTGAGAGAAGCGACCTACGGTTGTTTTGGCATTGAAGAGTCCAACCGCCCCTACGGTTGTTTGGCATTGAAGAGTCCAACCGTTCCCGTTCTGTAATGGAAACAGAATTGGGGTTCCCTCTCTGGAGATTGCCAGAGAGGGAAATTGTCCCCTCATTATGGAGAGGGACACAGTGTCAAATCATATAGTGAAGAATAGATGCTTGAATGCACCGTGGTGGCACAATGCATCTTTAGGTGAGTGTGAGGGCTGTTGTGGTAGTATTATTTGATTGGAGTATGGAAAGATGAAATTTAGTTAGTGTGGAATTGACTGAGGGATGTTGAGTGATACATGGGAAGTAGAGATGATGAATTTGAGTTGATTGAGACGTGACAGAAGGAATTAAGTGATGGATGAAAGGAAATGAGAAATATATATATGTATTATTGATTTTAAAACTGTGGTACCCTTTAGACGCCCTTACTACCGCACATCTCACTGTTATAGTGAGTTAAGCGGTGATTACTGGGACAAATTGTCTCATCCCACGATTACTGACATTTTTGCAGGTATTCATGCACAGGCACAAGCATCAGGAAAGGGAATTAGGTAGTAGAGGTTATATAATTTATTTAGAGTTGTATATTGCCAATTTGTATAGGCCTGCATTCGTTTCCGCATGTATATAGTTATTTATTGTTAAATGTCAACTAGTTTTGTTTATTAACCATGTTAGACAAATCCTTTCTAACTTGGTTAGCAATAAATTATCCATGATAGCAGCTGTATAGGATTAGTTTATTCTTTTCTATCATGGATAATAATTTAGTCATTAGGATATTCTTTTTCTAACTATGATAGAGATATTGTTATTATTGAAATTCCTTTTTCTATCATAGTTAGCAAAGATATTATTGAACTAAAAGAGATGTCACAGGTTAATTAGAGGAATTAGTAACAGTATGTTACAGGTTTAAAGCTCTCTATTTCTTATAGGTTAATGGCTGAACTGGTTTGTTGAGGAATTATATGTCTCCTCTGCTGCACAAACTGAACAGGAGATTTAAAGAAAAGAAAATTTACTTTAAAGCCTAACTAAAACATGTTATTTGAATGTGAATGATGATTTGGTTTATGCATGTAACTCTGAAATGTTTCTGGTTGTTTTCAATGGTCATGGCTGAAATGATATTGATACTAATACTGCTGAATTGATCTTGGAAAGAAATGGTAGTATTGCTTATTGTGTGTGTGGTGCTAAGCTAGGTGATGATTTGTGAAATGAGATTTTGTGTTTAGATACTTGCATGTTGAGTTTGGAATTCCTGATTTTTGATTCTGTAGTGGTCAAATTAGTTTGTTTGAAATTGCTGGTTGAATAGATAAATGTTCTAAATACTTTGGTCATATACAACAAATGAAATATACAGAGGTAAAAAGGTAGTAATAAGTAAGAGGAATTTAATGGATGTGAAACTCTTAAATTTGTGCTGGGAATATTTGTATGTGTGTAGTAGTTGTCTTAATGGATTTGAAGTTGCTGGCTAATGTTATAGTACACTTGTTCCCAATGTTGGTTGATTGAGGAAGATAGCATAATGATTTTGATATAAGGCTTGGTATTGGTTGTTATTTAATATATTAACAATAAGAATGTGTTTTGTCTCTAATTGCCATACTATGGTTGATAATTATCGCTATTTGGTTGTTGATTCATAAAGTGAAATGATTTGTGGTTGCAAAAAGGTTAAGGTATGTGCATAGAATATCTTATTGTAAGTGGGCATACTTGTTTGTTGATGTGATTTCTTTTAATGAAAGTGAATGGTATTGATTGAGTTGAAATAATTCAGAGGAAAGAAAATTGTAAGTAAGGGGATTGGGTAGCAACATGGGATATGAGAGACGTAAAAATATTATAACATGGAGATGATATTAATTTATCATTGTGTATCATATCATTATAGGAGCATGTAATGGTGATGATACTTAAAGGAAAATCTACGAGGAAACGGTAAGGAAAAGGCGACAGAGTGCTAAAGGGCGACAGGTAATCACTCTTAACCTTACTATAACATTGAGGGTGACGTTAGCTGGGATTTTTAAAATCCTTTTCTCACCCTCCATATGAAATGTGTGGCTGTCACCCAAGAGGGGGGGGGGTGAATTGGGTGAGGGAATAAAAACTTAAAACTCTTTTTCGAAAGACTGCTTGTGCTCGGTGATGATGATAATAAATAATGCTATGCACAAGTCAATATGTTATGTGATGCAAAGTAGAATGATTAAATATAAATTTATGCACACACAAATTTATCCTGGTTCGGTCACCCAGACCTACATCCAGTCCCCAGGCTACACCTGAGATTTCCAATCCACTATTCTTGTTTAAACCGGGCACAAGAGAAGCCTTTACACTTTAGGTTTTACGAACACGGGTTCACCTCAACCCACAGGTTTTACAACGGGTTCACCTGCAAACCTTTACAACCACAGGTTTTACAACGGGATCACCTGCAAACCTTTACAACCACAAGTTTTGCGGGCTAACTTGCAACCTATGGAGATTTAGACAACCTCTAAACTCCCCCTTTCTATTGTAAAATAATAATCCTGTTCTTCAAGCACAAGCTTTAGAACAGCCTCTATCAATTAGAGGATTTAATGATATGTTCACTCTATGAACTGATTGTGCTAAACACTTAAGCTCAACTAAGTGGGTTCACTCAATGAACAGATTATGTTACTCACTTAGGTACAATAATTGCTCTCAACAAATTCTCTCTAAGAATATTACAACTTAAGATCAGAGAGTAGAAGATGAGAAGGATATTTCAGATAGTAGGCTTGAGCTTCTTCATTCTATTTCTCTTGCTTATCAAACTCATGAAGCTCTCTCTTCTCTAGCTCTTCTTTTTCAAGCTCTTCTTTTTCTCGCTCTACTTCTCAGAAATGAAGAACATCTCCTTTTATACCAGCCTCTGATTATCCAACCGTTGGAGAGGCAATAAGGCCGTTTGAATATAGCCGTTGGGGCCTTGTTTACGTTGTCCTCTTTAATGCACAGCAGGGTTGACTTTGCTTTATCTGAAAAGGTGCTCTGACCAGCTGTTCTGTCAACACTGTTCTGACAACACTGTTCTGGCAAAAGTCGTTCTGACATCTATACACTGTATGGTCTGACTCTTGCTTGTTGTCAGATGAGGACTTCGTTCCTCAAGCATAAGTCCAGGATGCTAAGAGACTTACTATCGGAAGCTCTCTTGCTATCTGAAGTGAAGCTCGTGGACTCTAACATTCTGCTTGCTATCACATAGAGGAACTTCGTCTTCCAAGCACTTGTCCATGAATGATAAGAGCGCTTTGCTATTGGATGCTCTCTTGCTATCAGAAGCTCTCTTATGGACTCTGACTCTTGTGGGTAGTATGAGCTTTGACAGCTTGAATGGATCTTCAGATTATGTTCTCCTTATCTCTCATACTCCTCATGCTTGGTAGGTAACAATGTTGTATGAATATCTGTTAACCTCTTGTTACCGTTGGGAAGTACATCTTCTTAAATGCTCCATTAAAGCTTAGCAGGGTTGACTTGCTTTATCTCTGAAAAGTAGTCCTGACACCTCTGCCCTGATGAAAGCAATCTGACTTCTGTGTATGTGGCGTTTATTCTTGTACTCTTGCTGACGGATGATCATCGTTCATCCGGAAGTGGCAATCAAGTGTTAATCTCTGAATCCCAATGCCAAGAGTTTTTCCATCCGGAAGCTCATTTGCATCCGGAAGTGTGACTAAGTTCTGCACATACTGGTTAGTCCAACATAGCAATATATATAATCAAATATAGTAAGAACTATACATGCTGTGGGAAGCTTGTTTGCTATGGGGAGTAGTCTTACTTAGACTATGTTCTGACTTAGTGTATTCGGAAGCACTTCTACATCCGGAAGTGAAACCACTGGATGAAGGATTTTGTTTACTATTACTCACTCTCGCTCAGTGTCCTTCAATCCAACAGTCAGCGCTAGTCACTACGCTATCGGATGCACTTTCACTTGACGAGGTAGACTCACTGACGCTTAGGGTTATATCTATTCTATCAGTCTGCGCCAGTCTAAGTCTAACAGGAAGCATTTTTACTTGACGAAGTGAACTTACTGACGCTTGGGGTGATATCTATCTTATCAGTCTGCGTCAGTCTAAGTTTAACATGAAGCAACTTCACTTCCGGTTGAATCATAGCTTAGTCTTAGGTTTTGTATAGCTAATGCTCATGGACTAAGTTAATTCCCTAGTGAGTTACTCGCTGCCGCTGGGGGATAAATCATTCATCCGCGTGCGCGAGTCCTAGTCTATCCGGAAGTGATTCCGCATCCGGTTGTGACTTAACTTAGGATTCTAACCATGTCATCTAATCCTTCCTAAGTGTTGATTATGTTCTCTTAAGTACTAGACCATATCATACCTTAGTCACCATCAAAACTTAAGATTCTAACATTCTCCCCCTTTTTGATGATGACAAACCCATAGATGACTAGAGAACATAATTAAACTTAGATCACTCCCAGAGCTATATTTCTTTCCCCAGTTCTCTCCCCAGATATCTAGACATCTTATCTTATCTCTCAGCTCTAGACATCTCATGTCTCATCTCTAGCTAGACATCTTATATCTCATCTCATGTCTCATCTCTCTCCCCCTTTTGGCTTCATCAAAATTCAACAAGTGCAAGCTAGCCTTAGGGATGGGGATACTTCTATCGTTCTCCTAGGAATGGGCTTTCTACCGTACGAGAATTAACAAGGGACAACAATAATGATTCATGATCCTAAATGATTGTATTCTCCCTAAACATTATGTAGGATAGCTAAACAGTGTGAGACAAAAAAAAGAAAATATTGATTCAGTATTCTAAGTGAGTTTACTCTCCTTAACCATTATGCAAGATAACAGAACATGTTTTGCAAGGATTAAGTCTAGATCAAAACATACAAAAGCAGTTCTCTTTTTGAAGGTGAAAATTCTTTTCAAATATAAAAGACATCAAAAGTAATTTTGACCCTCTCGAAATGATTAACATGATATCAAAATAATTTTGGTGCGTTTAAAATGATGATTATGATATCAAATGAAAATTTGTGATTTTAAATTCGTGATACCAAATGAAATCAAATGAAATATGTGAGTTTGAACTTGTGATATGAAATGATTGAATGCCAAGTGAAATGAAATGAAACCAAATCAAATGAATTTTGTGAGTTTAAAATGCCAAAAGTAATTTCCAAACAAATTGCATCACAGCATCTCAAGAGTTTATTATCGATGACAGCATGTAACTCTCTATTTTCAAGGGATCATTATCAAGTAATGTCCATCTACTTCTCTTCTATATTAAGATTAATCATCACAAGATCAAGAAAAGAAGCATATAAGAGAGGTATGTTATCAATTACTTTCCAGCGTGTCATATAAAGGATACAGATGTGTGAGCTGGGATGATTTTCTAAGACAGTGAATGATTTTGAAATCAATGCAGACTGAGAAAAACATCCTAAATTGACACCCTTACCAATGCCATGTATGTATCATATATAAGAAGAGATGGTAAGGTGTAGATGTTACCACAGATGAGGAATCCTCATACTCTATTAGACTCATGAATCTGAATCATACGCAGATAAGCATGCTTCCTGACATCTTCAAGAGGTGTGCTATCTCAAGTGGAAACACCTAGCGCAAGTGCTTTGATGATTCGCTTCGGCAAGCTGAGCTACAACCACAAGCAGACATGACTGGGCAGTCACTCTACTCTTCCCATGGTTCAATAGTTGGCCTGCTATCGAAGGCGCTGATTGTTGCGAAAGCAACCTTGCTCAGACTTGATGATTGGTCCTGCATGTGCTTGAGGAAGCAAGTGCTTCCTGATGGTCAGTGAAAGAACTTAAGATTTAACATTGGAGACCATACTCAGGACATTCAAGTCAATCTGTGTTAATCAGCACAAGTTAATAATTTTATGAAATCATGCTTGCTGATTGGTTTAAGAAAATATGAGCAATGATTATGTGAAAACTAATTTTGAAATTGTCTACACGTTCACATAGTTTCACTATCAAGACATGAACTCTATTTATACTCTCATAGATAAATATCAATGTGATAGTACAGCGGGTATCAAACAGGTGGCATATTTTCAGAGTTTCATAAGCAAGTATAGTTCAACAAATATGCCTCAAGGATGTTCATGTTAGATCATGAAGACATGTGAATTATTAACACAATGAAATTTTGAAAAATCTTCATGCTCACAGAATAGTTTGATTTTAAGACTAAATCTGGTTTACAAAAACAACCAAATTTCAGCATATGATCACGAGAATAATTTCCAAATATTAGCTCAAGTTCTTCTAGATATGCTCAGTGTGGTCTCATTGTTCTTAGGATATCAACAAGCTTGAAATTAATACAGATTATAGCATGCTTGTGATACTATGCCATGTTTTACAGATCTAGCAGAGTTTAATTCAAGGCATTTCCTAAGATTTCTAATGCATGTCAGACAAGAGAGAGACTATTCATTAAATTTCACAACAGAATGTGTAGGGGATAGAAATGCTCATGTGTATTGGCGAGAGTTTCTCAGGTTTAGTGTAGCCATTCCACACATCTTGATAAGGAGCATTTTCGTTGCCATTCTCTCTTGGTCATTCTCATTGTTCAAGCTTCAATAATCTGTGTCAACATTCTTAAACCACAAACTTGAACCGAGATCATTAGTAGATTGAGAACTTAAAGATGTAATTAAGAGGGGTGTATTGTTCTTGAAGTCATAGCTGCTTATGCATTGAAAAACTTGATGCAAGAGATACCACATGAAATGGAAAATCAGAAATAACTTTTGAATGCTATCATGAGGTATGGTTGTCATGTAAGTTTAAAGAGGATTGGAATCTGTTTTGAAAGTTTGCATTTTAAAAAGGATCTTTCAAAAATCAAGGTGAATGCATAAACTATTTTCTTTCATGAGAGGCGCCCTTAAAAAGATTCGCTAAGCATATATGAGTAAAACGATTTAGACACCATATGAAAACTCTGAAGAAGGTTTTTTTGGTTTTAGTGTCAAAATTCTGAAACTAGTTCTGAATCTTCTTAGCAATGTCAGAAATCTTGGAACACAATGATTCAGCATGCACAAATTCAGAAGGTTTTGAAGAAGGTTCAGTTTCAAAGTGTCAGACTTTTTGAATCTGTAAAATCAGTATGCATTATATCAGAAAATGAATTTGATATGATAGGATCATTTTTACAGAAAATAAGGTCATCACAGATAAGGGAAATCATATCAGTTTCAGAGAAATAAAAGCTGTTAAGCCCATCATGCATTTACTACCCAAATGATTATTCAAGTAAAGAGGAGGGTAAGAATGATATCACCATAGCTCCATTCGCATCAAGCAGTAGCTTGCTTGATTTTGGTTGGCAATGCAAGGATTCTTCTATTTTCAGAGCAGCACCAAAATCTATGTGTGACGAATGCTCATCAAGACTTGACAAATTATTCAGATGAGGTACAGCCCTGAGTCTTGCTGACGCTAATAGGATGGATTGGAGCTGGTACAGAGGGATGAATTAGCTTGGTGAACGCTATCACTGGCGTCTCTGGCCTCTTGTACCCATACTTCATACACAGCTCTTCACTCAGATTGGGTACTGGCGCAGAGGGAGACACAGGTTTAGCAGAGGGTATCCTCGCAGGTTGATCACTCAGCGCTATCTCAAGCTTGCCTCTGTGCTAGCAGACTGTTGGGGGCACATGAATCAGATGGCTTCCCCAAGGACGAGCCTTCCTGCTTGGGCAATCCGCTTCATTTCAATTTCCCTTCTAAGGGCAGCAGTGACATCCTGGTCAAGTACGAGGGATGGCTATCTTAGCCTATCTCTCTCTGATTCTGCTCATGCTCCTTGTTCATTTTAGCCCATAACTCATCTAACTCTGATTGATTGATCTGGACAAGAATCTGTTGAAGCTCCAGGGGTTGTACTATGGCTTTTCAGATCAACAGTCTCACCAAATCAACTGATCCTTCAAATGTTGATGCATCTCCAGACAGGGTTGCTGGGGTCTTGAGGTTGGCTTGACCTAGCTTTCCCTTTTCCCTTCTTGTTCATTCAGAGCATTCTTAGGATCAGCAATTGACTCTTCTTCACTGTCTGATGGCTCACCGAGAGAGGAGATCTTCTTTTTAGCCAGAGTCTTTTTCACCCTTGTCTTGCTGAACCTCCGGATTGCCTTTCCTACAAAATATCAGATAGTTCCTTCCTTTTGTATCCAAGTCTGGATCTGAAGGTCAGTTTGTAGGTTATATATAATTCACATGCACTTAAGGATTACTTGCTATGTGTATGGCATGGTGAATCTATCATGACTATATGCACAAGGATATACAAGGTTTTTGATCAAGTTAGTCATGGACAGCATGTGGATTATGAACATTATTAATTTCTTTAAGCTTTCTTCTATGATTAATATAATGTTCACATCTTAGGGTGCTTAATGTAAAATCTCAATAAGTCCATCTAATATTAGCATAGGAGATTTTACTATCAAATGCTTCGTTGCTAAGTGATCCCTTGCTTACCCAAGGAGATCTTCTATACTTATCTTTGGTTCGAAGCACTTTCTTCTGAGAGGTAGGATTCAAGAGCCTTTTCAATGTTGATCGAGGAATCCACTCTCTCTTGTTCTTCTCAGGATAGTTGAATGGAACTCTGTGATAGCTCATCCTTGAGACAGAACCATTGTTCCTGGTGGTTGCGCATTGCTTCTTATGATTGTACCAGGGGGTTTCAGCAGTTGCATCACCACGAGTTCTCTTCTTTGGGGTAAGAGGAACTCTTGATCTTTCCTGCACAAGTAAGGCACTAGGAGGATGTTTTGGTACCCATTTGTACTTGGGTCCTACATGGTTAGCACTGGACCTTACTTGTCCTTTAGGAATCCATACAAACTTATTTCTCACATTTGAATTTCTTCTAAGACTGCATGTGTGAGAAATATGTCCTAATCAACCACAATAATGACAGATAATGGAATGATAATCAAAATGGGGTTTTCTATCATTATCATGATTAGTTTTCTTTAGAAAAGCTTTTTGTTCCTTTGAAATCTCAGTTTCTTTTGAAAGCTTTTCTTTTTCCTTCAACACGTGTTTACAGTCAAAACATTTTTCAAGGCATGTTGAAGTTTTCCCTACCGATAGTGGGCTAGCTATCGGAACCACTAGTTCTTTAAAAGAAACCTCAGAAACTTTGGATGTAGAAGAAGAAATTAGTTTTACAAGTTTCCTATCTTTTTCTTTTAAGCCTAGAAGTTCTTTTGCAAGTTTACAATATTCAGTATATAACTCATTGTATGCATCTTGCAAATCAGAGAATTCAATTTCAGATCCAGATACCTCACTTTCTGAATCTTCTAGGCAGAGATGGATACTCTCTTCACTGAAGCCTGCTTCCTCAATATCAGCTTCCAGAAGCTCATCAGTAGATGATCCACAAGGGGCACGAGTTGAGCTTTGGATAGCTGTGCTTTCAAGAGATGGGTTAGAAGCATATATCACATCAAGAGTATTCCAAATATCTCTAGCACTAGAGCAATGTTTGATTTTCTGGAAATCATTTTCAGTTAAACTTTTGTATAAAATTTGCATTGCTCTAATGTTTAAGGAAAACAAATTTTTCTCCTTTTCAGTCCAGTTTCCTCTTGGTTTGAAATCAAAATCATTTTCAAAAATATCCCACATTTTCAAACTAGTGGATTGTATAAAACTTTCCATCTTTGCTTTCCACCAACAAAAATCAATATTTTCTAGCACGGGTGGAATGGTATGTTCAAAGCCTTTGGAAAACATTTTTAACCCAAATCAGCCAAGGTCTCTACACTTGAGATCGTTGGATCCTTTAAACAAGTGACCTGCTCTGATACCAAATGAAATGTGTGGCTGTCACCCAAGAGGGGGGGGGGTGAATTGGGTGAGGGAATAAAAACTTAAAACTCTTTTTCCGAAGACTGCTTGTGCTCGGTGATGATGATAATAAATAATGCTATGCACAAGTCAGTATGTTATGTGATGCATAGTAGAATGATTAAATATAAATTTATGCACACACAAATTTATCCTGGTTCAGTTACCCAGACCTACATCCAGTCCCCAGGCTACACCTGAGATTTCCAATCCACTATTCTTGTTTAAACCGGGCACAAGAGAAGCCTTTACACTTTAGGTTTTACGAACACGGGTTCACCTAACAACCCACAGGTTTTACAACGGGTTCACCTGCAAACCTTTACAACCACAGGTTTTACAACGGGATCACTTGCAAACCTTTACAACCACAAGTTTTGCGGGCTAACTTGCAACCTATGGAGATTTAGACAACCTCTAAACTCCCCCTTTCTATTGTAAAATAATAATCCTGTTCTTCAAGCACAAGCTTTAGAACAGCCTCTATCAATTAGAGGATTTAATGATATGTTCACTCTATGAACTGATTGTGCTAAACACTTAAGCTCAACTAAGTGGGTTCACTCAATGAACAGATTATGTTACTCACTTAGGTACAATAATTGCTCTCAACAAATTCTCTCTAAGAATATTACAACTTAAGATCAGAGAGTAGAAGATGAGAAGGATATTTCAGATAGTAGGCTTGAGCTTCTTCATTCTATTTCTCTTGCTTATCAAACTCATGAAGCTCTCTCTTCTCTAGCTCTTCTTTTTCAAGCTCTTCTTTTTCTCGCTCTACTTCTCAGAAATGAAGAACATCTCCTTTTATACCAGCCTCTGATTATCCAACCGTTGGAGAGGCAATAAGGCCGTTTGAATATAGCCGTTGGGGCCTTGTTTACGTTGTCCTCTTTAATGCACAGCAGGGTTGACTTTGCTTTATCTGAAAAGGTGCTCTGACCAGCTGTTCTGTCAACACTGTTCTGACAACACTGTTCTGGCAAAAGTCGTTCTGACATCTATACACTGTATGGTCTGACTCTTGCTTGTTGTCAGATGAGGACTTCGTTCCTCAAGCATAAGTCCAGGATGCTAAGAGACTTACTATCGGAAGCTCTCTTGCTATCTGAAGTGAAGCTCGTGGACTCTAACATTCTGCTTGCTATCACATAGAGGAACTTCGTCTTCCAAGCACTTGTCCATGAATGATAAGAGCGCTTTGCTATTGGATGCTCTCTTGCTATCAGAAGCTCTCTTATGAACTCTGACTCTTGTGGGTAGTATGAGCTTTGACAGCTTGAATGGATCTTCAGATTATGTTCTCCTTATCTCTCATACTCCTCATGCTTGGTAGGTAACAATGTTGTATGAATATCTGTTAACCTCTTGTTACCGTTGGGAAGTACATCTTCTTAAATGCTCCATTAAAGCTTAGCAGGGTTGACTTGCTTTATCTCTGAAAAGTAGTCCTGACACCTCTGCCCTGATGAAAGCAATCTGACTTCTGTGTATGTGGCGTTTATTCTTGTACTCTTGCTGACGGATGATCATCGTTCATCCGGAAGTGGCAATCAAGTGTTAATCTCTGAATCCCAATGCCAAGAGTTTTTCCATCCGGAAGCTCATTTGCATCCGGAAGTGTGACTAAGTTCTGCACATACTGGTTAGTCCAACATAGCAATATATATAATCAAATATAGTAAGAACTATACATGCTGTGGGAAGCTTGTTTGCTATGGGGAGTAGTCTTACTTAGACTATGTTCTGACTTAGTGTATTCGGAAGCACTTCTACATCCGGAAGTGAAACCACTGGATGAAGGATTTTGTTTACTATTACTCACTCTCGCTCAGTGTCCTTCAATCCAACAGTCAGCGCTAGTCACTACGCTATCGGATGCACTTTCACTTGACGAGGTAGACTCACTGACGCTTAGGGTTATATCTATTCTATCAGTCTGCGCCAGTCTAAGTCTAACAGGAAGCATTTTTACTTGACGAAGTGAACTTACTGACGCTTGGGGTGATATCTATCTTATCAGTCTGCGTCAGTCTAAGTTTAACATGAAGCAACTTCACTTCCGGTTGAATCATAGCTTAGTCTTAGGTTTTGTATAGCTAATGCTCATGGACTAAGTTAATTCCCTAGTGAGTTACTCGCTGCCGCTGGGGGATAAATCATTCATCCGCGTGCGCGAGTCCTAGTCTATCCGGAAGTGATTCCGCATCCGGTTGTGACTTAACTTAGGATTCTAACCATGTCATCTAGTCCTTCCTAAGTGTTGATTATGTTCTCTTAAGTACTAGACCATATCATACCTTAGTCACCATCAAAACTTAAGATTCTAACACCATATAAATATTATCTTTGAAAAGCTATTTTTATACAAAACAGGCTATCGGGTGCCTTTTAAACACGATTATTTTCGTATAAAAGAGATTTGAAACATTATATATATTATCCTGTATGGTGTGAATGGTTGTTCTGGATTGGTATTGTGACATACCATTACTAATTCTCTAATTAACCTGTGACATCTCTTTTAGTTCCATAATATCTTTACTAACTATGATAGAAAAAGGAATTTCCATAATATCAATATCTCTATCATAGTTAGAAAAAGAATATCCTAATGATTAAAATATTATCCATGATAGAAAAGAATAAACTAATACAACACAGCTGCTATCATGGATAATTTATTGCTAACCATGTTAGAAAGGATTTGTCTAACATGGTTAATAAACAAAACTAGTTGATATTAGACAATAAATAGATATATACATGCGGAAACGAATGCAGGCCTATACAAATTGGCAATATACAATTCAAAATAGTCTATATAGCTTCTAATACCTAATTCCCTTTCCTGTTGTCTGCGTCTGCGCATGAATACCTGTAAAAATGTCAGTAATCGTGGGATGAGACAATTTGTCCCAGTAATCACCGCTTAACTCACTATAACAGTGAGATGTGCGGTAGCGAGGGCGTCTAAAGGGTACCACATTTTAAATTCAGTAATATATATACATACATGTCAAGGCTTCTTCCATTCATCACTCAAGTCCAACAATAATATCCAAACCAAATCAATTCATTATCTCCATACTCCAATCAACTATTACTACCATAACAACCCTCACACTTACCTAAAGATGCATTGTGCCACCACGGTGCATTCAAGCATCTATTCTTCACTATATGATTTGACACTGTGTCCCTCTCCATAATGAGGGGACAATTTCCCTCTCTGGCAATCTCCAGAGGGGGAACCCCAGTTCTGTTTCCATTGCAGAATGGGAACGGTTGGACTCTTTGTAACACCCCAAAAATTTGATTAGGAATAATAAGTAATTGATTAAGGAATTGGTGGTGCCATAAATTAATTATAAATAAATTTTGAGAATAAAAGTATTTTTTAAGAAATGTAATGTCTAGTTTCTTTTGAAATTTAAAGAAAAATTAATTTGGGATTTAATGTTGGATTAGAAATTTTATGAAAAGATATTTTGAAGTCCAAACAAAAAAAATTTATTATGAGTGAAGAAAATATTTATCATATATTTTTTTGGGGAACTAAACTTAAATAAGAAAAAGACTTAGAAACATATATTTGATTTGAAAGATTAACTTTTAGATGACAGAAACACAATTTTTTTGTTATCCCTTGTGTTGTGTATATATAGTATTCTCTCTTTTCCCTTCAAACGCTAGCCGTCAACCCTCTCTATCTCATTCTCACCTCTTAGTTCCTCTGCCTCCCCTCATTCATTCGAAAATCTTCATCTTCATAAAATAAAAACAACGCTTCCTCCACCCTCAGCTAACCTCTGTTTCGACTGCGGCATTCTCCATTGATCCACAATGGAGAACGGTGTTGAAAGCAACAAGCAAGCAACGAAATAGATTTAGGTAAATCCCCTCTTTCTATTCTTATCCTTTTGATTTGGTTTGGACGAGTTTTGAGGGTAATTCGAATGAGATTTTTTTTTCTTTTGGTTATGGGTTAGAGTTTTTAGGAGTATTAAACTTATAAAAAAAAACATGAAGTTTGATGTTGACTTAAAGGATTCGTAAAACAGTTTGGGCTTTGTTTGATGTTTTGGTTCTTGCTAATGCAATGAATATATGTTTCTGATATTAAGTTAACACTATAAATTGCAATTGCATATGTTTTGATTTAGTTATATGGATTATTTGGAGTTTGATTTGGTTGTCCTTTTCTTGATTTTAGTAATAGTTATTGATAGGACTTTGTTAAATTCTTTCGCTGAGATAATGTTGTGTTATGAAAAGATTCCTTCTCAATTATGTTGAATTTGAATATTTTTATGATTAAAGCAAGGAGAATAAAGAATATAGCAAATCTCTCATTCTCTTATTTATTGGTCGGTTAAATGGTAGGAAAGGATATTACCAATTCTTTTTGCTTGACTATGCTTTAAAATGGAGTTTAATTTTGTTTTCTTTTATTCCTTTTTAGTTTGGCTAATATAGTGATAAGGAATAGGGAATATTTGTCTTTATTAGACTTAAATTAGAACTTGATCACAAGATGATTGAATTGGTATGATGATGATTGAAAATTTATTTTTCTTCTATAAGTGGATGTTTCATTTTCTCTACTCTTTGTGTCTAATTGTTCTATTTAGCTATGTACTATTATTGGAATTTATTGCTTTAGGTTATATTGAGATGATTTGATTTTGTTTCATTATGAATCTGTTGGGGTTTGTACCTTGGTTGCTGTTTAGATTTTGTTGACTGATTATTTTACCATTAGCCTTAAGTAGGTGATGTCAAAATTTGTTGATCATTTTTATACTTAAAGAATTGTGGGTGGAATATTACTTAAGAAATTGATGACGGGTCAAACATAGGATCTAAGATGAGGACATTAAGTGAATATGGGATAATTATTGGGGAAGGAGTAGAAATATCATAGGAACGTGAGAGACGCTATGTAAATATATATGAGCAAAGTTATTGATTTATACATTATGTAATTATAACAGAGATAATGGTGCTGGTACTTGGAAGATCATGAAAGGAAAGAATAAGTTCATTGTATTATTGAAGAAGAATTGGCTGGAGCCCAGGTAGCGGGTTATTTTAGTCATAAAAAATAGCATGCTATAATTGATTATAAATATAAATTTTAAAATTGCCTCAGATTTTGATAGGGTTTATTTCTGCATTTATATTTTTGGTGGAGTACTCCAGGCATGAGGAGGGTCGCTCCCCCCATGCCATATTGTTGAATTTATTTTTCTTAGAAAATCCTGTCAGGTGTTGCCTACTACGAACGACAAAAATATTGCTAGTAGTAGTTGGTGGTGCAATAGGCACATGCAATAAAATATTCTACCTATAACAAATATATTGTTAAGGTAGGGGCCCTGTATGAGTGTTATACTAACGGTAGTATGATACCAACAGGTAGCGTCACTATCATTATCTGAGCAGGTTTAAAAGATATATGAATGAAATAAAAAGATATATGAATGAAATAAATTGCTATTGAGATTCTTTGAATCTCACCCCGTTTTTCAAAATGTTTTTCAGAGATGCAGGAGGAAAGTTTAGTTGAGTAGCATGGAAGCTTGCTAGGCCCTATGAATGTTAGAAATAGTTAGATTGTTGTAATTTGATTTATTCTTTTTATTATTATTATTATTATCATGTAATAAGCGAAAAGCTTGTGATATACATGAGTAGGAAGCTATCACCTGAGATAGCCAATTTGTATTAATTCTAATTGTAATAATATGTGTATTTATTTAAATAATACAAAATAAGGTTGTAGATAGATTGACTAAATAAGTATCACCTAATAGAATTAAATATTAGATGTAAACTTAGTCGTTTAATGAATTTATATCCATGTAACATAACTCCTACTAACACATTATTATTCTACTAACTTAAACCCGTTTCAACACATAATCAAACAATCCAAACAAATGGTGTCTAACCATGTTAGTAAAAATACACCTAACATGGTTAGAAAAAGAAAATGATATCAATAAAAATTAGATACCCTAACCATGTTAGTAAAACATTCACCTAACATGGTTAGCAAAAGAATTTCTCTACTATGAAGAGATTAGAAACATATTCTTAACACGTATCTAACTATGTTAGAAAAGAAAATTTCCTAACATAGTTAGCAAAAGAAACAGCATTACATTTAGAAAACATAACCATGGCAGAGAGGGGCCCATCTAACATGGTTATATAAAATAACAACAATCGTCACAACAGTAAATCACAATCATATGATACATCTGTATCAAGAAAGAGAAATTGTCTTTCCATTAGCAGACAATTCTCCTATAACGGTCAATTCACCACTGTCATATTCTTTCAATATCAGTGACTAACCAACAATCAACAGAAACAACTAACACAATTCATTTCAAATAATACAAACAAATGCGGAAGCGGATGCAACCTAATAAATGGCAATATATATTCCTTATAGATCATCTCCGGCCTACTCACTGTCTTAGTGTGGGCCGGCCAATCCTTTCCCCTTCCTCTCTGCTTCCCACTGGGCATGATCACCTGAAAAAAATAAAGGGAATGGGGTGAGACAAAAACCATGTCTCAGTAATCACCTCTCAACTCACTGTGAGACTCAGAAGTGGGGTAGTGGAGCGTCTACAGGGTACCACAGTTTTCAAAACCTGCATAACCACATAATATATACACATATATACAGTACAGATACATCCATCTCTCAATAGACAAAAATAAACGTGATTGACACTGTGCCCAGTCTCAAATCTGAAAGCATGAAAAAGGGACCACTCTAAAATGTGAACAAATCCCTGGTTCCTTTACAATCCGAGGAACCCGTACAATTAACCTATCGATTTGCGCAAATCGATGGTTACATCGGCCGACGGTACTAATAGTCAGTGTCATGCAACAATACAAAAGATTTATATAGATATATATAAAGTACAGTTCAGTTGAAAGGTACCCTATAGCCCACGTTCAAATATAACATAATCAGAACTCATTTTATTTATATATATATATATATATATATATATATATATAAGTAGAAGAGGATGTTAGAAAATCCTCAACTACCATCACCCTCAGTATCACAGTTAGTTAAGCGTGATTACCTATTCAAGCTCCAAAACAGCACTATATATATATATCCTTAGTCATTGTCTTCTGCGAGCTCCACCCGAAGTTTTGCCGACTACAATCGCACCATGAGCTGTTGATGGTCAAGACACAAGATCAGTGACTTTGACCACCAATCCAAACTGATTCTAAAACAATTATTGAAGTAATCAATTACTTCTCGCTTCCATACTTTTCTATATTCTTTTGTACCCCACAATTCCCTTAACCCTTTGTTTATAATTCTTAAAGTATTGACTTTACCATTTTCCCTAACTCTTACAAAAATCAACCAAACATGTAAAACTTACTAAACCTCTTCAAAAAATATTCCTTACGTATTCCAAATAGCTCCCTAACTTTCCCAAAAATAATCCATTAGGAACAAAAGTAATCTGAAGTTTAAAATGCTTTAACAAAAGTCTTCATATCACTAATACAACATTTAATTAACATCTTGATGTTACTGCCTACTCTATCCTCCTAACCAATAAAACATAAATGAAACATGAGAATCCATGAACTAGTTTACTACTCAATTAGTCAGCCAATACAGAACCTAGAGGAAGAGAATCTCAAAATTGACATGCAAATATCATAACATAACTCATCTTGTTTCTCAATCATCACCAACACAGAACAAAAACCTTTATTCCTTTCCAAAAATCAATTAGTCATGGTAGTAGGAAAAATGCAGCAAACATGCATCCAATGCTAACCAAATCATGGATTACTTTACCATCATATATATAAATTAATCATAAGTCCTTTGACTTTGTAACTCCAACCATTCTAAATCCTAACAAGGCTTTTATTCCAAGTCATGCCAATTGAATCTCTTAACATACGGCATTAAACAATTATTGATCACTTTGTCCTTCTATCAAAAGTCTTCTAAAAAGTAATCACAAATCACTTCACAATTTCATTAATCAACTTCCAATATACTCCACTTCATAAATATGAACTTTCAGGTTTAAAACCAAACAACAACCCATCCAATTTCCATTTAACTTTCCATGTTCTTTTTTTTTCCACGTCATAAACTTGCTAACCTAATTCCTTGAAACCTGTTCAGATTTTCAGTCATTCTAAAACATCATTTTCATCTACTACATCATGCCACAAAACAGATTTTAAATTAGAGCACTAAACTTAATAGTTTAAAGCTTAAAACTGAAAGATCACCGTCTACAATAATGCCACCATTTAAAATGGTTAAGACACCTTCATGACTTAGGCTATACTTTTCACCAATATCAAAGACAATATTGAAGTAATAATTTACTTTCATTACAATACATCCTTTAAGCTACTGTAATTCTATTAACCATCCTTTTATAACCTCTACATCATTGACCTTCACCATTTCTTGAAAACCTTGAAAATTAATCCACCTTATTAATCACCCATTATAGCGCCGCATTTACATTAATTAAGCCACTCACAATGACCTCCATAACATCCAACCACTCTCCCAAACCCAAACAGCCTTTAATCTACCTAAATCACTTCATATCAACACTTTAATTATCCAACTTTCTCCCAAATACCATTCTAGCCAACACTAACATTCCAACAACAATAAACAACCTTAACTAGCACTACATAATCACCAATTTAGTCCAAAGCCTCCTCCTTTAGCTAACACTTACTTAAAGAACCAAAACAATTAGCCAATAATATCTAAACTCAACTTCCAACTTTAATGGGCTTACATACTTCCCAAAAATCTTTACTTTACTACTTATTTTTGCACAAATCCTTGGTTAAAGCTTCAATAATTAACTCATGGCCAAACCCTAACTTAAAAGAGGAAACTTTATGTGAAAAATCAACTTCACAAGAGGCTAGAGGCTTACAAAATACAAGAGTGAAGGAAGAGGAGTTCACCCCACCGTCAGCCGCCGGAAACCCCGCCGGAAAACACCCCCAGATCGCCGGCCGAACTGAAAGGGAGGAGAAGCTTAGGGAAAGATGTTATGAAGTTGAAAAAGGAAGGACAACATGAAAAATCCACCCATTTTTACCTCAAATTCCGACCTCGCCGGAAAACATGGCCGCCGGAAAAATATGGCCGCCGGAAAAGGAAAAGAAAACGAAAATCTCTCAATACTAACAGATCGGCCGCGTGCTTCACTGATCTAAGGAGAAGAGAGTGAGGTAAACCGAAATGAGGAAGCTTTTTGGTGAAGAAGTGGCCGAATGGTAAGGTGTGAGGAAGAAGAAAATGAAGAAAATGGTGAAAGGGGGGGGGGAGTTCGAACGCGCTGCAGAAAATGGAGGGGAGGAGTTCGCATGTTTTGTTAAGGGATGGGAGGAGGGGCGTGTTTGGTTGGGAGAAATAAGGGTGGTTTTTGATAATTACAGCCTAAACTTGTCATAGTGTACTCTTTTTGATTTAAAACCACTTAAACCAGCCTCCAATCTCCTTAACTTTCAAAATATTTTTAGCTTTACCATTCCCTCATATTTCAAACTCTTCATTTCTTAATTAATTATATGCACATTAATTACTCAAAATTTCCAAAATATTCCCAAAAATTCCTAAAAATTCCAAAATTCCTAATTTCTCCATTTATCATTCCTCAAAACTCTCTTTAATCATGTATTAAATTTTCAGGATGTTACAATTCTCCCCACCTTTTAGGAATTTTGCCCTCAAAATTCGCCCTATCCAACAACTCTGACAGATAATACAAAACGTAGTTTACTCAATACATTCCTAAAACTTTTGATCAAAAAAAAAATACATTCCTAAAACTTGGATTAGTGAAGAAGAACTCTGATTCTAACCAAATTAATACACATCATTTCTCTTGATTATAGATTTTCAAGTCATATTTCAACTTTACTACACCCTAATTTTGCTAATTTCCTTAACTTATAGGACAACGAAAGTCATTCCTTTGTCATCTATCAAAATATTTCCTCCAAATACTTATACATGGTCAATTCCTTAGTCCAATTTCTAGGGTATCTTCTCATTTATAGGGACAATTCCATCACATTGAAAATCGTCACTATCTAACCAACAACGCTTCAACAATCTATATCAACACTTAAACTTTCTTAAATTCAATCCTAAAACAATAAAGCTTCCAAATTATTTTCCTCCTGTCCACAAAATCTTGAGTTTGCTACTTAAACCGGTTTTCTCCCCTTATTCAAACGGGTCATTCAAAAATAGAGTCCCACTACTAAATGGTGTGCCTAACTATATATCTAATAATTGCTTCCATTATGCTCCTATCCTCTCACTTCCATCAAAATAAATTTAAACCTAGCCACTCAAGATGGTAATCACAACAATTCACACAAATCTTACTATTTACTACCCCAACCATCATCATTCCTCAATTTCAGATATCACCACCACTCCATTATAATTACCTAAAGTCTGTCATCTATATTTTATATGCAAACTCAATATAATCGATGAATCACAATCTAAAAGTGCTCTTTCAATCAATTTCCTAAGTCTCTCACATATTTTATGTCCTTTGAACAACCAAAAATCCACTCAAACACTATCCTAATAATTCATTAATTTCATGTCCATACTTACCCTGAATAATATAGGAACCATTGAAACCTCATTATCAAAGAGAATTCAAAAGCATTACCACTCTAGCTAATTTAAATTCCAAGTCAAAAGGAACTCCATTTACTCAATTTGCGTCCATGCACCAACTTTTCTAAATATTAGCCAAATTTAATTGCTCACACCTTCCTAGCACAATTAACTCAATTTCAAGACAAAAGATGTCTTCAATTTCTCACTTAAGGTCTACAACAAAACTAGCCAAAATAACCTCTTCAAGTATAATCATTAAACCTAGATAAACCCTTACATAACAACCATAATTCAAATGTCCATAATTAAAATATCTCAAATGAAAATCAAGCTTAGGTAACAGTCAAGAGAAAGTTCAAACTCACATCCAACTTCACACAAACTAGTTCCCACCTGGAAACAACTAACTATAGGTGTCCTCTTCACTTATTTCCTTAATATGTATAAAATCATAAGTCCAACTTAATAAAAGATCATAATCCAACCCCCTTTTCTTTTTCACAATTTAAACCTTAGAATCCAATACCATTAAAGTCCGAGAATAAATCTATTTAGGACCTCACAAGTCTTCCCAACCATTAATGTAACATTTTACCACATAAGTTGTATTTGATTCCAATAAAATTGCACCATCTTGCATTAAACTTATTTAACTCTGACTAAACCAATGAAACCCTCAACAGTTCATATTTCAAAATCACCAATACTCCTTTAAGTCACAATTTGTCCGACATACCAAATCCCAAATTACTCCCGTTATTCCTAATTTTACCGTTTCTCAATCAGCCTTAACACAATCCCACTATCGTATTTCCATTATCCGTTTGATTATTACCCATCCTTAGTAAAGATTCCGACATACTACATCTTCCAAAGACACTTTTTTTTTCTTCAAAAATCACATCCTAATCTAATCCCAACCAATTTATTTCAACCCAAAGTTACTGTTGAACTCCACCTTCTTCTAGAACATAACTACCATTGAACATCCTAAATTTAAAACATTGCCTTAAAATTCTACTACACAAATAAAATTGCAAGCCTAGAATAACCCTCCAACAATAAGAGTTCCTTAATGTCGTTCATAATCAGACTTTCAAGACAAGGATGTTGTTAACCTAGCAAATATAATCATCAATCACTATTATATTTTCTCTTTTGAATAATTCATACCGACTTATTTTCATCTCATAACCTCCTCTCCTATTATTAATCCTAACATAAACATCATATTGGACTTAAATTGTTCTAATGGATTTGTATCACTAAAACATAACTACATATCCTCTTCCTTGATGTGTTAGTATCCAATAGTTTCAACCCTTTCCTCTAGAAAAAAAAATATTCAACATAATAAGTTCCCAATATCCAACTCCAATCAACTATCGCTTAATCCACATGTTTAATTATAAATTTGACTAAAAATACAACTCTTAGCACTACAAAAATTTCACTTCTTAATATAAAACCAGTATTGCACGTCAATCATCTATACTAAATAAATTGACCAATTCCAGTATTGCACGTCAATCACCTATACTAAATAAATCGACCAATTCTACATTCATCATATTACTACAGTATTACAATAGAGTAATTGGAACACTTCTTCCCAATCTCCACTAAAATGTCATAACTAGCTTTATATTCAAATGCTTCTCATTCCCTATGATCATCCCTTAAACTACACTTGTATAAGGGATCCTCACTCCTTAATGAAACAACAATTATAACCTAATTTAGAATTTCAAATCTCTCAAAGTATAGTCCAATTGCGACTCAAATCAATCCCCTTACAAGGTTTATTTTCATTTCTCATAGACATAATATACCTTCCCTATTTCTTAATAAGAATCCATACTCCAACAATGTTCTTCACATCTTAACCACTCTTTGATTCATTATCAACTCACAATTGTAATCTAAAACCACTTGATCAATCACTAGACAATTTAAATGTAATGAAAATAAGGCTATAGAATAGAATAAGTTTCTAAGAAAGATAAGATAAAACAAATTGAATCCTTGAATCCAAAAACCAATACAGAATTTTGCCGTCTCTCATAACACCTGAGACACATTTCCTCCCAATCCTATCTTAGCTCCAAAATATTCAATTTTTTCATCCCTCTTTTGCTACTTTATCAACAAATGCCATCACTTACCCTACAACCTATATCACCAAATTTGAGAATCCGTACCACATCAGGAAAATAAACTTTGCATACATTTGAGTCCTTTAATCTTTCCATGATCAAAAGTCTTGATATAAACCCACTACTTCTAAACACAAATTTTCTAAATTATTTCCCCAAAATACATTTACTTACCTCATTCTAATCATTCCAATTCCAATTTCAATAAATCTTAGTACGAAGCAACCACTCTCCCCACATTAGGAATTTTGTCCGCAAAATTCACTGTACAAATCCTCGAAACAAAGGTTAGTGATCATGCACATCGGGAAGGGAAAAGAATATATATTGCCATTCTATATGCAATGCAACAGGCAGGGTATCGTTTACCATAAAACTGATACCAAGTTGTAACATAACTCCTACTAACACATTATTATTCTACTAACTTAAACCCGTTTCAACACATAATCAAACAATCCAAACAAATGGTGTCTAACCATGTTAGTAAAAATACACCTAACATGGTTAGAAAAAGAAAATGATATCAATAAAAATTAGATACCCTAACCATGTTAGTAAAAGATTCACCTAACATGGTTAGCAAAAGAATTTCTCTACTATGAAGAGATTAGAAACATATTCTTAACACGTATCTAACTATGTTAGAAAAGAAAATTTCCTAACATAGTTAGCAAAAGAAACAGCATTACATTTAGAAAACATAACCATGGCAGAGAGGGGCCCATCTAACATGGTTATATAAAATAACAACACTCGTCACAACAGTAAATCACAATAATATGATACATCTGTATCAAGAAAGAGAAATTGTCTTTCCATTAGCAGACAATTCTCCTATAACGGTCAATTCACCACTGTCACATTCTTTCAATATCAGTGACTAACCAACAATCAACAGAAACAACTAACACAATTCATTTCAAATAATACAAACAAATGCGGAAGCGGATGCAACCTAATAAATGGCAATATATATTCCTTATAGATCATCTCCGGCCTACTCACTGTCTTAGTGTGGGCCGGCCAATCCTTTCCCCTTCCTCTCTGCTTCCCACTGGGCATGATCACCTGAAAAAAATAAAGGGAATGGGGTGAGACAAAAACCATGTCTCAGTAATCACCTCTTAACTCACTGTGAGACTCAGAAGTGGGGTAGTGGAGCGTCTACAGGGTACCACAGTTTTCAAAACCTGCATAACCACATAATATATACACATATATACAGTACAGATACATCCATCTCTCAATAGACAAAAATAAACGTGATTGACACTGTGCCCAGTCTCAAATCTGAAAGCATGAAAAAGGGACCACTCTAAAATGTGAACAAATCCCTGGTTCCTTTACAATCCGAGGAACCCGTACAATTAACCTATCGATTTGCGCAAATCGATGGTTACATCGGCCGACGGTACTAATAGTCAGTGTCATGCAACAATACAAAAGATTTATATAGATATATATAAAGTACAGTTCAGTTGAAAGGTACCCTATAGCCCACGTTCAAATATAACATAATCAGAACTCATTTTATTTATATATATATATATATATATATATATATATATATATATATATATATATATATATATATATAAGTAGAAGAGGATGTTAGAAAATCCTCAACTACCATCACCCTCAGTATCACAGTTAGTTAAGCGTGATTACCTGTTCAAACTCCAAAACAGCACTATATATATATATCCTTAGTCATTGCCTTCTGCGAGCTCCACCCGAAGTTTTGCCGACTACAATCGCACCATGAGCTGTTGATGGTCAAGACACAAGATCAGTGACTTTGACCACCAATCCAAACTGATTCTAAAACAATTATTGAAGTAATCAATTACTTCTCGCTTCCATACTTTTCTATATTCTTTTGTACCCCACAATTCCCTTAACCCTTTGTTTATAATTCTTAAAGTATTGACTTTACCATTTTCCCTAACTCTTACAAAAATCAACCAAACATGTAAAACTTACTAAACCTCTTCAAAAAATATTCCTTACGTATTCCAAATAGCTCCCTAACTTTCCCAAAAATAATCCATTAGGAACAAAAGTAATCTGAAGTTTAAAATGCTTTAACAAAAGTCTTCATATCACTAATACAACATTTAATTAACATCTTGATGTTACTGCCTACTCTATCCTCCTAACCAATAAAACATAAATGAAACATGAGAATCCATGAACTAGTTTACTACTCAATTAGTCAGCCAATACAGAACCTAGAGGAAGAGAATCTCAAAATTGACATGCAAATATCATAACATAACTCATCTTGTTTCTCAATCATCACCAACACATAACAAAAACCTTTATTCCTTTCCAAAAATCAATTAGTCATGGTAGTAGGGAAAATGCAGCAAACATGCATCCAATGCTAACCAAATCATGGATTACTTTACCATCATATATATAAATTAATCATAAGTCCTTTGACTTTGTAACTCCAACCATTCTAAATCCTAACAAGGCTTTTATTCCAAGTCATGCCAATTGAATCTCTTAACATACGGCATTAAACAATTATTGATCACTTTGTCCTTCTATCAAAAGTCTTCTAAAAAGTAATCACAAATCACTTCACAATTTCATTAATCAACTTCCAATATACTCCACTTCATAAATATGAACTTTCAGGTTTAAAACCAAACAACAACCCATCCAATTTCCATTTAACTTTCCATGTTCTTTTTTTTTTCCACGTCATAAACTTGCTAACCTTAATTCCTTGAAACCTGTTCAGATTTTCAGTCATTCTAAAACATCATTTTCATCTACTACATCATGCCACAAAACAGATTTTAAATTAGAGCACTAAACTTAATAGTTTAAAGCTTAAAACTGAAAGATCACCGTCTACAATAATGCCACCATTTAAAATGGTTAAGACACCTTCATGACTTAGGCTATACTTTTCACCAATATCAAAGACAATATTGAAGTAATAATTTACTTTCATTACAATACATCCTTTAAGCTACTGTAATTCTATTAACCATTTTTTTATAACCTCTACATCATTGACCTTCACCATTTCTTGAAAACCTTGAAAATTAATCCACCTTATTAATCACCCATTATAGCGCCGCATTTACATTAATTAAGCCACTCACAATGACCTCCATAACATCCAACCACTCTCCCAAACCCAAACAGCCTTTAATCTACCTAAACCACTTCATATCAACACTTTAACTATCCAACTTTCTCCCAAATACCATTCTAGCAAACACTAACATTCCAACAACAATAAACAACCTTAACTAGCACTACATAATCACCAATTTAGTCCAAAGCCTCCTCCTTTAGCTAACACTTACTTAAAGAACCAAAACAATTAGCCAATAATATCTAAACTCAACTTCCAACTTTAATGGGCTTACATACTTCCCAAAAATCTTTACTTTACTACTTATTCTTGCACAAATCCTTGGTTAAAGCTTCAATAATTAACTCATGGCCAAACCCTAACTTAAAAGAGGAAACTTTATGCGAAAAATCAACTTCACAAGAGGCTAGAGGCTTACAAAATACAAGAGTGAAGGAAGAGGAGTTCACCCCACCGTCGGCCGCCGGAAACCCCGCCGGAAAACACCCCCAGATCGCCGGCCGAACTGAAAGGGAGGAGAAGCTTAGGGAAAGATGTTATGAAGTTGAAAAAGGAAGGACGACATGAAAAATCCACCCATTTTTACCTCAAATTCCGACCTCGCCGGAAAACATGGCCGCCGGAAAAATATGGCCGCCGGAGAAGGAAAAGAAAACGAAAATCTCTCAATACTAACAGATCGGCCGCGTGCTTCACTGATCTAAGGAGAAGAGAGTGAGGTAAACCGAAATGAGGAAGCTTTTTGGTGAAGAAGTGGCCGAATGGTAAGGTGTGAGGAAGAAGAAAATGAAGAAAATGGTGAAAGGGGGGGGAGTTCGAACGCGCTGCAGAAAATGGAGGGGAGGAGTTCGCATGTTTTGTTAAGGGATGGGAGGAGGGGCGTGTTTGGTTGGGAGAAATAAGGGTGGTTTTTGATAATTACAGCCTAAACTTGTCATAGTGTACTCTTTTTTATTTAAAACCACTTAAACCAGCCTCCAATCTCCTTAACTTTCAAATATTTTTAGCTTTACCATTCCCTCATATTTCAAACTCTTCATTTCTTAATTAATTATATGCACATTAATTACTCAAAATTTCCAAAATATTCCCAAAAATTCCTAAAAATTCCAAAATTCCTAATTTCTCCATTTATCATTCCTCAAAACTCTCTTTAATCCTGTATTAAATTTTCAGGATGTTACAATCCACCTGAATTTTCAAATAGTAAATTATAACTAAATGATTTATTTATTTCAGCTCATTTTACAAAAGAAAGAATTTAAATAGTTTTAAATGAGAAAATTTATTTATTTAACTTTCAAAATAAAAAGTTTTACTTTATTCGTATTTTTGGGTTTCGAATAATAAAATCATGGTTATAAATTGAGTAAATCATTATTAATTAGTAAGAAAATTCGAGGTGTTACACTCTTCAATGCCAAACAACCGTAGGGGCGGTTGGGCTCTTCAATGCCAAAACAACCGTAGGTCACTTCTCTCAATAAGTCGACCTATGATCCCCGATCCAATCAATCTGAAAAGGATCCTCAGTACAAATAACTGTCGATTGGCCAATCGACAGTTATCATCGCGCGATGGTACATATATAAACCAGTGTCATGCAATGCTCACCATATCCTGTCAATATCTCATCACAATCTCCACATTCCAATCACAATTCCCTTCAATATCACAATTCCCTTAAATACCACAATGTCAACATAGCATGGTTTCCACAACCTAACTCTCCATAATCTCAAACTCAACTTCCAACTTTCTTTTCTATCTTCATAACCTCTCAAACCACTATCTAAACATTATAACTCTATATATCTTCCACATCATTCCAGCTCAATAACAACCACCAAGCAGAATAGTACATATATAATGTGTCAAAGTCTTTTATATGAAAATAATCACATTGGAAAGGCACCCTATAGCCTATTTTGTATAAAAATAACATTTCAAAGATTTATATATATAAAGAGGGTGAGAAAGGATTTTAAAAATCCCAACTAACGTCACCCTCAATGTTATAGCAAGGTTAAATGTGATTACCTGCCGCCCAGCAATTTTACGCAATTTCTCATCCTTTCTTTCTTGATACCAAACAAGCCATATCACAGCCGATCCTATAATGATATAGTATAGGATGATAAATTAGTATCATTTCTACTTCGTAATGTTTAACGTCTCTCTCGGTCCTGTGAATTTACTACCCAATCCTTTCTTTTTAGTCATTTTATGAACCACTTCAATTCCCAAGCTTTAATTAATAAATACTTAAGGTCCTTTTAAACTTCCCTAATTCATAGCAAGATCCTTCACCATGCAAAATCATTCACCAAACACTAACACACATAGCAAGTAAATATGAGGCAAGTTGACACTGCCATTCATAACCAAACAAAGAATTACTTCAATAAATTCTAACCAACAATTCTAAATCATAGTATATAGTCACCTATTTTCAAGCATGTAAATAATAAACATTCTTTTAATTAATATTTCTTTAGTTCTTACAACAAACCTTCAATTCCATTAAAATAGAATTAGTATGACAATTAAAATGCTTTAGGACAGCTCTTTCAATTTAATCCAAGCATCATAAACCTACTCTTCCAATTCAAATAATCAAATCATCATCATAAGTCAAAGAGGAGAACAAGTATGATAGGAAAATACACAGCTTGGTGAAAGCTCCAATGCTTATAAGTTATATCTCAATCAACCTTGATATACAACAAAACTAATAAGCCAGATATAATCACACCTAAGTAAACTCCATTTTAAAGCAACAAGGAAGCCACCAAAACAGAAACATTTACAATGGCAACAACATGTATCCTTCAAATTCTTCACAATAAGCAAATACCAATTATCACTTCACTTCTTCATTATGATCCCATCACTAAAACTGATTTAATAAATAAAGATCATAATACAGTCCACAACAGAACATATAATTGCATATAACAAAACCCCAACAAACTCCCAAAAGTTATAGTTTTAAAATCTGAAATTTAACATACAAGTTCACGGATAAATAAACCTTGTATTTCCTCATACTTCATTTGGAATTGCAACACTTGTATGTACAAATCAGGGAGGGCCAATTGCAGAAGAAAAACAGAAAAGTTTCACTTATATATGTATCAGTTTTATACATTCATGTAACATCCAAACTTGTATACTCTCACTTCCTTACTCCTAAGCCCAAAGGAAACCTAAACAAAACTAATAAACCAACAACTCCAACCATGAGCAGAAAAATTGTCAATCCAATAGTCAATTAGAATCTCCTCCATTTTCCACCAAAAATCAAACGGCCAATACAATAGAGAATACATGCAACCATTTAACTCCACAGAACAAAACAACAAAACAGAATTTATATATAAACTCCTATCAAAACAGAACTTACCTCTGCCTAAATGGAGATCAACAAATTCAGCAGCAAACAATTACTTATCAACTCTATAACACACCTATACAAGTTACATAAATTTTTAACTCCTTTAGACTTCTACCCAAGCAAATCTGAAATCATAATTTCATTCTCACACTAGCATCACACACGGACAAAACAAAAGGAGAATATGAAACTTTGTGAAATCACCCACTTCAACAACAGACAAACAAGCAACAAAATCTTTCAACTCCATTACATTCCTACCAAAACAAATTAAAGATTTTTGAACTCAAATCCTCTTGAAAACCATCGGACCTAAACACCCAAAATGTTAGGTTTTTTGTACAAACTCAACAAATCTTCAATCAATCACTCAAATCCTCTTCGTAGCATGATAAATCGAAGTTATAAGACCTGAAACTCAAAACCCCAACTCGGACTCCCTCTCAAATGTTGTTCGAGATGAAGAAAAGAAGAAGAAATCAGAGAAAAGAAGCTCACCTAATTTCGTTTCTGAGGTTGCATATGTGGTCGGCGCCGCCGGAAAACGAACAACCCGTCGTAGCTTCGCCGGAAAAAGCTTCGCCGCCGTTGTTGGTGGCTGGGCGAAGGGAAGAAGACGCGAGGGAAAGAAAAGAGAAACGGTTTTGGGTGAGGCTGAGGGGAGAAGTGAGAAAGGACAACTTTGCCGTCGCCATCGCCGTCGGCCCCTGGGTGGCCGGCGAACGCGCAGGGACGGAGGAGGAAGGAAAAAGAAGAAGAAGGACGGCTGGAGGAGGGAGGCGCGCGGGTGAGAGTATGGGAGGGAGTGTTTGGTTTAGTGTTTATAGGGTGGGTTATTGATAATTTGCAGCCCAAACTTGCCATAGTGTACTCTTTTAATTTAAAACCACTTAAACCAGCCTCCAATCTCCTTAACTTTCAAAATATTTTGGGTATTTCCATTCCCTCATATTTCAAACTCTTCAATTTCTTAATTAATTATATGCACATTTACTGCTCAAAATTTTCAAAATGTCCTCAAAAATCACCAAAAATCCCTAAAAATTCCAAAATTCTCAATTTCTACATTTATTATTTCCCAAAACACTCCTTAATCCTGTATTAAATTTTAAGGATGTTACAGGTATTATTCTGGGATTGATGTGACAGGTTTATATAGTATTCTGTTAAGGATATTGATAGTTAGTTAGATGGAAGAAGTTAAATAGTTGAGATATTGAAAGGAATGGTAAGAATGCAGGATATTGATGATGAGGTTGAAATTGATGGACATGGATATTGTGAGGGTTGCATGACACCGAAATATATATGTACCATCGCGCGATGATAACTGTCGATTTGCCGATCGACAGTTATTTGTACTGATCCTTTTCGGATTGAATGGATCGGGGATCATAGGTCAACTTATTGAGAGAAGTGACCTACGGTTGTTAAGGCATTTTAGAGCCCAACCGCCCCTACGGTTGTTAAGGCATTTGAGAGCCCAACCGTTCCCATTCTGTAATGGAAAATAGAATTGGGGTTCCCTCTCTGGGGATTGCCAGAGAAGGAAATTTGCCTCCTCCTTGTAGAGAGAGGCACAGTGTCAAATCATATAGTGAAGATTAAATGCATGAATGCACCGTGATGGCACAATGCATTTATAGGTGAGTGTGAGGGCTGTTGTGGTAGTATTATTTGATTGGAGTATGGGAAGATGAAATTTAGTTAGTGCGGAATTGACTGAGGGATGTTGAGTGATACATGGGGAGTAGAGATGATGAATTTGAGTTGATTGAGACGTGACAGAAGGATTTAAGTGATGGATGAAAGAAAATGTGAAATATGTATATGTATTATTGATTTTAAAACTGTGGTACCCTTTAGACACCCTCGCTACCGCACATCTCACTGTTATAGTGAGTTAAGCGGTGATTACTGGGACAAATTGTCTCATCCCACGATTACTGACATTTTTGCAGGTATTCATGCACAGGCGCGAGCATCAGGAAAGGGAATTAGGTAGTAGAGGTTATATAGTTTATTTTGAATGGTATATTGCCAATTTGTATAGGCCTGCATTCGTTTCCGCATGTATATATATCTACTTATTGTTTAATATCGATTAGTTTTGTTTATTAACCATGTTAGACAAATCCTTTCTAACATGGTTAGCAATGAATTATCCATGATAGCAGCTGTGTTGTATTAATTTATTCTTTTCTATCATGGATAATATTTTAATCATTAGGATATTCTTTTTCTAACTATGATAGAGATATTGATATTATTGAAATTCTTTTTTCTATCATAGTTAGTAAAGAGATTATTGAATTAAAAGAGATGTCACAGGTTAATTAGGGAATTAGTAACAATTTGTTACATTGGACTTGACCTAGGGCCTACGTACCCTTAAGGGATCAAAGCCCACGTAGTTCGGGGGTAGAAATGTGTGTCACTTAGTTTGTGTTTTTTAAGAAAAACATTTACTTAAATTTAGGAAGAAAAAAATTATTTTTTGTTTGTTGAATTTTATTATGAAAAATGCATATTTATTTATTTATTTTTAATAGGAAACACTTCACAATTTTGATTGAATCGCGTGAGGAGATAATCTCTCTCGGAGAAACAATCGACTTTCAACCTGAGAAGATAATTCAATCTTTCAACCCATTTTCCTCTTTTATAAAAGCCATTTCATTTTATTATTTTTTATTTATGAAAAAGATTTCACAATTTTAAAATAAAATCAAAACAAAGATAGTAAATCAAATATCAAACAAAGACAAAATATTGGATTTTAATAACATGATGGATGAATGATAAAAATATGATTCGGCTTCTTTGCAAAAGAATTTCAAATTAAAATCATGAAAAATTTGAATGTGAGTGCATTTGTAAAAAATATATACATATATATAAAAAATTATTTTCAAAGGAAAAAAATAAATGCACAAGAATAGTCCTCACTTATCTCAAATCATTGGCTAGGTGAAGAGACAATCAAGTTGTCTTAGAGGGTTATATCACCTTTGCCTAAATGCCTAAATGAGATTAGAGAGATTATGAATGCCTCTGTCTCACAATAAACTTTCATCGGGATAAGAAAAGAAAGGTAAGAAGAAGAATAAGAAGAAGAAGAAACAACAAATCACTCTCCACTCACCTTCTCTCTCCGCTTCCCCAAGAAATATGTTAAGATACATGTCTACCTTTCCTAATACACCTCTTTTCTTTGCTCTCAAAACCTTTTTTTCTCTGATAAAAAACACCTAGCTTTTTTCCCTAAAAATTGAATCCCCCTCAAATGCTCTCTTGCTCTCACTTATATAGGCCACAAACTCTAGAGTTTCATCTTAAATGCCTTCTTATTATTTTTTAATTTATGTTCACGTTTTTCAAGGCAAAGAAACTAATGGTTGCCTTTTCACTCCTTTTGACATACGCACCAAATTTCAATCATTCCTTTCATATCATGTTAATTGCCTTTTCCTTCTTTTCAAATATGATGGTTGCACGTGTATCAATTCTATTATGAGACTTGATTGGCCAATAAAAATTTTTCCTTTTTACCCAAATTCCCTTCAAAAAGTTTCCTAACTTACTCAAATCAAATTCTAATTGATTGTCCTATATGATGGTGAATCATTCTTTTATAACCATAATCAAATCACCACAATTATTTCCAATTTTCTCACTTAGTTGCCAATCTTTGTTTGACCCTCACACAATTTGACTTGTGCTTGCCTCACAAGAAAGAATCAAGAGAACATATCATATTTTATTTTACTTTTTATTTATTATATTTTTTCGTTTTTATAATTTTTATAATTTTTATTTTTTATTATTATTTTTATGATTTTTTATTTGGTGGGGTTTCGGGCAAAAATGGGTGTTTACAGTTGTCCCTCTTTACTTGCTTGTAGCTAAGAAGAGTGGACTTCTCGTCTATGAAGCAAGTAAAGATAAGAACACTTATTTTGTCTGGCCTGACAACAGATGCAAGTAAGACCAGGATGCCTTTGAAAAGAATGGTGTCTGCCGCTACAGGGCTTTTAAAGAATTGTGTTAGCCGTTACTGGGCTTTGAAAAGAATTATGTCTGCCGCTATAGGGCCTTTATAGAATGGTGACTACCGATACAGGGCTTTAAAAGTATGACAGTCGTTATTGGGCTTTGGGAGTGCCTGCCGCTTTAGGGCTTTGAGGGTGCCTACCAATACAGGGCTTTAAAAGAGTGTCAGTCGTTACTGGGCTTTGGAGTGTCTACCGCTACAGATCTTTAAAAGGGTGCCAACCGCTACTGGGCTTCAGGGTGCCTACCGCTACAAGGCTTTAAAGGGGTGCCAGCCATTACTGGGCTTCGGGGTGCCTGCCGCTACAGGGCTTTAAAGGGGTGTTAGCCTTCATTAGGCTTTAAAGGTGTTATAACAAGGAACTCGCTCTACCCCTTACTTATGATGTTGATAAATTTCTAATGCATATGATGATATGTAATGATGATAAGATAATGTTAGTGATACAATGGCTGAAAATTTGATGAAGAGTGTAAATGAGCTTGCAGGTTTTTTTTGCTCTTTGTCAAGCCATCTAACCAGGTTCCCCATCTTCTCAGCACATTTAGTGATAAAGCCGCAATACTCTTGGAAACTTGGTCTAAGCATGTCCATTTTTAATTTCTCTTAGAGACCTCGTATAAAAATGCAAGTGGTTTATCCTGTGGAAATCCTGAAATCACACAGTTAATTGAGAGTAGAAGAGAGCATAAGGTATATCACCGTAAGTGTTTTGTCTAGATAAAAGTTATGTTTTTATGGAAATAAAAACTATGCTCTTATACAATTTATGTGATAAAGCTCATTATGCGAATGAGAAGAAATAGAATGAAGATCAAGATCTATTTGAAAGAAATGATCCTTTAAAATCAATAGCTGGATCGAGTTGGCGACGTGGTGTTAGGAGATATCTATGAGAAGTCCGCTGCTTTTGATTTACAACCCCCATTAGGTGTCTTGTTTGTTACAAAAGACATGCATTTTCACTAAGTGATACGGAAGTCTGCCCTAGAAACATGCCTAATAAGATAATCTTGTTGTCTCTGTAGGCTAACCCTTTGTAGGTTTCCAATCTAGTGAGCTCCTTTTGTTTTGCTCTAATTTTTGTCTGAGTAGCCTTTTCAGGTTTTCAACTCAGTTAGTTTTTTTTAGCGCTCTAACTTTTTCCTAAGCCGCCCTTTCGGGTTTTAAGCTCAGCGAGCTCTTTTTTTTGCTCTGACTTTTGCCTGAGCTGCCCTTTCGGGTTTTCAACTCAGCGAGCTCTTTTTTCGCTCTAACTTTTTCCTGAGCCGCCCTTTCGGGTTTTAACTCAGCGAGCTTCTTTTTTTTTTGCCCTAACTTTTGTCGGAACCGCCCTTTTGGGTTTTCAACTCAGAGTGCTTTTTAGGCATAGTACTTCTTAACTGCATCTGCGTTGACTGATCTTGGCAATTCTTGACCCTCCAAGTTTGTTAAGATTGTGGCTCCACCAGAGAAAGCATTCTTGACAATATACGGGCCTTCATAATTTGGAGACCACTTGCCTCTGTCATCTTCTTAATTAGGCAATATTTTCTAAAGAACTAAGTCTCCTACTTTGAATTCCCTCGGCCTCATCTTTTTATTGAAAGCTTTTGCCATCCTAGCTTGATATAGTTGTCCATGGCACATCGCGGTAAGCTTCTTTTCTTCAATCATATTTAATTGTTCAAAACGAGAACGTACCCATGGACTTTCATCTAGTCCTGCTTCAGCCAATATTCTTAGCGATGGGATATCTACTTCAACTGGAGTGACAACTTCCATCCCATACACTAAAGAATAAGGTGTTGCCCCAGTTGATGTACGTATGGTGGTCCGATATCCATGTAACGCATATGGAAGCATCTCATGCCAATCTTTGTAGGTGATAGTCATCTTCGCAACAATCTTCTTGATGTTCTTATTAGCAGCTTCCACTGCACCATTCATTTAAGGCCTATATGGTGTTGAATTGTGATACTTAATCTTAAACTGATCACACAAACTTGTAACCATTGCCCCGTTGAGATTTGGCGCATTATTGGTAATGATTCTTTCTGGCAATCCATATCGACAAATGATACTAGTCTTCAAAAACTTGACGAATACCCTTTGTGTAATACTAACAAAAGAACTGGCTTCCACCCACTTAGTGAAATAATCAATGGCAACAAGAATAAATCGATGTCCATTTGAAGCTTTAGGGTTGATTGGACCAATCACATCAATACCCACATGGAGAATGGCCATGGGGATACGAGACTATGCATCTGATTTGGGGGAGCATGAGCTTTGTTTGAGTAAATCTGACATTTATGACATCTTCTAACATAGTTGATGCAATCTTTTTCCATCGTTATCCAATAATAACCGCATCTTTGTATTTGTTTAACCAAGGTATGGTCGTTCGCATGTGTGCCACAGATACCCTCATGGATTTCCGACATAACCCTTCGTGCTTTGTTCCCGCCCAGACAACGCAATAAAGTCTCATCAAAACTTCTTTTGTACAGGATGTCATTACTAATAAAGAAATTTGACGTCATACGCCTAAGGGTTTTCCTCTCATTTTCTGTGGAATTAGGCGGATAGATGTCACTTTTCATATACAACTTGATATCATATTTCCAAGGATGGTCGTCTAATTCATTATCAATACTGAAACAAAATGCTTGAGCCTTTCTTATTTCAATCTGAATAGGCTGAATATGAACTCCACAGTCTAGTTGGATCATTGCAGCTAAGGTAGCTAAAGCATCAGCGAATCAATTTTTGTCTCTTGACATATGGTGGAAATTGATTGCTTCAAACTGTTTAACCAGTTCTATCAAGTAATCCTTGTATGTGATCAATTTTGGATCTTTAGTTTGCCATTCTCCAGTTACTTGATGGATTATAAGTGCTGAGTCACCAAAAACCTCAAGGTTCTTTACACCGAGATCGATTGCAGCTTGAAGACCATTAATACAAGCCTTATATTCTGCCATGTTATTAGTGCAATCAAATTCTAACTTCACAACAACTGGGAATTGTTCTCTGTCTAGGGATATGAGTATTGCCCCAACACCACTTCCATCCATGTTTGCAGCACCATCAAAATACATTTCCCATCCTTCTGAAATGCTCATTTCACCTTTATCTTCTTCCGTAGCGCATAGTTTTTCATCTGGGAATTGAAAGTCAAGTGCTTGGTACTCATCAATTGGATGTTCCGCCAGATGATCAGCGATCGTGCTCCCTTTGATTGATTTTTGAGTGACATATTGTATATCATACTCAGATAATATTACGTGCCATTTGGAAACTCTGCCTGCCACATGTGGTCTCTCGAAGATGTATTTTAGTGGGTCCATCCTTGAAATTAAGTAGGTAGTGTAATAGAGCATATATTGTCTTAACCTTCTTGTAGCCCATACTAGACCACAACATTTTCGCTCAATTATATGGTAGCATAATTCACAATCGCTAAAATTCTTACTGAGGTAGTAGATTGCATGTTCTTTTCCCTTTGATGCATCACATTGTCCCATTGAGTTGGCTTGTATCATCAGGTAAAGAATCAACGACTGCCCAGGTGTTGGCGGAATTAGAATTGGGGGTTCAATAGGTAATCTTTGATTTTTGTCAAATGCCTGTTGGCAGTTGTCCTTCCACCTTTCCGTACAGTTTTTCTTCAAAAGTTTAAACAAGGGTTCACATGTTGAAGTTAAATTAGCGATGAATCAGGTGATATAATATAAACTTCGTAAAAAGCTTCGAACTTCCTTCTCTGTTTGAGGAGGAGGCATTTCCCGAATCGTCTTTATCTTATCAGGATCAACAGTAATCCCTTTTTACTTACAATGAAGCCGAGCAATTTTCCAGATAAAGCCCCAAAGACACATTTGTTGGGATTTAACCGCAACCTGTACTTTCGCAATCTCTCACACAACTTTCTCAATACTGCTACATGACTTTCTCCTTCTGCGGATTTAGCAACCATGTCATCCACATAGACCTCAAGTTCTTTGTGCATCATATCATGGAAAAGTGCCACCATAGCGCGTTGGTAAGTTGCCCCAGCATTCTTCAATCCAAAAGGCATAACGTGATAACAATATGTTCCCCATTGTGTGATAAAAGTCGTCTTCTCTTTATCTTCTTCATCCATCATAATTTGGTTATATCCAGAATATCCATCCATGAAAGAATACCTGTAACTACGAGCGGTGTTATCAACTAAGACATCAATATGAGGCAATGGGAAATCATCTTTTGGGCTAGCCTTATTCAAGTCACGGTAATCAACACACATTCGAATTCGCCATCCTTCTTTGGGACAAGCACCACGTTTGCCATCCAATGCGGATATTTGGCTACCTTTAAAAAGCCTGCTTTCAACTATTTCATGACTTCATCTCTAACCACTAGAGACATATCTGAGGTGAGCCTTCTCAATTTTTGCTTTTTAGGCTTGATATCCGGAAATAAGGGAAATTTATGAGAGGCAATTTTCGAGTCAAGACCAGGCATATCTTGATATGACCATGCAAAGACATCTATGAATTCCCTAAAGAGTTCTACCATCTGCTCCTTTTCAGGGTTATCCACTATCTGTAATTCTTTCTTTTCTTCTTCACTGCCAATATTTATTACTTCAATTATATCCTCATGTGGACATATTCTATCATCCCTAGATTCAAATTGTTTTGTGTATGCTTGGATTATCTCATCGTTGTCATATTCGTAATCATGCATATCAATGCTAATAGACAAATCATCTTCTAGGGGTTGAAGAATCTCAGCATTGGATAAGAGTTCCGAGGAAATTGATTTTCTAGAGGGCAAGAAAATGAATCATAAATGAATAGAGGAGACAAAATGGATGTAAATAAAGCGAACTTTATTCGCATAATAATCTTTATTCACGATCATATAAGAATTTGCCAAATGGCACTGAAAAACATGAAAGACAACTTTTAACAAGTTACTCTAAGATGATAAAACTGAAGATGTCTTCAAACTCCCAATTTCCAAGTGCTCTTCCAGAATTATCAGTTGTGATCCACTCGCCAGCATTTGAAATTGATGAAGAGACCATCGCCACAGTCGATTGGTTCAAAACTTCAGCAGGCATTGGAAATGTCATTTTGATATGAGGGATCTCCAAGTTTCCATTCTTGATCTTGGCTTTAATACTGCCTTCTCAGTTAGTTGCTCTCTGATAACAAATTCAACCGGTTTTCTCTCGACCATTACTATTTCTTTATCAAAGTCATAGAAACCTTGTTCAATAAGTGATATATTTTTTGGGAGCTCAACTTCCTCAATGACATTCACTTGCCCTTCATGGGTTGGCAAAGGATTGGTTTTGATTGTTGATCCGTCATTTTTCTTCAACTGGATGTGGTTAGCATCTACCAAATCCATAACATTCCTTTTAAATGTAATACAATCTTCTATTGAATGTCATATGGCCCCCATATGGTACTCACACAGAGCATTAGGGTTATACCAAGAGGGATATAGCTGTTGAGGTTGCTTATAAGGTCGCGGCCCCATTACCCGAGCATCTAAGAGCTTTCGATATAATTCAACATTGGTCATACCAAAGTCGGGCCATTGATGATTGTCTTTCTGTTGCCAGCTTCCTTGTCCTCCATTTTGACCTTGTTTGTTTGAATCATTCCGAGTTTGCCTAAACCCACCTCCTCTTTGAGTGTTGATTGATGGTATTGCTTGCGACTGCCTTATGGATTGGACAAAGCTTACATCACTGATGACTCCCCATATTTATTGGTTTTTAGAAATATTTTGTTGTATTTGGGGAGTCATTAATTATTAAATAAGAGATTTTGATGTGAATTGGAAATATATTAATTTGAAATATTATTTGGGAATTGAAATAGGAAACTTGGAATAATAAAAGAAAATATTTTAAAGAAAATTTTTTTATTATTGAGATTATATGATTGAGCTATGATGATTATTTCCTATTTCCTTTCTTTCACTTATAATAGGACAATGCAGATTTGGAAACAAAAGAAAAAAGAAAGAATGAGTCTTGGGCTTGGGCTAGATCTTTGGAGACCTAATTGACTAAGAGATCAATCATTATAAAAGGGAAGAGAGGAGCTTGTGAAGAGGAGGCTGGTTCATAATTCTTCCAATTCCTATAGCCTACACGCAATTCGCGAGAAAAAGAAACAAGGAAGCAGCTGCAATTCGGAAAAAGACGAAAAGGAAACAAGAGGGTGGCAGCACTTTTGGTGTATTTGTTATATCCACACACACGCAAGGGAGGAGACCAACGCACAAAGAAAGAGAGGAGGGGGCAACAGTATTCTTCAATCTTGTATTGTTTAGTCATTACTCCTTCCTCTTGAACATTATATATGCCTTTGGATTTTAAGTCAATTGTTATGATGATTCAAACTATGTGTGGCTAATTTCCTTTTGCAACCTAGAGTACTATGAACTTGTTTGTAATTTAGATATTTTATTTCTCACTATTTAGTTATGGTTAATTTTAATTAGTTTATTTAGTCTTGATATTATTGATAACTTGTTTAGTGCTTGATCACCATTAGACATGTTTAGGGAATTTAGAATTGGACCGAAAGAGGGAATTTTAAATAGACCATGGGGTTAAATAGTATAGTATTGGATTTTTGATATCTGATTTGCGACTAGGATAGACATTGTAACATCCCAATTTTCAAATTAAAGATAATAAGGAATTATTGAGATGTTATTTAGAAAATTTAAAGGTTTAGGGAGGAATTTTAGGATATTTTGGGCAATTTATGAATATTAAATCTTAAGGTATTGTTTAGTATTTAGAAAATTTTAGAAATAAATTTAGGAACTAAAAGATATATATAGAGAAATCATATTAGGACTCAAAATATGTTCCCAAATTCATTGTTATCCTCTTCAAATTCATCATTATCCTTATTCAACCACATCCATTCATTTAATAAAATATCTCTAATTTTTATTTAACTTTATTTCTTCAAAATTTCCCTACCACACTTTTATATATATGTATACCATGGTCCATCATCATCTTCATCGTCATATTATCCTCACTTCAATTTTCTTTTCACTCTTCATCTTCAATTCTCATCATCAAATCATCACTCTCTCTCTTTTACTCTCAATTTCTTCACTGCCCCATCATATTCCCTACTCCCTCCACACTTCACTCTCATTCTCACTTTCTCTCGTCTTCTTCCTCTTCCTCCTCTGCGATTTCTGTTCGGCCAGCGACAGTGAAGGCTAGGTAAGCTTTTCATACTTGGTTTTCACCTTCTATTCTTCGGTTAAAACGATTCTCATAAAGGACCAAAGTTGTGTTTGGGTTTGGTGAGTTTAAAACCCATCGTTCATCATCCTTGTCACTCGAATCTCCCTCCCTAATACACTTTCTTCACTTTCCCCTCCGTTTTAGCAGTTGAAGGCGACCTACAGTGGCTAGGGACGGCAAGAACGCACACCAAGATTGGGTTAGCCTTAGGTGAGTTTCTTTTCCTATTTCCTTCTCACTTGGTCCGATTCAAGTGAGGTATTTGGGGAGGGCTTTTTGTAATTCGAAAATCTGTACAATTACTCTAATTATTTTGATTCTAAGTATAAGAGAAGTGCAATAAAGTTAGTTGTTGATGATGTATGCTTGGGTGCTCTGTTTGTGATGTTTTGGTTATATTGATTGTAATATATTGTGCTCTTTTGTTGAATTTCTGTACTTGGATGGCTGCATTTATGATAGCATGATGATATAGTAAGACATGAATTATATAAAAAGGCATGAGAATCATCTGAGCTTTGGGATGCTTTGAAGAAATCTATGAATGTCAAAGCCTTGTTTGTGTTTGATTAAGATGTTGGAAGCTGTTATGTTGTTATTGCCTTAAGGTTAAATGTAATTTAAAGATGTTAGGTTTAAGTGATTATATGATGATTAAATTTCTTGTTTGAGGAGAACTTGAATCTGTTTTGCTCTAGAGGTCAATAGAAATTTTATAAGCTCTACATCTTTACTCCTCTTTAATGATAAAGAAAGGAGAAATAGGGAAAATTTAGTTCCGAAGAAATTATTCTGATATTGTGTCTTGGAGAAGTAGTTATGTAGACTCTTGTGATTTTTAAAGGATTATAAGGTTGAAGTGTCTAATGGTTCTTATGAAGTGATTGGTGATGGAGAAGCAAGTGTTGAGAGCCAATAAATCGATTAGGACTTGGGTGAAAAATTTATGGTTATGATATTGAAATGGATTGGATTAGGATCAATTAAAGGTATGAAGATTGAGGAATCTGAAGTTATAAATTGTTTGGAATAAGGACTGTTGGTTCTGTCCTAGATAAGTGGAAGCATATTATGGGACTTGTAAAATTCTTGGACAACCAATATTCATTTGAAAATAGAATTATTGTTTATGATTTTAAATATTCAGTTGGAGGTAGAGTAGAAATGATTAAAGTATGTTAAATAATTTTAAGTGGATTCTAAGGATATAATCGTAAAGAAATGAGATTGTTTGAGGAAATATTGTTGAGCTGAAATCAATTGGGTTGACGTAAGTATAATGGATTATTTGATCACGGAAAATGAGGAAAGAAGGTTTAGCTATTTTGAATTTCAAATATCCAAGTCATTAGGATGTTTTCCTTCAGTAGTTGATGTTTGCTAGATTGTTGGTGGAAGAGTCTAAAGAAGTAAAGTTAAGAAATGAGAAAGTAGGATTGAAGATGCTTATTGTGCTATCAAAAAGAATGAATGAATGGATGAAAGTGATTTAATATAGGTATAGTGAAATTTCTATTGGTAATCAATTTGATGTTACTGCCAAATGACAAGAAACTATATAGATTTATCAAATCATTATAGAAACTATATAGTTTGTTGAGATTAGACCTTGTGCAAGGCTTCTTAATTTAATGTGTAATAAGTTTGGCTTGGTGATGGTTTTGTAGGGGTGATGAACTATTTAAAGTACTTTCAAGAGGTCCCTTAATGACTATAGATAACTTTATATGGGATAATTAGTGTAGAATTCCTATGGATCAAATTGTTAACAAGTAAAGCTGTGAATGTTGAATTAATCTTCAGATTAGGGGCTTTGTCATTATTGGTTTGATTAGTGTGCTGGATGGGATTTTGGGAATGAATTAACAAAAATGGTGGTGGTTTAGGATAGGTGTGAGAATGATTATGTGCTGGGAGTTCTGTTTTCTTGGTTTCCTTGCTGCCCATTAAATGTTTTCTGTTTGAATCGATTGCCTTTGTTTTTCATATCTGATTAGTTTATAAAGTTGCTGTTTTAAGTAAAAAGAACTTCTTTGCTGCTATGTTTTGGTTGAGATTTCCTCTTGATGACTATAATTGGTTAACGTTTGGGTGCCTTCCTTTGTGAAATCTTGCATGGATTTTGGTATTGATCGTCTTGTTGATACGGTGATTGTTGTGAAGGTTGTTTGTTTCATATTAGTTATATTTTCTTGAGTAAATTGATGTGGTGTGATCAATTGGTAATTGTAAGTATTCTTGAACAATGTGATTTGCTTGGATTGAAGTGATGATTTTGAAATTCAGATGACTTATGATTTAAATTGGTTGAAGGATTCAAAGAAAAAGGGGGAAAATGGGTAGTAATACGTGAGAGAGAGAGAGAGAGACGTTAGATTATAATAAAATGGAAATGATATTAATTTATCATTTTGTGTCATATCATTATAGGAGTATATAGTGGTGATGACATTTGAAGAAAAATCTATAAGGAAACGGTAAGGAAGAGCAACAAAGTGCAAAAGGGCGACAGGTAATCACACTTAACCTTGCTATAACATTGATGGTGACGTTAGTTAGGGATTTCGTAAAATCCCTTCTCACCCTCTATATATATATATTATCTTTAAAAGAGTATTTTTATACAAAACAGGCTATCGGGTGCCTTTCGAACATGATTATTTTCATATAAAAGATTTTAACACATTATATATGTAGTATCCTGGCTGGTGATATTGTTGGACTGTGTATATGAGTGTATAGATATTGGGATCTTGACATTTTGACAGGGATATTGAGAGGTATAGTGGATTGGATGTATCATAGGTTGTGTAGAGAAAATTTGGGAGTTATGATGAGGGAAGATGTTGCGAATAATAGATTGAAAGGTGATGTGAGAATATATGAGATTGATATTGATTTTGATTATTGTGATGAGATATTGAAATTAATGGATATTGTGAGGCTTGCATGACACTGATATACATACGTACCATCGCGTTATCACGATGATAACTGTCGATTGGCCAATCGACAGTTATTTGTACTGATGATCCTTTTCGGATTGATTACACCGGGGATCATAGGTCAACTTATTGAGAGAAAGTGACCTACGGTTGTTTGGCAGTGGAGAGCCCAACCGTTCCCGTTCTGTAATGGAAACAGAATTGGGGTTCCCTCTCTGGAGATTGTCAGAGAGGGAAATTGTCCCCTCACTATGGAGAGGGACACAGTGTCAAATCATATAGTGAAGATTAGATGCTTGAATGCCCCGTGATGGCTCAATGCATCTATAGGTGAGTGTGTGAGTTGTGGGGTGGTATGGTTGTATTGGAGGTAGAGATGTTGAAGTGCATTGATTTGGAAATGAGAGAGAGACTGGAGTGATACATGGGAAGAAGGTTTGGATTATATATATGTATTATTGGTTTTAAAACTGTGGTACCCTTTAGACGCCCTCGCTACCGCACATCTCACTGTTATAGTGAGTTAAGCGGTGATTACTGGGACAAATTGTCTCATTCCACGATTACTCACATTTTTGCAGGTATTCATGCACAGGCGCGAGCATCAGGAAAGGGAATTAGGTAGTAGAAGTTATTTAGTTTATTTGGAATTGTATATTGTCAATCTGTATAGGCCTGCATTCGTTTCCGCATGTATATATATCTATTTATTGTCTAATATCAACTAGTTTTGTTTATTAACCATGTTAGACAAATCCTTTCTAACATGGTTAGCAATAAATTATCCATGATAGCAGCTGTGTTATATTAGTTTATTCTTTTCTATCATGGATAATATTTTAATCATTAGGATATTTTTTTTCTAACTATGATAGAGATATTGATATTATTGAAATTCCTTTTTCTATCATAGTTAGTAAAGATATTATTGAACTAAAAGAGATGTCACAGGTTAATTAGGGAATTAGTAACAATATGTTACAACTTGGTATCAGAGCTGTGCTGCATTGCATGTAGATTGGCAATATACATTCTTAGTATTCCCTTCCTTATGTGCATGAATATCTGGCCTTTTGAGAGGAATATCACTCATCCCGTGGTGGGGAGAGAGTGATAAGAGCAAATGAATAGGTATTGTGGAGAGATTGAGATAAATATAGTAAGAATAACTATATAAATAAAGTAATTGATAAGAGGTTAGGAAGAATAACGAAATAAGGATGCTTCTCTGGGGTTTCGATTATAATTATGAGTCGACCATAATCATAGTCGAGGCATCATGAGATACCTTATTGGGTTAAGGGACTAAGAGAAATTGAAAATAACAATTAATAATGAATATAATGTGAGATAAGAGTTGTTTGTTTTGTTTATTATTTGTTTAGTTATTGTGATATTGTTGCTTCATTGATGAATTGATTTGTTTAATCGAAATTTTATTGAAATTATTTGTTTGTTTTAAAAATATTCACTTTGATATTTGATTATAAAATTATATTTTGATTATCTTTCAATTAGTAATGGTTGGAGAGTACATCATCATGGGTAGTAAGAGGTTGTTGCCCATTTATTATAAGCGGCTGGAGGCTTCCTCACTATATTTAGTGACTGGAAGCAGCCCCTTATTAATAGATGTTGGTAGCCCTCTCTACTTTATGAGTGTATCCCCACCGTTACTAAACGAAGGGACGGTAAGTTGGTTGTTTAAAAGTGATTATTAATTGAATTTTTATGTAGTTAATTATAGAAAATCGAAAAGTTTTGCAAGTTAACCAAATGTAATTGGAAGGATTTGGTTGTTACTACTACGTGAATATGAAATTGATAGGTGATAGTTGTTGATGAAATTGTACATTTTTTTTGTATAAATTTGCAATTGAATTCAGTTTAAATGAATTTTGGTTGGTTAAATGCAAAGAGATTGATGTTTGTTTAAGTAACTAAAGTTGTTAAAATTTAATTTTTGTGTATGTATTTGTCTTAACCCTGAATTAAACTGGATTTTCTTAATTTGGTAGCAAATCTTGTTGTTTATCATCATACTCTTTGATATTAAATCTAAAATAAAGCTGATTGGGGATGAAATTATGAGTTAATGAAACTAATTTCAGGTTTGAAATTTTTCCTTGTTCTATGACCGATTAAATTTTGCCATTTATATTGAACTTTAGGGATGTGAAAGTGATATTTGAGTGACTTGGTGATGAAATTTCTCACTTGTCTATGTTAATAAGATGTTGGTATGTGAGTATGATGATTCTAAATTGTAATACATTGATGTGTTTAGGGTTTTACTATGAATATTAGTATCTAAGAGTTGAGTTAAAAATATAAAGATAATCTAATTAAGGTAAATCCTATTGAATGTTATTTGAACATTTAGTGAAAGGTATAATGGAATGCTATGATGTTGACCAAGAGGAATTGAAAATTGATTGAATGTTAAATAATGTTATAGTAATTGTTGATTGTGATGTGTGCTTAAATGTAAATTTATTTTTGTTTGAATGAAATCATTTTCGTCGAATGGATGGTTGTTTATTATATCGATTATGCATTTGTGGTTGAACGAACTATGATATGTGTTTTAAAGGTCAGATTTATAAAGAGGAAGAAACTGTCTTGAGTATATATGTTTATGTTGAAGGAAAAGTCAAGTTAAATTAGTGTAGTGAGAGTGGTTTATGTTGCTGTTTCATGATCTCCTTATTTTTACCTTGTAAATTTCAGCATTGAGAAATCTTGAGTTGACTTGTTGAATGAATATTTTCATGGCAAAGAGGAATTAAGAATGTTGGTTTGTTGTTGTGAATTGTTTTTACATATGTAAAAGTACATTAGAAGGGGAGTTGTGATCTTAATGATTAGTTATACAAAACTAATTAAGGGGAGATGTTTGATTTGAGCAGTTTAGGTTTTAGGTTAAAGTTGATTAAGGGCAATAATTGGAAATTTAATCTGTAACATGATGACTTAGAATAATATTTTGGTTATGTAGGGAAGACTAAGAAGAATTATTTGTTGAATTCGAGATTCTTAATGTGGTAGTGATGGAGATACCTTGTGGATCATGGTTGAGCTAAATGGATTGAGAAGCTAGTTAAGTTTAAGGATTTATGTTAAAGCTCTAGATAACCATTTAAATGGATTCATTGGGATTGAATGCAATTAGGAATGATTGTGATAAGGAAGTTGACATGGTTGGGCAGGTATTAAATTAGAATTTATTAGATAGTGTAAGGAACGAAATTCTAGGAAGTTCCTATTTAACAGTTAAGATGTGAGACCTTAGGACATGACAGAGGAAACAATTGAAATTAGAAGAGGTGGATTAGGAAATTTGATCTGATATAGTATAATATTTTTATGGGTACTTGTTTAGAAAAGCAAAGATGGGAATGATTAAGGTGTTGTTAGTATTAGTGTTACAACGAGAATCGAGACAAGTAATAGTTTGATTAAATTTGGAGAAGAAAATTGTATATGTATTGCCATTTAGGATGTTGGACTGATATAAAAGTGATTTGAGGCTCTAGTGGCTAGTAAATGAAGGTTAGTGAAGGGAAGCGGAATGAGAATTGGTGGAGTACTAATAGATTGACCCTTAGTCAATGGTGAAAGATGGTGTTGAGTGATGGAATGGCTAGAGATGATATGAAGAATACAAGGTTGAATTTTATATTTCTTTATGTTAGATAATATCTTTAGTAAATTTTGGGGACAAAATTCCTAAAAGGTGAGGAGAATTGTAACATCCCAATTTTCAAATTAAAGATAATAAGGAATTATTGAGATGTTATTTAGAAAATTTAAAGGTTTAGGGAGGAATTTTAGGATATTTTGGGCAATTTATGAATATTAAATCTTAAGGTATTGTTTAGTATTTAGAAAATTTTAGAAATAAATTTAGGAACTAAAAGATATATATAGAGAAATCATATTAGGACTCAAAATATGTTCCCAAATTCATTGTTATCCTCTTCAAATTCATCATTATCCTTATTCAACCACATCCATTCATTTAATAAAATATCTCTAATTTTTATTTAACTTTATTTCTTCAAAATTTCCCTACCACACTTTTAATTATATGTATACCATGGTCTGTAACATAGTGTTACTAATTACCTGATTAACCAATAATATTTATATCAATTCATTAAGCTCTTTACTAACTATGATAGAAAAAGGAATTTCCATAATATTAATATCTCTATCATAGTTAGAAAAGATTATTCTAATCCTTTTATAATTTATCCATGATAGAAAAGAATAAACTAATAAAACCTGAATACTATCATGGATAATTAATAGCTAACCATGTTAGAAAAGAATCACCTAACATGGTTAGAAAAATAAACCTAATGTTCAATAATATCAAATACATCTAAATATATGCGGAAACGAATGCAGGCCTATACAAATTGGCAATATACAATTCAAAATAGTCCATATAACTACTACTACCTAATTCCCTTTCCTGCTGCTTGCGTCTGTGCATGAATACCTGCAAAAATGTCAGTAATCGTGGGATGAGACAATTTGTCCCAGTAATCACCGCTTAACTCACTATAACAGTGAGATGTGCGGTAGCGAGGGCGTCTAAAGGGTACCACATTTAAAACCAATACTATATATATAAACAAGTCAAGTTTTTCCTTCATCATTCAAGTCCCTCCTTCTAATTCAATTCAAATTCATCATCTCAATTTCCCACATATTACTCAAATCCCTCAGTCAATTCCAAATCAACTCAACAGACGAAAATAAACGTGATTGACACTGTGCCCAGTCTCAAATCTGAAAGCATAAAAGGGAGCACTTTAAATAGTGAAAACGTCCCTGAAAAGGGAGCACTATAAAAAGTGAAAACGTCCCTGGTTCCTTTAAAATCCGAGGAACCTGTACAATTAACCTATCGATTGAGCAGATCGATAGGTTACATCGGCCGACGGTACTAATAATCAGTGTCATGCAATACTAACAATACCTATTCTATATTCCATCAACTTCAACCTCATTCAATATTTCAATCTCACATTTCATGTTTTCCACAACATAGCTCACCATAATCTCAAACTCAACATCTATCACTCTTTTCTATTTCCATAATTTCTCAAGTCACTGTCTAACACTATACCTATCTATATATCTTCCACAATCATTCCAGATCAATACCAACCACAGCCAGAGTAATATATATGTAGTGTTTCAAATTTCTTTATATGAAAATAATTGTGTTTGAAAGGCACCCGATAGCCTGTTTTGTATAAAAATAACCTTTCAAAGATAATATATATATATATAGAGGGTGAGAAAGGATTTTAGAAAATCCTAGCTAACATCACCCTCAATGTTATAGTAAGGTTAAGAGTGATTACCTGTCGCCCTTTAGCACTTTACTGCCTTTCCTCACCGTTTCCTTCCCTTCAAGTATAATCACCATTATATGCTCCTATAACGATACGATACATAATGATATATCAATATCATTTTCACTTCATAATACTTTGACGTCTCTCTCTCGTATGTATTCATATGTTACTACCCAAATCCCCATTCTTAATTCAACTGTTTATACAATCATTCAAAGTCCAAATTCGCTACTTTAAACATTAACAAGTCATTAACAAGTCATTCACAACTTAAAAATTCCACATAGAATAATCCAATGTCTTTCCTTCAAGCTCAATTTCATATTATCACAAGCAACTTTAAACCATAACATATACCAATCATAAGCACTTTAAAGTTCACAAAACACTTCTCAAGTCCATTACATGATTACTTCCAACCTTTATCAAAACATTATGTATTCAAATCAAACATTCCTATCCTTAGGAAATTATTAAACATCAAGCATCAATTCCTTTATAATATGAAATATCTATATTCTCATAGTATCTTGAAGTTCTAACAATACTAGTAAGGACATACATGTCTAAACACAACTTCAAATATTCTAACCTAGCCTAAACCTAAAACAAAGAACTTGTACTTAATATTAAATCCTTGGAATTAATTTGGCTTAACAATCTACATAGTTCAATCCAAAAATACATTAGTGTTTCCCTTTAAAATCCAATATTCCAAATACTTAATTACTTAAGTCTCCTTATTTGACACAACTATAAACACAACAAAACCCAAAATACATAATTTGTAGCTCAATTATCACATCTCCAAACTTGCATTCAACCAACAATACAAATTATCCTAATTCCACTTTATAGTCAAGTAACTCATAGGCAATGAAAGTAAACAGCTTAATTCCTATTAACATCTTCGAGTCTTTTCCAAAGACTCATGCAAAGTTCTCATGTTTCCCCATAACAAAATACATTACACATACTCAAAAATCCCCTTTCTTTTCCAAATTTTCTTTCCATAGTTAACTTCCATGTTAATTAACCATAACAGAATTTCCAAACCAGAGAATATGTACTACTATACTAAACAATGAAACCCACAATGTTTAAATGACCTTTAACTTTCATGTTTTCTGTGATAAACTAGCCCTCTATTCCAATTATTGATTTACAAAGAATTAAACTTCATAAAACAATAAAAAATATCACCAGCAGGGTTTGAAATCCCCATATACTACTTCAAATCAGATTTAGAAGCAAGAGAGACAGCTCATGCTGCACTAAATCAAGTCCAAAGCTCTATGAGAAGACAAAATCTCTAAGACACAAAAACTCTGCTATCTTTTCTGCAAAACATTCCAAACTACACGCTGAAAACAAAAACCCTTCCTCAGGTGCTTCAAAGTGAAATTAAATCATTACCTTGCACATGAAAATTTAAAGCAAATCAATTAATCTCAGTCAATCAAATTTTCTTGTTCAGCTTTTTCAAGACAAGACATCCTCCTGATTAACACCATAGTTATATTCAATAAAAGTCCCACATAACTTTTCCAATCCAAACACATCACTAGGAAGTCCGCTAAACAAAAAATATCACAAAAGCCAAAGAACCACGGAAGAAACTATGCTTAGCATAATTTAATAAAAAAAAATATGATAAACCAATCCACAAAGATAACTATTAAATATAAATATCAAATTTTAAAGCCAATAGATCTCATCAGACAAACAATAATCCAGAACATCAAAAACACAACTTGAGCTAAAAAAAAATGATAACTTATGCAGATTCAACCAACCATAACATTAGCAAACATTAAGACCAATCCATAAAAAAAAACAAACAGTTATCAAAAATCACAAATCTCAACCATAAACTAACAGGCCACCATTAAAACTCCTCACAAGAACACAAAATACACATAGATCAGCAAAACATAGCATAACTATAAAACTCCAAGGAGTCAAACAACAATAAATAATTCAAGCTGAGATGAAATACCCACAAAGAAAAAACTAAACTTTAAGGCTCACTCAAACCTCACCCGAAAACGTCCAGAAATTGAGCAAACAGAGAAAGAAAAGGAATCACCTTAGCTTAATCCATGATGGCATGGCTTGCCGGAGAACATCTTCGCCGGAAAACTCGTCAGACCCGAAATCGTAGGGGTGGGCCGAATGGAAATCAAGAGAGGAAAGGGAAAAACATGAGTCAACCTTAGAAGGAAGCATAGCACACAAAACGACATAAAAGTCGAAGCTTTTACCTCTTCCCAGCATCATCCGCCGCTGTAACCGCCGTTCGCCGCCATTTGAGCCCGCCGGTCGCCGGAAAGAAGGAGGAACGAAGAAGGCGAAGGGAAGAGGGAGTAACAGATTTGATGATGATGACGGTGAAAGGAAAGAGAGAGACCGCGAGTGGGGGACTCGCCGACCGCCTCCGATTTGTCTGTGGGCCTCGCCGGAGACGCAAGGCCGAGAGCACAAAAAGGAGGAGTTAGAGGGAGGCGAGAGATCGGGTGAGAGGGGAAGGAAGAAGACGAAGGAAGCCACAAAGCTTCCTTCTCCGTCGTCACTGTCGACGGCGGCGGCGGCCTCCTTGGCAGCCGGTGAGAAATGGAAAAGGGGAAGGAGAACGAAGAAGAAGAAGACGGGAAAGAGGAGGGAGGGCGGCGGGTTTATATATATAAGGGGAGGGGCGCGTTTGGTTTTGCTGAAATTAGAGGGTTCTCTAATGATTTGTAGCCCAAACTTGCCATAGTGTACTCTTTTAATTCTAAAACCATTTAAACCAGCCTCCAATCTCCTTAAACTTCAAAATATTATTAGCTTTACCACTCCCTCATATTTCAAACTCTTCATTTCTTAATTAATTATATGCATATTAATTACTCAAAATTTCCAAAAATATCCCAAAAATTCCTAAAAATTCCAAAATTTCCCAAAACACTCTCTAATCCTGAATTAAATTTTTCAGGATGTTACAATTCTCCCCACCTTTTTAAAAATTTTGTCCCCAAAATTCAGTATGTCAAACTTCACTATGAACTGATACATAGTCTATCTCACTCAATACATCTCTAAGATCTTGAATTAGAGAAGAAAAACTACAATTTCTAACCAAACTATTCTACACCATTCCTTTAGCTTTTGAATTTTCGAATCATATTAAACTTTGCTACACCTAAATTATCTAATTCCTTGACTACTTTGGTTACATTACTAAGGCCAAATGATATCCATGACCAAAATCCCCTATTTCATGTTCCATAAAGTCTATTTACTCTTCAATAACATTAAGAATCTCAACTCCCAATATCTCCCAACCTAGTTTTCATTTCATAATCAAAATATCACTCCAAGTCATCCAACCATAGCACAATCCCAATATTTCCCTAGCTTCTGGAATTCCTAGTCATATTCTAACCTTGTTACATCTAAATCATTTAATTTCCTTTGATTTTTCAGAATTCCTCAATCCATATCCAATTAATCATTGATATCCTACATACTTTTACTACATTTACAAGGAAACCATACAATTTGCAGTTTTCATTATGGTGCTCACATATAAAGAATAGAATTCTAATATTGACTATTCTTTTACGCCTTTTAATCTTTCTTACATAACCAAAATATTCATCATACTACAGTTTAAATTTCCAACTATTTATCTTAATCAACTTTAATCAAAAATCTAAACTTCTCCAATCAAACATCCCCTCTTAGTCAATTTTGTATAATCTAGTCATTAAGATCACAATTCTTCTCCTAATGTACTTCTACATATGTCAAAGCAATTCATAACAACGAACCAATTCTCTAAATTCCTCTTCACCATGATGATGTTCATCTAACAAGTCAACTCAAGATTTCTCAACGCTCACAACTTCAACTAAAATCTCTTCACAATAAATCTCCCCAAATAAAATAACTCAGAGTATCTTTACTAAATGACAACAACATCCATTTAACAACATATAAGAATAAAACCATTTCACAATTCAACTATCACAATCACAAGAAACCAATACCATTTATAGGCCTCCATCCAACCAACCTAATGTCCTAATGCATTAACCAACCAAGCCAAAGAAAAGGCTAGCATCCAACCATTACAGAATCAAATATTACAAGTTCAAAAGCTCCAATAAACCCTTAGAAATCACCAACTTCTCATGATCGAATAGCAATTTTCTAAGTCCTCAAAAATCCTAACCTACACAACTATAAAAATCCAAAAGATATCCTATGTGATCAATTTAATAAACTCAAACCTCTAATGTTCAACTTTGTTCCGAAATTCTTCCAACTTCATAATCTATAACATCTTACTAACATCCATAAACATCGAAATAACAAATTGATTTATAGTCCATGGTAATCCAACTTAACATAAATTTCCCTTCTTTTTAACTTACCACTTCTAATATCTAATCGAATCTTCTCCTAAACACCGAGCCCATGCATTCCAACATTTCAATATCATCATATGACTTTAGTAATCCTCTACTAATCATCACCTAACTTAATAATCACAATAGAACAATAAATTCGCCCACAATAGCACAAAATAGTCTATAAGAATTATCCAAAACCACCATAATCCAATTTACCCCAATCATTCACTATTTCATCACTTCATATTCATCTTCCAACCTCATTTCTACATTTAACCACAACATGGTCCCTTATAGTCACTATAACCAATAAAAGCTATTAGAATGAGTCTTTATACCAAACTCATAAGCTAGGTTCCAAACATAACTTTTGTACTTCCAATTCTTAAATCATTTATCATGACATACACAAAAAGGGAACAAAGATTCCAAACCTCCTTAATCCACAAGCAATTACCAAACATGTATCATGTCATAATTTAATCAGAATCAAATTCCAAATTTACAACACCAAACTAACCAAACCAATATGATCACAAAAATAAAACAATTCTTAACAATGAACATAACAAGTAAGAAACAAGGTCAATAATCCTTAACTCAACTCTTAGATGCTAATATTCATAGTAAAACCCTAAACACATCAATGTATTACAATTTAGCATCATCATACTCACATACCAACATCTTATTAACATAGACAAGTGAGAAATTTCATCACCAAGTCACTCAAATATCACTTTCACATCCCTAAAGTTCAATATAAATGACAAAATTTAATCGGTCATAGAACAAAGAAAAATTTCAAATCTGAAATTAGGTTCATTAACTCATAATTTCATCCCCAATCAGCTTTATCTTAGATTTACTATCAAAGATTATGATGATAAACAACAAGATTTGCTACCAAATTAAGAAAATCCAGTTTAATTCATGGTTAAGACAAATACATGCACAAGTCAAATCATCAATAAATCAAGCAATTTACTGAACAAAACAAGAAACCAGATCAATACTTTCTTATTCCACCACCTAAATGTCACTATATATTATTATTTTTGAATTTCCTTAATCCCTTAACCCAATAAGGGATCTCATGATGCCTCGACTATGATTATGGCCGGCACATAACTATACTCGAGACCCCAGAGAAACATCCTTATTTCGCTATTTTTCCTAAATTTTATACATATCAACATTAGTTTTGTTATTCTTTCTATGTTCATCTCAATCTCTCCACAGTACCTATTCAATTTCTCTTATCACTCTCTCCCCACCACGGGATGAGCGATAATCCTCTCAAAAAGCAGAGTATCATGCACAGAAGGAAGGGAAACTATAGAATGTATATTGCCAATCTATATGCAATGCAGCACAGTCCAGGGTTATCGTATACCAAATACTGATAACCAAGTTGTAACATAGTGTTACTAATTACCTGATTAACCAATAATATTTATATCAATTCATTAAGCTCTTTACTAACTATGATAGAAAAAGGAATTTCCATAATATTAATATCTCTATCATAGTTAGAAAAGATTATTCTAATCCTTTTATAATTTATCCATGATAGAAAAGAATAAACTAATAAAACCTGAATACTATCATGGATAATTAATAGCTAACCATGTTAGAAAAGAATCACCTAACATGGTTAGAAAAATAAACCTAATGTTCAATAATATCAAATACATCTAAATATATGCGGAAACGAATGCAGGCCTATACAAATTGGCAATATACAATTCAAAATAGTCCATATAACTACTACTACCTAATTCCCTTTCCTGCTGCTTGCGTCTGTGCATGAATACCTGCAAAAATGTCAGTAATCGTGGGATGAGACAATTTGTCCCAGTAATCACCGCTTAACTCACTATAACAGTGAGATGTGCGGTAGCGAGGGCGTCTAAAGGGTACCACATTTAAAACCAATACTATATATATAAACAAGTCAAGTTTTTCCTTCATCATTCAAGTCCCTCCTTCTAATTCAATTCAAATTCATCATCTCAATTTCCCACATATTACTCAAATCCCTCAGTCAATTCCAAATCAACTCAACAGACGAAAATAAACGTGATTGACACTGTGCCCAGTCTCAAATCTGAAAGCATAAAAGGGAGCACTTTAAATAGTGAAAACGTCCCTGAAAAGGGAGCACTATAAAAAGTGAAAACGTCCCTGGTTCCTTTAAAATCCGAGGAACCTGTACAATTAACCTATCGATTGAGCAGATCGATAGGTTACATCGGCCGACGGTACTAATAATCAGTGTCATGCAATACTAACAATACCTATTCTATATTCCATCAACTTCAACCTCATTCAATATTTCAATCTCACATTTCATGTTTCCACAACATAGCTCACCATAATCTCAAACTCAACATCTATCACTCTTTTCTATTTCCATAATTTCTCAAGTCACTGTCTAACACTATACCTATCTATATATCTTCCACAATCATTCCAGATCAATACCAACCACAGCCAGAGTAATATATATGTAGTGTTTCAAATTTCTTTATATGAAAATAATTGTGTTTGAAAGGCACCCGATAGCCTGTTTTGTATAAAAATAACCTTTCAAAGATAATATATATATATATAGAGGGTGAGAAAGGATTTTAGAAAATCCTAGCTAACATCACCCTCAATGTTATAGTAAGGTTAAGAGTGATTACCTGTCGCCCTTTAGCACTTTACTGCCTTTCCTCACCGTTTCCTTCCCTTCAAGTATAATCACCATTATATGCTCCTATAACGATACGATACATAATGATATATCAATATCATTTTCACTTCATAATACTTTGACGTCTCTCTCTCGTATGTATTCATATGTTACTACCCAAATCCCCATTCTTAATTCAACTGTTTATACAATCATTCAAAGTCCAAATTCGCTACTTTAAACATTAACAAGTCATTAACAAGTCATTCACAACTTAAAAATTCCACATAGAATAATCCAATGTCTTTCCTTCAAGCTCAATTTCATATTATCACAAGCAACTTTAAACCATAACATATACCAATCATAAGCACTTTAAAGTTCACAAAACACTTCTCAAGTCCATTACATGATTACTTCCAACCTTTATCAAAACATTATGTATTCAAATCAAACATTCCTATCCTTAGGAAATTATTAAACATCAAGCATCAATTCCTTTATAATATGAAATATCTATATTCTCATAGTATCTTGAAGTTCTAACAATACTAGTAAGGACATACATGTCTAAACACAACTTCAAATATTCTAACCTAGCCTAAACCTAAAACAAAGAACTTGTACTTAATATTAAATCCTTGGAATTAATTTGGCTTAACAATCTACATAGTTCAATCCAAAAATACATTAGTGTTTCCCTTTAAAATCCAATATTCCAAATACTTAATTACTTAAGTCTCCTTATTTGACACAACTATAAACACAACAAAACCCAAAATACATAATTTGTAGCTCAATTATCACATCTCCAAACTTGCATTCAACCAACAATACAAATTATCCTAATTCCACTTTATAGTCAAGTAACTCATAGGCAATGAAAGTAAACAGCTTAATTCCTATTAACATCTTCGAGTCTTTTCCAAAGACTCATGCAAAGTTCTCATGTTTCCCCATAACAAAATACATTACACATACTCAAAAATCCCCTTTCTTTTCCAAATTTTCTTTCCATAGTTAACTTCCATGTTAATTAACCATAACAGAATTTCCAAACCAGAGAATATGTACTACTATACTAAACAATGAAACCCACAATGTTTAAATGACCTTTAACTTTCATGTTTTCTGTGATAAACTAGCCCTCTATTCCAATTATTGATTTACAAAGAATTAAACTTCATAAAACAATAAAAAATATCACCAGCAGGGTTTGAAATCCCCATATACTACTTCAAATCAGATTTAGAAGCAAGAGAGACAGCTCATGCTGCACTAAATCAAGTCCAAAGCTCTATGAGAAGACAAAATCTCTAAGACACAAAAACTCTGCTATCTTTTCTGCAAAACATTCCAAACTACACGCTGAAAACAAAAACCCTTCCTCAGGTGCTTCAAAGTGAAATTAAATCATTACCTTGCACATGAAAATTTAAAGCAAATCAATTAATCTCAGTCAATCAAATTTTCTTGTTCAGCTTTTTCAAGACAAGACATCCTCCTGATTAACACCATAGTTATATTCAATAAAAGTCCCACATAACTTTTCCAATCCAAACACATCACTAGGAAGTCCGCTAAACAAAAAATATCACAAAAGCCAAAGAACCACGGAAGAAACTATGCTTAGCATAATTTAATAAAAAAAAATATGATAAACCAATCCACAAAGATAACTATTAAATATAAATATCAAATTTTAAAGCCAATAGATCTCATCAGACAAACAATAATCCAGAACATCAAAAACACAACTTGAGCTAAAAAAAAAAATGATAACTTATGCAGATTCAACCAACCATAACATTAGCAAACATTAAGACCAATCCATAAAAAAAAACAAACAGTTATCAAAAATCACAAATCTCAACCATAAACTAACAGGCCACCATTAAAACTCCTCACAAGAACACAAAATACACATAGATCAGCAAAACATAGCATAACTATAAAACTCCAAGGAGTCAAACAACAATAAATAATTCAAGCTGAGATGAAATACCCACAAAGAAAAAACTAAACTTTAAGGCTCACTCAAACCTCACCCGAAAACGTCCAGAAATTGAGCAAACAGAGAAAGAAAAGGAATCACCTTAGCTTAATCCATGATGGCATGGCTTGCCGGAGAACATCTTCGCCGGAAAACTCGTCAGACCCGAAATCGTAGGGGTGGGCCGAATGGAAATCAAGAGAGGAAAGGGAAAAACATGAGTCAACCTTAGAAGGAAGCATAGCACACAAAACGACATAAAAGTCGAAGCTTTTACCTCTTCCCAGCATCATCCGCCGCTGTAACCGCCGTTCGCCGCCATTTGAGCCCGCCGGTCGCCGGAAAGAAGGAGGAACGAAGAAGGCGAAGGGAAGAGGGAGTAACAGATTTGATGATGATGACGGTGAAAGGAAAGAGAGAGACCGCGAGTGGGGGACTCGCCGACCGCCTCCGATTTGTCTGTGGGCCTCGCCGGAGACGCAAGGCCGAGAGCACAAAAAGGAGGAGTTAGAGGGAGACGAGAGATCGGGTGAGAGGGGAAGGAAGAAGACGAAGGAAGCCACAAAGCTTCCTTCTCCGTCGTCACTGTCGACGGCGGCGGCGGCCTCCTTGGCAGCCGGTGAGAAATGGAAAAGGGGAAGGAGAACGAAGAAGAAGAAGACGGGAAAGAGGAGGGAGGGCGGCGGGTTTATATATATAAGGGGAGGGGCGCGTTTGGTTTTGCTGAAATTAGAGGGTTCTCTAATGATTTGTAGCCCAAACTTGCCATAGTGTACTCTTTTAATTCTAAAACCATTTAAACCAGCCTCCAATCTCCTTAAACTTCAAAATATTATTAGCTTTACCACTCCCTCATATTTCAAACTCTTCATTTCTTAATTAATTATATGCATATTAATTACTCAAAATTTCCAAAAATATCCCAAAAATTCCTAAAAATTCCAAAATTTCCCAAAACACTCTCTAATCCTGAATTAAATTTTTCAGGATGTTACATGGTCCATCATCATCTTCACCGTCATATTATCCTCACTTCAATTTTCTTTTCACTCTTCATCTTCAATTCTCATCATCAAATCATCACTCTCTCTCTTTTACTCTCAATTTCTTCACTGCCCCATCATATTCCCTACTCCCTCCACACTTCACTCTCATTCTCACTTTCTCTCGTCTTCTTCCTCTTCCTCCTCTGCGATTTCTGTTCGGCCAGCGACAGTGAAGGCTAGGTAAGCTTTTCATACTTGGTTTTCACCTTCTATTCTTCGGTTAAAACGATTCTCATAAAGGACCAAAGTTGTGTTTGGGTTTTGGTGAGTTTAAAACCCATTGTTCATCATCCTTGTCACTCGAATCTCCCTCCCTAATACACTTTCTTCACTTTCCCCTCCGTTTTAGCAGTTGAAGGCGACCTACAGTGGCTAGGGACGGCAAGAACGCACACCAAGATTGGGTTAGCCTTAGGTGAGTTTCTTTTCCTATTTCCTTCTCACTTGGTCCGATTCAAGTGAGGTATTTGGGGAGGGCTTTTTGTAATTCGAAAATCTGTACAATTACTCTAATTATTTTGATTCTAAGTATAAGAGAAGTGCAATAAAGTTAGTTGTTGATGATGTATGCTTGGGTGCTCTGTTTGTGATGTTTTGGTTATATTGATTGTAATATATTGTGCTCTTTTGTTGAATTTCTGTACTTGGATGGCTGCATTTATGATAGCATGATGATATAGTAAGACATGAATTATATAAAAAGGCATGAGAATCATCTGAGCTTTGGGATGCTTTGAAGAAATCTATGAATGTCAAAGCCTTGTTTGTGTTTGATTAAGATGTTGGAAGCTGTTATGTTGTTATTGCCTTAAGGTTAAATGTAATTTAAAGATGTTAGGTTTAAGTGATTATATGATGATTAAATTTCTTGTTTGAGGAGAACTTGAATCTGTTTTGCTCTAGAGGTCAATAGAAATTTTATAAGCTCTACATCTTTACTCCTCTTTAATGATAAAGAAAGGAGAAATAGGGAAAATTTAGTTCCTAAGAAATTATTCTGATATTGTGTCTTGGAGAAGTAGTGATGTAGACTCTTGTGATTTTTAAAGGATTATAAGGTTGAAGTGTCTAATGGTTCTTATGAAGTGATTGGTGATGGAGAAGCAAGTGTTGAGAGCCAATAAATCGATTAGGACTTGGGTGAAAAATTTATGGTTATGATATTGAAATGGATTGGATTAGGATCAATTAAAGGTATGAAGATTGAGGAATCTGAAGTTATAAATTGTTTGGAATAAGGACTGTTGGTTCTGTCCTAGATAAGTGGAAGCATATTATGGGACTTGTAAAATTCTTGGACAACCAATATTCATTTGAAAATAGAATTATTGTTTATGATTTTAAATATTCAGTTGGAGGTAGAGTAGAAATGATTAAAGTATGTTAAATAATTTTAAGTGGATTCTAAGGATATAATCGTAAAGAAATGAGATTGTTTGAGGAAATATTGTTGAGCTGAAATCAATTGGGTTGACGTAAGTATAATGGATTATTTGATCACGGAAAATGAGGAAAGAAGGTTTAGCTATTTTGAATTTCAAATATCCAAGTCATTAGGATGTTTTCCTTCAGTAGTTGATGTTTGCTAGATTGTTGGTGGAAGAGTCTAAAGAAGTAAAGTTAAGAAATGAGAAAGTAGGATTGAAGATGCTTATTGTGCTATCAAAAAGAATGAATGAATGGATGAAAGTGATTTAATATAGGTATAGTGAAATTTCTATTGGTAATCAATTTGATGTTACTGCCAAATGACAAGAAACTATATAGATTTATCAAATCATTATCGAAACTATATAGTTTGTTGAGATTAGACCTTGTGCAAGGCTTCTTAATTTAATGTGTAATAAGTTTGGCTTGGTGATGGTTTTGTAGGGGTGATGAACTATTTAAAGTACTTTCAAGAGGTCCCTTAATGACTATAGATAACTTTATATGGGATAATTAGTGTAGAATTCCTATGGATCAAATTGTTAACAAGTAAAGCTGTGAATGTTGAATTAATCTTCAGATTAGGGGCTTTGTCCTTATTGGTTTGATTAGTGTGCCGGATGGGATTTTGGGAATGAATTAACAAAAATGGTGGTGGTTTAGGATAGGTGTGAGAATGATTATGTGCTGGGAGTTCTGTTTTCTTGGTTTCCTTGCTGCCCATTAAATGTTTTCTGTTTGAATCGATTGCCTTTGTTTTTCATATCTGATTAGTTTATAAAGTTGCTGTTTTAAGTAAAAAGAACTTCTTTGCTGCTATGTTTTGGTTGAGATTTCCTCTTGATGACTATAATTGGTTAACGTTTGGGTGCCTTCCTTTGTGAAATCTTGCATGGATTTTGGTATTGATCGTCTTGTTGATACGGTGATTGTTGTGAAGGTTGTTTGTTTCATATTAGTTATATTTTCTTGAGTAAATTGATGTGGTGTGATCAATTAGGTAATTGTAAGTATTCTTGAACAATGTGATTTGCTTGGATTGAAGTGATGATTTTGAAATTCATATGACTTATGATTTAAATTGGTTGAAGGATTCAAAGAAAAAGGGGGAAAATGGGTAGTAATACGTGAGAGAGAGAGAGAGACGTTAGATTATAATAAAATGGAAATGATATTAATTTATCATTTTGTGTCATATCATTATAGGAGTATATAGTGGTGATGACATTTGAAGAAAAATCTATAAGGAAACGGTAAGGAAGAGCAACAAAGTGCAAAAGGGCGACAGGTAATCACACTTAACCTTGCTATAACATTGATGGTGACGTTAGTTAGGGATTTCGTAAAATCCCTTCTCACCCTCTATATATATATATTATCTTTAAAAGAGTATGTTTATACAAAACAGGCTATCGGGTGCCTTTCGAACATGATTATTTTCATATAAAAGATTTTAACACATTATATATGTAGTATCCTGGCTGGTGATATTGTTGGACTATGTATATGAGTGTATAGATATTGGGATCTTGACATTTTGACAGGGATATTGAGAGGTATAGTGGATTGGATGTATCATAGGTTGTGTAGAGAAAATTTGGGAGTTATGATGAGGGAAGATGTTGCGAATAATAGATTGAAAGGTGATGTGAGAATATATGAGATTGATATTGATTTTGATTATTGTGATGAGATATTGAAATTAATGGATATTGTGAGGTTTGCATGACACTGATATACATACGTACCATCGCGCGATGATAACTGTCGATTGGCCAATCGACAGTTATTTGTACTGATGATCCTTTTCGGATTGATTACACCGGGGATCATAGGTCAACTTATTGAGAGAAAGTGACCTACGGTTGTTTGGCAGTGGAGAGCCCAACCGTTCCCGTTCTGTAATGGAAACAGAATTGGGGCTCCCTCTCTGGAGATTGCCAGAGAGGGAAATTGTCCCCTCACTATGGAGAGGGACACAGTGTCAAATCATATAGTGAAGATTAGATGCTTGAATGCCCCGTGATGGCTCAATGCATCTATAGGTGAGTGTGTGAGTTGTGGGGTGGTATGGTTGTATTGGAGGTAGAGATGTTGAAGTGCATTGATTTGGAAATGAGAGAGAGACTGGAGTGATACATGGGAAGAAGGTTTGGATTATATATATGTATTATTGGTTTTAAAACTGTGGTACCCTTTAGACGCCCTCGCTACCGCACATCTCACTGTTATAGTGAGTTAAGCGGTGATTACTGGGACAAATTGTCTCATTCCACGATTACTCACATTTTTGCAGGTATTCATGCACAGGCGCGAGCATCAGGAAAGGGAATTAGGTAGTAGAAGTTATTTAGTTATTTGGAATTGTATATTGTCAATCTGTATAGGCCTGCATTCGTTTCCGCATGTATATATATCTATTTATTGTCTAATATCAACTAGTTTTGTTTATTAACCATGTTAGACAAATCCTTTCTAACATGGTTAGCAATAAATTATCCATGATAGCAGCTGTGTTATATTAGTTTATTCTTTTCTATCATGGATAATATTTTAATCATTAGGATATTCTTTTTCTAACTATGATAGAGATATTGATATTATTGAAATTCCTTTTTCTATCATAGTTAGTAAAGATATTATTGAACTAAAAGAGATGTCACAGGTTAATTAGGGAATTAGTAACAATATGTTACAGACATATACCTAGAAGCCCTAGATAGTCACATTAGCGCGGTACCAGTATAAATTGGCTTAGTAAATTAGTGCAAGACATTGTGTAATTAAGCTAGGCAAGGATATAGGTGAAAACCGAAAGGCATTTATTCTCATTCTGTTGAAAATGTGTATTGTGTAAATAGTGCAAGACATTGTGCAATTGGTCTTTCATTTCACCAAACTCTTCCTTCCATTCCTCCTTCTTCTCTACTGTTGAGAATGTGTATTGTGCATCTTCACCAGGCTTTTCCTCATTCTCATTCTTAGGTTTCACATTTTACTTCTCCCTCTCTGTCTTGCTTGTCTCTCCATCCTTAGGATCCACAGTTTTCTTCTCCTTCTCTGTCTTGCTTGTCTCTCCCGTTTCCTCTGAATTCAGAATTTCGGACTCCTTCTCATCTTTTTTGTCACTGAGGATCTTAACCAAGCCTGACACCATTTCCCTCAGAGTATCTATTTGCGATTCTATATCTGACAGTCTCTCATCTTGAGAAGGATTAGTTTCTCCCGAACCACTAGTCATTTGATGGCTCCACATACATGTGTTATACAAATGCGTTGGGGGTACCTGGTTAGGACGCTTAGACAGAGCAATATTGTATTACCTGTGTTTATGAACAATAAAACGTGATGTTAGTTTATTAAAACTTAGATCCAGTTGGCATACGAGTCATCCATGAATTGTTGGCATAAGGTTTGGCATAGCTGATGAGCATCCTCCAGGATCCTCAAGGAATGTATTATCACATAGGGAGATCAAGAGTTGATCATTAGGCCATATGAATATCACATCCTAATTGGCTTAAGACCTTTCAATGAATGATGCTTTGGACGTAAGAACCTCTAATTCCTCAGAGAATTTAATATTCTTCAGGGATTCCTCATAGAATTTAATATTCTTCAGGGAGTTTTTAGAGTTAATCATTAGGTACTAAGCACTTTATTTTAACCCAAGATTTCGACTTTTACTTCTAATCTTACACCCTCTCCACCATACACTTTTCCATTGGGTACTCGGCTTGAGTACATTTCTTGTGTCATCAAACCTTATGCCAAACTTATTTAATAACTCGTTTGCCTCTTTAGAAAAAAAGAAAAAAATGTTAGAGTATATTTACATGTGTATGTAGAGTAGCATGATATTCTATACAAGATTATATAAAAAAATAAAAATTACAAAGGGAATATGTGAATAATAATATGAAGAAAAGAACAATATACATATGCCCTCTAGTGTCCTATCTTGGGAATAAACTTAGGGTGGGTCATGTGTGCTAACTAATTGGGTAGACTTCTAAATTCTTTCTAATATGTGAAAGGGTTTTAGGTTGTCCTAATCCTCACAAGGTCAACTAGTTGCCCTCATCATGGTGATGAAGACCCCACTAACAAAAATTAACCTTCAGGGAGTAATTAAAACTCCTCAGAGATTAACATTGTCACATGGGTAAATGAATAAATGAATAAGCATAAACATAAAATAAAAATAAACATAAAACAACAATTATTTTTAATCAAACCAATTATAATTTTCAAAATGAATAAGCATAAATATAAAGATAAACATAAACATAAAATAACAACTAGGATGAAGTTTTCACAGTAACTTCAGGGTTATAAAACCTCTAAGAAACTGCTAGAAACTTCCTCTCACTAAGGTACTCTTGACTCGGGTATAGGGCCTAATAATGTGTGTGAAATAGTGTTAGTGAGTGTGCGTGAAGAGGGCATACAAACCTGAACCTATATACTACCCAAACCCTCATCCGCTAAACAGATTATAAAAGAAATAATATATACAAATAATATGAAGAATAAGTAACTAAACAAAAATAAACGTCAATGATAAAATAAATAAATAAAAGAAAAATGTAAATAAAATAAAATTAACATTAAGGCGACAGTTATTGTTAAACAATAACTTAAAATTAACATTAAGAAGCCATTTGTGCTGAATATTTATGTTAGAGTTTGAGTGAGTATTTTGAATTGTTTGGAATGAAAAACAATTGACAATGTTTTTGATGATGATGTTGGTTTGAAATTGACTGAGGGAAATAGTTGGAGTTGGAAGATGATATTAGCAAATTTGATGCAATATTGAATATTACTTTTGAGGAGTAATGCTTATTATTAAAGGTGTAATAATTAATTGGATAATTGGAATGTTATTAGTTTTAGAGTTATATTAAGGAAAATCAATGGTTGATTAAATTGGGAGAAATTCAGTAGTTACTAGAGTGTTATTTCCGTAGGTTCTAAGATTTACTTTCATATCCTAGGAAATTGGTCCAAGGGTTGGTAATGTACCATTATTAAGATGAAATATGCTTGTAGGAAATTAAAGAATGACATGTCTTGCTTAAACAGTTAAGGAAATTAGAAATTTCTTAAGTATTAAAATCTGATGTTTGAGACATAGGTTATCATTAATATTTGGGGAATGTTTATTAATTAGTATTGAAGAAGTGACTTAAAGAGGGAGAAGTAGAGACCCATAAATAGGAGATGACTAAGTTGTAAAGAACATACCATAGAGAGAGATTATATCTCAAATTGGAAGCGATAGAATAATAGAAGTATAAGGGATAATCTATGTGTTGACTAATAAGATGTAGCAAGGTGAGAAGATGATTTGAAAATTTAGAAGGCGAGAGTAATGACGTATTATTATTTCTAGTATTCAAAGCTTTCATAGACTAATTTAAGTTCTTAGGAATGTATTGAGTCCACTAATTTATGTATTATTTCTTTGAGTCTTATAATTTAGTGAATTTTGAGGACAAAATTCTTAAAAGGTGGGTAGAATTGTAACATCCTAAATTTTATTTTGTAAACTTTAATTATAAACCAAATTAATAAATGCTTGAAATTCAAAAAAAAAATTTACTTAATGTGTTTAGGTGTAGATTGAATATTTAAAAGTCTTATAAATGAATTTACAAAGTTTAATATATGTTTAGGGAATATGATTTCATTTTCATTATAAGAAAGAGAAAATAATTGGACATTAAATTAGGAATATTTATAAACATAATATCAAGAGGATATTATTTTATGAATTTTTGTTTAGAATGTTGTAAAATTTTATAAATTTTAGAAATTTAAAATTAAAATAAATTATGACAACACTTATGTTAAGGAAATAGAGAATTGGAAGCAATCTATATTTAATGCATTAGATTAGAAGTTATAAACACATTATTTATAAATTAGAAAAACTAGATAAGTTTCCAATTTACTATGTATTATGAATGTAAGTAATTTTAATATTTTTTCTATTTAATTATATAAATAAAAATAGATCAAGAAAATATATTTCCTTACCTATTTAATAATATCAAACTTTATGGACCTTTTAGGTAAATATTAGTGAGCCCAACCCTAATATTGCTTTGAAAACCTAATAAAGACTCTTGTCATATTTGCTGCCACACACCTCCCTTTTCCTTCTTCTTCCTTATCAACGTAAAAAAAAAAACCTCTCCCTCCTTTCAAAGTTTCCTTCACATCCACCCCTACCACCCATGGATTCGTACCTCACTTCCTCCCCTATATGATTTTCTCACATCCTCAAATGCACAAAAACTCTCTTCTCCTCTTATACTTAACTCTCTCTTCTCTCTAAAAGTCTCCGCTCTCTGTCTTTCTCTTCCTTGTCGGCGATGATGGCACTGATTCCGGAGAGGGCGAGTTCAATTGAAAGTATGAAAATATGGGTTCAAGCTTGAGTAGAGTTTCCTTACCTATTTCTACTATTTGTTTTTAGTTTCAGCGAGTTAGAGGGGAGAAAACTGAATTAGATTCTGATGTTAAAGATGATGTTAGAGATGATATTGAGTTTAGCTTATTTTGTTGTTAAAACTCCAATTTTCGCCACTATTTGCGATGAAGTTGCTGCACGTTCTGTTTTCTTTTATGTGGCATAATTATTCATGAGTTCTCATTCTTCCTTCACTTATTTGAATTTTTTAATTTTTGAAGAAGCATGCTTGAAACGGTGATGCATTGAATTTGAGATTTGTGTATTCTCCTTTTCTATTTGCTAATATTTTGTTGCTAGCTTTACTAATGGTATATGAAAAATTTGTAAATTATTAATATTGTAATGGATTGATTGTGGTGGTCTAATTCTTTTGTTGGTATAATGCTAGTGGTTTAATCTTTTAATTTGTTATTTGGAAAAACAGAGACCATAGCAACAAGAGCAGTTCTGTTTTTATAATTGTTGTGAAGTGTGATGGATATAACATGCTTAATTGTTTGATCTAGTTCCTATGAATTGGATTGAATTGAATTGGTTTTGATTGATTTGAAAATGATTTCTTAGAATAAAATATATATAAGCGAAAGGGGGATTGGGTAGTACTTCTAGGAATGAGAGTGACGTTAATTAGTATACATGAGATATTTTTCGTTTAATAAGTTAGAAGGGACATAGTTCCCAAATTAATTATTTGTATGTGTCATATCATTGCCTGTAGTTGGTTATTGACGTTTGAGCACGTGGGAGCTTACGTTTAATTTTGGTTTAAATGCAAGGAGGTAACTACTTAAACTTGTTTGTGTGTGTGTATGTTAGTGAGCATGTAGGTTAGTTATAAAATGTGATTACTGCTGGTGTATTGGTTATTATATTGGTTGGTTGAATGGAATTCTGATTTGGTTGGTGCACACCGTTTAATTATAATTATGTCATTCCGGAATGAGGTTCCCTTGCCCGTACAGCAGGGACTAAAATAAATATAAAGAAAACGTTATTGGGGAGAGCGCCCCTGGTTCAAGCGAGGGTTGTGAGTCCCTATTGAACTGTTTTATTTCCGGTGTGTTGTGTTTGATTTATTATGATTATTAATGTTTGAGTATGTGATGAGATATTATGTCTAATGGTGGAATGAATGTAGTTGTTGTGTTTTTTTAGAAATGTTTCATTCTGTTATCTGACGTATTTGCAAATATGTATTTGTGCTGATCTAACATGTTGTAGTTAATAAATATTTGAAATTATAAATTAATAATATGTTCATGCACATGCATGTAGTGCAAAAATGTGCGTAAGCGAGTGGTAGTAGCTGCGATTTCTGGGTCTACCCCAATCGTTGTCATTTCAGGTATAGGAAGCAGAGTAGAAAATCAAGAAAAGGATACGGGGACTACTCACTAAAGTGAGATACCGACAGGAGTTATTGCCACATTAGGGACCTCATTAAATTTGATTTATGCATGCTTGATTTACTTTTTATTAATTGAAAGATATTGTTAGTTGATCATTTCAGTAAAATTCATATACTTAGTTGGGTGGTTGAAATTTATTTGATATTTGAAATATGTACTGAATGAATTTTTTCATATTGAAGTTGTTTTTAAAATTTAGTTGTATCCTTTTCTAACCACGATAGGTATATATAAATTAGGTATTTAATTTTTCTATCATGGTTAGGTGGTAAATAGCAAATTAGAAAATAAGTAATATTCTTTTCTAACTATGTTAGCTACTTAATTAAGTTATTCCTTTTTCTAACATAGTTAGCACTATAATTATTTTAGTGAATTAAGTTAGTTCTTTTTCTAACTATGTTAGTATTAATAATCAGTAAATTTTTTTTCTAACATAGTTAGTGTTTGAAAAAAAAATTGTGATAAAAATGACGTAAAAAGGTTATATAATTTTAGGTTGTTACATTAGGCACCCCACAGACCCCATTCAAGAGAACGGTTACCCTAAGTTACTGGTTTAAAAATAAATATGACCTTAATTTTAATTTTATTTTAAATTATCAAGAGAAATCAATATATACAAATAAAAATAAAAATAAAACAAAAAAATAGGAAAAAAATAATTTTTACATATTTGGACTTGACCTAGGATTTATTTAACCTAGGGCTTACGTACCTTTAAGGGATCAAAGCCCACGTAGTTCAAGGGTAGAAATGCGTCTCACTTGGTTTGTGTTTTTTAATAAAAACATTTATTTAAATTTAAGAAAAAAGAATATTATTTTTGGTTTGTTTTTTTTATTATGAAAAATACATATTTATTTATTTTTTTTAATAGGAAACACTTCATAATTTTGATTGAATCGCGTGAGGAGATAATCTCTCTCGTAGAAACAATCGACTTTCAACCTGAGAAGATAATTCAATCTTTCAACCCATTTTCCTCTTTTATAAAAGCCATTTCATTTTATTATTTTTTATTTATGAAAAAGATTTCACAATTTTAAAATGAAATCAAAACAAAGATAGTAAATCATATATTAAACAAAGATAAAATATTGGATTTTAATAACATGATGGATGAATGATAAAAATATGATTAGGCTTCTTTGCAAAAGAATTTCAAATTAAAATCAGGAAAAATTTGAATGTGAGTGCATTTGTAAAATATATATACATATATATAAAAAATTATTTTCAAAGGAAAAAAATAAATGCACAAGAACAATCCTCACTTATCTCAAATCATTGGCTAGGTGAAGAGACAATCAAGTTGTCTTAGAGGGTTATATCACCTATGCCTAAATGAGATTAGAGAGATTATGAATGCCTTTGTCTCACAATAGACTTTCATCAGCATAAGAAAAGTAAGGTAAGGAGAAGAATAAGAAGAAGAAACAACATATCACTCTCCACTCACCTTCTCTCCCTGTTACCCTGTAACATATCGTTACTAATTTCCTGATTAATTCAATAATATCGTTACTAACTATGATAGAAAAATGATTTCCATAATATCAATAAATCTATCATAGTTAGAAAAAGAATTTCTTAATAATAATCATTATCCATGATAGGAAAGAATTTCCTAATATAACCTGAACACTATCATGGATAATAAATAACTAACCATGTTAGAAAAGAATCACCTAACATGATTAGAAAAAGGAGCAACCTACTACAATTCTCCAATTATCCAATAATATTAATACAAATAAAAATATGCGGAAGCGAATGCAGACCTATACATTTTTTGGCAATATACATGTCTCAATAACATAAATAACCTTTGAAACTTAATTCCCTTTCCTGTTGTTCGCGTCTGTGCATGAACACCTGCGAAAATGAAAGTAATCGTGGGGTGAGACAACTTGTCTCAGTAATCTACTACTTAACTCACTATAACAGTGAGGTGTGTGATAGTAAGGACGTCTACAGGGTACCACATTTAAAAATCAGTAATATGTATATAACTCAAGTCTTCTTTCATTTAACAATCCAGTTCCTGTGTCACGTCCAATTCAAATCAAGTTTATTATCTCTACTTTTCAAATATCACTTGAAATCCTTCAATCAATTTTCACATCAACTAAACTTCACCATCCAATCCTCAATCCATGCTTTCCTTACTGTAATTCTCATTCATGCCTTTCTCAAATCCCATTTTTCGGCTAACACGCATGTACAATCCCTGGTGCTCTACTCATGCCATCCCGGAGGCACTACACTCGAGCTCTATATATATATATTCTACATGAGTTGACACTGTGCCCCTCTCAAAAGTGAGGGGGCAATTTCCCTCTCTGGTAACCCCATGAGAGAGAAACTCCAATCTGTCTCCAATCAGAAAGGGAGCAGTCTCTGTCTCCAATCAGATGACTGCTGGTCACAGTCTCCAATCTGTTGACCATTGGTCACAGTCTCCAATCTGTCGACCAGTACAAATAACCGTTGATTGGCCTATCGAACGGTTATCATCGCGCGATGGTACATATCTCAGTGTCATGCAATGATCACAACCCTTTTCACATCTCAAACTCATTCAATACCTCAATCACAAACTTTGATACTTTCCAATACCATTCACTTTTCAATACCCCTGTCCAAGTACCAAATATATATATATATATAACCTCACCACAAACTCCATCACTTTCCATCGAATAACCTATCAACACTGCTGTCAGAGCACCACATCCAAATATACCCACTATTCCAGGAAAATCACAACCACCAGACAGGATACTATATATATAATGTATGAAGTTTCTTTATACGAAAATAATCGTGTTTAAAAGGCACCCGATAGCCTGTTTTGTATAAACATAACTTTTAAAGATTTGAGGGTTAGAAAGGATTGAAAATCCCAACTAACGTCACCCTCAATGTTATAGTAAGGTAAGAGTGATTACCTGTTTCCCAGCAACTATGCACTCCCTTGCTTTTCTCTTTACTTTACCATGCCTTGAGAAATATATGCACGTCACATCCTTTCCTATTATTACACCATGTAATAATAGTAAGTTAATAATCATTCTAAGTTATAGATTAACTAACGTCTCTCTCGTTCCTGTATTACTACACAGTCCCTGTTACATTTATACTTTCTTGATTCTATAATTGAGCTCTTTAGCTTTAATCTTTTATGATTCTCAGTATTTTCACTAATAAATAAACAAGTTCAGTTTTATTCACTTCACAACAAAATGGGATAATATTCGATTCATAGGTTAAGTCCATTCACATGAGAAAACAATTTTCACAATAACATCCAGTCCAACCATTTTAATAACATCAAACCACAATAACTCAAATCACTTAAATTCAATACACACAAAAGCAAGTCACTTCCATGATCCATAAGCTTTCTCATCTTCCAATTCCCAATTTATTAGCTTATAAATACAATTGCAATGTAGCAAAACAGTTCAACCTTCCAATTCAACACATTCAAGTGCATCACAATTTAATACTTCAATTTAACCATGAATGATAAGAAGAATAAAGTCATTTTCAACTAAATTAGTCCAGAACCATTAAAAATGCTGTCACAAATCAGATTCTAATTTTGCCTAGATCCTGTGAAGAACCAATTAAAAAAAATCTTCCAAAGTATATGCTAGCCTGAACTAACAAAAATAAACTCAAAACAATAAAGGTAAGATTCAGACTCCTTCCACCAATATCCATGTTAACTCATGAGGTCCAGAAGTTCCAAAAAGAAACCAGCAAGATTTAACATAAAAACTACTTCAGCAACCTAAATAATTTCCCATACCGAACCTACAGTGGCAAACCTCAAGATTCCCTACTCATGAAAATCATCGTGTTTGAATCATGCAAGGCTAAAACTCAAATACAACTTACTCATTTATACTCCTAATGTGCTTCTCCTAAAGTTTATCCTAATTCTTTATTATTCTAGCATCCTAAAGCATCATCCTTATAGAAATTCTAGAACCCGTATACAGACCAATAAACACTGTTCCTCTAAGCCTATCACATTATTTCCTTCTCTTTAAACACATTTAGTTCAATCCAAAATCAGTGTTTTCTCAATACCTTGATTCAGCAATCATTGCAAGTTTCATCATCATATAACTACTTACTAACTCCAATCAATATGTTTAAATGACCAATTCATTCATAATTGACATAAGTTTCAAGTAACATATCCAAAACATGACTTTATCAAGCTTTACTTATTAACAATTCGATTTATAGGTCCCCCTCAACTATTTACACATTTACACCTATATAATGATCTATCAGCAATTAGAAACCATATAGGAATACCAAACCTCAAGGAATCAATACGACTTTAGAAATCCCTAAAACAACCTAATTTATCACAACTTTCATTTCTCAATTCTCCATTCTCTAACACCTTGTATCAACAAAATTTCTTCCAATTACATACTTCATTCTAAATGCACCCAAAACAAAGTCCAAATGTCCTCTTAGTAACTCAAATCATTTTAATTTATAGAAAGCTATCAATATCCCTATTGAGACCATCAAACCACCATCAATTTATCATTTTACTCTTAATCCTAAAATAATCAGTACCTAATAAAAACATTGAGGATAAGGCTAAACTATCAACTAAACTCAATTTACTTTATGTTCCATGATAAAATCTGTCCACAACCTTTATTATCCTTAATTAAATCAAGCAGCCCCAACTTATGCTCAAAATTAGGCCATACAGTGAAATAGAATCACCAAAATATAAATTTAACCAATCAGAACCTAAAAACATTTTCATATAACCTAATCAAACAAGTTAGAACAACCAATTTCTACGAATATTACTGGATTTTCGAAAAATGCTCTCAAACCCTAACCTTAAACGGCTCAAATAGCAAAAACTAAGGTAAGAAAAGTGTAGAAAATGCTTACAAAGTTCAATGATTAGAGAAGAAGGACTAGCCGCCGCCGGCCGCAGCACCGTTCGCCGGAAATCGACCATTGAAGTTTTGGGTTCATAACAGAAACCAAAAGGAAAAGAGGAGGTGAGGAAACAAAGTTGGAAAAAGGAAAATGGCTTGAAGAACCAAAAGAAACCGTAAGGCCTACCTCTAGCTGCCGTCCGCCGCTATTTTCGCCGGAGATTGAAGAAAACCTGCCGTCACCGGAGAAGAAGAAGAACGAAATAGAAAGTGAGGGAGGGAGACCGAACGTGAGGTGGAGAAGTGAGACAGGAAAAATGGTTTGATGATGGTGATGGTGAGGGAGATTGGCGCCGCCGCGCCGTCGCCGGAGGAGGACAGGAAAACGAAGAAGGAAGGAGGGCGGAGGTGAGGTGTCGGGTAAGAAGGAGGAGGGAGCCGATGGTTTTTATAGTAAAGGGGGGAGGGCGCGTTTGGTTTGCTGAAATAAGGGGGTGCTCTGATGATTTGTAGCCCAAACTTGTCATAGTGTACTCTTTTAATTCTAAAACCATTTAAACCAGCCTCCCATCTTTTAAACTTCAAAATATTTTTAGCTTTACCACTCCCTCATATTTCGAACTCTTCATTTCTTAATTAATTATATGCACATTAATTACTCAAAATTTCCAAAAATATCCCAAAAATTCCTAATAATTCCAAAATTTCCCAAAACACTCTCTAATCCTGAATTAAATTTTTCAGGATGTTACAATTCTCCCCACCTTTTAGGAATTTTGCCCCCAAAATTCACCATGACTAACCTCTCTTAGAACTAATACATAGCATAATCCTCTCAATACAACCTTAAATTACCTTCCCTACTCCAACTTACCCTATACAAATTTTTACTTTAATGTCCTAACATCATTCCTCAACCTCATTTCACAACAAAATTCACACTTTTGATAAGTCTCCTATAACAATAACGAGCACCCTCATCTAGCAATCATAAGAGAAATTCAATATTTCCTACTTCAACCTATATTAATTAAATCCAATCACTTCTAAATTTTCTTTATTCTCCTTGACTCATAAGGTCTTCAATGATGCCTCGACTATGATTATGCCTAGGTTCATAATTATATCCGAGACCCCAAAAGAAGAATCCTTATTCCGTCAATTTCCTCCAGAAATTCCTATTCAACTATCAGTATCTAATTCCCATTGTACTTGATTAAATTATATCACTATTTCCTTATAATTGTAACTATTTCAAATTCTACTTTACTTCTTAATTTAACTTCATTCATTAGATATACACCCCTTCAAAAGTTTAAATTCCTACATCAACTCAACTTGATCTTACCCTTCTAATCATATCACTTTAGTTACCAAAATTCATTCATCAAATGTACCCAAAATAAATCAACAACAGTACATAAATAAATAACTCCACATTCCAGAAAAATTTACTACCAATATCAATGTATCATTACCTAATAGAATCATGGCAACACAGGGAAAGAACAACAACAACAACCAAAACAAAAATCCACTAAATTTTCGAGCCAAATATTGAACATATAAACACAAATATCAAGTCATCAATACTAAAGTTCCACTCACAAGTAATATTTTGAATAGACAAAGGAAGGGAAGAAAGACAAAATTGACAATCCATATAAAACTCAACAAATCACTGTGCACACGCAAAAATCAGCAGCAAAATCTTCATCTAGCATCTTTTAATCACCAAAAATCAATTCCACACATATATTAACCACTTGTTCACCATAAACGATAAGTGAAACATTGAGAAGCATCATTTCAACCACATGATCAACACACGAAGTCGTTTCAACTTCACACAGACCCCTACGATGAACAGCCGATTTACCACATCCAATTCAAGCAAGAATCCAACACACAAAGTCAAATAACCTCTCAAATAAGCCAATTGTCAATTTATTCAATATTAAAGTTCTAATAATTCCCATAATCCCATAATTCATTACTCGGCGTTCTCAAAATCCTCACCGGATACTAGAGAAACCTATATAGAAAGGTGGGAATTCCTTGCCCAACCTAGAATTAGAAAGTTAAACTTTGATTCCTCAATCGTAGGCTTCATCTCAACATCACTTATACTATCAAACTTATTCATCTGTCAATATATATATAACTCAAATCCTCAAATTCTCAATTAACTCCTACTTCATCTAAACCAATCAACTTAACTTTTACAATTATAACTCAATAATTCTTCCATATATACTCATAAACCTAAACAATGACTCCACAAATTCTTAAATTCCCACTTAAAAGCATAATTATAACCTTTACAACTTGAATTTGTATCAAAATTCCTTCATAAATTCAAGATAGTTATTCCCACCAAACTAAATCTTCAATTACTACATAATTAGTCAATTTGAGACACTATGGGTCCTCTAAACCATTTTTGTAGCCTTTTCCCCACAATTTATACTTGATTCTCATAACTATTCTATTTTGGATTCACTCTTTCCAATAAATCCTATGCAATCTTTAAGAATTTTCTCTCAAGAAGAACAAAACCATACACTCATTTCAAGACCAATTACTCACATGAAACCTTTGTTTACTTTAGAAAGGCCAATCTTTTGCCTATTACTTGCTCAAATCCTTTATCACGTCCACATCCCAGTCAAAATAATTCAAACAATATTACCAACATTCCTCTAACATCAAAATTTTAACCGAATAGTCCGCAATCCTTCCTCGGCATATCACATCTTTATCCTATTCAAACATAATCCATAATCCTACAACATTGATCGTCACTATAATACATAATATTCTGTTTCAATATCACCAGTCTACCCAACAATTCATTAGAAAACTTAGTAGTTCTCTAAACTTTTAACAAAATCTTTGATATCCAACTCTCTCCAACTCTAAATATTCCTATATCAGTTACCTTTATCACTAACCTCATCTCAGTATTATCCCTCTCACTTAACAGTAACCAACTTCCAGTACTCAAAATCACAAGACCTTTCAAGGGAAATTGCAACTACTCCGACTAAATCAATATCTTTACATCACCATTATAACCTATAGAACTCCAATATAATTCACAATATCTCTACTCGTAAAACCACATTTACCACCACCTCTCAAATCCCTAAACTCCAAAATAAGTAGGAAACCATAATCAAATCAAAGATCTCTTCCAATAATTCAATTTCACGGTTCACTCTTATACAGTATTAATCCATTTACCAATATCACCTGAGCATTCTTGTTGCGATTCTACCACTCTCCCCATCAAGGGATTGACCATAACCTCACAGACAGCCGGTGATCATGCACAACAGAAAAGGAAATTCAGAGAATGTATATTGCTAATCTAAATGCAATGCAACACAGTCCAGGGTTATCGTATACCAAATACTGATAACCAAGTTGTAACATATCGTTACTAATTTCCTGATTAATTCAATAATATCTTTACTAACTATGATAGAAAAATGATTTCCATAATATCAATAAATCTATCATAGTTAGAAAAAGAATTTCTTAATAATAATCATTATCCATGATAGGAAAGAATTTCCTAATATAACCTGAACACTATCATGGATAATAAATAACTAACCATGTTAGAAAAGAATCACCTAACATGGTTAGAAAAAGGAGCAACCTACTACAATTCTCCAATTATCCAATAATATTAATACAAATAAAAATATGCGGAAGCGAATGCAGACCTATACATTTTTTGGCAATATACATGTCTCAATAACATAAATAACCTTTGAAACTTAATTCACTTTCCTGTTGTTCGCGTCTATGCATGAACACCTGCAAAAATGAAAGTAATCGTGGGGTGAGACAACTTGTCTCAGTAATCTACTACTTAACTCACTATAACAGTGAGGTGTGTGGTAGTAAGGACGTCTACAGGGTACCACATTTAAAAATCAGTAATATGTATATAACTCAAGTCTTCTTTCATTTAACAATCCAGTTCCTGTGTCACGTCCAATTCAAATCAAGTTTATTATCTCTACTTTTCAAATATCACTTGAAATCCTTCAATCAATTTTCACATCAACTAAACTTCACCATCCAATCCTCAATCCATGCTTTCCTTACTGTAATTCTCATTCATGCCTTTCTCAAATCCCATTTTTCGGCTAACACGCATGTACAATCCCTGGTGCTCTACTCATGCCATCCCGGAGGCACTACACTCGAGCTCTCTATATATATATTCTACATGAGTTGACACTGTGCCCCTCTCAAAAGTGAGGGGGCAATTTCCCTCTCTGGTAACCCCATGAGAGAGAAACCCCAATCTGTCTCCAATCAGAAAGGGAGTAGTCTCTGTCTCCAATCAGATGACTGCTGGTCACAGTCTCCAATCTGTTGACCATTGGTCACAGTCTCCAATCTGTCGACCAGTACAAATAACCGTTGATTGGCCTATCGAACGGTTATCATCGCGCGATGGTACATATCTCAGTGTCATGCAATGATCACAACCCTTTTCACATCTCAAACTCATTCAATACCTCAATCACAAACTTTGATACTTTCCAATACCATTCACTTTTCAATACCCCTGTCCAAGTACCAAATATATATATATATAACCTCACCACAAACTCCATCACTTTCCATCGAATAACCTATCAACACTGCTGTCAGAGCACCACATCCAAATATACCCACTATTCCAGGAAAATCACAACCACCAGACAGGATACTATATATATAATGTATGAAGTTTCTTTATACGAAAATAATCGTGTTTAAAAGGCACCCGATAGCCTGTTTTGTATAAACATAACTTTTAAAGATTTGAGGGTTAGAAAGGATTGAAAATCCCAACTAACGTCACCCTCAATGTTATAGTAAGGTAAGAGTGATTACTTGTTTCCCAGCAACTATGCACTCCCTTGCTTTTCTCTTTACTTTACCATGCCTTGAGAAATATATGCACGTCACATCCTTTCCTATTATTACACCATGTAATAATAGTAAGTTAATAATCATTCTAAGTTATAGATTAACTAACGTCTCTCTCGTTCCTGTATTACTACACAGTCCCTGTTACATTTATACTTTCTTGATTCTATAATTGAGCTCTTTAGCTTTAATCTTTTATGATTCTCAGTATTTTGGCTAATAAATAAACCAGTTCAGTTTTATTCACTTCACAACAAAATGGGATAATATTCGATTCATAGGTTAAGTCCATTCACATGAGAAAACAATTTTCACAATAACATCCAGTCCAACCATTTTAATAACATCAAACCACAATAACTCAAATCACTTAAATTCAATACACACAAAAGCAAGTGACTTCCATGATCCATAAGCTTTCTCATCTTCCAATTCCCAGTTTATTAGCTTATAAATACAATTGCAATGTAGCAAAACAGTTCAACCTTCCAATTCAACACATTCAAGTGCATCACAATTTAATACTTCAATTTAACCATGAATGATAAGAAGAATAAAGTCATTTTCAACTAAATTAGTCCAGAACCATTAAAAATGCTGTCACAAATCAGATTCTAATTTTGCCTAGATCCTGTGAAGAACCAATTAAAAAAAATCTTCCAAAGTATATGCTAGCCTGAACTAACAAAAATAAACTCAAAACAATAAAGGTAAGATTCAGACTCCTTCCACCAATATCCATGTTAACTCATGAGGTCCAGAAGTTCCAAAAAGAAACCAGCAAGATTTAACATAAAAACTACTTCAGCAACCTAAATAATTTCCCATACCGAACCTACAGTGGCAAACCTCAAGATTCCCTACTCATGAAAATCATCGTGTTTGAATCATGCAAGGCTAAAACTCAAATACAACTTACTCATTTATACTCCTAATGTGCTTCTCCTAAAGTTTATCCTAATTCTTCATTATTCTAGCATCCTAAAGCATCATCCTTATAGAAATTCTAGAACCCGTATACAGACCAATAAACACTGTTCCTCTAAGCCTATCACATTATTTCCTTCTCTTTAAACACATTTAGTTCAATCCAAAATCAGTGTTTTCTCAATACCTTGATTCAGCAATCATTGCAAGTTTCATCATCATATAACTACTTACTAACTCCAATCAATATGTTTAAATGACCAATTCATTCATAATTGACATAAGTTTCAAGTAACATATCCAAAACATGACTTTATCAAGCTTTACTTATTAACAATTCGATTTATAGGTCCCCTCAACTATTTACACATTTACACCTATATAATGATCTATCAGCAATTAGAAACCATATAGGAATACCAAACCTCAAGGAATCAATACGACTTTAGAAATCCCTAAAACAACCTAATTTATCACAACTTTCATTTCTCAATTCTCCATTCTCTAACACCTTGTATCAACAAAATTTCTTCCAATTACATACTTCATTCTAAATGCACCCAAAACAAAGTCCAAATGTCCTCTTAGTAACTCAAATCATTTTAATTTATAGAAAGCTATCAATATCCCTATTGAGACCATCAAACCACCATCAATTTATCATTTTACTCTTAATCCTAAAATAATCAGTACCTAATAAAAACATTGAGGATAAGGCTAAACTATCAACTAAACTCAATTTACTTTATGTTCCATGATAAAATCTGTCCACAACCTTTATTATCCTTAATAAAATCAAGCAGCCCCAACTTATGCTCAAAATTAGGCCATACAGTGAAATAGAATCACCAAAATATAAATTTAACCAATCAGAACCTAAAAACATTTTCATATAACCTAATCAAACAAGTTAGAACAACCAATTTCTACGAATATTACTGGATTTTCGAAAAATGCTCTCAAACCCTAACCTTAAACGGCTCAAATAGCAAAAACTAAGGTAAGAAAAGTGTAGAAAATGCTTACAAAGTTCAATGATGAGAGAAGAAGGATTAGCCGCCGCCGGCCGCAGCACCGTTCGCCGGAAATCGGCCATTGAAGTTTGGGTTCATAACAGAAACCAAAAGGAAAAGAGGAGGTGAGGAAACAAAGTTGGAAAAAGGAAAATGGCTTGAAGAACCAAAAGAAACCGTAAGGCCTACCTCTAGCTGCCGTCCGCCGCTATTTTCGCCGGAGATTGAAGAAAACCTGCCGTCACCGGAGAAGAAGAAGAACGAAATAGAAAGTGAGGGAGGGAGACCGAACGTGAGGTGGAGAAGTGAGACAGGAAAAATGGTTTGATGATGGTGATGGTGAGGGAGATTGGCGCCGCCGCGCCGTCGCCGGAGGAGGACAGGAAAACGAAGAAGGAAGGAGGGCGGAGGTGAGGTGTCGGGTAAGAAGGAGGAGGGAGCCGATGGTTTTTATAGTAAAGGGGGGAGGGCGCGTTTGGTTTGCTGAAATAAGGGGGTGCTCTGATGATTTGTAGCCCAAACTTGCCATAGTGTACTCTTTTAATTCTAAAACCATTTAAACCAGCCTCCCATCTTTTAAACTTCAAAATATTTTTAGCTTTACCACTCCCTCATATTTCGAACTCTTCATTTCTTAATTAATTATATGCACATTAATTACTCAAAATTTCCAAAAATATCCCAAAAATTCCTAAAAATTCCAAAATTTCCCAAAACACTCTCTAATCCTGAATTAAATTTTTCAGGATGTTACATACCCCAAGAAATATGTTAAGATAAATGTCTACCTTTCCTAATACACCTCTTTTCTTTGCTCTCAAAACCTAGCTTTTTTCTCTAAAAATTGAATCCCCTCAAATGCTCTTGTTAGAATCTTAAGTTTTGATGAAGACTAAAATATGAAAGAATGAATCAAGTACTTAGAAAGCAATAGGTTAACATAGAATCCCAAGTAAGAGTGCAACCGGATGTGGATTTTGAAACGTACCTCCTACTAAAATAATATTAATCTTAACCTAACACATTGCTAATCAAAACAATGGAATCTAACTATGTTAGGAAAAGATTCACCTAACATAGTTAGCAAAAGAATTTCTCAATTAATAAGAGATTACACATCTAACTATGTTAGAAAAGAGAATCTTCTAACATAGTTAGCAAAAGAACCATCATCATCCTAATAAATCATACATACAATACAATAACCTAAATCTAACCATGTTAGAAAAGGATCATCTAACATGGTTAGAAAAAGAACTAACCAAACTACATAAGAATAAACCATATTAGAGTGGGGCCCATCTAATATGATCATATACAAAGACACATAAAATCATAAAATAAACATTCAATAAACCACCTACTCGAGTTAGGTAAAAGTACTCCCTAACCACGATCCATCAAACAACCACCTATAACAATAAGTCATCATCATACTGATAGAGTACAACTGTCATTGCAGTCATAGTAATCCTTGAACTATCATAATAACAGTATCAATATTTAATATCACAACCACTTCACATAATATGTCGCATAATAAGTACTACGACATTCAACTATTACAATTCAATCATAATAACATTCAATAATGCAGAAGCTGGTGCAGCCTAGCGAAATGGCGATATAAATCCCTATAGGAATCACCTCTGGCCTACTTACTAACTCAGTATGGGCCAGACGGCCCCTTCCCCTTCCTCTGCGCCTCCCCCTGGGCATGATCACCTGAAAAAGATAAAGGGAATGGGGTGAGACAAAAACCATGTCTCAGTAATCACCTCCTAACTCACTGTGAGACTCAGAAATGGGGTAGTGGAGCGTCTACAGGGTACCACAGTTTTCAAAACCTGCATAACCACATAATATATACACATATATACAGTACAGATACATCCATCTCTCAATAAACAAAAATAAACGTGATTGACACTGTGCCCAGTCTCAAATCTGAAAGCATAAAAAGGGACCACTTAAAAATGTGAAAAATATCCCTGGTTCCTTTACAATCCGAGGAACCCGTACAATTAACCTATCGATTTGCGCAAATCGATGGTTACATCGGCCGACGGTACTAATAGTCAGTGTCATGCAACAATACAAAAGATTTGTATAGATATATATAAAGTACAGTTCAGTTGAAAGGCACCCTATAGCCCACGTTTAAACATAAGGTAATATGAATCCATTTCATTTTTATATATATGTATATATAAGTAGAAGAGGATTTTTAGAATTCCTCAACTACCGTCACCCTCAGTATCACAGCCAGTTAAGCGTGATTACCTGCTAAACTGCACTGCAGAAGATATACGCAGATAACCGTTGCTCTCAAACTCCGCCTGGAGGATCACCGTCTACAACAATGCCACCATTTAGAAATGGTTAAGACACCTTCATGTGACTTAAGTTATACTTTTCACCAATAACAAAAACAATATTAAAGTAGTAATTTACTTCCATTACCATACATCACTTTATAACTTCTAGATCATTAATCCTCACCATTTCTTAGAAACCTTGAAGATTTATCCACTTTATTAACCACTCATTATAACGCCGCATTGACCTTAAATAAGTCACTCACAATGACCTCCATAACACCCAAACACTCTTCCAAACCCAACAACCTTTAACCTACCAAAAATCACTTCATATCAACACTTTATCTATCCAACTTTCTCCCAAAAACCATTCTAGCCAACACTCACATTCCAATAACAATAAACAACCTTAACTAACACTACATAATCACCAATTTAGTCCAAAGCCTCTTCCTTAAGCTAACCCTTACTTAAAGAGTCAAAACAATTAGCCAATAACATCTAAACTCAACTTCCAACTTTAATGGCTAACATACTTCCCAAAAATCTTTACTTTACTGCTTATCTTTGCTCAAATCCTTGGTTAAAGCATCACTAATTAACCAATGGCAAACCCCAACTTAAAAGAGGAAACTTTATGCTAAGAATCAACTTCACAAGAGGCTAAAGGCTTACAAAATGCAAGAGTGAAGGAAGAGAAGTTTTTCCCCACCGTTGGCCGCCGGAAAACCTCGCCGGAAAACACCCCTAGACCGCCGGCCGAACTGAAAGAGCAAGGGAAAGCTAAGAAAAGGTGTTGTGAAGTTGAAGGAAGGAAAACAACATGAGGAACTACAAGAAAAATCCAAACTTTTCCTCACCCGCCGGTCAACGTCGCCGGAAAAGTCAAAGCCGCCGCCGTAAAAGCAGCCGGAGTCGCAGATCAAGTTCAAGCTTGAAAGTGTGCGACGGACACACACACCCACACGGATCGGACCCAATCTTCACGCCTCTATGAAGAAAAGGGAGAGGTGAACCGAAATGAGGAAGCTTTTTGGTGCATGGGGGCCGAATGGTAAGGTGTGAGGAGGAAGAAAATGGAGAAAATGGTGAAGGGGGGGGTGCCACGCGCGCGAGCTGTCAAAATGGAGGAGGGAGTTCGAATATTTGATAAGGGAAGGAGGGAGGGTGTGTTTGGTTGAGGGGAAATAAGGTGGTTTATGATACTTTATAGCCCAAGCTTGCCATAATGTACACTTTTTAACTTAAAACCACTCAAACCAGTCTCCAATCTTCTGAATCTTCAAAATATTATTAACTTTACCATTCCCTCATATTTCAAACTCTTCATTTCTTACTTAATTATATGCACATTAATTACTTAATATTTCTAAAATATTCTCAAAAATCTCCAAAAATTCCCAAAAATTCCCAAAGTTCCTAATTTCTCCATTTATCATTTCCAAAACACTCTTTAATACTGTATTAAATTTTCAGGATGTTACAATTCTCCCCACCTTTTAGGAATTTTGCCCTCAAAATTCACTACCACCACATTTTTACCATATGAAAATAATAGAGGAAGAGGTAAAACGTACCTAAAAATAGCTGTGGATACTTCTCACGCATCCGATCCTCAGTCTCCCAAGTCGCATCTCCTGGGGACATACCTCTCCAAAATACTTTTACTAGACGAATGGTCTTATTTCTCAACTGCTTATCTTTTACATCCAAAATCCTTTCAGGCTCCACTTGATAAGTCAAATTATCCTCCAACTCTACTTCTTCAGGCTCAATAACGTGAGAGGGATCAGGGTGATACTTCTTCAGCTGTGACACATGAAACACATCGTATAGTCTCGATAACTGTGGCGGAAGAGCTGTGCGATAAGAAACATCACCAATCTTCTCAATCACATCATATGGACCCATATATCGAGGAGACAACTTCTTAGCCCGAATTGATCTGCCAACACCTGTCATCGGCGACACTTTCAAAAACACATGATCACCCTCTTCAAACTCTAATGGTCGTCGTCGCTTATCTGCATAACTTTTCTGTCTACTCTGGGCCGTCAACAATTTCTCCCGAATCATCTCAATCTTCTGGGTCGTCTCATCCACAATATCCGGGCCAATAACAGCCCTTTCACTCACTTCCGTCCAACAGATTGGCGATCGACACTTTCTACCATACAAAGCTTCATAAGGAGCCATACCAATGCTCGACTGGTAACTATTGTTATAAGCAAATTCTGCTAGTGGAAGATGCTTATCCCAACTACCAGGCAACTCAATAGCACATGCCCGCAACATATCCTCAAGGATTTGGTTAACCCTCTTAGTCTGGCCATCTGTCTGCGGATGATACGCAGTACTGAACTTAAGCTTACTGCCTAAAGCAGCCTGCAATGACATCCAATAACCTGATCTATAACGCTGATCTCTATCTGAAATAATACTCTTTGGTACACCATGCAACCGCACAATTTCATCAACATACAACTGAGCCAACTTTTCCATTGGACTAGAAATCTGAACCGGCAAAAAGTGTGCCGACTTAGTCAATCGATCCACAATCACCCAGATAGAATCATGACCTGACTGAGTACGCGGTAACCCCACAATGAAATCCATAGATATATCATCCCACTTCCACTGAGGCACCTCAATACTCTACAGCAATCCGCCAGGCTTTTGGTGCTGAATCTTGACTTTCTGGCAAGTCAAGCACTTAAGTACAAACTGTGTCACATCCTTCTTCATCCCTGACCACCAAAACCCTCGCTTCAAATCGTTATACATCTTGGTGATTCCCGGATGCATAGCATATTTACTCCTGTGAGCCTCTTCCAAAATAGTCTGCTTCAACTCAGCACAATCAGGAACACAAATACGATGCTTAAACCGTAAAATCCCATGCTCATCAATCTCAAAATCTAAGACTGAACCATCCTCCAATTCTTTTCGAATCTTACTCAACTTGTCATCCTTCTCCTGTGCCACCCGTAATTCTTTATACAAATCGAAATCAACTACCACTGCTCTCAGATTAGACTGCTCCACTCCAGGAACAACTCTCATATCACGCAACGTTTCCAACCAGTCCTGCTCTTCAAGGCTCATTGCAAAGACATGAGCTGATTTCCTACTTAAAGCGTCAGCAACCACATTGGCTTTCCCAGGGTGATACTTGATCTCAAACTTATAATCACTTAGCAACTCCATCCAACGACGTTGCCTACCATTCAACTCTTTCTGATCCATCAAATACTTGAGACTTTTGTGATCACTGAACACTTCAAACTGAGCCCCAAAAAGATAATGGCGCCAGATTTTCAAGGCAAACACCACTGCACACAACTCCAAATCATGAGTTGGGTAGTTCACTTCATGTGGCCTTAACTGTCTTGAAGCATAAGCTATCACTTTGCCATTCTGCATCAACACACAACCTAAACCCATCAACGATGCATCAGTATACACCTCATAAGGTTGAGATGAATCTTGCAAAACCAACACTGGAGCGGTAGTCAAAAGAGTCTTTAACTCCTGAAATGCTGCTTCACACTGCTCCGTCCATACAAAAGGGCGATCTTTCTTGGTCAAATTTGTCAAAGGACGGGCAATCTGCGAAAAACCACGAATAAATCTCCGATAATAACCAGCTAATCCTACAAAACTTCGTACTTCAGTTACTGATTTCGGAGATTCCCACTGCAAAACCGCCTCAACTTTACTAGGATCCACCGCAACACCTTCAGAAGAAACCACATGCCCCAAAAACTTTACTTCGTTTAGCCAAAATTCACACTTCGACAATTTAGCATAGAGCTGATGATCCCTCAGAACTCTCAAAGCAATGGCCAGATGCTCACGTGCTCTTCTTCACTTTTAGAATAAATCAGAATGTCATCAATGAACACTACAATGAATTTATCTAAATACGGTCTGAAAATTCGGTTCATATAATCCATGAACACAGCAGGAGCATTAGTCAAACCAAAAGGCATCACCAAGAACTCGTAGTGACCATAACGGGTTCTAAAAGCCGTCTTGGGAACATCCTCTACCCGAACTCTCAACTGATGATATCCCGACCTCAAATCAATCTTAGAAAATACGGAAGCCCCAACTAACTGATCCAACAAGTCATCTATCCTGGGCAACAGGTACTTATTCTTTATTGTGACTTTATTCAGCTGACGGTAGTCTATGCACAACCTCATGCTACCATCCTTTTTCTTAACAAACAAGACTGGAGCTCCCCACGGTGACACACTAGGTCGGATAAAACCTTTTTCAAGCAATTCTTCAATCTGCTTCTTCAACTCAGCTAATTCTACCGGGGCCATCCTATATGGTGCCTTAGAAATCGGACTAGCACCTGGTTCCAAATCAATGGTGAACTCCACTTCTCGCTCAGGTGGAAGACCCTGGATATCAGCAAAAACTTCAGGATAGTCCCCGACCACATCTATAGTATCAATACAAATCTCCTCCTCAGATTTAATTGAGAAAAAGACAGCAAACGCCTGACAACCCCTCCGCACACACTTCTCAGCTTGTGTGGCGGACAACAACAAGGAACCACTGGAACCCTCCACAGACAAAGAATTCACTGCATATCTCACAGCCCGTTCTTTGCAAAGCAAAATGACATTATTGGCTATCAACCAATCCATGCCAATAATCACCTCTATTCCTTTAAGGGGTAGACACACAAGGTCAATTACAGAGTCTCGACCTTCATACCGAAGGTCCAAGCCTTTACATACTTGAGCAGTTTTAAACACATCTCCACTAGGGGTAGTTACTTTCAAATCATAAGGTAATGCAGATAGGGTAAAACCAAGTTTCCGAGCACAATCATAGGAAATGAAAGAATGGGTCGCACCAGAATCAAATAACACTTCAACACTATGACCTCGGATGGAAACCATACCTTGAATCACATTAGGAGACGCTCTGGCCTCCTCCCTCGTGGTAACATAAACACGTCCAGGGGCTACAGGGCGACTGCTCTGACTCGCCTGATTCTGCTGCTCCCGCTTAGGGCAATACCTAATAGTATGGCCCAACTCATTACAGTAATAACACCTCCAACAATTTCCAGCATGGAAATTCCCACATCTAACACAAGGACTTCCCACGCTAGATGCTGAGACAGCTGACTCCTGATGAGACCCCTGACTAGCACCTGCTCGACTCCTACCACCCAAAGATTGGGTTCTGCTACCCCTGAACTGACTCCTATGCCCAGATCCTCCCTGATGTTGACTACGAAAGCTACCTCTCTGGTTATACCCTTGCGAAAAACCTCGCCCTTGAGATCTTCTCCCAGAACTACCGGAGGTACTCGTGCCAGCACTGTGACTCTTAGAGATGCCTCCTGAAGGCCCTAAATAGTTAGGAGGTTTAAACTGGTTATCAACACGACCCAAAGCACCTGAACTTCTCAAGTTTTTGGCCACAAGGCAAAGATACTCGCAAGAATCCTCAAAACTAACAAACGGTCTAGCATACAGATATGGCCGCAGCACAGGTCGAGCCTTCTGAATCAACTGAGTATGCTTCCACTCGGGATCATCCCTATATTGCAAGTAAGTCACATAACGTGACAACTCATTGAAAGTAGCAACAAATTCATCCTCGTGCATATTGCCTTGCACCAATTTATTAAATTCAAGTTCTTTCTCATGTCTGATTGTAATGGGAAAGTAATGCTCAAGGAATTTTTCTTTAAATTCTGGCCATACAGTCGTGGAATCATCCATACCCCCGGCTGACTTCCACCATCTCTTGGCATCACCAGTCAACAGCAAGATAGCAACCCTGGCTTTCTGGTACTCATTACAGGCAACTGCTTGGAAAATTGTTTCTAATCTATCGATCCATTCTTCCGCTATTTCAGGTTGGCGACCCCCTTCAAAAGTACCAGGATTGTGCCTAGACACATCTTTCCAAACCTTATTAACAGTACGGTCCTCTTGAGTAACTTCTTGCTGGATCCCATGAGTTTCACTCTCATGGCCAAATCCAAACTCTCCTTCACTTTGATGCTGATGGCCCATATCCTGTTTAAATTTCTGTAACCTTTCCTCCATTGTCTCCAAAATCACATCCCTCAACTGATTCACAAACTCCGACCCGAAGTTTTGTGCCGGAATAGATTGTTGTGAATCTTGGAATTGACTTGAATCATCCTCTCCACCCACCTAGGGAATAATGATAATAATGATAAAAGAGGGTTAGTGATCATAATAGTGAGGAAGGGAAATAAGGGATATATCGCCATTCTATATGCAATGCAACAGGCAGGGTATCTATAGGCAAAAAAAAAAAAAAAAAAACAGGCAGGGTATCGTTAACCATAAAACTGATACCAAGTTGAAACGTACCTCCTACTAAAATAATATTAATCTTAACCTAACACATTGCTAATCAAAACAATGGAATCTAACTATGTTAGGAAAAGATTCACCTAACATAGTTAGCAAAAGAATTTCTCTATTAATAAGAGATTACACATCTAACTATGTTAGAAAAGAGAATCTTCTAACATAGTTAGCAAAAGAACCATCATCATCCTAATAAATCATACATACAATACAATAACCTAAATCTAACCATGTTAGAAAAGGATCATCTAACATGGTTAGAAAAAGAACTAACCAAACTACATAAGAATAAACCATATTAGAGTGGGGCCCATCTAATATGATCATATACAAAGACACATAAAATCATAAAATAAACATTCAATAAACCACCTACTCGAGTTAGGTAAAAGTACTCCCTAACCACGATCCATCAAACAACCACCTATAACAATAAGTCATCATCATACTGATAGAGTACAACTGTCATTGCAGTCATAGTAATCCTTGAACTATCATAATAACAGTATCAATATTTAATATCACAACCACTTCACATAATATGTCGCATAATAAGTACTACGACATTCAACTATTACAATTCAATCATAATAACATTCAATAATGCAGAAGCTGGTGCAGCCTAGCGAAATGGCGATATAAATCCCTATAGGAATCACCTCTGGCCTACTTACTAACTCAGTATGGGCCAGACGGCCCCTTCCCCTTCCTCTGCGCCTCCCCCTGGGCATGATCACCTGAAAAAGATAAAGGGAATGGGGTGAGACAAAAACCATGTCTCAGTAATCACCTCCTAACTCACTGTGAGACTCAGAAATGGGGTAGTGGAGCGTCTACAGGGTACCACAGTTTTCAAAACCTGCATAACCACATAATATATACACATATATACAGTACAGATACATCCATCTCTCAATAAACAAAAATAAATGTGATTGACACTGTGCCCAGTCTCAAATCTGAAAGCATAAAAAGGGACCACTCTAAAATGTGAAAAATATCCTTAGTTCCTTTACAATCTGAGGAACCCGTACAATTAACCTATCGATTTGCGCAAATCGATGGTTACATCGGCCGACGGTACTAATAGTCAGTGTCATGCAACAATACAAAAGATTTGTATAGATATATATAAAGTACAGTTCAGTTGAAAGGCACCCTATAGCCCACGTTTAAACATAAGGTAATATGAATCCATTTCATTTTTATATATATGTATATATAAGTAGAAGAGGATTTTTAGAATTCCTCAACTACCGTCACCCTCAGTATCACAGCCAGTTAAGCGTGATTACCTGCTAAACTGCACTGCAGAAGATATACTCAGATAACCGTTGCCCTCAAACTCCGCCTGGAGGATCACCGTCTACAACAATGCCACCATTTAGAAATGGTTAAGACACCTTCATGTGACTTAAGTTATACTTTTCACCAATAACAAAAACAATATTAAAGTAGTAATTTACTTCCATTACCATACATCACTTTATAACTTCTAGATCATTAATCCTCACCATTTCTTAGAAACCTTGAAGATTTATCCACTTTATTAACCACTCATTATAACGCAGCATTGACCTTAAATAAGTCACTCACAATGACCTCCATAACACCCAAACACTCTTCCAAACCCAACAACCTTTAACCTACCAAAAATCACTTCATATCAACACTTTATCTATCCAACTTTCTCCCAAAAACCATTCTAGCCAACACTCACATTCCAATAACAATAAACAACCTTAACTAACACTACATAATCACCAATTTAGTCCAAAGCCTCTTCCTTAAGCTAACCCTTACTTAAAGAGTCAAAACAATTAGCCAATAACATCTAAACTCAACTTCCAACTTTAATGGCTAACATACTTCCCAAAAATCTTTACTTTACTGTTTATCTTTGCTCAAATCCTTGGTTAAAGCATCACTAATTAACCAATGGCAAACCCCAACTTAAAAGAGGAAACTTTATGCTAAGAATCAACTTCACAAGAGGCTAAAGGCTTACAAAATGCAAGAGTGAAGGAAGAGAAGTTTTTCCCCACCGTTGGCCGCCGGAAAACCTCGCCGGAAAACACCCCTAGACCGCCGGCCGAACTGAAAGAGCAAGGGAAAGCTAAGAAAAGGTGTTGTGAAGTTGAAGGAAGGAAAACAACATGAGGAACTACAAGAAAAATCCAAACTTTTCCTCACCCGCCGGTCAACGTCGCCGGAAAAGTCAAAGCCGCCGCCGGAAAAGCCGCCGGAGTCGCAGATCAAGTTCAAGCTTCAAGGATTCAAGAAAAGTCACGAAAAGAACCAAAGAACCATCTCCTACCTCCAACACACTCCCTTCGCCGGAATATTTGTTGTCGCCGGAAAAGTCGCCGGAGATCGCCGGCCAGACTGAAATGGGAGGAGAAGCTTAGGAAAAATGTTATGGAGTTGAAAAAGGAAGGACATCCAGAAAATCCAAGTCTTTTACCTCAATTTCGAGCTCGCCGGAAAATGGCCTCCGCCGCCGGAAAATTGAAAGTGTGCGACGGACACACACACCCACACGGATCGGACCCAATCTTCACGCCTCTATGAAGAAAAGGGAGAGGTGAACCGAAATGAGGAAGCTTTTGGTGCATGGGGCCGAATGGTAAGGTGTGAGGAGGAAGAAAATGGAGAAAATGGTGAAGGGGGGTGCCACGCGCGCGAGCAGTCAAAATGGAGGAGGGAGTTCGAATATTTGATAAGGGAAGGAGGGAGGGTGTGTTTGGTTGAGGGGAAATAAGGTGGTTTATGATACTTTATAGCCCAAGCTTGCCATAATGTACACTTTTTAACTTAAAACCACTCAAACCAGTCTCCAATCTTCTGAATCTTCAAAATATTTTTAACTTTACCATTCCCTCATATTTCAAACTCTTCATTTCTTACTTAATTATATGCACATTAATTACTTAATATTTCTAAAATATTCTCAAAAATCTCCAAAAATTCCCAAAAATTCCCAAAATTCCTAATTTCTCCATTTATCATTTCCAAAACACTCTTTAATCCTGTATTAAATTTTCAGGATGTTACAGATTTACTTCCGGATAGACTAGGACTAGCGCTCGCGGATGAATGACTCATCCCCCAGCGACAGCAAGTAATTCACTAGGGAAATAACTTAGTCCAGAAGCACTAGATATACAAAACCTTAAGACTAAGCCAGGATTCAACCGGAAGTGAAATTGCTTCCTGTTATATTTAGACTAGCGCTGGCTGTTGGAATAGATGACACTAAGCGTCAGTGAACATAAGCCACGTCTAGTAGAATTGCTTCCGATAGCTTAGTGACTAGCGCTGGCTGTTGGAATAGGTAACACTGAGTGTCAGTGAACATAAGCCACGTCTAGTAGAATTGCTTCTGATTGCTTTGTGACTAGTGTAACATAGTGTTACTAATTCCCTAATTAACCTATGACATCTCTTTTAGTTCAATAATATCTTTACTAACTATGATAGAAAAGGAATTTCAATAATATCAATATCTCTATCATAGTTAGAAAAAAAAATATCCTAATGATTAAAATATTATCCATGATAGAAAAGAATAAACTAATACAGCACAGATGCTATCATGGATAATTTATTGCTAACCATGTTAGAAAGGATTTGCTTAACATGGTTATTAAACAAAACTAACTGATATTAAACAATAAATACATATGTATACATGCGGAAGCAGATGCAGGCCTATACAAATTGGCAATATACAACTCTAAATAAATTATATAACCTCTACTACCTAATTCCCTTTCCTGATGCTTGCGCCTGTGCATGAATACCTGCAAAAATGTCAGTAATCGTGGGATGAGACAATTTGTCCCAGTAATCACCGCTTAACTCTCTATAACAGTGAGATGTGCGGTAGTAAGGGCGTCTAAAGGGTACCACAGTTTAAAAATCAATAATACATATATATACATGTCAAGTCTTCCATTCATCGTTCAAGTTCCCTCCATCCAAATCAATTCAAATTCATCATCTCTACATTTCACATATCACTCAAATTCCTCAGTCAATTCCACATAACCAAATATCACCTCCTCAGTCTCCAATCTAATACTACTACCACCACAACTCTCACACTCACCTATAGATGCATTGTGCCATCCCGGGGCATCCAAGCATCTAATCTTCACTATATGATTTGACACTGTGTTCCTCTCCATAATGAGGGAACAATTTCCCTCTCTGGCAATCTCCAGAGAGGGAACCCCAATTCTGTTTTCCATTACAGAACGGGAACGGTTGGACTCTTCAATGCCAAACAACCGTAAGGGCGGTTGGGCTCTTCAATGCCAAACAACCGTAGGTCACTTCTCTCAATAAGTCGACCTATGAACCCCGATCCAATCAATCCGAAAAGGATCATCAGTACAAATAACTGTCGATTGGCCTATCGACAGTTATCATCGCGCGATGGTACATAAATCTCAGTGTCATGCAAAGCTCACCATATCCATATCAACATCTCATCCACAATAATCAACATCAACATCATACACTCTCATATCACCTTTCAATCTATTATCCATAATATCTTCCCTTAACATAACACTCAAAAATCTCAACTCACATCTAATTCATTTTCTATACTCACAACCTCTTAATATCCAGCACCTGCAAATATGTCACACAATTCCAAAATATCCAGCACCACCAGACAGGATACTACATATATAATGTGTCGAAATCTTTTATATGAAAATAATCGTGTTTGAAAGGCACCCGATAGCCTGTTTTGTATAAAAATACCTTTTCAAAGATAGTATAAATATAGAGGGTGAACAAGGATTTTACCAAATCCCCAACTAACGTCACCCTCAATGTTATAGTAATGTTAAGAGTGATTATCTGTCGCCCTTTAGTACTTTGTTGCTCTTCCTTACCGTTTCCTCGTAGGTTTTCTACATGTACCGTCCCCAATATGTATCCTATAATGATACGATATAAAATTATAAATTAGTATCATTTCCACTTATAATATTTTAACGTCTCTCTTGTTCCTATACAACTACCAATTTCCCCCATTTCCTTAATTATATTATTTTAGAAGGTTATGTGGATTTCTAAGCACATACATACACAAGCCAACACAATTCATCAAATTCAATTCAAAGAGATTAGACCAAGACAAACTTCTTTGAAATTGATCATTTATAATATCATATCATTTCTACATTATATTAAATATTACAAGAGCATAATACGTTGATAGTCAAACTACTCAATTCCCATTGATAGCCACTCCGCCAAAACAGAGGAAAAGAACATAATACATTACTTTGTTTCAAATTCACTTTGAGGTATACAAGCATGTAAAATTCCTTGAAAGGTAAAGGAAATCATCATCACAAAACTCTCATCTTAACTCTCAACCAAACAATCCAAACACAATGCAATTAGGTAACACTTTAAAGAAACATCTTCACATACTAAGTTCTCAAGCACCAAAACAAGAATCACTTCAAAAACATCTATTTATTTCACACATAATTCAGCTAAAATAAAGAAAGGAGAAGAAAGGAAGTTCATTTCTATATTCAAGGCTTAGCTTAGTTAAGTTTCATCTCCTTCAAAGATCACTTGTCAACCTCTAAATCCCTGTACAAGCTGCTACAAAACCAATATAAGATTGAGCATTTTATTACTAGTCACTATATACATATCAATTTAAACCAGCCCCAACTATTGCAACCCCATCTTTTCTCCATGTTGCCAACATGTCATCCACAATTCTTTTCCAAACTATCACTACCCCTTCACTAATTTAAGTTTATCTTATGTCCAGGATCCAATCAATTTACTTTCATTTGCCCTAATGTTAAAGAATCTGAATTATAAAAACTATATTAGAAAAACAATTTGGCTCCTCTATTTATTGGTAATATTTCTTCCCAAGAAATCCAAATAGTGCAACATATACACAACATTATTTTACACCTTTAAACCTTGCATTCAGAATTTTCAAGTTCAACAAATTCATCAAAGAAACATTATCACAACAACATATCCAAATGCACCAAATAGAGAATCCATGCACAACTTGCCTTGAATGAATACAAAATCCTTCTCCAAGAGAGTTTAACACACATTTACATATTTTAACTCTATAATATGTCTACACCAATTAATTAAAGATCTTCACTCCTTTAAACTTCTACCTAGTCTAAATTAAACATAAAAACCTGAATTTGAAAGGTATCATCACAACTTCAACTTCTAATTTACTAATTTCACTATTCTATAAACTCCTTTTTATTCATACTCACCTTTTATTTACAAGATTAAATTTTGACCAAGTAAAGTAAGCATTTAAAATTCTGAACATCAAACCCAACAACCAATCAATAAACAAATTTCACAACAATTACATATACACAGAACCTAGCAAGCCAAAATTTCCAAACAATTCCTTCTCTTACGCATTTTATCAAACACCTTATGTGCATTCCAAAATCTTGAAAATCAACATCCAAGCAAGAATTCGATCAGCCACAATACTCAAACAAATCATACAAACACAACAATGTTTATCACAATTAATCTTAAAGAATCACCGATTTTGAAGATTAAACCTGAAAACTCATACTCAACAGATTACTAACACACAAAGTTAAGCTTTTTCACAAAATCAACACAATCATAATCAATCATTTAAATCCTTCTTAAAACTTCAAAACCAAAGTCTCAACATGATATTTGATATATTCTTGAACCCAAAACAGAATACCCTTTTTCGGCCTCTCCTCTCAAACATCATTAATGGAAGAAACTAAGGTAGGGAAAGAGAAAGAAGGCTGACCAAGGTTCATATCTCCACTTTTAAGCACCATTGGAGCCTTGTATCGTCGGAAATATCGCCGGAAAACGGCCACTAAAGTGGCTGGCCGAGATGTACAAAGCAAAAGGAGAGGAAAAGAAGTAAGAAAACGAAGTTGAAAGAAGGAAGAGCTTGAAGAACAACAAGAAAGGAGGAACTCACCAACTCCCGCCGCCGTCCTCCATCCAAAACGAAGCCAAACACGCCGGAAAAGTGAGGGAGAACGACGAAAAGAAACGTGGCCGGTCTAGCTCGAGTTCGCCGGAAAAGCTTCCATCGCCGTCGGCCATGGTGGTACCGTAGAGAGAGAGAGAGCTCGTGCTTGATAGAGAGGAAGGAAAAAGTGGAGAACGAAAATGAAGTGAGGAAGAAGATGAAGAAACCGATGGGGAAGGGAAAGGAACGAAGAAGAAGAAGGATGGAGGGAGGGTTTTCGGTGAGATAGGAGGAGGGAGTCCGATTTTTATTGATAAGGAAGGAGGGAGGGCGTGTTTGGTTAGGGAGAAATAAGGGTGGTTTTTAATAATTAAAGCATGAATTTGCCATAGTGTACTCATTTTGATTTAAAACCACTTAAACCAGCCTCCAATCTTCTTAAACTTCAAAATATTTTTAGCTTTATCATTCCCTCATATTTCAAACTCTTCATTTCTTAATTAATTATATGCACATTAATTACTCAAAATTTCCAAAATATCCCAAAAATTCCTAAAAATTCCAAAATTCTCAATTTCTCCATTTATTACTTCCCAAAACACTCATTGGTCCTATATTAAATTTTTAGGATGTTACAATTCTACCCCTCTTAATTAATTTCGTCCTCGAAATTAGTAGAAATTATCACTAAATACAAGGGAAAAGAACAGTTTCTTGGATTGATAATCCCATCTCAAGAAAAAGAAAAAGGAATTTGGTTATAAATAAGGAAGACTGAACTCATTGGCAAATGAGAATTCATTGCCATAAGTGTCATCCATATGACACCGCAGAGATGCTATCGATGATTTAGAAGAACTATGAACACTTTAACTAAGATTGTTGTCGCAGTTTTCTGGTCAAATGTAGTCATGTGTGAAGTAGGAAAGATGTTTCTTATGATAACGGTGAGGTTAAGGATACTAGATCTCATTCTCAAGTTCATTAAAAGGTTTAAAAGAGGTGAAATCAAGTCAGATTGACTTGAATGTATATAACCTTCTGAACAAGGTTAGAAACACTATGCCAGAAAACTAGGAGTATAACTAAAATTCTATTCAAAACCACAATTAATTCTGCTATACTAGCAGATTATTGAACGAATCTGTCAGAAATCACAATATACCAGCAGTAGCACAATCAATTTCACTACAAAAATCGGATGCAACAGAGCATAAATGATGCACCAATCTTGTTAGAATCTTAAGTTTTGATGAAGACTAAAATATAGAGGATTAAACCAAGTGCCTAGGAAGCAATAGGATAACATAGGATCCCAAGTAAGAGTGCTTCCGGGTGAAGATCTACTTCCGGATAGATTAGGACTTGCGCATGCGGATGAATGTTTTCATCCCCCAGCATCAGCAAGTAAATCACTGGGAAATAACTTAGTCCATGAGAATTAGGTACACAAAAGTTTAAGACTAAGCTATGTTTCAATCGGAAGTGAGTTTGCTTCCTGTTAGACTTAGACTGGCGCAGAGCGATAGAATAGATATTACTCCAAGCGTCAGTGAGTCTACTTCCCCAAGTGAAAGCGCTTCCTGTTAGACTTAGACTGGCGCAGAGCAATAGAATAGTTATTACCCCAAGCGTCAGTAAGTCTACTTCGCCAAGTGAAAGCACTTCCTATTAGATTTAGACTGGCGCAGGTTGATAGACTAGATATAACCCCAAGCGTCAGCGGAAATGCAACATCAAGTGAAGTTGCTTCCTGTTAGATCTTGACTGGCGCAGACTGATAGAATAGATTTCACCCTAAGCGTCAGTGAATTCACCACGTCAAGTAAAAGTGCTTCCGATAGCTCAGTGACTAGCGCTGAGTGGTGGAATGAAATAGACTAAGCGAGAGCAAGTCATGGTGAACTAAATCCCTCATCAAGTGAATTTAGTTCCGGATGTAGAAGTGCTTCCGGATACTTCTTAGATTTAGGGATCACCCACTGCATGAGACTATATGATTATATTGCTAAACTAACGTTCAAGTGCAGCACACTCAGTAAGGTTGCTTCCGGATGAGAAGTTGCTTCCGCAAGCAATCAGAATGTCTGAACGTTCAAAAAGATGCAGTGTCAGAATGCTTTTGTCAGAGCAGAGGTGTCAGGACTACTTTTCAGAGATAAAGCAAGTCAACCCTGCTAAACATTAATGAAGATGCACTTCTCAACGGTAACATAGGATTAACGGCTTTATTCAAACGTTCATATTCAACCTGCCACAGAAGCCTATGAAGCCGAGTATAAAAGAGACATTCATTCAGAAGAGAAGACATGGAAGAAAAAGAGAGAACAGAACAAAGTATCTGAAATATCATACTCTTCATTCTACACATCTTCTACTACTCTCAGATCCAGATTTGTGATATTTTTCAGAGAGTAACTTTATTGTACTTAAGTGAGTAACATCATCCACTCTTAGAGAGAGTTAGCTTTGAGCTTAAGTGTTTAGCACAATCAGTTCATAGAGTGAACATAGTGTAAACTTACAATTTGTAAGGGGGAGCATTTAGAGGTTGTCTAAATCTCCATAGGTTGCAAGTTAGCCCGTAAAACTTGCATTTGTAAGGTTTGCAGGTGAACCCGGTGTAAAACCTGTGGGTTGTTAGGTGAACCCGTGCTCGTAAAACCTAAAGTGTAAAGGCTTCTCTTGTGCCCGGTTTAAACAAGAATAGTGGATTGAAAATCTCAGGTGGAGCCTGGGGACTGGATGTAGGTCTGGGTGACCGAACCAGGATAAATTTATGTGTGCATAAATTTACATTCAAACATTCTAATTTGCATCACATAACTTACTGACTTGTGCATTTCACTACTTCGTAAATATTATCACCAAGCACAAGCAGTCTTTCGAAAACAAGATTCTAAAGATTTAATTTATTCCCTCACCCAATTCACCCCCCCCCCCCTCTTGGGTGACAGCCACGTTTATCATTTGGTATCAGAGCAAGGTCACTTGTTTAAAGGATCCAACGATCTCAAGTGCAAAGACCTAGGCTGATTTGGGTTACAAAATGTGTTTTGAAGGTTTTGATCATACCATCCCACCTGTGTTAGAAAATGCTGATTTTTACTTATGGAAGGGAAGGATGAAAAGTTTTATACTATCCACTGATTTCAAAATGTGGGATGTTTTTGAAAAGGACTCTGATTTCAAACCAAAAGTAAATTGGACAGAAGAGGACAAAAGCTTATTTTACTTAAACCTTAGAGCAATGCAAATTTTGCACAAAAGTTTATCTGACAATGATTACCAGAAAATTAAACATTGCTCTAGGGCTATAGATATTTGGAACACTCTTGATACTATGTATGCTTCTAGCCAATTTCTTGATGTTAAGGCTGTCCAAAGCTCACTATGTGCTCCCTGTGAATCCACCGTTGATGAGCTACTGGATGGTGATGTAGTAGAAGCTAGTATCAGCAAGGAGAGAGTGGATCTCCGCCTAGAAGATTCAGAAGCTGAAGAAAATGAGGTACCTAAACTTGAAACTTCTGAATTGCAAGATATGTATAATGAGCTACATGTTGAATTCTGTAAACTTGCAAAAGAAATTCTAGGCTTAAGAAAAAGGAATAGGGAACTTGAGGAACTTATTCCTTCTTCTACAACCAAGGAGTCCAAAGTCCCACTCATAAAAGAAGATTTTTCGAAAGACCCTGAGATTTCAAAAGTTAATAAACATAGAGTCTTTGAAAAGAAAACTGACCACCATAATAGTGATAAGAAATCTGATTCTGAACATCATCCCATTATCTGTCATTATTGTGGTAGAACTGGTCATATTTCTCACACATGCAATTTTAAGAGAAATTTAAATGTGAGAAATAAATATATATGGATCCCCAAAGGACAAGTAAGGTCCAGCGCTAACTATGTAGGACCCAAGTACAAATGGGTACCAAAATTCCCTTCTAGTGCCTTACCTGTGCAGGAAAGATCAAGAGTTCCTCTTGTCCCAAAGAAGAGAACTCGTGGTGATGTCACTACTGCAACTACCTGGTTCAATCATAAGAAGCAGTGCGCTACCACAAGGAACAAAGACCTTGTCTCAGGGATAAGCTATCACAGAGTTCCATTCAACTATCCTGAGAAGGACAAAAGAGAGAGGATGTCTCAACTCACATGGAGAAAACCTGCGAATCCTGTCTCTTCTAAGAAAGTGCTTCAGGCCAAGGATAAGTATAAAAGATCTCCTTGGGTAAGCAAGGGATTATTTAAGGTTGAAGCATGCAACAGTAAAATCTCCTATGCAAATGTAAGATGGACTTATTGAGATTTTACATTAAGCATCATAAGCATGAACATGATATGGCTTATAAGATATTTCACACAATGTTCATACTCTATATGCTATCTATGACTATCATTATCAGAAGCCATGTGCATATAGTCATAGTTGATTCACAATGCTATATCCATAGTGAATAATTCTTAAGTGCATAAGAATCACATACTTCCTACAAACTGACCAGTCAGATCCAAGTTTGGAGACTGAAAAATGGGAAAGAGAAATCATTTGCTATTTTGTAGGAAAGAAGGTACGAAGGAACAACAATTTTCATGATCATACCTGATCAGAGCAATGTATCAAATCTGAATGAGTTGTTGTTCATACTGGGCTCCGAGAGCTACTGCTCCTGAAATTAAGAAGATCAAACAAACTCTACTTGACGCAAATATGGCTTTAGTTATGAAAGCTTGATCGCTGTGGATGCACAAGAGAGAACATCAACGAGTCACTCAAAGTTAAATCTTAAGTAAGTACCATCGGAAGCAAAACTACTTCCGGATGCTCTCGTGCTGACGCTGAATGACTACTCAAGGCAACCAGGAGCGTCTGTCCAACCGGAAGCAAAATCACTTCCGAATACTCTTTTGCTAGCGCTGGATGATAATTCAATATGATCACGAGCGCCAGTGTCAGATCAAGGGACACATCACTTCAGAAAACGTTTCAACTTCCTCCATGAAACGCTGTGCCTTCTCTGAAGCAACACGTGTCATCAGGTGTGTCGTTCCAACTTAAAAACTTACGTTAACCAATGTGTGAAAATTTGAAAGAGTATGCCCATTCTATCCTCAGAAGTTTTACCTATAAATAGAAGTCATTTTCCACTTTTCACTTTTTACTACATCTTTTTCACTCGCATCATTTTCTCAGAAAAGTCTTTTCATCTTCTCCATTGTGTTCTTTATTTTTCACACTTCTTGCATTTCATCTTTATTTACACAACATTCATACAAAAATGGCCGGTACGAATGAATCCAACCCAGTCATCCAGAAAACCTCTTCTTCCAAGAAACTTAAATCGAAATCTGGGAAATCCACTCACAAGCATTCTGGTAAATCTGGGCACTATGAAGAACAACATGAAGAACTTCATGAACGCCAAGAAGGTTCTGGGCAATCACGAGGACAGGGTGAAGACATTCAGGGTCAGCCTGAAACCTCTGGTAGAATAGAACAGGCAGTGGGTTCTGAACAAGAGCGGGATGCTCAGAGAAAGGGAAAGAAAAAGAAGGTTCAATTTTCTGAGGAGCCTTCCTCCAAGAGGCAGAGGGTTGAGGAAGAAGATGATCCCACAGTCTATAGAGATGGGGCATTGGAGGGTGTATCCGCCAAATTTGAGACATCCATTCCCATCTTCAATCATGGCCTGTTCATCAATCTGGACAAGTTGGATGAACTAGGGTTTGCTCATCTGCGCCCTTACTTGGAAAAGTATATGCCTTGGCTGGGCATCAACCAGGACTACAACGTCAACGTCCTGCGAGTCTTTTGCCAATCCCTCTCAGGCAGAGCAAAGTACAGGAAGGTGGATGGGAAAGAGCAAGTCCACAAACTCTCCTTCACTGCCACTGTAAGAGGAAGAACCTTCAGGTTCACTTGGAGAACCTTGAATGAGATGATGGGAATCACAGAAGAGGATATGAATGAATGGATCTACCCTGAGTCTCACAAGTACAGCAAGGAGGAACTCGAGGAGTTGTATGGCACCAACAGCAAGAAGGTGTCCAAGATGTCTGATTCTAACAGGCTCTTGTACTACATCTACTCCCGGATAATGACTCATAAGGGAGGCAACTTCAACGAGTTCACACTGCTGGACAACCCTTGGTTCCCTAGACTCCTCTCGCTCAAGCCTTTCAACCCTGGGCAGTTGATATGCCTAGAGCTTCAGCGCTGGTTAAGCAATGACAAGTCAGGTTATCTTCCCTATCCCACCATCATTGCCTTCCTTCTTGAGAAGCATCTGATCAAAGCTACATCTGCTGTGGAAGAAGAGAATGTCCAGTGTAGGCCTGTGGGAGCAACCAATGTGGCAAGGATGGGGATCAAGTATCTCAAGCCCCCTAAGCCTACTCGCTCACACTCACAAGCCAGTAGTGCTTCTGGGACTTCAGCCCCCTCTGCATCTGGAGCAGGGGATCAGGAAGTTGACTCACATGCTGGGCCAAGTCGTGTTGCAAGAGTGCCAGCTTCTGTTAGGGTCTTTGCCGAGGAAGTAAAGGAAGAGCTCCTCCTCAAATTGACGGAGTCCTTGGTGGGTCCTCTCCGTGCTGAATGTGAAGCTGGTTTCCAGCACCAAGGGGAGCGGATCCAGCGGCTCGAGGACAGAATAGGACAACTTGAGAATCACCTTACCAGGGTGGATGCAAAATTAGACCTCATCCTCCAGCACCTACAAATTCCCCAACCTTCATCACAAGGTAACTTGCCACCTCCTCCTCCGCCTCCTCAAAACCCTCCTTCTCCTCCTAATCACCCTCAACTACCACCTCCTCCTCCGCCTAACACTCAACAACCTCAGCCTCCACCACAAAATGACCAACAAGCCCCACCATCACCCAACAATGACCAACAATCCCAACCTTCACCTACCCATGACCACCAAACCCAAGACTCACCTTCATCATCCTCATCCTCGCCCATTCCCACACGACCAGGTGCCCCTACACGCTCTCCACTCCGCTTCTCCAACCCAACCCATCAAAGCCCTAGACCCATAGGATCTGAAACAGCCATTCACCCCCTCAGCCAACCATACGGCGAGTATCCCCGCCTTCAACCACTCTCCGATGACCATTTACCCTTTACCCCTGACTCAGCCAATTACAAAGCATACTCCTCCACTTATCCCTATACGGATCTCTTTGTCACTTCCAGTTGCTTCCCCGACTCTCCTCAAACTCCTGAACACCTATCCTCTCCCACATCCTCTACCTCTACCCTATCACCCTCCCCTCCCAAGAAATTTGGTCCTGAACCACCTCCATCCTCCTCCACATCCACTCCATCCCTGGCACTCACCCCTGTTGATGATGACAAAAGGGGGAGAAATGTTATGTCCACTCTTCGTCTAAGCATGGCTACAAGGGATGTCCTCAGCCAGCCATCACTCTGGATTGATGAAGATGTCACGGCCGCCCTGCGTCGTGCATATGAGTCTCAGAGACTGAGTGGTGCAGAGAGCCTTATAAGAGGAGAGGCCCTCCGTTTCATGGAGCAGAAGAGAGCGGCTACGCAAGGACCCCAATGGGATATGGTTGTGTATGGGCAAAATGAACAATCTTCACAACCTGAGTCATCATCAGAGTCTCCTCCAACTAAAACAAGTAGAGAGATGGTTGAGGAGATCATAATGAAGTGGGGACTGAAGAGACCCAACCATCCTCCCATTGTGATAGCCAAGCCTGTTCCTGCATCCTCTGGGCAAGAGTCTGAGGTCCCTTCATCTGAGCAATCTTCTGATCCTCCTCCCTCGTCTGAGCCAGCAGCCAGATTCAGTGCACCCAGAAAGAAGGTCGTTGCTAGGAAACGTGCCAGGAAGTTAATTGCCACCACTGAATCTGATGAGTCTGAGGAAGAGACTCCATCTGACCTACCTGAGCAAGGAACTTCATCTGCTCAGGTTGTGCAAGAAAATCCAGTGGTCCAAGCGGTTCCAATTCTGAAGGAGGTCAAATTGGAAATTGAAGACATGACCCCTGATGAATTTGAGAGATTTGGATTCACTGACAAATTATCTTTTGGTCAGATGGCTTGCCTCGATGCTGAAAGAGCAAGTGCCATGCCCACTCCTCCAATTAACAAAAGCAAAGGGAAGAGCAAAGGGAAAGGGAAAAGGAAAGCCCAAGAAGTTGAAGAGGATCCCAACTTCTCTGCATGGAATGTGAGAATCCGGGCTGTACACTATCCCAATGGAGAAGTCTGCTACTTCGACGATGCTACAGGTTTCCCTGGGTATGAAGAAGTGGAGAACATGAAAAGGGCATACGAGGAGTCCATTGAATCAGAAAGGCTCAGGAGGGAAAAAGAGGAAAAAGAGCTTCAAGAGATCATTGCCCAGATAAACCAGAGTGAGCGTGAGGAAAATGAAGAGAGGCAGAAAGAGAGGGAAAAGAAAAAGAGACACAAACTCTAACCCCCAATCCAAATATTTTTGTTGATTTTGTTTTCATGCATATTTTCATTCATACTTAGTGAAATTTATTTGTATACATTCTTTACTTGTATATGTTGTTTGATTACATAACTCTGACTTGTAACCTCTGCTTGTCAATAATATTTGTCTGAGTTACTTGTTGTTATCCATTGCTTTTATTCTCTTGATAATCCTTCCTTAGGAACTTAATCGATAAAACTAGGTTTGTCATCATCAAAAAGGGGGAGAATGTTAGAATCTTAAGTTTTGATGAAGACTAAAATATAGAGGATTAAACCAAGTGCCTAGGAAGCAATAGGATAACATAGGATCCCAAGTAAGAGTGCTTCCGGGTGAAGATCTACTTCCGGATAGATTAGGACTTGCGCATGCGGATGAATGTTTTCATCCCCCAGCATCAGCAAGTAAATCACTGGGAAATAACTTAGTCCATGAGAATTAGGTACACAAAAGTTTAAGACTAAGCTATGTTTCAATCGGAAGTGAGTTTGCTTCCTGTTAGACTTAGACTGGCGCAGAGCGATAGAATAGATATTACTCCAAGCGTCAGTGAGTCTACTTCCCCAAGTGAAAGCGCTTCCTGTTAGACTTAGACTGGCGCAGAGCAATAGAATAGTTATTACCCCAAGCGTCAGTAAGTCTACTTCGCCAAGTGAAAGCACTTCCTATTAGATTTAGACTGGCGCAGGTTGATAGACTAGATATAACCCCAAGCGTCAGCGGAAATGCAACATCAAGTGAAGTTGCTTCCTGTTAGATCTTGACTGGCGCAGACTGATAGAATAGATTTCACCCTAAGCGTCAGTGAATTCACCACGTCAAGTAAAAGTGCTTCCGATAGCTCAGTGACTAGCGCTGAGTGGTGGAATGAAATAGACTAAGCGAGAGCAAGTCATGGTGAACTAAATCCCTCATCAAGTGAATTTAGTTCCGGATGTAGAAGTGCTTCCGGATACTTCTTAGATTTAGGGATCACCCACTGCATGAGACTATATGATTATATTGCTAAACTAACGTTCAAGTGCAGCACACTCAGTAAGGTTGCTTCCGGATGAGAAGTTGCTTCCGCAAGCAATCAGAATGTCTGAACGTTCAAAAAGATGCAGTGTCAGAATGCTTTTGTCAGAGCAGAGGTGTCAGGACTACTTTTCAGAGATAAAGCAAGTCAACCCTGCTAAACATTAATGAAGATGCACTTCTCAACGGTAACATAGGATTAACGGCTTTATTCAAACGTTCATATTCAACCTGCCACAGAAGCCTATGAAGCCGAGTATAAAAGAGACATTCATTCAGAAGAGAAGACATGGAAGAAAAAGAGAGAACAGAACAAAGTATCTGAAATATCATACTCTTCATTCTACACATCTTCTACTACTCTCAGATCCAGATTTGTGATATTTTTCAGAGAGTAACTTTATTGTACTTAAGTGAGTAACATCATCCACTCTTAGAGAGAGTTAGCTTTGAGCTTAAGTGTTTAGCACAATCAGTTCATAGAGTGAACATAGTGTAAACTTACAATTTGTAAGGGGGAGCATTTAGAGGTTGTCTAAATCTCCATAGGTTGCAAGTTAGCCCGTAAAACTTGCATTTGTAAGGTTTGCAGGTGAACCCGGTGTAAAACCTGTGGGTTGTTAGGTGAACCCGTGCTCGTAAAACCTAAAGTGTAAAGGCTTCTCTTGTGCCCGGTTTAAACAAGAATAGTGGATTGAAAATCTCAGGTGGAGCCTGGGGACTGGATGTAGGTCTGGGTGACCGAACCAGGATAAATTTATGTGTGCATAAATTTACATTCAAACATTCTAATTTGCATCACATAACTTACTGACTTGTGCATTTCACTACTTCGTAAATATTATCACCAAGCACAAGCAGTCTTTCGAAAACAAGATTCTAAAGATTTAATTTATTCCCTCACCCAATTCACCCCCCCCTCTTGGGTGACAGCCACGTTTATCAAATCTAACACACAATAAGATCCATTCAATTTATTAACTTTAACATCAAGTTCACAGGAAGTATCCCACAACAAATCTCCTTTATATCCATTCCAGTACTTGCAGCAATAAAAGTAAATATTCTCTAACTCATTATTCGTTTTTCATAGACAAAGTCATATTCAAATATGTATGAGAATTCCCGTTTCATTGAGAATTTATTGAGCCAAGTAGAGAAAAGGAAATGAAACTAATTCCTATAATCCAAACTTGATTTCAAGCCTGCTAGAATTTAAAGTACATCAAACAAAACTTTTCAAGGGACCATTCAGCCAATGTCTAAAACGACAACACCAATCAATGTACTTATGAGCTATCAACCCTTGTAATCAATATTGTACATAACTCAAGCAAAACTTTAAATAACTAATGTGTATAAACCACTTTCAAAGCTTTTCAATTCATTTAAAATTCAATAATCACCATTTACCAAACCAAAGGTCTATTACCATTACTTTCAATCATCATTTCATTCTAATAACATAATAAAATCTAATCTAACCAAACAAACACCAAGAACACCAACTTGTTTCATGACTACTGATTTCAGAACAAGACTGAAAATTAAGAATTCCCCAAAATTCATTTTTCCTTCTCTTCTTTTTCGACATCAATGGATACATATACAAGGAAACTAAACAGTTTTCAGCTCTCATTATGGTGCCCACGTATAAAAATAGAATTCTAATATCGACAACTCTTTTACACCTTTATAATCTTTCTTATAATACAAAACATTGGTTCAACCTGAACCTCCAATTTAAAAGAAATGCCCAATCATATCCATTTCTTTATCAAAAATCATTCTTATAACTCATGCTTGGATCCAAGGCATACAGTATGAAATCAGATCGACCAAACATTCCCAAATCAATTCCTAACCATTATATACAGAAAATAACATCGAAACTTGTTACAAATTTCACCGTGTCCCCAAAATAACACTTACAAGAAATGGAAAATTCACAAAATAAGTGTATTTTCATGACAAACATCATACAATCAGCTCAATCCTCATATAATCAACTGCCCATCAATCATGTTTCACCATTCACATGGGAATCACAAAATAAAATTTCACCACTAAACTAATTCATAATTCAAATTTCATATAATCCAACTTAATTAATTGCCAAACAAACAATAATAAATCAATTTTTAGCAACTTTAATTACTTTAACACACATTGATATCTTTGTGATCAACCAACAACAATTCACTCAAATTAAAATCAATTCACATTTGTAACTACAATTCACATAGTTTTAAAAGTCAAATCCTTCCAATTACCTATGATCAACTTGCAAAACCTTTCAATTTTCTATAAAAATTCAATTCATAATCATAGGTAAAACATGTTTAGTTAAGCTTTAGTCCACATTATACAAACGAGGCTTACCAAATTAATATATCCTCACACTCACATCTTGCAAACCTTAAGTAGTTGATTATCACAGGAAACATCACACTTGCATTCCTACCTAAGTACATTCACCTCTTTTATTATTATCTTCCAACACATGAACAAAACAACTCAATGCTAACACATAACTTCACTTTCATTAATCACTTTTCCAATCACAAAGTATAAAAAGTCAAATCCTTTCATTATACTGATGAAACAACCTCCATTACTAATGATGTAAAATCAAATCGCAATCAATAAATAGCCTATCTCATGTTGGAGCTTATAAAAACACAATTTCACTAGAATTTTGTTTCAAAACAATCAAATAGCACAAGTCAAATTCATCTATGAAGCAAACAATTTAACAAATCAGTAAACAAATAATAAACAAAGCAATAACTCTTATTTCACATTGCATTCATTATTAATTGTTATTTTCAAATTTCAATACTCCATTAACCCAATAAGGGATCTCATGATGCCTCGACTATGATTATAGCCGGCACATAACTATATTCGAGACCCCAGAGAAGCATCCTTATTTCGTCATTCTTCCTAAATTCTTATACATATCAATATTATTTCGTTATTCTTTCTATGTTCATCTCAATCTCTCCACAATACCTATTCAATTTCTTTTATCACACTCTCCCCACCACGGGATGAGTGATATTCCTCTCAAAAGTCCAGATATCATGCACAGAAGGAAGGGAATACGAACAATGTATATTGCCAATCTATATGCAATGCAGCACAGTCCTAGGTTATCGTATACCAAATACTGATAACCAAGTTGTAACATAGTGTTACTAATTCCCTAATTAACCTATGACATCTCTTTTAGTTCAATAATATCTTTACTAACTATGATAGAAAAGGAATTTCAATAATATCAATATCTCTATCATAGTTAGAAAAAAGAATATCCTAATGATTAAAATATTATCCATGATAGAAAAGAATAAACTAATACAGCACAGCTGCTATCATGGATAATTTATTGCTAACCATGTTAGAAAGGATTTGCCTAACATGGTTATTAAACAAAACTAACTGATATTAAACAATAAATACATATGTATACATGCGGAAGCAGATGCAGGCCTATACAAATTGGCAATATACAACTCTAAATAAATTATATAACCTCTACTACCTAATTCCCTTTCCTAATGCTTGCGCCTGTGCATGAATACCTGCAAAAATGTCAGTAATCGTGGGATGAGACAATTTGTCCAAGTAATCACCGCTTAACTCACTATAACAGTGAGATGTGCGGTAGTAAGGGCGTCTAAAGGGTACCACAGTTTAAAAATCAATAATACATATATATACATGTCAAGTCTTCCATTCATCGTTCAAGTTCCCTCCATCCAAATCAATTCAAATTCATCATCTCTACATTTCACATATCACTCAAATTCCTCAGTCAATTCCACATAACCAAATATCACCTCCCCAGTCTCCAATCTAATACTACTACCACCACAACTCTCACACTCACCTATAGATGCATTGTGCCATCCCGGGGCATTCAAGCATCTAATCTTCACTATATGATTTGACACTGTGTTCCTCTCCATAATGAGGGAACAATTTCCCTCTCTGGCAATCTCCAGAGAGGGAACCCCAATTCTGTTTCCCATTACAGAACGGGAACGGTTGGACTCTTCAATGCCAAACAACCGTAAGGGCGGTTGGGCTCTTCAATGCCAAACAACCGTAGGTCACTTCTCTCAATAAGTCGACCTATGAACCCCGATCCAATCAATCCGAAAAGGATCATCAGTACAAATAACTGTCGATTGGCCTATCGACAGTTATCATCGCGCGATGGTACATAAATCTCAGTGTCATGCAAAGCTCACCATATCCATATCAACATCTCATCCACAATAATCAACATCAACATCATACACTCTCATATCACCTTTCAATCTATTATCCATAATATCTTCCCTTAACATAACACTCAAAAATCTCAACTCACATCTAATTCATTTTCTATACTCACAACCTCTTAATATCCAGCACCTGCAAATATGTCACACAATTCCAAAATATCCAGCACCACCAGACAGGATACTACATATATAATGTGTCGAAATCTTTTATATGAAAATAATCGTGTTTGAAAGGCACCCGATAGCCTGTTTTGTATAAAAATACCTTTTCAAAGATAGTATAAATATAGAGGGTGAACAAGGATTTTACCAAATCCCCAACTAACGTCACCCTCAATGTTATAGTAATGTTAAGAGTGATTACCTGTCGCCCTTTAGTACTTTGTTGCTCTTCCTTACCGTTTCCTCGTAGGTTTTCTACATGTACCGTCCCCAATATGTATCCTATAATGATACGATATAAAATTATAAATTAGTATCATTTCCACTTATAATATTTTAACGTCTCTCTTGTTCCTATACAACTACCAATTTCCCCCATTTCCTTAATTATATTATTTTAGAAGGTTATGTGGATTTCTAAGCACATACATACACAAGCCAACACAATTCATCAAATTCAATTCAAAGAGATTAGACCAAGACAAACTTCTTTGAAATTGATCATTTATAATATCATATCATTTCTACATTATATTAAATATTACAAGAGCATAATACGTTGATAGTCAAACTACTCAATTCCCATTGATAGCCACTCCGCCAAAACAGAGGAAAAGAACATAATACATTACTTTGTTTCAAATTCACTTTGAGGTATACAAGCATGTAAAATTCCTTGAAAGGTAAAGGAAATCATCATCACAAAACTCTCATCTTAACTCTCAACCAAACAATCCAAACACAATGCAATTAGGTAACACTTTAAAGAAACATCTTCACATACTAAGTTCTCAAGCACCAAAACAAGAATCACTTCAAAAACATCTATTTATTTCACACATAATTCAGCTAAAATAAAGAAAGGAGAAGAAAGGAAGTTCATTTCTATATTCAAGGCTTAGCTTAGTTAAGTTTCATCTCCTTCAAAGATCACTTGTCAACCTCTAAATCCCTGTACAAGCTGCTACAAAACCAATATAAGATTGAGCATTTTATTACTAGTCACTATATACATATCAATTTAAACCAGCCCCAACTATTGCAACCCCATCTTTTCTCCATGTTGCCAACATGTCATCCACAATTCTTTTCCAAACTATCACTACCCCTTCACTAATTTAAGTTTATCTTATGTCCAGGATCCAATCAATTTACTTTCATTTGCCCTAATGTTAAAGAATCTGAATTATAAAAACTATATTAGAAAAACAATTTGGCTCCTCTATTTATTGGTAATATTTCTTCCCAAGAAATCCAAATAGTGCAACATATACACAACATTATTTTACACCTTTAAACCTTGCATTCAGAATTTTCAAGTTCAACAAATTCATCAAAGAAACATTATCACAACAACATATCCAAATGCACCAAATAGAGAATCCATGCACAACTTGCCTTGAATGAATACAAAATCCTTCTCCAAGAGAGTTTAACACACATTTACATATTTTAACTCTATAATATGTCTACACCAATTAATTAAAGATCTTCACTCCTTTAAACTTCTACCTAGTCTAAATTAAACATAAAAACCTGAATTTGAAAGGTATCATCACAACTTCAACTTCTAATTTACTAATTTCACTATTCTATAAACTCCTTTTTATTCATACTCACCTTTTATTTACAAGATTAAATTTTGACCAAGTAAAGTAAGCATTTAAAATTCTGAACATCAAACCCAACAACCAATCAATAAACAAATTTCACAACAATTACATATACACAGAACCTAGCAAGCCAAAATTTCCAAACAATTCCTTCTCTTACGCATTTTATCAAACACCTTATGTGCATTCCAAAATCTTGAAAATCAACATCCAAGCAAGAATTCGATCAGCCACAATACTCAAACAAATCATACAAACACAACAATGTTTATCACAATTAATCTTAAAGAATCACCGATTTTGAAGATTAAACCTGAAAACTCATACTCAACAGATTACTAACACACAAAGTTAAGCTTTTTCACAAAATCAACACAATCATAATCAATCATTTAAATCCTTCTTAAAACTTCAAAACCAAAGTCTCAACATGATATTTGATATATTCTTGAACCCAAAACAGAATACCCTTTTTCGGCCTCTCCTCTCAAACATCATTAATGGAAGAAACTAAGGTAGGGAAAGAGAAAGAAGGCTGACCAAGGTTCATATCTCCACTTTTAAGCACCATTGGAGCCTTGTATCGTCGGAAATATCGCCGGAAAACGGCCACTAAAGTGGCTGGCCGAGATGTACAAAGCAAAAGGAGAGGAAAAGAAGTAAGAAAACGAAGTTGAAAGAAGGAAGAGCTTGAAGAACAACAAGAAAGGAGGAACTCACCAACTCCCGCCGCCGTCCTCCATCCAAAACGAAGCCAAACACGCCGGAAAAGTGAGGGAGAACGACGAAAAGAAACGTGGCCGGTCTAGCTCGAGTTCGCCGGAAAAGCTTCCATCGCCGTCGGCCATGGTGGTACCGTAGAGAGAGAGAGAGCTCGTGCTTGATAGAGAGGAAGGAAAAAGTGGAGAACGAAAATGAAGTGAGGAAGAAGATGAAGAAACCGATGGGGAAGGGAAAGGAACGAAGAAGAAGAAGGATGGAGGGAGGGTTTTCGGTGAGATAGGAGGAGGGAGTCCGATTTTTATTGATAAGGAAGGAGGGAGGGCGTGTTTGGTTAGGGAGAAATAAGGGTGGTTTTTAATAATTAAAGCCTGAATTTGCCATAGTGTACTCATTTTGATTTAAAACCACTTAAACCAGCCTCCAATCTTCTTAAACTTCAAAATATTTTTAGCTTTATCATTCCCTCATATTTCAAACTCTTCATTTCTTAATTAATTATATGCACATTAATTACTCAAAATTTCCAAAATATCCCAAAAATTCCTAAAAATTCCAAAATTCTCAATTTCTCCATTTATTACTTCCCAAAACACTCATTGGTCCTATATTAAATTTTTAGGATGTTACAATTCTACCCCTCTTAATTAATTTCGTCCTCGAAATTAGTAGAAATTATCACTAAATACAAGGGAAAAGAACAGTTTCTTGGATTGATAATCCCATCTCAAGAAAAAGAAAAAGGAATTTGGTTATAAATAAGGAAGACTGAACTCATTGGCAAATGAGAATTCATTGCCATAAGTGTCATCCATATGACACCGCAGAGATGCTATCGATGATTTAGAAGAACTATGAACACTTTAACTAAGATTGTTGTCGCAGTTTTCTGGTCAAATGTAGTCATGTGTGAAGTAGGAAAGATGTTTCTTATGATAACGGTGAGGTTAAGGATACTAGATCTCATTCTCAAGTTCATTAAAAGGTTTAAAAGAGGTGAAATCAAGTCAGATTGACTTGAATGTATATAACCTTCTGAACAAGGTTAGAAACACTATGCCAGAAAACTAGGAGTATAACTAAAATTCTATTCAAAACCACAATTAATTCTGCTATACTAGCAGATTATTGAACGAATCTGTCAGAAATCACAATATACCAGCAGTAGCACAATCAATTTCACTACAAAAATCGGATGCAACAGAGCATAAATGATGCACCAATCTAACACACAATAAGATCCATTCAATTTATTAACTTTAACATCAAGTTCACAGGAAGTATCCCACAACAAATCTCCTTTATATCCATTCCAGTACTTGCAGCAATAAAAGTAAATATTCTCTAACTCATTATTCGTTTTTCATAGACAAAGTCATATTCAAATATGTATGAGAATTCCCGTTTCATTGAGAATTTATTGAGCCAAGTAGAGAAAAGGAAATGAAACTAATTCCTATAATCCAAACTTGATTTCAAGCCTGCTAGAATTTAAAGTACATCAAACAAAACTTTTCAAGGGACCATTCAGCCAATGTCTAAAACGACAACACCAATCAATGTACTTATGAGCTATCAACCCTTGTAATCAATATTGTACATAACTCAAGCAAAACTTTAAATAACTAATGTGTATAAACCACTTTCAAAGCTTTTCAATTCATTTAAAATTCAATAATCACCATTTACCAAACCAAAGGTCTATTACCATTACTTTCAATCATCATTTCATTCTAATAACATAATAAAATCTAATCTAACCAAACAAACACCAAGAACACCAACTTGTTTCATGACTACTGATTTCAGAACAAGACTGAAAACTAAGAACCAAAGGTCTATGCATTAATGAAGCATTTATTGGGCAAACGGTAACGTGGGAAAAACGGCCATATTCAAACGGCTAACCCACCTACCAAGAGTCAGAATGTTTGAAGACTATATAAAGGAGCTCAACTTCATTTATGAAGCGAATGAATTATCTTTGACATTCTTGAAAGAAGCTAGAGAGAGAAACCGAGAAAATCTTCAAGCATTCAAAGCTGCCCAGAAAAGAGAAAGAGCATTTAACTCATTGAGTGATCTTTTCATCTACATATCTTGTACTCTTTGTAGTTAAGTCTCTTCGTGTTATAAGAGCATTAATTGTACTTAAGTGTGTAACACTATCTGTTCTTAAAGAGAACTTAGTTAGAAAATCCTTTATTTGTAAAGGTTGAACCCTTGCTGGTTGTAAGGGGGAGCTAGTTGGAAAGGTTGCAAGTGAGCCTGAGTAAAACTTGTGGTTGTAAGGTTGCAAGTGATCCCGTTCAAAACTTGCGGTTGTAAAGGTTCCAGGTGCACCCTTTGTAAAACCTGGGGATAGTGGAACTCGGCCTGGGTGGTTGAGAACTGGACGTAGGTCAGGAAGACCGAACCAGTATAAACTCTTGTGTCGTTTTTATTTGAGCATTTATTTTATAGCCACAATTCACCCCCCCTCTTGTGCATCCATTACTTTCATTTGGTATCAGAGCGGGTCTTTCTCACTCGATTCCAACGAATCCAGAAAGCAAAGATCTAGTAATGGATACAGATTACTCCTTGCCAGATGTCTCTATTCAACCCAACAAGCCTCCAGTCTTTGATGGGTATAACTATCCATTCTGGAAGTTTCGAATGGAGACTTACATCAAGTCCAGCGACATCAGACTCTGGGATGTAATCGAACGTGGGGATCACACTCCACTAGATGAGGATGGCTTTGCTAAGCAGCGATCCAGGTACACTAATGAGGACTATGCTCTAGTCCAACTGAACTATAGGGCCATGCACTACATTCAGTGTGCTCTCAGTCCTAAGGAATTTCATAGGATCAGCCACCACAAAAATGTTAAGGATATGTGGGAGGCTCTTGAGGCTGCTCACTCTGGAACCAAGGGAGTGAAAGCAAGAAGAGTTGAGATGTTGGTGGAAGAGTTTCACAAGTTCGCCATGCTTACTCCGACTGAGCCAATCAGAGAGCTGGAGCTGAGGTTCACTCATCTCATCAACAACTTGGCCTCCCTGGGTAAGGACATTCCAGAAAGAGAGCAAGTCAGCAAGATCCTAAAAATCTTAAAAGGTGATTGGATCACCAAAGTAACCATCTTGCAGGAAGTCCAAGGAGAGTCATCCAGCTCCATCACTGCACTCTTTGGTTCTTTGGCTGAATATGAACCAACATTGCTGGCTCAGAGAGCTCCTCAAGCCTCATCCAAAGCCAAGAATCTTGCCCTTGTTGCTCCCAACAAGGAGATTGATGATGATGATGATGATGAGGATGATGAGGAGGAACTAGACGAAGAAGAGATGGCCATGATGGTGAGAAAATTCAGAAAGTTCTTCAAGAAGAAAGGAGGCTTTCAGAAAGGTGACTCCAGTCAGAGGAAGGGATACAAGAAGGAAAAGGCCCCGGTGTGCTTTGAATGTAAAAAGCCTGGCCACTTCAAGGCTGAGTGTCCAAGCTTGTAAAGATCAAAGGGGAAAGACAAGAGAAAAGCCTTCGTGTCCTCTATCTGGGTGAATAGCTCAGATGACGAAGCAAGTGATGAGGAAGAAGTTGCCAACCTCTGCCTGGTAGCCAGAGAAGATGATGAGGAAGCATCTTCAGATTTTGATCTCACCCACGAGGACAATGAGGTAACCTTCTCTGAACTACAAGAGGCTTACAATGTGGTTCATGAAGAATTCTCTCGATTATGTAAAGCCTATAAAGTGTTAAAAACAAAAAAGGAATCACTTGAGTCCAAGGTGGACTCACTAAGTGAAGAGCTAGCGGAAGCCAGAAAGCTTCCGGTAGCGGATGGCAAGGGTTCTCCCCAAGCAGAACCCAATGCCTCAACACTTGAGAGCTGCCCTAGTTGCAGCAAAATCTCAGCTGAAAGAGACAAGCTGCAAAATGCCCTGCAGAAGTTTACAAATGGGTCAAAAATGTTAAATATAATTTTAATGAATCAAAGGGCATATAGGGACAGGACTGGCTTAGGATATACTCCTAAAGGGAAAAAGTGGGTGGAACCAAAAGTGCAGCCCTACTTGAAATTCTTCCACAAAGCCACTAGTCACAGCTCCTCACCTTTTAGCTTCTGTAACTATTGCAACAGGAAAGGACACTCCACGTCCACCTGTAATGCCAAGAAGCATGGAGCAAGTAGCTCTTACAAATGGGTCCCTAAAGGAACCAAGGCTACAAAGGATCCTCCCCCTGGAAAGGAAACTAAGGGAGGACAGGGATCCCGAGCCTGGAAACAATCCACAGGGAAAACCCAAGAGCCTAGAGCCAGCACTAGGCCGAAGGCACTGAATGATCATAAGCGCAAGGTCAAGGCTAACACTAGACCAAGGGCACTGAAAACTAATGACAGAGGACCCAAGAAAGGTTGGGTACCTAAGCTTACTTGATTCTTTCAGGTGTGTCTCAAAGCATCCAAGAACAGAAAATGGTATATTGACAGCGGATGCTCGAGACATATGACTGGAGACAGAGACAAGTTCAAATCTCTGGTGATCAAAGACGGAGCCACAGTAACCTTTGGAGGAAATCAAAATGGAAAGATCACTGGAGTTGGAGAAGTTGGACCAGTGAAAGACGTCTATCTGGTGGACGGTCTCTGTCACAACCTGCTGAGCGTGAGCCAGAGCACTGACAAAGGAAATTGGGTAATCTTTGATTCACATGAGTGCTTAATAGTTGATAAGCAGGATCTGAATTTAGATAAGGCCAATTTAAAATGCAAACTTAAGGCAAATAGAAATGGAAACCTATATACCCTAGACTTATGTCAACAACTGGAAGAAAAATGTTTAATATCTAGTGATGAGAACAGTTGGCTTTGGCATAAGAGGTTAGCTCATGTTAATTTTACTCAACTTGATATGCTAATTAAAAAGGAGCTGGCTATAGGTATTCCATCCTTTAAGGTAAAGCATGATTTTATTTGTGAATCCTGCCAACGAGGGAAGCAAACAAAGTCCTCGTTTAAAACCAAGAAGAGAGTCTCCACCAGCAGGCCCTTGGAACTGATCCATATGGATTTGGTTGGGCCAGCGAGAGTGAAGAGCTTGGGTGGAAACCTGTATGCTCTAGTGGTGGTGGATGACTATTCAAGGTTCACTTGGACTATGTTTCTTGCCTCTAAGCAAGATGCTTTTGATGCTTTTGTTGTCCTGGCTAAGAAAGTGCAGAATGAGAGAGAGCTCAAATCACAGCCATAAGGACAGACCATGGAGGAGAGTTTGAGAACCATAGCTTCTCTGAGCTATGTTAACAAAATGGTATTGAACACAACTTCTCAGCTCCTAGAACTCCTCAGCAAAACGGAGTGGTCGAGAGAAAGAACAGGGTTCTGACAGAGATGGCTAGAAGCATGCTCAACGAGAAAGAGGTTTCTCAAGTGTTCTGGGCGGACGCTATGAGCACTGCTTGCTACATCTCTAACAGAGCCTATGTTCGCAAGGGCTTGGACAAGACTCCATATGAGCTATATAAAGGGAGGAAGCCCAACATCAGCCATCTCAGAATCTTTAGATCAAAATGCTATGTGCATAACAGTGGAAAGGTAAATCTGGGTAAGTTTGATCCAAAAGCTGATGTAGGTATATTCATAGGATATTCCCTTAGGAGTAAAGCATATAGAATATACAACATGAGAACTAGAATTGTAGAAGAATCAATGCATGTTGTATTCGATGAAACTCCTACATGGGGACAATCCACAGAAGATGATGAAATACTAAATCTTCCAAAACCACCATCATCTTCTTCACCACCAAAAGAAACACCAGCAAGCAATCTCAAAGAAGAAGATGAACCCAGTGATGAACCTAGAGTGCAGACCGTGCCTGATGAGGCACAGTTGCCAACAGCTAGGAGACATCACAGGGATCATCCTCTTGATCAAGTGCTTGGTGATGTTTCTTCTGGTGTCAGAACCAGAAGGCAGGTTCAAAATGAAGTTGAGTTTGGAGCATTTTTATCTCAAATCGAACCAACTTCAGTTGAACAAGCTCTTGAGGACTGCGACTGGATTATTGCCATGCAGGAAGAGCTAAATCAATTTGAGAGAAGCCAAGTTTGGGAACTAGTCCCAAGGCCGTCTCATCAATCCATAGTAGGGACCAAGTGGGTCTTCAAGAACAAATTGGATGAGACAGGTCAAATTACAAGAAACAAAGCCAGATTAGTAGCCAAAGGATATAACCAAGAAGAAGGCATTGACTATGAAGAAACCTTTGCTCCAGTCGCTAGACTTGAAGCAATAAGAATTCTTCTAGCTTTTGCATCCATGAAAGGCTTTAGATTATATCAAATGGATGTAAAGAGTGCTTTTCTTAATGGTTATATTAAAGAAGAGGTTTATGTAGAACAGCCTCCTGGCTTTGAGGACCACAAGCGTCCTAAACATGTGTACAGGCTAAAGAAAGCTTTGTATGGCCTGAAACAAGCTCCTCGAGCTTGGTATGAGAGACTCAGCAGCTTTTTGCTGGGCAAGGGTTTCTCAAGAGGCAAATTAGATAGTACACTGTTTATTCTTCACAAAGATAGAAATATGTTAATTGTCCAAATTTATGTTGATGATATTATTTTTGGGGCAACTAATGAAAAGCTGTGTGAAGATTTCTCTAAGACTATGCAGGGTGAGTTTGAAATGTCAATGATGGGAGAACTCACGTTCTTCCTAGGCCTGCAAATTAAACAAAAGAAGAATGGAATCTTCATCTCCCAAGCTAAGTACTGCAGAGAGCTACTCAAGAAGTTTGGGATGGATGAATGCAAGGAGTATGACACTCCCATGAGTATCACTGCCGTACTCGATGCTGACGCAAAGGGTAAATCTGTCAGCCTGCCCATGTACAGGGGAATGATAGGTTCCCTACTATACTTAACGGCAAGCAGGCCTGACATTCAATTTAGTGTAGGCATGTGTGCTAGGTTTCAAGCCAACCCCAAGGAGTCACACTTAACATGTGTTAAACGTATTCTTAGATACCTTGAGGGAACACATGAGCTTGGTCTTTGGTATCCCAGAGGTAACCAAGAGTTCTTGTGGGCTTATTCTGATTCTGACCATGCAGGTTATAAAACAGATAGGAAGAGCACAAGTGGACAATGCGCCTTTCTTGGTGGTTGTCTGGTGTCTTGGGCTAGCAAGAAGCAAACATGTGTGTCATTATCATCCACTGAGGCAGAATACTTAGTCTAAGATGGCTTCCTTGGATCCGGAAGCACTTCCACATCCGGAAGCACTACTTCTGGATTGAAGGGTTATATTCACTTTTACTCACTCTCGCTCAGTGTCCTTCAATCCAACAGCCAGCGCTAGTCACTAAGCTATCGGAAGCAATTCTACTAGACGTGGCTCATGTACACTGACACTTAGTGTTATCTATACCAACAGCCAGCGCTAGTCTAACTATAATCGGAAGCAAATCTACTTCCGGTTGAATCCTAGCTTAGTCTTAAGGTTTTGTATATCTAGTGCTTCTGGACTAAGTTATTTCCTTAGTTAATTACTTGCTGTCGCTGGGGGATGAGACATTCATCCGCGAGCGCTAGTCTTAGTTTATCCGGAAGCAAATCCACATCCGGTTGCACTCTGACTTGAGATTCTATATTAACCTAATATTCTCTAAGTGTTTGCCTAGTTCTTTCATATTTTAGTCTTCATCAAAACTTGAGATTCTAACATTCTCCCCCTTTTTGATGATGACAAACTAAATCTATCGCTTAAGTTCATATGAAAGAATTAAAAGAAGAATAATTAAATAAGGCACAAATAACTTAGACATTTATCATTAATAAACAAGAGATTACAAGTTAGAGTTACAAAAGCAGATAAAATTCACAAGTAATCTATACTATGCAAAAATGAACTATGCATGAAAAAGAGAAAAAATTTCTAAGGTAAAAGGGTGAAGTGGGAGGTTTAAAGTTGATGTCTCTTTTTCCTCTCCCTCTCCTTCTGTCTCTCCTCATTCTCTCTTTGGAGCTGGGCTAGATGGGCATCCTTCACATTCTGGTCAATCTGAGCAATAATTCTCTGAAGCTCTTGCTCTTCCTTTTCCCTTCTGAGTCTCTCAGACTCAACAGACTCCTCGAAGGCTCTCTTCAAGTTTTCAACTTCCTCATAGCCTGGGAAACCTGTTGCATCTGAGAAAGGAGTGACCTCGCCATTTGGATAGTGGACAGCCCTGATCTTTACATTCCATACTGGGAAGTTGGGGTCCTCCTCAACTTCCTGGGCTTTCCTTTTCCCTTTGCCTTTGCCCTTTCTTTTCCCCTTGCCTATCGTTTGGGTAGGCTTGGCTGCTGCTTTCTCAGCGTCCAGGCAAGCCATCTGACCAAAAGAGATCTTATCCGTGTACCCATACCTCTCAAATTCTTCAGGAGTCATATCTTCTATTTCTAGCTTAACTTCCTTTAGAATTGGGATGGCTTGTACTGAAGGAATCTCTTGCTCAGCTTGGACTGATGGAATCTCTTGCTCACTCTCAGCAGATGCAGTAGAAGCAGTACTCTTGTTAGCACCCTTTCTGGCAACTGCCTTCTTCCTTAACTCACTATACTTAACTGCTGAAGGAGGTGGAGCAGAGGTTGGTTCAGAGGGAGGTGTAGCAGATGTTGGCTCAGTACGAGGAGGAGGAGCAGAGGTTGTTCCAAAGGTAGAAGGGATTGGCTTGGCTATCACAATTGGAGGATGGTTAATCTTCTCCAGCCCATACTTCATCATTATCTCCTCAATTATGTTGCGACTAGGCTCAGAAGGAGGAGGCTCAGAAGATGAAGAGTCTGGTTGTGGTATGTCTTCACTTTGCTCATGTACAACCATATCCCATTTGGACGTTTGCTCATCCGACCTCTGTTGTTGCATAAACCGGATGGCTTCCCTTCTGATCAGACTCTCAGCACCACCCAGTCTCTGAGATTCCATGGCTCGGCGGAGGGCAGCAGTGATGTCTTCATCTAGCCAGAGGGATGGCTGAGTCAGAACATCCCTTGTCTCCATGGTATGGCGGAGTGCGATAGCAGCATCTCTCCCCCTTTTGTCATCATCAACAAGGGCGAGGGCCAGAGAGGATGGACTGGGTGAAGAGGAGGGTGGAGGTTCAGGGCCAAATCTTCGAGGTGGTGAGGGTGTGGATGAAGAGGATGTGGGTGAGGTTTGTTCTGGTGATGTAGGAGGTTTGGATAGGAGGGCTGTGTTTCTTTCCCAGAAGGAGGGGTGGGTGAATAGGCCATCAAATGGGTAGGTGGAGTAGTAGACATCGGGTTGTCTAACTTTCCACCGAATAGGGGATTGGTCTCTGAGGTAGTAGGTGTAAAGTGGATGATCAGGAGAGGTGAAACCTAAGGTTTGGGCGATGGTGGGTTGAGAGGTGGTAGGGTTAGGGTGGGAAGGCCCGGCTAAAGTGGGGGGTGGTGAACGATTAGGGGTGTTATGTGGAGATGGGGAGTTATTGGAGTTAAGGGGTGATTGGCGAGGGGACTGTTGGGGTGAGTCTTGTAGTTGGTGGTCGTGGTTGGGTGATGTCTGGGGTTGATGGTTGTTGTTTGGTGATGTGTGGGGTTGTTGGTCATTCTGAGGAGGAGGTGGCTGTGGCTGTTGAGTGTTGGGTGGAGGAGGAGGAGGTAGTAGTGGTTGATTAGGTGGAGGAGGTGGAGGTGGGTTTGGAGGAGGGGGTGGTGGTAAGTTACCTTGGGGTTGAGGGATCTGAAGGTGTTGGAGAATGAGGTCTAGCTTGGCGTCTAGCCGTCCTAATTGAGCCTCGACCTGACCCACGCGATCCTCGATCCTCTGGATTCGCTCCCCTTGCTGCTGGAAGCCAGTGTCACACTCATCACGGAGAGGAGCCACCAAGGAGTCAGTCAGCCTAAAGAGAATCTCCTCCTTTACTTCCTGGGCAAAGGCTTTGACAGTAGCTGGCACTTTTGCAACTCTGCTTGGACCAGGTAGAGAGTCAACCTCTTGATCCCCTGCACCTGACATAGAGGGGGCTAAGGTATGAGAGGCACTGCCTGCCTGAGACCCTAAGCGAGTGGGCTTGGCCTTCTTAATATACTTGATGCCCATCTTGCTGATATTAGTGGCACCCACAGGAGCACACTTGACATTTTCTTCCTCCACATCAGATGTAGCCTTGATCAGATTCTTCTCAAGGAGGAAGGCAAGGATGGTGGGGTAGGGAAGAAAACCAGCCTTATTATTCATCATCCATTTATGCAGTTCAAGACTGATCAACTGCCCGGGGTTGATTGGCTGCTGGGTGAGAAGTCTGGGGAACCACGGGTTGTCTAGCAAAGTGAACTCGTTGAAGTTACCCCCCTTGTGTGTCATCATGCGGGAGTAAACATAGTACAAGAGTCTGTAGGAGTCAGACATCTTGGATACCTTCTTCCCTTGGGTGTCATAAATCTTCGCGAGTTCCTCCTTGCTGTATTTGAGTGACTCAGAGTATAGCCACTCATTCATTCCCTCATCTGTAATTCCCATCAGATCATTGATATCCCTCCAGGTGAAACTGAAGGTTATCCCCCTGACAGTAGCAGTAAAGGTGAGTCTGCGGATCTGCTCTTTCCCATCTATTTTCTTATGCTTCACCTTCCCAGTGAGAGACTCGCAGAAGACCCGCAGGACGTTGATGTTGTAGTCCTGGTTGATCCCCAGCCAGGGCATGTATCTTTCCAGAAAGGGCCTCAGATGTGGAAACCCTAGTTCATCGATCTTGACCAGATCTAAGAACAAGCCGTTGTTGAAGTAGGGCTTGATGGTTTCAAACTTGGAGGAAACAGCCTCCAAAGGCCCATCTCTATAGACCAAAGGATCATCCTCCTCAACCCTCTGTCTCTTGGAAGAGGGCTCCTCGCTGAATTGAACCTTCTTCTTTCCTTTCCTCTTGGCCTGTTCTTGTTGTTGCTTAGTCTGCCCAGGTTGTTCTTGGACTTGCCCAGAATGTCCAGCCTGTTCCTGGACTTGCTCATCCCGCCCTTGTGTCTGCCCAGAATGTTCTTGGCGTTCATGGTGTTCTTCATGATGTTCATGGGATTTCCCAGATTTCCCAGAGTGCGAATGCCCAGATTTCCCAGTTTTGGACTTTGATTTCTTAGATGAAGTGGCTTTCTTTGTGTTTGGGTTGGATTCATGTGAGCCGGCCATTTTTGTGTGGGTTTAGAGTTTATGGAAGATGAAATGCGAAGAAGAAGATGAAGAAGATGAAGAGAGTATGAATGTATGCAGAGAGTTTGTTGGTAAGAAATTTGTGCAAGTAAAAAGTGAAAGTGAAAGTGACTTCCTATTTATATGCAAAGTTACAGAGGGTAAAATGGGTAATGACTCTTCATGAAAGCATGCGTTTATTCATTGGGTAACATAAACATTTAATTGGAACGGCGCACCTTTTGACATGTGTCGCTTCACCTTATCAGAGAAGGCACAACTTCTCATGGAGGAAGATGAAACGTTTTCTGAAGTGACGTGTCCCTTGATCCAGGCACTGGCGCTCTTGCTTGTTTTAGTTTAACACTCAGTGCCAGCACATGATCATCCGGAAGTGGTTTTGCTTCCGGTTGCACTTGCTTAAGATTTAACATTGGGGACCTGTAAAAACAAGGATTGGCACTCCGATGCCTAAGTTAGTAAAGTTGCAGGTTTTAATAAAGCTCAAGATTATTTAAGGAATTAAACTTCATTTGGGTTTACCATTCCCAAATCACCTCTTATGAATGTAAATTGATCAACCCCCAGAGGCTTGGTGAAAATGTCAGCAAGCTGATGCTGAGTGGGGACAAACTTCACTTTGACATCTTTCTTCTGAACATGATCTCTGATGAAGTGATGTCTGACATCAATGTGTTTTGTCCTTGTGTGCTGAACCGGATTCTTGGCAAGGCTGATGGTGCTTGTGTTGTCACAGAGGATGGGTGCCTCTGGGAACTCCAAGCCAAGATCTCTTAGTTGGTTCTTCAGCCACAGCACTTGGGCACAGCAGCTTGCGGCAGCAATATATTCAGCCTCTGTGGATGACAAAGACACGCAGGTTTGCTTCTTACTAGCCCAAGAGACCAGACAACCACCAAGGAAGGCGCATTGTCCACTGGTGCTCTTCCTATCAGTTTTATAACCTGCATGGTCAGAGTCAGAGTAAGCCCACAAGAATTCTTGGTTACCTCTGGGATACCAAAGACCAAGCTCTTGTGTTCCCTCAAGGTATCTTAGAATGCGTTTAACACATGTTAAGTGTGACTCCTTGAGGTTGGCTTGAAACCTAGCACACATGCCTACACTAAATTGAATGTCAGGCCTGCTTGCCGTTAAGTATAGAAGGGAACCTATCATTCCCCTGTACATGGGCAGGCTGACAGATTTACCCTTTGCGTCAGCATCGAGTGTGGCAGTGGTACTCATGGGAGTGTCATACTCCTTGCACTCATCCATCCCAAACTTCTTGAGTAGCTCTCTGCAGTACTTAGCTTTGGAGATGAAGATTTCATTCTTCTTTTGCTTAATTTGCAGGCCTAGGAAGAACGTTAGTTCTCCCATCATTGACATTTCAAACTCACCCTGCATAGTCTTAGAGAATTCTTCATAAAGTTTTTCGTTAGTTGCCCCAAAAATAATATCATCAACATAAATCTGGACAATTAGCATGTTTCTATCTTTGTGAAGAATAAACAGTGTACTATCTAGTTTGCCTCTTGAGAAACCCTTGCCCAGCAAAAAGCTGCTGAGTCTCTCATACCAAGCTCGAGGAGCTTGTTTCAGGCCATATAAAGCTTTCTTTAGCCTATACACATGTTTAGGATGTTTGTGATCCTCAAAGCCAGGAGGTTGTTCTACATAAACCTCTTCTTTGATGTAACCATTAAGAAATGCACTCTTTACATCCATTTGATATAATCTAAAGCCTTTCATGGATGCAAAGGCTAGAAGAATCCTTATTGCTTCGAGTCTAGCGACTGGAGCAAAAGTTTCTTCATAATCTATGCCTTCTTCTTGGTTATATCCTTTGGCTACTAATCTGGCTTTGTTCCTCGTAATTTGACCTGTCTCATCCAGTTTGTTCTTGAAGACCCATTTGGTCCCAACTATGGATTGATGAGACGGCCTTGGGACTAGTTCCCAAACTTGGCTTCTTTCAAATTGATTTAGCTCTTCCTGCATGGCAATAATCCAGTCGCAGTCCTCAAGAGCTTGTTCAACTGAAGTTGGTTCTATTTGAGATAAAAATGCTCCAAACTCAACTTCATTTTGAACCTGCCTTCTGGTTCTGACACCAGAAGAAACATCACCAAGCACTTGATCAAGAGGATGATCCCTGTGATGTCTCCTAGCTGTTGGCAACTGTGCCTCCTCAGGCACGGTCTGCACTCTAGGCTCATCACTGGGTTCATCTTCTTCTTTGGGATTGCTTGCTGGTGTTTCTTTTGGTGGTGAAGAAGATGATGGTGGTTTTGGAAGATTTAGTAATTCATCATCTTCTGTGGATTGTCCCCATGTAGGAGTTTCATCAAATACAACATGCATTGATTCTTCTACGATTCTAGTTCTCATGTTGTATATTCTGTAAGCCTTACTCCTAAGGGAATACCCTATGAATACACCTACATCAGCTTTTGGATCAAACTTACCCAGATTTACCTTTCCATTGTTATGCACATAGCATTTTGATCCAAAGATTCTGAGGTGGCTGATGTTGGGCTTTCTGCCTTTGTACAGCTCATAGGGTGTCTTGTCCAAGCCCTTGCGAACATAGGCTCTGTTGGAGATGTAGCAGGCAGTGCTCATAGCGTCCGCCCAGAACACTTGAGAAACCTCTTTCTCGTTGAGCATGCTCCTGGCCATCTCAGTCAGAACCCTGTTCTTCCTCTCGACTACTCCGTTTTGCTGAGGAGTCCTGGGAGCTGAGAAGTTATGTTCAATACCATTCTGCTCACATAGCTCAGAGAAGCTATGGTTCTCAAACTCGCCTCCATGGTCTGTCCTTATGGCTGTGATTTTGAGGTCTCTCTCATTCTGCACTTTCTTAGTCAGGACAACAAAAGCATCAAAAGCATCTTGCTTAGAGGCAAGAAACATCGTCCAAGTGAACCTTGAATAGTCGTCCACTACTACTAGAGCATACAGGTTTCCACCCAAGCTCTTCACTCTCGCTGGCCCAACCAAATCCATGTGGATTAGTTCCAAGGGCCTGCTAGTGGAGACTCTCTTCTTGGTTTTAAACGAGGACTTTGTTTGCTTTCCTCGTTGGCAGGATTCACAAATATAATCGTGCTTAACTTTAAAGGATGGAATCCCTATAGCTAGCTCTTTCTTAATTAGCATGTCAAGTTGAGTGAAATTAACATGAGCTAGCCTTTTATGCCAAAGCCAACTGTTCTCATCGCTAGATATTAGACATTTTTCTTCCAGTTGTTGACATAAATCTAGAGTGTAGAGGTTTCCATTCCTATTGGCCTTAAGTTTGCATTTTAAGTTGGCCTTATCTAGATTCAGATCCTGCTTATCTACTATTATGCACTCATGTGAATCAAAAATTACCCAGTTTCCTTTGTCAGTGTTCTGGCTCACGCTTAGCAGGTTGTGACAGAGACCATCCACCAGATAGACATCCTTGACTGGTCCTACTTCTCCAACTCCGGTGATCTTTCCACTTTGATTACCTCCAAAGGTTACTGTGGCTCCATCTTTGATCACCAAGGACTTGAATTTGTCTCTGTCACCAGTCATGGGTCTCGAGCATCCACTGTCAATGTACCACTTTTTGTTCTTGGATGCTTTGAGACAGACCTGCATAAATTAGACAAGCTTAGGTACCCAACCTTTATTGGGTCCTTTATCATTAGTCTTCTTTCCCCTTGGTCCAATATTGACCTTGGGTTTGTGATTGTGTTGTGCCTCTGGCCTTGTGGAGGCTCTAGGCTGACGGACTTCCCTTGGAATATGTTTCCAAGTTCTAGTCCCTTGTCCTCCCTTAGTTTCTTTCTTTGGAGGATCTTCATTTACCCTGGTTCCTTTTGGAACCCACTTTTAGGAGCTATTTACTCCATGCTTCTTTGCATTGCAAGTGGACGTGGAGTGTCCCTTTTTGTTGCAGTAGTTGCAGAAGCTAAAGGGTGTGGAGCTGTGACTTGTAGCTTTATGGAAGAATTTTAAGTATGGTTTCACTTTGGGCTCCACCCACTTTTTACCCTTATGCTTATACCCTAATCCAGTTCTATCCCTATATGCCCTTTGGTTCATCAAAATAACATTCAACATCTCAGAACCATTTGTAAACTTTTCCAGGGCATTTTGCAGTCTATCTCTTTCAGTAGAGATCTTGCTGCAGTTAGGGCAGCCTTCTAGTGTTGTGGCCTTGGGTTCCTCTTGGGGAGATCCCTTGCCATCTGCTATCGGAAGCTTTCTAGCTTCCGCTAGCTCTTCACTCAGTGAGTCCACCTTGGACTCAAGTGATTCCTTTTTAGCTTTCAACACTTTATAGGCTTTACATAATCGAGAGAATTCTTCATGAACCTCATTGTAAGCCTCTTGTAGTTCAGAGAAAGTTACCTCATTGTCCTCGTGAGTGAGATCAAAATCTGAAGAGGCTTCCTCATCATCTTCTCTGGCCACCAGGCAAAGGTTGGCAACCTCTTCTTCATCATTTGCTTCATCGTCTGAGCTATTCACCCAGATGGAGGATACGAAGGCTTTTCTTTTGTCTTTCCCCTTTGATCTTTGCAAGCTTGGACACTCAGCCTTGAAGTGCCCAGGCTTTTTGCACTCAAAGCACACCGGGACCTTTTCCTTCTTGTATCCCTTCCTCTGACTGGAATCACCTTTCTGAAAGCCTCCTTTCCTCTTGAAGAACTTTCTGAACTTCCTCACCATCATGGTCATCTCCTCATCGTCCAATTCCTCCTCATCATCCTCATCATCATCATTCTCATCAATCTCCTTGCTGGGAGCAACAAGGGCAAGATTTTTGGTTTTGGATGAAGCTTGAGGAGCTCTCTGAGCCAGCAGGGTTGGTTCATATTCAGCCAGGGAACCAAAGAGTGCAGTGATGGAGCTGGTTGACTCTCCTTGGACTTCCTGCAAGATGGTAACTTTGGTGATCCAATCACCTTTCAAGACTTTTAGGATCTTGCTGACTTGCTCTCTTTCAGGAATGTCCTTGCCCAGGGAGGCCAGATTATTGATAAGGTGAGTGAACCTGAGCTCCAGTTCTCTGATTGGCTCAGTTGGACTAGTCATGGCGAATTTGTGAAACTCTTCCACCAACATCTCAACTCGTCTTGCCTTCACTCCCCTGGTTCCAGAGTGAGCAGTCTCAAGAGCCTCCCACATATCCTTAGCAGTTTTGTGGTGGCTGATCCTATGAAACTCCTTAGGGCTGAGAGCACACTGAATGTAATGCATGGCCCTGTAGTTTAGTTGGACTAGAGCATAGTCCTCGTTGGTGTATCTGGATCGCTGCTTTGCAAAACCATCTTCATCTAGGGGAGTGTGATCCCCACGTTCAATTACATCCCAGAGTCTGATGTCGCTGGACTTGATGTACGTCTCCATTCGAAATTTCCAGAATGGATAGTTATACCCATCAAAGCCTGGGGGCTTGTTGGGTTGAATGGAGACATCGGGTAAGGAGTAATCTGTATCCATTACTGGATCTTTACTTTCTGGATTCGTTGGAATCGAGTGAGAAAGACCCGCTCTGATACCAAATGAAAGTAATGGATGCACAAGAGGGGGGGTGAATTGTGCTACAAAATAAAAGCTTTAATAAAAACAACACACGAGTTTATACTGGTTCGGTCTTCCTGACCTACGTCCAGTTCTCAACCACCCAGGCCGAGTTCCACTATCCCCAGGTTTTACAACGGGTGCACCTGGAACCTTTACAACCGCAAGTTTTAGACGGGATCACTTGCAACCTTACAACCACAAGTTTTACTCAAGGCTCACTTGCAACCTTTCTAACTAGCTCCCCCTTACACCCAGCAAGGGTTCAACCTTTACAAATAAAGGATTTTCTAACTAAGTTCTCTTCAAGAACAGATAATGTTACACACTTAAGTACAATGAATGCTCTTAATACAAGAAGAGACTTAACCACAAAGAGTACAAGATAAGTAGATGAAAAGATCACTCAATGAGTTAAATGCTCTTTCTCTTTTCTGGGCAGCTTTGAATGCTTGAAGGATTTTTCGTTTTCTCTCTCTAGCTTTCTTCAAGATGTCAAAGATAAATGAATGTCTTCATAAATGAAGGTGACCTCCTTTATATAGTCTTCAAACATTTTCACTCTTGGTAGGTGGGATAGCCGTTTGAATATGGCCGTTTTTCCCATGTTACCGTTTGCCCAATTAATGCTTCATCAATGCATAGCAGGGTTGACTTGCTTTATCTCTGAAAAGTAGTCCTGACAACTCTGCTCTGACAAAAGCATTCTGACACTGCACTTCTGAACATTCTGACATTCTGATTGCTTGCGGAAGCAGGTTCACATCCGGAAGCAACTCTACTTAGTGTGCTGCACTTTGAATGTTAGTCTAACAATATAAGCACATAGCCATATGCAGTGGGTGTTCACTTAGTCTAAGATGGCTTCCTTGGATCCGGAAGCACTTCCACATCCGGAAGCACTACTTCTGGATTGAAGGGTTATATTCACTTTTACTCACTCTCGCTCAGTGTCCTTCAATCCAACAGCCAGCGCTAGTCACTAAGCTATCGGAAGCAATTCTACTAGACGTGGCTCATGTACACTGACACTTAGTGTTATCTATACCAACAGCCAGCGCTAGTCTAACTATAATCGGAAGCAAATCTACTTCCGGTTGAATCCTAGCTTAGTCTTAAGGTTTTGTATATCTAGTGCTTCTGGACTAAGTTATTTCCTTAGTTAATTACTTGCTGTCGCTGGGGGATGAGACATTCATCCGCGAGCGCTAGTCTTAGTTTATCCAGAAGCAAATCCACATCCGGTTGCACTCTGACTTGGGATTCTATATTAACCTAATATTCTCTAAGTGTTTGCCTAGTTCTTTCATATTTTAGTCTTCATCAAAACTTGAGATTCTAACATAAGTGTCTTTAAGAATTTGATTATGTCTCCTTGTGATTAAATAGGGCTGTTTGAAGCGGCTTGACTTTAAAGATGTATGAGACTATTGAAACGATTAAAGAATGATGGAAATAGTGTTAGTGAAAGTAAGAGATAGTTGTGTTAATGCATATAGGTGTTTAAGTTTTTGTTTTTGGCATGCTAATGCAATCAATTGAATTGTGGTGTTCTCTTAGCGGTAGGAACATCAAATGTGCGGTTTTAATTAAGATTGTAAGTGCATGTAATTAGGAGAGTATTATCGTGTTCTTTGGCATGAATAGTCAATACTTTCTTTTAGGTTATATGATTCTGTATTGTGCTGGATTTGGGAATGTAATGCATGGGCACATTGTTCCCATTTTGTGTTGTCTTATTTTGATCCAAATCTGACTTATATTGGTTGTTGTGAATTGAGATAAAAATTTAGTAAGAGTGACAATTGATTTGTACATGTTTGGGTCTGTATGCATGTGACTGAAGCTGAGTTCAATGGTTGTATGTGAAATCGTTGTTCTTATATGATTAAATTCGTAAATTGCTGTTTTGTATGAAATTAACAGGTGAGAGTATGAAAAGATAAGAGGGCTGAATGCATTGGTTCTAAATTGGTATATTGATTACTTTATGTTGATGCTTATTTTATTGCTGATGGAGCTGGTTGTTTATCAACTATGGTGATTTGATCTGGATTTAAGTAAAAGGATTACTTCTAATAATTGGAAATCTCTGTTGTCATGTGTGTTTGTGTGTGTGCATGTGATGCTTAGATGTGGTGAATTGATAGTTTGATAACATTGATTAGTTGTTTGTAAACTTTGATTGAGATTGAAAATAGACTTTAAAATGGAGAATATAATTTCATAAGGGCATGGGTAGTAATATAGGATACGAGAGACAGACATTAAAGTAGTATAATGTGGGAATGATATTGATTTGTCATTCTGTATCCTATTATTATAGGAGTATATCATGGTGATGGTATTTGAAGAAAATCTACGAGGAAACGGTAAGGAAGAGCAACAGAGTGCTAAAGGGCGACAGGTAATCACACTTAACCTTACTATAACATTGAGGGTGATGTTAGTGTGGATTTTTAAAATCCTTTCTCACCCTCTATATATATATATATATATATATATATATATATATATATATATATATATATATATATTATCTTTAAAAAGGTATTTTTATACAAAACAGGCTATCGGGTGCCTTTCAAACACGATTATTTTCGTATAAAAGGAATTTGAAACATTATACATATTATCCTGGTTGGTGTTTGTTCTGGTATGATGTGAGAGGTTCAAATGGTATTATGTGAGAGATGTTGATAGTTAGGTTGAGGGAATGAGTTGAATAGTTGAGATTGAGATAATAAAAGGGAATGATAATAGTGCATGATATTGATGATGAGATTGAAATTGATGGATATGAATATTGGGAGAGTTTGCATGACACTGTTATATATGTACCATCGCGCGATGATAACTGTCGATAGGCCAATCGACAGTTATTTGTACTGATGATCCTTTTCGGATTGATTAGACCGGGGATCATAGGTCAACTTATTGAGAGAAAGTGACCTACGGTTGTTTGGCACTGGAGAGCCCAACCGTTCCCGTTCTGCAATGGAAACAGAATTGGGGTTCTCTCTCTGGGGATTGCCAGAGAGGGAAATTGTCCCCTCATTATGGAGAGCGACACAGTGTCAAATCATATAGTGAAGAATAGATGCTTGAATGCACCGTGATGGCACAATGCATCGGTAGGTGAGTGTGAGAGTTGTTGTGGTCGAATTAGTTGATTGGAATATGGAGATGATGAATTGATTTGGTTTGGATGTGATTGTTGGATTTGAGTGATGAATGGAAGAAGATTTGATATGGATATATATATATATTACTGGTTTTAAAATGAGGTACCCTTTAGACGCCCTCGCTACCGCACATCTCACTGTTATAGTGAGTTAAGCGGTGATTACTGGGACAAATTGTCTCATCCCACGATTACTGACATTTTTGCAGGTATTCATGCACAGGCGCAAGCTTCAGGAAAGGGAAATTAGGTAGTGGAGGTGATATAGTATATTTAGAATTGTATATTGCCAATTTGTATAGGCCTGCATTCGTTTCCGCATGTATATATCTATTTATTGTTTAATATCTACTAGTTTTGTTTATTAACCATGTTAGACAAATCCTTTCTAACATGGTTAGCAATAAATTATTCATGATAGCAGCTGTGTTGGATTAGTTTATTCTTTTCTATCATGGATAATATTTTAATCATTAGGATATTCTTTTTCTAACTATGATAGAGATATTGATATTATTGAAATTCCTTTTTCTATCATAGTTAGTAAAGATATTATTGAACTAAAAGAGATGTCACAGGTTAATTAGGGAATTAGTAACAGAACGTTACAACTTGGTTATCAGTATTTGGTATACGATAACCTAGGACTGTGCTGCATTGCATATAGATTGGCAATATACATATGATAGCTTCCCTTCCTTCTGTGCATGAATATCTGGCCTTTTGAGAGGAATATCACTCATCCCGTGGTGGGGAGAGAGTGATAAGAGAAATTGAATAGGTATTGTGGAGAGATTGAGAAGAATATAGAAAGAATAACGAAATAAGTAATGATATTGATAAGAATGTAGGAAGAGTGACGAAATAAGGATGCTTCTCTGGGGTCTCGATTATAATTATGAGTTGACCATAATCATAGTCGAGGCATCATGAGAGACCTTATTATTGGGTTAAGGGATTGAGATAATTCAAAAATAACAATGAATAATGAATATGATGTGGAATAAGAAATTATTGATCTTGTTTCTTGTTTTGTTTATTAAACTGTTTGATTTATTGATGAATTGACTGTGTTGTTTGCTTGTGTGTAATAAAATTCTCTTGAAATTGTTTGTTTTTATAAGCTTCAACACGATATATGCCATTGTTTTAGAATGTGTCTTGATTATCTATCACCTAGTAATGGTTGGAGAGTATATCATCATGAGTAGTAAGAGGTTGTTGCCCATTTATATTAAGCGGCTGGAGGCTTCCTCGCTATATTTAGTGACTGGAAGCAGCCCCCTTAATAATAGATGTTGGTAGCCCTCATTACTTCATGAGTGTATCCCCACCGTTACTAAACGAATTGACGGTAAGTTGTTTGTTTAAAAGTGATTATGAATTGAATTTTTATAGATTATTGAAAAGGTTTTGTATGTTAATCATGTAATTGGAAGGATTTGATTGTTAATACTCTCTGAATGGGAAACTCATAGTTGATAATTGTTGGTGAACTTGTAAACTGTTGTTATAGATGTGAATTGATTTCAGTCTGTGTGAATTTTGGTTGGTTGATCACAAAGATATCAAGGTGTGTTAAAGTAATTAAAGTTGTTAAAACCGAATTTTGTTCATGTCTTTGTCTTAAACAATTACTTGAGCTAGATTTTTGCGAATATAATAGCAAAACTTTCTATTTATCTTCTTACTCTTCAATTTAAATTTAAAACAAAGTTTAATTGGGTGTAATACAAGTTGGTAATGAATTGGAAAGTAGTTATGGAATGATAGGTATGATTTCTTATATGCATTGAAGATTTGATTTGACGTCAATTGTGATCAGTTGTATTAAATTGTTGTTTGTTTAAGGGTAAGTATTGCTCATTATAAATTGTTAATAGTATGTGATTAAAAGGTTAGTTTATGAACTGCTTGTGAAATAGTGATTATGATTATAAATAGATAAATATATATGAATTATTATTGAGTTTTAGTTATGAAGGCTGAATTTGGTCGGTTTGAGACCTCAATGGATTCTTGAGTTTAAAGAGTTTTGGACATGTATGCATCATGGAATGTTGTGTGTGTGTGTTAAATTGTGGCATAGCTTCGATTGTGTTTCCTTTAAATGAATGAGCTGCCATTTGGATGTTTGGAATTGGTGCTTATATGTTGATCTTAGAAGATGGATACAATCATGGATTTTCTATTCTGTTTCACCTTTGTCGCATGGTTTTGCGTTAGTTGTTAGACTTTTTATTGATCTGACCTGATTCTTGGCATTAGGATGTGTCAAATTGCTATTTAAGCATGACATAGACATGGTTATACTTAGTCTGGCGCATACTTGTTAAATACTAACTTAAAGTTACCGTACTATTGGGATGCAATGAATTATTTGGGTTTGCTAGGGTTGATATAAATTGTGAAGATCCTTAGGTGCTTACATGTATTGGAAACTTTTTGTTTCTTGTTATTGCTGCATTAACTGAATGGGTGATTAGATGAGGATATTGTGATATATGGGTTGAAAGTGGTTGAGTGTGTCGAAATTATCATGTACTTGGCTTATGTGGATTTTTTCGGTTTCTAAAGGGTCCAATTTCATATTGGGAAACTCATTAAGCTTAATAAACTTATAAATATCTTTGTATGGATTGAAATAGAGGTAATTGCGAGGAGTTTTGACTTTAAGGATTAACCTACTATATGTTGCTTATGAACCAATGAGTGACCAAAAATTTGGCTTAAAGATGGAAATTTAGGAACTTATGTTTTGAATGGAAGATATGGTGATTACTTAGTTGTACACTGCGGGTTAATGACTTAGCGAAATGTATTAGTATTGTGAGATATTATCACTTGACGATATGTTAGCATTAGGCTTTTATGGATGATAATGAGATGATTTGAATCAATGATGAAATTTTAAACCTGTGCTTATGATTGAGCAAAATAGATAAAGGAACTAGTAGAGTGTAATATGCCAGACTGGAAGTGTAGCGAACATCTGTTTTATTGAAATTGGAGGTAATTAACCCCAAATTTGATGTTGTAGTAGACATGGATGAATGTATATTAAGTTGGAATCATGAGCTAAAGTTAGGAATGAAATTTTATGGAGTTGTTATCTAACAATTAGAAGCGAGATCCTGAATTATAACTGAGGAAACCACTAGATTTTGAAGAGGATGTTGTTGTCACTCATGAAGTTGGCTTTCAATACGAGTAATTTGAGGTTGGGGTAGTTAGTAAATGAAGATTAGTAAAGGGAAGCAGGATGAGAATTGGTTGAGTACTAATGTCTTGGTTGAGGATGAATAGTGAAAGATGGTGTTGAGTAGTGAAATGATTAGAGTTGATATGAGGAATACAAAGTTCAATTGCATATTTATTTGTGTTAGGAGATATGTTTAGCAAATTTTGAGGACAAAATTCCAAAAAAAGATGGGGAGAATTGTAACATCTCAATTTTCAAATTAAAAATAATACGACATTATTGAGGTGTCATCAGAGTAATTTAAAGTTTTAGGGAGGATTAAAGAGTTTCTTGATAAGTAATAAATAGAAAATTAGAAATAATGAGGATGTTTGCGAAATTTAAATATTTTTGGGAGCTTTATGTAACATCCCATAAATTTAATACAGGATTAGAGAATATTTTTATTAAAGGACCATTAGAAATTGGAAGTATTTAGGAAGTTTTGGGGAAATATGTGCTTAATATAATCGATTAAACAGTTGGAAAACTAGAAATTAAGAGGGTTTTTGTGTAAATTAAAATACTTTGGAGCTTAAAGAGTTGGATGCTTGACTTAGTAAATGAAATTAAGAGAGTATTATGCTCCTATATGTTACCTTAACCTTTCTAATTCAACAAAACCAAACACTCCCTTCTCCTTCCTTAACACCTAAACCCGTCGCCCCCCCCCCCTCACATACACCTCCATTTTCATTTTTCTCCCTCCCTCATACACCCATCACCATTTCTTACTTCCTCCTCCTCCTTAGATCCTTGCAAACTCGAGCTACTGCCCGTCTCTCACCCCACTCGGTTCGTTCTTTGGCGGGTCTGCCATTTTCCACTTCATTCATGTTGTTTCCTACGGCTCTCCGGCGAATAGAGTGGTGGTCGGCGCGTTGGGCATGCACCGACGAGCTTCCGACCGGCTTGGAAGTGAGCAATTGTAATGGGTAATCTTCCTTTCTTATTTCCTTTTGGTGTCAATTTTCAAAGAGAGATTTTTTTAGGGTTTGATATATTTTCGATTTCTGGGTTAAATTTGTTCGATTTTATGGTTTTAAAACCTAATTAAGATGATTTCTAAGTGGTCTATGCTTAGGATTGTTTAATTTTGGGTTAGAACGAATTTTGGGCAAAGTAAGTGTTGAAAAGTTAGGGTTTGGATAGGATTTTCGAAAATCCTCCATTCTTTCTGATTATTGGTGTTCCTTTGTGATTTGTAATTGCTAAATGAGGATCCTGAAATGTTGGATTTGTTGGGGAAACTCTTGAATTAAACTTTGAGTTTTTAAAGTGTGATTCCTTCATTAAGTTTTGGGGTTCTTTGGATTCTGACTCCTTTGGCTGTGAAGTTCTATTTGTTGTTTGAGAACCAAATTAAAGTGATTTCTAAGTATTCTATAGGTTGAGATTTCTGGATTTTGGGTTAGGATGATGGTTGGACAAATTAAAGTGTTAAAAGCTAGGGATTAAAGGGGGGTTTCGAAATTTTATTCAAATTTGGATTCAAATGGTGATCCTTAATTGTTAGATGGGGTTGGAAGATGAGTATAGAATGATGTAGTGAATGATTGGAAGGGAGAGATTAATTTAATTTCCACACTGTTTTGGGACATGTATGTGGTAAGAAAAAAAAATATAGGGGTTTTGAAGTTGGAGATGTTCAAAAATGCATTTATAATCTTATGCTATGATTTCCTTAATAGTCAAATGAATTTAGGAAGGAATGAAGGATTTGGGTTCAAAGTATGGATTGGTGATGATATGTTTATGATCAAATATTTTTATATCAAGTGTAGTACTTGTTTCAAGATTTGGAGTTGTAAGGGAAGTCCCTGTTGTATATGGTGGTTGGAAACTATTGGGCAAGGGTGTTGATAATAGGGAGGTTAATTTCTATTGTTTGAATATCGTTGCACTCAAAGTATTTGTTAAAAGGCTTAGAAGAAAATTCTGGTTGCAAAAGAAGTATGGAATATACCATTTTATATGGTTTAAGTGTCTTTAAGAATTTGATTATGTCTCCTTGTGATTAAATAGGGTTGTTTGAAGCGGCTTGACTTTAAAGATGTATGAGACTATTGAAACGATTAAAGAATGATGGAAATAGAGTTAGTGAAAGTAAGAGATAGTTGTGTTAATGCATATAGGTGTTTAAGTTTTTGTTTTTGGCATGCTAATGCAATCAATTGAATTGTGGTGTTCTCTTAGCGGTAGGAACATCAAATGTGCGGTTTTAATTTAGATTGTAAGTGCATGTAATTAGGAGAGTATTATCGTTTTCTTTGGCATGAATAGTCAATACTTTCTTTTAGGTTATATGATTCTGTATTGTGCTGGATTTGGGAATGTAATGCATGGGCACATTGTTCCCATTTTGTGTTGTCTTATGTTGATCCAAATCTGACTTATATTGGTTGTTGTGAATTGAGATAAAAATTTAGTAAGAGTGACAATTGATTTGTACATGTTTGGGTCTGTATGCATGTGACTGAAGCTGAGTTCAATGGTTGTATGTGAAATCGTTGTTCTTATATGATTAAATTCGTAAATTGCTGTTTTGTATGAAATTAACAGGTGAGAGTATGAAAAGATAAGAGGGCTGAATGCATTGGTTCTAAATTGGTATATTGATTACTTTATGTTGATGCTTATTTTATTGCTGATGGAGCTGGTTGTTTATCAACTATGGTGATTTGATCTGGATTTAAGTAAAAGGATTACTTCTAATAATTGGAAATCTCTGTTGTCATGTGTGTTTGTGTGTGTGCATGTGATGCTTAGATGTGGTGAATTGATAGTTTGATAACATTGATTAGTTGTTTGTAAACTTTGATTGAGATTGAAAATAGACTTTAAAATGGAGAATATAATTTCATAAGGGCGTGGGTAGTAATATAGGATACGAGAGAGAGACATTAAAGTAGTATAATGTGGGAATGATATTGATTTGTCATTCTGTATCCTATTATTATAGGAGTATATCATGGTGATGGTATTTGAAGAAAATCTACGAGGAAACGGTAAGGAAGAGCAACAGAGTGCTAAAGGGCGACAGGTAATCACACTTAACCTTACTATAACATTGAGGGTGATGTTAGTGTGGATTTTTAAAATCCTTTCTCACCCTCTATATATATATATATATATATATATATATATATATATATATATATATATATATATATATTATCTTTAAAAAGGTATTTTTATACAAAACAGGCTATCGGGTGCCTTTCAAACACGATTATTTTCGTATAAAAGGAATTTGAAACATTATACATATTATCCTGGTTGGTGTTTGTTCTGGTATGATGTGAGAGGTTCAAATGGTATTATGTGAGAGATGTTGATAGTTAGGTTGAGGGAATGAGTTGAATAGTTGAGATTGAGATAATAAAAGGGAATGATAATAGTGCATGATATTGATGATGAGATTGAAATTGATGGATATGAATATTGGGAGAGTTTGCATGACACTGTTATATATGTACCATCGCGCGATGATAACTGTCGATAGGCCAATCGACAGTTATTTGTACTGATGATCCTTTTCGGATTGATTAGACCGGGGATCATAGGTCAACTTATTGAGAGAAAGTGACCTACGGTTGTTTGGCACTGGAGAGCCCAACCGTTCCCGTTCTGCAATGGAAACAGAATTGGGGTTCTCTCTCTGGGGATTGCCAGAGAGGGAAATTGTCCCCTCATTATGGAGAGCGACACAGTGTCAAATCATATAGTGAAGAATAGATGCTTGAATGCACCGTGATGGCACAATGCATCTGTAGGTGAGTGTGAGAGTTGTTGTGGTCGAATTAGTTGATTGGAATATGGAGATGATGAATTGATTTGGTTTGGATGTGATTGTTGGATTTGAGTGATGAATGGAAGAAGATTTGATATGGATATATATATATTACTGGTTTTAAAATGAGGTACCCTTTAGACGCCCTCGCTACCGCACATCTCACTGTTATAGTGAGTTAAGCGGTGATTACTGGGACAAATTGTCTCATCCCACGATTACTGACATTTTTGCAGGTATTCATGCACAGGCGCAAGCTTCAGGAAAGGGAAATTAGGTAGTGGAGGTGATATAGTATATTTAGAATTGTATATTGCCAATTTGTATAGGCCTGCATTCGTTTCCGCATGTATATATCTATTTATTGTTTAATATCTACTAGTTTTGTTTATTAACCATGTTAGACAAATCCTTTCTAACATGGTTAGCAATAAATTATCCATGATAGCAGCTGTGTTGGATTAGTTTATTCTTTTCTATCATGGATAATATTTTAATCATTAGGATATTCTTTTTCTAACTATGATAGAGATATTGATATTATTGAAATTCCTTTTTCTATCATAGTTAGTAAAGATATTATTGAACTAAAAGAGATGTCACAGGTTAATTAGGGAATTAGTAACAGAACGTTACATACTCAAATCTTTTATGTTGATGACATCTCTTGGGATTCTACTTGAGAGTCAGTATCATCATTCAAAAATTCATTGTCATTGGGGAACTTTTTTATCTCTTTACATATGGTTAAAAAGGATGGACAAATTATTCTACGAATCTTTTTTTTATTGTCACAGTATCAATGGAGAATGTAATAGCAGATACTCAAGAATTGGGACGTCCCACTAGGTGGTTGATCTTGAGCAACATTAAGGGCAAGATTTTGTATGTTATATGGTAATTTATTGGTAGCATTGTACTCTGGCGTTGTAAGTGGTAGAAGCTACTGATATTGCAGCCGCTATTAAAACTGATATTTATACAAATGTTATTGATTCCAATATTAATAAAATTTAGTTTGTTGTAAATTTTGAAAATTAAAAGCTCATTGGTCATATAAAATTTATTCGTTCCGATAAGAAAATTGAAGTGTACCAACGAATATGTTTGATGGGGTTATTGAATACAGGCACTCAACATCACACCCAAAAAACATTATCCCCATAAACCACTGTAACAATTAACAACTACTCGTATTAATTATTGCAAACTACACCATAATTGATTAGACAGTTGGAGACTTAGAAGGAAGTGAATCACTCATATGAGTATTTCTTTCCCCATATGTGCATTTGACTTTGGGAATATACGTGTATACGTGGGCTGCATAAATGAACGCTTCTCTGATAAGTGTAAAATTATGAGGGATAAATAAGTTAAGTCAATACAAAGGATATGAAAATAAACAAATTATTATATTGTACATAGTGTGACAGAATGTGAATATATGTGGGCTGCAAAAATGCATTAAATAGGAAGATAATGTGAGATGAAATCTTATATTTTAGATTAAAACTATTCAAATTTTGAGTTCTTATATTACAAACTAAGGGGAGTATATTAATTTGGTAATTTTTCTATTTAAAAAGATATGATAATGTGATGATGGGTAGTTATATTTCCAAATTTCTTAACAATATTTGTATATGTAGGGAAAATGTTAAATGTAGATAGTTAGTTAGGGGGAATGTATTATTTTTTTAAATAATCTAATTGATATTTAACAGATTATCATTATTGACCAAGTAAAAACTGCCTAGATAATGGGATGAGGTACAAAATTCAAATTAAATGTTGATAACATTATCTAATCTATGAGTCATCATTATTTCCAATTACATTCCCTTCTTTAATCCCATTCAAATTCAAAATGGTTTAAAAAATAAATTTCAATATCATCAATGTATCATTAATGCATTCACCCATGCAGAAAATTTGAATGATAGAAATCTTATTATTGATTATTATAAGTCAACAGTTAACATTTCTCACATATCAATAAAAATTGTTCTTTTACCATTAATAAAATTTGTTAACTGCATTTAATTTGTTTTAAAATTGGGAAAATGACATATAAAGCTTGCCCAATTGGGACTTGGACAATTGAGGTGGGTAAATTGTGAAAAGCTCAAGTTGGGTCATTTGAACTTAAAACAAATTATCACATTTGGGGAAAAGACTAAAGTGTCATTTACTAATCTAATATATTACAACACAACCAAACATGATGATGAAGTATGTGGTCTATAATAATTCATGATCAAAAGAAAAGCTAATGGTGTCTTTTAGGGTATGAAATAGACAAATTATGTATGTGTATTGTATAATCCTAAAACCTTGTCTGGAATTTATTGGTGGAAGAAGAAGTTCAGGTAGACATAGATGTAATGAAGATGATAAAGTAGATATTCATTCGCTGTTGCATTGATTAGATTTTGGAAATAAAAATGCATGTTTCTATGGTTAAAATGCATGCAACAGTGGTTAATATGCATGTTACTGTGGTTATTCGGCATGTTACAGGGAAGCAAAAACTACTCTCTTCAAGTTTATTTGGTCATGGTGTCTTTTAGGGTATGAAATAGAAAAATTATGTATATGTATTGTATAACCCTAAAACCTTGTCTGAAATTTATTGGTGAAAAAAGAAGTTCAGGTGGACTTAGATGTAATGAAGATGATGAAGTAGATGTTCATTCATTGTTGCATTGATTAAGTTTTGGAAATAAAACTGCATGTTTCGATGGTTAAAATGCATGAGATAGTGGTTAATACGCATGTTACTTTGGTTATTCAGCATGTTACAGGGAAGCAAAAATGGCGGGTGAAGATGACGAACTCGCTCTGACGAAATCGCTTGTGCAGAGGGCCTTGTTGAAGCCAATGATGGGTTAAGATGACGACAGAGAGATGAGGGAGACAGGGAGGCCGATGATGGGTGGGGGTGGGCTAGGTACAGTTTGAGGAGAAGATGGTGGCTAGGGTTTGAGGAGAAGATGATGGCTGTAGAGAGAAGAAGGATGAAGAGTTTTTAATTTTAAGGGCACTTTAGTCTTTTCCCCAAATGTGGTAATTTGTTTTAAGTTCAAATGACCCAACTTGGGCTTTCCACAATTTACCCACCTCAATTGTCCAAGTCCTAATTGGGCAGACTTTATATGTCATTTTCCCTTTAAAATTCAAGTAGTTTGCAATAGTACCTCGGCCCACTAATTTCAAAAAATACATTCTTACACATTACATTCTCCTTCTACCCCAATCAAATATGAGAATCCATGGAAAAATAATTATTGCATCATGGAACCATTAATAACCTTATACTAAAAAATATCAAGTAAAGTTGGAAGTTGGTGCCTTATAATAGGACCATAGGGAGCACCTAATAATTTTATATTATATGGTCAATAAGGACCTTCCTCAGTGATTTTTTTTGGGGGAGGGGGGGGTTTGGGTTGCATTGGATGACAAAAGTTGGGATTAAAGTTTGACTCTTCATTTGTTTTTATATACAGGTGAGTTTAATTAATGTCATTTTCCTTATTATCAAACAAAAATATACAGGTGATATTGATTATTCTTACCCAAATAAAAAATATTACATGTAATCTAAATTGAAATTATTTGAAAAGTTAAATTATAATAAAAATTTAGTATGAGTGAACTTTCATATGCGGGAGGTCCCTTGGGGGAAAATTGGGTTTTTTTATTTGGCCAGAGGGGTTGGATGGGAGGTTAGAGATCAAACTTGACTCTTTTACTTTTATACACGGGTGAGTTTAATTCTCAGTTAAGTCGAAAATAATACATGTAATCTAAATCTATATTTTTCAAAACAATTTTTTGGTAGTAATAATAGTACTTTAAATATTCCATATAATGTTTAAATTCTCTTTTATCTTTTAAAACATTATCTTGCTCGAATAATTTTATCAAAATACCTTCATACTAATGCAGGGGAGGGGGTTTGGTTTTTTGTTTTTTGTTATGGGGGAGGGGCACCCTATTGAAAGGGGGGTTGGAGATTATTCAATTTTTCTATTTTTATTATTTTTTAATTATTAAAAATATCTAGCATTTCAAATAAAATACATTTAAAGATAAGTGTAAACTATTTCATTAAATATGTCTCAATTTAATCTCATATATGACTATATTTTTCACTTTTTCCTCCCTACACTGGGAAGATGCTTTTTTAGGTGTTACATTAAGCATTCTAAGTATACATATTTGGGTTAATAAAAGGGGATTGAAAAATTTCTTTTCATAATAGTTTAAATATTACATATAGTATAATTTCTATTTTGTTTTTTAAGACATTTTACTTCGCCTGTATGGTGTTCTTTAAAAATGAGTTTGCAATAAAAAAAACCATAGCAGATTAAAATACTAAGTTTAGTGTTCTAAATTTATCACAGGTTTTACTCTCAACTATTTGTTTTCAATATTTAATTTGATGGAATAATGAAGTTTTTAAATTTAGTTCGATGATAAATAAAAAGGTATTAACACTTGTAGCGCCCGAAAAATTAGGTTAAATTAAGTGGAAAAATGGAGCCGCCACCAAAATTTTTAAAAAGGAATATTTTGGAAAACCTTTTAAAATAACAAAATAGGGTTCGGGAGTCGATTGTGCGTGGGGAAGGTGTTAGGCACCCCACAGCACCCGTTCAAGAAAACGGTTACCCTAAGTTACTTATTTAAAAATAAATATGACCTTAATTTTAATTTTATTTTAAATTACCAAGAGAAATTAATATATACAAATAAAAATAAAAATAAAACAAAAAAAAGGAAAAAAAATAATTTTTACATTTTTGGACTTGACCTAGGATTTGACATAGGGCCTACGTACCCTTAAGGGATCAAAGCCCACGTAGTTCGGGGTAGAAATGCGTGTCACTTGGTTTGTGTTTTTTAAGGAAAACATTTGTTTAAATTTAAGAAGAAAAAAAATTATTTTAGGTTTGTTTTTTTTATATTATGAAAATGCATATTTATTTATTTATTAAAGAGGAAACACTTCACAATTTTGATTGAATCGCCTGAGGAGATAATCTCTCTCGGAGAAACAATCGACTTTCAACCTGAGAAGATAAATCAATCTTTCACGGATGAAAATCATTCAACCCATTTCCCTCTTTTATGAAAACCATTTTATTTTTTTATTTATATAAAAAAAATTTCATAATTTTAAAATAAAATCGAAACAAAATCATATATCAAGCAAAGATAAAATATTGCAAAAAATATATATACATGTATATAAAAAAATTATTTTCAAAGAAAAAAAAAGAATAACAAATAAATAAGAATAATCCTCTCTTATCTCAAATCGTTGACTAGGTGAAGAGACAATCAAGTTGTCTTAGAGGGTTATATCACCTTTGCCTTAATGAGATTAGAGAGAGATTATGAATGCCTCCGTCTACAATAGACTTTCATCGGCATAAGAAAACAAAGGTAAGAAGAAGAAGAAGAAGAAGAAGAAGAAGGGATCTCACAACAAATCACTCTCCACTCACCTTTTCTCTATGTTTCCCCAAGAAATATTAAGAAGTATGTTATAGATGTATACCTTTCTAATACACCTCTTTTCTTTACTCTCAACCTAGCCTTTTTCTCTTTCAAAAACCACCCAAAAAATGATCATCACTAAACCTAGCCTCTCCAAAAAAAAGATCCCTAGAAAACCTAGTCTCTCCCCAAAAAAAGATCCTCCTATATGCTCTCTTACTCTCACTTATATAGGTCACCAACTCCAGGGTTTCATCTTAAATGTCCATTTATTATTTTTTGATTTATGCTCACCAATCATTCTCTCCATATCATGTTAATTTCCTTTTTCCTTTTTATGATGGTTGCACATGTATCGATTCCATTATGAAATTTGATTGGCCAATAAAAATTTTTCCTCTGTACTCAAATTCCCTTCAATAGTTTCCTAACTTATTCAAATCAAGTTCTAATTGATGGGGAATCAATCTTTTATGACACAATCACCTCAATTATTTCCAATTTCCTCACTTAATTGCCACAATTTGACTTGTGCTTACCTCACAAGAAAGAATCAAGAAAGCATATCTTGTTTTATTATATTTTTTGTTTTTATGTTTTTATTATTTTTTTTTTATTTTTTTTATTTTTAATTTGGTGGGCCCGGACAAAATAAGGTGTTTACAGTTGCCCCTCTTTACTTGCTCGTAGCTAAGAAGAGTAAGCTTCTCGTCTATGAAGCAAGTAAAGATAAGAACACTTATTTTGTCCGGCCTGACAACAGGCGCAAAACCAGGATGCCTTTGAAAAAAATTGTGCCTGCCGCTACAGGGCTTTTAAAGAATTGTGTCAGCCGTTACTGGGCTTTCGAGTGCCTGCCGCTACAGGCCTTTGAGGGTGCCAGCCGTTACTGGGCTTCTGGGTGCCTGCCGATACAGGGCTTTAAAGGGGTCCCAGCCGTTACTGGGCTTCGGGGTGCCTGCCGCTATAGGGCTTTAAAGGATTGTGCCAGCCGTTACTGGGCTTTCGAGTGCCTGCCGCTACAGGGCTTTGAGGGTGCCAGCCGTTACTGGGCTTCAGGGTGCCTGCCGCTACAGGGCTTTGGGGGCGCCAGCCGTTAATGGGCTTCAGGGTGCCTGCCGCTACAGGGCTTTAAAGGGGTGACAGCCGCTACTGGGCTTCGGGGTGCCTGCCGCCCAAGGGCTCTAAAGGGGTGTCAGTCGTTACTAGGCTTTGGAGTGTCTGCCGTTACAGGGCTTGAAAGGGGTGCGAGCCGTTACTGGGCTTTGGGGTGCCTGCCGCTACAGGGCTTTCAAGGGGTGCCAGCCGTTACTGGGCTTGGGAGTGTCTGCCGCTACAGGGCTTTAAAGGGGTGCCAGCCGTTACTGGCCTGGGCTTCGGGGTGCCTGCCGCTACAGGGCTTTGAAGGGGTGCCAGCCGTTATTGGGCTTCGGGGTGCCTGCCGCTACAGGGCTTTGAAGGGATGCCAGCCATTACTGGGCTTTGGGGTGCCTGCCGCTACAGGGCTTTAAAAGGTGCCAGCCATTATTGGGCTTCAGGGTGCCTGCCGCTACAGGGCTTTGAAGAGGTGATAACGAGGACTTTGCTCTGCCCCCTGATGTTGATAAAGTGCTGATGCATATGATGACACTTGAGATGAAAGTGATAATGATCATGAACGATGATAACATGTCGTGAATGATAATGATGTAGAAGGCTGAACATGTCATGAATGATGATGACAATGATGTATGACAACAAAGGTATGGTGGTGTGGCATTAAACACACATTGCCCCAGTATAAAGTGTTGATGCACACATATGATAGCACTTGAGATGAAAGTGATCATGATTATGAACGATGATGATATAGAAGGTTAAGTGCATCATGAATGATGATGATGTAGATGGCTAAACATGTCATGAATGATGATGACAATGATGAAGCCCTAAACAGGATGTATGACAACAAAGGTATAGTGGTGTGACATTAAACACACATTGCCCCAGATGATGGGTGCAAGCACTTCGATGAGCATGCTAAAAATGCCCCAATATGAAGTCCAAATGAAGGTGATGAATATTTGTGACCCTAAGCACATGATGACTAAAAAATGCAAACCAATGATGATGAGTCTTAAACAATGAAGAAGATATTGACCAAATGATGACGCTGATTGTCATGTAATGCTATGTATGTGGCGGTCTTCCAAAATGAGACTGAAGATGGTGGTGAGATCCTAATGAGGATGAACATGAAGTGAGGATGATGAGTAGACTTACCAGCGATGTTGCTTTCTTAGTCAATGAACAAGATATCAACCAAATAATGACATTAATGGTGATGTAATGCTAAGTATGTGGTGGTCTGCCAGAATGAGACCGAAGATAGTAATGGTGAGGATGATGTGATGTGACCTAATAAGGATGAGCATGAAGTGATGCATGGGAATAATGATGAGTAACATACATGTGATGTTGCTTTCTCCTTGGACTTTCCCTTAAACAGAAACTCATGAGTTCAATTAAGACATCATTAAGGTTGTTGACCCTAAAGAAACGAGATTTCAAGCGTGATTCTCATAGTCTTAATAGCTTTTGCATTTGCCCTAGCCTAACAAAAGTCCTTGAAAGTTCCTACTGAGGCGATGTATGATATAATCACAATATAAGCCTCAAACTTTCCCCCTAATATTTGAAATGACTCACAAAATATTTCCAGGAGGATGATAGTATATGTATGTAAGACCTATAGGCATTGATCAAAGAGATGACTTTAAAGTTACAATTTCTTTCTTGTTAAATTCATTGTCAAGAATGGCAATATTTCTCTTTCCACTCTATCTTCATTTATAATGTTTGCATAGTTCAAATATATTTTTTTTGGACTTCATTTAACAATGTCAATGTTGTCCAATGAAGTGGATGCATGACAATAGAACTGGGGAGAATCCCCAAGTTCTAATTTAGTTGTCTTTACTGAATAAAAGGCATGTATTGTTCATCCTATATGAGAAGTACTATGAAAGAATCATATGCCATGTGAAATGAAGAGTAGGATCGAAATGAGATATTTCCCTGTTGTGAAATGTTTGGGGAACAATGTGTGAGTATAGTGAAAACTTTGAGATTTTAACACACAAGTCACATGAATAGAGGATCAAAACTGCTATTAAAATCATTTTATGCACCTTGAGTTAGATAGCATCTAGGTAAAGAGTTTAACAAGAATGCAATGCCCCAATGATTTTCCTCACAAGGTATAGTGTTTACTCTCATTACTCAGTGTTTGAAGGTTAGTGTTTGCTCTCAATATCCAGGTTATCCAATACCTTTCCATAGGCTTGGCAATAATCTAATTTCTTCATCAACCTAAGATTCAAATGCATATATAGATCACAAGAACTTTCAATAGGTTAGGATATGGGAATGAGATACAAGGAGAAGATGACGAATGGAACTGAGCTGAATATTCAAGATGAATATGAAGTAAATGAAGATTCGAGCAAGTGTACACTCCAAAAACTTAGTACATAGGAGGATCTTGGAGAGCTTTATTTCTTTTCTTTTCTTAGCTCTAACTTTTGCCTAAGCTGACCTCTTAGGTTGTCAACTTAGCGAGCTTTTTTTGTGCTCTCTCTCATTTTAAGTTCTAATTTTTGCCTAAGTCGCCCATTTGGGTTTTCAACTTAGCGAGCCTTTTTGTACTTCTTTTTTAAAAGCTCTAATTTTTGTCTAAGTTGCCCATTTGGGTTTTCAACTTATCGAGCTTTTTGTGCTTTCTCTTTTTTTTTTAAGCTCCAATTTTTGCCTAAGTCACCCATTTGGTTTTTTTGTTTTTTTTGCTCTAACTTTTGCCTGAGCCGCCCTTTCAGGTTTTCGACTCAGCGAGCTTCTCTCCCTTTTTCTTTTCTTTTTTTTCGGCTCTAACTTTTGCCTGAGCCGCCCTTTTGGGTTTTCAGCTCAGCGAGCTTCTCTCCTTTTTTCTTTTTTTTCGCTCTAACTTTTGTCTGTGCCGCCCTTTCGGGTTTTCAGCTCAGCGAGCTTCTCTCCTTTTTAGCTCTTCTTCTTCTTCTTCTACAACTTTGTGAAGTCTAAACTTTTTAAAAGAGAGTATTCTTACAAAATGACCTCCATGATGGTAGAAATGTGCATGTGCACCATCACCAAGAAAATTGAGTGATTGTAAGGGTAAAATGTACCCCAGAATGTAAGGAAGATATTTGGTGAATGGATATGAAAGGAATATCATAGAGCTGAAAATAGATGAAATTGTGGCTCTTAGATTTGATGGGAAAATGAAAGTTTTGATCTTTTCTATATCAAGCAAATTCACCCTTAAGTTTTAGTTTGAAAAAGATACATGCCAAGTTCTAGATTGGTAAAGGATAAGTGGAACGCACATTAAAATGAAATAATATCTGTAGGCTCAAATCCTCACATGGCTTATGTAATCATCCTTACATTGCATTGAAGTTGAACAATTTACCCTTTAACTAGCCTCATCAAAGTGAAATTCCATTTTTTAAAAAAAAAATGCATTTCCACAGTATGCTATCACCTCTATGCATGCAACTTGTGAATCAATTTTTGGATTTGACATCTTGGAAAGACAACCATTTAAGAAGATAGGATGACATTGACAAATGTCAAATGAAGTCATTTAAGGAGAAATAATATATGCAAACATTATTGAATAAAGATTTAGCATCTTATTTCTTTTATTATTGCTTTTCTTTTTTCATATGGGGATGCCTTTTAGACCAATTAAAATCTCCCTAATTATTAAAGACTTCATATCCTCAAGATGTCTATTACATCATATGGAAATGAAAGTAACAATGACTTGAGAGGATTACCATTCCCTCCTCAAAATATTCATTACACCATAGGGAAATAGAAGTGATAGTCTCTCATCTTGAGAAAGATTAGTTTCACTCAAACCAGTAGTCATGTGTTATACAGATGCGTTGGGGGTACTTGATTAGAACGCTTAGACTGATCAATATTGTATTACCTTATGAGCGCCCTCGAGACTCCTCAAGGAATTTATTATCCCATAGGGAGATCAAGAGTTGGTCGTTAGGCCATATGGATATCACGTCCTATTTGGCTTAAGACCTTCCATGAATGATACGATTCTTTGGATATAATAGCCTCTAATTTCTCAGAGAATTTAATATTCTTCAGGGAGTTTTAGAATTGATCATTAGGCAATACATATTTTAACCTAAGACCTTTCTCGAATGAGGCTTTGGGCGTAAGATACTCTAATTCCTCAGAGAGTTTGGTACTCTTCAGGGATTCTTCAGAGAATTTAATATTCTTCAGGAACTCCTCAGAGAATTTAATATTCTTCAGGGATTTTTAGAGTTGACCATTAGATTGGAATGATCTCGAATCATCTCCTGACCTATGATCTCACTGTTGATATGCTTAACTCATGTACATGTAACCACTAGCCTCCTCAGAGAATTTAATATTCTTCAGGGAGTGTTAGAGTTGACCATTAGATTGGAATGATCTCGAATCATCTCCTAACCTATGATCTCACTGTTGATATGCTTAACTCATGTACATGTAACCACTAGTCTCCTCAGAGAATTTAATATTCTTCAGGGAGTTTTATAGTTGATCGTTAGGCAATAAGAATTTTATATTCTATTTTAACCTAAGACCTTTCTAGAATGAGACTTTGGGCGAAGATCCTCTAATTCCTCAGAGAATTTAATATTCTTCAGGGAAATTAAGAGTTGATCCTTAGAAAATAAGAAAATTGAATTATTCTATTTATGATCTTAAAAGAGTACACATCGAAAGAAGATGCATTTGATTTATTGAATGAGAATGATTACGAAAAAAATAAATAAATAAATAAATGCCCTCTAGTGTCCTATCTTGGGAATAACCTTAGGGTGGATCATGTACCCTATAAAGGAAAGTGTCAACTAATTGGGTAGGCTTCTAAATTCCTTCTAATAAGTGAAATGGTTTTAGGTTGTCCTAATCCTCACAAGGTCTCATAGTTGCCCTCATCGTGATGATGAAGACCCCACTAACAAAAATTAACCTTCAGGGAGTAATGAAAACCCCTCAGAGATTAATATTGTCGCATGAGTAACAAATAGGATGAAGTCTTCACAGTAACCTTAGGGTTGTAAACCCTCTGGGAAACCGCTAGAAACTTCCTCTCACTAAGGTACTCTCGACCCGGGTATAGGGCCTAATAATGTGTGTGAGATAGTGTAAGTGAGCGTGTGTGAAGATGGCATAAAAATCTGAACTTATATACTACCCAAACCCTCATCTGCTAAATAGATTACAAAAGAAACAATATATACAAAAAAAAATGTCAATGATAAAAAAATAATAATAAATAAATAAAAGAAAAATATAAATAAAATAAATTAACATTAAGGCCATAATTATTTTTAAACAATTAACTTGAGTTTGACTCTAAAAAAAATTAAAATTTCCCCATTGGAGTCGCCAAACTGTAGCGCCTGAAAAATTAGGTTAAATTAAGTGGAAAAATGGAGCCGCACCAAAATTTTTAAAAAGGAATATTTTGGAAAACCTTTTAAAATAAAAAAATAGGGTTCGGGAGTCGATTGTGCGTGGGGAAGGTGTTAGGCACTGATGAGATCCAGCAAGAGGACAAACCAACTTCAAATGATCCTTTGAAGATTCCAAGCGGACCAATCACAAGAGCAAGATCCAAGAGCATTAAGGAGGCACTAAATGGGCTAGTACAAGAAGCATGGGCAAAGCAAATGGCAATTGGTTCAACAATTGAGGACAAAGATGCTGAAAACGTCACCAATGTTATTTGGGCCGAACAAGGAGTTGTTTGAGCATATTTTGGGCTCAAAGACATCAAATTAAAGAGCTTGGACCAATAGCTACACATGGGAAGCTTCATTTGGGCTTAAATAATGTAATTTTGGGCCTTAGACACTTGTTAATTTTGGCCCATTGTTTTTGTGCGAAATTAGGTTAAACTTTCCTTGTTTTGTAACCTATAAATACTTTGTTAGCCTCTTTTGAAGGCAGACTTGAATTTGAGAATAGAAGTTGCTTTATGCACTTTGTTGAGAGGGTTTCTCTCTAGGGTTCTTCATTGAACTAACAGACTTATCAAGGATTGATCAACCTTGTGGCGTCTTCCAACACTTCGGGTCCTTGTTCTTCCGTGCTCAAGGGTTCAAGTGGATCGTTCTAACCTTTGTTTAGCTTTCTTGGGGTTGTGTTCATCTTAGATTGTTGTGGGTCCGGGTTTATCCCTGGTGGGTTCGCATCATCTTGGCATCAGAGCTTCAAATCTAAACTCAGGTTCTTTGTGTTCTTGTTTTTCATTGTTTTGTGTCTTTTCATCTTTTCTGATTCTGTTTTTAGGTCGTAATTGTTTCTGTTTGTTCGTCGACTTCTCCTTTGAGTTTCGCGACGTATAGTATGTCATTTTGATAGTTCAGAATCTGATCTTGCTTCTCGGTTTGGAATCGTCCCAATCCGACGTTTCGTTCGCTAGTTAGAGTCGTTTTAATTCTGACGCGTTTCTGGAAATTTCTGGGCTCATTTGGCTTGGAAATTCTGTTTGTGTTTTATTTGTTTTGATTCTGTGATATTTCTATTTTTCTGGGTTCAATTCTGTTTGGTTGCAAAAAAAAAAAAAGAGAAAAAAAAGAAGGAAGCAAAAAAAAAAAAAAGAAAAAGAAAAAAAAGAAAGAAAGAGTAGAAGAAAAAAAAAAAGTGAAAGAAAGAATTATTGCAATTGTTGTGTTGAGATTGTTCTTAGCAAGTGTAGTCATATCCAGAAAAATCAATTCTTGCAATTTGTGTCATTGTGCTATTGAAATTGTCCTTTGTTCTACATGTTACACTCTCTTGATATCCAAAATTTCTAAGTGTTGGCTGATTCCACAAGTTGTGAAGGATTTGATTAAATTGCTTAGTTCTTTAAAGAGCCTCAAGAGGGAACTAAGAGTGGAAAAAGGCAAGAGTGTTATACATCAAGTTAAAAGCCAAAAAGAGTGAAACACGAGTGTAGAGTGACATTCTTGAGTGAAACACGTGAGGAATTTGTGAGATATTTCATTTCACTAACATTATCTTTTGAGTTACAATGTCTAGTGCAGGTGAAACATCCAATGGTGACAACAATTCAAGGAATGCAGCAGTTAACATGAGGCAAATACAACAACAATTTGCACGATTGGAAGTGGTATTTGGAGAAATAAGGGATAGGATGGATAGGCAGGATGAGACCATTGCCAATTTACAAGGGGAGAGACCACCTAGAAGGCATGATAGGCGAAGAGAGGTTTTTATGGGTGAGTCGAATTCTGAAAATAATAGTGAGGGAGAATTTGAATTTGAATATGGATATGGAGGGGAGAGGAATAGACATAGAGGAGATAGGCATGGAAGGAGACATGAGAGAGATAGAAATAGGTTGGATGGAAACCTTGGGAGCATAAAATTGAAAATTCCAGCTTTCCAAGGAAGGGGTGATCCTGAAGCATATTTAGAGTGGGAGAGAAAGATGGAGATGATTTTTGATTGCCATAATTATACCGACGCTAAGAAGGTGAAGTTGGCAGCAATAGAATTCACTGATTATGCTATGGCTTGGTGGGATAAATTGGGTATTAATAGGAGAAATAATGGTGAGAGGCCAGTGGCAACATGGAGAGAAATGAAGACTCTTATGAGGAGGAGATTTATTCCCAACCATTACTACAGAGAGCTTTATCAAAAGTTGCAGACCCTTGAACAAGGTTCTAAGAGTGTGGATGAATACTTCAAGGAGATGGAATTAGCTTTGATAAGAGCTAATGTGCAAGAAGATAGGGAAGCTACAATGGCTCGATTTCTGAATGGGCTAAAGAAAGAAATTGCTGACGTAGTGGAGTTGCAACATTATGTTGAGCTTGAAGACATGGTGCATATGGCTATTAAGGTGGAGAAACAACACAAGCGCAAGGGTGTTTCAAAATTCAATTCTGGTTCAAAGCCTTTCTTGAAACAGAGTTGGAAGAAAGGAGAGGGAAGTAGCCAAAGGGAGACCACTAAAGAGAAAGGAGAAGCTACATCAAAGTTTCAAGGTAAATCTGGAGCCCAATCTTCTAGAAATAGAGATATAAAATGTTTCAAGTGTTTGGGTGCAGGTCACATAGCTTCTCAATGTCCCAACAAGAGAGTCATGATAATGAAAAATAATGAAGTTGTGACTGATAGTGAGAGTGAGAGTGATGATTCTTCCAATCAATCACTTGATGATGAAGTTGATGATGAAGTTGATGATGGAGTTGAGCATGCGGTAGAAGGAGAATGCCTTGTTGTTAGGAGAGCTTTGAATTGTCAGGTGAAGGAAGATGAGATTAATGAGCAAAGGGAAAACATTTTCCATACTCGCTGCCTTATTCAAAACAAGGTTTGTAGTTTGATCATTGATGGTGGGAGTGTTACAAATGTTGCAAGCACCACTTTGGTTGAGAAACTGAATTTGCCAACCATCAAACACCCCAAACCATACAAGTTACAATGGTTAAATGAGTGTGGGGAAATCAAAGTTGATAGACAAGTTCTGGTTGCTTTCTCCATTGGGAAATATTGTGATGAAATAATGTGTGATGTTGTACCAATGCATGCTGGACATCTACTTTTGGGGAGACCATGGGAGTTTGATAGAAAAGTAAAGAAAGATGGGGTCACAAATAGATATTCTTTTGTGATGAACAACAAACCCGTTACACTTGTTCCTTTGACTCCAAAGCAAGTTTATGAGGATCAGCTCAAAATGAAGAGAGATAGAGAAAAGAAAATGAGTGATCAAAAAAAAGAGAGAAAAGAAAGTGATACATCAAAAAGAAAAGAGAGTGAGAAAAAAAGAGAGTGTGAGAGTTCAAAAGAATTTCAAAAAAAAAGAGGAGAGAAAAGAGGAAAAGAAGAAAATGAGTTTTTATGCAAAAGAGAGCGAAGTGAGAAGTGCTTATCTTGGTGAAGCTCATTTACTTCTCCTTGTTTACAAGGAGTCCTTTTTGAATACTAATGACAATCACATTTCTTTTCCTAGTGTTGTTGGTTCTTTGTTGCAGGAATTTGGTGATGTGTTCCCTGAAGAAATTCCTCCTGGCTTGCCACCCCTTAGAGGGATAGAACATCAAATTGATTTAGTTCCTGGAGCAACAATTCCTAATAGGCCAGCATATAGAAGCAATCCAGAAGAAACAAAGGAGCTTCAAAAGCAAGTGGAAGATCTCATGGCAAAGGGATATGTTAGAGAAAGCTTGAGTCCTTGTGCGGTTCCTGTTCTTTTAGTGCCAAAGAAGGATGGAACCTGGAGGATGTGCATTGATTGCAGAGCTGTCAATAATATCACGGTAAAGTATCGCCATCCCATTCCAAGATTGGATGATATGCTTGATGAATTGCATGGTTCTATTGTGTTTTCTAAAATTGATTTGAAATCTGGATACCATCAAATTAGGATGAGGGAAGGTGATGAGTGGAAAACAGCTTTTAAAACAAAACATGGATTGTATGAATGGTTAGTTATGCCTTTTGGTTTGACTAATGCACCTAGCACTTTCATGAGATTAATGAACCATGTTTTGCGTGCCTTCATTGGGAAATTTGTTGTTGTTTATTTTGATGATATTCTGATTTACAGTAAGAATCTTGATGAACATGTGAATCATTTGCATTGTGTGCTTGAAGTTTTGAGGGAGGAAAAATTGTTTGCAAATCTGAATAAGTGTGATTTTTGCATGGATAAAATTGTTTTTCTTGGGTTTGTGGTGAGTGCTAAAGGAATTGAAGTTGATGAGGAAAAGATAAAGGCAATAAAAGATTGGCCAACACCAAAAAGCATAACTGACGTGAGGAGTTTTCATGGTTTGGCTAGTTTTTATAGGCGCTTTGTAAAGGATTTTAGTACACTTGCTGCACCACTCACTGAGGTCATTAAGAAATCTGTTGGGTTTAAATGGGGAGATGCACAACATAATGCATTTGTTAAACTCAAAGATAGTTTGTGTTCTGCACCTGTGTTAGCATTGCCTGATTTTAACAAAACATTTGAGATTGAATGCGATGCATCTGGAGTTGGGATAGGAGCTGTTTTGATGCAGGAAGGAAAGCCAATTGCTTATTTTAGTGAAAAGCTCAATGGGGCAGCATTGAATTACCCAACTTATGACAAGGAGCTTTATGCACTTAAAAGAGCATTGGACAACTGGCAGCACTACCTTTGGCCTAAGCAATTTGTCATTCATACTGATCATCAATCTTTGAAGCACATTAAGGGTCAAGGTAAGCTGAACAAAAGGCATGCAAGGTGGCTGGAATTTATTGAGACATTCCCATATGTCATCAAATACAAGAAAGGTAAGGAAAATGTTGTGGCTGATGCACTTTCAAGAAGGTATACTCTTCTCTCTACTCTTAGCACTAGATTGCTTGGCTTTGAACATATCAAGGATTTGTATGCATGTGATGCTGATTTTGCTGAATTGTTTCTTGCATGTGAAAAGAAGTCATGTGATAAGTTTTATAGAGTTGATGGGTTCTTATTTAGAGAAAATAGATTGTGTGTTCCTCAATGTTCATTGCGTGAATTACTTGTGAGAGAAGCACATGGGGGAGGATTAATGGGTCATTTTGGTGTGAAAAAGACTTTGGAAGTTTTGCATGAACATTTCTTTTGGCCTAAAATGAAACATGACGTAGAAAGAATTTGTTCTAAGTGCATAACATGTAAAAGGGCTAAATCTAGAGTCTTGCCACATGGTTTGTATACACCATTACCAGTGCCTAGTGAACCTTGGGTTGATATATCAATGGATTTTGTGTTAGGTTTGCCTAGGTCAAAAAGAGGTATGGATTCCATCTTTGTGGTTGTTGATAGATTTTCAAAAATGGCACATTTCATTGCATGTCATAAAACTGATGATGCCACACATGTTGCTGATTTGTTTTTCAAAGAGGTTGTTAGACTTCATGGTGTTCCTAGAACCATTGTTTCTGATAGGGATACAAAATTCTTGAGTCATTTTTGGAGAGTTTTGTGGGGTAAGCTTGGTACTAAATTGTTGTTTTCAACTGCTTGTCATCCACAAACTGATGGTCAAACTGAAGTTGTTAATAGGACATTGTCTCAACTGCTTAGAACTGTGATTCAAAAGAACTTGAAAAATTGGGAAGATTGCCTGTCATTCATTGAATTTGCATATAATAGGAGTGTGCATTCATCTACTGATTATTCTCCTTTTGAAATAGTTTATGGTTTTAATCCACTAACCCCTTTGGATTTAGTACCATTACCTATTGATGAAAGGGCAAGTCTTGATGGGAGGAAGAAAGCTGAAATAGTGAGGCAACTTCATGAGCGTGTAAAACAGCAGATTGAGAAGAAGAATGAACAATATGCATTCAAGGCCAATAAAGGGAGAAGACGTGTTCTTTTTGAACCAGGAGATTGGGTGTGGGTGCATATGAGAAAAGAAAGATTTCCAGCTCATAGAAAGTCAAAATTGGCTCCAAGAGGAGATGGTCCTTTTCAAGTGCTTGAAAGGATTAATGATAATGCTTATAAGATTGATTTGCCTGGTGAATATAATGTAAGTGCTACTTTCAATGTAGCAGATTTATCTCCTTTTGATGCAGGTCAAGATTCGAGGACGAATCCTTTTGAGGAGAGAGGGAATGATGAGATCCAGCAAGAGGACAAACCAACTTCAAATGATCCTTTGAAGATTCCAAGCGGACCAATCACAAGAGCAAGATCCAAGAGCATTAAGGAGGCACTAAATGGGCTAGTACAAGAAGCATGGGCAAAGCAAATGGCAATTGGTTCAACAATTGAGGACAAAGATGCTGAAAACGTCACCAATGTTATTTGGGCCGAACAAGGAGTTGTTTGAGCATATTTTGGGCTCAAAGACATCAAATTAAAGAGCTTGGACCAATAGCTACACATGGGAAGCTTCATTTGGGCTTAAATAATGTAATTTTGGGCCTTAGACACTTGTTAATTTTGGCCCATTGTTTTTGTGCGAAATTAGGTTAAACTTTCCTTGTTTTGTAACCTATAAATACTTTGTTAGCCTCTTTTGAAGGCAGACTTGAATTTGAGAATAGAAGTTGCTTTATGCACTTTGTTGAGAGGGTTTCTCTCTAGGGTTCTTCATTGAACTAACAGACTTATCAAGGATTGATCAACCTTGTGGCGTCTTCCAACACTTCGGGTCCTTGTTCTTCCGTGCTCAAGGGTTCAAGTGGATCGTTCTAACCTTTGTTTAGCTTTCTTGGGGTTGTGTTCATCTTAGATTGTTGTGGGTCCGGGTTTATCCCTGGTGGGTTCGCATCAGGCACCCCACAGCACCCGTTCAAGAAAACAGTTACCCTAAGTTACTTATTTAAAAATAAATATGACCTTAATTTTAATTTTATTTTAAATTACCAAGAGAAATTAATATATACAAATAAAAATAAAAATAAAACAAAAAAGGAAAAAAAATAATTTTTACATTTTTGGACTTGACCTAGGATTTGACCTAGGGCCTACGTACCCTTAAGGGATCAAAGCCCACGTAGTTCGGGGTAGAAATGCGTGTCACTTGGTTTGTGTTTTTAAGGAAAACATTTGTTTAAATTTAAGAAGAAAAAAAAATATTATTTTTGGTTTGCTTTTTTTATATTATGAAAATGCATATTTATTTATTTTTTAAAGAGGAAACACTTCACAATTTTGATTGAATCGCCTGAGGAGATAATCTCTCTCGGAGAAACAATCGACTTTCAACCTGAGAAGATAATTCAATCTTTCATGGATGAAAATCATTCAACGCATTTCCCTCTTTTATGAAAACCATTTTATTTTTTTATTTATATAAAAAAATTTCATAATTTTAAAATAAAATCGAAACAAAATCATATATCAAGCAAAGATAAAATATTGCAAAAAATATATATACATGTATATAAAAAAATTATTTTCAAAGAAAAAAAAGAATAACAAATAAATAAGAATAATCCTCTCTTATCTCAAATCGTTGGCTAGATGAAGAGACAATCAAGTTGTCTTAGAGGGTTATATCACCTTTGCCTTAATGAGATTAGAGAGAGATTATGAATGCCTCCGTCTACAATAGACTTTCATCGGCATAAGAAAACAAAGGTAAGAAAAAGAAGAAGAAGAAGAAGGGATCTCACAACAAATCACTCTTCACTCACCTTCTCTCTATGTTTCCCCAAGAAATATTAAGAAGTATGTTATAGATGTATACCTTTCTAATACACCTCTTTTCTTTACTCTCAACCTAGCCTTTTTCTCTTTCAAAAACCACCCAAAAAATGATCATCACTAAACCTAGCCTCTCCAAAAAAAGATCCCTAGAAAACCTAGTCTCTCCCAAAAAAAGATCCTCCTATATGCTCTCTTGCTCTCACTTATATAGGCCACCAACTCTAGGGTTTCATTTTAAATGCCCATTTATTATTTTTTGATTTATGCTCACCAATCATTCTCCCCATATCATGTTAATTTCCTTTTTCCTTTTTATGATGGTTGCACATGTATCAATTCCATTATGAAATTTGTTTGGCCAATAAAAATTTTTCCTCTTTACTCAAATTCCCTTCAATAGTTTCCTAACTTATTCAAATCAAATTCTAATTGATGGGGAATCATTCTTTTATGACACAATTACCTCAATTATTTCCAATTTCCTCACTTAATTGCCACAAATTGACTTGTGCTTACCTCACAAGAAAGAATCAAGAAAGCATATCTTGTTTTATTATATTTTTTGTTTTTATATTTTTTATTATTTTTTTTAATTATTTTTTATTTTTTATTTTTTTTATTTTTAATTTGGTGGGCCCGGACAAAATAGGGTGTTTACAACACTCTATGATAAATAAAAAGAAAATTTAAAAGAGGGTTTCTACAACTCATCCATCAAGACATAAGTCCATGCCTGCCACGTCATCCTTGACAGCCACCATAACAAAACTCATTGGTGGATCAAATAGGTCTTCACAAATAGGTATTATTTTTAGTAAGTAATTATTATATATATGACTATATTTTCCATCTTTTACACAAATTATCTCCTAATCAATGCCCCGAAAAAGATCAAATAAGAGAGGTAGAGGGATAGTGAAGGCAGATAGTTTAGATAAGTTGATAATATTATGATATTTTAACTAATTTCTTTAATATAATCTAAATAGATATTTACATTCATATAACCATAGATATTTCATTAAAAATAAAACTCGTGCATGACACGGGTAAAATACTTGTTTTCCCTTAGTAATTCAGTCATTAAAAAATTTTTACTTTTTACTATTGTTATCCTTGTCATCTCTCCAACTCATCCTACGTGGCTATCCAACACCTTAACATGAAGAGTCGTTGATTGTCCAAATTTGCCAATTAAGATAGGGCCATTTTATGTGTTGAATGTTTTGTTTGTTTGCTGAGAAACAAAGAGGACCAAACATGCCCCTTTCAAAAGCCTATCATCGCAATTCACAGTGCTACAACCAAAACAGAGTCTCTCTGATTCTGCCAATACTCTCATCTTTCTTTCATTCCAAGCTACTTTATCTGCCATTTCCTTCGGTACTCTCTCTCTCTCTCCCCATTACTCTCTCCTTGTCTTCTATATTTTTGTCAACTTTAGTAGTCAGGAAATTCACTTTCACCTCTGTTTTTCTCTATACTTGACTTTTCTGTTTGTATTTATTGATTTTTGGATTTTATGTATGCTTTGGTGCTTGTCTTAATATGGGTCAGGATTGATAATTCATAAATGAACTGATGAATTTTCTCATTTTTATTTTATACTCTGTTGCTATATTAACTGTTTGTTTTGTGATGCTTGGTAGCTCCGAACTTTGAGGAATATGGGAATTTAGATTTTTTAAGTGTGTGATTCACTTGGTTATTTATAGTGAGAATCTTGTTTGTCGTTGACATGCGCTAGTTTATAAGACTTTTTTTTTTTTTTGAGTTTTGGCTATATGAAATATTTTTGTAATTTCAATCTAACAAAAAAAAAAGCCTTTTCCAGATGCCACAGCAGAAATATTGTAAAGAATAGAACTTGGAAGTTGTTCAATACTTCAATCAAGCATTTATTAGACTATTTATGGACTTACTTTATACTTATCAAACATAATGATGCTGATGCAGTTGTTTTTTAATATACAAATTTTTGACAATATGACATGTTTTGAATTCTAAAGGTGGTGGGTAATTTAGATTCAACCTTTCTTTATCCTGTGATAAGAGTTTTGGTATGTGGCTGGAGGAAATAAAATTATTAGTTGAATTAATTGAATGTTTAAACTACTTACTTTGTTGCCGTTGACATCTTTTCATTTTTTTGAAAAAATATAGTGTTACTAGTGGGAAAAGATTTATTTCCCTACTAAAGGGGTTAATTGTCAAACACATATGCATATGTGCATATCTGCATGATTGAACCACACTCCATACCATGATTACCACTTACATCTGGCGTAAATTGCCATAATTATGATTTGCTTGTTGGTGACATGTGTTAATGTTTTGTCATCTGCTCATTTATGTTTTTCTTCACCATTATGTTTGAGAATAATACCCTTGTGCTTATTCATTTCATCGTGTGTGAAATTACTGACATGTTACATATGAGCTGGATAGATGCACAAGTCACCTTAACATGTATTGAAGTGATTATTTTTAAGAGTAGAACTGTGCCTTAGTTTTGGTTTGCAGCTTTGATAGGCATAAAAGATGAGTACATTGGATGCAACCAGAGCAGAACTTGGTCTTCTGGTTTTGTATTTGAACAAGGCTGAAGCCAGGGACAAATTATGCAGGGCAATTCAATATGGCTCCAAATTTTTGAGTGATGGGCAACCTGGAACTGCCCAGAATGTTGACAGGTCAACCACTTTGGCTCGCAAAGTTTTTCGTCTATTCAAGGTTTGATTGTTCATTTTAATTGTGAACATTCTGCAATTAATTTATTCTTTCTCTTTGTTTGTCTGCATTGGATAATTTACTCCTTGTAATTTATATGAATGGATCAAATCTTTTTTACTCATAAGCATTCAGTTAACTCCCGTTTCTTTTAGGCCAACTCTTGATTTATTGAAATGAAGAAAATCGTATATTTCTGTTAATGTCAGCATTATTCTTTGTTTCTGAGTGAAACAACTGGAAATTAAATTGTGGAAAAAGTTTCAAACCAATTTTTTTTTTGTGTTTTGATACCTGCTGGTCTCTTCTATCATTTGAATAAGACTTCTTGACATTGAAAAACAATTGGAAATGAATTGATATTTTAATATGTAGTTTGTCAATGATCTGCATGCTCTGATAAGTCCAGCTCCACAAGGAACTCCACTGGCCTTAATTTTGTTGGGAAAGGTACAAGATATACTAGAGTTACTCCAACTTTTTATCTTCTTCTTATGATATTCCTCACTCTTATCTTTGATATACTGTTTGATGTTTTTTTCAGTCCAAAAATGCATTGCTGTCAACTTTCTTGTTCCTTGATCAATTTGTGTGGCTTGGCAGATCAGGCATTGACCAGGTAGGACTAAAAATGTTTCACTAAGTTTTAAGTTTGTTCCTTGAGTTTTTCTATGAATTCTTAATCAAGTAAACAATGTCATATATGTCATTTTATTTTTGGTCCAACAACAGAACAAGGAACGTACTGATTTACTTGGCCGAATATCGCTTTTTTGTTGGATGGGTTCCTCAGTGTTTAGCTCCTTGGTTGAGGTTTGTTGCTTCCTAACAATTTCTTATACTTTGAATGTGTATATACTAGAAAAATCGCCTTCCTCCCATTGCTAATCAAAATCTTTACTGTGTGTTCTTATTTCTATCAGCTTGGAGAGCTTGGAAGACTCTCTTCATCAATGAAGAAGCTAGAGAAGGAACTCAAGAACAGTAATAAATATGATGTATAGATTCTTCATAGTTTATTTTTTCTTTTTACTTTGCTTGGGGTAGTAACAGTGCTTTTCACCATTTCAAAACTCCATACTACCTTTGGTCCTTATGTCAAGGGACGGAGGTAGTACTCCCTCCGGTCCCTAATATAAGAGTTAGCCGTAAAAAAAACGCTTCTTAAGAAAACATATGATTGTTAGTTGAGTGTCTGAAGTTAATGTTTCTTTTCCAATATTGTCCATATTTATTATGATACTTTTAAAGAGAGAAATACATAAGCATTAATAAATACGAAAGAGAATTAGGGGTGAAGTAGGGAAAAAAACATTAAATGAGGAGAGAATATGAGATGAATTCTTATATTAGGGAACAAAACCGTTCAAATTTTGGCTCTTATATTAGGGACCGGAGGGAGTATTACTTAATCCCATTCCTCATGGATGCAGAACGAGAAATACTGTGCTAAACTTAAAGAGTCGAATGAGAGGACTCTTGCGCTTATAAAGGCGGCGATGGATATCGTTGTGGCAGTTGGACTGCTACAATTGGCACCCAAGAAAGTTACACCTCGCGTGACAGGAGCCTTTGGATTTGTCACATCCCTTATATCTTGCTATCAGGTTTCTTCTGTTATCCCTGTGATTAGCCTTCTGCTTCTCTTATATTTCAGCACCCAGATTTATTGAAAGTTAGTGTCTCTTTCATTTTCCAACTTCTTTTATATGCGCTTGCAATAGGGCAAAAATACTGATCTGATAATTAACTATTTCAGTTTGCGCAAAAATAATAACTGACTATTTTGCGGTGTATAAATAAGATCAAACTTTGTGACTTGAGGCAAAAATGATACTACTGTTGTTGAATGTCAATTTGTAGTTTTGTGGAACCTTGTTGATATTATTTTCAAAGTGAAAATACCTTCTTGCCCCTTCCAATTAAAACCTTGCTGATATTAGTTAGGAGGGGAAAAGGAAGGGAGAAAGAAGAAGGGTTTAGTTTTAATTGACAAATTAACATTTAGTACCAGTTTTATCATTTTTGTACCGGGTCACAAAGTTGGTTATTATTTATGCATCGCGAAATAGTCTTTTATTATTTTTGCCCAAATTGAAATAATTAATTATCATATCAATGCTTTTGTCCCTTGCAATAACAAATAAGGCAAGCTCCTGATAATTGTTCCTGAGAAATATATGAAACTTTGTTAGCAATATTTAGGAAGTGAGTGGAGCTAATTAGCATTTTTGAATAAATTCTTGAATTTATTAAGGGGTAAAGGTGCAAAAACAGGTTCAAACTCTTACAACAGGAGCACGTACGGGTAACAAGTATTTCCGGGCTCAATTCTAGGACTGAAGAATAAATAGTGGTGCAATATAGGTAACATCGTTTAGTTTGACCGACGTTGATCATTAAAAGCTGACGTGGCGGGGAAATAAAATTTTTTGTTGATGTGGCATGCTCATGTGACACTTATTTTCTGAGTGTGTGGCACCCACATTATTTAAATTAATAAAATTTTTCTGAGTGGGTGGGGTATATTTTATTAATTTAAAAAATGTGGGTCCCATACACTCAGAAAATTGCCACATAAGCACGTCACGTCAACAAAAAAATTTTATTTCCCCCGCCACGTCAGCTTTTAACGGTTAACGTCGGTCAAACTAAACGGCGTTACCTATATTACACCAATATTTATTCTTCAGTCCCAGAATTGAGCCGGAAATACTTGTTACCCTTACGTGCTCTTGGTGTAATAGTTTGAACCCGTTTTTGTACCTTTACCCATTTATTAAGACATAGAAGAGCATGTCCGCCAGTTTAGTCTATAGAAGTTAACTGTCATTCTTTGACTACAAGAATTTTAGGAACCATCTATATCTTGTTGCCAAAGGTTTAGATTACACTCTATTTTGTTTATAGTAAGGTCATATTACTGATTTTCACCCGTACCAACAGCAATTCACGTTCCAAAGTGAGCTCAACTTTTCAATTTGCTAAAATTTAAGCCTAGAGTATTTCCGTTTCTTCATTGACAATGATGTTTTGGTTTGGGCAATACAGTTACTTCCTGCCAGAAGCAAGCCCAAGGTGGCGTGAAGTTGAAGAGAGTTTCAATCTCATGATGTGCTATGTAGTTGTAAAGTCATTATACAAGTTTGTATTGAACTACATTATATAAATTTGAAAGATAATGTTATGGATGTGTACAATGGGCATTGTGTTGAATAATGTCATTTTAAGTAGTGCCAATATTGCTTTCATTATAGCAGAAAACTGGACTTTCATGCTAGATGTTTTGTTTGGTTATACCTATGATAGTGTGTTAGCATGGAAAGGGAGTGCTATTTTTGCAATGAACTCCATGATCTCTTTAGTTGTTTTCTTTTGGAAGAAATTGTCTATGGACTATTTCAAAAGCTTTTTGACCTGTATTCTTACATGCTATAACGAGGAAATTCTTAATTTGCAGAATCATTTTCGTTTTTGAAGGAGTTTTCTCCTTTTACACAAGGAAAAAAGGTAGAAATTTGATGGAAAAATTATACTATGTACTTATTTGGTATTTTAGTAAAGAATTATGACTAACTACTTTAAACCAAAAACAAAACAAGAAAAGTTTGTTATGGAATAAGTTTCATGACATTATGGAAATTTATAGGTGAGAATTTGTTTTAGTTGCCATGAATGATATTTAATTATAAAATTAGGTCCCACGGAACCCCTTTATTAATTGGAAGTCTCTTGGCACATTGTCTATATTATATCGAAATGCTAAATTATAACAATGGCTATGCTCGTAACTTCCTTGAGATGCCTGTCATGGTCTTCTACTCTCACTCACGGCTGTCTCTTATTTGTCGCTCTATTGGTCCTATGTTAGGTTTGTCATGGTTTGATCGCATTTTTGAAGATCTATCTATTGTTTTCACTATCACAAATAAGGAATTGGCTTATTGTAAATTTCATCCCCTATTCATCCTTTAATTTCACTGTTAGTTTGGGCTCGTTATATAATTTGATTCCCATAAATACTCCTATGTTCTAACATATGATGGTGAGAAGTTGACAAACAAAATGAGGAAATCCTATCAAATTGAAGGAAACAAAAGGTTCTGTAGAAGAGTTGCTAATCATGCATGAAGGGGTTAGTTACATCACAAGCATACGAACTGTTTAGTTTCCATGCCTAGCTATGACAAAATAAAACCATATGTAGATTGGACCTTGAACATAACAAGCATACCATAAAATAATACAAATAAACAAAAATTCCAGCTCTGCAAGGACCTTTAAGTTCGACCTCTAAGTAGCTGCATATGAACTGTACTTAAAGGTTTAACAATAATATCCAAAAACTTTTACCATATGATCAACAATGAGATTTTCCTTAATATGTTAATAAGAATATAATCCCTCCGGTCCTAAATATAATACTTATTTACTTAATTTGATTATATTAAAGATGTTATTTAAGTTGGTTAAATTGACATGATATTATCAATGTACCCTAACTATCCACCTTCACCCCCACCCTCTCTTGCTTCTTGTCTATTATTAGTGAGCATCGACTTCACCCTCCCTCTCTTCTTGTCTATCATTAGAGAGCATTGACTCCACCCCTCCCTTCTTATTTTTTATTAGGGAGCATTGACAACACCCTCCCTCTCTTCTTGCCTATCATTAAGAAGCATTGACTCCACCCTCCCTATCATCTTGTCTATTATTAGCATTGATAAGAATATTTTGGGAAAAATTGGTAAAAGTTAGAAATAGGTCATTTAGGATCGGAGCAAGTATGTGAGAAGGCCAAAATTCACTCATAATGACATTCTTTTCATAAGGGCATTTTGAACTTTCCACATTTATCAAGTTATACTCCCTCCATTCTTTTATACACAAAATACTTCCTCCTTTTTCGACAAAAAAAAAACATTTATCAAGTTATAGATATTTCAAGGTGTAACACATAAACTTCTGTTACTATTTTATAATGATTTAGTCAATTTATAATCACTTTTTAATATTAGAAGTCCCAAAATATGAATATCTTAAAACCTTTTCTTTTAAAAACTATAGAAAATATTTTCTTTCCTAAACATAGGCTTCTATTCAATCTATGAAATTTTAACTATTTAAAATCTCAAGTGATTTATAAAAGGAAAAAAAGATGCTGCTAGCTTTTCTGAAAATTATAATTAAAATACTTGCATCAAACAACAAGAAGAAATGATAACTTATTTTCATCCCACTACTTGGAAATTTGGAATATATATCTTAAACAACGTCAATAGCAACAGGCCATCTTGAAGTACTTTGCTTCTGTCACTAACTATTGCCATGTTACAGCTATGGGACTTCTTACAGTGTAATGGCCAGAAACCCAAACCAGTGATCCAAAAGATGAACTTCCAGAAACTCTTGCTTTTCCATCTGCAACAAAGGTCACATTATAACTTAACTTCTCACCCACTTTTCCAAAACTCAAATTCTTTGGTTCCACAATCACTGATGCTACTCCCATTGGTTTTTCCACTTTCACTACATAATTACTTTTGGAGTACCCTACATTAGTGACCAACCTCTTGTAGGTCATACTAGCATTTTTCTTATCTTTTATACTGAATAAAACTGAAAATGAAGGATAGTTTAAGTCACCAAGTTGAAAACCTCCATTAATTGAACAAGTATAATTACTTCCACCAGATAGTAAAGCAATCTGTGTGGAAGTATAATTCAGGCTGCACAAGTAGTTCAAATAGTCTTGTGTGGAAATGTCATAGACCAAGCCAGGATTAGAAGCCTTTTCTGGGTCAACATGTCCTGAGCCTAAAGAAAATGGGTTAGCCATTTCGGATGACTGGTTCGAGCTGATCTCTCCAATTGGGCGTCCTTTGTGGTTCAAAGTGTAAGCTGTGGTCATAAGAGCTGACTTTATAGCAGAAGGAGACCAATCTTTATGCACAGACTTAATCAAAGCCGCTATGCCACTTACATGAGGACAAGACATTGAAGTGCCAGATACAATGTTAAATAGTACACTCCTATTGTCACTTTTGAGCAAACTTGGACTAGTTTTGGGAGGCCAAGCAGCCAAAATGTTCACACCAGGTGCAGTCAAATCTGGCTTAATAACATCTGGTCCTACCATACTGGGTCCTCTTGAAGAAAATGCAGCCATTTTTGGTGCATCAGAATCTCCATAAACAGTCCCTATAAAGGAAATTGAAGCTGTTGGGTTTTTATCAGCTAAAACATAACTTCTGATGGCTTTAGATGCAGAAGCTCCTAAGGAAGTTGCTGGTATAATATGAGCATCAGCAAATAACTCTTCTCCTTGGGAATCACTATTGAGCAGAATCAGTCCTACCCCACCAGCCATTTTAACTACCTCTCCTTTCTGAGTTCTACCATTGATTCCTCTCTCACAAGCAACCATTTTCCCTTCCACAAGTTTTGGATTAAGTGAGCCCCTAATGCAAAACTGTGCTAATTTTTCACTTCCATTGTTTGCTGCTGAATTTGCATAAACAATAAGTGATTGATTTGTGGGCTTTCCTTGATACAGAGAAGACCCTTTGAAAACCTGACCATTCCCAAGCTTCACCTTTGTTTGAAAACTTCTGTCAATGTAGCTAGCACCCACAGTCATGAGCCATGGAGCTACATTTCCTACGCTTGATTTGAAAGGACCTGAGTTACCTGCTGAACAAGAAACAAAAACCCCTTTTTGGATTGCTCCAAATGAGGCTATGGCTATGCTATCACTGTAATATGGCCTGGCTGCACCGCCTAATGAGAGTGATAATACATCAACACCATCAGCAACTGCTTTATCTGCTGCTGCTATTATATCTGAATTTGTGCATCCCAAGGACCAGCATACTTTGTAAGCTGCTATTCTTGAAGTATATCTGATATGCCATTCCACAAATATAGCACTTTTGTGATCATACATTTGGTAACGATATAAGTGCAGAAGTAAACTATCATTTGGGTTGTTGATGGATGCATTTTCTATCAATTCAAAGTCCCATCAGAAATTTTATCATTATCCTTATTTTACCTTGGATTACAAAGATTTATTTAAAAGTTTTAATTTTTTTAGCATAAATTATTATTATATTTAAACCTTGTTTTCTTAAAATTAATTGCATGTTTGTAACAAAATTATTATAAAAATCCAGACCTGACCAGTCTCAAGAAAAGGAACGATTCAGCCTTTATTTCTAAATGCTACTCCGGAGACTCTTTTAGTTTGTGGTGTCTAAACACACACAAGCGTCCTGTGAGCAAATCTAGAGGTTTTCATGGCCTCTAACTGATTATATTAATGGTCACGAATGTGAGATCAAATTGAGCAACGTTATATTTTTCTTACAAATGACTACTTTCATGCTTCACTGATCAAGCCTATGGATTCTAAATGCTATTTCAGTTTTCCACATATTGTCAAAAAGATCCTCACTAGTCAATACTTTTTTCCCTTTTGTTGCGTCATTAATATAATTGACCACATTATGTGAAATGATAGTACTTTGATGTATAAATGAAATTATATAAGTGTGACACCAAATAAATGACAAACTAAAATTTTGACTAGTGAGGGAAAAAATGTTTTTTTTTCATAATTTAAATGATAAAATTTGATCCTCACACAATAAATGAAATTATATAAGTGTGACACCAAATGACAAACTTTGATCCTCACACATCCTATATTTTGAACATGATAAATAACAATTACCTCATTCCACATGCCGTACCACTAGCAAGGCCAAACAAGCTGGCATTATCCACCAAAGCACCAGCTGCAGTAGAAGCAGTGTGAGTGCCATGGCCTTGAGAATCCCTTGGAGACCGGTAATCCAAAGTCTCATTGATCCTCCCAGCAAACTTCTCATACCCTTTGAAAAAAGCTCTTGCTCCTATCAACTTCCTGTTACAGTTATGAGAAGAAAATTGTGTGCCCTTTTCACAAAAACCTTTCCATCTAGAAGGTATAGGAGACATCCCTGTGTCTCTAAAGCTCACATGCTCTGGCCAAATCCCAGAATCAAGCACTCCAATGATCACATCAGAGGCTAAGTTTGTATCTCTCCAAAGCCCTTTTCCTTTTGAAAGCCCAAGAAAATGGGGTGTATAGGTTGTGTGGAGTTGTACAAGTTCATCAGGTATTGCTGTGAGGAAACCATCTATTTGGCTTAAGGATTTGAGGTGGGTAGGTGTTAGATGAGCAGAAAAACCAAATATGGTGGTATCATATACATAAAGAAGGTCTGGTTTTGATGATGATGATGTTTGTTCTTTTTCATGTTCTTGTTCTTGTCCTTTTACTTGTTCTTCATCTTCTTGGGAGATGGAATCAAGAACTGACTGATACCATTGGTTTGTGACATCTTGAGAATGGACAGAGGATTTGATCTTGGTTTTGTCCATGTAGATTATGTATGTTTGTTTTTCCATGGAAGCTCTTGATGATGTATTTGTCACCATTGTCATGGTTATCAATATTAGTGTGAGTGTTTTGAAAATCATGGTTCCTGTAATATCTAATATAAAAAAGAGGTCATTCAAAAATAAACACCATTACAATCAACAAGTTTATCTCTGAAAGAAAATTGAAGTTTGATATGGTTGCATGCTTAGCTTGTCTTGTGTTAAGAACAGTGTACTATTTCTGCATGAACATAGATGCAAATTGCAAACCTGTTTATATTTATACTACTAGAGTCTAGAGGCTAGGGGATGAACAATAACACTAAAGCGTAACAAAGGAGTGAAGCAGTAAATTTTCTCTTCAGGATGGAATTGGTTTTAAATATAAAACCTTAGTCTATTTAGACAAAAAAATCACTTATACATATATAATGTAGAGAAATGCCTAATCCACCTTTTGGTGGGTTAGGCCTAAGCCCATTTAGAATTGGGACTAATTTTGTAATTCTAAAGAGACATGGGGTTAAATGAGTAATTTTCCTTTAATTATTTGAAATCCAAAGTATATGCATGTCTTTCCCACATTATATATGAGATTAACGATAAGCAAGAAACTATAAGTCTTTTTTCCAAAAACACAGAAATCCTCAAGTCATTCTTTATTCCTCCTTATTGTACATCTGTTGTATATCATAGTCAGATCCCAATTGGTGATCCAGTATTGTGTATGCCCAAAATTCTTCTCACACGCACACACACACACACATACATACATATATCAACTTTTTCCTAAATTAACCATTAACCATAATGGTTAAGTTTATAAAAGGAGTTCTCTTAATGCATAAATGATTTTATTGAATTGAGATGCTAGAATCTTAACAAAAATAAATAGGTCTACACTAGTATATATAGTGTAATTTGTGCAGCGTGGAAACCAAATAAGAAAGGAAATTAAGGAGATAAGCTAGCTATATAGTAGAAGCTAGAGATGTTAAGGATACATACCTCAAACTATTTTGTTGATATGAGCCAAGATGAAAAATGTAATGTAACAAATAACGGTATGAGAGCATAGCTACACACACTCACATTTATATAAAAGCACGTACACAAGCCTAAAGATGGTGAGAACTTGAATATTGTTATCATGTGCTGTGCTCATTGCAATACGAAAAGTCAAAATTTTCTTTCCTTTTTCTTCACGACATTATGCACGCCCATTCATAAATAATGATAGCATACTAAGGTGCTCCAGAAAGGGAAAGTATTTTCCACTTTAGTCTAGTTTATGAGTAATTAATGTTGGCATACTCATAAACTACATTACCCTTTCAGTTTTCTCTTAATATGAAACTTTTTTTTGCCAAAATATGAAACTTCAGATAACCATTAAAAAATAGGCGAAGGTGCAAAAATGATACTTAACTTTACCCAAAATTGCGTTTCTAATACTAAAGTTTCGCGATGTGCAAAAATAGTACCAACTTAGGTTCTGGGTGCAAATATAGTATTTTCCTTTATAGTAAAAATTTAGATATGAAAAGACTCTTATGCCCCTCATTAAATTGAAAAAGAGAAAAATATAATGAGGGGCATAAGAGTCTTTTCATATATAAATTATATTTTGCTTAGGTGAAAATACTATATTTGCACCTGAACCCCAAGTTGGGTACTCGTTTTGCACTTCGCAAAACTTTAGTATTAGAAACGCCCCTGAAGGTAGAGTTTAGTATCATTTTTGCACCTTCGCCCTTAAAAAATTGTAGTTATGTAAAGATAATTGAGAATTCTAAGTAACGTGGTTGGAAATGAAATGATACATTATTAAAAGAAGACACGCGCGCGCTCACGCGCACACATCAATGCAATAGGTGTGTCTTAATGTGAAAATGAAATGATATAATTAATGTGGAAGAGCAATTAATATAATGAATTTTAGAAAAGGAAAATGGACATTGCAAGAATATATATAGGCGCAAAGTTGCAAAAATGATTCTAAACTTTACTGCATTTCTAATACTAAAGTTTTGGAGGTATAAAAAGAGTATGAATTTTGGGTTCAAGTACAAATATAGTATTTTCAATTAAGGGCATTAAAATTTAGATATGAAAAGACTTTTATACCCCTCATATTATTCTCTTCTTCAACCTCCTTCCCTTCACCCACGATTTCCGGCCTCTCCCTCACCCACTCGTCGTGGTTGGACGGACGTGGTCGGATGGCGGTGGCTGAGGCGGGGCGGCGCTAGCCAAGGTGAAAGGAGGGAGGTTAAAGAAGAAAATAATTCAATGAGGGGTATAAGAGTTTTTTCATATCCAAATTTTGTTTCCCTTAATTGAATAGTATATTTGCAGCTGGACCGCAAGTTGGTACTATTATTGCACATCGCGAAACTTTAGTATTACAAATGCAACTTTGGATAAAGTTTTGTATAATTTAAGTTTTGCACCTTCGCCCAATATACATATTGTCGCATGTAACATCCCAGGTATCAGGGCCAGGCTCGGGTTGATGTGCTAGCGAGGCGTAGGTGGATTGTAAAGTCGCACATCGACAGAGGAGGAGAACGAAAGGCGCTATATATAGGCCTGGATACCTTCCCCTCTCGACGCGTTTTAAAGCCGTGAGGGGTGAGGATTCCTCAAAGCGGACAATTTCGAGAACGAGGCACTGGGATGTTACATCGCACATATTTATATACTAGCTAGGAGAAGCCATATATCAATGTGGTTAAATAAATATTTTCCCTGTTTGAATGATGATGGAAAAAAAGGAAAAATAGTGAAGGAGAAAAACAAACACTAAATTGATTTGGTTTCTCTACTTGTAAAAAAAAGAAGATGAATAAGTAGAGCTAATATAGCTAGATATCTGTAGACCATCTAGAACTTACCTAGTTTGTCTTGATCTGATTTCTTAAAAGTAACAAAAATTATTACAAAATCAAAAATCAAATTTAGATTATCTATCCATATGTTAGATCTAAAATGGTACTCTCCCGGTCCTAAATATAAGACCTAGTTTACTTTTTTGAAAAATCCTAAAAAAGCAAAATATAAGTCAATTATAAATTGATTTACCTAATTTTTCCCCTTAAACTAGTTTATTTAACCTATAAACTAATGACTGATCTAAAAATATATCAAATATGTAATAAATAAATAACATATTTTGTAACCTTAACATCTCCAAAAAAAAGTCAATTAGGTCTGATATTTAGGACCGGAGGGAGTATATATATTTATATAGCTCTTCGCACTCAGATTTTAATGAGTAGGGAAACTCCGATCTTTACCAACATTTTTATTAGAGGGAGGGAGGGAGAGAATTCTTCCAAACATTGTGAGAGAAAGGGGAAATACGATCACACATTTTTTACTTATGAACATTATTATGTTTGTAAAATTATACTATTAAATATTGTAGTTAGATGGAGTTCAAGGAAATTAGTTAACGAATTGTAATGTGTGAATATCAGATTTCCAACATACCTTTCATAACTTGGAATAAAAAAACTACTCCTCATGAAAGTTCATCTTTAATAAAATTTATATAAAAAAAAAGAGCTCATCTTAAAATTAAAAAATTAGTAGGAACCGTTAAGAAAAGTAATCTAAAATTTCAAAACAAGATTCGATCTTACATTTAAAATTAAAAATAAAATCTCAGCGATAATTGACCAAGACAATAACCTAGTTTGTTCGACTTTTACCAAGAAAAGAAATCTGAACTGGTTCCTATATATAGGGTTTGAAAAATTAAATTTGTTTCTTCTCATTTATCAAAATATATAGATACAGAGGAAAAAAAACATGTTCTCTCAATTTTTACATTGATATTTGAACAAAACAAACTTTTACAATGATCTTCTATTTTGTCGTCATCCACTTTGCTCTTATTTTTTCTCCCCATCAAATAAATTATACTCTCTTTCATTATTTGTTGTACTTCTCTATCTAACAGAGACGTTGCTTAGCTTATTGATGGCCAAAAAAAGAGACGTTTCTTAGCTTATTGATGGCAATATAATTTGTTTTGCCCACGATGGCAATATAATTATATTATTATTGTATTTAAGTGATATCATAATATCAGCTGATGATTACTATTTTTTCACTAGTGGAATAAGTCAATATTTTCACAAACGAATATTACATACAAGTAATGGTAATGATGACATTTCCAATACAGAAGGCCAATTAATTTAGTGCAGTCATATGTGGAAATCTGATCAGAAACCAAAAAGATAATGACTAATCCTTAATATAGATTGGTGCTTCATGATCAATCCAACACTTTCATTTCTTTCGTAGAAGCTTTCCGTTAAAGGGAAGCATCTAGTGATCTAGACACTGTCATTAGAGAAATGATTGAAATTATTTAAATGATTGAGAATAATATAATTTATTATACGAAAGAAATTTAAATTTTGGATAAAGAAGTTCTCCTAAAATGTGACAACATGTAAATTATATTTTACGTTGTGAGAGCTACTATAACTTATTTTTATAATAAATAAGATGGGTCCCGAGCTCATAAGGCTAGAAATTATTCCTCCTAACTCGGAGTATTACAGAGGTACTTGTACATCATTATTTTTTTTTATCAAAAACTTGTACATCATTATTAATTGACAAGGTTAGTTATAAATCAACTCATTATCTAATGGATCAAATTTTGTTGGCTAAGAGGGTTTACCTTTGATTTTTAAATAACTAATGATTAACTTTAAAAATTGTAGTCTTTTAAATGTACCTTTTATTTTAAAAAAACATGGTGTACTAGCTTCAGCCATAGACATAAGAGCCAGAAATATATGGTTAAATTCTGGTTCTAAAATAAGAGTTTTTTTTATTTAATTTTTTATATCTATCATTTCTCTCAAAACTAATATGTCCAAATTCATCTAATGGTATACATTATATTTTTCAAAATTATCATGTAACATATCTTATAATTAAAAGTTCATTTAACTCCTTTAATTTCCAGATTAATCAACTGCGACTTGTATTAATAACTTGTGGTAGCATCTCAGCTTTTTCATCATCTTCATGATTACGCATGATTATTCATGATGTTCACATGTCATATTCTAATGCGATCTAGGACGTTCCTTGGACTCTAATTCAAGGTTGAGTTAGGCCACGTAATATGAGCATACAATTGTGTAAGGAGTAAAGACATTATGACAATTGGTAAAAAAAGACATGATTACATGTCTGGAATGTAGAACTATATGGTGAAGAATGATCATGTGGTTGCCACATTTTGATGTATGGCATCAAATTATGTTCTTTAACTTTCTAAGTTATATACAAGGGGGAACGACATTTACAGCTCAATGTTGATTTAACTATGGAAGAAAGAGGCATATGCGACCATCAAAATATACTGATCTTAAACTGATGTCTCGAAATAACATAATTAATTCATACGAAATTTTGGATGATATTAATTGACTTATGCTTTTGTTTTACATAATGAAATGATGACCTGATTATTAGTTAAGTTATATTTGTCAAATACTTTAGTTGTTACTTATTAGTTTATATATTGTTGTCACATTTCACTTACATGGCTGCTGCCTTTGTGGCAAGCTCTATCTAGAGTTTCTATGATGATGTAAATAGGTTGTTGCGCACATAGGTTGTTGTTGTCATTTCGTCCTTTTGTTTATCAAATTTCATATAAATACATTTAGGTGGTTTTAATTCCCTACAGAATTTGATCCTAGGCTTGTTTTTAATTAGAGGCTTTACAGTTTACAGTGATTAAGTCATTTTTGGGGTCATGAATTGGGATTTGCAAATTATTTGAAAGCATACATTGCTGTGTTTTCCCTTTTAACTATTAATGATATTTTAATTCTTTTTTTATACAAAATGATAGTTGAATAATTCTAAAAAAGTTGCTAAAAGATAATTTATAAATATCTTTTAAAATTTTGTGAATATTGGAATCTTAGTTACAAATTGCCTAAGCGACTAGTTAATATATTTGCCATTATTCAAATATACATTTACAACTTATTTTTTAGTATATATACTTGGCATCTCATTATATTAAATTAATCTTTTAAGACTGAAGTGTCTTGAAGAATGAGATATATTAACATGCCTATAAAATCTGTTGGAAGCTAAAAAAAATACAAAATTAAAACTCTTGACATGCTTATGACTACATATATCAGCCTTTCTTTATTTCTTTGAGATCTTAAATATAATATTTAAACGTATATATTAATGTCATTTTGTACTGTTTATATATTATTTGATATGCAATAATAATTTTATCATAGTAAATGTAATAAACACAATAGTCATCGACATGATGAATTAGATATGACATGTTAGTTTAGATCATTATAGCATTAGATTATTGATCATTCTGAGATTTTTTAATTACATCTCACTTTGAAAGTTACATGCACCATCCCGATTTATAGACAAAAGAATTTCGCTAGTGTATAATATGCTTTATTTGTAAGATACTAATACTTTGTCTCTTTTAAATAAGTCAGACTTTAAACAGGTGACCTTTAGTCTGACCTATTTAAGGTCTAACCTAGTCTGACCTATTTATTAAATAGGTCAGGTTAAGACATATTTATAAGCCTTATTATATAAATATGTCAGATCTATTTCATGAAAGTCTGACTTACAAGCCTTTCGGCATGACCTGTTTAGCATTAAAAAATATTATATAAATAATTTATTAGATATTATACACATATTGTATTGTTTGATAAGTATTTTTAGCCTATAAAAAACCTTTGAGTGTAAATATGTGGACTTTGAGACCTATTAAAAGCTTACATTTAAATCAATCTATTGAAATGTGAAGTCTTTTTAAAGGTCTAGATTGTAATTATGTCATTAAAAAGACTTCACACCTTGATAGACCTTTTGAAGGCTCGGTCCTAAGGCTGAAAAAAAGAACTACATTTAGGCTCATGCCAGACCCGATTTTCATTTCCTTATTTCAAGTGCCTTGACCTATTTAGCAAAAGTTTGGTCTAGTTTAATTTGGCTCCTTCCTACTCCTAAATATCAGTGTCCATTAATATTGTTGCTCGTATTAGTTGTTGGTTAGTTTACTTTTACTTTCATTCACTCACTTTCCATATAAAAAGAATGATTTTGGAGAACTAAATGGTTTTTTTAAGATACTTAGTGCCTTTAACTAATTTTATTTTATTATTTGTGTATTTTGGTACTTATAACTTATTATAATACCAGAGATAAGATAATACATTATTTGAAGTTATACACAATTTTAGTAATCATAAATTGGGGTTTTCTTAATTTTGTTGTCTAAAATGTTAATCCGTGTAATTTAATGAGAACATTGATTATTTTGTGACTTGAGAGACTGAAACTTATGGATTGAAATTATAGAAACCAAAAGTAAAAAGAGGACAGACCATATGAATTAAACAATGGATGCTTTCTCAACCTTTATAATTTAACTTCAATATTTTGTATCATTAAAACTAATGATATTAGGATTGGCCATAAAATTAAAGCAATCCATGCTATTTGAAGTGTTGCGGCCTTATATATAAAAGCTTTCAACTTTATTTGAGGAACAAAACATAGGAGGATTCCACCAATACAATCATCAGCACATTGATTTTGAAAATCTCATCATGGACTATAAACAACAATAGGACTTCTAACAACATAACGTGAACTCCTCCAAACAAGTGAGCCAGACACAATCTTCATGCTTGGCATAGACTTGGCGTTAACCACAACCTTAAAGCTCCGTTTTTGAAGTGCCTTTGAGAAACTAAGACTCATGGGGCTTACAGTAATTTCAGTACCTGGAGGAGAATTAATCGTGGCATTAAACATGGTAGGACCATGAGGTCCTACATTGGTGACTGTTCTTCGGAACACAGCAAGTGTAGAGGGTTTCTTGCTCTGCAAGCTTAGTTGAAAAGTTGGGTAATTAATGGCGTCGTGGCCGAGACCCGGGAGGATGGAGGAGCAATTAACACGAGAGCCGGTGAAGACAGCGAGATCAGAGCCATTGTAGCCTTCGTGGCAGAGGAATTGGAGGTAGGAGAAGGCATCCATGTCATAGACTAAACCAGGGTTTTTGGCTCTCATTGGGTTCACTTGACCTCCACCGTAGCCAAATTCTGCTTCCTTGTTCACCTTCTTGCTCATTGGTTTAGCTTCAAACATGCCATACATGCATATGGACCAGTCAGCACAAAAAGCAACATGTATGGTACATTGCTGATGTATGTATATTATGAAATTAGTTACTCCCTCCATTCCTAAATATAAAATCACTTTGGGGAAGTGGATAAGTTCCTAAATGTAAGATCACTTCCTATTTTATCTCAAGTTTTGCCCAAACTACCCTTATACTCACTCTTTTCATTGAAAACTCCTCCTCCTTTTAAAGTTAAGTAATTGAGGCGATTTTGGGAAGATTATGTAATTTTATTATCTTCCTTAATCTCCCCAAATTCACCAAAGTGATCTTATATATAGGAACGGAGGGAGTATTAAGGTAATAAGTTTTTATTAAAAAAAATTCGTGCTGAATCTTTAGTCATTATTCCCATTAATCGGAACTTCGTTTACTATATATATTTAAAAGAAAGAGTTTGATGAAAAAGTACAAATTTAAAAGACAATGGATTAAGGTATAATAAATACACATACACGCAGACATATGTATTAGTCCCTCCCTTGTTAAATATAACATTTTTCTCTAATTTGACTAGATTAAAGATGTTAGTTAAGTTAATTATTAACACATGATATTAATTACCAATTCTCCCTAACCATATACTTTTATCTCCACTATCCCTCTATTGAGTGATTATTATAATAAGAATTATCATGGTTAATTTGGGAAAATTAGAAAGTAATATTATATTCAGAAAAAAATTGAAATTTAATTTGAAAGTGTTTTTATATTTAGAAACGGAAGGAGTATGATTTAAGTAAATTTTTATAATTTCTGATTGAATTAGGAGAGGTGAGGTAGATTATCACTAAATTGTTTGAGCTTCTATTTGAAATTTGCAGATCTTACTCTAGGGATGATCTCCTGGTGCTCAACATACATTGTGATAAACTCTAAATTCTGTTCCACATGTGCGTATGTGTGTCACATCTAATAATTAATTATTTGTGTATTTTATTTTTATATGATCGATTCAAAGCTCTTATTCAATTTACCAATATTACATGAAGTTTTCCCTTATTTTCAAACTTCGATTGCTTGAAGTTCTCTTCAAAATAAAAAAATAATATAAAAAGACATCTAACTTAAGCTTTTGCTGATCAAATCATATGTATTTTCTTCTATTTTCATATGCTTCAACGAAAGTTTGTATCCTTTAATTTTAACGCATACTTTTTTAAAAAAAAAACAACTCACACAAATGTCTCTTAAGCTTTGTTAAAACAATATGCAACTTTCAATTCCCTTTTAACTTTTATAATCCACATGTTTTTTTTAAAACAATAGAATGGAGTGCATGTATAAAGATATAAAAGATTTTGAAAATGGAAAGGATATATCTATACATCTATAAAGTTTTAGAAAATTCTAAAGATAGAAATATATGAAAAAGATATTTATTTAAACAAAAAAAACATTAATCTAACCAGTCGTGATGATGGCAGATCTTATTGCAGCAGGAGACCAATTTGGATGAAAAGATTTAACATAAGCTGCTACTCCAGAAACATGAGGGCAAGCCATAGAAGTGCCAGACATTAACGTAAATCTTGAAAATTGGGTGTCTCCTTCTTGACCTGTCAGTGATCTTCTAAGTGTATAAGATGCCAATATGTTAATTCCCGGGGCCGCAATGTCAGGCTGCGTTATGTATATATTATACACATCATTTAAATTCACTGATGAGTAATTAATTGGAAAAAATGTAATATAATATGTCTGGTGACGATTAAAATTAACTAATTAATTATGCTTAGCTTCTTGAAATTAAATATCACCATCATCAATCGTTAATAATTACCTTGAGAACATGAGTGGAACCAGAATTTGGTCCCCTAGAAGAAAATGAAGCAACAAACGGAGCTGGTTTTTTCACTTCATGGGTTTTATAAATCACTGCTGATGGTGATCTTAGTTCGACATCATAAAACTTCATGTCAGTGAAACAATGAATATGATAAAATAGAATATATATGTGGTGAGTCGCTATCTTCTTCTTTTATATGTGGTGAGTCGCTATCTTCTTCTTTTCATGTGTCTTTCTCTACTTTTTGATCATATTCTTGTTAGTGTTATGGTTTTGACCTAGCTAAGTTTTTTGCACTTCATCCTTGATTATTGTAATTCAATTTAAGTATACAATGCTTAACCAATATTAGTGGCAATAAGTTTACAATTATTATATTGTATCTTATGAGTGTTCAAAAAGGGAGATCATCACTATGACACCTAAAGAAAAGAAGGATTGTAATAAAAAAAAAATAGCAGCAGGCCATGCCACCATAGAGATATAATAAATCTATCACGTCTTTTCATGTAGCTCTCTAATTTGAGTTTAGATTCTCTTCTAGTAAAATGTCCTAAAAATGCGAGACATATATTTGGAGAGATGTGTTAGGTCCTAAAATAAGACATTTTTATCATAGTTAGTTCTCAATCATTTTTTCAAATTATCTTTATTAATGTTCAACAATAGTAAATAAACAAGAGGGAGAATATGGGTGGGTGATTAAGGTGCATTGGTAATATCAAGTTATTTCAATTTAATTAACTTATGACAATCCTTATTTAACCAAATTAGGTAAATATGTCTTATATTTAGAAATAGGGAAAATAATATTCATCACTTTAGAAATATTCATCACTTTAGAAGTTTGTGTTCATTTAAACGCAAGAGATTATTGAAGCGTGTGTGTGTGTGTAAATAAAGAAGGCCACGCTTACTTTGTGGATTTGATGTAACCAGTGATAGATTGACCAACAGAGGTATCGACAGCTGTGGCAGGAGCCATGAAAATTTGAGCAAGGTCAAGATATTGCTCATTTTCAATTATTGCACCCATGCCTCCAAGTGATTTCACTACAGAATCTGAGCCTGATGAATCAGGCCTGCAGTATACAAGTTTTCCCTTTACCTTCTTTGGGTCCAAGGCACTTTCATAGCATGATCTGCAAGAAATGATCAAAATACGTTATGAACAAGTTAGTTAATAAATTGATTATATATTCAAATCAGTTGAAATATTAAAATGATTAATTGTTATGTTTGAATGAATGCAAGTAAGGAAATAAATTATTATTTACTTTGCTTCTTCCTTGCTTGCAGAGGCTGAGGCCGCATCAGCTCCATTTATGAGAGGATATTGCTTTTGCTTTGGATTGAAAGTGTTCACTCCTCTTCCCTGCATATATATAACACATTCATTTTAATGCTTTTCTGATCCGCTCTTTTAACTTGCTTTCTATTCATTTGTTTACTAACGATCATTTTAATGTTTTTCCTTTTCCTTTTCATGATATTGTTAACTATGTAATCATTTTAATTAATCTCATTTTGCCTTTTTATCAAAAAAATATAACACATTCATGTTTGATACATATATTTTTACCATGGAATTTACATCATAAGGGCACACATAATAGCATGTAAAAAAACAATCTTCCATGTCTATTGTCTTTTCTTCTCAGTGTATGCACAATGCTAACCATCAAAACAAATCCAAGAGAGAATAAAAAACAATAATTAAATACTTCAAAGAAACTGTACTTTACAAAAATCGTTGTTTTGGATCTTTTAAATGTTGGGTTATATCAAAATTTGTCCCAAAGTTTTTACTTAGGATCTATTTTTTTGCTAAAATTTCTTCTTTTTTTTTTACTTCAAAATGTCGTGCAAAGTTTCAAGATTATATAGCATACATTGGCGGCCTACCTTGTCATAATATTAACGTTGGCAAGTAAAAAATTGATATTCATCGTTATTATGTTAACAGTAAGAGGGTGTAATTGTTCCATTTTAATACTTTCAAAGTGATGCTGTTAAAAAAATTGAGATAATATTGCTCATGAGCGAATATTTTGAAGACATATTTACACATTAACTATATATATTATCTCATGAGCAATATTATCTCAATATATATGTGTGTGTACAATAACCAGAATTTCGCAATCAACTTTATCTGCTTATTCTCAGTGAATACAAAAAACACCACCCAAAAATCATGTTTGCAATGTCATTATATAACATTATTTCATTAATAATCACCATAACATATACTCCGATCCGTATGACATTATCACTAAATTGTTTATGCGCACTGTTATTATATTATGACAGTCTATAAGCCAGCATATAATTAGATTTAAAAATGATAAATATAAGAGATATAATGAAATAAATTCTATAATAATGTGGAACGGAACCAAATTACTTATAAACTAGTAGTTATTATACTTACAGAGACATTCTTTCCATTGCCCAACTGCACGGTGCTAATGAATTGCCTATCAATGCCACTTGCTCCCACCGTAACAAGCCATGGAGCTGTATTCACAACAGTGGCCAATGAAGGTCCATCATTTCCAGCTGAAGCCACAGTGATAATCCCTTTCTTAATAGCATGAAATGATCCAATCGCTATTGAATCTTTGTCATAGCTCGGATCGCCTCCTCCAATTGAAATCGATATAACATCAACACCATCATGTATTGCTGCCTCAAATCCTGCAAGTATGTCCATGTCAGCACACCCACTGCTCTCCCAACATACCTTGTACACAGCCACCCTAGCCGATGGCACCGCGCCACGAGCCATCCCTTGGGCCAGCCCGAATAAGCTCGCATTCCGGACTAGGTTTCCGGCTGCCGTGGAAGAAGTGTGGGTCCCATGGCCGTCTATATCTATGGGAGACAGTATGTCATCTGGGTCTGGGTTTCCATCTAGCTTGAAGTACTTGGCCCCTATCAACTTGCTTCATGTTTTGACATGCAAGAAAGAGTTCCCTGAATGTTACTCGGCTAGGATAAACATATTTGGAAAATGCTTTGAACACAAAATTGCTCTTGGAAGAAGTATTTTTTAGGAAAAAGTTGAACTAAAACATTTTTTAGCATGCTAAAAACACATGAAAAAATATTTTAAGGTATGACATGAAACACAAAATATCAAGATATAGAAGTCTCATTAAAAATTAACTCAAGGAACTAGATAGATTATCGAGCATTAATATATAACTTAGTATCATATTTTTAAGATAATAAATTCATTTGAAATTTATAATTGATTGGCAGAATTTTTCTGGGATGATTAAAAAGTAAAATCATTATTTTTCTCAAAAAAATTCAAATATGCTTTGTTCCCAATCAATTATGAAACCGAAAATTATGGACATCACGGAGTTTAACAAACATCTTTTGGACATAAACAACTAATTATGAACCCAAAACAGTAAATATCTCGAAAGCTACCTAACAAATAATTTTATGACTTTCAAACTCATTAATGAATAAATTTATGAATATTCATAACCAACTATGACCTTTTCAATTTATTATATAAAATTTTAGAAATTTTATCTAATTGAACATTCTACTATTATTAAATAGGCTTTTGGATATATTTTTAGGAATACAGGATTTGGTCTTCAATTTAATAGGCCATATTACAAACTTTAAAGTTGGAATTTTCGCAAATTATGGTAATCGCCAAGATTTAATTTCAGAAATTACAGGAAACCTTATTTACAGTTTCTTATATTTTTTAATATTGAGCTGCCCAAGTGTACATTTTGCATATATAGTCCCTTAAGTCATGATAGTATTAATAATGATTTTTTATTTGATAATGTATTACCCATACAATAAAATGAGGAGACTTTCTTGAAGAAGTTGCACACTGAACACTAGGTGTGGGAATGTCATGCTATTAATAGGGGCCTACAGCCTATCTTACTTCCCCTATCTTACTTCCTAGCCTACTTAATGTCTAATAACTTGAATAGGTCAGCATTATAATTAGACATGTTTATAAGTGTAATAGACCATACATTTTTTGTGTAAAGCCTAGTTTACAAGCCTTCTAGCACCTATTTATTTTTTAAGTATATACTTAATATTAATATAAAATAAGCAAATTATTTAAAAATTAATGATATTATCAACTTATCTTTAATTTTAAACTACACTTATCTTTAATTATGTGTGTATACACACACATGATATACCTACTAATAAAGTAAAAATTTAATTTTATTCATTAAAACTTTCATTTCGTTGAAATATTCACGATATTACTTTTCTTTGTATAAATGTATAAAATAAATACTATTAAATTATTACTTCAATTAAAGTAAAATGAGAGACCTCACATTTTTTCTTAACAAGAGTTGTATGAATTAATTACATGAAATTGAACACAACCGAAATATGAAAAATGTTTGATGCAACACGTTCATTTTCAATTAAGGAACAGCGACATAATTCAAAAACTGAGAATATCAAAAATAGAATTTAAAAATAAAGTGTTTAATTTTCAAGTTAAATGTAAATTGTTTAGTAGTATACTCTTTTTCATTTGATCATTCTTTTTAATTCGAGTATATTATTATATTCTTAATAACCCAAATATTGAAATAAACATAGAATTTGTGTATTTTCTTTTATTAAATAAAATAATATATATTTATATTCTAAATTATGGAGGATACTTTTAGTAAAAAATATTTAGGATAAAAAAAGGATAATAAAATTATTTTGTAATTTAATTGTTATATTTAAAATGTATAATGATTTAATTTGTATGAAGTTTGAGTGAACTTTCAGAGATAATATTATGTAAAGTGAGAAATAATAAAAATATTTGTCGATGTATTTTACATCTACAAAAATTTTCATGAAAGGCTTGTTTTTTATTTGATAAAAAATGAAGGCTTAAGTATACTTTTGGTCCCTTATTTTTGTATCAAGTTTCAATTTAGTCCTTTATGTTTGGAAAGTACACTTTTAGTCCTTTTTTGTTAACACCATTAGTTTAACTTAACGGAAAATACTAACTTAACAATTTTAAATGGTTATTAAATACTGAAAAAATGTTCAGATTAAAATATTTGAGTGTAAATATTCTTATATTTTCAAAATTTATCATTTTAGGTCCAATTTCATTATAAAATAATTTAAAATTGTTAAGTTAACATTTTCCGTTAAGTTAAACTAACGGTGTTAACAAAAAAGGACTAAAATTGTACTTTCCAAACATAAAGGACTAAATTGAAACTTGATGCAAACATAAGGGACCAAAAGTATACTTTAGCCAAAAATGAAAGGCTTGTTATTGCAATGTTATTTATAAAGTGATTACGAAAATTGTGGCGAATAGGATGAAAGGATTTATAAATCTTATTATATCTCCAAACCAGCACATATTTAAAAAATAACTAAATTCATCGTCAGCGTAATGTAAAAGAAAAGGAAAGAGTATGTACTTATTGCATCCTGAAAAATTAGCAAAATGACTACAAGATCCTTTCCATTTGGCTGGTGGAGGACCAAACCCGTCATCCTTGAAGCTTTCTGATTCAGGTGTGGTCCCTGCCTCATTATCCACAAAAAAATCGTTTGTTTATTACATGAATTCTTGAAAAGAAAATAATTAAATAACAGATATATAATTAAAGAAATTCAAAAATTCTGTCGAAAACATGAGCTATTTATGTTGTTTGCTTTGATATTAAATATACTATTTAATATACTTTACCTTTTAAATTTATGTATTATTATATGCATAGAATTGCATATGTTTCTTTCGTCAATTGATCATTATAATGTAAATTATTAAAATGATATTTTGATAAAACGACACAAATTTTTATAAATGATGTAATTATTTTTTAAAATTGTTATATATTATTTACATATCTAATTCATGTACTAATGATGAATATATATAGAGTATTCTTGTTTTATTTAAATAAAATATAAAATAATAAGATATTTAAAGCATATATATATATATATATATATATATATATATTTTAAAATAAAAAATAGATAAAATATTATATAAATTTTTTAGAAGAAAATAATTCAATAACATATATATAATTAAAAAAATTCAAAAATTATTTGTCATAAAGTGAGCTATTTATGTTGTTTGTTTTGATTTTATATACTATTAATATACTTTACCTTTTAAATTTATGTATCACTATATGCATATTGATTGCATATGTTTTTTTCGTCAATTGATCATCACAATGTAAATGATAAAATGATATTTTGAGAAAGCGACACAAATATTTCTAAATAAAATATAATTATTTTTTTAAAAAAATTATACATTATTTACATATTTAATTCATTTACTGATGATGTGTGTGTGTATAAAGTATTCTTTTTTTCTTAAATAAAAGATAAATGATAAAATACTTACAACATATATATTTTATTTTAAAAAATACCTAAATCATTATACGTATAAAGAAGAAAATTTCTTTGCAAGTTGAAACTATTTACTTATTTTCAAAAGTAAATCTCTTAACACAATCAAACTTATTTTTCATAACTCATTCCACATGCACCCAAAGAAGTTGAAAAAGAAAAGAAAAGTAAATAGATGGGATTAAAGGCCTAGATACCCTGAAAGTTTTGACCCAGAGTTATCTTGCCCTAGATCGAAGTTTTGTTTATGGTTGAAAATTGCCATGAAAATTTTGAAACGTAATAATATTGCATTTTGTTAAAGAAAATCATACTGAATATAAAAAAGTTGAATTATATTTGTGGTAAAATAGCTATTAATATTTCAAAAATAAAGCACAACATTTCACTATTCTAATTTTTAAAGATAAAATTGGACAAAAAATATTTGTGGTGAAATAATAGATCTTTAACTTATATAAATGTGGAGGCTGCGAAGCTTTGATCTACTTCCTACCAATCTTTTTAAATTTTACTCTAAAAATGCCCGTACGAAATTTAAACCCTAAATAGTTCTATGTATAACTTGCTATAAATGTTGTCTTCCCCAGTATAAGTTAGCAACTTTTATAGCATTCAAAGCGTAAATTAAATCAGAATACTACAAGAAATGAGGAAAGTATGTCTGGGACATAATTTAGCTAAATTACGAGTATATCCAAAATTTTTGTCTAATTTAGAAATTTAGACTTAAGTTCAAGCTATTAACTCGTTTATGAATATTATAAAAAAATTGAAATTTGTTATGCTTAATAGTCTACACCTCATCGTACTAAAGTCCTAATCTAGGCGAAAATTATTATTGAGAGTTGAGAGTTCGTTTTCTTCTATTTAATTTAATTTTTTATATAAATAGTTATTTTTTATGAAGTCATAAAATTAAAAATTGTTTGAAAATTTGATTTAAAAAACCTAAATATATAAGATTCAATTAATATAATGAAATATTGAAAATAGTTAAATTTATAACATAATGATAAATAGTAAGTTCTATAGTATGAAAGAAATTTTGAAAAAAACATTAGGAAAAATATTGTTTTCAAGAAAATATGTATATTTGAATAAATTCTTATACATATTAAATAGGGGTATTCTGGCTAAAACAAATGTTTAAAATTCAAATTTATAAATAAACTACCGATTTTTTTTTTTTGATTATCAAAAAAAATAAACTACCGATTTGGAGGGATGAAAAAGGAATCTTAAATATATAAGTGAGGTTTATATGACATATATTTTAATTAGAATTTACGAAGGATTTCTATATATACACGTTTATATTGTGTTTATTTACAATTTGTCATGAACTTTAGTGTCATCCGTGGCTAACATGTTTAACTCTGTAATGCAAGACGATCTACCATATTCATAAAAAGGTAGATTTGCATTTGAAAACCAAGATTAATATTTTTTCAAAAAAATAAGAAAAGATTGATTCAAAATGAAATCAATTGCAGGGATATATAACCTGTATCTAGAAGACCAACAATGATATCGCTCTCTAGTTTCAATCTTCTCCTAGCAGTTACAGGCAAACCAATGAAGTCCCATGATCTTGTTGTGTGTAGCTTACGATATCCATTAGGAATCACAGAGACTACTTCCTCCATATCTTCATATATTATATGATCGATATAAGTAAAGAAATAAGAAAAAGAAGAAGAATTGTGTAATATATTAAGGCGGAGGATTAATAACATGTAATAAAAATAATCGCATACCTGATAACTTTCTAGCCTCATCGTCAGATAACTTTGCAACAAATGCATTGAAACTCTTTGTATAGCTATATACCATCGATTTCTTGGCTTCGTGGAGGCTACATAAATGTACACAAAACATCGTATATACATAACAAAACTCTTGGTAATTTTATTGAAGGAACTTAATAAGGCTATATTCATATATTCATATATACACCTTCCTTTTAGAGAAGATAGAACATTCAAATGAGTATTCTCAATACGCCGTAAACTATTTTCTGGGCTTATATTGTCATCCGCAGGATTATCTCGTAAGAAGACGATATAGAAATTCTGGATAAAACAGACGATAAATTAATCATTTAAAAATATTAATTAAAGAGAAAAGAAACTAATTAATAATAAAATAGTGAAATGCTTATATATATGCCTTTCGCTGATTCTCTCCATCAGCTACAGACTTTCTCAGAAGAATCAGAAGGAACAAAAGTAGAAGAGTAGACAATGATCTAATTATCAAAATGTTTTGGGAAAACATCTTTAGATTAGAAGAATAAGCTATGGAAGATGGCCAAGAAGACGCAATATATATATTATGATTATGAAGATGACCTAAAGATAAAAAGGATATAGCATTAGCTTCTTGGATACAAAAAATAATTTTATTAATTGTGGTTAAGGTGGTGGCATGGGAAGAAGCTTCAAAGATTGAATTCAGAATATTTTGAAAGCACTATATATTTGTTGGTAATGCTTATGTCAGTATCATGCACATTGAAGCCTAAGATTGCTTCCTCCGGAGAAACGTATCTAGATCATAACAATCTCAACTCTTTTTTAGTTAAGTTATTAATTAGACTCGTTTTTCTAATTATACTAAAATGTGCAGCTTCTACTTTATTTACAAGAAAAGTTAAAATCACATATTAAATAAAATTATAATGGCAAAGACTTTATTTATCATTTTTGAAAACTAAAAGGAAATAGTTTTTTTTCTTTTTTATATATAACAAATAGTTTTTTTCTTGTGAATAACTAAATGAATATTTTTATTTAGTGAACACATAGATATAATTGAGTATTGTTTTCAATTTATAATAAAAAATTTATATATATTCTTACTTCATTGCAAAATAATCTTATTTAATTTAAATAAATAGAAAATCATAAATTATTCTTTAGTTGACTTGACCGCTAGTTGATGTCTATCAATAACTCAATATGGTGAATTGGTGATATCCACACAAGGCCAATTACTTCTTCTAACTTTGTTTTTCTCAAATCACTACTTGAGCTAATGATAGTATGTTTGGTCAATAATCACTATATACAAATTGTTGTCCTAGTCTTAAGATTCATGATTACATAGCGTAACATGTTGTGGTGATTTTTTGTGGTAATAAACTTAATTTCTTAATGTTTTTATTTCTCAGTTAAGAGTATTTTTATTTGTTTGTTTATTATTGTGCATAACCTAGTGGCCCATTTTATTTATGTATAGAAAAGTTCTTAGAAAGAAATGATGGCGTGCAAGACAATTTGGGTGGCTTAAATTATTTGTGAAATATACTGAACTAAACTACTAGCTATGATTTCATCAAAAGAAACTCTTAAGGCAATTCGATGTCTCAAAAGGTAAGATTAATAAGTAATTAAAGACCTTAAGTACGTAAGCTGAAAACAATGACATTTTTTATACCATTTAATATACGATCATATTAACGATGATCAAGCTAGGTATTAAATCATGAGTATGTATATTTGTATGATTTTGAAATTATATGTAATATTAATTTTCATTAACATAGATTGTAAAGTCTATATATAATACACGGTGCTACTTCCTTTTCACACAGATCGTAAAATGGTTACCAAAGAGTATGTTCACTTAACCATGTAAGTGTGGCCTAGTAGTTCCTCACTTGGTCTCTTAATCAAGTGGTTGGGAATTTGAATCCGACACTTGGGCATGGAGAGTATTTCATGGTTAGCCATTTACCCTTAAATGGAGGACCCATAGCGAGAGGATTAGTCACTACTCACTACTATCAGTGGTGGATACCCTGAATTCACTCAAAAGAGTTAAAGTTGGTATTTGACACTCATATTCCATATCATGAATGAGCTTATTGATTGCATATCAATAAAGGAAATCTTTAGTGTAAATTATAAAAATATTATCAACTCACAATTTATATATTCCAAATAATTAACTTAATATATTTTTCTAATTAATATCTATAAATTAGTTACCTAGTTTTTATAGTTATATCGAAAGAGTATTATACAAGTTCGAATTAAAATAGAATTTGTGGATGTGAGATTTTGCTTAAGAAACAAGAGGTGTTGACCAAATTAAAGAAAGCTCATATGTATTTCTTGAATTCCAATGCAAGCTTGTTTTCAATTCATTTTTCATTACTTACCCATAACAGCTTTAACTTCAAGTTTAACCCACATGAGCGACAAATATTTAAGACGTGAAATTTTGTTTTCATATTATATTTTTATCATAAAACCATGATAAAAATGCATGTGGATAATTACACTCAATCAGATTAATTTAACAAAATGGTTGGAGAGATAGAGATGTCTTATTATATTAAACTAATTAAAACGTGCTGATGTGGTCTAGCTATGGAATATCTAATAGGGAAATTCATTGTGATTATGTTCACCCACAAGAGTACCAATCACAGAGTTATATAAAATATTGTCCCATAGATAATGTTTGTTTTAATATATAATCAAATAATAGGTTAATTAATTCACTTAAGTTGACCTAGTCAAATTCTTTTAGAAAACAAATTTAAAAATTATTTTGATATTTGTGAAATCCAACTCACTAATACTTGTTAACTCTTTTTTTTTGATATAAAATACTTGTTAACTCTATATCTATTGTAATTAGAAAAAATATTTTTCTAATTATTGATGATATTATCCATGATATAAAAACAAGACCGCCTAAATAATATACGCAATGTCATGGATAATAAAAATACTAACCATGTTAAGAAAAAAACCTGGTTATTAAACACTACATATAACTAAAAGGATTTCAATCATCCATTCCACATTATGTACAACCATGTTAGAAAGAACATCCTTTACATGGTTATTAAACAAAAACCTACCTAAAACATTAAAGATTTTATCCATAGGGCATCAGGTCCAAATCACAAAATAAATCAATTCAACCCACATAAGCAAACAATATCACAACAAATCCAGCAATCTACAACAAGCAAATATATATGTCCATAAAATAATACAAATTCATACAGTCAAGCATATAAATGTGGGAGCGAAGGTAAGAATATTGGTTGGCAATATACAGTTCAAAAAAACATAACATGTTGACTCACCGGTTCTATGCAAACCGGTCAGCCCTGTCACATTCCCTTTCACCCTAGCTTGTGCATGATCACCTGAAAAATGTAAACAATGATAGGTTAAGACAAATATGTCTCAGTAACCACAATTCAAATCATTATAAGAGTTAGAGTGGGTTAGTAAAGCGCCTAGAGGGCATCACTACACCTTTAAAAAGTACAATATTCAAAGACTCAAAGAGTATTGGTCGCTCACAAGAGTACGGATCGCACCATTTATAGGATAAAAATAGTCCCAAAAAGACTAGCTCAAATCTAAGTTAGGATAATGAATTGATTTAAGTTGTACTAATCAATTTATTTCATAACTACTAGTTTTGAAAACTATTTTAAGAAAGAACTAAAGTAAACATGTAAGAAAGTTTTAATTATTTATGATTAAAACCTAAGATTAACTCTCACCGTTGGATTTCATGACCCTAATACTTTCCCGTTTCATGTAGTCCTTAAATGATTATTTGTGTTTTCCTAAGGTTTTAAAGAAATTGAAACACTCTCTAGAGTCAAAATCAACTATGTGTATCTCATTAGATTAACTCAATCCCTTGTTACGAATCTATGGAAACACCCTTTAAGACTCAACCTTAATTTGACAAAACTAGGTTGGTAGATATATATCTATTTTATCGACAAACCCTCTCGTTAGTTAATTTAAACTTTAGATCTAGTTTGATTTATTCTAGTTTTACACCTAAAATATCTATCTTGAGTATAATCTAGATGAATGAATCAATTGATAGGTGAGCAATCTAATAGAAGCAAGAAGATCGAGATAAATCAACAAAATACAATTTTTTTAAATGAACTCAAATACAATTCAATCACTGAAAGAAAAGCGAATAACACAGATTAAATCCTTGCAAGGTTCAAATTAATCTTAGAACAAATTGTTTATCTACTTATGATTTAAATAAAATGGCAATTACAAACTGAAACTATGTCCATTTCAAGAAAATAGAAAAACCTAAAGGAAACAAGATAAATCCACTACAACAGGGCAAGAAACTTCTCCAATTTCGCTCTACAACCTCCAATTTTGCAAAACATCAGCTCCAATTTGTATGCCCTAATCAATCTTTGGGTTCCTATGGATTTTATGGTTCAAAGGGGCTTAAATGTGTGTAAACTTTCATGCTCTAGGTCTTGATATATGTTGAAAAATAGCATTGTGTGTTTTTTAAATTTTTCACGCAGTGCCCTAACACTCAGGTACTTTGCCATGACACTAGCTAGAAGCAATTTTCAGTATTATAACTCCAATTTTCTCCTTGGTTTTCCTTCAATCTCCTTCTCCTCCCTAACCAAGATTATCCATATTTACTGTTAAAAATCATACAAACAAGTGAAGGAAACATGCTAATCAAAATTTTCTACTAATGTTTCATACTTATCTCAAATAATCTCCACTGAGAGGCACATGCATCCACTTCCCTCTACTTCATTGCAACACAGTGTTTCATTAACAATATTAAAACAAATTCTTCCCTCCCTCAAAGGCACAACGCGCGCGCGCTACACCTCTCTTTGTCTCCCTCATCTCTCTTTTCTCCTTTCTCGTTATTCTTTTTTATCACCGGCCACCAACGATGCTAGCGTCGAAGCAAGGTGACGTCATCTTTTGTCTCCTTCCTCTTTCACCTCCTTTATTTTCACCTTGTCTTTTTTTTTAGGCTTAAGTATACCTTTGGTCCCTTATGTTTGCATCAAGTTTCAATTTAGTCCTTTATGTTTGGAAAGTACACTTTTAGTCCTTTTTTGTTAACACCGTTAGTTTAACTTAACGGAAAATACTAACTTAACAATTTTAAATGATTATTTTATAATGAAATTGAACCAAAAATGATAAATTTTGAAAATATAAAAATATTTACACTCAAATATTTTAACCTGAACATTTTTTCAGTATTTAATAATCATTTAAAATTGTTAAGTTAGTATTTTCCGTTAAGTTAAACTAACGGTGTTAACAAAAAAGGACTAAAAGTGTACTTTCCAAACATAAAGGACTAAATTGAAACTTGATGCAAACATAAGGGACCAAAAGTATACTTTAGCCTTTTTTTTATTACAATTTTCACCTTGTCTTTACTTTTAAACATGGAAACTAAAAATTTCTGCTCCTAGTCTGGTGATTTCATGTGATATGTGTTAGTATCCTAATGTTGGATCAATCGAAAGTCAATATATGTGCATCTTATGTTTTGATTTTGGGTTAAGGGTCAAATCTAGCATTCTACTATTGCCAAAAGTTCACTTAACATAAACAAGAATTTGATGGCTCAAACATAATATACATTTATTCAAAAATGGCTCGAATCTAGCATTTCCATCAATCTTAACGAGTTTGACCATTAAGTTTGAAATGTCATTGCGATTTTGCAAACAAGCAACTTATAGGCAATTTAGATGTTAAACTAGGAGATCAAATAATCCCTCAAGTGACGATGTTTAAATACTTATAATCTAGTATACGGTAAGATGGTGAAATTGATGATGATGTCAATCATAGAATACAAGCTGGGTGATGTAATTGGAGGAAAGCTGCCAGCATGACTATAAGATCATCAGTATTATATGGTAGTGAATGTTCGTTGGTCTTTGAAGGGACAACATGAACATAAAATTCAGGTAGCTGAAAAGAGGATTTTGGGATGGATGTGTTGTCATAAAATAAAGCATGCGGGCTGGAGTGACTCTTTTTTTTATACAGAAATTTTAGGAAAGGGTTTGGGCTCAACCCAGTCCAAGGGTAGGACACATAACTCATGATCCACTGGGGCTTGTCCCTGTGGGCTCTGGAGCATTTTTTCTGTCCACACAGGTAGGTTACTCCCAGCTTCACTTAGCTACGGAGATGCCTCCCCAAGCCCCGAGATGGAGACACAACAAAGTGTCACTCCCCAGGATCGAACTCGCAATGTGGTGGTCAACCCAACGCTCATTGTTCAATCCCTTCGCCACTGAACCCACGGACGATGGGTCGTTCAAGAGTGACTCTCATTACTAAGAAAATGGTAGAAAATCATTTGAGGTGGTTTGGACATGTTCAAAGAAGGCCAATAAATGCGTTAATGAGAAGGGTGGACCAAACATCTTGGAGTGAAATTAAAAAAGGAAACAAAGACGAACACTTTGGTAACTTATAGGACATGACCAATAGATTAATAATATATCCAAAGAGTTGGTCACTAATAGAGTATAATAACTTCATATGATACATATAATTGACCCTACGTAGTGGGATAAGACTTTGTTGTTGTTGTAACCATGTTGATTTAACCTAGATAAGGCTTCCTTGAGGAGAGAACTATAGTAACTGAACATTAGCATTGGAGAGAGATGTTTTGCCACTTGATTTCCACTCTTCATATTTCATTTCTTTTAATTCATAAAAAGTAAAAACAAAAACAAAATAGCAATCTGGTTTGAATTTAGATAATTACTTTCACGTTACTTTTTTGATTAATTTGTAGGAAGCTAGCAAAATTAGTCCCAATCAAGCTAGAAAGGGAAGAGATCGAACTAGGGTTAACTAATATATTATAGTAGTTAGTTATGGAATTTTGAGAGCTGAGCCTATATGATAAGGATCATCATATAGAATTTTGTTCAATTAAATGAACGCAACGACGACGTTGTAGTGAAGTGGAGGAATTAGAAACTGAAAGCCCATCACGCCCCTTTAAAACATGGTAATACCTTTTGATCTAGTGATTTTATTGAACTCTAGTAGAGAAAAGTGTAATAGGGAGGGCAAAATCATAGATTCATTTTTTGTAGAAGGCCTATATTTAAAAATGAAATACCTCATTGATCTCACCTCTTTGTGATTGTCTTTTTATTTTCGTTAAGGACAAAAGTAAATTAATTAAAGAATTGCTTGATGCTTAGCATAAGTTTGAAAGGAATGTAAAGTCTCAACCTTGCATTATTGCATTTAGCGTTGTCAAAATCACAAATTTATATCTCCAACCATCGATTTCACGATAAAATGACAAAATCAATATCATAGTTATGTTATCAACCATTTGGCTCAATACCTGATTTCTATCAATGTTATTGATCGATGAAAAAATAAATCAAACATCACATCATATTTATTTTGTTTCTAAGCTAATTTATTAACAAAAGAGTAAAACATGCTAATAATATTTGTTCTTTGTGATTTGTAGGTTCCCTTTGATTGTCCAACCCCATCATTGAAAGCATTGGAAGAAGATGAATACATACTACTACAAGTAAGAAAATATTTAATTGTTATTTAAATCAATGATTATAGTACTAGAACTAATGAAACAAATATTTATATGTTACACAAAACAAAACAACTCTCCTACTTTGATTAAATTAAATTACTTATTGAAGTCGATATTTTAGAATCCATATGTGATTGTTTATTCATACACCAGAGATTATGACTACTTCTCAAAATAGTATGCTTATCACTATAGTCAACATTGAGCTTTTTTTTGAAGAAACAAAACATTTTGCATTTAAATTCCGTATATGCAAAAACTTAAATGAGAATTTGATCGATTAGTCTAATAAATCGATCAAATGATACTAAGTAACCAACGAGTGGTAAAATAATCTACCGTAAATAAATTCTCCCACTATTTTGTACACTCAACATTGTTTGAATAATTTATTTCATAATATTACAGAGTACACAAATTTCAAAGCTAAAATGCTTAAATAATTGTCCAAAATAAATTATCCAAAAATTATACAAGTAAGTATAACAACCCAAAATTTAGGGCAAAGGCTAAAAAATGATACATAACTATTGGCTAAGGAACAAAAATAGTACATAACTATTTCAAGGTACAAAAATGATACCCAACTTTTACCATGGGATCAAAAATGATACTTTCACTAATAAGACAATAATATTATACATGAAATGTTCAAAATGCCCTTATAATTAAATAAACTTTTACTGGGCGGCGATTAATTTATAAGGACATTTTGGACTTTTCATGTCTAATATTATTGTCATATTGATGAAAATATCATTTTTGATCCCATGGTAAAAGTTGGGTATCATTTTTGTACCTTGAAATAGTTATGTACTATTTTTGTTCCTTGGCCAATAGTTTTGTATCATTTTTAGGCCTTCGCCCCAAAATTAATTTGCAAATGTTTTAAATGTGAAAATGCAAAAATATTGAATTTCCTCATTTTAAACAATTAAAATGATGCCCACAACAGTTTATTGAGAATTATTAAATTATTTAAACCAATATTTAAATTCAATACTTTCTGACTAAACTTAGTATCCATAAAATATTGTTAAATAATTTCGAAATTGTTATTTAATGGTTTAAATTTAACGACCACAATATTTAAACAATCAAATAACAATAAACTAATCCAATATGTGAAATAGCTAAAATTAATTTTTCAGAAGGGTTAAATATCATATCTCACAGCATTCAATTAGCGAAGTATCAAATTTCACAACAAACAATAAACGATCTCATTTTGGCCAATGAACTATGAAAATGTCTCTGATTGGCCAACACCGTCAATTGGTCTATAACCTTGTTGCAATCAAGCAACACAAAACCTTAAACATAGTTAAATGCCAATTAACGGTATTGGCCAATCAGAGACTTTTTTATAGTTTATTGACAAAAATGAGACCATTTATTGTTTACATTAAAATTGATACTTCGATAATTGTTCGTTGTGAAAAAAGATATTTAATCATTTTCCTAAATATAAAAAATTAAAATTGATGCTAAAAATAACCATACACACTAAATATATTACATGGATAATTAAACTAATTACTAAAAGTCCATATATTTAGCCCTATATGCATTTTGGAATCAAAATAAATATGGCCCAAAAATAAAATGCAATAAAAAGAGGCCCAAAATATAGTTCCAGAAAATAAAGCAAAACAAAAATTTTCCAAAACCTCAATTTTTGAAGCCCAAAACAAAATAATTGAATTATATCTATATATAATTTCACGGATTTTGGTAGCCCCTGTATTTGTCATCTGTATAGTCTAGTTTACTATCATGTTTCCTTCTTTATTGTCTCTTCTCTCCCCTCTTTTTCAACTTCCTATCTGATGATTACCTCCCTCCTATGTCTTTTTCAACCACCTGGCCCAAGTTTCCCTCTCTCCTAGCCTTCAATTTGTTTTTAAAAAATCATTTCCAATTAAATATAATATCTTTTTAGACATTAATATATTACTTTAACTAATTCAATTTTGATATAGTGCCCCATCTAATATAATATCTTTTAAAATCACTTATTTAATTAATACTTTTATCAAGTCTCAGTCTCCCATTTAAATTTATATGGTTAGCAACAAATTATCTACATGATCGATTACCTTATCAAACTCTTCATGCAAAATTTCTCCGTATATTTATATACTACCTCCGGTCCTAAATATAGGACCTAATTGAATTTCTTTTGAAGAGATTAAGGTTGCAAAATTGGTTATTAAATGATGACATGTTTGATATATTTTTAGATTATCCATTAGTTTATAGGTAAAATAAACTAGTTTAAGGGAAAAAATTAGGTAAATCAATTTATAATTAACTTATTTTGCTTTTTTAAGAATTTTCTAGAGAAATTCAATTAGGTCTTATATTTAGGACCGGAGGGAGTATTATTAGGCATACATGAATACATGATATTCATTAATCACGTGCATTGCGCGGGTCTTGTATTAGTTCTGATAAAAACAAAACAAAAACGTCCGAGAAAAAAGATCCGAAACGCACAATGCAGCCCAGAGCATCGACAACCTAATCACGCAGAAATATTTTTGTTTTTTACTAATAATTAACAAAGCCCAGAAACGCGTTGAAGTCCCTAATGGCTTCTGAAACCAAAACGGGCCCAAGCATGGACAGGCCCAGGAGACACCAGACGCGATTTCCGGTAAACTGCACGTATCTTGTTTGTCAAAAGCTCAATGGCTCCTCTTAAATCCATCCCCAACACGTTGAATCGTTGAAACAAAATGGGACCTTTTTTGCTGGTAAACAAGGGTCCTTTTTCATTCAAAATTATCACCGTTGTAATGAATGAATAAAATTATATGCAGAATATTCAGATCCAAATTGTAAGCACAAAGCTGAAATTCAGATCCTTCAAAATAGTGATGCTTTATAGGAATGAAAATCAGTCTCGTTTAAACTTTGATTCCAAAATGAATTTCGAAAACTTCGAACCTGCCCTTGTTCATTTAAACATAAATTCCTCTTCAGTAGTGAACAGAAATTCAATCCAAATGAAACAATAAATGAATGGTCGGTTCAAGGAGTACTTTATTGAGACAATTTGATTCTCTTTTCACCTTATCAACCGAAAGCCATATTTTTCACTAAAAATCAGAATAATCTAGATTTTTTCTTGCAATGTCTAAAGGAATAATTGCACTTAGGTCCCTAATAAGAGACTTAATTTCAAAGAGGTGCCAAAGAGTTGTTACCACACTTGTTAATGAAGACTATTGCATTTGTTAATGATAATCATTAACAACTTATTGAGACTTCTTTGAAATTAAGTCTCTTATTTGGGACCTAGTTGTAATTGTCACATATCCAAAACAAGGAAAAGGAGAGAGAATGCTACATGTAATACCACCTCTACATCTGTTTGACAAGGATACCCATATTGGATCAAAAAAAAAGACAAGGATACCCATGGAGTGGTATGCCATGTGTCAAGTTTTGACTTATTTAGCACTCAAATTTAACATTTACAATAACTAAGAAAACGTCCCTTATTCCCGCAGCCTAATAATAATGATGATGAATGATGATGATGAAAAAAATTCTCATCCCCGTTCCTCGCGCGTCTGAAATGCGGGTATGGTTGACAAGTCAACGGTGGAATAATGTAGCAAATCTATATATATGGGTGTGTCAGTGTACATTCTTTTACCCGCATTTTTCTCTCCTGATGCACATTGTTTATCGGAAAGAAAAAACCATGATTACCAAAAATAACGACCATCATTCTTAAAATTACAAAATCTACAATTCAACCCATCCACTTCCTCATTTTGACTCTTGTCTTAACATTAGTTTTTTTTTCCCCTTCCTTTTTGTGCTTCAACCTCCTCATTCCTTCCATCAGAATCGAGACAATGCCAGAAGAAAATAAATACAATGGCCTCATCTCCCCACTCCTAGATCAGGTTGTTGTAAACGTTAATAGCCCAGCCTCGTCTTACCAATCAAACGATGACATGGCAGTGTCTGGCTCTTCTAACCCGTTTCGATTCATTGGATGTGATGAGTTGGTGGTCCCTCCACGTGACACTGTGGATCCGTTTAAAAACGGCACGCCAAACATTGGGCTTTATGAGTGGATTAAGATAGTGATTCTCTTGCCCATTGTGGTGTTGAGGCTTGTTCTTTTGTTACTAAGTGTTGTGGTTGGATATTCGGTCACGAAATTGGCCATCCTAGGATTGAAGGATAAGCATGGCCCAATTCCGGAATGGAGATGCAGGATTTTGTGGATCACTAGATACTGTGGTCGCTGCATTCTCTTTGCCTTTGGGTATGTTCAATTTATGACCCATTTTCATCTTTCAAGTTTCAATGCTGTTTTTGGTTTATATTTGGGATATAGAAGGATAAGAGAAGGGACAGAAGGAATGGTTAAAATTGGTTGAATTTAATTTTGGGATAGTTACAATTAATACAATTAGGTTGCCAAGAGTCATTAAGTTGTCAATAATAACTATGTTTTCAAACAAAGAGTTATTAATAACAAATCATTGAGCTAAATCAATAACTTTCAACACATGCAATTTAACGTAGTAAAGTTCCTTACGATCTTCAATATAATTTAATGACTTTTTGAGACTTGGTTCTAGGACATGGTTATGGTCAATTACTTCCTTTGGCACTTAGTAGTAATTGTCCCTATTTCTTTCATCTTTCACTTATTTAAAAAGAAAAGCTTTCTATTCCAAATTCTAATAAATTGGAGGAATGGTATTTTTTTGAACTGTTTTTTAGAAGAATGGTATGAATTTAGATACTCCTATATTGAGAGGATAATTAATTATTCTAATATTTCACTTATTTATTTATCCTCTCCTGCTTCGCTCAATCAACTGCCCATGCAAAATTTTTATTAGGATTTGCTTGAAATCTTTCATTTGAATACACCAAGTCGTCTTATGGATTATGACTTTTAATAAACATGGGCGCATATCAATATTTATATTTATACAAAGGTCAAGAAAAATATATTAATACTTATACATATTTGTTGAAGTAGTTACAATTAATACATTGTATCCCTATTTGACAAAGATTGAAGTGAGGCTATAACGAGGCGTGCGGACATATAAGAGATGATGGAAGAGGAAAGAAAAATTTGAAGTCAATTTCTTAAAAATTTTCAGTCAAATTTTTACTGTTGTTTCTCTCGTTTGAGTTGAGATTTGAATGATCAATTTTACCTATTTCCTCATTGATGAGCATACAATTTTATACCGTGGATTAAACTGCTTATTTATCCTTTGCCATTTCTTTTTTTTTTTAAAAGTCCAACTTCTTCTCATGATTTTTGAAGTTTTTTGTGCCATTTTTTCTTGCATTTTTTACTTTTCTCATTATTTTACCCACTAGTTCCTGACTCTCATTCACTTCTTTATTTTTTAAAAACATTTTTTGGGATTTTGAATGAGAGTATTACATAATGCTTAACTGGTGGTCTAGCCTACATCACAATATCTAGAATCTAGATACATGGACCGTTTTCTTTTCTTTTCTTTTTTTGGTAAGTTGACTGTTTTCTTGAGTTGCACGTAACTTTTGGCATTTGATGACTTTCGTTTACATTTTAGTATGTACATGCATGTTTATGTCTTCCTCTAAGTGCTTCCTCTCTCCATTATAGCTACCATTATATAAAACGGAAGGGGAAGCCAGCATCAAGGGAAGCAGCTCCTATAATTGTAGCCAATCACGTTACTTATATTGAGCCAATCTTCTTCTTTTATGAAGTATTTCCTACAAGTGTGGCAGATGCGGCCCATGATGCCATGCCTTTTGTTGGAACCATTATCAGGGCAATGCAGGTAACTTCATTGCCATTTAACATAATTAAGTTTGTCCATGGTGTTTTGTCCTGAATTAGTTTACCCCATGATTGTTTGTTCAAGAGCAGCAGCAATTTTTATCCAAACAAGTACATGGACCCGCACAAATGCGCCGGATTAAAATTTCATGTGTTTATTAGTTTATATGCCAAGAGAAGAAACTGCCCAGCAAAAACGTGGGCTAGAGGAGAGGAATAAAATATAAAAGTAAAGTCAAATTCAATTGGATAGGATTTTAAAAAAAAAAAAAAGAAATTGAAGGCTAGGAGAGACTTAAAAGTGGGCCAGGTTTTTGAAAAAGACTGAAGAGAGAGGGAAACATGGGATAGGAACTTAAAAAAGAGGGGAGAGAATAAGGAATAAAAAAAAGGAACATTTGACAATAAATTAGACTGGATAGATAGCTAATAGAGGGACTACCAGTGTCCCTACTTTTATGTATAGTTAGATTTTGGACAAAATAATCAAATGAACGTTGAAATGATGAATAGTTTCCAAGTTTTATGAAGTTTTTGCTTGAATTATCTTCCCTATGATGAATGACCAAAAGGAAAGGGTCTTATGCCCTTATACTGCTTGGTGTCTTCTTATTCATATCTTTTTGGAGAGTCTTTTTTACTCATAAGAACTGGGATGAGACAACATTACAATCTTCTTGAGTTAACGTTTCCCTTTCTTCTTTTAGGTGTGTGTATTATTGGACATTTATATTACTTCATTTCTGCTAAAATTTGGATGGGAGATACTAAGGTTGGGTAGAAGCTGTCATACAAACTAAAGAGAAGTTAAATGCATATTTTAAACTTGCTTGAAGAGAAATAAAGTTCTTATGGTCTTATGTGAATGTTCTTATGTTCACATCATACAAGTTCTCTTAAAATTTAAAAGCACAAGATGTGAATGTTCTTATGTTCACATCATACAAGTTCTCTTAAAATTTAAAAGCACAAGATGTGAATGTTCTTATGTGTACTCACCCTTCTATGTTTATAGGTGATATATGTCGACAGGCTCTCAGAATCATCAAGGAAACGGGTGGCCAAGGAAATAAAGGTAGAGTTTTTATTAACTTTCTTAACTTCAGTTGATCTTTCCATTTAGCAAGAAGCGACCTTTTGAATCACTACTGAAGAGGCCTTGGTTTTATTTGGATAGCATGATTGATATCTTTATATCCAATTAGCTTTCACAAATAGCAAAAAGGTCATAGAGAGTAGTTGTTTACTTTCCAATTTAAGTGAGAAAAGGATTTGAAAAATTCATTTAACTTCAAATATTTTAAATCATTTAAGACAATTTGAGAGTCACTAAAACTAATGGGACTGGAATTAATAATGTCAGCCATATATGTCTGCTTCATATATCTTCTTTTATCAATTTGTAAGCTATTTGATACATAAATCTACTATCAAGGTGCACCACACAGAGAAGGGCTTCTAGCGATAAATTTCCTCGAGTGCTTATATTTCCAGAAGGAACCACAACTAATGGAAAGAACCTCATCTCCTTCCAATTGGGTGCATTTTATCCAGGTCATCCAGTCCAGCCTGTAGTTGTACGCTATCCACACGTGCACTATGATCCATCTTGGTAGGAAACTAAATGACTGCAAATCAGTATATCTTTTGTTTTTACTGATATCTTATCACTTGCATTTTGTATGGCATGTAAATTTTCTTAGGTGCGATGTTCCTTTGGGAATGCTCATATTCAGGATGCTCTTTCAGTTCCATAATTTCCTTGAGGTATACACATGGACTTGTTTAATCTAGAAAGGGCAGAGGATGTATTAATTCATTGCATTGTGTCATAAGTTTCCTGTTCTCACATAGAGTTTTCATCCTGAATGGAACAGGTAGAATATCTTCCTGTCATTTCACCATCAGAAGGTAACAAGAGAAATTCTGCACATTTCGCTAAAAAGGTGAGTGAGTCTCTCTGTATGCTTCAAGCTTAAGTATGGCTGTCCAAATGCTAATCTTTCAAGCCCCCTTCCCTAATCAGTGTGAAAGTTTGGTTTCTCATTATATGCATCTATGTCCTCATGCAATAGAAAACCTAGTATCTTTGCAGCTGCTAAGATGACTTTTTATATCTGCTGAGGAAACAAGAAAACAAAAATGAATGAATTTCAATCTGCTGTCTGCTTGTCATTGAGTTGGTCACACCATTTGTTTTAAATTATCGGAGTTGGGCCTCCTAAAATGAAAGGGTTATCTTCTGCCTTCCATCTGCATAAAATATTAGCAATATTAGCTACAATATTAATATATCTAGGATAATGTACAGTGAGATAATGACATTTGTTTCTGTAATCCAGTATATTTTGTAAGTTGTGCCTTTTTTAAGCTGTACAAAAGAAATAACCCTTTGTTCTATTGAAAATACTAATTTTCTTATAGGAGAACATTCCAAACTAATAAAGCTTAATAAATAACTTCACGGTGACTATTCAAATCCCATTGTCCTGCAAAAAACAAAAATCCATTCTCTGCACTGACTTTCTTTCATTATATCTGGTTGATTCATGCGGGTCAAGGCTCTATGAAATAAGTGGTAAGGAATCAAAAGGGGTTAATCTTCAAGTTGTGACAAGCGTTTTAAAACTTCTTTGATATTGAATGAGTAATTGACTTGATATTGGTTATTTGCGTCTCAGGTTCCTTTTTTTGTTTCTATTAATGATGCTCATCACATGATACGCTATGCTTGTTTTTTTTACTTGTATAATTTTTTATTAGACATTCAATATGCTAGTTTTGTTGTACAATTTACTTTTAATTCATCATATCTCCTTGTGTGAATAATCGATAGCGTTTGATAGTTAACACACGGATAAATGCAGACTAGCAATGCCATTGCAACTGCACTAAATGTCTCCCAAACAAAGCATACTTATGGAGATGGAATACTTCATTTGAAAGCTCAAGAGGCAAATCAGGTGCATATTTCTCTCACTTTACTTTCATGATAGAGTATTAGTTACTCTTAGGAACTTCTAAATTTGTATATATCCCATTTCATAAAATGGTTTTGGCTCTAATTTAGTGACAACATCCTCATAGGATATATTGGTTTTTCATAGAATATTGAAGTATGGAGATTGTAGTGGTCAAATAGTGATATAAATAAAGCCACATTGGAATTGCATTCTGAATTTCTTCATTGACTGTGTCGGCTGACACTTGTTAACACCTCTATTGTATTTACAAAAAAGTTTACTGTTGGTTCTGCTACATGTTATCTTTATCCAGTTATTAGTTCATTGCTGGATATTTATCTGTCACTGACATTTGATCTTTCTCACTTTTCAGGAAAATCCCTCAAATTATATGGTTGAAATGGCAAGGGTGGAAGCAGTGAGTGTTTACAAACAAATGCAATGAAATTAGCTTTATATCTATATGATAAATCATTTTCTAAAATGGATTATGGGTCAACACTTGGGTAAATTATTATATTATTTAATGTTTAAATCAGTGTCTTGAGTATAAATTTTTTCTCCTGTTTCTCTTCTAGATTTTGTTAAAGAACATTGTCCCTGTTCCTATGCAAAGGGATATTTTAAATAGATTTTTGTTTCACCTGGTTTTTCTATTTTTATGACCTTTTTCAGGGAAAAGAAATATTTATATTTATAAGAATTTCATGATCAAAGAAAAGGAGATCTCTAGTTCAATAAATATACTTTTCATCTTTTTAAAATCCAAATATTGGGTGCAACGATAAAGGTGACTTTGTTCCTTTCAGTTGTTTCGTATCAGCAACACGGAAACCGTGCAGTGGATGGAGAAATTCTTGTCTATGAATCCTGACTCCAGGTATTTGACCATCTCATCAGTCAGGAATGCTTTCTTGCTTAGCTGCCAGGAGAATAAATGTTAAACATTAATGATATTTGTACTTAGCAATTGTATATGGTGTAATTATAGAAACATGCTAGTTTTTCTCACCTCATTATAATTTAGAATATATCTATCAATTATGTAAGCATACCTTTAGTCTTTTGGATGAACTATAATTTCCCTTCTTTTTTATTTCTTTCATTTTGTTGTGACCATGGCCTCATGTATGTTGTTTTGTGATATGCATGTTGAATCATATGTATTTCTGACCCACACGCAGAGGAATTTTTTTGAACATATCTTGGACAATGTTGATTCATGTGATAACCCTGATAACTGCTTTAACATGTGTATTAATATTTAGTGAGAGTTAATAGTAAAATCCATATCCTGCTTGCAGTGGTAACGTTCAATATCATGACTTCTTGAGGGTATTAAAATTCAAGTCTTGCCCCTTATCCAAAGAGGTCAGTACCAATTAATTCCCTCATGATTTATAATTTGACTAATTTTTTGGGGTCAACTTCATTGATATTTGGATAAATGTGCAAAAATACTCATGTAATTATCATCAGGGTACACCCAACACCGTGCAATTTTTTGGAGCAAAAGTAACCATGATTTTTACAATGTCGTGGTTACATTTGCCCCAACTTAGAAATATCGTGGTTACTTTTGCCCTAGTTTTGAAATGTCATTGTTACTTTTGATCCCAAAAAATTACATGGTGTTGGGTGCACCTTGGTGACAACCACAAAGATATTTCGCACTTTTGCCCTTTATATTTTGCCATGACTTGAAGACGCAACCGCATAAACCTTGTATCTTTTGTGCAACCATGTTTTCCTTTCCATTTTGCTGCTTCATGGTTTTTCTAGCCAATTCTTCGGTACTGCCAAAACCTGTAATATGATTTACAGCCTTTCATTTACTTTACCTGATATAATAATGTTTTTTTTTATTGTTTGTAGATTTTTTCTTTCTTTGATGTGGAGAAGAATGGCACCATTACATTCAGACAGGTAATTGCATCAAACTTGTGGTATTTTTGTGCAATGTAGAGAAAACTTTATAGTGTCTCAATAATTTCTGAGCGAATGAATAATAGTGAAAGTCTCTTCTTTTGTATTCAGTTCATATATGGGTTGGCACATATCTTGAGGCAGCCGTCGTTTCGTGAAGCCTGCGAACTAGCTTTTGTTGAATGTGGTGGTCTAATGAATGGATGCATAGTAGAACAACAAGTACTATGTTCTCTCTATTCCTGTTTTTTCTCCTTCAAATATATCTAAACTTACTTTATTGACATCTTTTTTTGCTTTTACGTTCAAATCAGTTTCAAAATTCAATCCATACTGCAATTCCTGACTGGAAGGAGAATGAGGTAAAGTGCTTGTCTCACAATGTGTAGGCTCAATACTTTTAAGTTGACGTTTACCTCCTAGTTTTTCTCTCTTACTTTCCCTCTTCTTTTCTTAAGTAAGCATATTCTTCAACTATAAATCATTTGTAGATACCTCATTAATTCTTGAAAAAAAAATCAGAAAATACCCTGTAAACTCCTCCGATTCAACATTTTGAACCCTCTATTGCCTTCTATTGATAAAAATGCTAATCCACGCCCTACATCTAATTCATTCATTGCTTATTTATTTTATTTTTTAAACCAATATGGCCATGCCTATAGGTGTGCAATTTGTCCTGTCCCATCTTGCCTCTCGCGTCCTATCCCGTGGCTTTCTGGGACGGGAAATTAATTTTTAGGATGGGACAGAAGCCGTCTCATGTCCCGTCTCGTCCCGAATATATATGTTTGTGATTTTTATATAATTATTTTAGAAAATGCATATGTCATTTGTATCATGTATGAGCATGTGTGACATTTTTATTAAAAATATGATCCTAATAGATTTTTAGCTTATTATGTTGTATAAAATGCATTGTAGAAGTAATATTGAACTAATTTTCTTTGTTTGATATAGACAACATTGTTATCTTTTTTTACAAGAAAATATTTTAAATAAAAAATTTCAAAGCAAAATTTCGGGATTTTCTCGTCTCATCCCATTCTCGGTTGCGACGGGACAAATTTCGGGACGAGATGAGACACGAGTCAGAAACCCGTCCCGAGCCTTTTTGGGACCGTACAAGGGACAAGAGTGTCTCGATCCCATTCGGTGGCGTGAACACCCCTAACTATGCCATGGGACAAAGAAAGGTATCAGGTGGCAATTCCTTTAACAGAAAATAGGTAGAAAATTTAACCAATCTAATGAGCAGTTTCTAATTCTTTAAGTTGAGGCAAGTTATTGCAAATAAAAAGTTAAAATCCCATATTTGCATTTATTAAATGGAAAATATGCCGCTTAACACATTTTACATCTCAGCATTTCATCATTATTTCGTCCACATGTCATTGATCCAATGAATATTTTATCTGAAGTTTTTTATATTCCATAAGTTTCTGACAAGCATTAATTGATTGTAGGTCCATGAACTATTTTTGTTGTTTGATCATGACAATAATGGTTTGGTCAGCAAGGATGATTTTGTTACTTGCATTAGAAGAAATCCCCTGCTGATAGCATTCTTTTTGCCTCAACTGCAGCACAAGAACTTGATAGGTGCAAATGAAGTGCTAGATATATAATATGGTGGATGGGTATTTTTATGTTTTACAGGGTGCATGGAAACTACAAATATTGAGCTTTTCATTAATAGGAGGTATATATTTAGCCAAAAGGGTTCTTCTCTACATCTTAGTCACAAATTCCTCCTCATATTCAATTGTGAATTGTTTAGATGAAATTTTAACCATTCATATTTATTTATTTGTTTGTTTAATTTTACATAAATGAATACTTAATAATTTTTTATCAGAATTTAAATTCAAACTAATCTAGATTGTCCAAGTTAAGAGAGATAAGAGAGAAAGAAGTGGAACAGGTGGAAATTTGTTCAGTAGTCCAAGTGGGCGCTACAAAACACATAACGTGACAGAGACAACAAATTATTCAATTCAAATATATTTGTAATGACAACAACATAAGAGTTGCATTTTTCCAGTTACAAGTTTCCACGTGTAATAATGGTTAGGGGTGTTTAAGTATGTCCATATCCGTTAGACCCGCCTATACCAGCCCGCATTTACCCCGTTTAGGCTGGGAATCGTCATATTTTTACACTGGTATGAGCATGCTCATACTTGTTTAGATGCTCATTTATTATTATTATTATTATTATTATTATTATTATTATTATTATTATTATTATTATTGCAATTCTTTATATATTAATCTCTTTTTACCTCACTCCTTCCTAAATCAATTTTATTTTTGTTGGTATTATTGAGTTAGAACAGGATGAAATTCAGAATTTATTAAAAGTGAATGTTTGCTCTATTTTTGATGGAGATTTTTGTTGGTTTTTTGTTATTTTGTTTTGAAGTTTATCTTAAATGGGCCGCCTATTTAACTTTGTTGCTCGCCCATTTATTTGACGCCCGCTTGTAGTCCGCCATTTATAGCCCACCCATTTATGGGCATGGCTCATGCCCGTTTATGTTATACGGGTATGAGTACTGGCATACTCACGGGTGGCCCGTACCCACCCGTTGAACACCCCTAATTGGCAATAGTTTTAAATAATGTTACTGTGATTAGTCATAAATATTCCAATTCAGTGAGACATGGTTAGAAAATACTACCTCCGGTCCTAAATATAAGACTTAATTAACTTTTTTTGGAGAGGTTAAGGTTGCGAAATAGGTTATTAAATGATGACATATTTGATATATTTTTAGATCATCCATTATGAAATGTGTGGCTGTCACCCAAGAGCGGGGGGTGAATTGAGTGGTGGAATAAAACTTAAAAAGCTCTTAATTGTATGACTTCTTGTGCTTGATCAAAATAACGATGAATCATGCTATGCTCAAATAAGTATATGATGGTGTGGTGCTGGAAATAAGAAACTTAAATACAGAATAAGCACACACAGATTTATCCTGGTTCGGTCACTTCTTGACCTACATCCAGTCCCCAGGCTTCACCTGAGATTTTCAATCCACTAAATTTCTTGTTTAATCCAGGCACAAGAGAAGCCTTCACACCTTAGGTTTTACGAACACGGGTTCACCTAACAACCCACAGGTTTTGCAACGGGCTTACCTGTAAACCTTGGAGATTTAGAAAACCTCTAAATACTCCCTCTGACTTTTGTAAGGTTACAACACTGTTCTTCAAGCACCAAGCTATAGAACAACCTCTATCAATTAGAGGATTTTATAATATGTTCACTCTATGAACTGATTGTGATAAACACTTAAGTACAAATGATTCTTTCAAGAATTCTCTCTAAGAATATTACAACTCTAAGATCAGAGAGTAGAAGATAAGAAGAATGTAGACTGCAATATCTCAGACAATAAGCTTGCTATTCTTTTTCTCATCTCATTATGAATGCTGAAGATATTTCTTTTATACTCAGCTACCAACACTCAATGGCTTGAGCGGCAATTTGGAATATGTTCGTTTGAATAAGGTCGTTGATCCCTTGTTAACGTTGAGAAGTACATCTTCATTAATGCTTAGCAGGGTTGACTTTGCTATTAATTAATTCTGCACAGAGGACTTCTGAAAAGTAACTCTGACATCTCTGCTCTGACAAAAAGCAACTCTGTCATCTGAGCACTTGTACGGTCTCTGACCCTTGTACTTGCTATCGGATGGATTTTGGCTATCGGAAGTAAGTGCTTCGATCTGCAAGTGTTAGTCCGAGTTTGTGCAATGCAAAGAGTGTCCACTATCGGATGCTCTTTTGCTATCGGAAGTGAGAGCTAAGTTCTGCATACAAATGTTAGTCCAGCAGAGTGATATATAATCAAGTGCAATGGGAAGCATTTTTGCTATGGGAAGCTATCCTACTTAGACTAGAATTAGGCTTAGTGTTAGATTTACTTGTGCTTGGTGATGCCTACTTGCTTCCGAAAGTCTAACTATGTGGAAATAGAGGTTCTTGCTTTCGCAAGCGTTTTTGCTATGGGAAGCTCACCACTTAGACTTTGTTAACTAGGTTCAGACTTAGCGTTCAAATGACTTCCGCTATCGGATGTGTACTACATCCGCAAGCGCTAGTTACGTTGTTATTGCTCTAAGTCATCCGATTGTGATTTTACATATGATTGTGTTATAACTTAGGATTTCTAACTTCATTCAATTCTTCCTAATTCTTCCTAAGTATTCATTATGATCTTTCATATTTTAGTCTTCATCAAAACTTAAGATTCTAACATTTTCCCCCTTTTTGATGATGACAAACCTATAGCTAACTATGAAAGCATAATCAAAACCAGATATACCAGATTAACACAAGTATTCATATAAGTGAACTTCGTTGATTAATCAAAACAAATACAAGTATTAAAACATTATAAACATGGATACAACGAAATGTTAAGTACAGTGAAAGTATTACAACTACTCAAGACAAAATGATATGTATGATATGCAATGCATGAGGGGTTTGGTTCTAAAGCCTATGTCTTCTGTTCCTCTCTCTTCTGAGTTGTTCATGCTCCTCATCAACCTTATCCCATAGTTCTTTCAACTCAGCTTCCTCTGCTTCTCTTATTCTGGCAAGGTTTTCAAGATGTTCTCTCTCAGCCCTTTCCTTTTCTTGCCTTGCGAGCTCAAGAGATTCCTGAATAGCTCTCCTCATATCCTCAGCTTCATCCATCCCAATTGGCTGTTCTTGTCTTGATGATGAGGCATCACCAGGAAGATGAAGATTTCTGACTTTGAAAGCCCATGAAGAGTACTCTGACTGATTTGCCTTTGTTTTTCCAGCCCGAGCGTTTGCTCTCATTGCATCTAGCATTTGAGTTTGGACGAAAGTAAGGTTGGTGGTCCCAAAGTAGTCAAACTCCTCTTGAGTCATCTCTTCGACCTCAACCTTGACCTCTACTTCAGCTGGTATGGCTTCAGCGGCCTTTTGAGCTTGCTCAAATAGTGATGGAGTCTGAGAGGATGATCCTACTTGTTCTTCCTCCTGATGAGGTTCAGACTCACTCTCACTCACATTCTGTACAGAGACTCTGGTTGGAGGAGGAACCCTTTTCCTTGCAGTTCTCTTGAATCTTCCTCGAATAAAGGTAGAACCAAGAGATGGATCTGATGGGCTTGAGGCAGCAGTAGGAGCAGATGGATTAGGGATAGGCGTAGCAATGACAACCCGAGGATGCGCTGTGCGCTTCAACCCATACTTCTGACTGAGATGCGTCAGATAATCATTGACGGAAGCAAACTCAGGTGGCAATGCAGAAGACTGAGACCTAGGGGGAACGTCCTTAGGCTCAGAGGGTTGATCAGCCAGCTCCATTTGCATGTTGGCTTGATGACTTGAGGATGCTTCTGCTGCTTGTTGGTGTTAGAATCTTAAGTTTTGATGAAGACTAAAATATGAAAGAACCAGTTAAACACTTAGAAAGAATTAGGTTAATATAGAACCCCAAGTAAGAGTACAACCGGATGTGGATTTACTTCCGTATGGATTAGGACTAGCGCTCGCGGATGAAAGACTCATCCCACAGCGAAAGCAAGTAAGTCACTAAGTCAGAACTTAGTCTAGAGTATTAGAGTATCAAATCTTAAAGACTAAGTTAGGACACAACCGGATGCAGAATTGCTTCCGGAAGTCTTAGAGTAAATTAAGTGACTAGCGCTGTCTATTAAACTAGACAACCCCGAGCGTCAGTGAATATAACACTAAGTCATAACATAGTTCTAGTAGGAGTGCATCCGGTAGCAAAATTGCTTCCGGTAGTAAAAGAGCTTCCCATAGATAATGAACTCCCACTGCATGTGACTATGTGTTAATATTGTTGGACTAACGTTCAAGTGCAGAACTGAGTGTTGTTGCTTCCGAATGTGGACTTGTTTCCGGTAGCAATCAGAATGTCAGAACGTACAACAGTCCAGAAGTCAGAATGCTTTTTGTCAGAGCAGAGTTGTCAGAGTTGCTTTTCAGAGATAAAGCAAGTCAACCCTGCTGAGCATTAATGGAGCATTAATTGGTTCAACGGTAACAAGGGATAAACGGACATATTCAAACGGCTCTCCTACCTACCAAGCAAGAGAAGTATGAGAGATGCTATATAAGGAATCGCTTCATCATTTATGAAGGCACCTAAGAACTTCACCGAACATATTCTGCAAAATCATTCAAGCATTCAAAGCTCATACTACCCAGAAAGCAAGAGAGCACTTATTACATTGAGAGTTTATTTATCCATCTTGTACTCTTTGTAGTTAAGTCTCTTCATTTATTGAGAGCATTCATTGTACTTAAGTGAGTAACATCATTTGTTCTTTGAGAGAACTAAGTAGAAAATCCTTTGCTTAAAAGGTTGAACCCTTACAAGTAGTAAGGGGGAGCGAGTCTGTTTGTAAGGTTGCAAGTGAGCCCGTTGTAAAACTTGCGGTTGTAAAAGTTTGCAAGTGAGCCCGTTGTAAAACTTGCGGTTGTAAAAGGTTACAAGTGAGCCCGTTGTAAAACTTGCGGTTGTAAAAGGTTGCAGGTGAACCCGTTGTAAAACCTGTGGTTAGTGGAACTCAATTTGGGTGATTGAGAACTGGACGTAGCTCAAGAGTTGGACCGAACCAGTATAAAAGTCTTGTGAGTTTTTAATTGTCTGTTTTATTTGGTAGCACAATTCACCCCCCTCTTGTGCATCCTCACTTTCATTTGGTATCAGAACGAGGTCTTTCTGACTTGATTCCAACGAATCTAGAAAGAAAAGATCCAGTGATGGATGCAGAACATCATTCCCTTCTCGATGTAGCTATGCAGCCAAACAAGCCTCCTGGCTTTGATGGGTATAACTATCCCTTCTGGAAGTTCAAGATGGAGAACTTCATCAAGGCCAGTGGTCTTCGTATCTGGGATGTGATAGAGCATGGCGACAATGTTCCTCTAGATGATGAAGGTTTTGCAAAGCCTCGATCCCGCTTCACCAATGATGATTACTTTCAAGTGGAACTAAATTACAAGGCCATCCACTATATTCAATGAGCCCTGAGCCCGAAGGAGTTCCACAGGATAAGTCACTACAAAACAGCAGAAGAAATGTGGGAGGCTCTTGAGGCAGCTCATTCTGGGACCAAGGGAGTGAAGGCCAGACGCGCTGAGATGCTGGTTGAGGAATTTCACAAGTTCACAATGCTTCCAAATGAGCCAATCAGAGATTTGGAGCTCAGATTCACCCACCTCATAAACAACCTTGCCTCTCTGGGAAAGAACATTCCTGAGGAGGAACAAGTGAGCAAAATTCTAAAGGTGTTAAAGGGTGACTGGATTACCAAAGTGACCATTTTGCAGGAAGTTCAGGGAGAGTCAACCAGTTCTGTCACTACCTTATTTGGTTCTCTAGCTGAGTATGAACCAACCCTATTGGCCCAAAGAGCTCCCCAAGCTGCTGCTAAAGCCAAGAATCTTGCTCTGGTTGCTCCCAACAAGGAAAGGGATGATGATGATGATGATGATGAGAATGATGAGGAAGATATAGACGATGAAGAAATGACTATGATGGTGAGAAAATTCAAAAAGTTCTTCAGAAAGAAAGGGGGCTTTCAGAAAGGAGAATCAAGCCATAAGAGGGAAAATAAGAAGGAAAGGGCCCCTGTTTGCTTCGAATGCAAGAAGGAAAGGAGAATGCAAGAAGCCTGTTCATTTCAAGGCTGAGTGCCCGAGCCTTCAGAGAGTCAAAGGGAAGGACAAGAGGAAAGCCTTCGTGTCCTCGATCTGGGTGAATAGTTCTGATGAAGAAACTAGTGATGAGGAAGAGGTTGCAAACCTGTGCCTTGTTGCTAGGGAAGATGGAGAAGAGGCATCTTCTGACTTCGACTCCATCCATGGTGATGAGGTAACACTTACTGAACTCCAAGAAGCTTATAACGATATTCATAGAGAGTTCTTTCGTTTATGTAAGGCTTACAAAGTGTTAAGAATGAAGAATGAATCACTTGAGTTCTCTGTGAACTCACTAAGTGATGAGCTAGCGGAAGCCAAGAAGCTTCCGGTAGCAGATGGCAAGGGAGATCCCCAAGCGGAACCCAATGCCTCAACAAAATCAGAGAGCTGCACCAACTGCAGCAAAATCTCTGTTGAAAAGGATAGGTTGCATAATGCCCTACAAAAATTCACAAATGGATCTGAAATGCTGAATGTTATTTTGATGAATCAAAGGGCATATAGAGATAAAACTGGACTAGGTTATAAGCATAGAGAGAAAAAGTGGGTGGAACCCAAAGTGAAACCCTACTTAAAGTTTTTCCATAAAGCCACTAGTCATAGCTCCACACCCATCAGTTTCTGTAACTACTGCAACAGGAAGGGACACTCCACGTCCACCTGCAATGCAAAGAAGCAAGGGGCTAACAGCACCTATAAGTGGGTTCCAAAAGGAACCAAGGTAACTAAGGATCCTCCAAGGAAAGAAACTAAGGGAGGACAAGGACCTAGAACTTGGAAACATATTCCAAGGGAAGTCCGTCAGCCTAGAGCCCACACAAGGCCAGAGGCACAAAACAATCACAAACCTAAGGTCAACACTGGACCAAAGGTTATGAGAACTAATGATAAAGGACCCAATAAAGGTTGGGTACCTAAGCTTGTCTAATTTATGCAGGTCTGTCTCAAAGCATCCAAGAACCGAAAGTGGTACATCGACAGCGGATGCTCGAGACATATGACTGGGGACAGAGACAAGTTCAAATCTCTGGTGATCAAAGATGGAGCCAAAGTAAACTTTGGAGGAAATCAGAGTGGAAAGATCACTGGAGTTGGAGAAGTTGGACCAATCCAAGATGTCTACTTAGTTGATGGTCTCTGTCACAACCTGCTGAGTGTGAGTCAAAGCACTGACAAAGGAAATTGGGTAATCTTTGACTCTCATGAATGCATCATAGTAGATAAGCATGATTTGGACATAGATAAAAACAATCTGAAATGCAAACTTAAGGCAAATAGGAATGGAAATCTATATACCCTAGATTTATGTCAACAACTAGCTGAAAAATGTTTAATCACTAGTGATGAAAATAGTTGGCTTTGGCATAAACGGCTAGCGCATATAAACTTTACACAGCTTGATATGCTTATTAAAAAGGAACTAGCTATAGGGATTCCATCCTTCAAAGTTAAGCATGATTTTATCTGTGAATCCTGCCAACGAGGAAAGCAAACAAAGTCCTCGTTCAAGACTAAGAAGAAAGTCTCCACCAGCAGGCCCTTAGAACTAATCCACATGGATTTAGTAGGGCCAGCGAGAGTAAAGAGCTTAGGTGGTAACCTTTATGCTCTAGTGGTGGTGGATGACTATTCAAGGTTCACTTGGACTATGTTTCTTCCCTCCAAGCATGATGCTTTTGATGCTTTTCTTGTCCTTGCTAAGAAAGTGCAGAATGAGAGAAATCTCAAAATAGCCGCCATAAGGACAGATCATGGAGGAGAGTTCGAGAATCACAATTTCTCAGAGCTGTGTGAAGAGAATGGAATTGATCACAATTTCTCAGCTCCCAGAACTCCTCAACAGAATGGCGGGGTTGAAAGGAAGAACATGGTGCTGACAGAGATGGCCAGAAGCATGCTCAATGAGATGAGGTTTCTCAAGTGTTCTGGGCGGACGCTAGGAGCACTGCTTGCTACATCTCCAACAGAGCCTATGTTCGCAAGGGCTTAGACAAGACCCCCTATGAGCTATACAAAGGCAGAAAGCCGAACATCAGCCACCTCAGAATCTTTGGGTCAAAATGTTACATACACAACAATGGAAAGGTAAACTTGGGTAAGTTTGATCGAAAAGCTGATATAGGAGTTTTCATAGGATATTCCGTTAGAAGTAAGGCTTATAGAGTATACAACTTGAGATCTAGAACAGTAGAGGAGTCCATGCATGTTGTATTCGATGAAAATCCTACATGGGAAGCATCCACAGAAGATGATGGGATGTTGAATCTTTCAAAACCACCATCATCTTCACCACCAAAAGAAACACCAGCAAGTGATCCTATAAAGGAAGATGAACCCAGTGATGAACCTAGAGTGCAGACAGTGCCTGATGAGGTACAGTTGCCAATTGCTAGGAGGCATCACAGGGATCATCCACTTGACCAAGTGCTTGGTGATGTTTCTTCTGGTGTCAGAACTAGAAGGCAGGTTCAAAATGAAGTTGAGTTTGGAGCCTTCCTGTCTCAAATTGAACCAACTTCAGTTGAACAAGCTCTAGAGGACTGTGATTGGATCATTGCCATGCAGGAAGAGCTTAATCAGTTTGAAAGAAGCCAAGTTTGGGAGCTAGTCCCTAGACCGTCTCACCAATCCATAGTTGGGACCAAATGGGTCTTTAAAAACAAACTGGATGAGACTGGACAGATCACTAGGAACAAAGCCAGATTAGTAGCAAAAGGGTATAACCAAGAAGAAGACATAGACTATGAAGAAACTTTTGCTCCAGTTGCAAGACTTGAAGCAATAAGGATTCTTCTAGCCTTTGCATCCATGAAAGGTTTTAAATTAGATCAAATGGATGTAAAGAGTGCTTTTCTTAATGGTTATATTAAGGAAGAGGTGTATGTTGAGCAACCTCCTGGCTTTGAGGATCATAAGCACCCTAAGCATGTGTATAGACTAAAGAAAGCATTGTATGGCGTGAAACAAGCTCCACGAGCTTGGTATGAGAGACTCAGCAGCTTCCTGCTGGGAATGGGTTTCTCAAGAGGCAAATTAGATAATACACTGTTTATCTTGCATAAGGATAGAAATATGTTAGTTATCCAGATATATGTTAATGATATTATTTTTGGAGCAACTAACGAGAAACTCTGTGAGGAGTTTTCAAAGACAATGCAGGGGGAATTCGAGATGTCAATGATGGGAGAACTAATCTTCTTCCTAGGCCTGCAGATCAAGCAAAAGAAAGAAGGCATCTTGTAACATAATGTTACTAATTCCCTGATTAATTCAATATTACCTTTACTAACTATGATAGAAAAATGATTTTCATAATATCAATAAATCTAACATAGTTAGAAAAAGAATTTCCTAATAATGATCATTATCCATGATAGAAAAGAATTTCCTAATACATCCTGAACACTATCATGGATAATTAATAGTTAACCATGTTAGAAAAGGATCACCTAACATAGTTAGAAAAAGAAGTAACCTACTACAATTCTCCGATTAACCAATAATATCGATACAAATAAAAATATGCGGAAGCGAATGCAGACCTATACATTTTTGGCAATATACATGTCCAAATAATCTAAACAACCTTTGAAACTTAATTCCCTTTTCCTGTTCCTCGCGCCTGTGCATGATCACCTGCAAAAATGTAAGTAATCATGGGGTGAGACAACTTGTCTCAGTAATCTACTACATAACTCACTATAACAGTGAGATGTGCGGTAGTAAGGACGTCTAAAGGGTACCACAATTTAAAATGAGTAATATGTATATAACTCAAGTCTTCTTCCATTTAACACTTCAGTCCCTCTGTCACGTCCAATTCAAATCAAGTTTATCAACTCTACTTTTCAAATATCACTCAAAATCCCTCAATCAATTTCCACATCAACTAAAACTTCACCATCCAATCTTCAATCCATGCTTTCCTTACTGAAATTCTCATTCATACCTTTCTCAAATCCAATTTCTCGGCTCACATTCATGTACAATCCCTGGTGCTCTACTCATGCCATCCCGGAGGCACTACGCTCGAGCCCTATATATGTTCCAAATGAGTTGACACTGTGCCCCTCTCAAAATGAGGGGGCAATTTCCCTCTCTGGTAACCCCATGAGAGGGAAACCCCAATCTGTCTCCAATCAGAAAGGGAGCAGTCCCTGTCTCCAATCAGAAGACTGCTGGTCACAGTCTCCAATCTGTTGACCACTGGTCACAGTCTCCAATCTGTTGACCCGTACAAATAACCGTTGATTGGCCTATCGAACGGTTATCATCGCGCGATGGTACATATATCTCAGTGTCATGCAATGATCACAAAACCTTTTAATATACCAATCCCTTTCAATATTTCAAAATCACATCAACGTCAAGCACTCTCACAATTCCCTTCAATATCTTAATGTCAGCATTTCAAAATTTTCCCTCAACTTACTCCCCAACATCTCAAATCCAACATTTAATCTTCTTATATCTACATAACCTTTCCAATGTCACTATCAGAACACTCCACCTGTGTATATGTCACACCACTCCAGGATTTTCACCACAACCAAACAGGATACTACATATATAATGTGTCAAAATTCTTTATACGAAAATAATCGTGTTTAAAAGGCACCCGATAGCCTATTTTATATAAAAGTAACTTTTAAAGATTTTTGAGGGCTAGAAAGGATTTTGAAAATCCCAACTAACATCACCCTCAATGTTATAGCAAGGTAAGAGTGATTACCTGCACTTAACGCTCCAATGCTTTTCCTTACCCTTCCTTGAGAATTTCCTTCAACTATCGTCAGCACTATCTACTCCTATAATAATATAATACAAAATAATAAATTAATATCATTTCCACACTATAATATGGTAACGTCTCTCTCGCATCCTATATTAATACCCAATCACTTCTTATTAGTTCAAATACTCTAACTGATCCAAATCATAAGTTACATGAATTTAAAAATCATCATCTTCAATCCAAAGAAGTCACATCATTCCAGTATACTTCTTACATTCATGTAGTTAGTCATGCCGTATCATTTCACTTAAGAAAGTCTAACCATATCACAACAATGTTAATCATTCATAACAAGGAGACAATTTAAACCAATTCAAGTTTTACTTCACAAGCTACAACAGAACCTCCAAGCACAAACACCCACTCAATAAAACAAAGGCTTTGTCCATAAATCATCTCATTCAAAATTGAGCTTCCATTCTTTCCCAATTTCCATTCAGCCATGACAATAAAAGTACAGGAAAGTTGCTAGTCATATATGCAACAACTAACTTCAGTTTTAACCGACTTCCAAACATGCATCTAGTCAAAAATTTATTCCATTCTTCTCACAAACCAACAACACGAAAATAACAGAGAAATCGCAACAAAACCATTAACTCAAACTACAAGTGCATACAACAAATCCATACATATACATCCTCATAGGTAGACCAAACGAAATCCAATGAGACATAATAATCCAGTTTCTAAAAACAAAGAAAGATGACCCTTTTCGAATTTCAATTCACTCAAAATACCATAACAGCAAAATTCCCAATTACTTGCAAACAGCAAACATCCATCATTCCCATTTACCAATCATAATTAAAAATAAGCACATCTAAACTAAGACATAGATTTCCATTCCTCAATAACTCCATTTGACTATGGCAGTGAAGTACCAGAAACATGCAATACCATCCAAATCAGAAACAGATAATTGAGACAAAATAAATAGGATAAAGCAACCTCTATCATATCACACCATTTCATGAATCAAATCACCCTTGTTTCCTCAACATTAGTTCCTCTAAGACAATATCTAAATTGTTCCATTCCAAGGCCTATTGTCATTCTCATTGAAAGAGAACTCTCAAATTCAGAAATGATCTCTGCCACCATGAGGCCAAACATGGACATCTCACTTAGTAATAATACAACTCCACAAACACAATAATGTAAACAAGAATACAAATCCAAAGCAGATATAATTTTCAAACCCACACAAGACAAAAGAATAATCATAAGATATTACAAATTTCCCCTTTCAATATTTTGTGTTGTACTAACAATTCAGAATTTAATGTGAACCACCATCAAAATAAACCAAAAGAGAACTTAGAGTTCAACATGTAAGTACCAATATAAATCTCAAAGTAATCATTTAGTAAAAACTTCCTATAATCCACTTACGCATGCAACACTTCCAAATCTTATGAAGGGTAAGTTACCAACTTGCATATCACAAGTCTAATTACTAAACACAAGCATTTGCAATGAACCACTCAATTCATGAACCATGAGCCATTCAAATCTAACATATAGCTGTGATTTAAATCCAAATCTCTATGTTGTAAATTTTATGAACTTCTTTACAATTTGTTTTGAAGACTTCCATACATCAATTAAGTGACTAAGACATTACCTCTAATAAGGAAGCAACATACAACCAAATTTTTATAGCCTTAAACCTCAACAGATACACCAATTGTATACAAACTCTATTTTATTTCAAAACAGATCCAACAACCACAAGAGCAGTCAGACCTTGACAAAAATCACATGCATTCATTGAATTTATCATCCCAAACAAAATTAACATGAAACATTAGATTCCAACCACAACAGATTCTACACTAACAACTTAGAAATTTTTAAAACCTAAAATCCTATTATATACTAATAGATTGGGACTGCCAAATTTTAGGGCTTTCATAAAAAAAATCATCAAATCCTTAATCTACTTCCAAATCCTTCCTCAAAACACCAACAACACAATACCTAAACACCAATCTAGTTGATTATTGTACCCAAAGCTTGAAAACTCGTTCGTACATAACTCTCAACTCCCAAAAATAAAGAAATGCAGTAGAAAGGAGAAGAGGTTCACCTAAACTCAAGCCCAACTTGTATGCTTTACTGGGGTTCGTTTTCGCCGGAAACTGACGGATGAAGCCGCTGGACTCGCCGGAAAACGAAGGAGGAACGGAGGTGAAGTGAGGAATGCTTGAGATACCAAATCCTTTCTTAGGCTCGCTTGAATTGGTCAGCAAAGAAGGAGAAATGAAGGGAGTTCCCTCATGGATTCTGGGTCTCGTCGCTCGTCATCCGTCGTCCGCCTTCTTCGCCGGATTCTCGCCGGCCGTCGTGCGTCCAGAAGAGCCGCAGGAAAAGAAGACAAGGTTGAATTGGTTTGATGGTGATGTTAAGTAGGAAGAGAGGGATGAGAGAATGGAGGGAGATTTGGGAGTGAAGAGAAATGAGGAGGAAGATCACGAAGAAGAAGGAGAAAGAATGAGGAGGCGGCTGACCTAGGGAGGGAGATGGAGGGATGAGAGTGTGGGTGTGTCATTGACCAATATACCCTCCGGTCTTTATTTATTTACTTTTCATTTTTTTTTCCATAACTTAAACAAATCATAAAACTAATCCATTCACCAACTTAGGTATTTTCTCCCACCATAGTATCACTTATGCCTTTAAGTATTTTTCATTATATTTACAATACAAAACTCAACTCTAACTATTTTACATTAATTTATAAGGAAAATAAGTATATTTATTTTCTTATAAATATATCTTCTCCAAAATGCTTCCATTTTTTTACAGAAATTTCACTTTGGGCACCCTAATTCCATAATAAATTCAAAAATTACACCTTAAATTTACCACTAATTCCTAATTAAATTTTTGGGATGTTACACATCTTCATCTCCCAAACTAAGTACTGCAGAGAACTTCTCAAGAAGTTTGGGATGGATGAATGCAAGGAGTATGATACTCCTATGAGCACCACTGCCGCTCTCGATGCTAATGTAAAGGGAAGTTCGGTCAGCCTGCCAATGTATAGGGGAATGATAGGTTCCCTCCTATACTTAACGGCTAGCAGACCTGATATCCAATTTAGTGTAGGGATGTGTGCTAGATTTCAAGCCAACCCCAAGGAATCCCATCTAACATGTGTTAAACGTATTTTAAGATACCTTGAGGGAACATAAGAACTTGGTCTCTGGTATCCCAGAGGTAACCAAGAGTTCTTGTGGGCTTATTCTGATGCTGACCATGCAGGTTATAAGACAGATAGAAAGAGCACCAGCGGCCAATGTGCCTTCCTAGGAGGTTGTCTGGTGTCTTGGGCGAGCAAGAAGCAAACCTGCGTGTCACTATCATCCACAGAGGCAGAGTATATTGCTGCTGCAAGCTGTTGTGCACAAGTGCTGTGGCTGAAAAATCAACTGAGGGATCTTGGCTTAGAGTTTCCTGAGGCTCCCATTCTCTGTGACAACACAAGCACCATCAGCCTTGCCAAGAATCCAGTCCAGCACACAAGAACAAAGCACATTGACGTCAGACATCACTTCATCAGAGATCATGTTCAGAAGAAGGATGTCAAGGTGCAATTTGTTCCCACTCAGCATTAGCTTGCAGATATCTTCACCAAGCCTCTGGGGGTAGATCAATTTACTTTTATTAGAGGAAATTTGGGAATGGTAAACCCAAATGAAGTTTAATCTTCAGAATAAACCTGTGCTTAAATGTTTAAACCTGTAAACTGTACTAACTTAGGCATCAGAGTGCCAATCTTTAGTTTTGCAGGTCCCCCAATGTTAAATCTTAAGTGTGTCCTTCCGGAAGCAAATCTCCTTCCGGAAGCTCATCCTTCTATTCAGCATAGCTGCTGCCGCTTGGGATTGACACTAAGCAACCGGAAGCGCCAGTGTTTGGGAAAAGGACACGTCACCTCAAACGTTTCATCTTCTCCCACAAAAAATGTGCCTTTTCTAACACACTGAAGAGACACGTGGCATCAGGTGCGCCGTTTCAATTTAAATGTTTACGTTTTCCCATAAAAGGTGCATATTTTCAATAAGGAGCCATCATGAACCATCACATCGTATGTCACACTGCATAAATAGGGCAAAACATTCATTCATCACTTCTCACACAAATCAAACACTCAAACTCTCTGAAATTTCTTTTTCTTCACCGCATCTTCATCTTTATCTTCTTCTGTGCATTTTTCTGTGCATATCATTCATCTCATACCCACCACAAAAACAATGGCCGGTTCACATGAATCAAACCCTAACATCCAGACAGCCTCCTCCGCCAAGAAGTCAAAGATTTCTGGGAAATCTGGGAAATCTGGGGATTCTGGAAAATGGAAGAAGCAAGTTCAATTTGCCGAAGAACCTTCCTCCAAACGCCAGCGGGTTGAAGATGACTACTTAGTGTACATTTCTAGGCCGTTAGAAGCTATCTCTCCTGCATTTGAAAACAGAAACCCATATCTCTCCAATGGGATCTTCGTGGATTTGGAGAAGCTTGAAGTTCTTGGTTATGACCTTTCTGCCTATCTCCAGAAGTACATGACATGACTGGGGATTCAAAATGACTACAATGTCCAAGTTCTCCGAGTATTCTGTGATTCACTCACTGCCATTGCCAAGGCCAAATTCAAGGAGATCAGCAAGAACACTACTGCGATTGGCAGAGTTGACTTCAAGGCCACCATCCGAGGAAGAACAATCAAGTTCCACTGGAGAACAATAAATCGCTTCCTGGGGGTCACGAATGAGGAAATGAACAAGTGGATCTTCGCTGAGCGGCTGGATCAGGCAGAGTTGGAGCAAGTCTATGGCACTGGGGGAAAGAAGGTGTCTGGTATGCCCGACACACAGCGGGTGCTCCAGTACATCTATTCCAGGATCATGACGAATAAGGGTGGAAACTTCAACGAGTTCACCCAATTAGACAACCCATGGCTCGCAAGATTCCTCTCCCAGCAGCCAATCAATCCTGGCCAACTGATCTCTCTGGAGCTGCACAGATGGGTTGAAAATAAGAAAAAGGCGAACGCATCTCTTCCCTACCCACAGTTCCTCGCCTTCCTCCTGGAGAAGTTCAATATCAAATCCACTGAGGAAGCTGATAACAAGAAGTGCCTGCCACTGGGATCGATGAATTTGGGGAAGATGGGAGTCCGGTACATCAAGCCAGTGAAGGCCATGTAACAATCTGTTACTAATTCCCTAATTAACCTAGGATATCCTTTTTAATTCAATTATCTCTTTACTAACTATGATAGAAAAAGGATTTCCATAATATCAATGTCCTATCATAGTTAGAAAAGGAATTTCATAATGATTAAATATTATCCATGATAGAAAAGAATAAGCTAATACAACACACCTGCTATCATGGATAATTTATTGCTAACCATGTTAGAAAGGATTTGCCTAACATGGTTAATAAACAAAACTAATAGATATCAAACAATAAATAAATATATATACATGCGGAAGCGAATGCAGACCTATAAATTGGCAATATACAATTCTAAATAAACTATACAACCTCCACTACCTAATTCCCTTTCCTGATGCTTGCGCCTGAGCATGAATACCTGCAAAAATGTCAGTAATCGTGGGATGAGACAATTTGTCCCAGTAATCACCGCTTAACTCACTATAACAGTGAGATGTGCGGTAGCGAGGGCGTCTAAAGGGTACCACATTTTAAATTCAGTAATAGGTATATATATAATCCACTTCTTCCCATATATCCTCTAATCAATTGATACTGCCTCATCAACTTTCACACTCACCTATAGATGCATTGTGCCATCACGGTGCATTCAAACATCTAATCTTCACTATATGATTTGACACTGTGCCCCTCTCTATAATGAGGGGCAATTTCCCTCTCTGGCAATTTCCAGAGAGAGAACCCCAATTCTGTTTCCAATCCAGAACGGGAACGGTTGGGCTCTTTAATGCCAAACAACCGTAGGCCACTTACTTTCTCTAGTAAGTAGACCCATAATTCCCGGTCTCTAGTCCGAAAAGGATTAGTACAAATAACTGTCGATCGGCCAATCGACAGTTATCATCGCGCGATGGTACATGTAACTCAGTGTCATGCAATGCTTACCATATCTCGATCAATATCTCATCCATGATAATCAACACCAACATCAATATCAACATCCACATCATCTCACATCTCCTTCCGATCTATTATCCACAATACTTTCCCTCAACATAACTCTCCAAAGATCTCAACTCACATATAATTCCTTTTCTATACTCACAACCTCTCAAATAACTATTATAACACTACACCTGCACCCATGTCACAATCATTCCAAGATACTCAGCACTACCAGGCAGGATACTACATATATAATGTGTCAAAATCTTTTATATGAAAGTAATCGTGTTTGAAAGGCACCCGATAGCCTGTTTTATATAAAAATACCTTTTCCAAGATAATATATGTATAGAGAGGGTGAGAAAGGATTTTAGAAATCCCCAGCTAACGTCACCCTCATTGTTATAGCAAGGTTAAGTGTGATTACCTGCCGCCCTTTAGCACTTGACGTTCGTCCTTATCATTTCTTTAGATTTCCTCCAAATATTTTCCTCTTAGTTCCTCCTATAATGATAGGATACAAAATGATAAATTAATATCATCTCAGTTTATAACACTTTGACGTCTCTCTCGTATGATATATATCACTACCCAACTTTCCCCTCTTTTAAATGATTTTATTCATGTCATCCTCCTAATATCCAAATTTCGCATTACTATCTAAATCCATTTATAACTCTCCACTTTACAATTTCATAAGAATCCATAGTGTGATCAACTTCAACAACATCCCTTCATTCCACACCAATGCATCCACAACAGTTATGATCATTCATTCACACAAGCCATGTCAAAACAGAGAAAAGAATAACTTTTGTCAAATCAGCACTTGCACATACAAACAATATACAATTACTTTCGCACTAACATAGAGTAAGAGTACTCATTACTTTCAAGCAATCAAGTTGATGTTTATTTAGCCCATGTTCTTTAAATCTAAACATTATACTTCATTGTTGGACACTTCATTAGTACCCAGAATATGAAATTACAAAATTAAGATTCAAACACACAAATCTCGAGTATGATCCATAATACCACTCACATTTAACACCAACATCACAACAAACTTAAATATCCACATAAAATCACTCGTTCTTTCAAATGATGCCAAATTTACAGCACATAACAATAAATTTAAATAACAGATTACAATTCTGCATATATATAAATTAAGAAGTCATAACAACAACCCATTATACTACGGTGTGCATTTTTACCAACAATTGGAAAGAGATCATATGCAATCCCATTAACATCAGTAATACTCATAACAAAATACATAAGGAACCTCCATTATAATTAGTTCAGCAGTGCACAAATTAGGAAACTGAAACGACTCGATTATTATGGCATCCATTCAGCCCAAACAAGATAAGTCACAACAGTTCCAATTCAATGCTCACAAATCAGCTTTAATTCAAGAATAACACAAGTTACAAATGCTTTTATAGTATCCAAAAATCATCACATGATAAGTATCTTATTTGCAAACAATCACACATCTTTTTTTTAATCGACAAGTGGTAAACTTCACCCAATGATTTCAGGTCATTATATCAAGGAGAAATAATAAGAAAATTGTTTTCGACTTCCAAAAATCTCTTTTACCCACTATTTGCAGAATAATGTTTCCTAAGAAGATCACTCCAATCAAGTAACCCCAACTGATCAGAAAAGAAAATTAAAGGAGCTAAAAGAAAATTTGAAATCATCCAAACTCAAACAAATCAAACAAAAAGTGAAACCTTTTAGTTTCATTAACCTCCCAAAACATTTTAACATCAACTTTTTAACAAAGCAAGCATTTTAACAGATCCACGTTAAATCCAATTATTGATAAGGTATGATCCAAAAATCTTCCAAAGGAGCGACTTAGAATAACAAAACTTCTAAATGCTCACAACCAAAACTTTTCCACTTTTAAACTCAACCAAACAACAAAATACACATCTAACATTAAAACATCACACATGTAGCAAAAGATACCATAAAATCCAGATTTGATTCATATAATCTCTGTTAGAATCTTAAGTTTTGATGGTGACTAAGGTGTGATATGGTCTAGTGCTTAAGAGAACATAATCAACACTTAGGAAGGATTAGATGACATGGTTAGAATCCTAAGTTAAATCACAACCGGATGCGGAATCACTTCCGGATAGACTAGGACTCGCGCACGCGGATGAATGATTTATCCCTCAGCGGCAGCGAGTAACTCACTAGGGAATTAACTTAGTCCATGAGCATTAGCTATACAAAACCTAAGACTAAGCTATGATTCAACCGGAAGTGAAGTTGCTTCATGTTAAACTTAGACTGACGCAGACTGATAAGATAGATATCACCCCAAGCGTCAGTAAGTTCACTTCGTCAAGTAAAAATGCTTCCTGTTAGACTTAGACTGGCGCAGACTGATAGAATAGATATAACCCTAAGCGTCAGTGAGTCTACCGCGTCAAGTGAAAGTGCATCCGATAGCGTATTGACTAGCGCTGACTGTTGGATTGAAGGACACTGAGCGAGAGTGAGTAATAGTAAACAAAATCCTTCATCCAGTGGTTTCACTTCCGGATGTAGAAGTGCTTCCGAATACATCATAGTCTAAGTAAGACTACTCCCCATAGCAAACAAGCTTCCCACAGCATGTATAGTTCTTACTATATTTAATTATATATATTGCTATGTTGGACTAACCAGTATGTGCAGAACTTAGTCACACTTCCGGATGCAGATGAGCTTCCGGATGCAAAGACTCTTGGTATTGGGATTCAGAGATTAACACTTGCAGAGCAAGATTGCCACTTCCGGATGAACGATGATCATCCGTCAGCAAGAGTACAAGAGTAAACGTCACATACTCAGAAGTCAGAATGCTTTTGTCAGAGCAGAGGTGTCAGGACTACTTTTCAGAGATAAAGCAAGTCAACCCTGCTAAGCTTTAATGGAGCGTTTAAAAAGATGTACTTTCCAACTGTAACAAGAGGTTAACAGATATTCAAACAACATTGTTACCTACCAAGCATGAGGAGTATGAGAGATAAGGAGAACATAATCTGAAGATTCATTCAAGCTGTCAAAGCTCATACTACCCACAAGAGTCAGAGTCCATAAGAGAGCTTCTGATAGCAAGAGAGCATCCAATAGCGAAGCGCTCTTATCATTCATGGACAAGTGCTTGGAAGACGAAGTTCCTCTATGTGATAGCAAGCAGAATGTTAGAGTCCACGAGCTTCACTTCAGATAGCAAGAGAGCTTCCGATAGTAAGTCTCTTAGCATCCTGGACTTATGCTTGAGGAACGAAGTCCTCATCTGACAACAAGCAAGAGTCAGACCATACAGTGTATAGATGTCAGAACGACTTTTGCCAGAACAGTGTTGTCAGAACAGTGTTGACAAAACAGCTGGTCAGAGCACCTTTTCAGATAAAGCAAAGTCAACCCTGCTGTGCATTAAAAAGGACAACGTAAACAAGGCCCCAACGGCTATATTCAAACGGCCTTATTGCCTCTCCAACGGTTGGATAATCAGAGGCTGGTATAAAAGGAGATGTTCTTTATTTCTGAGGAGCAGAGCGAGAAAAAGAAGAGCTAGAGAAGAGAGAGCTTGATGAGTTTGATAAGCAAGAGAAATAGAATGAAGAAGCTCAAGCCTACTATCTAAAATATCCTTCTATTCTCTGATCTTAAATTGTAATATCCTTAGAGAGAATTTGTTGAGAGCAATTATTGTACCTAAGTGAGTAACATAATCTGTTCATTGAGTGAACCCACTTAGTTGAGCTTAAGTGTTAAGCACAATCAGTTCATAGAGTGAACATCCTATCAAACCTGTTCTAAAGCTTGTTGCTTGAAGAACAGTATTGTAATCATTGTTAAATCATTGTCTGTAAAGACTGAACCCTTCTAGGTGTGAGGGGGAGCTGTATAGGTTGCAAGTGAGCCCGCAAAACTTGAAGTTGTAAAGGTTGCAAGTGATCCCGTAAAACTTGCGGTTAGGTTTGCAGGTGAACCCGTTGTAAAACATGTGGGTTGTTAGGTGAACCCGTGTTCGTAAAACCTAAAGTGTAAAGGCTTCTCTTGTGCCCGGTTTAAACAAGAATAGTGGATTGGAAATCTCAGGTGTAGCCTGGGGACTGGATGTAGGTCTGGGTGACCGAACCAGGATAAATTTGAGTGTGCATAAATTTATATTTAATCATTCTATTTTGCATCACATAACATACTGACTTGTGCATAGCATTATTTATTATCATCATCACCGAGCACAAGCAGTCTTTCGAAAAAGAGTCTTAAGTTTTTATTCCCTCACCCAATTCACCCCCCCTCTTGGGTGACAGCCACACATTTCATTTGGTATCAGAGCAGGTCACTTGTTTAAAGGATCCAATGATCTCAAGTGTAAAGACCTTGGCTGATTTGGGTTAAAATGTTTTCCAAAGGCCTTGATCATACCATTCCACCTGTGTTAGAAAATATTGATTTTTGTTGGTGGAAAGCAAGAATGGAAAGTTTTATACAATCCACTAGTTTGAAAATGTGGGATATTTTTGAAAATGATTTTGATTTCAAACCAATAGGAAACTGGACTGAAAAGGAGAAAAATTTGTTTTCCTTAAACATTAGAGCAATGCAAATTTTATACAAAGGCTTAACTGAAAATGATTTCCAGAAAATCAAACATTGCTCTAGTGCTAGAGATATTTGGAATACTCTTGATGTGATATATGCTTCTAACCCATCCCTTGAAAGCACAGCTGTCCAAAGCTCAACTCGTGCCCTTTGTGGATCATCTACTGATGAGCTTCTGGAAGCTGATATTGAGGAAGCAGGCTTCAGTGAAGAGAGTATCCATCTCTGCCTAGAAGATTCAGAAAGTGAGGAAAGGCAATCCGGAGGTTCAGCAAGACAAGGGTGAAGAAGAGCTGTGTATGAAGTATGGGTACAAGAGGCCAGAGACGCCAGTGATAGCGATCACCAAGCTAATTCATCCCTCTGTACCAGCTCCAATCCATCCTATTAGCGTCAGCAAGACTCAGGGCTGTACCTCATCTGAATAATTTGTCAAGTCTTGATGAGCATTCGTCACACATAGATTTTGGTGCTGCTCTGAAAATTGAAGAATCCTTGCATTGCCAACCAAAATCAAGCAAGCTACTGCTTGATGCGAATGGAGCTATGGTGATATCATTCTTACCCTCCTCTTTACTTGAATAATCATTTGGGTAGTAAATGCATGATGGGCTTAACAGCTTTTATTTCTCTGAAACTGATATGATTTCCCTTATCTGTGATGACCTTATTTTCTGTAAAAATGATTCTATCATATCAAATTCATTTTCTGATATAATGCATACTGATTTTACAGATTCAAAAAGTCTGACACTTTGAAACTGAACCTTCTTCAAAACCTTCTGAATTTGTGCATGCTGAATCATTGTGTTCCAAGATTTCTGACATTGTTAAGAAGATTCAGAACTAGTTTCAGAATTTTGACACTAAAACCAAAAAACCTTCTTCAGAGTTTTCATATGGTGTCTAAATCGTTTTACTCATATATGCTTAGCGAATCTTTTTAAGGGCGCCTCTCATGAAAGAAAATAGTTTATGCATTCACCTTGATTTTTGAAAGATCCTTTTTAAAATGCAAACTTTCAAAACAGATTCCAATCCTCTTTAAACTTACATGACAACCATACCTCATGATAGCATTCAAAAGTTATTTCTGATTTTCCATTTCATGTGGTATCTCTTGCATCAAGTTTTTCAATGCATAAGCAGCTATGACTTCAAGAACAATACACCCCTCTTAATTACATCTTTAAGTTCTCAATCTACTAATGATCTCGGTTCAAGTTTGTGGTTTAAGAATGTTGACACAGATTATTGAAGCTTGAACAATGAGAATGACCAAGAGAGAATGGCAACGAAAATGCTCCTTATCAAGATGTGTGGAATGGCTACACTAAACCTGAGAAACTCTCGCCAATACACATGAGCATTTCTATCCCCTACACATTCTGTTGTGAAATTTAATGAATAGTCTCTCTCTTGTCTGACATGCATTAGAAATCTTAGGAAATGCCTTGAATTAAACTCTGCTAGATCTGTAAAACATGGCATAGTATCACAAGCATGCTATAATCTGTATTAATTTCAAGCTTGTTGATATCCTAAGAACAATGAGACCACACTGAGCATATCTAGAAGAACTTGAGCTAATATTTGGAAATTATTCTCGTGATCATATGCTGAAATTTGGTTGTTTTTGTAAACCGGATTTAGTCTTAAAATCAAACTGTTCTGTGAGCATGAAGATTTCCAGTATTTAATTTTTGTGAGGATGAAGATTTTTCAATCTCAAAACAGAACTACACCATCAGACCTCTCCTATTCCAAACAACCTGCAGATTTCAACTCACACAAACTTGCATATATATATTTTAGAAAGTTCAAAGCTTGATTTTAGATGTGTATGGAATCAAATCCTAAAACCCATTTTCGCATTCCTCTCATAGACCTCGGCCAAAACGAAAAACGAGTGAAGAAATGAAATAAATGAAGTTACTTGAACTCACTTTTGGTCCTCAATGACTCGCCGGAGTTCGCTGTCGCCGGAAATCGCCTAGCCTGCCGGAGATAGAAGGAAAACGAACTGGAGAAGTGAAGAACAGTGAAGAAACAACATTGAAGGAACTTAGCTCAAGAGCACAAGAAGGTCGAGGCTTTACCGTTAATCTCCGCCGCTGTCTGCCACTGTGGTCGCCGGAGAACGAAGAAGAAACAGAGGAAAGAAGCCGCGAGGGAGTGAGACAGGAGATGGGTGTCGGTGAGAATGATGAAGGGAAGAAGAAAAGGACGATGAATTTGTGAGGGGAGTCGTCGGCGCCGCCGCGTCTTTGGCCGCCGGAAATCGCAAGGCGGAGGAGAGGAAGAGGAAGGAGAGGGTGAGGCAGCTAGGGCTTGACAAGAATGAAGGAGGAGGTGCTTGAGGTATATATATATATAGTTTAGAGAAATTTACAATTAACTACCCTATTGTTTATTCTTAATTATATTTCAAACCCAAAGTTTGTAAATATCACTATATCTCTTTCTTTCCATACTATTTTCTAGGTTTCAAAAATATTTGTCCATGAAAGTTTATAACTCCAATTAATTCTTTTAACTATATTTTCTTTAAAATCTAAGATAATTAAGATTTAAAATGCATAAAACATCTAAATATCATAAAATTATTCCTAATACTTTAAATTTCCTAAATGACACCTCAATAATTTCTCTTTACCCATAATTTAAAAATTGGGATGTTACAGGCCACTCAGTCTAGCTCTCAGGCTGGGAGTGCTTCTCACAACACCGGTCCCTCTGCATCTGGAGCAGGGGATCAAGAGGTTGACTCTCAAGCTGGTCCCAGCAGCACTCGTGCTCCAAGAGTGTCTGCTGCTCAAAAGGCACTTGCTGAGGAGTTGAAAGATGAGCTCCCCTTTCGCCCGCCGGAACCGTTGATGGCTCCCATAAGAGAGGAATGTGCAGCAGCTTTTGTAAAATCCTACCAAATAATTACAATTTTAACACAATCTAAATATAATTATATCCTTAGTAAGTACCTTTGTACCTTAACTACGATAGAAAAGAGAGATGATATATCAAAATCTTCTATCATAGTTAATTAAAAGATTGTTCAATATCCAAATTTAACTATGATAGAAAAAGATCTATCATAGTTAATAAAAACAAAACTTATAAAATTTCGAATAATCTATCCATGATAGAAAAAGACGTTGCTAAATAATTGGGAATGCTATCATGGATAATAAATGATTAACCATGTTAGAAAAGGTTAAATGCTAACATGGTTATTAATTTCTAAGGGTAACTCATTTAATCTAACAATGCTAGAAAGTTTGTTACATAGGAAACCATGTCCTTATGAAAAGTAAGTATACCATGTTAGAAATGATTCTCCTAACATGGTTTTAAAAAGAAAGTGTTATTCCACAAGGATAGTCATACTAGAAGAGAAATTTCACGAGATGACAATTACCAACAATATACTCTCACAAACACGTTCACATGACCATAGTTTTTTTTTTTAAATGACTAATATCCAGAATTTATCCTAAAATTCTAGGTTTAACATTTACGATACAGTTATCCCAAATCAAGTTGAATAAAATTGCGGAAGCAATATGATGGTGTCTAGTCTAAATGTCTGGCAATATGCATATTCCAAAAAGAAACCTAGAGATTTCACGATCGATGAGTCTCTTCCTGCTCCTTGCTCTCTCTCCGGGGAACACTAATAGAACCTGAAATGCCGACAAACCACGCGTGAGACAAAGTCCCAGTAACGCTTATTCTTCCCATTTTGCCTTACATGCAAACAGTTACCCCCAGGAAACTCATGAACAAAAACAAATCAGGTCCTAGGTAGCAATATCTATCATAAAATCATGCAATGGAAAAACAGTAATTCATAAAAGAAACCATTTGTTACCACAAGAATGATCCAAATACCCCAAAGGGTAGATCCAAAATGATCCAAACATCTCCAAAGAGATAGATCCAAGTAACTGACAGAACCACCTAGTACCGGTTCCAAATGTCAGTACTAGCCCAAAAGGTTGACCCGATGGCCATCGGGTAACATCATCACGTGAAGGGGAGTGAACCAAAGCTCACTAGGGCGCCAAATCAACAACAAATTTACCAATTTACCAAATTTATATTATAACACATTTGTAACAAGAATTTAGACATTTATACCATCGCAGTTATATAGTGAATATTACAATATTGTTTCAAATGCCACAGCAATTTACCAATTTTTCATAGTAGAATACCAATATACCATAAGGCTCACAAACCTTCTTTAATCTATCAATCTTGCACACACACACACACACCCATAAGACAAGGAAGTGGTTACCTTAGGTGCTACTAATTGTAACCCGAACTCCACGGTCCGATACTCAATGCTCTACATCAATCAATAATACAAATGTACCAAATCAACCAATGGAGCAAGTACATCAAGATCATCCAAATAACCAAACATCAAGAACCCTCTTAAAAGTTACAATTTCATACTTTCATTCTATTTAAACTATTCCCTCTCTCATTGATAACCAATATAATTTAGTGTCCACTAGCTTAAACAAGATTGATAATCTTTAATTACATACAGCTAGATTGCTTGTACAAATAATGACTCAAGCAAAATTTTCAACAGGCGGAAACCAAATTATTGTCACCAACTCAAATAAGTTTCTTCTAAATTATTAAGAGCATTTCGTATCACTTATCTACAAAAATAAATAGAATTTCTCATAAATTTTGAATCTTTAATAAGGCAAAAACTCAATTAAAACATAACTTAAGGAAGAAAGTAAAATTACCTAAAGGATTTAAGCTCAAAAGAATTATTCTCTCCTCCTTCTTCACTTGGTTTTGAACTTCAAATGTCAAACTCTTCCCCTTCCTTCTTTACGTTCGTATCTGAGGAGAAAATCCTTCCCCTTTAACTGATTTAAGTGGGCAGCAACGTGTTGCCCACTGCTGGCCTTATTTGGGCCAGTTTGCTTTCAATTGTGGGTGGCCCACGTGCCACCCACAATTGATAATTTTTTTTTGTTTGTTTTTTTTTCCTTTCACATTTATATGTACATATATTTATATCTAATTCAAATTTTATTACTTAACTATAATCTAAGTTGGGAGCAATATCCAATGTTATTTTATAATATCTAGTTTTCTTGGTTAAATTTAAAAAAAAAATAATATACTCAACATAATTCAAATTTGTTTAAGAATTCCGAACAATTCTTCGAATCAACCATGAAATTAGATTCCAACTCTACAATTGAGCATTTAAATCCTATAAAACCTTAAATTTTTTTATTTAACTAAGATGAATAAATATTCTAAAATATTGGGATGTTACAACTTTCAACACTCAGAACGAGAGGATCCAGGGATTGGAGACTCGTCTTGCAAGGGTGGAAGCCAAGCTAGACCTTCTCCTTCACCATTTCCTTGAACCACCCCAACAACCTCCTCCTCCTCACAACCAATGAAGGTAATGGATGCACAAGAGGGGGGGGGGTGAATTGTGGCTGTAAAATAAAAGCTCAAATAAAAACGACACAAGAGTTTATACTGGTTCGGTCTTCCTGACCTACGTCCAGTTCTCAACCACCCAGGCCGAGTTCCACTATCCCCAGGTTTTACAACGGGTGCACCTGGAACCTTTACAACTGCAAGTTTTGAACGGGATCACTTGCAACCTTACAACCACAAGTTTTATTCAGGCTCACTTGCAACCTTTCTAACTAGCTCCCCCTTACTTCCAGCAACGGTTCAACCTTTACAAATAAAGGATTTTTCTAACTAAGTTCTCTTTAAGAACAGATAGTGTTACACACTTAAGTACAATCAATGCTCTTATAACACGAAGAGACTTAACTACAAAGAGTACAAGATATGTAGATGAAAAGGTCACTCAATGAGTTAAATGCTCTTTCTCTTTTCTGGGCAGCTTTGGATACTTGAAGATTCTCTTAGTTTCTCGCTCTAACTTCTCTCAAGAATGTCAAAGATAATTCATTAACTTCATAAATGAAGTTGAGCTCCTTTATATAGTCTTCAAACATTCTGACTCTTGGTAGGTGGGTTAGCCGTTTGAATATGGTCGTTTTTCCCTTGTTACCGTTTGCCCAATTAATGCTTCATCAATGCATAGCAGGGTTGACTTGCTTTATCTCTGAAAAGTAGTTCTGACAACTCTGCTCTGACAAAAGCATTCTGACACTGCACTTCTGAACATTCTGACATTCTGATTGCTTGCGGAAGCAAGTTCACATCCGGAAGCAATTCTACTTAGTGTGCTGCACTTTGAATGTTAGTTTAACAATATAAGCACATAGTCACATGCAGTGGGAGTGTACCTAGTCTAAGAGGTCTTCCTTGCATCAGGAAGCACTTCTACATCCGGAAGTAAATCCACTGGATGAAGGATTTTGTTCACTATTACTCACTCTCGCTCAGTGTCCTTCAATCCAACAGTCAGCGCTAGTCACTAAGCTATCGGAAGCAATTCTACTGGACGTGGCTTATGTTCGCTGACGCTTAGTGTCATTTTGTCCAACAGCCAGCGCCAGTCTAAATCTAACAGGAAGCAAAACCACTTCCGGTTGAATCCTAGCTTAGTCTTGAGATCTTGTATATCTAGTGCTTATGGACTAAGTTATTTCCCTAGTGAATTACTTGCTCTCGCTGGGGATGAGTCATTCATCCGCGAGCGCTAGTCCTAGTCTATCCGGAAGTAAATCCACATCCGGTTGCACTCTTACTTGGGATTCTATGTTAACCTATTGCTTTCTAAGTACTTGGCTTATTCTTTCATATTTTAGTCTTCATCAAAACTTAAGATTCTAACATTCTCCCCCTTTTTGATGATGACAAACTTAGTTTTATCGATTAAGTTCATATGAAAGGATTAGCAGAAGAATAAAAACAATAGATAAGAACAAGTAACTTAGACAAATATTATTGATAAACATAGATTACATGTTAGAGTATACAAGCAACACATATACAGGTAATCTACACTAAGCAAGAATGAGAGATGCATGAAAACAGAAAAATTTTCTAAGTTGAAAAAAAATGGACTTGGGGTTCATAAGTTGTGTTTCTTTTTCCTCTCCCTCTCCTTCTGTCTCTCCTCATTCTCTTTCTGTAGTTTGGCTAATTCGGCCTCATGCACATTCTGGTCAATCTGGGCAATGATCCGCTGAAGCTCTTCTTCATCCCTTTCTCTTCTGAGTCTTTCAGATTCAATAGACTCCTCGAATGCCATCTTCATGTTTTCCACTTCTTCATACCCAGGGAACCCTGTAGCATCATCGAAGTAAGTGACCACTCCATTGGGATAGTGAACAGCCCGGATTTTCACATTCCATACTGGGAAGTTGGGATCCTCCTCAACTTCCTGGGCTTTCCTCTTCCCCTTGCCTTTACCCTTTCCTCTGCTCTTGCTTATTGATGGAGTGGGCATGGCCTTTGCTCTGTCAGCATCGAGGCAGGCCATCTGACCAAAGGATAGTTTGTCAGTGTATCCATATTTCTCGAATTCCTCAGGAGTCATGTCTTCAATTTCCAACTTGACTTCCTTCAGAATTGGAACAGCTTGTACTACTGGGATTTCTTGTTCAACTTGGGCAGACGAAGTTTCTGGCTCAGGTTGGTTAGATGGAGTCTCTTCCTCACTCTCAGCAGATTCAGTGGAGGCAATAACCTTTTTGGAACGCTTCCTAGCTACGGCCTTCTTCCTTGACTCACTGAATGTAACTGCTAGCTCAGATGGAGGAGGAGAGACAGAGGTTTGCTCAGAAGTATGGATCTCAGATGATTGCCCAGAGGATGTAGGGATTGGCTTGGCGATCACAATGGGAGGATGGTCGATCTTCTTCAGCCCCCACTTCATCATTATCTCCTCAACAATATTTTTACTTGTCTTAGTTGGAGGAGGCTCTGATGATGGTGACTCAGGCTGTGAAGGTTGTTCATTTGGCTCAGAGACTATCATATCCCATTGTGGTCCTTGCTCAGCCAACCTCTGCTGCTGCATGAACCGGATTTCTTCTCCTCTTATTAAGCTCTCAGCACCACCCAGCCTTTGGGATTCCATGGCACGGCGGAGGGCAGCCGTGATGTCTTCATCAAGCCAGAGGGATGGCTGGCTGAGCACATCCCTTGTGTCCATGGTTAGGCGAAGAGCGGTCATCACATTTCTCCCCCTTTTGTCATCATCAACAAGGGCGAGGTCTAGGGATGGAGTGGATGAAGAGGAGGGTGGAGGTTCAGGGCCAAGTCTCGTTGGGGGTGAGGGTTCAGGGGAGGATGTAGGTAAGGTGGTTTCAGGGGATGCGGGTTGGTTGGGGAACCAAGTAGGATCTACGAATAGACCTTCGAATGGGTAGGTGGAGGAATATTCAGTGAAGGTAGTGGAAGAGTGTGGGGTAAATGGGGTAAATGGTAAGTGAGGATCCTCAGGGATTTGCTGAAGGGGTAATCTCGCAGATAGATGTGGCTGAGGGGGTGAACGGCAGTTTTGAAGCCAAGGTGTTCGGCCAATGGGTTGGATCTTGGTCCAGAGTTGGGGTTGGTAGGGTTAGGATGGGATGGTCCGTCAGAGAGGTTGAGTGGTGAACGAGTATGGGTGTTGGGTGGTGTGTGAGTAGGGGAGTTATGTGGAGATGAGGAGTTGTTGGATTGAAGGGGCGATTGGCTAGGAGATTGTTGGGGTGTGTCTTGGGTTTGGTGTTCATGGTTGGGTGAAGGTTGGGATTGGTGGTCATTGTTTGGTGATGGAGGGGATTGATGGTCATTTTGTGGAGGTGGCTGTGGTGGTTGAGTGTTAGGTGGAGGAGGAGGGGGAAGTTGAGGGTGACCTGAGGGAGGAGGAGGAGGAGGGTTTTGGGGAGGAGGAGGAGGTGGTGGTAGGTTACCTTGTTGAGGTTGAGGGATTTGGAGGTGTTGGAGAATGAGATCAAGTTTGGCATCCACCCTGGCTAGCTGTGTCTCGACCTGGCCAACTCTGTCCTCAAGCCGCTGGATCCGCTCCCCTTGTTGCTGGAACCCAGCATCACAATCATTCCTCAATGGGGCTACCAATGACTCAGAGAGTTGAAGGAGAATCTCTTCCCTCATCTCTTGAGCGAATGCCTTCACAGTCGCTGGCACTCTTGCAGCACGGCTTGGCCCAGCATGGGAGTCCACTTCCTGATCCCCTGCACCAGATGTAGAGGGGGCTGAAGTTCCAGAGGCACTACCCGCTTGTGATCCTGAGCGAGTGGGCTTAGGGGCTCTTATATACTTAATGCCCATCTTCCCGATGTTGGTTGCTCCCACAGGTCTACACTTGACATTCTCTTCCTCCACAGCAGATGTGGCCTTGATCAGATGCTTCTCAAGGAGGAAGGCAATGATGGTGGGATAGGGAAGATAGCCAGACTTGTCATTAGTCAACCATCGCTGAAGCTCAAAGCAGATCAACTGGCCGGGGTTGATTGGCTGGTGGGAGAGAATTCTGGGGAACCACGGATTGTCGATCAGAGTGAACTCGTTGAAGTTACCCCCTTTGTGTGTCATCATTCGGGAGTAGACATAATACAAGAGTCTGTTTGAGTCAGACATCTTGGACACCTTTTTCCCTGTGGTGCCATACAACTTCTCGAGATCCTCCTTGCTGTACTTTAGTGACTCAGGGTATAGCCACTCATTCATGCTCTCGTCTGTGATCCCCATCAACTCATTCAATGTCCTCCAGGTGAACCTGAGGGTTCTCCCCCTTACAGTGGCAGTGAAGGAGAGTCTGTGGACTTGCTCTTTCCCATCAACCTTCTTGTACTTAACCTTGCCAGTGAGGGATTGACAGAAGACTCGCAGGACGTTGACGTTGTAGTCCTGGTTGATCCCTAGCCAAGGCATATATCTCTCAAGGAAAGGGCGCAAATAAGGAAACCCTAGTTCATCAATCTTGTTCAGATCGATGAACAAGCCATGGTTGAAGATTGGAATGGACGTCTCAAACTTGGCGGCAACTGGCTCCAATGCCCCATCTCTGTAAACAGTAGGGTCATCCTCTTCAACCCTTTGCCTCTTGGAAGAAGGTTCTTCAGCGAATTGAACCTTCTTCTTCTTTCCCTTCCTTTTGGCTTCCTTCGCTTGCTCATGCCCAGAAACGTCTGGCTGTTCTCCCACTCTACCAGAAGTTCCAGGCTGATCCTGGACATGTTCATCCTGCCCCTGGGTTTGCCCAGAAACTTCATGGTGTTCATCACGTTGTTCATCACGATGCCCAGATTTCCCAGAATGTTTATGCTGAGATTTCCCAGATTTCGACTTGTGTTTCTTGGATGAGGTAGATTTCTTGGTAACTGGGTTTGTTTCATGTGAGCCGGCCATTTTTGTGTGGGTTTAAGGTTGGTTTGGTGAAAGGCGAAAGAGAAGATGAAGAAAATGAAGAACAAGATGAAGAAGATGAAGAGAGTATTCAGAGAGAATGTGGATGAGAAAAATTGATGCAAGTAAAAAGTGAAAGTGAAAATGACACCCTATTTATATGCAAAGTTACTGAGGGCAAAATGGTCATGTCTTTTCATATGAAAGCAAACGTTTACACATTGGGTAACGTAAACATTTTAATTGGAATGGCGCACCTTATGACATGTGTCGCTTCACATTATCAGAGAGGGCACAACTTCTCATGGAGGGAGATGAAGCGTTTTCTGAGGTGACGTGTCCTTGGTCTGGCACTGGCGCTCTCTTAGCTTCAATATCCAGTGTCAGCGAGTGATCATCCGGAAGTAGTTTTGCTTCCGGTTGCAACATCTTAAGATTTAACATTTAGGACTTGCAAAAAAACGTATTGGCACTCCGATGCCTAAGTTAGTAGGTTTTAAACAATCAAGTATAATAAATAAAAGGTTACACCTCATTTGGGTTTACCATTCCCAAATCACCTCTTATGAAAGTAAATTGGTCAACCCCTAGAGGCTTGGTGAAGATGTCAGCAAGCTGTTGTTGAGTGGGGACAAATTGCACTTTGACATCCTTCTTTTGAACATGGTCTCTGATGAAGTGATGTCTGACATCAATGTGCTTTGTCCTTGTGTGCTGAACTGGATTCTTGGCGAGGCTGATTGTGCTTGTGTTGTCACAGAGGATGGGTGCCTCAGGGAACTTCAAGCCAAGGTCTCTCAGTTGGTTCTTTAGCCACAGCACTTGAGCACAGCAGCTTGCAGCCGCAATATATTCTGCCTCAGTGGATGACAAAGACACGCAGGTTTGCTTTTTGCTAGCCCAAGACACCAGACAACCACCAAGGAAGGCGCATTGTCCACTGGTGCTCTTTCTATCAGTCTTATAACCTGCATGGTCAGAATCAGAGTAAGCCCACAAGAACTCTTGGTTACCTCTGGGATACCAAAGACCAAGTTCTTGTGTTCCCTCAAGGTATCTCAGAATACGTTTAACACATGTTAAGTGTGACTCCTTGGGGTTGGCTTGAAATCTTGCACACATGCCTACACTAAATTGAATATCAGGCCTGCTTGCCGTTAAGTATAGGAGGGAACCTATCATTCCCCTGTACATGGGCAGGCTGACAGATTTACCCTTTGCGTCAGCATCGAGTGCGGCAGTGGTGCTCATGGGAGTGTCATATTCCTTACATTCATCCATCCCAAACTTCTTAAGTAGCTCTCTGCAGTACTTAGCTTGGGAGATGAATATCCCATTCTTCTTTTGCTTGATTTGCAGGCCTAGGAAGAACGTTAGTTCTCCCATCATTGACATTTCAAACTCACCCTGCATAGTCTTAGAGAAATCTTCACAAAGCTTTTCATTAGTTGCCCCAAAAATAATATCATCAACATAAATTTGGACAATTAACATATCTCTATCTTTGTGAAGGATAAATAGTGTATTATCTAATTTGCCCCTTGAGAAACCTTTGCCCAGCAGGAAGCTGCTGAGTCTCTCATACCAAGCTCTAGGAGCTTGTTTCAGGCCATATAAAGCTTTCTTTAGTCTATACACATGTTTGGGATGCTTGTGATCCTCAAAGCCAGGAGGTTGTTCTACATATACCTCTTCTTTAATATAACCATTAAGAAAAGCACTCTTTACATCCATTTGATATAATCTAAAGCCTTTCATGGATGCAAAGGCTAGAAGAATTCTTATTGCTTCAAGTCTAGCGACTGGAGTAAAAGTTTCTTCATAGTCAATGCCTTCTTCTTGGTTATATCCTTTAGCTACTAGTCTGGCTTTGTTTCTTGTAATTTGACCTGTCTCATCCAGTTTGTTTTTGAAGACCCACTTGGTCCCCACTATGGATTGATGAGACGGCCTTGGGACAAGTTCCCAGACTTGGCTTCTCTCAAATTGATTTAGCTCTTCCTGCATGGCAATAATCCAGTCGCAGTCCTCAAGAGCTTGTTCAACTGAAGTTGGTTCGATTTGAGATAAAAATGCTCCAAACTCAACTTCATTTTGAACTTGCCTTCTGGTTCTGACACCAGAAGAAACATCACCAAGCACTTGATCAAGAGGATGATCCCTGTGATGTCTCCTAGCTGTTGGCAACTGTGCCTCATCAGGCACGGTCTGCACTCTAGGTTCATCACTGGGTTCATCTTCTTCTTTGAGATTGCTTGCTGGTGTTTCTTTTGGTAGTAAAGAAGATGATGGTGGTTTTGGAAGATTAAGTATTTCATCATCTTCTGTGGATTGTCCCCATGTTGGAGTTTCATCAAATACAACATGCATTGATTCTTCTACAATTCTAGTTCTCATGTTGTATATTCTATATGCTTTACTCCTAAGGGAATATCCTATGAATATACCTACATCAGCTTTTGGATCAAACTTACCCAGATTTACCTTTCCATTGTTATGCACATAGCATTTTGATCCAAAGATTCTGAGGTGGCTGATGTTGGGCTTCCTCCCTTTATACAGCTCATATGGAGTCTTGTCCAAGCCCTTGCGAACATAGGCTCTGTTAGAGATGTAGCAAGCAGTGCTCATAGCGTCCGCCCAGAACACCTGAGAAACCTCTTTCTCATTGAGCATGCTTCTAGCCATCTCTGTCAGAACCCTGTTCTTTCTCTCGACAACTCCGTTTTGTTGAGGAGTTCTAGGAGCTGAGAAGTTGTGTTCGATGTCATTTTGTTCACATAGCTCAGAGAAGCTATGGTTCTCAAATTCTCCTCCATGGTCTGTCCTTATGGCTGTGATTTTGAGCTCTCTCTCATTCTGCACTTTCTTAGCCAGGACAACAAAAGCATCAAAAGCATCTTGCTTAGAGGCAAGAAACATAGTCCAAGTGAACCTTGAATAGTCATCCACCACCACTAGAGCATACAGGTTTCCACCTAAGCTCTTCACTCTCGCTGGCCCAACTAAATCCATGTGGATTAGTTCCAAGGGCCTGCTGGTGGAGACTTTCTTCTTGGTTTTAAATGAGGACTTTGTTTGCTTCCCTCGTTGGCAGGATTCACAAATAAAATCATGCTTTACTTTAAAGGATGGAATACCTATAGCTAGCTCCTTTTTAATTAGCATATCAAGTTGAGTAAAGTTAACATGAGCTAATCTCTTATGCCAAAGCCAACTGTTCTCATCACTAGATATTAAACATTTTTCTTCCAGTTGTTGGCATAAGTCTAGAGTATATAGGTTTCCATTTCTGTTTGCCTTAAGTTTGCATTTTAAATTGGCCTTATCTAAGTTCAGATCCTGCTTATCAACTATTATGCACTCATGTGAATCAAAGATTACCCAATTTCCTTTGTCAGTGCTCTGGCTCACGCTCAGCAGGTTGTGACAGAGACCGTCCACTAGATAGACGTCCTTTACTGGTCCGACTTCTCCAACTCCAGTGATCTTTCCACTTTGATTTCCTCCAAAGGTCACTGTGGCTCCATCTTTGATCACCAGAGATTTGAACTTGTCTCTGTCTCCAGTCATATGTCTCGAGCATCCGCTGTCAATATACCATTTTCTGTTCTTGGATGCTTTGAGACACACCTGGAAGAATCAAGTAAGCTTAGGTACCCAATCTTTCTTGGGTCCTCGGTCATTAGTTTTCAGTGCCCTTGGTCTAGTGTTAGCATTGACCCTGGGCTTATGATCATTCGGAGCCTCAGGCCTAGTGCTGGCTCTAGGCTCTTGGGTTTTCCTTGTGGATTGTTTCCAGGCTAGGGATCCTTGTCCTCCCTTGGTTTCCTTTACAGGTGGAGGATTCTTTGTAGCCTTGGTTCCTTTAGGGACCCATTTGTAAGAGCTACTTGCTCCATGCTTTTTGGCATTACAGGTGGACGTGGAGTGTCCCTTCCTGTTGCAATAATTACAGAAGCTGAAAGGTGAGGAGCTGTGACTAGTGGCTTTGTGGAAGAATTTTAAGTAGGGCTTTACTTTTGGTTCCACCCACTTTTTTCCTCTAGGAGTATATCCTAAGCCAGTTCTATCCCTATATGCCCTTTGATTCATTAAAATTATATTTAACATTTCTGATCCATTTGTAAACTTCTGCAGGGCATTTTGCAGCTTGTCTTTCTCCGCTGAGACTTTGCTGCAATTAGGGCAGCTCTCAAGTGTTGGGGCATTGGGTTCTGTTTGGGGAGAACCCTGGCCATCCACTATCGGAAGCTTTCTAGCTTCCGCTAGCTCTTCACTTAGTGAGTCCACCTTGGACTCAAGTGATTCCTTTTTAGTTTTTAACACTTTATAGGCTTTACACAATCGAGAGAATTCTTCATGAACCTCATTGTAAGCCTCTTGCAGTTCAGAGAAAGTTACCTCTTTGTCTTCGTGGGTGAGATCAAGATCTGAAGATGCTTTCTCATCATCTTCTCTGGCTACCAGGCAGAGGTTGGCAACTTCTTCCTCATCACTTGTTTCGTCATCTGAGCTATTCACCCAGATAGAGGACACGAAGGCTTTTCTCTTGTCTTTCCCCTTTGATCTTTGCAAGCTTGGACACTCAGCCTTGAAGTGGCCAGGCTTTTTGCATTCAAAGCACACCGGGGCCTTTTCCTTCTTGTATCCCTTCCTCTGACTGGAGTCACCTTTCTGAAAGCCTCCTTTCTTTTTGAAGAACTTTCTGAACTTTCTCACCATCATGGCCATCTCTTCTTCGTCCAGTTCCTCCTCATCATCCTCATCATCATCATCATCAATCTCCTTGTTGGGAGCAACAAGGGCAAGATTCTTGGCTTTGGATGAGGCTTGAGGAGCTCTCTGAGCCAGCAATGTTGGTTCATATTCAGCCAAAGAACCAAAGAGTGCAGTGATGGAGCTGGTTGACTCTCCTTGGACTTCCTGTAAGATGGTTACTTTGGTGATCCAATCACCTTTCAGGATTTTTAGGATCTTGCTGACTTGCTCTCTTTCTGGAATGTCCTTACCCAAGGAGGCCAAGTTGTTGATGAGATGAGTGAACCTCAGCTCCAGCTCTCTGATTGGCTCAGTTGGACTAAGCATGGCGAACTTGTGAAATTCTTCCACCAACATCTCAACTCTTCTTGCTTTCACTCCCCTGGTTCCAGAGTGAGCAGCCTCAAGAGCCTCCCACATATCCTTGGCATTTTTGTGGTGGCTGATCCTATGAAATTCCTTAGGACTGAGAGCACACTGAATGTAGTGCATGGCCCTATAATTTAGTTGGACTAGAGCATAGTCCTCATTAGTGTACCTGGATCGCTGCTTAGCAAAACCTTCCTCATCTAGTGGAGTGTGATCCCCACGTTCGATTAAATCCCAGAGTCTGATGTCGCTGGACTTGATGTAAGTCTCCATTCGAAACTTCCAGAATGGATAGTTATACCCATCAAAGCCTGGAGGCTTGTTGGGTGAATAGAGACATCTGGCAGGGAGTAATCTGTATCCATTACTAGATCTTTTCTTTCTGGATTCGTTGGAATCGAGTGAGAAAGACCCGCTCTGATACCAAATGAAGATAATGGATGCACAAGAGGGGGGGTGAATTGTGGCTGTAAAATAAAAACTCAAATAAAAACGACACAAGAGTTTATACTGGTTCGGTCTTCCTGACCTACGTCCAGTTCTCAACCACCCAGGCCGAGTTCCACTATCCCCAGGTTTTACAACGGGTGCACCTGGAACCTTTACAACTGCAAGTTTTGAACGGGATCACTTGCAACCTTACAACCACAAGTTTTATTCAGGCTCACTTACAACCTTTCTAACTAGCTCCCCCTTACTTCCAGCAAGGGTTCAACCTTTACAAATAAAGGATTTTTCTAACTAAGTTCTCTTTAAGAACAGATAGTGTTACACACTTAAGTACAATCAATGCTCTTATAACACGAAGAGACTTAACTACAAAGAGTACAAGATATGTAGATGAAAAGGTCACTCAATGAGTTAAATGCTCTTTCTCTTTTCTGGGCAGCTTTGAATACTTGAAGATTCTCTTAGTTTCTCGCTCTAACTTCTCTCAAGAATGTCAAAGATAATTCATTAACTTCATAAATGAAGTTGAGCTCCTTTATATAGTCTTCAAACATTCTGACTCTTGGTAGGTGGGTTAGCCGTTTGAATATGGCCGTTTTTCCCTTGTTACCGTTTGCCCAATTAATGCTTCATCAATGCATAGCAGGGTTGACTTGCTTTATCTCTGACAACTCTGCTCTGACAAAAGCATTCTGACACTGCACTTCTGAACATTCTGACATTCTGATTGCTTGCGGAAGCAAGTTCACATCCGGAAGCAATTCTACTTAGTGTGCTGCACTTTGAATGTTAGTTTAACAATATAAGCACATAGTCACATGCAGTGGGAGTGTACCTAGTCTAAGAGGTCTTCCTTGCATCAGGAAGCACTTCTACATCCGGAAGTAAATCCACTGGATGAAGGATTTTGTTCACTATTACTCACTCTCGCTCAGTGTCCTTCAATCCAACAGTCAGCGCTAGTCACTAAGCTATCGGAAGCAATTCTACTGGACGTGGCTTATGTTCGCTGACGCTTAGTGTCATTTTGTCCAACAACCAGCGCCAGTCTAAATCTAACAGGAAGCAAAACCACTTCCGGTTGAATCCTAGCTTAGTCTTGAGATCTTGTATATCTAGTGCTTATGGACTAAGTTATTTCCCTAGTGAATTACTTGCTCTCGCTGGGGGATGAGTCATTCATCCGCGAGCGCTAGTCCTAGTCTATCCGGAAGTAAATCCACATCCGGTTGCACTCTTACTTGGGATTCTATGTTAACCTATTGCTTTCTAAGTACTTGGCTTATTCTTTCATATTTTAGTCTTCATCAAAACTTAAGATTCTAACACCAACCTCCTCCTCCTCCTCCTTCTCCACCTCCACCTTCCCCACAGAATGATCCTAATACTCACCAAGACATCCCTCACCACTCACCCTCACCTCACAACTCTCCATCACAATCCCCTAGCCACTCACACTCCCCCAGCCCATCTCCATCCCCCACTCACTCCCCTCCCTTAGACTTTGACCACCACACCTCACCCCCACCTCCACCACCCAGATATGGCCCTGAGCCTTCTCCCACCATTCCGTCCTCATCCTCATCCCTGGCACTCACCCTCTTTGATGATGCCAAAAGGGGGAGAGAAATGCTGACCCAGCCATCCCTTTGGATAGATGAGGAAGTTGCTGCTGCTCTCAGACGGGCCATGGACATGAAGTATATGGGCCAAGCAGAAAGGCTAATCCGTGATGAAGCCATTCACTTCATGGGCCAACGGCAGTCTGCCAGAAGGGAGACCAACCTTGAGATGGTGGTTGTGAGCAATCTAAAGTGCCACCTATTACTGAGCCTGTACCAGCCTCTGTGCCTACTGCAAATCTGCTTGATGAGCTACGCATGAAGTATGGTCTTGTGAGGCCAGAGCCGCTAGTAAGAGTGATAGGCAAGCCAATCCCTCCCTCTGAGCCAGCCCCTGTTTCTCAACCACTCAGCTTCAGTAAGTCAAGAGTTAAGGCTGTGGCTAGAAAGAAGGTCGCTTCCTCCCCAAGAGCATCCTCAGATAGTGAAGAGGAGTCCATTGTTGCTCCTGAGGATACTGAGACTGAAAGGGTGCCACTGCAAGGGGAAGCTTCCGAGCCTCTGTCCTCCACTCGAGAGCAACCACAGGAAGTCCCACTAGAAGTGGTTGTCAAGCTAGAGGTGGAAGACATGACACCAGAAGAGCTTGAACGCTATGGGAACACAGATAGAGTCACGTATGAGCAACTTTTCGTTCTGGATGCTGAGAGGACTCATGCCAAGGAGCTTCAAGAGAAGAAGGGGAAGGGGAAAGGAAAGGGAAAAGGGAAAGCGAAGTCAGATCTATCTCATGACCCTAGTTTCCCAGCTTGGAATGTCAAGGTTAAGGCTGTCCATCTCCCTCATGGATCAATCCCCATCGGAAAGTCTGAGGAAGGAAGGGCTTTTGGTTTAAATGAGCTCAGTGATCTGAAGAGAGCCATTGCTGAGTCCCTTGAGACAGAGAGGATCAGAAAAGCCCAAGAGGAGAGGGAGCTTCAACAGATCCTTGCCCAGATCGACGAACAACAGATGAATGAGATGTGGGCCAAGGCAAATGAGGAGTTTGAAGAAAACCAGAGAGAAAGAGAGAGGAACAAGAGACACAAGCTCTAAATCCCCAACCTCTCATACATAGCACATCATACATAGCATAGCATGTTTTTAACTTTCATATGTAATATCTGTTCTTTCATTTCTCTTAGAAGTTATCTGTTATACTTGTAAATCTGCTTATTACTTTGTTGCTTATAACAGTTGATTTATATCTTAATGAAGTTCGCTTTTGAATTCATCTATGTATTATTTAATTATCTGCCTTTAAGTATGAATTCATAAGTTAGCTTAGTTTGTCATCATCAAAAAGGGGGAGAATGTTAGAATCTTAAGTTTTGATGAAGACTAAAATATGAAAGAACCAGTTAAACACTTAGAAAGAATTAGGTTACTATAGAACCCCAAGTAAGAGTACAACCGGATGTGGATTTACTTCCGGATGGATTAGGACTAGCGCTCGCGGATGAAAGTGTAACATCCTGAAATTTCTAATAATTAAATAATTAATATATAATATTTATGGTATAGAATATAAAATATAGAAAATTATAGTGTTTTTGAATAGTTGAGATTTTGTAGGAATATTGTTATTGTTAATATTTAAATAGATATGTAGAGTTAGATTCGGTCAACAAAAAAAGGGGGTTAGATTAACTAAATGCATGATTGTAGGATTGATTATAAAATAGGTATTTTTACAAATATTATAAGAAAAACATTTGAATAATATAAAATTGAATTAGTCAAAAGATATATTTTTTTAGGGTTGAGACTCATCTATTTATAAATATATTAGAGGGCGTTCCTAACAGAAAGAAAAATTAGAATTAGAGAGGATTAGGGTTTTCTATTTTTCGTAGCTTCTTCGGAGTAGACGCGTGGACTTGAGGTAACCAATATTAATTTACTTCATATGCTGTTTTGGAACATAAGTGTTTTAAATTGTATTTTTATCGTATAAACTTGATTTATGAAATGTTATTTTGATTGTATAAAATTCCGATGAAGTGGTAAGTATGCTAACTTGTTTTCTATTATAAAAACTCGCATGTACATGTGTATTTGTTACGTTTATAAATACGGCGATTTGTTATGACTATTGTATAGGATGATTTGTTATGAATATTGTTGTGATGGAGATTTGGGTGGGTTGTGGAGAATTTTGTTTGGAAGCCCGAGCGGCAAGCCTCTACTACTGATCCTAGTAGTTGGCACCTTGTCAGGCCCATTCTCTATTCCTTACCCCTGATCAGGGTTTGGAAATAGTCGCTTGGGTAAGACACCTCTTGAACCTAGACCCAGGTGGGAGGTAAGAGAGGGGACCGACACCTGAAGTGAGTGGTATAATCTAAGTGGGGTTATACAACATGAATGGTTCGGATCCACGTCTGGGAGTTATACGGAGGAGATCAGGTGGGGGTTATGAAATTGTTTGGAATTGTTTTGGTTTGGAAAGAAATTGTTTTGAATTGTTTTGGTTTGAAAATGGAAAGAAATTGTTTTGAATTGTTTTGGTTTGAAAATTTCTCTATTAAATTTATAATGCACTGCTTCATTGGCTTATATTTCATACCTGCATATTTTGTAAAGTGATATTGGTTACAGGGGGTTACTGACCCCAAGTATACTTTTTCTTTGTTGTATTACTATTTGTTTTAGGTGAGTATTACTGTAGAGGTGATCGCGAATGGAAGGAGCTAGAGCTATAGTTCTCCAAACGGTGTTATGTCGCAGGATTAATTATGTTGCCACATTAGTTGCATTTCATTTTTTTTTTGTTTTTTTTTGTTCATTCCTAGTTTGATTACTTATTTATTATTTTGATTTTATTTTTGTTATGAGGATTTTTAAATGATGTTTTCGTCAAGTTTTTGGATTGATTATTTTCCGTTTGGGAATTGATTTATTTTGATATTGTTATTGAGACTATGAAATTTATTTCATTTGTTTAAAATATTTTTTTTAAATTGAATTTCGTCGTCATTTATGAAACCTGTGACGGGCCTGTGGGTTGGGATTTGTCCTATTGTGTGTTTGTGCCCTGGGCAGCGTCTTATTTTTCTTGTTTTTTTAGAGGAAAATATGTTTTGAAAATCAGGTTGTTACAGAAAGACTCATCCCACAGCGGAAGCAAGTAAGTCACTAAGTCAGAACTCAGTCTAGAGTATTAGAGTATCAAATCTTAAAGACTAAGTTAGGACACAACGGGATGCAGAATTGCTTCCGGAAGTCTTAGAGTAAATTAAGTGACTAGCACTGTCTATTAAACTAGACAACCCCGAGCGTCAGTGAATATAACACTAAGTCATAACATAGTTCTAGTAGGAGTGCATCCGGTAGCAAAATTGCTTCCGGTAGTAAAAGAACTTCCCATAGATAATGAACTCCCCACTGCATGTGACTATGTGTTAATATTGTTGGACTAACGTTCAAGTGCAGAATTGAGTGTTGTTGCTTCCAGATGTGGACTTGCTTCCGGTAGCAATCAGAATGTCAGTACGTACAACAGTCCAGAAGTCAGAATGCTTTTTGTCAGAGCAGAGTTGTCAGAGTTGCTTTTCAGAGATAAAGCAAGTCAACCCTGCTGAGCATTAATGGAGCATTGATTGGTTCAACGGTAACAAGGGATAAACGGACATATTCAAACGGCTCTCCTACCTACCAAGCAAGAGAAGTATGAGAGATGCTATATAAGGAATCGCTTCATCATTTATGAAGGCACCTAAGAACTTCACCGAACATATTCTGCAAAATCATTCAAGCATTCAAAGCTCATACTACCCAGAAAGTAAGAGAGCACTTATTACATTGAGAGTTTATTTATCCATCTTGTACTCTTTGTAGTTAAGTCTCTTCATTTATTGAGAGCATTCATTGTACTTAAGTGAGTAACATCATTTGTTCTTTGAGAGAACTAAGTAGAAAATCCTTTGCTTAAAAGGTTGAACCCTTACAAGTAGTAAGGGGGAGCGAGTCTGTTTGTAAGATTGCAAGTGAGCCCGTTGTAAAACTTGCGGTTGTAAAAGGTTACAAGTGAGCCCGTTGTAAAACTTGCGGTTGTAAAAGGTTGCAGGTGAACCCGTTGTAAAACCTGTGGTTAGTGGAACTCAATCTGGGTGATTGAGAACTGGACGTAGGTCAAGAGTAAGACCGAACCAGTATAAAAGTCTTGTGAGTTTTTAATTGTCTGTTTTATTTGGTAGCACAATTCACCCCCCCCCCTCTTGTGCATCCTCACTTTCAGTTGGCGCATGAATTGGACAGCCTCATTTCTGATGAAGTCTTCAGCAAGGCGAGCTTGTTCCATATTCATTGACCTTCTGATTGCAGGCTCAATGTCCAAGTCCAACCATAGTGAGGGCTGTCTCAGTGTATCTCTCCCCCTTTTGGCATCATCAAACAGCGCAAGTGCCAGGGAGGTGCTTGGAGAGGAAGTAGATGGAGGTGGTGTTGGGCCAAAACTTGGAGGAGGAGGTGGAGGTGGATAGTCATGGTCATCGTCAGATGAGTGGTCTGAAGATGAGTGGCTGGAGGATGGGGAGGAGTGGTGAGATTGGTTGTGTGAATGGTCTGATGGTGGGGAATTTTGTGGAGTATGGTGAGGTGATTGATGGATGTCTTGGTTAGGTTGCTCTTGGTGTGGTGAGTTTGGGTTTGATGACTGGTGGTGGTCTGGGGAATCATGTATTGGTGGATCTTGGTGTGGGGGACTTGGTGGGTCTTGAGGGTCAGGAGGGTTATTATCTGGGTTGGTTAGGGGTTGTTGGTTGGCAAGCAGTAGGTCTATCTTGGCTTCAACCCTATCAAGATGGGCTTCGACCTTCTTGATCCAATGGTGCAGCTTGTGAAAGCTTCTTCTAACTTGCTCTTGGAACGAAGTCTGCAGCGCATCGTTGAGTCGAAGAGCAGTTCATCAGCCAGACCATCCAATGCAGTAGCAGTAATACCAGCAGTGGCAGTACCACTTGGACCAGCAGCAGCACTCGGACCAGGACGTCGATGGGATTCCACTTCCTGATCGCCAGCACTAGAGGTGGATGGCTGAGTGTTATGTGAGGCATTGCCACCTCTTGAACTAGACCCAGTAGCCCTTACTGGCTTGATGTAGGACACTCCCATCTTGCCTAGGTTTTTTGAGTCCATGGGTAGGCACTTCCGGATGTCCACTCCCTCAGTGGATTTAATATTGAATTTCTCCAGAAGGAAGGCAATCAACTGGGGGAAGAGAAGTGAGGAATTGTCCTTCTGATTTTTTCCATCTACCCATCGGAGAAGCTCCATGGAGATGAGTTGCCCTGGGTTGATGAGTTCCTTGCGCAGAAGTCGAGGGAGCCAGGGGTTGTCAAGTTGGGTGAATTCGGAGAAGTTGCCACCCTTGTGGGTCATTATCCGCGAATAGATGTATTGGATTACCCGCTTGAGATCAGGCATCCCAGAGACTTTCTTCCCCTCAGTCTCGTAGGCATCCGTCAATTGATCTGGGGTGAAATGCCTGTGATACTTCCATTTGTTGAGGTTGGGTACTGTAATACCCAAGAGTTGATTGATGATTTTCCAATCAAACTTAATGTGCCTCCCTCTCACTGTGGCAGAGAAGCGAACACCAGTGACCAGGTTGTCCTGTTCCCTTCTCTTAACCTTTGCAGACAGTGACTGATAGAAGATGCGAAGAACACTTACACTATAATCATTCTGAATCCCCAGCCAGTTCATGTATTTACCCAGATGGTCAGTCAAATCATAGCCCAGATTTTGTAGAGTTTTCAGATCCACATAGATGCCATTCGTCTATGGGTTTCTGTGCTCGAAGGCAAGAGATATGGGCTCGAGAGGACTGGATCTGTAGATGTTCATATCATCTTCCTCTTGAACTCGCTGGCGTTTGGAGGAAGTGGGCTCTTCTGCAAACTGAACTTGTTTGCCCTTTCGTTTCCCAGATTTGGCAGAGGAGGGGTTGGGGTTTGTCTCACTTGACCCTACCATGTTGTTTGTGGATGGTAATGGTGAAGGTATGGAAGAGGGTTTGGAGATGATGAATGTCAGAGAAGGATGAAGACGAAGATGATGATGATGATGATGAAGAACAGTGGAGAGAGAGATGGAGGTTGAGAGAAAATGAGAAATTTTGAATGAAGATGAAAAGTTATGAATGAGGGAGATGAATGGGTATTTATATGAAAAGACGTTTGATGCGAATAGTCATAATGAAGAGGCATGGGAAACGTAAACATTTAATGCTGAAACGGCGTACCTTTTCGCCACGTGTCGTTTCAAGGTGTCAGAGAAGACATAACTGTTGTCAGACAAGATGAAACGTTTCAGAGATGACGTTTCACTTTCTAGTGTAAGTGCTTCCGGTTTCTGAGCAGTAATCGCAAGCGGCAGGATCCCATGCTGAGTAGAAGAAATGACGTCAAGCCACTCTACTCCTTCCAATGTTCAATAGCTGTCCTTGCTATCGATAGCAAAATTGCTTGCGAATGCCATCTTTGCTCAGACTGCAAGTGCTAGCGGAAGTAGATCCGCTTCCGGATGTGGAAAACTTAAGATTTAACATTGAATGCTCATATGACCCTTTCAGAAGGGGACCTGCATGTGCTAGCGGAAGCAAATGCGCTTCCGGATGGTTAGTGGGAGAACTTAAGATTTAACATTAATGGACACGCTCAGGACTTTCCAAGTCACAATCTATGTTAATCAACACAATATTATAATTTTAAGAAATCGTGTTTGCTGATTGATTTGGTAAAACAAGAGTATCAATTATGTGAAAACAGATTTTGAAATTTAGTTCGCAATTCCACATAGTTTTACTATCAAGTCGTGAACCCTATTTATACTCTCTTGGATAAGTACCAATGTGATAGCACAGGGAGTATCGAACAGTTTGCATATTTTCAGAGTTTCATAAACAAGTATAGTTCAACAAGTATGCCTTAAGAATGTTCATGTTAGATTATGAAGACATGTGAATTGTCAACACAAGCTTTGAAATTCTAAAATCTTAATGCCCACAAAATAGTTTAGTTTTAGGAATAAATCAGGTTTACAAAACAACCAAATTTTCAGCATATGATCACAAGAATAATTTTCAAATCTTAGCTCAAGTTCTTCCAGATAAGCTTAATATGATCTCATTATTCTTAGGATATCAACAAGCTTTGAACTTGATTCAGATTGTACTAGGCTTGTGATAATGTGCCAGGATATACAGCTTTCAGTGGGTAGAGATTCTTAATAATTAGGCCAGGCTAGTTATCTACACTCACTTAGACTTCTATCCTATTGGCATTTTGCTTTTGGATTTATCAAATTTTGCAGAAATTAATTCAAGGCATTTCCTAAGATTTCTTATGTATGTCAGACAAGAGAAACTGTAACATTCTGTTGCTAATTCCCTAATTAACTTGTGACATCTGTTTTAATTCAATAATCTCTTACTAACTATGATAGAAAAAGGAATTTCAATAATATTAGTATCTCTATCATAGTTAGAAAAAGAATATCCTAATGATCAAAATATTATCCATGATAGAAAAGAATAAACTAATACAACACAGCTGCTATCATGGATAATTTATTGCTAATCATGTTAGAAAGGATTTGTCTAACATGGTTAATAAACAAAACTAATTGATATTAAACAATAAATAGATATATATACATGCGGAAACGAATGCAGGCCTATACAAATTGGCAATATACAATTCTAAATAAACTATATCGCCTCCACTACCTAATTTCCCTTTCCTGAAGCTTGCGCCTGTGCATGAATACCTGTAAAAATGTGAGTAATCGTGGAATGAGACAATTTGTCCCAGTAATCGCTGCTTAACTCACTATAACAGTGAGATGTGCGATAGCGAGGACGTCTAAAGGGTACCACATTTTAAAAACCAGTAATATATATATAACCAAATCTTCTTTCATCACTCAAGCCCTTCATTCACATCCAAATCAAAGTCAACATCATCATCTCTATCACCTTATCCTACTCAAAATCCCTCAATCGATCCCATTCCAACAAAACCTCATGTCTCCATCTCCAATCTGAGTACTTTCACTATAACTCTCACACGCACCTATAGATGCATTGTGCCATCAAGGAGGCATCCCATCATCTAATCTTCACTATATGAATTTGACACTGTGTCCCTCTCCATAATGAGGGGACAATTTCCCTCTCTGGCAATCTCCAGAGAGAGAACCCCAATTCTGTTTCCATTGCAGAACGGGAACGGTTGGACTCTTCAATGCCAAACAACTGTAGGTCACTTTCTCTCAATAAGTTGACCTATGATCCCCGGTCTAATCAATCCGAAAAGGATCATCAGTACAAATAACTGTCGATTGGCCAATCGACAGTTATCATCGCGCGATGGTACGTATGTATATCAGTGTCATGCAAACCTCACAATATCCATTAATTTCAATATCTCATCACAATAATCAAAATCAACATCAATCTCATCATCAACCTCATGCATTCTCACATCACCTTTCAATCTATTATCCACAATATCTTCCCTCAACATAACTCCCAAATTTTCTCTACACAACCTATGATACATCTAATCCACTATACCTCTCAATATCCCTGTCAAAATGCCAAGATCCCAATATCTATACACTCATATCCACAGTCCAACAATATCACCAGCCAGGATACTACATATATATAATGTGTCAAAATCTTTTATATGGAAATAATTGTGTTTGAAAGGCACCCGATAGCCTGTTTTGTATAAAAATACCTTTCAAAGATAATATATATATAGACGGTGAGAAAGGATTTTAAGAAAATCCCAACTAACGTCACCCTCATTATTATAGCAAGGTTAAGTATGATTACCTGTCGCCCTTTTTAGCACTCTGTTGCCTTTTCCCTTCACTTTACCATGCCTCGAGAAATATATGCAATTCACATCCTTTCCTAGTATTACATCATGTAATAATAGTAGTTAATAACCATTTAATATAGATTAAATAACGTCTCTCTCGTATCTCATATTACTACCCATTTCCCCCTTCTTCTTAGTTATATTATTTTAGAAAGTTATGTGGATTCCTCAGTACACACACACAAGTCAACAATTTGGTTCATGATTCCTCTCAACTAATCCATATAGAATGATCCATTAACACTTAGAAACCATATAGGAGTACCAAAGCTCAAGGAATCAAGGGAACATTTGAAATCCATAAAACAAACCTAACTTATCAACACTTCCATTTATCAATGACCATCTTGTCAATTGGCAGTACATAGAATAAACTAATTTCAGCTTTAAACTTCACTTCACTGCAATATTCATAGTCAACTATTAAAGAGAAAAATAAAGGGGACAGAATTTGACATGATGCATCACATTTGAACCAAACCAATACACCCAACTTCATTAAAAATTCAGTATTTCATTCGCCATATATTAGCTTTAGATTAACCCTCTCAAAGCCTGCAAAACACTCTCCACAACTAATTAAATTCCTAGATTAAGTCCCCTCAAATCAGATTTAAATCTAGTGACTAAACAAGGTTCAAGTTAAGAAAATACTGTAACAACAGAGCATAATCCAATTGAAAAGTGCAGAACACCATTTAGCTATACCATGGTTTATACACACATGCCAAAAATCCATTCGGACAAAGGAAGAGACAAGAACATCAAAACTTACACCTCCAAAACATGCAACTTCCAAAATCTGATATGTAATAGTGACAGTAATTACTATCCTACTTTTGTAAAGCTTTGCTTATGGTGGAAACATTCCCCCATATAAATACCAATTTGATGAGAGAAAGGAAAGGATGATTGAAATTTAGTAAATATCAAAACTTCACCAATCAATCATGCAGCACACAAAATCTTTACACTCCATTGCCCTTCTCCCAAATAAGTTAATGATTTTTGAATCCAAAAATCAACTTAAAACCCATCAGCTGTGGAAGCTCCCAATTTTTAGGATTTTGTGAAATCTTTATAAGCATTAAATTGGCACTCAAAGCAACCAAGAATCCCTTCATTCTTTCGAAAATCAATTAAGTTATAACAGTAGCAATAACAGAATTTTGCAAACATACATGCTATACACCATTGATCTAAACATTCAACACTCACATACACATACAACACAACAGAAACTTACATTAAAACAGAATACTACTTTCATAATTTCAACCCAACAATTTAGCAGCAAAATTTCAGACTCCAAACATAAACTAAACATGTTAATAAATATATATTTCATCTTGAAGTAGACTGAAAAGAGCACCCACATCAAAGGAAATCGGCCAGACTAGATTAAAAGGGCATATAAAAACATGAAACAGATTCCTCCAAAGAGAAATCGACATTTAAGCACCCAAATTTAAGGTTTTGATCAAAACTCAATAAAACTTCAAATTAATCATTAAATCACTTCTCAAATACTACAAATCAAAGCTTAACATCAATTTTGATGTGTTATCTTAAGCCAAAAACACAAACCCACTTGTGGCCTCTCACAAAACTCACGCAAAATTAAAGGAAAAGAGTGAGAATAGTTCCAAGAGACTCACCGGAGTTGGAATCCGGTGTTCTAAGTCTTTCCCAAGCTCGTCGTCGCCGGAATCAGCGTCTTCTCGCCGGAAATCGCCAGAGTACGAGGAGGCCGACAAAGAGAAGTGAAGAACGACTAGAACAGAGGAAACAGTGAGAAAAACGAAGGTGGAAGAAGAAGTAAGTCGAAGAACCAAGAAAAATAACGAAGCTCACCTCTCACCCGCCACCGTCCACCGTCGAGCTCGCCGGAAAACGAAAGGGACGAAGTAGCTGAACGAAGATGAAGAACGCGAGGGAGAGAAAGGGAGGTAGGTTTCAGCGAGGTTGAAGGATGAGAAAACAAAAAGGAAGAACGCCGATGCTGTAGTCGACGGCGGCTTGCTCTGCCGGTCCCTGCAGCTCCGGCGACGAGCAAAGAAGAGAGAGCAGGGAGGGTTTGGTGAGAGGGCGAAGAGTGAGTGGAGGGAGGAGAAGGAAAATGAAGAAGAAAGTGAACGGGGGGTTTTGTGTCGGCGGTTTTGTAAGGAGGGAGGGGAAGGACATGTTTGGTTAGGTGAAATAAGGGTAGTATATGATAATTTGTAGCCCAAACTTGCCATAGTGTACTCTTTTAATTTTAAAACCACTTAAACCAGCCTCCAATTTCCTTAACCTTCAAAATATTTTGGGTTTTACCATTCCCTCATATTTCAAGCTCTTCAATTTCTTAATTAATTATATGCACATTTATTACTCAAAATTTTTAAAATGTCCTCAAAAATCACCAAAAATTCCTAAAAATTCCAAAATTCCTAATTTCTCCATTTACTATTTCCCAAAACACTCCTTGATCCTGTATTAAATTTTCAGGATGTTACAGAAACTATCCATTAAAATCCACAACAGAAGGAGTAAGGGATAGAAATGTTCATATATGATTGGCGAGATTTCCTCAAGGTTTCAGTACAGCCAGTTCCTCTTGTAACATCCCTAAAATCCTATTATTTAAAATCAATTTATTTAATAGAGCAAGAATATTATTTTGGTATTCTTGAATATCATTTACTTAAAGAGAATGGAGAAATTTAAAATTTATATATACACTTGGTTAAAATATTAAAAGGAAAGAGAAAATAAAAACATTTAGGAAGAAAAAAAAATGTAGACCACATAAATATATGTGGTTTAGGTGACTTGGGCTTATTTTAAAAATTCCAAAACTACCCCAACTTATAACATATAAACTCTCTTATTCATTCCCTCACCATCACCGACACACAACCCTTCTTATCTCTTCACCTTCGCTGAAAACACTCCTCTCTCCTCACCGATTCGTTTTCTTTCTTTCTTCTCTTCCAGCTCAATATTTTGCCGATTTCCAGCAGGTTTTGGCGAGAATTTCATATGCAAAATCCAGATTTTAGCTTAGGTAAGTATTCTCAATTTTTACATATAGGTTTACATAGTTTTGGGAAAAGATTTGGGGATAATCCGATTTGGAAAATCTGGTTTGGGAAAAGGAACTAGTTAAAACTGAACTCACATATGAATGTGAGTTGGGAATTGATTATGCAAAGAACTCCCATGAAAGTTGGAAGAAAGAATTGATGCTCACACCTTCCTTGTTCTGTTTTCTTTCTTTCGTTCCAGCCACTGTTGGGGAACGATTTGGGAGTTAAAAATTCATAGCAGCAAATTCTTGGAGCTTCCAAAACAAATTGTTGGTGAGTTTCTTGCCTTGTTTCATTTTCTGTGACTTGGGAAATTTAGAGTGAATGGCCGATTTGAAACATAGGATTTTGGGGGATACAAAAGCTTTAAAATACTTGTGTGAAAGCTTAATTAAAATAAAGTTGGGTATGTAATGTTGTGATGGATTGAGTTGTGTTGATTTGCTTATGTTGTGAATTTTTCTTATCATGGCTTAATAGGGATTTGTTTTGTAAATTTGATAGGTGTAAATTTGGGGATTATGGGGCTGTAGTAGTGTTACTGTAATATAACTTAAGTTTCTCATCATTTTTCAGATTAGAACTGATTAGAAATTAAAAAAAAATGAAGAAGCTAATTGGTTGAATAAAAATCTGATTTGAAGGTTTATGTTTTGGGGAATAACATGATGTATAGATGGTGTATATACTAAATTAAAAATGATAGCTGCTCTTCTTGTTTTGACCGAATTAAATAGAGGATTAGGATACAAAGAACTTCAAATGTATTTGTTCTTAAAGTTTACTTAAGATGGAATTAGTAATCACTTGTTGATTTCTTGGATTCTTGCTGAATAAAAAGGGGGTGCTGGTAGCCCTTTTTGCTTTGACCAAATGGTTCTGTTTATTTGATCAATTTTACATGAGTAATGATGCTGTAAAAATAGGGATGAATGTGTTAAATATGGCTTTGTGGTTGTAATTGTGTTGCTGCACATACAAATAAAATTCTCCAAGCATCTTTCACTATTATGTCCAAATGAAACTCAGATTTAATAAAGAAATAATAACTGATTGAAGGGTATTCTTTGCATGTCAAAAACTGATTTTTGTTCACTACATATATTATAGAAACTTCCTAAAGTTGACATTAACATGGCTGAACTGTTTTGGAAGTTAGGAAGACATTGTTTTGCATGTACACTGTTTGTTAAAACTAAAATCTTTGGATTGATGTAAAGCTGATTGTAGTGAATTGGTTAAGGGTTTTCATAAATTCTGGACTTAAAGACATGCTAATAAACATCAAAATGATTACTTGGAAATATGAGAAACTCAACTTAAAAAAACATTAAATGTTGCATGAATGATTAGAACTGATATGACTCTCTGAATGAGTTAATTAATTGGACTTCATTCAATTTTGTTACAACTTGGTTATCAGTATTTGGTATACGATAACCTAGGACTGTGCTGCATTGCATGTAGATTGGCAATATACATTCTTAGTATTCCCTTCCTTATGTGCATGAATATCTAGCCTTTTCAGAGGAATATCACTCATCCCATGGTGGGGAGAGAGTGATAAGAGCAAATGAATGCAAATGAATAGGTATTGTGGAGAGAATGAGAAGAATATAGGAAGAATAACAAAATAAATAATGATATTGATAAGAATTTAGGAAAAATGACGGAATAAGGATGTTTCTCTGGGGTTTCGATTATAATTATGAGTCGACCATAATCATAGTCGAAGCATCATGAGATACCTTATTGGGTTAAGGGATTAAAATAATTCAAAAATAACAATAAATTCAAAAATATGAGGAGGAATAATAAATTATCGACTTGGTTTCGTGCTTTGTTTGTTAAATTGTTTGATTTATTGATGATTTGACTTGTGCTGTTTGAGTGTTTAGAATAAAATTCTCTTGGAATTGTTTGTTTTTATAAGCTTCAACATGAGACATGCTTTTGTTTTTGAATGTGTTTTGATTAACTGTCAATTAATAATGGTTGGAGATCACCATCCTTCGTAGTAAAAGGTCGTTGCCCATTTATATTGAACGGCTGGAGGCTTCCTCACTATATTTAGTGACTGGAAGCAGCCCCCTTAATAATAGATGCTGGTAGCCCTTACTACTGCATGAGTGGATGTTTCCCCTCCATTGCTAAACGAATAAACGGTAAGTGGTTTGTTTAAAAGTAATTAAGGATTGAATTTCATGCAGTTCAGGTGTTTGATGTTGATGAACCAATCAAATGTGATTATCTATTGCGTCTTTTGTCAAAAATTTCTCTTGCTTGCTTGTTATGTATATGATGGATTTTTGAAGAAAGTTGTGCAGTTTTGACAAATTGATGACTTAAATACTTCCTCTTGAAATTGATGGTGCTGCTTCCTATTACTGTTATGAAAGAAGGAAATAATTTGGGTTGTTTGTGAAGTTTAGAAATCTGGACTGGTTGATAGCTAATGAATGATGTATGGGAAGGATGTGGCTTTTAATGTTTGGTAGATGGAAAATTTATAGTTGATAATTCTTGGTGAAATTGTAAATTGTAATTGTATATGTGAATTAATTTGGAGTATATGAAGTTTGAATTATTGATTATGTAGTAATGGATTATATATGAGATTTGGTGACACAAATTGTATGATTAACAAAGTTAAGACTTAAAGTCATGAGGATGAAGTTGATTATAAGATGTTTGTTATTTGAAAATTCACTTCATTCTGTGTATTTTCCATTTCCATAAGTGTTATTTTCGAGTATATGGTAGAATCTGTAACAAGTTTTGATGCTACTCAGTGTATGTGACTGTTAGGAACCAATTTGGGTGTTAATTCCAATGTGTAATCTAATTGGGTATTGTAGGGATATAGTTCAAATTTCAGTGAAAGAGTGAATCACTCACAAGAAAATTTATAATGGTATTGTTTTTGTTTTGCAATGTTTAGGTGGGTGCATTTTCTCTTTGAGAAAGTTTAATTGATATGATTTTATTTTGTATGCCTTGAAATCTAGCTTGGACCATGGGAATGAGTTTTATTTTCCTTTCCATATTTGACCACAAATGTTTTTCTCAAGAAATGGAGAATAATTGAAATCAAATGGTAGGAATTCATAATTGGAAGACTTGAGGCATTTAGGGAATTATGAGTGGTCGCAATTGTCGAGTTGTTATGATTGTGTATTGAGAGTTGAAATGAAATTTAGGAATTTATGCTTTGAGTTGAAGTTAGGGTGATTGCTTAATTGTACACTCAGAGTTATTGACTTAGAGTAATGTACTGATATTGAGAGATACTGTGACTCGGTGATGTGTTAACATATTAGGCTTTTATGGATGAGAATGAAATGAGTTGTTGTTTGTTTGTTTAGATTAGAGTTTATTAGGTTTTTGGAATGAAAGGATGGCTAAAAGTAATGATAATAGACCTCTGGTTCGGTAAATTAATTGCATAAGGATGATTGGTAATATGAAAGCTAGAATATGACCTTATGAATTGCTGGTGGTGTACTCATGATAAGAATTGGAAACTTGATTTTGAAGGGAGATAAGGGTAGAGGAAGAAAAAGGGATGTAAAATATTAATGATTAATTGGGTATTGGTTGAAGAATTATGAGGAATCAAATGAAATTTTGATTTGAAGTGGCAAGATAGTTGAGGTTTGTTACCCATCTTAGGTTACAATTACGACTTAGGTATGTAGGACAATAAAATTTCATTGGAATTCGATAGAAATTTTGTTCCAAATGTTAAATGACTTACTCTAGGAACGACTGTGATTGGAAGTGTGACCATCTAAATAGTTGAAGGATGAAGGACTAAAGTCTAGGAAAATCAATAGTTTGATTAAATATGGGGAAAGATAGTTGTATATGTGTTGTGTGATATTGTATTAGTTGCTAGATAAGATGCTAGTGCAATAGAAAAAAAAATGTGTAAAACTTTGCTAGAATGTGAGTGATTTTTTGTGAAAGTGTGTTTGCCATTGTGACAAGTTTTAGATCTGAATCTCTGTAATGTGTTTTGTGTGATTCTGTAGTGAATGTTCTGTTTGACTAAAAGTGCTTAGAATTATGACTGTCATTGATTGTTAAAGTAATGGTGATTTTGTTTTCTTCTCTGTTAAGCATCGCTTGTGATTCTTGTGTGTGTTCATATTGATATGTTAAAGCTGTGTGTGTGATTGAATTATGTTTATGATGACTTTTAGTGTAACTAATGATAGCTGAGTATGTATTTTACATTCTTTGTTATTCTTGCTTGTCCTTTGTCATTAAGTGAGCAGCGGGGTCTTTGAATTGAAATAGTTATTGGTATAGAAGTAACTTCAAAATGACTTTATCTCTCAGCTTCAAAATAAAATTATATAGATGCAAGCTTATCATTTTTCTCTTCTATATTATTCTTCTCTATAAAACTTATGCTCTCTTCTTGGTGCTCAAAAGCTTCTTATGATATGACTTGAGAGTTCTTGGCATCTTTGAGAACCTCAACCATATTAATCTTCTTCTCTTCCATCATCGTCATATTGTGATAAATATGATTATCAAGCTCTACATTAATCTCAACAACATTGCTTTCCACAACCACAATCATTCAAATACAAAATCATACGGCTATCTATGGGCTCATTCTTAAAGTTTGTCATACAAACTAATATCTCTAAAAGCTTAAATGCTTGATTCTTTTCTGTACTTAATGAGCACTTCTCTCCTAATTTCGAGGACGAAATTTTTTTTAGGGGGAGAGATTGTAACATCCCTAAAATCCTATTATTTAAAATCAATTTATTTAATAGAGCAAGAATATTATTTTGGTATTCTTGAATATCATTTACTTAAAGAGAATGGAGAAATTTAAAATTTATATATACACTTGGTTAAAATATTAAAAGGAAAGAGAAAATAAAAACATTTAGGAAGGAAAAAAAATGTAGACCACATAAATATATGTGGTTTAGGTGACTTGGGCTTATTTTAAAAATTCCAAAACTACCCCAACTTATAACATATAAACTCTCTTATTCTTTCCCTCACCATCACCGACACACAACCCTTCTTATCTCTTCACCTTCGCTGAAAACACTCCTCTCTCCTCACCGATTCGTTTTCTTTCTTTCTTCTCTTCCAGCTCAATATTTTGCCGATTTCCAGCAGGTTTTGGCGAGAATTTCATATGCAAAATCCAGATTTTAGCTTAGGTAAGTATTCTCAATTTTTACATATAGGTTTACATAGTTTTGGGAAAAGATTTGGGGATAATCCGATTTGGAAAATCTGGTTTGGGAAAAGGAACTAGTTAAAACTGAACTCACATATGAATGTGAGTTGGGAATTGATTATGCAAAGAACTCCCATGAAAGTTGGAAGAAAGAATTGAGCTCACACCTTCCTTGTTCTGTTTTCTTTCTTTCGTTCCAGCCACTGTTGGGGAACGATTTGGGAGTTAAAAATTCATAGCAGCAAATTCTTGGAGCTTCCAAAACAAATTGTTGGTGAGTTTCTTGCCTTGTTTCATTTTCTGTGACTTGGGAAATTTAGAGTGAATGGCCGATTTGAAACATAGGATTTTGGGGGATACAAAAGCTTTAAAATACTTGTGTGAAAGCTTAATTAAAATAAAGTTGGGTATGTAATGTTGTGATGGATTGAGTTGTGTTGATTTGCTTATGTTGTGAATTTTTCTTATCATGGCTTAATAGGGATTTGTTTTGTAAATTTGATAGGTGTAAATTTGGGGATTATGGGGCTGTAGTAGTGTTACTGTAATATAACTTAAGTTTCTCATCATTTTTCAGATTAGAACTGATTAGAAATTAAAAAAAAAATGAAGAAGCTAATTGGTTGAATAAAAATCTGATTTGAAGGTTTATGTTTTGGGGAATAACATGATGTATAGATGGTGTATATACTAAATTAAAAATGATAGCTGCTCTTCTTGTTTTGACCGAATTAAATAGAGGATTAGGATACAAAGAACTTCAAATGTATTTGTTCTTAAAGTTTACTTAAGATGGAATTAGTAATCACTTGTTGATTTCTTGGATTCTTGCTGAATAAAAAGGGGGTGCTGTTAGCCCTTTTTGCTTTGACCAAATGGTTCTGTTTATTTGATCAATTTTACATGAGTAATGATGCTGTAAAAATAGGGATGAATGTGTTAAATATGGCTTTGTGGTTGTAATTGTGTTGCTGCACATACAAATAAAATTCTCCAAGCATCTTTCACTATTATGTCCAAATGAAACTCAGATTTAATAAAGAAATAATAACTGATTGAAGGGTATTCTTTGCATGTCAAAAACTGATTTTTGTTCACTACATATATTATAGAAACTTCCTAAAGTTGACATTAACATGGCTGAACTGTTTTGGAAGTTAGGAAGACATTGTTTTGCATGTACACTGTTTGTTTAAACTAAAATCTTTGGATTGATGTAAAGCTGATTGTAGTGAATTGGTTAAGGGTTTTCATAAATTCTGGACTTAAAGACATGCTAATAAACATCAAAATGATTACTTGGAAATATGAGAAACTCAACTTAAAAAAACATTAAATGTTTCATGAATGATTAGAACTGATATGACTCTCTGAATGAGTTAATTAATTGGACTTCATTCAATTTTGTTTGGTGGATTTGAGTTGGATGAGAGTAAAAACTTAACTCTCATCCTATTGCTGCATTGTTTTGATTATTAAAGTAATGTTATATGCTGGCTGTTATGAATTGGATTGAGAATTTTTAGGAATGAAGATGTTTGGTTTGATTAGGCATGGTTTGGTTTGAATTGTGATTTATGTATTGTAGTAATAAATTGATGTTATTCCAATATGCATTTGTTATTCTAAGATTGTTGATGTTGATTCACATGATGCTGTTTTGACTTGAAAACTTAATAGGTAATCTGTGAATTGATTGTACGATGTATGATTGTAAGCACATTGATTTTGATTGAAAAATGGTGTGTTTATATGATTTTACTTGTATTATTCTGATTCGCAGTGGATTAGTGATTGATGGATACTAAGTTTCTCTTTTGAAATGTAAACATGTATGTGTGTGATATGTATGTACTCGATGGAAAAGAAAGAAAATAAGGAACAATATAATCAAAAAGGGATTGGGTAGTAATATGGATAATAGAGAGAGACGTTAAGCATTATGTAGTGAAATGATATTAATTTATCATTTTGTATCCTATCATTATAGGAGGAACTAAGAGAAAGTATTTGGAGGGAATCTACGAGAAATGGTAAGGAAGAACGTCAGAGTGTTAAAGGGCGACAGGTAATCACACTTAACCTTACTATAACATTGAGGGTGATGTTAGTTGGGGTTTTCAAAATCCTTTCTCACCCTCTATATATATATATTATCTTTGAAAACTTATTTTTATACAAAATAGGCTATCGGGTGCCTTTCAAACACGATTATTTTCATATAAAGAAATTTGAAACTCTGTATATCTATTATCCTGTTTGGTGGTGGTTATCGAATTGGAATGGTGTGAAAGGTTTATGATTATAGTGTTAAGATAGTTGTTTGAGGGATTTATATAGATGCTATCAAGGATAGTGATAGTAGGTTGTGGGAAAGAGTTGAGTTGTTGTGAAGGAGATAGTGAATGAAATTGAGATATTCAAGGATATTTGTGATTGAGATATGAAATGCTGTGGATGAGATATTGACAGGAATATGTGAGCATTGCATGACACTGAATTTTGTGTACCATCGCGCGATGATAACTGTCGATAGGCCAATCGACAGTTATTTGTACTGAGGATCCTTTTCAGATTGATTGGATCGGGGATCATAGGTCGACTTATTGAGAGAAGTGACCTACGGTTGTTTTGGCATTGAAGAGCCCAACCGCCCCTACGGTTGTTTGGCATTGAAGAGTCCAACCGTTCCCGTTCTGTAATGGAAACAGAATTGGGGTTCCCTCTTTGGAGATTGCCAGAGTGGGAAATTGTCCCCTCATTATGGAGAGGGACACAGTGTCAAATTATATAGAGAAGATTAGATGCATGAATGCCCCGTGATGGCACAATGCATCTATAGGTGAGTGTGAGAGTTGTGGTGATAGCATTATTAGATTGGAGATTTGGGATATGATATTTGGTTAATGGGAAATTGATGGAGGGAACTTGGATTTGACATGTATATATATATTATTGGTTTTAAACTGTGGTACCCTTTAGACGCCCTCGTTACCGCACATCTCACTGTTATAGTGAGTTAAGCGGTGATTACTGGGACAAACTGTCTCATCCCACGATTACTGACATTTTTGCAGGTATTCATGCACAGGCGCAAACATCAGGAAAGGGAATTAGATAGTAGAAGTTATATAGACTATTTTGAATTGTATATTGCCAATTTGTATAGGTCTGCATTCGTTTCCGCATATATATATATATATATCTATTTATTGTTTAATATCAACTAGTATTGTTTATTAACCATGTTAGACAAATCCTTTCTAACATGGTTAGCAATAAATTATCCATGATAGCAGCTGTGTTGGATTAGTTTATTTTTTTCTATCATGGATAATATTTTAATCATTAGGATATTCTCTTTCTAACTATGATAGAGATATTGATATTAATGAAATTCCTTTTCTATCATAGTTAGTAAAGATATTATTGAACTAAAAGAGATGTCACATGTTAATTAGGGAATTAGTAACAGTATGTTACACCTCTCATCTTGATAAGGAGCATATTCGTTGACATTCTCTCTTGTACATCCACATCGTTCACGCTTTCATAATCTGTGTCAACATACTTAACACAAGCTTGAATTGAGATCATTAGTAGATTGAAACTTAAGATGTGATTAAAAAAATTGCTCTTGAGTTCATAGCCAGTCAGTTTATCGCTGTGGATAGCGATTTTAACCATTGAATTTTTAAGTTATGAGTATTCAGGATTAGTTTGTAAACATAAGATTCTGGTTGATCAATTGATGAAGACAATTAGTATTCCCTTAACTAGATTCTGGACAGATTTCCAAGTATGGACTCTCTTAGTCCAAAGTGTCAAGACACTTAACATATTTGTCCAGATATTTCTAACATATCATACAGCATTGTTGAGTTAAATGCACTATGAAGCATAATATGATATTAGGATTTCAAGTATAAGATCAACTTCAAAATATGTTGAGAACTAATAAAGGTCAATATTATGATAATCATTCAGGATGCTTTATGATTCAAGATCAGATATGATGTCCAACTTAAGCTTTGAAAAGAAATCATGACAAGGAAATAACTTTTGTGTGATGCGTATAATAAATACAATGATTCAGCAGTAGCACAAGCAATCCTTGATTCGAAGGTTTGCATTTCAAAACGGATCTTTCAAAAGTCGAAGTGAATGCATAAACTATTTTCTTTCATGAGTGTCGCCTTTTAAGAAAATATTGGAGCACACACTCCTATGAAGAGATGATGACTTGAGTGTTTTCAAATCTTTCTCAAGTTCTTTCCAAGAGGAATGATTCGATATGCACAAATACTATAAACAAATTCAGATACTATAAACAAAAATGGATTTGATATGATTTGATCATTTTCAAAATATAAGATCATCACAGGTTTGAAAAACATCATATCAATTTCACAGTATTTGAAAACTGTTAAGCCAATCATGTAATTAGACGCTACACGATCTTCACATCCATTCCATAGAGTAATTTTGACTTTTATCCTTAGATACATGAGTGTCAATTGCCGATGGAATGAGTACCATGCATTCATTACCCAAATAATCATTCAAGTAGAGGAGAGTGTAAGAATGACATCACCAAAGCTACATTTGTGTCAAGCAGTAGCTTGCTTGATTTTGGCAGGCAATGCAAGGATTCTTCTATTTCAAGAGCAGCACCAAAAGCCAAGCATGAAGAACGACTCATCAAGCTTTGTAGGAAGAGTATAATACACATGCACTTAAGAGTTATTCACTATGTATATGGCATTGTGTATCTATCATGACTACATGCATAAGGATATACATGGTTTTTGATCATGATAGTCATGGACATCATGTAGATTATGAACATTGTGAATTTCTTTAAACTTTCTTTTATAAGGAATATAATGTTCATATCTAGGAATGTTAATGTAAGATCTCAACAATTCCATCTAACATTTGCATAGAAGATTTTACGATCGCATGTTTCGACCCTAAGTGATCCCTTGCTTACCCAAGGAGATCTTCTATACTTATCCTTGGCCCGAAGCACTTTCTTATGAGAGACAGAATTCATAGGCTTTCTCCATGTTGATCGAGGAATTCTCTCTTTCTTGTTCTTCTCAGGATAGTTGAGTGGAATTCTGTGATAACTCATCCTTGAGAGTTGAGACAGAACCTTTATTCCTTGTGGTTGCGCACTGCTTCCTATGATTTGACCAGGTGGTTGCAGCAGTGACATCACCACGAGTTCTCTTCTTTGGGGCAAGAGAATCTTTTGATCTTTCCTGCACAAGTAAGGCACTAGAAGGAAGTTTTGGTACTCATTTGTACTTGGGTCCTACATGGTTAGCACTGGATCTTACTTGTCCTTTAGGAGTCCATACAAATTTATTTCTCACATTTAAATTTCTTCTAAAACTACATGTGTGAAAAATATGACCTGTTCTACCACAATAATGACAGATAATGGGATGATATTCAGAATGGGATTTCCTATCATTATCGTATTGGTCAGTTTTCTTTTCAAAGATTCTCTGTTCTTTTGAAACAACTTTTGAAATCTCAGGGCTCTTTGAAAACCTTTCTTTTTCCTTCAACAGGGATTTACAATTGGAACAATTTTCAGACCATGTTGAAGGTTCCGCTATCGATAGAGGGCTAGCTATCAGTAGCGATAGCTGTTCTTCTATGGATGGAACTTTGAAAACCTTAGATGTAGAAGAAAAGATGAATTTCTCAAGTTTCTTATTCTTTTCTTTTAAGCCTAGAACTTCTTTTGCAAGTTTACAGAATTCAATATGTAACTCATTATATGTGTCTTGCAATTCAGAAGGTTCAAGTTCAGATACCCCATTTTCTTCAGTTTCTGACTCTTCAAGTTCAGATACCCCATTATATGTGTCTTGCTGCTAGCTTCCTCAATATCAGCTTCCTGTAGCTCACTAACAGTTGATCCACAAGAGGCACGAAATGAGCTTTGGACAGCTTTACTTTCAAGAGAATGATTAGAAGCATACATAGCATCAAGAGTGTGCCAAATATCTCTAGCACTAGAGCAATGTTTGATTTTCTGGATATCACTTTTAGTTAAGCCTTTGTACAAAATTTGCATTGCTCTAATGTTTAAGGAAAATAAATTCTTCTCTTTTTCGGTCCAGTTCCCTTTTGGTTTGAAATCAAAATTATTTATAAAAACATCCCACATTTTGAAACTGGAGGATCGTATAAAGCTTTTTATCCTCGCTTTCCATAGACAAAAGTCAATATTTTCTAACACAGGTGGAATGGTATGATCAAAACCTTCAGAAAATATTTTATATCCCAAGTCAGTCATGGTCTTTGCACTTGAGATCGTTGAATCCTTTAAACAAGTGACCGGCTCTGATACCAAATGAAATGTGTGGCTGTCACCCAAGAGGGGGGGTTGAATTGGGTGGTGGAATAAAACTTAAAAAGTTCTTAATTGTATGACTTCTTGTGCTTGATCAAAATAACGTTGGATCATGCTATGCTCAAATAAGTATATGATGGTGTGGTGCTGGAAATAAGAAACTTAAATACAGAATAAGCACACACAGATTTATCCTGGTTCGGTCACTTCTTGACCTACATCCAGTCCCCAGGCTTCACCTGATATTTTCAATCCACTAAATTTCTTGTTTAATCCAGGCACAAGAGAAGCCTTCACACCTTAGGTTTTACGAACACGAGTTCACCTAACAACCCACAGGTTTTGCAACGGGCTTACCTGCAAACCTTGGAGATTTAGATAACCTCTAAATACTCCCCCTGACTTTTGTAAGGTTACAACACTGTTCTTCAAGCACCAAGTTTTAGAACAGCCTCTATCAATTAGAGGATTTTATAATATGTTCACTCTATGAACTGATTGTGATAAACACTTAAGTACAAATGATTCTCTCAAGAATTCTTTCTAAGAATATTACAACTCTAAGATCAGAGAGTAGAAGATAAGAAGAATATAGACTGCAATATCTCAGACAATAAGATTGCTATTCTTTTTCTCATCTCATTATGAATGCTGAAGATATTTCTTTTATACTCAGCTACCAACACTCAATGGCTTGAGCGGCAATTTGGAATATGTCCGTTTGAATAAGGTCGTTGATCCCTTGTTAACGTTGAGAAGTACATCTTCATTAATGCTTAGCAGGGTTGACTTTTCTATTTATTAATTCTGCACAGAGGACTTCTGAAAAGTAACTCTGACATCTCTGCTCTGACAAAAATCAACTCTGTCATCTGAGCACTTGTACGGTCTCTGACCCTTGTACTTGCTATCAGATGGATTTTGGCTATCGGAAGTAAGTGCTTCGATCTGCAAGTGTTAGTCCGAGTTTGTGCAATGCAAAGAGTGTCTACTATCAGATGCTCTTTTGCTATCGGAAGTGAGAGCTAAGTTCTGCATACAAATGTTAGTCCAGCAGAGTGATATATAATCAAGTGCAATGGGAAGCATTTTTGCTATGGGAAACTATCATACTTAGACTAGAATTAGGCTTAGTGTTAGATTTACTTGTGCTTGGTGATGCCTACTTGCTTCCGGAAGTCTAACTATGTGGAGATAGAGGTTCTTGCTTTCGCAAGCGTTTTTGCTATGGGAAGCTCTCCACTTAGACTTTGTTAACTAGGTTCAGACTTAGCGTTCAAATGACTTCCGCTATCGGATGTGTACTACATCCGCAAGCGCTAGTTACATTGTTATTGCTCTAAGTCATCCTGTTGTGATTTTACATCCGATTGTGTTCTAACTTAGGATTTCTAACTTCATTCAATTCTTCCTAATTCTTCCTAAGGGTTCATTATGATCTTTCATATTTTAGTCTTCATCAAAACTTAAGATTCTAACACATTAGTTTATAGGTAAAATATACTATTTTAAGGGAAAAAATTAGGTAAATCAATTTATATTTAACTTATTTTGCTATTTTAAGGATTTTCTAGAAAAAGTCAATTAGGTCTTATATTTAGGACCGGAGGGAGTATATGTTAAGTAGGCCAGTTTATTTAACAAGAATGTTAAGTATAATAAAGAAGAAAATGGAATGAAAATAATTATCGCTTTCGTGTCACTTGAAGAAAAATTAGTCATAGGAAATGAGGAATAAATTTTAAATAAGAAAGGGCCGGATTTGACGAATTTGTTGGAGTTGCAAATGCTAGAAACATGACTTTTTTAATTGTGTTAGCGGAATTTCTTTTTAACATAGTTAGGGATAATGTTTAATGGTAATATGAGTTGAATTTCATTCAACGTTAACTTATATTATATGTGATAAACTTTACTGGTGTGTGTGTGTCTATATATGTATATATGTGTGTGTATTCCAAAGATAACTACTATAGTAGGCCAATAATATACTTTCATTTATGAAATTACATATAAATATTAATTTCAGTCCAATATAGCAATCAATTTGTACCCTTCAACAAATTAACACTCTGATATCAATTTATGGGCTCATAATTTTCATGATCAATTCCTATGAATTATAACTCTAATATTAATCTACGAGGTCATATTTTTTATGATCAATTCATCTATCACCCAAAGAATAAAAATATATAAAAGTACTTCAAATGCTATATCATTTTTCTTTTATACAAGATCTTCAAAAACTAACTAAAAATGTATTTCTATATAAACAATTTAGAGCTTTCAATCACAGACAAATATGAAAGTTATTTCGTTTAATAATCAAGGGCAAAAGTGCTGATCTGATTACACTACTACAAATTGTCCCTATACCAGCGCACCTTTACATGCGCTTAGAAGAAACGCATGTATTGAGGGTCCTTTACATGCGCTTTAAGCGCATGTACAAGTAAGAATCTATACATGCGCTTTTTATGCGCTTAAAGCGCATGTACAGATAAGGCCTTTACTATAGAAATGTGCTTCAATGAAAATTCACTAAAACAATGACTAGAAAATGATTTAAGTATTTAGAGATAAAATATAAAAAGAACTTAGGTGAAAAGCTCAAAATCATATGAAAATCTTTAAAATGATATGTTAATTGGGCTTTACATGCGCTTTAAACGCATGTATAGGGCATAACTTACTAAAATAACAAAAGGAAGCTAATACATGCGCTTGAAGCGCATGTAAAGAGATGTACTTCAATAGAAAATCACAAAAACATTGACTAGGACAAGATTTAAGTATTTTAAGTTAAAGTATAAAAATAATTTACCTCAAAAATTCAAAATGATATGAAAATCTTTAAAATGATATGGATATTGGGTTTTACATGCGCTTTAAGCGCATGTAAAGGCACTACTGAAGGGCAAAACATGGAGTCATGCATAAGAGATCCTCCTCAGACCTCATAAGGTGTTCCTGCTTGTGGACTTAGTGTTTCAAAGCTCCATTACCACTTTTGGGTGCTATGAAAATGTTGAAACACCCTTTACATGCGCTTTAAGCGCATGTAAAGGCACTACTGAAGTGCAAAACATGGAGTCATGCATAAGAGATCCTCCTCAGACCTCATAAGGTGTTCCTGCTTGTGTACTTAGTGTTTCAAAGCTCCATTACCACTTTTGTATGTGGAAATGCTGCCTACGAGCCTCTACATGCGCTTTAAGAGCATGTAGAGGCCTAATATTAAAATAAAAGTTGATTCATTCAATTTATTTAATGATGAAAAACTTAATATAACTCATTATTTGATTCATATACATACGTAAGTTTTAAAACATAATATAACTCATTATTTTATTTCCCTGAGTAATCTTGGCGCTGTGATTTAAAATAATATTTAGACTGAAATAATAATGTTACAATTGTGAGACTTTATTATTATTTTTATTTGAACTATATATATATATATATATATATATATATATATATATATATGTAGAACAAAAATTTAGTTTAAGTTCCATAATATGTAATTGTTTTATTAAAAACTAATTATTTGTCCTTGTACATGCGCTTTAAGCGCATGTATTGGATATAATTTATAAATTTCCCGCGCCTTTTTCTTATGAGTTCCCTCCCTTTGTCTCTTCACTCTATAGCGCGCTCAGTGTATGTAGTAGCATTCTGAATGAGTTCACTCTATTAGCATTCTTAAACCCTAATCCTCATTCTCAATCCTCTTTCACTCTTTTGGCCTTCTAGCTTCATCTTTATCTTCAACATTGATCCCTTCTATCTTCTCATCCAAAACCGACGCACCTCCCTTTCCAAATACCCAATCATTTTCCTCTCTTCTTCTCTGCAAAATAGTTTCATCATCACTCGAAATCCCTCCACCTTCCTTCCAAATCCTTGCAACTAGCGATTCGTTTGGTCCCTTGCTAAGCTCGAGAGACAAACGACGGTTTGGTTGACGGCGAGAATGGGTAAAAGCTTCAACCTTTTTAGTGTTTCTCGGGCTATGCTTTCATTCTAAAGTATTTCTCATTGTTCCCTTTCTTTTTCTGGTTTCTTTTTCGCCCTACCCTTGGTGGTGGCCGATTTCCGGCGGGCGACGTGGTGGCCGGCGGCGGGTGGTCCTTTTTCTCTCACTGTAAGCATTTTTGCATACTCTTCTTACCTTAGTTTCTGCAATCTGCACCGGTTGAGAGTTAGGGTTTCTAGTGGATGTTTGAGTTTGGGTGATTTTAACTGATTAAACGAAAGGTTGAACTAAGATGCATAATTTCCCTTCCGAAATTTGAGTTATATGAATTGTTGTTGGTCCAAATGGGGTTTTAGGATTTGGCTTTAAAGTTGTAAAATGACTTTGCAATGTTTTAGGATTTGAAGTTCCATGTTTTATTTGTGCTTGATTCTAATCAATTTATGATTGATGGAATGAAATAATGCATGTTTTATGCTTGTATGCAATTGATGATTACGGTTTGGTAAACAAAATAATGATGATGTACCTATGTTTGTTGGTTGAATCTTGTTTAAACTATGAGATGCCTTTACTTGTTTGATTTATGTTTGGAATGATGGTTCTAATTCCCTCTTTCTTTGTGGTTGTGGCTGAACTGTTAGCTTGTGTGTGGAATATTAATATACATAGTAATCTTATAGTTTGTTGAGAAACTTGCAATCGCTTTGTGTTTATGAATATTGCTATTATGGGAAGAGCTGAAATGAATTTTTAATTCTATGCAGATGTAATGATTTGATAAAGCTGAATGGTGTGGTTTTATGTATTATTAATAATTTTCTGATATTGTGCTGATATGAATGAATGAATATAGGGAGGAATTAAAGTCCTTGTTTTTGTGTGTGTATGGTCCTATTTAAATTAAAAGTGGTGAAGGGATATACTCTGTATGGTGATGTTTACATGTTGAGTAGGATAAACTTTGTGCTTGTTCCTGCATTGGTCGAACAGGTAAAGAAAGTGAAAGGGAAATTTATAAATGCATGAGGATGTATGAAAACTGGTTGTGTTGAGTGATTGATGATTTTAACATCAATGAGCTTAAGATTTGAAGTATATATTAGAGCTTAAGATTTGGAGTATATATGTATCTATATATTGAGCGTAAGATTCCATCTTTGCATTAGATATTACAAAGCAGATTGGTTTCTTAATGTTGATGAGTTTAATAATCTTGCATAGGTGATTGGAAGAATCCTGTCTAGTTGGAAAGCTGTAGTTCTCTAGAATTCCAAGAATTAAGGTTTGTATCATGAATAAATGTTACCCTTTTCTCATCATGTTTTGATGATTATTTATTATTTTAATGAAGTTGTTTGATTGTCTAGAGTGATATTTTTGCTTTTAAAAGGTTCTTTTTTTGTCTTAAGATGCTCAAAATTATGTGTTTAAGTTTGCTTTTTCTTTTTTTTTTTGCCCAAAACGGTAGTAGATTGTTCAAACTGGAAAAGCCAGTATTGAGCCTAGGTATGTTAACTTCGCCATTATTCTGGCAAAAGGTTTAGACAATGTGTTTTCCATGCATAGCAGCTGCATAGAGTGTAATTTACCATCTCATTGCTACTCTCCTTTAGTAGGTCATGGACCGAAAATGGATGCGTTGTGACCGAACTGCTCGTTATCGAGCAGTAAGTCATTTTCTTGATTATATTCTCAGTTTCTTATATTGCTTGATACATAACCAACAATTATCATTTCCTTCCTACAGATTGAACTAAAGCAAGGTGCATCAGGAGAAATCCCGTCCCATGGCCAAGATGACTTGCTTGGCCAAACACTTGGCCTCCCAGAAAGTACAGGTCGTGTCAGGGGCAAAGGGTTTGGTGTTTTGCCGTCACAGTTTTTTAAGGAGAAGCTGAAAAGCCACCAAACGTCCGGATTAGAGAAGCAGTACAAGGTCCTACACGAATTGTATAAAGACTTGCAAGAACAAGTTAATGAGATTCGATCGGAGCGACGTCAGGCATCAGGCCATCAATCTCATGCTCCATCGGCTCATGAAAGCCCGGTCATGGAGAACTATAGTTGTACAATGGAAAGTACCCCCATTCCAGAGGTAATCGTTATGCTTCTTACTTTTAAATATTAATGTTCTTATGAACTGTTACTTCATAATTGAAGGTGAACATTCATTTGTAGGGTGAGTCTTATTGTCAACTATATTCTGATCTGTCCTTGAATATCCTGGTTACTCTGGCTTATGTCTTCAATGATGGGAGCAAAATATTGCACAATTCGCCTCTCCCTGCAGGCACGGTGAGGGTGTCCATCCACATCTCTCTTAGGGATAATTCACCGTTGCCGTATCCCATTGATGGAATGAACGTGGTCGTTGACGCAATAAACTCTTTTGTGGCATGGCCCAAAAAGTGGATGGTTCTTCAATCAGAGGTGATTACTTAGTTAGTTACTATTAATATATAATAGATAAAGAGATTTAATTAGTATATGTCTAATTGCTTACTTACTATGTTTTACAGCCCAGAAAAGAACAAAGGAAGGATTTGGGAAAAAAAGTCCATCATGATGTCCGGCCACGTTCTGTTATTCCGACTAAACCTCGGAAAAAGAGTTTGAAGGTAACTATTTACTAATGGATTTACATTAGCTAGCACTCATTTTGTAAAAAAACTTATTGTGACATATTTCTTGAACAGTCATCTCCTACTCCTCGTGTCACTCAACCACATCAGCCAACTCCTACTCCTCGTGACACCCAACCGCATCAGCCAACTCCTACTCATGTCACCCAACCACATCCCTCTGAATCATTCCGTGTTAAACTAAAGAACTTGGCAAACCAATTACCTGATTTACAACAAATCGAAGTTCAATTAACAAGGACAATTTATTACAAGAGTGTCACTGAGCAGTTTGGTAATGAAGTAATTATGGATGTGGTTAATCAGGAATGTATTAGTGTGTCAGCTATCAACATATGGATCAAGTATATCATGTTGAATTTGATTTTTATGTTATTGTGGTTTCTTACATTGTCATTTAGTATTTAAATTACAATAATTGTATATGTGTTGATATGTTTTTTTATATAGGTATTTGCATGATGAAATAATTGTGCCAGGGGACAATGCCAATTTCGCATTCATAGATCCAAATACAACCTCAATGGTGACTGAAACAACTAGCTATTGGGATGAAGGTGACGTGAAAGCACGTCTGGGAAGAAGTTCTTCAGATAAAACATTGTTTTTAGCCTCAGTGAATGTATCGTAAGTTCTTACTCGTCATTAATAATTTTTTTATTTTCCCAAATTTTACATGTATATAACTGTTAATCACATTTTAGGAATCATTGGGTTCTCCTTGCATTAAATCCCGTTGCATCAAAGCCTGTGGTGTACTATCTGGATCCTATTAGGTCAGGTAAACCTGAAAATAGACCTTCGTATATAAGGTTTATCAATGGGTAATGATTTAACCTTACTAAATTATGTTAACTCATTTATAAATGTCACTCTTACTAATTTTACTTGTCTCGACTTTAGTGTGATCACTTCTAGTAGGTCCAGTAAAAAAATGAAATACTCCAAAGCATATGAGTGGCTCAAAATTCAGGTTAATTATACACGCTAAAACAATGATTTGAATTATGGATAGTAATCATATACAAGTCTTTTAACACATTTGTGTTTTTTTTTTGTAGTGCCCATTCCATCCGAATGATAACGATTGTGGGTATTATGTTATGAAATTTATGAAAGATATTGTCACTCATGATCAACTGGAGGTCCCAGAAAGGGTAAGTTCTTAAATTTTCCATTAATTTAAAACTTGTTTAATTTGTTCACATATTTGCTTGTATGTGTGGATTACTTTTAACTCACTTAAATTTAATTGCTACTGACATGTTTCTGTCCACCCAGTATTAAGAAGACTGTCGTTTCGACAGCCTCTCCAAGGCGCAAGTTGGAGAAGTTATTGAAGAATGGAGCAAATTTGTATACCCCATTGTTGAACCTGTTGTTCTGAATCAGCCACGTGCTACTTATTAGGTTTTACTAAAGTGTTTCATATGTTACTTGAATAAAAAATGTGGATATGTCTTGATGAAATTTTGTTATGAATAACATGCTTGTTTATTTTATGATATTAATGCTATTTTTTCATGTAGGTTGGTGATATCCCTTTTGGTGCCTTTACTTGAGATCATCTTCATTTGTGGCGTTGAGGTACATATGATCTTTTGCTGCATGTAGTCTTACTTAGGAATTGGTAGTTTTATATTATGGACATCCTTGAAGGAATTTTTGTTTTGACTTTTGATCAATTGTGGCTTGTTTATTAGTTCATCTTTGATATTATACTATTCTTTCATGTAGGTTCATATCTTTTTGATTCTTTGGTGCAAGCAAGTGGCAAATATTTTGGTGATGAGGTAGATCTTCTTTAAGTGCAATGGCCGTGCAAAATATTCTTTTGGTTAGGAGGTAGATCTTCTTTTGGTGCAATGGCAGTGCATATATATTTTAGTGATGTTTATATATAAGTGAAAACAAGTTCTGGTGACTTATTAGGTTTTGAGTAAATGTAAATGTTTCTGGTACATTTTGGTTAAAATCAGCCACGTGCTACTTATTTGTATACCATTGGTGCAGTGGCAGAATTACGTGTATACAGGTGGCAAATGTAAATGAATATATATATTAAAAAAAAATATAGCTGTACATGCGCTTAAAGCCCATGTAGAGATACCTACCTCTACATGCGCGCTTAAAGCGCATGTAGAGTCTTTTCCAGCGCCCCCTCTACATGCGCTTATAAAGCTCATGTAGAGGCCAAAATAAGCGCATGTAAATGGGGTAATCTGTGGTAGTGTTATTAACTATTTTAATTTGGACAAAAATAACAAGTGACCATTTCTCAGTGCACAAATAATAACCAACTTTGTAACCCAGTGCAAAAATTATAAAATCATTGTTGGATGTTAATTTGCCGTTATGTGAAACCTTATTGATATTATTTTCCAAAGTGAAAATACTCTATTACCCTCTCCATCAAAACTCAAGCCTTCTTCCTCCTCCCTTCCTCTTTTTCAAACCTCGATTCTTCTCAGATCAAAAGGCATAACCAGAACAAAAATCAGTGGTCTTTTGCCACTTGGATTTTCTCTCAAACACCTCGCCGCTCGTAAACTCTAATGACACCATGTGATCAGAGCCACTCGAATCAGTGTTCAGCTTTGGGATTGACTATGACTTGTCGAAGTTCAAGTAATCGGTCATGGCCGCTATCGTCTGCCAGAAAATACCAGATCTGCAGCACACAGTGGCTGCTAGCTTTATCCCCTCCTTCTTTAACTATAGAGTATCTTTTCTAATGCGGTGTTTCTCAATTATGCTTTGTTGTATATTCTGCAAAGCACCCAATCATCTAGCTGCCATGAAACCACCATGTATTTTGCACAGATTATATCTATCTCACCAGAAGTACATCCAGCTCAGGCGTTTCAAATTGAGTCATTCCACATATACTTTCATCCTTTTAATAAGATCAGAGCTTTTCCTCTCCTAAGAACAAATTTATAAAAAAAATTTCAGACAATCCACATACAAGAACACGACATAAAACAGTGTCACACTTTTAAACTAAACACTATACATTTGAGACTTCAAAATCAGCTCCAAAATTCGAAATTCCACAGCTCTCCATCTCAATTTCTTCAATTACATCCAGTTCTTCCTGCCACAACAGAAACAAAATAGATGAAAAGCATGACTCTATTCAAGACATACCTACCTAGCCAATAACAACGCAACACATAATTCCATTTCAATTTCAACTAAAATCCAAAACGAGAGCAGAGTAACAAATGACATGTGACCTAAGAAATTGAAGCTTGGGTGCAATTATATTGAAGATGAAGATGGATTGTATGAGGAAGGACGCTGGGGAGAAAATGGGGGGAGCATTATCGATTGAAAGTTTGTGGATATGAAGGAAAGCATCGAGGGTGGAATTGTGGAAGTGAAGGTGGTGTGAATAGAGGAGGGAGGGAGGAAAACCAGTGGTCACTTACTGCTGATAAAGAAGAAGAGGAGACAGGAAGAAGATTTCAGTTTTAATTTAGGGGATAAAAGAGTATTTTCACTTTGAAAAATAATACCAGTAAGGTTCCACATAACTGCAAATTAATATTCAATACCGATTTTATCATTTTGCACCGGGTCACAAAGTTAGTTATTATTACTTTGCCGCGAAATAGTCACTTATTATTTTAGTTCAAACTGAAAAGTTAATTATTATATCAGCACTTTTTCCCAATAATCAAAATCAAGCATTGATAATTTCTTTATAAAATCAAATATATTTTTCTTTTTACTCAAATGAAATATATATGACACTTTCCCCAACAAATGTCACACATAATTAATTTATTTCCAATTCACTCACATATGATATTATGAATTTATGTATAAAACTTATATAAGTCATATTATTTTTTTTAGGGTAATGGATCTAATTTACCCTTTAAGTAACCACCCAGGAGCACTGGGCACCCTGAACTAACAACAGGCCCATATTTGCACTCGAAGTAACCAAACTGGTTAAAAAATACCCCGAGTGGACGGTCAATCACGTTTGACCGTTAATCTGTCCATGTGGCCGCCACGTGGGTCAAATTTTTTCCATGTAAGATCTGTCATGTGGGGCCCACATATAATAAAAATATAATTCCATCTCCTCTCTCTTCATCACTTCCAAACAGCCTCACCCCCTCCCCCCAACACAACCATTGCTCCAACCCCAGAGGGAATTGTTTTTTTATATATGTGGGCCCTACATGACATATCCTACATGGCAAAATTTAACCCACGTGGCGGCCACATGAGCAAATTAATGTTCAAACGTGACTGACCGTCCACTGAGGGTATTTTTTAACCACTTTGGTTACTTCGAGTGCAAATATGGGTCTGTTGTTAGTTTAGGGTGCCCAGTGCTCTTGGGTGGTTACTTGGAGGGTAGATTAGGTCCATTACCCTTATCCTACGTGAAAAAAATTTAACCCATGTGGCAGCCACATGGGCAGATTAATGGTCAAATGTGACTGGCCGTCCACTCGGGGTATTTTTTAACCACTTTGGTTACTTCGAGTGCAAATATGGGCCTGTTGTTAGTTCAGGGTGTCCAATGCTCCTGGGTGGTTACTTGGAGGGTAAATTAGGTCCATTACCCTTTTTTTATTAAAAGACAAACTTCATTAAAATAAAGGGTAATGGACCTAATCTGCCCCCCAAGTAACCACCAAGGAGCGCTGAGCACCCTGAACTAACAACAGGTCCGGATCTGCACTCCAAGTAACCAAGGTGTTTAAAAACTACCCTGGTTGAACGGTCAATGACGTTTGACCATTACTATGCTTATGTGGCCGCCACGTAGGATGTGTTTATGTGGGGCCCACATATAATAAAAAAAATTCCTCCCTCCCTCTTCTATCACTTCCTAACACACCCCAAAACCCCCCAACCACCGACCTCTACAGCCCTGCCACCTCATTCACCTCCACAGCCCCACCATGACCACACCACTTCAATTTCAGATCAGGAATCGATTCCAAAACAGAAACCCTAGAAAAGGAAAACATGGAGGCGATGAAGAAGGCCCTAGAGGAGTGGCCGGAGGGGAAGGAGAAGTGGTCGACGGAGACGACGGCGTTGTACTGGTCGTGTTTATCGTAGAGAGGGCGAGATCGGCGGACGAGGAATTTGATGGCGGCCATGAGGAGGAGGTCGAGGAGGGAGCAGAGGAGGAGGGGGAGAAGGAGGCGGAGGCGGAGGTGGAGGGGGGAGGAGGGAGGGGCAATGAAGAAGAGAGAGGAGGAGGAGGAAGGGCTTTAAGGGGAGAGGTTTTGTTAGGGTGTGGAGGGTGTGAGAGGGTGCGGTGTCGACGGTGAGGAGGCGGCGGAGAAACCATGGTGGGCACGTGGGATTGTTTGTACCTTGTATTCTCAAGGTTGAAGATGATGAAGGAGGTGGATTAATTAAGTTTTGGGGTTTTAGGGAAGAGAGGAATTAGAGAAGCAGATTGGGTAAGGATGAGAATAACTTTTGAGTTTGTTTTGGTTGGCTATGGAAGGTAACAGCATGGGGCATTGTGGTGGTGGGGCTGTGAAGTGGTTGGGGGGTTGTGGAGGTGGGGGTGGTGGTGGGGCTGTGGAGGTGAAGGGGGTGGCGGGGGTTGGTGGTGGTTGGGGGGGTTTGGAGTGTGTTTGGAAGTGATAGAAGAGGGAGGGAGGAATTGTTTTTTATTATATGTGGGCCCCACATAAACACATCATACGTGGCGACAGGTGACAAAAAAATTAACCACGTGGCGGCCACATAAGCATAGTAACGGTCAAACGGCATTGACCGTCCAACCGGGGTAATTTTTAAACACCTTGGTTGCTTGGAGTGCAGATCCGGGCCTGTTGTTAGTTCAGGGTGCTCAGCGCTCCTTGGTGGTTACTTGGGGGGCAGATTAGGTCCATTACCCTAAAATAAAACATTATTCCATACAGCATTTGTCACATACCGAAAATTATCTACATTCTACAAGAAATATATACTACGAAAACAAGAAAAAAGATAACTGATGTCTTCAAATAATGAGGAATGAGAACCCATAACTGATGTCTCACCATATTTCTGTTCTCCCAAATGTAGAAAGAGATTAAAAAAACATCTTGCAAAAGCTCCATCATCTGATTATTTGTTGCTGATCCTTTTTGTTGCAAAAGAGAGAATATCCAAACCAGAAAACCACCCTAATTCATGATGTCCCCCGACTTTATATTCCATTTTAGAGAAAACCAACAACTTCGTGACCATGGACACAAAAGAAAAAGATGATCAATAGATTCAAAATCCTCACCACAAAGTGCACATGGAGGATTGCTTTATTCAGAATGCGCCACATTTTTGAACTTAGGCAATAAATGAATTTTCCATAACATCTTCCAAATTGAAGAGTATTGTGCATCTATGGAATAAGAACAAAGTAGCCCATATGCTTTTGACACCTTATATTGGCCATCCCCAGATGGATTCCAAATAAGAGCATCTTTCTCATTATAAAATGAGAAATGTTGTTTTTGAATGTGGCTTACATTTTCAGGTCTATATAAAGAATGTAGTAATGCTTCATTCCATTCTAAAATCCCTGTTCTAGTATTATGCTTGAGAAGATCTGCTACCACCTTGATTTGTGGAGCAGAAATCGACAGCACAGGCCACCAAACCTAGTGGTTGATTGGGATGTTCCTACCTGATCCTATCTTCGATCCCACATGATCTTCTATAAGTGATCTAAAAGATAGTATGCCACGCCACATCAAAGATAAACCTGAACCTGAAGCGAATAATTTACAGATGTCAGAGTTGATAATTTTATGTCCCATAATTCTACGAAGAAAAGAGGTGTCATCATATGAAATAATTCTCCATAAATGCTTTGCCAATAAAGCCTGATTCTGAAAGACAACTTTTTATACCCAGGACTCCTTCTTCTTTTGATCGACAAAATTTTCCCCATGTAGGGCAATGTATATTCTGATGCTGAGAAGTTTGACCCCAAAAGAAATTACTGTATATAGAATCCAATTGACCAACCCTGTTCTTGGATAATTTGTAGCATGACAGATGATAATTCAAAACTAAAGAAGCTACATATTTGATTAATACTAGACGACGGTCAGCTTGTGAGATGTTCATCTTTCTCCAACCATCTAATCTAGATTGCAGTTTCCCTATTCATTCTTGAAAAATTTGATCAGCTTTAACTTTGTAATCAACATTAATTCCCAAATATTTCCCCAATCGAGACTTATATTTCACTTGAAGAGTCTGAGAAATCTCATGTTTAGCTGAAGATGACACATTAGAGCTAAACAGAAGTACTGACTTATTATTTGATCTTCAATCCCGACAGTCTGCCCTATTCATGAACCACATGATTCACCAATAAAGCTTGTTGTTGAGTGGCTTGAAAGAACAATAAAGTGTCATCTGCATACATCAAATGAGTCAGAACTTCTGCCTTCTGTGCTGCTCTGATAGACTTCCAATAGGATGATTGTTGTAAATCATTTATCCAAGCTGAGAAAACATTAGCACACAAAATAAACAGATATGGACTTGGTATGAAGTTATCGATACACATTCCATAATCATTTGAATCCAAGAAGGAGGAAATTGCATTCTAGTAAGAACCGCATGTAAGAAATCCCAAGATAAAGAATCATATGCCTTAGCAAAATCAACCTTCAAAGCTGGATAACCTGAAATTCCCGCATATTATCCATCTTGTGTAACACTTGTGATGTTATCATTGATTGAGAGCAACATAAATTTCTTTAATTCGGTTATACAACACCTTGGAAATAATTTTATATGCTACATTACATAAACTAATTGGTCTATAATCCCAAATAGAATGGGCTAATTCTGACTTAGGCAGCAAAATCATCACAGACTTATTTAATTCTTTCAGCAGGAAACCAGATTTTTGAAAAGATGTTACCATAGCAAAGATCTCTTGCTGTACCAAATGCGAATGTTTCTGGAAGAATCTTGCATGGAAACCATCCAACCCCAGGGAATTGTCTGATTTCATTTGAAAAACTGCTTCTTTTATCTCCTACAAAGAAAAAGGTTTTTCTAAAAAACTCCGATGAGATGTTGATAAAATGGGAAGTGATATGTCTGGTAATATTCTCCTTGCTTCTGATGAGATAAACTATTGTTCTTGTACAGATGTAGCAAAAAGATTCACATAAAAAGAACAAGCTTCCTTCATGATTCGACTAGTATCATACAACCATTCCCCTTCAAGAGATTTTAGCTTGCCAATCCAACTTTGAGCCATGTGATGTTTTATGACAGCATGGAAATATTTAGTATTCCTATTCCCATTAAGAAGCCATAATGACTTTGCTCTCTGTGCTAGCGTCATTTCATGACAATCATATAAAAATTCCAACCTATGCTGAATGAAATTCATCTCTGAAGTATCAATCCTCACTGGATGATTAAGCAGCTAATTTTCAAGATAAGAAATTTGAATAGGAATAGAACCTATATTTCTCTTATTCCAATCAAGCAAGTAAGAAAGACATTGCTGTAATTTTGCTTTAACTCTAAAAGTAGCAGATCCTTGAAGATGAGAATTCCATACTTCCCAAATGATTTGTTGACATTGCTCAAAATTCTCTCAAAAAAATTCATACTTGCCTCTCAAGCGAGATTTATGAGTAATATGTTCATCAATTTGTAAAGAAATTGGTGCATGATCTGAAGTTGCACGTGGCCAAACTAAAATATTGGAAAAAGGATAAAAGTCCAGCCACTGAGAATTCACCTGATTTTTGTCTAATTTTTCCCAAACTATATATACACCTTTATGATTATTTGACCTTGTATATTCACATCCTTTCTGTAAATGAGGATATAATTGAAGCCTTTGGAACTAGATAGTTTTTTAAGAACTAGATAATTTTTTTGATGGAAAAAAACTTGATTAAAATCTCCAGTGATCACCCACAGTTATATTGCTTTAACTCTAAAAGTAGCAGATCCTTGAAGATGAGAATTCCATACTTCCCAAATGATTTGTTGACATTGCTCAAAATTCTCTCAAAAAAATTCATACTTGCCTCTCAAGCGAGATTTATGAGTAATATGTTCATCAATTTGTAAAGAAATTGGTGCATGATCTGAAGTTGCACGTGGCCAAACTAAAATATTGGAAAAAGGATAAAAGTCCAGCCACTGAGAATTCACCTGAGTTTTGTCTAATTTTTCCCAAACTTTATATACACCTTTATGATTATTTGACCTTGTATATTCACATCCTTTCTGTAAATGAGGATATAATTGAAGCCTTTGGAACTAGATAGTTTTTTAAGAACTAGATAGTTTTTCTGATGGAAAAAAACTGGATTAAAATCTCCAGTGATCACCCACAGTTATAACAAAGGACCCCCTATTTGCTCCAACAGCTCCCATAGTCGATATCTATATTGAATTTCTGGATAACCATAAACACACGACACATAACAAACTACTTTATTTATTTCTGCCTTGACATGAATACAGTGATTGGACACATATTCAACAAAAATATGTCAAAGACAGCTCCTTCCTAATAGCAAAAGCCAATCCACCACTTTTACCTTGACTGTCCATACCAGCCGAGACAAAATAACCCTTAGGTTCTAACACACTACCCACATCAACTACTAGACTTTTAGTTTCACATAAAAATAACATAACAGGACAATACATACAAAGAAGCTTCTTTAATCTATGAACTGTCGTGGGCTTCTTCACACCACGACAGTTCCAACTCATAAGCATCATGTCCCATGGGAGGGGTGGTGTCGGGCAAACCCCTCCAATCCCGTGTCAGACTGATGAAGGTGCTCCGGAGCAACGACCAAACAAGTCACGGCATCTTGGCCTGGAAGCTCTTTGTCGAGGATTAATTAGTACATTCTCATTTGGCCAATGTCTCTTCCGACTACGAGGTGGAAGAGATTTAGCTTTTTTCCTCTCCAGTAAGGAATGTACACCATTATCCGAGTCCAAATCCCCATCATTACAGTCAGTGAAGGACCATTTCATCCCTACATTATCCTTGGAGATCAAAAAAGAATCATGATTAGATGCATCAAACTGAGTGTCATAATTTTAAAAATCCTGATTCTTCAAAACAGCATTGATAAAACCACAGTGCCAATAATCAACTGGATAAGGTTCGTCCAGTCCATATAGCAATGAGTCAGGATCCAAATAATAAATCTAGAATCTTGCTGACCACGACTTACGCACTCCTTCTCTAACAAATACTAATTGCCACATCACTCTATCATAAGCTTCCAAATTAAAAAAGATTGCAAGTGATGAATTGAAAGGACGATAGCGATGTCTATGTTCCGCCACCACTTGGAGATAACCTTGAGAATATGATCTGCATCTAAAATCTGTAAATCCTGTGCCATGAAAGCTGGGAAAATTAGTGACGAGTGTCCATGCGTAATTCCTGGTCATTAAAAATCATATTGAAAATATTGTCAGATGACAACAATCTTAAAGCTAGATCAATGCTAAAATCCGCAGCCACCGGAATACTGGTTATGTTGGAAAATCTATCTCCATGCAGAATTTGTTGTGGAACCCTCGTCTTATCCTTCTCATTTTCTACTCATACTTGGTTATCCTGAAAAGCCCTTTTTCCTGTAGATGAAGGAGAACCATTAACATGCTCCTTATTTGTTCCTGAATATCCCCCTGTTCAAATAAAGATCGTTGAGAGTGCTGAGAAACAGGAGAATATTCAAACGGAGGTCAAGCATTTTCTAAATGAAAATTCTGACAGTCACAACTATCAGGATATGATCCAAAGGAAGCATCCTGAAAGTCAATCTGAATCGGCCCATTTAAAGGACTGTGGGCCTCAGTAAGGCCCAAAGACTGTTCCAATTGCTGTAAGTCCAATTCCATCTCTCTATTGTAATTAGCTCCATATAAAAAGTGAGCCATGCGATCAAAAGAAACACCTGAAGCATGTGCATCTTCAAAATTATTATGACCCTCAACTTCCTCAATATCATTAGGAATATTTAATAAATGAGCATCTTCTGCAGCCGCCGCAAAAGGAGCTTCCATACTGTCTTGTTCATTTTGTTGCTCATCAATGACTTCGAAGTCTAGAGCTCTCATATGCCACCCCTGATCGCCTCTGTCTACCTCCACGACATTTCCTTGGAGACTCCCATCTAAACCAAACTCTTCTACTTCTTCAAGAGAGAGGTTTGAATAATCACTACCAACAGAATCAGAAGAAGACTCTTCTAAAATAATCACATTAGGCGCATGTCTTCGAAAACATCTGTAATCAGCATGTTCATCCACCGAATGAAAACCTCCCCCTCAGCATCATGCCTTCTTGAAATTCTTGTTGAAGTACGAGCAGAATGATTGTGCTGCCTCCATGAAAACTCAATCAAAGGAATTTCAACCGCCACCATTCTAGACGTAAGTTGGTAAGCTAGAGAAGATAATGCCAAAAGATCATACTCCAACCTGTTTGTATCCTATACACAATGACGAAGTGTGTGCCCAATTCTATGACAACGCTTACAAATTAGGAACACCGTTCATATTGACAATCAATAGTAACTAGATATTTATCATCATCAAGAAATCGAAGTCGTTGTGGAAGAGCCATAAGAGGATCCACTCTAACTCGTACCCTTACAGTATTCTCATGAATAGAGTAAAATAAACCTTGTGCACACATCACTAGTTCTCCCACTTGTCGAGCCACCAACGATAAAAAGGAAGCCTGAAGTTGACGCACCAGAACTCCATGTAAGCGAACCCATAGCTCCAGGAAACCAACAGGAAGTAAGTTTATAGTCAAGCTAGGACGCCATGGCTCAACTATCATCAAGGCATTCCCCACAGACCATGGACCATAGTTTATAATGAACAATAGGTCTTCCATAAGGAAACAATTAACAGAGAAAGTGATTTGTTACCCACGAAGCATGAAAGGCCCCTGAAGATCCCAGACAGCAGATAAAATACTACAGAATTTCGACAATGAAAAGTGTTTATCATCAACCACTCTAAGGAACAAAGAGAATTTTGGATCAGATAAGGATGAGTCTGTTGCATTTGGGTTGACTTCAAAGGCTTGAATATCAACTGGATCCATGGGATCAGAATAAGGAGGAAAGAATCTCTTCTGACACTAGTGATATAACCACCAAAGAAAATTCAGCCCAATGACCAAAAGAAAGAGCAATGAAAACGACTTTGAAAGGTAAAGAAATAACCCACTAGACAACTCCAAATTAAGACAATAGACAGAAGACAAAAAAAAAGGTATACGGGAGAGGCATGACTTGTTATTCCTTATATAGAAATACCATCCTCATGTGGTATGAAGTTAATGAAACACCACTTGCCAACTCACCGCTTGATCCAAAATAAAATCATCCCCTCTCCTAATAATGATATAATACCATAAAGATCTAAATCTTCTTATCTGTCTGCACAAGATATGAGCTTGAGTAGTTAAATCACCATATCACTTCATCTCCATACTTAATTAATACCATAGTATAGCCAAACTGATATACATACAATATAAGCAAAAAATTACTCCTCCTCTATGTTGCCATAGTCAAATCAAACTGACTCATCTCTTAGTACACTTACTACACTGCTTAACCATATTAAAACCATAAGACTGTTGAAATGATTGTAATCCACCATAACACCATAACTTCACAGCATGTAGCCTCAAACCTATCATCTGAGGTACACTAGCTATCTTAATGACACAACACATCCAAAAACTCATTCAGCTACACATTTAGAGAAGAATAACTCCATAACTCTCCATCTGCAGACCCACAATCACCACAATCCTACCATAATCCTTTGAAAAAACTTATATAGCTGGTAATGTAACACCCCAAAATTTTAAATAGAATAAATAAGTCAATATTTAGAATCTTGATGTATCATTTAGTATATAAAAAATTTAGGAATAAATTTAGGAATTAAAAAGATACCTATATAAATTATATTGAGACTCAAAATATCTCAAAACTTATCTTTCTTCCTCACCATCTCTGTCCTCTCCCAAAATTAACCACACTCATTCATTTTTATAAATATATTCTCATTTATGTTTAATTTTATTTCATATTACCATCCTTATCTCTGCAAAATTACTCTCAACCACTCATTTAAAATGTCCTTTAATCATCTTCATCATAACTCATCATTTTATCTTCATCACTGGACTCACTTTCTCTGTCTCGTACTCTCCTCCCACCCCCACCAAAACCATTATCTTCAACTCATCTCTCTTACCTCACCATCATCACTGCGCACATCTCTCTCTGTCTCTTCATCTTCTCACCACACAACCATAATCTTCACTTCTCTTCTCTCTTCTCTATTCTCACCACTAGAACATCACACTCTCTCACCATTTCTCCACTTCTCACTCATTGTCACTCATCTCCTTCGACTTCTCTTCTTCTCCCAACGGTTTCCGACGACGGCAGCGGCGATTCACGGAGGCGCCGACCTCCGTTCAGCAGGCAAAACTGGATTTGATTTCCGACCTTTGATTGTTTGATTTGAGTGGTTTGAGAGTTGGGGTTTTAGATTGGGTTAGAGTTTTAAGTGTTTAAGCTTATTAAAGTAAAGGATTGATGAAGCATAATGATTGATTTCTTGTTATTATGGATTTTCTATTTTTCCTCATGTTCTGGTTCTATAGTTATGAATATGCTCAAAAATATTGTTTGCCTCTTTGCTCTGTTTATATATATTAGTGATGATTGAATTATAAGTGAAAAAGTAATGGTTTTTCATGTTGATATTTGGATTATATTCGATGAACCTAAGACCTGAAAGTTTGTGGGTCATATGTCCATGATTGTTGCCATGTTCTTGAATTGAGATGCAAGAAGTAGATAAATATCTTTCTTTTCCTTTCTTGATTCACTCTGATTCTGTTTGATCTAATTGTTGAGCATGCAATAGGTTTTAGAAATAGGTTGTTAATTATTTGATTATTATGAAAGTGAATAAGAAAGAGATGAGTTGTATGCATATGCCTAGACTTTTTCTGTTTTGAAGGTGTATTGAAACTTCATAGGATAATTGTTACTTGGATTGGTATTTTTAATGTCCTTTCATATATGTTCTCTATGATTTGGGATATTTGTTGTAATATGCTTAAAGTAATATTCTTGTACAATGAAGTTATCCTACTTTACTTAAATTGCCTGAAATCATTGTGGATGGATATAATTGGAGTGGCCATCAATATGATTGACCTATGCTGGAATTTTCTGCTTCTTTTTCTGAATTGGATAAATAATTTTGGGAAAGAAAAAGTTATAAAATCTGAGTGTATTATTGACTTTGCTATACTATAATATGGTTGGGATTGAGTGCTTATAATATATGATTACAACTTGTACGTGAATGTTTATAGTTGCTTACATGTATGCATGTTGGAAGTAGTGATTGAGATCATTATTGATTTATGCTTGTGTTCTGTTTTGGAAGATTAAGTTTGAAAGGTGTTGTGCTTAATTACTCATCTTGCTCCTTGCTAGACTTTGAAGTATTGCTATGTTAATCAAAATAATGGAGTTGTTTTGATATACAAGTGTAATATTTGTTTGATGAATGTTGTGATAGGTAATTGCTATAGATTCTTGGAATTAGTCAAAGATCCGATGTTTGATCAATAATGAAGGATTAAAATGATTTTTAAGTAGAGAACATATTAAAGAAAGGTTGGGTAGTTTATAAGCACGTGAGAGACGTTGAATTGTTACTTGATTTAAAAATGATTTTAACATGTCATTCATATTTATTAAAATTTAGGAGTGGATGCGGTGTTGTTTCTTGTGGCACCAAGAAGTAAAAGAATGAGGTGATTTGTAATTGCTGAATTACAGGTAGTAGTTTTGTTTATTATGATTTATAAGAATTGCATGAAGCATGTTTTAAAATCATATAACATCAGGGCCGAAAGGTCGCTCTAATCTCAGGGCCGAAAGGTCGCTCTAATCCTGTCAGATCATTAAGTTTATCGGAGTTCTCCATGACTAGAGGTTCGCTACTTTTAGTTCAATTGATATAACTGAAAAGTTATATTCAGGGGGTTGTGTCTCATATGCCACACAATCAGGAAAATAAATTGACATTGTTGTGTGAGCAGCAGGATTAAGGTAATCTAAATCACAATTTCTTTTTATGAGTTCATCAATTGTTATGCATGATAATAAATGATAACTACTATTGGGATTCTTTGAATCTCATTGTTTTTCAAACAAAACTTTTACAGATAAGCAGTTCAGGATAGGAAGTGTAAAATTCTGTTACTAATTCCCTAATTAACCTGTGACATCTCTTTTAGTTCAATAATATCTTCACTAACTATGATAGAAAAAAAAATTTCAATAATATCAATATCTCTATCATAGTTAGAAAAAGAATATCCTAATGATTAAAATATTATCCATGATAGAAAAGAATAAACGAATACAGCACAGCTGCTATCATGGATAATTTATTGCTAACCATGTTAGAAAGGATTTGCCTAACATGGTTATTAAACAAAACTAATTGATATTAACCAATAAATAAATATGTATACATGCGGAAGCAGATGCAGGCCTATACAAATTGGCAATATACAATTCTAAATAAACTATATAACTTCTGCTACCTAATTCCCTTTCCTGATGCTTGCGCCTGTGCGTAAATACCTGCAAAAATGTCAGTAATCGTGGGATGAGACAATTTGTCCCAGTAATCACCGCTTAACTCACTATAACAGTGAGATGTGAGGTAGTGAGGGCGTCTAAAAGGTACCACAGATATAAAAACCAGAATGTAATATATATATAAAGGGTTCTTCCATGCCCACTCAAGTCCAACAATCACCTTCAACTCAAATCAATTCAACATCTCCATACTCCAATCAACTAATACTACCACAACAACTCTCACACTCACCTACAGATGCATTGTGCCATCACGGTGCATTCAAGCATCTATTCTTCACTATATGATTTGACACTGTGTCCCTCTCCATAATGAGGGGACAATTTCCCTCTCTGGCAATCTCCAGAGAGGGAACCCCAATTCTGTTTCCATTGCAGAACTGGAACGGTTGGACTCTTTAATGCCAAACAACCGTAAGTCACTTTCTCTCAATAAGTTGACCTATGATCCCCAGTCTAATCAATCCGAAAAGGATCATCAGTACAAATAACTGTCGATTGGCCAATCGACAGTTATCATCGCGCGATGGTACAAATATAAATCAGTGTCATGCAATGCTCCCAATATCCATATCCAACAATTTCAATCTCATCATCAATATCATGCACTTTTACCTTTTCCTTTCAATACCTCAATCTCAACTATTTAACTCCTTCCATCTAACTAACTATCAATACCCCTAACAAAATAATATATGAACCCCTCACATCGTACCCACAATAAAACCAATCCAGAACAACCATCCACACCAGCCAGGATAATACATATAATGTTTCAAATTTCTTTTATACGAAAATAATCGTGTTTGAAAGGCACCCGATAGTCTGTTTTGTATAAAAATAACCTTTCAAAGATAATATATATATATAGAGGGTGAGAAAGGATTTTACAAAATCCCCAACTAACATCACTCTCAATGTTATAGTAAGGTAAGAGTGATTACCTGTCGCCATTAGTACTTTATTCCTCTTCCTTACCATGTCCTTGTGGATTCTCTTCCAAATACTTTCCTCTTAGTTCCTCCTAATATTACATACGGTAATAATAGTTATAAACAATCCTTTATATATATATATATATATATATATATATATATATATATATATGTGTGTGAGTAATGAATAACGTCTCTCTCGAATTCTAATATTTCTACCCATGCATTCCTCTTACATTTACTTTTCTCAAAGTTATTTGAATTCAATCAATGCAATCCACTTTCATTAAAAGAAATCACATAAACAAATAAGCACTTACTTACAATACTATATTCTATACTCATATATTAACCTTTTTGCAACCACAAGTCATTTCACTTTAGGAATCAAACAACTAGTAACAATAATCACCAACCATTACACACATACACATTTTCCTAAGAGCCTTGTAATTGTAATATATAATAAGGTTAGAATTAATCAACAACATCATAACCATAACATAGTAATAACTCCAATGACAAATCATAGTTAAAATTACTCTTTCCAAATTCTTGAACTCTTAACACCCTTCCATCACCATTTAAATGTAGATTCAATCATCGACTTCAAGAGTAATTTTGCAAACAAACATCAATAGTCAAAACAGCACATTCCAAAACATAGCAAGAAAGAAATGCTTCTCAGGCACTCTTACAAGAATCAACTTCAACAGCAACCCACAAATCATCATCAAATTCAGTTCTAGGACTTATTTTTCAATATCTATACCTAATCCCACAATTGGTAATAAATTAAACAATCCACTCCCATGAAAGTTTTTGCTAACCTTCCTAATTATCAACACTTATGCCAAATAATTTCCAACCACTATCTACCAACCAATCCAACGTGTAAATGAAAGAAATACAAACCCAAAGCTTTCTATAAGATGCAAATTCTCAAAACACTTTACAATTTACACAAACATGCCTTCAGCCCCAATTATTGCTAGCCCATCTTTTCTCCATGTTGCCAATATGTCATCCATCATTCTTTTCTAAACTATTAATCTCAATTTCCAATTTCTTAATGAACCATATAACTATAAGGAAACACACATGCTTCATACATACCACAAAGTCACCTCTTATCAAGTTTTCAGAACATGAACCAAACAAAGCCCATATCCACATAAACAGAATTTTCCAAACCAAAATAAAAGAAATGCATTCAGCCATGGCAAGAACATGAAACATTAATTAAGTAACCATCGCCTATTCCACAGAGTTCAACATACAAACTTTCAAGGCAACTTAAGCCATGCCTAATTGCATTCATATATCCATTATAATCCATGTTGAAAATCAACAGTTTCCTTAATCATTTTCATTTAGTACCTTTAATTCCCAAAGCTTTAAAGCATAACCAAGCAGTAACTCAAAATAACATTCCAACACAAATCACTTTTCAACAACCAATTTCAAGAAGAGAAGCCAAGAATCAGTATGGTCATAATGAAAAGGAAACACAACACTTTGAAAACCCATGACAGAATCCATTCAACCCTCAGTATCCAAAAATTTGGGATTTTCCAAACAACTCAACAGAACTTAATTTAAACTATAAAATTCTCTTCTAAATACTTAAAATCAAAGCATACTTTGTAGATTAAGAGATTATGAAACCCTTAAATGAAATAAATTCGAACTCACCCCTCTCAACTCGCATAGATCAGAAAAAGTAAAGATTGGAAACAAAATCTTACCCTAACTCTATTTTGAAACTGTAGATCACTCATGAGCACAAAGACCACCGGAAAATCTCGCCGGAAATCGACCCCTGAAGTGGTGGGCCGAAACAGAATCAAGAGAGGAGGGAAAAATATGAGAAATCAACATGTACAAGAAGCATATAACTTGATAACTCAAGAAAAGCCGAAGATTTACCTTTCCTCGCTGCCAGCCGCCACTGCTCACCGGAAATTTGAAGAAGACGATGGAGGAACAAGTGAAAGATGGAGACGATGAGGAAACATAGAAGGATGAAGAGTTTTAGTGAGGGAAATGTGGAAGGAATCGAAGAAGGGGAAGACGGACGCTCACCCATGCCGGAGTCGACGTCGACGGCGGCGGCCGCCGTTCCTCACTGCCGAGAGAGAGAGAGAGAGAGAGCACGCAGGGAGTGAGATTGAGGGGGGGAAAATCGGGTTTTGAGTGTTTGAGGAAGGAAGGAGATGATTTTTTTTTAATTGAGTATTAGGGTTTTCAATTGACCATTTTGCCCTTTCCTTCATTAATATATTTTTCCATTCTAAATCCCTACATGAAAACAAATTATAAGATAATCTAGACACCAACTTGTTTATTTTTCTCTAGTCAACAATTTAACTTCATAACTATTGCTCCTTTAATTCCTAAAGAAAGTAACACATTAATCTCTTAAAAGTATAATTATTCTAAAAAAAATTGCCTCAAATTGCATGAATTTCGCTTTGGAGTTCTCTAAACTCATAATTAATTCCCAAAATTAAATCTTAATATACCCTTAATCCTTAATTAAATCTTTGGGATGTTACAGGAAGGATGCTTGATAGGCCCGAAGATGAGTGAGATTAATTTTGTGAGATATGTTGTACTATACAAGCTCATAGCTTGTGATTTATTAGGTAAAGTCTATGTGATAGGCAAATTATATTTAGACATAATTGTAGTAGTTAGATTTAAATATGCCAGGTTTGTAGTTACATTAGATTATTCAGGTGTAGATAAAGTGAAAACTAAGTACTAGCTACTAATTTAGCTATTTAATGAATTTATAAATCGCTGCGGATTTCAGGAAACTTTTATATTTTTGGAGTTGTGTAGAAGCCCAAGTTTACGCAGGAAAATATTTTATCCAGGTTTCAAAGAGAAAATGTTTTAATTTACTCGTATTTTTGGGCTTCTAACATTATAAATTGGTTATAAATTGATTAAATTGCTATAAATATAGTAGGAAAAAACTAGTATGTTACAGGTAAAACTTTACGGACTCTCACCATAAGATACACCACACACCCACAATATCATTGTAACAACCACTATGAGAGTTGGCACAAAACAAAAAGGACACTTGAGAGGAAGAATCTCACCAGAGATGAAAGAAAACCATAACCTAACACCATAATCCACACTTTATACCCACAATAGTTTTTAGTGGAACCACAAGAAAGTCTCACTTGAGACGAAGACTACAATTTATTTTCTAGAGAGAAGTGAGAGCTTCTCACTCTAAAGGAGGTCCACCTTTCTATAAGTCATATTCAAACCATATATATAATTAAATTTGAGAATAAATTGGCACAATGGAAAATTACTTACCACACTATATATACGTTTTTCTCATTTCATTGAAGTTTTATAGAATTACTTTCACAACCATATAATTAATTTTTTTTAAAACAAATTAGCATAATATGGCGGATTTCTCGATGGAAAATAATTTCTATTTTTTCTTTACAACAACTTACTAAAACAATACTTATATTAAGAAAATAGAAAAATAATAGAAACACAATGACGCTCTTACCCTTGGATAATATGGTAGAAATAAGTCATAGGATTTCAAATGCGAGAAATTCTAATAAGAAGCATTATGAGTAGAATTGTTGGACAAACCCAATAATAAAATTGAACACTTAGTGAATGATAGAAACACCGAAAAGGTTTCGCGGGTAAGTTGGCGGGAACTGTACTCTACTTTTTTCCGCGTTTTTGACATTGACTTTCCGGTGTTTGTTGAATAAATGTCAGTATGCTATTACTTACCCGCATTTTAGCATCAAACGACGGAAAGTGTACGCCGGTAAGTAGCGAATTTCTTATAGTGTTACAGCTCTCAAAGCACTTCAAGAGTTATAAACACATAAAGAAGAGAATCAAGTAATATATTGATATAATTGGAGTTTATAGAGCAATACACTTGAAGCTCTTTAATATGAGAGTTATATAACATAGTGTAGTCATGAAAGAGAATCTTAAGAGTCCTTTTTACATTCACATTCACATATTATTTAATTTAGGGTGAAGGGGCAAAACTAGCCACCGTAAATTTCCAAATGGACAACTTTGGCACCCGTAAATTGGATGGTGCAAAACCGTACATTATAAATCAAAATGGGACAAATTTAGCCACGCGTTAAGTTGAAGCTAACAGACGTTTGTGTTGGCGTGGGGCCCACCTTCATTAAATCAAAACGTCTGTTAGTGTAAAATCCTAGCTTTTTCAACTATATTTATAGCCTTCTAATCAATTTATAACCACTTTCTAATGTTAGAAGCCCAAAAATATGAATAAATTAAAACTTTTCTATTTCAAAAACTACATTAAAAGAATTTCCAACATAAACTTGGGCTTCTAAACAATTTTTGAAATTATATCTGTTTCCTGAAATTCGCAGCGGATTATAAATTCATTAAATAGCTAAATTAGTAGTCACTACTTAGTTTTATTTTATACACCTGTACTATCTATTGTTACTAAATACTTAACATATTTCAGTCTATCTATTACAATTTTATATAATATAATTCGGCTATCGCAGGTGATAGCATATACCTATATACATCACAAGTTATGAACTTGTATAAGAATATATATATATAACAACTAACATATAATACAAATATATCTAACTATTGAGCTTCGGACCTAACAAGCATCATTCCTACCTTCCACTAAAGCTTCCCACAGAATCTACTTCTCCCTGCTTATCTGTAAAAACATTTTGAAAAACAGTGAGATTCAAAGAATCCCAATAACAGTTTATTTCAATAGTTTACCTTTAAATCATGATAATATTCTCCTCTTTCCAATCTCTTATTGGAACCTGCCTCTTTCCAATCTCTTATTGGAACCTGCCTCTTTCCAATCTCTTATTGGAACCTGCCTCACTATACCAACCATTTTTAACGATATATTCGTCAAATGATGGAGGTATTCTATACCTGCAGGGTTTCTGTAAATGTTTGGCATAGGGGGAGCGACCCACCTGATGCCTAGAGTACTCTACTTTCTTATTTATCTATCTGAGATAAATATCATTCCTTCCTCTTGGATAAATATTATCATGCTTTTGAAAAAAAATATTGATGCGCGCTTATTGCTATTGAATTAAACTGTTACCTGTCCTTCACTTTACTAATACTTCTCCTTTCCTTCTTGCTGCTTCTCAAACACTTGCCTTCTACCTTTTCCTATCATTACATAATAATAATGACTATAAATAACTATTCTATATAATAAGCAACGTCTCTCAAATCTATATTACTACCCAAACCTTTCTCATTTACATTAACTTATGGAATATTTTAATTATTGTTTAGCCTAAGTATCTTTAATACTCATAAGAAATTCTCAATTAAAGCAGTCCAAGAACAAGGCAATCAAGAGAAAAACAGGTTCAACAATCATCATACTCCATCAATCAACCAGCACATACATACAAGACATAAAAGGCATATACAAGTAATGAAAATAGTAGAAACTCACCAAATAAAATGTTCAATGCACAAAAATCTGATTTCATTATAAAACAAAATAGCAGAACATGTATCTCACAATCAAAGCAAAACAACATAGCTACTTGAGAAGGAGCTAGACATACAACTCAACAAAATTCAGTTTAATGAAACTTAATAGAACAATGTAACAATCCACTTTATTCATTCAATACTTTGTACGAATCTAACAACAAAATTCTTCTAAAAGTCCTAAGCACATTTTCAAACAAAGCAAAGTATTAAATACCAAGCAAAAGTAGACATAACCAAATAACCTCAAAGTCATAGTAGATCAATTCCACTCCATTATGCAAGAACAATATATGATACTCCACTAATTTACCACACCAATACATAAAAAAAAAACTAATCAATTCAAGAGACTAAACCAAACCATCAAACATAAGATTTCATAAATGATAAATGATGCATTCTTATTAGATTTATAACCAAGTGCAGCCCACATGTAACAACTCTACTTGCACAATATAACACCCTTCCATTTACAACAATGTCCCCTACTTTTCATATTGCATAGACCACAACTAACCTTCCAAAATACCAATAACCATTCAGTCATGACAACACAATTGCAGAAAATCTGTTAATCCCACATGCAACAATACATTTAACTCTAGCTACACATACAACAAACAAATCACCATAAACAAGTTTTAAGAACTCCACACAATATCAATAAAATAATCAACATAAGGTTCATCTCACTTTTCCACATCATATACCATGTAGAGTCATACCCAAAAGAAAGGAAAACTATCACTACTTACTAAAAGTTTCTTTTAGGCATTTTAACAAACACCTTATGTGCAATGATATTAAAACATTAATTTTTAACTTCCCAATTGTCAATACTCTTTCCCAACAATTTCAAAACACCATTTAAACACCTAAAAACATCAACCTCAAACTCTCATATCAAAAATATATTTGATCATAGAATGGGAAAATATTAAAACTTGTAAATCAACAAAATTAAACATTAATCAAACAAACATGCAATATCATATTAACATTCAAATGAACTCTTACAACAACAAATTGAAATCTCTCAAATCCTCACCAAAACTAAGAAAAACTATATGGGGAAGTGAGGAAATTCGCACCTGAAGCTATAACACCAATTGCATGTGAGATTGGATCAAGTTTTGCTAGGTTTTTGGATGGAAAATGTGATGTATATGAAGGGGAAGGAGGGAGGACGAAAATTAAGAAGAAAAATAAAGAAATAGAAATGGGAAAGTGAAAAATGAGAGTGTATATATATGTGTGAGTGTTTTTTTTTTGAAGAGGGGTATTTGTTGACATATAGATGGTTAATGAAGATAGGGGTATTTTTGTCTTCTACTCTCTATTTCTTTTAATTACATAATCTTTTCTACCTTTAAATCCTTAATTAAACATATACAATGCCCATTTAACTTTTTGTAAAGTCCTATTTATTTTCCTAACCTCCCTCAACAAGATTAATTTATTTTTACTCATTCCCCTTAATTTCTTTTATAAGTTTTTATCTTATACTAAATTCCTTATTCTTATTTACCTACTTATATTTGGACATTAAAAATTTGGGATGTTACAATTCTCTCCCCCTTAAATAATTTCGTCCTCGAAATTAGAAGAAACTACCCTTGTATTTTAAGACTCTTACAATACCCTACCAGTCAATTATAAAATAACAAAAACTTCCTCTCACACCAATTAGAATTCAAAATCACCATTTAATACCTCATGCTAACACTTCACATATACACAAAATAAAAAATGCAGATAGAACAAAAAGTATGGATTCAAGTGTCACAACAAAACATCATCATAGTCTCCTAATATACCACTCTTAGTTCAACTAAGTTCACAATTCAAATTAGACTTTCAAGTTGATAATTGCAAAAATAATCATACAACAATATAAAGCATTACAAATAATCTTAATATTCCCTACTTCCATCTATATTAATGATCTCTTATTATTTTCAAGTCTCTGTAAACTCATTTGACTCATAAGGTTTCCAATGATGCCTTGACTATGATTATGTCCGGATCATAATTATACTCAAGACCACAAAGAAGAATCCTTATTCCATCAATCTTCTCCTTAAACTCTTTATCTACCTTTCAACATCTACTTCTTCTAATCTTTAAAGTATTCTACAATATTATCCACAAATTAAAATTCCACTTTCATATAACTCTATAAGAATACTGTTAGGCCCTTGCAACCTCATAATCCTATAGTACATTGCTATCAAACAACATTCAACTATATAAACCATAAACCTTAAATTTTGACCTCAACATTTCCAATAGGAGAATTCAAATCTTTCCCCTAAATAAGAAAATAATTCATGATTACAACCTTATTTCCCAATATTGCATCTCTTATATTCTCAATTTCAATTAAAGGTTTAACTAAGTTCTTCTAAAATCACTCGATCATCTATTCCATCATCAATGAACAAGAAACTATTCAAAATTTATTCTATCAACTAAATGATTTTTGGAATTCCTAATTTCTAAACTCACATGATCATCAAATCACTATTTTATCATCCAAACTCTATAATGTCTAACCAATCGGTATAGTCTATCAAATTCCAACAATATAAGATCCTACATCTTGTCAACTTGACTTAACACTCACTTAGTCATTGGGTTCCTCACAAATACACTTCTAATTCCACTCTATCTATTACTATTGTGGTGATACCTAAATTTTCTAATGGTGTGCTCGTGGTATCCATAAATATATAATGTACGAGCAAGGTATACTTAGCTAATCTATGCCAGAATCCTTGCTCTGATACCAAATGTAAAATCCTAGCTTTTTCAACTATATTTATAGCCTTCTAATCAATTTATAACCACTTTCTAATGTTAGAAGCCCAAAAATATGAATAAATTAAAACTTTTCTATTTCAAAAACTACATTAAAAGAATTTCCAACATAAACTTGGGCTTCTAAACAATTTTTGAAATTATATCTGTTTCCTGAAATTCGCAGCGGATTATAAATTCATTAAATAGCTAAATTAGTAGTCACTACTTAGTTTTATTTTATACACCTGTACTATCTATTGTTACTAAATACTTAACATATTTCAGTCTATCTATTACAATTTTATATAATATAATTCGGCTATCGCAGGTGATAGCATATACCTATATACATCACAAGTTATGAACTTGTATAAGAATATATATATAACAACTAACATATAATACAAATATATCTAACTATTGAGCTTCGGACCTAACAAGCATCATTCCTACCTTCCACTAAAGCTTCCCACAGAATCTACTTCTCCCTGCTTATCTGTAAAAACATTTTGAAAAACAGTGAGATTCAAAGAATCCCAATAACAGTTTATTTCAATAGTTTACCTTTAAATCATGATAATATTCTCCTCTTTCCAATCTCTTATTGGAACCTGCCTCTTTCCAATCTCTTATTGGAACCTGCCTCTTTCCAATCTCTTATTGGAACCTGCCTCACTATACCAACCATTTTTAACGATATATTCGTCAAATGATGGAGGTATTCTATACCTGCAGGGTTTCTGTAAATGTTTGGCATAGGGGGAGCGACCCACCTGATGCCTAGAGTACTCTACTTTCTTATTTATCTATCTGAGATAAATATCATTCCTTCCTCTTGGATAAATATTATCATGCTTTTGAAAAAAAATATTGATGCGCGCTTATTGCTATTGAATTAAACTGTTACCTGTCCTTCACTTTACTAATACTTCTCCTTTCCTTCTTGCTGCTTCTCAAACACTTGCCTTCTACCTTTTCCTATCATTACATAATAATAATGACTATAAATAACTATTCTATATAATAAGCAACGTCTCTCAAATCTATATTACTACCCAAACCTTTCTCATTTACATTAACTTATGGAATATTTTAATTATTGTTTAGCCTAAGTATCTTTAATACTCATAAGAAATTCTCAATTAAAGCAGTCCAAGAACAAGGCAATCAAGAGAAAAACAGGTTCAACAATCATCATACTCCATCAATCAACCAGCACATACATACAAGACATAAAAGGCATATACAAGTAATGAAAATAGTAGAAACTCACCAAATAAAATGTTCAATGCACAAAAATCTGATTTCATTATAAAACAAAATAGCAGAACATGTATCTCACAATCAAAGCAAAACAACATAGCTACTTGAGAAGGAGCTAGACATACAACTCAACAAAATTCAGTTTAATGAAACTTAATAGAACAATGTAACAATCCACTTTATTCATTCAATACTTTGTACGAATCTAACAACAAAATTCTTCTAAAAGTCCTAAGCACATTTTCAAACAAAGCAAAGTATTAAATACCAAGCAAAAGTAGACATAACCAAATAACCTCAAAGTCATAGTAGATCAATTCCACTCCATTATGCAAGAACAATATATGATACTCCACTAATTTACCACACCAATACATAAAAAAAAACTAATCAATTCAAGAGACTAAACCAAACCATCAAACATAAGATTTCATAAATGATAAATGATGCATTCTTATTAGATTTATAACCAAGTGCAGCCCACATGTAACAACTCTACTTGCACAATATAACACCCTTCCATTTACAACAATGTCCCCTACTTTTCATATTGCATAGACCACAACTAACCTTCCAAAATACCAATAACCATTCAGTCATGACAACACAATTGCAGAAAATCTGTTAATCCCACATGCAACAATACATTTAACTCTAGCTACACATACAACAAACAAATCACCATAAACAAGTTTTAAGAACTCCACACAATATCAATAAAATAATCAACATAAGGTTCATCTCACTTTTCCACATCATATACCATGTAGAGTCATACCCAAAAGAAAGGAAAACTATCACTACTTACTAAAAGTTTCTTTTAGGCATTTTAACAAACACCTTATGTGCAATGATATTAAAACATTAATTTTTAACTTCCCAATTGTCAATACTCTTTCCCAACAATTTCAAAACACCATTTAAACACCTAAAAACATCAACCTCAAACTCTCATATCAAAAATATATTTGATCATAGAATGGGAAAATATTAAAACTTGTAAATCAACAAAATTAAACATTAATCAAACAAACATGCAATATCATATTAACATTCAAATGAACTCTTACAACAACAAATTGAAATCTCTCAAATCCTCACCAAAACTAAGAAAAACTATATGGGGAAGTGAGGAAATTCGCACCTGAAGCTATAACACCAATTGCATGTGAGATTGGATCAAGTTTTGCTAGGTTTTTGGATGGAAAATGTGATGTATATGAAGGGGAAGGAGGGAGGACGAAAATTAAGAAGAAAAATAAAGAAATAGAAATGGGAAAGTGAAAAATGAGAGTGTATATATATGTGTGAGTGTTTTTTTTTTTGAAGAGGGGTATTTGTTGACATATAGATGGTTAATGAAGATAGGGGTATTTTTGTCTTCTACTCTCTATTTCTTTTAATTACATAATCTTTTCTACCTTTAAATCCTTAATTAAACATATACAATGCCCATTTAACTTTTTGTAAAGTCCTATTTATTTTCCTAACCTCCCTCAACAAGATTAATTTATTTTTACTCATTCCCCTTAATTTCTTTTATAAGTTTTTATCTTATACTAAATTCCTTATTCTTATTTACCTACTTATATTTGGACATTAAAAATTTGGGATGTTACAATTCTCTCCCCCTTAAATAATTTCGTCCTCGAAATTAGAAGAAACTACCCTTGTATTTTAAGACTCTTACAATACCCTACCAGTCAATTATAAAATAACAAAAACTTCCTCTCACACCAATTAGAATTCAAAATCACCATTTAATACCTCATGCTAACACTTCACATATACACAAAATAAAAAATGCAGATAGAACAAAAAGTATGGATTCAAGTGTCACAACAAAACATCATCATAGTCTCCTAATATACCACTCTTAGTTCAACTAAGTTCACAATTCAAATTAGACTTTCAAGTTGATAATTGCAAAAATAATCATACAACAATATAAAGCATTACAAATAATCTTAATATTCCCTACTTCCATCTATATTAATGATCTCTTATTATTTTCAAGTCTCTGTAAACTCATTTGACTCATAAGGTTTCCAATGATGCCTTGACTATGATTATGTCCGGATCATAATTATACTCAAGACCACAAAGAAGAATCCTTATTCCATCAATCTTCTCCTTAAACTCTTTATCTACCTTTCAACATCTACTTCTTCTAATCTTTAAAGTATTCTACAATATTATCCACAAATTAAAATTCCACTTTCATATAACTCTATAAGAATACTGTTAGGCCCTTGCAACCTCATAATCCTATAGTACATTGCTATCAAACAACATTCAACTATATAAACCATAAACCTTAAATTTTGACCTCAACATTTCCAATAGGAGAATTCAAATCTTTCCCCTAAATAAGAAAATAATTCATGATTACAACCTTATTTCCCAATATTGCATCTCTTATATTCTCAATTTCAATTAAAGGTTTAACTAAGTTCTTCTAAAATCACTCGATCATCTATTCCATCATCAATGAACAAGAAACTATTCAAAATTTATTCTATCAACTAAATGATTTTTGGAATTCCTAATTTCTAAACTCACATGATCATCAAATCACTATTTTATCATCCAAACTCTATAATGTCTAACCAATCGGTATAGTCTATCAAATTCCAACAATATAAGATCCTACATCTTGTCAACTTGACTTAACACTCACTTAGTCATTGGGTTCCTCACAAATACACTTCTAATTCCACTCTATCTATTACTATTGTGGTGATACCTAAATTTTCTAATGGTGTGCTCGTGGTATCCATAAATATATAATGTACGAGCAAGGTATACTTAGCTAATCTATGCCAGAATCCTTGCTCTGATACCAAATGTAAAATCCTAGCTTTTTCAACTATATTTATAGCCTTCTAATCAATTTATAACCACTTTCTAATGTTAGAAGCCCAAAAATATGAATAAATTAAAACTTTTCTATTTCAAAAACTACATTAAAAGAATTTCCAACATAAACTTGGGCTTCTAAACAATTTTTGAAATTATATCTGTTTCCTGAAATTCGCAGCGGATTATAAATTCATTAAATAGCTAAATTAGTAGTCACTACTTAGTTTTATTTTATACACCTGTACTATCTATTGTTACTAAATACTTAACATATTTCAGTCTATCTATTACAATTTTATATAATATAATTCGGCTATCGCAGGTGATAGCATATACCTATATACATCACAAGTTATGAACTTGTATAAGAATATATATATAACAACTAACATATAATACAAATATATCTAACTATTGAGCTTCGGACCTAACAAGCATCATTCCTACCTTCCACTAAAGCTTCCCACAGAATCTACTTCTCCCTGCTTATCTGTAAAAACATTTTGAAAAACAGTGAGATTCAAAGAATCCCAATAACAGTTTATTTCAATAGTTTACCTTTAAATCATGATAATATTCTCCTCTTTCCAATCTCTTATTGGAACCTGCCTCTTTCCAATCTCTTATTGGAACCTGCCTCTTTCCAATCTCTTATTGGAACCTGCCTCACTATACCAACCATTTTTAACGATATATTCGTCAAATGATGGAGGTATTCTATACCTGCAGGGTTTCTGTAAATGTTTGGCATAGGGGGAGCGACCCACCTGATGCCTAGAGTACTCTACTTTCTTATTTATCTATCTGAGATAAATATCATTCCTTCCTCTTGGATAAATATTATCATGCTTTTGAAAAAAAATATTGATGCGCGCTTATTGCTATTGAATTAAACTGTTACCTGTCCTTCACTTTACTAATACTTCTCCTTTCCTTCTTGCTGCTTCTCAAACACTTGCCTTCTACCTTTTCCTATCATTACATAATAATAATGACTATAAATAACTATTCTATATAATAAGCAACGTCTCTCAAATCTATATTACTACCCAAACCTTTCTCATTTACATTAACTTATGGAATATTTTAATTATTGTTTAGCCTAAGTATCTTTAATACTCATAAGAAATTCTCAATTAAAGCAGTCCAAGAACAAGGCAATCAAGAGAAAAACAGGTTCAACAATCATCATACTCCATCAATCAACCAGCACATACATACAAGACATAAAAGGCATATACAAGTAATGAAAATAGTAGAAACTCACCAAATAAAATGTTCAATGCACAAAAATCTGATTTCATTATAAAACAAAATAGCAGAACATGTATCTCACAATCAAAGCAAAACAACATAACTACTTGAGAAGGAGCTAGACATACAACTCAACAAAATTCAGTTTAATGAAACTTAATAGAACAATGTAACAATCCACTTTATTCATTCAATACTTTGTACGAATCTAACAACAAAATTCTTCTAAAAGTCCTAAGCACATTTTCAAACAAAGCAAAGTATTAAATACCAAGCAAAAGTAGACATAACCAAATAACCTCAAAGTCATAGTAGATCAATTCCACTCCATTATGCAAGAACAATATATGATACTCCACTAATTTACCACACCAATACATAAAAAAAAAACTAATCAATTCAAGAGACTAAACCAAACCATCAAACATAAGATTTCATAAATGATAAATGATGCATTCTTATTAGATTTATAACCAAGTGCAGCCCACATGTAACAACTCTACTTGCACAATATAACACCCTTCCATTTACAACAATGTCCCCTACTTTTCATATTGCATAGACCACAACTAACCTTCCAAAATACCAATAACCATTCAGTCATGACAACACAATTGCAGAAAATCTGTTAATCCCACATGCAACAATACATTTAACTCTAGCTACACATACAACAAACAAATCACCATAAACAAGTTTTAAGAACTCCACACAATATCAATAAAATAATCAACATAAGGTTCATCTCACTTTTCCACATCATATACCATGTAGAGTCATACCCAAAAGAAAGGAAAACTATCACTACTTACTAAAAGTTTCTTTTAGGCATTTTAACAAACACCTTATGTGCAATGATATTAAAACATTAATTTTTAACTTCCCAATTGTCAATACTCTTTCCCAACAATTTCAAAACACCATTTAAACACCTAAAAACATCAACCTCAAACTCTCATATCAAAAATATATTTGATCATAGAATGGGAAAATATTAAAACTTGTAAATCAACAAAATTAAACATTAATCAAACAAACATGCAATATCATATTAACATTCAAATGAACTCTTACAACAACAAATTGAAATCTCTCAAATCCTCACCAAAACTAAGAAAAACTATATGGGGAAGTGAGGAAATTCGCACCTGAAGCTATAACACCAATTGCATGTGAGATTGGATCAAGTTTTGCTAGGTTTTTGGATGGAAAATGTGATGTATATGAAGGGGAAGGAGGGAGGACGAAAATTAAGAAGAAAAATAAAGAAATAGAAATGGGAAAGTGAAAAATGAGAGTGTATATATATGTGTGAGTGTTTTTTTTTTTGAAGAGGGGTATTTGTTGACATATAGATGGTTAATGAAGATAGGGGTATTTTTGTCTTCTACTCTCTATTTCTTTTAATTACATAATCTTTTCTACCTTTAAATCCTTAATTAAACATATACAATGCCCATTTAACTTTTTGTAAAGTCCTATTTATTTTCCTAACCTCCCTCAACAAGATTAATTTATTTTTACTCATTCCCCTTAATTTCTTTTATAAGTTTTTATCTTATACTAAATTCCTTATTCTTATTTACCTACTTATATTTGGACATTAAAAATTTGGGATGTTACAGTTAGCTTCAATTTAACGGTGTGGCTAAATTTGTCCCATTTTGATTTATAATGTATAGTTTTGCACCATCCAATTTACGGGTGCCAAAGTTGTCCATTTGGAAATTTACGGTGGCTAGTTTTGCACCTTTACCGTTTAATTTATCACACACAGAACATATTGCAAAATCAGTAACATCAACATTCCATTTCCAATTCAAATAACACTTGAGACACTTCAAACTTTAGGAAACAATTCGGCCAGTGAGGGAAAGTAGGGTAGAAAACTCGTGAACCAAGCATGCACTCAGTCAACATAGGTTAATTGGTCCTAAACATTTTTTATATACTGATTAGCATCATCTGTAATGGAAAAGTTGATGAAGAACAATCCAGACCAGTGGTTAACGAAACAAGGGAAATAAGGAAATTAAGAAAAATTAGAAATTTCATCTTATTCTAAGATGCATGTATGTATCTTTCATTTAGAACACTACTAATGTACAAAATAGAACAGTATACACACATGCCAGAGTACCAAAGAAAGAAAATAAATTTAGGAACAATCAATCCGAGCAAAAATCAACATGCAAAGCCATATTATAACCCAAATGAACTACTAGAACAACTAATTTTGAAGTTTCACTTATTCATGAAGAATTGAAGTTTCACTTGGGTTTTGGTCAATTATTGATTGATCCAAAATGGCCAAACCCGCTCGAACCTTAGCTTCCCTCTCAAAACACACTTGGACTCGGAGAGAAGAAACTCAAATGAGCTCGTTTCTTCCCTTGAATGTAAGTTTAGAGATGCGCCACCATATATGGACACAGGCCGCTGGAAAAGAAGAAGAATAGAGAGAGAAGGGTGAGGTGGATAGAATAATGGAGGTGAGGAAGAATAGTACAAAGATAATGAAAGCCAAAGAACTAGGGGTCGTTTGGTTCGGTTGAACTGGGGGTAGGGAAGTGGAAATCACCAACATGTGTCTTTGGTGTGATAGAAGTAGGCTTCCACTTCCACTTCCACTTCCATCAAAAACCACAAAATGGGTTCCATCCCAAAACCTATGGAAGTGGACCACTTCCTTGGAACCCATTTTTTGTTGACAAATTTACCCTCAAAACTTTTGTATATTTCCAACTCTGTCCTCAATTTATTATATCACACGTCCTTCTTTCTCTCTCTTCCTTCCCTCATCACCTGCACACACACATCGACATCTCCGTCCTTCCTTCCTTCCTTTCTCTCTCTCCTCCTTCCCTCACCCATGGACATGGACGCCGAACACACAACCACTGCCTCCACCGCCACCCCGCCGCCGCACCGCGACGGCGATACTCCGGCACTCCATTCCTTGCTCACTTCCAGTCTAAGGCACACCATTCTCTTCTCTTCACCTACCTTCTTCATCACCACACCGGCGTTGTCTCCGGCGATCCACCACCGTGACGCGACTGCTCCGATACTCCAACCTTCACAAACGACCAAAGTTTGGACTGGTGGTGGGTTGGGTGGTGGTGGGGGATCAGTGGTAATGGTGGTGGTGGTGGTGGTGGTGGGGGCTCGCTGGTGATGGTGATGGTGGGTTAAATGGTGGCGGGGGATCAATGGTGATGGTGGTGGGAGCTCAGTGGTAATGATGGTGGTGGTATGGTGGTGGTGGGTTAGATGGTGGTGGGGGTGCGGTGGTGGTGGAGGCTCGGTGGTGATGGTGGTGGTGGGTGGGTTAGATGGTGGTGGGAGCTTGGTGGTGATGGTGGTGCGTTAGATGGTAGGGGTGGGTGTGGTGTGGTGAAGGATTGTTGGTGATGGTGGTGGTGGGGGTGTGGTGGTGGTGGGTTGGTGGTGGTGGTGAGTTGGATAGACAATGAGGAAGATGATGAGAGAAGAAAGTCTTTTCTTTTTCTTTTTATTTTAATCTAGGGGCATTTTAGGAAATTCTTATTTTATCTACATATATAAATATTGAAAAAATACCCCACTTCCATATACACTTACAACACACCAAAGACACATTAATATCCGACTTCCACCCCCACTTCCACTCCTACATCCACCTCCACTTCCACTTCCACTTCCACCGAAACCAGTTCCAGCCAACCAAACGATCCCTAAGAGTCTGTTTGGTTTATTAGAATTGGGAAATAGAATTGGAAGTGAAAATTGAGGGTAAATGGGTAAAGATGGAAAGTAGAGGTAAATTAGATAATGATAAGATTAATAGTTTGTGGGCCCAAGAAGAGTGTGAGATGGATAGAGAAAGTTTGTGGACCCCAAGATATATGGAAATTACCATTTCCATTTCCCATATTCATTTTCATTTCACAATTCCATCACACCAACGAGTTGGTGTTACAAATGTTTTATTGAAAATGATGCTAAAAGGATAAATTTTAAAAAATTGTAAGAAAAATTTATAGAAATTGAAAATTAAAAACATTATGTTTCAGCTACATAGAACATATTTGTAATATGATGCAGAAATTACTCATAAGCAACTAGTTATATGATAGAAAAGAAATAACAGAAAAATATCTTCTGTCTAATTAAAATTCAAAATAATAGTTTTATATTATTTTCACTCTCTTATAAAGACAGTATAACTTCAAAGACTTGGTGCGTTTATATGCTACTCTTGTACTTCGGCCAAAAAAAAATATGCTACTCTTGTATTAAATAACTGGAAGGAGAGAATTTTGACAACTTTTCTTTTAGAAAAAACTTAAAAAATTAAAGCAGCATATCTGTAAAAGGAATAAAGATTGATGGCTAGTTGACAAAAAGGACCTCATTCAAAGTGGTGATGCGGTTTCGACTTTTGATTGGTTGCGTCAGTACGTTGTTGTACGGATGAAATAGACATGTTGGTTGTATCAAACTCTACTAGAGTTGGCAAATCCTCAGCCAATCCTTTTTCCCTATTTCTCAATAAATGATTTTTTTAATGAAATTTCTCAATAAATGATTAAATTGTTGAATTTTCCACGAGATTGTCTTTCTTCTGCTTTTCCTTTTTCGATATTTTTTTCTCCTCACTTCCAGCCATAGCTACCTCGTGCATTTACCAAAACAAGCATAGGGTTTTCGGTCTCTATTTTCCAATAAAAAGAAATTGCCCGTGTAACTGTGACGCAAATAAGCATAAATTTTGCTTGATTATTAAGGACAGGTACGTTCCATTTTTGTTTCTTATCCCTCCTCTCTTTCTTTTTCTGGATTCTGCAGTATAATAATCATCGGTTTCATTTTCTTCTTGTTTTAGGATTTCATTTTTCCTTCGATTCTTTCTCACACCCTCAAACACTTTCTCTTTCACAACTCTCAAACCATTTTCGTCTAGTACCTTCCTCTCATATCTCCCCAAGATTTCGAGGTTTCCGGGCTTTTGATTTTTAACTAGGTTTTTTCTTGTCTTAATCGTACAAGTTCTAGTAGAAATGAAGTTCTTTCTATATCTATCTCATATCAATAGCCCTAGATATGATTAATTTGCAGGTGGCTACTTCCAAGAAATAGATCTATTTTCTGCTGAGGATTTGCTGAGATTTAAAGATTCTAACACTTAATAATCTTATCTACTGCATTTTCTATCCCACGCATATCTTACTGGGTGTTTTATTTTCATGTCTTGATGTGACTAACAAATAAATCCTATTATTTTATTTTCTGCAATATCGTTTAGTATATTTTATCCACAATTTGATAAAGGAACTCCAGATTTAATTTTCCTTCTATGTAAGCACTCGATCCGATCGAGAATAATTTAATTTATAACTTGATTAGAGGCTTTGTAATTCACAGAGAGGCGTATAGAGTAACAAAGATGGTGAGAGGGAAGATAGAGATGAAGCGTATAGAGAACGCCACAAATAGGCAAGTGACATTCTCAAAGAGGCGTAATGGTCTCTTAAAGAAGGCATATGAGCTCGCAGTTCTGTGTGAAGTTGAGGTTGCTCTCGTTGTCTTCTCTCCCAGAGGCAAGCTCTATGAATATGCAAGCTCCAGGTATGTATCTGTATACATTTCTTTTTTGACCAAATATATGAATGCATGTTTATTCTCACTACCCTTAATTGGACATTATTTCGTTTTATACTAAAAGAAGGATGGGGATAAGCTTCTCGAGCTTCTCGACTTCTCGAGCCCATTACTGCACATATATAAAAGGAAAACAGCAAACTGGTTTATTGCTGTGTGTGTACCAGCTGCTGACATTAAATATATCTTACCTTCTATACTCTTTATATTTTTAAGCGCATACCAAACAATTAACTTGTAAATATTATAAAAAAATAGTTAAGGTGTTAATTTATTTCTTCTAGTTTTTGAAATTCGTGGCTGTCACCCAAGAGGGGGGGGGGGTGAATTGGGTGAGGGAATAAAACTTAAACTCTTTTCGAAAGACTGCTTGTGCTCGGTGATGATGATAATAAATAATGCTATGCACAAGTCAGTATGCTATGTGATGCAAAATAGAATGATCAAGTATAAATATATGCACACATAAATTTATCCTGGTTCGGTCACCCAGACCTACATCCAGTCCCCAGGCTACACCTGAGATTTCCAATCCACTATTCTTGTTTAAACCGGGCACAAGAGAAGCCTTTACACTTTAGGTTTTACGAGCACGGGTTCACCTAACAACCCACAGGTTTTACAACGGGTTCACCTGCAAACCTTACAAACGCAAGTTTTACGGGCTAACTTGCAACCTATGGAGATTTAGAAAACTTCTAAATGCTCCCCCTTACAAAATGTAAGATTACAATTAAGTTCACTCTATGAACTGATTTTGTTAAACACTTAAGCTCAAAACTAACTCTCTCAAAGAGTGGATGATGTTACTCACTTAAGTACAAATGAATCACTCACTAAGAATATTACATATCAAAGTCCGAGAGTAGAAGATGAGAGGAATGTAGAATAGTGTTTCAGATAATAAGCTCTGTTCTCTCTCTCTCTTTCAAGCCCCCATCTTCAGAAATGAAGAACATCCCTTTTATACCAGCCTCTGAATATCTAACCGTTGGAGAGGCAATAAGACCGTTTGATTATAGACGTTGGGGCCTTGTTTACGTTGTCCTCATTAATGCACAGCAGGGTTGACTTTGCTTTATCTAAAAAGGTGCTCTGACCAAGCTGTTCTGTCAACACTGTTCTGGCAATACTATTCTGACAAAAGTCGTTCTGACATCTGAACATTTTGTACGGTCCGACTCTTGCTTGCTGTCAGAGAGGACTTCGTTCCTCAAGCATAAGTCCAGGATGTTAAGAGACTCACTATCGGAAGCTCTCTTGCTATCTGAAGCTCGTGGACTCTAACATTTTGCTTGCTATCACATAGAGGAACTTTGTCTTCCAAGCACTTGTCCATGAATGATAAGAGTGCTTTGCTATTGGATCCTCTCTTGCTATCAGAAGCTCTCTTATGGACTCTGACTTTTGTGGGCAGTATGAGCTTTGACACCTTGAGTGAATCTTCAGATTATGTTCTCATACTCCTCATGCTTGGTAGGTAACAATGTTGTTTGAATGTGTCTGTTATCCTCTTGTTACCGTTGGAAGGAACATCTTCTTAAATGCTTCAGCAGGGTTGACTTGCTTTATCTCTGAAAAGTAGTCCTGACACCTCTGCTCTGTTAAAAGCATTCTGACACTGCATCTCTTTGAACGTTCAGACATCCTGATTGCTTGCGGAAGCAACTTCTCATCCGGAAGCAACCTTACTGAGTGTGCTGCACTTGAACGTTAGTTTAGCAATATAATCATATAGTCTCATGCAGTGGGTGATCCTAAATCTAAGGTGTATCCGGAAGCACTTCTACATCCGGAAGTAAATTCACTTGATGAGGGATTTAGTTCACCATGACTTGCTCTCGCTTAGTCTATTTCATTCCACCACTCAGCGCTAGTCACTGAGCTATCGGAAGCACTTTTACTTGACGTGGTGAATTCACTGACGCTTAGGGTGAAATCTATTCTATCAGTCTGCGCCAGTCAAGATCTAATAGGAAGCAACTTCACTTGATGTTGCATTTCCGCTGACGCTCGGGGTTATATCTAGTCTATCAACCTGCGCCAGTCTAAATCTAATAGGAAGTGCTTTCACTTGGCGAAGTAGACTTACTGACGCTTGGGGTACTAACTATTCTATTGCTCTGCGCCAGTCTAAGTCTAACAGGAAGCGCTTTCACTTGGGGAAGTAGACTTACTGACGCTTGGGGTAATATCTATTCTGTCGCTCTGCGCCAGTCTAATTCTAACAGGAAGCAAACTCACTTCCGATTGAAACATAGCTTAGTCTTAAGGTTTTGTGTACCTAATTCTCATGGACTAAGTTAAATCCCTAGTGATTTACTTGCTGACGCTGGGGGATGAAAGCATTCATCCGCATGCGCAAGTCCTAATCTAACCGGAAGTGATCTTGCATTCTCAAGTGATCTAACTCAGGATTCTAACCATGTCATCTAATCCCTCCTAAGTGTTGATTATGTTCTCTTAAGTACTAGACCATACCATACCTTAGTCACCATCAAAACTTAAGATTCTAACATTCTCCCCCTTTTTGATGATGACAAACCCATAGATGACTAGAGAACATAATTAAACTTAGATCACTCATCCTAGAGCTATATTCCTTTCCCCATTTCTCTCCCCAAAAATCTAGGCGTCTTATCTATCTCTCAGCTCTAGACATCTCATGTCTCATCTCTCGCTAGACATCTTATATCTCATCTCTAGATCACTCATCCTAGAGCTATATTCCTTTCCCCATTTCTCTCCCCAAAAATCTAGGCGTCTTATCTATCTCTCAGCTCTAGACATCTCATGTCTCATCTCTCGCTAGACATCTTATATCTCATCTCTAGACATCTCATCTCTCTCCCCCTTTTGGCTTCATCAAAATCCAACAGGTGCAAGCTAGCCTTAGGGATGGGGATACTTTTATCGTTCTCCTAGGAATGGGCTTTCTACCTAATATTTCTCCCTATGTATCACTAATAAAGATTTGTTCTAGACTATTCAATACAATGTACGAGAATTAACAAGGAACAGCAATAATGGCTCATGATCCTAAATGATTGTATTTTCCCTAAACACTATGTAGGATAGTTAAACATGTTTTTCAAAGGAGATATTGATACATCAATTCTAATCACAATTAAATTAAGATCAAAACATACAAAACAGTTTTCTTTTTGAAGGTGAAAATTCTTTCCAAATGTAATTTTGATCCTCTCGAATTGATTAACATGATATCAAAAGTAATTTTGATGTGTTTAAAAATGATGATTATGATATCAAATGAAATATGTGATTTTAAAATTCAAATGAGATGAAATCTGATACCTAATGAAATCAAATGAGATCTGTGAGTTTGAACTTGTGGTATCAAAGAAAATGATTGAATGCCAAATGAAATTTGTGATACCATATGAAATGAAATCAAATCAAATGAAATTTGTGTTTTTAAAAGTGCCAAAAATAATTTCCAAACAAATTGCATCACAGCATCTTAAGAGTTTATTATCGATGACAGCATGTGACTCTCTATTTTCAAGGGATCATTAACAGGTAATGTCCACTTACTTCTCTTCTATATTAAGATTAATCATCATTAAATCAAGAAAGGAAGCATATAAGAGAGGTATGTTATCAATTACTTTCCAGCATGTCATTTAGAGGATACAGATGTGTGAGCTAGGATGATTTTCTAAGACAGTGAATGATTTTGAAGTCAATGCAGATTGAGAGAAACATCCTAAGTTGACACCCTTACCAATGCCATGTATGCATTATATGTAAGAAATGGTAAGGTGTAGATGTTACCACAGATGAGGGGTACTCATACTCTATTAGACTCAGGAATCTGAATCATACGCAGATAAGCATGCTTCCTGACATCTTCAAGAGGTGTGCTATCTCAAGTGGAAACCCCTAGCGCAAGTGCTTTGATGATTCGCTTCGGCAAGCTGAGCTACAACCACAAGCGGACATGACTGGGCAGTCACTCTACTCTTCCCATGGTTCAATAGTTGGCCTGCTATCGAAGACGCTGATTGTTGCGAAAGCAACCTTGCTCAGACTTGATGATTGGTCCTGCATGTGCTTGAGGAAGCAAGCGCTTCCTGATGGTCAGTGAAAGAACTTAAGATTTAACATTGGAGACCATACTCAGGACATTCAAGTCAATCTGTGTTAGTCAGCACAAGTTAATAATTTTAAGAAATCATGCTTGCTAATTTGGTTTTAAGAAAATAAGAGCAATGATTATGTGAGAACTAATTTTGAAATTGTCTACACGTTCACATAGTTTCACTATCAAGACATGAACTCCATTTATACTCTCATAGATAAATATCAATGTGATAGTATAGCGAGTATCAAACAGGTGGCATATTTTCAGAGTTTCGTAAGCAAGTATAGTTCAATAAATATGCCTCAAGGATGTTCATGTTAGATCATGAAGACATGTGAATTATTAACACAATGAAATTTTGAGAAATCTTCGTCCTCACAAAATAGTTTGATTTCAAGACTAAATCCGGTTTACAAAAACAGCCAAATTTCAGCATGTGATTACGAGAATAATTTCCAAATTTTAGCTCAAGTTCTTCTAGATATGGTCAGTGTGATCTCATTGTTCTTAGGATATCAACAAGCTCGAAATTAATACAGATTATAGCATGCTTGTGATACTATGCCATGTTTTACAGATCTAGCAGAGTTTAATTCAAGGCATTTCCTAAGATTGCTAATGCATGTCAGACAAGAGAGAGACTATCCATTTAATTTCACAACAGAATATGTAAGGGATAGAAATGCTCATGTGTATTGGCGAGAGTTTCTCAGGTTTGGTATAGCCATTCCACACATCTTGATAAGAGACATTTTCGTTGCCATTCTCTCTTGGTTATATTCATTGTTCAAGCTTCAATAATCTGTGTCAACATTCTTAAACCACAAACTTGAACTGAGATCATTAGTAGATTGAGAACTTAAAGATGTAATTAAGAGGGATGTATTGTTCTCGAAACCATAGCTGCTTATGCATTGAAAAAGTTGATGCAAGAGATACCACATGAAATGGAAAATCAGAAATAGCTTTTGAGTGCTATCATGAGGTACGGTTGTCATGTAGGTTTAAAGAGGATCAGAATCTGTTTTGAAAGTTTGTATTTCAAAAGGATCTTTCAAAAATCAAGGTGAATGCATAAACCATTCTCTTCCATGAGAGGTGCCCTTAAAAGAATTCACTAAGCATATATGAGAAAAATGATTTAGACACCATATGAAAAACTCTGAGGAAGATTTTTAGTTTTAGTGTCAAAATTCTGAAACTAGTTCCGAATCATCTTAACAATGTCAGAAATCTTAGAACACAATGATTCAACATGCACAAATTCAGAAGGTTTTGAAGAAGGTTCAGTTTCAAGGTGTCGGACTTCTTGAATTTGTAAAATCTGTATGCATTATATCAGAAAATGAATTTGATATGATAGGGTCGTTTTTACAGAAAATAAGTGTTCATCACAGATAAGGGAAATCATATCAGTTTCAGAGAAATAAAAGCTGTTGAGCCCATCATGCATTTACTAGCCAAGTGATTATTCAAGTAAAGAGGAAGGTAAGAATGATATCACCATAGCTCCATTCGCATCTAGCAGTAGCTCGCTTGATTTTGGTTGGCAATGTATGGAATCTATATTTAGAGCAGTACCAAAATCTATGCGTGACGAATGCTTATCAAGACTTGACTAATTGTTCAGATGAGGTACAGTCCTGAGTCTTGCTGAAGCTAATAGGATGGATTGGAGCTGGTGCAGAGGGATGAATTTACTTTGTGATCACTACCACTGGCATCTCTGGCCTCTTGAACCCATACTTCATACACAGCTCTTCACTCAGATTGGGTGCTGGCGCAGAGGGAGACACAGGTTCAGCAGAAGGTATCTCCGCAGGTTGATCACTCAGCGCTATCTCAAGTTTGCCTCTGAGCTAGCAGATTGTTGGGGGCACATGAATCAGATGGCTCACTGTGGGGGGAGGAGATCTTCCTTTTAGCAAGGGTCTTCTTCACCCTTGTCTTTCTGAACCTTCGGATTGCCCTTCCTACAAAATACCAGATAGTTCCTTCCTTTTGTATCCAAGTCTGGATCTGAAGGTCAGTTTGTAGGCTATATATAGTTCACATGCATTTAGATTACGTCCTATGTGTATGGCATGGTGAATCTTTCATGACTATATGCACAAGGATATACAAGGTTTTTGATCAAGATAGTCATGGACAGTATGTAGATTATGAACATTACTTATTTCTTCAAGCTTTCTTCTATGATGAATATAATGTTCACACCTTAGGATGCTTAATGTAAAATCTCAATAAGTCCATCTAACATTAGCATAGGAGATTTTACTATCAAATGCTTCGTTGCTAAGTGATCCCTTGCTTACCCAAGGAGATCTTCTATACTTATCCTTGGTTCGAAGCACTTTCTTCTGAGAGGTAGGATTTAAGAGCCTTTTCAATGATGATCGAGGAATCCACTCTCTCTTGTTCTTCTCAGGATAATTGAATGGAACTTTGTGATAGCTCATCCTTGAGACAGAACCATTGTCCCTTGTGGTGGCCGACAGCTTCTTATGATTGTACCAGTGGGTTTCAGCAGTTGCATCACCACGAGTTCTCTTCTTTGGGATAAGAGGAACTCTTGATTTTTCCTGCACAAGTAAGGCACTAGGAGAATGTTTTGGTACCCATTTGTACTTGGGTCCTACATGGTTAGCGCTGGACCTTACTTGTCCTTTAGGAATCCATACAAACTTATTTCTCACATTTGAATTTCTTCTAAGACTGCATGTGTGAGAAATATGTCCTAATCTACCACAATAATGACAGATAATGGAATGATAATCAAAATGAGGCTTCCTATCATTATCATGATTAGTTTTCTTTAGAAAAGCTTTTTGTTCCTTTGAAATTTCAGTTTCTTTTGAAAGCTTTTCTTTTTCCTTCAACACGTGTTTACAATCAAAACATTTTTCAAGACATGTTGAAGTTTTCCCTACCGATAGTGGGCTAGCTATCGGAACCACTAGTTCTTTAAAAGAACCCTCGGAAACTTTAGATGTAGAAGAAGAAATTAGTTTTTCAAGTTTCCTATCTTTTTCTTTTAAGCCTAGAAGTTCTTTTGCAAGTTTACAATATTCAGTATATAACTCATTGTATGCATCTTGCAAATCAGAGAGTTCAATTTCAGATCCAGATACCTCACTTTCTGAATCTTCTAGGCAGAGATGGATACTCTCTTCACTGAAGTCTGCTTCCTCAATATCAGTTTCCAAAAGCTCATCAGTAGATGATCCACAAAGAGCACGAGTTGAGCTTTGGACAGCTGTGCTTTCAAGAGATGAGTTAGAAGCATATATCACATCAAGAGTATTCCAAATATCTCTAGCACTAGAGCAATGTTTGATTTTCTGGAAATCATTTTCAGTTAAGCCTTTGTATAAAATTTGCATTGCTCTAATGTTTAAGGAAAACAAATTTTTCTCCCTTTCAGTCCAGTTTCCTCTTGGTTTGAAATCAAAATCATTTTCAAAAATATCCCACATTTTCAAACTAGTGGATTTTATAAAACTTTCCATTCTTGCTTTCCACCAACAAAAATCAATATTTTCTAACACAGGTGGAATGGTATGATCAAAGCCTTTTGAAAACATTTTAACCCAAATCAGCCAAGGTCTTTGCACTTGAGATCGTTTGATCCTTTAAACAAGTGACCTGCTCTGATACCAAATGAAATTCGTGGCTGTCACCCAAGAGGGGGGGGGGGTGAATTGGGTGAGGGAATAAAACTTAAACTCTTTTCGAAAGACTGCTTGTGCTCGGTGATGATGATAATAAATAATGCTATGCACAAGTCAGTATGCTATGTGATGCAAAATAGAATGATCAAGTATAAATATATGCACACATAAATTTATCCTGGTTCGGTCACCCAGACCTACATCCAGTCCCCAGGCTACACCTGAGATTTCCAATCCACTATTCTTGTTTAAACCGGGCACAAGAGAAGCCTTTACACTTTAGGTTTTACGAGCACGGGTTCACCTAACAACCCACAGGTTTTACAACGGGTTCACCTGCAAACCTTACAAACGCAAGTTTTACGGGCTAACTTGCAACCTATGGAGATTTAGAAAACTTCTAAATGCTCCCCCTTACAAAATGTAAGATTACAATTAAGTTCACTCTATGAACTGATTTTGTTAAACACTTAAGCTCAAAACTAACTCTCTCAAAGAGTGGATGATGTTACTCACTTAAGTACAAATGAATCACTCACTAAGAATATTACATATCAAAGTCCGAGAGTAGAAGATGAGAGGAATGTAGAATAGTGTTTCAGATAATAAGCTCTGTTCTCTCTCTCTCTTTCAAGCCCCCATCTTCAGAAATGAAGAACATCCCTTTTATACCAGCCTCTGAATATCTAACCGTTGGAGAGGCAATAAGACCGTTTGATTATAGACGTTGGGGCCTTGTTTACGTTGTCCTCATTAATGCACAGCAGGGTTGACTTTGCTTTATCTAAAAAGGTGCTCTGACCAAGCTGTTCTGTCAACACTGTTCTGGCAATACTATTCTGACAAAAGTCGTTCTGACATCTGAACATTTTGTACGGTCCGACTCTTGCTTGCTGTCAGAGAGGACTTCGTTCCTCAAGCATAAGTCCAGGATGTTAAGAGACTCACTATCGGAAGCTCTCTTGCTATCTGAAGCTCGTGGACTCTAACATTTTGCTTGCTATCACATAGAGGAACTTTGTCTTCCAAGCACTTGTCCATGAATGATAAGAGTGCTTTGCTATTGGATCCTCTCTTGCTATCAGAAGCTCTCTTATGGACTCTGACTTTTGTGGGCAGTATGAGCTTTGACACCTTGAGTGAATCTTCAGATTATGTTCTCATACTCCTCATGCTTGGTAGGTAACAATGTTGTTTGAATGTGTCTGTTATCCTCTTGTTACCGTTGGAAGGAACATCTTCTTAAATGCTTCAGCAGGGTTGACTTGCTTTATCTCTGAAAAGTAGTCCTGACACCTCTGCTCTGTTAAAAGCATTCTGACACTGCATCTCTTTGAACGTTCAGACATCCTGATTGCTTGCGGAAGCAACTTCTCATCCGGAAGCAACCTTACTGAGTGTGCTGCACTTGAACGTTAGTTTAGCAATATAATCATATAGTCTCATGCAGTGGGTGATCCTAAATCTAAGGTGTATCCGGAAGCACTTCTACATCCGGAAGTAAATTCACTTGATGAGGGATTTAGTTCACCATGACTTGCTCTCGCTTAGTCTATTTCATTCCACCACTCAGCGCTAGTCACTGAGCTATCGGAAGCACTTTTACTTGACGTGGTGAATTCACTGACGCTTAGGGTGAAATCTATTCTATCAGTCTGCGCCAGTCAAGATCTAATAGGAAGCAACTTCACTTGATGTTGCATTTCCGCTGACGCTCGGGGTTATATCTAGTCTATCAACCTGCGCCAGTCTAAATCTAATAGGAAGTGCTTTCACTTGGCGAAGTAGACTTACTGACGCTTGGGGTACTAACTATTCTATTGCTCTGCGCCAGTCTAAGTCTAACAGGAAGCGCTTTCACTTGGGGAAGTAGACTTACTGACGCTTGGGGTAATATCTATTCTGTCGCTCTGCGCCAGTCTAATTCTAACAGGAAGCAAACTCACTTCCGATTGAAACATAGCTTAGTCTTAAGGTTTTGTGTACCTAATTCTCATGGACTAAGTTAAATCCCTAGTGATTTACTTGCTGACGCTGGGGGATGAAAGCATTCATCCGCATGCGCAAGTCCTAATCTAACCGGAAGTGATCTTGCATTCTCAAGTGATCTAACTCAGGATTCTAACCATGTCATCTAATCCCTCCTAAGTGTTGATTATGTTCTCTTAAGTACTAGACCATACCATACCTTAGTCACCATCAAAACTTAAGATTCTAACAGTTTTCCTAAATCACTATTTTAAACTATACATAGGAAGCTACTACAATTTTCACAGTAATATGAAAAATTTAAGGAAAAGTTAACAGATTGCAAGACGTAAAGTCTTATAATTATGGCCAAAGTAATCCCTTTTATTAGTTCACATACATTCATGTGTGTGTGTGGTTGATAAAAAAGTAGAGTAAGTAACATAGTGTCTCTCAAACTTTTGAAAGGGATATTTTATTACATTTGGTTAACGTAACTGTGGTTCAAATTGTTACTAAAACATATGTTCATGTCTAGTGTAAGACAAAATACTATATATGATTAACTTCAATAAAAATATACTTAATACTTGAAGCTAATAAAAATGAAAGAGTAATAATTAATAATATATTATATTTGGATACCAACAACAAATTTGAGTTGAGCCGAGTTAGCCCTAAGTGAGTGAGAGAAAGATTTCAGTGATCTTGAATTTGAAATTTTGTGTTCAATTTTCCTTCTTTAAAAGATCAGACTTGGTTATAATTTTATTCATGTTGATCATAAATTAAAATAATGATTGTAGTTACATCAAATTCTTTGTTTCTTTTATATCATCTTATTCAATTACACATGACGACCACGTGTCTTAAGTTTTTAATCTAGGTTTATTATTAAATGAAGATATTTGAAAAATAACACATATGATGGATACATGTAATTGAAAAAATTGACACAATCGATCTGAAGAAATTCTTTACCTGAGTAATTGATTTGAAATAATTTATTCATAGCTAATATAAAAGTATTGTGAACATAAACAAATTACTTTCTCCATTTCTTAATAAAAAATTATTTAACTAATTTAATTATATTAAGATATTATTAGTTAAATTCAAGCCCTGGAATCTCTTGGATCTTTAATTAAAATTACATGATATTATCAAAAAAAACCCTACCTAATTACCTTTATTCTTACCCTATCTCTCCTCCTTGTTTCTTAGATGGGAGAATCAACATATGGGTGTTTTAGGAAAATGTTGAATAAAAATTAGAGATATCTCTTATTTATAATGAAGAACGCCTCCTCAAAACTAAATATATTGGAAGAACCATTTGTCTCAAGTTATAAATAATTTTATTGATTTGCATTTTTGACTGATTTTCACTAAATTTAATGCATTTTGCAGTCTTTATTTATTTTGAAATGTCTATTTTCTTAAAAGAAAGTTTGAATCATATCAGAATCTAGTCTAATTTGTCGGTTTCCTTTTCACAAAAACAAATTAATTTGTTAGTTTTCGATCAAAGTACATAAGCATGAATTAGTTTCTAACATATTTCAGTTAAAAAAGGGAAAATTAATTTGTAGTCCCTCACAAGGGACTTAATAATAGAAAAGTTTCATAAACTCCACATGTTAAAGTAGAGTCTCTAGAGACCTTACTTTAATATACTTCAAATAAAAAAAATACCACATTGCCTCTTCTTCCTTACCCAAGAACTTGTTATTCGTGCGCAGGACCTTGTTATTCCTGCTCATGACCTCGTTAATGCTTTCCCATTAACTTGTTACAGGGTGGGTCATGACCTTGTTAGAGTTGCTCATGATCTTGTTATATGTGCTCATCACCTCATCATTCCCTTCCCATTACCTTGTCACAGGGAGGGGCAATCTGGTCTTTTTCATTTGAAGTATATTAAAGTAATGTCCTTAGGGACCCCACTTTATTATGTGGAGTTTATGAGACTTTTCTACTATTAAGTCCCTTGTGAGAGACTACAAATTAATTTTCCAAAAAAAAGCTTTCCGAACAAATAGAGTTTTTTTATTGGAAGAACAAATAAAGTTTGATGACTATGTTCTAACACTACTGGAAATAAGGTTTTTCACAACCAAAATATTGGGCCTTTCACGACCACAAACCGCCGGTCGTCGAATAGAGCGTCGTAAAAAGTGTTTTCATGACCACATTTTGTGGTCGTGATAGGGGTTACCTATCACGACCACAGTTTAGTACCTGTGGTTGTGATAGGGGTTACCTATCACGACCACAGTTACTACAATGTGGTCGTGATAGGTGTTTAGGAGACACCTAGTGTAGTAACTGTGGTCGTGATAGGTAATACCTATCACGACCACAGTTACCAAACTGTGGTCATGATAGGTGTTTCAGAGACCTGTCACGACCACAGTTCCAAAACTGTGGTCGTGAAATGTTTTTTTTTTAATTTTGTGAATAAATTGTATAGCCATTTGTATTCTTGCAGATCATTTAGAGACCACTTTGAATACTACTGCACAATACAGAATACCAGAGCAATTGCAAAAACGTATCTCATCTATCAATCTCATAAATATTACCATACTTAGACAACAAAATACAAAAAGCATAATCTAAGTTCTATATCTTTGCCTTACTAGTAATAAGTTCAAAATTCAGCTTCAACAAAGATGATAAAAGACACAATCTAAGCCAAGACAAGCACATGTCTATACTAAGATGACTGCTTAAACAAGTATTACAAGTCTATACAAGTTCTGCGTCACATAGTGATTATAAATTCTGCAAGTAGGTTTCGTATCAAGACAATATCCTCATTTTTTTTAAACGGGTCGGTACAGAGTCCATACAGTCCCTCCAAAAGCTGCAACATAATTAAACAATATTAAGAAAGACAAGACAAGTACCACTTACAATTATAAATCACTAGTTTTTTGGAGATATATGTTAAAAGCGTACCGGATGGAATTTTTTCCCAGGTTTAATTTCATCTCGATATACAATATCGAGCATGTATTTGCACACATAATATCCACACTCTGTAGTGCCCCGCTGGTTTGGACACTGATAAATCACAGATAATATCAGCAATATCATAGTAGTTCGGGTATGGCTAAAAGCAATATAAATGAAAATGAATATAAAAATTGCTTTTACCTTGACGTTTATAACACGAATCGGAGTATGACTAGCTCTGAGAGCATCAGTGCCTTGAGCAGCATGCCATTTTGATATTCCCCTAAAAAGAGATAAAATTATAACAATAATATTATATATAGTATAAAGATATATTTTTATATCAACTATAAAAGTAAATAAAAAAGAGAAACTTACTTTTGTAATACTGTTTTGTGATCGTCGCTAATAGTTCGCCCTAAAGAGTCAAATCAAAATATCTTGAACTCTTTCGGGCAAAGTATAGCCAGAGCCCAATGTCCACTGAAAGAAATAAGTCAAAATAAATGTTAATTAAACTAAGACATAATATTTAATATTGTTTAAAAGATATCTCATTACCAATTCAAAACAGGCGCGAAATAAAGAGTGTCGCAATCAAGACCCATCTGCAGCTCGACGTAACATTGCATTTCCCAAAAATGAGCTTTCTTATTCTTCTTAATTTTCAAAATTGTTTCATCAAAAGCCAGTCTAGAAGGGAATAGAAATCGGCAAAACTTTTCCTTGGGACTTGATTGGCATAAGCGGTGGCAGTACCTATTAGACATGGCGAAATAGATTAAAACTTAAAGACGCATGATGATAACCAACTATATTGATAAAAATATGAGAAGTTTTTTATCCCTTACCATGCAGCCAAATTTTCTCCTCTGCTATTAGGTTGACGACTTCAACAGGTATTGAAAGATTACACTCCATTCCGGGTTGCATCGTCCACAACAGATTGAGATATGGGTACTTGTCACCGTCAAAATTCTGAAAATAAGAAACACATCAACAGTACACACATATATCAATAACACTGTTAATAAAGGTCAATTAATAGACAACTTTAGTACCTTTGGGAGAAGAATTGGTGGTGGAGCTTCTTGAGGAGTATCGAACACAAGCCTTTTAGGCCAAACAATAAAGTCCCTCACTGCTTGGCCTAAAGTAGTGATCTCTTCAGTACAAAAAGGAACACGTGTCATATCCTGGCCCTCCATCAGAAATAACTGACACTTTCACTTGATCATCCCGCATAGACGTGTTGTGAATGGTGGTTTGATTTGGGAACTTGTAAGCCCTAGCAACAGGGTGTAGACGAGGCTTATCGAGATGCAAGTAGCACTCCTCGTGGTTGTCATTAGGATCAGGTGCACTTGGCTCACTCCCTGTTGAAGTTGTTCTTTGGGATGCTAGAAGAGTCTGCAACTGTGATGTCAACCATTCAAACTGTGATTTAAATGAAGCCACTTCAGCTGCCACCCATTCTCCTAGCACTGCATCCACTCGTGCGTCCACCACTTCGTTCACACGTGCTTCCACCCGTGCATCCACCATTGCATCAATCTCCTCAGTCGACACACTGCTACGAGACACCTCTCGTTTTTTGGGCCCAAAAAATGTTTTCGGACCAACTCTCCCAGAAACTCCTACAACTCGGCTAGGGTTGTCTAATTTACTTTGCGAAGTTGCTAGGATGTCCATTCTGGGGTTCTGTGGTGTCCCAGACCCCTGAGAAGATTGCTTTTCCAGTTCATGTTGTTCCAAAAGTGAACAAACATTAACTAAGATGCAATAATATCCTTTCAATCCCAACATAAGTGTTTAAATTCAATATATAGTACTCAGAATTCGGTTCACCACCGCTTCAGCCTTGTCACTAGTATATTTTCCAGTTGATCTCTTCTTCCGGCCTGCTGCCCATGTTACATGTCAATCGAAGTCCGGTAAAGGGTCTAAGACGGCAGAAGATGACGAGGCTTCCATTGCTTTTTGATGCCGCTCCGCTTCCAAATAATCAGTCATCCAATCATATCCCCCACGGGACATGGTGTGATTATACTCATTTTTAGCTCGGCGCTCTTGTTGTCTTTTTCTTATCTCCTACATAAAACAATAATAAAATATTAATAAATTTATCTGGATATGTAACAAATTTATGTATTAATAAAGTTATGAACTATTTATGTATACCTGAAACTCATCAGACTTCCGATAGGTAACAAACTTCTTCCATTTCTCTGGATCAATATTGGGATATGCTATATATGGATCCTCACCCATTTTAAACCCCCAAATATGTAGTCCTCGCCCAACCTATATTTGAATTCACTAAACCTTTTTTGAATTCTCCCCAAAATGTAATCTTTGAAATCTTGGGTATCCGGCACATCCCAATATTGCTGCAATGAAATCACAAACATTATTAGTCACCTATATGTCTCACGAATATGGAGTAAAAATATGAATGTTAATTAATATGTGCATACCAATACATCCAACCAACACTGGTTCTTAACTTTTTTATCAATATCTTTCCACTCATTTATCAGTATGTCCAGTCTGTTTCTCGCCACTGCACCAAGATAACTTGAAAATGGCTTCGCAGTAGGGTCCTTTAGGCCTATTCTTTGCATTCTGTTCCAAATGACTTTTCTGGTTGTGCTCAACTGTCAGAGCAATCACTTTTGCAAGTTTCGTGGGCCCTTTTTGCTTCTTCACAGGGGGTGGTGGGGCCTCCTCGTAATGCTCCTCCTCGTGATCTGAGCCACTTTCTGCCATTAATCTGTGAAAGAGAAACAATTACATACATTAGCACAGAACAATTAAAAACAATATTATATAGATTATCAAATGAATAACAATAACAATAATCAATACATTTTCTATCATTATGTGTTGTCGTCCCATATACCCTCGGTATGATCATTCCTGACCGCACCAAAGTCATCATCATCATCTAGCAAACTTCTTGTTGTGCCTAATAATTGTATCTCATCATCATCACCATCATTTACTGTGAGAGCACAATTCTTTTGATTTCTATTTTGCAAGGCAATGGAAAGCTTAACATTTGTAGGGTCTGCTACATAGAACACTTGCTTCGCATGACTTGCTAGAATAAATGATTCATCCTTGTAGCCGACCCTATTAAGATCAACAGAGATCATGCCACTTTGGTGCTCAATCACAACTGCATTACTATGTACCCACTTACATTTAAATATGGGAACTTTCAAACGCGGTGCGTAGATGATTTCCCAAATTTCTTCGATAACCCCATAATATGGAGTTGTAGCCAATTTTGGGTTTTTGTCCCTAGAGCTAGAAAAGTGAGTTGCCTCAGCTTCAACCATCACCCCGCTGTTTTGTGTGGTGCGCTTGCCATCAAAGACCTTAGTAGAGAAAGAATACTCATTTATTTCATAACCACCCCACGTAAAATCAAGAAATTGGGGCTTCACAGCTAGCAACCTTACCGTGTCAGACACATCCATTTGTTTTCGTGCATACTCCTCGAACCAACTAATAAATGACTTGTTATGCTCATTTGAAATCTACATATCACTCTTCTTCGGGTTATTATCTTTCAAAAGCCTTTTATTCTCAACCAAATAAGGTTGCACTTCTTTCATGTTATTCAAGATGTATAGGTGTGCCTGTAACAACTCCACTCTCGCTACACCCTTTACTTTCATGCCCCGCACCCCTTTACCGGAAAGTTCATCTTCGTCCAGGTTGATTTCCTCGTCGTCAGGTTTTCGTAGGTATGGTTTGCAAAAGTCCATTGTCTCTTCAACAAGATATCTCTTAACAATCGAGGCCTCCGGCCGATATGGGTTCTTGGAATAACCCTTCAAAACTTTCATGAATTGCTCAAAAGGGTACATCCACCTTAGAGAAACCGGACCACAAAGTCTTATCTCTCGTACCAAGTGAACAATCAAATGAACTGATATTTCAAAAAATGCTGGAGGAAAATGCATCTCCAATTGCGACAAAATAACATAACCTTCCTTTTCCAACTCATTGAGTATTTCATTGTCAATTACCTTACTACAAATGACATTAAGAAACTTACACAACCTTGTTAAAATCTTCCGCGCATCATCTTCCAAAATTCCTCTTATAGCTACCGACAAAAGTTGTTGCATCAACACATGGTAATCATACTTCATTCTCGTCAACTTCAAATCATCCATTGACACAAGTTTGCTAATATTAAAGGAATATCCATGTGGCACTTTCATCCCACGTAAACACTCACACAATCGTGTTTTCTCAAGTTTGGAAAGTGTATGAGCAGCAGGTTCCATATATGCTTTCTTTCCATCTTCACTAATTTTCGGATGTAACCGCTGTCTTATGCTCATCTCAACTAAATCTCTTCTAGCATTAAGCTCATCTTTGGTTTTTCCTTGAATGTGTAACAACGTTCCGACAATACTTTCTGCAAGATTTTTCTCCACATGCATCACATCAATACTGTGTCTCACATCAAGACAACCCCAATAAGGGAGATCAAAGAAAATTGACCTCTTCTTCCAAATGTTAGTCCACTTCTTCTTCTTTCCTTTACCAAATTCCACAGTAACACTCACAACACGACGATAAACTTCTTCACCGGTTAACGGAATTGGAGCAGATGCATGCTCAGGAAAGCCATTAAATCGCTTCCTCAATCGACGGTACGGGTGGTGGCGATCAAGAAACCTCCTATGACCGAGGTAAATGGTCTTCCTTCCATGCTTGAGCTGGACGAAATTAGTGTCATCATGGGACATGCTTTATGTCCTTTGACACTATATCCTGAGAGATTGCTATGCAGGTAAGTCATTTATTGTGGTAAACAACAAAGCTCGCAAATTGAATGTCTCCTTTTTGTATGCATCAAACACATCAACACCATCATTCCACAACATCTTCAAGTCCTCGATCAACGGAGCAAGGTAAACATCGATATCGTTCCCAGGCTGTTTCGGTCCCGAAATCATCATACACATCATAAGATATTTCCGTTTCGTGCATAACCAAGGTGGAAGGTTGTAAATGACAACCAAAACTAGCCAAGTACTATGTTTGCTAGAGACACTCCCAAATGGGTTGAATCCATCTGTACAAAGGCCAAGACGGAGGTTTCTAGGATCACTAGCAAACTCTGGAAAATTGAATCAACCTTCTTCCATTGAGGAGAGTCAGCTGGGTGTCGAAGATATCTAGAATCAGAATTTCTCTGATCACAACACCACCTCAGATTCTCTGCTTCTGTTGCATTCGCGAACAATCGTCTAAACCTTGGAACTATTGGAAGGTACCACATTAGTTTCGAAGGTTCACCTTTCTTTGGTTTGTTTGTCTCATCGTCGTCGTCGTCATCATCAGCACCCTTCCTCTATTTATACCTTGGCTCCTGACATCTTGGACACACATGTAACCCCTCATACTCATTTCTGTATAAAATACAATCATTCGGACAAGCATGTATCTTCTGATACTCCATACCCATCTTACTTAGCATTTCCTTGGCCTCATACATTGTCTTCGGAACTGCATTGTTATCCGGGAACATATCGCTCAAAGCTGCAAGCATTTTCGAGAAACCCGCGTCTGCCCACCCATTTTCTGTCTTTATTTCTAACATTGTTAGAATGAAGGTCAGACAGCTATACTTCTTACACCATGGAAACAAAGGTGTCTCAGCATCACCATGCACCTTATCATACTCGTCTGACACAACAAACGACTCCGCTGCGATATCATTTATCATGTTGTTCATTCCAACGTCGCAAACATATTCATCATCATCATCATCATCATCATTATCATCCACCTCCGCTGCTTTTACATGTTTCATGGTAGTTCCCAATTCCCCATGCCAAATCCACTTCCTGTATCGGCGATTGATCCCCTCACAAATAAGGTCATTCCTTATAGAGTCAAGGCTTTTGCGATCAACATTCACACACTTCACACAAGGGCACAGGTACTTTCCATTCTTACTCGGCACATTTCTTTTGGCAAATTCAATAAACTCTTCCACCCCCTTTTGATACTCTTCACTAGTTCGCAAAGCATCCATCCAAGCACGATCCATGTGCCGAAATGTGTATAATATATACACTTGCCTTCATTACAAAGAATGGAAGACAATTGAATCAATGAGCTAACCATTTGGCTACAAGCTTTGGTTACTTAACATTTATTTCCCTCAGAATCAGTTTAGTCACACAAATTCACAAAGCTAATAACAATTATTTCCCTCACATAACAAAAACATTCACCTCATATTTCACAATGCTACTTTCTATAAAACAATCACATCAATCTATACACACATAGGGCAATCTTAAATAGCATTTATATACTTATGGTTGCTTCATTAAATCAGACTTGAAACATCATTAACTAAAACAGTAAAATTACCAATTACCAATTATCATAGAATGAGAATCAACAACTACTACTTGTCCTCTTGCAATTACCAATTATCTTTCTTTAACTTCCCGGTGCTATAAACATCAATCATCATGCAACCACAATATTATCACATTAATAATTCTAACTATAGTTACCAAAGAAAAAAGGAAATTAATTTTCCTTCACAAACATTTAATCAAACAGTTCAAATGCATTCCATGAACCAACACATTAATCAAATTGTATCTCACTCCTACGCAGTTTCACAAGCAAACAATGCTCATTTTTAAAAATACCAGTCATAAAATTAAATATCTCAACAACTTATAACTCAACTAGGTTTTTTCTAGAAACAACAAAGATTTATGCAAAATTCAAGAAATTTCAGACTAGCAGCAAGAGGGGAGAAAATATAAATAAATACCTTAAATCAACGTGACTTATGAGGTTTGGGATTCCACTTCACACTTCACAATTGTCGGAGAAAAGAAATCAACGTGAAGAACACAGAGTGAGTGGGTTCTGAGGGAGAGAGCAGCGAGTAGCGTGACGGCGGAGGGATTGAGAAGTGACAGCGGAGTGATAAAAAAATAAAACCAAAGGAGAAGTGACGGCGGAGGGCTTCGGGTTGAAGGAGAAGTGATCAATCACGGATTCAGGGGACGGCAGCGGAGGGCTTCGGGTTGATGGAGAAGTGACGGCGGAGGGCTGGTGGACGGCGACAGAGGGTTAAAGTGGACGACGGAGGGTTACAAACTCAGTGACGGCGGCGGAGGGTTGGTGGACGGCGGCGGGATCAGTGTGAAGATAAGAGAGAAAGGGAGATGAAGATGAAGAAGAGAGAAAGGGAGGCAAGTGAGAGAGATGAAGATGAAGAAAGTGAGAAGGAGTGAGTAAGTGAGACAAGTTTAAGTTTAGGAGGGAAATAACATAAGTTGTGGCGCGAAGGCAATTTTCTGATGCACAGACTTTCCACGACCACATTTTCATATTTGTGGTCGTGATAGGGTGTCCTTCCACGACCACAATTAAGAAATTGTGGTCGTGGAAGGTGGGCCACTTTCCACGACCACAAATATGAAATTGTGGTCGTGGAAAGTGCCCTTTCCACGACCACACACGGAAGTGTGGTCGTGGAAAGTCTCCGCCTGGACAGTTATTTACATGTTCTGCCACTGCGTTTCTTATCCACGACCAATGTTAGCTTTTTCATCGTGAATTATGGTTGTGAAAAGCCATATTTCTAGTAGTGTAAAAATAATAATATGGGGATTTGATTGAATGATGCTATTGAATATTACCATTACCATATATAACTAGTACAAATCAATCATTACAGCTCTATACACTACAAGAAAATGGATGCCTAGTCGCGCATAGAAAATGCATCTAGTCACGTTTTTTTCAGTGACAAAACAGCTATGTCGCGTTTATGGCATGCGCGAGTTATTCGTTCGTAGCAAACTGAATGTCGCGTGTCAGAATACGTGACAAGATTGCCAAAACACGACATAAGTAAAAAAAGATGGGAATATAATATTAGTTAATATGTCGCGTATGGAAAGGGTGAAACGCTACATAAGTATACGCGACAAAACCTGTTCATACGCTACAAAACCTGCTCATACGCGACAAAACCTGCTCATACGTGACAAAACCTGCTCAAACGCGACAAAACCTACGCGACAACAACATACATACGCGACATAACTAGGGAAATGACTGTCCAATTTTTTTCCACTGCAGAGGCGGTAAGTTCGAATTTTTAACAAAACCAAATTTAATTTTATAGTGGGAGGGAAGTTCAAATTTTTAACTAAATAAAAATTTCCTTTTATTTTGTTACATTTAAAATGTTTTTATTTTAATATGTATAAATTTTTAGGGGTCCTTTTATGCAAGTTGGCACTTAATGTGTGACTAAATAATAAAGGAGTCTTTTGTCCCAAATTTAGCTAGCCAAATGTTTAAAGCAACCTACAAAATTAAATATCAAAATTAGCTTAATTCATATAATAATAGACTAAGAACACTAAGAACATTTAAATTTTGTAAATATGTCGCGCATTGGTAAGCGCGACATACTTGAAATTTCAACTCTCCCACATGTCGCGCTTATGTTCATACGCGACATGTGCTAACCTCCCCCCAGGGGAGGACTAGTCACGGATGGGCATTCCCATGCGTGACATTGTGCTCCTCCTCGTTCCACAACGAGGAGGATTAGTCACACATGGGTATTCCCATGCGTGACATAACCCTCCTACGAGGAGGGACAGTCCCTCCTCGAGGAACGAGGAAGGTTATGTCACGTATGGGCATTCTCATGCGTGACATAACCCTCCTCGTGCTACAATTAAAAAAATATATATACTAGTCGCGCATAAACACTTCAAAAACAAGACAACAATTAAAAAATAATATTTTCCCAATCATTATGTTGCGTTTTACATACCAAATGCGACAAACAAATTTTATTTTGCCACGCTGCATTGCACGCGACAAGCCAGACGCGACTAGACACCATATTTCTTGTAGTGATAGTTTCATTCATGGTCACCATTACAATTATAAATGAATTAAATGTGACTTATCATTGATTTATTTATTATATTGACATGATTTATTTTTAATTATTTCACATCTCCATCATCTGGGAAATAATTGTTTCCGTTATTTCACAGCATGAAGGAGACAATCGACCGTTACCACACATATGTTAAAGATGCTCATTGTTTCGAACAAAATATGCAGGTTCATAATGATTATTTCCTTATTTTTCTTAGCAACTGTTTAGTTATTTTTTATTGCAACCATTTCCTTATTTCTTATGTATTTTTATCATCATTCATCCTTAACTTCTCTGTTATTTGGCTACAGTTTGCGGATGATATGGAAAATCACATATGCATATATATTATCCAGCGTGTCCGATTTCTATTTTTATTTAAATCCACTTTTGTTGCTTCCATCTTCTACGTATACTGAAAAAATGAAAAATTTTAATTTCATTCCCTCATTTAATTAAGATTAAACATTGTTGTTTTTATTTTTGTCAAAATGATCTTAGTGTGAAAATATTAAATCATAACTATTAGAATTTCAGATATAGATTACATAGTTGTATTTCTATCAAAACAATTTTTATTTCATATCTACCATTCATTTTTTTCTTTTTTACCTAGCTAGGCTTATACTAGTCGATTATAATTTAAGGAAAATGTACGAAAATGTAGAAAGAGTTCTTAGATTTATTAAGAAGTTCACCTCCTCGAACAGTTTTTATATTTCAGAGGGAGTAAAATAGGAACAAACATAATTAGTGGACAAAATTAGTCACAAGAATGAATTCACAGAAATCGAATACATAAATGTCCTATTTTTTCCTGCAGCGCAGCTACGTGTCTTGTACATTTCTCTCTTCAGCATAAAATATCACAAAATAAACTGGAATGAAACAAATGTGATGAGTGCTACTATACAAATATTTTTTTCATATTCCCTAAAGTTAATGAAATTCTTATTATCTTGGCAATTGCAGACACATGAAAAACGTTTTCTGGATAATGATTTGTTTTCTGATTTTCCTTGCTCTCAGAGACTTTCAGGACATAATAGAAGTATTAAAATAGTTTGTCTATATTAATTCCTTTATGTTTTGTTCCATTCAATTAAACTTGCCAATTGACACGTAATCCCGAAAATGGCAGCATTTGAATCAAGAAACAGAAAGTATGAAGAAGAAGATTGAGCTTCTTGAAGCTTCAAAACGGTTCCAAGACCATCAACTTCGAAATTGGATGAATTTTTACAGTAATGTCTGAATTCATTGTTGATATTCATTCATAATTAAAGCTAATTACTGTGCTTTTCTAATTTTATTATTTTAGGAAATTAATTGGAGAAGGTTTGAGCACTTGTTCCCTACAAGAATTGGAAGAGATTGAACAACGGGTGAGAAAAAGTGTCACAAGCGTTCGAGCAAGAAAGGTTAACTTATTGTGCCCACACACACGCACACTTAATTTTACGTGAGTACTATTGTTGATACTTATCTGAGATCCACGTTACAAATTATTTTCAGAATCAAATCTTTAAGGATCAAATAGAGAAACTAGAAGAAAAGGTATGTGGTGTTCCCTGAGAAATGGTTAGATTATTTGACTGTCATTTTGCGTTTAATTTTTTATCAAGTAATAAGTCCCGCCCCATATGTGTGTGTGGAGTCTAAAGGATGAAGCATTTTGTTAAAGGCAAAGGTGCAAAAATGATATTTAACTTTAACCAAAATTGTGTTTATAATACTAAAGTTTCGCGAAGTGCAAAAAGAGTACCTTACTTGGGTTTATGTGAAAACATAGTATTTTCACTTGAGTGAAATAAAATTTAGATATGAAAAGATTTTATGTCTTTATTCCTCTCTCATTATATTAAATTTAATGAGTAGTATAAGAGTCTTTTCATATCTAAATTTTATTTCACTTAAGTGAAAATACTATATTTGCATATAGACCCCAAGTTGGGTATTTTGCACCTCGCGAAAACTTTAGTATTGAAACGCAATTTTGGGTAAAATTTAGTATCATTTTCGCACCTTCGCCCTTTTGTTAATGACTTGCCATTTGGCTCAGTACCATAGTTTTATCTAGCCCTTGAAATCCTGTGATTCAATATTATTTTAAAAAAATGCTCATCAGAAGTTAAGACTTAATATGCAAAAAGGCCCTTAAAACAGTAGTATACACTCTTGAGCAATATTTTTCGTAAAGTTATTTTATTCAATTGCTTTGAAATATCAAAATCGCGCAATTTTTCGCCTTAACATCTAGAATATTGTCGCTAATATCATTTTCTTAGTAGTTAACATTAATTTCTTAAGAAGTGGGGGTAACATTTCTGTTTTTCAACTTTTAGAGTAACATTGAGACAAAAAAAAACTTTTAGTGTAACATTGAGACAAAAAAATTGATGGGAATTATTGTTAGACAATGCCCCCTATAGACCAACTTGGTTGATCACCCTAGATTAAAATTTATGGGCATATGATATGTGAATTAAAAGAAAAAACTAGCCTGAAAGAGAAACTAACAGATTAGGGAAGAGACCACTACCACTACCACTAGATTATTAAAAAAGTTTGGCCACGCTCGGAGTTTCTAGTTTTCCTTTTCAATACCAAACAAAAAAAGCCTCATAGATATACTTATGTTTGTTTCAATTTCTTATTCATCTTATTCTTTCTTTATGAGGGTTAATTTCTTTGTTTTACCTTTGATTTTGTATATGCTTGTATATTTTTTTTTTCATGAGGAGGGTATTTTGAATGTATATCATAATTCAAATTTTGTCTCATCCTCACAACTAGTGGTACCTCAGGTAGCTTGTATTCGCTCCCCACCCCCTAGAATAAAAAACGTTTCTGTTTGATTATTTATGGCCTTCTAATTCCTATTTGCATGGGAGGACTACTTGAGAGTAATATGAATTTAACGATATCTTAGTTTACATCAGATGGTTTTTGCTTTGTGTTATTCAAGGAATACTTTAATTTGTGTAATTTATGGGTGCTTTTCTACTTAGCCAATCTTTTTGAACAGATCGTGCCGTTTTTCAATCACAACTAAAAATTAGTATATTAGATCTACATGTTTGATTATTTATGGCCTTCTAATTCCTATTTGCATGGGAGGACTACTTGAGAGTAATATGAATTTAACGATATCTAAGTTTACATCAGATGGTTTTTGCTTTGTGTTATTCAAGGAATACTTTAATTTGTGTAATTTATGGTGCTTTTCTACCTAGCCAATCTTTTTGAACAGATCGTGCCGTTTTTCAATCACAAATAAAAATTAAGTATATTAGATCTACAATTTCACCACTGAAACTAAACTTTGATTTGATTGAACATTTCTGCAAAAATCATAGTTAGTCAGGTTACATATTGTGAGCTGAATTCATCCATAATAAAAGATTTCTGAAGGTGCGTTAAGGTTTTCATCTTCATCTGTGTGATCTGTTGACGATCATTGAAAGATTTTACCAGAAAAAAAAAGTTAAAAAGAAATAATGTTGATGAACTAATCAATTTGGTTTTACTACAATGCAGGAAAAAACCCTCACAGAAGAAAACGCAAGGCTTTCTGAGAAGGTGAGATTGATGTAAATTTTTAGGTTTTTTTATCATGAAATTATTGTAAGATTTTCATTTCATTTTCATCCATCACCATCCTTAAGGAAAATTCAAGTTGGCCCAGAGAGTTTGGATTGACAAATCAAAGAATATAGAAATGAAAGTTGGTTTAGACATTATCCTTCGCTTAAGTCATTTGATTTTGAATAAATCGTTTCAATCTAATTTTATTATATATTATAAGAAGTAGAAGGAATATTGTTGCATACTATGTGATTGCATTTGTATGAAAAACACCAAAGCATTGATTCTTCTGTATGTTCAGTGTGGTATGGAGGCAAATCAAGGAAAGCAGAATTATCAGGGTGAAAATATTTCATCTTCAGATGTAAAGACTGACTTGTTCATCGGACTTCCAAATACAGGATGAAGTGATCATTTATAACAACTTGTATAAATATTTTTTCTGGAAACAAATGTTGAAGACTGTGAAATCAACATGTATGTGTGCACACTCGTCCCTAATTTGTAACAGTTGTGTACTATAAGCATATTTGTCATATCTTGTTATTGATTTCTATTAGTTAAAAGTTTTGGGCGTACCTAAATTGCCGATGAACTTGGCAGGGTACCTACAAGAACCCAGAGCCCCAATTAGAACTCTAAATACGTTACACAACAAATGCACATTTGAGAGGAAGAAGAAAAGAGACCGAAGAAAGGAATTTTTTTTTCTCCAAAAATATTAACTTTTCCATCAGATTCCTTATATTTATAATTCACTTACGAAAATGTCATATCTCTTTGTGAATAGTTACATTTATTTAATATAAATATGGACAAAGGTGCAAAAATATCTATCGTAAATTTAAACAGGAGCACCTGAGACTTTGGTCAATTTAAGCGGACAAAACCGTACATTGTAAACCAAAATGATATATGTGGTTATGGCCTAACTAGTCAAGGAACCCAGAAATAGAGTGAAGAAACACTTTCTGTATTTTGGTTATCCGCCTTATATCGGTGTTAGTTCTCCCCATCATAAAACTCACTTATATAGATAACAATGCCTAAAACTCTAACATGACAATTGGGCCTAAATGTTGATTGTAGGCAACCTAAGCATTTTATTATTAATCCTAAATATATAACTAAATATGATAATATAAATAAGAATAAATCTGACAGAAAATTCACATGTTAAAAAAACTTGAGTGAAAAGACCTAGGTCATAGAATTGGCACTATTTGTGTATAGTAATTTACAAATGATAATACTTTCAATGGATTAATTGAAATTATAAATAAAATACTAAAAATTTACTTGAGTTACTAAATTTGATATAGGATATTTTGAATGTTTAATTAATGATTTTGATTAAATGAGTAGTTCCATTAACAAGTTTACATCAATTGAATAGAATTCAGAATTTAAATAGTATTTGTTTAGACTTTTAATTTCTTAATTAAAACTAGTAATATTTTAACCGGAAATCTGGAAGTTCTTCAACATAAAAAAAGCCTTTAAGTAAGGAGGAAAATAGTGTCAGGGATCAGGACCACAAGCCACAAATCTCCGATACAAGTGATGCGTTTTCGACTTGTGATTGGCTGATATCTGACCTCACTATACCAATGAAGTAAACATTATGCAAAGGTTGTACTTCTTTTCCATATATTAACTTAGTTGGGACCTAACAGTCAGTACCTCTACTGAATATATAATTTTGACCCTCTTCACTTTTCTTGTCGAGTCTTTTCAATTTTTTTAAAAAAAATTAGCATTGGGTTGTCTATGTCTAGTTATTTTCTTGCTTCCTCACTATTTATGAATTATTATGATTAAATGTTATTTCCTTTTTAGTATGTGTGTGGCCTGAGTTTCTTCCAGATGAGGAAAAACATGAGGTTTCATTCCCCTCTAACTATAAAATCCCTTTTCTTTCTTAATATGGTTGCGCATCATAGCACTGAGTTTGATTGAAATCGATAGAGGAATAAAAGGAAAGGTATGTGTTTCTCTCTTTCTTTCTTTCACTAATGCTTGGTCTCTTTTGGGTTGTTTTACTTTTGCTTTCTTCAGGTTCTTTCTTCGCTTTCAGTTTTCCCTTTCTTTCCTTCCTTTTATATATTACCAGGTTTTATTTTATGTATTCCCTTTCTCTCTAGAAACTCTCAAGATTTACGGGTTAGTGTTTTCACTTTCTGGTATCAAATGCTTCTTCCGTCAATTACACACCCACCCCTCTTTTGTTTTCTAGCCTAGTTTTCAGAAATAATATCCATTTTCTCATCTTTTTTTTATCAAACTCATCTTCTTAACCATTTTATATAGGAGAGCCGGATCTACTTGCATTCAAATGAACTTATAGCTCAACTACCGAGATCTCCATTGGGAGTTAATTTAAGTAAAAATTTTTAATATCTTAACCCTTTTAGGCATACATGTGTAATGATACTAATTAATTAATCTTACTAGTGTTTTCCAATCGTTATCTACATATATAGATATCGTTCCGAGTGCTGTAAAAGCTTTGGATTTTTGAATAATAGCAAAGATGGTGAGAGGTAAGACCCAAATGAAGCGTATAGAGAACGCAACAAGCAGGCAAGTGACATTCTCAAAGAGACGCAATGGACTCTTAAGGAAGGCTTTTGAGCTTTCAGTTCTGTGTGATGCTGAGGTTGCTCTCATTATTTTTTCTACCAGAGGCAAGCTCTATGAATATGCAAGCTCCAGGTACATATACATGTATACTTATTTGTGTTTATATTCATCATCTTCTTTGTTGGTATCTACTTTACTTTTATACAATAGCCCATATTATTTGTTTGGATAGAATTAATTAATTAAGCACTCTTTTAAGTGCAATTCAGAGCTCATTATCACTAATACAGAATTGCGGGAAAAGGCAGATAAAATTCATAATTCAATTATTAGATTTTTAATTAGCACATATGGCTCATCATTTACCTATTAACAAAAATAGTTGAATATGACCGGCCTGGAATTACTCTCTGTAAAACCCCAATTTATTTCACTAAATAAAATATTTTGTTTATATTTATTTTCACAATTCCATACAAAAAGTGAATCATATTTCACTAAGAACATAAATATCCATGGAATAATACTACAATATCATCCTAAAAAAAATCTTTGAGTAACTTAGAAAGCTCCTTGTCTACTGCTCTTGATTCATCGCCATAAAACAATCTCCATAAGAAGTTTTAACTAGTCAATCTGCCTCATCCCAACCTGGTTGTCTCTAATACTTATATGGGACATTATGACAAAATATGAGTGATACTAAATAAATGAGTTTAAACTAATAATGCCCGGCTGCTGTTTAAGCAGAAAATATTTTCATTCCTTGCAATAAAACATTTGAGGAAATATGTGTATGTATAATAATTTTCATAAGTATAAAATTGTGAGAATTTGCACAAATACTTTTATAAGCACCCACCACACAGATATTGTCACACGGAACAAGTTAGGGCGTCCCTAGAATGGTTCCACAATCAGAATTCAGCACATAGCAGAATTCACCACACAGATATTGTCACATAGACAAGCTAGGGCATTCCCTAGAGTGGATACACAATCTGAATTCAGCACACAGCAGAATTCACCACACATAATTTCTTGGGTGTTCAAAGAATTCAGCACACAGCAGAATTCACCACACATCTAAATATTCAGTCTTTCTCACATACTTTAATTAAATCAATAAGAATAAAATCTTACATTCCAAACCAATTTATAAATAACAAAATAAAAATAACAAGAATGAAAGAAGGAAGAAGAAGAACAAGAAAGAAAGAATCAAACATCACAAATACTAGTTTAGAAATATTATAACATAGGCAGGGAAGTAGAAAAGTATCACTGAGTAAGAAGATTCTTACTTGTTATCACAAGATCACTTCCTTCTTTTCTCTTTCTATGACTTCTATTTTCTTTCCTTTGCTTTGTGATATCTTTCACCTCTCAAACAAAAAGCCTATTTATAGTGCTTCCTCTCACCCTTGCTACTTGTTCTCTAAGTCACATAATCAATGCATGCTTATCACTTTGTTCCCATAAGTCAACCACACATAATTATCCATTCTTACTTCTCTTCTAAGATACTAATTGATATCATCTATTACCTCATCAACACATCATCTCTCTACACAAGTTTAAATACATATATATATATTTAGAAATATCAAATTAAACTCATAGTAAATTTTAAATGCTTATTAATTGGGTTAAGGTGCATTTTTAGTATTCTAGAATATGTCAAAGAGCACTCAGCATAATATACAATATGGTGGTCCATTTTTTATAACCAAGAATTATTTTCGTTGCTTATTTAGTAACGACGTTAAATAAGTCAAGTTTGATCGTTATATGTCAAATTTTGACTTTTAAATGGTGAGGTAAAGGAGCATTTTTAGTACTCTATAATATAGAAAGGAGCACCAAACATAATATACAATATTTTGGTCAATTTGTGGTAACCAATAGTTATTCTCATTGCTTATCTAGTAACTCATTAGCTAAAACTCAATTCTGTAAGAAAAAATACATGTATAAAATACTAATGACTTATCTGTTTATACATGTATAAAAAGGTCATTAGTATTTTACATGTAAAGTAATGAAAATAATTCTGTAAGAAAAGACTAATGACTTACTTTTTTATACATGTATAAAAAAGTCATTAGTATTTTACATGTAAAATACTAATGATTTATCTATTTATACATGACTTAGACAAGTCATTAGTATTTTACATGTATAAAAAAGTAAGCAAAAAATCATAAACTAAACAAATAGTTAAAGAACAAATCATCATAAAAAAATAATTAAAAGGGGAAAACGGGTCTACGCCAGCCTACAAACCCTTTGTCCTTAAGGTAGCCCTTATAGGCCTACATCCCATTTTCCCTATAAATCCCAAGTTTGACCCTCATCGGGCTTGAGTTAAAATGGGTTGACTCTATGGGCTCGACCTAAATTAATGACTCCATGATGTAATAGAATAAAAGTTACTTCTATCTTAGTACATAGTTATTTCAAAATATATATATTACATCATTATGCCACATCAAATTTTTTCTTACAGAATTGAGTTTTAGCTAATGAGTTACTAGATAAGCAATGAAAATAATTCTTGATTACCACAAATGGACCAAAATATTGTATATTATGTTTGGTGCTCCTTTCTATATTATAGAGTACTAAAAATGCTCTTTTACCTCACCATTTAAAAGTCAAAATTTGACACATAACGGTCAAACTTGACTTATTTAACGTCGTTACTAAATAAGTAACGAAAATAATTCTTGGTTATAAAAAATGGACCACCATATTGTATATTATGCTGGGTGCTCTTTAACATATTCTAGAGTACTAAAAATGCACCTTAACCCTTATTAATTTAATATATATATATATATATATATATATATATATATATATATATATATATATATATATATATATATATTAGGATGTTACACTCTCCCTCTTGGTCTTCTAGTTTTCTTTTTCTTTTTCAAATTCAACAAATGACAGTAATCTATTGATAAGAGCGAGAATCTAGATACTGTCACCCTACGGCCTACGGTAAATTTTGTTCAAGAAGGGTATAAAATATAATTTACATTTACATTCAATTCATAGTAAGATCACTACTGCTTGTTTTAAAATTCAATAAGAGTGCACATGTTTCTCTCATTACAATGTTGGTTGTGTACTTTAATAAAGCAATTGCATATTTATTAGGGAGAATGTGAAAAAACCCAAAATTGCGTTTCTTTTTTTTTTATAGTAACCAAAATTGCGTTTCTAATACTTAAGTTTCGCAAGGTGCAAAAAGAGTGCCCAATTTGAGATTCAGGTGCAAATATAGTATTTTCACTTGAGGAAATATAGTATTTGCACCTGGAACCCAAATTGGTACTATTTTTGCACCTCATGAAACTTTAGTATTAAAAACGCAACTTTAGGTAAAGTTTAGTATCATTTTTGCATCTTCACCCTATTTATTATTATACTAAACCCTATTTATTATTATACATTTAGTAAGCAATTGAAATTTTAATTCGGAACATGAAAAGTTGTTTAGAAATTTAAACTTATGTATCCCGAAACATCTAAATTCTTCTGCTTTTGATTTTCGACTTGAAAAATATATATTAATCCCAGCCAATCCTACGTAAACACTTAGTAAAACAGTACAGAAAACCTTTCACACATTTAATTCTAGTGAAAAATTGTATCAAGCCTATCCAAGACCTTGATGATTCACTCATGTATGGTGCTTGACATGGTTGTAATCGTACACATACCATTTGATAAATAAACAATTCTCACTATATCATGTAATTATTAAGATTATCGAATAACTAAGTTTATATTTCCAAATTAAATTGCTGCAATGATCAACCGGTACTTATTTGAAAATAAAAAATTGCAATCAGGGTTCGCCTTATTGTTAGGTGATGTTTAGTTCCTTTTATTGATTGATTTTCTTATTCAATATGGGGGTTATCATTATAGACTCTTTAGGCATATTTTTTTGCATTAGAGTTAACCTTAATTTGACTTAGCATCTTGCCACCGTGTTGATTCATTACATTTTTTTTTTGGACTGAATGTTGGTTCATTGTTTGTCATCATTAAACTATAAGACTTATCTTTATCACCGTATCATTCATTCATATATTTCTATTTGAGGCTAACCATGATCCTCAATTTTTAGCTGCAGATTATAATTTCAACTTAGTTATTAATTATAACGTCCAATGAAAGTTGTATCTCAAAGAACCAATTAAGCTGTACTATTCAATCACGAAATCAGTTAATACTAGGGGCTAATGAAAAACTATGACATGTGGGGTTTAATTAAACAGAATAAAATAATTCAGTTTGGCAAGAACACGAAATTATGACAAAAAAAAAAAAAGAACACGAAGTTCATTTGACAACTCATCTATTTGTGGATGTGGATATATTTATGAAGTTGAATTTGTGTATTTTCCGAATTGAATTATGCTTGATGGTGAAGATGAATAAAACACTTTCATTGATTGGTTCATGTGTTAGACATTATTCAATATGGGGGTTATCATTATAGACTCTTAGGCATATTTTTTTGCATTAGAGTTAACCTTAATTTGACTTAGCATCTTGCCACCGTGTTGATTCATTACATTTTTTTTTTGGACTGAATGTTGGTTCATTGTTTGTCATCATTAAACTATAAGACTTATCTTTATCACCGTATCATTCATTCATATATTTCTATTCGAGGCTAACCATGATCCTCAATTTTTAGCTGCAGATTATAATTTCAACTTAGTTATTAATTATAACGTCCAATCAAAGTTGTATCTCAAAGAACCAATTAAGCTGTACTATTCAATCACGAAATCAGTTAATACTAGGGGCTAATGATAAACTATGACATGTGGGGTTTAATTAAACAGAATAAAATAATTCAGTTTGGCAAGAACGCGAAATTATGACCAAAAAAAAGAACACGAAGTTCATTTGACAACTCATCTATTTGTGGATGTGGATATATTTATGAAGTTGAATTTGTGTATTTTCCGAATTGAATTATGCTTGATGGTGAAGATGAATAAAACACCTTCATTGATTGGTTCATGTGTTAGACATTATATAATGTTGGGTTGTTGGTGTGGCATACGATACATCAATGGGTGCTAGACTTCTACATCAGTAGTTATATTAATTAGCTATCAGATATTGTCCTCAAATCATAATTTGTATTCTCTGAATTATGATAAATGCTATTCGTAAAATACCTGCTTTCATCTGTTGTGTCAACTGTCAAGTATCTTCCCTTAAACTGTTTTGTTGAAAATGAAACATGCTCACGTATGTGGTAATCTATGTGCAGCAAGTACATGGCATAGAGAGCAACAAGTAAAACAAGCGAGTATATTGTTTTTCTACAACTATTTTGTTTTATAACTTTGGAAGAAGTAAAAAATTCACACTTTCACCTAATTTAAAAGACACAATCAACCTGGAATTGACATGCTTTCTTGCATGTAAGACTGGTTTGTTAATATCTACCCCTTTAATCTTAAAAAAGTAAAGTAAGATATCATTGGTTATTTTAGAGCCTTTGACATAATATAAAGGAAAAATCTCAAATAAAAGACAATTGAATTTCATAATTTTAGAACGAGGATTTTTAGTAGTAATAAATGTCTCTACTCAACTAGGTAATCCCCTGCTGAATTAGTAAAAATGTTTTTAAAATTCAATTGTCACTTATCTGAGATTTTTCCTTAATATGAAACCGTAATTGCATAATTTTTTCATAATTCAAGGAAATAAACAATCATAATTAATTTCTTGTGGATGATTGTAGTACTTGCTAGAATTCAATTTTTTTTTGAGTGCATGTCCCCTCAATATTGAAGAGGTTTCCAAACTAATTTGCTCACAAACATAATTGTACACATAAGATTTCAAGCTTCAAGTATCAACACAACTTTCCTATCATTAGCTCAACTAAGAAACCCAACTTAATCCCAAATGAATAGCCAATAACCAAAAAGTTTCAAGCACACATTGAAACAAATTAACACACACACACACACGTGCCACTAAAATAAATCAATGAGTTGATAAAATAGACCAATCCAAAAATTTAGCTTTAACTATAATTCTACAAAAGAACATGTTAAAGCCACTCATGATCTGATGGTTAACAACAAAATAATTCATTAATTTGCAGTAAATAGTAGCCATTCAAACTGAAGATCTAAACCCTTTATCTGTTTAGCCCCATTTTACCTCCCAAGCACCTAGAGTGATGTTTTCGACAAATTTTCAATTCCTTGCGGTCAAAAATATTTGTGCATCCTTTTTGTCGTCTTTTAATGCCGCTTAGCTTTGAGGAATTTTTGCCCTCTTAACTACAATTCTAGCTTGATTTCACCTTTGATATAAAGCTCCCCTGTGATATAAAACATCATCATTGAGCTGCAAATGACATGGATTAGGCCAAAATAAGCATATTCCATGTAATATATACTAATTACATGCAAATCACATTTTCTTATATCTGATGAACGGATAATTGATGCACAATAGTTAGCAGGTCAAACTACATAATAGAGTTTATGGGTTCAGGAACAATGGTAAAAATTTCACATGTGTCAACAAACTGCTAATTGAATGATATAGGATTTTGATAAGCATTATTCACATGAATATTCTAATAAGCATTATATTAAACCCCATTTATTTCAATTGCCTTTATATTCTTAAATTTGAAACAATATCCTGATAGATAAAATCATTGGAGAAATTGGTTTACAATTTGTTAGTAATTTGGTTGTAAACTCGGATGTTATTTCTAAGACTATTTTGACCATATCATACATATTATGAAAGGTGGTGAAAGACACTATAACTTGGGGTTTAGAATCAATATAGGATTAGTGCCCCCACAGATTTATCCTTCAAGAAATTTAAAACCAAGGGGTTAGTGTGAGCTAACCCTGGGTATCCTTCACTTGGAAATCCTAAAATGTAATTAATTACATAATAACTAAATGCTAATTGGCATATAAATGAGAAAAGTCATTTGATTGATTTTTTGTATAAAATTGTTGTGAGTATGAGATTTGTTCAAAGGAAAATCAAAAGATAGTATAATTGGGAGATTTGGATAAAATGAGATGATAGTATTCTTGATATATAAATGGGAACTAAGGAAAGCATCTCGTCAAAACATTTTTGTGAAACTTCTATTGTTGATTTTCCAATTGACTAGGCCCCTAGAAGAATCATTCTAGGCTTCACTTATGTTAATTAATTAATACTGGAACCCCGAATATTACTTTAATTAACTTAAAATGAATAAGCTCAAAATCAAAGGACTAATCAATTGTGAATATTTACTAATCCATAATTTAGGTCACCCCACAATTCTAAATTTCCATTGTAGTTTCAATTCATTAATGGTCACCCAAATAATAGATTAGAACTAAGGAAAGTGAATTCGAAAGTCCAGTATCACAACACAATTACTTTATTATTGTGCTCTCTCACTCAAGCATACAAATTGACACTAACAATTCACTAGTTAAATCACCTTGAACTAGCACCAAACATTTACACAAATAGTAAAACTATGAACTATAACATACTGTTACTAATTCCCTAATTAAACTAAGATATCCATTTTGATCATTTTATACATTATCCATGATAGAAAAGAATTGCATAATATAATATGAATACTATCATGGATAATTAACAACTAACCATGTTAGAAAAGATTCACCTAACATGGTTAGAAAAGGAAGCACCTAACCTGGGGTGTGTGGTTGAGTGACAAGGACTCATTCACCCTTAACCAATTGTCTGAGGTTCGATCCCTGGCGTTGGGTATGGAGAAGCATTAAATCTCCCAGGCCAGCTGTCCCACCCTTTGAGGTGCCTACAAATCAGCGGGGGATTAGTCTCTCACTTGTCGAGTGAGGGGATACCTTGATCATGTATAAAAAAAAAGAAAAGGAAGCACCTAATGTTAAATATTATCCATGATAGGAAAAAATTTCCTGATACAATATGAATAATATCATGGATAATTAAAACTTAACCATGTTAGAAAGGATTTGCCTAACATGGTTAATAAACAAAACTAATTGATATTAAACAATAAATAAATATATATATACATGCGGAAGCGAATGCAGACCTATAAATTGGCAATATACAATTCTAAATAAACAATACAACCTCCACTACCTAATTCCCTTTCCTGATGCTTGCGCCTGTGCATGAATACCTGCAAAAATGTGAGTAATCGTGGGATGAGACAATTTGTCCTAGTAATCACCGCTTAACTCACTATAACAGTGAGATGTGCGGTAGCGAGGGCGTATAAAGGGTACCACAATTTTAAAATCAGTAATACATATATAATTCAAACCTTCTTCCCATGTATCACTCCAGTTTCTTTGTCATTTCCAAATCAATGCACTTCACCATCTCTACCTCCAATACAATCATACCACCCCACAACTCTCACACTCACCTATAGATACATCGTGCCATCACGGAGGCATTCATTCCAGCATCCAACTTCACTATATGATTTGACACTGTGCCCCTCTCTACAATGAGGGGGCAAATTTCCCTATCTGACAATCTCCAGAGAGGGAACCCCAATTCTGTTTTCCATTACAGAATGGGAACGGTTGGACTCTCCACTGCCAAACAACCGTATGCCACTTTCTCTCAATAAGTCAACCTATGATCCCCGGTCTAATCAATCCGAAAAGGATCAGTACAAATAACTGTCGATCGGCCATTCGACAGTTATCGTCGCGCGATGGTACATAAATTTCAGTGTCATGCAATGCTCACCATATTCCTATCAATATCTCATCCACAATAATCAACATCAATATCATCATCAACATTAACATCAACATCATACACTCTCACATCACCTTTCAATCCGTTATCCACAATATCTTCCCTCAACATAACTCTCCCAAAATCTCAACTCACATCTAATTCTTTTTTCTATACTCAACCTCTCAAATAACTATTATAACACTACACCTGCAAACATGTCACATCATTCCAAAATATGCAGTACCACCAGACAGGATACTACACAAGTCGATCCATAAATTAATCAATCTTAACAATAAACATAACAAGCAAGAAACAAGGTCAACAATCATTATCTCATGTTTTTATCCATTATCAGTTGTTATTTTCAATTTCCTTAATCCCTTAACCCAACAAGGTATCTCATGATGCCTCGACTATGATTATGGCCGGCACATAACTATACTCGAGACCCCAGAGAAGCATCCTTATTTCGACATTCTTCCTAAATTCTTATCAATATCATTAATTATTTCATTATTCTTCTTATATTCTTCTCAATCTCTCCACAATACCTATTCAATTGCTCTTATCACTCTCTCCCCACCACGGGATGAGTGATATTCCTCTCAAAGGGCAGATATTCATGCACATAAAGAAGGGAATACAAATAACGTATATTGCCAATCTATATGCAATGTAGCACAGTCCAGAGTTATCATATACCAAATACTGATAACCAAGCTGTAACATACTGTTACTAATTTCCTAATTAAACTAAGATATCCATTTTAATCATTTTATACATTATACATTATCCATGATAGAAAAGAATTGCCTAATATAATATGAATACTATCATGGATAATTAACAGCTAACCATGTTAGAAAAGATTCAACTAACATGGTTAGAAAAGGAAACACTTTATATAATCCTATAATGATATAATACAAAATGATAAATTAATATCATTTTCACTTTATAATACTTTGACATCTCTCTCGTATTTCATATTACTACCCACTTTCCCCTCTTTAAGTAATTCTTTTCATGCCATCTTTCTAACATCCAAATGCAACTAATAACTACCACAAGTTCTTAATGATATTTAAGTATTTTTCAGTATCACAAGTAACCTTTAATCAACCATTAACATTACCCAAAGACAAGAATATAGACCTCTTTTAATATTGTTTCTATCATCATCACATAACAAAGAATTTCCAAAATCTATCATGTCACTCAAGCATATATCATTTCAATTCACCTTATCAATCATACGTGATTATACCAATTAATCATGCACATCAAACAGTTCCCCAAGCAACCAGGTAGGTAAATTAAATTCCAATGCATACATTATAGCATATACTTCACTCATTTGCCTAAATTCGTTCAGAACTTAAACAAACAGGACTCACACTCTTCAATCCTAATAAGTCATCAAGCATGCAAAACCAAAATTAAGTACATGCTCCAAACAGAGAAATCAAAAGACATTTAGTTCCAAAATCACACAGAAAAAAAGCATATTCAGCAGAAACATTAGACTAACCAAAAATTTCATCACACACTTTCCTTTTCTTAAACATTTGGCCTACAAGCTTGTTTATATAACCACCCTTTCCTTTAAATGTCCTTAACTACCAAATTAAACCTCACAATCAAAATTTCCAGCTAAACAGGGAAGAAAAACAAGAACTCATTTCCATACTTTTATCTTATATCCAAGTACGCAAAGGCACCCAATCTCATGAAAATGATTAACCACCTAACACTGAGATTTCCAACATGATCTAACAAACAAATTCACTAAAACATTAAGTAATCTTCCAGCCAATCCAAAAGAAAGTATATGAAAATCCATAACCAATTTCTCGTCCACAACAATTTCTTGTAATCAAGGATTTGAGGAGGAAAAAGAGAGCAAAATGAAATGGGTTGGTTGAAGTTGAGAGAGCACGGTATATGTGGGTGGTGAAGAAAGAAATAAAATGGAAAATGGTGAAGGTTGGGAGGAAGTCTCAGCCGATGCTTAGGAAGGAGAAGGGAGTTGTTATTTTATTTTTATATATTTTAATGGGTTAGTGTAGCATTTAGGGAAAATTCTAGTTTACTTCCCCATTTGTTTATTTATTTATTTATCTTTAATTATACTTCTAGCCTCAAAAGTTTATACATATTACTATGCCCATTTCTTTCCATCATAATATTATCTAGATTTCAAAACATTTTTCATGGAACTTTCTAACTCCAAATGACTACTTTAAATATATTTCCTTAAATTCTAAAGTAAATAAAATTTAGTATTCATAAATTGCCCAAAATATCATAAAATTCCTCCCTAAGACTTTAAATTTCCTGCATGACGCTTCAATAATTTCTCATTATCCTTAAGCAAAATTTGGGATGTTACAATGAACCCAACACTTTCATGCACAAAATGGAAATTAGCATAAACATTAATAACATAGTTTCCAACCCAAATACAACATATAAAATCAAGTATACTAATAAATTCCATAAATACACTCCTAGAACACTAAAAGATCATAAAAACATCATAAGGAAGGAGGGATAGAACTAAAACTCTCATAATGAAGCTCCAAGTTCATCCCTTTGCTCCTGCAAACAGACGATTTGCCTCACTATGGTGAGGGGTCGAGCTGCATATGTTACTCGGGTAATCAATAGGTTCACTTTGAATTTCTCTAATTTTTCTTAAATACCAAATCTCACCAATCAGTAAGTTTTACACTTAAAATCTGCATATTAGTAATGGCTAAGGTTCAATTACAATGAACTTCAATCAATCTATCTATTATTACCATGTGTAAGTAGAAAGATATTGATGGAATTATAAAGAACACATTGATAATGATATATGTTGATGAGTGCCAATTACCATGTGTAAGTAGAGCTCCCATTTGAAGCTTCCAAGCTCTAGCCATCTTGATCACCCTATAGATTCGTGATTGTAGGAGTTGGGATTTGTTGATTATTGAATTACATATATTGACTCTATCTTCAGTAAGGCTATTATGAATTGTTAGTAATGGCGAATTCCAAACGCATTTTGCGATAAAGACCGGCCATGTTCGGTATGCCGTTGATAGTGAGAATTTATTCTACATAATCTTCATTTTTGGTGTTGGTGTTTGTGGGTTCTTCTGTTTCCATGAGATTTACTTATGGAGTTTATTCAAAAACCAATTTATCGTTTTATTGCCTATAAGATACGTCGATCCTTCGGTATGGTTCTTCGAACAACCATTACTCACAATGACGGTAGGGTTCTTGTTGACGACGACTCCTTACTACCTATATTAGGGTTTTATTATTTCTAAATTTCCTATCTATTGTTATTTAGACTTTCTTTTACTGACCTTGCTTTTATCTTACTTTTCCTTATTATCAAATAATATATCATTTGGCCAAAAAAAGAATAGCATAGCCATTAATTGTGATAAAAGGTGTCTTTTGATTCAAACTTGTTTCATGTATATATTCATATTCAATATCTATCCATCTACGCATATAGTTTTTATCAATGTTTTCTCAAATTATTCATATTTATACTCCTAACTCCACAATACTCAGGTAAGAGGGAGCTAAGAATGAAGGAAGATGTTTAAGGTGTTTGAGAAAAATAATTAGCTAACTTAATTAACATATTGGAAAAATGTGCCAAATTATACGTGATAATTTCTAAAAGGTGCACCTCACACCATGGTAATTTCAAAGGTTAATAATTGACACTTATAACTTAAAATGGTGCACTTGGTACCATGGTAGTGTTTAAAAAAGTGCACTTGGCGCCATGATATTCTGTTTTTCTTTTCCTTTTTTGGTCATAATTTGGAAGCAACTTATGGAGAATTAAGAGGAGTAAGAGCAAAGAGAATTGATTTTCGGTCGTAATTTCCTATATTGAAATGGGATATGTTGGAAGCTTTTGATTTTACGTTTGAAGCTTTACTGATGAAACAAAGTAAAGAAAGTGAAGATTCAGGAGATAAAGATTTAAATTTACTTCACCTTCTACGTTGTCTAGTGTTGGATCCCAGATGTTATCCATGTCATATAAAAACATGGGTCTTAGTCTAATGGACATTTGCCATATCTAACGAGAATGGTGAAATTACCTCATTTTAAGTTACAGTGTGAGCTTTGCATCTCAAAACTATCATGGTGTCAAATGCGCATTTTAGAAATTATCATGTGTAGTTTTGCCCCCTTGTCCTTAACATGTTTAATCTAACAAAATTAGGTAAATATGTACTTTATTAATGCCCAATGGAAGTTTTAATTTTGATCTTGTAATTATTTTGTCGAATTAGATGCATCATATTTCTCCATGTATTTATTTTATAGACTCAAAGAATTCTGACAAAGATTATGGTTTTGTGAGTAATGAGGCTTACTATGAATTATATATAATCCATTTATTTGTATTAATTATTGCTTTGATTTCACAGCATGCGGGAAACAATTGAACGCTATCGCAATCATAACAGGGATGCTCAAGCAGCCACCGTATTTGTAGAACAAAATATGCAGGTTAATATTTCATTCTTTTGTTATCAATTTATTCTTTAAACTTTTGTTATTCTGTTTCCCCTCTTTGCTAATGCATAATTGTCACACCCTGATCTTTTAAGCGTGACCGGCACGAAGTTTAAGGTATCTAAACTCCGTAAGCCCTTTAAAATTTATTATAAACAATAATCAAATTCATTTATCCTTAACTATACTTCATAATTCTTCTGAACTCTAAGGTTTGTCAAAATTACAACATCTCTAAAACAGTACTATAAGTTATCCGATGCTAGGAGTACCTAAACTTTCAAGTGATATATCACTTCTAAACTACCACTTGTCTTTCATCCAAATTCCTTTTAATAAAATGACACTCAACAATTAATATGTTTTTGTTTTCTTTCATCTTTCAAATACCTCCAATCATAGTCACCTACTAACTTTAACGCAATCACCATCTGAAGAATCATAAACAAACTTTAAACAGAGGGAGAACATAAACCATTACATACAAGCATGCTACCAATAAACAGAAAATATAGGAATACAACTTTCAATATCAATACATGATTTTTCAGCATTCTTCACAGCTAAAGCCAAGCATCTCCAAGATTCATATCATGATTGCACAAGAACTCAATCATTCCTAAATAATTATAAGATACAGCGTAGAACACCAAACATCATAATTTGATTTTAGCCAAGAATTAAAACCATGGCCATTCATTCATGTTCACAACTCTGATACAACAAATAATTTAATCAAGGTATATGGCAGAGTCAAATAACAACTTTAATGAGCTTATTGTCGTATTTCTAAAGAAACTATAATCATATTCAAAAGAATAAAATACTTGTAAGATCTAAGAAGGAAAATAGTTTTGTCGAGTAAACCTTAATATATAGAAACTTCAACTTATTATAACAGTACTTTTATTTAAAAATAGAAACCAAAAAGGCAAAATTAGCATATTGCATAAATAATCCTTTCAAGGATTTCCAAGTAAATCTGAAAATCATTATTATGAAAACTCGTTTTCTATAGAGGAACTGACACGCAGCGAATAACAAGCGCAGCACCGAGGCCACGAAACAAGCGCAGCTCGAAATCTACAAGTCAAACGCAACCCGAAGGCCACGAAAAAACCAGCGTAGCTCGAGACTACGAAACAAGCGTGGACACACAGTCACACGAGGGTAAGTAACCAAGCGTGACACGAAGTCACGAAAACAAGCGTGGCAAGCCACGAAACAAGCGTGACACGAAGTCACGAAACAAGCGTAGCTCGAGGTTACGAAAACAAGTTGAGCGTAGCTCAAGACTACGAAAACAGTTCAAGCGTAGCTTGAGACTACGAAAACATTTCAAGCGTAGCTCGAGTATACGAAAACAGTTCAAGCGTACCTCAAGACTACGAAAACAGTTCAAGCGTACCTCGAGCCTACGAAAACATTTCAAGCGTGGTAAAACCACGAATCAAGCGTGACACGAAGTCACGAAACAAGCGTGACACAAAGTCACGAAACAAGCGCTTTGTGTCTAGTTCCTCTAATAAAAAATATATATATGTTTGTATAATAATGAATAACTTGATTTGAATGACAATAACTCCTTTAGAGAAAAATAAAACATAATCTCTTCTCATTCCAACTTTGGTCCAGTCAACGTATTTGTTCAAGAACATTATCAACTCATAACCTCTAATAAAATATATCTAGCAATATTCAAAATACCAATAAATAGGTTCAAGTTCTTCTTATAAGGCAAAAATAAAAAAAAAACCTTCATATCTGCAGTCCAATCTGCATCCAATAAAATCACAAGCATTCAGATCCAAAATGAATTGAATAGTCATATTGTACCAATTAGCAAAACAGGTTAAGATTTAGGGAATACAAAATATAAATTGATTGGCAACCCATATCCCACCACTCATGCCAGCAGGAAGCAAAGCATTATAAAACTCAAAGTACTACATCCAACTTCATTATCCTTTAGTCACCGCATTAGAACAAATATTTACACTTTCATCATTACATGACACTAACTTCAAAACCACCATTCCCCTTTCTTCCTTACCACTGACACATCCCAATATAGTGCAAAAAGGAAGTTAACCTATCGCTACTTTCACTATATTCATTTCTAATTTCTCAACTAAAATTCATTAATGAAAATCAACATTCACGGCAAAATGAAATGAACAATGCCCAAGAACCCTTCAATCCTATGTCCCATTTCAAATCCTTTTTAGTAACCTAAATTTCTTTTATGACAAGCCGATTCCTATACTAAAAATCTAATTTGATTTATTCATGAACCTCACACAGCAAAGCTCGCAACTTTTCAAACAAATCCTTCCTTTAGACATTTCATCAAACACATTAAGTGTGCTCTAAATCAAGTGACATTATTAATCCTTCCTATTGCCAAACATTCAATTTAGAAAAGAAGATGAATCATAACCTTGACACCATGATATGAGCATATATGTCCATGTACACGGGTAAAGTGGACCGTTTTAATCAAATTGAGACAATACTCTACGTTTTAATCTTGTTGAAATATAAACCAAGGCTACTTAGTATTAACAAAGTTCCCAACAAATCCAGCTTCTCTTAGACTTTTTCACAAACATCTTGAATGCACTCAAAAATCAAATGAAATCATTAACTCTTCACCCTACAAATCCCATACCAAAATTTCCAAACTTGCCAACTAAAATTATTAAACTGCATATCCAACAATATGTCAAATGCACCACGTTCAGTCATGTTACATATACAATCCAAAACCAAGTACATACATAACATACATCAGACACACATAGACTTTGAAAGAAAGTATTAAGCTTTTCAAGTAGACCACCACACCCACCCACATAAAGAAGTACCAATTCCCTATTAATAAGAATCAAATTCAAATTCATGCATAATTGCATACACATCCCTTTATACCAAGGATCAATTAGACCATTGAAAACAGAAAAGAAATTCCACTAATATATAACTTCCCAATTACAACCAACAATTTTTCTAACTCAAGGAATCCATCTTAACCATCATTGAACTCAAAAACAACCCAGCAACTATAAGTAATATTCAAAAGCCCACCACAGAGGACCTCAAAGGACTTCTTGACTAAAACCTATCTTAATCAAACTTTTGACAACCAAAGTCTCACCTACAATTATCTCTAACTATATTACACTAATCGTCATCAACATACAACTTACCTAAACAAATTTGAACCTATAATTCCAAGAATATATCAGCAGTTTCGAAAATACCCTTATCCCATAGCTTATAACACTGAGTTTATAAAAAAAAAATCCATCCTAATCCATCATCAAGCAATCTTACCTATAAACCACTTAGAAATTACCTTAATTTGATTTTCAAACAACCCATTTCATCCCTGAAGGCACACAATTTAATTACACAAAAACCCTAACTTACATAAACACTTAATCAAGTAAATATCATATAGGCCCAAATCCAAGAAACCCACACAATCAAAATCCTCCAAAAAACCTAATGGTACCTTAAAACCCCTTCAAAAACTCAGAATTTCGAATTCACTCAAACCCTAGAGATTTATCTCTAAAGATCAAGAACAAAGAGGGAAGGGAAAGTAAAGAAATTACCCAATGTTAAAAACCTCTCATTAGCCCCAAGTTCACCGGAGTACTCGCCGGAAAACGAACGGACCGCCGGCCATCACAAACCCAACTCTTCATCCTCTCTTTCTAGCCACACACACACAGACACACGAATGGAAAGAGAAAAGGGAAGACGGAGGATGCTCTTCCCTCGCTGGTGTGATGGCGCCACCGTCGGTCTCTCCATCACAACTGAAGCCGCCGACAAGGGAGGAGAAAGGAAGACCCAACAGAGAAAAGCAATGGGATGCTTGTGTGTGTGTGTTGTCGTGACTTTTTTTTTCTTTTTTGGGAAGGAGGAAGAAGTAAAATAATAAAAAATGAAATTTTGGTATGTCAATGACCATTTTGTCCTTCTACCTATACTTATTTATTTTTCTATTTTATATTCCTACCTCTAAGCGAGTTGTAAAAATAATCTATGCACTTTCTCATATATTTTCTCCATCCATAGTATTACCTAGGCCTTGAACCATATTTCATCAAATTACTAATCTACAATTTAATCTGTAACTATTTTTTTCTAAATTTTTAAAAGAAAATAGACATTAATTAATTTTTTTTCAAAGAAATATATATATTTCTCCTCATTTGTTTATTTACAGTGATTTTTAATTTACTAAAGGCATCCTAAAACCTTAATTCATTCTTTATTACATCTATTCTGAAAAGTGGGGTGTTACAATAATCTTAAATCAAGTATGTTTCATCTATTTGAAGATAAAATTTCAAGGAATTAAATTGCAAATCAGCTGCCTTAAAAGTTTTTCGTTCACAAGCTAATTTGTGTTTTACCATTAACATATTAATGGTCAATATCAATTTTTTAGCGATCAACATTGATATTTTAATGGTAAAAGACTCATTGCTATATTGAAACATCTATGACAATTTTAAACCCAAAAAATCTTTCAGGGTAAAATGGCTTCTAAACAAAAACATTTGGCGAAAATTTTCTCCATAACCCAATTATAAGTCACTTATTTTGTCCTTTCTAAGAAGTTTAATCTCATCTATGTTTTTGTATTCATTTCATTCAATTATCTCCAAATTGTTGACTTTCAAAAGTTGATCTTTAAAATATTGGGATTTGTTCAACTTTGAAACTTGCCTAGTTATTAATGGCTAAAAAATGAGAAATTTTGATAAGACTTAAGTGGGAGATTATGAACAAAAAAGAGTAGAGAGGGAGTAGGGAATAACTTTGATAATTTCATTTATGAAAATAACAATGAGTTACATCCCCATTTTATAGATGAGAGATTGAAAACAATACTAACTACATTTTGTTGCAATATGCGATTGTGTGTCCATTTTGTTGCAAGACAGGCTCAGCCATAGAATAAGATAAGTGACAATCAACCACAAAGTGTGATTGACATTAGGTAGGTGCAGTACGTGAAGGCTTGTCATGACCTTCTTAAGTTTCATGAAAATACAAAGATTCAGAACACAAAAAACGAGTTTTCTTGGTCATGTTAGTGAGTGGCTTAACAATATTCCCATAATACTTGACTAAGCATCGTAATAACCAGTGAGACCCAGAAATTCTCTATGTTCAGAAATATTCTGAGGTTGTGGCCAATTTAGGACTCCCTATATTTTTTTCATTATCTAACATGTGATATGACATGAACAGAAACATCTATTTCAGTATGAAGAAGCAGACACTTTATTGGGTGGCTAGAAATTGATCTTTTATTAATAATTGCAGAACTATTTGCAGTTAATTGAGATGGTTATAACGAGATTAGCTATAGATCAAATATATCATCAAAGAATATAATAGTATGACTTTTCATATATATGGTCTAATCAGATATTCATGGCTTCCTGGAATGTGGAAAGTACATTGGTAAGGCTGAATGACATCACAATAAATTCATAGTGTCCAAATGATTCTTGAATGTTGTTTTGTGGATTTCCTTAGGTGAGACTTTGATTTAGTTGTGCCCGGATTGCATATCAATCTTTGAAAAGAAAGCTGCTCCCTGGAGTTCATCATTGATGGGGATGGGATATTTTTTAGGGATAGTTATTTTGTTGAGTTCATTGTTGTCAGGAGTCAAATAATGATTCAATGACACAGGTTCCTAATGTCTGAAAGAAATTGTTTTTGCAGCATCTAAAGCAAGAAACAACGACAATGATGAAGAAAATTGAACAACTTGAAATTTCAAAACGGTTTCAAGTCCTACTTTTGAACTTATATATTAATTTCGAGTAAAAGTGCATTCATAGTAAAAGCAATTTTTTTCTTTAATATTTCAATTAATATCTTAGGAAGCTCTTGGGAGAAGATGTTCGCTTGTGCTCCATTGAAGAACTAGAAGAAATAGAACAACGATTGGAAAGAAGTGCAAGAAAAGTTCGAGAGAGAAAGGTTAGCTTTTAATATTAATATTCTCTTTACTCCAAACATTTCATGGATCAGAACTTGATTTTTGCTTAAACCTAAACATTATGCTTTACAGATTCAAGTTTATAACGAACGAATGGAGAATCTTAAAGAAAAGGTATGATGTCTATATTAAGTGGTATGGTAGTTTAATACTTAAAATGTAACTTCTCATTACAGAAATGTGATGATGAATAGTTGAATAACATGAATATTTGTGTTTGATCTTATTAAGAGTTTTATTTGAATTATAGAACATGCAATTTAACGGTTCCTTCTGCATTCATGAATCCGACATGTTTGATTCGAAATGATAAACTCTAGAAAATGCGTGTGCATAAAGCATGTCAGGAGGTAAGGTCCCTCGATCATATAAAGTACACTTCACTCTACCTATTAGAAGTCAAAACCCTCATTAGACACTATATATTCTTCGCGAACATTAGCCTGTCAATGAACCGCCAATGGTACAGGTACAACTTCAAAAGGGAGAAACCTTCCCAACAGACTAATATAATTAATTTTGAATATGAGAGTCCATTAGACTTACAAAACTCACTTCACTTGTGAGGTATAATTTACACAAACCCTTTGAGTAACTTAAAGATTTCCTTTCCACTTGCAATATATTTTTCTAGTCATAGAAACGAACAATATTTTAATAAATTTTGGAGGTAATTGATAAGTAAATCAAGTTACTAACCAGTTTGTAGAAGCCAACAAGATATTTTTTAGGCATATTTTTCAGCGTGACACACGTGTCAATTTAGTCTCCCTTTTGTTTATGATCTCTCTGTTTTTTTTATCAGAATGATCTCTCTTAAAAACACATGAATTAGATTTGTTAAGAAATTTAGAGTCTGACCATTTAACGGTTTCCTCAAAAGAGAAACACTGACTAATTAGCTTGTTTTATACAAACCAGGGAAAAGCTCTAACAGAAGAAAATGCAAGGCTCTCTGAGAAGGTGATGTTGCAGTTCATTGTATCTGAGAAATAATTATTTAAAATTCTAGGATTATTTCATATTTATTGACTTAGGAATGAAAAAAACAAATTGATTTTTCATTGTGCAGTATATTAGCATGGCAAAGCAAGAAATGAAGAATAATCATGGTGGAAATTCAGCTTCCATAGAAAATATTTCTACTTTAGGAGTGGAAACTGACTTGTTCATTGGATTACCAGAAACAAGAGTAATCACTCTTCCTCTTCATATGGTCTGAATGATTGAAGGTTATATTAAATTTATGTCATGATCTGCAAATATACATGAAATAAGGGGTCCCTCAAATGTTCAATAATAATGTGTTTATATATTGTTAAGATGCATGACTGTTTCAATGAAATTAATAATGATGACTTATATGTAAATACAGAGACATTTATTTTTTAGTATTGTATGGTTCAAACTGCATTGATAATTCCATCGTCTTTAAATGGATTAACCATTTTCATCTTATTGTTCAATAGAAGTTGTTGTTTTTCTTGATAAATTTATAAAGGGCTACGAAGAAAATTCTGCTGAAATATTTGGATTATGAGTATTTTTTATTTGTAATTTTGTATGTTCAATGTTGCTTTTTTTTTTATAAAAAGCTAAGGCAATTGTATTTAGTAGGTCAATTGTTTAAAAATATTACAATGTAAAAATATATAACTACCCCTAACACTAAATAAGGTGAAAGGCATGATATCCATGTAATTCACCTCTATATAGTGTGCATGTAATTAAGTTCTTATTATAAAAATGAAAATGTGCATATCTTTAGAGCAATTGTTGGAGATCCTATACAATTGCAATCCATTGTGTCATGAGTGCTGGATTGTAAGTGGTAGATGTTAGAATCTTAAGTTTTGATGAAGACTAAAATATGAAAGAATAGGTCTAGTACTTAGAAAGCAATAGAATAACACAGGATCCCAAGTAAGAGTGCAACCAGATGTGGACTTACTTCCGGATAGACTAGGACTTGGGCTCGCGGATGAATGTTTCATCCCCCAGCTGCAGCAAGTAATTCACTAGAGATTTAACTTTAGTCCATGAACGCTAGATATACAAAACCTAAGACTAAGCTATGATTCAACCGGAATTGAAGTTGCTTCCTGTTAAACTTAGACTGACGCAGACTGATAAGATAGATATCACCCCAAGCGTCAGTAAGTTCACCTCGTCAAGTAAAAATGCTTCCTGTTAGACTTAGACTGGCACAGGCTGATAAAATAGAATACCCCAAGCATCAGTGAAAAAGCCACGTCAAGTGAAATAGATTCCTGATAGATTTTGACTGGCGCAGACTGATAGAATAGATATAACCCTAAGCGTCAGTGAGTTTACCTCGTCAAGTGAAAGTGCTTCCGATAGCTTAGTGACTAGCGCTGACTGTTGGATTGAATAGACACTGAGCGAGAGTGAGTAATAGTGAACAAAATCCTTCATCCAGTGGAATCACTTCCGGATGTAGAAGTGCTTCCTGATGCAAGGAAGACCTCTTAGACTAAGAACACTCCCACTGCATGTGACTATATGTTTTTATACTGTTAGACTAACACTCAGTGCAGCACACTCAGTAGAATTGCTTCCGGATGAGAATCTGCTTCCACAAGCAATCAGAATGTCAGAAGTTGCAGTGTCAGAATGCTTTTGTCAGAGCAGAGGTGTCAGGACTACTTTTCAGAGATAAAGCAAGTCAACCCTGCTATGCATTGATGAAGTATTTATTGAGCAAACGGTAACATGGGTTGAACGGCCATATTCAAACGGCTCTCCCAACTACCAAGAGACAGATTGCTTGAAGACTATATAAAGAGACTCAAACCTCATTTATGAGGTTATCAATGATCTTTGAATATTCTTGAGAGAAGTTAGAGCGAGAAACTAAGAACATCTTCAAGCATTCAAAGCTGCCCAGAAAAAGCGAAGAGCATTTAACACTTTGAGTGATCTTTTCATCTACTTATTCTGTACTCATTGTAGTTAAGTCTCTTTCTGTTATAAGAGCATTTATTGTACTTAAGTGTGTAACACCATCCGTTCTTTGAGAGAACTTAGTCAGAAAAATCCTTTAAGTGTAAAGGTTAACCCCTTGCTTGGTGTGAGGGGGAGCTAGTTAGAAAGGTTACAAGTGAGCCTGTGTAAAACTTGTTGTAAGGTTGCAAGTGATCCCGTGCAAAACTTGCGGTTGTAAGGTTTCAGGTGAACCCGATTTAAAACCTGAGATATAGTGGAACTCTCGGCCTGGGTGGTTGAGGACTGGACGTAGGTCAGGTAGACCGAACCAGTATAACTCTTGTGTCGTTTAATTTGAGCATTTATTTTTGAAGCACAATTCACCCCCCCCTCTTGTGCATCCATTACGTTCATTTGGTATCAGAGCGGGTCTTTCTCACTCGATTCCAACGAATCCAGAAAGCAAAGATCCAGTAATGGATACTGATTACTCCCTGCCAGATGTCTCTATTCAACCCAACAAGCCTCCAGGCTTTGATGGGTATAACTATCCATTCTGGAAGTTTCGAATGGAGACCTATATCAAATCCAGCGACATCAGACTCTGGGACGTAATCGAACGTGGGGATCACACACCACTGGATGAGGATGGTTTTGCCAAGCAGCGATCTAGGTACACAAATGAGGACTATGCTCTAGTCCAACTAAACTACCGGGCCATGCACTACATCCAGTGTGCTCTCAGCCCTAAAGAGTTTCACAGGATCAGCCACCACAAAAATGCTAAAGATATGTGGGAGGCTCTTGAGGCTGCTCACTCTGGAACCAAGGGAGTAAAAGCGAGACGTGTTGAAATGCTGGTGGAAGAATTTCACAAATTCGCCATGCTGAGTCCCACCGAGCCTATCAGAGAGCTGGAGCTCAGGTTCACCCATCTCATCAACAATTTGGCCTCGCTGGGTAAGGATATCCCTGAAAGAGAGCAAGTGAGCAAGATTCTAAAGATCTTGAAGGGTGACTGGATCACCAAAGTGACTATTTTGCAAGAAGTGCAAGGAGAATCAACCAGCTCCATCACCGCACTATTTGGCTCTCTTGCTGAATATGAACCTACCTTGCTGGCTATGAGAGCTCCTCAACCCTCATCCAAGAACAAGAACCTTGCTCTCGTTGCTCCCAGCAAGGAGATCAATGACAATGATGAGGATGATGAGGAGGAGATGGACGATGAGGAGATGGCTATGATGGTGAGGAAATTTAGGAAATTCTTCAGAAAGAAAGGAGGCTATCAGAGAAGTGATTCCAGCCAGAAGAAGGGATACAAGAAAGAAAAGGTCCCTGTGTGTTTTGAATGCAATAAGCCTGGTCACTTCAAGGCTGAGTGTCCCAGCCTGCAGAGGTCAAAAGGCAAGGACAAAAGAAAGGCTCTTGTTTCCTCCATTTGGGTAAATAGCTCAGATGAGGAAGCAAGTGATGAAGAAGAAGTTGCCAACCTCTGCCTGGTAGCTAGAGAAGAGGATGAAGAAGCATCTTCAGACCTTGACCTCACCAACGAAGATCATGAGGTAACTCTTCCTGAACTACAAGAGGCTTACAATGAGGTTCATGAAGAATTCTCTAGACTATGTAAAGCCTATAAGGTGTTGAAAACCAAAAAGGAATCACTTGAGTCCAAGGTGGACTCACTAAGTGAGGAACTAGCGGAAGCTAGAAGACTTCCGGTAGTGGATGGCCAGGGTTCTCCCCAAGTAGAACCTAACGCCCCAACACCTGAGAGCTGCCCTAATTGCAGCAAAATCTCAGAGGAAAATAACAAGCTGCAAAATGCCCTGCAGAAGTTTACCAATGGTTCAGAAATGCTAAATATACTCTTAATGAACCAAAGGGCATATAGGGATAGAACTGGATTAGGATATACTCCTAGAGGGAAGAAGTGGGTGGAACCAAAAGTAAAGCCCTACTTAAAGTTCTTCCATAAAGCCACTAGTCATAGCTCCTCACCCTTCAGCTTCTGTAACTATTGCAACAGGAAGGGACACTCCACGTCCACCTGTAATGCTAAGAAGCATGGAGCAAGTAGCTCCTACAAATGGGTCCCTAAAGGAACCAAGGCAACAAAGGATCCTCCATCTGCTAAGGAAACTAAGAGAGGACAAGGATCCCGACCTTGGAATCATTCCAAAGGGAAAACCCAAGAGTCCAGAGCCAACTCTAAGCCAGAGGCTCTAAATATTCACAAGCCCAAGGTCAAGAAGGATGACTCTAGACCAAGGGCATTGAAAACTAATGATCGAGGACCCAAGAAAGATTGGGTACCTAAGTTTACTTGATTTTTCCAGGTGTGTCTTAAAGCATCCAAGAACAAGAAATGGTATATTGACAGCGGATGCTCGAGACATATGACTGGAGACAGAGACAAGTTCAAATCTCTGGTGATCAAAGATGGAGCCACAGTGACCTTTGGAGGAAATCAAAGTGGTAAGATCACTGGAGTTGGAGAAGTTGGACCAGTCAAAGATGTCTATCTAGTGGACGGTCTCTGTCACAACCTGCTGAGCGTGAGCCAGAGCACGGACAGAGGAAACTGGGTAATATTTGATTCAAATGAGTGCTTAATAGTTGATAAGCAGGATCTGAATATAGATAAGGCCAACTTAAAATGCAAGATTAAGGCAAATAGAAATGGGAATCTATATACTTTAGACTTATGCCAACAACTAGAAGAAAAATGTTTAATATCTAGTGATGAGAATAGTTGGCTTTGGCATAAGAGACTAGCTCATGTTAATTTTACTCAACTCGACATGCTTATTAAAAAGGAGCTAGCTATAGGTATTCCATCATTTAAAGTAAAGCATGATTTTATCTGTGAATCCTGCCAAAGAGGAAAGCAAACAAAGTCCTCATTCAAAACCAAGAAGAAAGTCTCCACCAGCAGGCCCTTGGAACTAATCCACATGGATTTGGTTGGGCCAGCAAGAGTGAAGAGCTTGGGTGGAAACCTATATGCTCTAGTAGTGGTGGATGACTATTCAAGGTTCACATGGACTATGTTTCTTGCCTCTAAGCAAGATACTTTTGATGCTTTTGTTGTCCTGGCTAAGAAAGTGCAGAATGAGAGAGAGCTCAAAATCACAGCCATAAGGACAGACCATGGAGGAGAGTTTGAGAACCATAGCTTTTCAGAGCTATGTGAGCAAAACGGCATTGAACATAACTTCTCAGCTCCAAGGACTCCTCAACAAAATGGAGTAGTCGAAAGGAAGAACAGGGTTCTGACGGAGATGGCTAGAAGCATGCTCAACGAGAAAGAGGTTTCTCAAGTGTTCTGGGCGGACGCTATGAGCACTGCTTGCTATATCTCCAACAGAGCCTATGTTCGCAAGAGCTTGGATAAGACTCCATACGAGCTATACAAAGGAAGAAAGCCCAACATCAGCCACCTCAGAATATTTGGATCAAAATGCTACGTGCATAATAATGGAAAGGTAAATTTGGGTAAGTTTGATCCAAAGGCTGATATAGGTATATTCATAGGATATTCCCTTAGGAGTAAAGCATATAGGATATACAACATGAGAACTAAAACTGTAGAAGAATCCATGCATGTTGTATTTAATGAAACTCCTACATGGGGACAATCCACGGAAGATGATGAAGCACCTAATCTTCCAAAACTACCATCATCTTCCTCACCACCAAAAGAAACACCAACAAGCAATCCCAAAGAAGAAGGTGAACCCAGTGATGAACCTGGAGTGCAACACATGCCTGAGGAGGCACAGTTGCCAATAGCTAGGAGACATCACAGGGATCATCCTCTCGATCAAGTGCTTGGTGATGTTTCTTCTGGTGTCAGAACTAGAAGACAAGTTCAAAATGAAGTTGAGTTTGGAGCATTCCTATCTCAAATCGAACCAACTTCAGTTGAACAAGCTCTTGAGGACTGCGACTGGATTATTGCCATGCAGGAAGAGCTAAATCAATTTGAGAGAAGTCAAGTGTGGGAACTAGTCCCAAGGCCGTCTCATCAATCCATAGTGGGGACCAAGTGGGTCTTTAAAAACAAACTGGATGAGACAGGTCAAATCACCAGAAACAAAGCCAGACTAGTAGCCAAATGATACAACCAAGAAGAAGGCATTGACTATGAAGAAACTTTTGCTCCAGTCGCTAGACTTGAAGCAATAAGGATTCTCCTAGCCTTTGCATCCATGAAAGGCTTTAGATTATATCAAATGGATGTAAAGAGTGCATTTCTTAATGGTTATATTAAAGAAGAGGTATATGTAGAACAACCTCCTGGCTTTGAGGACCATAAGCACCCCAAACATGTGTATAGATTAAAGAAAGCTTTATATGGCCTAAAACAAGCTCCTCGAGCTTGGTATGAGAGACTCAGCAGCTTTTTGCTGGGCAAGGGTTTCTCAAGAGGCAAATTAGATAATACACTGTTTATCCTCCACAAAGATAGAGATATGTTAATTGTCCAAATTTATGTTGATGATATTATATTTGGGGCAACTAACGAGAAGCTTTGTGAAGATTTCTCTAAGATTATGCAGGGTGAATTTGAGATGTCAATGATGGGAGAACTAACATTCTTCCTAGGCCTGCAAATCAAACAGAAGAAGAATGGAATCTTCATCTCCCAAACTAAGTACTGTAGAGAACTACTCAAAAAGTTTGGGATGGATGAATGCAAGGAGTATGACACTCCTATGAGCACCACTGCCGCACTCGACGCTGACGCAAAGGGTAAATCTGTCAGCCTGCCCATGTATAGGGGAATGATAGGTTCCCTCTTATACTTAACAGCGAGTAGGCCTGACATTCAATTTAGTGTAGGCATGTGTGCTAGGTTTCAAGCCAACCCCAAGGAGTCACACTTAACATGCGTTAAACGTATTTTGAGATACCTTGAGGGAACACAAGAACTTGGTCTTTGGTATCCCAGAGGTAACCAAGAGTTCTTGTGGGCTTACTCTGATTCTGACCATGCAGGTTATAAGACTGATAGAAAGAGCACCAGTGGACAATGCGCCTTCCTTGGTGGTTGTCTGGTGACTTGGGCTAGCAAAAAGCAAACCTGTGTGTCTTTGTCATCCACTGAGGCAGAATACATTGCTGCAGCAAGTTGTTGTGCTCAAGTGCTGTGGCTGAAGAACCAGTTGAGAGATCTTGGCTTGGAGTTCCCTGAGGCACCTATTCTCTGTGACAACACAAGCACTATCAGCCTCGCCAAGAATCCAGTTCAGCACACTAGGACAAAGCACATTGACGTCAGACATCACTTCATCAGAGACCATGTTCAAAAGAAGGATGTCAAGGTGCAGTTTGTCCCCACACAACAACAGCTTGCTGACATCTTCACCAAGCCTCTGGGGTTTGACCAATTTACTTTCATTAGAGATGATTTGGGAATGGTAAACCCAAATGAAGTGTAAATTCTATTCATTATACTTGATTGTTTATCACTTACAGCAATACTAACTTAGGCATCGGAGTGCCAACATATGTTTTTGCAGGTACTCAATGTTAAATCTTAAGCAAGTGCAACCGGAAGCAAAACCACTTTCGGATGATCACTCACTGACACTGGATGATCAAGCCAAGAGAACGCCAGCACTAGTCAAGAGACACGTCACTTCAGAAAACTCTTCAACTTCCCAAAAGAGACGTTATGTCTTCTCTGGTAATGTGAAGCAACACGTGTCATCAGGTGTGTCGTTCCAACTTGAGTTGTTTACGCTACCCAATGTGTGAAAATGTGAAAAAGCATGACCATTTTACCCTTAGTAACTGTACCTATAAATAGGACATCATTTTTCACTTTCACTTTTCACTTATACTTACAAATTCTCTGCATACAAAACTCTTCATCTTCTTCTATGTTCTTCATTTTCTTCGCATTTTACCACAAACCCGCACAAAAATGGCCGGATCCCATGAAACAAACCCAGTTTCAAGGAAACCTTCCTCATCTAAGAAACACAAGTCAAAATCTGGGAAATCAAGCCATAAACATTCTGGAAAATCTGGGCATCGTGAAGAACATCGCAATGAACATCAAGAACACCATGAAGTTTCTGGGCAGAATACACCGGGGCAGGGTAAAAATATTCAAGGTCAGCCTGAAACTTCTGGTAGAGTGGCAGAACAGTTAGTGGTTTCTAAGCAAGAGAAGCTTGATAAGAAGAGGAAGTCCATCCCTAAGGAAGAGGCTGCGGCGATCAAATATGCCGGAAATGCATGGTACAAGTACCAGCTTCTGTTAGGGCCTTTGAAGAAGAGCTTCCTTTTAGGCTGCCTGAGTCTTTGGTAAGTCCTCCCCGTGCTAAGTATGACGCTGGGAACGAATCCAGCAGCTTGAGGACAGAATGTGCCAAGTCGAGAATCATCTTGCCAAGATCTCACCCTCAGCCACCACCTCAAAATGACCACCAATCCCAACCCTCACCTTCTCATAACCAACAAACCCAAAAACTCACCACAACGAACCCACCCCTCACTCCAATCCTATCAACCCCAACTCTAGACCAAACTCCATCCCTAGCCCTCACCCTCTTTGATGATGCCAAAAGGGGGAGAGATGTGATGTCCACTCTGCACATGTCAATGAACACAAGGATGTCCTCAGCCAGCCCTGGAAATTGAAGACTTGACTCTTGAGGAATCCATTGAGTCTGAGAGACTCAGAAGAGAGAGGGATGAAGAAGAGCTTCTGCGGATAATTGACCAGAATGTTCATGAGGTCGAGCTAGCCAAACTACAAAAGGAAAAGGAAGAGAGACAAGAGGAGAGGGAGAGGAAAAAGAAACAAAAACCCTAAACCCCCAATCCAAAAACCTTTTAACTTGAAATTTTCTTGTTTTGTTTTCATGCATATTTTTATTCATACTTAGTGAAATTTATTTACTTGTATATGTTATTTGATTGTGTAACTCTGACTTGTAACTTATGTTTATCAATAATATTTGTCTCAGTTACTTGTTCTTATCTATTGCTTTTGTTTTCCTGTTAACCCTTTCATATGGACTTAATCGATAAATAGTTAAATACTGAGTTTGTCATCATCAAAAAGGGGGAGAATGTTAGAATCTTAAGTTTTGATGAAGACTAAAATATGAAAGAATAGGTCTAGTACTTAGAAAGCAATAGAATAACACAGGATCCCAAGTAAGAGTGCAACCGGATGTGGACTTACTTCCGGATAGACTAGGACTTGGGCTCGCGGATGAATGTTTCATCCCCCAGCGGCAGCAAGTAATTCACTAGAGATTTAACTTAGTCCATGAACGCTAGATATACAAAACCTAAGACTAAGCTATGATTCAACCGGAATTGAAGTTGCTTCCTGTTAAACTTAGACTGACGCAGACTGATAAGATAGATATCACCCCAAGCGTCAGTAAGTTCACCTCGTCAAGTAAAAATGCTTCCTGTTAGACTTAGACTGGCACAGGCTGATAAAATAGAATACCCCAAGCGTCAGTGAAAAAGCCACGTCAAGTGAAATAGATTCCTGATAGATTTTGACTGGCGCAGACTGATAGAATAGATATAACCCTAAGCGTCAGTGAGTTTACCTCGTCAAGTGAAAGTGCTTCCGATAGCTTAGTGACTAGCGCTGACTGTTGGATTGAATAGACACTGAGCGAGAGTGAGTAATAGTGAACAAAATCCTTCATCCAGTGGAATCACTTCCGGATGTAGAAGTGCTTCCTGATGCAAGGAAGACCTCTTAGACTAAGAACACTCCCACTGCATGTGACTATATGTTTTTATACTGTTAGACTAACACTCAGTGCAGCACACTCAGTAGAATTGCTTCCGGATGAGAATCTGCTTCCACAAGCAATCAGAATGTCAGAAGTTGCAGTGTCAGAATGCTTTTGTCAGAGCAGAGGTGTCAGGACTACTTTTCAGAGATAAAGCAAGTCAACCCTGCTATGCATTGATGAAGCATTTATTGAGCAAACGGTAACATGGGTTGAACGGCCATATTCAAACGGCTCTCCCAACTACCAAGAGACAGATTGCTTGAAGACTATATAAAGAGACTCAAACCTCATTTATGAGGTTATCAATGATCTTTGAATATTCTTGAGAGAAGTTAGAGCGAGAAACTAAGAACATCTTCAAGCATTCAAAGCTGCCCAGAAAAAGCGAAGAGCATTTAACACTTTGAGTGATCTTTTCATCTACTTATTCTGTACTCATTGTAGTTAAGTCTCTTTCTGTTATAAGAGCATTTATTGTACTTAAGTGTGTAACACCATCCGTTCTTTGAGAGAACTTAGTCAGAAAAATCCTTTAAGTGTAAAGGTTAACCCCTTGCTTGGTGTGAGGGGGAGCTAGTTAGAAAGGTTACAAGTGAGCCTGTGTAAAACTTGTTGTAAGGTTGCAAGTGATCCCGTGCAAAACTTGCGGTTGTAAGGTTTCAGGTGAACCCGATTTAAAACCTGAGATATAGTGGAACTCTCGGCCTGGGTGGTTGAGGACTGGACGTAGGTCAGGTAGACCGAACCAGTATAACTCTTGTGTCGTTTAATTTGAGCATTTATTTTTGAAGCACAATTCACCCCCCCCTCTTGTGCATCCATTACGTTCAGTAGAAGCTCCTATAGAAAGGACTAGATGCAATCTATTGCAAACCTGCTTTAAACAGCTGTGCAGGAAGGATGTTGCTAGGTGTGTTGCTCTCAGAAAACATAGTTTGATAAAAAACTAGGCCTGGTAGTAGATGAGAGCAACACAGGATTTGCCTATGGGGTGGTGTTGTTTTTGAAGAATAATTATACAGTTCATGTTGTTTGCGCTAGAAGAGCTTGAGATGTATCCCTGATCTTTTGAGATGAGCGTCCTATTGTATGATATTGTTAAATGTGTTTCATCTCTTTTTCTTGTGTAAATGATCTCCTTAAGTGAATGACATTGTTTCTGCTATCCCATAATCGCTTTAACAGAAAAACAATTTGCTCCTTGATGTGTTGTCATCCCTTTGTAGTTCCTGCAAGATCTGCATAATTCACAATTTAAAAGACTCAAAGTTAGTCCAAATACTTCTTATGGTCAGCGCACATCACCAAAGAGCTCTTGCGTTTGGACACTCAATGAAAATATGTGCCAAAGTAACTGACCATTAATATTTTAATTAATAAGGGGAAATGTTGCTCTACATTATAACTTGGATAAAATTAAAAAAAGTTCACATCAACATTAGTTTTTATTGAAAACTTTTGAGCATAACATGTGCATCATCCTGTATACATAGAAACAGTTAACCAGTTATATATTAAGCTAAAGGTGCACCCAATAACATGCATGGTAATTTTGAGGTGCAAATTTGGCACTTGTAACTTAAAATGGGGAAAATTTGTTTTTTTTCTTCCATTAAAAAGTTTTCCTGTGCTACTGGATGTCTCTTTTAGTAATTACCATGTTTTTGGGTAGGGGTGCACAAATGACGGACGAGACTGGGCTAACTATATGCCCTAGGTCCTATCCTAAATCATTACCAGACTTATTTTTTAGACTCGAGACCCGGTCATGTCCTGTTTGGCCCGGAACCAAGATTGGGCCGGACATGACCACTGGACCACATGACGGACCATGTTGGTCCTATGTTTTTTTTGGTACAATAAAATAAAAAAGTCCCCACTCCCCTTTCCTTTCCCCTTGCAATAATTGTGAGGTCAACGTATCTTTCTTAAACTGCCAATTGATTAGAAATACACTGATTCAAAGAAAAATTAGGATGCTGACTAGATTTTGTATATAGATAAAACTAAAAGGAGCATTCAGTAAGAATAAGCAATAAAAGATAAGTTAATATTTTTCCAATCTGATGCTCATATGGTGTATCACTAAAACCATGATGCATAATTGCATACAAATCTCTCCTTGCTTCAGGTGCCTAAACTAAATTACCTTCACATTCTTTCGTGAATCTATATAATACAATAAATTGTTTGGATGCATACAAACATTGAATGCATCCTTAGAAAAAGAATATATTCAATTCAGTTAGAATAAAGCTTGAAAGATACTACCAACATTTGAATCAATAGCATCTTACTTTTGAAAGGGAACTAGGAAATGACCCCGTGCGATGCACGGACAATGTTATATAAAATGATTATATGTTTGTTTTTTTATTTATTGTTAAGTGATTCAAAGAATAACCATTGACTAATATTGTGTACATTGACAAAGGTGTATATGGGATATTGCATCTCCCTGGTTGTTGTATCTTTCATCGCCAATATTACCTGCAAACACGAAGAATTTAGCATGTATGTATTATTTTTAATTGTGAAAAGATTGTATCTATGATGAGATAACTATTTAAATATAATATGTAAAATACCTATTATGAATAATATTTTGGAATGCTTTTGTTTATACAATATTTGTGGTTATTTTTGTTGGCTTCTTGTTTTTGTCAATGATGAGAACCTTCAAACCTTCAATTGATTTGACTTTTGATAATGTAACATAGAGCTGACTATTTGAGAAGACTGGGTTGGGCAATTATAAGCCAACATTATTCATTGATTGACCCTGACTTTTATTAATTGTCATTGCAAATGAAAGTATGATTGGAAATTGACACCTGTTCATTTTGAAAGGGAGTTTTGAATCAGATGGATTCATATCCATTCTATGTATGAGTACCTCATTTCCAGTGCTAGTCCCGTTCAGTGCTATTGCTTTGATGAAATGTTTTCCTAGTATAGTTACGCAAAGTCTGGTTCCATTACATAATCAAGCTGCTTGGTCAATATTTCTGATCAACATTATTGGCACTCCAATCTTTAGTTCAAGCTTTGTGTGGTGGAACTCCCGAAGAATTAATAGTGTTGAGTAATTCTGTAACGTATAGTTCTTCAATTGCTTCACTGTTTTCATTTGTCTAGCTAATTGAGTCTAAACTACAGTAAGTGACAGAATCTTGTAGTACTAAAGATAAATATAGTCATTGATTTCATTTACCACCATCATAGTTGGAGCTAGTATGGCACGTTATGTCAAATATTTTGAATCCAACAAATGATTTAGCAAGTTAGGATAAGTCGCTTGCACAATTGAGTGTAGTGGATTTTGTGATTCCTTGATCATAATGTTTTCTGGCATCTTACTTTTGAAAGGGAATAAGTGCATTCTAAAAACTTACATAGCCTATATATGTGTAGAAACTCCACCATATTAGTAACTCCATCTCCTCCTCAATGATACATGTATCAATAAAAAACACAAAAACAGGTGAAGGCTGAACAACAACACTATTTACATTCCGTCCCAAACGAAATATTTTTAATTATACAACTAGTTGAGTCACTGCAATATCTTTGAACATTGTAACTAAATTTGTTCAAACTTCAAAATATACACCAAATCCAGTTGAGCTGTTACACAACAGATCCCAAGGACTAAAATAGGTCATATGCCCACCCAAAACAACAAAAAATTAGCCTATACAGCTTTTACTACTAAATCATCCAAGAAAATCCAGCCATGAGCCCAAAAGATGTTAGCCACACCATAATAGGCCATATGCCCATCTAAAATAACAAAAAGATAAACCTGAACATTTGTGGTCTGTACAACTGAATTAGCATATGAAATCCAGCCATAAACACAAAACAAGATGCCAGTCGCCATGAAATATACAAAAGAGAAAATAAGTAGGTGAAAGACAAAATATCCAGCAATGCATATCCAAAAGAAGTTGGAAAGTAATCATCATGATAGTTACTAGATCATACATCCTCCACCATATTAGTAACACTAGAATGCTCTGGAAAATGAATAGTATAGAAATTATATGCAGTCATCGATCTTAAACTAGAATATCGAATAATAAATACAAACACAATCAGATTTTACTTGAAAAATTATATAAAGTATAAATAATAAACTACATCACACATACCAGTCTGCTCCACACCATTAGTCACTTGAAAATTATCAAACTCTTTAAGCTGAGATGCAAATTCAGAAAGAGTTTGGCCGGAATTAGTCAATTCTGAGCACATATAAGTGCTTCAATCATATCAGGAGATAATGAACTTCTATAAGATTTCACAACAAGTCCCCTTGTGCTGAATGCTGCTTTTGAAACTACTGAAGATACAGGCACAACCAAGATATCGCCTGCCATCTTCGAAAGAATTTTATATTTGCTAGAATTATCTTTCCACCATGCTAAAATATCAAACTCATCATCATCATCATCCATGTGAATGTCATCACGAGAATTAAACAAAAGATATTTATCTAATTCTGATGAAGTTTTTGCTTGTGTTGAAGTCTTTTCTTTTCGAGAAGTTAACCATCAGCGACCAGATGCTCTTCTCTCGTGGCTAGTCACAATTGCTGATGATTGGGGTATAGAAGAAGCAGTACTTGAAATGTTGCTTGCTTGCCCAGTAGTAGAATACTCATTAAACATATAGTACAAAGCATCTTTTATTTTCAATTTCATGGTCATACAAACATCTCTATCATGAAACAGCTCTTCAAATGTATCATTGACATAAGCAAGCTTGTGATCCAGAATCACAACTATAATGAGCAAAGGATTCATATTGTCTGTTTCACCCCCAATATTTTTCATAATTTATTCTCATACTAAGAGACATCTCCACTAGTAATTGATTACTGCTCCTAATGTTATCTTCCAACAACTCATGAATATAAGCAATTTGGTGGAAACAAGTGCTAGAAGTCACATTAAGTGAGATTGAAAAGATCAAAGTTATGCCATAGAATGCCTTCAAGAATATAAGAAACACACTTGCCTTATCCCAATCACAAGTTGTAGGAGGGCCTTGTTTCTTGATAAAATATGTCGCATAATCATCATCACCTTCATCTTCCAACCTTTCAAATGCCTTTTTGAACTTCAAAGCAGATTCCAACATCAAGTAAGTTGAGTTCTACCAAGTAGAAACATCAAGAACAACAAAATCGGTGGTATCCAATTTTTCTAATTCAGCCATTTTCTTGAACTTAAACATACGAGCTTGTGAAGAACGAGCATATTTAACTGCATTGTGAATGGAATCAAGACTATCATTCAACTCTTTCAACCCCTCATTAATGCAGCACATCTTAGATGAATATATTCACCCCCACAAATCATGCCTTCCAATTCTTAAACTTTCTATGATAAGGCAGTATCATTAGAAGATATGTTGTCCATTGTTTTGCAAATTGTATCCCCCTATGGTTTTCAATCATGCAAAAATTCAATATCCTCTTCTGCAACATCCACTCAGAATCAATGAAATGACAAGTCAGACACAAGTAAGTTAAGTTTTCAGAGGAAGTCCAACAATCAGTAGTCAAACATACCCGATTTGAAAATTTCTTCAATGATTGCTTCAATATCTTAATTTCTCCAAGGTAAAGTTGCATAACATCCCTCTTTTTAATAACAATTAGCCTTAAAACTTAAGGCTAAGGCAAACAAACAATGTATTTTGCTAGAAAGTATTTTTTAAAAGAGTAAAAATAATTATATTTTAAATTGATTCACCTAATTTTTTCCATAAACTAATTTATTTGACCTATAAATTGATGAATAATATGAAAATATATCAAATATGTCATAATTTAATAATCTACTTTGCAACATTAATCTCTAAAAAAGAAAATTAATTAGACCTTATATTTAGGATGGGAGAGGGAGTATTATCCATGAGAAAGATTACATTACATGCTTTCTGTTAGATGCAAGCATAGTGCGATCATTGTCTAGAACGTGCATTTTTCAAATACAACTTTTGTATGCCATGTAGTATGTTAATGTATATTAGTTTTTAATTGATATACCTAGTTATAATTATTTGAATTGAGAAAATGTATTGGTAAACTAACTACTATTGTATTGACATTTTGACATTTAACTATATTTTCTCAATTTTAATCGTGTCACGCAATGGTAGGTAGTAGGTTCATTCAATTAAAAAATTATTGTCGCCTCACTCCATCAACATTCAAAAATATTGAAAAACAAGAAATAGAATCCCACTGATTCATTAAAACAAAGAAATTATTCGAAATACAACCATATGCGAAAACATCGATCTCATTAGTAATCTCAACAACATTGTCATAAATTAACATTAAAACCCAATTCAACTAAGAAAATAACAGACACTAGATTCCGTCGAATATCCGGCGCATAGAGAACTTCACGTAATACTAAAGCTTGGCCTCCTTGCAACTTGATCTCGCAGGTACCAATCCCTTTTACCTCGACTCTCGCATTGTTTCCGACATAATCCACCTACCTGTCGTCGGTGACCAGGGAAAATCCGTGAAGTTCCCACGATCTCTGCCCACGTGGTCTGTGGCCCTGAAACAACAACCCACACATGATTAGCTTCTGCTATAAAAACAGTACAAGATACAAAAGAATAATGACACAAATCATTGTTCAGTAACTTATTGTTGGGGCAGTCCTTGGCATAGTGTACGAGATTTCTACAAGCATAGCACTTAATCTTCGCAAGATTGTGCTTCTTATCTTACTTCTTCCCTTTCTTAAAGGACTTCCTTCCTTTTGTGATAGAGGGATCCCCTTTTTCTTTTGGGGTCTCTTGCCTTTCTTGGACTCCATCTTCGACGAGGAAGAGCATTTTCCTTCACTTAAAAGGGCTTGACCTTTGGTTTTGCAACTTCCATCCGGTCATCCCCAAGCTGAGTTTGACAATCCATGTCCGCAAAAGTCTTAATGTCATCATTGTGTGTGATGGTGTGCTTCATTGTACCCAACTCGGGAGAAGCGATCTCAACATAGCTTGCACCTGTGTGATGGTGTGTTTACGCACAACAACTTCATCAAGCATATATTGAAAAAATTGAAGTTATAATCCAAGACGTGCACTTATATTCATAGGTCCACAAATATGCGAATGAATAAGCATTAGAGAGGGTACTCCGCATTGGGACAATTCCCCTTTCGATACTTCTCCCAGCATACTCTCATTAATCAATTTAGTCATACGATCATGACCAATATGTCCTAATCTAGCATGCCATGTATCGTAATCAACATTCAAAAATATTAAACAAAAAGTAGAATCTCACCTATTCATTAAAACAAAGAAATTATTCGAAATACAACGAGATGCTAAAACATCGATCCTATTATTAATCTCAACAACATTGTCATGAAAATTAACATTAAAACCCAATTTAACTAAGGGAATAACAGACACTAGATTCCGCCAAATATCCGGTGCATAGAGAACTTCACGTAATACTTAAGTTTGGCCTCCTTGCAAATTGATCTCGCAGGTACCAATTCCTTTTCCCTCGATTCTCGTATTTTTTTCAACATAAATCCACATACTTGTGGTTGGTAAACGGGGAAAATCTGTGAAGTTCCCACGATCTCTGCTCACGTGGTCTGTGGCCCTGAATCAACAACCCACACAGGATTAGCTTCTGCTATAAAATCCGTACTAGATACAAAATAATAATGACACAAATCATTCTTCAGTAACTTATTGTCAAGGCAGTCCTTGGCATAGTGTGTCATGCGTGAAGGGATTTTGAATCTTGGTTCTAACTCTTTCACAAAAGCCGTGAATTTATATTTCTCAACACTTCTAAAAGGCATCTCATTACAAATAATACGCTCAACCAACGCCCTTCTACATTGTTTCTGATTGAAAACATGTGGAACTAGGCTGCCTCCTTGCCCATCTATTGTCACATAATTCAACATTGACTGATTTGGATATGTGTTGACTGCATTGGGGCCTGACAGATCTTAATATTTATATATTTTTATAGGTTAATTTGTGGTTTTTAATATATTGAGATGGAATAATTAGACATTATTTGAATTAATTAGATTATAATAATAGTTAGAAAAAGATGGGATAATTAAAATGGACTTTATGGAAATAATAAATATTGGATATTAAGAAGAGAAGAAGGAATGAAGCACTTAAAAAAATATATATTATTATTATTTCCTTTTTATTTTCCTTTTGCAGTTGAGAGAAAAAAAGGAAACAAAGATAATGCTTGATGGATTGGAGTAAGTCACCTGGAGGAAAGGAGAATTAATTGCAATTGGAGCAAAGAAAGAAGCATTCACCAACGGATCAATTGATTTGAATTTTTGTCGCTGATTTAAATTGTAAAGGAAATTCCAATGTGAAGAGGAAGGAGTCAAATAACTACCTATATATCACACGCACATGCACGTTCATTTGAGGAGAAAAAGGAAGGATATATGCACGCATAGAAAAAGGAACGGACATAACGCAAAAATAGGAGTTTACCATTCATTCATATACTCCTATATATATTCTTTCACAAGACCCATTCAAGATCCATCTGACCACACTCACGCATAAAAACAACAACTTCACACCATTCCATTTTTCGAAGATTCTCACACACACAAATATTTTTCTTTCACTAATCACATGGCTATCTTCTCCATGACCTCCAACAATTAAATCCCTTGTTCTTGATGATGGGAGCAAATGAAGGAGCTTGAATCTTATCTAGGGGAGTTGTAGTTCTTTCTCTCTTCCGTTCTTACATTTATGCTTTTCTAGGGTTCTAGGAGTGTAATTGTGATATTTGTATTAGGGATTGAAACTACATTTATATTGTTTATGTTATTTCATTCTTGTTGAATATTTGATTTGATGCGTTTTAGCTTTGAGATTTATAAAATTTATGGGTTCATGATTTTGTTTTTCTTTTGGTGAAAATTATGTGCTAGTACAAGGTGGCTTGGCTAGTGGATTGTGGATCAAATTTATCTGCATGCATGAAATGACATTAGGATTTATTAATTATTTTGTGGCATTAGACGTCAATCTTGATTAGCTTCAATTTATTATTTGGGTGGCCATTAATATTTTGAAGCTGCAAGATTAATTTAGAGCAATTGTGGGGTGGCCCAGATTGTGGATCAAAAGTCCTTCATAATTAATCAATCCATAGGTTTAGAGCTTAATCAACTTAGATTTATTTAAGTAATGTTTGGGGTTCCAACACTAGTTAAATTAGTCTAAGCCTAGCTTAGAGGGGTCCCTTTAGGGTTTATTTGAAAGCCAACAATATTAATACTCCCCGAAAAATCTTTTGAAGTGAGGATTTCTTAAACTCCCATCCGTCAAGAATATTATAATTCATCTAATCTAAACTCTCTTTTATTCTAATATTAATCATACAAAACATTTCCCAATTTCAATTAAAAAGGACTTTCCCTGATTTCAACAAGTTTTTCGTCTAGTTTCTAGGGTAATTAATTACATTTTAGGCTCCTCTAAGAGAACGATACCCGGGGGTAACTTCCGCTTACCCCGAGGTCCATAAATTTCTTGAAGGAGTGGTCTCGAGGCACTACACCGACCCGTAAATTCGGTGTCCTTCAAGTGGCGCCGTTGCCGGGAGCCAAGTATTTGGTTCCTTATTAACTGGTTGTCAAATTTGTTTTCCGTGTCCTTTTTAGTTTGCATATTAGTTTAGTTGCATTTAATTTAGTTTCTTTTCCTTTGCATATCATAAAAAAAAATATAATACCAAAAATATTTGCATTCATATTTTATATTTGTCTGTTTGCATTTGCATACTAGATTAGTTTTCAATTAGTGCATTGTTTATGACTAGGAAAAGTCGTAGAAAATTAATCAGTCAATCACCTGTTAATCCCCAAGTTGAGAGAAATCCTACTAATCAACAAATCTTAGAATCTGGAGGTGTCATTGTAGAAGACTACCATTCCTCTAGTGAGTCTGAACAACCCGACCAACAGGATCAAGAACCTAGAGTTGAGTTAGAGATACCCTTAGGCATTTCACCTATGGCTCATAGACGAAATCCTAACCATCACCAACAAGACCAACAAGCCCGTAACATAATTCCAAACAATGGTGAGGGTGAACAAGAGAGAGGTCAAAGAGAACAAGAGCGTAGGAGAACCATTAGAGAGGTAGTGTCTCGTGGGGTTACTCATGATCCATTTGTGCATGCATATCCTAATCTTATTGCAGATTTTGAGATTAAAGGTCCTTTGATCGCTTCTCTTCCTCATTTCGCTGGTTTGGATAGTGAAGATGCTTATGGTCATCTCTGTAGCGTTTTCCTTCCTTGCACAAGCACAAAGCCGCAGGGAGTTGACATAGATGATGTGCAGTTGAAAGTGTTCCACTTGACCTTAGATGGGAAGGCCAAGGAATGGTTCAGATTACTACCTCAACATGATCCCGATGTGAAAGTGAGGATGCACAAGAGGGGGGGGGGTGAATTGTGCTACCAAATTAAATCAAACTATAAAACACACAAGGTTTTATACTGGTTCGGTCCAACTCTTGACCTACGTCCAGTTCTCAATCACCCAGATTGAGTTCCACTATCCCCGGGTTTTACAAACGGGTTCACCTGGAACCTTTACAACTGCAAGTTTTAACACGGGATCACTTGCAACCTTACAACCACAAGTTTTACACCAGGTTCACTTGCAACCTTACAGACTCACTCCCCCTTACGACCTGTAAGGGTTCAACCTTTCAAATAAAGGATTTTCTAAACTTAGTTCTCTCTAAGAACAGATAATGTTACACACTTAAGTACAATGAATGCTCTAAATAAATGAAGAGACTTAACTACAAAGAGTACAAGATGAATAAATGAAAAGAACTCTCAATTTATTAAGTGCTCTCTTGCTTTTCTGGGCAGCTTTGAATGCTTGAAGAATGCTCTCAATTTCTCTCTCTAGATTTCTTTCGGTTTTCTCCAAGTTACCTTCATAAATGAAGATGAGCTTCTTTATATAGTCTTCAAGTATTCTCTCTCTTGGTAGGTGACAAGGCCGTTTGAATATAGCTGTTTTCCCCATGTTACCGTTGCTCATTAATGCTCCATTAATGCTCAGCCGGGTTGACTTTGCTTTATCTCTGAAAAGCAACTCTGACACCTCTGTTCTGCCAAAAAGCATTCTGACACTGCACTGCTGTATGTTCTGACATTCTGATTGCATCCGGAAGCAGATCCATATCCGGAAGCAACATCACTCAGTGTGCTGCACTTGAACGTTAGTCTAGCAATATTAACACATAGTCACATGCAGTGGGAGTTCATTTAGTCTAAGGGAGCTCTCTTACTTCCGGAAGCAATTCCACATCCGGAAGCACTCCTACTGGACGTTGAGTTATGGCTTAGAGTTATACTCACTGACGCTCGGTGTTACCTAAGCCAACAGGCAGCGCTAGTCACTAAGCATCCGGAAGCATTCCTGCATCCGGAAGCATTCCTGCATCCGGTTGCGTCCTAACTTAGTCTCAAGGATTTTATACTCCTAATGTTCCTAGACTGAGTAATGACTTAGTGTATTACTTGCTTCCGCTGGGGGATGAGTCATTCATCCGCGAGCGCTAGTCCTAGTCCATCCGGAAGTAAATCCACATCCGGTTGTACTCTTACTTGTGGTTCTATATTAACCTAATTTTTCTAAGTGTTTAACTTGTTCTTTCATATTTTAGTCTTCATCAAAACTTAAGATTCTAGCTCTGCCTCGGCTCTAGCTCATCTCAATCTCTCTGACTCAAGGGATTCCTCAATGGCCTTCTTCAGGTCACTGACTTCAGTAAGTCCAGCAAATTCTCCAAAAGGCGAGTCAGAGATAGGCATGGATCCAAAGGGATAATGGATGGCTCTGACTTTGACATTCCATACAGGATAGCTGGAGTCATCACCTTCACTTGACTTTCCTTTTCCCTTTCCCTTGCCTTTCCCTTTCCTTTTAGCCGTAGCCCTCTCAGCATCCAGAACGAAGAATTGTTCTTGTGTGAGTCTATCAGTGTAACCATAGCGCTCAAATTCTTCGGGAGTCATATCTTCCACCTCTAACTTTACTTCCACAAGTGGAGGAATTTCTTCTGGAGGCGCTTGGGTGGAGGACTGGGGCTCAAATGCTTCCCCTGCTTGAGATACCCTTTCTGATTCATGCTCCTCAGTGTGATCAACTGTATCCTCTTCTTCACTCTCAGAAGGCTCAGAAGTACCAGTACCCTTTCTGGCAACATGCTTTTTCCTAAACTTGCTGAAGCTGACCACTGGAGCAGAAGGTGGAGCAGAAGATGGCTCAGAAGGAGGGATTAGAGTGGCAATCACAATAGGTGGATTGGCTTGCCTCTTTAACCCATATTTCATCATAATTTCTTCAATTAGATTCTGGGCAGGCACAGAGGGAGGAGGAACAGAAGATGAAGGCTCAGGCACAGGCTGCGGAAACTCATCAGGCTAATCAACCAATACCATTGCCCATTTTGACCTTTGGATGTCTGAGCGCTGCTGTTGCATAAACCTTATTGCTTCCCCACGGATAAGGCTTTCTGCTCTTCCCAATCTCTGATGATCCATGGCTCGGCGGAGTGCAGCAGTAATATCCTTATCTAACCATAAGGAGGGTTGAGTCAGGATTTCTCTCCCCCTTTTGGCATCATCAATAAGGGCGAGGGCCAGGGAGGAAGGATTGGGTGAAGAGGAGGGTGGAGGTTTAGGGCCATGTTTCTTGGGTGGTGAAGTGTCAGGTGAGGAAGGGGGTGAGTTGTCTGGTGAAGGAGTGGGGCTAGGGAACCGGGAGGGATCTGTGAATAGGCCATCGAAGGGGTAGGTAGATGAATAGGGAGTGGAAGGTATGTTTACCTCAGGTAACCTCTGAAGGCGGGGGAAATCTCTCAGGTATATGTGGCTAAGGGGGTGATCGGAAGAGAAGAACCCAAGAGCTTCGGGAATGGAAGGAGGGTTGTGAGGGAGTGGGTTGGAGGATTGTAAGTGGTTGGGAGAGGTGTGAGGTGATGGTGAGTTATGAGGTGATTGGCGAGGGGAGATTTGAGGGGAGTTCTGAGGGGTGTTGTGAGGGGATGGTTGATGGTCATTTCTGGGTGAAGGTGGAGGTGGATCATTCTGTGGAGGTGGGTGAGGTTGGTCATTTTGTGGAGGAGGTGGAGGTGGGTTAGGAGGAGGAGGTGGTGGAAGGGTGGCTTGTGGTTGAGGGATTTGGAAGTGATTGATGATAAGGTCTAACTTAGCCTCGACCCTTCCTAGGCGATCCTCGATGCCCTGGATCCTCTGCCCTTGCTGCTGAAGGGCTCCATCATATTCTGCTCTGAGAGGGGTCAACAATGTTTCAGGCAGCCTGTGAAAGATTTCCTCTCGCAACTCAGCCATCATGGTCTTCTGTGCAATAGACAGCCTTGAGGCTCTGCTTGGGCCAGCATGAGAATCCACTTCTTGGTCTCCTGCTCCAGACGCAGAGGGAGCAGCTGTATGCGAGGCACTCCCTGCCTGAGATCCAGATTTAGTAGCCCTTGCTGGCTTGTTGTACTTGATCCCCATCTTGCTGATGTTTGCTGATCCTATGGGCAAGCACTGGACATTGTCAGCTTCCTCAGTGGATTTGATCAAGAATTTCTCCAGGAGGAAAGCAATGACTTGAGGATACGGAAGATGCCCAGGTTTCTTGTCCTTGGTTTCACACCACCTGTGCAGCTCCAAACTAATCATCTCCCCTGGGTTGATCGGCTGCTTGGTGAGGAACCTGGGGAGCCATGGGTTGTCTAGCTGGGTGAACTCGTTGAAGTTCCCCCCTTTATGAGTTATCAAGCGCGAGTAGATATATTGAAGTACTCGGTTGGAGTCAGACATGGCAGAGACCTTCTTCCCCTTGGTCTCATATACTCTCTCAAGCTCCTCCTGGCTTAGTTTTTCAGGGTGGAGCCACTCGTTCATGCTTTCCTCAGTGACCCCGAGCAGGTCGTTGATATCTCTCCAAGTAAAATTGATTGTCCTCCCCCTCACTGTGGCTTTAAAGGTGACTCTTCGAATGGTCTCTTTCTCATTCACCGTCTTGTACTTGGCTTTGGCTGTGAGAGACTGGTAGAACACCTTGAGCACGTTGATGTTGTACTGACTGTTGATCCCCAGCCAGCACATGTACTTCTGGAGATGTTCCTTCAAATGGCCAAAACCCAGTTCTTCAATTTTAACCAAGTCAATGAACATCCCATGTGAGAAGTAGGGCTTTGTTGTTTCAAACTTGGAAGTAACAGTCTCCAGCGGCCCATCCTTGTATACGAACGGATCATCCTCCACTCTCTGTCGCTTGGATGAAGGCTCTTCGCTAAACTGAACCCTCTTCTTGCCCTTTTTCTTTGAGTGTTCATGTTGTTGCCCAGATTGCCCAGAATGTTCATGCTGTTTTCCAGATTTCCCAGGCTGTTCATGCACTTTCCCAGATTTCCCAGATTTCGAATGCCCAGATTTCCCAGATTTTGAATGCCCAGATTTCTTGGAGGAAGTGGCTATCCGAGGGTTGGGGTTGATTCGTGAGATCCGACCATTTTGTGTATGGTTTAGGGTTTGGGTGGAATGTATGTGATGAAATGCACAGAGATGCAGAAGATGAAGAGAAAGATGAAGAACACGACGAAGAACAGTATGAATGTGATGATGAACACGATGAATGTTTTCAGAGAGTTTGGGTGCAAGAAATTTGTATAAGTGAAAAGTGAAAAGAAAAATGACTGTTGGTTCCTATTTATGCAAACTCACAACGGATGAAATGCTCATAATGACTCTACATTGAAGCATGTGCTTGTTCATGGGAAAACGTAAACATTTAATTGGAACGGCGCACCTTTTTGACACGTGTCTCTTTACACTGTCAGAGGGGGCACAACTTCCTGTGGAGGAAGATGAAACGTTTGGTGAAGTGACGTGTCTTTTACCCAGACACTGGCGCTCCCGGTTGCTTTGAGTCATCACCCAGCCCCAGCAAAAGAGCATCCGGAAGTGGTTTTGCTTCCGGTTGGACTTACTTAATATTTAACATTGGGGACCTGCAAAACTAAAGATTGGCACTCCGATGCCTAAGTTAGTACAGTTGCAGGTTTTAATCAATTAAGCACAGGTTTATTTTGAAGATTAAACTTCATTTGGGTTTACCATTCCCAATTCTCCTCTAATAAAAGTAAATTGATCTACCCCCAGAGGCTTGGTGAAGATATCCGCAAGCTGATGCTGAGTGGGAACAAACTGCACCTTGACATCCTTCTTCTGAACATGATCTCTGATGAAGTGATGTCTGACGTCAATGTGCTTTGTTCTTGTGTGCTGAACAGAATTCTTGGCAAGGCTGATGGTGCTTGTGTTATCACAGAGGATGGGAGCCTCAGGAAACTCCAGGCCAAGATCACTCAGTTGATTCTTCAGCCACAACACTTGTGCACAACAGCTTGCAGCAGCAATATACTCTGCCTCTGTGGATGAGAGTGACACGCAGGTTTTCTTCTTGCTAGCCCAAGAGACCAGACAACCACCAAGGAAGACACATTGTCCGCTGGTGCTCTTTCTATCAGTCTTATAACCTGCATGGTCAGCATCAGAATAAGCCCACAAGAACTCTTGGTTACCTCTGGGATACCAGAGACCAAGTTCTTGAGTCCCCTCAAGGTATCTTAATATACGCTTAACACATGTTAGATGTTATTCCTTGGGGTTGGCTTGAAATCTAGCACACATGCCTACACTAAATTGAATGTCAGGCCTACTAGCCGTTAAGTACAGCAGGGAACCTATCATTCCCCGATACATTGGCAGGCTGACAGAACTTCCCTTTACATCAGCATCGAGTGCGACAGTGGTGCTCATGGGAGTATCATACTCCTTGCACTCATCCATCCCAAACTTCTTGAGGAGCTCTCTGCAATACTTAGTTTGGGAGATGAAGATGCCATCCTTCTTTTGCTTGATTTGCAGGCCAAGGAAGAACGTTAGTTCTCCCATCATTGACATCTCAAATTCCCCCTGCATAGTCTTAGAAAACTCTTCACAGAGTTTTTCATTAGTTGCCCCAAAAATGATATCATCAACGTAAATCTGGACAACTAGCATGTTTCTATCCTTATGCAAAATAAACAGTGTATTATCTAATTTGCCTCTAGAGAAACCCTTTCCCAGCAAAAAGCTGCTGAGTCTCTCATACCAAGCTCGAGGAGCTTGTTTCAGGCCATACAATGCTCTCTTTAGTCTATACACATGTTTAGGGTGCTTATGGTCTTCAAAGCCAGGAGGTTGTTCAACATAAACCTCTTCCTTAATATAACCATTAAGAAAAGCACTTTTCACATCCATTTGATATAATTTAAAACCTTTCATGGATGCAAAGGCTAGAAGAATCCTTATTGCTTCAAGTCTTGCAACTGGAGCAAAGGTTTCTACATAGTCTATGCCTTCTTCTTGGTTATACCCTTTGGCTACCAATCTGGCTTTGTTCCTTGTTATTTGACCAGTCTCATCCAGTTTGTTTTTGAAGACCCATTTGGTCCCAACTATGAATTGATGAGACGGCCTTGGGACTAGTTCCCAAACTTGGCTTCTTTCAAACTGGTTTAGCTCTTCCTGCATGGCGATAATCCAATCACAGTTCTGAAGAGCTTGTTCAACTGAAGTTGGTTCAATTTGTGATAAAAAGGCTCCAAACTCAACTTCATTTTGAACCTATCTTCTGGTTCTGACACCAGAGGAAACATCACCAAGCACTTGATCAAGAGGATGATCCCTGTGATGTCTCCTAGCTGTTAGCAACTGTACCTCATCAGGCACCGTCTGCACTCTAGGTTCATCACTGGGTTCACCTTCTTCCTTGGGGTTGCTTGTTGGTGTATCTTTTGGTGGTGAAGATGATGGTGGTTTTGAAAAGTTTAATATCCCATCATCTTCTGTAGATTGTCCCCATGTAGGATTCTCATTGAATACAACATGCATAGATTCTTCTACAGTTCTAGTTCTCATGTTGTATACTCTATAAGCCTTACTCCTAAGAGAATATCCTATAAAGACTCCTATGTCAGCCTTTGGATCAAACTTACCCAAATTTACCTTTCCATTGTTATGAACATAGCATTTTGATCCAAAGATTCTGAGGTGGCTGATGTTGGCCTTTCTACCTTTGTACAGCTCATAGGGAGTCTTGTCCAAGCCCTTGCGAACATAGGCTCTGTTAGAGATGTAGCAAGCAGTGCTCATAGCGTCCGCCAAGAACACTTGAGAAACCTCTTTCTCATTGAGCATGCTCCTGGCCATCTCAGTCAGAACCCTGTTCTTCCTTTCAATCACGCCATTCTGCTGAGGAGTACTTCTGGGAGCTGAGAAATTGTGATCAATGCCATTCTGCTCACACAGCTCTGAGAAGCTGTGATTCTCAAATTCTCCTCCATGATCAGTCCTTATGGCTGTTATCTTGAGATCTCTCGTTCTGCACTTTCTTAGCCAGGACAACAAAAGCATCAAAAGCATCTTGCTTGGAGGCAAGAAACATTGTCCAAGTGAACCTAGAATAGTCATCCACCACAACTAGAGCATACAGGTTTCCACCCAAGCTCTTCACTCTTGCTGGCCCAACCAAATCCATGTGGATTAGTTCCAAGGGCCTGCTGGTGGAGACTCTCTTCTTGGTTTTAAAAGAGGACTTTGTTTGCTTTCCTCGTTGGCAGGATTCACAAATATAATCATGCTTAACTTTAAAGGAAGGAATCCCTATAGCTAGCTCTTTCTTAATAAGCATATCAAGTTGTGTAAAGTTAACATGTGCTAGCCGTTTATGCCAAAGCCAACTATTTTCATCACTAGATATTAAACATTTTTCATCTAGTTGCTAACATCAATCTAAGGTGTATAGGTTTCCATTCCTACTTGCCTTAAGTTTGCATTTTAGATTGGCCTTGTCTAGATTAAGATCATGCTTGTCTATTATCATGCACTCATGTGAATCAAATATTACCCAGTTTCCTTTGTCAGTGCTCTGGCTCACGCTCAGCAGGTTGTGACAGAGACCATCCACCAGATAGACATCTTTAACAGGTCCAACTTCTCCAACCCCAGTGATCTTTCCGCTTTGATTTCCTCCAAAGCTCACTTTGGCTCCATCTTTGATCACCAAGGATTTGAATTTGTCTCGGTCACCAGTCAAATGCCTCGAGCATCCGCTATCAATGTACCATTTTCTATTCTTGGATGCTTTGAGACAGACCTGCAAGGATTAGACAAGCTTAGGTACCCAACCTTTATTGGGTCCTCTATCATTAGTTCTCATAGCCCTTGGTCCAGTGTTGATCTTGACCTTGGGCTTGTGATTAATCTGTGCCTCTGGCCTAGTGTGGGCTCTGGGCTGTTGGACTTCCCTTGGGAAGTGTTTCCAAGTTCTGGATCCTTGTCCTCCCTTAGTTTCTTTTCTTGGAGGAGGATCCTTTGTTGTCTTGGTTCCTTTTGGAACCCACTTATAAGAGCTATTAGCTCCATGCTTCCTAGCATTGCAGGTGGACGTGGAGTGTCCCTTCCTGTTGCAATAATTGCAGAAGCTGAAAGGTGTGGAGCTGTGATCAGTGGCTTTATGGAAAAATTTGAAGTAAGGCTTCACTTTTGGTTCCACCCATTTTTTCCCTTTGGGCTTGTAGCCTAATCCAGTCTTATCCCTATATGCCCTCTGATTCATTAAAATAACATTTAACATTTTAGATCCATTAGTGAACTTTTGCAGGGCATTCTGCAGTCTATCCCTTTCAACTGAGATTTTGCTGCAGTTAGGGCAGCTCTCTAATGTTGTGGCATTGGGTTCCGCTTGGGGAGATCCCTTGCCATCCGCTACCGGAAGCTTTTTGGCTTCCGCTAGCTCTTCACTTAGTGAGTCCACCTTGGACTCAAGTGATTCCTTTTTAATTCTCAACACTTTATAAGCCTTACATAGGCGAAAGAATTCTCTATGGACATCATTATAGGCTTCTTGTAGTTCAGGAAGCGTTACCTCATCGCCATGGATGGAATCAAAGTCTGAGGATGCCTCCTCTCCATCTTCTCGAGCAACAAGACAGAGGTTAGCAACCTCTTCCTCATCACTAGCTTCCTCATCAGAACTATTCACCCAGATTGAGGACACAAAGTCTTTCCTTTTGTCCTTCCCTGTGGCTCTCTGAAGGCTTGGGCACTCAGCCTTGAAATGACCAGGCTTCTTACACTCGAAGCACACAGGGGTCCTTTCCTTCTTATAATCCTTCTTGTGGCTAGATTCTCCTTTCTGAAAGCCTCCTTTCTTTCTGGAGAACTTTCTGAACACCATCATAGCCATCTCCTCATCATCTATGTCCTCCTCATCATCATCATCATCCCTTTCCTTGCTGGGAGCAACAAGAGCAAGGTTCTTGGCTTTAGATGTAGCTTGAGGAGCTCTTTGAGCCAACAAGGTTGGTTCATATTCAGCCAGAGAACCAAACAAGGCAGTGATAGAGCTGGTTGATTCTCCCTGGACTTCCTGCAGGATGGTAACTTTGGTGATCCAGTCACCCTTTAATACTTTTAGGATCTTGCTTACTTGTTCTTCCTCAGGAATGTCCTTCCCCAGAGAGGCCAAGTTGTTAATAAGATGGGTGAATCTACGCTCCAGCTCTCTGATTGGCTCAGTTGGGCTCAGCATAGCAAATTTGTGGAACTCCTCAACCAGCATCTCGACCCATCTGGTCTTCACTCCCTTGGTTCCGGAATAAGCAGCCTCAAGGGCCTCCCACATCTCCTTTGCTGTTTTGTGGTGGCTGATCCTGTGGAACTTCTTGTGACTCAGGGCGCATTGAATGTAGTGCATGGCCTTATAGTTCAGCTCCACTAGAGCATAGTCTTCATTGGTGAATCTGGATCGAGCCTTAGCAAAACCTTCATCATCTAGTGGGACGTGGTCACCATGCTCAATCACATCCCAGAGCCGAATACCGTTGGACTTGATATAGGTCTCCATTCTGAACTTCCAGAAGGGATAGTTGTAGCCATCAAAGCCAGAGGGCTTGTTTGGCTGAATAGCAACATCGGGCAAGGAATGATGATCTGCATCCATCACTGGATATTCTCTTTCTAGATTCGTTGGAATCAAGTCAGAAAGACCTTGCTCTGATACCAAATGAAAGTGAGGATGCACAAGAGGGGGGGGTGAATTGTGCTACCAAATTAAATCAAACTATAAAACACACAAGGTTTTATACTGGTTCGGTCCAACTCTTGACCTACGTCCAGTTCTCAATCACCCAGATTGAGTTCCACTATCCCCAGGTTTTACAAACGGGTTCACCTGGAACCTTTACAACTGCAAGTTTTAACACGGGATCACTTGCAACCTTACAACCACAAGTTTTACACCAGGTTCACTTGCAACCTTACAGACTCACTCCCCCTTACGACCTGTAAGGGTTCAACCTTTCAAATAAAGGATTTTCTAAACTTAGTTCTCTCTAAGAACAGATAATGTTACACACTTAAGTATAATGAATGCTCTAAATAAATGAAGAGACTTAACTACAAAGAGTACAAGATGAATAAATGAAAAGAACTCTCAATGTATTAAGTGCTCTCTTGCTTTTCTGGGCAGCTTTGAATGCTTGAAGAATGCTCTCAATTTCTCTCTCTAGATTTCTTTCGGTTTTCTCCAAGTTACCTTCATAAATGAAGATGAGCTTCTTTATATAGTCTTCAAGTATTCTCTCTCTTGGTAGGTGACAAGGCCGTTTGAATATAGCTGTTATCCCCATGTTACCGTTGCTCATTAATGCTCCATTAATGCTCAGCCGGGTTAACTTTGCTTTATCTCTGAAAAGCAACTCTGACACCTCTGCTCTGCGAAAAAGCATTCTGACACTGCACTGCTGTATGTTCTGACATTTTGATTGCATCCGGAAGCAGATCCACATCCGGAAGCAACATCACTCAGTGTGCTGCACTTGAACGTTAGTCTAGCAATATTAACACATAGTCACATGCAGTGGGAGTTCATTTAGTCTAAGGGAGCTCTCTTACTTCCGGAAGCAATTCCACATCCGGAAGCACTCCTACTGGACGTTGAGTTATGGCTTAGAGTTATACTCACTGACGCTCGGTGTTACCTAAGCCAACAGGCAGCGCTAGTCACTAAGCATCCGGAAGCATTCCTGCATCCGGTTGCGTCCTAACTTAGTCTCAAGGATTTTATACTCCTAATGTTCCTAGACTGAGTAATGACTTAGTGTATTACTTGCTTCCGCTGGGGGATGAGTCATTCATCCGGGAGCGCTAGTCCTAGTCCATCCGGGAAGTAAATCCACATCCGGTTGTACTCTTACTTGTGGTTCTATATTAACCTAATTTTTCTAAGTGTTTAACTTGTTCTTTCATATTTTAGTCTTCATCAAAACTTAAGATTCTAACACGATGCCCTTACTTCTTGGACCAATCTGAGAAATGCTTTTCTTGAGCACTACTTCACTGAGGATAGAACTGCAGAGCTCAAAAAGGATATATATGGTATAAGGCAAGATCCGTCAGAAAGCTTTTATGAATACTGGTGTCGATTCCAACAGTTGCTGGCTAAGATCCCTCACCATCAGATTTGTGATGAGGAGTTGATTTCATATTTTCATAAGGGACTTCTGTCGAATGAAAGAGGTATAATTGATGCTACAGCTGGTGGTTCTTTGGATGATATACCTGCTGAGGAAGCTTTGGGGATAATCAAGGCAAGAGCCAAGAACAAAAGGAATTATGGTCGCAGAGGATCAAAAGGTGTATTTGAGATTCAATCCACTCCTCAACAATCCCAGAGGATAGATTCTTTGGAAGCTAAAGTTGATGGCCTAAGTTCTCAATTGAATACTCAACTTCAATTCATCACTTCCGAGTTGAAAAATCTAAGTGTGCAACAATTGGCCCCTTCTTCTACCTCACCTGCCCTGCCTTCCAAATCTCTAGCTATGGTTGCTCCAAGTTGTGAGCATTGTTGTTCATTGATGCATATCTCTAACCTTTGCCCAGGAGACCAAGAAGAGGTGAATGCCATGTTCCAAGGTAAATCTTCCTCCTCAAATCAAACATGGGATCCTCATGGCACCACCTACAATGAAGGCTGGAGATCACATCCCAACTTTCGATGGAAAGATAATCCAAATGCCCTAACCTACAAAGGGCAAGATTCTGGTTCTTCTTCAAGAGTCATGGTCCCTCACGAGCCATCAAGAGCAGATGATGTTAGCTTACAAATCCTTAAGGCCGTCCAGAAAATACAAGAGGATAATGTTCGTTATGATGCTAGGTTTGCTTCATTGGAATCTAAGATGGAGCAGTGGGGACTAGATCAAATAATCTTCAGACCTATGTTACACAACTCTCAGATAGCATTAATGATAAGCAAGCCCACTCAAGTGGGGCTTCTCCATCCAACACTGTGATTAATCCTAAGTCTTTAAATTCTATCACCTTGAGAAGTGGAAAACATGTGAGATTCCAAGATGTTGATGATAAGGATATGGTTGGGGAAGTGGGTGAAGAAATTATTTGTGAAGCACCACCATTGAGTCATGGGGACTGTTCCAATTCTGAATCTCTTGATGTGGAGCGCTCTTCTCTTCCATCTACCTTAGTGCAAAGCGAAAACCTCAAAGAGAAGAAACTACTTGCTACCCCCTCTCCTCCCAAGTTCAAGAGGGGCGTGAAGTTTGATCCACTGCTTTCATCTAATCAAGAGTCTCAAGAGAAAGGTAAAGAGGTAAATAATTCTGAACTTCCTTTTCCTCATGCTTACTTAGCTAGTAAAAAGGTTGTTGATGATAAGTGTGATAAAGAATTATATGATATGTTTTCTAAAGTTGAAGTCAATTTGCCTTTACTTGACCTGATTAAGAAAATGCCAAAATCATCAAAATTTTTGAAAGATTTGTGCACCAATAAGAGGAAGTACAAGCATAATGAAAAAATCCATCTTGGGTCTAGTGTTAGTGCTCTTTTTAAACCTCAACTACCTTTGAAATGCAAAGACCCAGGTTCTTATACTATACCTTGTACCATAGGCAAGACAACTGTTTCAAATGCTTTATTAGATCTTGGTGCCGCAATAAATGTCATGCCTACATCTATTTTTGAGTCCTTAGGTGCCCAATCAATTAAGGATACAAGTGTGGTTCTTCAACTTGCAGACCAAACAATTAGGTATCCCAAAGGCTTTCTTGAAGATGTATTGGTGCAAGTGAAAGGCTTAGTATTCCCAGCTGATTTTTATGTTCTAGACATGTCTAGTGATAATCCTAGTGATAGTACATTGATTTTAGGCCGACCCTTTCTTAGGACAGCAGAGACTATTATTAACATGAAACAAGGTACAATCACTATGGGTGATAGTGACCAAGAGGTCAAATTCCAACTTTCTGAAGCTATGCGCGGTGTTAGGGATGATTGCTCTTATTTAGGCGTTAATGCTATTTCTGTTGTTGATGATGAGATTCATTCATTGTGTGATACCATATTTTCTGATTCATTTGAGCATGTTTATCTACCGTCTATCACTTCTACTCTGCATGCTTCATCTTGTGAGTGTATTGATGATATGTCATGTGTTTATTGTGTTGAAATTGATGATTGGCATGCCACCTCACATGACTCTGTTGATTTTTCTGCTGGTAATTTTGATATTTCTTGTGCTTACCCCACGTCAAGTGGTCTTGGAAAAGTTTCTTCTACTTGTGATGCAGGTTCTACTGACTACATAGGTACTGGTAAGCAAGCTACATCGATAGCTTCACCTATGTTGGCTTCTTTCTTAATTTTGGGAAGCGGAGATCTCAATGCATATGGAGATGCACCAATACCTCCTTCCCCATGTGATGCCGATGCTATTCTGCCGCTTGCTGCACTTGAGCTGCAGGAGTTGGTACCATCTCATATCCAAGAACTTGAAGAATTGAGGCTGCAAGCCTATGATGAAGGCATAGCCTACAAGGATAAGTTGAAGAGGTTCCATGACAAGAATATTTTGAGAAAGGAATTTAAAGAAGGGGACAAGGTTATGATGTTCAAGGCACGTCTCAAGATCCTACCTGGAGAGTTTAAGACTAGATGGGAGGGTCCATACGAAGTAGTGAAAGCCTACCCCTATGGTGCATTTGAGCTACTCGATGGCGTTACCGGTTTGAAGTTCAAAGTCAACGGCCATTTTCTCAAGCACTTCCCTGAGCCTTCTCAACCACCTTAATCACCAGGTTGTTTCTTTCCCTTCTACTTGCTTCTTGTTCTTATTATTTGATATATGTTTAGAGTTAAGTGTGGGGGAGGGAACATACCCAGTAGGAAAAGTAGTCATTTGTTTGTTTGTTTTTGAATTCTTTGGATTAGTCGTTTCTCATGTTTCTGGCATAGAAATAAATGCGCTCCTTGCTCACCATCACATTTACCAATACATTTGATTTTTACATGGTTCATATGATATGCTACATTGAGGACAATGTAGAAATTAAGTGTGGGGGAGGGAATTAGTTTAGGTAATAGATTATTGCATCTTGAATATGTTCTTAGCTTCAAATTGGCCTAAAGTTTTGAGAAAAAAAAATTCAACTCTTCCACATTTGATACCTTGTTTCTCTTTGGACATGATGGCATAGTAATTTTTTTTAGAAAAAAAAAACAAAACTTGTTTTGCATTATGAAAATTATTTTTACTTAAAAACACATTATTAATGTTTTGGTCAATTTTTTTTGACAACATTGTGAATGGTCTGATACTTAACTGTTAATTTAGAATACTTTGAATATTTGATTATGAGTTTAGGAGAATTAGCCTTGACGTGAGATAATTTGAGCCTCAACATTCATTTTTGAGCGTGAATCCACTTGGTAGCATTCACTAGAACTTGTCTGTGTTCTTGGTTGAAGCAAGTTTCATATGGTATGGTGTACATGATAAAGGCTTTCGTTTCATTACCCTTTTATCCCAAACACAAACCCTAAACACTATTTCCCTTTTGCTACCCATTTGAGCCCTTCACTTGATGTTATTGTATTGTTTTACCAATAAAAAAAATGTTCACTTGATTGCTCGTTTTAAATGATAAATGCCATTGCTATAAAAAAAGAAAAAAAAAGAAAGGAAAAAAAATAAGCATGTCATGTATTGAAAAGCCAAAAAAAAAAGCTTAAAGAGCGAAAAAAGTGAATTGAAATATAATTGCACAAAGTGCAAAAATTGGGCATGCATGGTAGTTTGGCAAGTTGAAAGTGATGTATAAAGTTGCAATAATTGGTTGAACATGCATAACATCAGTTTCTTTTTATTATTCCATCATTTGGCCTATTCCATCAAACCCTTAAAGTCCTTTTGATGCATCATGGTATATGTTCTTGTAGAGACATTAGAATGCTTACAAGCCTATAGTAAAGTGTTGCAAAGTGGATTTAAAGAGTGCAGAAATATTACCCAATTTGGTGAGATGTGCGATAAACACTATTCCCGAGTGACTTTCTCCTCTATTCAAATTCATTCAATTCCTAGTATTCTCTGTTAACTTTTCAGCATAATTCTATTTCACATTGTTGTTATTTATGATTGCCCACCCGCACGCCATTGTTTTCAAAATCATTATTTTTTTTTACCATGTCTTTGTTCAGGAGTACAAAAAAATTAAGTGTGGGGGAGTTGACAAATCTTAATATTTATATATTTTTCTAGGTTAATTTGTGGTTTTTAATATATTGAGATGGAATAATTATGAACGTAATGGATGCACAAGAGGGGGGGGGGGTGAATTGTGCTTCAAAAATAAATACTCAAGGTAAATGACACAAGATTTATACTGGTTCGGTCTACCTGACCTACGTCCAGTCCTCAACCACCCAGGCCGAGAGTTTCACTATAACTCAGGTTTTAAATCGGGTTCACCTGAAACCTTACAACCGCAAGTTTTACGGGCTCACTTGCAACCTTACAACAAGTTTTACACTGGCTCACTTGTAACCTATCTAACTGTCTCCCCCTCACACCAAGCAAGGGTTTGAAGTTTACACTTGAAGGCTTTTCTGACTAAGTTCTCTTACAGAACGAATGATGTTACACACTTAAGTTCAATAAATGCTCTTTTTAACAGAAAGAGACTTAACTACTGTGAGTACAGAATAGGTAGGTGAAAAATCACTCCAAGTGTTAAATGCTCTTCATTTTTCTGGGCAGCTTGAATGAATAAGGTTTTTCTCGCTCAAGAATATTTGAAGATCATTAACACCTTCATAAATGAAGTTGAGCTTCCTTATATAGTCTTCAAGCATTTTGAACTCTTGGTAGGTGGGCTAGCCGTTTGAATATGTCCGTTTTTCCCTTGTTACCGTTCGCCCATTTAATGCTTCATTAATGCATAGCAGGGTTGACTTGCTTTAACTCTGAAAAGTAGTCCTGACGCCTCTGCTCTGACAAAAGCATTCTGACACTGCATCTCTTTGAACGTTCAGACATTCTGATTGCTTGCGGAAGCAACTTCTCATCCGGAAGCAACCTTACTGAGTGTGCTGCACTTGAACGTTAGTTTAGCAATATAATCATATAGTCTCATGCAGTGGGTGATCCCTAAATCTAAGGTGTATCCGGAAGCACTTCTACATCCGGAAGTAAATTCACTTGATGAGGGATTTAGTTCACCATGACTTGCTCTCGCTTAGTCTATTTCATTCCACCACTCAGCGCTAGTCACTGAGCTATCGGAAGCACTTTTACTTGACGTGGTGAATTCACTGACGCTTAGGGTGAAATCTATTCTATCAGTCTGCGCCAGTCAAGATCTAATAGGAAGCAACTTCACTTGATGTTGCATTTCTGCTGACGCTCGGGGTTATATCTAGTCTATCAACCTGCGCCAGTCTAAATCTAATAGGAAGTGCTTTCACTTGGCGAAGTAGACTTACTGACGCTTGGGGTAATAACTATTCTATTGCTCTGCGCCAGTCTGAGTCTAACAGGAAGCGCTTTCACTTGGGGAAGTAGACTTACTGACGCTTGGGGTAATATCTATTCTGTCGCTCTGCGCCAGTCTAATTCTAACAGGAAGCGCTTTCACTTGGGGAAGTAGACTCACTGTCGCTTGGAGTAATATCTATTCTATCGCTCTGCGCCAGTCTAAGTCTAACAGGAAGCAACTTCGCTTCCGATTGAACCATAGCTTAGTCTTAGGGTTTGTGCACCTAAAGTTCATGGACTAAGTTAAATCCCTAGTTATTTACTTGCTGACGCTGGGGGATGAAAGCATTCATCCGCATGCGCAAGTCCTAATCTAACCGGAAGTAAATCTTCATCCGGAAGCACTCTTACTTGGGATCCTAAGTATACTATTGCTTCCTAGGCACTTGGTCTAATCCTTTATATTTTAGTCTTCATCAAAACTTAAGATTCTAACATTCTCCCCCTTTTTGATGATGACAAACTTAGCTTTATCGATTAAGTTCATATGAAAGGATTAGCTGAAGAATAAAAGCAATAGTTCAGAATAAGTAACTTAGACAAATATTATTGATAAGCATAGGTTACAGGTCAGAGCATATAATTAGATAACATTTACAAGCAGCGAGCATATAGTAGGCAGATATGAGAACATGCATGAAAAGATGAACATTTCTAAGTAAACAAAAAAAAATTTGGGCTGGGGGTTGTTTCTTTGTTTCTTCTTTCTCTCCCTCTCGCTGAAGCTCTTCTTCATCAAGGAACTCCCAGGGTAGCAAGGCTAGTGGTCAATGCATTTCTCCCCCTTTTGGCATCATCAAAGAGTGTTTTCCATATTTGATCGCCGCAGCCTCCTCCTTAGGGATGGACTTCCTCTTCTTAGAACCCACTAACAGTTCTGCCATTCTACCAGAAGTTTCAGGCTGACCTTGAATATTTTCATCCTGCCCTAGGGCAATTTGCCGAGAAACTTCATGATGTTCTTGATGTCTTTCACGATGCCCAGATTTTCCAGAATGTTGATGGCTTGATTTCCCAGATTTGGACTTGTGTTTCTTAGATGAGGAGGGTTTCCTCGAAACTGGGTTTGCTTCAGAGGGTTCGGCCATTTTTGTGGGGTTGATGAAATGTTTATATGAAGAACATAGATGATAATGAAGAATGTGTGAAATGAGATGTCCCTTTTATAGGTAAAGTCACTAAGGGCAAAAAGGTCATGCTCCTTCACATTATCACACATTGGGTAGCGTAAACGCCTTAAGTTGGATCGATATACCTGATGACACGTGTCGCTTCATATTGTCAGAGAAGTCGAAACGTCTCATTTGGAAGTTGAAACGTTTTCTGAAGTGACGTGTCTTCTTGGACTTGTGCTGGCGCTCTCTTGGTTTGATCATCCAGCGTCAGTGTGTAATCATTCGGAAGTGGTTTTGCTTCCGGTTGCACTTACTTAAGATTCAACATTGAATACCTGCAAGGACATATATTGGCACTCCGATGCCTAAGTCAGTATTGTTGTAAGTGATATATATAAAAAAATAATAATTACACTTCATTTGGGTTTACCATTCCCAATTCACCTCTAATGAAAATAAACTGGTCAGTCCCCAGAGGCTTGGTGAAGATATCCGCAAGCTGTTGTTGTGTGGGAACAAACTGCACCTTGACATCCTTCTTTTGAACATGGTCTCTGATGAAGTGATGTCGGACGTCAATGTGCTTTGTCCTGGTGTGCTGAACTGGATTCTTGGCGAGGCTAATTGTGCTTGTGTTATCACAGAGGATGGGCGCCTCAGGGAACTCCAAGCCAAGATCTCTCAACTGGTTTTTCAGCCATAGCACTTGTGCACAGCAACTTGCAGCAGCAATGTATTCTGCCTCAGTGGATGACAAGGACACGCAGGTTTGCTTCTTGCTGGCCCAAGACACCAGACAACCACCAAGGAAGGCGCATTGTCCACTGGTGCTCTTTCTATCTGTTTTATAACCTGCGTGGTCAGAGTCAGAATAAGCCCACAAGAACTCTTGGTTACCTCTGGGATACCAAAGACCAAGTTCTTGTGTTCCCTCAAGGTATCTCAGAATACGTTTAACACATGTCAAGTGTGATTCCTTGGGGTTGGCTTGAAACCTAGCACACATGCCTACGCTAAATTGAATATCAGGCCTGCTCGCCGTTAAGTATAGGAGGGAACCTATCATTCCCCTGTACATGGGCAGGCTGACACTTTTACCCTTGGCGTCAGCGTCGAGTGCAGCTGAGGTGCTCATAGGAGTATCATACTCCTTGCATTCATCCATCCCAAACTTTTTGAGTAGTTCTCTGCAGTACTTGGTTTGGGAGATGAAGATTCCGTTCTTCTTTTGTTTGATTTGCAGGCCTAGGAAGAATGTTAGTTCTCCCATCATTGACATCTCAAATTCACCCTGCATAATCTTAGAGAAATCTTCACAAAGCTTCTCGTTAGTTGCCCCAAAGATAATATCATCAACATAAATTTGGACAATTAACATATCTCTATCTTTGTGAAGAATAAACAGTGTATTATCTAATTTGCCTCTTGAGAAACCCTTGCCCAGCAAAAAGCTGCTGAGTCTCTCATACCAAGCTCGAGGGGCTTGTTTCAGGCCATACAAAGCTTTCTTTAATCTATACACATGTTTGGGGTTCTTATGGTTTTCAAAGCCAGGAGGTTGTTCTACATATACCTCTTCCTTAATATAACCATTAAGAAATGCACTCTTTACATCCATTTGATATAATCTGAAACCTTTCATGGATGCAAAGGCTAGAAGAATCCTTATTGCCTCAAGTCTAGCGACTGGAGCAAAAGTTTCTTCATAGTCAATGCCTTCTTCTTGGTTGTATCCTTTAGCTACCAGTCTGGCTTTGTTTCTAGTGATTTGACCTGTCTCATCCAGTTTGTTTTTAAAGACCCACTTGGTTCCTACTATGGATTGATGAGACGGCCTTGGGACTAGTTCCCACACTTGACTTCTTTCAAATTGATTCAGCTCTTCCTGCATGGCAATAATCCAGTCGCAGTCCTCAAGAGCTTGTTCAACTGAAGTTGGTTCGATTTGAGATAGGAATGCTCCAAACTCAACTTCATTTTGAACTTGTCTTCTAGTTCTGACACCAGAAGAAACATCACCAAGCACTTGATCAAGAGGATGATCCCTGTGATGTCTCCTAGCTATTGGCAGCTGTGCCTCCTCAGGCATGGGTTGCCCACTAGGTACATCACTGGGTTCACCTTCTTCTTTGGGATAGCTTGTTGTTGTTTCTTTTGGTGGTGAGGAAGATGATGGAAGATTTGGAAAGTTAAGTGCTTCATCATCTTCTGTGGATTGTCCCCATGTAGGAGTTTCATCAAATACAACATGCATGGACTCTTCTACAGTTTTAGTTTTTATGTTGTATATCCTATATGCTTTGCTCCTAAGGGAATATCCTATGAATGTACCTACATCAGCCTTTGGATCAAACTTACCCAAGTTTACCTTCCCATTGTTATGCACGTAGCATTTTGATCCGAATATTCTGAGATGGCTGATGTTGGGCTTCCTTCCTTTATATAGCTCGTATGGAGTCTTATCCAAGCCCTTGCGAACATAAGCTCTGTTGGAGATATAGCAAGCAGTGCTCATAGCGTCCGCCCAGAACATTTGAGAGACTTCTTTCTCGTTCAGCATGCTTCTAGCCATCTCCGTCAGAACCCTGTTCTTTCTTTCGACTACTCCATTTTGTTGAGGAGTTCTCGGAGCTGAGAAGTTATGTTCGATGCCGTTTTGCTCACATAGCTCAGTGAAGCTATGGTTCTCAAACTCTCCTCCATGGTCTGTCCTTATGGCTGTGATTTTGAGATCCTTCTCATTCTGCACTTTCTTAGCCAGGACAACGAAAGCATCAAAAGCATCTTGCTTAGAGGCAAGAAACAAAGTCCACGTAAACCTTGAATAGTCATCCACCACCACTAAAGCATATAGGTTTCCACCCAAGCTTTTTACTCTTGCTGGCCCAACCAAATCCATGTGGATTAGTTCCAAGGGCCTGCTGGTGGAGACTCTCTTCTTGGTTTTAAACGAGGATTTTGTTTGCTTTCCTCGTTGGCAGGATTCACAGATAAAATCATGCTTAACCTTAAAAGGGGAATACCTACAGCTAGCTCTTTTTTAATTAGCATGTCCAATTGAGTAAAGTTAACATGAGCTAGTCTCTTATGCCAAAGCCAGCTATTCTCGTCACTAGATATTAGACATTTTTCTTCTAGCTGTTGACATAAATCTAAGGTATATAGATTCCCATTTCTAATTGCCTTAATTTTGCATTTTAGGTTGGCCTTATCTATATTCAGATCCTGCTTATCAACTATTAAGCACTCATTTGAATCAAATATTACCCAGTTACCTTTGTCCGTGCTTTGACTTACACTTAGCAGGTTGTGACAGAGACCGTCCACTAGATATACATCTTTGACTGGTCCGACTTCTCCAACTCCAGTGATCTTGCCACTTTGATTTCCTCCAAAGGTCACTGTGGCTCCATCTTTGATCACCAGAGACTTGAACTTGTCTCTGTCTCCAGTCATATGTCTCGAGCATCCGCTATCGATGTACCAATTTTTGTTCTTGGATGCCTTGAGACACACCTGAAACAATCAAGCAATTTTAGGTACCCAACCTCTCTTGGGTCCTTTGTCATTAGTGTCTAGGACCCTTGGCCTAGCTTTGGGCTTATCCTTGTGCCTATACACATTTGGAGCCTTTGGCCTAGTGTTGGCTCTAGACTCTTGGGTTCTCCCAGTGGGATGATTCCAGGCTTGGGATCCTTGTCCTCTCTTGATTTCCTTTGCAGGTGGAGGATCCTTTGTAGCCCTGGTTCCTTTAGGGACCCACTTGTATGAGCTGTTAGCTCCATGCTTTTTAGCGTTACAGGTGGACATCGAGTGTCCTTTTCTGTTGCAGTAATTACAGAAGCTGAAAGGTGAGGAGCTATGACTGGTGGCTTTATGGAAGAACTTTAAGTAAGGCTTTACTTTTGGTTCTTCCCACGTTTTCTTCCTGGGGGTATATCCCAAGCCAGTCCTATCCCTATATGCCCTTTGGTTCATTAAAAGTATATTCAGCATTTCTGAACCATTGGTGAATTTCTGCAGGGCATTTTGCAGCTTATTATTTTCTTCTGAGATTTTGCTGCAATTTGGACAGCTCTCAGGTGTTGGGATGTTGGGTTCTGCTTGAGGAGAACCCTGTCCATCCACCATTGGAGATCTTCTAGCTTCCGCTAGTTCCTCACTGAGTGAGTCCACCTTGGACTCAAGTGACTCCTTTTTGGTTTTCAAGAATTTATAGGCTTTACATAGTTTAGAGAATTCTTCATGAATCTCATTGTAAGCCTCTTGTAGTTCAGGAAGAGTTACCTCATGTTCTTCATTGGTGAGGTCAAGATCTGAAGATGCTTCCTCATCCTCTTCTCTAGCTACCAGGCAGAGGTTGGCAACTTCTTCATCATCACTTGCTTCCTCATCTGAGCTGTTTACCCAAATGGAGGAAACGAGTGCCTTTCTTTTATCCTTGCCTTTGGACCTCTGCAGGCTGGGACACTCAGCCTTGAAGTGACCAGGCTTATTGCATTCAAAGCACACAGGGACCTTCTCTTTCTTGTATCCCCTCTTCTGGCTGGTGTCACCTTTCTGATAGCCTTCCTTCTTCCTGAGGAATTTCCTGAACTTCCTCACCATCAGGGCCATCTCCTCATCGTCCATCTCATCGTCGTCATCCTCATCATTGTCCTTGATCTCTTTGCTGGGAGCAACGAGAGCAAGGTTCTTACTCTTGGATGAGGTTTGAGGAGCTCTCATAGCCAGCAAGGTTGGCTCATATTCAGCAAGTGAGCCAAAAAGAGCGGTGACGGAGCTGGTTGATTCTCCTTGCACTTCTTGCAGAATAGTGACTTTGGTGATCCAGTCACCCTTCAAGATTTTCAGAATCTTGCTCACCTGCTCTCTTTCAGGGATATCCTTACCAAGCGAGGCTAGATTATTGATGAGATGGGTGAATCTGAGCTCTAGATCTCTGATAGGCTCGGTGGGGCTTAGCATGGCGAATTTGTGGAATTCTTCCACCAGCATCTCAACACGTCTTGCTTTAACTCCCCTGGTTCCGGAGTGTGCAGCCTCAAGAGCCTCCCACATATCCTTTGCATTTTTGTGGTGGCTGATCCTGTGAAACTCTTTGTAGCTGAGAGCACACTGGATGTAGTGCATAGCCCTATGGTTGAGTTGGACTAGAGCATAGTCCTCAGCAGTATATCTGGCTTTTGCCTTAGCAAATCCTTCCTCATCTAAGGGAGTTTGATCCCCATGTTCGATCACGTCCCATAGTCTGATATCGCTTGACTTGATATAGGTTTCCATTCTGAACTTCCAGAATGTATAGTTGTGTCCATCGAAGCCTGGGGGCTTGTTGGGTTGTACAGCAACATCTGGCAGACCATACTCCGTATCCATTACTTAGATCTTTGCTTTCCGGATTCGTTGGAATCGAGTGAGAAAGACCCGCTCTGATACCAAATGAACGTAATGGATGCACAAGAGGGGGGGGTGAATTGTGCTTCAAAAATAAATACTCAAGGTAAATGACACAAGATTTATACTGGTTCGGTCTACCTGACCTACGTCCAGTCCTCAACCACCCAGGCCGAGAGTTTCACTATAACTCAGGTTTTAAATCGGGTTCACCTGAAACCTTACAACCGCAAGTTTTACGGGCTCACTTGCAACCTTACAACAAGTTTTACACTGGCTCACTTGTAACCTATCTAACTGTCTCCCCCTCACACCAAGCAAGGGTTTGAAGTTTACACTTGAAGGCTTTTCTGACTAAGTTCTCTTACAGAAAGAATGATGTTACACACTTAAGTTCAATAAATGCTCTTTTTAACAGAAAGAGACTTAACTACTGTGAGTACAGAATAGGTAGGTGAAAAATCACTCCAAGTGTTAAATGCTCTTCATTTTTCTGGGCAGCTTGAATGAATAAGGTTTTTCTCGCTCAAGAATATTTGAAGATCATTAACACCTTCATAAATGAAGTTGAGCTTCCTTATATAGTCTTCAAGCATTTTGAACTCTTGGTAGGTGGGCTAGCCGTTTGAATATGTCCGTTTTTCCCTTGTTACCGTTCGCCCATTTAATGCTTCATTAATGCATAGCAGGGTTGACTTGCTTTAACTCTGAAAAGTAGTCCTGACGCCTCTGCTCTGACAAAAGCATTCTGACACTGCATCTCTTTGAACGTTCAGACATTCTGATTGCTTGCGGAAGCAACTTCTCATCCGGAAGCAACCTTACTGAGTGTGCTGCACTTGAACGTTAGTTTAGCAATATAATCATATAGTCTCATGCAGTGGGTGATCCCTAAATCTAAGGTGTATCCGGAAGCACTTCTACATCCGGAAGTAAATTCACTTGATGAGGGATTTAGTTCACCATGACTTGCTCTCGCTTAGTCTATTTCATTCCACCACTCAGCGCTAGTCACTGAGCTATCGGAAGCACTTTTACTTGACGTGGTGAATTCACTGACGCTTAGGGTGAAATCTATTCTATCAGTCTGCGCCAGTCAAGATCTAATAGGAAGCAACTTCACTTGATGTTGCATTTCTGCTGACGCTCGGGGTTATATCTAGTCTATCAACCTGCGCCAGTCTAAATCTAATAGGAAGTGCTTTCACTTGGCGAAGTAGACTTACTGACGCTTGGGGTAATAACTATTCTATTGCTCTGCGCCAGTCTGAGTCTAACAGGAAGCGCTTTCACTTGGGGAAGTAGACTTACTGACGCTTGGGGTAATATCTATTCTGTCGCTCTGCGCCAGTCTAATTCTAACAGGAAGCGCTTTCACTTGGGGAAGTAGACTCACTGTCGCTTGGAGTAATATCTATTCTATCGCTCTGCGCCAGTCTAAGTCTAACAGGAAGCAACTTCGCTTCCGATTGAACCATAGCTTAGTCTTAGGGTTTGTGCACCTAAAGTTCATGGACTAAGTTAAATCCCTAGTTATTTACTTGCTGACGCTGGGGGATGAAAGCATTCATCCGCATGCGCAAGTCCTAATCTAACCGGAAGTAAATCTTCATCCGGAAGCACTCTTACTTGGGATCCTAAGTATACTATTGCTTCCTAGGCACTTGGTCTAATCCTTTATATTTTAGTCTTCATCAAAACTTAAGATTCTAACAAATTAGACATTATTTGAATTAAGGGCGAAGGCCCAAAAATGATACATAACTATTGCCCAAGGAACAGAAATAGTACATAACTATTTCGAGGTACAAAAATGATACCCAACTTTTCCATGTGATCAAAAATGATATTTTCACTAATATGACAATAATATTAGACATGAAATGTCCAAAATGCCCTTATAACTAAATAAACTTTTACCGGCCGGCGATTAATTTAGGGCGAAGGCCCAAAAATGATACATAACTATTAGTCAAGGAACAAAAATGATACATAACTATTGCAAGGTACACTAATGGTACCCAACTTTTAACATGGGATCAAAAATGATATTTTCACTAATAATTAAATAAATTTTCTTCCTCACCCTCTTCTTCCTTAGCTTCTTTCTTCTACCAACACTTCCTTCAATAAATAACTCGTCCACCAGCGGCTTCAACTCTCAGCAACTCGTTAGGGCGATCAGGCTGCAAAAACATGAAAACGGAGAAGTTAAATGAGAGCAAAATAGCGGTGCGTGTAGCAAAATGAAATGAAATGATGTGCTTTAAGATGTGTAAGTGTGGGTGATTAACTTACACATCTTAAAGAACCGCTCTTTTGCTACACGCACCGCTCTTTTGCTCTCATTTAACTTCTCCGTTTTCATGTTTTTGCAGCCTTATCGCCCTAACGAGTTGCGAAGAGTTGAAGCCGCCGGTGGACGAGTTATTTATTGAAGGAAGTGTTGGTAGAAGAAAGAAGCTAAGGAAGTCGGTGAGGAAGAAAATTTATTTAATTTATAAGCGCATTTTGGACTTTTCATGTGTAATCTAAATGTCATATTAGTGAAAATATCATTTTTGATCACATATTAAAAGTTGGGTACCATTGGTGTACCTTGCAATAGTTATGTATCATTTTTGTTCCTTGGCCAATAGTTATGTATCATTTTTGGGCCTTCGCCCTAAATTAATCGCCGATCGGTAAAAGTTTATTTAATTATAAGGGCATTTTGGACATTTCATATCTAATATTATTGTTATATTAGTGAAAATATCATTTTTGATCACATGGAAAAGTTGGGTATCATTTTTGTACCTCGAAATAGTTATGTACTATTTCTGTTCCTTGGCCAATAGTTATGTATCATTTTTGGGTCTTCGCCCTTGAATTAATTAGATTATAATAATAGTTAGAAAAAGATGGGATAATTAAAATGGACTTTATGGAAATAATAAATATTGGATATTAAGAAGAGAAGAAGGAATGAAGCACTTAAAAAAATATATATTATTATTATTTCCTTTTTATTTTCCTTTTGCAGTTGAGAGAAAAAAAGGAAACAAAGATAATGCTTGATGGATTGGAGTAAGTCACCTGGAGCAAAGGAGAATTAATTGCAATTGGAGCAAAGAAAAGAGCATTCACCAACGGATCAATTGATTTGAATTTTTGTCGCTGATTTAAATTGTAAAGGAAATTCCAATGTGAAGAGGAAGGAGTCAAATAACTACCTATATATCACACGCACATGCACGTTCATTTGAGGAGAAAAAGGAAGGATATATGCACGCATAGAAAAAGGAACGGACATAACGCAAAAATAGGAGTTTACCATTCATTCATATACTCCTATATATATTCTTTCACAAGACCCATTCAAGATCCATCTGACCACACTCACGCATAAAAACAACAACTTCACACCATTCCATTTTTCGAAGATTCTCACACACACAAATATTTTTCTTTCACTAATCACATGGCTATCTTCTCCATGACCTCCAACAACTAAATCCCTTGTTCTTGATGATGGGAGCAAATGAAGGAGCTTGAATCTTATCTAGGGGATTTGTAGTTCTTTCTCTCTTCCTTTCTTACATTTATGCTTTTCTAGGGTTCTAGGAGTGTAATTGTGATATTTGTATTAGGGATTGAAACTACATTTATATTGTTTATGTTATTTCATTCTTGTTGAATATTTGATTTGATGCGTTTTAGCTTTGAGATTTATAAAATTTATAGGTTCATGATTTTGTTTTTCTTTTGGTGAAAATTATGTGCTAGTACAAGGTGGCTTGGCTAGTGGATTGTGGATCAAATTTATCTGCATGCATGAAATGAAATTAGGATTTATTAATTATTTTGTGGCATTAGACGTCAATCTTGATTAGCTTCAATTTATTATTTGGGTGGCCATTAATAAATTGAAGCTGCAAGATTAATTTAGAGCATGTGGGGTGGCCCAGATTGTGGATCAAAAGTCCTTCATAATTAATCAATCCTTAGGTTTAGAGCTTAATCAACTTAGATTTATTGGATGATTGTGAATGATTGTGAATGATTGATTTGTTGGATGATTGTATTAGCTGTTTTCGCTGGTTGTTGTTGTTTGGTTACTGATAGTTAAGGTGCAACTATGACAGATGTCATAGTTGTAGCTATGCTACGTATTGTGTTTGGTGTAATGGTTGTTTATGGTGAAAATGAGATATTGGTTTGATGAATAGGGTTATGATGTAGAATTGTTCGTACAGGATTATTGGTACAAGAGATTTGCCTGATAATGGAAAGGCAATCCCTATTTCAACTGCCTGTTAATGGAAAGGCAATACTTGTTTTCCTGATACATATGTAGCAGATGATTGTGGTTAAGAATATTTGATTGTGCCTTGCGATACTGACATGTTTAAATCAGATGTATGTTTTTGATATAATTATTTGTACAGGTGTTTCAGAATAACCATGTTCAGGAAATCCTTTTCCTAACATGGTTATATAAAATATTGACGACGTGATGTGATTTCTTTATATAACCATGTTAGATGGGCCCCGCTCTGATATGGTTACCTTTTTATGTATTTGGTTGTTTCTTTTCTAACCATGTTAGGTGATTCCTTTCTAACATGGTTAGATTTATGTTATTGAGTTGATTGTATGGATTGATTAGGATGATGGTAGTCCTTTTACTAACTATGTTAGTGAAAGTAATGGATGCACAAGAGGGGGGGGTGAATTGTGCTACAAAATTAAAAGCTCAAATAAAAACAACACACGAGTTTATACTGGTTCGGTCTTCCTGACCTACGTCCAGTTCTCAACCACCCAGGCCGAGTTCCACTATACCCAGGTTTTACAACGGGTGCACCTGGAACCTTTACAACCGCAAGTTTTAGACGGGATCACTTGCAACCTTACAACCACAAGTTTTACTCAAGGCTCACTTGCAACCTTTCTAACTAGCTCCCCCTTACAACCAGCAAGGGTTCAACCTTTACAAATAAAGGATTTTCTAACTAAGTTCTCTTCAAGAACAGATAATGTTACACACTTAAGTACAATGAATGCTCTTAATACAAGAAGAGACTTAACCACAAAGAGTACAGGATAAGTAGATGAAAAGATCACTCAATGAGTTAAATGCTCTTTCTCTTTTCTGGGCAGCTTTGAATGCTTGAAGGATTTTTCGTTTTCTCTCTCTAGCTTTCTTCAAGATGTCAAAGATAATAGATGTCTTCATAAATGAAGGTGAGCTTGCTTATATAGTCTTCAAACATTCTCACTCTTGGTAGGTGGGTTAGCCGTTTGAATATGGCCGTTTTTCCCAAGTTACCGTTTGCCCAATTAATGCTTCATCAATGCATAGCAGGGTTGACTTGCTTTATCTCTGAAAAGTAGTCCTGACAACTCTGCTCTGACAAAAGCATTCTGACACTGCACTTCTGAACATTCTGACATTCTGATTGCTTGCGGAAGCAGGTTCACATCCGGAAGCAACTCTACTTAGTGTACTGCACTTTGAATGTTAGTCTAACAATATAAGCACATAGCCATATGCAGTGGGTGTTCACTTAGTCTAAGATGGCTTCCTTGGATCCGGAAGCAACTCTACATCCGGAAGCACTACTTCTGGATTGAAGGGTTATATTCACTTTTACTTACTCTCGCTCAGTGTCCTTCAATCCAACAGCCAGCGCTAGTCACTAAGCAATCGGAAGTAATTCTACTAGACGTGGCTTATGTTCACTGACGCTTGGTGTTACTTATTCCAACAGCCAGCACTAGTCACTAAGCTATCGGAAGCAATTCTACTAGACGTGACTCATGTACACTGACACTTAGTGTTATTTATACCAACAGCCAGCGCTAGTCTAACTATAATCGGAAGCAAATCTACTTCCGGTTGAATCCTAGATTAGTCTTAAGGTTTTGTATATCTAGTGCTTCTGGACTAAGTTATTTCCTTAGTTAATTACTTGCTGTCGCTGGGGGATGAGAGATTCATCCGCGAGCGCTAGTCCTAGTTTATCCGGAAGCAAATCCACATCCGGTTGTACTCTTACTTGAGGTTCTATATTAACCTGATTTTGTCTAAGTGTCTAAGTTCTTTCATATTTTAGTCTTCATCAAAACTTAAGATTCTAACATTCTCCCCCTTTTTGATGATGACAAACTAAATTTACAGATTAATGTTATACGAAAGAATAAAAGAGTAACAATTAGAGCAAGCACAAATAACTTAGACAATTATTATTGATAATCAAAAGAGTACAAGTTAGAGTTACAAAAGCAGATAAAATTCACAAGTAATCTATACTATGCAAAATGAACTATGCATGAAAAAGAGAAAAATTTTCTAAGGTAAAAGGGTGAAGTAGGAGGTTTAAAGTTGATGTCTCTTTTTCCTCTCCCTCTCCTTCTGTCTCTCCTCATTCTCTCTTTGGAGCTGGGCTAGATGGGCATCCTTCGCATTCTGGTCAATCTGAGCAATAATTCTCTGAAGCTCTTGCTCTTCCCTTTCCCTTCTGAGTCTCTCAGACTCAACAGACTCCTCGAAGGCTCTCTTCAAGTTTTCAACTTCCTCATAGCCTGGGAACCCTGTTGCATCTGAGAAAGGAGTGACCTCGCCATTTGGATAATGGACAACCCTGATCTTTACATTCCATACTGGGAAGTTGGGGTCCTCCTCAACTTCCTGGGCTTTCCTCTTCCCTTTGCCTTTGCCCTTTCCTTTCCCCTTGCTTATCGTTTGGGTAGGCTTGGCTGCTGCTCTCTCAGCGTCCAGGCAAGCCATCTGACCAAAAGAGATTCTGTCTGTGTACCCATACTTCTCAAACTCTTCAGGAGTCATGTCCTCTATCTCCAACTTGACTTCCTTCAGAATTGGAATGGCTTGTACTGATGGGATCTCTTGCTCAGCTTGGACAGATGTAGTCTCTTGCTCAGGTTGGTCTGATGGAGTCTCTTCCTCACTCTCAGCAGATTCAGTGGAGGAAGCACCCTTGTTGGCACGCTTTCTAGCAACTGTCTTCTTTCTTGATTCACTGAATTTAACTGCTGGCTCAGATGGAGGAGGAGGGGCAGATGTTTGCTCAGAAGCAGGAGTGTCAGACGTTTGCTCAGAGGATGAGAGGATTGGCTTAGCGATCACAATGGGGGGTGGTTGACCTTTTTCAGCCCGTACTTCATCATTATCTCCTCAACAAAATTCTTGCTTTGCTCAGTAGATGGAGATTCTGAAGATGAAGAGGCTGGTTGTGGAATTTCTTCACTTTGCTCAACTACCACCATGTCCCACTTGGACCTTTGCTCATCCGACCTCTGCTGTTGCATAAACCGGATGGCTTCCCCTCTAATTAGGCTCTCAGCGCCACCCAGTCTCTGAGACTCCATGGCTCGGCGGAGGGCAGCCGTGATGTCTTCATCTAGCCAGAGGGATGGCTGGGTCAGAACATCCCTTGTGTCCATGGTCTGGCGGAGTGCGATAGCAGCATCTCTCCCCCTTTTGGCATCATCAACAAGGGCGAGGGCCAGGGAGGATGGACTAGGTGAAGAGGAGGGTGGAGGTTCAGGGCCAAATCTTCGAGGTGGTGATGGTGTGGATGAAGAGGATGTGGGTGAGGTTTGTTCTGGTGATTTAGGAGGTTTGGGTAGGAGGGCTGTGTTTCTTTCCCAGAAGGAGGGGTGGGTAAAGAGGCCATCAAAAGGGTAGGTGGAGTAGTAGACATCAGGTTGTCTAACTTTCCACCGAATGGGGGATTGGTCTCGGAGGTAGTAGGTCTGATTTGGATGATTAGGAGAGGTGAAAACAATGTTTTGGGCTGTGGTAGGTTGAGGTGTGGTAGGATTAGGATTGGAAGGCCCGGTGGAAGTGTTGGATGGTGAGCGATTGGGGGAGTTATGTGGAGATGGAGAGTTATTGGGGTGAAGGGGTGATTGGTGAGGAGATTGTTGGGGTGAGTCTTGTGTGGAGGTTTGAGGTGATGATTGATGGTCATTGTTGGGTGAGTCTTGGGGTTGGTGGTCATGATTGGGTGAAGGCTAGGGTTGTTGGTCGTTGTTTGGTGATGTGTGTGGTTGTTGGTCATTTTGTGGAGATGGCTGTGGTTGTTGAGTGTTTGGTGGAGGAGGAGGAGGGAGTAAGGGTTGATTAGGTGGAGGAGGTGGAGGTGGGTTTTGAGGGGGGGGTGGTGGTAAGTTACCTTGTTGGGGTTGAGGGATCTGAAGGTGTTGGAGGATAAGATCTAACTTGGCATCCACTCTGGCAAGTTGAGTCTCAACCTGACCCACTCTATCCTCGAGCCTCTGGATTCTTTCCCCCTGCTGTTGGAAACCAGCGTCGCTCTCATTACGGAGGGGAGCCACCAAAGAATCAGTCAGCCTAAAGAGGATCTCCTCCTTTACATCTGCAGCAAAGGCCTTGACTGTTGCTGGCACCTTCGCGAACCGGCTGGGACCAGGCTGAGAGTCGACTTCTTGATCCCCAGCACCTGACATAGAGAGGGCTGAGGTATGAGAGGCACTGCCTGCCTGAGACCCTGAGCGAGTGGGCTTGGCCTTCTTAATATACTTGATGCCCATCTTGCTGATATTAGTGGCACCCACAGGAGCACACTTGACATTCTCTTCCTCCACATCAGATGTAGTCTTGATCAGATTCTTCTCAAGGAGGAAGGCAAGGATGGTGGGGTAGGGAAGAAAACCAGCCTTATTATTCATCATCCATCTATGCAGTTCAAGACTGATCAACTGCCCGGGGTTGATTGGCTGCTGGGTGAGAAGTCTGGGGAACCACGGGTTGTCTAGCAGAGTGAACTCGTTGAAGTTACCCCCCTTGTGTGTCATCATGCGGGAGTAAACATAGTACAAGAGTCTGTTGGAATCAGACATCTTGGACACCTTCTTCCCTTGGGTGTCATAAATCTTCGCGAGTTCCTCCTTGCTGTATTTGAGTGACTCAGAGTATAGCCATTCATTCATTCCCTCATCTGTAATTCCCATCAGATCATTGATATCCCTCCAGGTGAAACTGAAGGTTCTCTCCCCCTGACAGTGGCAGTAAAGGTGAGTCTGCGGATCTGCTCTTTCCCATCCACTTTCTTATGCTTCACCTTCCCAGTGAGAGACTCGCAGAAGACCCGCAGAACGTTGATGTTGTAGTCTTGGTTGATCCCCAGCCAGGGCATGTATCTTTCCAGAAAGGGCCTTAGATGTGGAAACCCTAGTTCATCGATCTTGACCATATCTAAGAACAAGCCGTTGTTGAAGTAGGGCTTGATGGTTTCAAACTTGGAAGAAACAGCCTCCAAAGGCCCATCTCTATAGACCAAGGGATCATCCTCCTCAACTCTCTGTCTCTTGGAAGAGGGCTCCTCGCTGAATTGAACCTTCTTCTTTCCTTTCCTCTTGGTCTGTTCTTGTTGTTGCTCAGTCTGCCCAGGCTGTTCTTGGACTCGCCCAGAACGTCCAGCCTGTTCCTGGACTTGCTCATCCCGCCCTTGTGTCTGCCCAGAATGTTCTTGGCGTTCATGTTGTTCTTCATGGTGTTCATGGGATTTCCCAGATTTCCCAGATTGCGAATGCCCAGATTTCCCGGTTTTGGACTTCAATTTCTTAGATGAAGTGGCTTTCTTTGTGTTTGGGTTGGATTCATGTGAGCCGACCATTTTTGTGTGGGTTTAGAGTTTATGGAAGATGAAATGCGAAGAAGAAGATGAAGAAGATGAAGAGAGTATGAATGTATGCAGAGAGTTTGTTGGTAAGAAATTTGTGCAAGTAAAAAGTGAAAATGAAAGTGACTTCCTATTTATATGCAAGGTTACAGAGGGTAAAATGGGCAACTCTTCAGATGAAAGCATACATTCATACATTGGGTAACGTAAACATTTAATTGGAACGGCGCACCTTTTGACATGTGTCGCTTCATCTTATCAGAGAAGGCACAACTTCTCATGGAGGAAGATGAAACGTTTCTGAAGTGACGTGTTCCTTGGTTCAGGCACTGGCGCTCTGTTAGTTCAACATTCAGTGCCAGCGAGTGATCATCCGGAAGTGGTTTTGCTTCCGGTTGTACTTGCTTAAGATTTAACATTGTGGACCTGCAAAAACAAGTATTGGCACTCCGATGCCTAAGTTAGTATTGTTGAAGGTTTTAATCAAATAAGCACATGGTTATTTAAAGAGTTAAACTTCATTTGGGTTTACCATTCCCAAATCACCTCTTATGAAATTAAATTGATCAACCCCCAGAGGCTTGGTGAAGATATCAGCAAGCTGTTGCTGAGTGGGGACAAATTCCACTTTGACATCCTTCTTCTGAACATGGTCTCTGATGAAGTGATGTCTGACATCAATGTGCTTTGTCCTTGTGTGCTGAACCGGATTCTTGGCGAGGCTAATAGTGCTTGTATTATCACAGAGGATGGGTGCCTCAGGGAACTCCAAGCCAAGGTCTCTCAGTTGGTTCTTCAGCCACAGCACTTGGGCACAACAGCTTGCGGCAGCGATGTATTCTGCCTCAGTGTAGGATAATGACACGCAGGTTTGCTTCTTGCTAGCCCAAGATACTAGACAACCACCAAGGAAGGCGCATTGTCCACTGGTGCTCTTCCTATCTGTTTTATAACCTGCATTGTCAGAGTCAGAGTAAGCCCACAAGAACTCTTGGTTACCTCTGGGATACCAAAGACCAAGCTCTTGTGTTCCCTCAAGGTATCTAAGAATAAGTTTAACACATGTTAAATGTGACTCCTTGGGGTTGGCTTGAAACCTAGCACACATGCCTACACTAAATTGAATGTCAGGCCTGCTTGCCGTTAAGTATAGTAGGGAACCTATCATTCCCCTGTACATGGGCAGGCTGACAGATTTACCCTTTGCGTCAGCATCGAGTGCGGCCGTGGTACTCATGGGAGTGTCATACTCCTTGCACTCATCCATCCCAAACTTCTTGAGTAGCTCTCTGCAGTACTTAGCTTGGGAGATGAAGATTCCATTCTTCTTTTGCTTAATTTGCAGGCCTAGGAAGAACGTTAGTTCTCCCATCATTGACATTTCAAACTCACCCTGCATAGTCTTAGAGAATTCTTCACAAAGCTTTTCATTAGTTGCCCCAAAATAATATCATCAACATAAATTTGGACAATTAACATATTTCTATCTTTGTGAAGAATAAACAGTGTACTATCTAATTTGCCTCTTGAGAAACCCTTGCCCAGCAAAAAGCTGCTGAGTCTCTCATACCAAGCTCGAGGAGCTTGTTTCAGGCCATACAAAGCTTTCTTTAACCTGTACACATGTTTAGGACGCTTGTGGTCCTCAAAGCCAGGAGGTTGTTCTACATAAACCTCTTCTTTGATGTAACCATTAAGAAATGCACTCTTTACATCCATTTGATATAATCTAAAGCCTTTCATGGATGCAAAGGCTAGAAGAATCCTTATTGCTTCGAGTCTAGCGACTGGAGCAATAGTTTCTTCATAGTCTATGCCTTCTTCTTGGTTATATCCTTTGGCTACTAATTTGGCTTTGTTCCTCGTAATTTGACTTGTCTCATCCAGTTTGTTCTTGAAGACCCATTTGGTCCCAACTATGGATTGGGACTAGTTCCCAAACTTGGCTTCTTTCAAATTGATTTAGCTCTTCCTGCATGGCAATAATCCAGTCGCAGTCCTCAAGAGCTTGTTCAACTGAAGTTGGTTCGATTTGAGATAAAAATGCTCCAAACTCAACTTCATTTTGAACTTGCCTTCTGGTTCTGACCCCAGAAGAAACATCACCAAGCACTTGATCAAGAGGATGATCCCTGTGATGTCTCCTAGCTGTTGGCAACTGTGCCTCATCAGGCACTGTCTGCTCTCTAGGTTCATCACTGGGTTCATCTTCTTCTTTGGAATTGCTTGCTGGTGTTTCTTTTGATGGTGAAGAAGATGATGGTGGTTTTGGAAGATTAAGTATTTCATCATCTTCTGTGGATTGTCCCCATGTAGGAGTTTCATCAAATACAACATGCATTGATTCTTCTACAATTCTAGTTCTCATGTTGTATATTCTATATGCTTTACTCCTAAGGGAATAGCCTATGAATATGCCTACATCAGCTTTTGGATCAAACTTACCCAGATTTACCTTTCCATTGTTATGTACATAACATTTTGATCCAAAGATTCTGAGGTGGCTGATGTTGGGCTTCCTCCCTTTGTACAGCTCATATGGAGTTTTGTCCAAGCCCTTGCGAACATAGGCTCTGTTAGAGATGTAGCAAGCAGTGCTCATAGCGTCCGCCCAGAACACTTGAGAAACCTCTTTCTCGTTGAGCATGCTTCTGGCCATCTCAGTCAGAACCCTGTTCTTCCTCTCGACCACTCCGTTTTGCTGAGGAGTTCTGGGAGCTGAGAAGTTGTGTTCAATACCGTTCTGCTCACATAGCTCAGAGAAGCTATGGTTCTCAAATTCTCCTCCATGGTCTGTCCTTATGGCTGTGATTTTGAGGTCTCTCTCATTCTGCACTTTCTTAGCCAGGACAACAAACACATCAAAAGCATCTTGCTTAGAGGCAAGAAACATAGTCCAAGTGAACCTAGAATAGTCATCCACCACCACTAGAGCATACAGGTTTCCACCCAAGCTCTTCACTCTTGCTGGCCCTACCAAATCCATATGGATTAGTTCCAAGGGCCTGCTGGTGGAGACTCTCTTCTTGGTTTTAAACGAGGACTTTGTTTGCTTCCCTCGTTGGCAAGACTCACAAATAAAATCATGCTTTACCTTAAAGGATGGAATACCTATAGCTAGCTCCTTTTTAATTAGCATGTCAAGTTGATTAAAGTTAACGTGTGCTAGCCTCTTATGCCAAAGCCAACTGTTCTCATCACTAGATATGAAACATTTTTCTTCCAGTTGTTGACACAAGTCTAGAGTATATAGGTTCCCATTTCTATTTGCCTTAAGTTTGCATTTTAAGTTGGCCTTATCTAAATTCAGATCCTGCTTATCAACTATTATGCACTCATGTGAATCAAAGATTACCCAATTTCCTTTGTCAGTGCTCTGGCTCACGCTCAGCAGGTTGTGACAGAGACCGTCCACCAGATAAACGTCTTTCACTGGTCCAACTTCTCCAACTCCAGTGATCTTTCCACTTTGATTTCCTCCAAAGGTAACTGTGGCTCCGTCTTTGATCACCAGAGATTTGAATTTGTCTCTGTCTCCAGTCATATGTCTCGAGCATCCGCTGTCAATATACCATTTCCTATTCTTGGATGCTTTGAGACACACCTGAAAGAATCAAGTAAGCTTAGGTACCCAACCTTTCTTGGGTCCTCTGTCATTAGTTTTCAGTGCCCTTGGTCTAGTGTTAGCTTTGACCTTGGGCTTATGATCATTCTGTGCCTCTGGCCTAGTGCTGGCTCTGGGCTCTTGGGTTTTCCCTGTGAATTGTTTCCAGGCTCGGGATCCCTGCCCTCCTTTAGTTTCTTTTCTTAGGAAAGGATCCTTTGCAGCCTTGGTTCCTTTTGGAACCCATTTGTAAACTTCTGCAGGGCATTTTGCAGCTTGTCTTTTTCAGCTGAGATTTTGCTGCAACTTGGACAGCTCTCAAGTGTTGCGGCATTAGGTTCTGCTTGTGGAGAACCCTTGCCATCCGCTACCGGAAGTTTTCTGGCTTCCGCTAGCTCTTCACTTAGTGAGTCCACCTTGGAGTCAAGTGATTCCTTTTTCATTTTTAACACCTTATAGGCTTTACATAATCGAGAGAATTCTTCATGAACCTCATTGTAAGCCTCTTGTAGTTCAGAGAAAGTTACCTCATTGTCCTCGTGGGTGAGATCAAAATCTGAAGATGCTTCCTCATCATCTTCTCTGGCCACCAGGCAGAGGTTGGCAACTTCTTCCTCATCACTTCCTTCGTCATCTGAGCTGTTCACCCAGATAGAGGATACGAAGGCCTTTCTTTTATCTTTCCCTTTTGACCTCTGCAGGCTTGGACACTCAGCCTTGAAGTGGCCAGGCTTTTTACATTCAAAGCACACGGGGGCCTTTTCTTTCTTGTATCCCTTCCTCTGACTGGAATCACCTTTCTGAAAGCCTCCTTTCTTCTTGAAGAACTTTCTGAATTTCCTCACCATCATAGCCATCTCCTCATCGTCCAATTCCTCCTCATCATCCTCATCATCATCATCAATCTCTTTGCTGGGAGCAACAAGGGCAAGATTCTTGGTTTTGGATGAGGGTTGAGGAGCTCTCTGAGCCAGCAGGGTAGGTTCATATTCAGCAAGAGAGCCAAATAGTGCAGTGATGGAGCTGGTTGATTCTCCTTGGACTTCCTGCAAGATGGTTACTTTGGTGATCCAATCACCTTTCAAGACCTTTAAGATCTTGCTAACTTGCTCTCTTTCAGGAATGTCCTTACCCAGGGAGGCCAGGTTATTGATAAGGTGAGTGAACCTGAGCTCCAGCTCTCTGATTGGCTCAGTTGGACTAATCATGGCGAATTTGTGGAATTCTTCCACCAGCATCTCAACTCGTCTCGCCTTCACTCCCCTGGTTCCAGAGTGAGCAGCCTCGAGAGCCTCCCACATATCCTTAGCATTTTTGTGGTGGCTGATCCTGTGAAACTCTTTAGGGCTGAGAGCACACTGAATGTAGTGCATGGCCCTGTAGTTTAGTTGGACTAGAGCATAGTCCTCATTGGTGTACCTGGATCGCTGCTTGGCGAAACCATCCTCATCCAGTGGAGTGTGATCCCCACGTTCAATTACATCCCAGAGTCTGATGTCGCTGGACTTGATGTAAGTCTCCATTCGAAACTTCCAGAATGGATAGTTATACCCATCAAAGCCTGGGGCTTGTTGGGTTGAATAGAGACTTCTGGCAGGGAGTAATCTGTATCTATTACTGGATCTTTGCTTTCTGGATTCGTTGGAATCGAGTGAGAAAGACCCGCTCTGATACCAAATGAAAGTAATGGATGCACAAGAGGGGGAGGTGAATTGTGCTACAAAATTAAAAGCTCAAATAAAAACAACACACGAGTTTATACTGGTTCGGTCTTCCTGACCTACGTCCAGTTCTCAACCACCCAGGCCGAGTTCCACTATACCCAGGTTTTACAACGGGGTGCACCTGGAACCTTTACAACCGCAAGTTTTAGACGGGATCACTTGCAACCTTACAACCACAAGTTTTACTCAAGGCTCACTTGCAACCTTTCTAACTAGCTCCCCCTTACAACCAGCAAGGGTTCAACCTTTACAAATAAAGGATTTTCTAACTAAGTTCTCTTCAAGAACAGATAATGTTACACACTTAAGTACAATGAATGCTCTTAATACAAGAAGAGACTTAACCACAAAGAGTACAGGATAAGTAGATGAAAAGATCACTCAATGAGTTAAATGTTCTTTCTCTTTTCTGGGAAGCTTTGAATGCTTGAAGGATTTTTCGTTTTCTCTCTCTAGCTTTCTTCAAGATGTCAAAGATAATAGATGTCTTCATAAATGAAGGTGAGCTTGCTTATATAGTCTTCAAACATTCTCACTCTTGGTAGGTGGGTTAGCCGTTTGAATATGGCCGTTTTTCCCAAGTTACCGTTTGCCCAATTAATGCTTCATCAATGCATAGCAGGGTTGACTTGCTTTATCTCTGAAAAGTAGTCCTGACAACTCTGCTCTGACAAAAGCATTCTGACACTGCACTTCTGAACATTCTGACATTCTGATTGCTTGCGGAAGCAGGTTCACATCCGGAAGCAACTCTACTTAGTGTGCTGCACTTTGAATATTAGTCTAACAATATAAGCACATAGCCATATGCAGTGGGTGTTCACTTAGTCTAAGATGGCTTCCTTGGATCCGGAAGCAACTCTACATCCGGAAGCACTACTTCTGGATTGAAGGGTTATATTCACTTTTACTTACTCTCGCTCAGTGTCCTTCAATCCAACAGCCAGCGCTAGTCACTAAGCAATCGAAAGTAATTCTACTAGACGTGGCTTATGTTCACTGACGCTTGGTGTTACTTATTCCAACAGCCAGCACTAGTCACTAAGCTATCGGAAGCAATTCTACTAGACGTGGCTCATGTACACTGACACTTAGTGTTATTTATACCAACAGCCAGCGCTAGTCTAACTATAATCGGAAGCAAATCTACTTCCGGTTGAATCCTAGATTAGTCTTAAGGTTTTGTATATCTAGTGCTTCTGGACTAAGTTATTTCCTTAGTTAATTACTTGCTGTCGCTGGGGGATGAGAGATTCATCCGCGAGCGCTAGTCCTAGTTTATCCGGAAGCAAATCCACATCCGGTTGTACTCTTACTTGAGGTTCTATATTAACCTGATTTTGTCTAAGTGTCTAAGTTCTTTCATATTTTAGTCTTCATCAAAACTTAAGATTCTAACAGTTAGGAGATTCTCTTTTCTAACATAGTTAGATATGCGTTAAGCCTATGCCTGTAATATCTTCATAGAGGAGGAATTCTTTTTCTAACCATGTTAGATGTATTTTTACTAACATGGTTAGACACCATCTGTTTGGAATGTTTTGATTATGCGTTTAATTAGGTGGGAGTTAGTAGGTTAATAGGAGGTAGGTTACATTTACATATTTGAAATAGGAAACAATTGGGAAATGATATTACTGTATATTGAGATTGGGATTGGGAATAATTGGGTGTGTACAATTAAAAGTTCAAAATTAATTTCTCTTAAGGTAAAATTAAAATTGTTGTTTTTTACCAAAAGATATATTTTCTTTATATTAAATATGATACTACAGGCAGACATAAAGTAGGAAACTAGAACATATTCTCATATTAGAGGCATTTATAGAGTCTAACACAAGAATACTTTCGTAAACCAACAAGACAAATCATATATTAAAAACAAAGTTATTTTAGTCATACTCATATAGGTTGGAGATGAGAAAAAAAACTTATTCTCTACCATGATCATTGAAGAAGGTGATAGAAAGTGGTTGTTTGAAGACGTACTCATATAAGTCCATTATATAGGGCTCTATATATGTTCATTTGCAATTTCATTTACTTCTTTCTATTTATTTATGGTTATGATAAATAGGTTGATTTAGATGGATTGGAATTAAACTTAATGCATTACAAATCATTAATCACACTCTAAGGTACTTAATAATGCCTAATTAAAAGGGTTCATGAGATTAGGTGTTAGACTTGCCAGTTGGTGAGTTTGGAATTTTAGAAAACTTAGAGAAATTCAAAGTGAACCTATTGATTTCTTGAGTAACATTGTGCTTCAATCCCTGGCCTTTTATTTCATTATGTGGGGTTCCAATAGTAATTTAAAATCATAGGATTAATTAAGTGGCGATTCAGAGTTCCAGTCGTAGGACTAATAATTCCTTGCAAGAAATAGGTCCATTAGCACTAAAAAGTTTAACAATGCCTAATTGGATGGGTTCTAACAATTAGATATTGGACTCATGGGTCCATGAGGTTTTGTAAATTGGAATTTTAGTGCATGTAACTCCCCAACATCTTTAGAAAGCCATTGAATTTCATTTCCAATAGCAATTCACATCCACTCCATCCCTTTTATTAAAAATATCAAAATTATTTATTTGTTTTGCATCCTTTATTTCATCTTTAAAAATTAACAAAACATATTTTCTTTATCCAAATCCATCTTGCATTGCATTTAGTTTACTAGGATAGTTAGGTTAAACAAGGCTCCTTGAGAACGACTCGGATTGCATCCTATTGTTACACCCTTGCATCTGATATAAATATTTTTTGCAATTGACTCAAAGGCGATATAGGACGATGGTCGATACATAATGGCGTCGTTGCTGGGGAGTCATTAATTTGACTCCCTAGTAAATTTGTGTCAATCTTTAATATTGATTTTGGGTTAAAGTGAGCTATTAGATTGCATTTAGTCTAGGTGCATCTTAGGTTAGTTCACTTTGCATTTCTTTTTTTTATAGTTTACTTACTTGCATTTGCATATTGAGTTTATTCGGTTACAATTGTCATGTCTAGGCATTATAATTATGAGTTTTTGTTCTATGATGATTCTGCTATGCATTCTTCTTCTATGAATGATGAAACATCAAGATACTCACATTCTTGGAGGAATGAGGCAGCTTCCTTGAGAGAAAGTTTGCACAATTACTATCAAGCCAATGAATACCAAATGCCCAACCATTTCCAACCATACATAGAAGCATCCTATCCACAAAACAACTTCACCCACTTCCCTACACCATACACTCCCTACCACAATCCTTACCGTCCCATCTACCATACAACTTCCCCTCCACCCTCCTCAGCCTAACCTAGTAGATTAGATGTATTCCTAACTTTCCCAAACACGGAATCTCAAACCCTTACTTTGACAAGAAAACTTAATATAGAATTAGAGAGTGTTCTGGGAAATAATAAGTGGAGATATTGGAATTTTTGGAAGTTTTAAAATTTTTTTTGGAGATTTTTGAGATATTTTTGGAAGTTTAAAAGTAATAAGTATCCAAATAATTAATTAAGCAAATGAAGAAATAGAAATATGAGGGTATGATGGAATCTAAAATATTTTGAAGGTTAAGGAGATTGGAGACTGGTTTAAGTGGATTAAAAATTAAAAGAGGACATTATGGAAATTTCCGGTATAAAATTATACAATCCTAGTCAAAAGAATGAAAACCAAACATGGCCTTACCTCCCTCACATATATGATGGCCGAACAGCCCCCCTCATCGGCCTCCCCCTTCATTTTTCTTCCTCACCACTTTCTCCACCATTCACCTCCATTCTTCCTTCTAAAGTTCCAAAAATTTGGTGCAATGTTCGACCCTTGGAAGAGCTTGGCCGATCTGCAACTCCCTTGCAACTTGTAGCTTCGTTTTTGATCCGTGATTCCGGCGGCTTTGGGCATCTCTGGCGGCGGACGACGGCGGCCAGTGGTGAAAAATAAAGGTGGGTCTTGTTCTTTTATGTTTTTTTGAGTTGAACTCCCTTTCAAGTGGATTTCTCATTTTTCTTTTCCCTTGCGTGGTGATTTTCGTTCTCCTCTCCTGGTGGCCGAATTCCGGCATGGTGGTCGACGGCCAACGAGGATGAAGCTTCCCTTTTTCATTTTAAACCATGTAAGCATCACCTACCACATTGATTTTGGATTTTGGGATGGATTTTGGGATAAAAGTGGCCTCTTTAAGTTAGGGTTTTTGTATTACTGAAATTCTTGGAATGTAGTGCTTTAATATTGAAATTTAGGCATTGAATTTGAGTATTTTTGGGAGCAATTGGATTTTCTAAAGAAGATTAAGCAATTGTGAATTTTTGGTAATTATTATGATTCTTTGAAGTTAGGGTTTGGTCATAATTAAATCTTTGGAGCTTTAAGCAATAACTTGTGGATGTTTAAGTGGTTAATTGATGCTTTTTGGAAAATATTTAAGTTTATCAAAGTTGAAAATTTATTTGAGCATATGAATGGGCATTGTTGGTCTCTTTGAGATTAGAGTTTGTTCATGAGGGATATTTTAAATGAATTAGTGGCTGGCCAATGTTTGTTGAAGGGATTTAATGATGTTGAATGGGTGATTTTGGTTGGATTGATGTTTAGGGAAAAGATTTGTGAATAAAGTATTGAATAATAAGAAATTGATTATGTGATTTGGTGATGTATGATTTAATGGATGAATTGGTGGTTAGTAGAGGATTAATAAGATCATTTGGTGATACTAGAATGTTGGAATCGATTGGATTGGTGTTTGGGAAATAGTTTGTGAAGAAAGTGTTGGATGAATGTGAAATTAGTTATGTAAATGTTGATGGGAATATTGGAGAATAATAAATAGGTTTTGAGGAGGCCACATTATGTTTAGGTTAAGTTTCTTGAGGATTTTTGAAAGTGTTTTTCAATTCTGAGAAGTTGATGGTTTTAAAGGATTGTGGTGCTAGGTATAATTGTGAAACCATGGAATGGATTTTGTTATCACAAGTGTTGATGTTATTGAAGAGAATTTGGATTCATGGGGGTTTAGGAAAGGATTTGACTATATATACTAGAAGTTGTAAGTCAAACAGAAGTGAAATTGTGTTTAGTGAGATTAACATTGAATATGAACCATTTGTTGATTATTATGTCTGTGGATATTAGTAAAAGAATATAGAATTATGGAAATTGGAAAAGATGTGAATATATTTGGATTTGGTTGGTTTTGGGATTTGATTTGTAATAAATAAGGGATATTTCATCGTAGTAGTTGTTTTAATGTTCTTGATGAACCATGGATGATTTGATGTAGAAAAAAAAATGATGAATAGTGATCCTATGGTAAAATAATTGATAGAGTCATGGAAATGATATAATTATTGCTATTAATTGGAGTATGAATACTTGAAGGTTTGAAGAGAAAGGATTATAAGGTTAAGACTCCTTGTCTAGGCATGGATTTGTAAACTTTATGGGATTGTTAGTTAGTAATAAATAATTAGTATTTGTGAGTTAATGTTACTGTATGATTAAATTGAAAGGATTAAGTTAGTGATTGAAAATATTTCTATAAGCTCAAATTGTGAAACTAAGGTGGTATGGTGAAATAGAGAAGAATTTTACTATGAAAGGTTATGGTTGAATAGTCAAGGATGATTATCACTTTGAGGATGTGTTCTTTAAACATGGGTAAGTATTTAGGTGAGAAAAGTGAGTTGCTTGGTTCAATAGAGGTAATAAAGAATGGGTATCTATCTTAGTCCTGATATGGGTTTAACTTAATTGAATTATATAATAGGATCATGAACTATGTATTGACACCGCAATATGTATTTTCTAGTGTTTGGGGATATCAAAAGGCGAGCTACAAGCGAGGACTTCATTGATATTGTACTGTCTTGATGTAGAGCAGGTTCAGGTAATCACACTTACCCTTGTTATAACAATGAGGGTGTTGTTAGTTGGGGATTTCCAAAATCGTTTCTATATATATATATATATATATATATATATATATATTATCTCTTAAAACTTTACTTTGGTACAAAATAGGCTATCGGGTGCCTTTCAAACACGATTATTTTCGTACAAAGAATTTGACTTACTATATGTAGTACCCTGGCTGGTGGTATTGTTGGATTGTGTATGTGAGTATATAGATATTGGGATCTTGATACTTTGACAGAGATATTGTGGACGTATCATAGGATATGAAGATATGAATGAGATGTTGAATTGGAGATTGTGGAGAGAATTATTAGGGAAAACATGTAATGTTGTGGATGATGGATTGAAGGGTGATGTGAGAGTGTATGATGTTGATTATTGTGGATGGGATATTGATAGGGATATGGTGAGGTTTGCATGACACTGATATATTTATGTACCATCGCGCGATGATAACTGTCGATTGGCCAATCGACAGTTATTTGTACTAATGATCCTTTTCGGATTGATTAGACCGGGGATCATAGGTCGACTTATTGAGAGAAAGCGACCTACGGTTGTTTGGCATTGAAGAGTCCAACCGTTCCCGTTCTGCAATGGAAACAGAATTGGGGTTCTTTCTCTGGAGATTGCCAGAGAGGGAAATTGCCCCCTCATTATGGAGAGGGGCACAGTGTCAAATCATATAGTGAAAATTAGATGCTTGAATGCACTGTGATGGCACAATGCATCTGTAGGTGAGTGTGAGAGTTGTTGTGGTAGTATTAGTTGATTGGAGTATAGAGATGATGAATTTGAGTTGATTTGGATATGACGGAGGGACTTGAGTAAGGAATGAAAGAAGATCCGGTTATATATATTATTGTTTTCAAAACTGTGGTACCCTTTAGACGCCCTCGCTACCGCACATCTCACTGTTATAGTGAGTTAAGCGGTGATTACTGGGACAAATTGTCTCATCCCACAATTACTGACATTTTTGCAGGTAATCAGGCACAGGCGCGAGCAACAGGAAAGGGAATTAAGTCTCAAGGTTGTTTAATTTATCTAGACATGTATATTGCCAAAAATTTATAGGGCTGCATTCGCTTCCACATATTTTTATTTGTATTGATTTTATTAGTTAATCGAAGAAATGTAGTAGGCTGCTTTTTTTTCTAACCATGTTAGGTGATTCTTTTCTAACATGGTTAGCTATTAATTATCCATGATAGTGTTCAGGTTGTATTAGTTTATTCTTTTCTATCATGGATAATGATTATTATTAGGAAATTCTTTTTCTAACTATGATAGATTTATTGATATTATGGAAATAATTTTTCTATCATAGTTAGTAAGGGTATTATTGAATTAATTAGGGAATTAGTAACGGTAATGTTACAGGTTAGTTCACTTTGCATTTCTTTTTTTTATAGTTTACTTACTTGCATTTGCATATTGAGTTTATTCGGTTACAATTGTCATGTCTAGGCATTATAATTATGAGTTTTTGTTCTATGATGATTCTCCTATGCATTCTTTTTCTATGAATGATGAAACATCAAGATACTCACATTCTTGGAGGAATGAGGCACCTTCCTTGAGAGAAAGTTTGCACAATTACTATCAAGCCAATGAATACCAAATGCCCAACCATTTCCAACCATACATAGAAGCATCCTATCCACAAAACAACTTCACCCACTTCCCTACACCATACACTCCCTACCACAATCCTTACCGTCCCATCTACCATACAACTTCCCCTCCACCCTCCTCAGCCTAACCTAGTAGATTAGATGTATTCCTAACTTTCCCAAACACGAATCTCAAACCCTTACTTTGACAAGAATGTATATGAACACTCCAAATTGTTTATGCTAAAGGAGACCAATAAACTCACAAAGGATATGGAAGAGGGTTTGGAGGAAATAGAAGAATTTATCCGGGTTTTTGTGAAACTTGTGCTATGGAAGAAGACAAATGGAGAAGAAGATACTATATGGCCTTGTGAATCTAATGATTGCGAAGGGGTTGAGGATCAAGAGTTAAATGCCACATCTCAAGTGGTTGATCCCCACCCTCAAGTGACTAGTCCAACACAAGAAACAAAAGAAACCAAGCTCATTCTCAATTGTCGGAGGAGTTGGCTTCACACTTAGGTATTATTATTCCTCTTCTTCAAGAGGTTAACTTTCCTCATACTACTTTGGTTGATGTTGTGAGTGATGATGAGGTGGATGAAGAAATTGTTGTTGAATCCCTTCAAGTTCTTGATGTTGAAAATGTTTATTGTGATACTTCGATTGTTAGTTGTGTAGTTGATAATGTTGCTTGCAAAAATAATGAGTGGTGATCATGATGCTTTGAGTACTAGTTGAGGTGATGATTTTGATTTGCATGAGCTTTCACCTTGTTCTTGTGAGGATGGTATTATGTGCATGGATAGTATTGAACTTAAGTATTGTAGATTTGTTGCATTGCATACAAAGAACTTTGGTGATGTGCAAACTCCATCTACTAGTACTAATGATGCATCAAACTTGTGTGTTAAAAATATGGAGAATTATGAACAATTGTCTTCCTTTTCAAGTGTTGATAACTATGATGATTGGAGCTTTCTTGATTCTATTGAACATGATGAAGAATTCATTTCCCCTCCTCCCCACATTCTTCTTTTATAACTCATGTGATTGTGATAGGCCAAGTGCTACTTGTATGGAAATTGATAGTTGGCTAACCACTTCATATGATGCTACCTCTTCATCTAGTTCAATTGATAACATGCAATCTACACTTGATAATGAAAATGAAAATTGCATATCTTTTGATCTTTTTTTTTGTCGAGCATAACTTTTGATCTCAATTATTTTATTTCTTTAGGTACGTTAAATATGGAAGATTCACATGTTTTGAATGATAAAATTGTGAAAAAGGATGAATCTTTCCATTTAATTTTATCGTATGACCTACCTCCTGATTTAGGATTGCATTCATCTCCCATGTTGCTTAAATATTTTTCTTCTTCCACTCTTATACCTCCCACCTCTTGTGATTACCACACTTTCCGGTTGCAATCACAAGATGACTTTAAAAATAAATATTTCTTTGACTCCTATAAATGGGAGTTATGTTGATTTTCTTTGTTTTGATTCATACTTGGAGAGTTTTGATCTTAATTTGCTTAAAGCATACTCTAACCCTCTCCAAGTTTGTTCCTTTGCATTTGGTATTTCTCTTGGTTTGTTTTATTTGCATGAACACCATTGTAGGAGTCATATGAGGTATCCACTTCAACCACCAACAAGGGATATCAACAAAGGAGAAGTGGCGCTCTAAAGTCCAGCATGATTATCATCAAGGATGAGAACTTCTCCTTCAAGCATTTGAAGATACCATAACCAATGTTGTCTCTTTTCTCACTTATTTTGCTTCTTACTCTTCATGTGATTGGCTTAATTGTTGAGTAAGGAATATAAGTCTGGGGGAGGGACATAAAGTAGTAGTAAAAGGTACCTTTAGTTGTTTTTCCCATTTCTAGGATTAGAATAAAGTGCTTAATGTTAATACTACCACCACACTTGATTTAAACATGCTGTGAAATTTAATTGGATATTTCCATGATTTTGCTACATTGAGGACAATGTAGAAATTAAGTGTGGGGGAGAGGTTGTAGTTGGGTTAAGTTTTTGGATTAGTGCATCTTAGATATGTTCTTGACTCCAAAAATGACAAAATTTTGAAAAATTTTAAACTTTCCCTCACTTTTACATTTGTTAACCTTGAACATGACATATTTTTTGACTTTTGGCAATTTCGAGAATTTGTTTTTATGCTTTTGATATATCTTTTGATTAGATATCTTGTGAGTGGAACTAATGTCCTACGGTTAACCTTGATTCTCTTTTTAATCTCCTTTTTGTGTTTTATTGCCAAAAGTATCTCAAGTGTGGTACTTTTGGTCAAATAACACCAAAAGTTTGTCAAATGCACCACCAAAACAAGTTTTAAGCCCAATTGCTCGTTTTAGCCACTTATGGAACACAAGTTTGGTTTTTGATCTTTGTAATCTCCTTTTAGTGTTTTAGCGCCAAAAGTATCTCAAGTTTGGTACTTTTGGTCAACAACCACCAAAAGTTTGTCAAATGAACCACCAAAACAAGTTTTAAGCTCAATTGCTCGTTTTAGGCCCAAAAGAAACGCAAGTTTGGTTTTTGATCTTTTTAATCTCCTTTTCTTGTTTTATTGCCAAAAGAATTTCAAGTGTGGTACTTTTGGTCAAATAACACCAAAAGTTTGTCAAATGCACCACCAAAACAAGTTTTAAGCTCAATTGCTTGTTTTAGGTCCAAACACAGCGTTGTTAAAGAGTGTGTTTTCACGAACACATTTTTGGGTCGTGATATGTAACACATATCACTGGTCGTGATATGTAACACATATCACGACCAAACATATGACAGTTTGGTCATCATTTCTTTGGCAAGTTTGGTCGTGATAGGTGTTAAATAACACAATTCACGACCAAACCTTCCAAAGTTTGGTTGTGAATTGTTTTTTTAGTTTTGTGATTAAATTGTATATGGCCATCTGCATTTTGCAGATCATTTACATACACTGCAAGCCAGCACTACATATATACCAGAGAGCTAGTCCAAAAACGTATCTCATCCATGTATGCAAACGATACCTTACCATACTAAACTATTTGTGAATTACACACAACATGAATATTATACATAACAAGTACTAGTCTACAAGTTATGATTACAAAGACAAAAAATAGCCCGCAAGTTGGTTACGAACCAAGCCAATCTCCGCATCTTGATCAAACGAGTCATTACTAAGTCCATACAAGCTCTCCAACAACTGCAAAATAATAAGAACAATGATAAAAAAGACAAGCATAACTATGCAAATTATCAATCACTAATTTTTGGATATAAATGTTAGAAGTGTACATACTGAATTTCTTCAGAGGTCGAAGATCATCTCGATATATTATGTCAAGCATGTATTTGATGACATAATAATCACACTCTATACTGCCTGGTTGCCTTGGACACTTCAAATCACAAATAATATCATAGTATTTCGTGCATGGCTAAAAGAAATATAAATGAAAATGAATATAACAATTGTTTACCTTAATGTTTTTGTCACGAATTGCAGTATGGCTAAGTGTGAGAGCGTCGGTGCTTTGCACCTCATGCCATCTTAAAATGCCCCTAAAAGCAGATAAAAAGTATAACAATTATTTTATAGTATAAAGATATATTATTATATCATATGTAAAAGTAAAAATAAAGAGTAACTAACTTCTGAAAAACTTCTTTGTACTCCTTGCGAATACTTCGCCCTAGAGAGTCAAACCAAAAAATCTTATACTCTTTCGGGCAAATGATAGCCAAAGCCCAATGACTTTTGAAACAAATTAACCTGAATACATGTTAGTTAAACTAAGAAATAACGTTCAATGTTGTATAAAATATAGCTCATTACCAATTGAGAACAGACGCGAAATAAAGAGAACTGTGATCAATAGACATCTGCAGCTCGATGTAACTTCGCATTCTCCAACAATAATCTTAAGACTCATGACGATAACCAACTATATTGATAAAAATACGAGAATTTTTTAACCCTTACCAGATGGCCAAATCAAGCCAGCTCTTGTCAAACTCATCCATTAATAAGAATTCCTTCACGTCTTGACGACCTTTCAGCCAAATGTTATACTCTGTTTGTGGATGGACGACTCCAATAGGAATTGAAAGATTAAAACCGCCCATATCAAGCTGCATCATCCATAGCATATCGAGTTGTGGGTACTTTTCACCATCAAAATTCTACAAATAACAAAAGCATCAACATTGCACATATATCTATAACATTGCAAATAACAGACAAACAATAGACAATTTTAGTACCTTTGGATCTGGACTAAGACGTGGAGCTTCTTGAGGAGTATCGAGCACAAGCTTTTTAGGCCAAACAATAAAGGTGTTAACTGCATCGCTTAAATTAGTTATTTGTGCATCATGGACAGGAGTATGTGTCATATGCTCGCCCTTCGTCACATAAATAACTGAAACTTTCACGTGATCATCCTGGATAGGCCTGCCATGAATGCTGGTGTGGTCTGGGAATTGGTAAGCCGTAGCAACTAGTTGCAGATGAGACTCATCAAGATGCAAGTGACACTCCTCTTGGATGGCAAAAGGTGCACTTGGCTCACCCACTGCAGAAGTTGTTCTTTGAGATGCTTTAAGAGCCTCTAACTGCATCCACTCGTGCTTCCACCTGTGCCTCAATCTCCTCATTCGACACTCTGCGAGACAAATCTCGGGTTTTCTTCCCCAAAAATGTCTTAGCCCCAACTCTCCCAGGTATTCCTACAACTCAGCCAATGTTGTCTAGTTTCCCTAGCGCAGTTGCTAGAATGTCCATTCTGGGTTGTGTCGGTGTCCAAGACCCCTGAGATTCTTGCTCATCTAGTTCATCTTGTTACAATAGTGACAAACATTAATTAAGATGCAATATCCTTTAAACTTCTACGTAAGTGTTCAAATTCAATATATAATACTTACAATTTGGTTAGGAACTGCTTCAACCTTATCACTGGTGTATATTCTAGTTCTCTTCCTCCGACCCGCTGCCCATGTTATATGGCATTTGATAGGGGTAAAGGGTTTAAGACCTCCGAAGACTCAGCTTCCATTGTTTGTCGCTCCTCCTCCAACTTTCGTTGTCGCTCCTCCAATATTGTTGAGTTAGTCAATCGTACACCCACGAGACATGGTGTGGTTATATTCATTTTTAGCGCGACGCTCTTGTTGTTCTTCCATATTTTTCTATAAAAAAATAAAAAACTAATAATGTAGATATGCCAATTTAAACCAAATAATTTGCTATTTATGAATAGTAGATATACCAGAAATTGTGCAGACTTTCGAGGGGCAACAAATTTCTTCCATGTCTCTGAATCGATTCTGTGATATGCTACACATGGATCCTCACCCATTTGAGCTCCCCCCGAAGATGTAATCCTCGTCCAATCTATACTTGAAGTCTTTCCACATACTTTGGATTCTCCCCAAACAGTAGTCTTTGAAATCTTTAGTGTCAGGCATATCCCAATATTGCTGCAATGAAATCACAAACATTAGTCACCAATATATCTTACGAATATAAAGTAATATGAATGTTAGTATGTGGATACCAATATATCTGTCCAACACTAGTCCTTAACATGCTTATCTATTTGTTTCCATTCATTTTTGAGTATGTCTACTTTATTTCTCGCCACTGAACCAATATAACTTGAAAATTTCTTCGCACTAGGCCCTTGAGGCCTATTCTCTGCGTTAAGTTCCAAATGATTTCTTTGTTTATGCTCAGCTGTCAGAGCAAGTACACCTGCAACTTTTGTTGGCTCTTTAACCTTTTCCTTCATAAGAGGAGGGGCCTCCTCATAATGCTCCTCCTAGTGATATGAGCAACTTTCTTCCATTAACATGTGAAAAAGAAACAATTATATACATTAGCACAAAACAATGCGTTTGTAACACTTGTTGTTAAATATTATTAGAGATTAGTAAAAGAATAACAATAATCAATATATGTTATAGCATTATGTGTTGTCGTCCCATATACCCTCAGTATGATCATTCATGACCGCACAGAAGTCATCATCATCTATCAAACTTCATGTTGTTGTGCCTAATAATTGTATCTCATCATCATCATCATTATGTGAGAGCGTAATCCATTTGATTTCTATTTTGCAAGGTTATGGAAAGCTTAACATTTGTAGGATCTGCTTCATAGCACACTTGCTTCACATGACTTGCTAGAATAAATGGTTCATCCTTGTAACCGGCCCTATTAAGATCAGCTGAGATCATGTCACTGTGGCGCTCAATCACAACTGCATTACTATGTACCCACTTACATTAAAATATGGAAACTTTGAATTGCGGTGTGTAGATAATTTCCCAAATTTCTTCAATAACCCCATAATGTGGCGTTGTAGCCAATTTTGGGTTTTTGTTCCTAGAGTAAGAAAAGTGAGTTGCGTCAGCTTCTACCATCACCCCACTGTTTTATGTGGTGCGCTTGCCATCAATGACTTTAGTAGAGAAAGAATACCCATTTATTTCATAACTACACCACGAAAAAAAGAAATTGAGGTTTCATAGCTAACAACCTTACTGTGTTAGACACATCATTTTCTTTTGGCACATACTCCTTGAACCAACCAATAAATGACTTGTTATGCTCATTTGAAATTATATCACTTTTCTTTGGGTTCTTCTGTTTCAAAATCCTTTCATGCTTGAGCTGGATGAAATTAGTGTCATCCTCACAAATAGGACATGCCTTATGTCCCTTGACACTATATCCTGAAAGATTGTCATATGTAGGTAAGTCATTTATTGTGGTAAACAACAAAGCTCGCAACTTGAATGTCTCTTTTTTGTATGCATCAAACACATTAACGCCTTCATTCCACAACATTTTCTAGTCCTAGATCAACGGAGCAAGGTAAACATTGATATCGTTCCAGGTTGTTTCGGTCTCGAAATCATCATACACATTAAAAGATATTTCCGTTTCGTGCACAACCAAGGTGGTATGTTGTAAATGACAGGCAAAACTGGCCAAGCATTATGTTTGCTAAAGACACTCCCAAATGGGTTGAATCCATCTGTACAAAGACCAATACGGGGGTTTCTAGGATCACCACCAAACTCTACAAACATTGAATCAACCTTCATCCATTGAGGAGAATCAGTGGGGTGTCGAAGATATCTAGCATTAGAAATTATCTAATCACAATACCACCTCAGATTCTCTGCTTCTGTTGCATTCGCAAACAATCATTTAAACCTTGGAACTATTGGAAGGTCCCACATTACTTTCGAAGGTTCACCTTTCTTTGGTTTGTTTGTCTCATCATCGTCGTCATCATCATCAGCATCATTCCTCTGTTTATACCTTGGCTCTTGACATTTTGGACACACATGTAATCCCTCATACTCATTTCTGTATAAAGTACAATCCTTCGGACAAGTATGTATCTTCTGGTACTCCATACCCATCTTGCTTATCATTTTCTTGGCCTCATACATTGTCTTCAGAACCACATTGTTATCCGGGAACATATCGCTCAAAGCTGCAAGCATTCTCGAGAAACCTGCGTCTGCCCACCCATTTTCCGTCTTTATTTCTAACATTGTCAGAATGACCACGCACTTTATCAAACTCATCTGACACAACAAACAACTTCGATGTGATATCATTTATCATATTGTCCATGCCAACGTCGCAAACATATTCATCATCATCGCCCACCTCCGCTACTTTTACATCTTGCACGATAGTTTACAATTCCCCATGTCAAAGCCTCTTCTTGTATCGATGATTGATCCCCTTACAAATAAGGTCATCCCTTATATCTTCGAGGGCAGAAGTACTTTCCATTCTTGCTAGATGCGTTTGTTTTAGCAAATTCAATAAACTCCTCCATCCCCTTTTGATACTCTTCACTAGTTCGTAAAACATCCATCCAAACACGATCCATGTGCAGAAATGTGTATAATATATACTTGCCTTCATTACAAAGAATAGAAGACAATTGAACAAGCTAACTGTTTGGCTACAAGCTTTGGTTACTTAACATTTGAATAAATACAAGAACAATCCACAAACCATGATTATAACATACAGCAAAAAGAATCCAATTTATAAAAACAGAATCCATTTGGCCAGCAGCAAAAAAAACTCTCAAACAAACAATTACTAACTTACAGAAAATATAGAAATGAAGAAAGAAACCTCACCGCTATTAAGAAGGATAGAGGCAGCAACTTAAAAAGACCAAAATAGTTATCCACAATTCAACTCGTCCCCCACTTTTGCTGGCTGAAAACAGAAGCAAAGAAAGTGAGGAAAACATGATAAAGATAGCCAAAACCAGAACAGTTTAAAGCATTATGTCAACAAAAAAGTATCTTCTATACACAAACATACATTCAAGCAGAAATTTATATTACATCATGCAGCAAAAACTTCTCGACGAAACGTGGTGCAAAGAGCAAAAACACTTTCCACGACCAAACGTGGTATGTTTGGTCTTGGGAGAACACTTTCCATGACCAAACTTTTAAAGGTTTGGTCGTGGAAAGTGCTCTTTCCACGACCAAACACCTAAATATTTGGCCGTGGAAAGTGATCTACCACGACCAAACATATCACATTTGGTCGTGGAATATTTCTGCCTAATCAGTTATTTACATGTTTTACCACTGTGTTTCTTACCAACGACCAAAGTTGGCTTTTTCGTCGTGAATTAGGGTCGTGAAAAGCATTAATTCTAGTAGTGTGGAGATCCTAGAATTCTTAGATGCATATGGTTGGATGTGTGTCAAAGTGGATATTGAGAGTATAAATGAACCCAAAATGGTGAGATGTGTATAAACACCTATCCTTGAGTGATTTTCTTCTCTACTCAAACTTTTTTCATCCATTATAATCATTGTTAGTCATTGTTAGCATTTTCCATTTCATTAACCTATATGTTGGAATTCTCAAAATTGTTTTTCTTGTCATTGTACTTCAAAGCTTTTTAAAACTTGTCTTTGTCCTATAGTACAAAAGTTTAAGTATGGGGGAGTTGACAAATCCTTAGATTTGTGTTTTTTTGTGTTTAAACTTGAGGTTATTAGCATTTCAAAGATGTAATATTGAACTAAAATGCATTGATTATGATTGAATTGAATTAAAAATGAATGTGTATGAGAAAGGGGTTAAAAAGGGCATAATTGTCACATTTAATTGTTTATCTTAAGTGATTAATTTTGGGGATGAAAGGTATTATGTTGTTATAAATTTTCCCTTGCAGAAAATGAGAAAAATGGGCTGAAATGGTGATTCTGAACATTTTCGGAAAGAACATAAATGACCCAGTGTAACATCCTGGAAATTTAATACCGAATTAGAAAATGTTTTTAGTGGATGACCATTTGAAAATGTGAAATTTATTAGGATTTTTGGAAAATTTGGACATTTTAGAGGATCTGGAGAAATAAGTACCTAAGTTAATAGATTAAATGATTTGGAAGATTGATATAGTGTAACATCCTAGAAATTTAATACGAGGTTAGAGAGTACTAAGAGAAATTATAAATGAAAAATAAATAAATAATCAATTAGAAAGTTTGGGAATTTTTAGAATTTTTGGTGATTTTTAGGATATTTTAGAAGTTTTGGTGAAATTAGAGCTAAATAACTAACTAAACAATTGAAGAAATAGAAATATGAGGGAATGGTGGAATCTAAAATATTTTGAAGGTTAAGGAGATTGGAGGCTTGATTTAGTGGATATAAATTAAAAGAGGACATTATGGTAATTTGCGGTATAAATTACAAAACCCATTAAAATAAAACAACAAACCAAACACTCCTTCCTCATTCCCTTCCTTGTTTAGCAAAGACCTCCTCCCCCAACACCTCCATTTTCAATTTTTTCTCTCCTCCAAGCTCACTCATTTCATTTCTTTTCCTCCAAAGCACACTCATTTCGGTTTTTGCTCTTTCTCCTCTCCTTAAATCGGTCAAGCATAAGTCAGATCTGTGCCTCCCTTCATTCTCCATTTTCTCCGGTGCCGAGCTCGTTTTTCCGGCGGCGGCTGACGGTTTAGGGAGGTGAGCTAGCATTTTCCTTTGGTTCTCCAAGCTAGTTTCTCTTTCCAACTTCATTTTCCTCATTTTCTTTTCCCTTTTGTTGTTATGTTTCGGCCAGCCACTTTAATGGCCATTTTCCGGCGAGGCTCACGGCGGTTTCCGGCGTGTGAACATCCCCATTTCATTTTAGAACTCCGTAAGCATTTTCTACACCCTTCGTGCCTTTGATTTTCGTTTTTGGCCGTTTGAGAGAGTGGGTCTGATTTGGGATTTATGTTTTAGCCATGAAAATGAATTAAAATTAACTAAACCAAAACTTCATCTTTTAATATCCTAATTGTTAAATTGAATGTTGATTGAAGTTTTGTGAAGTTTCTGCAAAACCCTAAAGTTGGGCATTCTCAAATCCGACGAGTTTAAAGATATTAGTGACATATTAGTGACTTAAAGGTTCAAACTTTTTGATACACATATTCATGAAAGCTATAAAATGACTCTACATGTTTGATTTGTGTTTGGATTGAAGATTTCCAAAGTTTCTCTCTCTCTTTTGTAATGGCAAAATGGATTTTTGACAAGTAATGAAGGTCCATGTTTTATTTGGGCTTGATTCTAATTGATTTATGATTTATGATTGGTAAAATGCAATAATGCATGTTTTATGCTTGTATGTAATTGGTGATTATGGTTTGGTAAACAAGAAAGTATTGATGTACCCATGCTTGTTGGTTGAATCTTGTTAAGTAGTGTGATTCTTGAAGTTTTATATGTGTATACTAGGTATGTATATAAATATATAATAGGGTATGTTTATATGTGCTTGTAGTTTGAGTTTGGTTGTTTTAGTGTGGTTCTCTGTTTAGTTATTGCTTGACTTGGTTTATGATGAAATACATACTCTTATGGCTTGTTGAAAGTTGTTAGTGCAGGTTTGTGTAATATTTCTTTTTGTAAATTGGAAATAAGTGATGGTGGGTGATATATTGTTGCTTTTAGTAAGTTAAATGAGAATAACTTTTATCCATGAGGATTTAGGATAATTTGAAACAGATTTTGGAATGGCATCACGGTGAAGATGAAATTGTTTATGTTGATTTAGTAGGAATTGATTAGCAAAATGGGTTCAAGAATTTTGGGATGTATGGAGCATTAGTTTTAAGAAAATGAGAATGGTTTTGAAGGGTTTAGATGGTAGAATAGGTTGATGACATATGGTTTACTTTGGAGATGAAAGTGAAGTGGATTTGGAAAGTTAATTCTTCATGTTCCAAGACTCAAGTGAGGTGGTTTTGATTTAAGTTTGAAGTTCTGTTCAATTGAGTTTCTTGGGTCTATTATACCAAATTCTTAAGCTATGGAAAATAAAGTGAATGTTGTGTTTTGTTAGTACCTTACATAGTACAATGAATTAGCTTGGGTGTTTCTATTGTAACTTTTGAATTCCTGGTTTTCTCTTTGATAAATGTGCCGATTTTTGGAAATCTGTTATAATTCAGTTTTGACAATGCTCTAAATTTTAATACAATAAGAGGTGACAAAGTGACTAAAGTGGTAGTTTGACTTAGTCCTTGTTTATTGGGAATGTGGTATGATTTGATTGCTGGGAATGATAGTGATTATACCATGTGAATTTATTTGTTGGGTTGCTGATTTGTTATATTAAGTATATGTGTGTATGTCAAATCAACCAAGAGAATTTAAATGGCTTTATCAGATAGTGTAAAGATATAGGGTTAAGGAGTAATATAGGATACGTGAGAGACGTTTAAATAATATGAAGTGAGAATGATATTAATTTATCATTGTGTATCATATCATCACATTAATATACATAGTGGTGATGATACTTCAAGGAAAAGCTATAAGGAAATGGTAAGGAAAGAACATCAAAGTGCTAAAGGGCATCAGGTAATCACACTTAACCTTGCTATAACATTGAGGGTGACGTTAGTTGGGGATTTTTTAAAATCCTTTCTCACCCTCTATATATATATTATCTCTGAAAAGGTATTTTTATAAAAAACAGGCTATTGGGTGCCTTTCAAACACGGTTATTTTCATATAAGATTTCGACACATTATATATGTAGTATCATGTCTGGTGGTGCTGGATATTTTGGAATTGTGTGACATATTTGCAGGTGCTGGATATTGAGAGGTTGTGAGTATAGAAAATGAATTAGATGTGAGTTGAGATTTTGGAGAGTTATGTCAAGGGAAGATATTGTGGATAATAGATTGAAAGGTGATGTGAGAGTGTATGATGTTGATGTTGATTATTGTGGATGAGATATTGATAGGGATATGGTGAGCATTGCATGACACTGAAATTGATGTACCATCGCGCGATGATAACTGTCGATTGGCCGATCGACAGTTATTTGTACTGATCCTTTTCGGATTGATTAGACCGGGGATCATAGGTCGACTTATTGAGAGAAAGTGACCTATGGTTGTTTGGCATTGAAGAGTCCAACCGTTCCCGTTCTGCAATGGAAACAGAATTGGGGTTCTCTCTCTGGAGATTGCCAGAGAGGGAAATTTGTCCCCTCATCGTAGAGAGGGGCACAGTGTCAAATCATATAGTGAAGTTGGATGCTGGAATGAATGCCTCCGTGATGGCACGATGTATCTATAGGTGAGTGTGAGAGTTGTGGGGTGGTATGGTTGTATTGGAGGTAGAGATGGTGAAGTGCATTGATTTGGAAATGACAGAAAGACTGACGTGATACATGGGAAGGTTTGAATTATATATATGAATTACTGATTTTAAAACTGTGGTACCCTTTAGACGTCCTCGCTACCGCACAGCTCACTGTTATAGTGAGTTAAGCGGTGATTACTGGGACAAATTATCTCATCCCACGATTACTCACATTTTTGCAGGTATTCATGCACAGACGCAAGCAGCAGGAAAGGGAATTAGGTCTTAGAGGTTGTTTATATTATTTAGAGTTGTATATTGCCAATTTATAGGTCTGCATTTGCTTCCGCATGTATATATATATATTTATGTATTGTTAAATAATATTTGGTTTTGTTTATTAACCATGTTAGGCAAATCCTTTCTAACATAGTTAGTTTTTAATTATCCATGATAGTGATCATATTGTATTAGGCAATTCTTTTCTATCATGGATAATGTATAAAATGATTAGGAAACTCTTTTTCTAACTATGATAGAGATGTTGTTAATATGGATATTCCTTTTTCTATCATAGTTAGTAAAGAGATTAATGAATTAAAATAGATTATATTGGTTGATTAGGGAATTAGTAACAGTATGTTACACCCAGAATCCTGAAAAAGCTTCATAACAGTCTTGGGAAAATTACATAATCTAACCCAACACTTTTCGAATTTTCAGAATTGTCCCTGCTGCGAACGGTTTCGTTCAGTATTTTTCACTGATTTTTGGGCTGTTTTAGCTTCAATTTGGACCCAAACTTAATCCCAAACATTTGACCCAACTTCCATTTTATATTAAGTGAAGAATTAGGTTTAGAAACACATGTTTTGGGGTTGGGTCCTCCCAAAACCCTACCTCTCTTCATTTCTTCCTCCATTCCTCTCCCATTTCATCACATTTCCCTTCCACCTTCCTTCCTCCTTCCATGTACACAATAAATTCCTCTTTCTCTTTCGGATGTTTTCCATTTGCTTGAGTTTTGGTTTTACAAAGGGGAGTCTCAATTTCTTTTATTTCTCTTTATATTTTTTATTTCCTAGATTTTGGTTTTCACTTATGTTTTGAGAATTGGATTTGACTGAGAATTGGATTGTTGTGATTATGTGGATTTGTAATGTGGAACTTGTTCTCTTCATTATATATATAGGGTTCTATACATATTCATTTGCAATTTCATTTACTTCTTTCTATTTATTTATGGTTATGATAAATAGGTTGATTTAGATGGATTGCAATTGAACCTAATGCATTACAAATCATTAATCACACTCTAAGGTACTTAATAATGCCTAATTAAATGGGTTAATGAGATTATGTGTTAGACTAATTGCCTGTTGGTGAATTTGGTATTTTAGAAAATTTAGAGATATTCAAAATGAACCTATTGATTGCTTGAGATTTAGAGATTATGTGTTAGACTAATCAAAATGTTTTATTAAACTAAAAAATTAGAATACAAAATAGATCTGCAAAAAAGAAAATTCAAATGATAAAACATAAAAAACCTAAAAGGGTAAACATGGATAGGAATGAGCCGCCGCCATTGCAAAAACCCTACCATCTTCTTCATATTTTCTTCATGAGAATTTGTGGGTAGAAAAGAACAGTCACCGGTAGAAAAACCATTGAGTAGTGGTAGTTCAAAGAACCATCCCAAAGGATCCACACCTCTTATCGACAATAAACCAATCAATTTGGTTTTGAAAGAAGCTTCATGCGTAGATCTCACGGAAACAAACATACCCACAAAACTAATACATAAGATGAAGATTGGGTAGAAGAAATTCCTCTTGTCGTTGAAACTCCTAGACCAATTTATTTGGAAATGAAAGAAACATAAAAGCAGACCAATGAAAGTGACGGGCGTCTCCTTCCTCGTCATGAACCAGGGAAGGAGACACCGATGAAAAAACTCGTACAATGACGAGAGAAGAGATCCCACCACCACCCAAAAAATTTGAGAGGAGGGGGAGAGGATAGAGCCGACTCAAGAAAGTCGGCCCTAGAATCAGAAGAAATAGGTCTATTAGCACTAAAACGTTTAACAATGCCTAATTGGATGTGGGTTTAAAAATTCGATATTGGACTCATGGGTCCATGAGGTATGGTAAATTGGAATTTTAGTGCATTGAACTCCCCAACATCCTTACAAAGCCATAAAAGCCATTGAATTTCATTTCCAATAGCAATTCACATCCACTCCATCCCTTTTACTAAAAATACCAAAATTATTTATTTGTTTTGCATCCTTTATTCCATCTTCAAAAATCAACAAAATATATTTTCTTTACCCAAATCCATCTTGCATTGCATATAGTTTACTACGATAGTTAGATTTGGCTCCTTGCGGATGACTCGGATTGCATCCTATTACTACACTCTTCCATCCGATACAAATATATTTTGCAATTAACCCAAAGGCGATATACGACGACGGTCGATACATGAAATGAGAAAAGTACTTTATGCCCAATGAATGGAAGGGGATTGTGGAGACCTGAAAAATTAATACTAAGAGACACTGAGAAGATCTCAATGCCATTTATGAAGCTAAATTGCATTGGAATCTAGAGAATTTGATATGAAATTTATGTCAAATATGTTTTCCTTGACATTGACCAAAAACTCCTCAGTGAAGAAGACTAAGTTGAGCTCATCAGCAGCAAGCAATAGAAGGGCTTAAATATCTTAACAAGGTATAAGGACCTCTTTTTAACAGAAAAGTAAGTCTGATGGGAAGGTGTCGGAGGGTGGAGGGTTGGTGGGTGGTCGGGATGAGAAGGGAGGGAGAGGAGAGAGAAGGGAAGGGGTAGTGGGGGAATTTTTATTATAAATATGGGGTTCATTTCGTCAGAAATAATATTTGTAAGACCAAAACCTATTCTTTACCAATGTTGTGCTTGAGACCAAAGATCTGTCAATTCTTAATTATTTCTTGTCTTAATTTTGCCTTTTCAAGGTATAGTTTTACCTTTTTATATTTTTCATAACTTCTTCCCCTTGCCTTTACTTCAAAACACACATGGGAAGTTTCATCCTTGTGCTTATTTTGTTGTGTACAAACAAGCTACCATATTATTTTCTTGCAAAACTTCTGTCATTTATTCTACTGTGCAGCACACTTGAAATTCTCCTCGTTTTTTCTCAATAGTGATTCAACAATGTTGAAAGGTATTATCTTTCAATTAAATCTCATCAGGATAAAAAAGAAATTTGGCCCTTCACAAGGGGATTAAAAGCAAATAAACCAGAACAAGCTTTTTAAGGATTATTATTTTTTTCAATATCTCACATAAAATTTTTTGGGAAAATTAACATGAGGTCCCTCACAAGGGACTTAATACTAGAAAAGTCCCAAAAACTCTCAATATTAAAGTAGGGTCCCTAGGGACCGTACTTTAATATACTCCAAATGTCAAAAGACCAGATTACCCCTCCTCTCATTACAAACTGAATCTCTTGCTTCTCTCATCCATCTCTGTTATCCATCTCTCTTGTCGTGCCCTCTGTCTCTGGCCAGTCGCAACCCCAGACCACCGTCAAGCTCCTTCCTCTCATCTTATATAATAAATAGCAAAATCTCCTTATAATTCCTGCTTATTTCCCTGTCTCTCACAATCCATCAGCTTCCATCACATTGTGCACAGCTCCTGACTTGAATTACTCTTCCTGACTAGAAGGTCGAATTTGTTGGCTAAGCAAGTAATCAACATTTGTTCTGCTTTTAGCTTGGGGTTTGTCTCTCAGCTTTGGGTGGACACCAATTCTGTGAGTTTTTGAGTTTGTCAATTCATGGGAACTCATTTGTGGTGAATGTGCATATGCTGATTTAGATGTTTTTTAATTTGTGTATAATTTGAAGAAGATAATCATTTAGGCTAGATTATTGGCTGACTATGATGATTTTAGTAGTGATTCCAATTCATTTATGACAATGTGAGATTGTGGCTGATGATTTCTATTTGTTAGTTTTGATGTTATTCTTTTTCATGATGGGATTAGTAAAAACAGTCTACTTAGATTGATTTCTTAGGTGATTTATATAAGGAATTTCTTAGCTGACTTATATAGGCTAGATTACTGGCTGTTTTCTATGCAAACTAAAGGCATGATGAATGCATAGAATTTGTTTGACAAAATGCTTCAATGAAAGCTGTTTTGCTTATTTGATATCTTGAGTTCTTATATGTGTATGTCTCTTATTTCAGGAGAAGGAAGTGAAAAGCAATTTTTCTTATTTGGGTTGATTAAAAAATAATCATGAACTTGAAGTAAAAGTGGGTTGATTCAAAAATAATCATGAACTGATCAAAGAGGATGAAAAAAGATTATTATATAGTAAATATTAGCAATTTTGAACATCCAGTGTCTGTTTTAAAAAAACAGTATTTCCTTATTGTCATTTCCCTTTGATTCATATATGAGATTATTATATAGTAACTTTCTTTTTTCAGAAGGAAGATCCTAAGACAGTTGAGACTTAGTAAGAAGAAATTGCAGGGTTAGAAAATCAGTTCTATGTGTTTTTCAATGTGCGCTTGTCTTGTTTCATATATCATGCTCATTTGTGCATTTCTCATGCATATTATCTTATTATATTGCAAGCGGCTGTTGGGTAAGGACCCGATTGGGTTGAATTTAGAAGAGTTGCACCAGCTTGAGCAGGAGCTTAATGAATCATTATTTTCTTTCATGGAGAAGAAGGTGATTCTCATTTTGCTCTCTTCTCATCCTTGCCCTATATACTATTCTGTTCCTTAGTCCTAGATTTTTTTATCATAAACTACGATTAATTGGTTGGTAGGAGCAGATGTTTCTTCTCACAGTGGGTACAAAAGCATAGTGATGTGCATCTATCTTGTTTATTTGTTTCAATCGTATTGCAATCCAAGGTGTTGGGGTCTTTTCTTGCAAACTTCTTTGCAAGAAGTTTTTTATTTTTTTGGTGAAGCTGAGGTGGAAGACTTCATGGTTGTTTTAATTTTTGTTTTGTGTGAAATTTGTTGTTTTTTATAGTTAAGATTACAATTCTGATGATTTCTTGCTCTTTAGTCTTTTGGGATATGATTGGTTGATTGTTTAGTTAGATGAATTATTTTGGTTACTGCTATTCTTAATATGCTTTGGTTGAACTTTTTTTAGGATTGAATTTATGAAGCCATATTTTGGATTATACAAAAGGTGAAGTTGTTTTGGTTCGAATTCTTTACTAAAATCTTTTACTGTGAAAATGGGGCAAAATTTTTTTTAAAGGTAGATCTTTATGTTAATTTTCTTAATTTGAACAGTGGCTACTGTTTCTGATGGCTTGAAGGTATGAGAAATACTAAAGGGAAGGCGACACAATGTTGATCGAAGGCATGGCTGCTGTTTCTGATACTTACAGAATTAGATTTGTCATCAACATCTGGTTAAGTCTTCTCACATTGATTATGGAGATGAAGTTTGTGAGGAAAATACTGGAAAAAAAACTTCTTTGCAGTCTTGGAACAAGGAGTATTGGCAGTGAACTTGTTCTCACATTGATTGTGAATTTTGAAAATGGTAGATGTTGCACTATTTTACATTTTGAAAAGAATAGAAAAACTTTTTTGCAGACTGCGCTATCAATGCTAGAGAAAAGAATGTACAAGAAAAAGTAGATGTTGCACTATTTTACATTTTGAAAAGGTTGTTTATGTTTTGAAACAAGTGTTTGTGTTTTAAAACGGTCGTTAACAACTATCTTGAATTCTTGTACATTATGACAATTTATAGTTGTTGGTCATTCGTAGTTGTATTCAAGGGAAACAATGTGCAATACGTAGTTAATGGGCAGGGCAAAATGACAAGTTAATGGGCCCGCGTGACAACCCTTTGGGCAAAACTTGACAAGTTAATGGGCATGCGTCACAATGCTTTGGGCAAAACTTGACAAGTTAATGAACACGTGTGACAACCATTTTGGGCAAAACTTGACAAGTTAATGGGCACGCGTGACAACTCTTTGTCCAAGTGTAACAAGTTCACTGCCAATACTCTAAGTTAATGGGCAGGACAAAATGATAAGTTAATGGGCACGCGTGAGAACGTTTTGGGAAAAACCTGCCAAGTAAATGGGCACGCGTGACAACGCTTTGGACAAAACTTGACAAGTTTATGGGCACGCTTGACAACCGTTGAGCAAAAGTTGACAAATTAATCGGCACATGTGACAACCATTTGGGCAAAACTTGACAAGATAATGGGCACACGTGACAACACTTTGGGCAGGTGTAACAAGTTCACTACCAATACTCTAAATTAATGGGCAGGGCAAAATGACAAGTTAATAGGCACGAGTGACAACGTTTTAGGCAAAACTTGACAAGTTAATGGGCACGCGTGACAACCGTTGGGCAAAACTTGACAAGTTAATGGGCACCCGTGGCAACCCTTTGGGCAAAACTTGACAAGTTAATGGGCACGCATGACAATGCTTTGGGCAAAACTTGACAAGTTAATGCGCATGCGTGACAACTCTTTGTGCAATACTTGACAAGTTAATGGGCACACGTGACAACTCTTTGGCCAGGTGTAACAAGTTCAGTGCCACTACTCTAAGTTAATGGGCAGGGCAAAATGACAAGTTAATGGGCATGCGTAAGAACCTTACGTTTAGACATTTTGTACAACGAAACTGTTGTACAAAATATCTTAACATAACCTGACTCAATCTTATTTAAATTACTTTTATAAGTAATAGTTTTAATGGGTAAGGTCACTAAGGGTTCATCTATGTAAACTTTTGTTGGCAATATAACGAGGGCAAGAGCAAGGTTCATCTATGAAAAGTTTTGTCTTTCATATCAATATGTCTTACATGCTCAAACATTTATCCCACACTTTGGTTATTATAAGAAAAGGTTTTGCATTTTATCTCAAAGCATCCATGTTTGGTCACAAACCTACAAAACATATTGTACAACTAAAAATGATTTTTTTTCTATATGAAAGTGTCTTTAATGGACAAATTTCATCCAACACAAGATGATTTGAAAGAAAAGTTATTTGTTGCCCATATACCTGTTACGCGAACTCATGACCTTGTAATTCAATGCTCGTGAACTAGTTCCCCATGCTCATGAACTCGTTATCCAAAAAATATATTAAAATTTAGATTGCTAAATTATGCAGAGTGTGTAACAGAAAGATACATTGACTTGTATGTACAAAACTAAAGAAATCAACCATTACAAACTTACTATCTATTTGGCCAAAACAAAAAAAAAATCATTACAGACTTATCAATGTAAATACACGGAGGCCATCTTGTGAACAAAAAAAACCGCACTCCATCAGTGTTGTCTTCTTAGTTGCATCCTGGACTGAATTTCCACCAATCTTTGTCATGTTTCAATTACACCTCTCTTGTTTCAATTACACTTCTTTGTACTTGGAATGTTCATCTAAAAATCGCTCTACTACTACAGATATCAAATCCCCACAATTTGCATGCATATCTTTCTCATGTTGAAAACAATTCACAATACATGTAGATCATATTTAGAATGATCTTTACCATCAGTTTGGAAAGGCTGTCCATCTTGTTTTGGAGGCATTAAAATCTTATATTCAAGTAAACAAGTATATGTTGAGTTCCAAGATTACTCTTCAAAAATATAAAATTCAAGTACATAGTATGAAAATTAATATGAGAATTGTGGTAGCATAACTCTGGTGCAAAAAAAATAATATAACTAATAATGGCTAACTACATAGCATATTTGAAACTGAACAAATCTTCATCTTCTTCTTCATTGAGACCTTGTCATCTAGCATGTAAAGGATTTTGTTATTATGTAAGCTATCCTTTTCTGTGATGAGTCACCATAAGCATTCAACCTTCATGGAACAGATATCATCTATGGACTTAGTTATTGTATACACTCCATCCTTGCATCTTTCTTGCACTTGAAATGCCTCTTACATATTTCCTTTGTTTTCTATTTGAATTCATGCATATGGTCATGTGAATTTGAGAAAGAGACCAACAAAATTCAAGTCACAGCACTACTAATTGTATATTGTATATGGTAAAAAAAAACATAGTCCATATGCCCATTCAATTCCTCATGTAGAAGAAGGAGCAGCTATACAGGCAGCAGAGATTAAAGAATGTGGACTGCATAGCCATTTGGTTGGCTAAATACTAAAAATGATCTTAATTAATTGCAACTTAAAAACTGGACCACCAACGACTAATAAGGATACTACAAAAGTTCAACACTACGAGTTTCAGAATCACAACAGCAAACCATTAAAGGTATAGTAGGTTGCCATCACCTAAGCTAGCACCATAGGCAGCAATTACTATGAACTTTTATTTTACAGGTTACCCTAGTCCTAAAAGAACTAACTCAAAATATTTTGATCATATTGGAAAGGGCTTACAGCATAGAAAGTGAGGAAGATTATAGTAGATAGATCCATGAGTTAATCTTTATCATAATATGGGAAAAAAATCCCTTCTAATCTTCATCATAAAAGGAAAAAATTGTTCCTAGTGCATATCAAGAAATACACTTAGACCATGGGTACTACTTACCAGAGAAGCATATTGTAACATCCCAAAATTTTGATTAAGGATAATGAGGAATTATTGAGGTATCATTAAGGAAATTTATAGTTTTCAGAGAGAAATTTATGATATTTTAGATGATTTAAGCATATTAAATCTTATTTACTTTATAAATTTAAAGAAATGTAAGTAAATGAGTCTTTTAGAATTTGGAACTTTCATAAAAAGTACTGGGGATATCTTAATCACATTATATTGGAAAGATGGGGTATAGTAATATATACAAACTTTCGGGCGAGAAATGGAATTAAGAATAAACAATAGGGTATTTAATTGTAATTTTGGTTGAGGTATATAAATATACTCATCTCTTCCTTTCACCAAACCCTAGCTGCCAAAGCTGCTTTCCCAAACCAAATCATCATCTTCATCGCCTCTTCCCTCTTCTTCATTATCTCCGCCTTCTTCCATCCTTTCTCGGCTCGATCGGCGGCGGCCAAGGCTGGCGGACTATGGTGGCCATGCTTCCTCACTCCTTTCCTTATTCTATTTCGTTCCTCCCTCTTTTCCGACGCGTGAAGCATTTTCCGGCGGCGTCGGCTCGGTTTCCGGCGCGGACGTTCGATTGGAAGGTAGGTGGTAGTTTTCTTTTGTTTTTCAAGCTAGTTTCCACCATAACTTCATGGTTTTCACCTTCTCCTCTTGTTATCGACGTCCAGCTCGGCCAGCCAAATTTGGAGGTGATTTCCGACGAGTTTAGGCGGCAATACACGGCGGAAGTGTCGCTGTTCATACCTGCAAGCTCGGGTATCAACTTAGGTGAGGTTTCTTTTATGATTAATAGCCATTTTAGCAAGGTTCTGAAACCCGGCCCGACCCGGACGGTCGGACCGTCAGCCGGTGAGAAAAAGCGGCCCGTTTGACTCTGTTAGGCCATTTTGCTGGTCAGCCCGCTTTAGGCCGCTTTTAAGCCGTTGTTGACCCGGGAGCCGGAGTTGGGCCGTGAACCGGAACGAGCCGGACCGGTCAGAAATTGAAGACTGCAAAAAAAAAATATATCAGCAGAAAAAAAAATGAACTTGATTAAAAAAAATGAACTTGATTAAAAAAATATCTTCATCCTAATTATATTAAGTTATTAAGTATTAACAATATTTATATATTTAATTTTCATTAAATTATTACGTCACCGGTTCGACCGAACGGTCCAACCGTTTCAACCATGACCCGCTCAGTTTTCCGGCTCGACGTCCGGCTCGGGTTTTAAAACCTTGCATTTTAGTTCATTTTTAGGCGGTTATGTGAGGAGGTGATTGGACCAAATTTCATACTTTTAAGCATGTGCATTTGAGCTTAATTAGTGGGAATTAATTGATATATTTGATCATTATTGGTATATTTTTAGGGTAAAGGTGCAAAAATAGCCACCGTAAATTTAAAAATGGGCAACTATAACTCTGGTAAATTGAAGGGGGCAAAACTGTACACTGTAAACTAAAATGGGGCAAAACCATACATTGTAAACCAAAATGAGGCAAAAGTAACCTCTCTGTTAGGCCGAGCTAAACAGGCATTTCCAGACGTGGGCTCCACCATCAGTAAATGACATGTCAATTCCAAAATCTAACGTGAAAGCTAAAATGCATCCAGTTGAACCCTAAATCACTAAAAACGAACTCTAAACCCCCAAATCATTTCGATAAGAAACCAAATAGAACCCCAAATCTATGTGAAATTCACCTTATTTCTGCGTAATCATCTGAAAAAATAAAGTCTCATCAAAAAATTAAAGTCTCATCAACATATTGCACTCTTAAATGTATGACACATCATTTACTGATGGTGGGGCCACGTCTGGAAAACGTACGTTTAAATTTACGATGGCTATTTTTGCACATTTGCCCAATTTTGCCCCATTTTGATTTACAGTGTATAGTTTTGCCCCCTTCAATTTACAAGAGTTATAGTTGCACATTTTTAAATTTACGATGGCTATTTTTGCACCTTTGCCCATATTTTTATGCGCATGCTTATGTGTAAATATTTGGAGAATAATAGCCTTATTACTTGCATTTTATGGAACCAAGGGTATTTTGGTCATTTTGACTGTGTGATGTGTTTTTCATGTAGGGGGGTCCCAAGTGGGCCCCACACACCCTTGGTGGAGCTTCGGTGAGATAAGTTGGCAAGGAGAAAGGCTAGATGACATTCACATCCGGAAACACATTCACATCCGGTAGTGAATGCCCTTGAGCTTGCTGAATGAAGGCTCACATCCGGAAGTGGATTCGCATCCGGTAGTGAATTGACATTCGCTTGTGGACGCAGAGTTACATCCGGAAGCTAAAGCCCATCTGACAGCAAGCACAAGAGCCAGACTGCGCAATGTACGGAAATGTCAGCTACTTTTCAGAGTCTGCTGTGCAGAATAAATTAAAGGCAAAAGGGTGCAGCTTTAAGGCATTGGTGGAGCATCTTTCCAAATGAGGCAAAATTGGCTCCAACTTCAAATTCAAATCTGGAGGCCTCATTAAGGGCAAAAAGGGAAGCACAATCACTTGGAGAAAAAGGAGGAACCTTTAGAAATGCATGGAGATGAGATATAGTCCACATTCATCCTCACCTTTCACCAAATACCGAAAATACCCTTCCTTCCATTTAACACTACAACCCGCGGCCAAACCTCCCTCCATTACACATCAAAATATCTTTTGACAGCTCATAATCCCAAATTGACAGCTCACTAACTCCATTTGCCAGCTCATCATCTAACTAACTCACTTACTTAATCCCCAACTAACTTCATTTGACACATTCCTTCACTTTCCATCTCAACTTCATCTTCTTCCTCTCCATTTTCTCTCTTCTTTCCACACACTTCACTTCTTGGCCGAAATTTCCTCTCCATTTCCACCTTCATCCTTTACCTCCATGGCTTCCATAACCTCACGCCTTCTCCTCATCTTCATCTCCATGAGTAGCGGCTAGATTGCCTCTCCTTCTTCTCCAAGGAAAAGTGCTTGAAGAACTCAACATTCGGCTTCATATGCTTGTAATTTGCTCTTTTAGGTTCCAAGCTAGATGTAAGTTTTTGCCTATGTATGTCTAGATTTAGGCTTGTATAGGTTAGATCATCTTGATTTGAGGTGTTCTACTTAATTGTAGTTTGGAATCTCTCTTTTGTGTTAAGAACATGAAAACCGAGGCTTAATTCTTGTAGTTTCATACATGTATGTGTGTGCGATTAGCTCCTCTTACATTTGTGGAATGAATTTGTTTCTTAAGTGCTATAGATCTAGTACTTAATGTTGCTTAGGTATGTTCTTGGCTTGAAAGAGCTTTAGGCTTGATTAAATTAGTTAAACTCTTGTAGATTCCTTTGATTAAAGAGATCTCAAGGATTTAACTAGTTTATATCAAGTGAAACAAGTATATGAAGTCTAATTCATCAAAGCACTAAGTACTTGGAGAAGGAGGTGACTTCCTAACTCATCTCTTCACATTTTCTATTCGGTCACTTTAATTTTCTTTAGCATATTAACTGTAGTTTGTAGTTTAACATCAATCTCAAACTTCCGTGTTAATTTGCGTGACTTTTGATCCTTGAACTTGCAAGATTTTACCTAGATTGTGGAAAAGACCTATACTCATCACTATACATTAGTGAGCATTGAGTATTGAATTGTTTTGATTAACCTTTTTAGGTGACAAAAAAGAGTTAAATCAAGTGGCGCCGTTGCCGGTTTAGGTTGATTCTTGCTAGTTTTAGGTTTTAGTAGTCACAATTTTAATTTATTGTTAATTGTGTGTTCATGCGGTTACTTTGAACTTTTGAGCATGATTCTGAATTTGTGCATTCTGTAAGTTGCTCATTACTTTTCTGGACATATTTGTGCTGTTTGATGCTTAATTGGCTGCTCTAGTTAGCCAAACTATTGTTAGGAAATTGTTCAGAAAGTTGCTGGAATTTATTGTCTGACTGTGCTGGAATTTCAGGTTCCTTGTTTTTAAAACTGGGAGCAATCTACTGCACAATAAATAAAACTGTTTTACCAGGATAATCTACCAGATTTGAGCTTTTTTGGACATATTATTTGTGTAGAACTGATTTGTATACTGCCTGGAACAATTCGTTGAAGTCAGACTGTTTGTTGGAAAGTCCCTGTGTGACCAGTTTGCTTGCCTGTGCAGTTATAAATTCTGTAGCTCGAATTTGACCGAACTTGTTTCTTGTGGTTAAACTACACATTTTAAGCTTTCCAGGGACATATTACTTGTTGCTAGACTCCTTCTGTATTGTCTGGAAATAATTTTTGAACTCTGCCCTGTGTGCTGGAAATTGCTCTGAAAACACTGTTTTTACTTCCTCACTTTTTTTTAAAACTGGGAGCACTATACAACGAATTTTGAGAAACTGTTTTAACTGGAAAAACTACAAGTTGTGAGATATATTATTTGCCTTAAAATTCGATTCCTACTGTCCAGCGTGAATTTTTGAAATTTCCCTGTTTTGCTGGATTTTCTGGACTATTTCTGAACAACTTGGGATTATATTCTGTTTGTGCTGCTGGCTGGTTGTTGTGGTTTGTTTGCAGGGTTTTGTTGGTTTGTTTTGCCCATTTTTGCAGGACATTTTAACGCTTGTTCTTCATGGATGAAAGAATGAGTGAATTTGCAAGGCCCTATGCCTCATTCTCACCTCATGGCATGACCACCAATCCACAACAATTTGATGGGAGGAGACCTCCATTCCACGAGAATAACCCTTCCACAAACACATACCATCAAGGATGGGAGGACCATCCAAGCTTTGAGTGGGGGGAGGAGGTTATGCTACTCCTTCACATGCTTTTCAAGATCAACAAGGGTATGCTCCTCAATATCAAGATTATGACCCTTACCAAATGGGGCCTAATTCTTCTTGTGCTCAAAGGCCGGATGTGTATGCCTATCAGGAAGCTTATCCATATGAGCCTAATCCACCTCCTTATGGCTATGGGCACAATTTTTATGATCATCAAGAGCCTTTTCAAAGCTGTGTTCTTACACATATGAAGCAGGATGACTTCCTTCATGCTCAAGTGCCCAATGAGTATGCTCCTCCAAGTGCAGATTCTCCCTCTTCTAGTATAAATGACTTGATGATGCAAATGTGTACATCAATTATGGCGACGGTTGAAGAGAGCCTAAAGAAGCAGCAGGAAGATTTTATCACCTTAGCTTCTCAATGGATGAATACAAAGGCCGAGGAAGAGGCAAAGCAAGGTGACCTACCTTCCAATATGGTTGTAAATCCTAATGACATGGATTTGGAGGGTGGAGTTCAAGTTGAATCAATTCCTTGCTTTAATGAAGAAGAGCATGAACTTCAAAAGTGCCAAGAGGTTGATCATAGGACTGAGCTGAATGTTGACAATCCACCTAGCACCTTTGAGTCTAATGGAGTCTTACCTAGTGCTTCTCATGGTGATGATCTTGATAATTCTATGACTTGTTCATGTGATGAGTTGAGCATATGCGTTGACTGTTATGAGGGTAAATATCCTCTTCTCGTGGAATTCCATAGAAGACAATCGAAAGAATTGCAACCAGCCAATGATGATGTTGTCTTGGGTGCTGATACAATGGATGAGACTACTTCTAGGGGTGATACACATGTTGAACATCACTCTAATTCCCTAGAGAATAATGAGGAGGTTGAGGAGCAAGAAGTGCGCAGATTGCCCTCTTCTATTGGGGAAAAAGACCAAGAGGCCGAGAGCTCCCTTCTTTTGGAGCAAGAGGTCTCGAAGGCGTTTATACGTGATATGGTGCAACAGTCTCAGCCTAAGGATGATGAGCAAAATGGACAGTATCCTACTCCAGTGACACATGTTCCTGAGGAAGTTCATAGTGAGGCAGAGAGCCCTCCTCCCTTGGTTGGAGAATGCCCAGAGGCCGAGAGCCAATTTCGTATTGAAGAGGAGGAGCATAAAATTTCTAAAGTAGAATGCAAGGTGGAAGCGCCATTGGCACAAGAGCTTGAATCTTTCTTTACTTCTCAACTCGTGCATAAATCATCTCAAGGTATAATTTTTGATCCTACACTTGTTACCTTTCCTAGTTCATGTAACTTAGGGAAAAAGACATTTCATGAGCTTGTTCAGAGTGTAATCCTTGATTTGTTTTCTATGCTTGAGTTTAATGTGCCATTGCTGGTTGTTCTTGAGCCACTGCCTACTTATGCTAAGCCTTCATTTAATATTTGCATATATAAGGAAGCATGTAGGCCATATACATTGTTGTTTGAAACTGTGGTAGAACAGCAAGTAAGTCCCTTGCGCTTGCTTTCACATGAGGATGAGCATACATATTCCGGTTCTTTTGACTCTTGCTTGGTGAATGCTAATGACGCTTGCATGAACTCTCTTGCTGATGATTTTAGTATTGTGAGCATGCGTCATGATGTTACTAGTCCCAAGCCTGATGACTGTGAACTTGATGCGGTTGGTACATTTATACACTCCTTGTCTAGCTACAACCCCTTGCACAAGGGATGTTTGTTCAATTTTGTGGATCCAGCTAGGTTGGAAGGAGTACTTGCTCTCATGATGGAGGCTGGAGTTCAATTGCAAGGAGACTTGCGTTTCTATACCTTGTATACAATTTTAGATTGGCGGAGCCGATTGAGGCGCATGCGTGCAGACAGTACTTTGCAAGGAGAATCCTCTACCTTGAAACTTGCTTTGCGAAGCCATACAAAAAGTTTGATGGGGAGGTCAAATGGTGATCATTGGTCAAGTGCTTCAGAAGGGCAACATCTTGATTCATTTCATGATTCTCACTCGATTTCTATATCTTATGGTGTTCCTTCTAAGCATGTATATTTTGATTTTCCTAGTGCTCCACTTTGTTTATCTTGGAATGCCTACAACCCCTTGCAAAAGGGACGTTTGTTTCATGTTGTAGGCACTTTTCGGATGCACAAGGAATATTGGGAGTTCATTAAGGCGGCAAGGGAATTTACTAGGAAGCTCCAAGCCTTATGCGATGCTTTTGGTAAAAGCATAATGAAGAAGCTTCAAATTGGCCGACTTCACCAACTTCATGGCCATAAATTCCTATTCTTCAAGGATAACTTCAAGTCGCCCTAAAGGTTGCTTCTATCCTTTCCTCACTTGCTTTGATTAGTTAATATCTTAAGTGTGGGGGAAGATATTTGTTTAGAAAAATTAGAAATGTGTTTAGGTTTATGTTTGAGTGTATTGTTTTAGGTTAGAAAAAAAAATATATAATTCACTAGTGCTTGGGGATGCCGATTTGCTTCCGGAAGTGTTACTGTGGAAATAGGATTTTGCATCCGGAAGTGTTTTGGCAATCGGAAGCGTTTCACTTAGATTATGTCAACTAGGAACGGATTAGTGTTGAATTGACTCCCGCTACCGGATGAGTTCTGCATCCGCCAGCGTCAGTACTAAGGGAAGTAAATTTGTTTCCGCCAGCGGAGTCTAGTTGAGCTTCCGGTAGCAATTTTGCTTCCGGTAGCGAGTTCACTTGAATCTAAGTTTAGTTTGGCTTTGATAGCATTTGTACATCCGATAGAGCCTTAACTTAGAAATCTGAAGCTTGAGGAGCTTCCGGAAGCACTTTTGCTTCCGGAAGGGAGATTACTTAGAACATCCGAGTATGGTTGAGCTTCCGGAAGCACTTTTGCTTCCGGAAGGGACGTAGAGTAAGAAATCTAAGTCCACTTTTGCATCCGATAGCCATTTTGCTTCTGGTAGCATTTTTGCTTCTGGAAGCGGAAGCCTAGTGACTTGAGTCTGAATCCAGTTAGGCTTCCTGAGCGTAAGTGAGAGAAAAAAAAAATTTATCATACTATACATGTGTATATTAGGTTGTGTTTAGTATGTGTTTGTTTGTAAATAATACATGCATAGGCCATTTGTATGCTTGGACTGCCCGGCCTTTTATGTTGCTGCCTTGCCTTTGAAATGCATCTTCCTACTAGATTTGATTGGTCCATTGAGGACAATGCATGCTTTAAGTGTGGGGGAGGTGTATTATGTGCTTAAAAGTGGTCTAATTCAAAGTTTTCACACTTGATTTTTGGACTTATTTGGCATGATTTTTCTTGAAAATTTAACTTGATCATGGCTCTTGAAAGTAAATGGAATTGTCCTCTAGTGTGTAAGTAGAATTTTTGGAATGATTACTTAGGGCATTGCATGGGGCACTTTTAAGGTATAAAGAGGGTGTAAGTTTCCCATTTAACTTTTCTTAGGGAGGAAGTGACTGATTAGAGTAAGCCATAAATGTGAGAAGCCTCCAACCGAATTGAGTGGACCAATAGTTAACTTGACCTCCTAGAACTTGTCCTAGCTCTTGTTCAAGATCACAATGCATGACATGATTGAAAATGAAAGGGGCGTTTCATTTCTAAACCCTCATGACCCAAACACTAAGCCAACCAAATATTATCCTTTGATTTAACCCCTTTGGGCCATTCACTTTTCTTCTCTATCACCTTGACCAATGTGTGAATAAGTGACTATAGCATATGCTTGCATTTATATTAGTATTGTATTGTTGTATCTTGTGAAAAGCATGTTACATGTGATAACAAGAAAAGAGGCCGAGAGCCCTTGAGTGAAAAAGAAGAAAAGAGAGGTGGCCAAAGGCCAAGAAAAAGCAAAAGAAAAGAGAAAAAAAATAAGGCCGAAGGCCTAAGTAAAAAAAGAAGAAAGAAAGCACAAAGTGCTTGTGTATGCCAAAGGCATTTGAGTTAAAAGAAAAAAATTAAGAGAAGCACAAAGTGCTTGAAAAAAAGAGAGATGTAGCATGCTTAGTGGAATTGTATTCATTGTATTGCATGCATATGTGGTGGCAACTTGTTTATATCATTGGTCATTGACTACTTTCCATCATTCACCATTCATTATTAGCCTTCCATTCAACCCTAAAAGTCCCCTAGATTCGGTTGTGCCATGCATAATAATGGGTGGAGAACTTAGAGCTATTACAAGCTAATGGAGAGGTCAAGTGCATTGAGCCAAAGAGTGATCACAAGACCCTAGTTAGGCATTTTTCCTAACTTGAGTGAATGAGTGTAAACACTTTATCCGGTGAGGAAAAATCTCAATTGGCACTCCTCCTTAGGTTTAGTTGCTTGTTAAACTTGTATTCGCTTTGTATTCTTAGATTTGGCCCATGCGAAGTTCTAGGGAAAGGTTTAAAAAGGTCAACTTGTACTTTATGATAATTCCAATTGCCTTCACTATGCTTAATGATTAAGTTAGTCTTTTTATATGACTTTGCCCGGAGTGCAAAGATTAAGTGGGGGGATTTGATTGGACCAAATTTCATACCTTTAAGCATGTGCATTTGAGCTTAATTAGTGGGAATTAATTGATATATTTGATCATTATTGGTATATTTTTATGCGCATGCTTATGTGTAAAAATTTGGAGAATAATAGCCTTATTACTTGCATTTTATGGAACCTAGGGTATTTTGGTCATTTTGACTGTGTGATGTGTTTTTCATGTAGGGGGTCCCAAGTAGGCCCCACACACCCTTGGTGGAGCTTCGGTGAGATAAGTTGGCAAGGAGAAAGGCTAGATGACATTCACATCCGGAAGCACATTCACATCCCGTAGTGAATGCCCTTGAGCTTGCTGAATGAAGACTTACATCCGGAAGTGGATGTGCATCCGGAAGTGAACTTGCATCAGGAAGCAGACTCACATCCGGAAGTGGATTCGCATCCGGTAGTGAATTTACATCCGCTTGTGGACGCAGAGTTACATCCGGAAGCTAAAGCCCATCTGACAGCAAGCACAAGAGCCAGACTGCACAATGTACGGAAATGTCAGCTACTTTTCAGAGTCTGCTGTGCAGAATAAATTAAAGGCAAAGGGGTGCAGCTTTAAGGCATTGGTGGAGCATCTTTCCAAATGAGGCAAAATTGGCTCCAACTTCAAATTCAAATCTGGAGGCCTCATTAAGGGCAAAAAGGGAAGCACAATCACTTGGAGAAAAAGGAGGAACCTTTAGAAATGCATGGAGATGAGATATAGTCCACATTCATCCTCACCTTTCACCAAATACCGAAAATACCCTTCCTTCCATTTAACCTTACAACCTGCGGCCAAACCTCCCTCCATTACACATCAAAATATCTTTTGACAGCTCATAATCCCAAATTGACAGCTCACTAACTCCATTTGCCAGCTCATCATCTAACTAACTCACTTACTTAATCCCCAACTAACTTCATTTGACACATTCCTTCACTTTCCATCTCAACTTCATCTTCTTCCTCTCCATTTTCTCTCTTCTTTCCACACACTTCACTTCTTGGCCGAAATTTCCTCTCCATTTCCACCTTCATCCTTTACCTCCATGGCTTCCATAACCTCACGCCTTCTCCTCATCTTCATCTCCATGAGTAGCGGCTAGATTGCCTCTCCTTCTTCTCCAAGGAAAAGTGCTTGAAGAACTCAACATTCGGCTTCATATGCTTGTAATTTGCTCTTTTAGGTTCCAAGCTAGATGTAAGTTTTTGCCTATGTATGTCTAGATTTAGGCTTGTATAGGTTAGATCATCTTGATTTGAGGTGTTCTACTTAATTGTAGTTTGGAATCTCTCTTTTGTGTTAAGAACATGAAAACCGAGGCTTAATTCTTGTAGTTTCATACATGTATGTGTGTGCGATTAGCTCCTCTTACATTTGTGGAATGAATTTGTTTCTTAAGTGCTATAGATCTAGTACTTAATGTTGCTTAGGTATGTTCTTGGCTTGAAAGAGCTTTAGGCTTGATTAAATTAGTTAAACTCTTGTAGATTCCTTTGATTAAAGAGATCTCAAGGATTTAACTAGTTTATATTAAGTGAAACAAGTATATGAAGTCTAATTCATCAAAGCACTAAGTACTTGGAGAAGGAGGTGACTTCCTAACTCATCTCTTCACATTTTCTATTCGGTCACTTTAATTTTCTTTAGCATATTAACTGTAGTTTGTAGTTTAACATCAATCTCAAACTTCCGTGTTAATTTGCGTGACTTTTCATCCTTGAACTTGCAAGATTTTACCTAGATTGTGGAAAAGACTTATACTCATCACTATACATTAGTGAGCATTGAGTATTGAATTGTTTTGATTAACCTTTTTAGGCGACGAAAAAGAGTTAAATTAGGAGGCCGAGATTGGGTTCAAGTTTTGGGTTTATAAACTATCTAAAGAACCTTTTTAACTTTGAGTTAGGATGTCCTAAGTGATTATTTGAAGCTTGATTAAGGTTTTATGAAGTTTTTGCAAAACCCTAACTTTTGGCTGGCCAATGTTTGTTGAAGGGATTTAATGATGTTGAATGGGTGATTTTGGTTGGATTGATGTTTAGGGAAAAGATTTGTGAATAAAGTATTGAATAATAAGAAATTGATTATGTGATTTGGTGATGTATGATTTAATGGATGAATTGGTGGTTAGTAGAGGATTAATAAGATCATTTGGTGATACTAGAATGTTGGAATCGATTGGATTGGTGTTTGGGAAATAGTTTGTGAAGAATGTGTTGGATGAATGTGAAATTAGTTATGTAAATGTGTGATGGGAATATTGGAGAATAATAAATAGGTTTTGAGGAGGCCACATTATGTTTAGGTTAGGTTTCTTGAGGATTTTTGAAAGTGTTTTTCAATTCTGAGAAGTTGATGGTTTTAAAGGATTGTGGTGCTAGGTATAATTGTGAAACCATGGAATGGATTTTGTTATCACAAGTGTTGATGTTATTGAAGAGAATTTGGATTCATGGGGGTTTAGGAAAGGATTTGACTATATATACTAGAAGTTGTAAGTCAAACAGAAGTGAAATTGTGTTTAGTGAGATTAACATTGAATATGAACCATTTGTTGATTATTATGTCTGTGGATATTAGTAAAAGAATATAGAATTATGGAAATTAGAAAAGATGTGAATATATTTGGATTTGGTTGGTTTTGGGATTTGATTTGTAATAAATAAGGGATATTTCATCGTAGTAGTTGTTTTAATGTTCTTGATGAACCATGGATGATTTGATGTAGAAAAAAAAATGATGAATAGTGATCCTATGGTAAAATAATTGATAGAGTCATGGAAATGATATAATTATTGCTATTAATTGGAGTATGAATACTTGAAGGTTTGAAGAGAAAGGATTATAAGGTTAAGACTCCTTGTCTAGGCATGGATTTGTAAACTTTATGGTATTGATAGTTAGTAATAAATAATTAGTATTTGTGAGTTAATGTTACTGTATGATTAAATTGAAAGGATTAAGTTAGTGATTGAAAATATTTCTATAAGCTCAAATTGTGAAACTAAGGTGGTATGGTGAAATAGAGAAGAATTTTACTATGAAAGGTTATGGTTGAATAGTCAAGGATGATTATCACTTTGAGGATGTGTTCTTTAAACATGGGTAAGTATTTAGGTGAGAAAAGTGAGTTGCTTGGTTCAATAGAGGTAATAAAGAATGGGTATCTATCTTAGTCCTGATACGGGTTTAACTTAATTGAATTATATAATAGGATCATGAACTATGTATTGACACCGCAATATGTATTTTCTAGTGATTGGGGATATCAAAAGGCGAGCTACAAACGAGGACTTCATTGATATTGTACTGTCTTGATGTAGAGCAGGTTCAGGTAATCACACTTACCCTTGCTATAACAATGAGGGTGTTGTTAGTTGGGGATTTCCAAAATCCTTTCTCACCCTATATATATATATATGTTATCTCTTAAAACTTTACTTTGGTACAAAATAGGCTATCGGGTGCCTTTCAAACACGATTATTTTCGTACAAAGAATTTGACTTACTATATGTAGTACCCTAGCTGGTGGTATTGTTGGATTGTGTATGTGAGTATATAGATATTGGGATCTTGATACTTTGACAGAGATATTGTGGATGTATCATAGGATATGAAGATATGAATGAGATGTTGAATTGGAGATTGTGGAGAATATTATTAGGGAAAACATGTAATGTTGTGGATGATGGATTGAAGGGTGATGTGAGAGTGTATGATGTTGATTATTGTGGATGGGATATTGATAGGGGTATGGTGAGGTTTGCATGACACTGATATATTTATGTACCATCGCGCGATGATAACTGTCGATTGGCCAATCGACAGTTATTTGTACTAATGATCCTTTTCGGATTGATTAGACCGGGGATCATAGGTCGACTTATTGAGAGAAAGCGACCTACGGTTGTTTGGCATTGAAGAGTCCAACCGTTCCCATTCTGCAATGGAAACAGAATTGGGGTTCTTTCTCTGGAGATTGCCAGAGAGGGAAATTGCCCCCTCATTATGGAGAGGGGCACAGTGTCAAATCATATAGTGAAAATTAGATGCTTGAATGCACTGTGATGGCACAATGCATCTGTAGGTGAGTGTGAGAGTTGTTGTGGTAGTATTAGTTGATTGGAGTATAGAGATGATGAATTTGAGTTGATTTGGATATGACGGAGGGACTTGAGTAAGGAATGAAAGAAGATCCGGTTATATATATTATTGTTTTCAAAACTGTGGTACCCTTTAGACGCCCTCGCTACCGCACATCTCACTGTTATAGTGAGTTAAGCGGTGATTACTGGGACAAATTGTCTCATCCCACGATTACTGACATTTTTGCAGGTAATCAGGCACAGGCGCGAGCAACAGGAAAGGGAATTAAGTCTCAAGGTTGTTTAATTTATCTAGACATGTATATTGCCAAAAATTTATAGGGCTGCATTCGCTTCCGCATATTTTTATTTGTATTGATTTTATTAGTTAATCGAAGAAATGTAGTAGGCTGTTTTTTTTCTAACCATGTTAGGTGATTCTTTTCTAACATGGTTAGCTATTAATTATCCATGATAGTGTTCAGGTTGTATTAGTTTATTCTTTTCTATCATGGATAATGATTATTATTAGGAAATTCTTTTTCTAACTATGATAGATTTATTGATATTATGGAAATAATTTTTCTAGCATAGTTAGTAAGGGTATTATTGAATTAATTAGGGAATTAGTAACGGTAATGTTACAGGTTAGTTCACTTTGCATTTCTTTTTTTTATAGTTTACTTACTTGCATTTGCATATTGAGTTTATTCGGTTACAATTGTCATGTCTAGGCATTATAATTATGAGTTTTTGTTCTATGATGATTCTCCTATGCATTCTTTTTCTATGAATGATGAAACATCAAGATACTCACATTCTTGGAGGAATGAGGCACCTTCCTTGAGAGAAAGTTTGCACAATTACTATCAAGCCAATGAATACCAAATGCCCAACCATTTCCAACCATACATAGAAGCATCCTATCCACAAAACAACTTCACCCACTTCCCTACACCATACACTCCCTACCACAATCCTTACCCTCCCATCTACCATACAACTTCCCCTCCACCCTCCTCAGCCTAACCTAGTAGATTAGATGTATTCCTAACTTTCCCAAACACGAATCTCAAACCCTTACTTTGACAAGAATGTATATGAACACTCCAAATTGTTTATGCTAAAGGAGACCAATAAACTCACAAAGGATATGGAAGAGGGTTTGGAGGAAATAGAAGAATTTATCCGGGTTTTTGTGAAACTTGTGCTATGGAAGAAGACAAATGGAGAAGAAGGTACCATATGGCCTTGTGAATCTAATGATTGCGAAGGGGTTGAGGATCAAGAGTTAAATGCCACATCTCAAGTGGTTGATCCCCACCCTCAAGTGACTAGTCCAACACAAGAAACAAAAGAAACCAAGCTCATTCTCAATTGTCGGAGGAGTTGGCTTCACACTTAGGTATTATTATTCCTCTTCTTCAAGAGGTTAACTTTCCTCATACTACTTTGGTTGATGTTGTGAGTGATGATGAGGTGGATGAAGAAATTGTTGTTGAATCCCTTCAAGTTCTTGATGTTGAAAATGTTTATTGTGATACTTCGATTGTTAGTTGTGTAGTTGATAATGTTGCTTGCAAAAATAATGAGTGGTGATCATGATGCTTTGAGTACTAGTTGAGGTGATGATTTTGATTTGCATGAGCTTTCACCTTGTTCTTGTGAGGATGGTATTATGTGCATGGATAGTATTGAACTTAAGTATTGTAGATTTGTTGCATTGCATACAAAGAACTTTGGTGATGTGCAAACTCCATCTACTAGTACTAATGATGCATCAAACTTGTGTGTTAAAAATATGGAGAATTATGAACAATTGTCTTCCTTTTCAAGTGTTGATAACTATGATGATTGGAGCTTCCTTGATTCTATTGAACATGATGAAGAATTCATTTCCCCTCCTCCCCACATTCTTCTTTTATAACTCATGTGATTGTGATAGGCCAGGTGCTACTTGTATGGAAATTGATAGTTGGCTAACCACTTCATATGATGCTACCTCTTCATCTAGTTCAATTGATAACATGCAATCTACACTTGATAATGAAAATGAAAATTGCATATCTTTTGATCTTTTTTTTTGTCGAGCATAACTTTTGATCTCAATTATTTTATTTCTTTAGGTACGTTAAATATGGAAGATTCACATGTTTTGAATGATAAAATTGTGAAAAAGGATGAATCTTTCCATTTAATTTTATCGTGTGACCTACCTCCTGATTTAGGATTGCATTCATCTCCCATGTTGCTTAAATATTTTTCTTCTTCCACTCTTATACCTCCCACCTCTTGTGATTACCACACTTTCCGGTTGCAATCACAAGATGACTTTAAAAATAAATATTTCTTTGACTCCTATAAATGGGAGTTATGTTGATTTTCTTTGTTTTGATTCATACTTGGAGAGTTTTGATCTTAATTTGCTTAAAGCATACTCTAACCCTCTCCAAGTTTGTTCCTTTGCATTTGGTATTTCTCTTGGTTTGTTTTATTTGCATGAACACCATTGTAGGAGTCATATGAGGTATCCACTTCAACCACCAACAAGGGATATCAACAAAGGAGAAGTGGCGCTCTAAAGTCCAGCATGATTATCATCAAGGATGAGAACTTCTCCTTCAAGCATTTGAAGATACCATAACCAATGTTGTCTCTTTTCTCACTTATTTTGCTTCTTACTCTTCATGTGATTGGCTTAATTGTTGAGTAAGGAATATAAGTCTGGGGGAGGGACATAAAGTAGTAGTAAAAGGTACCTTTAGTTGTTTTTCCCATTTCTAGGATTAGAATAAAGTGCTTAATGTTAATACTACCACCACACTTGATTTAAACATGCTGTGAAATTTAATTGGATATTTCCATGATTTTGCTACATTGAGGACAATGTAGAAATTAAGTGTGGGGGAGAGGTTGTAGTTGGGTTAAGTTTTTGGATTAGTGCATCTTAGATATGTTCTTGACTCCAAAAATGACAAAATTTTGAAAAATTTTAAACTTTCCCTCACTTTTACATTTGTTAACCTTGAACATGACATATTTTTTGACTTTTGGCAATTTCGAGAATTTGTTTTTATGCTTTTGATATATCTTTTGATTAGATATCTTGTGAGTGGAACTAATGTCCTACGGTTAACCTTGATTCTCTTTTTAATCTCCTTTTTGTGTTTTATTGCCAAAAGTATCTCAAGTGTGGTACTTTTGGTCAAATAACACCAAAAGTTTGTCAAATGCACCACCAAAACAAGTTTTAAGCCCAATTGCTCGTTTTAGCCACTTATGGAACACAAGTTTGGTTTTTGATCTTTGTAATCTCCTTTTAGTGTTTTATCGCCAAAAGTATCTCAAGTTTGGTACTTTTGGTCAACAACCACCAAAAGTTTGTCAAATGAACCACCAAAACAAGTTTTAAGCTCAATTGCTCGTTTTAGGCCCAAAAGAAACGCAAGTTTGGTTTTTGATCTTTTTAATCTCCTTTTCTTGTTTTATTGCCAAAAGAATTTCAAGTGTGGTACTTTTGGTCAAATAACACCAAAAGTTTGTCAAATGCACCACCAAAACAAGTTTTAAGCTCAATTGCTTGTTTTAGGTCCAAACACAGCGTCGTTAAAGAGTGTGTTTTCACGAACACATTTTTGGGTCGTGATATGTAACACATATCACTGGTCGTGATATGTAACACAATATCACGACCAAACATATGACAGTTTGGTCATCATTTCTTTGGCAAGTTTGGTCGTGATAGGTGTTAAATAACACAATTCACGACCAAACCTTCCAAAGTTTGGTTGTGAATTGTTTTTTTAGTTTTGTGATTAAATTGTATATGGCCATCTGCATTTTGCAGATCATTTACATACACTGCAAGCCAGCACTACATATATACCAGAGAGCTAGTCCAAAAACGTATCTCATCCATGTATGCAAATGATACCTTACCATACTAAACTATTTGTGAATTACACACAACATGAATATTATACATAACAAGTACTAGTCTACAAGTTATGATTACAAAGACAAAAAATAGCCCGCAAGTTGGTTACGAACCAAGCCAATCTCCGCATCTTGATCAAACGAGTCATTACTAAGTCCATACAAGCTCTCCAACAACTGCAAAATAATAAGAACAATGATAAAAAAGACAAGCATAACTATGCAAATTATCAATCACTAATTTTTGGATATAAATGTTAGAAGTGTACATACTGAATTTCTTCAGAGGTCGAAGATCATCTCGATATATTATGTCAAGCATGTATTTGATGACATAATAATCACACTCTATACTGCCTGGTTGCCTTGGACACTTCAAATCACAAATAATATCATAGTATTTCGTGTATGGCTAAAAGAAATATAAATGAAAATGAATATAACAATTGCTTACCTTAATGTTTTTGTCACGAATTGCAGTATGGCTAAGTGTGAGAGCGTCGGTGTTTTGCACCTCATGCCATCTTAAAATGCCCCTAAAAGCAGATAAAAAGTATAACAATTATTTTATAGTATAAAGATATATTATTATATCATATGTAAAAGTAAAAATAAAGAGTAACTAACTTCTGAAAAACTTCTTTGTACTCCTTGCGAATACTTCGCCCTAGAGAGTCAAACCAAAAAATCTTATACTCTTTCGGGCAAATGATAGCCAAAGCCCAATGACTTTTGAAACAAATTAACCTGAATACATGTTAGTTAAACTAAGAAATAACGTTCAATGTTGTATAAAATATAGCTCATTACCAATTGAGAACAGCCGCGAAATAAAGAGAACTGTGATCAATAGACATCTGCAGCTCGATGTAACTTCGCATTCTCCAACAATAATCTTAAGACTCATGACGATAACCAACTATATTGATAAAAATACGAGAATTTTTTAACCCTTACCAGATGGCCAAATCAAGCCAGCTCTTGTCAAACTCATCCATTAATAAGAATTCCTTCACGTCTTGACGACCTTTCAGCCAAATGTTATACTCTGTTTGTGGATGGACGACTCCAATAGGAATTGAAAGATTAAAACCGCCCATATCAAGCTGCATCATCCATAGCATATCGAGTTGTGGGTACTTTTCACCATCAAAATTCTACAAATAACAAAAGCATCAACATTGCACATATATCTATAACATTGCAAATAACAGACAAACAATAGACAATTTTAGTACCTTTGGATCTGGACTAAGACGTGGAGCTTCTTGAGGAGTATCGAGCACAAGCTTTTTAGGCCAAACAATAAAGGTGTTAACTGCATCGCTTAAATTAGTTATTTGTGCATCATGGACAGGAATATGTGTCATATGCTCGCCCTTCGTCACATAAATAACTGAAACTTTCACGTGATCATCCTGGATAGGCCTGCCATGAATGCTGGTGTGGTCTGGGAATTGGTAAGCCGTAGCAACTAGTTGCAGATGAGACTCATCAAGATGCAAGTGACACTCCTCTTGGATGGCAAAAGGTGCACTTGGCTCACCCACTGCAGAAGTTGTTCTTTGAGATGCTTTAAGAGCCTCTAACTGCATCCACTCGTGCTTCCACCTGTGCCTCAATCTCCTCATTCGACACTCTGCGAGACAAATCTCGGGTTTTCTTCCCCAAAAATGTCTTAGCCCCAACTCTCCCAGGTATTCCTACAACTCAGCCAATGTTGTCTAGTTTCCCTAGCGTAGTTGCTAGAATGTCCATTCTGGGTTGTGTCGGTGTCCAAGACCCCTGAGATTCTTGCTCATCTAGTTCATCTTGTTACAATAGTGACAAACATTAATTAAGATGCAATATCCTTTAAACTTCTACGTAAGTGTTCAAATTCAATATATAATACTTACAATTTGGTTAGGAACTGCTTCAACCTTATCACTGGTGTATATTCTAGTTCTCTTCCTCCGACCCGCTGCCCATGTTATATGGCATTTGATAGGGGTAAAGGGTTTAAGACCTCCGAAGACTCAGCTTTCATTGTTTGTCGCTCCTCCTCCAACTTTAGTTGTCGCTCCTCCAATATTGTTGAGTTAGTCAATCGTACACCCACGAGACATGGTGTGGTTATATTCATTTTTAGCGCGACGCTCTTGTTGTTCTTTCATATTTTCTATAACAATAATAAAAAATTAATAATGTAGATATGCCAATTTAAACCAAATAATTTGCTATTTATGAATAGTAGATATACCAGAAATTGTGCAGACTTTCGAGGGGCAACAAATTTCTTCCATGTCTCTGAATCGATTATGTGATATGCTACACATGGATCCTCACCCATTTGAGCTCCCCCCGAAGATGTAATCCTCGTCCAATCTATACTTGAAGTCTTTCCACATACTTTGGATTCTCCCCAAACAGTAGTTTTTGAAATCTTTAGTGTCAGGCATATATCCCAATATTGCTGCAATGAAATCACAAACATTAGTCACTAATATATCTTACGAATATAAAGTAATATGAATGTTAGTATGTGGATACCAATATATCTGTCCAACACTAGTCCTTAACATGCTTATCTATTTGTTTCCATTCATTTTTGAGTATGTCTACTTTATTTCTCGCCACTGAACCAATATAACTTGAAAATTTCTTCGCACTACGCCCTTGAGGCCTATTCTCTGCGTTAAGTTCCAAATGATTTCTTTGTTTATGCTCAGCTGTCAGAGCAAGTACACCTGCAACTTTTGTTGGCTCTTTAACCTTTTCCTTCATAAGAGGAGGGGCCTCCTCATAATGCTCCTCCTAGTGAAATGAGCAACTTTCTTCCATTAACATGTGAAAAAGAAACAATTAGATACATTAGCACACAACAATGCGTTTGTAACACTTGTTTTTAAATATTATTAGAGATTAGTAAAAGAATAACAATAATCAATATATGTTATAGCATTATGTGTTGTCGTCCCATATACCCTCAGTATGATCATTCATGACCGCACAGAAGTCATCATCATCTATCAAACTTCATGTTGTTGTGCCTAATAATTGTATCTCATCATCATCATCATTACTGTGAGAGCGTAATCCATTTGATTTCTATTTTGCAAGGTTATGGAAAGCTTAACATTTGTAGGATCTGCTTCATAGCACACTTGCTTCACATGACTTGCTAGAATAAATGGTTCATCCTTGTAACCGGCCCTAGTAAGATCAGCTGAGATCATGTCACTGTGGCGCTCAATCACAACTGCATTACTATGTACCCACTTACATTAAAATATGGAAACTTTGAATTGCGGTGTGTAGATAATTTCCCAAATTTCTTCAATAACCCCATAATGTGGCGTTGTAGCCAATTTTGGGTTTTTGTTCCTAGAGTAAGAAAAGTGAGTTGCGTCAGCTTCTACCATCACCCCACTGTTTTATGTGGTGCGCTTGCCATCAATGACTTTAGTAGAGAAAGAATACCCATTTATTTCATAACTACACCACGAAAAAAAGAAATTGAGGTTTCATAGCTAACAACCTTACTGTGTCAGACACATCCTTTTCTTTTGGCACATACTCCTTGAACCAACCAATAAATGACTTGTTATGCTCATTTGAAATTATATCACTTTTCTTTGGGTTCTTCTGTTTCAAAATCCTTTCATGCTTGAGCTGGATGAAATTAGTGTCATCCTCACAAATAGGACATGCCTTATGTCCCTTGACACTATATCCTGAAAGATTGTCATATGTAGGTAAGTCATTTATTGTGGTAAACAACAAAGCTCGCAACTTGAATGTCTCTTTTTGTATGCATCAAACACATTAACACCTTCATTCCACAACATTTTCTAGTCCTAGATCAACGGAGCAAGGTAAACATTGATATCGTTCCAGGTTGTTTCGGTCTCGAAATCATCATACACATTAAAAGATATTTCCGTTTCGTGCACAACCAAGGTGGTATGTTGTAAATGACAGGCAAAACTGGCCAAGCATTATGTTTGCTAAAGACACTCCCAAATGGGTTGAATCCATCTGTACAAAGACCAATACGGGGGTTTCTAGGATCACCACCAAACTCTGTAAACATTGAATCAACCTTCATCCATTGAGGAGAATCAGTGGGGTGTCGAAGATATCTAGCATTAGAAATTATCTAATCACAATACCACCTCAGATTCTCTGCTTCTGTTGCATTCGCAAACAATCATTTAAACCTTGGAACTATTGGAAGGTACCACATTACTTTCGAAGGTTCACCTTTCTTTGGTTTGTTTGTCTCATCGTCGTCGTCATCATCATCATCAGCATCATTCCTCTGTTTATACCTTGGCTCTTGACATTTTGGACACACATGTAATCCCTCATACTCATTTCTGTATAAAGTACAATCATTCGGACAAGTATGTATCTTCTGGTACTCCATACCCATCTTGCTTATCATTTTCTTGGCCTCATACATTGTCTTCAGAACCACATTGTTATCCGGAAACATATCGCTCAAAGCTGCAAGCATTCTCGAGAAACCTGTGTCTGCCCACCCATTTTCCGTCTTTATTTCTAACATTGTCAGAATGACCACGCACTTTATCAAACTCATCTGACACAACAAACAACTTCGATGTGATATCATTTATCATATTGTCCATGTCAACGTCGCAAACATATTCATCATCATCGCCCACTTCCGCTACTTTTACATCTTGCACGATAGTTTACAATTCCCCATGCCAAAGCCTCTTCTTGTATCGATGATTGATCCCCTTACAAATAAGGTCATCCCTTATATCTTCGAGGGCAGAAGTACTTTCCATTCTTGCTAGATGCGTTTGTTTTAGCAAATTCAATAAACACTTCCATCCCCTTTTGATACTCTTCACTAGTTCGTAAAACATCCATCCAAACACGATCCATGTGCAGAAATGTGTATAATATATACTTGCCTTCATTACAAAGAATAGAAGACAATTGAACAAGCTAACTGTTTGGCTACAAGCTTTGGTTACTTAACATCTGAATAAATACAAGAACAATCCACAAACCATGATTATAACATACAGCAAAAAGAATCCAATTTATAAAAACAGAATCCATTTGGCAGCAGCAAAAAAACTCTCAAACAAACAATTACTAACTTACAGAAAATATAGAAATGAAGAAAGAAACCTCACCGCTATTAAGAAGGATAGAGGCAGCAACTTAAAAAGACCAAAATAGTTATCCACAACTCAACTCGTCCCCCACTTTTGCTGGAAGAAAACAGAAGCAAAGAAAGTGAGGAAAACATGATAAAGATAGCCAAAACCAGAACAGTTTAAAGCATTATGTCAACAGAAAAGTATCTTCTATACACAAACATACATTCAAGCAGAAATTTATATTACATCATGCAGCAAAAACTGCTCAACCAAACGTGGTGCAAAGAGCAAAAACACTTTCCACGACCAAACGTGGTATGTTTGGTCATGGGAGAACACTTTCCATGACCAAACTTTTAAAGGTTTGGTCGTGGAAAGTGCTCTTTCCACGACCAAACACCTAAATATTTGGCCGTGGAAAGTGATCTACCACGACCAAACATATCACATTTGGTCGTGGAATATTTCTGCCTAATCAGTTATTTACATGTTTTACCACTGTGTTTCTTACCAACGACCAAAGTTGGCTTTTTCGTTGTGAATTAGGGTCGTGAAAAGCATTAATTCTAGTAGCGTGGAGATCCTAGAATTCTTAGATGCATATGGTTGGATGTGTGTCAAAGTGGATATTGAGAGTATAAATGAACCCAAAATGGTGAGATGTGTATAAACACCTATCTTTGAGTGATTTTCTTCTCTACTCAAACTTTTTTCATCCATTATAATCATTGTTAGTCATTGTAAGCATTTTCCATTTCATTAACCTATATGTTGGAATTCTCAAAATTGTTTTGCTTGTCATTGTACTTCAAAGCTTTTTAAAACTTGTCTTTGTCCTAGAGTACAAAAGTTTAAGTGTGGGGGAGTTGACAAATCCTTAGATTTGTGTTTTTTTGTGTTTAAACTTGAGCTTATTAGCATTTCAAAGATGTAATATTGAACTAAAATGCATTGATTATGATTGAATTGAATTAAAAATGAATGTGTATGAGAAAGGGGTTAAAAAGGGCATAATTGTCACATTTAATTGTTTATCTTAAGTGATTAATTTTGGGGATGAAAGGTATTATGTTGTTATAAATTTTCCCTTGCAGAAAATGAGAAAAATGGGCTGAAATGGTGATTCTGAACATTTTCGGAAAGAACATAAATGACCCAGTGTAACATCCTGGAAATTTAATACCGAATTAGAAAATGTTTTTAGTGGATGACCATTTGAAAATGTGAAATTTATTAGGATTTTCGGAAAATTTGGACATTTTAGAGGATCTGGAGAAATAAGTACCTAAGTTAATAGATTAAATGATTTGGAAGATTGATATAGTGTAACATCCTAGAAATTTAATACGAGGTTAGAGAGTACTAAGAGAAATTATAAATGAAAAATAAATAAATAATCAATTAGAAAGTTTGGGAATTTTTAGAATTTTTGGTGATTTTTAGGATATTTTAGAAGTTTTGGTGAAATTAGCGCTAAATAACTAACTAAACAATTGAAGAAATAGAAATATGAGGGAATGGTGGAATCTAAAATATTTTGAAGGTTAAGGAGATTGGAGGCTTGATTTAGTGGATTTAAATTAAAAGAGGACATTATGGTAATTTGCGGTATAAATTACAAAACCCATTAAAATAAAACAACAAACCAAACACTCCTTCCTCATTCCCTTCCTTGTTTAGCCGAGACCTCCTCCCCCAACACCTCCATTTTCAATTTTTGCTCTCCTCCAAGCTCACTCATTTCATTTCTTTTCCTCCAAAGCACACTCATTTCGGTTTTTGCTCTTTCTCCTCTCCTTAAATCGGTCAAGCATAAGTCAGATCTGTGCCTCCCTTCATTCTCCATTTTCTCTGGCGCCGAGCTCGTTTTTCCGGCGGCGGCTGACGGTTTAGGGAGGTGAGCTAGCATTTTCCTTTGGTTCTCCAAGCTAGTTTCTCTTTCCAACTTCATTTTCCTCATTTTCTTTTCCCTTTTGTTGTTATGTTTCGGCCAGCCACTTTAATGGCCATTTTCTGGCGAGGCTCACGGCGGTTTCCGGCGTGTGAACATCCCCATTTCATTTTAGAACTCCGTAAGCATTTTCTACACCCTTCGTGCCTTTGATTTTCGTTTTTGGCCGTTTGAGAGAGTGGGTCTGATTTGGGATTTATGTTTTAGCCATGAAAATGAATTAAAATTAACTAAACCAAAACATCATCTTTTAATATCCTAATTGTTAAATTGAATGTTGATTGAAGTTTTGTGAAGTTTCTGCAAAACCCTAAAGTTGGGCATTCTCAAATCCGACGAGTTTAAAGATATTAGTGACATATTAGTGACTTAAAGGTTCAAACTTTTTGATACACATATTCATGAAAGCTATAAAATGACTCTACATGTTTGATTTGTGTTTGGATTGAAGATTTCCAAAGTTTCTCTCTCTCTTTTGTAATGGCAAAATGGATTTTTGACAAGTAATGAAGGTCCATGTTTTATTTGGGCTTGATTCTAATTGATTTATGATTTATGATTGGTAAAATGCAAGGTCCATGTTTTATTTGGGCTTGATTCTAATTGATTTATGATTTATGATTGGTAAAATGCAATAATGCATGTTTTATGCTTGTATGTAATTGGTGATTATGGTTTGGTAAACAAGAAAGTATTGATGTACCCATGCTTGTTGGTTGAATCTTGTTAAGTAGTGTGATTCTTGAAGTTTTATATGTGTATACTAGGTATGTATATAAATATATAATAGGGTATGTTTATATGTGCTTGTAGTTTGAGTTTGGTTGTTTTAGTGTGGTTCTCTGTTTAGTTATTGCTTGACTTGGTTTATGATGAAATACATACTCTTATGGCTTGTTGAAAGTTGTTAGTGCAGGTTTGTGTAATATTTCTTTTTGTAAATTGGAAATAAGTGATGGTGGGTGATATATTGTTGCTTTTAGTAAGTTAAATGAGAATAACTTTTATCCATGAGGATTTAGGATAATTTGAAACAGATTTTGGAATGGCATCACGGTGAAGATGAAATTGTTTATGTTGATTTAGTAGGAATTGATTAGCAAAATGGGTTCAAGAATTTTGGGATGTATGGAGCATTAGTTTTAAGAAAATGAGAATGGTTTTGAAGGGTTTAGATGGTAGAATAGGTTGATGACATATGGTTTACTTTGGAGATGAAAGTGAAGTGGATTTGGAAAGTTAATTCTTCATGTTCCAAGACTCAAGTGAGGTGGTTTTGATTTAAGTTTGAAGTTCTGTTCAATTGAGTTTCTTGGGTCTATTATACCAAATTCTTAAGCTATGGAAAATAAAGTGAATGTTGTGTTTTGTTAGTACCTTACATAGTACAATGAATTAGCTTGGGTGTTTCTATTGTAACTTTTGAATTCCTGGTTTTCTCTTTGATAAATGTGCCGATTTTTGGAAATCTGTTATAATTCAGTTTTGACAATGCTCTAAATTTTAATACAATAAGAGGTGACAAAGTGACTAAAGTGGTAGTTTGACTTAGTCCTTGTTTATTGGGAATGTGGTATGATTTGATTGCTGGGAATGATAGTGATTATACCATGTGAATTTATTTGTTGGGTTGCTGATTTGTTATATTAAGTATATGTGTGTATGTCAAATCAACCAAGAGAATTTAAATGGCTTTATCAGATAGTGTAAAGATATAGGGTTAAGGAGTAATATAGGATACGTGAGAGACGTTTAAATAATATGAAGTGAGAATGATATTAATTTATCATTGTGTATCATATCATCACATTAATATACATAGTGGTGATGATACTTCAAGGAAAAGCTATAAGGAAATGGTAAGGAAAGAACATCAAAGTGCTAAAGGGCATCAGGTAATCACACTTAACCTTGCTATAACATTGAGGGTGACGTTAGTTGGGGATTTTTTAAAATCCTTTCTCACCCTCTATATATATATTATCTCTGAAAAGGTATTTTTATAAAAAACAGGCTATTGGGTGCCTTTCAAACACGGTTATTTTCATATAAGATTTCGACACATTATATATGTAGTATCATGTCTGGTGGTGCTGGATATTTTGGAATTGTGTGACATATTTGCAGGTGCTGGATATTGAGAGGTTGTGAGTATAGAAAATGAATTAGATGTGAGTTGAGATTTTGGAGAGTTATGTCAAGGGAAGATATTGTGGATAATAGATTGAAAGGTGATGTGAGAGTGTATGATGTTGATGTTGATTATTGTGGATGAGATATTGATAGGGATATGGTGAGCATTGCATGACACTGAAATTGATGTACCATCGCGCGATGATAACTGTCGATTGGCCGATCGACAGTTATTTGTACTGATTCTTTTCGGATTGATTAGACCGGGGATCATAGGTCGACTTATTGAGAGAAAGTGACCTATGGTTGTTTGGCATTGAAGAGTCCAACCGTTCCCGTTCTGCAATGGAAACAGAATTGGGGTTCTCTCTCTGGAGATTGCCAGAGAGGGAAATTTGTCCCCTCATCGTAGAGAGGGGCACAGTGTCAAATCATATAGTGAAGTTGGATGCTGGAATGAATGCCTCCGTGATGGCACGATGTATCTATAGGTGAGTGTGAGAGTTGTGGGGTGGTATGGTTGTATTGGAGGTAGAGATGGTGAAGTGCATTGATTTGGAAATGACAGAAAGACTGACGTGATACATGGGAAGGTTTGAATTATATATATGAATTACTGATTTTAAAACTGTGGTACCCTTTAGACGTCCTCGCTACCGCACAGCTCACTGTTATAGTGAGTTAAGCGGTGATTACTGGGACAAATTATCTCATCCCACGATTACTCACATTTTTGCAGGTATTCATGCACAGACGCAAGCAGCAGGAAAGGGAATTAGGTCTTAGAGGTTGTTTATATTATTTAGAGTTGTATATTGCCAATTTATAGGTCTGCATTTGCTTCCGCATGTATATATATATATATTTATGTATTGTTAAATAATATTTGGTTTTGTTTATTAACCATGTTAGGCAAATCCTTTCTAACATGGTTAGTTTTTAATTATCCATGATAGTGATCATATTGTATTAGGCAATTCTTTTCTATCATGGATAATGTATAAAATGATTAGGAAACTCTTTTTCTAACTATGATAGAGATGTTGTTAATATGGATATTCCTTTTTCTATCATAGTTAGTAAAGAGATTAATGAATTAAAATAGATTATATTGGTTGATTAGGGAATTAGTAACAGTATGTTACACCCAGAATCCTGAAAAAGCTTCATAACAGTCTTGGGAAAATTACATAATCTAACCCAACACTTTTCGAATTTTCAGAATTGTCCCTGCTGCGAACGGTTTCGTTCAGTATTTTTCACTGATTTTTGGGCTGTTTTAGCTTCAATTTGGACCCAAACTTAATCCCAAACATTTGACCCAACTTCCATTTTATATTAAGTGAAGAATTAGGTTTAGAAACACATGTTTTGGGGTTGGGTCCTCCCAAAACCCTACCTCTCTTCATTTCTTCCTCCATTCCTCTCCCATTTCATCACATTTCCCTTCCACCTTCCTTCCTCCTTCCATGTACACAATAAATTCCTCTTTCTCTTTCGGATGTTTTCCATTTGCTTGAGTTTTGGTTTTACAAAGGGGAGTCTCAATTTCTTTTATTTCTCTTTATATTTTTTATTTCCTAGATTTTGGTTTTCACTTATGTTTTGAGAATTGGATTTGACTGAGAATTGGATTGTTGTGATTATGTGGATTTGTAATGTGGAACTTGTTCTCTTCATTATATATATAGGGTTCTATACATATTCATTTGCAATTTCATTTACTTCTTTCTATTTATTTATGGTTATGATAAATAGGTTGATTTAGATGGATTGCAATTGAACCTAATGCATTACAAATCATTAATCACACTCTAAGGTACTTAATAATGCCTAATTAAATGGGTTAATGAGATTATGTGTTAGACTAATTGCCTGTTGGTGAATTTGGTATTTTAGAAAATTTAGAGATATTCAAAATGAACCTATTGATTGCTTGAGATTTAGAGATTATGTGTTAGACTAATCAAAATGTTTTATTAAACTAAAAAATTAGAATACAAAATAGATTTGCAAAAAAGAAAATTCAAATGATAAAACATAAAAAACCTAAAAGGGTAAACATGTATAGGAATGAGCCGCCGCCATTGCAAAAACCCTACCATCTTCTTCATATTTTCTTCATGAGAATTTGTGGGTAGAAAAGAACAGTCACCGGTAGAAAAACCATTGAGTAGTGGTAGTTCAAAGAACCATCCCAAAGGATCCACACCTCTTATCGACAATAAACCAATCAATTTGGTTTTGAAAGAAGCTTCATGCGTAGATCTCACGGAAACAAACATACCCACAAAACTAATACATAAGATGAAGATTGGGTAGAAGAAATTCCTCTTGTCGTTGAAACTCCTAGACCAATTTATTTGGAAATGAAAGAAACATAAAATCAGACCAATGAAAGTGACGGGCGTCTCCTTCCTCGTCATGAACCAGGGAAGGAGACACCGATGAAAAAACTCGTACAATGACGAGAGAAGAGATCCCACCACCACCCAAAAAATTTGAGAGGAGGGGGAGAGGATAGAGCCGACTCAAGAAAGTCGGCCCTAGAATCAGAAGAAATAGGTCTATTAGCACTAAAACGTTTAACAATGCCTAATTGGATGTGGGTTTAAAAATTCGATATTGGACTCATGGGTCCATGAGGTATGGTAAATTGGAATTTTAGTGCATTGAACTCCCCAACATCCTTACAAAGCCATAAAAGCCATTGAATTTCATTTCCAATAGCAATTCACATCCACTCCATCCCTTTTACTAAAAATACCAAAATTATTTATTTGTTTTGCATCCTTTATTCCATCTTCAAAAATCAACAAAATATATTTTCTTTACCCAAATCCATCTTGCATTGCATATAGTTTACTACGATAGTTAGATTTGGCTCCTTGCGGATGACTCGGATTGCATCCTATTACTACACTCTTCCATCCGATACAAATATATTTTGCAATTAACCCAAAGGCGATATACGACGACGGTCGATACATGAAATGAGAAAAGTACTTTATGCCCAATGAATGGAAGGGGATTGTGGAGACCTGAAAAATTAATACTAAGAGACACTGAGAAGATCTCAATGCCATTTATGAAGCTAAATTGCATTGGAATCTAGAGAATTTGATATGAAATTTATGTCAAATATGTTTTCCTTGACATTGACCAAAAACTCCTCAGTGAAGAAGACTAAGTTGAGCTCATCAGCAGCAAGCAATAGAAGGGCTTAAATATCTTAACAAGGTATAAGGGCCTCTTTTTAACAGAAAAGTAAGTCTGATGGGAAGGTGTCGGAGGGTGGAGGGTTGGTGGGTGGTCGGGATGAGAAGGGAGGGAGAGGAGAGAGAAGGGAAGGGGTAGTGGGGGAATTTTTATTATAAATATGGGGTTCATTTCGTCAGAAATAATATTTGTAAGACCAAAACCTATTCTTTACCAATGTTGTGCTTGAGACCAAAGATCTGTCAATTCTTAATTATTTCTTGTCTTAATTTTGCCTTTTCAAGGTATAGTTTTACCTTTTTATATTTTTCATAACTTCTTCCCCTTGCCTTTACTTCAAAACACACATGGGAAGTTTCATCCTTGTGCTTATTTTGTTGTGTACAAACAAGCTACCATATTATTTTCTTGCAAAACTTCTGTCATTTATTCTACTGTGCAGCACACTTGAAATTCTCCTCGTTTTTTCTCAATAGTAATTCAACAATGTTGAAAGGTATTATCTTTCAATTAAATCTCATCAGGATAAAAAAGAAATTTGGCCCTTCACAAGGGGATTAAAAGCAAATAAACCAGAACAAGCTTTTTAAGGATTATTATTTTTTTCAATATCTCACATAAAATTTTTTGGGAAAATTAACATGAGGTCCCTCACAAGGGACTTAATACTAGAAAAGTCCCAAAAACTCTCAATATTAAAGTAGGGTCCCTAGGGACCGTACTTTAATATACTCCAAATGTCAAAAGACCAGATTACCCCTCCTCTCATTACAAACTGAATCTCTTGCTTCTCTCATCCATCTCTGTTATCCATCTCTCTTGTCGTGCCCTCTGTCTCTGGCCAGTCGCAACCCCAGACCACCGTCAAGCTCCTTCCTCTCATCTTATATAATAAATAGCAAAATCTCCTTATAATTCCTGCTTATTTCCCTGTCTCTCACAATCCATCAGCTTCCATCACATTGTGCACAGCTCCTGACTTGAATTACTCTTCCTGACTAGAAGGTCGAATTTGTTGGCTAAGCAAGTAATCAACATTTGTTCTGCTTTTAGCTTGGGGTTTGTCTCTCAGCTTTGGGTGGACACCAATTCTGTGAGTTTTTGAGTTTGTCAATTCATGGGAACTCATTTGTGGTGAATGTGCATATGCTGATTTAGATGTTTTTTAATTTGTGTATAATTTGAAGAAGATAATCATTTAGGCTAGATTATTGGCTGACTATGATGATTTTAGTAGTGATTCCAATTCATTTATGACAATGTGAGATTGTGGCTGATGATTTCTATTTGTTAGTTTTGATGTTATTCTTTTTCATGATGGGATTAGTAAAAACAGTCTACTTAGATTGATTTCTTAGGTGATTTATATAAGGAATTTCTTAGCTGACTTATATAGGCTAGATTACTGGCTGTTTTCTATGCAAACTAAAGGCATGATGAATGCATAGAATTTGTTTGACAAAATGCTTCAATGAAAGCTGTTTTGCTTATTTGATATCTTGAGTTCTTATATGTGTATGTCTCTTATTTCAGGAGAAGGAAGTGAAAAGCAATTTTTCTTATTTGGGTTGATTAAAAAATAATCATGAACTTGAAGTAAAAGTGGGTTGATTCAAAAATAATCATGAACTGATCAAAGAGGATGAAAAAAGATTATTATATAGTAAATATTAGCAATTTTGAACATCCAGTGTCTGTTTTAAAAAAACAGTATTTCCTTATTGTCATTTCCCTTTGATTCATATATGGGATTATTATATAGTAACTTTCTTTTTTCAGAAGGAAGATCCTAAGACAGTTGAGACTTAGTAAGAAGAAATTGCAGGGTTAGAAAATCAGTTCTATGTGTTTTTCAATGTGCGCTTGTCTTGTTTCATATATCATGCTCATTTGTGCATTTCTCATGCATATTATCTTATTATATTGCAAGCGGCTGTTGGGTAAGGACCCGATTGGGTTGAATTTAGAAGAGTTGCACCAGCTTGAGCAGGAGCTTAATGAATCATTATTTTCTTTCATGGAGAAGAAGGTGATTCTCATTTTGCTCTCTTCTCATCCTTGCCCTATATACTATTCTGTTCCTTAGTCCTAGATTTTTTTATCATAAACTACGATTAATTGGTTGGTAGGAGCAGATGTTTCTTCTCACAGTGGGTACAAAAGCATAGTGATGTGCATCTATCTTGTTTATTTGTTTCAATCGTATTGCAATCCAAGGTGTTGGGGTCTTTTCTTGCAAACTTCTTTGCAAGAAGTTTTTTATTTTTTTGGTGAAGCTGAGGTGGAAGACTTCATGGTTGTTTTAATTTTTGTTTTGTGTGAAATTTGTTGTTTTTTATAGTTAAGATTACAATTCTGATGATTTCTTGCTCTTTAGTCTTTTGGGATATGATTGGTTGATTGTTTAGTTAGATGAATTATTTTGGTTACTGCTGTAACATTTTGTTACTAATACCCTAATTAACCTGTGACATCTCTTTTAATTCAATTATATCTTTACTAACTATGATAGAAAAAGGAATTGCAATAATATCAATATCTCTATCATAGTTAGAAAAAGAATATTCTAATGATTGAAATATTATCCATGATAGAAAAGAATAAACTAATACAGCACAGCTGCTATCATGGATAATTTATTGCTAACCATGTTAGAAAGGATTTGCCTAACATGGTTAATAAACAAAACTAGTTGATATTTAACAATAAATAGATATATACATGCGGAAACGAATGCAGGCCTATACAAATTGGCAATATACACAACTAACTAATCTAAATAACCTTTGAAACCTAATTCCCTTTCCTGATGCTTGCGCCTGTGCATGAATACCTGCAAAAATGTCAGTAATCGTGGGATGATGCTTCAAAGAGGATTTAACAATCTTGATGCGCCCAAAGTATTCTTTCAAAAGTTTTAGCTACAATATCATACAAAGTTATCAAGTTCACTTATAAGATATAACCCTTTTCAGCTTCAAAGTTAATTAGTTGTATAATCAAATCTTTAATTTAGTAGTCACAATTTACGTCCTTACTTAATTCAAACAATCCTTAGCAATCAGATTTTATACCATATCAATATCAACAATACATTTAATCCAATTCAATCAAAGAAAAACAAAATTAGCATTCAAACACCATATTATGCAAATCAGTCTCACAAATATCCCTCAATTTCCATTCATTATTCATCAAAATTCCAGAATTACATGCACTCCCAAAATATTTCGTCCTACTGCTTAAAAGCATGTCGAACATATCCATACCAAGTAACAAGCACATACACAATGGAGAACCAAAATCTGACCTTGTTCCCAAGCAAAGACAATTTGGTTACCATTAAGGATTAATAACACAATTCAAAGCAAAATACAAGTTGCATGCAAAGATCCAACAATTCAGATTCATATATTAAATAACAGGGTACATTCATTTGATACACTTCCATCATCATTTAAAATATTCATATCCCAAATACCATTCAATTATTAAGAGAAATAGGCAGAAAAGTTTCCAAAGCACAATTACCAAAACAATAATCAGCTCCAATTGCAGATTAGTTTTGATTCATAAATTTTAGGGAGTTTATAGAATCCACTAGAATTTTAACGCCCATACTCATAATTCTGCATGCTTGACAACCTACTTAATTAACTAAAACAATTCCAAGTTAAAAAATCAGTCCAGACATGAAGGTGAAAGAACAGAAATTCACAGTCAAATTTTAAAGTATTTTCTTGTCTTACTTAATCCACTTGTTAAAGAAGAGAAGAGCTCACCTACAACAGCAATAGTCATTCATTATATTCACAGTGACATATAAACACCATCCATTAATTCTACATCAAATTTCATCTATAACTACCAGTCACAAGTTCATAAGCAATTTGTTGTGAATTAATTGAATTCAAGGCTTTCTTTAATATACTCATATCATCATTCAAATCAATATTTTTGTAATCTCAAATGTATATTATTCTTTCACAAATTATGCTTTCATTGATGTCTTAGTTTATTGTAAATCAATGTTACACTATTTATCATTTTTCTTTCATTATATATCGGAAATCAATTCAATAAAGGAGGTCGAACTCCTTAGATGACATAGTTGAAGTTTTATGAAGGTCTCTAAAATTTAACAAAGTTTTTGAAACCCATGCCATATACAAACAACTTAACTCATTATGAATATTTGTTACTCAATCATTCACACAAGGAAAACAGTTTCTTCCAAGCAACTCAAATCATATTTATAACACAAGACATACTTCACAACCAATTTGCAATAACATTCCAATTACTTGAAATATAAACATATACCACCTTTACACAATTAATTTATTAGGCACACATTTCTCACACAACTTTCACAATTAATAACATACATCAAGTTAGAAATTGCAAAACAAACAATTTCAATAGAATTCCAATCATCATAACAAGTCAATTCATCAATTAATCCTACTCTTCAACACACAAGCAAAACAAACAAGGAGATAATGTCAATAATTTCTATTTCACTTTACATTCATAATCACTTGTTATTTTCAAGTTATTTTAATCCATTAATCCCAATAAGGTCCTTTGTGATGCCTCGACTATGATTATGTCCGGATCATAATTATATTCGAGACCCCACTATAGAATCCTTATTCCGTCATTCTTCCTGAATTCTTATACATATCAACATTATTTTGTTATTCTTTCTATATTCTTCTCAACCTCTCCACGTTACCTATTCAATTGCTCTTATCACTCTCTCCCCACCACGGGATGAGTGATATTCCTCTCAAAAGGCCAGATATTCATGCACAGAAGGAAGAGAATACTAAGAATGTATATTGTCAATCTACATGCAATGCAGCACAGTCCTAGGTTATCGTATACCAAAAACTGATAACCAAGTTGTAACATTTTGTTACTAATACCCTAATTAACCTGTGACATCTCTTTTAGTTCAATAATATCTTTACTAACTATGATAGAAAAAGGAATTGCAATAATATCAATATCTCTATCATAGTTAGAAAAAGAATATCCTAATGATTGAAATATTATCCATGATAGAAAAGAATAAACTAATACAGCACAGCTGCTATCATGGATAATTTATTGCTAACCATGTTAGAAAGGATTTGCCTAACATGGTTAATAAACAAAACTAGTTGATATTTAACAATAAATAGATATATACATGCGGAAACGAATGCAGGCCTATACAAATTGGCAATATACACAACTAACTAATCTAAATAACCTTTGAAACCTAATTCCCTTTCCTGATGCTTGCGCCTGTGCATGAATACCTGCAAAAATGTCAGTAATCGTGGGATGAGACAATTTGTCCCAGTAATCACCGCTTAACTCACTATAACAGTGAGATGTGCGGTAGCGAGGGCGTCTAAGGGTACCATAGTTTTAAAATCAATAATACATATATATATATTTCTCATTTCCTTTCACCCATCACTTAAATCCTTCTGTCACGTCTCAATCAACTCAAATTCATCATCTCTACTCCCCATGTATCACTCAACAACCCTCAGTCAATTCCACACTAACTAAATTTCATCTTTCCATACTCCAATCAAATAATACTACCACAACAACTCTCACACTCACCTACAGATGCATTGTGCCACCACGGTGCATTCAAGCATCCATTCTTCACTATATGATTTGACACTGTGTCCCTCTCCATAATGAGGGGACAATTTCCCACTCTGGCAATCTCCAAAGAGGGAACCCCAATTCTGTTTCCATTACAGAACGGGAACGGTTGGACTCTTCAATGCCAAACAACCGTAGGGGCGGTTGGGCTCTTCAATGCCAAAACAACCGTAGGTCACTTCTCTCAGTAAGTCGACCTATGATCCCCGATCCAATCAATCTGAAAAGGATCCTCAGTACAAATAACTGTCGATTGGCCAATCGACAGTTATCATCGCGCGATGGTACATATATATCAGTGTCATGCAAACCTCACATTATCCATCAATTTCAATCTCATTCAGTATCACAATCTCAATCAACATCTAACCCTCTTTCTATCCTCATCACCTCTTAAACCACTACCCAACACTATCCCTATATACATTTCACGCCATTCCAGATCAATGGCCACCACCAAGCAGGATAATAGTATATATAATTTGTACAAATCTTTTATACAAAAATAATCGTGTTTGAAAGGCACCCGATAGCCTGTTTTATATAAAAATAACCTTTCAAAGATAATATATATATAGAGGGTGAGAAAGGATTTTACAAAATCCTAGCTAACATCACCCTCAATGTTATAGTAAGGTTAAGTGTGATTACCTGTCGCCCTTTAGCACTTTACTGCCTTTTTCCCTTAGTCATGCCTTACGAACTATACATGTCTAACACCATGCTTTCCTATTATTACACAATGCAATAATAGTAAGTTAATGACCATTCAAGTATATAAGTTAAATAGCGTCTCTCTCTCCTTATGTGACTACCCAAATCTCAATCCTTAGTTATATCATTTTATATAGTTAAATTATCTAATTTCTCATTCACTATCACTACATTCATAACAAATCATCATCTTTCACAATCAACAATTTCCATCCTTTTCCACGGCAACCAATGTGTTTATTTAGAATAAGCATGTGTCATGCTAGTTTGGAACATACTAACAAATAGCATAACAATACCACTCCATATTCAATTCAAATCAACCAACTCTATTTCAAAACCCTCTGTAAAACTTAATATCCAAGTTTAAAACTGCACCTTCACCTGAAAATGACTATTCTATTTCAATCTCAACAATTTCTTCAATTATAGATGTCCTTGGAAAGTTGACTTAGAAAAGAAATGGAATAAAACTCTTCAAATCACTAAACACAAGCATTTCCAATTTCTAATCAAAACAATAATGTGCATAAACAAGCCCTAGCTAGAGATCATCAACTGATACATAAAGCTTTATATTCAGCACTAAAATAGCAGCCCAAACAGGATAAGAATTACACAAATTCTACACTTTCTAAGCACAATTTCAATGTGCAAACTTGCACAGACATACACTTTTGATTGAACTTCCAAACCGTATCTTACAACCATAAAACAACTCAAGCACGTTCAGAATAGAATTAAAATAATTGATCATTTCATACATAACAGTACAAGTTTCCAAAATCATCATTTCACAGCATCAATGAAATATAATAGCACCATGTTCATTTTAACAAGAACTTCCGTCTTTTCAAAACAATTGTCTTCATATAGCAGGGAAGAGTACAACCATACATAAATACACGAGTTCACATATATCTCCTCTTTTATAAGCATGGGGCTATCTAATCATTAAGTCAACCATGTCTATCATTTTAAGTACCAATTATATTATTATCCCTCTAAGTATCATCCGCCCTTTACCTATGAGAGAGCAAAGAATTTCAACTAGCTAAACAGTGCAGCAAGGAAAGATAAGAACCATAAATCTTTTCATAACACCATAAGAATAAAATGTCAGCCGTAATCGAACAAAATTCCAAAACCAAACAGAACTCAACATGCAACAACATTTATACCGAACCAAGCCATGGTATCCCTCAAACAAAGCAGTGGGGAATAGAAAATTTATGAAAAATCAGCTTTGAAAACCCACACGTAATTCACCACCATACAATCAGCACCATCATTTATTTTTATCTTCCTAATCATCAATCACATTACAAATAAGAACAAAATAGAATAAAATGAAACTTAGCATTTAATCCTATATTAAGCATGCATAACCATACGCTACTTCCATACTCATCTCATCAGCACCATAAGAGAAAACTGAGGAACATGAAACTGAATCACACAAAGGAACCAGAAATTCAGAGTATAGCTAAGAACTGAACATACATGCATTAAGACTATTTTAGCTATATATCTTTATTAATCATACATACAAAAACCAATTTCAACAAGAATCGTCATTTTTCTTCTTAAATCATTCAGCCATCACAGAAATAGGAAGCAAAGAAATCAACACAAGTTCACATCATTACGAACATCAACATGAGAACCCAATTTACCATTTTAAATAAAATTATACACTAGTTAATTTGAAGATTAAAGCTTCTGAACCCCAAGAACACAACTGATTCAAAAAGCTCTCAAGATTGAGGGTTTGTAAAATCTTTACCCATCTCAAAATAACACCATGTCCATTTACAACATCAATAATTTATAAATTGGAATTTCATTTTAGTTCATTATTTATTCCCCAAAAGCCCAGAAAGCAATCAGCCTTTCCTCTCAAACTCACATCCAGAATTTGATCAAAGTACATTTTTCATTATTCATGAGCAATAAATCTGAATTACCCCTTACATCAATAACTACCATCACAACTAGAGAAACTTGATTCAACCAATCACTTTCATTTGCAGAAATCACAAACTTTCAATGGAATGTAATACACAGCAAGTACCTAATTCTAACATGTCATATTAACACTTTCTCAAATCAGCAGACATGTGAGTACATTAAACAGAAGACAATTCCACTAAATAGAGCATCATGAACCACATATATACTCTCCTCACATTGCTGAACTAAGGAAATAAAACTGTGACCCACCCAATCCTAAAACATAAATCGGTATCTCACTCAAATAGCTCTCAAATCGGACATAAATGAAAGAACAAAGGGACTGAAGCTCACCTATGGGTCTCCGATCGTTTCTGCCGTTCACCGTCGCCGGACACCGCCGGGCTCGACGGAGATGAAGAAGCCGACAGTGAGGAGTGAAGACAACGAGAACAGAGAGGAAACAATGAGAAAAACGAAGGTGGAGGGTGAAGTAACTTGAAGAACCAAAAGAAATGGAAAGGCCTACCTCATTCGCTGTCGTCCGCCGCGTCTTCTGCCGGAAAAAGAAAAATGAAGTTGACAGAGGGAGGTGATGAACAGTGAGAAGAAAGAAACAGTGGGAATGAGTGATGATGAAACAGAGGAAGATGGAGGAGGCTCGATCGGCCCGCCTCGTCGCCGTTGACGTCGGCCGCCGCCGCCCGCCGTGGGAGAAGAGAAACGAAGAAGAAGGCGAAGGGAGGAGGGAGGGTTTTCGGGTGAAAGGGAGGAGGGAGGCCGACTTTTAAAGAAGTAATGAGGAAGGGGTGTGTTTGGTTAGGTGTAATAAGGGGTTTTTGATTATTTACAGCCCAAACTTGTCACAGTGTACTCTTTTTAATTTAAATCTACTTAAACCAGTCTCCAATTTCCTTAATCTTCAAAATATTTTAGATTCCACCATTCCTTCATATTTCAAATTCTTCAATTGCTTAGTTAATTATATGCACATTCATTACTCAAAATTTTCAAAATGTCCTCAAAAATCACCAAAAATTCCTAAAAATTCCAAAATTCTCAATTTCTCCATTTATTATTTCCCAAAACACTCATTGATCCTATATTAAATTTTCAGGATGTTACAACTGCTATTCTTAATATGCTTTGGTTGAACTTTTTTTAGGATTGAATTTATGAAGCCATATTTTGGATTATACAAAAGGTGAAGTTGTTTTGGTTCGAATTCTTTACTAAAATCTTTTACTGTGAAAATGGGGCAAAATTTTTTTTAAAGGTAGATCTTTATGTTAATTTTCTTAATTTGAACAGTGGCTGCTGTTTCTGATGGCTTGAAGGTATGAGAAATACTAAAGGGAAGGCGACACAATGTTGATCGAAGGCATGGCTGCTGTTTCTGATACTTACAGAATTAGATTTGTCATCAACATCTGGTTAAGTCTTCTCACATTGATTATGGAGCATGAAGTTTGTGAGGAAAATACTGGAAAAAAAACTTCTTTGCAGTCTTGGAACAAGGAGTATTGGCAGTGAACTTGTTCTCACATTGATTGTGAATTTTGAAAATGGTAGATGTTGCACTATTTTACATTTTGAAAAGAATAGAAAAACTTTTTTGCAGACTGCGCTATCAATGCTAGAGAAATGAATGTACAAGAAAAAGTAGATGTTGCACTATTTTACATTTTGAAAAGGTTGTTTATGTTTTGAAACAAGTGTTTGTGTTTTAAAACGGTCGTTAACAACTATCTTGAATTCTTGTACATTATGACAATTTATAGTTGTTGGTCATTCGTAGTTGTATTCAAGGGAAACAATGTGCAATACGTAGATAATGGGCAGGGCAAAATGACAAGTTAATGGGCCCGCGTGACAACCCTTTGGGCAAAACTTGACAAGTTAATGGGCATGCGTCACAATGCTTTGGGCAAAACTTGACAAGTTAATGAACACGTGTGACAACCCTTTGGGCAAAACTTGACAAGTTAATGGGCACGCGTGACAACTCTTTGTCCAAGTGTAACAAGTTCACTGCCAATACTCTAAGTTAATGGGCAGGACAAAATGATAAGTTAATGGGCACGCGTGAGAACGTTTTGGGAAAAACCTGCCAAGTTAATGGGCACGCTTGACAACGCTTTGGGCAAAACTTGACAAGTTTATGGGCACGCTTGACAACCGTTGAGCAAAAGTAGACAAATTAATCGGCACATGTGACAACCATTTGGGCAAAACTTGACAAGATAATGGGCACACGTGACAATACTTTGGGCAGGTGTAACAAGTTCACTACCAATACTCTAAATTAATGGGCAGGGCAAAATGACAAGTTAATAGGCACGAGTGACAACGTTTTAGGCAAAACTTGACAAGTTAATGGGCATGCGTGACAACCGTTGGGCAAAACTTGACAAGTTAATGGGCACCCGTGGCAACCCTTTGGGCAAAACTTGACAAGTTAATGGGCACGCATGACAATGCTTTGGGCAAAACTTGACAAGTTAATGCGCATGCGTGACAACTCTTTGTGCAATACTTGACAAGTTAATGGGCACACGTGACAACTCTTTGGCCAGGTGTAACAAGTTCAGTGCCACTACTCTAAGTTAATGGGCAGGGCAAAATGACAAGTTAATGGGCATGCGTAAGAACCTTACGTTTAGACATTTTGTACAACGAAACTGTTGTACAAAATATCTTAACATAACCTGACTCAATCTTTTTTAAATTACTTTTATAAGTAATAGTTTTAATGGGTAAGGTCACTAAGGGTTCATCTATGTAAACTTTTGTTGGCAATATAACGAGGGCAAGAGCAAGGTTCATCTATGAAAAGTTTTGTCTTTCATATCAATATGTCTTACATGCTCAAACATTTATCCCACACTTTGGTTATTATAAGAAAAGGTTTTGCTTTTTATCTCAAAGCATCCATGTTTGGTCACAAACCTACAAAACATATTGTACAACTAAAAATGATTTTTTTTCTATATGAAAGTGTCTTTAATGGACAAATTTCATCCAACACAAGATGATTTGAAAGAAAAGTTATTTGTTGCCCATATACCTGTTACGCGAACTCATGACCTTGTAATTCAATGCTCGTGAACTAGTTCCCCGTGCTCATGAACTCGTTATCCAAAAAATATATTAAAATTTAGATTGCTAAATTATGCAGAGTGTGTAACAGAAAGATACATTGACTTGTATGTACAAAACTAAAGAAATCAACCATTACAAACTTACTATCTATTTGGCCAAAACAAAAAAAAATCATTACAGACTTATCAATGTAAATACACGGAGGCCATCTTGTGAACAAAAAAAACCGCACTCCATCAGTGTTGTCTTCTTAGTTGCATCCTGGACTGAATTTCCACCAATCTCTGTCATGTTTCAATTACACCTCTCTTGTTTCAATTACACTTCTTTGTACTTGGAATGTTCATCTAAAAATCGCTCTACTACTACAGATATCAAATCCCCACAATTTGCATGCATATCTTTCTCATGTTGAAAACAATTCACAATACATGTAGATCATATTTAGAATGATCTTTACCATCAGTTTGGAAAGGTTGTCCATCTTGTTTTGGAGGCATTAAAATCTTATATTCAAGTAAACAAGTATATGTTGAGTTCCAAGATTACTCTTCAAAAATATAAAATTCAAGTACATAGTATGAAAATTAATATGAGAATTGTGGTAGCATAACTCTGGTGCAAAAAAAATAATATAACTAATAATGGCTAACTACATAGCATATTTGAAACTGAACAAATCTTCATCTTCTTCTTCATTGAGACCTTGTCATCTAGCATGTAAAGGATTTTGTTATTATGTAAGCTATCCTTTTCTGTGATGAGTCACCATAAGCATTCAACCTTCATGGAACAGATATCATCTATGGACTTAGTTATTGTATACACTCCATCCTTGCATCTTTCTTGCACTTGAAATGCCTCTTACATATTTCCTTTGTTTTCTATTTGAATTCATGCATATGGTCATGTGAATTTGAGAAAGAGACCAACAAAATTCAAGTCACAGCACTACTAATTGTATATTGTATATGGTCAAAAAAAAACATAGTCCATATGCCCATTCAATTCCTCATGTAGAAGAAGGAGCAGCTATACAGGCAGCAGAGATTAAAGAATGTGGACTGCATAGCCATTTGGTTGGCTAAATGTAACATCCCAAATTTTAATTAAGGATAATAAGAAATTATTGTGGTGTAATTTAGTAAACTTAGAGCTTTAAGGAGGAATTTATGAGGGTTGAGATGATTTATTGATATTAAATAGTAAAACTTTAGAATTAAAGAAATATAGTTAAAGGATTTATTTGGAGTTAGTAGTTGTATGAAAAATACTTTGAAGTCTAAACTAAATTATAATAGAAGAATGTTATTAATTTCATTGAGCATTGTTGTTGAAAATGGGCTAAATTCCAAATTATAAAGTTGGAAGAGGGGCTAAATTGAAAAGGAAAGAAACTTCAGGGGCAGAACCGTAATATTCCCTGCCTCTCCTTCCTCCTCCCTTCCTCAAAACCCGACGGCGCACACCCCCTCCCCTTACTTCTTTCATTTTCTTCCTCCGCCCTTACTCTCGATCTCCCTCCGTCCTTGTATGCTCGCCGCCACCAAGGTTGCCGACGGCGACGGCGGCCCCCCTCCACCAACACGTCTTCTTCTCCTTCCTTCGTTCCAAACGAGCCGCACCCCCCCCCCCTTCATCTTCTTCATTTTCTCCTCCCCTCCGCCTGAAAGCCGTCGACGAACGGCGGCACCCAACAGAGGCGGATCCGGCGCGGCCTCCCTCACTTCCCTTTCCTCTCCTTTTAAACTGAACCCCTCTTCTTCTATTTAACTCAATCTCCTTTGTTCTTCCTCATTTTTCTTCAACTTTTTCCGGCGAGCACGGCGGTCGGCGGTGGTGAGAGGTGAGCTTTGCTGATTCCTTTGGTTCTTCATGTTACATCTCCTTTCTCCTCCGTTTTCCTCACTGTTTTCGTTTGTTCACCTAGTCAGCTCCGCCCTCATTCATTTCCGGCGAGACTCAGTGAGATACACGGCGGAGATGGCCGCCGTCCGGACTGTCAAGCTTGGGTTCAACATTAAGTGAGTTTTCTTCTCTGATTTCTAAGATTTTCTAGGTTTTGGAGTGATTTGGGAGGATATCCGAATTGGGGTATGGATTTGAGGTTTTGGACTCCATAAAATGGCTAAAGTAAAGGTCCTACTTTTATTGGAAGTTTTTGTGATGTTGGGCAAGACCTTAGGTTTTGAGAATTTGTTGAGTCATTGAATTTCTCAATTATGCTCCTTTGATTCTGCCATCTCCACTTGTTTTGAGGTTCTCTTCTTTAATTGCGATTTACATGTGGGTACAGTAGTAGTGTTTAAATTGTTGTATTTGAAAGTGTGAAATGGCATGATAAATGCTTATTGTTTGCTTGTGGATCGTTTGAATTCTTATTGGATGGTGAATGCTAAAAATTTCTCTTGTTATTGGCTGATTATTATGTCATGAAAAGGGAAAGGTGGAGTATTTTCTCATTTATACATTTTTAAACTTTGAACTGAAATGCTAGTTTAAGAATTTAATGAAGTAGGAGGTAGTGATTAAAATATGGGTTTTATTGCTAGCTTTGGTGATTGATATTGAGGGAATTTGTGAAGTTGATTTGTGCCTCTGCTTTTTGGGTTGTAGGAGTGTTTAGACATGGTTGTGGCTCAAGTGTGTATTATATAAATGTTTGTCAATTTTCTGTATTTTTTTTCTATTGCCAAGGCCAATTAAACTTAGGAAGCAATGAATGTATTTATTCAAACTGGTGTTGGTTCAGTTGTGTTATTTTGTTTTGGTTATGTGTTCTATTTTGGGTACCTACTTTCTTATTTCTGGTATGTGGTGCTGCCAATAAGTTCAGGCAATATAGTTTTATAATTGAGTTAGTGGTGTTGGAAATGGCACGGGGCATTGAGATTTTGGGTAGCGTAGGTTCCATTGGAAATTATGTTTGAATTTAAATATGGAGCATGGTTCATTTAGTTGGAAGTTATATAGCTGTTGAAATGATGTTATTGGACAGCTCTTCATGACCTTTCTATTGTGGTGCGTATGAAGATAGTAAATGTGGTAGCAAGAGCATTTATAAATTTCTTCACCTTGTACTCTTGTAGTTGGATGGAGTTTGTGGGAAGAAACTAAGGTTTTCATTTTAAATTGACGATACATATAAAATGGGCTAAAATTGTGTGGTTTCTTGAACTTGTTTCTTTCTTGTTTTCTTTTGAAATTAATGATTGTTCCTTGGTCTCCAATTTTCATTTGTAGCATTGTACAATAGAGTGAATGTTGCTTGATGTTGATTGAGTTGTTTACGGTTGCTGTTTGGATTGAAAAGTAGTAAGTTTTGTTAAGATCTTCAAGTTTTCTTGATATGGCAAATTATATTCTATTTTATTGGGCTACTTGGTTGTGGCTGGAAGGAGTTTGGCATTTTAATGTGGTAGTATTTTGTATGCTTGAATAGTGGAAGTGTTTAGGTTTGTTTGGTCTATTTTTGACGCTTGATTTTGATGGATAAATCTTGTTTGAGTTGAGCTGATTTTCTCATTGGTTTGTTCTTTATTAATATTCAAATGAATGGTGATATGATCATGGTTTATAGATCTATTATCTGTAAGATTTATGTGCAAGTGTGAGTTTTTATTTGCTTCCTCTTTGCTTTTTCCTTGTTAGGGCCAATCCAATACTATGCAAGTGGAATGCTTGTCAAATTTCTGTTGATCAATCAATTTGTTCATTCTGAGTGTGTTTCTTAGAATTCTAGAGATGTTAAGAATATGTGAATAATAAAAATAGCTTTATAAGAAGGGGTTTGGGTAGTAAAATAGGTTCGAGAGAGACGTTAGTTAATCTATGACTTAGAATGTTTATTAACTTACTATAATTACATGGTGTAATGATAGGTAAAGATGTGGCATACATATATTTCTCAAGGCATGGTAAAGTAAAGGGGAACGCAGGGGAGTGCTAAAGTGCTACAGGTAATCACTCTTACCTTACTATAACATTGAGGGTGACGTTAGTTGAGATTTTCAAAATCCTTTCTAGCCCTCAAAATCTTTTAAAGTTACTTTTATACAAAATAGGCTATCGGGTGCCTTTTAAACACGATTATTTTCGTATAAAGAATTTTGACACATTATATATGTAGTATCCTGTTTAGTTGTGGTGAAAATCCTGGAATGGTGTGACATTTACACATGTGGAGTGTTCTGATAGTGACATTGGAAAGGTTATGTAGAAATAAGAGGATTAAATGTTGAATTCGAGATGTTGGGGAGTAAGTTGAGGGAAAATATTGAAATGTTGACATTGAGATATTGAAGGGAATTGTGGGAGTGCTGGACGTTGATGTGATATTAAAATATTGAAAGAGATTGGTATATTGAAAGGTATTGTGATCATTGCATGACACTGAGATATATGTACCATCGCGCGATGATAACCGGTTGGTAGGCCAATCAACGGTTATTTGTACGGGTCGACAGATTGGAGACTGTGACCATTGGTCAACAGATTGGAGACTGTGACCAGCAGTTTTCTGATTGGAGACAAGAACTGCTCCCTTTCTGATTGGAGACAGATTGGGGTTTCCTTCTCATGGGGTTACCAGAGAAGGAAATTGCCCCCTCACTTTTGAGAGGGGCACAGTGTCAACTCATTTGAAACATATATAGGGCTCGAGCGTAGTGCCTCCAGGATGGCATGAGTAGAGCACCAGAGAATTGAGAATTACAGTAAGGAAATTGGATTTGAGAAAGGTAGGAATGAGAATTACAGTAAGGAAATCATGGATTGAAGATTGGATGGTGAAGTTTAGTTGACGTGGAAATTGATTGAAGGATTTCGAGTGATATTTGGAAAGTAGAAAGGATGAACTTGGTTTGTTTTGGACGTGGCAGAGAGCCTGAAGTGTTAAATGGAAGGAGGCTTGGTTCCTGTATATATATATATAAATTTTAAAACTGTGGTACCCTTTAGACGCCTTGACTACCGCACATCTCACTGTTATAGTGAGTTAAGTAGTAGATTACTGAGACAAGTTGTCTCACCCCACGATTACTTACATTTTTGCAGGTGATCATGCACAGGCGCGAGCAACAGGAAAGGGAATTAAATTTCAAAGGTTGTTTAGATTATTTAGATATGTATATTGCCAAAATGTATAGGTCTGCATTCGCTTCCGCATATTTTTATTTGTGTTGATATTATTGGTTAATCGGAGAATTGTAGTACGTTGCTCCTTTTTCTAACCATGTTAGGTGATTCTTTTCTAACATGGTTAGCTATTAATTATCCATGATAGTGTTTAGGTTGTATTAGGAAAATCTTTTCTATCAAGGATAATGATTATTATTAGGAAATTCTTTTTCTAACTATGATAGATTTATTGATATTATGGAAATCATTTTTCTATCATAGTTAGTAAAGGTATTATTTTATTAATCAGGGAATTAGTAACGGTATGTTACACTAAATACTAAAAATGATCTTAATTAATTGCAACTTAAAAACTGGACCACTAACGACTAATAAGGATACTACAAAAGTTCAACACTACGAGTTTCAGAATCACAACAGCAAACCATTAAAGGTATAGTAGGTTGCCATCACCTAAGCTAGCACCATAAGCAGCAATTACTATGAACTTTTATTTTACAGGTTACCCCAGTCCTAAAAGAACCAACTCAAAATATTTTGATCATATTGGAAAGGGCTTACAGCATAGAAAGTGAGGAAGATTATAGTAGATAGATCCATGAGTTAATCTTTATCATAATATGGGAAAAAATCCCTTCTAATCTTCATCATAAGAGGAAAAAATTGTTCCTAGTGCATATCAAGAAATACACTTAGACCATGGGTACTACTTACCAGAGAAACATATTGTAACATCCCAAAATTTTGATTAAGGATAATGAGGAATTATTGAGGTATCATTAAGGAAATTTATAGTTTTCAGAGAGAAATTTATGATATTTTAGATGATTTAAGCATATTAAATCTTATTTACTTTATAAATTTAAAGAAATGTAAGTAAATGAGTCTTTTAGAATTTGGAACTTTCATAAAAAGTACTGGGGATATCTTAATCACATTATATTGGAAAGATGGGGTATAGTAATATATACAAACTTTCGGGCGAGAAATGGAATTAAGAATAAACAATAGGGTATTTAATTGTAATTTTGGTTGAAGTATATAAATATACTCATCTCTTCCTTTCACCAAACCCTAGCTGCCAAAGCTGCTTTCCCAAACCAAATCATCATCTTCATCGCCTCTTCCCTCTTCTTCATTATCTCCGCCTTCTTCCTTCCTTTCTCGGCTCGATTGGCGGCGGCCAAGGCTGGCCGGACTGTGGTGGCCGTGCTTCCTCACTCCTTTCCTTATTCTATTTCGTTCCTCCCTCTTTTCCGACGCGTGAAGCATTTTCCGGCGGCGTCGGCTCGGTTTCCGGCGCGGACGTTCGATTGGAAGGTAGGTGGTAGTTTTCTTTTGTTTTTCAAGCTAGTTTCCACCATAACTTCATGGTTTTCACCTTCTCCTCTTGTTATCGACGTCCAGCTCGGCCAGCCAAATTTGGAGGTGATTTCCGACGAGTTTAGGCGGCAATACACGGCGGAAGTGTCGCTGTTCATACCTGCAAGCTCGGGTATCAACTTAGGTGAGGTTTCTTTTATGATTAATAGCCATTTTAGAAAGGTTCTGAAACCCGGCCCGACCCGGACGGTCGGACCGTCAGCCGGTGAGAAAAACGGCCCGTTTGACTCTGTTGGGCCATTTTGCTGGTCAGCCCGCTTTAAGCCGCTTTTAAGCCTTTGTTGACCCGGGAGCCGGAGTTGGGCCGTGAACCGGAACGAGCCGGACCGGTCAGAAATTGAAGACTGCAAAAAAAAAATATCAGCAGAAAAAAAAATGAACTTGATTAAAAAAAATGAACTTGATTAAAAAAATATTTTCATCCTAATTATATTAAGTTATTAAGTATTAACAATATTTATATATTTAATTTTCATTAAATTATTACGTCACCGGTTCGACCGAACGGTCCAACCGTTTCAACCATGACCCGCTCAGTTTTCCGGCTCGACGTCCGGCTCGGGTTTTAAAACCTTGCATTTTAGTTCATTTTTAGGCGGTTATGTGAGGAGGTGATTGGACCAAATTTCATACCTTTAAGCATGTGCATTTGAGCTTAATTAGTGGGAATTAATTGATATATTTGATCATTATTGGTATATTTTTAGGGTAAAGGTGCAAAAATAGCCACCATAAATTTAAAAATGGGCAACTATAACTCTGGTAAATTGAAGGGGGCAAAACTGTACACTGTAAACTAAAATGGGGCAAAACCATACATTGTAAACCAAAATGAGGCAAAAGTAACCTCTCTGTTAGGCCGAGCTAAACAGGCATTTCCAGACGTGGGCTCCACCATCAGTAAATGACATGTCAATTCCAAAATCTAACGTGAAAGCTAAAATGCATCCAGTTGAACCCTAAATCACTAAAAACGAACTCTAAACCCCCAAATCATTTCGATAAGAAACCAAATAGAACCCCAAATCTATGTGAAATTCACCTTATTTCTGTGTAATCATCTGAAAAAATAAAGTCTCATCAAAAAATTAAAGTCTCATCAACATATTGCACTCTTAAATGTATGACACATCATTTACTGATGGTGGGGCCACTTCTGGAAAACGTACGTTTAAATTTACGATGGCTATTTTTGCACATTTGCCCAATTTTGCCCCATTTTGATTTACAATGTACAGTTTTGCCCCCTTCAATTTACTAGAGTTATAGTTGCACATTTTTAAATTTACGATGGCTATTTTTGCACCTTTGCCCATATTTTTATGCGCATGCTTATGTGTAAATATTTGGAGAATAATAGCCTTATTACTTGCATTTTATGGAACCAAGGGTATTTTGGTCATTTTGACTGTGTGATGTGTTTTTCATATAGGGGGGTCCCAAGTGGGCCCCACACACCCTTGGTGGAGCTTCGGTGAGATAAGTTGGCAAGGAGAAAGGCTAGATGACATTCACATCCGGAAACACATTCACATCCGGTAGTGAATGCCCTTGAGCTTGCTGAATGAAGGCTCACATCCGGAAGTGGATTCGCATCCGGTAGTGAATTTACATCCGCTTGTGGACGCAGAGTTACATCCAGAAGCTAAAGCCCATCTGACAGCAAGCACAAGAGCTAGACTGCGCAATGTACGGAAATGTCAGCTACTTTTCAGAGTCTGCTGTGCAGAATAAATTAAAGGCAAAGGGGTGCAGCTTTAAGGCATTGGTGGAGCATCTTTCCAAATGAGGCAAAATTGGCTCCAACTTCAAATTCAAATCTGGAGGCCTCATTAAGGGCAAAAAGGGAAGCACAATCACTTGGAGAAAAAGGAGGAACCTTTAGAAATGCATGGAGATGAGATATAGTCCACATTCATCCTCACCTTTCACCAAATACCGAAAATACCCTTCCTTCCATTTAACATTACAACCCGCGGCCAAACCTCCCTCCATTACACATCAAAATATCTTTTGACAGCTCATAATCCCAAATTGACAGCTCACTAACTCCATTTGCCAGCTCATCATCTAACTAACTCACTTACTTAATCCCCAACTAACTTCATTTGACACATTCCTTCACTTTCCATCTCAACTTCATCTTCTTCCTCTCCATTTTCTCTCTTCTTTCCACACACTTCACTTCTTGGCCGAAATTTCCTCTCCATTTCCACCTTCATCCTTTACCTCCATGGCTTCCATAACCTCACGCCTTCTCCTCATCTTCATCTCCATGAGTAGCGGCTAGATTGCCTCTCCTTCTTCTCCAAGGAAAAGTGCTTGAAGAACTCAACATTCGGCTTCATATGCTTGTAATTTGCTCTTTTAGGTTCCAAGCTAGATGTAAGTTTTTGCCTATGTATGTCTAGATTTAGGCTTGTATAGGTTAGATCATCTTGATTTGAGGTGTTCTACTTAATTGTAGTTTGGAATCTCTCTTTTGTGTTAAGAACATGAAAACCGAGGCTTAATTCTTGTAGTTTCATACATGTATGTGTGTGTGATTAGCTCCTCTTACATTTGTGGAATGAATTTGTTTCTTAAGTGCTATAGATCTAGTACTTAATGTTGCTTAGGTATGTTCTTGGCTTGAAAGAGCTTTAGGCTTGATTAAATTAGTTAAACTCTTGTAGATTCCTTTGATTAAAGAGATCTCAAGGATTTAACTAGTTTATATTAAGTGAAACAAGTATATGAAGTCTAATTCATCAAAGCACTAAGTACTTGGAGAAGGAGGTGACTTCCTAACTCATCTCTTCACATTTTCTATTCGGTCACTTTAATTTTCTTTAGCATATTAACTGTAGTTTGTAGTTTAACATCAATCTCAAACTTCCGTGTTAATTTGCGTGACTTTTCATCCTTGAACTTGCAAGATTTTACCTAGATTGTGGAAAAGACCTATACTCATCACTATACATTAGTGAGCATTGGGTATTGAATTGTTTTGATTAACCTTTTTAGGTGACGAAAAAGAGTTAAATCAAGTGGCGCCGTTGCCGGTTTAGGTTGATTCTTGCTAGTTTTAGGTTTTAGTAGTCACAATTTTAATTTATTGTTAATTGTGTGTTCATGCGGTTACTTTGAACTTTTGAGCATAATTCTGAATTCGTGCATTCTGTAAGTTGCTCATTACTTTTCTGGACATATTTGTGCTGTTTGATGCTTAATTGGATGCTCTAGTTAGCCAAACTATTGTTAGGAAATTGTTCAGAAAGTTGCTGGAATTTGTTGTCTGACTGTGCTGGAATTTCAGGTTCCTTGTTTTTAAAACTGGGAGCAATCTACTGCACAATAAATAAAACTGTTTTACCAGGATAATCTACCAGATTTGAGCTTTTTTGGACATGTTATTTGTGTAGAACTGATTTGTATACTGCCTGGAACAATTCGTTGAAGTCAGACTGTTTGTTGGAAAGTCCCTGTGTGACCAGTTTGCTTGCCTGTGCAGTTATAAATTGTGTAGCTCGAATTTGACCGAACTTGTTTCTTGTGGTTAAACTACACATTTTAAGCTTTCCAGGGACATATTACTTGTTGCTAGACTCCTTCTGTATTGTCTGGAAATAATTTTTGAACTCTGCCCTGTGTGCTGGAAATTGCTCTGAAAACACTGTTTTTACTTCCTCACTTTTTTATAAAACTGGGAGCACTATACAACGAATTTTGAGAAACTGTTTTAACTGGAAAAACTACAAGTTGTGAGCTTTCATTTGATATATTATTTGCCTCAAAATTCGATTCCTACTGTCCAGCGTGAATTTTTGAAATTTCCCTGTTTTGCTGGATTTTCTGGACTATTTCTGGACAACTTGGGATTATATTCTGTTTGTGTTGCTGGCTGGTTGTTGTGGTTTGTTTGCAGGGTTTTGTTGGTTTGTTTTGCCCATTTTTGCAGGACATTTTAACGCTTGTTCTTCATGGATGAAAGAATGAGTGAATTTGCAAGGCCTTATGCCTCATTCTCACCTCATGGCATGGCCACCAATCCACAACAATTTGATGGGAGGAGACCTCCATTCCACGAGCATAACCCTTCCACAAACACATACCATCAAGGATGGGAGGACCATCCAAGCTTTGAGTGGGGGGAGGAGGTTATGCTACTCCTTCACATGCTTTTCAAGATCAACAAGGGTATGCTCCTCAATATCAAGATTATGACCCTTACCAAATGGGGCCTAATTCTTCTTGTGCTCAAAGGCCGGATGTGTATGCCTATCAGGAAGCTTATCCATATGAGCCTAATCCACCTCCTTATGGCTATGGGCACAATTTTTATGATCATCAAGAGCCTTTTCAAAGCTGTGTTCTTACACATATGAAGCAGGATGACTTCCTTCATGCTCAAGTGCCCAATGAGTATGCTCCTCCAAGTGCAGATTCTCCCTCTTCTAGTATAAATGACTTGATGATGCAAATGTGTACATCAATTATGGCGACGGTTGAAGAGAGCCTAAAGAAGCAGCAGGAAGATTTTATCACCTTAGCTTCTCAATGGATGAATACAAAGGCCGAGGAAGAGGCAAAGCAAGGTGACCTACCTTCCAATATGGTTGTAAATCCTAATGACATGAATTTGGAGGGTGGAGTTCAAGTTGAATCAATTCCTTGCTTTAATGAAGAAGAGCATGAACTTCAAAAGTGCCAAGAGGTTGATCATAGGATTGAGCTGAATGTTGACAATCCACCTAGCACCTTTGAGTCTAATGGAGTCTTACCTAGTGCTTCTCATGGTGATGATCTTGATAATTCTATGACTTGTTCATGTGATGAGTTGAGCATATGCGTTGACTGTTATGAGGGTAAATATCCTCTTCTCGTGGAATTCCATAGAAGACAATCGAAAGAATTGCAACCAGCCAATGATGATGTTGTCTTGGGTGCTGATACAATGGATGAGACTACTTCTAGGGGTGATACACATGTTGAACATCACTCTAATTCCCTAGAGAATAATGAGGAGGTTGAGGAGCAAGAAGTGCCCAGATTGCCCTCTTCTATTGGGGAAAAAGACCAAGAGGCCGAGAGCTCCCTTCTTTTGGAGCAAGAGGTCTCGAAGGCGTTTATACGTGATATGGTGCAACAGTCTCAGCCTAAGGATGATGAGCAAAATGGACAGTATCCTACTCCAGTGACACATGTTCCTGAGGAAGTTCATAGTGAGGCAGAGAACCCTCCTCCCTTGGTTGGAGAATGCCCAGAGGCCGAGAGCCAATTTCGTATTGAAGAGGAGGAGCATAAAATTTCTAAAGTAGAATGCAAGGTGGAAGCGCCATTGGCACAAGAGCTTGAATCTTTCTCTACTTCTCAACTCGTGCATAAATCATCTCAAGGTATAATTTTTGATCCTACACTTGTTACCTTTCCTAGTTCATGTAACTTAGGGAAGAAGACATTTCATGAGCTTGTTCAGAGTGTAATCCTTGATTTGTTTTCTATGCTTGAGTTTAATGTGCCATTGCTGGTTGTTCTTGAGCCACTGCCTACTTATGTTAAGCCTTCATTTAATATTTGCATATATAAGGAAGCATGTAGGCCATATACATTGTTGTTTGAAACTGTGGTAGAACAGCAAGTAAGTCCCTTGCGCTTGCTTTCACATGAGGATGAGCATACATATTCCGGTTCTTTTGACTCTTGCTTGGTGAATGCTAATGACGCTTGCATGAACTCTCTTGCTGATGATTTTAGTATTGTGAGCATGCGTCATTATGTTACTAGTCCCAAGCCTAATGACTGTGAACTTGATGTGGTTGGTACATTTATACACTCCTTGTCTAGCTACAACCCCTTGCACAAGGGATGTTTGTTCAATTTTGTGGATCCAGCTAGGTTGGAAGGAGTACTTGCTCTCATGATGGAGGCTGGAGTTCAATTGCAAGGAGACTTGTGTTTCTATACCTTGTATACAATTTTAGATTGGCGGAGCCGATTGAGGCGCATGCGTGCAGACAGTACTTTGCAAGGAGAATCCTCTACCTTGAAACTTGCTTTGCGAAGCCATACAAAAAGTTTGATGGGGAGGTCAAATGGTGATCACTGGTCAAGTGCTTCAGAAGGGCAACATCTTGATTCATTTCATGATTCTCACTCGATTTCTATATCTTATGGTGTTCCTTCTAAGCATGTATATTTTGATTTTCCTAGTGCTCCACTTTGTTTATCTTGGAATGCCTACAACCCCTTGCAAAAGGGACGTTTGTTTCATGTTGTAGGCACTTTTCGGATGCACAAGGAATATTGGGAGTTCATTAAGGCGGCAAGGGAATTTACTAGGAAGCTCCAAGCCTTATGCGATGCTTTTGGTAAAAGCATAATGAAGAAGCTTCAAATTGGCCGACTTCACCAACTTCATGGCCATAAATTCCTATTCTTCAAGGATAACTTCAAGTCACCCTAAAGGTTGCTTCTATCCTTTCCTCACTTGCTTTAATTAGTTAATATCTTAAGTGTGGGGGAAGATATTTGTTTAGAAAAATTAGAAATGTGTTTAGGTTTATGTTTGAGTGTATTGTTTTAGGTTAGAAAAAAAAAATATATAATTCACTAGTGCTTGGGGATGCCGATTTGCTTCCGGAAGTGTTACTGTGGAAATAGGATTTTGCATCCGGAAGTGTTTTGGCAATCGGAAGCGTTTCACTTAGATTATGTTAACTAGGATCGGATTAGTGTTGAATTGACTCCCGCTACCGGATGAGTTCTGCATCCGCCAGCGTCAGTACTAAGGGAAGTAAATTTGTTTCCGCCAGCGGAGTCTAGTTGAGCTTCCGGTAGCATTTTTGCTTCCGGTAGCGAGTTCCCTTGAATCTAAGTTTAGTTTGGCTTTGATAGCATTTGTACATCCGATAGAGCCTTAACTTAGAAATCTGAAGCTTGAGGAGCTTCCGGAAGCACTTTTGCTTCCGGAAGGGAGATTACTTAGAACATCCGAGTATGGTTGAGCTTCCGGAAGCACTTTTGCTTCCGGAAGGGACTTAGAGTAAGAAATCTAAGTCCACTTTTGCATCCGATAGCCATTTTGCTTCTGGTAGCATTTTTGCTTCTGGAAGCGGAAGCCTAGTGACTTGAGTCTGAATCCAGTTAGGCTTCCTGAGCGTAAGTGAGAGAAAAAAAAATTTATCATACTATACATGTGTATATTAGGTTGTGTTTAGTATGTGTTTGTTTGTAAATAATACATGCATAGGCCATTTGTATGCTTGGACTGCCCGGCCTTTTATGTTGCTGCCTTGCCTTTGAAATGCATCTTCCTACTTGATTTGATTGGTCCATTGAGGACAATGCATGTTTTAAGTGTGGGGGAGGTGTATTATGTGCTTAAAAGTGGTCTAATTCAAAGCTTTCACACTTGATTTTTGGACTTATTTGGCATGATTTTTCTTGAAAATTTAACTTGATCATGACTCTTGAAAGTAAATGGAATTGTCCTCTAGTGTGTAAGTAGAATTTTTGGAATGATTACTTAGGGCATTGCATGGGGCACTTTTAAGGTATAAAGAGGGTGTAAGTTTCCCATTTAACTTTTCTTAGGGAGGAAGTGACTGATTAGAGTAAGCCATAAATGTGAGAAGCCTCCAACCGAATTGAGTGGGCCAATAGTTAACTTGACCTCCTAGAACTTGTCCTAGCTCTTGTTCAAGATCACAATGCATGACATGATTGAAAATGAAAGGGGCGTTTCATTTCTAAACCCTCATGACCCAAACACTAAGCCAACCAAATATTATCCTTTGATTTAACCCCTTTGGGCCATTCACTTTTCTTCTCTATCACCTTGACCAATGTGTGAATAAGTGACTATAGCATATGCTTGCATTTATATTAGTATTGTATTGTTGTATCTTGTGAAAAGCATGTTACATGTGATAACAAGAAAAGAGGCCGAGAGCCCTTGAGTGAAAAAGAAGAAAAGAGAGGTGGCCAAAGGCCAAGAAAAAGCAAAAGAAAAGAGAAAAAAAAAATAAGGCCGAAGGCCTAAGTAAAGAAAGAAGAAAGAAAGCACAAAGTGCTTGTGTATGCCAAAGGCATTTGAGTTAAAAGAAAAAAATTAAGAGAAGCACAAAGTGCTTGAAAAAAAGAGAGATGTAGCATGCTTAGTGGAATTGTATTCATTGTATTGCATGCATATGTGGTGGCAACTTGTTTATATCATTGGTCATTGACTACTTTCCATCATTCACCATTCATTATTAGCCTTCCATTCAACCCTAAAAGTCCCCTAGATTCGGTTGTGCCATGCATAATAATGGGTGGAGAACTTAGAGCTATTACAAGCTTATGGAGAGGTCAAGTGCATTGAGCCAAAGAGTGATCACAAGACCCTAGTTAGGCATTTTTCCTAACTTGAGTGAATGAGTGTAAACACTTTATCCGGTGAGGAAAAATCTCAATTGGCACTCCTCCTTAGGTTTAGTTGCTTGTTAAACTTGTATTCGCTTTGTATTCTTAGATTTGGCCCATGCGAAGTTCTAGGGAAAGGTTTAAAAAGGTCAACTTGTACTTTATGATAATTCCAATTGCCTTCACTATGCTTAATGATTAAGTTAGTCTTTTTATATGACTTTGCCCGGAGTGCAAAGATTAAGTGGGGGGGATTTGATTGGACCGAATTTCATACCATTAAGCATGTGCATTTGAGCTTAATTAGTGGGAATTAATTGATATATTTGATCATTATTGGTATATTTTTATGCGCATGCTTATGTGTAAATATTTGGAGAATAATAGCCTTATTACTTGCATTTTATGGAACCAAGGGTATTTTGGTCATTTTGACTGTGTGATGTGTTTTTTATGTAGGGGGTCCCAAGTGGGCCCCACACACCCTTGGTGGAGCTTCGGTGAGATAAGTTGGCAAGGAGAAAGGCTAGATGACATTCACATCCGGAAGCACATTCACATCCGGTAGTGAATGCCCTTGAGCTTGCTGAATGAAGACTTACATCCGGAAGTGGATGTGCATCCGGAAGTGAACTTGCATCAGGAAGCAGGCTCACATCCGGAAGTGGATTCGCATCCGGTAGTGAATTTACATCCGCTTGTGGACGCAGAGTTACATCCGGAAGCTAAAGCCCATCTGACAGCAAGCACAAGAGCCAGACTGCACAATGTACGGAAATGTCAGCTACTTTTCAGAGTCTGCTGTGCAGAATAAATTAAAGGCAAAGGGGTGCAGCTTTAAGGCATTGGTGGAGCATCTTTCCAAATGAGGCAAAATTGGCTCCAACTTCAAATTCAAATCTGGAGGCCTCATTAAGGGCAAAAAGGGAAGCACAATCACTTGGAGAAAAAGGAGGAACCTTTAGAAATGCATGGAGATGAGATATAGTCCACATTCATCCTCATCTTTCACCAAATACCGAAAATACCCTTCCTTCCATTTAACCTTACAACCCGCGGCCAAACCTCCCTCCATTACACATCAAAATATCTTTTGACAGCTCATAATCCCAAATTGATAGCTCACTAACTCCATTTGCCAGCTCATCATCTAACTAACTCACTTACTTAATCCCCAACTAACTTCATTTGACACATTCCTTCACTTTCCATCTCAACTTCATCTTCTTCCTCTCCATTTTCTCTCTTCTTTCCACACACTTCACTTCTTGGCCGAAATTTCCTCTCCATTTCCACCTTCATCCTTTACCTCCATGGCTTCCATAACCTCACGCCTTCTCCTCATCTTCATCTCCATGAGTAGCGGCTAGATTGCCTCTCCTTCTTCTCCAAGGAAAAGTGCTTGAAGAACTCAACATTCGGCTTCATATGCTTGTAATTTGCTCTTTTAGGTTCCAAGCTAGATGTAAGTTTTTGCCTATGTATGTCTAGATTTAGGCTTGTATAGGTTAGATCATCTTGATTTGAGGTGTTCTACTTAATTGTAGTTTGGAATCTCTCTTTTGTGTTAAGAACATGAAAACTGAGGCTTAATTTTTGTAGTTTCATACATGTATGTGTGTGCGATTAGCTCCTCTTACATTTGTGGAATGAATTTGTTTCTTAAGTGCTATAGATCTAGTACTTAATGTTGCTTAGGTATGTTCTTGGCTTGAAAGAGCTTTAGGCTTGATTAAATTAGTTAAACTCTTGTAGATTCCTTTGATTAAAGAGATCTCAAGGATTTAACTAGTTTATATTAAGTGAAACAAGTATATGAAGTCTAATTCATCAAAGCACTAAGTACTTGGAGAAGGAGGTGACTTCCTAACTCATCTCTTCACATTTTCTATTCGGTCACTTTAATTTTCTTTAGCATATTAACTGTAGTTTGTAGTTTAACATCAATCTCAAACTTCCGTGTTAATTTGCGTGACTTTTCATCCTTGAACTTGCAAGATTTTACCTAGATTGTGGAAAAGACCTATACTCATCACTATACATTAGTGAGCATTGAGTATTGAATTGTTTTGATTAACCTTTTTAGGCGACGGAAAAGAGTTAAATCAGGAGGCCGAGATTGGGTTCAAGTTTTGGGTTTATAAACTATCTAAAGAACCTTTTTAACTTTGAGTTAGGATGTCCTAAGTGATTATTTGAAGCTTGATTAAGGTTTTATGAAGTTTTTGCAAAACCCTAACTTTTGGGGATTTTCAAATCCGAAATAGCTTTTGATTTTTAGATGAACTAAATCTGCCCAATTGAAGTTTAACCTTTTTATTTACTTGTTTCCATAAGATATTTGAGACATGTTTCTATTTTACAACTTCAACTTTATGTGTGTGCGTGAATCTGTATATGTGTATGTATGTGCGCATTGTGTGGGTGTTTGTTAGTGCAGAGAAGATATTGACTATTAGTTTAGTAGCTCCATGAATTCTTGTTAAATAGCCTAATAAGGGATTATGAGTATGTGTTTTGTTTTCTTTGGTTGTCATGCTCTGCTGAGTTGGAAAATATGGAATTGGGACTGATGTTGTACTCATTCTTAACATGGCTAGAATTGAATTTGTTAAATGTGTAATTGTAATTTTTCTTAATTTGAAACTGTTATTATTGAATCAGTTTTGGGGCAGTGAGGGAAGTATTGGCTTTGACTGAATATTTTTATTGGACAGCAAAAATATGTGAGATGTTTGTTATTGATATATGTATGTTAGATAAGTTGTATTGCTGGAAGTTGTTCATGAATATGTGTGATAAATGATGCTGATTTTTGGTGAACTAATACAAAAATAAACTCTACTATATATCATAGGAGATAAATGGTTTAATAGTTTTATTTTGCTGCTATGGGTCTTGAATGTGTTTGCATAACCATAAACTTAGTTGGCAAGGAATGTAAAGAAATGATAATGAATCTCTTTGGGCTTATCTGTTTTGGATTGAACTTTAATGACGGAATATGTAAGAAAATAGGGAAAGTATTGATAAATGAACAAAAATGCTTAAATCAATTGTGTTAGTGCATATAGGTGTTCAAGTTTTTGTTTTGGCATGCTAATGCAATTAATTGAATTGTGGTGTTCTCTAAGCAGTAGGAACATCAAATGTGCAGTTTTAATCAAGATTGTAAGTGCATGTGATTAGGAGAAGCATGAGTAGTAGTCAATATTTTCTTTTAGGTTATATGGTTCTATATTGTGCTGGATTTGGGAATGTAATGCATGGGCAATTGTTCCCATTTCGTGTTGTCTTATTTTGATCACAATCTGACTTGTATTGGTTGTTGTGAATTGAGATAAAAATTTAGTAAGAGTAACAATTGAATTGTATATGTTTGGGTTTGTGTGCATGTGGCTGAAACTGAGTTCAATGGTTGTATGTGAAATCCTTGTTCTTGTATGATTAAATTTGTAAATTGCTATTCTATATGAAAGTAACATGTGAAAGTATACATAGATAAGAGGGCTGAATGCATTGGTTCTAAATTGGTATATTGATTACTTTATGTTGATGCTTGTAATATTGCTGATGGGGCTGGTTGTTTGTCAACTATGGATGATTTGATCTGGATTAAGTAAAGAGATTACAACTATAATAAATGGAGATCTTTGTTGTCATGTGTGTGCATGTGTATGATGCTTGGATGTGGAGAATATAATTTTATAAGGGCGTGGGGTAGTGATATAGAATAGGGGAGAGAGACGCTAAAGTATTATAATGTGAGAATGATATTGATTTGCCATTCTGTATCCTATTATTATAGGAGTATATCATGGTGATAATATTTGAAGAAAATCTAAGAGGAAACGGTAAGGAAGAACAACAGAGTGCTAAAGGGCGACAGGTAATCACATTTAACCTTGCTATAACAATGAGGGTGACGTTAGCTGGGATTTTCTTAAAATTCCTTCTCACCCTCTATATATATATTATCTTTAAAAAGGTATTTTCGTACAAAACAGGCTATCGGGTGCCTTTCAAACACGGGTATTTTCATATAAAAGATTTCGACACATGATATACGTAGTATCCTGTCTGGTGGTGCTGAATATTTTTGAATGATTGTGACATGGTTGCAGGTGTAGTGTTATAGTAGTTATTTGAGAGGTTGTGAGTATAGAAAAAGAATTAGATGTGGATAATAGATTGGAAGGTGATGTGAGAGTGTATGATGTGGATGTTGATATTGATGTTGGTGTTGATTATCATGGATGAGATATTGATCGAGATATGGTGAGCAAGCACTGCATGACACTGAGTTACATGTACCATCGGGCGATGATGACTGTCGATTGGCCGATCGACAGTTATTTGTACTGATCCTTTTCGGACTAGAGACCGGGGATCATAGGTCTACTTACTAGAGAAAGTAAGTGACCTACGGTTGTTTGGCATTAAAGAGCCCAACCGTCCCCGTTCTGCAAAGGAAACAGAATTGGGGTTCCCTCTCTGGAGATTGCCAGAGAGGGAAATTGTCCCTCATTATAGAGAGGGGCACAATGTCAAATCATATAGTGAAGATTAGATGCTTGAATGCACCGTGAGGCACAATGCATCTTGTAAAGTCCCACATCGGCTGGGGAGGAGAACGAAAGGTGCTATATATAGGCCTGGATACCTCCCCCTTTCGACGCGTTTTAAAACCGTGAGGGGTGAGGATTCCCCAAAGCGGACAATTTCGAGAGCGAGGCGCTGGGATGTTACAGATGGTATCAGAGCCAGGCTCGGGTCGATGTGCCAGCGAGGGCGCTGGGCCCCAAGGGGGGTGGATTGTAAAGTCCCACATCGGCTGGGGAGGAGAACGAAAGGTGCTATATATAGGCCTGGATACCTCCCCCTTTCGACGCGTTTTAAAACCGTGAGGGGTGAGGATTCCCCAAAGCGGACAATTTCGAGAGCGAGGCGCTGGGATGTTACACATCTATAGGTGAGTGTGAAAGTTGATGTGGTAGTATTATATTGACTGGAGTATGGGGAGATGAAATTTAGTTAATATGGAATTGACTGAGGGATTTGAGTGACGAATGGGAGGAGACTTGGCATATACGTATATATATACTACTGATTTAAAATGTGGGACCCGTTAGACGCCCTCGCTACCGCACATCTCACTGTTATAGTGAGTTAAGCGGTGATTACTGGGACAAATTTGTCTCATCCCACGATTACTCACATTTTTGCAGGTATTCATGCTCAGGCGCAAGCAGCAGGAAGGGAATTAGGTTTTAGAGGTTGTTTACATTGTTTAGATTTGTATATTGCCAATTTGTATAGGTCTGCATTCGCTTCCGCATATTTTCTTATGAAACTGGAAAATAGACTTAGGGATGTTAATTATGAATTATATTACAAGGAAAATACTTTTCTAACTATGATAGGGTTGTATTGATATGAAAAGTCTTTTTCTATCAGTTAGATAATTAATATTAGGTTGCTTCTTTCTCTAAACATGTTAGGTGAATCTTTTCTAACATGGTTAGCTATTAGTTATCCATGATATAGTAATCGTATTATATTAGGAGATTCTTTTCTATCATGGATAAGGTATAAAAAGGATTAGAAAACTCTTTTTCTAACTATGATAGAGATATTATTATTATGGTTATTCCTTTTTCTATCATAGTTAGTAAAGAGATTAATGAATTGAAATAGATAATATTGGTTAATTGGAAATTTGTAACAGAATGTTACAACTTGTTACAACAGTTGTAACAGAATGTTACACATGATTTTAGTAAGGGATTGACCATTTGCCAAATTGGCTTAAAATGATAGGAACATCCACAAATAGTACTTGGGCCACTCTCTTCGGATAGTAGTAATAAAATACATCAAACTGCTAGAAAAAAAAATTAGTCTGTGACACTCTCCAGTTACAGTTTGGTTCCAGCAACAGTAGCTGTCATTTTATCAAAGATCAATTCATATTTTAATTCTGCTATGTGCAAAACAAGAAAAACGTGCATTCAAGAGAGTTTGAATATGATGAATTGATAACCAATTAACAATCAGGAGCTTAGAAAATTTTTTAATCAGATAAGCATTACATAATTGATTTCATGAACGAGAAATAACTGTCATCACTATTATGCACATCAATAACTTCAATATTGATGGCAGCTTGATAAGCACAAGCATCTCTTAGGCATATTATGCATATCAAATAACTTCAACTGTTTTACATGAAATGAAGCCAACCACAATGCTTCCAGTAGTCTTAGAAAGGCCACCACATGCATCGCATGCTCATATTGAATGATGACACTTCAGCAACATTTGCCAGGTGGAAGCCTACTCAATATATACCTTGTCAAATAAGAAGCAGTGATGAATTTATATCATGAATTTGAGCACCCACCTTGAACATACAAAAACGAAAGTAACAAAATCTTCCTCCTAAAAGTCTGAATATACAAATTCTTCATATGTTCCTATTTAACAAGATCAAGAGCAAGAAAAGCTTACCCAAATCAAAGGCAAAACTAAGGAGAAAGATTTTGAGGGAAGACCTTCACACGCAACTTGACGTGGAAATAAAGCTTCAGACTTTGAGGAATTCCTCGATTTCTGTTTCGATTCAGGCTATCGATTTAGAAGAAGAAATCGTCGTTTTAGATTTCCGAAAGATGATGGGCGAGGTCGATTTCGGTTTAAGATTTAGGGAGCAAGGAGAATATGAATGAGAGGAAGGAGGTGGGAAGGAGAACATGCATGAATGAGAGGAAGAAGCTTGAGAGTCGGTGTGTTAATCAGAGAGCAAGGGCAATGTGGTCTTTTGGTATTTGAAATATATTAAAGTAAGGTCCCTAGGGACTCTACTTTAATATTGGAATTTTTGGGACTTTTCTAGTATTAAGTCCCTTATGAGGGACCTCATATTAATTTTACCAAATTTTTTTGTTCAAGATTAAATTCAAACATTTATATTTTATATGGGTAAGATTACATTGTGGTCCTCTCCTTTTTTTTGCATTTTTTATGAGGTTGTTGCATCAGGCCGGTTACTAGCCACCACTCCCTCTGCAATGTTGAACCATATCAACACATCGTGGCATATAATTTTTTTCAATATTCTTCTGGTTCACTCAAATTTAAGTTGCACAATGTAAAATGGTGTTGGTTCACTTCTCGCATATTTTATTAGTCATTCGTTGTATATAACTAATTTTATTACATTCCCACTCCCCTAATTAATAATTAACTACCTCGACTACAATTGTATAAGTTTTACCATTTAAATAATGAATGAGTTTTTTTAAGAAAAATTGTTATGGATTCAAGACATAAAACGTGTTTGACCAATGTTGCTATAAGCCAATAAGAACTCGAAACAAAGCTGGAAAGTACAGTGGAAGAAGCAGAACCACGGATGGAAATAAAAGGGAAAAGTACTTGGAAATGAATTAGTTAACGTACTCTTTAACTATTCTGAATAGTGCACAAATAGTCGATCTGGTCATGAAAAATTAAGATACATATACTTACAAAAATTTAGTTAATTATTGATAAAAAAGTGTGTGTTATTTAATTTTATAAAATGAATTATCCAATCACTATCATTGAAACTCCCTCTATATTACATGTGGTCCAATTATAACTTGAAAAAAATCATAATTTTAGGACACAATCAATTAAAAAGCTATCATCTTCGGCCAAAAGAAAATGTTAGCATCAAAACAAATCTCTCACCTATTTCTTACAATTATTACTAGAATTTCAAACTCCCTTTTGTTCCAATTAAAAAATTAAGTTCACTTTTTTTTTAAAAAAATAAGAATGCAAAATATGTCACTTTAAATTACTCATATTTATCTTTTTTTCTAAAACTAATTTATTTGTGCATATAATATATATAATCTAATTACATTAAACATATATTAAATTTTAGAGCTCTAATTTGTTACATTAATCTCCACAGCAAAATCAACTTGATCATATAATTAAAAGCAAACACACTCCATCATAACCTCAAGAACTCCTACTAAATGATTAGTATTACCTTCTATCCTCATTATACAAATGACTAAAGTATACTTTTGGTCCTTTATGATTGCATCAAATTTCAATTTAATCCTTCATATTTGGAAAAGTACATTTTTACTCCTTTTTTTGTTAACACTGTTAGTTTCACTTAACGGAAAAATATTATTTCATAATTAAATGGGGCTATAAAATGATAAATTTTGAAAATATAAGAAAAATTACACTAAAATAAGTTTAAGAAAATGCTTACAAACTGGTGAAGTACGTTTTTGCGTTTTTGGAACTGTTTTTTTTTTTTACCAACCTTTTTTTGGAATTGTTAAAGTTAGGAAGTTTTAAACATGTGAATTTCTATTATCATAACCTATTGACTTTTAATAAAATAAATCACGCGAGCATAAAATTTTAAACTACGTCAGTACAAACACAAATTTGCAGCTATGACCGCGCGTGGGAGGAATTGTTAGTTAGAAGAACATTAGAAATAAATGTAATGATAACAAAATGATGCGTTTTCGAATTGTGATTGGCCCATAGTACCTTCAAGTACGGACCTTCTCCGAATCTTTGATTTAACTCAGATAGAGCTCAAAGGTTAAAACTTAAAAGCATGCATACTAATATACTCAACGGTTAAACTTTTTTGTTTACTAAAAAAAGAATCTGGGGTTAACCTGGCGGGTTGGCGTGAGTGGTAAGTACTCTCGTCCTTTAAACAAGTGGTTGGGGGTTCGATCCCCAGCTCTTGCGAATTGAGCAAATTCACAGGTCAGTTGTCTGCCCCCTATATGGGACTTCAGAACAGCGAGGGATTGGTCTCACTTGACACGTGGGTAGGGATACCCTTGGATAACAAAAAAAAAAAAGAATCCGGGGGTTGAAATGCTTGCATCAGGCATCCTTGCATCAGGCATCCCATTTACTATTTATTAAAATTTTTCTTTTATTTTTCAACTAACTCATATGTTTTTGTATTTTATGGAAAACCTCGCGTCGAAAAATGACCACTCATATTTTAAAAAGGGGTTTAAAATCATATTTATCCCTAAAATAAGCATAGAGGATCATATCTACTCCTTAGGTATTTTTGGGTCCATATTTGCCCTAAAATATGCATGATGAGGATCATATTTTCGCTTTATAGTTAAAATATTAATGGTTAAATATGATCATTTTTATATACTTAAGGGTAAATATGACCCTTTATGTTGTCAAGTTGTGGCATTTGGAAAATTGGCTTTTAAATTGCTAAATCATTTGGGTGACAGTGAGCTTTGATTCTAAGCACATGATATTTCAATAATGAATTAAAACTTTAGAATTATTAAAGTGACAATTCGGAATTCCAATTATTGTTAGACTGAAGTCCCTTACAATTGACTTTTTCGCTTGAATTTGTTGAATTCATGAGTGACATTAGACATCTATCCTATAATTTTGATTTACTGGATTCCAACAATGAATTGAAAACACTGTGATTAATTAAGCAATTTGGGATTCCAGTTGTGGGATCCAGAGCCCCTTGACATTAACAAACTCTATTTGAGTTTTTGTACTTAATTAACTTAGATTAGAGTGATTTAGGTTAAAGTATATTTTGTGTCCTTTATGTTTGAATCAAGTTTCAATTGTCCTTTATATTTGAAAAGTACATGTTTAGTCATTTTTTGTTAACATTGTTAGTTTCACTTCAATTTGAAGGATTATTTCATAAATAAATTTTGAAAATATAAGATTAATTACACCAAATATTTTAATCTAAGATTTTTTCAATATTTAATAACCATTGAAAATTTTTAAGTTAACATTTTTCGTTAAGTGAAACTAACGGTGTTAACAAAAAAGGACTAAAAAAGTGTACTTTTCTAGACATAAAAGATTAAATTAAAACTTGATGCAAATATAAGAGACCAAAAGTATAGATTACTTGAGTGATTTATTTGGGTTTATGATATTAATTCTTCTAACCTTAGTCTAGTTTTATGTTTTTGTACTTAATCAATTTAGATTAAATGGATTATTATGAGGGATTTTGATACTAATTCATCTGACTTAAGTCTAATACAGGGGCTTTTCAAAATTCACTCAAGAACTCCCTTAAAGTTCATTATATAAACATATATTTAAATGATCAAATAATAATTATTATTTTTTTAATTATGTAAAAAAATTTCTGTAATAATTAATTAGCCTATACATTATACTTGAACGTTAATATTACTACTTTTCAATATAATATAATTTAATTTTCAATAGTTAATTGGCAAAAAAAATTTCAATAGTTATACTAGATTAAAGCAATGAAGCTTCTCTATTCAGATAGACTAAAATTAAACGTTCCTTTTCATTAAGATCAATGTTCATCATCAATTGATGCGTCAGAGGCTTATATTGACACGCATCAGTCATTAATCTATCACAACTTGGATTATTTTCAAAGTGAAAGTTATTAAACATTGCCTCCAAATTAAGAGGACAGAAAAATTCTTAACGATTTTTTAAAACAATATATATTATACAGATACACACATATGATATACAATTTTTAATCGACACTACCACGTCGTTGATTAGACATGACCTCCCAGATATACTATATTTTTTATGGTCGGAAACCCAGCTATACTATACACATACATATATGTGTGTGTATCTTATATGTGTGTGTGTAATTCTTTTTTGGGACGTACGTGTGTTTGTGTTGTGTGTAACAGCAATGTCGTCTCCTGCCTGGCCTGGGCATCCTCCTTTCTCTTTATGAAACTCAATAGTACACTCTCAAAGTTCTGAGAGGGTTTTCTACAGTACTCTCTTTTTGGATTTCGATTAAAAGTACCCTCTCTTATTTCCTTTTCTCGTCACTCGTTTTCTCCTTAATACCTTGTTTCCATTTCTGTTCACGCGCTCACATTTACAGCCACCTGTTCTTAACTTTATTTATTGGATTTTGCCAATTTTGGGTCCTTTCCCATTCATTATCCTCTCAGTAATTTCAAACATTTCTCTCCCCAAACTAACCCTATAACTTTTTCTGCCCGGACACACAAACGCACACACAGTACTCAATATATAATTTCTCGCAGGTTTAAAATTTCCTCATTTAGATCTCTCCAAGAGAGAGGGGGAGATAGAGAGAGAGAGTATCAAAGATGGTGAGAGGGAAGATAGAAATGAAGCGTATAGAGAACGCGACAAATAGACAAGTCACATTTTCGAAGAGGCGTAATGGTCTCTTAAAGAAGGCTTATGAGCTCGCAGTTCTGTGTGATGTTGAGGTTGCTCTCATCATCTTTTCTCCCAGCGGCAAGCTTTATGAATACGCAAGCTCCAGGTAAATATATGTAATATATGTATATGTATTTTTTTTTGTCGGTGTAATACACACACACACATGTTTGTGTATATATTTTTGCTTTTTTTCAATTAAATATTGGGAATAGTTTCTTCAATCTTATGTTTAAGGTATGTGGATATATATAACTTACTGATAAATCTGCAAGTGAAATGTCTTATTCAAGAGACTAAAATTGGAAGAGTTTTCATCGTACACATAAATCATGTCATGAATTGTTTTTTTCTATTTATGGAGCGAGTAGGTAAGATCCTCGTCTGAAATAGGGTGGCGCATACTGTACATGAGTCTTCACCACTGATGCAGGAATGAATTTCAATTTTTAATTCTTCTTTCATTTTGACCTTTCTGTTTTCATTTATATCTGGTTATAAATGCAAGAATTATTCACAATCAATCTAAATTTCTTATCTACAAAAGTTCAACTTTACCCCCTTATTCAAACTGTCAAATCTCTTCCACTTTACTAGGACAACTCTGCGATTAACAAAAAATTTGTTGGTAATGATAGGTTAGAACCGCTTTTATGTTTGCCTTAAAAATACATAATTTCCATATGAACTTCATATTATGTACAGATAACTTTTTTAAGTTTTGAAAGTTTACAATGAATTCCCCGCCCTGAACTTTTTTCAATTACAACAAAGAAAATAATTTATTAAGATAACATCATCAGCATAATCCTTTGATAACCATAACAACAAAGACTATAGATGTTTTAGCATCCGATCCTGCCAGAGAAAAAAAAAACATCCAATCCATCGGACAAGACCTTAATAATGAAGGTTTGGCCGTCTAATCCGTAGCTTTGTTGGCTTCCCTTTGATATTATTGTTGATGAGAATATCATTGAGGAAATGAATTGTTTGAGAAACCATTCTTATGTGTTTATAATTTTCCTATCAGTAGCTCTTATCTGCATATAGAATATAGTTCAGGTGGATTATTTGAATGCAGATAATTCAAAGTTTTAAGGGACTAGCTATATATGCACTTGAGTGTGTGTGTGTGTAAAAGGTATGTAATTTATAGTTGGGGTTTATTCAAAAGTTAATATTTAGGTCTTCAGTTGACTATTTGAAGTTTCAAGATTAAGAAAAAATTATTAACAATGATTGAAAAATTGGGAAAGTTTTTTTCTACTCCCTCTGGTCCTTATTATAAGTCATTGACTACTCATTTCTCACATATCAAGGGATAGAAATTAATTCTTAAAATTCAAGTGGGAAAAAACATTTAATGCGGCAATTGGTAACTTATGTTAAGGACAAAAATTATAGGTAGTTGATGACTTATAAATAAGGACTAAAGGTGGTATGATTTATTAAGCTGTATTTCATGTTAAATGTCTTTTGGTACGTTCAGCTCACTTTTTTTGTCTTTAAAAAATGTCTTTGGTTCACTGCCCCAAAGAAGTTAATGTCTTACGCGTGCCGAAACAAAACTGCAGAACAATGGTGAGATTATAACTAAACAAAACTGCAGAAACCATTCCCTATGAACGTGATTTTAATTAAGAATGTGAAGTGAGTAGAGTACACAACTCTTTTTTCACCAAAAACAAAAGAGTACACAACTCTTTTTTTTTAATGAATGGGAGTATATTCATGCATCATGAGGATAGGTAATTACAGCTTGTGAAGCTATCAAAAGGTAACAAAATATGAGCCTTATGATGGACAGATCTAACTACTTCTATGTACAAGAGAAACTAAATGCTTCACCGTGCAGTGGAGAAGAGTACACAACTCTTTCATTCTGTCCATTGATAGTTACAAGTTTTTAAACTTTTGAATTTCTTACTGTGAATTCCCTTCTATGCAGATAATTATCTTATCTGTAGCTCTGTTAATTAGCTATCTGCGTATACATTAAAGTTTAGGAGACTTGTATACATGATACAATTCAAAGTTTGAGCAAATCACGGAAAAAAAATTATACATAAATTAAGTAATGTCATATATATATATATATATATATATATATATATATATATATATATATATATATATATATATATATATATATATATCCATATATATATATATATATATATCCATAATTAATTGAAAATTTAGATGACAAGTTGATTATTTATGTTTCAAAGATTCAAGGCAAAATTATTTGTACATAATTTAAAGTTTGGGATAGTTTTATTTTGTGTAATTTAAGCTGTGTTTAATATTCAATGTGTTTATGGTTCAGTAGACTGAAGATGTTAAAATAGCTTTACGCGTGGCGAAACAAAACTATAGAATATTGTTGAGATATTACATTATAACTAGAATAAGTTCCCAATTATATTTTTTACATTTAGAGGTTTAGAACCGCGCGCAAGGAATATTTGTTTTATTGAAATGTCATTCTACAACTCTACATATATAAGAACTGTAGGCATCTGAAAAACTGTACGTCCATCTATGAAAAGACCCCATATTAAATCCTAAGTATGTGAAATATACCTCAAAATTGAATAAATATCTGCATGTGTCATCTTAGCATGTGCTTCATTCGTCCTGTGTTAAATATAAAATATCATTAAATTTTTTCTCAACATTTTCTAAATTATACATATCAATGCTTTTCATTTGAGAATAAATGTATAGATGGTTAGACTGTTTTGATAAATATCATATGATTTTAACTAATTTCATATAAATACTGAATTTAATCAAATTAGACAAATATGTTTTATATTTATGTACAAAGGGAGAGTACTAGGATAAATATTCACATGTATTCTCCAAGAAAATACTCCCTCTAGTCCTCATTATATTGGATGCCATTAATTAAATATTGGACTTAAGAGTTGCCTTGATGTTTGGTACAATGAAAAACTTATTAGAAATTGTTTGTTAATGAACTTGTTAGTTGCATGAGAGACATTAGACTTAAATCTCTTAATCTTAATTCATTATTTAGGTGACCATTAATGAATTTGGACTCTTGAACTGACAATACAGGGTACCAATTGTTAGATATAAAACCCCTTGATTTGTTAAGTAATCAAGTGACAATGGTAGTTTAAACTACCATTATCTCAATAGAATGATTGCATCTACTCTATTTTCAAGAAATTCACTTCATCCATTCTCCATTCTCCATTCAACATCATATATTTATGAAAAACACCAATAATAAGTAGTTTTATCCCCATGTTCATATTGCATTTCTAACATTAAGGTTACTTAGGAACCATATAAGGCTCCTCGAGAGAGATAATGACTCAAGGTTGTACCCTATAGTATAATCCTTTGTTTATTTGACCATAAGATGTATTAGGGCAATGTCAAATCAATAAATATTTGCTTGTGTCATCTTAGCATGTACATTCATCCCGTCCTAAACAAAAAACATCATTATTTTTTTCTCAACTTTATTTCTAGATTATCCATATCAATATTCTCCAATAAAATAAGATAATTATATGAGAATAAGGGTAGATGATCATTATATTATTTTAGTATTTTCATACGATTTTAACTAAATGAATATCATGAATTTGATAAAATTAGGCAAATAGGTCTTTTATTTAGGAACAAAGGGAGTACTAGAAAAAATATATATTCTTTTGATCGAAGAAAAATATATATTCTGATGTATCCTCCAAACAAATACTTCTTTTGGTCATAATCATAATTATGCAAAATTCATAATTATGCTAAATTAATTGCTTTAAATAGTCTATAGTTATCTTTATTTTTCAAATGTAATTTATCAAATTATATTCATAAATTAACCTATAATCTAATTACATGTGGTGTATATTATAATTTAATTGTTTAATTTGCTTCCTTAATTTATTCAAAAAAGTGAAAGTACTCTTATATTTAAGACCAGAGTGGGTATGACATTTATTCCAGCTACTTGTTGCATATATGCATGCATCATCTTACTGATATAATTATTTTCTTTCATGCTACTACAGGTTGCAGGAGACAATTGAACGATATCGTAGTTATACTAGAGATGCTGAAACAGCCACCAGATACATGGAACAAAATATGCAGGTTATTAATTAATCATTTTTCTCTTTTTATTTCATCATGTGTCCATTTTACTGTATGAAACGTATTGATTTGAGAGTAAAATAAACGGGCAAAAATAAACGTATTGGTCTTATCAAAAAAAAAAAAAAAAATAAACGTATTGATGGTGGAATCCACGTTAGGAAAATGTCTGTTTAACTCGGCCTAACAGAGAGGTTACTTTGGCCCCATTTTTGTTTACAATGTATGGTTTTGCCCCATTTTAGTTTATAGTGTACAATTTTACCCCATTAAATTTACCAGTGTTATAATTGCCCATTTTTAAATTTACAATGACTATGTTTGCACATTTGTCCAAAATAAAAAGGGAGAATCACCCTAAGGTTGCTGCTGTTAACGAAAATATTATCTGGAAAGTCATATAACCTGTCCATGAACGGTGAAAACATCATTTAACGAGTGCAAGTGGCACCATGAAATATCATAATACCTCAAGGAACTACTTTTAGTATTCGTTAAAAAAATTAGTAGGGGGTGCTACATAACTCTAAAACGTCCATATCTAATCTAAATGGTTTAAATTCAACATTTTTAAGTTTATGACTTAAATTTGTGTTAAAAAAAGTTTATGACTTAAATAAAAATTATTTAAAGATACAAAATCTATGAAGACAATAATCTAACTATTTATTTTGTCAAAAAATATAGTTTCCTAAACTTAAAAAATATTGAAATAGACAATCAAGATTAGATATATGGAGTATGGACTGCTCAAAGTGGAGAATGACTTTCTACTCATTTTTGTGACAAGCACTTAGAGTGGTTCCAGTACTTTATATATATTAGGGCGAATGCCCAAAAATGATACATAACTATTGGTTAAGGAGCAAATATAATATACATAATTATTTCAAGGTACAAAAATGATACTGAACTTTTACAATGTGATCAAAAATGATATTTTCACTAATATGACAATAGTATTAGACATGAAATGTCCAAAATACCCTTATAATTAAATAACCTTTTACTGGGCGGCGATTAATTTATAAGGGCATTTTGGACTTTTCATGTCTAATATTATTGTCATATTAGTGAAAATATCATTTTTTATCACATGGTTAAAGTTGGGTATCATTTTTGTACATTGGAATAGTTATGTACTATTTTTGTTCATTGACCAATAGTAATGTATCACTTTTGGGCGTATATATAGGGTGAAAGTGCAAAAATGATACTAAACTTTACCTAACATTGCATTCTTAACTTAAATTTCGCGAGGTGCAAAAAGAATACCCAAATTGGGATTCAGGTGCAAATACAGTATTTTCACTTGAGGGAAATAAAATTTAGATATGAAAAGACTCTTATGCCCCTATTTAATATTGAGGGGTATAAGAGTCTTTTCGTATCTAAATTTTATTTCCTCAAGTGAAAATACTATATTTGCACCCAGACCCCAAGTTGGGTACTATTTTTGCATATCGCGAAACTTTAATATTAGAAACGCAATTTTGGATAAAGTTTAGTATCATTTTTGCATCTTCGTCCTATATTATTTTCCTTGGTTATTTGTTTTCATCCTAGTGCATTTTCTCAAATCAAAATATGAAAGGGCGAAGACCCAAAAATGATACATAACTATTGACCAAAGAACAAAAATGATACATAACTATTTCGAGGTACACCAAGGATACATAACTTTTACCATGGATCAAAAATGATATTTTTACTAATATGACAATAAAATTACACATGAATAGTCTAAAATGCCCTTATAAGTAAAATAAATTACACATGCATATCTAGGAAATTGAAGTTAGGAAATGGTGAGATCTAGAAGAAAAGAGAGACCTGTTCCCAAGTGGAAGCGAAGTTGTAGCCTCGAGATATTGAAAAGGAAGTTTTGAATTAGGATTTGAGATTTGGTAGGAGGAAGAAGGAAGGAGAGGGTGAGGAAGAAAAATTATTTTATTTATAAGGGCATTTTAGACTTTTCATGTGTAATTTTATTGTTATATTAGTGAAAATATCATTTTTGATCCATAGTAAAAGTTATGTATCATTGGTGTACCTCGAAATAGTTACGTATCATTTTTGTTCCTTAGCCAATAGTTATGTATCATTTTTGGGCCTTCGCCCAATATGAAAATTAAAGTAGCTTCATTTGAAAATATCCCTTTAATTTTCAGATGAACTCAACAATGAAGGATCAATTCTGAATTTTCACTGTTTTGGAATTTAGAATCTATCATTGGCACACAGATATATACTTTAGAGTTTATAACTCATGCTTCAAGCTTTCATGACCTATGTTAAAACTCCAATAATATTTGACGAGATGAATATCAGTCACAAGTACGGCTATGCCAAACTTATTGGAATATAATGGATCAAAGAATCCACACGTTGTCACAATATCGTCATGTTCAATTGGTATGAGCAGAGGGAATTCAAAACATATAAATTAGATTCTGTTGTATTTGTTGCCCATGCTTTAAACGACATTAATTTTTCTTTTGTCAACGGCAGATTCTAAAGGAAGAAACAGAAAGTATGATGGAGAAGGTTGAACATCTTGAAGCTTCAAAACGGTTCTACACACTATACTTCAACTTCACTTATTTTATGATTGGACGGATACAATGTTTAGTCGTCAATTTTTTTGGTCTCCCTTAGCTTGAATTGTTTCCCATAAAAAGGCCATAGACGATAGCATACATTGTGTTTAACTTATCTTAACATCAAAACTAATTTTAGTCCCTTAAATTTAAAAAATATATTCTTTTAGTTCATTTCATATAACACTATTATTTTCATTTGACAGAAGATGCTAATTTTGAAAATCTAAATTGGAATCATGTAGTAAAATGCTCATAAAATTGGTATAAGTTTAAAATATATGCATAATTGTACTAAATAACTAAAATTTAAACTTGTTTTGGATCAAAATTTAAATATAGAATAACGTTTTAAATTTATTGAGTCAACATTTTCTGTTAAATGGAACATAACATTATTAACAAAAAAGACCAAAACTACATTTTTTAAAATTTATAGAACTAAAGTAGACATATGATAAATTTAAAAATCAAAATTATATTTTAGCCCCCATAAAAATCTTAATCCGTATTTAGTAAGAAATTAAACTGGACCATTTTACATATTGAGAGACTAAAACTTGTGGTTTGAAACAACACGGACCAAGACAAAATGAAAGCAAATTATAAGGGTCAAGCATTACATCAAACTTTTAAACATTCTTCAAAAAACTTAAATGTGGTAATTAATAGTTTGATCAGCACAAAAGAATGTTTTGCGTTTGAATTTCAATCTCTCAGGAGACTGTTGGGAGAAGGATTGGATTCATGTTCAATAGCAGAACTAGAAGAATTACAACAGCAATTGCAAAAGAGTGTAAATAACGTCAGAGCGAGAAAGGTAGAGTACTTGTTATGTGAATGGTGTTTTACTCTGTAAATATTTGCTAATCATATATAACAAATTCAACTTCCTCTTTTTCAGAATCAGGCTTTTAGAGAGCAAATGGAGCGAATAAAAGAAAAGGTAAGCTATTTAAGATAATTTGATAAGGTCGTTTTATACTTTATTTATACAGAATTCTATTGTACATTTGCCTGATTTAGAATGGATTAAAACATACTCCCTCCTATCTTAACCAAAATTTGAATTGATTTGGTTTAAAATGTAAGACTGCAATTCATTATCTCATCATTTTTTGTTTCCTATTTTAGCACTAATTTTCTATTATATTCATTAATACTCATATATTATTCTCTCTAAATGGATTCATTATAAATTATGGGAATATTAAAAAAAGATTTATAATACAGCAGAGATAGAATGTTACATTAAGACCCATATATAATAAGTCACATCATTAAATATTTCATATGAACGTATAACTTTACCATTCATTTATTATATGATGACTTGTTTTCATGTGATATACTGCATATTTAATATGGTAGAATAGAAAATTTGTTGGATTTTAGTAGAAATTTAATGAGATTTAAGACTTTTTTAGTATGCATGAAAAATGCTGGGAGTGACTTATAAATAAAAATATAGGAATATTTAATAACTTTCACAGCTTTTCTTAAAAAACATATTTTGATTTGAGATTTTATAATTAGAACCAGAGGGAGTATTAGGTAAGATAGAAAAGATAAAGTGGATGCAAAAGTGATTGGCGAAACTCATGCAAAATCACATTTTTTTGTCAAACTCATCCCCAAATAAACAAAAGCATGAATATAGAGGATGCGACGACTTCTATTTTGGTGGCTTTTCACTTATTTGGCTCATCATAATGATCTCAGTTCTATTACTTTATTTAAATATGATCCATCAAGGCACTTCATTAATTATCTGACCAGGTGACCACTTCGTGTAATATTGAACTATGCATATTAAAAAAGAATAACTAGTCATGATAATGTACTATATATGCACCTATGAGGGCTCAATCTGCACATATAGTCATGTATCCATGATATGCACTACATACTGTGCTCAAGAATTTTCACCAGTTCCAAACACTTTCCTGATGAATTCTTAGTCACATCCTGAAAAATGTATATATATTATAATCTAGGATTTATAAGAGATCTTCTTCAGTTCAAAAAAAAGATTTATAAGAGATCTTCTTCTAGGGATGACTTGTTCATATACATATACAGTAGTAGCTTGTCTTGAATTTTTCGTATCATTTATCGAATTTGTCCTCATCAATTATTGGTTGGTCTCATTTCATTAATTATTTCACTCTATGCCTGGGTGTTTTTGAAAAATAAGTTGCAGTTTTTTTGCATTTATTGCCTGCTACAACAAATTTTAACCAACTTTAGTTTAGTTATTTGTATCTTATAAAAAGTAATAATTTTACTTCTGAACGAGTTTGACTCCATGGAAAGATTTTAGGCTACAAAATGCTGATTTCTATTGTTGCAAACCAGGAACAATCCCTTATAGTTGAAAACGCAAGGCTCTGTGAAGAGGTATTTGCATATTTTGGTGTTATTTAATATATACGCTCATTATATTTAGTGCCAAAACTATAGAATACTTGTACAACTACAAATATTCATCAGTTTGTAACGAGATGTATCATTGTGTGCAGTATGGGATCATGCTTGATCCTCAGATCACAAAGAATACAATCGAAAATCCAACTTCCTCAGAAAATAGTCCACCATTAAATGTGGAAACTAGTTTGTTCATTGGACGACCCCCAGAAACAAGAACAAGAAACAATATTATCATCCCTCAGTAATACTCCTGAGGACTGATTATTAAAAATATACCATTTTCATATGTGCAGACGCTTGCATGTGAAGATGCTTAAATACATATTGGGATGACTATTAATATAGTCATGTTTCTGGCAGAGGATATTGCTATCTGTGGGCTTTATATATATCCATGTAGATATCATCATGACTATGATGATTTATATATCTATGTATATATGCAAGAGGAGACAAATGATGTTTCTAATTGAAGTTGATTAAACTACAGGATTATTGAGAAAGGCCACAAGCAGATCAACAACCAGCCATATAATTCATATACAACTTATATAATCATGTTTGTTGGATGAAAATGTTTGTTATTTCCATGCTTATTATGTTATCTAACAATATGATAAATCAGAATTGATTCCATATTGAAATTTGATTTGGATTATTGTACTGACAAGCACCTAGTAGAGAAGGAATTATATTTGTTTAAGGATATGATGCCTCAAGTTTAATTTTTTGTGGGATGAGGTGGTATCACATGTAGGATGTGGGGTAAATTTGATATATATACTTCAGGGATAAATTTGATCCCAAAAAAACTTCCAGGGAAAATTTGATCCTGGCCTAAAACTTCTGGGTCAAATTTGATCTTTAACCCTAATTTAATTGTATATGCTTCTACCATTTCTAATTTGTTATTTACAACAAATTTTGTTTCTCTTTCTATGGCATGTGGTGCGACTCATTATTACTTAAGAGGGAAATATAATTTATCGAGGATAAGGATTTCTTATTTAATCCAAAGCTTAACTTCTTAATTCCTACTTAAAACTAGCAAATAGTATTGTCATATTATCATGAAATTCTTACTTGATCTTATGAATTTTCCCTAAATATGTTACAGGAATTTAAATAAGTCCTTCTAATTAGCTCATATTCTAACCAATGCCTAAATGATGTAATTTTCCAAATCAGTAACATTCGGGATATCTTTCTCACATCAACTATAATTAATATTAACTGCAATTGATTAATTATTATCAAAAATTAAAAAGTAGAATTTGGTTTGCTTGTCATGCTTTAAATCATACACATATAAGCTTGGGTGAACATGAATGTTATACCCATTTGTTTGATAGGATGGAATTAGGTAATTGGTGAGCCAACGTTATTTTTACTCCTATTATTTTGTCAAATTACCATAATTGTTTCAACTAATTATTCTCTCTTTGTAGAATGTAACACCTAGAATTTTCTTAGCAAATAATAATGATTTAATCAATTTATAAAGACGATTATATTATTGAAACCCAAAAATACGAATAAATTAATTTTTTTTATATTTTGAAAGATAAATAAATAAATTTTCTCATTTAAAACTATTTATAATCTTTCTTTTGTAAAATGAGTTTCAATAAATAAATCATTTAGTTATAATATATTATTTGAAAATCCACGTGGATATAAATTTCATTAAATGACTAGTTTACATCTAATACTTAATTCTATTAGGTGTTACTTATTTAGTCAATCTATCCAGGACCTTATTTGGATTATTTAAATAAATACACCTATTATTTAATTAATACACCTATTATTTAATTAATACAAATTGGCTATCTCAGGTGATAGCTTCCTACTTATGTATATCACAGGGTTTTCGCTTGTTACATGATAATATAAAAAATAAATAAATCAATTTACAACAATCTAACTATTTCTAACATTCATAGGGCCTAGCAAGCTTTTCTGCTACTCAACTAAATCGTCTCCCTGCATCTCTGAAAACATTTTGAAAAACGGGGTGAGATTCAAAGAATCCCAATAGCAATTTATTTCATTCATATATCTTTTAAAACTGCTCAGATAATGATAGTGCGCTCCTGTTGGTGTTATACTACCTCTAGTAAAACACTCATACAGGGCCCCTACCTTAACAATATGTTTGTTACAGGCAGAATACATAATACATGTGCCTATCGCACCACCTACTACTTATAGCAATAAGTTCGCCTTTCGTAGTAGGCACACCTGACAGGATTTTCTAATAAAATTAAATTCAACAATATGGCATGGGGGGAGCGACCCTCCTCATGCCTGGAGTACTCCACATAAATATAAATGCTGAAATAAACCCTATCAAAATCTGAGACAGTAATTTTAATATTCATTTATAGCATGCTCTTTGTATGACTGAAATAACCCGCTACCTGGGCTCCAGCCAATAATTCTTCAATAATACATTCTGATCTTTCTTCTTTTCTTTTCCATGTCTTGAGACATATAATTCATCAGCCTTTCCTATTATTACATCGAGAATTAATAAATTTTCTCATACGATATATATTCAGCGTCTCTCTCGTTCCTAATAGACTTGATGCTACCCAACCCCTATTTAAAGCATACTGGCTTGACTCATATGTAACCTGATTTATTAACTCTTTTTATTTCTCAATGTTTCACTAATAACTAACTTTAATTGAGCATAATTAAATTAAGAATCATGATTTGATTCTAATGCCATAATTAAATGAACATAATAAACAATAACAATTTATTTAATTCTCAAAAAATCAATACCAAAGTTACCAAAACATAGAATCCTCAACATTCAAGACACATTCATGATACACAAGGCAATTAGGTAACTAATCCGTTATATAAATTTTGAATTTCAAATCTGTCAATTAACATTAGCTTCTTGATTACTTTCAAGAATCATTGGCAATCACCTCTCATAATCATATCAAAGTCAACATAAATCAATCATTTTCCACTCAAATCAACATCACAAACTGCACCATAAAATATATTATTAAAACAATATAAGTATCTCCATTTAATTTATCCAAGAGCACCAATCACTAATATATTTGACAAGTTAAAGCATTAAACAATTGAAAATAGAATACAATAAGTTTTCAATTGAAAACTACAACCCATAATTCTTTTCTTTTCTACAAAACCAAATACAAAAGGAAAGGAAGTAAAAATTCTAATCATCATCACATATAGCAGAGCAGAACATTGTAACAATATAAAGATAGATAAAAGAGTCAAAATTCTACTCATCAACAAACATAAGTAGCATCAAGAAATGGACAAAACAAGATATTCCAAGTTCAAACAAAAGAGCAAGAGAATAAAGAATTAGTAACAATTCAAACCACCCATAAATTCAACATACATGCTTATACTATTCAATAATCTCTTATTTAGAAGATTTGCATTACTAACCAGCCACCCAAACCTATGATACCATTCGGTCAAACAAAAATTCATAACTCAACATTGAATGATTCCAAGTAATAAAATCAACCACACAAAAGCTATTTATACAGTGACTAATTTCATTTGACCGAAGAGATAAGCATAAGTCTTGAAAACAATGATCCACAACACTGTATAAAAAAAAACAATGATCCACAACCATCAATACAAACACAAATTAAGCACCTTATTTCATAATGACGTGGAAACAAAGGAGATAAACAAAATGACAATGCTCAAATTTTCATATCAATCATGGAACACCAAAATCCTTTCCAAATACCATAAATTGAATCTTAAACTCCATCTCAAACAAATTCCTAAATTAAAATCTCAACTCTAAATTCGAAACCCCTCTCAAACTCGTCAAAATAAGATGGACAGCGGTATGAACAAGGAGAGAAAAGTTACCTAAAGCTATTTTCGCCTTCTCCACGCTTGAAGCCGACGAACTCCACTGGAACAAGCTGTTGAAGCTTGAAGAAAACAAAGAGAGAAAAAGGGAGGAGGAGGGAGGCTCGGTTTAGGGTGAGGGAGAGGATGTGATCGGCCGTATGAAGCTCATTGCCATCGGAAGGCTATGGAGGAAGATAATTAGAGATAGCTAGAGATGGGATGTGAGGGGCGGCCTTGGAGAGAAAGAAAGAGTGAACAATGAGGATGAAGGGAAGGTTAAAAACTAGGGTTTCCTTGTGAAATCACCATATTGTCCTCCCTATAAATTTTATTTAATTTTAAATTTAATTCTTAAACAAAAAATGAGTTTCAGAAACAGGTCCATATATGAATTCATATATTTTCTTGTACTATAATGTTATTACAGCCTCAAGGTATTTTATATAAAATTATCATTCTAAAATTTACCTTCTAACAATTTTTCTTTCTTTTTTTTTATAACAACCTTTTAACAATTTTTCTTTGACTTCTAAGGAAAATATATATTAGGTTTCTTAAAATATATTTATTATCAAAATTTATTTATAACAGATTTTTAATTTATTACTGACACCCCCGAAATACTGAATTAATTATTTATTATCTCTAATCAAATTTTTGGGGTGTTACATAGAACATATAGTAGTTTATCATTTTCCACGTGCGCCTGAAAGATTTACTGAGATGTTTTTCTTAACAACATTAATGTAATTTCTTTTCGTGTGGCATTATTAGAGATAGTGGATTAGTTGGAAAAGGAGGCCCCCATATAATTAAGGCTGGACATATTAGAGATAGTGGTCTGTTTGGTAGTTTGAAACCCAAGAAAGTGGGTTGCAAATAATTTGAAAAGTTAAGGGTAATATGGTCATTTACATATATTCTGAGGCCCACAAGTTTTCTCTCTCCATCTCACACTTATCGTGGGGCCCACAAACTTTACTCTCTCATCATTACCCCTACTTTTCATCTCTTACACTTTCCATTTCTAATTCTTCACTTTCTTTCACACAACCAAACACACTCAACCAACCTTGTGAAGTTATAAATTGTAACATCCCAAATTTTGATTAAGGTTAATTGGAAATTATTGGGGTGTTATTTAGGAATTAAAAGGTCTTAAAAGAATAAATTTATTAGAATAAATATAATTGTAGGAATTTTTAAAATCTATTCCCTTTAGAAATAGATGAAAATAGTTAGGAAGATAGTTTTAAATTAGAAACTTAATGCAAAATATTTGGAGGTCTTCTAAATTATGGTTGATGAAACTTATAAGGGAATAAAATTTATTTTTAGGAAATGTAAGTAAGTTTTTCAATTTGTTTAAGATAGAGATTCACAAAGGAAAAGTAAATGAAGTAAGAGTGGAAGGGCAAATAGGTCATTTTCTAATTCTAAATTATTAACCCATTTCACATTTACTCTTCACCACTTTCTTTGCACTCCTTCCCTCATACCCGATGGTTCTCTTTCTCTCCCTCTCCTCATTTTTTTCTTCTTCTTCTTCAAATCCCGGCGACGGAGGCGACAGTTTCTGGCGGCGTCGTCGCGCCAGTGAGGGCAGAGCTCCCTCTGCCTCTCTTTTCCTTTTCATTTCGTGCATCTATGTGTGACAGTGTGTGTTTGTGGCGAGAAAGAGAGAATGAAGAGTTGGGGTTCATGGTGGCCGGCGGTCCAGCGTCTCCGGCGAATACACCGGCGAGTTTTGAGACTAAAGAAAGCCCTTTTACATTTGGGTAATTGCTCTTGAATCCCTTTCATCTTTGCTCTTGATTTGAGAGATAAATTTTTAGGGTTTTGATTGATTTCAAAATTCTAAGTTGTGGAATGAGTTTTATAGTATCATTAGGCTTTTCTGGGAGTTTCTAATTTTATGGGTTCCTTGGATTTGAGCTTATGTGATATGTACTTGATTAGGTGTTTATATAAGTTAGGGTTTTTGTGTGATTGAATTTTTGTACCTTCAGAGATGAAATTGGTTGTTTGAGAATCAAATTAAAGTGATTTCTAAGTGGTCTATGGGTTAGGATTGTTTAATTTTGGGTTAGAATGAGTTTAGGGACAAAGTAAATGTTGAAAAGTTAGGATTTTGGTGAATTTCGAAATTCTTGTTCTTTTGGCCGTTTGAGCATTCAGTTTGGATCTTACAAGACTAATAAGAGTTTCTAATAATGTGGGTCATTTAAAATTGAGTTTATGTGAGGTTTTTCTTGCTCAAGGGCTTAAATAAGTTGAGGGTTTGTTGGGATTTCGAAAATCCCCTTGATTCTTTGAGTTTTGACATTATAGTAGAGTTCTAGTTGCTAGTGAACTATTTTATATGGATCTTAATCCTGTTGAATCAGTTTGTGGAGGGAAGTCATGAATCGGTTTGTTGAATCTTGTTGAAGTTGTTAATGTTTGGGCTTAAAAGCATTGGTTTGTTATTATTGTTTGCTGCGTAGTGGTTTGTTCTGTTACTTATAAAAAGAAGTGCATTAAATCTATAATTAAAGTCTGGAATATGAAAGGTTATTGTTGTTTTCAAGCATACATGGTCTATTGTAGTGTTGAGTAGATGTTTTTTTTAATGGTGATTAAAGTGCACTAGATATAAAGTGAGGAATGTAGGTAAAGTGTAAGATATTGGTAGAGCAAAATAAAATGCTCTTTGGTAATTCTAATTGATTGAGAAATCTGAATTAAGAATGTTACATAATTGAGTCAAGGAGGAATGGATGGTGGAATATGTATTAATTAATTGGTGAAAAGATAATATGGATTCTTTTGAATGGTAAAAGTTTTGATTGGTAGATTGTTGATGATTGATTGTGACTTATTGGGTTGGTTATTTACCAGAATCTTTCCTTATTTGAATCTTAGGTAATAGCTATAGTTCTCTAAATTTATGTGGCTCCTTGATCTCTTGATCTGTTGATTGGAGTTTATGTTTTGACTTAATCATATTGTTTTTATTGTTGGCGCTGTTTTGCTTGGCTTTATCTTGTGAAGTAAATTATAAGATAGTGAAGATTATAATTGTTATGGAATGTGTGATAAGTTTGGTTAAAAGCTGTCAATAATTTGTGAATTGTATGAAGTGATAATTGGTAGTAGGATTTTGAAGGTAGTACACATGTTGTGGTGATTTTGAAGAATTCTATAAATGTGTGATTGTGATGGTGTGTTTATATTTGATTAAGGTGATTTATGATTTTAATTGGTTAGTATTTGAATTAAGGAAAAGGGGAAAATGGGTAGTCATATAGACACGAGAGAGAGACGTTGAAGTATTATAAAGTGGAAATGATATTAATTTATCATTTTGCTCTCTATAATATTATAGGAGTGGAAACATGTATGCTTTCTCGGCATCAAGAAAGAAAGGTTGAGAAATCGCGTAAAGTGCTAAAGGGCGACAGGTAATCACACTTACCTTACTATAACATTGAGGGTGATGTTAGTTGGGGATTTTTAAAATCCTTTCTCACCCTCTATATATATATTATATTTGAAAAGGTATTTTTATATAAAACAGGCTATCGGGTGCCTTTCAAACACGATTATTTTCATATAAAAGATTTGACACATTATATATGTAGTATCCTGCTGGTGATATTGTTGGACTGTGTATGTGAGTGTATAGATATTGGGATCTTGGTATTTTGATTTGACAGGGATATTGAGAGGTACAGTGGATTTGATGTATCGTAGGTTGTGTAGAGAAAATTAGGGAGTTATGTTGATGGAATATAGAATAGGGATTGTGAGCATTGCATGACACTGATTATTAGTACCGTCGGCCGATGTAACCTATCGATTTGCGCAAATCGATAGGTTAATTGTACAGGTTCCTCGGATTGTAAAGGAATCAGGGATGTTTTCACTATTGATAGTGCTCCCTTTTTCAGGGATGTTTTCACTATTTAAAGTGCTCCCTATTTCATGCTTTCAGATTTGAGACTGGACACAGTGTCAATCACGTTTATTTTTGTCTATTGAGTTGACTTGGATGTGACAGAGGGGTTTTGAGTGATGAATAGAAGGGGACTTGACAGATATATGTATATATTACTGAATTTAAAATGTGGTACCCTTTAGACGCCCTCGCTACCGCACATCTCACTGTTATAGTGAGTTAAGCGGTGATTACTGGGACAAATTGTCTCATCCCACGATTACTGACATTTTTGCAGGTATTCATGCACAGGCGCAAGCATCAGGAAAGGGAATTAGGTAGTGGAGGTTGTATAGTTTATTTAGAGTTGTATATTGCCAATTTATAGGTCTGCATTCGCTTCCGCATGTATATATATCTATTTATTTTTAATATCAATTAGTTTTGTTTATTAACCATGTTAGACAAATCTTTTCTAACATGGTTATCAATAAATTATCCATGATAGCAGTTGTGTTGTATTAGTTTATTCTTTTCTATCATGGATAATATTTAATCATTAGGAAATTCCTTTTCTAACTATGATAGGACATTGATATTATGGAAATCCTTTTTCTATCATAGTTAGTAAAGAGGTTATTAGATCTAAACTGGATATTATTGGTTAATTAAGTAATTAGTAATAGAATGTTACATAAATCTTGAGAAGATTTAATATTTTATGTGTATTAGTTAGTAGGCACTAATTTATCTAAGGGTGAAGGCCCAAAAATGATACATATTTATTGGTCAAGGAACAAAAATAGTACATAAATATTTTAAGGTACACAAATGATACTCAACCATTGACGTGAGATCAAAAATGATATTTTCACTAATATAACAATAAGATTAGTCATGAAAAGTCTTATAAATTAAATAAACTTATAAATTAAATAAATTAAATAAACTTTCTTTCTCCTTCTTCCTCACTCTCTCCTTCCTTCTTCCTTCTCCAGCAGTCCGCTGCTGGCCGTCGAGGAGATCGACGTCACCCCGCCTCCACCGTGGGGGGGGGGTGAGTTTTCGGGAAGTGGGAGGGGGAAGAGGAGAGAGAATGGTGGAGTTGGGTGTATTTTTATTATTGTTATTTAATTTATAAGGACATTTTGGACTTTTAATGTCTAATCTTATTGTCATATTAGTGAAAATATCATTCTTGATCAAATGATAGAAGTTGAGTACCATTTGAGTACCTTGGAATAATTATGTACTATTTTTGTTCCTTGACCAATATTTATGTATCATTTTTGGACCTTTGCCCTTTATCTAAAATGATCTAATTGATCATATGCATTGAAACTTGAAATTAATATGTTAATTAATACGAACATTTTTTATTAAAAAAAAATTAAACGTGGAACATATTGATTGAATTATAATTTTATGTACTAACTATAATGTCTCGCCCTTATATGTGAGACATAATGAAATATTTGTATTTACCTCATGAAGTTGTATGCCCCGAGAGAGAGGATACACCAATAAAGAGGCAGCAAGCTATCCACACTGCACAAGGGATTGGACTCTTAATTCATTATCTGGGCAAAGGGGAATGAATGCCCTTGAACTTGTTCAAATGGGTATCCTTAAATAATTGTAGGGTGGAAAATACCCTTACACATTTTGAGAGGGAGCAAAAATTCGTCTCGACGTTTGAAGAGGGATCAAATATTTTGGAGTACTTTTTAGCATGTATTGTTTATCCAAAGCTATGAGATTTTTATCTTACTTAATAATCCTAGTCAGCATTAAAATTTGGTCAATTTTTCAACATTATGCCACGTCAACTTGCTTTGAACCGGATTTTAAAAAAAAACTTCATTTTAATGGTGGTTAGTAATTGGGCTAAAGTGCAAAAATGACTATGTATTTGTCATGAAGGTGCAAAAGTGACCATGTAAAATTTTTTGGATCAAAACTGACCATCGAATTTCAAAACTGGGGCGAAAATGATCAGCACAGTTAATTTATGAACTTTTTATGCATCATCTTTTGCCGATTCATTACTAAAATATGTGGCAGATTTATGTATTTATTTGTCTTTGTGTGATGATGCGACATAGGAAAAATTAACTGTGTTGACCATTTTTTACCCCAGCTTTGAAATTCGATGGCCAGTTTTGTTCTAAAAAATTTTACATGATCATTTTTGCACTTTCGTGACAATTACGTGGTAATTTTTACACTTAAGTCCTTAATAATATTTACCAGTAGGGGGTATTTTAAACCCCTCTTCAAATATTCAAAGGTATTATTGATCTCTCTTCAAATGTTCAGGGTATTTTTGTATCCTACAATTGTTTAAAGTGCTGAGTGCTCCTTTTGAATAAGGTTAATGCATTTATGTCCCTTTGCCCTTTCTTATCAAAAATCAGAATTAATATTTAAAAAAAGAAACCGCCGTTGCAAAAATAAACTGAAACTTAGGTGTCATTAGCCCATTACTAAATTATATGTAATCCTCTAAACTGTTTGTAATCTGGATTTTAATTATCTTTATTAAAAATTGTTACACATTCTTTTTGGAAGATTTATATTTTATTCTGTTATAAAAAAAGATTTATATTTTATTCTAAATTTGAATATGGATCATTTCAGTTTTGTCATTAGTTTTTCACATGAGATAATTTTATTCCTTTATATACATACATTTTTATTTTTATATAATACAAATCATATAGAATAAGAATGTCAGAATATCTTACGATTAATTTTTTTTGATATAGCAGGTCAACCAATTTTTTGGTATAAGTTTCAATTGAATTTTTACAATAGTTCATTAATTATTTTTTTATTCGAGATGTTTCTTTTTCTAAAGTAAGATTTTGGCCAAAACATTTCCATTATTTTCCTGAAAGACACGCTTGCTAGCCAAATGCGGAATAGACATAAAAATGAGACACGACGTCATCATTCATTTCATGCATATCAGTTAATTAAGGGAAAATGTGCAAAAAAATAGTCACCGTAAATTTAAAAATGGGCACCTATAACTCTGGTAAATTTAAAGCGGCAAAATTGTACATTGTAAACCAAAATGGGGCAAAAGTAACCTTTATGTTAAGCAGAATTAAAGAGACATTTTCCAGATGTGGTCCCACCATCAGTAAATGACGTGTCATACATTTAAGGGTGCAATATGTTGATGAGACTTTATTTTTCAAGATTGGGCTTTATATTTTTAGATGATTACGAAGAAGTAAGATGAATTCCACATTATTGGGGTTATATTTGGTTTCTTATCGAAATGATTTTGGGGGTTTAGGGTTTGTTTCTATTGATTTAGGGTTCAACTAGATGCATTTCACCTTCTATAGTAGATTTTAGAATTAACACGTCATTTATTGATGGCGGAACCCATATATGGAAAATGTCTGTTTAACTCGGCCTAACAGAGAGGTTATTTTTACCCCATTTTAGTTTACAATGTACGGTTTTGCCCCATTTTAGTTTATAGTGTACGATTTTGCCCCATTAAATTTACCAGAGTTATAGGTAACCAAAAAACCAGGTTTGCATGATTGGAGAAGCAGACACATTGTTCAGAATATTATTAATCTTCTTTCATCTTAAGTTGGGTCATTTGTTTCTTTCATATCTAGAGAAGGGAATGCTGCAGTGGAATGTATTGGGGCTAAGGCTTACAAGGGAGTGTATGCTTTGGGGTGGGTGTCACAACCATCACTTCCTTTGCTATCTTTCTAACTGCTGATGCTGAGAAGACTAATATATCATCTAGTGTGCCTAGCTCTTCTAATGGCATAATGAGAATTGGTTGATAGGAATTGTTGTTAAACAGATTATTTCACTGAACTATCTTTTATGCATTTCTCTTAGTTTATTCTCATGGATATTTTCAATTGTAATGTTCCTTTCTAGTTAATGATATTACATTCCTTTGCTGATAAAAAAAATCACTAGCAAGCACATGTAACATGTAGTGGTTATTATAATGTGAATAGTAGCTCAAAAAAACTTAACTATCAAATAAAATTATATTATAATTTGTTGGGCTAAATTACAAAAACGACCATGTAATTGCCACGAAGGTGCAAAAATGACCATGTAAAATTTTTTGGAGCAAAACTGCCCATCAAATTTCAAAACTGGGGCAAAAATGACCAGCACAATTAATTTTTTAACTTTTTTACGCATCATTTTCTGCTGATTCATCTTTCACTAAAATATGTGGCAGACTTATGTATTTATTTGCCCTTATGTGATAATGATGCGACAAAGGATGATGAGTGAAAAAGTAAAAAAATTAACTATAATGGTCATTTTTGCCCCAATTTTGAAATTCGATGTGCAGTTTTTCTCCAAAACAATTATACATGGTCATTTTTGCACTTTCGTGACAATTACGTGACCATTTTTGCACTTTAGCCCGAATTTATTTTTTTAATTTCACTAGTAGAAAAGATAAATTTATTGAACTCACAACTATTTATTTTAAAGTACCTATTCAAATTATATTATCCACGTCATACCTACCTATTTATTTGTAATAAAGGAAATCCATAAATAACATGTATGAATTCACATAATCACCAAGAAGAGGATACTCCAATACAAATGCGCGAGAAATAGAAAAAAGAAGGAAGAAAGTGAAAGGAAAAATTAACTAATTACAGGTCCTATAGAAGAAAGATAATTAAAATGAGATCCCACAGGTTGTAAATTACAACTTTTAGGGCTAACAATAACAACTTATATGCCTCACATAACAACTTGTGGGACCTCGTTTTAATCATGTTTCTTCTATGACACCTCTAATTTATTCTCTCAAAACTAAAAGGAAAATCAAAAGAGAAAAAGAAAAAGGAAAATTATTTTCTAGTCCCACACAAAAACACATAATATTTGAAATGTCCTACTAATTGTCCAAATTAAAGTCGCGTACCAAGAGACCTCACTTTAATTATGTTACAATACAAAAAGAATCTAACGCCCTCATTTAATTTGCTTTTCTTAATTTGTTCAATGATATAGAACCTTTCCAATATTATCCGTTTGGTTGTAAAAAGGAAAGTGGAGAAATGGAAAGTGAAAGGGTAAAGATGGAAAGTAGAGGTAATGATGACAAAGTAAAGTTTGTAGGCACAGAAAAAGTATGACATGGAGAGAGAAAACTTTTGAGCCCCTGGGATATATGTAAATTAACTGTCATGAGTCATGACCATTTTTGCCCCAATTGTAAAATTCGATGGACAATATTGCTCCAAAAAATTTTACATGGTCATTTTTGCACTTTCGTTATAATTACGTGGTCATTTTTGCCTTTTAGTCCTAATTTGTTTTTTTAATTTCACTATTAGAAAAGACAAACGGGAAAATGACAAAAAAATATCTCCCAATACATAAAAGGACAAGTAAGAAACCTAAACTTCCAAAAGAACTATGAAGGAACTAGTACTTCCTTGACATTTACAAATGTTGTGAAAAGACTTAACTACCCTCATCTCAAAACACAAATTACAACTCACCCTAACACCCACCCTCTTCTCTTCTCTAATCACTCTAAACACTTATACACCTCATCGGCTCATCCTTGTGTGCTTGGTCTTCGGCGTCATCGTCATCGTGTTTCTCTTCGGCGGCGGCGGCGGCTTCTTGTGTTTCCTCGGCAATGGTGGTTTTCTGTGGTTTCTCTTCTTCTTTGGCCGTTCCATACCTACATTATTTGTAAGTATTTTTTTCCTTATCTTTATTTTGATGTCTACAATGTTGGATAGGATTTCCATGTTCTGAAAGTTTGCAACTTGGTGGGAAAGAGTTGTGATTTTTTGTTTGATTAAGTGTTTATTTGAATAGCTAATGTTGGGGGTTTTACAATTGTTGTCTGCTTGATGAGTGGTCAAGAGAGAGTTAAGATTATATGGGGAAATCTTGGGTACAAAATAGAAGGATGAGTTTGACTCTAGTTTCACTTCGAGATCTCACAATTCTGACAATGATGAATCAGACGTGGTTTCTTTCTTGGCTTCATTTTCGCCCAGAGAATTAAAATTAGTTACTTGAATCTGAGATGTGGTTGTCTCAAAATGTAAGATTCGGCATGCTGTGATATCTTCCCCATTGGTACATCATCATGTATGATTTATACATTTCACTCCGAAAAAAATTTTGCACATTGAAAGTGAGTCCTATGCTTGAGCTAATGTAAAATGAGAGGGAGAAAAAAGAAAACAAAATTATGAAAAGGAAATGAACAAGGATTGACATATGTAACATCTCGAGTTTAAGGAAATTAATTAATTGTAATTTAATATAAGTTTATGGGCCAAATAAAATTTAGAGACCCAATTATGGAGTTGAAACTTAATTAATGGAAGTGAGTTTGGGAAATTCTTTGGAATTCTTAAACAAATTTGATTTATGTTGAGGTTATTAGTTTTGAAATTAACCAAGAAATTAAAATTGAATACGATAAAGTAAAATTGAACATTTCTTAGAACTTAGCTACTAATTAGATAATAAAAATTTAATAAGCATAGATGTGTGTGTAAAAGAGAAAGGGAAAAAAAGAAAAAAAATAATATTTGAGGAGAATTAAGGACTAAAAGGGCTTGAGAGCTTTAGTGGGCAACACGTGGCAGCCCACTTGAAGTGATGAGAGGGGGTTGCCCCATTCATATATACAAGGAAGAAGGGGGGGGGGGGGGTGGTGGGGGTGGCTGTTGTGCGAAACAAATAACAGTGGGGAGGAGAGACAAGAATAAATGAGTTGGGCTTTGATATTTGAGGAGAATTAAGGACTTTTGGAGACTCAAATATTGTAAGTGACTTAATTTTCTCCTTCTCTTTCTTTTAAATCCTACATTTTGAGCAAAATCCTCACCTTGTAGAGCTAGGAAAAATCTAGGGTATTATCAAGATTTCAAATATACTTAGTTCTAAGAAATTGGTTGATATCAGGAAGAAATCTGGTGATGATTCTTGAAATTCTGGAACTTCAAATCCTTTAGGTTATGTTTTAATTGAGTTTTGTCTTATCAAAGATTTAAAATTTATGAGAAATCCTATTTATCTTTGTAGATAAGTGAAACGAAATTCTCTTAATAATTTAGAAGAACTTATTTGAGTTGAATTAGGTTTTGAGACCTTGAGTCTTTGTTTTTTTTTCTTGATTTAGATTTTTCGTTTCTATTAAACTTTGGAAACCTATATTTAAAAGGGAATTTGGAATCATATTGTTGTATTAGAGTGTTCATATGACTAGAGTGAATTAATCTAAGTTGGTGATAATAATTGGGTTTTCGCCTATTGAAAATTTTGCTTGAGTCATTATTTGTACAAGCAATCTAGATGTATAAATTAAAGATTATCAATCTTGTTTAAGCTAGTGAACAATAAATTACATTGGTTATCAATGAGGGAGGGAATAGTTTAAATAGAATGAAAGTATGAATTTGTAACTTTTGAGTGGGTTCTAGATGTTTGGTTATTTGGATGATCTTGATGTATTTGCTCCATTTGTTGATTTGGTACATTTGTATTATTGATTGATGTAGAGCAGTGAGTATCGGACCGTGGAGTTCGGGTTACAATTAGTGGCATCTAAGGTAACCACTTCCTTGTCTTCTGGGTGTGTGTATTGTAATACCCCAACAAAATAATATCCAATTTATGATAAAAATTATATTTACACTCTATTTTTAAAACAAAAACAAAGTAAAGGTTGAGGTCAATGACAAAATAAATATAAAATAAAAGTGCTTACCCCTCAAGTGTCTTCCCTTGCTTATTATTAGATCTTTCACCTAAAAATGTTAATAATTGAGTGAGATCGAATCTCAGTAACTACCGAAATCTCCTAACATACACAAGCAAATTACATATAATTACAATACAAAGGTCATTCACATATTCGTTCGTACAAATCAACTCTATCTATATCGATTGACCTCTTAATTCAAAAACGGTTCCTTTACATTAAGATTTCACTCATGCATAATGTAACATCCTGAAAATTTAATACAGGATTAAAGAGTGTTTTGGGAAATGATAAATGGAGAAATTAGGAATTTTGGAATTTTTAGGAATTTTTGGAAATTTTTGGAAATTTTGAGTAATTAATGTGCACATAATTAATTAAGAAATGAAGAGTTTGAAATATGAGGGAATGGTAAAGCTAAAAATATTTTGAAGTTTAAGAAGATTGGAGGCTGGTTTAAGTGATTTTAAATTAAAGGAGGACATTATGGTAACCTCCGGTATGAAATAATCCATTTCTGACCAAGAAAGCTCAAACCAAACGCGCCCCTGTCCCCCTTTTTGACATAAAACCGTCGGACCCTTCTTCTTCTTCCTCATTGACCGACGGCCCTCCCTCCTTTCACCATTTCTCCATTTTCTTCTCATCAACCATATACCAATCCGGCCCTCTACCTCCATAAAGCTTCTCATTTTTGCTTTATCTTTCACTCCTCTTCATGAATCTGTAAAGCACGAACCCGATCCGTGCTTGGAAGAGGTGCACCGATTTTGACATTTTCCGGCGGCGGCTTTGACTTTTCCGGTGACGTGACCGGTGGGTGAGGGAAAGGTTGGATTTTTCTTGTAATTCTCATGTTGTTCTTCCTTCTTCAACTTCACAACACAATTTTCTTACTCCTCTTCTCTTATCAGTTCGGCCGACGACTTTGGGGGGACATTTTCCGGCGAGTTTCTTTATCTCTTCCGGCGGCCGACGGTGGTAAAAGGTAGGAAGATATTTTCTTTGGGTTTTTACAAGTTATGCCTTCCCTTTCAACTCCACCTCTTCATTCCTTCATACTCCTTGTTTTCCAGTTCGGCCAGCCACGTGAGGGCCGATTCTGGCGAGTTCTGGACGGCGGCCGGCAATAGTGAAGCTCCTTCCTGCGTTCTTGAACTCTGTAAGCTTGATCTTTGCCTCTTGTGAAGTTAATTTTGTGGAATTTGGTCTCTTTGATGTTAGGATGTTGCGAAAAATTGGGACTTTAGGATTGACAAGTTATTATTATGATTATTCACTGTTAAATTGAAGATGTTTGGGGAGTATTGAGGTTTATTGAAGTTGGAAAAGATTTTGGGGACTTTTGGAAGTTTTCTATGACTCTTTGAATTGGAGTTTTATTGATGAAAGATGATTTGAATGAATTAGTTGTTAATAAATGCTTGTTAAGGTTATATTAAGATGTGGGAAAGTTGATTTTGATTGAATTGGTGTTTAGGAAGGAGTTTGGAAGTTAATTGGGCATTTTTGGACTCTTTAAGTTAGAGCTATGTTAGTGGATGATGTTCTGGAACAAATTGGTATTTATGTAGTGTTAGTTGAAGTTGTTTGGTGATGTTGGAAGGTTGGTTTTAGAAGGATTGGTGTTTGTAAGGAATTTTGTTAGTTAAAGTGTTGATTTGAAGTGGTTTTGGTAGACTAAAGGTTGTTTATTGATTTTGGAATGCTAATGTTGACTAGATTGAGGTTTGAAAGGAAGTTGGATAGTTAAAGTATTGATTGAAAGTGATTTAGATGTTTTAAAGGATGGTTTGATTATGGTGGGTAATGTTATAAATTCTTCAAGAGAAGATTAAGGTTGAAAGTATTGGTATTGTAAAAATTTGGTAAAGAGAAGTTGGAGGAGGAAAGCATATGGATGTGGTTTTGGTATTGAAGTATTTTTATACTTTTAGTGTTAATGAAAGTTATTTAAAAGGTTGAGTTAAGTCACTTACAAAGTGTCTTGACCCATTTTTAAATTGTGGCATTATTGTAGACGGTGATCTTTCAAGCGGAGTTTGAAGATAACTGTTATCTGCGTATATCTGCTGCAGTGAAGTTTAGCAGGTAATCACGCTTAACTGACTGTGATACTGAGGGTGATGGTAGTTGAGGATTTTCTAACATCCTCTTCTACTTATATATATATAAATAAAATGAGTTCAGATTATGTTATACTTAAACGTGGGTTATAGGGTACCTTTCTACCGAACTGTACTTTATATATATTCATATTTATATATAATCTTTTGTATGTTGCATGACACTGGTTATTAGTACCGTCGGCCGATGTAATCTATCGATTTGCGCAAATCGATAGGTTAATTGTACAGGTTCCTCGAATTGTAAAGGAACCAGAGATGTTTCCACTATTTATAGTGCTCCCTTTTTCAGGGATGTTTTCACTATTTAAAGTGCTCTTTTTTCATGCTTTCAGACTTGAGACTGGGCACAGTGTCAATCACGTTTATTTTTGTCTATTGAGAGATGGTTGTATCTGTACTGTATATATGTGTATATATTATGTGGTTATGCAGGTTTTGAAAACTGGGGTACCCTGTAGACACTCCACTACCCCACTTGTGAGTGTCACAGTGAGTTAAGTAGTGATTACTGAGACATTGTTTTGTCTCACCCCATTCCCTTTGTTTTTACAGGTGATCATGCCCAGGGGGAGGCGCAGAGGAAGGGGAAGGGGCCGTCTGGCCCATACTGATATAGTAAGTAGGCCGGAGGTGACCTTTTTAGGGACATATATCGCCATTTAACTAGGCTGCACCAGCTTCTGCACATATAAATGTTGTTTTGAGTGAATTTTATTATATGTGAACTGTATTACCTGTATTGTGAATTAATGTAAAGTTATGGACGTTATGTGATATTGTTCCTGCTACTGTGATAGTTCAGGAACTACCTTGACTAATATGTCAAGTTTGGTTGGTGTATATTCTATTTCCAGGTGATGAGAACTTGAATGGATGTAAATAGGAAACTCGATTTTCCTAATTTGTTGATGTGGTAGATGGAGGATGTATTGAGCGGTTTTATGTTATCCTGTGTGTATAATCATATTAGATGGGCCCCGCTCTAATATGGTTTATTTTTGTGTAGTTTGGTTGGTTCCTTTACTAACCATGTTAGGTGATTCTTTTCTAACATGGTTAGATTTAGGTTATGGTATTGAATGTGTGATTTATTAGGTGATGGTGGTTCTTTTGCTAACTATGTTAGAAGATTCTATTTTCTAACATAGTTAGATATGTAATCTCTTATTAATAGAGAAATTCTTTTGCTAACCATGTTAGGTGACTCTCTTGCTAACATGGTTAGGCTCCATTGTTTGGATTGATTTGATTAGCAGTTGAGTTAGGTTAAGGTTAATTTCATATTAGTAAGTAATACTTTACATTGCCGGAGTTAAAACAACTCGCCGGAAAAGTGAGAGGCACGGCGAGCACGGATCTGAGGAGAAGGAAAGAGAAGAAAACGAAGAGGAGTGAGCTTTTGGAGAGGAAGAACTGAATGGGTAAGTGTGTATGTGGAAGAAAAATGGGAAGGGGTGGAGGAGGAGGACATGATGCGTTTTGTGTGAGAGGGGGGGAGTCCGACGGCTTTATGTTGATGAAGGTGGAAGGCCGCGTTTGGTTTAGTGTTTTCTTGTATTGGATTATCTAACTTATACCGGAAATTATCATAATGTCCTCTTTTAATTTAAATCCACTAAAGTCAGCCTCCCATTTCCTTAATCTTCAAAATATTTTGGATTCCGTCATACCCTCATATTTCTATTTCTTCAATTGTTTAATTAATAATTTAGACACTTATTACCCAAAACTTCCAAAATATCCTAAAAATCTCCAAAATTTCTAAAAAATCTAAAATTTCTAAATTTTCCCCTTTATTATTTCTCAAAACACCTTCAAATCCTGTATTAAATTTTCAGGATGTTACAGAGGATATGACTGCTGAAGAGTTCGAGAGGTATGGATGGACTGACAAGCTCTCATTTGGTCAGATGACTTGCCTAGATGTTGAAAGAGCGAATGACAAGCCTACCCAAGTAAAAGGCAAGGGCAAAGTTAAAGGCAAAGGCAAGGGGAAATGGAAAGTGTTACATATTGTTACTAATTCCCTAATTAACCTGTGACATCTCTTTTAGTTCAATAATATCTTTACTAACTATGATAGAAAAAGGAATTGCAATAATATCAATATCTCTATCATAGTTAGAAAAAGAATATCCTAATGATTGAAAAATTATCCATGATAGAAAAGAATAAACTAATACAGCACAGCTGCTATCATGGATAATTTATTACTAACCATGTTAGAAAGGATTTGCCTAACATGGTTAATAAACAAAACTAGTTGATATTTAACAATAAATAGATATATACATGCGGAAACGAATGCAGGCCTATACAAATTGGCAATATACAATTCCAAAGAAACTATATAACTTCTACTACCTAATTCCCTTTCCTGCTGCTTGCGTTTGTGCATGAATACCTGCAAAAATGTCAGTAATCGTGGGATGAGACAATTTGTCCCAATAATCACCGCTTAACTCACTATAACAGTGAGATGTGCGGTAGCGAGGGCGTCTAAAGGGTACCTCATTTTAAAACCAGTAATATATATATATATATCCATGTCAATTCTTCTTCCATTCATCACTCAAATCCCTCCATCAATTCCACATTAACTAAATGTCATCTCTCAGTCTCCAATCTAATGATGCTACCATAACTCTCAATATCCAAACCACAACTTTTTATACTTTCCATCAATATAACGTTCCAATTTCCTGACCACAATGTACGATACTTCAAATCCACATCACATGTCAATACTTTAATCAACAACATCAAATGTTTCGCCACAACCTAACTCACCACAATCTCAAACTCAACAACAAAAATAAACGTGATTGACACTGTGCCCAGTTTCAAATCTGAAAGCATGAAAAAGGGAGCACTTTAAATAGTGAAAACATCCCTGAAAAAGGGAGCACTATAAATTGTGAAAACATCCCTGGTTCCTTTACAATTCGAGGAACCTATACAATTAACCTATCGATTTGCGCAAATCGATAGGTTACATCGGCCGATGGTACTAATAATCAGTGTCATGCAATGCTCACAATCCCTATTCTATATTCCATCAACATAACTCCCTAATTTTCTCTACACAACCTACGATACATCCAATCCACTGTACCTCTCAATATCCCTGTCAAATCAAAATACCAAGATCCCAATATCTATACACTCACATACACAGTCCAACAATATCACCAGCAGGATACTACATATATAATGTATCAAAATCTTTTATATGAAAATAATCGTGTTTGAAAGGCACCCGATAGCCTGTTTTGTATAAAAATAACCTTTCAAAGATAATAATATATATATAGAGGGTGAGAAAGGATTTTACAAAATCCTAGCTAACATCACCCTCAATGTTATAGTAAGGTTAAGTGTGATTACCTGTCGCCCTTTTGCACTTTTTGTTCTTTCTTTTCCTTACCATACTTTGAGAAATCTATGCATATCGCATCCTTTCCTATTATTACACCATGTAGTAATAGGGGTTAAGAATCACTCTAAGTCATAAACAACTAACGTCTCTCTCGTTCCTGTATTACTACCCAACCCCTTTTGCCTATCTATATTCTATTCTAAACAGTTATTTCTCAAATCAATCAAAGTCAATACAATTCAATTCATAGGAACTAGATTAAGCAATTAAGCAAGTTATATCCATCACATACCCAAATGAAAGAAAATAGCCGAACCAGATAAGAGGAAAAGATAGAAACACTTAGCATCCACAATTAACAATGAGTATAACTCAATTGCATATCCATTTGTCTTCTAAATAATAAGTGACACTATCATCATATAAAAAAAAATCAACACAAAGGCTAAAGCCACATTAAAAACTCATCAATTCTCATTCTTTCCTACCTTTTCATGCACCTTATAGATAAATTCATCCAATCACCAGTTGAAATCACCAAAAGTAGAGGAAACGAAGAAATAGAGAGAGATAAAATCCAATATACAAAAGATTTCATTTGATTCTCATAAGATAAACGGACAAATATTATTTATTTAATCATGAATTACTATTAACAAATTACTAACAAAACAGGGAAAGCAATAAACATAAAATAATCAGACCGCAACCTATTAATCCCTTATACTCTTCTATAAATTAAGTCTCCATCCAATTTCAACCAAATCAAACAGCTCAAACATAATACTTTAACGCCTTCACATATATGCCATTAGCAAGCTACTGTACAAGATCAAAACCACAAGATCGGTCCCCTTTTCTCCATATATTCTTCCTCTTAGCATAAAAACAGAAATCATTAGGAATTTTGTTCTAAACCAAACAAAGGCTCATTTTCAGTACACCTTTACTCAATTTGTTGTTTCCTCCAATTACAATTCAGTATAACATTTTTCTTATCATTATAAAACCTTGGAAGTAACATTCAAAACAGAAACATGTTAATCTTATTTTTAACACCATTTTCATTCAATTTAGTGAAGGGAACATTAAACTTATAAATTCTTAGCTACCACTTCAAACACTGCGCAAAATAATCTAGGCTTAGCAGCACCTTAAGGAATTAACATAAAACTCAAAGCTCTTATCTAGTACTCAGCCACATTAACAAATAAAGAAATAAAACTGAACCAAAGGGGATCTTAAGCCAAACTGAATAAAAGCATAAACAAAATGAGTAGGGAAACAGAACCGATAAAAATCCCCAAACCAACCAGAATTTTTGAGTCATGCAAACATGATAGTAGCAATAATTTTTCTTATCTAAGGCTTTTAATCAAAATTTCCAAATCTACAAATACTCTTCTTACTTCTCTATGCAAAACCAACCACTCACACACATACATAGCATCAACAAATTGAACCAAACAGAGAAATCAAAAATCCCTAAAGTTAGGGTTTTGCATAAACTTCACCAAACCTTAATCAATGTTCAAATAATCACTTAGACCACTCTAAACCAAAACTTAGGATGTTCTTTGGATGATTTTTAACCCAAAACTCAAACCCCATTTTCGGATTTCACTCAAATCTCGCCCGAAATCGCAAATAAAAGTGAGGTTTGAGGAGAAAACTCACCAATAAAGTTGAACCCAAGGTTGTAGGTCCCAAAATAGCTCGCCGTCGCCGGAAAACTCGCCGGAAATCGGCCATCACCGAAGGTAGGGTGAAAAGAACTTGGAAAAAGAATGGAAACTATGAGAAATAACTCTAAAATGGAAGTTTAGTCTGATACATACTAGAAAGGCCGAAGCTATAACTTTCAAGCATACGAAAGAATCATTCAGAGTTACCTGTTACTTCTCGGCTCACATGTAATCAACAAAGTCACTCCAAAATTCTAAATGAAAGTCTACAATATCACACCAACATTGATATATATTAATAAAACGCTTAATACTACACTAAATATTCTAACACAACTCTAACTTAACATACCCCTATATATACACATTTAGTTTATTCTTGGAGAAAATATTATTGAATAATACCTTTTATAAATTTAACTTTGTTTCCCATTAGGCAACACATTTGTTATAACACGTGTACATACCCATCACTACAATAAAATTTATATAAGAGGGTGTATTATATAATACTCAGCAGCACCTAAGTGTGACATGTGTATGTATATGCACACAATTATTTTAAATCATTAATAAATATAAAAACAGAAAATAATTGAAAGCAGCCCATTCATATCTTCACATATACCGTTTACATGGGAAAATTGAATTTGTTGGGAGAGGTCTGAATAATAATATTAGTAGTATTCTTATTTATTATATATATATATATATATATATATATATATATATATATATACGCGTTGCATACAGTTCCAATATAAAGGAGGAAAAATTTTATTAAAAAAAAACCTTTATCCCTTACAAAAGGATCATCATAATCAGCTTCCAAAAAAAAATCATAGAAGTAGGGAATCATTTTGACCTTGGTGGTTGAGAAAAATAAGGAGAATAATAATAAAAGAAAATACTTGACACAATAAGGACATAAGTTGTACTTGGGCAAATATGGATTTGAAAATAGAAAATAGAGAATAATAAAATAATAGTAAATAGGAAGTGGTCAAAGTGGAATAGAAATTTGGACATCAATATTGAATATTATGACAGCGAAGAAAAGAAGAAAAGGTGATAAAGATAATACCTTACTGTAACAATTAGAGAGAGCAAGGTGAAGAGAGGAGAGATGTGACGGCGGAATGAGAAAGATAGTAGAAACATATATGTGATATGTAGGGTTTTCTCAAATTGGGCTTCATTTGGGCTTTTATTCATATTTCCCTTCTTTTTTTTAAAAATAAAGAAAACTCTCTTATATAAATATATATATTTTATATTTATGTTAATCTCACTCTCTTAATATATAAAATAAATGTACCTATAATTTTTATGTTTTTACCCAAATTTATTCATTCTTTAACACCCTACTCCTAAATAAAAATTTCAAATGTCACAAAGACCATTTATTTATAAATGTTAAAAATATGGGATATTACATGTATGATTGATAGATTACGGAAGGCTTGTGAACCATATGGTATGTTAGTGATATTGAGATTCTTTATATGATCTAAATTGCCTATGAATATATTCTGCTATGTGAATTGATAAATTGATATGTCAATTGAGTCAAAATTGTGATGTGTCATTTTATGACTGTGATGATAGAAATGCCTCAATTCTTTTTGTAAATGTACTATATTATATCTGGTAAATCTGTTGGTTGATTTGGCGCCCTTTGAGCTTTGGCTCGTTCCCCTTCACGTGATGAGGTTACCTGATGGCCATAGGGTCAACCTTTTGTGCTAGTACTGACATTTGGAACAGGTACTAAGTGGTTCTGTCAGTTACTTGAATCTATCTCTATGGAGATGTTTGGATCATGTTGGATCTATCCTTTGGGGTTATTAGAAGATTATTAGGAAATAATTATAGTATTATGAAATAATTAGAGTAGAAGAATATTATGTTTTTATAAGAGAATTATTATTAGGTAAACTTGTAGGAGAAATTTAATTGTCTTTTAGGAAACTTTTATATAATAAATATGTAATCTGTTAGAATCTTAAGTTTTGATGAAGACTAAAATATAAAGGATTAGACCAAGTGCCTAGGAAGCAATAGTATACTTAGGATCCCAAGTAAGAGTGCTTCCGGATGAAGATTTACTTCCGGTTAGATTAGGACTTGCGCATGCGGATGAATGCTTTCATCCCCCAGCGTCAGCAAGTAAATAACTAGGGATTTAACTTAGTCCATGAACTTTAGGTGCACAAACCCTAAGACTAAGCTATGGTTCAATCGGAAGCGAAGTTGCTTCCTGTTAGACTTAGACTGGCGCAGAGCGATAGAATAGATGTTACTCCAAGCGACAGTGAGTCTACTTCCCCAAGTGAAAGCGCTTCCTGTTAGAATTAGACTGGCGCAGAGCGACAGAATAGATATTACACCAAGCGTCAGTAAGTCTACTTCCCCAAGTGAAAGCGCTTCCTGTTAGACTTAGACTGGCGCAGAGCAATAGAATAGTTATTACCCCAAGCGTCAGTAAGTCTACTTCGCCAAGTGAAAGCACTTCCTATTAGATTTAGACTGGCGCAGGTTGATAGACTAGATATAACCCCGAGCGTCAGCAGAAATGCAACATCAAGTGAAGTTGCTTCCTATTAGATCTTGACTGGCGCAGACTGATAGAATAGATTTCACCCTAAGCGTCAGTGAATTCACCACGTCAAGTAAAAGTGCTTCCGATAGCTCAGTGACTAGCGCTGAGTAGTGGAATGAAATAGACTAAGCGAGAGCAAGTCATGGTGAACTAAATCCCTCATCAAGTGAATTTACTTCCGGATGTAGAAGTGCTTCCGGATACACCTTAGACTTAGGATCACCCACTGCATGAGACTATATGATTATATTGCTAAACTAACGTTCAAGTGCAGCACACTCAGTAAGGTTGCTTCCGGATGAGAAGTTGCTTCCACAAGCAATCAGAATGTCTGAACGTTCAAAGAGATGCAATGTCAGAATGCTTTTGTCAGAGCAGAGGTGTCAGGACTACTTTTCAGAGATAAAGCAAGTCAACCCTGCTATGAATTAATGAAGCATTAAATGGGCGAACGGTAACAAGGGAAAAACGGACATATTCAAACGGCTAGCCCACCTACCAAGAGTTCAAATGCTTGAAGACTATATAAAGGGAGCTCAACTTCATTTATTACAACAACAATTATCCTTGAATACTCTAGAGAGAAGTTAGAGCGAGAAACACAAGAAATCTTCAAAGCATTCAAGGCTGCCCAGAAATAGAAAAGAGCATTTAACACTTTGAGTGATTCTTCACGTACTTATTCTGTACTCATTGTAGTTAAGTCTCTTCTTGTTATAAGAGCAATTAGTTGTGCTTAAGTGTGTATCACCATCTGTTCTTAAAGAGAACTTAGTTAGTAAAATCCTTTATTTGTAAAGGTTGAACCCTTGCTTGGTGTAAGGGGGAGCTAGGTAAAAAGGTTGCAAGTAAGCCCGCAAAACTTGTGGTTGTAAGGTTGCAAGTGATCCCGTCTAAAACTTGCGGTTGTAAGGTTTCAGGTGAACCCGATTTAAAACCTGAGTTATAGTGGAACTCTCAGCCTGGGTGGTTGAGGACTGGACGTAGGTCAGGTAGACCGAACCAGTATAAATCCTGTGTTGTTTATTTCGAGTATTTATTTTTGAAGCACAATTCACCCCCCCCCCCTCTTGTGCATCCATTACGTTCATTTGGTATCAGAGCAGGTCTTTCTCACCCGATTCCAACGAATCAGAAAGCAAAGATCAAGTAATGGATCCAGATTATGGCCTACCAGATGTCGCCGTTCAACCCAATAAGCCCCCAGGCTTCGATGGGTACAACTATACGTTCTGGAAGTACAGAATGGAGACATATATCAAGTCAAGCGACTTGAGACTCTGGGATGTCATAGAACGAGGGGATAATGTTCCACTGGACGAAGATGGATTTGCAAAAGTGCGAGCCAGATACACTGCTGAGGACTATGCTCTAGTCCAACTAAACCATCGGGCCATGCACTACATCCAGTGTGCTCTCACCCACAAAGAATTTCACAGAATCAGCCACCACAAAACTGCTAAGGATATGTGGGAGGCTCTTGAGGCTGCACACTCTGGAACCAGGGGAGTAAAGGCGAGACGTATTGAAATGCTGGTTGAAGAATTCCATAAATTCGCCATGCTGAGCCCTACCGAGCCTATCAGAGAGCTGGAACTCAGGTTCACTCATCTCATCAATAATTTGGCCTCGCTGGGTAAGGATATCCCTGAAAGAGAGCAAGTGAGCAAGATCCTAAAGATCTTGAAGGGTGACTGGATCACCAAAGTAACTATTTTGCAAGAAGTGCAAGGTGAATCAACCAGCTCCATCACCGCACTATTTGGCTCTCTTGCTGAATATGAACCTACCTTGCTGGCTATGAGAGCTCCTCAACCTTCACCCAAGAACAAAAATCTTGCTCTCGTTGCTCCCAGCAAAGGGATCAATGACAATGATGAAGATGATGATGATGAGATGGACGATGAGGAGATGGCTATGATGGTGAGGAAATTTAGAAAATTCCTCAGAAAGAAGGGAGGCTATCAGAGAGGTGATACCAGTGAGAAGAAGGGATACAAGAAAGAGAAGGTCCCTGTGTGCTTTGAATGCAATAAGCCTGGTCACTTCAAGGCTGAGTGCCCCAGCCTGCAGAGGTCAAAAGGCAAGGACAAAAGAAAAGCTCTTGTTTCCTCTATTTGGGTTAACAGCTCAGATGAGGAAGCAAGTGACGAAGAAGAAGTTGCCAACCTCTGCCTGGTAGCTAGAGAGGAGGATGAAGAAGCACCTTCAGATGTTGACCTCACCAACGAAGATCATGAGGTAACTTTTTCTGAACTTCAAGAGGCTTACAATGAGATTCATGAAGAATTCTCTAGACTATGTAAAGCCTATAAGGTGTTGAAAACCAAAAAGGAATCACTTGAGTCCAAGGTGGACTCACTAAGTGAGGAACTAGCGGAAGCTAGAAGACTTCCGATAGTGGATGGCCAGGGTTCTCCACAGGTAGAACCCAACGCCCCTACACCTGAGAGTTGCTCTAGTTGCAGCAAAGTCTCAGAGGAAAATAATAAGCTGCAAAATGCCCTGGAGAAGTTCACCAATGGTTCAGAAATGCTAAAAGTAATTTTAATGAGCCAAAGGGCATATAGGGATAGAACTGGCTTGGGATATACCCCTAAGGTAAAAAGGTGGGTAGAACCAAAAGTAAAGCCTTACTTGAAGTTCTTCCATAAAGCCACCAATCATGGCTCCTCACCCTTTAGCTTCTGTAATTACTGCAACAGGAAAGGACACTCCACGTCCACCTGTAATGCTAAGAAGCATGGAGTTAACAGCTTCTACAAATGGGTCCCTAAAAGAACCAAGGCAACAAAAGATCCTCCTCCTGCAAAGGAAACTAGGAGAGGACAAGGATCCCAAGCCTGGAATTATTCCAAAGGGAAAACCCAAGAGTCCAGAGCCAGCACTCGGCCAGAGGCTCAGAAAAGTCACAAGCCCAAGATCAAGGATGACTCTAAACCAAGGGCATTAAAAACTAATGATCGAGGACCCAAGAAAAGTTGGGTACCTAAGTTTGCTTAAATTTTACAGGTGTGTCTCAAGGCATCCAAGAACAAGAAATGGTATATTGATAGTGGATGCTCAAGACACATGACTGGGGACAGAGACAAGTTCAAATCTCTGGTGATCAAAGATGGGGCCACAGTAACCTTTGGAGGAAATCAAAGTGGCAAGATCACTGGAGTTGGAGAGGTCGGACCAGTAAAAGATGTCTACCTTGTGGACGGTCTCTGTCACAACCTGCTGAGCGTGAGCCAGAGCACGGACAGAGGAAATTGGGTAATATTTGATTCAAATGAGTGCTTAATAGTTGATAAGCAGGATCTAAATATAGATAAGGCCAACTTAAAATGCAAGATTAAGGCAAACAGAAATGGGAATTTATATACCTTAGACTTATGTCAACAGCTAGAGGAAAAATGTTTAATATCTAGTGACGAGAATAGTTGGCTTTGGCATAAGAGACTAGCTCATGTTAACTTTACTCAATTGGACATGCTAATTAAAAATGAGCTAGCTATAGGTATTCCCTCTTTTAAAGTCAAGCATGATTTTATCTGTGAATCCTGCCAACGAGGAAAGCAAACAAAGTCCTCGTTTAAAACCAAGAAGAGAGTCTCCACCAGCAGGCCCTTGGAACTAATTCACATGGATTTGGTTGGGCCAGCAAGAGTAAAGAGCGTGGGTGGAAACCTATATGCTCTAGTAGTGGTGGATGACTATTCAAGGTTCACCTGGACTATGTTTCTTGCCTCCAAGCAAGATACTTTTGATGCTTTTGTGGTCTTGGCTAAGAAAGTGCAGAATGAGAGAGAACTCAAAATCACAGCCATAAGGACAGACCACGGTGGGGAGTTTGAGAACCATAGCTTCTCTGAGCTATGTGAGCAAAATGGAATTGAACATAACTTCTCAGCTCCGAGGACTCCTCAACAAAATGGAGTAGTTGAAAGAAAGAACAGGGTTCTGACGGAGATGGCTAGAAGCATGCTCAACGAGAAAGAGGTTTCTCAAGTGTTCTGGGCGGACGCTATGAGCACTGCTTGCTATATCTCCAACAGAGCTTATGTTCGTAAAGGCTTGGATAAGACTCCATACGAGCTATACAAAGGAAGGAAGCCAAACATCAGCCACCTCAGAATATTTGGATCAAAATGCTACGTGCATAATAATGGAAAGGTAAACTTGGGTAAGTTTGATCCAAAGGCTGATATAGGTATATTCATAGGATATTCCCTTAGGAGTAAAGCTTATAGGATATACAACATGAGAACTAAAACTGTAGAGGAATCCATGCATGTTGTATTTGATGAAATTCCTACATGGGGACAATCCAGAGAAGATGATGAATTACTTAACCTCCCAAAATTACCATCATCTTCTTCACCACCAAAAGAAACACCAGCAAACAATCCTAAGGAAGAAGATGAACTCTGCGATGAACCTAGAGTGCAGACTGTGCATGATGAGGCACAGTTGCCAACAGCTAGGAGGCATCACAGAGATCATCCTCTTGATCAAGTGCTTGGTGATGTTTCTTCTGGTGTGAGAACCAGAAGGCAGGTTCAAAATGAAGTTGAGTTTGGTGCATTTCTATCTCAAATAGAACCAACTTCAGTTGAACAAGCTCTTGAGGACTGCGACTGGATTATTGCCATGCAGGAAGAGCTAAACCAATTTGAAAGAAGTCAAGTCTGGGAACTAGTCCCTAGGCCATCTCATCAATCTATAGTAGGGACCAAATGGGTCTTTAAAAACAAACTGGATGAGACAGGTCAAATTACAAGAAACAAAGCCAGACTAGTTGCCAAAGGATATAACCAAGAAGAAGGCATTGACTATGAAGAAACATTTGCTCCAGTCGCGAGACTTGAAGCAATAAGGATTCTTCTAGCCTTTGCATCCATGAAGGGCTTCAGGCTATATCAAATGGATGTAAAGAGTGCATTTCTTAATGGTTATATTAAAGAAGAGGTATATGTAGAACAACCTCCTGGCTTTGAGGATCATAAGCACCCCAAACATGTGTATAGATTAAAGAAAGCTTTATATGGCCTAAAACAAGCTCCTAGAGCTTGGTATGAGAGACTTAGCAGCTTTCTGCTAGGCAAAGGTTTCTCAAGAGGCAAACTTGATAATACACTGTTTATCCTTCACAAAGATAGAGACATGCTAATTGTTCAAATTTATGTTGATGATATTATCTTTGGAGCAACTAACGAAAAGCTTTGTGAGGATTTTTCTAAGACCATGCAGGGTGAGTTTGAAATGTCAATGATGGGAGAACTAACGTTCTTCCTAGGCCTGCAAATTAAGCAGAAGAAGAATGGAATATTCATCTCCCAAGCCAAATACTGCAGAGAGCTACTCAAAAAGTTTGGGATGGATGAATGCAAGGAGTATGACACTCCCATGAGCACCACTGCCGCACTTGATGCTGACGCAAAGGGTAAATCTGTTAGCCTGCCCATGTATAGAGGAATGATAGGTTCTCTCCTATACTTAACAGCCAGCAGACCTGACATTCAATTTAGTGTAGGCATGTGTGCTAGATTTCAAGCCAACCCCAAGGAGTCACATCTAACATGTGTTAAACGTATTTTAAGATACCTTGAGGGGACACAAGAACTTGGTCTTTGGTATCCCAGAGGTAACCAAGAGTTCTTGTGGGCTTATTCTGACTCTGATCATGCAGGTTATAAAACTGATAGGAAAAGCACCAGTGGACAATGCGCCTTCCTTGGTGGTTGTCTGGTGTCTTGGGCGAGCAAAAAGCAGACCTGCGTGTCCTTGTCATCCACTGAGGCAGAATACATTGCAGCAGCCAGTTGTTGTGCCCAAGTGTTGTGGCTGAAGAACCAGTTGAGAGATCTTGGCTTGGAATTTCCTGAGGCACCCATCCTCTGTGACAACACAAGCACAATCAGCCTAGCCAAGAATCCGGTTCAGCACACTAGGACAAAGCACATTGATGTCAGACATCATTTCATCAGAGACCATGTTCAAAAGAAAGATGTCAAAGTACAGTTTGTCCCCACACAACAACAGCTTGCTGATATCTTCACCAAGCCTCTGGGGGTTGACCAATTTACTTTTATTAGAGGTGATTTGGGAATGGTAAACCCAAATGAAGTGTAAATTCCATGTACTTAATTGTTTTTCAAAATACTTCAAACAATACTAACTTAGGCATCGGAGTGCCAATATATGTCCTTGCAGGTATTCAATGTTGAATCTTAAGTAAGTGCAACCGGAAGCAAAACCACTTCCGAATGATTACACACTGACGCTGGATGATCAAACCAAGAGAGCGCCAGCACAAGTCCAAGAAGACACGTCACTTCAGAAAACGCTTCAACTTCCAAATGAGACGTTTCGACTTCTCTGACAATATGAAGCGACACGTGTCATCAGGTATATCGATCCAACTTAAGGCGTTTACGCTACCCAATGTGTGATAATGTGAAGGAGCATGACCTTTTTGCCCTTAGTGACTTTACCTATAAAAGGGACATCTCATTTCACACATTCTTCATTTTCATCTATGTTCTTCATATAAACATTTCATCAACCCCACAAAAAATGGCCGAACCCTCTGAAGCAAACCCAGTTTCGAGGAAACCCTCCTCATCTAAGAAACACAAGTCCAAATCTGGGAAATCAAGCCATCAACATTCTGGAAAATCTGGGCATCGTGAAAGACATCAAGAACATCATGAAGTTTCTCGGCAAATTGCCCTAGGGCAGGATGAAAATATTCAAGGTCAGCCTGAAACTTCTGGTAGAATGGCAGAACTGTTAGTGGGTTCTAAGAAGAGGAAGTCCATCCCTAAGGAGGAGGCTGCGGCGATCAAATATGGAAAACACTCTTTGATGATGCCAAAAGGGGGAGAAATGCATTGACCACTAGCCTTGCTACCCTGGGAGTTCCTTGATGAAGAAGAGCTTCAGCGAGAGGGAGAGAAAGAAGAAACAAAGAAACAACCCCCAGCCCAAATTTTTTTTTACTTAGAAATGTTCATCTTTTCATGCATGTTCTCATATCTGCCTACTATATGCTCGCTGCTTGTAAATGTTATCTAATTATATGCTCTGACCTGTAACCTATGCTTATCAATAATATTTGTCTAAGTTACTTATTCTGAACTATTGCTTTTATTCTTCAGCTAATCCTTTCATATGAACTTAATCGATAAAGCTAAGTTTGTCATCATCAAAAGGGGGAGAATGTTAGAATCTTAAGTTTTGATGAAGACTAAAATATAAAGGATTAGACCAAGTGCCTAGGAAGCAATAGTATACTTAGGATCCCAAGTAAGAGTGCTTCCGGATGAAGATTTACTTCCGGTTAGATTAGGACTTGCGCATGCGGATGAATGCTTTCATCCCCCAGCGTCAGCAAGTAAATAACTAGGGATTTAACTTAGTCCATGAACTTTAGGTGCACAAACCCTAAGACTAAGCTATGGTTCAATCGGAAGCGAAGTTGCTTCCTGTTAGACTTAGACTGGCGCAGAGCGATAGAATAGATGTTACTCCAAGCGACAGTGAGTCTACTTCCCCAAGTGAAAGCGCTTCCTGTTAGAATTAGACTGGCGCAGAGCGACAGAATAGATATTACACCAAGCGTCAGTAAGTCTACTTCCCCAAGTGAAAGCGCTTCCTGTTAGACTTAGACTGGCGCAGAGCAATAGAATAGTTATTACCCCAAGCGTCAGTAAGTCTACTTCGCCAAGTGAAAGCACTTCCTATTAGATTTAGACTGGCGCAGGTTGATAGACTAGATATAACCCCGAGCGTCAGCAGAAATGCAACATCAAGTGAAGTTGCTTCCTATTAGATCTTGACTGGCGCAGACTGATAGAATAGATTTCACCCTAAGCGTCAGTGAATTCACCACGTCAAGTAAAAGTGCTTCCGATAGCTCAGTGACTAGCGCTGAGTAGTGGAATGAAATAGACTAAGCGAGAGCAAGTCATGGTGAACTAAATCCCTCATCAAGTGAATTTACTTCCGGATGTAGAAGTGCTTCCGGATACACCTTAGACTTAGGATCACCCACTGCATGAGACTATATGATTATATTGCTAAACTAACGTTCAAGTGCAGCACACTCAGTAAGGTTGCTTCCGGATGAGAAGTTGCTTCCACAAGCAATCAGAATGTCTGAACGTTCAAAGAGATGCAATGTCAGAATGCTTTTGTCAGAGCAGAGGTGTCAGGACTACTTTTCAGAGATAAAGCAAGTCAACCCTGCTATGAATTAATGAAGCATTAAATGGGCAAACGGTAACAAGGGAAAAAACGGACATATTCAAACGGCTAGCCCACCTACCAAGAGTTCAAATGCTTGAAGACTATATAAAGGGAGCTCAACTTCATTTATTACAACAACAATTATCCTTGAATACTCTAGAGAGAAGTTAGAGCGAGAAACACAAGAAATCTTCAAAGCATTCAAGGCTGCCCAGAAATAGAAAAGAGCATTTAACACTTTGAGTGATTCTTCACGTACTTATTCTGTACTCATTGTAGTTAAGTCTCTTCTTGTTATAAGAGCAATTAGTTGTGCTTAAGTGTGTATCACCATCTGTTCTTAAAGAGAACTTAGTTAGTAAAATCCTTTATTTGTAAAGGTTGAACCCTTGCTTGGTGTAAGGGGGAGCTAGGTAAAAAGGTTGCAAGTAAGCCCGCAAAACTTGTGGTTGTAAGGTTGCAAGTGATCCCGTCTAAAACTTGCGGTTGTAAGGTTTCAGGTGAACCCGATTTAAAACCTGAGTTATAGTGGAACTCTCAGCCTGGGTGGTTGAGGACTGGACGTAGGTCAGGTAGACCGAACCAGTATAAATCCTGTGTTGTTTATTTCGAGTATTTATTTTTGAAGCACAATTCACCCCCCCCTCTTGTGCATCCATTACGTTCATAATCTTATCAATGAAATAAAGTGAAGACTATTTTTGTGAACCCTTGTTTTTAACAGGGGTATTTGGATCATTATTGTGGAAACGAATGGTTTCTTTTATGAATTACTGTTTTGCCATAGCATGATTTTATGATAGATATTGCTACTAGGACCTGATTTGTTTTTGTTCATGAGTTTTCTGGTGGTAATTGTTTGCAAGTTAGGCAAAATGGGAAGAATAAGCGTTACTGGGACTTTGTCTCACGCGTGGTTTGTCGGCATTTCAGGTTCTATTAGCGTTCCCTGGAGAGAGAGCAAGGAGCAGGAAGAGACTCATTGACCGTGAAATCTCTAGGTTGCTTTTTGGAATATGCATATTGCCAGACATTTAGACTAGACACTATCATATTGCTTCCACAATTTTATTCATCTTGATTTGGGATAATTGTATCTTAAATGTTAAACCTAGAATTTTTGGGATTAATTCTGGATATTAGTCATTAAAAAAACCTATGGTCATGTGAACGTGTATGTGAGGGTATATTGTTGGTAATTGTCATCTCATGAAATTTCTCTTCTAGTATGACTATCTTTGTGGAATAACACTTTCTTTTTAAAACCATGTTAGGAGAATCATTTTTAACATGTCCAATTGTTTAATTATCCATGATAGTCCTCATAAGATGGTAAGATTTGTTCTTTCTATCATGGATAATACCGGGTAGGGGTGGGCATTCGGTTTTTCGGTTCAAAACCGAACCGAAACCGAAATTAACCGTTAACCGAATTACCTCCAAATCCTAAACCGAAACCGAAACCGAATAACCAATAACCGATAACCGAATTAATTTCGGTTTGGTTATGGTTATTTTCGGTTATTTTTGTCTTTGTTTGGACTTTTTTGTTTTATGGCCCAAACGAAATTTTTTTAGATTGACCATGCATTTGGGCTTTTTTCTCACAAAATAAGAGCAAATAAAATTCAAAGTATCAATTCAAATAAAGGAAAACCAATTCAAATTCAAGAGTGATAGAAAGCAAAGCAAATAAAGGATCAGTAGTGTTTATGCCCAGGACCTGTAAATAAATATCCTCCAAAACACACTTGCACATCCGTGAACTCTTACATCAAATTAAGGACATTAAATCAGGTTTTATAATAATCACCCACACATCTAAAATAAAATTAATAGCCAGCCTTCTGAAACCATTCTATATACTCTTCCTCCTTGGGGAAGAGCATCCACACATCTGCAAAAAATCTGGACAACTAGAAGGTTGGGTATACAGGACCAATAATACATGCCTTGCCTCCAATTTTCAGCACTCTGTATGCTTGTTTAATGCCACGTTGTGGGTCAGGCCAATACTCAATAGTCAATACTTAAGAACACAATCACAATTCACAAGTAATAAGGCATAACAATGAATTAAGGATGATAGCTATCAAGGATACATAGAAGAAAAGGCACCAATGTGTTGAATATGATAACTAATCAGCTTGAAGAGTTAAACACTAGTCTGTTTGGTATGAGGGAAATTTTAATATAGAGCAGGAGTAAAATAACAGTAATAAAAATTAAATAAAAGCTTTTAACCCTACTTCTCCAGTATTTTAAAACCAATCTCAAGAAAATGTTCCCCTCGCCCTCCATTTTTCTACTGCCAATCATTATATAAAACTTAATAGAGATATAAACCAATGGCTTCACTTATGCATCCTCAACTAAAATTCCTCCAAAAGCACATAGTCACTAGTCAGCATGTAATTTTTTGCTTCAACCAAAACAAAAGCACATCCTGCAAAAGAACAACTAAATTAAAAATCAACCAAAAGCCAATATACTAAATCAACCAAAAGCTAATAAAAAATATGATACAAAAATATAAAACCATTGTTTACATGATGTAGTAGCTCCCATTAGCATAAATAACATCTCCTAAAGATCTACGATTGGCTCCAAACACATCTTTTGCAATTCTAGCAATTCATAAAAAAAGATTATTAGTAAAATAAATATAATGTTAGCAATTCATAAGAAAATATTAAAAGTAAAATATTAACTTTACCTTCCTCAATTGATAAAGCTTGGTCATCATCAATCTCAACCTTGCTATCATAATGAAGTGCTTGCTTCATCCAATCTTGAGCACAAATGAGAGTTTGCACAGTTTTGGGAGTTAAAGAGCTCCTAAATGAATCTAAAACTCGTCCTCCAGTGCTAAATGTAGACTCTGAAGCAACAGTAGATATTGGAATAGCCAAGACATCTTTTGCTACTTGAGAAAGAATGGGGAACCGTGGGCTATTCACCTTCCACCAACTTAAAATATCAAAATCACTTGTTTTAGGCTCAAGTGCTTCACTTATATATCTATCAACCTCAGATTTACCTATTCTTTCCCCACCATCTTCATCCATTAAAAGTTGGTCCTCCATATCAATCAACTTTGTAATTTTCAAAGTGGGATTATGAAATCCAGGAGGCACGATATCTTCTTGTGAATCAGTCAATGTCACTGGATCGCTATCAACTTGCATTGAAGGAGAGATAACTTGCTTATATTCATCATATAAAGAAACCAAAACCTCTTTAATTTCTCCTGTCAATTGTTCACCATCTTCGGAACCACGGATTTTGCACAAGGCATACTTCATCCAACGCAGCTTATATCGAGGATCAAGAATAGTTGCAACATAAATAAGTTTGTTCATTTTTGTATCATCTCTCCAATATTTATCAAACTTCTCAACCATCTTTGTTGATATTGCTGCACACTCCCTGTCATCACTAGCCGACCATTCCTTCAATATCCGATAAAGCACATAAATTTCACGGAAGAAAACATTAGATGTTACAATCAAGGAACCGGATATCCTCAAAGTAAGATCATTAAAATGACGAAGCAACTCAGTCAATTTTCTCACTTTATTCCAATCTTCTTGATTTGGCACCCCATGCTTAAATTCTTCAAGATCCATTCGAAAGTATGGATCTATATCTTCATACCTTTTAAATGCTCCCTCAAATTTTTCAGTTGTGTTCAACATCAATATGTTTAATTCCATCTTGTGGCTACATCCAAACACAAAAACTTCTTGCAAGCAATATTTCCTGCAACATAACACTTTTTAAAGTTTCTCCACCTCAAAGCAGATTGTTTAATAAACCTTACAACATCCCTAACTTTGGTCACTGAAATTCCACACTCTTTCATCCCATCTTGAACAATTAAATTAAGAATATGGGCAACACATCTCATTTGCAGATCCACACAATTCATAATTGGCTTACCCCAATCACGAATTTTTTCTTTGAAACATTCAATGAACACATCATTGGAACTTGCATTATCAACTGTAATGTTTAACACCCTCTCAACATTCCATTCTTGAAGACATTTTTCCATTTCTATAGCAATGTCTTTCCCTTTGTGACTAGTAATTGGGATAAAGTTCAAGATTCTCTTTCTCAAAGTCCAGGAATCATCTATGAAATGAGCTGTGATGCACATATAATTCATTCTTTGGATAGATGTCCATGTGTCTGTAGTAAGACAAAGCGCTTGACCTGTTTTAATCAAAAAGTCCTTGAATTTCAGCTTCTCATCAAGGTAGATAGAAAAACAATCACGAACTATTGTCCTCCTTGATGGAATGTTAAACCTAGGTTGAGCACAAGCCATGTGATTTTTATACCCAGCCCCCTCAACAAATGCAAATGGTAGCTCATCAACAATTATCATTTGGGCTAAAGATTTCCTGATGATATCTTGATCAAATTTCCAAGTGGTTAGGAATTTTGACTGATCATCGGCTTTAAACATCAAATGAGATTGTGTGTTGTCATCCTTAGGCATGTCATGACACGTTTTCATGTGGTTATTTAAAACAGATGTTCCATTCCTAACTGGATCACATGCAAAATCTTCACCGCAGATGTTACATTTACCTCTTATATCTCCACTAGCATTGGTGAATTTCTCGAATTGTTGCCAAACTTTTGATCTTGGCTTCCTATCTTTTCTTTTTTTAGCTCCACTTGTAATTGTTGGTTCGTTACTTTCACTTTGAGTAGCAAGTGAAGTCCCTTGTTTATCACTCTGTTGTTCAGTCATATTATCACCTTGAGAAGATGTCTAATTCAAAACAAATTATACTCAAGTCAATAACTATAATTATCACCTTAAGTCACAATTTTCAGAAACTATATTCAAATTACCAAAAACTAAATAAGCCTCACTTGAGGAGTTAAGGGCATTAGCAGAGGAGGAAGCTCGGAAACACAATTGCAATCACCTGAGGAGTTAAATTAGGAAGAAATTTAACCTCAGAACATTAAAAAAGCCTAAGTGGAAAACAATTGAATTGGCACAATTATGAAAGAACAAACTTTTAAATCCATAAAAATAAATCTAATCCTAAGCAAAAATAGTTCAGCCAAGACTCAAAACAAAGAACAATCCAATAGAAAACAAAGCACAATTGAATAGGGGCTTTTTGAGATACTTCTGGTATTCATTTACTTGTATATCTGACTGTTTATTTTTTTGCATTATCCCTTTCAGTACTGCTAATTTGTTTCTCTTTCTCTCTACTATTTATTTGCCAGCTTCATCATGGTTTACATTTGAACAGTTAAATGGATCAAACAAGAAGAATTGAGATGTCAATCCAACTAATTAATACACTCAGAATTGAGATACTGTCTAAAAAGATTTTGCTGTCTAAAAACTTTTTAAACCCAACCTGACTTTATTTATTTATTGTACAGTGATGCATTTTTGTCTTTTATGTCACAGTTACATTTACATATACTGCTGCTGATTATTCATGTTTCTATTGTTGCTAAAATTTATAAAGAAGCCACATTCAATCATTTTCAAATTTGCAACTCTCTTCATGAACAAGATCGATAAGATGAGTAAGAGAGGAGAGTAAGTAACTAACCCCAGATTTGAAGAAAAGGAAGGAGACCACCATTGGGGGCTTGGGATGTCGGAGCAAGAAGGAGAGCTCGTTGGGGCTTGGCCACTTGGAGGCCCTTGGGGCTTGGGGGCTTGGAAGTTGGAAGGGCTTGGGGGCTTAGAAGTTGGAAGGGCTTGGAAGTTTTTTGAACGAAGAAGAAGAGGAGACTGGAGAGTGGAGACTGGAGTTGTTTCATCGAAGACTAGAGAGTGGAGAGTAGGAACTTTTTTTGTTTTCTGGACTGGACAGATTAGTTTGTTGTGGGTTATTGGGCTTGGCAATTTTGGGCTTTTTTTTACTGTTGCATATCCTTCTAAGTTCTAACAAATAACATTTTTTTTCGGTTTTCGGTTTTAACCGAATTGTGCATTATAGAAACCGAAACCGAAACCGAAACCGAAAAGAATCCAATAAGAAAACCGAAATGAAAACCGAAAACCGAAAAACCGAAACCGAAAAACCGAAAACCATTTGGTTCGGTTTGGTTTTCGGTTTTCGGTTCATTTTGCCCACCCCTAATACCGGGGATATTAGTAAATTTTTTTAACTATGATAGCAAATGTCATGATTATATGATAATCTTTTTGTTTTTATATCATAGTTAGTATTAATGACAATGGTTTGGATTGATTAATAAGAGTTCAATTGGAATTTATTATTGGGAGAGAGAATCATTTTTAACATGTCCAATTGTTTAATTATCCATGATAGTCCTCATAAGATGGTAAGATTTGTTCTTTCTATCATGGATAATACTAGGGATATTAGTAAATTTTTTAAACTATGATAGCAAATGTTATGATTATATGATAATCTTTTTTCTATAATAGTTAGTATTAATGACAATGATTTGGATTGATTAATAAGAGTTCAATCGGAATTTATTATAGGGAGAATTTTACAGTTTATACATTTCACTCCGAAAAATCTTGCACATTGAAATTGAGTCCTATGCTGGAGCTAATGTAAAATGAGAGGGAGAAAAAAGGAAAACAAAATTATGAAAAGGAAATGAATAAGGATTGACATATGGAACAAGGATTTTTCTTTTTCTTTTTCTTTTAATCTAGATTTTTTGGTTTGATAGCTGCTGTTGTATTAAATGAAGCGCATGTGAGTAACCTATCATTGCATATTCAATAACTGCATTGGTAGAGATGACTGGTTTTTTATAAACAAGTTATTGTTGATGCTTACTGGTTTTTGCTGCTTGCTGGTTTTTTGGTATTACTTCTTACTGGTTTTATACTCGTTGGCTTTTATGACAAAGAGTTCTTGTTTCTTGCCACACACCAACAATATTGCTGCTTAATAGTTTTTCTTGTTTGCTGGTTTTTGCAGCCTAGTTGTTAGATTATATTAATATATACATTGAGCCATATTCTATAACAAGGAGTTCAGGTCATAATTGATGATGCAAACTGAAGATTATGAAGGTGTTCAAGTGTGAAAACTTTTGCAACTGAGGACTGTAATCTTATTCAGATTATGAAATAATGACATGTGCAGACACATTAGCTAAGGAAGCTCATGAAGACGACACTCATTTTGTGTTACTTTCAAAATACTGCCCAATTGCAGAGAGAAGATTCAACAAGATAATTTAGAATGGTGTAATATAAACTAAGAGGAAGTTCAATATCATATGCTAAGAAGAAGATTACATAGTTATTTTACTTAGGATTACTAGTGTTGTCATCTGTACTAAAAAAAGAAACTATTTAGCCTCTTTTGTTTAGGTTATGAATTTTAATTGATTTTGGTATTTTCTGCCCTTGCCCTTTGTAGTGGCAATCACTGACCGTCGAACAATAATAGTAGAGCAATTATTCCTTCCAACCTTAATTCTTGTTGATTTTATGTCTACTGACTTGAGGCATACAACTTGTAGTAGCAAATGTGACATGTTTTCTCAATAGTGAACAACTAGATCATACCTATTAATAACTTGACCATACATATTAACAAATACAACATTTCCATTAACAATTGAAGTATACAAGTTCAAAATTGTACAATGGGTTTCTCATGGGTTAGTCCTACTCTCATTTCAATTAACCACTGCTGCATAAATAATTCAAATGACCCAATTGTTAATGGTTATGTTCCAGTTATTAATAACTATGTTGCAATTGTTAAAAATGAAGACCCATTTGTTAACAGGGAAGTTAATTCAAATGCTCAATTGTTAATGAGTATGCTCCAATTGTTAATTGATATATTCCAGTAATGGGTACATTGCAAGTGTTAATAGGGAACACACATTTGTTAACAAAGAAGTTAATTCAAATAACCCAATTGTTAATGGTTATGTTCTAGTTTTTAGTAGGTATGTTGCAATTGTTAATACGTAAGATGCATTTGTTAACAGGGAAGTTGATTCAAATGGCCCAATTGTTAATGGGTATGCTCCAGTTGTTAATTGATATGTTATAACTGTTAATGGGTACATTGCAAGTGTTAATAGGGAACACACATTTGTTAAAAGGAAAGTTAATTCAAATGGCCCAATTGTTAAAGATTATATTCCAGTTGTTAATAACTATGTTGTAATTGTTAATAAGGAAGACTCATTTGTTAACAGGGAAGTTAATTCAAATGCTCAATTGTAATGGGTATACTCCAATTGTTAATTGATATGTTCCAGTTGTTAAATGATAAATTGTAAGTGTTAATAGGGGATGCACATTTGTTAACAAAGAAGTTAATTCAAATGATCCAATTGTCAATGGATATGTTGCAGTTGTTAATCGCTATGTTGCAATTGTTAATGGTTAAGACACATCTGTTAACATGGAAGTTAATTCAAATGGACCAATTGTTAATGGGTATGCTCCAGTTGTTAATATTTATGTTCCAATTGTTAATAAGTACGTTAAAATTGTTAATTGTATGTTGCTACAGTTGATTGAAATGCTAAAAAATTTTCATTAATAAGCAAAGACTGTACATGGATCATTACAAACACAGGTGTCAATAAAAGCCAGTACAAAATGACCCTAAAACTTGTCATAACACCTGCCTAGAAGCAACCATCATTACAAACAATCTTCATGATGACTAAGTGTTAGAAATAATGAAAATAAGTAATATTTCCTATTGTGTATTATGTAGATTATTTGTATATCTTAGTCATTATTGTGAATTATATTATTAGGAAATATTTAGAGTAGAAGAATACTATGTTATTATTAGGGAATCATGTTAGGTAAACTTGTAGAAGAAGTTTACTATTTTTTAAGAAACTTTTGTATTATAAATATGTACTCATATCAATGAAATAATTATCAGACTTTTCCCATTCTCCTTTGTTTCCACACTAAGTCATCTTAAATACATTCAACCATCCTAGAAGCATTTTAAACTAATTCTAAACTAGAAGAGCTTAAGTTATCCTAAATTACAACCAAAAGCTTAAACTAACCAAAGACAGATTTTAAACTAATTTCTAAGCCAAAAGCACCCTTCTTCATGTGAGGCTCTCCCCCCTTATGTGTCTTCACTTACCAAGCACCCATAAACATAAAACAACAATTGAAGCAATCACAGCAAATATAAGTCTTGTGAGGCTCTTCTTCATGTCCAACAAAAGGCTTGCAAGTTCATTATCACCTCCATTATTGCCCCTCCTCCTGCGCCTAAATATGAAAATGAATGAAAATGAATGGTGAAATAGAAACAACAGGGATGATTTTTTTTACCCACCAAAATGCATATCATAAGCATCAACCCTATAGCATCAACCCTTTATATGACAATACTAAGAGGCCCAGAAAAATGCAAAGTACTCAGAAGTAGCAGTATCTATAAGCAGCTTCTCCAGGCTCCTGAACAAGACATTAAGTTGAGAGCAAAATATAAAACTAGAAGAACTATCAATAAAACCCAATACATATATATTTGATAAAGTTAAGGTTTAGTAATGTCATTTTGTTGTATTGTGAGTTATGAGGGCAAGTTTTGAGAAAGTTGTCCAGAGAATAATTGAAGGATTCACTGACATGAGGGCAAGATAAGGTTAACATATCAATCTTAATATCTGATCTATTATTTCAAAACCTCACTTGTTTTCAACTAGGAATACCAATACAGCAACTTAGTCACACTATTAATACCACATAAGCATCATTTAGAGTTTAAATTATGGAGTAGAATTCTAATAGAGATGAAAAATGCTTAGAGGCAGCAAACCACATGATTCATTGTATGTTTTCAGCTTAGCAGGAAAGGAAAACGAAAGTGGTAAGAAAAGTAAAAGAAAACAGTGGTGGCAAAAGCACATGTGAATCTTGTCTTCATTTCCTCACTGAAACAATTATGTACATCATCAGGAAGAAACACTAAAAATGGAAACATAATGGCACATCTTGACCTGGTCTCACCAGCTACATTTGACAACAATTACTACGTTAATCTGCTCCCTTGGGAAGGTCTGGTTCCTTCAGACCAGGTTCTTTTGAGTTGCAATTATCCCAGGACCTCCACGTTGCCAGATTCTTAGGAAGGTGTCGGCGAACACGGAGCGATAGTGATGGTTGGTGGGAGATGGCAAAGATGGAGGAGTGGGGGAGGGTGGTGCGACGGCTTGGGCATTTGAGTGTGGAAGGAAAAAAGAATGAAGGTAAAATGAATGTGGGAAGAGGAGGAGGAAATGTTTTGTGGGAGAAGGGTATTTGAGTCTTTGCGCAACATTAGATAATTCTAATTTAGTACCTAGTTCCTTTATAGTCTTTTTAAAAGTTTAGGTTTCTGACTTGTCCTTTTGGGTATTGGGAGGATTTTTTTTTGTCATTTTCCCATAAACTTATTGAACAACTATTTATTTTATGCTGATAAAAAACTATTTATTTTAAAGTACCTATTCAAATTATAATATCCACGTGATACTTACCTATTTATTTATTTGTACTAAAGGAAATCCATAAATAACATGTCTGAATTCACATAATTACTAAGAAGAGTACACTCCAATACAAATGCGTGAGAAATAGGAAAAAGAAGGAAGGAAGTGATAGAAAGTAAAAGGAAAAAATAAAGGGAGAATTATTTAGGGGTCCCAACAAAGAAAGATAATTAAGATGAGGTCCCACAAGTTGTAAATAATTCTTGTATTTAACATTTTATCTTTATTAAAATAAATATATATATAACTCTTGTATTTAACATATTATCTTTATTAAAATATCACAACTCACTTCTTCAATATTTAAAAATTTATCTTACACAAATTTCCCCTCCCCTCCAAATCCCTGCTACCAAACAGACCCTTGTATTTCTCCACTTTCCTTATCCCTCTCACTTTCTCATGGCAGCCAAACGGAAGTAAGTAGTATATGTATATCTGAAATTAATTTTCCCAAAGAAAACTGATCCCAAACCAAACAAACAAACACTATTTTTAGGGAAAATCCCATTTAAATACCTCCGAATATACAAAAGGACAATTCAGGAACTCAAACTTCCAAAAGGACCAACAAGGAACTCGGACCTAGGGGGCATTTCAAATTTGTGTGAAAGGACAAAATTGCCCTTATCATAAATTAGAAATTACCAAAAACCATTACACCATTGCCTCTTCTCTGCGCACCATTGGCAACAAATCTTCTCTCTAAGCCCTAACACTTGCGGCGGCTCCTCTCTTCTCTCCCTCACGTTCTTGGTTTCTCTCACACCACCACCCAAATCTTGAAACCCGGTTGCGTCTCCTCCGTTCTGCGGCTTCGTTTTGTTGGGGGTCATCAAACCCATCATCATTTTTCGATATTTTCCCTCTTCTTTGTCTGATCGTCCATCTTCTTCGTCTTGCTTGGTAATTCCATTTCCCCCCTCTTGCAGATTTTCATTTCAGATTCGTATATTTATCGAACTTAGATTTCTTTTCCTTTATCCACAATTACTATTGGTATATTGTTTGCGTAATGCTTATCCTACACTTTAGATATGCGTGTATATTAATTTTCATTCATTGATTTATTTCTGTACTGGATTGAACTTGTGTTTTTTATCTAATTAAATTATTATTTATTTTGAATAAAATAAGTGAATTGTAGGGGAATCCCACCATGCATTATCACACTTTCTTTTATTTCATAATTTAAATTTTAAGCTTAATATTCGGTGAAGCCTTTTTTCATAGTGTTATATGAAACTTCAAATGTATTGGGAAAAATTGTGCTCCCTGATCATACATGTGGTTTTGTTCTTCAAATGTATTGGGAAAAAATTGTGCTCCCTGATCATTATTTAATTTACAATGACAATTGACCCTAAAACCACCCCCACAGTGGTTTTGTTCTTTTTTTGTATGAAAGATGCTATGCTGCAGAGTGTGGTGTTTGTATGTGTGGGATTGTTACTTGAATTAGATTAGATTGCTTTTCTTTTTTTCCCCAAATCTAAAATAAGGCAGTAAGTTGTGTCATTCTACTTTTATTTATGTTGCTTAGTGTCATTTTTGTAGGCTCATGGCTTCAAGTTCGAGACCTAACCACAAAAGTCACGGGATGACGGGGTTGAATCTATTCAAAAAGGAGTGGTTCAAGGAGCGAAACAAAACAGGGCAATTTTTGCCTGAGATGAACAAGGATGCATTAAAAGCTTGGAAAGCGCTCTCAAAGGCTGAGGCGGAGAAATATAGAAAAGAAGCAGAGAAGTCCAGGCCATTAAAAAAGGCCGCCAGGGCTAAAGAAAAGTTACCTACCCGCTGCTCACCTCACAAGTTTACGTTGTTGGCTGAACTAGTACGTAGAAAGGATGAGTTGAAGGTGTGGACTGAAAATATTGGCTTTGCCCATCTATGTTGTCTAAAAAGCGTGAAACTTCCCCACAATCTTCTTGCTGTCATTCTTGGAGGCTATGATCCACCCACTCAAGAATTTCGGATTAGGGGGGTGACATATAAGATATCTGTTGATGATGTGAAAGAACTTTTACGGGTTCCTTGTGAAGGGAAACCGGTCGGGTGGGAAGTTGATGAGGATGATGCAGCGTATAAGAGGTTGAAGTATAAATTTTACCGAATGAAGTTTGAGAATATTATTGGCTTGATAGAGAAAGTGAAAGATGAAAAAAAGTTTCACCTGCTTTTCATGATTTACACCTTGGGCACTTTGTTGTGTCCAACTGCAAGCCCCATTGTAAGTGAGCACTTGCTGAAGGTTGTACACTTTACACAAGAAGGTTTTAACCAATATAACTGGGCCTCATACATGTTGTACGAACTTCATCAAGAGCTGGCTCACTATACAAAACATTTGAAGGAGCAGAAGAACCATTCATGTTATGTTGGAGGATGCCTATACCTGGTGTTGGTATGTTATTAGTACATTTTAATTTAATTTAATGTTTTTATTGAAATAAAACTTGTGATATGACATGTTCATAATGATGCAGGTACACTTTTGTGAGCGTTTTGCCTTAAGTGAGGTTGAACCTCATGAGAATCCAATTGAGTTCTGGACTGATCCAAGAATAAAGGAGGCGGTGGATTTAGAGCAAAAGAGTTATAAAGGCATTCTACACATGGGACATTGCAACGTTGAAATCATTCTAGACCCGGTATTTGTTAAAAAGTGGTCATCAATGTGATTAGATGTCACTGAATGGTATTTTGTTCAGATTAATATGTGTTTGTATGGTGTTTATGCAGGACCTTAGGGAGTTGCGGAATGAGTTGGTGGCTAATATTGATGCCAGCATGCTAAAGCAGCAAATGAAAAGAGATGCAGCCAAGCGGGTTAATGTGAAGGCAGCAAAGGGCGGTGATAAGCATGAGGACGCAGGATTGAAGGAACTTGAAAGTGATGACGCTGCTGCAGAGGATGAGGATGAAGGATTGAGTGAACTTGAAGGTGATGAGGATGAGGATGAAGTGTTGAGGGAGCGTGAAAGTGATGCCGCAGATGAAGATGCGGCTGGAGATGATGATGGAGGAGTGAGGGAGCTTGAAAGTGATGCCGCAGATGAAGATGCAGCTGGAGATGACGATGGAGGAGTGAGGGAGCTTCAAAGTGATTCCGCAGATGAAGATGCGGCTGGATATGATGGAGTGAGGGAGCATCAAAGCGAAGATAATGAACATAGGAAGGAAGAGGAAGGGGAGAGACATGAAATCATGTGTAGTACACCGAAAGATGTTGATGCTGATCCTGCGGTGCAGCCAAGAAGATCACAGAGAGCAAGTGAGCTAGCTGTTGCATCTCCGTGGGTTACGCTTCAAGCATATCGTAGGAAGAAACGTGGTGCGTCTCCTGCTGATCAATTTTTCCAGAAAATATCCCAACGGTCAACAAAAGACTCCGAGTACGTCATCGTAGTCGAGAAAGATCATGTCACATATGCTGAGCTCCGTAGTCTTGGTGGTAGGCAAAGGGTGAATACTCGGGTTAGTTATGCACCTTAAAATGTGAAACCATACCTCTATCATTCTATTGCTAATTGCATGGTCTGTTATCATTCTATTGCTAATTGCATGGTCTGTTATGTTCGTGGTGTGTGTTGCAGGTCATGTCCCTTGCTTGTAAGATTATAATGGATGACATGAAATCAAGAAGAGAGGTGAAGCGGTACATATTTGATGCTGACTTCATGGTAAGCCGCCTAATTTGATGGTTATCTGTTATCTATGAAGTATCGTGCACATCATAGCAACTAACACGTTCATATGTAGAGCAAGATGGCCCAACACTTCTGGGACGCATCAAGCAAGAAGAAGCAATATATGCCTAGACACATCGGACTTGACATGTCAAAATGTGAGCTGATTTTTGGTCCCATGCTTGCGGACGAGCATTGGTATTGTCTCGTCCTTGAACCGAAGACAATGAACGTGCACATTTTGGACTCAATCAACCGAACTCCGTCAAAGAATCAACGACAAAAGAATGTGTCGGCTGATAGGCAAATGAATGTTGCACACCGCTGTGTAAGATTTCCTAAGTTATTCTATGCTGGATTTATGGTATTGGTCTCATACTTAACGATGTCATTGGGTGTATTTCAGCTGACTAGATTTGCTGCTATGTTGGAGGCCATCAATCCTGCTGAATTTTGCGAGAAGCCCCTTGGTAGAATTATTAGAGATTCTGTACCTGTCCAGGGAAACTTGTACGATTGCGGCGTTCATGTCCTTATTTGGTTGTTACAATGGTCTCCAAGAGCCAGACTAACATACACAGACGCCGATGTTGCAATATTTAGGTCCAATCTGATGTGGTGGCTTTTCTCACATCCTCAGAATATTGTGAAGGATAAGGCTTTGGCACTTCTAGATGACCATGTGCAAACAAAGAGAGCGAGAATTGTATGATTGGATAAAAAGGATTGTTAGTTTGGGTATATGTTAGGATAGAAACATGGAGTTGTGTTTTGTGTTTTGGGGCACATGTTTTGTGTAACAATCAATTGTGCCTATTAACATGTATATTACTTACAATCAATTGTGCGCTTCTCAATTAATGTTATATTTGAACCTTATTTGCTGCCCAGCATGTATATTACTTACATTTTCATTGTGCCTATTAACATTTATACAGGATCTATTAACATTTACACTAGGAAGATTAACATTTTCGTACGACCCATTAACATTTGAACTTCCAGAAATAACGACAGAACTTCGGGCTTTAACAATGTGAACATAAGTGTTAACTTATGCGTTGACATCACACTGGTATTAAAGCAAATACACCGTCCATATTAACAGTTGAACTTAGGTAATTAACGACAGAACTTTACACTTTAACAACGGGGACACTAGTATTAACTTAACTTGTGCGTTAATGATAAACTCCATAATTTCACATTTTATCTCTATTTCCTTGTAATTCACACTCCTTTTGATGATACATCGATAACAAAACACACAAATACTAACACTGATTCAACTAGGAAACCGTCCATATTAACAGTTGAACTTAGGTAATTAACGACAACACTTTACACTTTAACAACGGGGACACTAGTATTAACTTAACTTGTGCGTTAATGATAAACTCCATAATTTCACATTTTATCTCTATTTCCTTGTAGTTCACACTCCTTTTGATGATACATCGATAACAAAACACACAAATACTAACACTGATTCAACTAGGAAACCGTCCATATTAACAGTTGAACTTAGGTAATTAACGACAGCACTTTACACTTTAACAACGGGGACACTAGTATTAACTTAACTTGTGCGTTAATGATAAACTCCATAATTTCACATTTTATCTCTATTTCCTTGTAGTTCACACTCCTTTTGATGATACATCGATAACAAAACACACAAATACTAACACTGATTCAACTAGGAAACCGTCCATATTAACAGTTGAACTTAGGTAATTAACGACAGAACTTTATACTTTAACAACGGGGACACTAGTATTAACTCATGCGTTAACAACACGTATAAAAGCATTTACACCGCCCAAATTAACAGTTGAACTTAGGTAATTAACGACAGAACTATATACTTTAACAACGGGGACACTAGTATTAACAACGGGGACACTATATACTAGCATTTAGCCGCACATGTTAACACTTGAACTTGAAGCTTAACATTATGGTCATTAACAAGGGAACTTCCTCATGAACATATGCTTTCATTAATAACAACGTTGGTGTCAACATTTACATGGCAGCTGTTAACAATTGAACTTCCAACAGAAACAATGGAACTTCAATTATTAACATTAAGAGCATAACGATTAACAGCATAATAACTACTGCATTGAGAAATTGTCCAACAGTAGTACAATGCTCCAAATATATACCCTGTACCCAAAATACCCTTTACAAATGCCTATTGCTAATAATTACAGCATTGAGAGACTGTCCAGCAGTAGAATGCTCAAAATATATACTCTGTACCCAAAATAATACCCTTCACAAATGCCTATTGCTAATAATTACAGCATACAAACACCATCCAGCAATAGAATGCTCAAAATATTTAATCTGTAACCAAAATACTACCCAATACCCTTCACATTCAGCTTGGGTTGGGATTCCTGCAGGTTCTTCTTGTGTGACCGACCTCATGGCATCTTGCACAGTGATAGATTTTCTTGTCTTGGAATTGTGACTCTCTCCTTTTACTTTAGGTCTGCCACTAGGTCGGCTAGTTATTGGTGGCTTCAGCAATGGGTGTAATGACACATCAATGTTGTTTAGGTCCGACATGTCTATAGTTACGACTGGAATCATGCTGCTTCTGTAGATCCTCTGTTGTGATGTTACTTTGTAGCATTCGTGGACATATTCATAAACATTTCCATGAAAGTGTTTTATTGCCACACATACATGTGGGCAAGGGATTCCAGACTGTTGCCACACTGCACAAGTACATGTACCAGCCCTCAAATCCACCGCCAGTGTACGACCATATACTGTACGAATGCCGAACTTGTCTTCACCATGCGGCAGCGCGGTCAAGTGTGAACTTATCCCAACATTGACATGTTCCTTTATCTTTGCTTCTATTCTTGGACCAATCCCGTTCTTCCACTTGGACATTGCTAAACTTGTAGCATACATCTTATTTGCGACCTTCTCACGGTGTTCATGGATAAGTGCAGACACATTGTGTCGTCTCTCGTCTAGCATCCAGGCATTAAAGGATTCAGCAATGTTTGTGGTTATGTTATCCCACCTTTTGAATGGAAACCGACTTAGAGCCCACTTGTCAATGTCCCCATGGGTAATCAACCACTCATGCAGCTCTGGATACGCGTTTTGCATATCTTCCATTGCTTTGTTAAACTTGTACTCATTCCTAGCATATGCAATGTTGTCAAACAAAATTAGCCCGTCATCCTTCATCTGTTGACTCAGGCGTTTGCCATTGTTGTTTATTTTATTCATTTCTTGGCTGAAGTTCTCCTTAACATGCCTGAAACAGTATGCATGTCTCTCGCCTCCAAATATCTCCTCCACAGCCGTCTTGATTGCTTGGTGGCGGTCTGAAACAATCGTCAGCTCAATTGAGCCAACTACCTTTTTTATCATCTCCAAAAACCAACCCCAATCGTCAGACGTCTCTCCTCCCACGATTCCTATTGCAAATGGGAACATATCATTGTTTGCATCGTAAGCAGAGGCTGAGAGCATTGTTCCCATGTATGGGCCCTTCAGGTGTGTTCCATCTATATACAGTATGGGCCTAGCACCAGCCAAAAAACCATCAATACAACATCCATAAGCAATGAATAACCGCCGAAATATGTGCTCCCCTACAACAGGCCTAACAAAATCCCATTCTGCCACTGTTTTTGGGTCAGTCTCCTTCAATCTGTCACATATCCACGGTATTAACATGTAGGAGTGTTCAGGATTACCCTCTAATTCTTGCTTTGCCTTCTCCTTTGCCCGATATGCTTGCTTATATGTCAATTGCACCCCATAATCCATAAGTAAAGTCTTCTTATTCTCACTTGCCCTCTTGTCAATGTGATTGCTTACCTCGTCAATTATAAGGGACAACGTCAAGCTAGCTGGCGCACAATTTCTGACTTTCAGCAGGTCTTGCGCACTGTGATTATGTTCATCAACAAATGTTTTCACTCTAAGCATCATAGTTGTCTTCCCCACAGCATTTGCCGTTATCTTCCACTGGCAACCATCTACGGCACACTTCACCGACATCTTGCTGTTGCTATTTTTTACATAAATGTACTCAAACTTGTTTCCAACAAGGTACTTGTATAATGTCTTCCTGAATTCAGCTGCATCAGCAAATATCTGCATTGGACCCGTGAACAAATTCCTCCACTTCATTGAGGTTAGCTCGGAGTTTGGAGTCGGTGTTCGGGACGGTTCACCACATATCAATCTAATATGGTTGCCACCGACATGTTGTGTTAAGCCGCCTACAACATATTCCATAGAAATGGGTTCAACAACACTTTCCACAGCCCTTTGAGTCAACTCTGACCTTGTTTGTGATGGTCTTGAACATCTGTGAACAATTAACATTCTAAGTTAATGTATTAACAGCAGCAGCATTAATGTTAACAAAACCAGCATAAGTAATAACAATTCGGGAAAACAGAGCACACAAACTTACATGTCTACATTCATTATGGGAGATGTGTTATCATTTTCTTTTGGTCCAATATAGATGTGGCCAATCCTTTCATTGTGAGCAAACAAGTTCACAACCTCCTCCTCATCATCAAGGTCTATCAACACCTTCTCATCATACATAATGATATATTTTATATCACAATTATTACCATCCACCCCAAGCCATGATGCAATCATCTCCCTCAAACTTTCAAGTTTTATCCCCTCTTTGATGTTTCTCATCTTTACATAGCCTCCAATGTATTGAGCTATTCCTTCAGGGTTACTTTTAAAATTACCTCCAACATGGAAATAACAACACAACTGTTTAAGTTCCATTGATCCACCATCACTTGCCATTTTAACCTGTACAATGCGATTAACAACTGTAACATCAATATTACCAAGTGCAACATACGATTTAACATTTTCAACATAGCTATTTACAAGACAATGTCAAATATACAGCATGACACCATCTACAACACTAAGGGTAGGACAAAATAACACAACAAGTTTTTCTTAGTTCCTCACATGAATTTCACATATAGTGACTATTTAGGGTTAACACTAGTTTTTTATTTCCCCATCTATATGAAACAATGACCAAAGCCACTTGAAGGGAGTGGTATTTTCTCTACTCATCTTGTATTACTTTCCCTTTTAATCATTAAGAACTTGTTCCACAACCCAATAAAGAAGATGGATGAAAGAAAACAAGTTATACTAACCTAAAAAACACCTCCTCTTGCGTCACCCACGTCACCACCGTTGCCACGTCACCGCCGTCACCGTTACCTAACGCCGTACCCGTCAACGTTTGGAGCACATGAGTTCACATTTTCCACTTGGGGGGGAGGGTTTTCCAGTACGTGAATTGAGCCTCCAAGTTGCTCACTTTAGTCAGTGAAAGCATTTTGTTGCTTTTGTTTTTGAAAGGGCAATTTTGTCCTTTCACATAAAATTGAAATGCCCCCTAGGTTCGAGTTCCTTGTTGGTCCTTTTGAAAGTTTGAGTTCCTGAATTGTCCTTTTGTATATTCGGAGGTATTTAAATGAGATTTTCCCCTATTTTTATTAGTCCTTTCTTTTCCACCCTTTTTTCCTCGCATTGTGTCTCAATCAGTCAATTGCACTTCTTTGATGGATTCTGCCTTCCATTCCTTCACTCTCACCACTTCATGTGCAGCTTTCTCACTCTGACATTTCCTGCCTTCTTCTTCTTCTTCTTCATTTCTCAATGACGCCCAAGAATCGAAGCAAGGCTTCCCATTTCCCTCTTCTGCTCTTCATTTTCCTCTTTCTTCTCGCGCCCTTCCTTTTCTTCTCTCGACTTCTTCTCACTGCTGGTGGGTTTCTTCTCTATTCTCTCTTTTTCTCCACTCTTTGTTCCCCCAGATCTCCCCAACAAAATGGTGGGTGGGTTTTGGTTGATTTTTGCTTCTTGTTTTTTTTTTTATTTTTCAATGCTTTTTTTGTTGCTATTCTATAGTTAGGAAATGAGTCAGTTGTTGGGCCTTTTGTGATGTCTTATCTGTATGAATATTTTGATTTAGATGTTTGTCACTCCCTCTAGTCAATATTTAACTGATTTGATTTGATTTGATTGAGAATGTTAGTTCAGTTAGTTAAAATAATACTCCCTCCGTTTCCTAAATATAAGATCACTTTTCCTAATTTGAGTAGATTAAGGAAGTTAGTTAAGTTAATTATTTATACATGATATTACTAATTTATCCCAACTATATACTTTTATCCTCACTCTCCCTCTTTTGTTTGTTATTATAGATAAGCATTGTAGGGTTAATTTGGGAAGAAGTTGGGAAAAGTTGGAAAGTGATCTTATAATTAGTAGGAATAAGTTGAATTTCAAAAGTGATCTTATATTTAGGAACTGAGGGAGTATGGCATTATCAAATCACAAGCACTGATAAGGATAATTTGGGAAAAAGTTGAGAAAAATAAGAAAGAGGACTTATTGAGCTGACCTCTTTAAATAGGTGTTATGTGTAGAATTGGAGGGAGTATTTCCTATCAGCTGCCAATGGGCCAATAGGATAAGGAAAGTGTTATTTGTTTGATAATTGTGGTGGCAAGATTTGTACTCAATGGAGTACACTTCATTTCTGCACCTTGTGGCGGTAGAGAGGTAATTTAGTGCTGTCATAAACATTTTTTAGTTTGGTGTTGGGAGTTTGATGGCTGCTTGTGGTAGATACTACGTATAATTGATATAGGTATTATTTGAGTAGCTTGGGAAATGTCAATCAGAGTTGTAAGTGGTCAAAAAGTAATAATATAAACATTTCATGAAAAGAGAACATCGAAGCTGCTGGTTTTGGTGGTCATAAGCGAAAGCACCTCAAAGAGGGCTAGGCAAAGTGGTGGCAAGGGTATACACTATTACACTATACAGTTATTCATAACTGATAGCATTTTTTATCTATTAAAACTGAGAAACGATTATGATATGGAAATTTATGGAGAATTGTACATGTTTGCACTTTATTCGTATAGGCTATAGGGTTCAGTGAGATTAGCAAATAGAGAAAATGCAACGTGGTAACAGTGTCAAAGTAGATATATTGACTTTATAGTGCAGAAAACTCAATAAAGAAGGAAATGGCCTCAAGTACCACAGCAAAGAATTTTGTTGAGAGATGGTGGATATGATAATGGAGGAGTTGAAAGTAATCTAAGCTATAGTCTCTGTTGAGGATGGTAGAATTTTCCGAATTTCTTGACATTTTGTGTTAATCTAATTAAGCTCCTTTTATTCTGTGTTTTGAATGTCACTGATAAAAATGTGAATATTCTTTTGTATATGGCGTATCTCTTGTGTTGACTATGCTTGTTCCTTACACATGTTTTGGTGAATGATTTTTCTTGACATCTTTGTTACCGTTGCATTACATGCTGAGGCCCCCATCATTCATAATAAAGGTAAAACTCTGCATATTTTGAATTCTAGAATAGCAATATTCTTTTATATTTCCTTCCCCAACACCCTCACTAAATATGGACTAGAACCGGGTTGACCCTCTTTTAGATGATGCACAGATGTCTTGGACTATAAATCATGGGTGAAATTTCAAGCTGTACATGGATGTCTTTCAAATTAGTTGGGGTATTCCTTGGATTTGGTGAAACATATTCCTTGAGACCTGTACAGAGTACCAGCTTGCAATACCATAAATAAGCTGCATGTTATAATTGTAAAAACTTGGTGTTATGGATTGATTCTGTGACCTCTTTGTCAGTTGAATTCTGTATGAAACAACTTAATATACAAGCTTTCCCTGCTTATTAAAAGTGTGTAGCCGCATAGGTATTGTCTCTCCAGGACAGCCAATAGATGGAATTCCAGGTTATATGAGATGCCTAGTTTTATATTTAATAGTGTGGAAAGCTTTATGGACAGGGAAGCAAGTGAGTTTGTCCTAATTTTCTTGACTGGTTCTCAGTATGTATCTAAGCACTGTTTTGGGACAAACTTTTGCTGGAAGTTCGTAGTTTTTTTTATAGTTGAGTAATTTAGAGCATGAAAGAAATATGATGAACGTAGTCTAAAATATTTGAAGAAATTATGTAAAGGTTCTTGACATGATGTGGTAATAGATTGAAATGGTCTGTTGTTATCTCTCACTTGAAGAAGAATTTTACAGCTTATTTTCTCATTTGTCTATTTATATAGGAGATTAATAGCAACATCTTTATGAACTATCTGGAAATCTTCGTTTCTGTGATAGTTTCTCAGCTACTTGGCTTCACAATCTTAATATCTTGTAGGCTATTACTCCCTCCTGTCCTTAATATAGGACCTATTCGGGGAGCTAATTTCGGTCATAAATATGACCTAATTCTAATTTTAGTTAATTGTTTCCCAATTTACCCCTATTGATACACATTAAAAACAATAAAGCAAGGGAGGGAGGGAGGAAATTAAGGAAGATGGTTAGGAATGTCATATTTACTAACATAACTAATCTAATCAAATTAGGTAGATAGGTCATATATTTATGATCAAAAGGAGTATATTTTAAGACTTTGTTGGCTTTTCATATTGTTATATTGGACATGATATTTGTATTATGCTTATCTGTAGATGTACTTTTTAATTTCCTGTAGCTTGATGAGTTCTCTTTCTCTGTTGATACTTCTCAGTGACTTTTAATATGTGAGAACATGAATGGAGTTGAAAGTCCCTGACTGAGATTATAGCGTTTTTAATTATTACAGTATGATGTTTCATCTTCACAAATCACAAGTTCCAAGCACCCGAGGGGCATAACGAAAATCGCTATTAACTAGAGCTTGCTTTTCTTTCTACATGCTTATATTTGTATGTTCAACACCTCTTTAAGTCTCCGCCCAATAATATCAAATTCTATGTGCAGGTCAAAGTGACATTTCTACTGTTCCAAGCAAACAGGTATCCTGGTTTATGCAGTCCCTGCGTTTTTGGTTATATTTCTAATAGATGCTTGATGTAGCTTCTATCTTTTTACATTTGTACATCTTAGAGAGAGTTGTTGACTGCTGCAGGCTTCTAAATGGAGAGAATGGCAGGCATTGCATGACCTCAGATATCTTTTTTCTAAAGAGGTAATTATAAGCTGATGCAGATGTACTTTTGACCCATAGGTCTCCAGATCATCTTACTTTTCTTCACTTTAATTAATATTTCCTTTTAGGTTCTTGATGTAATTGATGCAAGCTCAAATTACATGGGGCCATTAAATCTTGACAACTTTAGAAAAAATAATTTTTCTGCTTCTTGGAAAGTTGTGGAGGCAGAGAGTTCAAATGCTACATCTCAGGTTAGAGGACTAATGTTTTTATGCCAGACATTTGTTCTTATGTTATACTACCTCCGGTGCTAATTATTAGTTTATAACATTTGTAATTAGTTTATAAGTAAAATACATTAGTTTGTGGAAAAAAGATAAATATAAACAATTTAAAACGATTAATTTTGCATCCATAATTTCTCCAAAAAAATTAAACTTGATTTTATAATTAGGAACGGAGCTAGTACTTTCATTTCTGCAAAAGTAAACTTTTATTTTGTTGCTTCTAACCCCTTTTCATATTCTTGTATCTTTGATTTAAAACTAATCCAGCCAACAATGCATAGTAGACAAGAAAGAGCGAAGGTTGAGCAGGGCACTGATAGTCCTGCACAGCAAACACGACGGGTGAGACTGTCTATTTGATTATGTTATTGGTACAGTACTTTTGGTTAATAGGAGCTGTACTTGGAACCTGAAAATTAATGTAAGTAATTTTCTTGAATACAATTCATCTTATTTACAGCAATTGATTGATAAAAGGCGTGGAAAGCGTGCTGCAGAGTTGGTTAAACAAGATAATGAAGCTCTTGTAAAACTTGAAAATGCAGCTATTGAACGCTCCAAATCAGTTGATTCTGCAGTTCTGGGTAAATATAGCATTTGGAGGAAAGAAATGGATAATGAAAATTCTGACTATACTGTACGGTTGATTCGGGACCAAATGATTATGGCTAAGGTGTATTTAAGCATAGCAAAGATGAAAAACAATCAGGAACTCTATCGAGAATTGCAGTCTCAACTTAAAGATAGTCAACATGCTTTAGGCGAGACAACATCTGATGCTAACCTACATTCCAGGTAATGCATCTGACTCTGTAATTTCCTCCTAAGTTTATATCTTATATCAACATTTCACTATATCTTCTTTCTCATACATTTCTGACTAGTCTTGACTTGTCAACATTTTTAAAAATTTCAAGCGCTCATGAGAAAATCAGGGCCATGGGTCAACTACTGTCAAAAGCAAAAGAGCATTTGTATGACTGCAAGTTTATTACTGGAAAATTGAGGGCAATGCTTGTAACTGCTGATGAGCAAGTTAGGAGCTTGAAGAAACAGAGCACTTTCCTCAGTCAGTTGGCTGCCAAGACCATTCCAAATGGAATTCATTGCTTGTCCTTGCAGCTTTCTATAGATTACCACCTCCTTCCTCCAGAGAAGAGAAATTTTCCTAAAAGTGAGAATTTGGAAGATCCAAATTTCTATCACTATGCTCTTTTCTCTGACAATGTGTTGGCTGCATCTGTTGTTGTTAACTCAACCATTAAGAATGCCAAGGTGATTCAGGCTGCTTTTTCCTGTATTGGCATGTGTGCATGTGTCATTCATGTCTGCTCTTTCTTTTCTTGATCTCATTTTTGTTCCTGAGCAGCAGGACAAAACAATTATATTATCTAACACTGCCTTGATTTTCTTTTTATTTGAAATTGTAGGATCCTTCAAAGCACGTTTTCCACCTTGTAACTGATAAACTGAACTATGCTGCCATGAACATGTGGTTTTTATCAAACCCACCTGGGAAAGCTACTATACATGTTGAAAATGTTGATGGATTCACTTGGCTTAATTCATCCTACTGCCCTGTATTGAGACAACTTGAATCTTCTAGCATGAAAGATTACTATTTCAAGGCAGGCCACCCAAACACACTTTCATCTAGTTCTTCTAATCTGAAGTATAGGAACCCAAAATATCTTTCCATGCTCAACCATCTAAGATTCTATCTTCCTCAAGTATATCCAAAATTGGATAAGATCCTTTTTCTTGACGATGACATTGTTGTTCAGAAGGATTTGACTGGTTTGTGGGATGTAGATCTTAATGGGAAAGTGAATGGCGCAGTTGAAACATGTGGCCAGAGCTTTCACCGATTTGACAAGTATTTGAACTTTACTAATCCACATATTTCTAGAAATTTTGATCCGAATGCTTGTGGTTGGGCATATGGGATGAATATGTTTGATCTGAAGGAGTGGAAAAGGAAAGACATCACTGGCATTTATCACAAGTGGCAGAATATGGTGAGCAGTTCAGCATCCCCAGGGTTACAGTTCTATATCATTTCATGGCTTACATAGTTTACACCATCCCATCTTTTTAGACAGATAAATGATTTGATCGATCTGTATCTGACCATTGTTTTTTTGCTTCAATCCAGAATGAAGATAGGTTGCTTTGGAAGCTGGGGACATTACCTCCTGGCCTAATAACATTTTATGGGCTGACATATCCTCTACATAAATCATGGCATGTACTTGGTTTGGGTTACAATCCAAGTGTAGATCGATCAGAGATTGAGAATGCTGCAGTTGTTCACTATAATGGCAATATGAAGCCATGGTTAGAGATTGCCATGACTAAGTATCGTTCTTACTGGACCAAATATGTCAAGTATGATCATCCTTATCTTCGAACATGCAAGGTGAGTCAATGATAGTGCCTTCTAAGAGTTCCCGCAGAAACCTGCTCTTTTAACAGCCCTGGACCACTTATGTCAATTTCAAGTGAGGCCCTGCAAGAATGATCAATTGTCTTAGAAGCGATAGGATATCTCATCTTGCTGTATTTACACAAAATCATATCTTTCCCACATCATTGATTTGATTTTAGTTTCCTATTCATTTGATTTTTTCAAAACCCTCTACACCCCATTATTAGTATACCTTGTTGACTGTAAAATCCTTGCCTTGTACAATACCCTGAAAGCAGAAGCTAAGGACTGGAGTATAATTATCTGCATTATCTGAGAATAGCTTTGTTAAATTGAATGCTTGAATCTATTACTGTTGTGCATTCTACACTTCATTTACGGATCAGTTCTACGTTTGTTGAGGTGTTTCATTGAACTAGGCCTTAACAAGATTCATTAAACTGGGCTTGTATGGCAAAGTGACCCCCTTCGTTCTATTTGATTTTTTTAAGTTGATGATGGGGAAAAACGCAATTACCATCATGTTAATTATGTTTGGTTAAGCTTTTATTAAAAAATCATTTGATAGAAACTCTTCTAAATGAGGGAGAATGACTCTGTTAAAACTTCCAATCAGACACATCAAAATTGAATTTTATTTAACACAATGAGAGTGGACATAACAAAGACTTGTAAATAGCAACAACGCTTGTCATTAGGTAAGCTTCTAGTTGTCAACTAGTCATAAAATTTTCAAAATGGATATTAACAAATAAACTTCAATGAATACAAGGCTTATTAATGATCATAGCTAAAGTAGTCATTGGTAAAAATAAGTTGTCAATGATAATATCACTTGTCAAAAGTCATAGCGGCACTTCTCATTTTTTATATTTAAGTGACTAGGCATTTCTCATCGAGTAAGGGCAGTTTAGTATTAACACCTTTGAAATTCCTATCTATAGAATCTGGTTTTCTCAATCTATAATTTACCTAAAATAATCTTCATTTGTCACAATGACATTTTTTATTTCCTTCCACGCACCCATAATAAGAGCAATAATTTGTATATTATAAATCTATGCTATTATGTTACTGTACCTCTTCGGTTCCAATGTATCTGGAATTCGTACAACTCATTTTATTACAAATTCAGATTTGAGTTTTGACAAGATTACAGATAAAGGAGGTACAGCTAATACTAAAACCACCTTTCAATCAATTTTGAGAAAATATCCTATGACAGGAAAACAATCAACTATTAAATCTATCATCAAAGTTTACAAATTCAAGTTCTATCCAGTCCCTTGAGAGTTGCACAGCAAAATCACAGGGGCTTTGCACCACCACCATTTTCCTGAGCATTACTGACTGGAGTGGTTGAGCCACTCCTTCTTGCACTGCTATGTCCTCCAGTGATAGTCCGTCCCATAAACTTCCCCGCCTTGCTCAGTCCACTGCCGACAGCTCCGAGACCGCTACCTACAAGGCCAACCCCACCAGCAACACCGCTGCCAACAAGCCCAGCTCCGGCACCAATACCGCTTCCAACAAGACCAGCACCAGCAAGAACACCAGTACCTACCATTCCTACACCAGAGCCAACAATAGATGCTGCTCCATCTATGGCATCCATGGTGCTTCCTATAACTCCTGCCTCTTTCAGCTTCTTCCTTTCTTCAAGTATCTTCTTCTCAGCTTCTAAAGCCTCCAACTGCTCTTCTTTACTATATTGATGATATAAGACCTGCAATTCCACACGAGTTGCATTTATTTAAAACGGTACGTGAGTGAAATGAATATGACCCATATCATTGTTTGGACAAGTTAAATTACGAAGATAATAATAGAAAAATCAAATAATTTATAAAGATTTTAACTAATATCCATACTTGGTGAAACAAGTGAATTTCCTCATTTCCCCTATTATTTAATTGTTTACTTCTTACAACATTTTTGTATATTGATATACACTACGACTTTTTGATCAAAAAAAAAGATATACACTACGACTATGAATTTTTTTTTTTTTGCCCGAACACTACGACTATGAATTTACAAGTCATAGAATGTCTTAAGAGCAAAATTTAAATGCAAGCAATCTAAATTGAAGTAAATCAAAATCATTGTAATTGAAATAAACAAGTCTAATTAAAAAATTCAAACACAAAGACACTCCATCTCACTTCTCATTAAATATTATCTATGAACCGTTGAAGGCCTCAAATTAATGTATGCATATAATAACGTCACAATCAGAGTCAAATAAAGAACATATTTGCCTTCACAATGAACTAACAAATATTGATTTATCCATACCTTAATTGTCAGTGATCCTCGGTCTTTCTTATCTTTTACCTTGAGTGTGTCCAGCGATGGCAACAGCCTCAACACAATTTCTTTTTCAGTTTCTGCTTCGAGATCATTAAGGGATAATTTTACAATTCCCAATCTCTTATCTTGCCCAATATCTTTATCAAAAACCTAATCAAAGAAATATGACATAAGAACAAGGTTCTTTGGCTAAAAAAACAGTAAATAAAAAAAAACAATTCATATAAGATAAAAAACGGTTCTATGGCTTCGGTGTGGTCTGTTAAACTAGTAAAGGCTAAGCATAAAAAGCACATCCATAGGAAAGGAAGGTGAAGATAGTAGTATAAATGAATAAGGCGGAACAACTGTTGGGCCGAACCTCTAGAATGAGTGATTGAGTCTCTTTGTCTTCGACAATCAAGTTAAACGTCTGATCCCAAACAGGATTCAGGTTGTTGTCAATAACCTTAGTTTTAACCTTAAATAAAGGTCGAATATGCACAACTACATATGGATCAGATTTCCCAATCATTTCCATATTTTTCAAATCATTGGCTTTTAAAATATTCACTGTGAGATTTCCCTGTGGTTTAAGCTCCAATTCACTGCAAATGAGAGGAGGGATTTACAAGCTTCAGTGTGTATATATAATCAAGACATTTTTATTTTTGATCAAAATATAATCAAGACATAACATCAGACCAAACAACACTACCCAGATAAAAAAAAACAAAGATTCATAATTACCTAGTATCAACAGGTACACCACCAAGGGGAACAACGATCCTATGAGGCCATTGAAGCATATCAGTAACGATTGTGTTCACAGTATCCTTTGAAATGATAAAGAAAAAGAAGAAAGAGTTGTGAGTCTTTATTCAAAAATTCAAATATGAAGGGAATCAAGTCACAAGAGCATAAAACAGAGAACTCACATCAATCATATCTGATAGTCCAGGAATAGCCGTCAAACTTCCTCCAACAGCCTTAAGAGTGTAATCAATCCGAGGTTTGGGCTGATCATATATTTAATGAGAAAATTAATAATTCCAATCGGGCCAAACCAACCATATTTTGTAGTGACAACAATCTTGCTGAAAATATGGAGAGCAAAGAGGAAAAACAGTAAATAAAAAATAAAAAACCTCATTCCCTTGTAAGCTCATGTAAAATGTGGCCTACCAATTGGCCGGAAAGGAATGGAGTATATTGAAAGCAGCTTAAGAGTTACCAAGACTAGGCTATTAGATAGAAATGAGAGAAAGAGAGAGAAATGGAGTAGGAGAAATAGAGAGACCAGGAGAAAAGGGAGAGAACATGAGTTGATGAAGAAAGAAATAGATAAATTGGGAATCACTTTCCAGCATCCAAAGTCTATTACAATCAGTCCCTAATCCATCTATCTTAGGCATTAGCTGCAAATAGCCATCATTCATAACTACCCCAACCAAACTTGTTTTGTTTATTACAAATACATATCTATCCTCAATTTATCTACGAAAAGGCTAACAATCCTGCAAACTATTGCCTAGTAGGCCTGCAAAGTGAAATTTATCCCAAGGAATAAGAAAAATTAAGAAAATAAAACCAGATACAAAAACAAATTGTATATATATTGTGGACAATAATAACTACTCTATAAAAGCATGTTACCCGATAAGCTTTCTAAAGTAAATGTACAAACCATATAGAGGTTAACATTAGGAATCAAACAAGATTTGTAGGAACAATGAAAACAATGTAAATTTTCTCTCTCCAAACTTACACACTGATACCATATTAATCTACCCCAATCATACACATTGATACCTTAAACAGAACCAAGGGCCACAAATAATATTGAGACTGAAACGGAAAAAGTAGTTGATGAAATGTTTATTCAATTCAATAAATAGGTGTTTTGCTACATAATTTTCATTGATTAGCCTCATCTCAAATAAATGAGAACTTAACAGAATCTTTTCATGTGCATCTCTATTTTCTACTACAGCCACATAAAATTTAGAACGCTGGCTGAAAATCAAATACAGCCCTAATTTTATTTTCAACGAAGACACATTTGCTTCCCACTTTTCTTGACAAGTCTTGTTTAAGACAAATGCAAACTAAATTAAATCCTTTCTTGTTAATCATAATTTTTTACCCCAACAAATGTAACATTAGATTCAGAATTCTGGTCAAAAAGTCAAAGAACTGAACTCCTTTTGTTTTCCATCCTGGATTACCTCAGCAAGCAGGGCAACAACAACAGCAGAAATACAGGGTATCTCTTCAGCAAGTTGGAAAATAACGCGGACAATTGTGAAAACTTGGAGATCTTTCAGCTGGATCAAGAAATTATAGATAATCACTATTGGAAATTTTGCAAAGAAACAGGACAATTTTACAAACAACAAGATGGAAGAGAACTCATCTGAGTCTAACCTGAATGGGGATTGATGCGACAAGTGCCGCTTCAACAGCCAAAATAATGCTGGGATCTCCACCCCATCTGAAATCAATGTCCATTATGATCTGTCCTTTCTTAAGACTCTGAACACGAATACCTACAAGAATTATGAATTTATTCGAAAATAAGTTCATGAACTGAAGAAAATATTCAACAGAAAATAATGACTATGTGAAGGTGCACAAGAAGGCCGATGATGTAAAACTTCATTTACATAAAATATTTGAAAAAATAGATCTCCCTTGTTCTAAAGGATGACCCAATTTTACAGCCCTTACCCTTACTCTGGGAACTAGAAACTTAATCCTTAAATCAAAATTTGCCACAAAAAAAAATTCATTTCTTGATGTTCAAAATATAACACTAAATAATATTTGTTATATTTTTATTTGGCTTTTAGTTTATTTTGGGCTATAAAATTATTATCTTTTAAACGAAAAAAGAAAGTTCATTTATCATTAAAAATTGGGCGAAGGAGCAAAACTAGCCACCGTAAGTTTTCAAATGGACAACTTTGGCACCCGTAAATTGGATGGTGCAAAACCGGACATTATAAAGCAAAATGGGACAAATTTAGCCACGCCGTTAAAGTTGAAGCTAGAGGTTAATGAAGGTGGGCCCCACGCCAACACTCACGTCTGTTAGCTTCAACTTAACGGCGTGGTTAAATTTGTCCCATTTTACTTTATAATGTCCGGTTTTGCACCATCCAATTTACGGGTGCCAAAGTTGTCCATTTGGAAAATTACGGTGGCTAGTTTTGCCCCTTCGCCCTTAAAAATTCTTACAACAAATCTTTATCTCACTACGTGGGGTCGGCTACATGGATTATACGACGATATTGTGCCCTAACAGTAACTCTTCTACACTTGACTTGGTCAAAGTTCCCTCTCATGTTAAATCAATTACTTGCTTTAACATAATGAAAAAAACATAGTCAAAAAAACAAGAAAATGGAAACCTCTCCACATCAAACAGATAAGTTATTATTATAAGATCATAACATCAAAATTTTTGTGTGTGGCATTTGTCAGTCAGAGTTAGTGCTTCTGTCTTAGTTACAGAGATCTATCACTATTCCACAGCAGAATAACAATTTCTATTAAGGTATTCACAATAAGTTATAAAGAAAATATCAGTTTTTAGTGTATACTTTATAATTCTACAAGACCTTGTAGATTTGAAAAAACAAGAATAGCCAGTACATGATAGATAGAATAATATTACTATTCTTTCCCAAAAACGTTATTGTCTGCCAATAAAGCATCAACATTGTGTAGCTAAATCTTAAAAGCAAGCCTTATTGCACCTTAAAAGCGGAAGAGAAATGAACACCACGAAATGACCTACTAGAATGTGGAAGACTTGATGCTAAACATTTCACACACTCTTTCATTCATCCTATGTTATGAATTTCCTCTTCCATTGGATCTATGATCTTACATTTTAAAATATACTATCTTTCTCTCTAAAGAAATATAAAGAGCCTTGGACAGTGAGGAAAGTAGTATATCTCAACAATATGCCTCAGCTTAATTATTTCCTCAAAAAACGCAATATTATTCCATTTAATAAAGAAAAATTCAACTACTATCACATCTCGTTAGATCGAATACACCCCATAAAGATGCAAATCTCTCACATTCATCCATGCATACACTGTGTTTGTTGTTTTGCTCGCAAGGGGAAAAAACGAGGAACAATTTGAAAGTTTTGCTTATATAATGCAATGCAAGGGGGGCATGTTTATAGAAACGGTACCCTCAATCTTTGGAGCAACATTTCCAAGCGACAGCTTGCTGAACTTCAACGAAGTAATTCCAGGAGGCCTGTACTCCTCAAGTAGTGGTTCAACAGATTCTTTGATCACCATTGATCCAGCCTAAAAGTACAAAATCCCATTAAGATTATGATTGCTCTGCTATTTCAGCAAAGCAGGCATACACATGTTCCCATAAGATTTCTAGGGAAACTTGAAGCAGATAGGGGACTCTAAAAAGTAAGATTAGAAATGCTGCTTTTGTAGAGCATTCAATTCAAAATTTGATGACTGAAGTCTCTTCCAAAATCCAATCATTTTATAGTGAAAATATCATGATATAAAAATGAGAATATTGGTAGTCATGTCCAAAATGCATTACACCAAAAATCATACACCCGAAACAAATTACTCCAATTGAGTTTCTTGTCTATAACAAATCAAATGATTAACAAAAAGATATAGCAAACTAAAACCATAAAATCCATATTGAAAAATTGAATTCTAAGCTACCATTTGAAGGATTCCAAGTTCAGTAAATTCCAAAGGATCTCCCTAATTCGTAACTACTACATATTGATAGCAGTTCAGGACCTCTTGTTCATAAAAGAAGAAAATTTGGCAACAAGGCTGAACAAAAGATTGAAGTGGTAAAAATGAGGCAGTAAACAATAGGGCAGATTAACGTAGCAGTAAGACACTTGGACAGATCATACATGTAATAACTGTAAGATTAATTTCATGCTCAGTTATTGGTGGTTATTACTATATTTGCTGATGTGTGTAAAGTAAAACATATGCAAGGTTGTAAGACTTATTTGGTTGGTTGATTGAAGGGCTATTCATTGACCCTTGTGATTCTCCCTACTCCTATGATTATATTTTTATCCTACTATTCATTCTTGTTCTATTTCTCTCTTTTCCCAAGTCCTTTTCTCCCAGTAATTTCACCTAATTTCCTAGAATCTATTGCATGCATCAAACTTTCATATACAATGAATTACATAAATTACATAGTGACAGTCATATTATATGGCTACTACCTTCTACTACATAAAAGCTTTGAAGTCATAACACACAAATGAAAATGCTACAGGCAATATTCTCAGACACCATATTCAACAAAAAATCCAGTAATCATTAGAGGCACAATTATACTCACTTCTGCCACAAAAGGCCACAGTTTGCTCAGCTGCTTGTTTAGCCATTTCACCTAAAAAGTCCCATGAAAAAGGTCATACACAAATAAAAAACTCCGCATTCAAGCACTGAAACAAATAAAAGTTCTATAATTCATAAGCCATGATTAAGGTGTAGCAGCAGTATTAAAAGCATCAACTAGTAGACCTGTTTGGGAGGACAGATAGTGGGTGATCTGAGCATGATATCACAATTGCATGGATAAAAGGAGCATAGAAGGCTATGATCAGTATCTAACATGCATGTTTACATTCTCATATTCATTTTCTTTCATACTTGCATGTTTACATTCTCACATTCATTTCCATTCGTTGTAACAAAAACATAAGTAACAATATTAAATGATCTGCCACCCAAATTCATCACATCCCATGAATGAAATTTTAAAATTCAGTTATTTTACAATGGGAAGGAGTCAACATCCCCTTTTACAATTACTTCTCAGAAGATGAAGCATGAGTTATCTCCACCCAACTGAACTCTCCTCAAAACTCTCAAGCTAGCTCATGTAGTCAATAAAGTTGATTGGTCCGAACCAAATGTCCATATATATTTGAAATCATATCTATTACTCATGCACTGGAACTATAGGGACATTATATTAGATCACCTTATCAGAAAGCTAAATTAGAAGGTAATTCCCACCTGTTCATATACAGGAAAAGATATCCACTCAGGAGAATTATCACCACAGATTTTTCGTATGTCATCCCTGTCAAGGGACCCAAGGAGTTTGATATCAACTGCCTGTACAAAAAAATAAATATCAGCTGTTAAAACAAAAATATTTTGTTTCAACAGATTCAGAAAATCTACAATGTAAACCAATTCAATAAGCTCAATAAGATACCCCCGATCAATGCCATACTATTCATCATAATACACATCCGTTTAAAGCATGTTGCCTCATTCGCCCTATAGTTGTGCCCTTTATTAACCCAATAGGAAGCCTTCATATCAACAATATTCCATTGTGTGATTCACAACCCAAGCAACCTAAAATGACTTTATTTCGCTACACCCAAATATTTCAGAAAGCACGTTATATTCCAACTTCTCTTTCAGACATCCAAGGACTTATTCTTACCTAATCCATGTTCCCACATGACTAAGACTACCTTAATCAAGCTGAAACAAGGATAAACATCAAAAACATTGTAGTAATTTGATCAATACTGCTTCATTTTGGCCAGGACTTTCAAGTCATTTAGAATTGGAACTAATAAATCAACCTGCAGAAATCTAAATGTTTATCCACCATAACCTCAACATTGCCTGCACTAGAGTCTTCTTTAAAGACCACCCGAACATTAAATGTCATCATTGAAGGAAGACCAGACATGATTTACACAGGTTAAAGACAACTTTTCCTATATCCCAGCGAGGAAGATTGATTTCAACCAGACAATTTCATTTATCTGACCAATAACTATCTCATCAGTCTCATTAGAGCTTTTGTAAAGAGCTATACAGAAAAAAAAAAAACAAAACTATGGAATTATTATTCATAAAACCAACAAAAGGCAAAAGGTTTACTATTGAAATGATGATGCCCATGGATAAGTACACAATTACTTTTCCATCACTAAAACCTTTGATTCGGTTATTACCATAGAATAGTACTCTCTCTGTTCCTAAATATAATATCACTTTCCCTAATTTGAGTAGGTTAAGGAAGTTATTTACACATGATATTACCAATTAATCCCAACTATATACCTTTATCCTCACTCTCTCTCTTTTGCTTGTTATTATAGATACGCATTGTAGGGTTAATTTGGAAAAAGTTGAGAAAAATTAGAAAGTGACCTTATAATTAATAACAAGTTCAATTTCAAAAGTGATCTTATACTCCCTCCGGTCCTAAATATAAGACCTAGTTGACTTTTTTGGAAAATCCTAAAAAAAAAACAAAAATAAGTTAATTATAAATTGATTTACCTAATTTTTTCCCTTAGACTAATTTATTTTACCTATAAACTAATGGATTATCTAAAAAATATATCAAATATGTCGTCATTTAATAACATATTTCGCAACCTTAATCTCTCCAAAACAAGTCAATTAGGTCCTATATTTAGGACCGGAGGTAGTATTTAAGAACGGAGAGAGTATATACTTTTATCCTCACTCTCCCTCTTTTGCTTGTTATTATAGATAAGCATGATAGGGTTAATTTGGGAAAAATTTGGGAAAAGTCAGGAAGTGACCTTATAATTATAATCAAGTTCAATTTCAAAAGTGATCTTATAATTAGGAATAGAGAGAGTATATAGGTTTTGTAAAGAATAACTCAATTGACCCACATCAGACAATCGCACTCTCTCATTTGATATACTGATCACATAACAATCAATTCATTCACACCTTCAACAATCTTTAACATATTGCTCACACCAAAAGTACACTTCAAAATAAAAGGGGTAAAATCGTCCACGAAAAAATCTGCATAAAGCATACACACCTTGGCAATTCGCTTGGCGCTTCGATACTTCATCATATATTGCCAGCCATACATGAAAGCGATGCCAAGTGAAATCCCCAAAAGGAGCCCAGAAAACAAGCCCATGTTTATGTTTCCCTTCAAAAACGAAGATTCAACAAAAATTCAATACGCAAGGCAATGAATGAACGAATTGAAGGCAGAATCGTGAGTAATCGTGAAGGAATGAGCGAGATTGAGGAATGAATGAGGAAGTAGAGAGAAGTGAAGCGAGAATTGTGGATGTGTGATTGATTGATGTCAGAATAATGAGTGTGAAAAGTTGTAAGAGCGTTTCTTGATCATAACGTCACTTTCGAGTGTTCCTTTTGCTCTTCATCCACAGGATGGATTGATTGATGAGATGGGAATATTAATGCCTTGTAGTTGTTTCGTTGGGTGGGGGGTGAGCTGGAGGGAGATTATAGTCTGGGCAGGTTAATAAATATTGAGATTATTATGTCTCTATTATGTTATTTAGATTACATTTGGATTTATTTTGATTATGTATTTAAATTTAAAATATTTCAATAGAAATAGAAATTGTTGTTTGCAAATTTTGAAAATATAATAAACATGTTGACTCATGTATTGACATTGTATTGGTGTTTACGTATAAGAAAAATTGACAACAATTTTATAATTTATTTCATTGGGATTTTTTTTTTGTCTGAATTTCACTGGGATTTTTAAGAGTAGTATAATAATAATGTTTTTTATTACGGGAAAATGCCATTTAAATCCCTCCGAATATACAAAAGGACAATTCAGGAACTCAAACTTCCAAAAGGACCATGAAGGAACTCGGACCTAGTTCACATTTCAAATTTGTGTGAAAGGACAAAATTACCCCCATCATTAAAGTTCCGTTGTTAATGCACCAAGTTCCATTGTTAACAGGTGCGGTGTAAATGTTAACACCAATGTTATGCTGTTAACGAAGAAGTTAACTCTTATGTTCAAAATGTTAATGCCTAAAGTTCAGCTGTTAATGCTGAAAGTTCCATTATTAACAGGTGCGATCTAAATGTTAACACCAATGTTATCTTGTTAACGAAGAAGTTAATTCTTAAGTTCAAAATGTCAATGCCTAAAGTTCAGTTGTTAATGCCCAAAGTTCAATTGTTAACAAGTGCGGTGTTAGGGTGGGAAGTAATTTTTGTTTAATGATGGGGGTAATTTTGTCCTTTCACACAAATTTGAAATGTGAACTAGGTCCGAGTTCCTTCATGGTCCTTTTGGAAGTTTGAGTTCCTGAATTGTCCTTTTGTATATTCGGAGGGATTTAAATGACATTTTCCCCATGTAATAATAATTTTTAGTTGTTATCAAAAAAAATTATTTGAATTAAAAATTGATTTTTAATCATAATAAAATTAAAATAATACATTGCCATGTTTTTTTTTGGACAATACATTGCCATGTTAACGTGTAAAAAACTAAAAGTTATTTGGATTTAGAATTAACAACATTAACAATGAAACTTTTAAACAAGCAATGTTAATTCTTCTAAAAAAGTAACGTCTAACAAATTAAAATATTAAGAACATGAATATTTAAACAAAAAATTAAACGCAAAGTAAACTAAATGTGTCCTAAATTTTCAATTGAACCCCAAGGCGCAAATATTCAGTTTTGTAAATTCTTTCTCAATTAGGATAATTTTGAGTCACTTTTTGTGCTACATAAGGGGGAGCACGAAAATCCTAACAAAGTGTATTCTCCAAGCAATCCTTAATCGATTTTAGAAAAATTTTCAATCCTTTAGGTAATTTTGGACCCCCATGCCTTTCCTATTGACTTTGAGGACTTAATTTGGGCAATTCTTCATCTCTAAGCATGATTTATGATCATTATCATATAAGATAGAGGAGAGCACAAAATTGGAGGAGAATTCTACAATTTCATACCATCAATACACACACACACTCTTCCACTCATTTTCTCTTCCACTCTACAATCTTCCACCGGTTCTTCATGGAGTTTGAGGTGCAATCATTCTTGGGTGATTTATCCTTCAATACAATGAATTAAGTCTATAGATGCTCTCTTGGATGATGGGATGATGTGTAGCAAACATTGAAGTCACTTTAGAGGAGTTTTATTCACTGCTAAAAATAAGGGATTTAACGACCAACATAAACGACAGAAAAAAGGAGTTTCGACTTTAATAAAAAACGCGGTGGCAATTTTTCAAATAAATTAAAAACGCTGAACTTTCAATGACCAAATTTTTTTAAAGTTTGGTAGTTGTTTTTGGAGAATAGAAACAACAACCAAACTTTATAAAATTTAGGTTCAACTTTTGTTTCACTCCCCACCTTAATATTTCGCTAAATTTTAATGTTCCCTACATCTTCACGAACCCTTTCACTTGAACATGCCTCTGTCTTCGTCTCCTTCTCCCCCGATTAATCTATCATCCTACACCTTGAAAGCGAGGATGCACAAGAGGGGGCGGGGGTGAATTGTGCTTCAACAAAAAAAAACTTAAACAAATAAAACTAAAACACAAAACAGTTTTATACTGGTTCGACCAAACTCTTGCTTACGTCCAGTTCACCAACTCCTCGTTGGGTTCCACTAATTTCAGGTTTTATAAGGGTTCACCTGCGAACCTTTACAGTGTAAGACACTGATAAACTCCATAATTTCACATATTCCATCTTAATTTCCTTTGAATGTGCATGATTTTTGGTGACAAATGATTGAGAATGATACAAATACATATAGGAAAAAGTACAAATTGAAAAATATGCATTTGTGTGAAATTTGGAGTAATATGTGTTTGTAAGTTATTTTTGAAGTTCATCAACCCTCTTTCTCTTTTATAGGAAGAGGTGGACAAGTGCAAAAGGCTAAGGAAAACATGGAGTTTCCAAGAAAAACATAGGACAAGCTAAAGAGTGAAGCAAGGGACAAAAGAGGAAAAAGAAAATTCTTCCTGACATTCGTTGAGCTTTCGTTGCCCAACTAAGACACGACAAATGGTGCTTCCTCTCTGCCTCCAATCTGTTTGTTGCGTGTTCGTCGCGCAACGAACGCACAACGAATGGAAAGTAAAACACTGCGTTTCAGACTCGAAAAACAGGGAAAATCTGAGTTATAAAAGGGAGGGCTCGACAAGAAAACACTCATTATTGACCTCTTGGGCATATTGGGAGCTAGGGCTTGGCATCTGGAGGAGTGGGTGTCAATGGATTGAAGTCTAGAAGAGATTTTGGCTTTAAATCTTGGTTTTTCTTCTCCATTTTCCTTTCCCTCTCTCTTGTTCTATGATTGTGCTTATATATGTATATATTCTTTTGGATATCATGAACATGTGGAGCTAAAGCTTTGATTCTAGGATTATTTGGAACCCTTGTATGGATTAACTCTTAATTCCTCTTCTTACTTTGTGATTAATGTTATATATGTGTTTATTTTACTCTTCTCTTAATGCTTCTAAGTGCTTGATCACTATTTAGATGTTGTGTTCACTTGATTGATGCTTGAGAGGGCTAGGTTGAGTGTAGAATTTGGGTAAAATAGTGTGAGAACTTGAAGTTTGCATGACAAATGAATGGTTTTGTTGATAAGATAGACATATACTTATTGACCTCGCATAGCCACATTAGGGTTGAAACTTAGAAATTGGGTTTTATTAATTGTGACAAGAGATTGTATGATTAATAGAATTAAACACTTGTTCTTGACTCGACGGAGCGTTTACAAGTATTCTAGAACCCTAGTTAGCAAATATATAGTCATTGAAAGCAATTGTGAGAGGAGGCTCTTTAAGTTTATGAAATACAAGGGGAAAAATAATCTTAGGACCCATTTTATCCTTGAAGTTAAGAATCATTTGTTTATAGTTTTTCTTATTTATTTTTATAGTTACCCTTCACATCTTGATATTTGAATCACTCAAATTGAGCGAGAGTGCGATAATCATTACTTGACCGGGTTTTGGAACCAAATCCTCGTGGGAACGATACTCTACTTATCACTTTATTACTTGGCGCGACCCGTGCACTTGCGGCGCGAACAAGTTTTTGGCGCCGTTGCCGGGGATTTGTGTCCCAAAACCGTCCTTGGTCAATCTTGATTAGAGCACTAGTAACTTAAGCTTGAGTTTGTATATATTTGTTTGTGTGCTTCTTTTTGTAATTTTTTTCTTTTCTTGTGTTCATGTGTATATTTGTTATTTTTGTGTGTCTTTGTGTTTGTTAGTTTTTCTTTGAACTCTTGTATGGATTATCCTTGGTGGATTAATGGGGCAAATGATGAATTTGAACATAATAATGGTTATTCAACATCTTGTTATGACCTTAATGCTTTTCAAACTCAATGTGAGTACATTTGTTGCAATTATTGTGGAAATAACCATTATAATGAGCAATGCCCCTATGTCTCAACCATGGATTATGTAGGTGATGATTTTGCTAAGGTTCAAGCTAATTTGCATGATAATTCTTTTAACCTTAATTGGAATCATGAGCATTTATTGTCTTGGGATCCAAACTATTCTTTCCCATCATATGCACCACAATGTCAAATATCACCTGATAGTTTAGATGAGCCTACTTCCAGTCATGAGAAGATGTCAAGAATAGAGAATATGTTTCAACGTTATCTTGATAATGAAAATGAGTATAGAGCTAGGGATGAGGAAAAATGGAGTGAACAAACATTAGCTCTTGATAATTTAGCAATCAAGGTAGGTGAACTAACTTCTCAACTTGAGTCTTCAATGCAAAAAGGTTGGTCCATTGATATGTCAAATGACTTTTGTGTAGAAAATATGGTTTCAAATGGAGAATTGGTCATGGGAAGTGATGGTGTGTTATCAAGGGTTAGTGAAAATTTTGAGGGTGATTGTGAGTTGAAAGTTGATGAGGGAGAGGATATTGTTGAGTGTATAATTGAGGTTTCAAGTTTGGAGCCTAATCCTTTTTGTTGTGAACAAGTAGAAATCCCTACAATCTTTGTTCAAAATCCTCAAAGTGATTTTTTGACTCTTACTGCTGAGAGTCCAATGGATTTTATTGGGTTTTCAAAATATTTGGGGGCTAGTGATGATAATTTTGAAATAATTGAATTAGAGCCTACCATGTGTCATATTGTGACATGTTTCTTAAAATCACTTTTGATTGAGGGATCATGTATTGTGAATGAATTCACATTGCCATTAAAATCTTGTCTTTGTAAGAGAAATGAAGACAAGGTGGTTTTAGTTTTTGATACTTATGATTAGTGACTGGTGTTGGAAAGTCTGGCTGAAGACTATAAATTTAGCGCTTCTTGGGAGGCAACCCAAGTTCTTGCCATTTTCTCTAGTTTTTAATTTCCCTAACTATTTTAGTTTAGTTTGGTAGATTTTTTTTCTTTTCTTGGTCTCACTTTTTGTAGGAAGAAAGGTTTTCTCTCACACTTGGATGACTAGTTAATGAGGATGGCTGGAGCTTACGTTTTTGGAAGGCAAGAAGAGGTCTACGAAGGGGAGTACTATTCCAATCTTCATTTAAACCCTTTTTCTCCTTTCTCTTCTTCTTCTTCTTCTTCTAGAATGAGTGCTGATGTTGATGACTGAGAATTTGTGCTGGGCTGGAATTGTGGTGTAGTTTATGCCGATTGACCAAATTGAGTTTCATGAGTTGAATTGACAAGACTTGTTTGATTTTATTGAAATGGTCTTCATTTTGTGGTGAATCTTATTTGCCTACTGAGGATGTGCTCAATTGATTTTTTGGGTGTTAGCTTGATGTGCATATTGAGTTCGTGATGTTCATATGAATGATTCTTGTTTGTGATATGAAAATGGCCTATGGTCATTGGTTTTGGTATCATTTAATTGGACATATAACTGAGGAATGTGAAATTAGGCTTGTTTGTCTATGGATACATTTTGATTGTTGGGCACATTATGATTGACATATGGATTTTGAGGCATTGTGTGATTGAAGCATTAATTTGCTCAATGAGTCTTTAAGTGGAAGATAAGGTGAGTTTTAGTGTTGAATGATAATGAATTGAGTGGAGGTATTGGGTGTTTGTGACTAGGTATATTTGTGGTTTATGTCTGCAGAATTCTGCAGAACCAGATCTGTTGGTCGTGACTTCGTTGCACAGCGAAGCCACGACGAAGACACTCTCCCTATCTCTTTGCATCTTTGTTGCACATTCATTGCACAGCAAATGCAGGACCAAGGAACACTCTCTTTCACCAAACACTTTTACTTCTCACCTTCATCACATTTATTTAAGAGGAGCATTTCTTCATAGGAACTTGTTGTGACTATATCATTATAATCCTTATTTTCATAGAACTTGAGCAACTTGTTTTGAAACTTTGCTTTAGACTCATCCATTTGCCATTGGAAAATAAACTTGGTCTCTTTGAAATATGGCATATGCTCAAGTTCAATGCTAATGATGATTATTTTGACAAGTCATACCATTGATTATTTGGTGAGTAGGGCAAGAAATTTGAAAAATGACAGTGAGGAATGGAACTTCAGCTTGATCTCATACGAGAATTTTAAGGTGTAGTATAGTTCGAGTTTGGGGGGAACTTTTCTTTTAGGAACTTTTCTCTTAGAATCTTTGTTTTAGGATTTCATTTAGGCTTCCTTAGGATAGTTTCTAGTTTTTTTTGGTGTGATATCAAAGCTTTGTCCATGCTTGACTCCATGCTTGTTCCTACCTTCCTCTTATTCTACAGTGAGGACACTGTTTGTTTTAAGTTTGGGGGAGTAAAGAGGTGATGAGATGATGATCATGTGAAACCTTTTGAGAAGTGTGAATAAATTTTTGTTTGCTTGGGAATAATAAGTGCACAAGGGAAATTTTTTTGACTATTTTGTGATGATGAATGTGAGGTATTTTGTCCCAAACTAAAGTTGTTGTTTTTTTAAAAGAAAACTTGACCATGAGCTATTTTGAAAAGTTGTATGAAAGTCCAATGATAGGAATAAGTTGTTTGACTAAAGGGTATATAGAAGGTGAACTTATATGCTTTGCTTGAGTGGATTGTGGTGTTAAGGCAAATCTCTCCTTAATTCTATTGAACAACTTAAAGCACAAATGGAGTTAGAGTAATTGGATGATGGATTTTGTGAAGGAAAGTTGTAATAAACTAATGTATGTATTCTCTCTCACTTGATAATTTCAAAATTCTTTTTGGAAAATTCACATTTTTGACAGGTTGCACATAAGTTTGAAAAATGATTGAGGCCATCATTAAATACGATTGAGCCTTTCAAGCCATCCTTGACAATTCTTTATCCCTTTTACACCCTCTTTGAGCCTTTTAATGAAAAACCAGGATAATTTTCTTTTGCAACACACATTGGACTTAACCCTTAAAACCCGAAAAACCATGAACTACCTGAATTTTGAGATAATTGACATTTCATTAGTAGTGAGGATTGGTATGGCTGATAAAAGTGTGTGCAAATGTGAAAACATGTGTGAGAAGGGAAATAGTGGCTATGTAAAGGCAAAGTTTGTACTCCTAAGTCGAAAAGAAAAAAAAAAGAAAGAAAGTGAATTGATGAAAAAAAAAGAATAGAAAAGAAGAAAAGAAGTATAAAAAAAGAGAGAAAGTTGCAATAAGACTAGGAGTACAAATAATCAAATTGAGATGAGTTTGGGGGAAGTTTAGGTTTCTTGAAAAAGAATTTTGTGAAAGAGTGACTATGATGAAATGTTTTCATTTATCTCAAGATATTTGAACTCCTTTATCTCATTCTTTCGATTAACTAAACACTTAAACCCCTGGCCCCATTACAAGCTATAAAAGCCCTCTTGATTTTAAACTTATGTGCTACAAGTTGAAAGTGGGGAGAGAAGAAAAGAGTGGAGAAATTTGAAGAGTGAGAGTCTATACATACATTGGAGTTTTACAAAGCACCGGAGAAAAATCTTGAAAATTTTCTTTAACTCCATCACACACACACTAGTTCAAAGATTATGGAGAGCTTATTCTTAACATCATGAGTCATTCATCTCTGCATATAATTCATGTATTCTATATATCAATTAGGAAGAACAACATATGAGGACAAGTAATTCAATTGAATTAGGGATAACATGTGGTCAAAGTATAAAAAATCTAAATTGCTTGAGGACAAGCAAGGACTTAAGTTTGGGGGAGTGATAAACTCCATAATTTCACATATTCCATCTCAATTTCCTTTGAATGTGCATGATTTTTGGTGACAAATGATTGAGAATGATACAAATACATATAGGAAAAAGTACAAATTGAAAATATGCATTTGTGTGAAATTTGGAGTAATATGTGTTTGTAAGTTATTTTTGAAGTTCATCAACCCTCTTTCTCTTTTATAGGAAGAGGTGGACAAGTGCAAAAGGCTAAGGAAAACATGGAGTTTCCAAGAAAAACATAGGACAAGCTAAAGAGTGAAGCAAGGGACAAAAGAGGAAAAAGAAAAATTCTTCCTGACATTCGTTGCGCTTTCGTTGCCCAACTAAGACAAAACAAATGGTGCTTCCTCTCTGCCTCCAATCTGTTCGTTGCGTGTTCGTCGCGCAACGAATGCACAACGAATGGAAAGTAAAACACTGCGTTTCAGACTCGAAAAACAGGGAAAATCTGAGTTATAAAAGGGAGGGCTCGACAAGACAAGAAAACACTCATTCTTGACCTCTTGGGCATATTGGGAGCTAGGGCTTGGCATTTGGAGGAGTGGGTGTCAATGGATTGAAGTCTAGAAGAGATTTTGGCTTCAAATCTTGGTTTTTCTTCTCCATTTTCCTTTCCCTCTCTCTTGTTCTATGATTGTGCTTATATATGTATATATTCTTTTGGATATCATGAACATGTGGAGCTAAAGCTTTGATTCTAGGATTATTTGGAACCCTTGTATGGATTAACTCTTAATTCCTCTTCTTACTTTGTGATTAATGTTATATATGTGTTTATTTACTCTTCTATTAATGCTTCTAAGTGCTTGATCACCATTTAGATGTTGTGTTCACTTGATTGATGCTTGAGAGGGCTAGGTTGAGTGTAGAATTTGGGTAAAATAGTGTGAGAACTTGAAGTTTGCATGACAAATGGATGGTTTTGTTGATAAGATAGACATATACTTATTGACCTCACATAGCCACATTAGGGTTGAAACTTAGAAATTGAGTTTTATTAATTGTGACAAGAGATTGTATGATTAATAGAATCAAACATTTGTTCTTGACTCGACGGAGCGTTTACAAGTACTCTAGAACCCTAGGTTAGCAAATATATAGTCATTGAAAGCAATTGTGAGAGGAGGCTCTTTAAGTTTATGAAATACAAGGGGGAAAACTAATCTTAGGACCCATTTTATCCTTGAAGTTAAGAATCATTTGTTTATAGTTTTTCTTATTTATTTTTATAGTTACCCTTCACATCTTGATATTTGAATCACTCAAATTGAGCGAGAGTGCGATAATCATTACTTGACCGGGTTTTGGAACCAAATTCTCGTGGGAACGATACTCTACTTATCACTTTATTACTTGGCGCGACCCGTGCACTTGCGGCGCGAACAGACACTCTCTCACACTCCCCCTTACTACCCGTAAAGTAACAAAACTGTTCTAAAGCTCCAAGCTTCAGAACAACCTCAAAACGGAAGAGGATTTAAAAACAGAGTATAAGTTCACAAACTGAACAAATGATGTTAAACATTTAAGCTTTGTGATCGCAATAAGACTTGAATGCTTTTACAGAGAGTAGGTGCAGAATTGAATATTTCTGGTAAAGAGCAATAAATTCAAGTTCCCTATTTATAGTCCTCAATGAAGGATATGCCCGTTTGAAACAGAGGAGTGAAGACTTATATCCATTAAGATCCATTAAATGCTTGGTACTTGGTTCTTCTCATGTTGCTTGAAGAGGATGATAAACATTAAATGCGCCTTCAAGCTTTATCAGCAAATGTTTCTTCTTTTAGGAGAGAAGTTGCCTTGAGTGCATATATGCCGGAGGAATGAGTCTAACGTCTTCTGAAAAGCATTCTGAACATGATAGTGTACTTTTGTACTTGATTTGTGTAACACCCCAGATTTACTTTTCATTTTTAAAATATAGTTAAATTAAATAAAAATGGGGAATATAAACTATAAGTTTAAGTTTTATTAAATAAATAGGGCGAAAAGGATTAAATAAAAAAAAGGGGGAATGAATGTCAAGTATAAGAGTTTGAGGCTAAAAATATAATTAAAATAAACACATGGGTAAATGACAGAAATTTCCTTATTTGTTATGTCTACCCAATAAACCCTAATGTCATCATTCTTCATTCCCTAGAAACCTAATTAGCCGTCGCATCCTTCTCCAAATACATCATTCGACCCTCCCTCTGGCCAAAACACCGTTCCTTTCCTCTCAACTTCAACAGCTTCATCCCTCAGCCCTTTCTCACGATTTCTCTCATAATTCTCCTTTGCTCATTCGTTTGTTCAGCTTCAATTCCCTAGGAGATATCAAGCAAATTGGTCCATGTTTGCAAGAATTGAAGAAACAGGTCACATGTGAGCTTCCTTCTTATTACCCACTTTACTCCTTCGATTTGGTGAGACTTGAGAGACAAATCGATTTAATCTTTTGGGAGATTGAATAAGGGTTGTTTAATCATTAAAAGTGAAGTCATCTTCGTGCTTATACTTATTCTTCTGAGATTAGAGTGAGGTAAAAGCAAAATTCGAATCTGGACTAGAGTTCCTTAGGATTTAAAGCCCTAAATTTCTGATTTGTATAGGTTTCTTTGAGTCATAGATGGTACTGCTTGGTTGATTACTTGAGTTCTTGTTGAAGTTTAACTTATTTTTGCTATGACTTGGGGTTTATTCTTGCTGTTGAATCAGACCCAAGGTAGTTATTGCTACCTATCACATTTTTATTTTGTTTGTCGATTGCTATTATGAATTTCATGTGCTACTTTAACTGTTTTAGGCGTTGATGTTAATGTTGATGCCACTTTGTGAATCTAATACACTATTGGATAAGTTTTGATGGTTTAGTGTGAGTTGGTATTTATTTACTTTTCTTGCTGTCCATTAAAAAAAAAGGACTTCTTGCAGTAGAGTTACATCAATTTCTTAAATCAGTTCATTAGGAGATTTGTGGTAGTAGAATTTCTTGCTTCATAATTCTGGAATTATTATCAACAGATTTTTGGTATATTGTCGCTGTGAATTTGCCGTGCCTAATGGTTTGAGTGAATTAAAGCTTGAAAAATCTTTCCATGATTCTTACCTTGTAGAATCAGTTTTTGTTCATATGTTTTTGTCATTGATTCTTTGCATTTTAAATCCTCATTTCATTGCTTTGTTTTGTGATCACATTGCATGAATTTAATTGTCGTTCGTGGTGTGTTATCGATGTACTAAGATCATTTATTTAAATTAGATTTTCTTGAATTAGTTTTTTTAGAACCTAGTTTTTCTGGGTCTTGGTGATCAAGTTGTATAAATAATAACTTCACATGAGAATTAGTTGTATGCATATTTTTATCTCATACTGCATTGTCTTTTCTATTCTTGACTTGCACGTTGACTTGGTGAAATGAGTAAATGACTTTGGAACATGTTGAGTATTGTGATATTCATTGGTTATGAAAGATATATTGAGTGATACTTATGATGATTGTTTATTTGGATGGGCTGAAATGTATTTGATTGGAATTCTTTAATTTCTTTGTCAATTACAATATGGAATGAGCAATAGCATGATATGGTGACTTGACTTGGTATTAGTGGGTGATTTATAATTGGTTTCTATTCTCAATTGTGAATTTGTACGTGTAAATTTGGAAAAGAAAAATAAGGAATAATATAATCATAAAGGGATGGGTAGTATTATTAAAACCGAGAGAGACGCGATATTTGATCACATAGAATAATTTTGTAATCCTGTTACTACATGATATAACAATAGGAGAGTCTAGTAAGGGAGATACTTGGAGGCACATTACAAGCAAGAATAAGGAGAAACAGTGAAGTGCTAAGGACAACAGGTAGCGGTTTATTTCATGCACATTAGGTTTATTTTTTGTCATCACTAATATTACTGCTTCAGATATTGATAGGGTTTATTTTCAGCATTTTAAATTTATGTGGAGTACTCCAGGTATAAGGAGGGTCGCTCCCCCTATAACCATATTGTATTGAATTTATTTTTCCTAAAAAATCCTGTCAGGTATGCCTACTACGAAAAGTGAGTATATTACTATAAGTAGTAAGGTGGTGCAATAAGCACATGCATTAAATATTCTATCTGTAACAAATATATTGTTAAGGTAGGGGCCCTGTATGAGTGTTTTACTAACAGGTAGTAATCACCAACAGGTAGCGTCACCATCATTATCTGAAGTAGGATTAAATGAATCAGCTTCTAGGTGAAGTATTAGAGTGTATGAAATAAACTGCGGTAAATTTGGTTTCAGGTACACTAGATACATGAATTTTGGAGTGAAGAAGGAAAAGAGAGAAGGCAAGAATGCCTGCTTTTGTTTTTGTATCCAATTATAAACATTTTTTTTTGCAATTGATACTTTAGCAGAGATTATTTAGATTTATTTTCTAAGTGGAAGTAATGTTTTTAGGAACACAGGATTACTCGTTTTACTCCTTTATTTTCATGTTGACTATTTTGAGGATATTCTTGAAAACTTATATACTCATAATAAATTTCTTTTTGAAACATAAGATTTTATGATTTTCATAATTGTACTTGTTTTGGTAGTAGTAGATAAATTATGTTCTAGGAGATCAACACTTGTTTATATTATTCTATATAAATATTATATTACCCTTCGTATGCCTAAAGAATTTCTTATAAATAGAAACGCTGCTTTAAATGTGATAAAAAGAATTTGGTCAAAGGTCTTTTATTGAAAGTTTTAATTTTGACCGCTTTTTGTCAACTTGTATAAACTTTTAAAGTCCTCAAAATATATTTTATAACTAAAATTACTAAATTTGAATAAAATAATTAGGTGTGACAATTTGGTATCAGAGCAAAGTTTCTGGCATAGGAGTTTGAATTCTTTGCTGAGAGAATGGTTAGGATAGAAAAGGGTAGATAGTTAGCTCTTGTGATTCAGAGGTAATTACAAGTGGCTCTAGGATTAGGGGTAAAAAAATGATAAAAAAAATTGGAGAAAATTATGTAGTGCTTGTTTATATGATTTCTTATGAAAGTTCTTGGTGCAATACAGTGTGGTATTGACATCCTATTGGAATGACTGTGAATATGGTGGATGAATGTGAATTGAAGTGATGAATTGTTATGAAATCCTATTGGAAATTCTTTTGAAATCCTGAGTTGAATTGTATTTATATATATGTATAAATTACTTGATCCTTCCCTTATATGAATGGTGAATTATTTGATTTGAGTGCATAATCTCTTATAAAATTTTGTTTGTGATTGCTATTGTTTGTGGCGTAAAGTCTGAGTATGTTTGTGCTTGCTAAGCATTATTATTTTCTCTCATCTAGTTCCTCTCTGCCTGATACTTATTTTGTGTTGTGGATTGACATTAACTTAAAATTTGATGAGGAGAATAAGGATACTTCTTGGGGTCTCGAGTATAATTATGAACCCGGGCATAATGATAGTCGAGGCATCAACGAAAATCCTACTTCTACATTAAAATTAAAATAATAATGATAGAAAAAAAAACTCCTTGAATGAGTGTAAAGAAAAAGAGAAACATATATTCTGAGTTTTATTTCTTCTTCCCTATTTGAATTATGGTGTCGATGTAGTGAATTGGAAACTTGATAATTTTACAAGCGTTGTGAGTGAAAAATTGACGCTAAGTAATGTACATAAGTACTTTATTAATTAAGTGTTCTAATTTGATTATTAGATACTTATACATCATCAAGTATAACTGAATAGTTTACTTGATGTGATGATAGGACTTGTATAAGATGGTTGATACCAGAGGCAAAGGTTCAAGACGAGGTCAACAACAAGGGGAGGAGGCTGCACGTGATCCTTTGCAAGTCATCTTGAATGAACTGAATGAGCAGCGGATAGCCATAAATCAAATAAGGGAAAGACAAGAAGAGCAAGCTAAGCAGAATGAAGAACTAAGAGAAGATAGGAGGAGGGAACAACAAGATGCAGATCCACAAATACCCCCTGAACCTAATAAGAATTGCTACATGAGGCCATGACCCGTTTCAATAAGCATCACCCACCCTCTTTTTCTGGACTTGTGGATGTAGTAATAGACGAGAACTGGATTAAGTCCCTGGAGAAGATATTCAAGGTAATGCCGTGTACTTCTGAACAAAAAGCTATAATGGCAGTGTACAAGTTGGAAGGTGAGGCAGTTTACTGGTGGCAGAATACCGAACCAATGTTGCAGGCTCATGGGATTCCACTTACTTGGGAGTTATTTATAGAAAAGTTCAATGAAAAGTATTTTCCTGAGACTATCAGAGAAGAGAAAGAAGCAGAATTTCTGAAAATTGAACAGGGTGACCACGAGACCTTTGAGGGTTAAATGAGAAAATGAGGGAGAAGTTGGCTCCCTTGATGTTAGAAAATTGGAAAAGAGCAGTTGATGTTTGTAGAGTTACTGAGAGCAGTAAACAGAAGCCAGCTAAAACTAATGATCAGAGCAGGACTAGTGGTACCTACAATTACGATGAAGGGTCTTCTCATAAGAGGAAGAATTTCTTCCCTACTAATTCTGTGAACAGACTTTGGAGACCACAGAACCATACATTTCGACCTCAATTCTCCCAATCATCTTATAGACCTCCATTGAACAGGCCTCCTCAGCAACAACCCCGACCTTCACGATTTCCATCATATAGACCACCTCTTATGTTATCCCCTCCACCTCCACGTCAACCTTACCAACAAGGAGATAAAGTCTTGTCAGCAGCAGTAGTGAAAGATTGTGGGAAATGTGGAAGAAACCACGCTGATAGGTCTTGCCCTGCTGCACAAATGACTTGCTATAAATGTGGTAAAATGGGTCATCTTGCTAATGTTTGTCGTTATCGATCAAATCCTCCACGACATCTCCAGAATGGCCAGGTGTTTGCTATGACCCATGAAGAAACTCAAGGCTCAACAGAGATGGTGACAAGTAACATTTATATTAACGGAAATTCTATTCATGCAATGTTCGACACTGGTGCTAGTTATTCTTTCATTTCGGTGAGTTGTGCGGGTAAATTACATATAGTAGTAGAACAATTGCCTTATGATATTTGTGTCTCTACTCCTATGGGCGCTAATGTAGTTACTGGGGTTGCTTGCCTGAATTGTGTAGTTCAGTATGAACATCTTAGTAGCGTCATTGATCTTGTGTGTTTACCTTTCAAGGGTATTGATGTGATTATAGGCCTGAATTGGCTATCTGCTAATAATGTGATGATAGATTGTCATAACAAAACCCTGATACTTCCTAGAAATATTACTCCACACCAAGTAGAGACTAGTTTGAACCTTATTTCTGTAGCTCAAGTAGAAAAGAGTATAAGTAAGGGATGTCAGGGGTTTGTCATGTTCTTCTCAGTTCAAGCTGAATCTGAAATCAAGATAGAAGATATTTCGGTGGTTCGAGAATTCCCTGATGTATTTCCAGAGGAAATAAGTGTACTACATCTAGAAAGAGAGGTGAAGTTCTCTATCGAGTTGGTTCCGGAAACTGGGGCAATTTCAAAAGCTCCATATCGTATGGCTCCTAATGAAATGGCAGAGTTGAAGATTCAGATCGAAGAATTACTCGAGAAGGGCTTCATTCGCCCTAGTGTTTCTCCTTGGGGTGCTCTTGTTCTATTTGTAAAGAAGAAGGATGGAAGTATGAGATTGTGTATTGACTATCGAGAGTTGAACAAGGTAACTGTGAAGAACAAGTATCCACTGCCGAGAATCGACGATTTGCTAGATCATCTAATTGGAGCTCATGTCTTCTCAAAGATTAATTTGCGGTCAGGTTACCATCAGTTGAGGGTGAAGGTAGAAGACATACCCAAAACAGCATTCAGAACCCGCTATGGACATTATGAATTTTTGGTGATGCCGTTTGGCTTGACAAATGCCCCGCAGTATTCATGGACTACATGAATAGAATTTTTCGACCCTACTTGGATAAGTTTGTGGTGGTGTTCATCGACGACATTTTGATATACTCCGAAAGTTATGAAGAGCATGAGAATCATTTGAGAATGGTATTATCTGTGTTGAGGGAGAAAAAGCTGTACGCCAAGCTTAGTAAGTGTGAATTTTGGCTGCCTGAGGTCAAGTTTCTAGGCCATGTGATATCTCATCAAGGAGTTGCTGTAGATTCTAATAAGGTAGAGGCTGTACTGGAATGGAAAAGACCTGAAATCAGTGACAGAGATTAGGAGTTTCTTGGGCTTAGCTGGCTACTACCGACGATTCATCAAGGACTTCTCAAAGTTGCATTGCCATTAACTAAACTCACTCAGAAAAATCAAGCCTTTATCTGGAATGATGATTGTGACGCTAGTTTTCAAACTTTAAAGGAGAAGCTCACCTCTGCTCCAGTTTTAATCATTCCAGTACCTCATGAAACCTTTATGGTATATACAGATGCTAGTAAGAATGGTTTGGGATGTGTATTAATGCAGCAAGGTCAAGTAGTTGCTTTTGCTTCCCGTCAATTGAAGATTCATGAACGAAATTATCCGACTCACGATCTCGAACTAGCAGCGATTGTGTTTGCCTTGAAAATTTGGAGGCATTATCTTTATGGGGCTAAAGTTGAACTATATTGTGACCACAAGAGTCTCAAGTATCTGCAGGATCAGAAGGAGTTGAATATGCGACAAAGAAAATGGATGGAGTTGTTAAATGTTACACTCTGTTACTAATTCCCTAATTAACTAATGATATCCATTTTAGATCTAATAACCTCTTTACTAACTATGATAGAAAAATGATTTCCATAATATCAAAGTCCTATCATAGTTAGGAAAGGAATTTCCTAATGATGAAATACTATCCATGATAGAAAAGAATTTCCTGATACAATACAGGTGCTATCATGGATAATTAAAAGCTAACCATGTTAGAAAGGATTTGCCTAACATGGTTAATAAACAGAACTAATAAATATCAAACCATAGATAAATATATATACATGCGGAAACGAATGCAGGCCTATACAAATTGGCAATATACAATTCTAAATAAACTATATAAATTCTACTACCTAATTCCCTTTCCTGATGCTCGCGCCTGTGCATGAATACCTGCAAAAATGTCAGTAATCGTGGAATGAGACAAATTTGTCCCAGTAATCACCGCTTAACTCACTATAACAGTGAGATGTGCGGTAGCGAGGGCGTCTAAAGGGTACCACAGTTTTAAAACCGATAATACATATATATATAATCCAAACCTTCTTCCCATGTATCACTCCAGTCTCTCTGTCATTTCCAAATCAATGCACTTCAACATCTCTACCTCCAATACAACCATATCACCCCACAACTCTCACACTCACCTATAGATGCATTGTGCCATCACGGGGCATTCAAGCATCTAATCTTCACTATATGATTTGACACTGTGTCCCTTTCCATAGTGAGGGGACAATTTCCTTCTCTGGCAATCTCCAGAGAGGGAACCCCAATTCTGTTTCCATTACAGAACGGGAACGGTTGGACTCTTCAATGCCAAACAACCGTAGGGGCGGTTGGGCTCTTCAATGCCAAAACAACCGTAGGTCACTTCTCTCAATAAGTCGACCTATGATCCCCGATCCAATCAATCTGTAAAGGATCCTCAGTACAAATAACTGTCGATTGGCCTATCGACAGTTATCATCGCGCGATGGTACATAAATAGCAGTGTCATGCAATGCTCACTATATTCAACTTTTCAACTAAAGTTCCATTCAATATCACAATATCAATATCTCCCTGACAATTCTGTTCAATATCACAACCTCATTCAATATCTCAATCATCACATCTTATGTTTTCCACAACATAACTTTCAAAATCTCCATTCAATAACTAACCTCTTATTCTATCCTCATTACATCTCAAACCACAACCTGAACATTATTCCTATATACCTTTCACGCCATTTCAGATCAATGGCCACCACCAGAGAGGATAATATATATATAGTGTTCAAATTTCTTTATATGAAAATAATCGTGTTTGAAAGGCACCCGATAGCCTGTTTTATATAAAAATACCTTTTTCAAAGACAATATGTATATGGAGGGTGAAAAGGGATTTTGAAAATCCCAGCTAACGTCACCCTCAATGTTATAGCAAGGTTAAGTGTGATTACCTGTCGCCCTTTAGCAATTTACGCGATTTCTCAACCTTTCTTAATGTCACGGAAGCCTATCTGCATCCATTCCTATAATGATATGGAGCAAAATGATAAATCAATATCATTTCCCTTTATCATAATTAAATGTCTCTCGTATCCGCATTACTACCCATTTTCCCTCTTCTTAGTTATATTATTTTAGAAAGTTATGTGGATTCATAAATGCATACACACACAAGTCAATACACTTCTATTCCAGTCAATTCATAACATCAACATATGGAGCCGCAAGCAAACCAATCAAACATAAACCATTGTCCACACCATATTTGATAAAGCCCTTTTTAACTCTTTCTAAAATTCAGTACCATATTCAATCATCATCCATTCTTCAAACAGCTTCAAACAATGCCATAATCACATTAGTTCTAACATTTTCATTTGCGAAAATACTACCAATCCCCCATATATATGCTTGACCATATCAACATCGATGATGACTTAGAAAATTGCCATTCCAAAATACACTGAAATCAAGCGGCAAAGATGTCATGTAGCAATTTAAACTCAGCATCAAAATCAAAGAAATTAAACAAACATGAATATTCTAAATCAAAACCAAACAGCAACAATGTTTATCATTATTAAAAATTCAAGCAATCACATATGCTTTGTAACAAACCATAATTCAGTCAAAATTCCAATACACCTCTTTCCTAATGTAAAACCCTTACCAATTCTTTATTTACACAAAATATTCAAACAGCCCTTACCAATTATTAAAAATTCAAGCAATCACATACCAATTTCCAGCAACAATCCTTTGGCCATAAAAGCAATAAAATACCATCGTATTGTAAAACACACACATATGTTATCACAAATTCCTCTTCCTCATGTTGCATTCCAAATCAGATTTATAGCATTTCTTTTATTAAATTCTGTTCAACCAAAACAACTAGATCCATATAATTTAGTAAACAAGTCCTCCGAACATCATAAGAATTTTTAAACAACATGCATACACATCATTGCATCTTTTCCGAATCAAATTGAGGAAGACATGTCTAGACCTATATCAGTCACCAAAACAGAATTAATTAAATTTTTCTACTCTTTAGCCATTCGGTTTATTGAGAATCAAAGGACAAAACAAATCTTAATTCCAACAATCTTCCAATTTCAAGCCTAAACCCTTCAAGAACATTAACAATTTAACAACCCTACTAACCAAACCTACATAACAATCATCCAAATGCAACTTCACATCACTTTCAAAACAGAACAATACCAAATCAACCATAAAAAGGCAGCACCCAAAATTAGGTTTTTGAATAAACTCAACCAAGAATCTCCATCCTTCCTAGTCCATTATCCAAATTAGTAAAAGCAAGTAAAATAACAAAACAACAATTCCATCCTTTAAATTTCAAAGCTTGGCAGTACTCAATACAACATCAAACATATTACTACTTATTTTCCTAAATCTGACCAAAGGCAAGCAATTGGAGATTTGGTGAAAGCATTGAAAAAGACACAGAAGAAGAAAGAAGACAATCAAACCCTAGATCAAATAACACATACAAGATCAATTTCAACAAGAATCATCATTTCTCTTCTCATAAACATCAAAATTAGAAGCATAAGCATTTGTTCAATTAATTATTTAACCCCAATGTCAAAACCCTAACTCAATCTCTTTCTGGAATCGCTCAAGATGTAACTAAAATAGGTAGGAAATAGAGGAAAGAGCCTCACCAGAGATCAAAAACGAGAGAACAGAACCAGTTGACGTCGGCCGCCGCTGGTTCGCCGGAAAACGGCCCCTATGATAGTAAAACGAAGACAGCAAATCGAAAGGAAGGAGGAGTAAGGAATCGACTAGAAAAGAAGAAACAACTTAAAGAACACAAGAAATGGCCGAATCTTACTTCAACCATGGCCGAGGTCGCCGGAAAAACGAGGAAAGAACGGAGATGAAGGAAGAAGACATGACGAGAATGAGAGGGAGGTGGGCTCGGTTGGGGACCGTCGTTCGTCGCCGCTGGAAGCTCGCCCAACACGCCGGAACCGGAGGGAGATGAAGTGAGGAAGTGGGAAAATGGAAGGCTATGAAGTAGAAGAAACAAGGAAAAGTGGGGGGGGTTTTGCCATCACCAAGCCTGCCGCCACCGTTTTCGTCGCCGGCGTCGCAGGGGGTGGCAGCGGAGGTGAGATTCGAACGGAGGGTGCATAAGGAGGGAGGGAAGTCGGGTGAGAGGGAAGGTGGAGGGGTTTCGGCGGCTAGGTTTTTGAAGGAGGAAGGAGGTGATTTTATTTATGTAATTTAGGGAATATTACAATTAACTACCCTATTGTTTATTCTTAATTATAATTCTGACCCAAAAGTTTGTATTTATTATTATATCTATTTCTTTCCTTCACAATATTTTCTACATTTCCCAATTCTTTTCATGAAATTTCCAATTCCAAATGACTAATTTAATTATATTTCTTTAAATTCTAAAGTAGATGAGATTTAATATGCATAAATCATCTAAAATATCATAAATTTATTCCTAAGACTTTAGATTTTCTAAATTACACCTTAAGACCTTAATAAATTCTTTATTATCCCTAATTTAAAATTTGGGATGTTACATTAAAAGACTATGATTATACGATTAATTACCACCCAGGTAAAGCTAATGTGGTGGCGGATGCATTAAGTAGGAAATCTGTACATGTAGCTTCGATGATGATTTTAGAACAGGAGCTTATTGAAAACTTTCGAGACCTCAACCTAACTAGTACAACTCAGCTAATGAGTGGTTTTATATTTCAAGTGAAAAGTGTTCAGGAGGAAATCAAGGAAGCTCAGGAAATAGATAGTATGGCTGCAGAGATTAGAGTTAAGGTGAAGAATGGTGTAGACGATAATTTTGAATTGTCTCCTAATGAATTAATATGTTACAAGAAGAGAATCTACGTTCCCCCAGCGAAGGATTTGCGTGTAAAAATATTAGGGCAATGGCCCTATTTTATACCCAAAGTAACCACCTTGGACCATCCACCACCATAAACTAACAGGTGGTACAATATTATACCCAAAGTAACCAAAGTGGTCCAAAAATACCCTCAACCGACGGTCTCCAACGGTCAAACGTTGAAGACCGTCAGTTGAGGGTATTTTTGGACCACTTTGGTTACTTTTGGTGTAATATTGTACCACCTGTTAGTTTATGGTGGTGGGTGGCCCAGGGTGGTTACTTTAGGTGTAAAATAGGGTCATTGCCCTTTAATCACACATAAAATATGTAGCAAAAAAATGTTAAATCTAGTCCTTTAATATTTTTTCTTAACTTAATTCACAAAAAGTATAATGGGTGATAAACCCATAATTTAACATCATTAATTTAGGTTAATTTGAATTAGTTAGAATATATTTATGTTATTTCATCAAAAAAACTATATTTATATTATTAGTCAATATCAAGATATAATTTAAATTTGAATTAATTTTGATAAATTTGAATATACTTTTTTATATACATAAAATTGAATATATTTTGTTTAGACATCGTGCGATTAAATTAATATGTTTATATTTAGGCATCTAGCATATTATATAATTCTTGTAGACATTTCTAGCATATTATCTAATTCTTGTAGACATATTTTTTAACGGAATAATTCTTGTAGAAATGGGTGAGAAGATAGGAATCCAATAGAGCAGCTGAATATTAAAATTTGAAGATAAAATGCCATTAAAAACACACACTTACCCCGCCCTCACAAAACACATCATTTGATTCCCAGCCCACCCTCTCCAATCTCAAGTTGTTAAGGGCATTTGAATCTTTTCTCACAAATTTGTTAACGTGTATTAGGTACTTATGACCCAATTTGTCCTTTTTAAAATTTAGCAACTTCAATTGTTCTTTTATCAATTGGGAAGACTTTATTTGTCTTTTTTCCTTATTTTTTATCTCAAAACTAATTTACTTTTCTAATAAACTAGTAAGATATAATTTAATATCACGAGCAATGACCCTATTTTATACCCAAAGTAACCACCTTGGACCACCCACCACCATAAACTAACAGGTGGTACAATATTATACCCAAAGTAACCACAGTGGTCCAAAAATACCCTCAACCGACGGTCTCCAACCCTCAACCGACGGTTGAGGGTTGGAGACCGTCGGTTGAGGGTATTTTTGGACCACTGTGGTTACTTTGGGTATAATATTGTACCACTTGTTAGTTTATGGTGGTGGGTGGTCCAAGGTGGTTACTTTGGGTATAAAATAGGGCCATTGCCCAAAATATTAGAAGAAGCTCATATGACTCCATATACTCTTCATCCGGGAATGGTTAAAATGTACCATGATTTAAAAGAATTATATTGGTGGCTGGGAATGAAGAGTGATGTGACAAAATTTGTGGTTCGGTGTCTCACATGCCAGAAGGTAAAACCAGAGCATAAAAAGCCCCCTGGGTTGCTACAACCAATTGAACTGCCTGAATGGAAGTGGGACAACATTACTATGGATTTTGTGAAGGGCTTGCCTCGAACTGCTTCAGGCAATAATGTTATTTGGCTGATTGTCGATAGACTCACCAAATCAGCTCATTTCTTGGCCATCAAGGGTAATTGTCCTTTGGAGAGATTGGCAGAACTATATGCTAGAGAAGTAGTGAGACTTCATGGAGTTCCGTCCAGTGTTATTTCGGACAGGGATACGCAATTTACTTCAAGATTTTGGGAATTGGTACATGAAGCTATGGGTACTCAGTTGAGGTTTAGTACTGCGTATCATCCACAGACAGATGGACAGTCAAAGAGAACAATTCAAATTTTAGAGGATATGTTGAGAGCTTGTGCTTTAGACTTTAAGACCAGCTGGGATAAAATCCTTCCATATGCAGAGTTTGCGTACAACAATAGCTACCAAGCTAGTATTCAAATGGCTCCCTATGAAGCTTTATATGGCAGAAGATGCAGGTCTCCCTTATGTTGGACAGAAATGGTGGAAGGGAAACTGTATGGCCCGGAGCTACTAGATCAGTCAATAGAGCAGATAAAAGTGATAAAAGAAAGGTTGTTAACAGCACAAAGCAGACAAAAAAGCTATGCTGATAAGTGAAGAAGATTCTTGGAATTTAAGAAGGATGATCATGTTTTCCTAAAGGTCTCTCCAACCACAGGAATCAGGCGATCTATTAAGCAGACAAAGTTGAATCCTAGATTTGTTGGACCTTTTGAAGTTCTTGACAAAGTTGGTAAATTAGCCTACCGGATTGCATTAACTCCTCATTTGAGTAGACTACATGATGTGTTTCATGTTTCTTAGTTGAACAAGTACCAGCCAGACCCTGAACATGTACTAGAATATGAAAGCTTGGAAGTGCAAGATAATTTGACTTTTAAAGCCACTCCAAAAGGAATTATTGATCGTCAGCAAAAGAACCTCCGTAATAAGAACATTCCATTTGTGAAAGTAGTTTGGAAAGGATTTTCCCCACGTGAAGCCACATGGGAAATGGAGGAGGAGATGAAGCAACGATACCCAGAATTCATGTCTCAAGGTAATACTCATAATTTCGAGGACAAAATTATTTAAAAGGGGGAGAGAATGTAACACCCCAGATTTACTTTTCATTTTTAAAATATAGTTAAATTAAATAAAAATGGGGAATATAAACTATAAGTTTAAGTTTTATTAAAGGGTAAGGGACCTAATCTGCCCTCGAAGTAACCACCAAGGAGCGCTGAGCACCCTGAACTAACAATAGGCCCGTATCTGCACTCCAAGTAACCAAGGTGTTTAAAAACTACCCCCGGTTTGACGGTCAACAACGTTTGACCGTTAGTATGCATATGTGGATGCCACGTGGAGACCTATTTTGCCACCCGGCGCCTTGTCATCGCCACGTAGGATAAGTTAATGTGGGTCCCACATTAAATTAAAAAAAAATTCTCCCTCCCTCTTCACCTCCCACCCACCGCCCCCCACCCCCCATTCACCTCCCTTCCCAGCCCCCCCACCACCAGCCCCACCCCCCCTTCACCCCCCCCACCACCGCCCCACCCCCCCTTCACCTCCCTCCCTCACTTTACCACCCGCCCCACCTCCCCACCCACCCGCCCCACCCCCTTCACCTCCCTCCCTCCCTTCACCACACGCCCCACCTCCTCCTCCACCACCCGCCCCACCTAAACATAAACTACCTCCTCCTTCTGCTTCTCTCATCGCCAGAATCGAAGCCCTTGAATCTTCTCTCCACCACTTCTCTTTCCCTTCTTCTCATTCCTACGCCCATCGAACCTCTTCCAATCAACCTCTTCGTGATGCAGCCGCGTGTTTTATTCAAACCCACTTCCGTGCATTTCTCGTTCGTAGATCTAGAACTCTCAGACATCTCAAAGAGCTCGCTTCTATCAAGTCCGCCCTCAACACTCTCAAATCCTTCCTATCCAATGACCCCCACATTGATTTTCTAGCTCTCTCTCGTGACGCCATGGATTTGCTTCTCCACCTTCATTCTATCCAGGTACGTAATATCTTCATTAGTAGCCTTTTTTCCTTTAAAAAAGCAAACTTTGGCCTTACTTTAGTGTCATGTTTTGTAGGGATGTGGCGGGTGGTGGGGGGAGGTGGGGCGGGTGGTGAAGTGAGGGAGGGAGGTGAAGGGGGGTGGGGCTGGTGGTGGGGGGGAGGTGAAGGGGGGTGGGGCTGGTGGTGGGGGGGCTGGGAAGGGAGGTGAAGGAGGGGGTGAGGGGCGGTGGGTGGGAGGTGAAGAGGGAGGGAGAATTTTTTTTTTATTTAATGTGGGACCCACATTAACTTATCCTACGTGGCGATGACAAGGCGCCGGGTGGCAAAACAGGTCTCCACGTGGCGTCCACATATGCATACTAACGGTCAAACGTTGTTGACCGTCAAACCGGGGTAGTTTTTAAACACCTTGGTTACTTGGTGGGGTGCTCAGCGCTCCTTGGTGGTAACTTCGGGGGCACGTCCCTTACCCTTTATTAAATAAATAGGGAGAAAAGGATTAAATAAAAAAAGGGGGGAATGAGTGTCAAGTATAAGAGTTTGAGGCTAAAAATATAATTAAAATAAACACATGGGTAAATGACAGAAATTTCCTTATTTGTTATGTCTACCCAATAAACCCTAATGCCATCATTCTTCATTCTCTAAAAACCTAATTAGCCGTCGCACCCTTCTCCAAATACATCATTCGACCCTCCCTCTGGCCAAAACACCGTTCCTTTCCTCTCAACTTCAACAGCTTTATCCCTCAGCCCTTTCTCACGATTTCTCTCATAATTCTCCTTTGCTCATTCGTTTGTTCAACTTCAATTCCCTAGGAGATATCAAGCAAATTGGTCCATGTTTGCAAGAATTGAAGAAACAGGTCACAGGTGAGCTTCCTTCTTATTACCCACTTTACTCCTTCCATTTGGTGAGACTTGAGATACAAATCGATTTAATCTTTTGGGAGATTGAATAAGGGTTGTTTAATCATTAAAAGTGAAGTCATCTTCTTGCTTATACTTATTCTTTTGAGATTAGAGTGAGGTAAAAGCAAAATTCGAATCTGGACTAGAGTTCCTTAGGATTTAAAGCCCTAAATTTCTGATTTGTATAGGTTTCTTTGAGTCATAGATGGTACTGCTTGGTTGATTACTTGAGTTCTTGTTGAAGTTTAACTTATTTTTGCTATGACTTGGGGTTTATTCTTGCTGTTGAATCAGACCCAAGGTAGTTATTGCTACCTATCACATTTTTATTTTGTTTGTCGATTGCTATTATGAATTTCATGTGCTACTTTAACTGTTTTAGGCGTTGATGTTAATGTTGATGCCACTTTGTGAATCTAATACACTATTGGATATGTTTTGATGGTTTAGTGTGAGTTGGTATTTATTTATTTTTCTTGTTGTCCATTAAAAAAAAGGACTTCTTGCATTAGACGGAGACAGCGGAGTAAGCAGATACGGCGGAGATGGCGGAGGTGGCTATGTGAGATGGTGGAGGATCTATTTTTTTAACAACAAGACAGTATCTTTTTTTTTAATCTTTTTTTCCTTATTGCGCCACGTCATCATGCCATATCACCATTCCCAGTCAACTAACGGTCAAACTTAACACCTCAGTTTGAGGGTGCTAAATTTGTCCCATTTTTGTTTATAATGTCCGGTTTTACACCATCGAAATTACGGGTGCCAAAGTTGTCCATTTGCCAAATTACGGTGGTTATTTTTGCCCCTTCTCCCATTAAATATTCTACCTGTAACAAATATATTGTTAAGGTAGGGGCCCTGTATGAGTGTTTTAGTAATAGGTAGTAATCACCAACAACTAGCTTCACTATCATTATCTGAAGTAGGATTAAATGAATCAGCTTCTAGGTGAAGTATTAGAGTGTATGAAATAAACTGCGGTAAATTTGGTTTCAAGTACACTAGATGGGTGAATTTTGGAGTGAAGAAGGAAAAGAGAGAAGGCAGGAATGCCTGCTTTTGTTTTTGTAACCAATTATAAACATTTTTTTTGCAATTGATACTTTAGCAGAGATTATTTAGATTTATTTTCTAAGTGGAAGTAATGTTTTTAGGAACACAGGATTACTCGTTTTACTCCTTTATTTTCATGTTGACTATTTTGAGGATATTCTTGAAAACTTATATACTCATAATAAATTTCTTTTTGAAACATAAGATTTTATAATTTTCATAATTGTACTTGTTTTGGTAGTAGTAGATAAATTATGTTCTAGGAGATCAACACTTGTTTATATTATTCTATATAAATATTATATTACCCTTCGTATGCCTAAAGAATTTCTTATAAATAGAAACGCTGCCTTAAATGTGATAAAAAGAATTTGGTCAAAGGTCTTTTGTTGAAAAAGTTTTAATTTTGACCGCTTTTTGTCAACTTGTATAAACTTTTAAAGTCCTCAAAATATATTTTATAACTAAAATTACTAAATTTAATTTAAATATATTTTATATTTTAATAAATTAGAATAAAATAACTAGGTGTGACAATTTGCTTTTTACCTGACGCTCCGATCAGACTCTGATCGCACTTACTTCAATCACTTGGTGCACACTTAACTCTCATGTTAAAAGCATAACAATTTCAATCACTCGACACTTCAATCACTTATTTGGTTATGGTTCCGTTCAGTCCGTGATCTAAAGTCTCCCTTTTGCTTCTTAATTCTCTTACGATCAGACTGCACTGATCGCTATTCCGATCACTATTTTTAACTTAGAAAAATAATTGTTATAATTGTTCCTGATCGCAACTTCTAGTGATTTCTATGTCTTATCCTGATTGCAATGTCATCATCTGATTGCTATGATTTGTGATTGCTATGTCTTAGCCTGATTGCTATGTCTTGTGATTGCTATGTCTTAGTCTGCTTGCTATAGTACTCTGATTGCTTTGTCTTAACCTGATCAATATGTCTTATTCTGATTGCAATGTCTTAGGCTTATACTAGTGATTACGTAGTGATTGCTTTGTCTATGATGTCCATTAGTTATCATCAAAACTTAAGATTCTAACATTCTCCCCCTTTTTAATGATGACAACACAGAAGCAAATAACAATATAAGATAAGAGCAGATAAATACTAAAATCACAAAAATTCAGATAAGTATAAACCTCTTCAGAAGGATATATTATAATTGTTAAGTAAAAAAAATCAAACAACAAAACAAAAACAGAGAAAGATATATGATGATTATGAAAATGATGCATGAGTTTTATTCAAAATCTGAGTCTGTGTCTGAGGCAGAAATCACATATTTTCTCCTTTTTCTCTGAGGTGGCTCAGAAGAAGATTCTCCTTTTTCTGGTTCTTTCCTCTTAGTCTGATCGCTGATTGAAGTAGACGGAGGAGGTTCAATAGATAAGCGAGGAGGTGGGTGAGGCAACTGAGATAAAGCAGTAAGAGAAGGCTCTGTGGAAATGTCTGGAGGAGGCACATATTTTTCTGCAGGTCCTCTGCGGGTCCTCTTCTTCTTCGTTTCCTCAATGTCTGGAGGAGGCACATATTTGTCTGGAGGAAGCAGTGAACTTAGATTTCCTTGAGCCTCCAATACTTGGTCCTCTGCGGGTCCTCTTCTTCTTCATTTCCTCAATATCATATTTTTCTGCTAATTCACTAAGAATTTGGACACAGGGGCTGGGCTCTTCAACTTGTTTACTCTTCCTACCGCGGCCTCTGCCTCTTCCTCTTCCTCTACCTCTACCTTGATTCTGAGAAGCTTGAGACTGTTTCTTGGCCTTAGAGAAGATTTTCTCTTGCCTTTCAGCTTCCAGATCATCCTCTTTCTGCAGTTGAGCAGCCAACCGTCTATCTTCTTCTTCTTCTTGATTTTCTCTTCTCCTCCTCTCTTCTTCCTCAACTATAGTTACAGCTCTTTCTACCAATTCGGCCTCTTCCTGTCTGACTTCTAGATAAATCTCTTCCTCAACAAGTTCATCATGAGGTTCAACTTCTTCAGGAATAGTAGAGAGTGATGGATTGAAAGAAGTTGAAGCCCTTGATTTTCTTTTTCTGGAATGAGATCTTTTGTGAGGACGAGACCTTGAAGAAGATGCTCCTCTAGTTTTAGGTTTGGGACCAATACTTCTCTTCTCAACATATTCTCCTCCCAGAGTGAAGTAATCATCAGAGAAGTAGTTGGTGGGAGCAATAAGGCCGGAGCAAGTCAGTTCTCTCAGAGGTGACAATTCTGGAGACTGCATTGGTTCTGGAGACTTCTCCCTCTTGTTGGCATCATCAAGAGGGGAAGGGAAGGGAGGTGGGGGTGGTTCAGGGGAAGGAGGTGGTGAAGGAGTAGGTGATTTCTGAGGGGATTGTTGGGGGGGTGGTTGATGTTGAGGTAATTGGTGTGGAGGTGATTGAGGTGGGGGTGATGGATGTGGGGGTGATTTCTATGGGGGTGAGCGATGAGAGGGTGATCGCTGTGGGGGTGATTGGTGAGGATGTGATTGCTGAGGATGGGAATGATGAAGTAGTGAGGTAAGATTGCGGCATTCTATCCTAAGTTCTTGTATCTGATGGTTAAGGGTGGTGGAGTGAATCTCAAGAGTGGAGAGTCTTTCCAGAATTTGAGAGTGAGGAAGGGTTGCACTCATATCAGCTAGCATGGACTGCATTTGGCCTCTGAATTCTTCCCCAAATTAGTCATTAAGGCTATTAATCAAGCGCAGTATCACAGCATCAGACAGCCTAAATTGATGATTCCCAGAATCAAAATCTCGCACAGAGAATTCCTCAATAATGTTCTCTCTATGCTAAAGGTGTTGCTGTGATCGCACCTCATGCAGTGATCGCAACTCATCATATGTCAGTTCTCGAGATGAACGAGGAGCCTCAGGGGACTGCTGATCGCTGCGAGATGGAGATTGATGAGGGGAAGGTGATCACTGCACTTTAGGATGAGCGATCGGAGGAGATCTGATTGGAGTTGTCTGAGGAGAAGGTTCTGATCGAAGTTCCTCAACACGTTCTGGTTCGATCACAGGCTCAACTTCAAGCACATGTGATTTTCTGATTTCCTTGCTCCTCTTCTTTGATTTCTTCTTTGGCTCATCATCCTCCTTGGATGTGTCTGATGCAGTGATTTTCATTTTCATCTTCCTCAAGTTTGTCGCATTGAACTTCCTAATCGTTTTAGGATTTGATTGAGTAGGCGATATGCCTTCCATCTTCAGCAGGCATGAAATAACTTGAAGAGAGGGAAAAGTAGTTTTCTCCGATCCCTCACTCAAGAAACGCTTCATCTCCTGGATAATGACCATCCCAGGGTTGATAGGCATCTTGCTAAGGAGTCTCCCTAGGATAGGATTATCTACCTTAGTGAGATTTGTGAAGTTCCCAGATTTATTTACCACCAACCTACTGTAAACCATGTGGACAAGTCTGTGGGTGTCACACATTTCAGTAAGGGTCTTCTTATCTTTGCCTTCTAAACCCAGAATTTTAAAGTACGTCTCATCAGAAAATTTTTCATAGGTCTCAAAGACCCTGTACTTCTCATCTTTGAACTGTCATCATCATAAGAGATGCTTTGCCCTCTAACTTGACTCTTGAAGGAAATTCCAATCACACGACCATCGTCATCTGTCAGACCAGTAACAGCGAGATTGGAGAAGAAGACACGGATTACCTCCAAGTCATAGTCATCACAGATGGCTAACCAAGAGGCATAGGGCTCAAGCCACTCATCCAAATTATAACCCCACTTACTCAAGTACTCGAGGTCAATGAAGATAGCGGTGCGATCATTTTCTGTTCTCTCCGCCATTTTATCAGATGGAGATTCTAGGGCACCAGTGTTGAAGCCTTCCTTAGGAGATAAAGGAACGACCTCCTTCTGAGTCTCTGAGATGTTGGAGGTTTGTGATTTTTTCCCAGATGTAGCCATTTTTAAAAGATGTAAGTTTAAGAAGAATGGGTATGCAAGAATGTGTTTTTGAGAAAATGTATGTTTTGAGAGAAAAGTTGCAAGTATTAGGTCCGATGATTGATGCGAAATGAGTGAAGTAAATGGGAGAGAGATGATATAGAAGAGTGCATTCATGAATGATGATGCAAGCATACATGGTTATCATCAAAAGGTGGGAAGACGTAACGTTTAGTCAGAGGTGTGTCAGAAATTGTACCCGGAAGTGCGATCAAACACAGTGTGATCATGACATTTCAAATTCAAAATTCAAACCGTGATTGAAGCGTCGCGGCTTTATTGCTCAGATAAGACCTTTGTAATTTCATAAGCTCCGTCAATCAGGTTGTCATATTGCTAGCCTGGAGATCAGTCCTTGATCGAAGCGTAGTGATCGCAAGTCTGTGATTGATATATTCATGATTTGAAGGACCTGCAAGGCTTAAGAGTCCCACTCCGATGCTTAAGTTAGTATAGTGTTGAATATAAATAATCAAATTAAAGTATGACAATTAATAATTTATAATTCATCTGGGTTTACCATTCCCAACTCTCTCCTTATAAAACCAAATTGCTCTGCTGCAATAGGTTTAGTAAAAATATCAGCGAGTTGAAGATAAGTAGGGACTGAGTCAACCTTTATATCTTTCTTGTGAACATGATCTCTGAGAAAATGATGTCTAACATCAATGTGCTTAGTTCTCTGATGATGCACATGATTTTTGGCTAAGCTTATAGTACTTGTGTTGTCACAGAGAATAGGAATTTCTGAAAATTCCAACCCTAAGTCACTCAATTGTTGCTTTAGCCAAAGAACTTGTGCACAACAACTAGCAGCAGCAATATACTCAGCTTCTGTTGAGGATAATGATACACAATTTTGTTTCTTGCTAGCCCGAGAGACTAAGCATCCTCCCAGAAATTGACACTGTCCACTAGTGCTTTTTCTATCAGTTTTATAACCTGCATGATCGGAGTCAGTATATGCAATTAAATAAGCTTCTGTACCCTTAGGATACCAGATACCAAGTTCTTGGGTGCCAATCAGATATCTCAAAATTCTTTTGACATTAGTCATGTGAGATTCCTTGGGATTGGCCTGATATCTAGCACACATCTCCACACTAAATTGAATATCAGGTCTGCTGCTAGCAGTTAAATAAAGTAAAGAACCTATTATTCCTCTATACAAAGTTTGATTGACGGGTTTACCAGTTCCATCAGCATCTAAACTAGCAGAAGAACTCATTGGAGTATCATCTGAACTTTTTCAGAAGCTCTTTGCAGTACTTAGTCTGAGAGATGAATATTCCTTTTTCCTTTTGTTTGACTTGAAGTCCCAAAAAGAAATTCAATTCTCCCATCATAGACATTTCAAATTCTCCCTGCATCTTAGAAAATTCTTGACAGAGTTCTTCATTAGTAGCTCCAAAAATAATGTCATCTACATAAATTTGCACTATAAGCATGTGATTATTTTTATGCAGTATAAACAAGGTGGTATCTAATTTTCCTCTTATAAACCCTTTTTCAAGCAGGAAATTGCTAAGTCTCTCATACCAAGCTCTTGGTGCTTGTTTGAGACCATATAGGGCTTTATTTAATTTATACACATGGTCTGGTTTATTTAATTCCTGAAACCCGTGTGGTTGCTCAACATAAACTTCTTCTTTGATATAACCATTAAGAAAGACACTTTTTACATCCATTTGATATAACTTGATATTATTAATGGATGCAAATGCAAGAAGAATCCTTATTGCTTTAAGTCTCGCAACTGGAGCATAAGTTTCTTCATAGTCTATTCATTTTTCTTGGTTATACCCTTTGGCAACCAATCTTGCTTTATTTCTGACTATCTGACCCGTTTCATCAAGTTTGTTTTTGAAAACCCACTTAGTACCAATGATTGATTGATTTTTGGGTTTAGGTACTAAGTTCCAAACTTGATTTCTTTTGAATTGATTAAGCTCTTCTTGCATAGCAATTATCCAATCGCAATCACTAAGAGCTTATTCAATACATGTAGGTTCAATTTCAGAAATAAATGCAGAGAATTCTACCTCATTTTGTAATTGCTGTTTGGTTTTAACTCTAGTTTGTATGTTCCCAATTATTTGCTCTGGAGGATGATCCTTGAGGAGTCTCAACGAGGGAGGCAATTCCCCTTCGTCCCTTCGATCAAATTGTGATTTTTCTTTGACAACATCTTCTGATCGCAGCTCAGTGTGATCGGAACATCTTTCAATCACACTGGGCATCAGATCATCCTCTGATCGCTTCTCCGGAGTTACCTCATCAAAAACAACATATAAAGCTTTAGATCGCTCACTAAGAGATATAATGCAATCCAACAAACTGTTTGGTGGAAAGTGTGTTGTAATGGGTGATGATTTTCGGCAGATTTTACCAGTCATACCCAGAGGTTCTCGAGGTCAGATAGTTGATGATGCATTAACTCTTCATATTTGTGGGAGTACTGCAAAGTATAAACTTTGGCACAAAATATGCAATTAGGATTATGTACTGGTACTGATGATTATGACAATATTGCTTCTTTTGCTAACTGGATTCTTGATATTGGGAATGGTGTTGTCGGTGATTCTACTGATGGAATTAATGAAATTGAAGTACCTTCTTCATTCCTGATCCAAGATTCACAAGAACCTATCTATGAAATAGTTCATGCTACATACCCTTCTTTGTTAGAACATCTTGAAGACAATGAATACTTTAGTGAAAGAGCAATACTTGCTCCTACACTTGATTTGGTGGGTGAAATTAATAATTTCATGTGTTCTATGCTACCAGGGGAGGAATTTGTATTTACCAGTAGCGATTCTGTTTCTAAATCAGATGATGCATTTGATATGGATGAAGAATTATGTGATGTTGATTTTTCGAATAATCTTAATTGTTCAAGTTTGGCACCCCATCGGTTGCTTTTGAAAAAAGGTACTCCAGTAATGTTGCTCCGCAATATTGATCGATCTTTAGGATTATGTAATGGCACTAGGCTTCAAATAACACATTTGACAAAAGCAGTTATTGGAGCTGTCACATTAAATGGATCTCATTCGAATCAGAATGTGCTTATTCCAAGAATTAACATGAATCCTTCTGAGAATCGATTGCCCTTTGAAATGCAGCGTCGTCAATTCCCTATCATTGTATCATTTGCAATGATCAAAGAACATGTTTTTATTTAATTAGTTTATTTTGTGTAAATTATGAATTCTGATTAAGGATTTATAGCCATTCCCTTAAGTGAATTGTTTCCCCTTGACAAATATATGCATATAATACATGCTACCCGGGAAACGCCCGGGACATTATTGCTAGTTTGAATCTAAAATTAAATGTAAAGTTAGAGTCAATTCTGACACTTGTGAGAAAGGAGATGCATTTGTAAGAGAGCATGTTTATCTTTCGCACATTGGTCTATGAAGTTTCATGTGATAAGTAATATGTCCATTAGTTTTATTGTATATAGTTGTGTATGATTGTTTTTCAGTGACTTGCTTATATTATTTTTAGTTGTATGATATGATTATCCTATCTTATATACCTAATAGCAATGCCAAAATATCATGTTCAAACAACTGTTCATGATTCACTTATTTATTTATTCCTTGCGTTGTGGGCCCGGGTCAGTTTTGTTTCAGATATTTTCTCTCTCCCTCAATATGTTTCTCTCTTCCTTCTCTTTCCTTCCACCGGCCAAGTACCCAAGCCTTAGCTTCCTCCCCATACTTCTCTCTCTCCCTCAATATTATTTCTAACTCCTGTCACCACAGCAAGAAGCAAGATGATGAGTCCAAATGAGGCTCTGCCTCCTTCCCTTCTCAAGGAATTTCTGACTGCACACTTCAACAGTGGCGACGACTTCTCCTTTCAGCGCTAGCGGTGATGGCACTTCGGCCCAGATCCACCACCTCCATAGTCCTCTCCTCCTCCTATCCTATAGAGATCATGTTCAGCACCTAAGCTCCTCACTCCCTCCTCTAGATTTTTTTCTCGCTAGGTGAAAGAAATGTGGTGTTCAAGGATGAAAAGTGAAGTAGCCACCACCCTCCTATCCCACGAGTCTATCCCTTTCTTTCAACTTTAGGTCTTCTATGTTTTAGACAAACGATGCGTTTTCTGGCTACCTGGGAAGGCAATGAACTAAGGCATATAATAATCATGTTTATATAATATTAAAATATTAGAAACAACAAAGGTAAATAGGCTAGCATGCTAGCTGCTAGGTGCTAGCTGCAACTTCTTCACATTACACTATATTATATTTTCTTCGTTTTTTTATATTCTTGTACCTATTATCTAATCATTTCTTTTTATTAAAATTATGATGTTTTTAATAAAATTCCCAATTAATACTCCAATTTGACATCTCATCAAAATCTCAAACAAAATCCCTTTTATTTTACCATAATGACTTCCCAATCATATCAAAAATATATATCAAATTTATTTAAATTGAGGTGTCATCAAACCCTTATATATGTCCTATTGTTAATCATTCCATCATGTTACATCTTATTTTTATAACTTACCATGACATAGTTACATTTTCAACTTAACTAACTCAATTTGATATGTCTCGATTTATTGCTCCCCGGGTAAGGCCCAGGTATAGTTGCTAGTTGGTAGTATGTGACTATGTGGCAACTGAGCCGAGGTAATCAATACTATATATTGATTTTCTCCTTTACCTTTTGTCTAAGTGAAAGTTTTGTTGAAGTGTATTTACAAATGTTTTTTGATTAATCATATGCTTGATTGATTAATGACTGGGACAATGTTATATGCATCAATAGAAAAGAAGCTTCTCTATTAGACCATATTTCTCTCAACAAACCCTTGAGATTAGGTCTCCTATTATCTAGTTTTTCTTACACTGCAGATTATGCCAAAACTATAGCAACAAACAAAATACAAGGTATAAATAAGTAAAATGAAATAGTTGTTATATTTATCCTATGCACCTGGTTGACACAAAAATGAAGAGCGTAATTATTACTATAGCAGTAGGATAATTGATGACTACCTTATTTTAGGGTATTTTGTTATATATTTTTTAGCTTTATTTTGGGAGTCATACAGTTAAAATAAATAGATTTTTTGACAATTGGAAAGATATTGATTTAAACTATTATTTGGGAATTACTTTAATTGAAATAGGAAAGTTTCATATTAATAAGGTTGTTTGATTGATTAAGATATTAGAATTATTTTCTATTTTCTTTTTCTCTTAGATTATATGGCGAAGGGGCAAAACTAGCCAACGTAATTTTTCAAATGGACAACTTTGGCACCCGTAAATTGGATGGTGCAAAACCAAACATTATAAAGCAAAATGGGACAAATTTAGCCACGCCGTTAAGTTGAAGGTAGAGGTTAATGAAGGTGGGCCCCATGCCAACACTCATGTCTGTTAGCTTCAACTTAACGACGTGGCTAAATTTGTCCCATTTTGCTTTATAATGTCTGGTTTTGCACCATCCAATTTACGGGTGCCAAAGTTGTCCATTTGGAAAATTACGGTGGCTAGTTTTGCCCCTTCGCCCTAGATTATATGACTATGCAAATTTCAAATTCAATAAAAGGAAAGAATGAATTTATGTGTAGTGGGCTTGAGTTGTATCTTTGGTGACTTGGACTAAGGAGATCAATGTTTGGATTGTTTATTGGGAAAATGACAATAAAATGACACTTGAATTTGAGTTGGACAAAATGGGGTCTCCATTCCAACTTGGACAAATAAGGGATAGTCCCCAATTTGTCCTAAATGAAATATGTGAGTTTGTGGCAAAAAAGTAGTGAATGATGATTCTAAAGTAGTTAACAACAATACTTGAGTAGTTAATGGATAACTACTACTAATGTATCGCAATTAACTACTCAAGTATCGCTATTAACTAGCATTCTCGATAACTACTCGAGTATCGCTATTAACTAATTTAGAATCGTCATTCACTACTTTTTTGGCACAAAGTCACAAATTTCATTTAGGACAAATTGGGGACTATCCCTTATTTGTCCAAGTTGAAATTGGAGACCCCATTTTGTCCAACTCAAATTCAAGTGTCATTTTTTTTGTCATTTTCCCTTGTTTATTTAATTGATTTTTTTTATTATTTGAATTGATAAGTTTGTTGTAGGCAAGATTATAGGAGATAATCCTTATTTATTTGCTTTCAAAGTGAATAAAAAATTGCAGCTCATTATGTGGCTTAAGTTTCTGCTTTATTTTGTTGTGTTGTGTTGTTTAATTGATTATTTTGTTATTTGAATTGATGAGTTTGTTGTAGGCAAGATTGTAGGAGATAATCCTTATTTATTTGTATTCATAGTGAATAAAAAATTGCAGCTCATTATGTGGCTTAAGTTTTCGCTTTATTTTGTTGTGCTGTTTGTTTAATTGATTATTTTTGTTATTTGAATTGATGAGTTTATTGTAGGCAAGATTATACGAGATAATCCTTATTTATTTGCATTCAAAGTGAACAAAAAATTGCAACTCATTATCATGGCTTAAATTTCTGCTTTTATTTTGTTAGGCTGTTTGTTTGATTGATTATTTTTATTATTTGAATGCAAATAAATATCATACAACTTTTCGTATATTCTTGGTGGCAGCCAGGGAGGAGGGGGAGGGGGCGGTGGTGGAAGGAGAGAGGGGTGGTGGAGGGAGAGGAAGTGGAGAAGGAGAAGATGATGAGGTGGCATGTGGGTTGACATGAATGATGAGGTGGTTGTACATGTAGGATGTGAGGGCAAAATCGACCCATTTTGTAAACATCAGGGGCAAATGTGATCCCTTAAAAACTTTAAGGGCAAACTTGATCCTTGCCTGAAACTTTTGAGGCAAATATGATCTTTAACCTAATATTTATTAATTTCCTCTTTCATGAAACTACAATAAAAGGACCTAGGAATAATGCATACATATTTAGGCACGATCACCCAAGCCGTCATTCTCTTTCTCAATAGTTGTATCATTGTTTTTACGGCAAATAGGTAAAGGATATCAGGAGGTAGTTTTAAACTGGTCGTGCAATCATTCAAGCAGCTGATCCTGGGTCAAAACTTCTCCAATATACAGTTTTGGGCTACAAACCCAGCCTTTATGAAACAAACAGTGGGAAAACGTAATGATAAAAAACCTTCAAATGTCTTAGATGCCGACAGCGAGTGCATGACAAAAGTATTCTAATTTCTGACACCTCCATACCCCACAATTCTATTCTTAGAGTCGAAGGAAAGCAATATAGGAACCTGGATTCGTTTCAGACTTAACATTAGTTAACTTTGCAACCTTACATCGATTAAGATATGTAGTTGAGGAACCCACTTTTTTTAGAAGAATTTAAAAGCAGGTCAAGCACACAACTCTGCCTGCCAAAGTTCTCCAAACTAAATCTGCAAATTAACTTCAACAGCATGCGCATGACCCATTCAAACTCACAGTACAAATTACAGAGCAAATTAAAGGTAAGCCTTCACATCATAGCTGCAAAGTGAAAGTAGAAGTATCCCCACACTCTATTTTTGTTTATTGGGATATAAAAATGGGCATAAAAAATTTTGGTGGTACCTTATGTAACACAGATAAGCGAAAATATTATATATGGGAGAGCAGCTGTAATATATCATATAAACACATCTAATCACACGGCTGAAAAAGCACGCTAACAGCTACCACATTAATTAACATGTAACTGAATTTTAAATAGCAGTGTCATGTTATATACACACATAAGACACATTACCACAGATTACCCCATTTACATGCGCTTATTTTGGCCTCTACATGCGCTTTTAAAGCGCATGTAGAGGGGGGCGCTGGTAAAGGCTCTACATGCGCTTTTAAAAAGCGCATGTAGAGGGGGGGCTCTACATGCGCTTAAAGCGCATGTAGAGGTAGGTACCTCTGCATGCGCTTTAAGCGCATGTATCTACATGCGCTTAAAGCGCATGCAGAGGTACCTACCTCTACATGCGCTTTAAGAGCATGTACAGGTGGCCCCTTTACATATGCTTTAAGCGCATGTATAGAATGTTTTTTTTAAAAAAAAAATTATTATAAATTTACATTATTTCCCAATATAACCAATACTAGCTGTAGTTCATAGAACCAACTAGCATTATATCAAAAGAATTTACCAGAAAAAGTCAATTACTTAACATCTTCAAAAATGAATTATATATCAATATCAAAACAATAACAATGTATGATTCATTTTTTATATATACATCAGCAAAAAGAATTATGTGAATCATAGTTGTTCACAAGTTAATCTAGACTAAAATATTGACAAAACAAGAAACGATTCACTAAGTTTGTACACTCTTTCTTGCATCTCCCTGGAGTAAAGAGAAGCTCAGGTTTGTTAAACAAATAAGCAACGCGTTTAAGCAGTATTAGAAAGGGTATGCATTGAAACCTTATTTCCATATCTAACTGGTGCTCTTCCAAAGTAAGGTTGTCAACTTCTGTCTACACAAAAGAAACAACCAAAGTCAGATGATACCAAGAGATTTATAGAAGTTGAAAGGAATCAGTGCCACATTTTATAAATTTTTTTATGAGCAACAAAATATAAACTTCCATGATTCTCAGTATTATATTGAGAAGATTGGAATATAAATCAAATTCAACTCAAGGTGGTCTTGCAACTATATCCATTATAAAAAGAAAAAAGAAAAATCCTTGCTCTCCCAATCTTTCACATAATAAATTAGAAGGCGCTTCAAAAAAGAACTCAGATAATACTGGATTGGGAAACAACTTAATACATGTTAGCGGTTAGCAGCACAATATTTCATTCTTTACCTGCAAACTAGAAAAACTTTCATTAGCCTCCCCTGGCATTGATGTACCCATTCCCCTAAACATCATGAAACTTTGAGTATGCAAAACAGTTCAAAGCTCAACTACAATGTCAAACTTAATTGAAAGCATATAAAGCATCCCTATTTCCACTGAATTCGATTTTTGAGCTTCTTTTCTATGAGACCAATCCCTTCAAGAACATTTGTTATATCATATATTCTCCTCTTTTGCACCTGTAGAGTTCAATTTAAATAATGAAATCCAGGGACAAAGCAGAAAAGTAGTTACCTCTAATAATCCAGGGACAAAGCTCTATTCACATTATCAGAATTAAAATTCTATTTTGACAATCTATTACAAACTTCACTCATGCATTAGAAACCTACATTCCAGAAAATTCCCAAAGGGTCATTATATCAACATGATGCAGAATAATCAATAAACAGGCCACCAAATAGCAAAAACAGAATTAACCTCATATCCAGCCAAAACTATAAATAGAAAAATCCCAAATAAAATAAGCAACTCTCACTATATACCCATGCACAACCACATAAGCCAATGCACTTTGACAAATATCACATGCATGATGAAGACAGATTTTTAACTTGCATTTCCTCTTCTTAATTCAGCCAAATCAAGAATAATAGAGATCTAAAATTTAACAACTTTCACATTTACTTAACTTGCATAAAAAGAACTCAACAATATACACACAGTACATATGCATCATACATAAACAAACACAAATATACATACACACAATGTTGCCAACTACCAATCAGAGATGAACAAGAACTTATGAACCCAAAATTCCCAAAACCAATAAGACCCAAGCAGATTCAACACACAACAGTCAAGGATTTTGCGCAACACAAATTCAAACAACAACAAACACGCAATAAAATAACCTAACTATACTAGAGCTTGTATGTTGGTTACATTCAGGTGGATTATTGAACCTAAAGTCCCATAATCAATTCAGTCCCCTCCTCAAATGCCTCCCAAATCACAGAGAAAAACTGAAGATAAATAAAAGTAAGATAAATAAAAGAAACAGTAAACAAATAAAGCTTGCCTTAGGAAATAGTGCAATTCGAATAACAAGTTTAATAAAGCATTGTACTGGGAGTACTAATTATAATAAGCAATATATGGGTGTAAGAAATGATAATCACATATCTCCTATAACCAAATAAAACCATACCTCACAGCTAGATATGGTTTACGGTTACGAACACATCGTTTTATCATGTCCATTGGCTGAACAAGTTCTCTAACTGACAACTGGAAACCTGGATGAAGAGATTTATATGGTATTCATTAAATCCAAAAAATCTCAATCATTGCAAAGCAGCTCCATACTTGAGCTAAATCAAAACAATGCAGTTGCATATCTTATAACTTGTGCACCTGAGCAACTTGGCTAAACTGTTTTTAATTCAGTTATTACCCGCATAAGAACCATGAGCACGGGATTAAAGTTATAACCACCAATTCAGCATAACTAACACATTAAAACATTAAGTTATTACTTCCACTCCTAAGGATAAGACACCTTTTTATTGAACTGAAAAATAATTTTTTGCTTGAGGTCTCTTGATCTGAAAAGATGAGTGAACACATTCATTCATACTATATTACTATATATGTACATAAATTCTACATGAAAATGTCACATCAATTTTGAAAAAACAAAACAAGTATGTCGGAATCTGATAGTTCATTCATGTCTATCATCAATATTTATTTTGGACTACCAAGACTGAGGAGCACTTCATCCATTATTGAAAGTTTCTATTAAGTCTTGTAGATGCTTAACACTTACTTTGAATGTTGAAGTCAACAAACCGTTTTCCATGGTAAATGGTTCCAGTGTCAAAGTGATATCATTTACAAATTCGAAACCTCTTAGCTGCAGGACATTAAGCAGTTACAAATTTGATAAGCTTGCCTGAGCTTCTCTTCCTATAGCATCCATTTCAGCCAAGACAGCAGCATTTGCTCTTGGACCTTTGCTAAGTTGTGCTAAATCATGATACTACATCCATGCCAAACAAATGAGGGAATAAGCCCATCATCATGGTGATTGGTGACAGTTCAATAAATCACAACTTATGCGGATAAACAAGTGACTTCTAACAACTGACCTACAGCAAAGCACTAAACATATAAATAATGCGCATAAACATATTTTCTCCTCCAAAGTTCACAACTTTATACTACACTCATTCCGTAACACTAACTTAATAATGAGAAAATAGGCTAAGTCAAGCTAGAAGCTTATTTTGTGCTAAAAAAAAAGCTAGAAGCTTATTCAGTTAAAAAAAAGACAAAATACTATTAGAAAAACTGGAGTGGTTTAATATGCAGAAAAGATAAAGAAGATAGAGAAGACCTGAGAGATATTGGAGAAAAATATGAAAATTTGAGAAGTGAAGAAGCTCTTCGAAGGCTGCGAAACACAGAATATTCGCCATGCTTGCTTTGAAGTGCCAACCAGAAGAGGCGCGGGAGGGAGCGGAGAGTCTAAGCTGTCGTCGTTCGAGCTCCGCCGCGGCTTGCAGGAATCGGAGGAGCTCGTCTCCGTCGCCATTCTAGTGCACCATCTTCATGAAAGTCGACTGGAAGATGAAGAGAAGCGACGGAGGTGAGTAAGGAGTGGGAGGAAGGCATGGGGGAGAGGGAGAGAGGACGGCGGTTGCCGCCGTCGCCCTTGGCTGCCACCATCGCCGCCGGGAAAGGAAAAAGGAACAAGGAAGAAGAGGAAAGGGAAGGGAGGTGTCGGCTGGAAAAAATGGAAGGGAAGGAAAGGAAGAGAATCTAGGGTTTCAGGAGAAATTACCAAACTGCCCTTCTGTCTATATTTATTTACTTTTCCAATTTAATTCCTATATTTTAGCAAATTGTGAAACAAAGTTGTAATCCAACTTACATATTTTTCTCCTACCATGGTATTATCTATGTCTTAAATTATTTTTCATCAAATTTTTAATTTAGAAATTAATCTCTAATCATTTTTCCTTAATTGCTAAAGAAAATAGATATATTATTTTCTTAAAAATATATTTGTCTTCATTTACTTATTCACAATGCTCTTCTAATTTAATAATGACCTCCTCATACCCTAATTAATTCCCTATTATCTCTAACTCAAATTTCGGGATGTTACATATTGGCTTTCCTTTGTTATTTTAATATTTTATGGCTTATACATGCGTTTAAAGCGCATGTAAAGACCAATGTCCATTTAATTATATGGATATTCATATGATTTGGTGCTTTTCAACTAAATTGTTTCAATACTTCATCTCAAAATGCTCAAATCTTGTGCTTGACAATGTTATAGTGAATTCCATTGAAGAACAAGCCTTTACATGCGCTTTAAGCGCATGTAGAGGCTTTAACTCCCTTTACATGCGCTTTAAGCGCATGTAAAGGGTGTTTCTACCTCTACATGCGCTTGCCTCTACATGCGCTTAAAGCGCATCTACATGCGCTTAAAGCGCATGTAGAGGTAGAAACACCATTTACATGCGCTTTAAGCGCATGTAAAGGGTGTTAAAGCCTCTACATGCGCTTAAAGCGCATGTAAAGGGTGTTTCACCAATTCCATAGCACCCAAAAGTGATAATGGAGCCTTGAAACACTAAGTCCACAAGCAGGAACACCTTATGAGGTCTGAGGAGGACCTCTTATGCATGACTCCATGTTTTGCACTTCAGTAGTGCCTTTACATGCGCTTAAAGCGCATGTAAAGGGTGTTTGAACATTTCCATAGCACCCAAAAGTGGTAATGGAGCCTTGAAACACTAAGTCGACAAGCAGGAACACCTTATGAGGTCTGAGGAGGACCTCTTATGCATGACTCCATATTTTGCACTTCAGTAGTGCCTTTACATGCGCTTAAAGCGCATGTAAAGGGTGTTTGAACATTTTCATAGCACCCAAAAGTGGTAATGGAGCTTTGAAACACTAATTCCACAAGCAAGAACACCTTATGAGGTCTGAGGAGGACCTCTTATGCTTGACTCCATGTTTTGCACTTCAGTAGTGCCTTTACATGCGCTTAAAGCGCATGTAAAGGGTGTTTGTGCCTTTACATGCGCTTTAAGCGCATGTAAAGGGTGTTTCCATATAATTTTGAGCTCTTCACCTAAGTTCATTTTATATTTTATCTCTAAATACTTAAATCCTTTTCTAGTCATTGTTTTAGTGAATTTTAATTGATGCACATTTCTATACATGCGCTTAAAGCGCATGTAAAGGACCCTCTATACATGTGTTTCTTCTAAGCGCATGTAAAGGTGCGCTGGTAGAGGGACAATTTGTAGTAGTGACATAACTTCGAACAAAGAGACTAGATTGTATCTAATATAAATATGACAAAATTCTTATTACATATATAGGGCAACCGTGGTTCTTATAAGCATAGGTGCAAGAAAAACAAATAAGCGGCTGTCCAAGTCAGCAACAATTATAGGTATGTTTGAAAAATAAAGAAGTTGCATACATATAAGACCCAACTCTACCATAAGATAAAGTGAATACTTGAACTTGGAAAACTCGAAAGATAAAGTTGAATTATATTACCTGGGCAACAAAACTGATATAAATAACACATTTTGTGTTTAATAAGTAACATTTAATTCATTAAAAACAAAGAGAAACTACAAGTGTAGCATGACCTATGACCTCTGGTTTTTTTAAGATGTAACGTCAATGGTAATCCATAGATATTATAATGAAGGGAATATTGATAACAACGAAATTTAAAGCTAGAAAGCACAAAAATTACTTTTACCAACTATTTTTTAAAAAGTAAACTCAAGCATTCGTTGATCTATAAACTAATAGAACATTTAACATAACCGAGGACAACAAGGCAGGGAACATCTTTGAGTAAAACTGAAAAGAGTTTTAAATTGGACTTTACAAACACAAAATAAACTACTGGGGGAAAAAAACCTTAATGCATGTAATGGTTAGAAAGTAAGGCAATTTAGATAAAATATATTAAAATTTTACAAACTACATGATACTAACTAAGGATATTGGAAGGAGGAAGACGATAAAAATGGGAAAGGGTATTTTTGCAAAGTAGTGCATCTTGAATCTGAATATAAGAGTTGAAAAGGATTTCTTGCATGGCACACAAATAGGGAGAAAATTTTATCCCATTGACCACAAATAAAGCAAAAAAAGGAGGCACTAATTACTGTAGAATTTGAGATAAGCATTTAAATGAAAGTCTCAAAAGACAATCCTACGGAAAAGCATATCTTCAGGGAATCTCTATGAACAGATTGAGAGATTAAGTGGCTATAAAATAAGGTGTTGAATGAAGTCACAAGTCATTTATTTCCTCTCATGACAAACACTAACTCCCTCATCATTAGTAGGTTAGTAGTATAGCTAGTCCTCCTATAATAGGCATGGAAATTGAGAACAACACAGTGAAGGAAGAGGTATTGTCATTTATTTCATGTTGGAGTAACATAAATACATCCAACTTGAAGATTTCTTGTGGAAAGCTCATCATTATTGAGGATCCAATGTCTCACATGGTAAACATCTCTCTACTCTGCACATGTTATCCACCATATCACATTTTAACCATACATCAACTCATGTCATAGCTTTCCTCCCCAATGCACACAGCGATACATTAATTAGCATTCCTTAAGAAACATACATCATTCATTTTACGTAAATAAGCATGTCCTACCTATGCTATAGTTATAAATATTTGTCTTACTTTAGATCTTTAGTTTTTAACCTTTTAAGTCCGTACTTTTTTGCCTTTACATTACATTTTTTACATGAGTGTTTTTGTTCAGCTGCTAAAGACATTCGAAATAGTACCATACAACATGGATCAAGAAGGTGGCGCTCAACAAAATACAAAAACCTAATTTGTATCTACGCAGCACTCAGCGAAGCAGGCTTCCGCAATAAAAATGGGAAAATGCGGTCAAAACATTCAAAGGTGACATCAATGTAGGGGAAATAGATGACAAGGAAGTGGAGCTGTGCTGCAAGATTCCTCGAAAATTTGATGATCCGTTGATCATCCAAGACTTGGAGAATCATACCTATCTGAAGATACAACCTCCACACAAGAAAAGGAAGATAAATTAAGTCAACAGCAAGTAAGGTGCCGGGAGCTCGAGTGCAGCAATAATATATTTAGATTACTTTACAAGGACTATGGTGTGGGTGAGTTTCATTTAGCTTAAGTATGGCATGGGCCAACTAAAATATCCAACTACTATTTTAGGTATCCTTAAGCAGTATTTAAATTCGTGAAGCATTTTTAATGTACTATGGTGGAACTATCGTTAAGATGAATGACAATATTAAGTTGTGTTTTGCTTTAAACAAAAGAAATACACATGGTAGTAAAGAAAGCATATATAAGTGGCGACGTGATTAAATGAGCAGCACGAAAAATGGTTTACTTTCTTTGATAAAAACTAACAAAATAAACTCTAAGTAAACAAATCCAACATTCTGAGTTCGTGGAAGGAAACAGAGCAATGTTGAAATTGTTATGTAAGTGTTGACAGGAAGAGTTAATGAAGAGGTGATGTGAATGTTTGTAACATCCTGAAAATTTAATATAGGATCAAGGAGTGTTTTGGGAAATAATAAATGGAGAAATTGGGAATTTTGGAATTTTTAGGAATTTTTGGTGATTTTTGAGGACATTGAAAATTTTGAGTAATAAATGTGCATATAATTAATTAAGAAATTGAAGAGTTTGGAGTATGAGGGAATAGTAAAACCCAAAATATTTTGAAGGTTAAGTAGATTGGAGACTGGTTTAAGTGGTTTTAAAATTAAAAGAGTACACTATGGCAAGTTTGGGCTACAAATTATCATATACCACCCTTATTTCACTAAGGCTATGTTTGGTTCAAATGAGGGGAGGGGAGGGGAGGTTCATTAAAGGGAGGGGAGGGGAGGGGAGAGGAGGTTCATTAAAGGGAGGTGAGGGGAGGGGATATCAATTTCTTATTTAGTTTTAGAAGGGGAGGAGAGGGGGTAATTTATTAGTTGACAATTATACCCCTCACTTTTATAATCTTATTTTATAATATACCTTTTTATTATTCTACCAAAAATCTACAACACACCATGTTAAATAAATATTATTGATTTGCAAGTGCTTACCATGTTCAGATTCCAAATAAAGAAAGAAGACAAAGAAGGAATAAATTAAGGAAAGAAATAGAATGTACACAATTTTGAGCTTTAAGCATAATTGACACAAGCACATTCATGTGGAGGCCCAAGAGGCCAAGAGCAAGCTGAAAAGGAAAGAAAGACCTAGACATGCATGAGAATCACACGCAGCCAAGAGATTGAAAAAGGAAAAAGGAAATTACAAGCTGAAATAGGAATAGAGTGGCGGCACTTTTTGTCTTTCTTTGGAAGGTATATTCAATATATATATACACATACACATTCACGCAAGAGGGGAGGCGAACACGAGCAGAGCACAAACGAAAAAACTGGGCACGGGAGTTCACGCACAGAGGGCAGCACGAGGTGGACTGAAAGCAAAGGAGGAGGAAGAAAGCTCTAGTGCTGATTCTCTTCGTGCTGATTTTCTTTCTTGGACCAGATTTGATAGGATAAAGGGTGTTAATTGATGAGGGTAAATTTGGTATTAGTGAAATATGATATGGGCAAATAAGTCAAAAGTAGACACCCACTTTCTCTCCCCTCCAAAAAACCCCACTTTTGGGTGTGAGGAGAGAGAGAGAGCAAGGGGCCAGATAAAGACAAAATTTTTTACTTCCCCTCCCCTCCACTTTTTTGAACCAAACAAGGTATCTTACCTTTCATCCCTCAACTCCCCTCACCTCCCCTCCAAAACCCCCCAACCAAACAGAGCCTAAACCAAACGCGCCCCTCCTCCCTTTTCTTCCTTAAAACATCGGACCCCCCCTCATTTCTCTTCACCGACTCCCTCCTCCCTCTCACCCGAAAACCCCATCCCTTCGGCTCCCTCTGAATCCGGCGAAGGTGGGCTCCTCCGGCGACGGCGAGTTGAAGTGGCGGCGCGGCCTCCCCTTACCCTTTAAACTCTTCTCCTTCGTTTTCCTCTGTTTCCTCTTCGTTTCTCTTTGTTCTTCTTGCAAATCCGGCGAGTTTTCCGGCGAACTCACGGTGGTTTTTGCAGGAATAAGGTAAAGTTCGACCTTTTCATGTATTCCTCGAGTTGGGCTTCCTTATCATGTTTATTTTTCATTGTTATTTGTTTTCCCTCCTTTCTTTCTTTGTTGTGATTCGGCCTCCCTCTATTTCTTTAAGCTACGGCGGTGTTTCCTGCTCATTCACCGGCGACGATGAGTCCCAATGGAGTATGCAAGTTGGTTTAGCTTAGGTGAGGCTCTTTTCCGTTTTTACCCTTCTTTTCCTTGAGTTTTAGGGCGAGTTGTGAGTGAGGACCGAATTGGTTCTAGGTTTGGGTTCGAAATCTGTAATTTGTTGTTGTATGAGGTTGTTTGAATGATATTAGGATATTTCTTGTGTGATTTGTTGGATTTTTGTGGTTTGGCTAGGCACCAAGAAAGGTGTTGTTGATCTTATAAGTTGGACCTTGCTGAAATTGTTGATCCTTGGGTTTCAAATGTGGTGTTACTTTATTCTTGTGGCAGAACTTTTCTGTTTTGTTTCCTTGCTTTTGTGTTAACTGTTTTGATGGGTTTTGGGACAAGCATGACTTATTCTAATTGTGGGATCTTTTGCCTTCTTGAGTAAAGAAGAAAGACTGTTAAAGTGCATAATTGCTTATCATGTAGACTTTAAAGGATGTTGTGAATGGTGGTTAGTTCCCTTGTTGCTTGTGTGGACTGTCTTGGCCAGATTAGGTTAGAAGAGATCGAAATACTTATTTTGTTTGAGTGGGATTCATTTGGTTTATGATTTAAGAAAGTGAAATAAGAATTTGTGACTTATTAATGATGATTAATGTATAGGAATTATTGTTTGAAAGTGTTTATATGTGTGCTTTTAACAACACTTTGTTATTTTATTTTATTATTCTTGGTTCAGCCATTTGGACTAAACAGGAAAGGCATTAACTTTAGTGATTTTCTATTTCATTGGGAGTTAGATGAAAGTAGTTAAATGTGAGTTAAAATTGACCAAATAACTGCAAGTTAGTTTTGTGTTGTATGAGAATAAGTGTTTGTTAAATGGAGGGTTCTTGATAATTTTCAGATTTGAGTATTTGGTAATCAAATAGGTTTATACCAAGCTTAAGGTTTTGAACTTCAAACTAGTGAATGTATAAGCGCTATTATGTACTGCTGCAACTGTTTACGTGAGTGCTGTGATGTACTGACAAATTTTTGTGGAGAATTATATTTTGTTTGGACTGAATACATGCCTATTTTCTTTGAAAGTTCGGTTTTGGTGGATTGTATGGGATGTGCATCATATTTTCTAAAATTCTGTTTGTTGAAGATATTTGGAAGGTGATATTAAAAGAAAGGAAAGTGCATAATGACAAAGACTATAAATATGGTTTAAGTTCACCTTTTGAATAATGGGAATGATGTCTTGGATTTTCATAAATTTGGGTATACACTGTGAAACTAAAGATGGAATGTGGTTCGTCTTTCTCTATTATATCATAGTTGATAATAATTGCTATTGCTGTTAGATTCTTGGAATAAAAAAAAAATGAGTTCATGTAACTGGAAATAAAAGTGTAGGGCTTAATTAAGTTTTAAGATGATTGATTACGATGTTTAAATTAATTTGTGGTTCATATATCTTGCCTTGGACTGGATATATTGCTTATTGATTTGATTTTCCTTTGATTGCCTTGTTTTTGGATTGGTTTGATTTAAGACTGTTTAGGTTGTTTTTGTAGTCGTTTGATTGTTGGTAAAGTTATGGTGAATGTTGAATGGAGAGATCATTTGGTTATCAACCTTATGGGATTGAAAAATGTTTGAAATGAGTTATTAAAAGTATCTCGGGATGTTAAGAGGTGTATGATCAAAATGATTTTATAAGATATAGTACATAATTGGGGGAAAATTGGGTAGAAATGTGGATACGAGAGAGACGTTAAATATTATGAAGTAGAAATGATACTAAATTTATCATTCTGTACTACATCATTATAGGATTGACTATGATGTGGCTTGTGAGACATAAAGAAAAAGGATAAGGAATTGCGTAAATTGCTGGGCGACAGGTAATCACACTTAACCTTACTATAACATTGAGGGTGATGTTAGCTAGGATTTTGTAAAATCCTTTCTCACCCTCTATATATATATTATCTTTGAAAAGTTATTTTCATACAAAACAGGCTATCGGGTGCCTTTCAAACACGATTATTTTGGTATAAAGAAAATTGTTACTTGCTTTATATGTGCTTTATATTTAAATGGTATTCTGGTTGGTGGTGGATTGTTGCAGGATAAGTGTAAGAGAGTTATATAGTATATGTTAGGGATAGTGATAGTTAGAAAAGGGAAGGACCTGAATAGTGAGATGGAGATATGAAAGAGAATGATAAGTGTAAGATATTGATATTGAATTTGAGATACTGTATGAGATTGAAATGGATGGATGAGGATGAATATTGTGAGCGTTGCATGACACTGAGATATTGATGTACCATCGCGCGATGATAACTGTCGATTGGCCAATCGACAGTTATTTGTACGGATGATCCTTTTCGGATTGATTAGACCGGGGATCATAGGTCAACTTATTGAGAGAAAGCGACCTACGGTTGTTTGGCATTGAAGAGTCCAACCGTTCCCGTTCTGTAATGGAAACAGAATTGGGGTTCCCTCTCTGGAGATTGCCAGAGAGGGAAATTGTCCCCTCATTGTGGAGAGGGACACAGTGTCAAATTCATATAGTGAAGATTAGATGCTAGGATGCTCCCTTGATGGCACAATGCATCTATAGGTGAGTGTGAGAGTTATAGTGAAAGTACTCAGATTGGAGATGAAGACACGAGGTTGTGTTGGAATGGGATTGATTGAAGGATTTTGAGTGGGATAAGGTAATAGAGATGATGATGTTGACTTTGATTTGGATGTGAATGAAGGACTTGAGTGATGAACGAAAGAAGATTTGCTCATATATATATATATTATTATTGATTTTAAAACTGTGGTACCCTTTAGACGCCCTCGCTACCCCACATCTCACTGTTATAGTGAGTTAAGCGGTGATTACTGGGACAAATTGTCTCATTCCACGATTACTGACATTTTTGCAGGTATTCATGCACAGACGCAAGCAGCAGGAAAGGGAATTAGGCTTTAGAGGTTGCTTACATTATTCAGAATTGTATATTGCCAGTTTATATAGGCCTGCATTCGTTTCCGCATATTTTCTTATGAAACTGGGAAATAGACTTAGGGATATTGATTATTAATTATATTATAAGGAAAATACTTTTCTAACTATGATAGGGTTGTATTACTTTGACAAGCCTTTTTCTATCATAGTTAGATAATTAATATCAGGTTGCTTCTTTTTCTAACCATGTTAGGTGAATCTTTTCTAACATGGTTAGCTATTAATTATCCATGATAGTAATCGTATTATATTAGGAAATTCTTTTCTATCATGGATAATATATAAAAAGAGATTAATGAATTGAAATAGATAATATTGGTTAATTAGGGAATTAGTAACAATATGTTACAATGTTCTTAATCAAAACATGAAAAGCAGCACCAGCATGTAACACCAGGGATATACAGCAAGGAATTAATAGTTTGAACTTAATGTTAAATAACGTGCTTCATAACTTAACATTTACCACACTCGCATGCATAATGACCAACATCAACTGGTGGCACGGATTCAGTTAAACCAAAGATGAGAATGTATATAATAAATAAATAAGTTAAAACAGAAACACAGTAACATATTGGTGAGGAAGATAGTTGAAAGCATGCGTAATCCCAACATATTAGGTGGGAATATTAATAGCAGAATATGGAAGAAAAGAAAGGATCCAACACTGTGAAAATTATGGGGTCAATGTTTAAGCGCCAAAGATGATATCGACAAACACTAAGTGACCAGATCATTCAAAAAACCGTACTAAACGCATGCAAAATGAATATTTTCACTTAACATAGGGTAAAGGAACACTTGCTTATATCAATGCATCTCATTTATTAATTTCATAGACTGTTATAGGAAGTTGTTGTTAGAATCTTAAGTTTTGATGAAGACTAAAATATGAAAGAACAAGGTAAACACTTAGACAAAACTAGGTTAAAATGGAACCACAAGTAAGAGTACAACCGGATGTGGATTTACTTCCGGATCGACTAGGACTAGCGCTCGCGGATGAACGTCTCATCCCCCAGCGGAAGCAAGTAATACACTAAGCCATGACTTAGTCTAGGAACATTAAGTGTATAAAATCTTGAGACTAAGTTAGGATGCAACCGGATGTGGAATTGCTTCCGGATGGTTAATGACTAGCGCTGCCTGTTGGGTTAGGTAACACCGAGCGTCAGTGAGTATAACACTAAGCCATAACTCAACGTCCAGTAGGAGTGCTTCCGGATGTGGAATTGCTTCCGGAAGTAAGAGAACTTCCTTAGACAATTGAACTCCCACTGCATGGGATTATGTGCTGTTATACTACACATCCCATAGCATGAGTAGACAATATACTAAGTCAGAACATAGCCTAAGTAAGATTGCTTCCCATAGCAAACAAGCTTCCCACAACATGCATGTATAGTTCTTACTACACTTGATTATATATACTACTCTGTTGGACTAACAAGTATGTGCAGAACTTAGTTTTACTTCCGGATGCAAATGAGCTTCCGGATGCAAATACTCTTGGCACTGGGATTCAGAGACTAACACTTGCAGAGCAAGATTGCCGCTTCCGGATGAACGATGATCATCCGTCAGCAAGAGTACAAGAGTCAACGTCACATACTCAGAGGTCAGAATGCTTTTGTCAGAGCAAAGTTGTCAGAGTTGCTTTTCAGAGATAAAGCAAGTCAACCCTGCTAAGCTTTAATGAAGATGTACCTCTCAACGGTAACATGGGATTAACGGCTATATTCAAACTGACATATTCTATCTGCCGCCCAAGCCTGAATGTTTTGAGGCCGAGTATAAAAGGAACATCAACATTCAGAAGAGAGGTTGGAAGAACAGAGTCTATTGTCTGAGACATTGTATTCTACATTCCTCTCATCTTCTACTATCTGATCTTAGATTTGTAACATTCTTAGAGATTGATTCATTTGTACTTAAGTGTTTATCAAAATCAGTTCATAGAGTGAACATATTATCAAATCCTCTAATTGATAGAGGCTGTTCTAAAGCTTGTGCTTGAAGAACAGAATTATTATCTTACAAAAGTGAGGGGGAGCATTTAGAGGTTTTCTAAATCTCCATAGGTTGCAAGTTAGCCCGCAAAACTTGTGGTTGAAAGGTTGCAGGTGATCCCGTTGTAAAACCTGTGGTTGTAAAAGGTTTGCAGGTGAGCCCGTTGCAAAACCTGGGGTTGTTAGGTGAACCTGTGCTCGTAAAACCTAAAGTGTAAAGGCTTTCTTGTGCCTGGTTTAAACAAGAAGTTTAGTGGATTGAAAATCCCAGGTGGAGCCTGGGGACTGGATGTAGGTCTGGAAGTGACCGAACCAGGATAAATTTGTGTGTGCTTATTCTGTTTGTTTAATCTATTCATCAAGCACCACACCACTAGATACTTACTTGTGCTTGGGGTAGTACATCGTCACTCTCATCAAGCACAAGCAGTCAGCTTTCAAAAGAGAATTTTAATTTTTATTCAGTCACCCAATTCACCCCCCCTCTTGGGTGACAGCCACACATTTCATTTGGTATCAGAGCAAGGTCACTTGTTTAAAGGATCCAACGATCTCAAGTGCAAAGACCTAGGCTGACTTGGGATATAAAATGTGTTTTGAAGGTTTTGATCATACTATCCCACCCTTGTTAGAAAATACTGATTTTTACTTATGGAAGACAAGGATGAAAAGTTTTGTGTTATTCTCGAGTTTCAAAATGTGGGATGTCTTTGAAAATGATTCTGATTTCAAACCAAAAGTAAACTGGACTGAAGAGGAGAAAAATTTATTTTACTTGAACATTAGAGCAATGCAAATTTTGTACAAAAGCTTAACTGACAGTGATTTCCAGAAAATTAAACATTGCCCTAATGCTAGAGATATTTGGAACACTCTTGATGCTATGTATGCTTCTGATCATTCCCTTGGCAGTAAAGCTGTCCAAAGCTCCTTTTGTGCCCCTTGTGGATCAACTGATGGTGAGCTACAGGAAGTTGATATTGAGAAAGCCAGCGGCAGTGAAGAGAGTGTTGATCTCTACCTAGAAGATTCAGAAACTGAAGAAAATGAGGTATCTGAACTTGAACCTTCTGAATTGCAAGACATGTATAATGAGTTACATATTGAATTCTGTAAACTTGCAAAAGAAGTTCTAGGATTAAGGAAAAAGAATAGGAAACTTGAGGAACTCATTATCTCTTCTACATTCAAGGGTTCCAAAGTTTCCTCCATAGAAAAACAACTAGCGCTGCCCATAGGAAATCAGCTATCGAGAGCAGAAGCTTCAACATGTAATGAACATTGTTCCAATTGTGAATCCCTGTTGAAGGAAAAAGAATGGTTTTCAAAAGGCCCTGAGACTTCAAAAGTTGTTTCAAAAGAACAGAGAGTCTTTGAAAACAAAACTGACCAACAAGATAATGATACGAAATCCTATTCTGAATATCATTCCATTATCTGTCATTATTGTGGTAGATCAGGTCATATTTCTCACACATGTGGTCTTAGAAGAAAATTACATGTGAAAAGTAAATTTGTATGGGTCCCTAAAGGACAAGTAAGGTCCAGTGCTAACCATGTAGGACCCAAGTACAAATGGGTACCAAAACTTCCTTCTAGTGCCTTACTTGTGCAGGAAAGATCAAGAGTTCCACTTGCCCCAAAGAAGAGAACTCGTGGTGATGTCACTGCTGCAACCACCTGGTCCAATCATAAGAAGCAGTGCACTACCACAAGGAACAAAGGTTCTGTCTCAAGGATGAGCTATCACAGAGTTCCACTCAACTATCCTGAGAAGAACAAGAGAGAGAGGATTTCTCGATCAACATGGAGAAAGCCTATGAATTTTGTCTCTCATAAGACAGTGCTTCAGACCAAGGATAAGTATAGAAGATCTCCTTGGTAAGCAAGGGATCACTGAGAGTCAAAGCATGTGAAAGTAAAATATCTTATGCAAATGTTAGATGAGATTATTGAGATTCTACATCAAGCATCATAGATATGAACTTTATATTCCTTATAAAAGAAAGTTTAAACAAATTCACAATGTTCATAATCTCCATGCTATCTATGACTATCATGATCAAAAACTATGTATATTCTTATGCATATAGTCATGTTTGATTCGCAATGCCATATTCATAGTAAATGACTCTTAAGTGCATGCGGACTTTACACTTCCTACAAACTGACCTGTCAGATCCAAGTTTGGAGACTGAAAAATGGGAAAAGGGAATTACTTGGTATTTTGTAGGAAAGAAGATCCAAAGGAACAACAATATTCAAGACCGTACCTGGTCTGGGCAATGAGTCAAATCTGAATAAGCTGTGCTTCATGCTAGGCTCTTGGTGCTGACCTTGAAATGGAAAGAACCCTTGCATCGCCTGTCAAAATCAAGCAAACTACTGGCTGACGCGAATGTAGCCTTGGTGATGACATTCTTACCCTCTCCTCTACTTATGTGATTATCTGGGTAATGAATGCATGTTACTCATTCCATCGGCAGTTGACATTCATATGTCTAAGGACAATCTTCAAATAATGTGATATTGATATGACTTTTAACCTATGATAATCTTATTTTTGAAAATGATCAAATCATTTTAAATCTTTTTTTTGGGGTTTATAATATTTGTGTATATCAACCCATTTCCTTTTGAAAAGGCACCATTCACAAAAGAAAATAGTTTATGCATTCATTTTGACTTTTGAAAGATTTTTAAAAAATGCAAACTTTCAAATCAAGGATAGCCTGTGCAACTGATAAATCATAAGATATCTTGACTGTCTATCATAATATTGACCCTTATTAGTCATCAACTAGAATCTTGTGTTTACAAACTAATCCTGAATATTCTTAGTGATAAACTGACTGGCTGTGAACTCGAGCAATAATTTTTAATCACATCTTAAGTCTCCATCTACTAATGATCTCAGTTCAAGCCTGTGGTTAAGTATGTTGACAGATTATAAAAGCTTGAACGATGTGGATGTACAAGAGAGAACGTCAACGAGTATGCTCCTTATCAAGATGAGAAGAAATGGCTGTTCTGAATTCAATCTTGAGGAAATCTCGCCAATCTTATATGAGCATCTCTTTCCATTACTCATTCTGTTGTGCATTTTAATGGATAGTCTCTCTTGTCAGACATACATTAGGAATCTTAGGAAATGCCTTGAATTAATTTCTGCAAAATTTGATAAATCCAAGGACAAATGCCAATAGGATAGAAGCCTAAGTGAGTGTAGATAACTAGGCTGGAAAGAACTATTAAGAATTTCTACCCACTGAAAGCCTTATTTCCTGGCACACTATCACAAGCCTAGTACAATCTGAATTAAGTTCAAAGCTTGTTGAAACCTTAAGAATAATGAGATCATATTAAGCATATTTGAAAGAACTTGAGCTAAGATTTGAAAATTATTTTTGTGATCATATGCTGAGAATTTGGGTGTTTTGGAAACTTGATTATGGACATTAAAGTTTTTAGAACTTCATTGTGTTGACAAATCACATGCCCTCATAATCTGACATGAACATTCTTAAGGCATATTTATCGAACTATACTTGTTTATGAAACTCTGAAAATATGCAATCTATTCGATACTCGTTGTACTATCACATTGGTATTTACCCAAAAGAGTATGAGTAAAGTTCATGACTTGATAGTGAAACCATGTGAAATTGTGAATTAAATTTCCAAAATTTGTTTTCACCTTAATACTCCTGTTTTACCAAACCAACCAGCAAGCATGTTTTCTTAAGATTATGATATTGAACTGATTAACATAGCTTGTGACTTGGAGAGTCCTCAGCATGTACACTAATGTTAAATCTTAAGTTTTTCCACTGACCATCCGGAAGCGCATATGCTTCCGCTAGCACTTGCAGGTCCCCTAGTGAAAAGGCCATAAGAACTGTCAATATTTAATCTCAAGCCCTTCACATCCGGAAGCGAATCCACTTCCGGAAGCATGTGCAAGAATGGTCTCTCAACTACAGACATAGCTACCAAACAACCATTGAGGGTTGATCAATTTATCCTTATAAAGGGAAATTTGGGAATGTTGAAATGAAGTTTAATCTTCAGAAAACATCTGTGCCTAATTGTTAAAACCTGCCAACTGTGCTAACTTAGGCTTCGAAGTGCCAATCTTTAGTTTCGCAGGTCCCCCACAATGTTAAATCTTAAGTTAAGCCCAACCGGAAGCAAAACCACTTCCGGATGCTCTTTTGCTGGCGCTGGGTGATGACTCAAAGCAACCTGGAGCGCCAGTGTCTGGGAAAAGACACGTCACTTCACAAAACGTTTCATCTTCCTCCATGAGAAGTTGTGCCTCCTCTGACAAAGTGAAGCGACACGTGTTAAAAGGTGCGCCGTTCCAATTAAATGTTTACGTTTCCCTATGAACCAGCGCATGTTTTCAATAAAGAGTCATTATGAGTTTTCCATCCGTTGTGACATTGCATATAAATAGAGAGCGTCAGTCATTTTTCTCACTTCTTTCACAAATTACACCCACAAAACTCTCTGAACTCATTCATCGCATCTTCACCAAGTTCATCACAATGTTCTTCATTTTCTTCATCTTCTTCATCTACATTTCTGCCATTTCATTCCATACACTTCACTTAAAACCCTAAACACAAAATGGCCGGATCACATGAGACAAACCCCAACACTGAGATAGCCACTGCCTCCAAGAAATCAAAATCTAAGTCTGGGAAATCTGGGCATCTAACGAAATCTGGAAAATCTGGGCAAGTTCGTGAACACTCTGGGCAATCTGGGCATCAACAAGAACATTTGAAGAAAAAGGGGAAGAAGAAAGTTCAGTTTAGTGAAGAGTCTGCTTCTAAAAGACAGCGAGTAGAAGAGGATGATCCTCTTGTGTACAGAGATGGGCCTTTGGAGGTTGTATCCTCCAAATTTGAAACTGCGAAACCCTACTTCTCTCATGGAATGTTCATCGACCTTGAGAAATTTGAGGAACTAGGGTTTGGGCATTTGAGGGAACATCTCCAAAAGTACATGTGCTGGCTGGGGATCAACAACCAGTACAACATCAACGTGCTGAGGGTGTTCAGCCAGTCCCTCACAGCCAAGGCTAAGTATAAGAAGGTGAATGAGAAGGAGCACATTCGCAGAGTCACCTTTACAGCCACAGTAAGAGGGAGGGACATAAGTTTCAATTGGCGAGATATCAACGCCATGCTCGGGGTCACTGAGGAAGATATGAACGAGTGGATTTACCCTGAGAAACTCAGCAAGGAAGAGCTTGAGGAAGTCTATGACACCAAGGGAAAGAAGGTGTCTGGGATGTCTGACTCCAACCGGATACTCCAATACATCTACTCCCGAATGATGACTCACAAAGGGGGAAACTTCAACGAGTTCACTCAAATTGACAACCCCTGGCTCCCAAGATTCCTCACCCAGCAGCCGATTAACCCTGGGCAGCTGATAAGTTTGGAGCTGCACAGATGGATTGACAACAAGAAGTCTGGGAATCTTCCCTACCCAACAGTCATCGCCTTCCTCCTGGAAAAATTCCTGATCAAATCCACTGAGGAGGATGAAAATGTTAAGTGCATGCCCGTCAGCGCAGTGAACATCAGCAAGATGGGGATTAAGTACAATAAGCCGGCAAGGGCCACTAGATCTGGATCTCAGGCAGAGAGTTCCTCACACACAACTGCTCCCTCTGCGTCTGGAGCAGGGGACCAAGAAGTGAACTCTCATGCTGGTCCAAGCCGTGTTCCGAGGGTGTCAGCTGCAGTCAAGGCATTTGCTGAGGAAGTGAAAGAGGAGATCATCTTTCGACTGGCTGACTCTTTGGTGGCTCCCCTTCGTGATGAGTGTGACACTGTATTCCAGCAGCAGGAGCAGAGGATCCAGAACCTCGAGAATCGCCTAGGAAGGGTCGAGGCCAAATTAGACCTGTTACTTAACCACTTCCAAATTCCCCAACCTCAGGGCAATCTACCTCCACCCCTCCTCCACAAAATGACCAACCTTCGCCTCCTCCACCTAACCAACCATCACTCCCTCCTCCTAATACACAACAACCCCCTCCTCAGAATGACTCACATCAACCTTCACCACAAAATGAGTCTGACACTCACAACACCTCTCACCAAACTCCTCAAAGTTCCCCTCGCCAATCACCCCAGAACTCACCTTCACCTCATAACTCCCCAAACCATTCACCACCCCCAAACTCCATAAGGCCCTCCAATCCACTCCCTCACACTCGCCCCACCATAGCCCAATCTCTTGGATTTTCCTCTCCTGATCACCCACTGTTAGAATCTTAAGTTTTGATGAAGACTAAAATATAGAGGATTAGACCAAGTGCCTAGGAAGCAATAGTATACTTAGGATCCCAAGTAAGAGTGCTTCCGGATGAAGATTTACTTCCGGTTAGATTAGGACTTGCGCATGCGGATGAATGCTTTCATCCCCCAGCGTCAGCAAGTAAATCACTAGGGATTTAACTTAGTCCATGAGAATTAGGTACACAAAACCTTAAGACTAAGCTATGTTTCAATCGGAAGTGAGTTTGCTTCCTGTTAAACTTAGACTGGCGCAGAGCGATAGAATAGATATTACTCCAAGCGTCAGTGAGTCTACTTCCCCAAGTGAAAGCGCTTCCTGTTAGACTTAGACTGGCGCAGAGCAATAGAATAGTTATTACCCCAAGCGTCAGTAAGTCTACTTCGCCGAGTGAAAGCACTTCCTATTAGATTTAGACTGGCGCAGGTTGATAGACTAGATATAACCCGAGCGTCAGCGGAAATGCAACATCAAGTGAAGTTGCTTCCTGTTAGATCTTGACTGGCGCAGATTGATAGAATATATTTCACCCTAAGCGTCAGTGAATTCACCACGTCAAGTAAAAGTGCTTCCGATAGCTCAGTGACTAGCGCTGAGTGGTGGAATGAAATAGACTAAGCGAGAGCAAGTCATGGTGAACTAAATCCCTCATCAAGTGAATTTACTTCCGGATGAAGAAGTGCTTCCGGATACTTCTTAGATTTAGGGATCACCCATTGCATGAGACTATATGATTATATTGCTAAACTAACGTTCAAGTGCAGCACACTCAGAAAGGTTGCTTCCGGATGAGAAGTTGCTTCCGCAAGCAATCAGAATGTCTGAACGTTCAAAGAGATGCAGTGTCAGAATGCTTTTGTCAGAGCAGAGGTGTCAGGACTACTTTTCAGAGATAAAGCAAGTCAACCCTGCTAAACATTAATGAAGATGCACTTCTCAACGGTAACATAGGATTAACGGCTTTATTCAAACGTTCATATTCAACCTGCCACAGAAGCCTATGAAGCCGAGTATAAAAGAGACATTCATTAAGAAGAGAAGATATGGAAGAAAAAGAGAGAACAGAACAAAGTATCTGATATATCATACTCTTCATTCTACACATCCTCTACTACTCTCAGATCCAGATTTGTGATATTTTTCAGAGAGTAATTTTATTGTACTTAAGTGAGTAACATCATCCACTCTTAGAGAGAGTTAGTTTTGAGCTTAAGTGTTTAGCACAATCAGTTCATAGAGTGAACATAGTGTAAACTTACAATTTGTAAGGGGGAGCATTTAGAGGTTGTCTAAATCTCCATAGGTTGCAAGTTAGCCCGTAAAACTTGCATTTGTAAGGTTTGCAGGTGAACCCGGTGTAAAACCTGTGGGTTGTTAGGTGAACCCGTGCTCGTAAAACCTAAAGTGTAAAGGCTTCTCTTGTGCCCGGTTTAAACAAGAATAGTGGATTGAAAATCTCAGGTGGAGCCTGGGGACTGGATGTAGGTCTGGGTGACCGAACCAGGATAAATTTATGTGTGCATAAATTTACATTCAAACATTCTATTTTGCATCACATAACATACTGACTTGTGCATATCACTACTTCGTAAATATTATCACCAAGCACAAGCAGTCTTTCGAAAACAAGATTCAAAAGATTTAATTTATTCCCTCACCCAATTCACCCCCCCTCTTGGGTGACAGCCACGTTTATCATTTGGTATCAGAGCAAGGTCACTTGTTTAAAGGATCCAACGATCTCAAGTGCAAAGACCTAGGCTGATTTGGGTTACAAAATGTGTTTTGAAGGTTTTGATCATACCATCCCACCTGTGTTAGAAAATGCTGATTTTTACTTATGGAAGGGAAGGATGAAAAGTTTTATACTATCCACTGATTTCAAAATGTGGGATGTTTTTGAAAAGGACTCTGATTTCAAACCAAAAGTAAATTGGACAGAAGAGGACAAAAGCTTATTTTACTTAAACCTTAGAGCAATGCAAATTTTGCACAAAAGTTTATCTGACAATGATTACCAGAAAATTAAACATTGCTCTAGGGCTATAGATATTTGGAACACTCTTGATACTATGTATGCTTCTAGCCAATTTCTTGATGTTAAGGCTGTCCAAAGCTCACTATGTGCTCCTTGTGAATCCACCGTTGATGAGCTACTGGATGGTGATGTAGTAGAAGCTAGTATCAGCAAAGAGAGAGTGGATCTCCGCCTAGAAGATTCAGAAGCTGAAGAAAATGAGGTACCTAAACTTGAAACTTCTGAATTGCAAGATATGTATAATGAGCTACATGTTGAATTCTGTAAACTTGCAAAAGAAATTCTAGGCTTAAGAAAAAGGAATAGGGAACTTGAGGAACTTATTCCTTCTTCTACAACCAAGGAGTCCAAAGTCCCACTCATAAAAGAAGATTTTTCGAAAGACCCTGAGATTTCAAAAGTTAATAAACATAGAGTCTTTGAAAAGAAAACTGACCACCATAATAGTGATAAGAAATCTGATTCTGAACATCATCCCATTATCTGTCATTATTGTGGTAGAACTGGTCATATTTCTCACACATGCAATTTTAAGAGAAATTTAAATGTGAGAAATAAATATATATGGATCCCCAAAGGACAGGTAAGGTCCAGCGCTAACTATGTAGGACCCAAGTACAAATGGGTACCAAAACTCCCTTCTAGTGCCTTACCTGTGCAGGAAAGATCAAGAGTTCCTCTTGTCCCAAAGAAGAGAACTCGTGGTGATGTCACTACTGCAACTACCTGGTTCAATCATAAGAAGCAGTGCGCTACCACAAGGAACAAAGACCTTGTCTCAGGGATAAGCTATCACAGAGTTCCATTCAACTATCCTGAGAAGGACAAAAGAGAGAGGATGTCTCAACTCACATGGAGAAAACCTGCGAATCCTGTCTCTCCTAAGAAAGTGCTTCAGGCCAAGGATAAGTATAAAAGATCTCCTTGGGTAAGCAAGGGATTATTTAAGGTTGAAGCATGCAACAGTAAAATCTCCTATGCAAATGTAAGATGGACTTATTGAGATTTTACATTAAGCATCATAAGCATGAACATGATATGGCTTATAAGATATTTCACACAATGTTCATACTCTACATGCTATCTATGACTATCATTATCAGAAGCCATGTGCATATAGTCATAGTTGATTCGCAATGCTATATTCATAGTGAATAATTCTTAAGTGCATAAGAATCACATACTTCCTACAAACTGACCAGTCAGATCCAAGTTTGGAGACTGAAAAATGGGAAAGAGAAATCATTTGCTATTTTGTAGGAAAGAAGGTACGAAGGAACAACAATTTTCATGATCATACCTGATCAGAGCAATGTATCAAATCTGAATGAGTTGTTGTTCATACTGGGCTCCGAGAGCTACTGCTCCTGAAATTAAGAAGATCAAACAAACTCTACTTGACGCAAATATGGCTTTAGTTATGAAAGCTTGATCGCTGTGGATGCACAAGAGAGAACATCAACGAGTCACTCAAAGTTAAATCTTAAGTAAGTACCATCGGAAGCAAAACTACTTCCGGATGCTCTCGTGCTGACGCTGAATGACTACTCAAGGCAACCAGGAGCGTCTGTCCAACCGGAAGCAAAATCACTTCCGAATACTCTTTTGCTAGCGCTGGATGATAATTCAATATGATCACGAGCGCCAGTGTCAGATCAAGGGACACATCACTTCAGAAAACGTTTCAACTTCCTCTATGAAACGCTGTGCCTTCTCTGAAGCAACACGTGTCATCAGGTGTGTCGTTCCAAGTTAAAAACTTACGTTACCCAATGTGTGAAAATTTGAAAGAGTATGCCCATTCTATCCTCAGAAGTTTTACCTATAAATAGAAGTCATTTTCCATTTTTCACTTTTTACTACATCTTTTTCACTCGCATCATTTTCTCTGAAAAGTCTTTTCATCTTCTCCATTGTGTTCTTTATTTTTCACACTTCTTGCATTTCATCTTTATTTACACAACATTCATACAAAAATGGCCGGTACGAATGAATCCAACCCAGTCATCCAGAAAACCTCTTCTTCCAAGAAACATAAATCGAAATCTGGGAAATCCACCCACAAGCATTCTGGTAAATCTGGGCACCATGAAGAACAACATGAAGAACTTCATGAACGCCAAGAAGGTTCTGGGCAATCACGAGGACAGGGTGAAGACGTTCAGGGTCAGCCTGAAACCTCTGGTAGAATAGAACAGGCAGTGGGTTCTGAACAAAAGCGGGATGCTCAGGGAAAGAAGAAGAAGGTTCATTTTTCTGAGGAGCCTTCCTCCAAGAGGCAGAGGGTTGAGGAAGAAGATGATCTCACAGTATATAGAGATGGGGCTCTGGAGAGTGTATCCGCCAAATTTGAGACATCCATTCCCATCTTCAACCATGGCCTGTTCATCAATCTAGACAAGTTGGATGAACTAGGGTTTGCTCATCTGCGCCCTTACTTGGAAAAGTATATGCCTTGGCTGGGCATCAACCAGGACTACAACGTCAACGTCCTGCGAGTCTTTTGCCAATCCCTCTCTGGCAGAGCTAAATATAGGAAGGTGGATGGAAAGGAGCAAGTCCACAAACTCTCCTTCACTGCTACTGTAAGAGGAAAAACCTTCAGGTTCACTTGGAGAACCTTGAATGAGATGATGGGAATCACAGAAGAGGATATGAATGAATGGATCTACCCTGAGTCTCACAAGTACAGCAAGGAGGAACTCGAGGAGTTGTATGGCACCAACAGCAAGAAGGTGTCCAAGATGTCTGATTCTAACAGGCTCTTGTACTATATCTACTCCCGGATAATGACTCATAAGGGAGGCAACTTCAACGAGTTCACACTGCTGGACAACCCTTGGTTCCCTAGACTCCTCTCGCTCAAGCCTTTCAACCCTGGGCAGTTGATATGCCTAGAGCTTCAGCGCTGGTTAAGCAATGACAAGTCGGGTTATCTTCCCTATCCCACCATCATTGCCTTCCTCCTCGAGAAACATTTGATCAGGGCTACATCTGCTGTGGAAGAAGAAAATGTCAAATGTAAGCCTGTAGGAGCAACTAATATGGCAAGGATGGGGATTAAGTATCTCAAGCCCCCTAAGCCTACTCGCTCACACTCACAAGCCAGTAGTGCTTCTGGGACTTCAGCCCCCTCTGCATCTGGAGCAGGGGATCAGGAAGTTGACTCACATGCTGGGCCAAGTCGTGTTGCAAGAGTGCCAGCCTCTGTTAGGGTCTTTGCCGAGGAAGTAAAGGAAGAGCTCCTCCTCAAATTGACGGAGTCCTTGGTGGGTCCTCTCCGTGCTGAATGTGAAGCTGGTTTCCAGCACCAAGGGGAGCGGATCCAGCGGCTCGAGGACAGAATAGGACAACTTGAGAATCACCTTACCAGGGTGGATGCAAAATTAGACCTCATCCTCCAGCACCTACAAATTCCCCAACCTTCATCACAAGGTAACTTGCCACCTCCTCCTCCGCCTCCTCAAAACCCTCCTCCTCCTCCTAATCACCCTCAACTACCACCTCCTCCTCCGCCTAACACTCAACAACCTCAGCCTCCACCACAAAATGACCAACAAGCCCCACCATCACCCAACAATGACCAACAATCCCAACCTTCACCTACCCATGACCACCAAACCCAAGACTCACCTCACAACTCTCCACGCCTTTCCCCTAGAAACTTCTCATCCTCACCTTCATCATCCTCATCCTCGCCCATTCCCACACGACCAGGTGCCCCTACACGCTCTCCACTCCGCTTCTCCAACCCAACCCATCAAAGCCCTAGACCCATAGGATCTGAAACAGCCATTCACCCCCTCAGCCAACCATACGGCGAGTATCCCCGCCTTCAACCACTCTCCGATGACCATTTACCCTTTACCCCTGACTCCGCCAATTACAAAGCATACTCCTCCACTTATCCCTATACGGATCTCTTTGTCACCTCCAGTTGCTTCCCCGACTCTCCTCAAACTCCTGAACACCTATCTTCTCCCACATCCTCCACCTCTACCCTCTCACCCTCCCCTCCCAAGAAATTTGGTCCTGAACCACCTCCATCCTCCTCCACATCCACTCCATCCCTGGCACTCACCCCTGTTGATGATGACAAAAGGGGGAGAAATGTTATGTCTACTCTTCGCCTAAGTATGGCCACAAGGGATGTCCTCAGCCAGCCATCACTCTGGATTGATGAAGATGTCACGGCCGCCCTGCGTCGTGCATATGAGTCTCAGAGACTGAGTGGTGCAGAGAGCCTTATAAGAGGAGAGGCCTTCCGTTTCATGGAGCAGAAGAGAGCGGCCAAGCAAGGACCCCAATGGGATATGGTTGTGTATGGGCAAAATGAACAATCTTCACAACCTGAGTCATCATCAGAGTCTCCTCCAACTAAAACAAGTAGAGAAATTGCTGAGGAGATCAGGATGAAGTGGGGACTCGAAAAACCCAACCATCCTCCCATTGTGATAGCCAAGCCTGTTCCTACACTATCTGAGCAAGAGTCTGAGGTCCCTTCATCTGAGCAATCTTCTGATCCTCCTCCCTCATCTAAGCCAGCAGCCGGATTCAGTGTACCTAGAAAGAAGGCCGTTGCTAGGAAACGTGCCAGGAAGTTCGTTGCCACCACTGAATCTGATAAGTCTGAGGAAGAGACTCCATCTGACCCACCTGAGCAAGGAACATCATCTGCCCAGATTGAGCAAGCAAATCCAGTGGCTCAAGCAATTCCAATTCTGAAGGAGGTCAAATTGGAAATTGAAGACATGACTCCTGATGAATTTGAGAGATTTGGATTCACTGACAAATTATCTTTTGGTCAGATGGCTTGCCTCGATGCTGAAAGAGCAAGTGCCATGCCCACTCCTCCAATTAACAAAAGCAAAGGGAAGAGCAAAGGGAAAGGGAAAAGGAAAGCCCAAGAAGTTGAAGAGGATCCCAACTTCTCTGCATGGAATGTGAGAATCCGGGCTGTACACTATCCCAATGGAGAAGTCTGCTACTTCGACGATGCTACAGGTTTCCCTGGGTATGAAGAAGTGGAGAACATGAAAAGGGCATACGAGGAGTCCATTGAATCAGAAAGGCTCAGAAGGGAAAAAGATGAAAAAGAGCTTCAAGAGATCATTGCCCAGATAAACCAGAGTGAGCGTGAGGAAAATGAAGAGAGGCAGAAAGAGAGGGAAAAGAAAAAGAGACACAAACTCTAACCCCCAATCCAAATATTCTTGTTGATTTTGTTTTCATGCATATTTTCATTCATACTTAGTGAAATTTATTTGTATACATTCTTTACTTGTATATGTTATTTGATTACATAACTCTGACTTGTAACCTCTGCTTGTCAATAATATTTGTCTGAGTTACTTGTTGTTATCCATTGCTTTTATTCTCTTGATAATCCTTCCTTAGGAACTTAATCGATAAAACTAGGTTTGTCATCATCAAAAAGGGGGAGAATGTTAGAATCTTAAGTTTTGATGAAGACTAAAATATAGAGGATTAGACCAAGTGCCTAGGAAGCAATAGTATACTTAGGATCCCAAGTAAGAATGCTTCCGGATGAAGATTTACTTCCGGTTAGATTAGGACTTGCGCATGCGGATGAATGCTTTCATCCCCCAGCGTCAGCAAGTAAATCACTAGGGATTTAACTTAGTCCATGAGAATTAGGTACACAAAACCTTAAGACTAAGCTATGTTTCAATCGGAAGTGAGTTTGCTTCCTGTTAAACTTAGACTGGCGCAGAGCGATAGAATAGATATTACTCCAAGCGTCAGTGAGTCTACTTCCCCAAGTGAAAGCGCTTCCTGTTAGACTTAGACTGGCGCAGAGCAATAGAATAGTTATTACCCCAAGCGTCAGTAAGTCTACTTCGCCGAGTGAAAGCACTTCCTATTAGATTTAGACTGGCGCAGGTTGATAGACTAGATATAACCCCGAGCGTCAGCGGAAATGCAACATCAAGTGAAGTTGCTTCCTGTTAGATCTTGACTGGCGCAGATTGATAGAATATATTTCACCCTAAGCGTCAGTGAATTCACCACGTCAAGTAAAAGTGCTTCCGATAGCTCAGTGACTAGCGCTGAGTGGTGGAATGAAATAGACTAAGCGAGAGCAAGTCATGGTGAACTAAATCCCTCATCAAGTGAATTTACTTCCGGATGAAGAAGTGCTTCCGGATACTTCTTAGATTTAGGGATCACCCACTGCATGAGACTATATGATTATATTGCTAAACTAACGTTCAAGTGCAGCACACTCAGAAAGGTTGCTTCCGGATGAGAAGTTGCTTCCGCAAGCAATCAGAATGTCTGAACGTTCAAAGAGATGCAGTGTCAGAATGCTTTTGTCAGAGCAGAGGTGTCAGGACTACTTTTCAGAGATAAAGCAAGTCAACCCTGCTAAACATTAATGAAGATGCACTTCTCAACGGTAACATAGGATTAACGGCTTTATTCAAACGTTCATATTCAACCTGCCACAGAAGCCTATGAAGCCGAGTATAAAAGAGACATTCATTAAGAAGAGAAGATATGGAAGAAAAAGAGAGAACAGAACAAAGTATCTGATATATCATACTCTTCATTCTACACATCCTCTACTACTCTCAGATCCAGATTTGTGATATTTTTCAGAGAGTAATTTTATTGTACTTAAGTGAGTAACATCATCCACTCTTAGAGAGAGTTAGTTTTGAGCTTAAGTGTTTAGCACAATCAGTTCATAGAGTGAACATAGTGTAAACTTACAATTTGTAAGGGGGAGCATTTAGAGGTTGTCTAAATCTCCATAGGTTGCAAGTTAGCCCGTAAAACTTGCATTTGTAAGGTTTGCAGGTGAACCCGGTGTAAAACCTGTGGGTTGTTAGGTGAACCCGTGCTCGTAAAACCTAAAGTGTAAAGGCTTCTCTTGTGCCCGGTTTAAACAAGAATAGTGGATTGAAAATCTCAGGTGGAGCCTGGGGACTGGATGTAGGTCTGGGTGACCGAACCAGGATAAATTTATGTGTGCATAAATTTACATTCAAACATTCTATTTTGCATCACATAACATACTGACTTGTGCATATCACTACTTCGTAAATATTATCACCAAGCACAAGCAGTCTTTCGAAAACAAGATTCAAAAGATTTAATTTATTCCCTCACCCAATTCACCCCCCCCTCTTGGGTGACAGCCACGTTTATCACCCACTTCATACCTTCTACCTCAAAGACCTTCCCCCTCTCCGGAGAATAGGTGAACAATCCTCCACTTACTCTTTTACCTACCCCTTTGAAGGCCTATTCAACGACCCCTCCTCCTTCCAAAGAAACAGAGCCCTCTTCCCTAGCCCCACTCCTTCACCAAAAACCTCACCTTCTTCCTCACCCCCTTCCTCACCTGAAACATCACCACCCAGAACATCTGGCCCTGAACCTCCTCCCTCCACATCACCCAACCCTTCCTCCCTGGCACTCGCCCTTCTTGATGATACCAAAAGGGGGAGAGAAATCCTCAATCAACCCTCCTTATGGCTAGATGAGGACATAGCTGCTGCTCTCCGCCGTGCAAATGATCTAAGGCAAATGGGTAGTGCTGAGAATCTGATCAGAGGGGAAGCAGTGAGATTCATGCAACAGCAGCGCCTGGATGAGCAAAGTTCTAAATGGGCAATGGTATTGTTTGACCAACCTGATGAGCCTTCTTCTTCTTCTGTGCCTGCGTCTGAACCAGAGCAGCCTGAACCAGCGCCAGAAGCCTCTTCTGCTGAGCCTCCTCCCTCTGTGCCTAGCCGGAACTTAATTGAAGAGATTATGATGAAGTATGGGCTAGAGAGGCAAAACCATCCGCCTATTGTGATTGCCAAGCAAATCCCTCCTTCATAACCAACCCCTGCTCTTCCTTCCTCTCCAATTATCAAGTTCAGAAAATCAAGGAAGAAGTCCCTTGTCAAGAAAGGTACTGATACCTCTGAGCCTGTAGAAAGTGAAGAAGAGGATCACTCTGAGGAGCATGGGTCAGGGAGACCCACTCAGCTTGAGGAAGCATCTGAGACTCAGTCATCCTCTCAAGCATCATATGTTCCTCCGCTACTAAAGGAAGTAAAGCTGGAAATAGAGGATATGACTGCTGATGAGTTCGAAAGGTATGGATGGACTGACAGGATCACATTTGGTCAGATGGCTTGCCTCGATGCTGAAAGAGCAAATACCAAGGCTTCCCAAGAAAGTAGAAAGGGCAAAGGAAAGGGCAAAGGGAAAAGGAAAGCCAAGGAAGTTGAGGAGGATCCCAACTTTCCTGTGTGGAATGTCAAAATTAAGGCTGTCTATTATCCCAATGGCGATGTCATCCCTTTCTCTGATGCAGCTGGGTTTCCTGGGTATGCTGAGGTTCAAGATCTGAAGAGAGCCTTTGAGGAATCCGTTGAATCTGAAAGACTCAGAAGGGAGAAGGAAGTGGCAGAGCTCCAGAGAATAATTGCGGAGATTGACCAGAGTGAGAAGGATGCCCAGCTAGCCAAACTGCAAGAGGAGTGTGAACAAAGGCAAAGAGAGAGGGAGAGGAAAAGGAGACACCAACTATAGACCCCAACCAACCCCATGCATTTTAACTTAGAAAATTTTCTTTCCATATTTTCTCATGCATAGTTATCTTGCACAGTTTTGATTACTTGTGTATTTTATCTATCTGACTTGTAATCTTTTGCTCATCAATGATATTTGTCTTTAGCTTTTTGTGCCTTATCTGATTATTACTTTTAATTCTTTCATATGAACTTAATTTTATAACTTAGTTTGTCATCATCAAAAAGGGGGAGAATGTTAGAATCTTAAGTTTTGATGAAGACTAAAATATGAAAGAACAAGGTAAACACTTAGACAAAACTAGGTTAAAATGGAACCACAAGTAAGAGTACAACCGGATGTGGATTTACTTCCGGATCGACTAGGACTAGCGCTCGCGGATGAACGTCTCATCCCCCAGCGGAAGCAAGTAATACACTAAGCCATGACTTAGTCTAGGAACATTAAGTGTATAAAATCTTGAGACTAAGTTAGGATGCAACCGGATGTGGAATTGCTTCCGGATGGTTAATGACTAGCGCTGCCTGTTGGGTTAGGTAACACCGAGCGTCAGTGAGTATAACACTAAGCCATAACTCAACGTCCAGTAGGAGTGCTTCCGGATGTGGAATTGCTTCCGGAAGTAAGAGAACTTCCTTAGACAATTGAACTCCCACTGCATGGGATTATGTGCTGTTATACTACACATCCCATAGCATGAGTAGACAATATACTAAGTCAGAACATAGCCTAAGTAAGATTGCTTCCCATAGCAAACAAGCTTCCCACAACATGTATAGTTCTTACTACACTTGATTATATATACTACTCTGTTGGACTAACAAGTATGTGCAGAACTTAGTTTTACTTCCGGATGCAAATGAGCTTCCGGATGCAAATACTCTTGGCACTGGGATTCAGAGACTAACACTTGCAGAGCAAGATTGCCGCTTCCGGATGAACGATGATCATCCGTCAGCAAGAGTACAAGAGTCAACGTCACATACTCAGAGGTCAGAATGCTTTTGTCAGAGCAAAGTTGTCAGAGTTGCTTTTCAGAGATAAAGCAAGTCAACCCTGCTAAGCTTTAATGAAGATGTACCTCTCAACGGTAACATGGGATTAACGGCTATATTCAAACTGACATATTCTATCTGCCGCCCAAGCCTGAATGTTTTGAGGCCGAGTATAAAAGGAACATCAACATTCAGAAGAGAGGTTGGAAGAACAGAGTCTATTGTCTGAGACATTGTATTCTACATTCCTCTCATCTTCTACTCTCTGATCTTAGATTTGTAACATTCTTAGAGAGTGATTAATTTGTACTTAAGTGTTTATCAAAATCAGTTCATAGAGTGAACATTTTATCAAATCCTCTAATTGATAGAGGCTGTTCTAAAGCTTGTGCTTGAAGAACAGAATTATTATCTTACAAAAGTGAGGGGGAGCATTTAGAGGTTTTCTAAATCTCCATAGGTTGCAAGTTAGCCCGCAAAACTTGTGGTTGAAAGGTTGCAGGTGATCCCGTTGTAAAACATGTGGTTGTAAAAGGTGTGCAGGTGAGCCCGTGGGCAAAACCTGTGGGTTGTTAGGTGAACCCGTGCTCGTAAAACCTAAAGTGTAAAGGCTTTCTTGTGCCTGGTTTAAACAAGAAGTTTAGTGGATTGAAAATCCCAGGTGGAGCCTGGGGACTGGATGTAGGTCTGGAAGTGACCGAACCAGGATAAATTTTTGTGTGCTTATTCTGTTTGTTTAATCTATTCATCAAGCACCACACCACTAGATACTTACTTGTGCTTGGGGTAGTACATCGTCACTCTCATCAAGCACAAGCAGTCAGCTTTCAAAAGAGAATTTTAATTTTTATTCAGTCACCCAATTCACCCCCCCTCTTGGGTGACAGCCACGCATTTCAGTTGTTGAACACATAAACTCCGCTCCTCCAAAAAATTTACTCTAAATGACTGAAGGGACGTATATTGATCAAGACAAGTTTCATTTATTGATTCTAGTCACTTTCACATAGGGTAGGCAGAAGCTACAACAAAATACATTTAATATATGAAGTTGTCATTTCATATATACTGGCTGTGGTCCCTAATATAAGGCTAGCTGGTGAAAACGTTTTTGAAGATAATATGTGACTTATAGTTGGGTGTTTGAAATTAATGATTTTTTTCAAATATTGTCTATATTTATCATGATATTTTTATGAGGGAGAAATACACAAGCATTAATAAACATGCAAGAAAATTAGGATACAGTAGGGAAAATACATTCAATAAGGAGACAATCTGAGATAAGCTCTTATATTAGGAGCCAAATCCGTTCAAATTGTGGACTATTAAATTATGGATTGGATGAAGTATGTAACATATTGTTACTAATTCCCTAATTAACCTGTGACATCTCTTTTAGTTCATTAATATCTTTACTAACTATGATAGAAAAAGGAATTGCAATAATATCAATATCTCTATCATAGTTAGAAAAAGAATATCCTAATGACTGAAATATTATCCATGATAGAAAAGAATAAACTAATACAGTACAGCTGCTATCATGGATAATTTATTGCTAACCATGTTAGAAAGGATTTGCCTAACATGGTTAATAAACAAAACTAGTTGATATTTAAAAATAAATAGATATATACATGCGGAAGCAGATGCAGGCCTATACAAATTGGCAATATACAAATTCAAAATAGTCTATATAGCTTCTAATACCTAATTCCCTTTCCTGTTGTCTGCGTCTGTGCATAAATACCTGCAAAAATGTCAGTAATCGTGGGATGAAACAATTTGTCCCAGTAATCACCGCTTAACTCACTATAACAGTGAGATGTATGGTAGTGAGGGCGTCTAAAGGGTACCACAGTTAAAACCAATAATATATATATACACATGTCAAGTCTTTCATTCATCATTCAAGTCCCTCCGTCTAAATCAACTCAAATTCATCATCTCTATTTCCCACATATCACTCAAATCCCTCAGTCAATTCCAAATCAACTCAACAGACGAAAATAAACGTGATTGACACTGTGCCCAGTCTCAAATCTGAAAGCATGAAAAAGGGAGCACTTTATATAGTGAAAATGTCCCTGAAAAAGGGAGCATTATATCTTGTGAAAACATCCCTGGTTCCTTTACAATTCGAGGAACCTGTACAATTAACCTATCGATTTGCGCAAATCGATAGGTTACATCGGCCGACGGTACTAATAATCATTGTCATGCAATACTCACAATCCCTATTCCATAATCCATCAACATAGCTCTCAACAATCTCAACTCAACATGTAACTCTCTTTTCTATCCTCATCACCTCTTAAACCACTTCCCAACACTATCCCTATATACATTTCACGCCTTTCCAGATCAATGGCCACCACCAGGCAGGATAATAGATATACAGAATTTCAAATTTCTTTATATGAAAATAATCGTGTTTGAAAGGCACCCGATAGCCTGTTTTGTATAAAAATACCATTTTAAAGATAATATATATATATATATATATATATATATATATATATATATATATATATATATATATATATATATATATATATATATAGAGGGTGAAAAGGGATTTTACAAAATCCCTAACTAACGTCACCCTCAATGTTATAGCAAGGTTAAGTGTGATTACCTGTCGCCCTTAGCAATTTACGCGATTTCTCATCCTTTCTTTCTTGATGCCACCAAAAGCCCACATCACTTCTAATCCTATAATAATATAATACAAAATGATAAATCAATATCATTTCTACTTCATATTTTACGTCTCTCTTGTATTCACATTACTACCCAATCCCCTTATTTACATTCTCTATCCTAAAAATCTATTTTTAATCCAAATCAAACTTCACTAACACTTCAAAATTATTAAATTCTTACTTCAAGATACTTATGCATACTAAAGAACACAACAGAAACAAGAACTAGACACCTGAATAAATAATTACGAGCATACATCATTTAACCTCCAATTCACTCCAAGGATGCTTGTACCAATTCTACCTTAAAAATATGTTCCCTAAGTCTTTCAGCCAGGGCAGAGAAAAGTAACAAGAACGTTTAACCAATCAATATATGAGCACTAGAGATCACAAGTTGATATTACCATATTTCAAACAATCATTTTAATACTTGTTAGCGCCTCATTAGTTTTAGAATTCATTCAGCCAAATGCAAATCAATAATAGCAACTTGGAGAAATAAAGCACTTAACCAATTCATAATTTACTTGAACAGAGTTTATGCAAAACAATTCCATTATTCAAGCTTAGACCAAAAGAACCAGATTTTTCTTAAGCCAAGAACTTCATTTCAATGTATAACCAAAGAAAAGAAGGTCAAGCAGCATCCAATGAGGGACAAATGAGAAATAAAAGTAATAGTACTTGTAGCTCACTCACCATTTTAATGGTACAAGCACAAAATAAGGACATCCACTTCACTAGCAATTTGAATACCCCTAAACCATTCAGCCATGATGACAAAAGTGCAGGAAATTTTCACCAATTTAAATACTATACCAATTACACAAAGTACAACCAGATTCAGCTCCACAATCATGGATCTCATGCATGCATAGCAAGTTGGTTCTAAACTTTATAAAAATACATTTCCAACTTCATTTAACTACACATTCACAACTCACACATATCAACAATAATTTAAATGTATAATATTCAGAGTCAACCGAGCATGAGATAAACAACTAAGGTTAGATATTGTTTCTCTCTTTTCTTTTTACACCAAATTCAGCCAAAACAGAGGAGACAAGGAAGATTCACCATAACCACACGCTTATAAAGCCTAACAAACCAAAATAAGCTTACATATATATATATATATTTACCAATTTAGCTTAGAGTTTCTGCCTAAAACAGAATTTATTATACTAGCTTGGCAATAAGAATATCAAAAGGAAGAAATAAAGATTTCTTGATTTAAAAATCGATTCGGCCATTGAAGAAGAAATGAGCAGCAACTTGTTACCTCCTTTTTATCAAACCATAACAATGAACAACATAAGAAATCCAGAGACAAAGAACCAAGATTCCAGAAAATTGCAAATACTACACAACTTGACATATGTGACTATTACAAAATAAATCATACTTCAACTATATTACCTGGCATCCCACTTAACTACTCCAAAATCCATATGTAAGCTTGAAAGTAGGTTTAATCTTCCACGTATACACATTTATTCAGAACTAAATGTCCAATCTAGAAATCTCAAACAAATCCATAATAGTCAAAAGTGAAGAACCATGAGTTTTCCCATATTCAAATGTTTAGTTATTATATAGAGAGTTACTCAAGTTTCCAAAATCATCAATGTCATTGCATAAAAGCCAAACAGTAACTACCAACTTCACATTCGAAATGCAAAATAAACATATAAACTTGAAGAATTATAGCCTTTCATTCAAAGCTATAACCCACAAACTATTAAACACCAGAAGCAGTAAACCAAATGGACAACATGCCTTAGGAAAGTGAAGGTTGCAACAAGCAAGACTCAAACACTGTTCTAGTTAATTCCTAAACCAAAATCCTAAAACCATTCGAATTTAACCCTCAGCCTCGTCCAAAGAAATGCAAAAAGAAGGATGAAACATGAAAAAGAAAACTCACATGACTTCAATTCACGAGTTGCAAGCTCCGGTCAAGCTTGCCGTCGACTAAAACTCGCCGGAGATCGGCCGTTGAGGTGGCTGGCCGAACAGAAAAGTCAAAAGGAAAAGGAAAAGTGAGAAATTGACATGAGAAAGAAGCACAGCTCGTGAAAAACAAGTAAAGGTCAAAGCTTACTCTTACCCAACCGCCGTACGTCGTCGAGCTCGCCGGAAAATATGGAGGACGACGGTGGTGATCGAAGAAACAGAACGAAGATGAGGAGTGAAAAACGCGAGGAAGAGAAAGTAAGGAAGGAAGAATGGTTTTGTTGATGCTTATGGTGAGGGCTAGCGCCGCCGCGCCAAAGGCCGCCGCCGTCACCGCCGTCGATCGAACAAAGGAAGGGTGAAACGAAGAAGAAGAACGAAGAAGAAGGCAGAGGGAGGAGGGTTTTTTGGATGATTGAAGAAGGAAGGGGGCTATATTAAGGATATACTCCCTCTCGGCTTACATAGTTACAGTTGACTCGTTTGTTGCTTTTTTTACATAGTTCATTTGTCATGGGAAGATGGCAATAAAATGACATTTGAATTTCAATTGAATAAGTGGGTGACTCTAATTCTCAGAAGGACAAATAAGATATAGTCGACAATTTGTCTAAAATGAAATTTAGGAAAAATGAAAAAAATTCATTCACTACTCATGTATCGCATATAACTAGTTTAGTAACATAGGTAACTACTCGAGTATCGCTTTTAATTGCTAGAATTTTCCATTACTTTGAGACATTTCAAAACCCCATTAACTACTCATATATCTCAAATAACTAGTTGAGAAACGTAGGTAATTACTCAAATTACTCGAATGAGGTTTGATATTAAGTGGCTATAGATTGGATATACTAAGTGGGAATTCTTGTTTTATAGCAATAAAACTATTTTTAAGAATAATTTAACAAGTTTTCTTTTGTCATTTCTCACTCAAATTTTTTTCCCTACTGAAAGCATGTACAAATGAAATTTGAATGTTGTAACATAATATAACATTTATAGTGTTAATTAACATCTTTTATCTAATGCCAAACTTAATCATAAGTTAACTAATTCTAATTACCTTTCCTAAATATTTAAGTATTTAATTGAATCTTATCAAAATAATTTGATGGATACAAATTTAAAATTTGGGTAAAGGAGCAAATGTGGCCCCCAAGTAACCACCAAGGAGCGCTGAGTACCCTAAACTAACATGCCACGTGTGGCATGCAGAGGTGGCACAGCAGGAGCTCGCGTGGCATCCAAATAAGCAAGGTAACGGTCAAACGTAGTTGACCGTCCAACCGGGGTATTTTTTTAACATCTTGGTTACTTGGGGTACAGATCCGGGCCTGTGGTTAGTTTAGGGTCCTCAGCGCTCCTTGGTGGTTACTTGGGGGCCAGATTTGCTCCTTTACCCTTTATTTTATATAATAATATGATACTATTTTTTTAATGGTAGAAGTATCAAATTATAAGTTTTAGATGAATGTGAGTGGTTAAGGAGAGGGGGATTATGAGAAAATCCCCTCTCTATTAAAGTTGTTCATTTATTTTATATTACAATGTAACTCTATTTTTTCAGTGGTAGAAGTGGAAAATTATGAACCTTAGATGAATCTCACTGGTTAAACGAAGTATGGGAGGACATGTTGGAATCATCAAGAAGATTAGTATGTCAAGAAAGATAATTAGGATGAGACATCAGGAACTGCACTTAAAATTAAAGCTGATATTACAAGGTTTAAATGTTGAAATTTTCAATTTGTTTGACCATACCTTCGTTTTATTTCTTGGACAGGACATCAAATTACTTCTTACAGTTATTTTAATCCATATTCAGTATATTTTTAATTTCTGAAAAATCACTTTTGACCAACCGATATTACCTGACCATTTAAAGAACATGTTTGTTATTTGTAAGACATAGATTTTTTGGCTAAACATTTTTCTTCAAAGTGAAGCATTTAAAGCACTCAACAATCAACCATAGCAAAAAATGTAAAACAATAGTGATGACATTAACCCTATCCATAGAGCCTGCCTAGATTTTCCAGATTGCACAGTTTATCCAACTACAAATTGATGTTAACAATGTTCAAACCCCATGTGTGTCGGAAATGTATGACTATGGTGACTTATATTTTTGACATTAATATTTAATATATGTAAGTATGTATAAAGAAAATAACTATGAAATTATATTTATTAAAATTAATTCAGCCTATAATTGATGAATAACGAACTCAAATTTAATTGCATTATAAATTAATTCATTACCTATAATTTGTGAGATATATAAATATAATTCAATTAACACAATTGCAATTGTTAATTATAATTTGTAGCTTAATATTCAACTAATTAGAAATACCAAGTTATTTAATATACTGATTAAAATTCAGTGCTTTTGAGGGATAAGGACACTACCACAGATTACCCCATTTACATGCGTTTATTTTGGCCTCTACATACGCTTATAAAGCGCATGTAGAGGGGGGCGCTGGTAAAGGCTCTACATGCGCTTTTTAAAAGCGCATGTAGAGGGGGGCTCTACATGCGCTTAAAGCGCATGTAGAGGTAGTATCTCAGATGTACATGCGCTTAAAGCGCATGTAGAGGTAGTAGCTCTACATGTGCTTTAAGCGCATGTAGATGTACATGCGCTTAAAGCGCATGTAGAGGTAGTACCTCTACATGCGCTTTAAGCGCATGTACAGATATATATTTTTTTTATATATATATATATTCTTTTGTACATTTGCCACCTTTATACACGTATTCTGCCACTGCTATTTTTAACCAAAATTACCAGAAACATTTACATTTACTCATAACCAATAAGTCAGCAGAACTTGTTTTCACTTATATATATATGCACTACTACCTCATAACCAAAAAACTATTATGCACGACCATTGCACTAAAAGAAGATCTAACTCATCACCAAAATATTTGCCAGGCCACTTGCACCAAAGAATCAAAAAGATATGAACCTACATGAAAGAATAGTATATAATATCAAAGATGAACTAAGTACACAAGCCACAATTGATCAAAAGTCAAAACGAAAATTCCTTCAAGGATGTCCATAATATAAAACTACCAATTCCTAAGTAAGACTACATGCAGCAAAAGATCATATGTACCTAAACGCCAGAAATGAAGATGATCTCAAGTAAAGCACCAAAAGGGATATCATCAACCTACATGAAAAAATAGCATTAATATCACAGAATAAACAAGCATGTTATTCATAACAAAATTTCATCAAGACAAATCCACAATTTTTATTCAAGTAATATATGAAGATACTTTACTAAAACCTAATAAGTAGCAGGTGGCTGATTAAGAACAACAGGTTCAACAATGGGGTAGACAAATTTGCTCCATTCTTCAATAACTTCTCCAACTTGCGCCTTGGAGAAGATGTCGAAACGACAGTCTTCATAATACTGGGTGGATAGAAACATGTCAGTAGCAATTAAATTTAAGTGAGTTAAAAGTAATCCACACATACAAGCAAATATGTGAACAAATTAAAAGAGTTTTAAATTAATGGAAAATTTCAGAACTTACCTTTTCTGGGACCTCCAGTTGATCATGAGTGACAATATCTTTCATAAATTTCATAACATAATACCCACAATCATTATCATTCGGTTGGAATGGGCATTACAACAAAAAAACCACAAATGTGTTAAAAGACTTGTATATGATTACAGTCCATAATTCAAATCATTGTTTTAGCATGTATAATTAACCTGAATTTTGAGCCAGTCATATGCTTTGGAGTATTTCATTTTTTACTAGACCTACAAGAAGTGATCACACTAAAGTCGAGACAAATAAAATTAGTAAGAGTGACATTTATAAATGAGTTAACATAATTTAGTAAGGTTAAATCATTACCCATTGATAAACCTTATATACGAAGGTCTATTTTCAGGTTTACCCGACCTAATACGATCCAGATAGTACACCACAGGCTTTGGTGCAACGAGATTGAATGCAAGGAGAACCCAATGATTCCTAAAATGTGATTAACAGTTATATATGAAATGCGTGGCTGTCACCCAAGAGGGGGGGTGAATTGGGTGAGGGAATAAAAACTTTATTTCTTTTCGAAAGACTGCTTGTGCTTGGTGATGATGTTACTGAGTAATGGTATGCACAAGTCAGTATGTTATGTGATGCAAAAATAGAATGTTTAAATGTAAGTTTATGCACACATAAATTTATCCTGGTTCGGTCACCCAGACCTACATCCAGTCCCCAGGCTCCACCTGAGATTTTCAATCCACTATTCTTGTTTAAACCAGGCACAAGAGAAGCCTTTACACTTTAGGTTTTACGAGTACGGGTTCACCTAACAACCCACAGGTTTTACAACGGGTTCACCTGCAAACCTTACAAACGCAAGTTTTACGGGCTAACTTGCAACCTATGGAGATTTAGAAAACTTCTAAATGCTCCCCCTTACAAAATGTAAGATTACAATTATGTTCACTCTATGAACTGATTGTGCTAAACACTTAAGCTCGAATGACTCTCTCTAAGAGTAGATGGTGTTACTCACTTAAGCACAAAAGAATCACTCTCTAAGAATATTACATATCTAAGTCCGAGAGTAGAAGATGAGAGGAATGTAGAATAGTGTTTCAGACAATAAGCTCTGTTCTCTCTCTCTCCTCCTTTTTACTTCTGAATGTAGATGTTCCTTTTATACCAGCCTCTGAATATCCAACCGTTGGAGAGGCAATAAGGCCGTTTGAATATAGCCGTTGGGCCTTGTTTACGTTGTCCTCATTAATGCACAGCAGAGTTGACTTTGCTTTATCTAAATAGGGTGCTTTGTCCAGCTGTTCTGTCAACACTGTTCTGACAACACTGTTCTGGCAAAAGTCGTTCTGACATCTATACACTGTACGGTCTGACTCTTGCTTGTTGTCAGATGAGGACTTCGTTCCTCAAGCATAAGTCCAGGATGCTAAGAGACTTACTATCGGAAGCTCTCTTGCTAACTGAAGTGAAGCTCGTGGACTCTAACATTCTGCTTGCTATCATAGAGGAACTTTGTCTTCCAAGCACTTGTCCATGAATGATAAGAGTGCTTTGCTATTGGATGCTCTCTTGCTATCAGAAGCTCTCTTATGGACTCTGACTCTTGTGGGCAGTATGAGCTTTGACACTCTGAATGAATCTTCAGATTATATTCTCCTTATCTCTCATACTCCTCATGCTTGGTAGGTAACAATGTTGTTTGAATATCTGTTATCCTCTTGTTACCGTTGGAAGGAACATCTTCTTAAATGCTCAGCAGGGTTGACTTGCTTTATCACTGAAAAGTAGTCCTGATACCTCTGCTCTGACAAAAGCATTCTTACTTCTGAGTATGTGACATTTTCTCTTGTACTCTTGCTGACGGATGATCATCGTTCATCCGGAAGTGGCAATCTTGCTCTGCAAGTGTTAATCTCTGAAATCCAATGCCAAGAGTCTTTGCATCCGGAAGCTCATTTGCATCCGCAAGTGTAACTAAGTTCTGCACATACTGGTTAGTCCAACATAGCAATATATATAATCAGATATAGTAAAACTACACATGTTGTGGGAAGTTTGCTATGGGAAGTAGTCTTACTTAGACTATGTTCTGACTTAGTGTAATGTCTACTGACTCTAAGGGATCTCTATTCCAATAGTCAGCTTAAGTCTCGTTAGTTTACTCTAAGTCTTCCTAAGTGACTCAGTGTGTCATTCATGCTATGTATATTAAGTCAACACACAATCACATGAAGTGGGAGTTTACTTAGTCTAGGATGTATCCGGAAGCACTTCTCCATCCGGAAGTGAATCCACTAGATGTAGGATTTTGTTTACTATTGCTCACTCTCGCTCAGTGTTAGGTCACTTCAACAGCCAGCGCTAGTCACTAAGCTATCGGAAGCACTTCTACTGGACGTTGCTTACATTCACTGACGCTTAGTGTTATCGTGTTCTATCAGTCTGCGCTAGTGAAAGTTTATCAGGAAGTGATTCCACTTGACGAGGCTAATTCACTGACGCTTGGGGATATATCTATTCTGTCAGCCTGCGTCAGTCTAAATCTATCAGGAAGCAATTTTACTTGATGAGGCTGATTCATTGACGCTTGGGGTCATTCTATTCTATCAGTCTGCGCCAGTCTAAATCTAACAGGAAGTGCTTTCACTTGGCGAAGTAGACTCACTGACGCTTGGGGTGAGATCTATTCCATCGCTCTGCGCCAGTCTAAGTCTAACAGGAAGTAAACTCACTTCCGGTTGAGTCATAGCTTAGTCTTAAGGTTTGTGTACCTAATGTTCATGGACTAAGTTAAATCCCTAGTGAGTTACTCGCTGCCGCTGGGGGATGACACATTTATCCGCGTGCGCGAGTCCTAGTCTATCCGGAAGTGATTCCGCATCCGTGAGCGCTAGTCTTGATTCATTCGGAAGTGAATCTGCATCCGGTTGTGACTCTAGTGCTAATACTTCCGGAAATGATCTTGCATTCACAAGTGATCTAACTCAGGGTTCTAACCATGTCATCTAATCCTTCCTAAGTGTTAATTATGTTCTTTTAAGTACTAGACCATATCATACCTAAGTCACCATCAAAACTTAAGATTCTAACATTCTCCCCCTTTTTGATGATGACAAACCCATAGATGACTAGAGAACATAATTAAACTTAGATCACTTCCAGAGCTATATTTCATTCCCAGTTCTCTCCCCAGATATCTTATCTTTCAGCTCTAGACATCTCATGTCTCATCTCTAGACATCTCGTGTCTCATTTCTCTCCCCCTTTTGGCTTCATCAAAATTCAACAAGTGCAAGCTAGCCTTAGGGATGGGGATACTTCTATCGTTCTCCTAGGAATGGGCTTTCTACCTAATATTTCTCCCTATTCTTCCTAAATATTATGTAGGATAACTAAACAGTGTGAGACAGAAGGAAGAAAATATTGATTCAGTATTCTAAGTGTGTTTACTCTCCCTAACCATTATGCAAGATAACAGAACATGTTTTGCAAGAATTAAGTCTAGATCAAAACATACAAAAACAGTTCTCTTTTTGAAGGTGAAAGTTCCTTTTTAAATATAAAAGACATCAAAAGTAATTTTGACCTTCTTGAAATGATTAACATGATATCAAAATAATTTTGGTGCGTTTAAAATGATGATTATGATATCAATTGAAAATTTGTGATTTTTAAATTTGACTGCCAAATGAAATCAAATGAAATATGTGAGTTTGAACTTGTGATATCAAATGAAATGATTGACTGCCAAGTGATATCAAATGATACCATGTGAAAAATGAAATCAAGTCAAATGAAATTTGTGAGTTTAAAGTGCCAAAAATAATTTCCAAATAATTGCATCACAGCATCTTAAGAGTTTATTATCTATGACAGCATGCAACCCTCTATTTCCAAGGGATCATTATCGAGTAATGTCCTTTACTTCTCTTCTATATTAAGGTTAATCATTACTGAATCAAGAAAGGAAGCATATAAGAGAGGTATGTTATCAATTTACTTTCCAGCGTGTCATATAAAGGATACAGATGTGTGAGCTAGGATGATTTTCTAAAGCAGTGAATGATTTTGAAGTCAATGCAGATTGAGCAAAGAAATCCTAAATTGACACCCTTACCAATGCCATGTATGCATCATATATAAGAGATGGTAAGGTGTAGATGTTACCACAGATGAGGAATCTCCAGACTCTATTAGACTCATGAATCTTAATCATAAGCATGCTTCCTGACATCTTCAAGAGATGTGCTATCTCAAGTGGAAACCCCTAGTGCAAGTGCTTTGATGATTCGCTTCGGCAAGCTGAGCTACAACCAAAAGCAGACATGACTGGGCAGTCACTCTACTCTTCCCATGGTTCAATAGTTGGCCTGCTATCGAAAGCGCTGATTGTTGCGAAAGCATCCTTGCTCAAACTTGATGATTGGGCCTTCATGTGCTTGAGGAAACAAGTGCTTTTCTGATGGTCAGTGAAAGAACTTAAGATTTAACATTGGAGACCATCCTCTGGACATTCAAGTCAATCTGTGTTAATCACCACAAGTTAATAATTTTAAGAAATCATGCTTGCTAGTTGGTTTAAGAAAATATGAACAATGATTATGTGAAAACTAATTTTGAAATTGTCTATACGTTCACATAGTTTCACTATCAAGACATGAACTCTATTTATACTCTCATAGATAAATATCAATGTTATAGTACAAAGAGTATCAAACAGGTGGCATACTTTCAGAGTTTCATAAGCAAGTATAGTTCAATAAATATGCCTCAAGGATGTTCATGTTAGATCATGAAGACATGTGAATTTTTAACATAATGAAATTTTGAAAAATCTTCATCCTCACAAAAATGAAATACTGGAAATTTTCATGCTCACAGAATAGTTTGATTTTAAGACTAAATTCGGTTTACAAAAACAACCAAATTTCAGCATATGATTACGAGAATAATTTCCGAATTTTTGCTCAAGTTCTTCTAGATATGCTCAGTGTGATCTCACTGTTCTTAGGATATCAACAAGCTTGAAATTAATACAGATTATAGCATGCTTGTGATTCTATGCCATGTTTTACAGATCTTAGCAGAGTTCAATTCAAGGCATTTCCTAAGATTTCTAATGCATGTCAGACAAGAGAGAGTCTATCCATTTAATTTCACAACAGAATATGTAAGGGATAGAAATGCTCATGTGTATTGGCGAGAGTTTCTCAGGGTTGGTATAGCCATTCCACACATCTTGATAAGAGACATTTTCGTTGTCATTCTCTCTTGGTTATATTCATTGTTCAAGCTTCAATAATCTGTGTCAACATTCTTAAACCACAAACTTGAACTGAGATCATTAGTAGATTGAGAACTTAAAGATGTAATTAAGAGGGATGTATTGTTCTCGAAACCATAGCTGCTTATGCATTGAAAAGCTTGATGCAAGAGATACCACATGAAATGGAAAATCAGAAATAACTTTTGAGTGCTATCATGAGGTATGGTTGTCATGTAGATTTAAAGATGATCAGAATTTGTTTTGAAAGTTTGTATATCAAAAGGATCTTTCAAAAATCAAGGTGAATGCATAAACTATTTTCTTTCATGAAAGACGCCCTTAAAAGATTCGCTAAGCATATATGAGTAAAACTGTTAAGCCCATCATGCATTTACTACCCAAGTGATTGTTCGAGTAAAGAGGAAGGTAGGAATGATATCACCATCTATGCGTGACGAATGCTTATCAAGACTTGACTGATTGTTCAGATGAGATAAAGTCCTGAGTCTTGCTGAACCTCGGAATTGTCTTTCCCAAGAAGATCTTCTATACTTATCCTTGGTTCGAAGCACTTTCTTCTGAGAGTTAAGATTCAAGTGCCTTTTCAATGTTGATCGAGGAGTCCACTCTCTCTTGTTCTTCTCAGGATAGTTGAATGGAACTTTGTGATAGCTCATCCTTGAGACAGAACCATTGTTCCTGGTGGTTGCAGATTGCTTCTTATTATTGTACCAGGGGTTTTCAGCAGTTGCATCGCCACGAGTTCTCTCCTTTGGGGTAAGAGAAACTCTTGATCTTTCCTGCACAAGTAAGGCACTAGGAGGATGTTTTGGTACCCATTTGTACTCACTTTCTGAATCTTCTAGGCAGAAATGGATACTCTCCTCACTGAAGCCTGCTTCCTCAATATCAGCTTCCAGAAGCTCATCAGTAGATGATCCATAACGAGCACGAGTTGAGCTTTGGACAGCTGTGCTTTCAAGAGATGGGTTAGAAGCATATATCACATCAAGAGTATTCCAAATGTCTTTAGCACTAGAGCAATGTTTGATTTTCTGGAAATCATTTTCAGTTAAGCCTTTGTATAAAATTTGCATTGCTCTAATATTTAAGGAAAACAAATTTTTCTCCTTTTCAGTCCAGTTTCCTCTAGGTTTGAAATCAAAATCATTTTCAAAAATATCCCACATTTTCAAACTAGTGGATTGTATAAAACTTTCCATTCTTGCTTTCCACCAACAAAAATCAATATTTTCTAACACAGGTGGAATGATATGATCAAAGCCTTTGGAAAACATTTTAACCCAAATCAGCCAAGGTCTTTACACTTGAGATCGTTGGATCCTTTAAACAAGTGACCTGCTCTGATACCAAATGAAATGCGTGGCTGTCACCCAAGAGGGGGGGTGAATTGGGTGAGGGAATAAAAACTTTATTTCTTTTCGAAAGACTGCTTGTGCTTGGTGATGATGTTACTGAGTAATGGTATGCACAAGTCAGTATGTTATGTGATGCAAAAATAGAATGTTTAAATGTAAGTTTATGCACACATAAATTTATCCTGGTTCGGTCACCCAGACCTACATCCAGTCCCCAGGCTCCACCTGAGATTTTCAATCCACTATTCTTGTTTAAACCAGGCACAAGAGAAGCCTTTACACTTTAGGTTTTACGAGTACGGGTTCACCTAACAACCCACAGGTTTTACAACGGGTTCACCTGCAAACCTTACAAACGCAAGTTTTACGGGCTAACTTGCAACCTATGGAGATTTAGAAAACTTCTAAATGCTCCCCCTTACAAAATGTAAGATTACAATTATGTTCACTCTATGAACTGATTGTGCTAAACACTTAAGCTCGAATGACTCTCTCTAAGAGTAGATGGTGTTACTCACTTAAGCACAAAAGAATCACTCTCTAAGAATATTACATATCTAAGTCCGAGAGTAGAAGATGAGAGGAATGTAGAATAGTGTTTCAGACAATAAGCTCTGTTCTCTCTCTCTCCTCCTTTTTTCTTCTGAATGTAGATTTTCCTTTTATACCAGCCTCTGAATATCCAACCGTTGGAGAGGCAATAAGGCCGTTTGAATATAGCCGTTGGGCCTTGTTTACGTTGTCCTCATTAATGCACAGCAGAGTTGACTTTGCTTTATCTGAATAGGGTGCTTTGTCCAGCTGTTCTGTCAACACTGTTCTGACAACACTGTTCTGGCAAAAGTCGTTCTGACATCTATACACTGTACGGTCTGACTCTTGCTTGTTGTCAGATGAGGACTTCGTTCCTCAAGCATAAGTCCAGGATGCTAAGAGACTTACTATCGGAAGCTCTCTTGCTAACTGAAGTGAAGCTCGTGGACTCTAACATTCTGCTTGCTATCATAGAGGAACTTTGTCTTCCAAGCACTTGTCCATGAATGATAAGAGTGCTTTGCTATTGGATGCTCTCTTGCTATCAGAAGCTCTCTTATGGACTCTGACTCTTGTGGGCAGTATGAGCTTTGACACTCTGAATGAATCTTCAGATTATATTCTCCTTATCTCTCATACTCCTCATGCTTGGTAGGTAACAATGTTGTTTGAATATCTGTTATCCTCTTGTTACCGTTGGAAGGAACATCTTCTTAAATGCTCAGCAGGGTTGACTTGCTTTATCACTGAAAAGTAGTCCTGATACCTCTGCTCTGACAAAAGCATTCTTACTTCTGAGTATGTGACATTTTCTCTTGTACTCTTGCTGACGGATGATCATCGTTCATCCGGAAGTGGCAATCTTGCTCTGCAAGTGTTAATCTCTGAAATCCAATGCCAAGAGTCTTTGCATCCGGAAGCTCATTTGCATCCGCAAGTGTAACTAAGTTCTGCACATACTGGTTAGTCCAACATAGCAATATATATAATCAGATATAGTAAAACTACACATGTTGTGGGAAGTTTGCTATGGGAAGTAGTCTTACTTAGACTATGTTCTGACTTAGTGTAATGTCTACTGACTCTAAGGGATCTCTATTCCAATAGTCAGCTTAAGTCTCGTTAGTTTACTCTAAGTCTTCCTAAGTGACTCAGTGTGTCATTCATGCTATGTATATTAAGTCAACACACAATCACATGAAGTGGGAGTTTACTTAGTCTAGGATGTATCCGGAAGCACTTCTCCATCCGGAAGTGAATCCACTAGATGTAGGATTTTGTTTACTATTGCTCACTCTCGCTCAGTGTTAGGTCACTTCAACAGCCAGCGCTAGTCACTAAGCTATCGGAAGCACTTCTACTGGACGTTGCTTACATTCACTGACGCTTAGTGTTATCGTGTTCTATCAGTCTGCGCTAGTGAAAGTTTATCAGGAAGTGATTCCACTTGACGAGGCTAATTCACTGACGCTTGGGGATATATCTATTCTGTCAGCCTGCGTCAGTCTAAATCTATCAGGAAGCAATTTTACTTGATGAGGCTGATTCATTGACGCTTGGGGTCATTCTATTCTATCAGTCTGCGCCAGTCTAAATCTAACAGGAAGTGCTTTCACTTGGCGAAGTAGACTCACTGACGCTTGGGGTGAGATCTATTCCATCGCTCTGCGCCAGTCTAAGTCTAACAGGAAGTAAACTCACTTCCGGTTGAGTCATAGCTTAGTCTTAAGGTTTGTGTACCTAATGTTCATGGACTAAGTTAAATCCCTAGTGAGTTACTCGCTGCCGCTGGGGGATGACACATTTATCCGCGTGCGCGAGTCCTAGTCTATCCGGAAGTGATTCCGCATCCGTGAGCGCTAGTCTTGATTCATTCGGAAGTGAATCTGCATCCGGTTGTGACTCTAGTGCTAATACTTCCGGAAATGATCTTGCATTCACAAGTGATCTAACTCAGGGTTCTAACCATGTCATCTAATCCTTCCTAAGTGTTAATTATGTTCTTTTAAGTACTAGACCATATCATACCTAAGTCACCATCAAAACTTAAGATTCTAACAATATACATGTAAAATTTGAAAAAATAAAAAAAAAATTTTAATGACGAGTAAGAACTTACGATACATTCATTGGGGCTAGAAACAATGTTTTATCTGAAGAAGAGCTTCCCAGACGTGCTTTCACGTCACCTTCATCCCAATAGCTAGTTGTTTCAGTCAGCATTGAGGTTGTATTTGGATCTATGAATGCGAAATTGACATTGTCCCCTGGCACAATTATTTCATCATGCAAATACCTATACAAAAAAACATATCAACACATACAATTATTGTAATTTAAATACTAAATGACAATGTAAGAAACCACAATAACATAAAAATAAATTCAACATTACATACTTGATCCATATGTTGATAGCTGACGCACTAATCCATTCCTGATTAACCACATCCATAATTACTTCACTACCAAGGAGCTCAGTGACACTCTTGTAATAAATTGTCCTTGTTAATTTAACTTCGATTTGTTGTAAATCAGGTAATTGGTTTGTCAAGTTCTTTAGTTTAACACGGAATGATTCAGAGGGATGTGGTTGGGTGACACGAGTAAGAGTTGGCTGATGCGGTTGGGTGACACGAGGAGTAGGAGTTGGCTGATGCGGTCGGGTGTCATGAGGAGTAGGAGTTGGCTGTTCAAGAAATATGTCAATAAGTCTTTTTACAAAATGAGTGCTAGCTAATGTAAATCCATTAGTAAATAGTTACCTTCAAACTCTTTTTCCGAGGTTTAGTCGGAATAGCAGAACGTGGCTGGACATCATGGTGGTCTGTTTTCCCCAATTCCTTCCTTTGTCCTTTTTTGGGCTGTTAAACATAGTAAGTAAGTAATTACACATATACTAATTAAATCTCTTTATCTATTATATATTAATTATAACTAACTAAGTAATCTCCTCTGATTGAAGAACCATCCACTTTTTGGGCCATGCCACAAAAGAACCTATTGCGTCAACGACCACGTTCATTCCATCAATGGGATACGGCAACGGTGAATTATCTCTAAGAGAGATGTGGATGGACACCCTCACCGTGCCTGCAGGGAGAGGCGAATTGTGCAATATTTTGCTCCCATCATTGAAGACATAAGCCAGAGCAACCAGAGTATTCCAGGACAGATCAGAATATAGTTGACAATAAGACTCACCCTACAAATGAATGTTCACCTTCAATTATGAAGTAACATTTCATAAAAACATTAATATTTGAAAGTAAAAAAGCATAACGCTTACCTCTGGAATGGGGGCACTTTCCATTGTACAACTATAGTTCTCCATGACCGGGCTTTCATGAGCCGATGGAGCATGAGATTGATGGCCTGATGCCTGACCTCGCCCTGATCGAATCTCATTAACTTGTTCTTGCAAGTTTGCACAAAATGCATACAAGGCCTTGTACTGCTTCTCAAGTGCGGACGTTTGGTGGCTTTTCAGCTTCTCCTTAAAAAACTGTGAGGGCAAAACACCAAACCCCATGCCCCTGACACGACCTGTACTTTCTGGGAGGCCAAGTGTTTGGCCAAGCAAGTCATCTTGGCCATGGGACGGGATTTCTCCTGATGCACCTTGCTTTAGTTCAATCTATAGGAAGGAAATGATAATGGTTGGTTATGTATCAAGCAATATAAGAAACTGAGAATATAACCAAGAAAATGACTTACTGCTCGATCACGAGCCGCTTTAACGGAATCATGGTGTATAGTCCCATCCTTCTTTGTATGACCTTCCAACCACAAGTCAAGGCGATCTACTTTGCGATTAGGGTCAGCAGTCAACTGTAACCGAAAAATAGGTTAACATGAATTAATTATAGGAACATTCATTTATATCATTAATGAAGATGTTAACGTACCATTTCATGCTGTAAATCAGCATACTTATTTCTACCACGCATATACGGGTATAGGTTGCTTCCTGCTGACTGGCTATTCTTTTCGCTAACGGCGCGAAACTCCTCTGAGCATCGCATCTCAACGAACTCATCCCATTGCTGCTGCGTAATCACATCATAGAAATCTACTGGACGCTTGGGATCAATATCACCATCAACATTGCGCACAAAGTATATGCCTAGATGGGATCGCCACCATCGGGCCATTGACGCTGCTTTCTTCAGCACATAACCTTTGGCCTCCTCACAGTCCGATAAGTCAAAGGCAGTCTGTAACAAATGAAGTATAAACTTGTAATCATAATAACTCATCCAAATAAAGATTGTATTAAACATAATTGCATTGAAAGTTGCTTACCAAAATTTCTCTCCAAATAGCTTTTGTTATGTCCGGGGACAAATATCTCCAATCTTTTAATGTGATTGGGACGGTGTTCCGAACAATCACTCCAATATAGGCGATCAATAACTTACTTTCTCTGCCAATTGGTTGATTCTCCTCATTCCATCTTACTTTGATCTTAATCCCCTTATGTCTTAGTGAAATAACTTCTTTCATCACCGTTCTACCACGTTTCACCAATTTCTTTGCTTTCTCCCTCTCTTTATTGTAGTCTGCAATATGCTCATCTTGTCCCTCATTGGGCTGTGCCACCTCTTCCCGGTCATGATCTTGTCCCTCCATTATCCTGTAAGAAAGAAAAACCAGAAAAAATTCAATAATATGAATACAATGATAAAATGATAATAAAACAAAAAATTGCATACATGAGAAATCATTTTTTTTGCCCGTATTCTTTTTCTCTGCTGAAAACGAATAACAGCTACTCGCTTTCGCTTTCTCTTTGTGTTAATGAAAATGCCTTCTCTATGATCACGTCTTAAATAAAAAGGTTCATCGTTAAGACCATTTTCTGGCGCATCAAATTCTTGTAAGATTGATGTGAAGAATGAAGGTTCGTTCTCAATCAAAAAATTCATATCTATTTCAGTACTTTCATCATCAACAGGATCAACATGATTTCTGTTCGATTGCATGACTATCGACCAATTCTTCTTCGAAGGATCTGCAATGTAAAACACCTGTGTAACAAGAGATGATAAAATGTAGGGGTCGTCCTTATATCCAGTTTTGGAAAGGTCAACCGACACAAATCCAAACTCATCGATCCGTCGTCCACCAGAGTTGTTAACCCATTGACATTTGAAGACAGGGAATCTTAAACCAGAGTAATCCAACTCCAAGATGCTTTCAATCACCCCAAAGTATGCCATCTCTGCATATATTGGATTTGTATCTTTTGCACTGGATACATGTCATCCCTCACCAACCACTGTGACTCCACTATTCTGCATTCGACTCTTCTCATCATGGGCTTTAGTGTAGAATGTGTAACCATTGATTGCATAGCTCGTATAAGAAAATGCTTTTAAAGACGGTCTCCGTGACAACCAGTACAATTTCTCACACACTGACCCATCGTCTAGCTCTAACTGACGGCAAATCCGTCCATCAAACCAATCAATGAAATGTTTGTTGTGCTCTCTTGTGATCAAACTTTCATTTCTATCACCATGTGCGACTCGAAGAAGATTTTTGTGCTCTTCAACAAAAGGTTCTACCTCGCTACTATTGTGGGGAACATGTAAATGAGCTAACTCTCTGTCAACATTTGAAATGTTAACTAATATGCTTGCCCCAATCCCTTTTCCCTTTGATCGACCTTCATGACGAGACCTTGGCATACCAACAGGTTCAACACTAGATAAGTAATCAGCACACAAATCACTTGCTTCGTCCACGATGTATCTCTCAGCGATACAACCCTCCGGTCGATATCTATTTTTGACATACCCCTTCAACACTTTCATGAAACGCTCAACCGGGTACATCCATCTCAAATATACTGGGCCGCACAGTTGAACCTCCCTGACCAAATGTACTGCAAGATGAACCATAACATCAAAAAACGAAGGGGGGAAGTACATTTCGAGTTCACACAGGATGAGCACAATCTGCTTTTGCAAACCACGCAACATTTCGACATCAACAACTTTACAACAAATGGCCTTAAAAAACAAACACAACTTAGTAATCGTGCCCCGCAGTTTCTTCGGCAAAATGTTTCGTATGCCAACTGGTAAGAAATTTTGCAGTATGACGTGACAATCATGTGTTTTGAGGTTTTTCAACTTCAACTCTTTCATGGACACAAGATTCTTAACATTTGAGGAATAACCTTCTGGCACTTTGATTCCATTGAGAAACTTAAAGAACACTTTTTTCTCCTTTCTAGAAAGGGTGTAGGCCGCTGGAGGCAAATATGTGAAGTTTCCCTTTTGAACAGGTGCTAACTCTTTCCTGATCCCCATCTCTTGCATGTCTAATCTCGATTTAACACTATCCTTACTCATTCCCCTAACATTCAAGATCGTGCCAATTAAGTTATCAAATATATTTTTCTCCACATGCATCACATCAAGAAAATGCCGAACATATAATGACTTCCAATACGGGAGTTCGAAGAATATAGACCTCTTCTTCCAACCACTCTCTGCCACATTTGTAGCGTTAGGCTTGCCAAAATTGTTCTCCAACACTTCTACCTTCTCAAACAATTTATCCCCTGTTAAAATCGGAGGTGGAGTACTTTCTTCTGAGTTACCATTGAAAGCCTTTTTCCACCTTCTCCAAGGATGGTTTCTCGGTAAGAACCTTCGATGCCCCATGTAAACATTTTTCTTACACCGAGCCAGCCGAATTGAATGGGTACCAGTTTCACATATAGGGCATGCACCATACCCTTTGACCTTATATCCAGACAAATTACCATAAGCTGGGAAATCATTAATTGTTCCAAACAACAGGGCTCTCAACGTAAAGTTTTCTTCACTGCAAGCATCAAACACATTTTCACCTGTATGCCACAAATGCTTCAAGTCTTCTATTAATGGAGCCAAGTACACATCTATATCATTGCCGGGCTGACTGGGCCCACCAATAAGCATCGAAAGCATCATAAACTTGCGTTTCATAATCAAATTTGGGGGGAGGTTGTAATTCATTAGAATGACAGGCCATGTGCTGTAAGTAGTACGTTGAACCCCATGCAGATTGATTCCATCACTTGTCAGTGCAAATCGCAGGTTTCTTGGTTCTTCACTAAACTCTGGGTACATGTAATCAATTTTCTTCCATTGGGGGCTATCCGCAGGGTGTCTAAGCTTGTTGTCTTTGATCCTCTCATCCTCGTGCCATGTCAAACGTTTCGCTGTGTCCTTATTACTATACATGCGCTTCAGTCTTGGAATTATCGGAAAGTACCACAAGACCTTGGCAGGACTTTTGCCATTCTCCCCATATCGAGAGACTTTGCACTTCGGACACTTATCCAACGACACATACTCATTCCGGTATAAGATGCAATCATTGGGACATGCATGTATCTTCTCATATTTCAAACCAGTAGCGAGGAGAATTTGCTTTGCATCGTATGTTTTTGAAGGGAGTACATTATCCTTTGGCAAAACATCCCGCAGAAAGGTAAGCAGTGCGGTGAAACTTGCATCACTCCAACCATAACGAGCCTTTAAGTTGTACAATTTAACCACTGCGCGCAATCTTGAGTATTTACATCCGACATACAACGGTGTCTCTGCATCACTCTTCAACTCTTCAAATATTTCTGGGTTCTCCTCACCCACAACCCTCACCATTTCTTCAAGACAATCCTCGTCACTCTGATCAATGACATCATTTGAAGCACTACTAACATCATGTTCACGATCACGACATTCAACCTCATCGGTCTCACCGTGCTTTGTCCATCTTGTATAAGATTGATCAATCCCATTACATATTAAATGATTCAACAGGTCCATGGGATCGACACGCTTTCCATTCAAACAGCGGATACAAGGGCACACAATGTTGTTAACATCGCATGCATGAGCAGCTGCAAATTCAACAAACTCCTTTACTCCATCTATATATTCACTTGAAGTTCGGTCACAACGCATCCATTTTCGGTCCATGACCTACTAAAGGAGAGTAGCAGTGAGATGGTAAATTACACTCTATGCAGCTGCTATGCATGGAAAACACATTGTCTAAACCTTTTGCAAGAATAATGGCGAAATAAACATACCTAGGCTCAATACTGGCTTTTCCAGTTTAAACAGTCTACTACCGTTTTGGGTAATAAGAAAAGAAAAGGCAAACTTAAAAGGAACCTTTTAAAAGCAAAAACATCACTCTAGACAATCAATGAGATTAATTATTTATGCCTACATATATAGTACATAAGCTACCTACTTATACCAAATTAGATGTGTTAGTTTCTAGCCATTTAGCACCTTGGTTTTCCATCTCTACAGTAGAAATTATGTAATGAAGCACAAAATACCAAGCTACCTACTTATGCCTACATATATATGTTAACAGAAAAATGAACCTTTCTTGCTCAGTTAAAACAAAAAAATCAAATGTTAACAGGGTAACAAAGCTAAGACAGATCAATCAGAGAAATTATAATCAAATTAAGACAAAGCAAAATCTAACACTAAACCTAAGCAAGGCAGAAAGCATGGAGTTCTTAGAAAATTCATGAAAAATCATCAACATCATGAAAAAAGTCAACAGTGACTTATATTTAGGACTGGAGGGAGTACTTATCTATAATAACTAACTATAACTAACATACTTAATTCTTACTCTAATCAAATTAGGGAAAGTGACTTTATATTCAGAAACAGAGGTAGTAACTAGTAATGGAAAAACTGCAACAAAAAAAAAGATAAAGCAGTTTAATGATGTGAATATGAGAGCAAAATAAAAGGGGATTTACTCTTGCTGAAGCTTCTGAAGCTTCTCCTTCTCTTCCTCCTCTATCTTGTTGCGAATATTAACCCTCTAAACAACAAATTAAATGCACATTACTAAAAAAGCAAGCAAGTGTTGTAATAAAAAAAAGGAAAGGTTTGAACTTTGAAAACCTACCTTCTCAACATACTCTTCTCTAGTGACTAGACCAACAGTCTCCTTCTTGAAAGCAGTCTCGAGAATCTAGAAAGGAAAACAAAGGCACGAAAAAGTTTGAATTTTGGAAGCGAAAAGGGAAATATATGTACTCCGTATGATTGGAAGAAAGGGAGAGACCTCGGAGGTGCTGGAGCCGAACTGGAGGAGGCTGGGCTGGCCGTTGGAGTTGGCAGACTTGGACTTGAGCTCTGACAAGTAACTCACATGAAAAATCATCAACATCATGAAAAATTGAAACTTTTCACAAACAATCAACTACACCATTAAAAAAAATTGATGATACAAAATAAAAATTGAAACTTTTCACAACCAATCAACAACACCATTAACAAAATTGATGATACATGATAAAAAATTGAAACTTTTCGAAGCCAATAAAAACCCAGATGAAAAAAATTAAACCTTGGGTGGAAGGACGGTGACGGTGGAAGGAAGCAAGGTTGGGAACGGAGGAGATTTGGACAAATAAAGAGAAATGCGAATGAGGTTAGGAATGGCGAAGGAATGGGGAAGAAGGCGAAGGAATGGGGAATGGCGAAGGAATGGTGATGGTCGGAGACGGCGACTGCCGGCGACAGTGATGGACGAAGGCGAGAATGAGAAAGAGAATTGAGAGTTCAGTGGAATTGTTGAAGGCGAGGAGGAATTGTGAGTTCTTTCGATTAGGGTTCCATGTTTTTTAACATTGATTAGGGTTTCATTTTAGAACTTGAGAATGAGGAATGCTACTACATACTTTGTGAGCGCGCTATAGAGTGATCAGATATAGGGAGGGAACTCATAAGAAAAAGGCGCGGGAAATTTATAATTAAACTCCTTTACATGCGCTTTAAGCGCATGTAGAGGGGATAATATTAATTTTTAATAAAACAATAACACATCATAGAACTTAGACTAAATTTTTGTTCTATATATGTATATATATATATAGTTCACATCAAAATAATATTAACATCTCACATTTGTGACATTATTTCTGTTGAATATTAATCATAGCGTTCAAATTGAATAATCTGATTAATTAGGGAAATCAAGCACTGAGTTATATAATGTTTTAAATCAAAACTATCTAAGCATTATCAAGTTTTTCATCATTTTAAAATTGAATCAACTTTTTTTCTTCAATATTATTTTTATAAATTTCATTTTACTTTTATCAAAAAAAAAATAAATTTCATTTTACAGCCTCTACATGCGCTTAAAGCGCATGTAGAGGCTATCTACATGCGCTTAAAGCGCATGTAGAGGTATAAAAACCCTTTACATGCGCTTTAAGCGCATGTACAGGGTGTTTGAACATTTTGAAGTGGCAATGGAGCTTTTAAACACTAATTCCACAAGCAGAAAAACCTTAATTATTTCTGTTGAATATTAATCATAGCGTTTAAATTGAATAATCTGATTAATTAGGGAAATCAAGCACTGAGTTATATAATGTTTTAAATCAAAACTTAATTATCTAAGCATGATCAATTTTTTCATCATTTTATAAATTGAATTAACTTTTTTTCTTCAATATTATTTTTATAAATTCCATTTTTATAAATTTCATTTTACTTTTATCAAAAAATAAATAAATTTCATGTTACACCCCTCTACATGCGCTTAAAGCGCATGTAGAGGCTCTCGAGCCATAAGCGGCCCAACAAAAACAGCTGGTACGAAAATATCAAATGTAATCATTTATCGGACAAACATTATAAAATAACACATGATCTCTCGAGCCACAAGCACTGGAGAAAATAACAAAATACAATAGGAAAACAATAAAAAAACATTCAACTAAAAATATTGTCAGGTAACACAAAACACCAACGCTTAAGTTGAAATGCGTGGCTGTCACCCAAGAGGGGGGGTGAATTGGGTGACAGAATAAAACTTATAAAAATTCTCCCTTTTAAAAGTTTACTGCTTGTGCTTGATGAGAGTGACGATGTATTACCCCAAGCACAAGTAAGTATCTAGTGGTGTGGTGCTTGATGAATTGATTAAACAAACAAAATAAGCACACACAAATTTATCCTGGTTCGGTCACTTCCAGACCTACATCCAGTCCCCAGGCTCCACCTGAGATTTTCAACCCACTAAACTTCTTGTTTAAACCAGGCACAAGAAAGCCTTTACACTTTAGGTTTTACGAACAGGGGTTCACCTAACAACCCACAGGTTTTGCAACGGGCTCACCTGCAAACCTTTACAACCACAGGTTTTACAACGGGATCACCTGCAACCTTTCAACCACAAGTTTTGCGGGCTAACTTGCAGCCTATGGAGATTTAGAAAAACCTCTAAATGCTCCCCCTCACTTTTGTAAGATAATAATTCTGTTCTTCAAGCACAAGCTTTAGAACAGCCTCTATCAATTAGAGGATTTGATAATATGTTCACTCTATGAACTGATTGTGATAAACACTTAAGTACAAATGATTCTCTCTAAAAATAGATGATGTTACTCACTTAAGTACAAATGAATCACCCTCTAAGAATGTTACAAATCTAAGATCAGAGAGTAGGAGATGAGAGGAATGTAGAAATACAATATCTCAGACAATAGGCTCAATTCTTCCAACCTCTCTTCTGAATGTAGATGTTCTTTTTATACTCGGCCTCAACATTCAGGCTTGGGCGGCAGATAGAATATGTCTGTTTGAATATGGCCGTTAATCCCATGTTACCGTTGAGAGGTACATCTTCATTAATGCTTAGCAGGGTTGACTTGCTTTATCTCTGAAAAGCAACTCTGACAACTCTGCTCTGACAAAAGCATTCTGACCTCTGAGTATGTGACGTTGACTCTTGTACTCTAGCTGACGGATGATCATCGTTCATCCGGAAGCGGCAATCTTTCTCTGCAAGTGTTAGTCTCTGAATCCCAGTGCCAAGAGTATTTGCATCCGGAAGCTCATTTGCATCCGGAAGTAAAACTAAGTTCTGCACATACTTGTTAGTCCAACAGAGTAGTATATATAATCAAGTGTAGTAAGAACTATACATGCTGTGGGAAGCTTGTTTGCTATGGGAAGCAATCTTACTAAGACTATGTTCTGACTTAGTGTATCGTCTACTGACGCTAGGGGATGTCTATTCCAATAGTCAGCGTAAGTCTCGTTATTTTACTCTAAGTCTTCCGGAAGCGATTCTGCATCCGGTTGTATTCTAACTTAGTATTTGATTTTAGTCTAATTCTTCCTAAGTGACTTAGTGTGTCATTTACTCTTGCTATGGGATGTGTAGTATAACAACACATAATCATATGCAGTGGGAGTTCAATTGTCTAAGGAAGTTCTCTTACTTCCGGAAGCAATTCCACATCCGGAAGTACTCCTACTAGACGTTGAGTGTGGCTGTGTTATACTCACTGACGCTCGGTGTTGCCTAACCCAACAGGCAGCGCTAGTCATTTATCATCCGGAAGCAAATCCACATCCGGTTGCATCCTAACTTAGTCTCAAGGATTTTATACAACTAATGTTCCTAGACTGAGTTATGACTTAGTGTATTACTTGCTTCCGCTGGGGGATGATTCGTTCATCCGCGAGCGCTAGTCCTAGTTCATCCGGAAGTAAAACCACATCTGGTTGTACTCTTACTTGTGGTTCTATTTTAACCTAATTTTGTCTAAGTGTTTAACTTGTTCTTTCATATTTTAGTCTTCATCAAAACTTTGTCAATGGCAACTTCAGTATCCAACCTAACAATCATTTTAGTGCCCTACAAAAAGAAAATAAGTAAATTTCAACTTGAAATGGGAGCGATAAAATTTGTAGGAAACACATTAATACATGTTCATAAAAAACAACAGCATGGACCGCAAAAAGGGATTTAAGAGTTGGCAATCCGGTTTCTGGAAATTTTAAACGCTCAATAGAGTAAACCCTTATCAACCTTAATGGTGACAAAGAAAGGGTGTGAGTAAGGATGAATTATACAAAGATACAGGAAATCATGCATGGCCATGGGGTTGGAAAAAAACAACCAGTGAAAAGAGCGCTAGAGGAACAAATTTGTCAGAAAAAGAAGGATGATAGGCACAAACTATATATAGAAACGAAAAAAGATACAACCATTATAGCATTTAAGGAAAATTCCATGCATAACCCTCGTGTTCAATAAACAAAAGAGTCGAAAGGCAACACAAACAGTTGGCATCTCTGTGGTATGTAGCATCACATGGTGGGACCAACATGTAAACACATTCACTGGTACAACAGTATTTATTTCTCACCTTGCATTGAGGAAATCTCTCTCACAACATGAGGCCAAAAACATAAGGGCTATGGTAGGTCAGAGTGGCCTTTTCTCTCTACCATGGTTTGTCCACTCGGCTTAGATGGCTCATGAATAGGGAAAATAACGAAAGCCAAATAAGGACCTGAAACAGGCCAAGCCACAATAATAACAAGCTAAATGCAAGCAACCCAAAAAAAATAAAAGGAATTTAGTGATAAAAACATTGAGCCGACTCCATTCACAAAAAATTAACTCCAACCAAACACGACGCTCACGACTTTTATATTTTGTATTGATTTAGGGTGATAGGGACAAAAATACTTGGTTTATTAAGACAAATGTAATCTGATATTTAATTTTACCAAACAACTGTTAGTAATTTTTTTTAGTGGGATCTACACCTGTCGTCCTATATCACTTCATTGATATACTTTCCAATGGAAATATAATATATCACACTAAAATTCTTGTGTTGGACTCTCCCAATACCTAAAAGGACAAGTGAGGAACCTAAATTTACACAAGGACTATGAAGGTTCTAAGTATTTACTTGATATTTATTAATGTTGTGAAAAGAGCTGATTGCCTTGACTAAATAAAAGGAAGCAAAGAGCTTGACTTGAAACATCTTTATTTTCATCGAACCTGAACCCCCCTCCCCCTTCATAGTGGAAAACGAAAGGAACTTGGAAACACAACGATGCTAATTGAGTGGGTTGCACAACCCCTCTGGAGCTAAGAAGGATTTTCTAATATTAATGCATATAATGGGTTCTCTTCTTCTTTCAAGAACAGTGTTTTTGGAGCTAAAAGGGGTTTTTCTAATGTCATTAAAAGATTAGGTGTGAAGCTGATTTGGGAAAAGGAGCTTCTTTGTTCTCTCCTACTGAAACAAATGTTGTAAAGTCTTCTCTTGTTTTTGCTACTGTAGATGGTTCTGGAAATTCTAAACATAAAAGTGTTAAAGAAGGTGGACTTGTGTGTGCCTTTTTTTGGTTTTGGTGACATTAAAACATTAAGTGACATAAGGACTTAAATGCTTACTTGTCATTGATTGTCCTTCATGCTAAAATTGTTAATGTATATGATTCTCGGTTATTAAAAGGTATGCTGAGTGACATGTTTTCTCAATAGATAACAACTGAATCATACCTATAAACAATTTGATCATACATATTAACAAATACAACATTTCCATTAACAATTGGAGTATGTGAGTTCATAATTGTTCAATGGGGTTCTCAGGGGTTAACCATACTCTCATTACGCTTAACCACTGCAGCATAGTTATTAACAATTGGAACATAGCTATTAACAAGTAGAGCATTTTCATTAACAATTGAAGCATACAAGTTCACAATTATTCAATGGGGGTCTCAAGGGTTAACCTCACTCATTTCAATTAACTACTGCAACATAGTTATTAATAATTGAAGCATGCCTATTAACAACTAGAGCATTCAAGTTCACAATTGTTCAATTGACCCAATTGCTAATGTGTATGCTCCAGTTGTTAATTGGTATGTTCCAGTTGTTAATAGGTATGTTGCAATTGTTAATAGATAATGTGTATTTGTTAACAAGGAAGTTAATTCAATTGGCTCAATTGTTAATGAATATGTTCATGTTTTTATGAGGTACGTTGCAATTGTTAATAGGGAATACATAATTGTTAACAGGGAAGTTAATTCAAATGACTTAATTGTTAATGGGTATGCTTTAATTGTTAATTGGTATGTTCTAATTGTTAATAGGTACGTTCCAATTGTTATAGAGAATGCACAATTGTTAATGAGTATGCTCTATTAGTTAATTAGTATATTCCAATTGTTAAATGGTATGTTTCAATGCGCGTTTATTAACAGCGATATTAATCATATGACTCAAATGTTAATGTGTATGCTCTAATTGTTAATTTGTATGTTTCAATTGTTAATTTCTATGCTACAATTGTTAATACGGAATGGGTGTTTGTTAACAAGTTAATTCCTATGACCCAAATGTTAATGGATATGCTCTGATTGTTAATGACTATGACTCTAATGTTAATAAGTACGCTGCAACTGTTAATACGGAATGTGTGTTAACAAGTTAGATCCTATAATACAAATGTTAATGAGTATGCTCTAATTGTTAATTGAGAAACTAAAAATGTTTCATTGATAAGCAAATACTTATCATTACACCAAGACAAGACACCTCTATGCTTCTGTCCAAACAAATACTCGAACTTGTTAGAATCTTAAGTTTTGATGAAGACTAAAATATGAAAGAACTAGGCAAACACTTAGAGAATATTAGGTTAATATAGAATCCCAAGTAAGAGTGCAACCGGATGTGGATTTGCTTCCGGATAAACTAGGACTGGCGCTCGCGGATGAATGTCTCATCCCCCAGCGACAACAAGTAATTAACTAAGGAAATAACTTAGTCCAGAAGCACTAGATATACAAAACCTTAAGACTGAGCTAGGATTCAACCGGAAGTAGATTTGCTTCCGATTATAGTTAGACTAGTGCTGGCTGTTGGTATAGATAACACTAAGTGTCAGTGTACATGAGCCACGTCTAGTAGAATTGCTTCCGATAGCTTAGTGACTAGCGCTGGCTGTTGGAGTAAGTAACACTAAGCGTCAGTGAACATAAGCCACGTCTAGTAGAATTACTTCCAATTGCTTAGTAACTAGCGCTGGCTGTTGGATTGAAGGACACTGAGCGAGAGTGAGTAAAAGTGAATATAACCCTTGAATCCAGAAGTAGTGCTTCCGGATGTGGAAGTGCTTCCAGATCCAAGGAAGTCATCTTAGACTAAGTGAACACCCACTGCATATGACTATGTGCTTATATTGTTAGACTAACATTCAAAGTGCAGCACACTAAGTAGAGTTGCTTCCGGATGTGAACCTGCTTCCGCAAGCAATCAGAATGTCAGAATGTTCAGAAGTGCAGTGTCAGAATGCTTTTGTCAGAGCAGAGTTGTCAGGACTACTTTTCAGAGATAAAGCAAGTCAACCATGCTATGCATTGATGAAGCATTAATTGGGCAAACGGTAACATGGGAAAAACGGCCATATTCAAACGGCTATCCCACCTACCAAGAGTGAAAATGTTTGAAGACTATATAAAGAAGGTCACCTTCATTTATGAGGACAACAATTATCTTTGACATCTTGAAGAAAGCTAGAGAGAGAAAACGAAAAATCCTTCAAGCATTCAAAGCTGCCCAGAAAAGAGAAAGAGCATTTAACTCATTGAGTGATCTTTTCATCTACTTATCTTGTACTCTTTGTGGTTAAGTCTCTTCTTGTATTAAGAGCATTCATTGTACTTAAGTGTGTAACACTATCTGTTCTTGAAGAGAACTTAGTTAGAAAATCCTTTATTTGTAAAGGTTGAACCCTTGCTGGGTGTAAGGGGGAGCTAGTTAGAAAGGTTGCAAGTGAGCCCGTCTAAAACTTGCGGTTGTAAAGGTTCCAGGTGCACCCGTTGTAAAACCTGGGGATAGTGGAACTCGGCCTGGGTGGTTGAGAACTGGACGTAGGTCAGGAAGACCGAACCAGTATAAACTCGTGTGTTGTTTTTATTTGAGCTTTTATTTTGTAGCACAATTCACCCCCCCTCTTGTGAATCCATTACTTTCATTTGGTATCAGAGCGGGTCTTTCTCACTCGATTCCAACGAATCCAGAAAGTAAAGATCCAGTAATGGATACAGATTACTCCTTGCCCGATGTCTCCATTCAACCCAACAAGCCCCCTGGCTTTGATGGGTATAACTATCCATTCTGGAAATTTCGAATGGAGACGTACATCAAGTCCAGTGACATCAGACTCTGGGATGTAATTGAACGTGGGGATCACACTCCCCTAGATGAAGATGGTTTTGCAAAGCAGCGATCCAGATATACCAACGAGGACTATGCTCTAGTCCAACTAAACTACAGGGCCATGCATTACATTCAGTGTGCTCTCAGCCCTAAGGAGTTTCATAGGATCAGCCACCACAAAACTGCTAAGGATATGTGGGAGGCTCTTGAGGCTGCTCACTCTGGAACCAGGGGAGTGAAGGCAAGACGAGTTGAGATGTTGGTGGAAGAGTTTCACAAATTCGCCATGACTAGTCCAACTGAGCCAATCAGAGAACTGGAGCTCAGGTTCACTCACCTTATCAATAATCTGGCCTCCCTGGGCAAGGACATTCCTGAAAGAGAGCAAGTCAGCAAGATCCTAAAAGTCTTGAAAGGTGATTGGATCACCAAAGTTACCATCTTGCAGGAAGTCCAAGGATAGTCAACTAGCTCCATCACTGCACTCTTTGGTTCCCTGGCTGAATATGAACCAACCCTGCTGGCTCAGAGAGCTCCTCAAGCTTCATCCAAAACCAAAAATCTTGCCCTTGTTGCTCCCAGCAAGGAGATTGATGAGAATGATGATGATGAGGATGATGAGGATGATGAGGAGGAATTGGACGATGAGGAGATGGCCATGATGGTGAGGAAGTTCAGAAAGTTCTTCAAGAGGAAAGGAGGCTTTCAGAAAGGTGATTCGAGTCAGAGGAAGGGATACAAGAAGGAAAAGGCCCCGGTGTGCTTTGAGTGCAAAAAAGTCTGGGCACTTCAAGGCTGAGTGTCCAAGCTTGCAAAGATCAAAGGGGAAAGACAAAAGAAAAGCCTTCGTATCCTCCATCTGGGTGAATAGCTCAGACGATGAAGCAAGTGATGAAGAAGAGGTTGCCAACCTTTGCCTGGTGGCCAGAGAAGATGATGAGGAAGCCTCTTCAGATTTTGATCTCACCCACGAGGACAATGAGGTAACCTTCTCTGAACTACAAGAGGCTTACAATGAGGTTCATGAAGAATTCACTCGATTATGTAAAGCCTATAAAGTGTTGAAAGCTAAAAAGGAATCACTTGAGTCCAAGGTGGACTCACTGAGTGAAGAGCTAGCGGAAGCTAGAAAGCTTCCGATAGCAGATGGCAAGGGATCTCCCCAAAAGGAACCCAAGGCCACAACACTAGAAGGCTGCCCTAACTGCAGCAAGATCTCTACTGAAAGAGATAGACTGCAAAATGCCCTGGAAAAGTTTACAAATGGTTCTGAAATGTTGAATGTTATTTTGATGAACCAAAGGGCATATAGGGATAGAACTGGATTAGGGTATAAGCATAAGGGTAAAAAGTGGGTGGAGCCCAAAATGAAACCATATTTAAAATTCTTCCATAAAGCTACAAGTCACAGCTCCACACCCTTTAGCTTCTGCAACTACTGCAACAAAAAGGGACACTCCACGTCTACTTACAATGCAAAGAAGCATGGAGTAAATAGCTCCTATAAGTGGGTTCCAAAAGGAACCAGGGTAAATGAAGATCCTCCAAAGAAAGAAACTAAGGGAGGACAAGGGACTAGAACTTGGAAACATATTCCAAGGGAAGTCAGTCAGCCTAGAGCCTCCACAAGGCCAGAGGCACAACACAATCACAAACCCAAGGTCAATACTGGACCAAGGGGAAAGAAGACTAATGATAAAGGACCCAATAAAGGTTGGGTACCTAAGATTGTCTAATTTATGCAGGTCTGTCTCAAAGCATCCAAGAACAAAAAGTGGTACATTGACAGTGGATGCTCGAGACACATGACTGGTGACAGAGACAAATTCAAGTCCTTGGTGATCAAAGATGGAGCCACAGTAACCTTTGGAGGTAATCAAAGTGGAAAGACCACCGGAGTTGGAGAAGTAGGACCAGTCAAGGATGTCTATCTGGTGGATGGTCTCTGTCACAACCTGCTAAGCGTGAGCCAGAGCACTGACAAAGGAAACTGGGTAATTTTTGATTCACATGAGTGCATAATAGTAGATAAGCAGGATCTGAATCTAGATAAGGCCAACTTAAAATGCAAACTTAAGGCCAATAGGAATGGAATCCTCTACACTCTAGATTTATGTCAACAACTGGAAGAAAAATGTCTAATATCTAGCGATGAGAACAGTTGGCTTTGGCATAAAAGGCTAGCTCATGTTAATTTCACTCAACTTGACATGCTAATTAAGAAAGAGCTAGCTATAGGGATTCCATCCTTTAAAGTTAAGCATGATTATATTTGTGAATCCTGCCAACGAGGAAAGCAAACAAAGTCCTCGTTTAAAACCAAGAAGAGAGTCTCCACTAGCAGGCCCTTGGAACTAATCCACATGGATTTGGTTGGGCCAGCGAGAGTGAAGAGCTTGGGTGGAAACCTGTATGCTCTAGTAGTAGTGGACGACTATTCAAGGTTCACTTGGACGATGTTTCTTGCCTCTAAGCAAGATGCTTTTGATGCTTTTGTTGTCCTGGCTAAGAAAGTGCAGAATGAGAGAGACCTCAAAATCACAGCCATAAGGACAGACCATGGAGGCGAGTTTGAGAACCATAGCTTCTCTGAGCTATGTGAGCAGAATGGTATTGAACATAACTTCTCAGCTCCCAGGACTCCTCAGCAAAACGGAGTAGTCGAGAGGAAGAACAGGGTTCTGACTGAGATGGCCAGGAGCATGCTCAACGAGAAAGAGGTTTCTCAAGTGTTCTGGGCGGACGCTATGAGCACTGCCTGCTACATCTCCAACAGAGCCTATAGTCGCAAGGGCTTGGACAAGACACCCTATGAGCTGTACAAAGGCAGAAAGCCCAACATCAGCCACCTCAGAATCTTTGGATCAAAATGCTATGTGCATAACAATGGAAAGGTAAATCTGGGTAAGTTTGATCCAAAAGCTGATGTAGGTGTATTCATAGGTATTCCCTTAGGAGTAAGGCTTACAGAATATACAACATGAGAACTAGAATCGTAGAAGAATCAATGCATGTTGTATTTGATGAAACTCCTACATGGGGAAAATCCACAGAAGATGATGAATTACTAAATCTTCCAAAACCACCATCATCATCTTCACCACTAAAAGAAACACCAGCAAGCAATCCCAAAGAAGAAGATGAACCCAGTGATGAGCCTAGAGTGCAGACCGTGACTGAGGAGGCACAGTTGCCAACAGCTAGGAGACATCACAGGGATCATCCTCTTGATCAAGTGCTTGGTGATGTCTCTTCTGGTGTCAGAACCAGAAGGCAGGTTCAAAATGAAGTTGAGTTTGGAGCATTTTTATCTCAAATCGAACCAACTTTAGTTGAACAAGCTCTTGAGGACTGCGACTGGATTATTGCCATGCAGGAAGAGCTAAATCAATTTGAAAGAAGCCAAGTTTGGGAACTAGTCCCAAGGTGTAACACTCTGTTACTAATTCCCTAATTAATTCAATATTAGCTTTACTAACTATGATAGAAAAATGATTTCTATAACATCAATAAATCTATCATAGTTAGAAAAAGAATTTCCTAATAATAATCTTTATCCATGATAGAAAAGAATAAACTAATACAACCTGAACACTATCATGGATAATTAATCGCTAACCATGTTAGAAAAGAAACACCTAACATGGTTAGAAAAAGAAGCTGCCTACTACAATTCTTCGACTATCTAACAAAATCAATACAAATAAAAATATGCGGAAGCGAATGCAGCCCTATACATTTTTGGCAATATACATGTCTAAAATAAACTAAACAACCTTAAAACTTAAGCCCTTTCCTGTTGCTCGCGTCTGTGCATGATCACCTGCAAAAATGTAAGTAATCGTGGGGTGAGACAACTTGTCTCAGTAATCTACTACTTAACTCACTATAACAGTGAGATGTGCGGTAGTAAGGGTGTCTAAAGGGTACCACAGTTTTAAAATCAATATATATATATACAAGAACCAAGCATTCTTCCATTTACCATTCCAGGCCCTCTGTCACGTCCAAAACGAATCAAGTCCATCCTTTCTACTTTCCAAATATCACTCAAAACCCCTCAATCAACTTCCACATCGATAACTTCACCATCCAATCCCCAAATTCATGCCGTCATTATTGTAAATCTCATACACATAGTTCTGAAATCCAACTTCTCAGCTCTCATCCATGTACAACCCTGGTGCTCTACTCCCAGGGAGGGAAACCCCAATCTGTCTCAAATCAGAAAGGGAGCAGTCCCTGTCTCAAATCAGGTGACTGCCGGTCACAGTCTCAAATCTGTTGACCATTATAAATAACCGTTGATTGGCCTATCAACCGGTTATCATCGCGCGATGATCCATATGTCTCAGTGTCATGCAATGATCACAATTCTTTTCAACATCCCAATCACAACCTTTGATACTTTCCATCAACACAACTTTCCAATTCCTCAATCCCAAAGTATGATGCTCCCAATCCATATCACTTTTCAATACCCTGTCAAGTACCGATTATATATCCCTACCACAACGGTCACTTTCTGTCGACATGGCCTATTTACACCGTTGTCCAAGCATTACACCCATATACCTCACCGTCCAACCACCACCAGACAAGATAATAATATATATATATAATGTATCAATTTCTTTTATACCATAGTAATCGTGTTTTAAAGGCACCCGATAGTCTGTTTTGTATAAAAATAACCTTTAAAGATTTTGAGGGCTAGAAAGGATTTTTGAAAATCCCAACTAACGTCACCCTCAATGTTATAGTAAGGTAAGAGTGATTACCTGTTCTTCGGCAACTATGCACTGACCTATTCTTCCTTTCTTGATGCCACAAAACCACATCGCATCCAATCCTATAATAATATAATACATAATGATAAATTAATATCATTTCTATTTCATAATATTTAACGTCGCTCTCAAATCCTAATATGCTACCCAAACCCCCTTCTTTTACTTTGTCCTAAACAAGCATTTCAATTACAATCCAAGTTTATAAACAATGATCAATATATGACATTATTCCTATCCAAAGTCATGATCAGCCAATCAAAATCAAACATCCCAATCAATTTCAAGCTTCAAACATGTCAATTTCCACAAGTAGTCATGCTATAAATCCTAACCATACTCAAGAAGAAAAATCCAAACCAAATTCCAACTTTAATTTCACCTTCCATGCCCAAGTTTCTAAATGATATCAATCTTCACAATAAATCTTGACAAGTAATAACTAGCATACACTTCAAACAATAACCACATATCAATCCACTATAAAGTTTAACACGATGCCTCGTATAACAAACCTATCAATTCAGAATTTAATGTGAATCACCATCGAAATAAACCCAAAAGAAAACTTAGAGTTCAACATGTAAGTACCAATATAAATCTCAAATTAATCATTTAGTAAAAAAACTTCCTTTAATCCACTTCTCCATGCAACATTCTCAAATCTTATGAAGGGTAAGTTACCAACTTGCCTATCACAAATCAAATTGCTAAACACAGGCATTTCCAATGAACCACTCAACTTATGAACCGTGAACCAATCCTTTCAGCCAAAACAAATCTTCTTCCTACTACTCTTTAAGCTTAAACTCAACTCTTTTAATATCATTTACAACACATACCTACCAACACAAAACCATGTTTCTTTGTGAACACTAGAATAAGTTACAATAATGCTTTATTTTACTCCTCACTAAGCGTCAACCAGACAAGTCAAAGAATATCAAACTTCACAAATCCTTAAACCAAGAATTTCAATATGTAACTAAAAGAAACAACAATAGCCTTTCATCTAATGCTTTAAGTCATGATTCAAACTTCCTACATACACTTCTTACATTATTTTCAAACGACATTGCTGCATAATTAGGTAGGTTCATATTAGCACCCAAACATAACAACTATAGATTCTTTTGAAGGGTTTACTCGGCCATTGAACACATAAGAGAAGAAAATTAGTGTTTACTTCACAAACATACAACCCTATGAAAAATTACAATCAATCCTTCAGTTACACATCCTAATTCAACATATAATATCATAATATACATAATCTCCATTACCAATCATGAACCAAACAACAAGAAAATCCCAAAATAGAAACCAACATCATCATCAAATTTGAATGAAGCTTTAATTTATCTTCACTTACTAGGACCAACAATCTCTAAAACTTTCTCACAACTTCTTTGAGATAATTAAATCTTAAAAATCCTTCAAGATCATCCAAATTCTTAAGAAAATATTATATGTCAAACAAATCATTCACTTTATTCTTTACCCAAAAGCACGTAGTAGGAAAATAAGAAAGAAAGACAACTCCAAATTCAAAGTATACACTGAGCATGCATAAACATACAACCATCAATTATGTCCAATAATCCTTCCTTCCTCTCAAGACAAGCAAAGCCAAAACCATGGCCAAAAATATATGAGAAAGGGGAAAAATAGTCTATGAAAATTCCGAACCTCTCCAAAAACCAACACGTAAGCCTGAAAGTAAGTTCAATCTTCCACATATGCATATTTATTCCCATTAATAGTGCCAAGTCCAGAAATCTTAAATAAATCATATGTAAAATACCAATATCATTCGGCCAACACAATGAAAGGCCCGAATTTTACAAAACAAATCACTATTAAAATTTACTACATTATAACACCACATGCTAATATCATATAGAAGTCTACATAACCAAAAATCAAACCTATTATAACTTTAAACTTGTACTCTTGGTTAAACATCAATCATAATCCCAAACGTCAACAACTCAATTTAATCATACAAGAAATCAGTTTCATTATGCCATTTGTTAATCTAGAACCCCAAAACCAAACGGACTCTCATGATTCTCACTCAGGTCCGACGAGAAAATGGTAAAGAGATGGAGAAACAAGCTTCACCTGAGTTGGGAGTTGTTTCGGCGTCAGAGCTGTCGCGATATTCGCCGGAAAATGCCACTGAATCAGAGAAAACGAAGAGGAAATCGAAGAAAACAAATGGGGAAGGGTTAGGGTTTAGACTTGGAGTGAAGAAATAGGTAGGAATTTGAGAATAAAACCTACCTAAGCTTGACGGTGGACCCACACCGAACGACGGCCTTCTCGCCGTGCTCCGCCGTATGGAGCTTCGCCGGAGAACGCAGGGGAATATATAAAAGGAGAGAGATTGAAGGCAGTGAAGGAAGGTTTTGAGGGGAGGAAAGAACGAATGGAAGGTGTGGTAAGGAGAGGCCACGACGGCCGGCCAGCCTAGGCCGCCGCCGTTGTCGATCGGTCAAAGGGGAAGAGAGAGCGCAGGTGAGGAAGAATGAAAGAGATGAAGAATATGGGGGGGGGGGCTCCGTCGGGTCTGAAGAAAGAAAGAGGAAGGAGAGAGACAGTTTAGGTGTAGGGAATATTATATTTTTGCCCCTGTAACTACTTTCCTTTTCAACTTAGTCCCTCTTATCACACTTTATTATTTAAAATTTAACCCTTTCCCAAAAATAATTCCCAATGAGATTGATAACATTCTTCCATTATATATTTGTTTAAACTTCAAAGTACTTTTCATACAATTTCTAACTCCTAATAATTCATTAACTAAATTTCTTTAATTTCTAGTGAAATAGGATTTAATATCAATAAATCATGACTTCATTCCTAACACTTTAAATTTCCTAAATACACCTCAACAATTTTCGTATTATCCTTAATTAAAATTTGGGATGTTACAATTATCCCCACCATTTTAGGAATTTTGTCCTCAAAATTCGCCAAGACATGCCACCTGGATAAAAAAAATCTGTCTATTCCTACTTAGATTAACCTCTCCCGAACTCCAACTTTTGCTATATAAAGTTTATCTTAGTGCTCCAAACATCATTCTTCAATCTAATTCCTCAACATAATACACATTTGATACATCTCTTATAACAATTTTAAGCATGCTCTGTTAGAATCTTAAGTTTTGATGAAGACTAAAATATAGAGGATTAGACCAAGTGCCTAGGAAGCAATAGTATACTTAGGATCCCAAGTAAGAGTGCTTCCGGATGAAGATTTACTTCCGGTTAGATTAGGACTTGCGCATGCGGATGAATGCTTTCATCCCCCAGCGTCAGCAAGTAAATCACTAGGGATTTAACTTAGTCCATGAGAATTAGGTACACAAAACCTTAAGACTAAGTTATGTTTCAATCGGAAGTGAGTTTGCTTCCTGTTAAACTTAGACTGGCGCAGAGCGATAGAATAGATATTACTCCAAGCGTCAGTGAGTCTACTTCCCCAAGTGAAAGCGCTTCCTGTTAGACTTAGACTGGCGCAGAGCAATAGAATAGTTATTACCCCAAGCGTCAGTAAGTCTACTTCGCCGAGTGAAAGCACTTCCTATTAGATTTAGACTGGCGCAGGTTGATAGACTAGATATAACCCCGAGCGTCAGCGGAAATGCAACATCAAGTGAAGTTGCTTCCTGTTAGATCTTGACTGGCGCAGATTGATAGAATATATTTCACCCTAAGCGTCAGTGAATTCACCACGTCAAGTAAAAGTGCTTCCGATAGCTCAGTGACTAGCGCTGAGTGGTGGAATGAAATAGACTAAGCGAGAGCAAGTCATGGTGAACTAAATCCCTCATCAAGTGAATTTACTTCCGGATGAAGAAGTGCTTCCGGATACTTCTTAGATTTAGGGATCACCCACTGCATGAGACTATATGATTATATTGCTAAACTAACGTTCAAGTGCAGCACACTCAGAAAGGTTGCTTCCGGATGAGAAGTTGCTTCCGCAAGCAATCAGAATGTCTGAACGTTCAAAGAGATGCAGTGTCAGAATGCTTTTGTCAGAGCAGAGGTGTCAGGACTACTTTTCAGAGATAAAGCAAGTCAACCCTGCTAAACATTAATGAAGATGCACTTCTCAACGGTAACATAGGATTAACGGCTTTATTCAAACGTTCATATTCAACCTGCCACAGAAGCCTATGAAGCCGAGTATAAAAGAGACATTCATTAAGAAGAGAAGATATGGAAGAAAAAGAGAGAACAGAACAAAGTATCTGATATATCATACTCTTCATTCTACACATCCTCTACTACTCTCAGATCCAGATTTGTGATATTTTTCAGAGAGTAATTTTATTGTACTTAAGTGAGTAACATCATCCACTCTTAGAGAGAGTTAGTTTTGAGCTTAAGTGTTTAGCACAATCAGTTCATAGAGTGAACATAGTGTAAACTTACAATTTGTAAGGGGGAGCATTTAGAGGTTGTCTAAATCTCCATAGGTTGCAAGTTAGCCCGTAAAACTTGCATTTGTAAGGTTTGCAGGTGAACCCGGTGTAAAACCTGTGGGTTGTTAGGTGAACCCGTGCTCGTAAAACCTAAAGTGTAAAGGCTTCTCTTGTGCCCGGTTTAAACAAGAATAGTGGATTGAAAATCTCAGGTGGAGCCTGGGGACTGGATGTAGGTCTGGGTGACCGAACCAGGATAAATTTATGTGTGCATAAATTTACATTCAAACATTCTATTTTGCATCACATAACATACTGACTTGTGCATATCACTACTTCGTAAATATTATCACCAAGCACAAGCAGTCTTTCGAAAACAAGATTCAAAAGATTTAATTTATTCCCTCACCCAATTCACCCCCCCCCTCTTGGGTGACAGCCACGTTTATCATTTGGTATCAGAGCAAGGTCACTTGTTTAAAGGATCCAACGATCTCAAGTGCAAAGACCTAGGCTGATTTGGGTTACAAAATGTGTTTTGAAGGTTTTGATCATACCATCCCACCTGTGTTAGAAAATGCTGATTTTTACTTATGGAAGGGAAGGATGAAAAGTTTTATACTATCCACTGATTTCAAAATGTGGGATGTTTTTGAAAAGGACTCTGATTTCAAACCAAAAGTAAATTGGACAGAAGAGGACAAAAGCTTATTTTACTTAAACCTTAGAGCAATGCAAATTTTGCACAAAAGTTTATCTGACAATGATTACCAGAAAATTAAACATTGCTCTAGGGCTATAGATATTTGGAACACTCTTGATACTATGTATGCTTCTAGCCAATTTCTTGATGTTAAGGCTGTCCAAAGCTCACTATGTGCTCCTTGTGAATCCACCGTTGATGAGCTACTGGATGGTGATGTAGTAGAAGCTAGTATCAGCAAAGAGAGAGTGGATCTCCGCCTAGAAGATTCAGAAGCTGAAGAAAATGAGGTACCTAAACTTGAAACTTCTGAATTGCAAGATATGTATAATGAGCTACATGTTGAATTCTGTAAACTTGCAAAAGAAATTCTAGGCTTAAGAAAAAGGAATAGGGAACTTGAGGAACTTATTCCTTCTTCTACAACCAAGGAGTCCAAAGTCCCACTCATAAAAGAAGATTTTTCGAAAGACCCTGAGATTTCAAAAGTTAATAAACATAGAGTCTTTGAAAAGAAAACTGACCACCATAATAGTGATAAGAAATCTGATTCTGAACATCATCCCATTATCTGTCATTATTGTGGTAGAACTGGTCATATTTCTCACACATGCAATTTTAAGAGAAATTTAAATGTGAGAAATAAATATATATGGATCCCCAAAGGACAGGTAAGGTCCAGCGCTAACTATGTAGGACCCAAGTACAAATGGGTACCAAAACTCCCTTCTAGTGCCTTACCTGTGCAGGAAAGATCAAGAGTTCCTCTTGTCCCAAAGAAGAGAACTCGTGGTGATGTCACTACTGCAACTACCTGGTTCAATCATAAGAAGCAGTGCGCTACCACAAGGAACAAAGACCTTGTCTCAGGGATAAGCTATCACAGAGTTCCATTCAACTATCCTGAGAAGGACAAAAGAGAGAGGATGTCTCAACTCACATGGAGAAAACCTGCGAATCCTGTCTCTCCTAAGAAAGTGCTTCAGGCCAAGGATAAGTATAAAAGATCTCCTTGGGTAAGCAAGGGATTATTTAAGGTTGAAGCATGCAACAGTAAAATCTCCTATGCAAATGTAAGATGGACTTATTGAGATTTTACATTAAGCATCATAAGCATGAACATGATATGGCTTATAAGATATTTCACACAATGTTCATACTCTACATGCTATCTATGACTATCATTATCAGAAGCCATGTGCATATAGTCATAGTTGATTCGCAATGCTATATTCATAGTGAATAATTCTTAAGTGCATAAGAATCACATACTTCCTACAAACTGACCAGTCAGATCCAAGTTTGGAGACTGAAAAATGGGAAAGAGAAATCATTTGCTATTTTGTAGGAAAGAAGGTACGAAGGAACAACAATTTTCATGATCATACCTGATCAGAGCAATGTATCAAATCTGAATGAGTTGTTGTTCATACTGGGCTCCGAGAGCTACTGCTCCTGAAATTAAGAAGATCAAACAAACTCTACTTGACGCAAATATGGCTTTAGTTATGAAAGCTTGATCGCTGTGGATGCACAAGAGAGAACATCAACGAGTCACTCAAAGTTAAATCTTAAGTAAGTACCATCGGAAGCAAAACTACTTCCGGATGCTCTCGTGCTGACGCTGAATGACTACTCAAGGCAACCAGGAGCGTCTGTCCAACCGGAAGCAAAATCACTTCCGAATACTCTTTTGCTAGCGCTGGATGATAATTCAATATGATCACGAGCGCCAGTGTCAGATCAAGGGACACATCACTTCAGAAAACGTTTCAACTTCCTCTATGAAACGCTGTGCCTTCTCTGAAGCAACACGTGTCATCAGGTGTGTCGTTCCAACTTAAAAACTTACGTTACCCAATGTGTGAAAATTTGAAAGAGTATGCCCATTCTATCCTCAGAAGTTTTACCTATAAATAGAAGTCATTTTCCATTTTTCACTTTTTACTACATCTTTTTCACTCGCATCATTTTCTCTGAAAAGTCTTTTCATCTTCTCCATTGTGTTCTTTATTTTTCACACTTCTTACATTTCATCTTTATTTACACAACATTCATACAAAAATGGCCGGTACGAATGAATCCAACCCAGTCATCCAGAAAACCTCTTCTTCCAAGAAACATAAATCGAAATCTGGGAAATCCACCCACAAGCATTCTGGTAAATCTGGGCACCATGAAGAACAACATGAAGAACTTCATGAACGCCAAGAAGGTTCTGGGCAATCACGAGGACAGGGTGAAGACGTTCAGGGTCAGCCTGAAACCTCTGGTAGAATAGAACAGGCAGTGGGTTCTGAACAAAAGCGGGATGCTCAGGGAAAGAAGAAGAAGGTTCATTTTTCTGAGGAGCCTTCCTCCAAGAGGCAGAGGGTTGAGGAAGAAGATGATCTCACTGTATATAGAGATGGGGCTCTGGAGAGTGTATCCGCCAAATTTGAGACATCCATTCCCATCTTCAACCATGGCCTGTTCATCAATCTAGACAAGTTGGATGAACTAGGGTTTGCTCATCTGCGCCCTTACTTGGAAAAGTATATGCCTTGGCTGGGCATCAACCAGGACTACAACGTCAACGTCCTGCGAGTCTTTTGCCAATCCCTCTCTGGCAGAGCTAAATATAGGAAGGTGGATGGAAAGGAGCAAGTCCACAAACTCTCCTTCACTGCTACTGTAAGAGGAAAAACCTTCAGGTTCACTTGGAGAACCTTGAATGAGATGATGGGAATCACAGAAGAGGATATGAATGAATGGATCTACCCTGAGTCTCACAAGTACAGCAAGGAGGAACTCGAGGAGTTGTATGGCACCAACAGCAAGAAGGTGTCCAAGATGTCTGATTCTAACAGGCTCTTGTACTATATCTACTCCCGGATAATGACTCATAAGGGAGGCAACTTCAACGAGTTCACACTGCTGGACAACCCTTGGTTCCCTAGACTCCTCTCGCTCAAGCCTTTCAACCCTGGGCAGTTGATATGCCTAGAGCTTCAGCGCTGGTTAAGCAATGACAAGTCGGGTTATCTTCCCTATCCCACCATCATTGCCTTCCTCCTCGAGAAACATTTGATCAGGGCTACATCTGCTGTGGAAGAAGAAAATGTCAAATGTAAGCCTGTAGGAGCAACTAATATGGCAAGGATGGGGATTAAGTATCTCAAGCCCCCTAAGCCTACTCGCTCACACTCACAAGCCAGTAGTGCTTCTGGGACTTCAGCCCCCTCTGCATCTGGAGCAGGGGATCAGGAAGTTGACTCACATGCTGGGCCAAGTCGTGTTGCAAGAGTGCCAGCCTCTGTTAGGGTCTTTGCCGAGGAAGTAAAGGAAGAGCTCCTCCTCAAATTGACGGAGTCCTTGGTGGGTCCTCTCCGTGCTGAATGTGAAGCTGGTTTCCAGCACCAAGGGGAGCGGATCCAGCGGCTCGAGGACAGAATAGGACAACTTGAGAATCACCTTACCAGGGTGGATGCAAAATTAGACCTCATCCTCCAGCACCTACAAATTCCCCAACCTTCATCACAAGGTAACTTGCCACCTCCTCCTCCGCCTCCTCAAAACCCTCCTCCTCCTCCTAATCACCCTCAACTACCACCTCCTCCTCCGCCTAACACTCAACAACCTCAGCCTCCACCACAAAATGACCAACAAGCCCCACCATCACCCAACAATGACCAACAATCTCAACCTTCACCTACCCATGACCACCAAACCCAAGACTCACCTCACAACTCTCCACGCCTTTCCCCTAGAAACTTCTCATCCTCACCTTCATCATCCTCATCCTCGCCCATTCCCACACGACCAGGTGCCCCTACACGCTCTCCACTCCGCTTCTCCAACCCAACCCATCAAAGCCCTAGACCCATAGGATCTGAAACAGCCATTCACCCCCTCAGCCAACCATACGGCGAGTATCCCCGCCTTCAACCACTCTCCGATGACCATTTACCCTTTACCCCTGACTCCGCCAATTACAAAGCATACTCCTCCACTTATCCCTATACGGATCTCTTTGTCACCTCCAGTTGCTTCCCCGACTCTCCTCAAACTCCTGAACACCTATCTTCTCCCACATCCTCCACCTCTACCCTCTCACCCTCCCCTCCCAAGAAATTTGGTCCTGAACCACCTCCATCCTCCTCCACATCCACTCCATCCCTGGCACTCACCCCTGTTGATGATGACAAAAGGGGGAGAAATGTTATGTCTACTCTTCGCCTAAGTATGGCCACAAGGGATGTCCTCAGCCAGCCATCACTCTGGATTGATGAAGATGTCACGGCCGCCCTGCGTCGTGCATATGAGTCTCAGAGACTGAGTGGTGCAGAGAGCCTTATAAGAGGAGAGGCCTTCCGTTTCATGGAGCAGAAGAGAGCGGCCAAGCAAGGACCCCAATGGGATATGGTTGTGTATGGGCAAAATGAACAATCTTCACAACCTGAGTCATCATCAGAGTCTCCTCCAACTAAAACAAGTAGAGAAATTGTTGAGGAGATCAGGATGAAGTGGGGACTCGAAAAACCCAACCATCCTCCCATTGTGATAGCCAAGCCTGTTCCTACACTATCTGAGCAAGAGTCTGAGGTCCCTTCATCTGAGCAATCTTCTGATCCTCCTCCCTCATCTAAGCCAGCAGCCGGATTCAGTGTACCTAGAAAGAAGGCCGTTGCTAGGAAACGTGCCAGGAAGTTCGTTGCCACCACTGAATCTGATAAGTCTGAGGAAGAGACTCCATCTGACCCACCTGAGCAAGGAACATCATCTGCCCAGATTGAGCAAGCAAATCCAGTGGCTCAAGCAATTCCAATTCTGAAGGAGGTCAAATTGGAAATTGAAGACATGACTCCTGATGAATTTGAGAGATTTGGATTCACTGACAAATTATCTTTTGGTCAGATGGCTTGCCTCGATGCTGAAAGAGCAAGTGCCATGCCCACTCCTCCAATTAACAAAAGCAAAGGGAAGAGCAAAGGGAAAGGGAAAAGGAAAGCCCAAGAAGTTGAAGAGGATCCCAACTTCTCTGCATGGAATGTGAGAATCCGGGCTGTACACTATCCCAATGGAGAAGTCTGCTACTTCGACGATGCTACAGGTTTCCCTGGGTATGAAGAAGTGGAGAACATGAAAAGGGCATACGAGGAGTCCATTGAATCAGAAAGGCTCAGAAGGGAAAAAGAGGAAAAAGAGCTTCAAGAGATCATTGCCCAGATAAACCAGAGTGAGCGTGAGGAAAATGAAGAGAGGCAGAAAGAGAGGGAAAAGAAAAAGAGACACAAACTCTAACCCCCAATCCAAATATTCTTGTTGATTTTGTTTTCATGCATATTTTCATTCATACTTAGTGAAATTTATTTGTATACATTCTTTACTTGTATATGTTATTTGATTACATAACTCTGACTTGTAACCTCTGCTTGTCAATAATATTTGTCTGAGTTACTTGTTGTTATCCATTGCTTTTATTCTCTTGATAATCCTTCCTTAGGAACTTAATCGATAAAACTAGGTTTGTCATCATCAAAAAGGGGGAGAATGTTAGAATCTTAAGTTTTGATGAAGACTAAAATATAGAGGATTAGACCAAGTGCCTAGGAAGCAATAGTATACTTAGGATCCCAAGTAAGAGTGCTTCCGGATGAAGATTTACTTCCGGTTAGATTAGGACTTGCGCATGCGGATGAATGCTTTCATCCCCCAGCGTCAGCAAGTAAATCACTAGGGATTTAACTTAGTCCATGAGAATTAGGTACACAAAACCTTAAGACTAAGCTATGTTTCAATCGGAAGTGAGTTTGCTTCCTGTTAAACTTAGACTGGCGCAGAGCGATATAATAGATATTACTCCAAGCGTCAGTGAGTCTACTTCCCCAAGTGAAAGCGCTTCCTGTTAGACTTAGACTGGCGCAGAGCAATAGAATAGTTATTACCCCAAGCGTCAGTAAGTCTACTTCGCCGAGTGAAAGCACTTCCTATTAGATTTAGACTGGCGCAGGTTGATAGACTAGATATAACCCCGAGCGTCAGCGGAAATGCAACATCAAGTGAAGTTGCTTCCTGTTAGATCTTGACTGGCGCAGATTGATAGAATATATTTCACCCTAAGCGTCAGTGAATTCACCACGTCAAGTAAAAGTGCTTCCGATAGCTCAGTGACTAGCGCTGAGTGGTGGAATGAAATAGACTAAGCGAGAGCAAGTCATGGTGAACTAAATCCCTCATCAAGTGAATTTACTTCCGGATGAAGAAGTGCTTCCGGATACTTCTTAGATTTAGGGATCACCCACTGCATGAGACTATATGATTATATTGCTAAACTAACGTTCAAGTGCAGCACACTCAGAAAGGTTGCTTCCGGATGAGAAGTTGCTTCCGCAAGCAATCAGAATGTCTGAACGTTCAAAGAGATGCAGTGTCAGAATGCTTTTGTCAGAGCAGAGGTGTCAGGACTACTTTTCAGAGATAAAGCAAGTCAACCCTGCTAAACATTAATGAAGATGCACTTCTCAACGGTAACATAGGATTAACGGCTTTATTCAAACGTTCATATTCAACCTGCCACAGAAGCCTATGAAGCCGAGTATAAAAGAGACATTCATTAAGAAGAGAAGATATGGAAGAAAAAGAGAGAACAGAACAAAGTATCTGATATATCATACTCTTCATTCTACACATCCTCTACTACTCTCAGATCCAGATTTGTGATATTTTTCAGAGAGTAATTTTATTGTACTTAAGTGAGTAACATCATCCACTCTTAGAGAGAGTTAGTTTTGAGCTTAAGTGTTTAGCACAATCAGTTCATAGAGTGAACATAGTGTAAACTTACAATTTGTAAGGGGGAGCATTTAGAGGTTGTCTAAATCTCCATAGGTTGCAAGTTAGCCCGTAAAACTTGCATTTGTAAGGTTTGCAGGTGAACCCGGTGTAAAACCTGTGGGTTGTTAGGTGAACCCGTGCTCGTAAAACCTAAAGTGTAAAGGCTTCTCTTGTGCCCGGTTTAAACAAGAATAGTGGATTGAAAATCTCAGGTGGAGCCTGGGGACTGGATGTAGGTCTGGGTGACCGAACCAGGATAAATTTATGTGTGCATAAATTTACATTCAAACATTCTATTTTGCATCACATAACATACTGACTTGTGCATATCACTACTTCGTAAATATTATCACCAAGCACAAGCAGTCTTTCGAAAACAAGATTCAAAAGATTTAATTTATTCCCTCACCCAATTCACCCCCCCCTCTTGGGTGACAACCACGTTTATCATGCTCATCTAGCAACCATAAGAGAAATTTATTATTTACTACTTCAACCTATATTAAGTATCTCCAATTACTTCCAAATTTTCTTTATTCCCCTTGACTCATAAGGTCTTCAATGATGCCTCGACTATGATTATGCCTAGGTTCATAATTATATCCGAGACCCCAAAAGAAGAATCCTCATTCCGTCAATTTTCTCCTAAAACTCCTATTCATCTCTCAATATCTAATTCATATTATACTTGATTAAATTATATCTCTATTTCATTATAATTGTTTACTATTTAAATTTATGCTTTACTTCTTCATTCAATTTCATTCATCATGCAGCAAATTTTCTTTAACCACGCCAAAGTCTCAAAATCAACCAAGGAGTCAACCAAATCAATAACAATCCATAAATCAATAACCCCGCATTTCAGAAATTTAATATCAATACGATTGTACCAAAACCTAATAGAATCATAGGCAATAAGGGAAGATCACAAACCAAAACAGAAATCCACCCAATTTTCCAACAAAAACTGAACATACAGAAGATACACACACATATCAACTCAACAATATTAAGGTTCCACTCCCAAGCAGTTTGAACAAACAAACTGAAGAAAGAACAAAATCTACAATCCATACAAAACTCGATATATCACTGTGCACGTGCAGAAATCAACAATACAATCTGCAATTAGCATTCTTAAATCACAAAGTGAATTCCACACACTGATCACCAAATTGTCAGCCATAAACGAGAAAAGAACTTTGGAAACCATCACTCCAAACACCTGATCAGACACATGAAGTCATTTCAAATTCGTACATACAATAAACATCCAATTAGTCATGCCCAATACAAACAAGAATCCAACACACACAGTCAGAAAACAGTTCAAATAAACCAATTTATCGATTGATTGAATGCTTAAGTTCCAAAAATCCACAATCCCAGTACTCGACATTCTCAAAATCCTCACCGGATACTAGAGAAACTTGTATAGAAATATGGGGTCCTCACTCAACAATGGAAATCGCAAGTTAAGCCTTGATTTTAACTAATAATTGAACCCAAATCCTAAAACGCCTACCATCTACACCAATTAAGTCACCCTCAGTCAACTAGATTCCTCAATCGTAGCCTTCATCTCAACATCAGTTATACTATCAAACTTATTCATTTGTCAATATATATATATAACCTAAATCCTCAAATTCTCAATTAATTTAAGCTTTATCCAATCCAAACAACATAAATTTCACCATTTAACTCATTAAACCTTCCATATCCACTAGTAAATTTAAAGTAAGAACTCTATAAACTCTAAAATTTCCATATAAAACTGCACTTACACCTTCACACCCTGAAATTTTATCAAAATTCCATCCAAATTCTCGATACTTATTCCAACCAAACTAAATTCTTCAACCATCACATAACTAGTCCATCCATAAACTCTATTCCATAACACAACCTAAATCTCAAAACCCTATATCCATAAAATCCAATACTAGTCTATTTAAGACATTATTAGTCCTTCAACCATCTTTGTAGCCTTTTTCCCACAATTTATACTTGATTCTCATAACTATTCTACTTTGATTCACTCTTTCCAATAAATCATATGCAATCTTTAAAAATTTTCTCTCAAGAAGAACGAAACCATACACTCATTTCAAGACCAATTACTCACATGAAACCTTTGTTTGCTTTAGAAAGACCAATCTTTTACCTATTACTTACTCAAATACTTTATCACCTCCATATCCCAGTCAATTTAATTCAAACAATATTGCCAACATTCCTCTAAGATCCTGATTTTAATCGAATAGTCCACAGTCATCTCCAAATTCTTCCTCGGCATATCACACCTTTATCCTATTTAAACATAATCCATAATCTTACAAAACTGATCATCATTACAATGCACAATATTCTATTCCATATCACTAATCTGCCCAACAATACACTAGAAATCATAGTAATCCTCAACTTTTAACAACATCCTTTACAACCAACTATCTCTGTAACCTTAAATATTTCCACCAACATTATCTCATCTTGGAAATCTCCATCCTACATTACAAATATACTCAATTTTTTCTAAACAAAAGTCAGTCAATCTTCTATAGTTTTTAATCTCCATCCTACATTACAAATATACTCAATTTTTTCTAAACAAAAGTCAGTCAATCTTCTATAGTTTTTTATTGATTATCACAATATCTTACCCAAAAGATATTGTGATATACTTCCCAAAAGATGAGTGATATACTTCACTACGGATTCCCTACCACTCTCCCCACCAAGGGATGAATGATATACTTCCCAAAAGAGCGGATGGTCATGCACCAAAGAAAGGGAATTCAAAGGATGTATATTGCCAATCTAAATGCAATGCAACACAGTCCAGGGTTATCAAATACCAAATACTGATAACCAAGTTGTAACACTCTGTTACTAATTCCCTAATTAATTCAATATTAGCTTTACTAACTATGATAGAAAAATGATTTCTATAACATCAATAAATCTATCATAGTTAGAAAAAGAATTTCCTAATAATAATCTTTATCCATGATAGAAAAGAATAAACTAATACAACTTGAACACTATCATGGATAATTAATCGCTAACCATGTTAGAAAAGAAACACCTAACATGGTTAGAAAAAGAAGCTGCCTACTACAATTCTTCGACTATCTAACAAAATCAATACAAATAAAAATATGCGGAAGCGAATGCAGCCCTATACATTTTTGGCAATATACATGTCTAAAATAAACTAAACAACCTTAAAACTTAAGCCCTTTCCTGTTGCTCGCGTCTGTGCATGATCACCTGCAAAAATGTAAGTAATCGTGGGGTGAGACAACTTGTCTCAGTAATCTACTACTTAACTCACTATAACAGTGAGATGTGCGGTAGTAAGGGTGTCTAAAGGGTACCACAGTTTTAAAATCAATATATATATATACAAGAACCAAGCATTCTTCCATTTACCATTCCAGGCCCTCTGTCACGTCCAAAACGAATCAAGTCCATCCTTTCTACTTTCCAAATATCACTCAAAACCCCTCAATCAACTTCCACATCGATAACTTCACCATCCAATCCCCAAATTCATGCCGTCATTATTGTAAATCTCATACACATAGTTCTGAAATCCAACTTCTCAGCTCTCATCCATGTACAACCCTGGTGCTCTACTCCCAGGGAGGGAAACCCCAATCTGTCTCAAATCAGAAAGGGAGCAGTCCCTGTCTCAAATCAGGTGACTGCCGGTCACAGTCTCAAATCTGTTGACCATTATAAATAACCGTTGATTGGCCTATCAACCGGTTATCATCGCGCGATGATCCATATGTCTCAGTGTCATGCAATGATCACAATTCTTTTCAACATCCCAATCACAACCTTTGATACTTTCCATCAACACAACTTTCCAATTCCTCAATCCCAAAGTATGATGCTCCCAATCCATATCACTTTTCAATACCCTGTCAAGTACCGATTATATATCCCTACCACAACGGTCACTTTCTGTCGACATGGCCTATTTACACCGTTGTCCAAGCATTACACCCATATACCTCACCGTCCAACCACCACCAGACAAGATAATAATATATATATATATAATGTATCAAATTCTTTTATACCATAGTAATCGTGTTTTAAAGGCACCCGATAGTCTGTTTTGTATAAAAATAACCTTTAAAGATTTTGAGGGCTAGAAAGGATTTTTGAAAATCCCAACTAACGTCACCCTCAATGTTATAGTAAGGTAAGAGTGATTACCTGTTCTTCGGCAACTATGCACTGACCTATTCTTCCTTTCTTGATGCCACAAAACCACATCGCATTCAATCCTATAATAATATAATACATAATGATAAATTAATATCATTTCTATTTCATAATATTTAACGTCGCTCTCAAATCCTAATATGCTACCCAAACCCCCTTCTTTTACTTTGTCCTAAACAAGCATTTCAATTACAATCCAAGTTTATAAACAATGATCAATATATGACATTATTCCTATCCAAAGTCATGATCAGCCAATCAAAATCAAACATCCCAATCAATTTCAAGCTTCAAACATGTCAATTTCCACAAGTAGTCATGCTATAAATCCTAACCATACTCAAGAAGAAAAATCCAAACCAAATTCCAACTTTAATTTCACCTTCCATGCCCAAGTTTCTAAATGATATCAATCTTCACAATAAATCTTGACAAGTAATAACTAGCATACACTTCAAACAATAACCACATATCAATCCACTATAAAGTTTAACACGATGCCTCGTATAACAAACCTATCAATTCAGAATTTAATGTGAATCACCATCGAAATAAACCCAAAAGAAAACTTAGAGTTCAACATGTAAGTACCAATATAAATCTCAAATTAATCATTTAGTAAAAAAACTTCCTTTAATCCACTTCTCCATGCAACATTCTCAAATCTTATGAAGGGTAAGTTACCAACTTGCCTATCACAAATCAAATTGCTAAACACAGGCATTTCCAATGAACCACTCAACTTATGAACCGTGAACCAATCCTTTCAGCCAAAACAAATCTTCTTCCTACTACTCTTTAAGCTTAAACTCAACTCTTTTAATATCATTTACAACACATACCTACCAACACAAAACCATGTTTCTTTGTGAACACTAGAATAAGTTACAATAATGCTTTATTTTACTCCTCACTAAGCGTCAACCAGACAAGTCAAAGAATATCAAACTTCACAAATCCTTAAACCAAGAATTTCAATATGTAACTAAAAGAAACAACAATAGCCTTTCATCTAATGCTTTAAGTCATGATTCAAACTTCCTACATACACTTCTTACATTATTTTCAAACGACATTGCTGCATAATTAGGTAGGTTCATATTAGCACCCAAACATAACAACTATAGATTCTTTTGAAGGGTTTACTCGGCCATTGAACACATAAGAGAAGAAAATTAGTGTTTACTTCACAAACATACAACCCTATGAAAAATTACAATCAATCCTTCAGTTACACATCCTAATTCAACATATAATATCATAATATACATAATCTCCATTACCAATCATGAACCAAACAACAAGAAAATCCCAAAATAGAAACCAACATCATCATCAAATTTGAATGAAGCTTTAATTTATCTTCACTTACTAGGACCAACAATCTCTAAAACTTTCTCACAACTTCTTTGAGATAATTAAATCTTAAAAATCCTTCAAGATCATCCAAATTCTTAAGAAAATATTATATGTCAAACAAATCATTCACTTTATTCTTTACCCAAAAGCACGTAGTAGGAAAATAAGAAAGAAAGACAACTCCAAATTCAAAGTATACACTGAGCATGCATAAACATACAACCATCAATTATGTCCAATAATCCTTCCTTCCTCTCAAGACAAGCAAAGCCAAAACCATGGCCAAAAATATATGAGAAAGGGGAAAAATAGTCTATGAAAATTCCGAACCTCTCCAAAAACCAACACGTAAGCCTGAAAGTAAGTTCAATCTTCCACATATGCATATTTATTCCCATTAATAGTGCCAAGTCCAGAAATCTTAAATAAATCATATGTAAAATACCAATATCATTCGGCCAACACAATGAAAGGCCCGAATTTTACAAAACAAATCACTATTAAAATTTACTACATTATAACACCACATGCTAATATCATATAGAAGTCTACATAACCAAAAATCAAACCTATTATAACTTTAAACTTGTACTCTTGGTTAAACATCAATCATAATCCCAAACGTCAACAACTCAATTTAATCATACAAGAAATCAGTTTCATTATGCCATTTGTTAATCTAGAACCCCAAAACCAAACGGACTCTCATGATTCTCACTCAGGTCCGACGAGAAAATGGTAAAGAGATGGAGAAACAAGCTTCACCTGAGTTGGGAGTTGTTTCGGCGTCGGAGCTGTCGCGATATTCGCCGGAAAATGCCACTGAATCAGAGAAAACGAAGAGGAAATCGAAGAAAAAAAATGGGGAAGGGTTAGGGTTTAGACTTGGAGTGAAGAAATAGGTAGGAATTTGAGAATAAAACCTACCTAAGCTTGACGGTGGACCCACACCGAACGACGGCCTTCTCGCCGTGCTCCGCCGTATGGAGCTTCGCCGGAGAACGCAGGGGAATATATAAAAGGAGAGAGATTGAAGGCAGTGAAGGAAGGTTTTGAGGGGAGGAAAGAACGAATGGAAGGTGTGGTAAGGAGAGGCCACGACGGCCGGCCAGCCTAGGCCGCCGCCGTTGTCGATCGGTCAAAGGGGAAGAGAGAGCGCAGGTGAGGAAGAATGAAAGAGATGAAGAATATGGGGGGGTCTCCGTCGGGTCTGAAGAAAGAAAGAGGAAGGAGAGAGACAGTTTAGGTGTAGGGAATATTATATTTTTGCCCCTGTAACTACTTTCCTTTTCAACTTAGTCCCTCTTATCACACTTTATTATTTAAAATTTAACCCCTTCCCAAAAATAATTCCCAATGAAATTGATAACATTCTTCCATTATATATTTGTTTAAACTTCAAAGTACTTTTCATACAATTTCTAACTCCTAATAACTCATTAACTAAATTTCTTTAATTTCTAGTGAAATAGGATTTAATATCAATAAATCATGACTTCATTCCTAACACTTTAAATTTCCTAAATACACCTCAACAATTTTCGTATTATCCTTAATTAAAATTTGGGATGTTACACAAGGCCGTCTCATCAATCCATAGTTGGGACCAAATGGGTCTTCAAGAACAAACTGGATGAGACAGGTCAAATTACGAGGAACAAAGCCAGATTAGTAGCCAAAGGATATAACCAAGAAGAAGGCATAGACTATGAAGAAACTTTTGCTCCAGTCGCTAGACTCGAAGCAATAAGGATTCTTCTAGCCTTTGCATCCATGAAAGGCTTTAGATTATATCAAATGGATGTAAAGAGTGCATTTCTTAATGGTTACATCAAAGAAGAGGTTTATGTAGAACAACCTTCTGGCTTTGAGGATCACAAGCATCCTAAACATGTGTATAGGCTAAAGAAAGCTTTATATGGCCTGAAACAAGCTCCTCGAGCTTGGTATGAGAGACTCAGCAGCTTTTTGCTAGGCAAGGGTTTCTCAAGAGGCAAACTAGATAGTACACTGTTTATTCTTCACAAAGATAGAAACATGCTGATTGTCCAGATTTATGTTGATGATATTATTTTTGGGGCAACTAACGAAAAACTTTGTGAAGAATTCTCTAAGACTATGCAGGGTGAGTTTGAAATGTCAATGATGGGAGAACTAACGTTCTTCCTAGGCCTGCAAATTAAGCAAAAGAAGAATGGAATCTTCATCTCCCAAGCTAAGTACTGCAGAGAGCTACTCAAAAAGTTTGGGATGGATGAGTGCAAGGAGTATGACACTCCCATGAGTACCACTGTCGCACTCGATGCTGACGCAAAGGGTAAATCTGTCAGCCTGCTCATGTACAGGGGAATGATAGGTTCCCTACTATACTTAACGGCAAGCAGGCCTGACATTCAATTTAGTGTAGGCATGTGTGCTAGGTTTCAAGCCAACCCCAAGGAGTCACACTTAACATGTGTTAAACGCATTCTAAGATACCTTGAGGGAACACAAGAGCTTGGTCTTTGGTATCCCAGAGGTAACCAAGAATTCTTGTGGGCTTACTCTGACTCTGACCATGCAGGTTATAAAACTGATAGGAAGAGCACCAGTGGACAATGCGCCTTCCTTGGTGGTTGTCTGGTCTCATGGGCTAGTAAGAAGCAAACCTGCGTGTCTTTGTCATCCACAGAGGCTGAATATATTGTTGCCGCAAGCTGCTGTGCCCAAGTGCTGTGGCTGAAGAACCAACTAAGAGACCTTGGCTTGGAGTTCCCAGAGGCACCCATCCTCTGTGACAACACAAGCACCATCAACCTTGCCAAGAATCCGGTTCAGCACACAAGGACAAAGCACATTGATGTCAGACATCACTTCATCAGAGATCATGTTTAGATGAAAGATGTCAAATGGTAAACCCAAATGAAGTTTAATTCCTTAAATAATCTTGAGCTTTATTAAAACCTGCAACTTTACTAACTTAGGCATCGGAGTGCCAATCCTTGTTTTTGCAGGTCCCCAATGTTAAATCTTAAGCAAGTGCAACCGGAAGCAAAACCACTTCCGGATGATCATGTGCTGGCACTGAGTGTTAAACTAAAACAAGCAAGAGCGCCAGTGCCTGGATCAAGGGACACGTCACTTCAGAAAACGTTTCATCTTCCTCTATGAGAAGTTGTGCCTTCTCTGATAAGATGAAGCGACACATGTCAAAAGGTGCGCTGTTCCAATTAAATGTTTACGTTACCCAATGTATGAACGTATGCTTTCATCTGAAGAGTTGCCCATTTTACCCTCTGTAACTTTGTATATAAATAGGAAGTCACTTTTCACTTTCACTTTTTACTTGCACAAATTTCTTACCAACAAACTCTCTGCATACATTCATACTCTCTTCATCTTCTTCATCTTCTTCTTCGCATTTCATCTTCCATAAACTCTAAACCCACACAAAAATGGCCGGCTCACATGAATCCAACCCAAACACAAAGAAAGCCACTTCATCTAAGAAACCAAAGTCCAAAACTGGGAAATCTGGGCATTCGCACTCTGGGAAATCTGGGAAATCCCATGAACACCATGAAGAACACCATGAACGCCAAGAACATTCTGGGCAGACACAAGGGCAGGATGAGCAAGTCCAGGAACAGCCTGGACATTCTGGGCGAGTCCAAGAACAGGCTGGGCAGACTGAGCAACAACAACAAGAACAGGCCAAGAAAAGAGGGAAGAAGAAGGTTCAATTTAGCGAGGAGTCTTCTTCCAAAAGACAGAGGGTTGAGGAGGATGATCCTCTATTTTATAGAGATGGGCCTTTGGAGGCTGTTTCCTCCAAGTTTGAAACTCTCAAACCCTACTTCAACAATGGGTTGTTCCTAGATCTGGCCAAGATTGACGAACTAGGGTTTCCCCACTTACGGCCATACCTGGAGAAGTACATGCCCTGGCTGGGGATCAACCAGGAGTACAACATTAATGCCTTGAGGGTCTTCTGCGAGTCTCTCACTGGGAAGGTGAAGCATAAGAAAGTGGATGGGAAAGAGCAAATCCGCAGACTCACCTTCACTGCCACTGTCAGGGGGAGAACCTTCAGTTTCACCTGGAGGGACATAAATGCCCTAATGGGGAACACAGAAGAGGGAATGAATGAGTGGCTGTACCCTGAGTCACTCAAATACAGCAAGGAGGAACTCGGGAAGATTTATGACACCCAAGGGAAGAAGGTGTCCAAGATGTCTGACTCCAACAGACTCTTGTACTATGTTTACTCCCGCATGATGACACACAAGGGGGGTAACTTCAACGAGTTCACTCTGCTGGACAACCCGTGGTTCCCTAGACTTCTCTCCCAGCAGCCAATCAACCCCGGGCAGTTGATCAGTCTTGAACTGCATAGATGGATGATGAATAATAAGGCTGGTTTTCTTCCCTACTCCACCATCCTTGCCTTCCTCCTTGAGAAGAATCTGATCAAGGCTACATCTGATGAGGAGGAAGAGAATGTCAAGTGTGCTCCTGTGGGTGCCACTAATATCAGCAAGATGGGCATCAAGTATATTAAGAAGGCCAAGCCCACTCGCTCAGGGTCTCAGGCAGGCAGTGCCTCTCATACCTCAGCCCCCTCTATGTCAGGTGCTGGGGATCAAGAAGTCGACTCTCAGCCTGGTCCCAGCCGGTTCGCGAAGGTGCCAGCAACAGTCAAGGCCTTTGCTGCAGATGTAAAGGAGGAGATCCTCTTTAGGCTGACTGATTCATTGGTGGCTCCCCTCCGTAATGAGAGCGACGCTGGTTTCCAACATCAGGGGGAAAGAATCTAGAGGCTCGAGGATAGAGTGGGTCAGGTTGAGACTCAACTTGCCAGAGTGGATGCCAAGTTAGATCTTATCCTCCAACACCTTCAGATCCCTCAACCCCAACAAGGTAACTTACCACCACCCCCTCCTCAAAACCCACCTCCTCCTCCTCCCCCAAACACTCAACAACCACAGCCACCTCCACAAAATGACCAACAACCACACACATCACCAAACAACGACCAACAACCCCAGCCTTCACCCAACCATGACCACCAAACACAAGACTCACCCCAACAATCTCCTCGCCAATCACCCCTTCACCTCAATAACTCTCCATCTCCACATAACTCCCCCAATCGCTCACCATCCAACACTTCCACCGGGCCTTCCAATCCTAATCCTACCACACCTCAACCTACCACATCCCAAAACATTGTTTTCACCTCTCCTAATCACCCAAATCAGACCTACTACCTCCGAGACCAATCCCATATTCGGTCAAAAGTTAGACAACCCGATATCTACTACTCTACCTATCCATTTGATGGCCTATTCACCCACCCCTCCTTCTGGGAAAGAAACGCAGCCCTCCTACCCAAACCTCCTAAATCACCAGAACAAACCTCACCCACATCCTCTTCATCCACACCCTCACCACCTCGAAGATTTGGCCCTGAACCTCCACCCTCCTCTTCACCCAGTCCATCCTCTCTGGCCCTCGCCCTTGTTGATGATGACAAAAGGGGGAGAGATGCTGCTATGGCACTCCGCCATAGCATGGAGACAAGGGATGTTCTGACTCAGCCATCCCTCTGGCTAGATGAAGACATCACTGCTGCCCTCCGCCGAGCCATGGAATCTCAGAGACTGGGTGGTGCTGAGAGTCTGATCAGAAGGGAAGCCATCCGGTTTATGCAACAGCAGAGGTCGGATGAGCAAACGTCCAAATTGGATATGGTTGTATATGAGCAAAGTAAAGACATACCACAGCCAGACTCTTCATCTTCTGAGCCTCCTCCTTCTGAGCCTAGCCGCAACATAATTGAGGAGATAATGATGAAGTATGGGCTGGAGAAAATCAACCATCCTCCAATTGTGATAGTCAAGCCAATCTTCTACCTTTGGAACAACCTCTGCTCCTCCTCCTCGTGCTGGGCCAACATCTGCTACTCCTCCCTCTGAGCCAACCTCTGCTCCACCTCCTTCAGCAGTTAAATATAGTGAGTCAAGGAAGAAGGCAGTTGACAGAAAGGGTGCTAACAAGAGTACTGCTTCTACTGCATCTGATGAGAGTGAGCAAGAGATTCCTTCAGTACAAGCCATTCCAATTCTAAAGGAAGTTAAGCTAGAGATAGAAGATATGACTCCTGAAGAATTTGAGAAGTATGGGTACACGGATAAGATCTCTTTTGGTCAGATGGCTTGCCTGGACGCTGAGAGAGCAGCAGCCAAGCCTATCCAAACAATAGGCAAGGGGAAAGGAAAGGGCAAAGGCAAAGGGAAAAGGAAAGCCCAGGAAGTTGAGGAGGACCCCAACTTCCCAGTATGGAATGTAAAGATCAGGGCTGTCCACTATCCAAATGGCGAGGTCACTCCTTTCTCAGATGCAACAGGGTTCCCAGGCTATGAGGAAGTTGAAAACTTAAAGAGATCCTTTGAGGAATCTATTGAATCTGAGAGACTTAGAAGGGAGAAGGAAGAGGCAGAGCTTCAAAGAATAATTGCTCAGATTGACCAGAGTGAGAAGGATGCCCAGTTAGCCAAACTGCAAGAGGAGTGCGAACAAAGGCAGTTGGAGAGGGAGAGGAAAAGGAGACATCAATTATAAACCTCAACCAACCCCATACATGATAACTTAGAAAATTTTCTTTTCATATTTTCTCATGCATAATTTCATTCTTGCTTAGTATAGATTACTTGTATATTTTATCTGCTTGTGTAACACTAACTTGTAATCTCTTGTTTATTAATGATAAATGTCTAAGTTATTTGTGCCTTATTTAATTATCCTTCTTTTAATTCTTTCACATGAACTTAAGCGATAGATTTAGTTTGTCATCATCAAAAAGGGGGAGAATGTTAGAATCTTAAGTTTTGATGAAGACTAAAATATGAAAGAACTAGGCAAACACTTAGAGAATATTAGGTTAATATAGAATCCCAAGTAAGAGTGCAACCGGATGTGGATTTGCTTCCGGATAAACTAGGACTGGCGCTCGCGGATGAATGTCTCATCCCCCAGCGACAGCAAGTAATTAACTAAGGAAATAACTTAGTCCAGAAGCACTAGAAATACAAAACCTTAAGACTAAGCTAGGATTCAACCGGAAGTAGATTTGCTTCCGATTATAGTTAGACTAGCGCTGGCTGTTGGTATAGATAACACTAAGTGTCAGTGTACATGAGCCACGTCTAGTAGAATTGCTTCCGATAGCTTAGTGACTAGTGCTGGCTGTTGGAGTAAGTAACACTAAGCGTCAGTGAACATAAGCCACGTCTAGTAGAATTACTTCCGATTGCTTAGTAACTAGCGCTGGCTGTTGGATTGAAGGACACTGAGCGAGAGTGAGTAAAAGTGAATATAACCCTTGAATCCAGAAGTAGTGCTTCCGGATGTGGAAGTGCTTCCGGATCCAAGGAAGCCATCTTAGACTAAGTGAACACCCACTGCATATGACTATGTGCTTATATCGTTAGACTAACATTCAAAGTGCAGCACACTAAGTAGAGTTGCTTCCGGATGTGAACCTGCTTCCGCAAGCAATCAGAATGTCAGAATGTTCAGAAGTGCAGTGTCAGAATGCTTTTGTCAGAGCAGAGTTGTCAGGACTACTTTTCAGAGATAAAGCAAGTCAACCCTGCTATGCATTGATGAAGCATTAATTGGGCAAACGGTAACATGGGAAAAACGGCCATATTCAAACGGCTATCCCACCTACCAAGAGTGAAAATGTTTGAAGACTATATAAAGAAGGTCACCTTCATTTATGAGGACAACAATTATCTTTGACATCTTGAAGAAAGCTAGAGAGAGAAAACGAAAAATCCTTCAAGCATTCAAAGCTGCCCAGAAAAGAGAAAGAGCATTTAACTCATTGAGTGATCTTTTCATCTACATATCTTGTACTCTTTGTGGTTAAGTCTCTTCTTGTATTAAGAGCATTCATTGTACTTAAGTGTGTAACACTATCTGTTCTTGAAGAGAACTTAGTTAGAAAATCCTTCATTTGTAAAGGTTGAACCCTTGCTGGGTGTAAGGGGGAGCTAGTTAGAAAGGTTGCAAGTGAGCCTTGAGTAAAACTTGTGGTTGTAAGGTTGCAAGTGATCCCGTCTAAAACTTGCGGTTGTAAAGGTTCCAGGTGCACCCGTTGTAAAACCTGGGGATAGTGGAACTCGGCCTGGGTGGTTGAGAACTGGACGTAGGTCAGGAAGACCGAACCAGTATAAACTCGTGTGTTGTTTTTATTTGAGCTTTTATTTTGTAGCACAATTCACCCCCCCTCTTGTGCATCCATTACTTTCAGAACTAACAATCATTCTTTTCACTCATGCTCTAGTTGTTAATTGATATGATACATTTGTTAATAGACTAGACCTAAACTTTCTAACATCATCCTTTGAGTACTTTAGCCTTACTCCTGGACTCCATCATGACAACCAAATAAGGACATGGCCACCACAGTCGTACAAGTTTTCCTGAACAAATACAGAAGCTCTAATAACTTTACCAAGGGGCTTGTCGGAAAACTCTTCAGGATTGATAGCTTCCAATATAGCACCAAATCTTTCCAGCTGAAATAGAACCAATAACATCATTAGCTGAAATACAACAGTCTCCTTTCCAAGTCCTTTACCACGATTATGCTAGCAAGAACCAAGGGCTATAGAAAATGAGAAGAAGGAAACGCAACAGTCTGAAGTCATTCCACATGACACTATATGTCAACTCTCTAAAACGTTTCATGGTCTGAATTTTTAAATGCTCAACTCCACATAAGGCTATAACTGATCATAAAATATAAAAGGTTGTTTAAGATTAAAACCTTGAACAATTTGAAAAGGACTCATACCTATGGACCGATTGACTGAGTTATTATAAGCAAATTCAGCAATGGGTAAAACCAAATCTCAACTAGCTAGAGAAAATTATAACACAACTATCCAAATTCAGAAGACATTTCAATATTCAAAAGAGCCATACTAATGTTCTAATTGTATTTCTATGCTTTAGAACAATCAGATGCTTATACAAAATTGATTTGTTCTTTAATTCTTAACAGCAAACTTTCAATTCCAAAATCACACACCCTCCAGTATATTCAGCAGTACAAACAGAATTTTATCATTCATGTTATGACCAAAGGATTTTGAAACAACAAACAGTACAACTACCTATCAAACACATTACAATCTACTCCCCTTATTCAACTTCTCCTTAAACTTAAAACTCCAATTTTTTTTATATTACCCACAACACAAGTTCCCAATTCATATAGCACCACTTCTATCATCTATTAAATAACTTCCCTTATTTAATCTTAATCTTTCATACAACTGAAACTATTATTCATCATTTCGATATGCAGCAACTTTATAGACACTTATAATTGCCAAAAATAAACCACATCCATGTAACAACAAGCTTCTGTTTCAAAAATTCATCGAACCAAAATAAAATTATATTTAGCCATTCTTTAAGATTCTAATATTTCAACTTCTTCCAAATACAATTATTTTGGGAATGAAGGTGGAAAATGTGTGAATAAGGCCTCCATGAAGTCTAGGTGCATTCTCCCAAGCTTCCTCCTTTTTCTCCTTTTCATTGTGCTTCCATTTGTGCCCTTAATGAGGCATTCCAATTCAAATTTGAAATTGGAGCCATTTGTACCCCTTTTGGTAATGAGCAAATCCCTTGTTTTTGACAAAAGGGGTAATTTTTGTCTTATTCCTTTGTCTTTCCCTCCAAGCCAATCCCTTGCACTCCAAGCACTCCCAAGGGTTTGTGGGGCCCACGTGGGACCCCCCTACACATAAAATACACCACATAGTCAAAAATGACCAAAATACCCTTGGTTTCTTAAAATGCAAGTAATAAGGCTAATATTCCCAAATTAACACATATAAGCATGCACAAAATAAATCCTCAATAATGATCAAATATAACAATTAAATCACACTAATTAAGCTCAATTGCACATGCTTAAATGTATTAAATTTGGTCTAATCAAATGCCTCACACTTAAGCTTTGCACTCCGGGCAAAGTTATGTAAAAAGACTAAATCAATCATGTAGCTTAATGAATCCAAATGGAATTGACATAGCATACAAGTTGACGTTTTTGAACCTTTCCCTAAAACATCACATATGCCACATTTAAGAATACAAAGTGAATGCTAGTTTAGCAAGCAACTAAAATTAAAAAGGAGTGCCAATAGAGATTTTTCCTCACCGAATTAAGTGTTTAACTCATTCACTCAAGTTAGGAAAAATGCCTTACTAAGGACTTTGGGATCACTCTTTGGCTCAATGCACTTTACCTCACCATAAGCTTGTAGTAGCTCTTAAATCTCCACCCATTATTTTGCATGGCACAATCAAATCAAGGGGACATTGAGGGTTAGATGGAAAGGCTAATCATGAATGGTGAATGATGGAAAGTAGTCAATGACCAATAATGTAAACAAGTTACTACCACATATAAATGCAACACAATAGTCTTAGTCCAAACAAACATGCTACATATCACTCTTTTTTTTTCAAGCACTTTGTGCTTCTCTCATTTTTCTTTCCACTCTTATGCCTTTGGCATACTTAAGCACTTTGTGCTTCTCTTTTTTCTTCTTTTCTCTCTTAGGCCTTCGGCCTTATTTTCTTCTTTTCTTTTCTTTTCTTGGTCTTTGGCCATCTCTTTTTTTTTCTCTCTAGGGCTCTCAGCCACTTATTTTTCTTTTAATGTAGCATGCTTTCACAATATACAATCAATACAATTCAAATGGGATATGCAATTATATGTTATAGACACTTATTCACATATTGGTCAAGGTGGTAGAAAAGAAAGTGAACGGCCCAAAGGGGTTAATCAAAGGGTAATTTTCGTTGGCTTAGTGTTTGGGCCAAAAGGGATTAGGAATGAAATGCCCCTATCATATTTAATCATACCATGCATTGTGATCTCAAACAAGAGCTAGGACAAGTTCTAGGAGGTAAAGTAGACAATTGGCCCACTCAAATTCGGTTGGAAGCTTTCTCACTTTAGTGGCTTACTCAAATTGGTCACTTCCTCCCTAAGAAAAGTTGAATGAGAAACTAACACCCTCTTTACACCTTAAAAGTGCCCATGCAATGTCTTAAGTACTCATCCCAAAAATTCTACTTGCATACTAAAAGAAAATTCCATTTGTTTTCAAGAGTCATGATCAAACTAATCTTCCTACAAAAATATGCAATAGAAGTCCAAATATTAAGTGTGTGAGCTTTGAAATAAACCACTTTTAAGCACCAATATGCACCCCCCACACGTATTCAACACATTGTCCTCAATGGGACCAATAAAACCAAGTAAGGGATGCAATTCAAAGGCAAGGCAGCAAGAACAGTCCAGGGCAGCAAGCATACACATTCGGCCAAGCATGCATTATATACAAAACAAACACTAAACAACACTAAACACAAAACCTAACACATGTTTATAATTTTTTTTTCTTAGTTTTCCTAAACAACCTATAACAACATACTAGAACATAAAACTAACACAAACTATCCTATTTTTTTACTATCAATCAACTTCCCCCACACTTAGAATAAAAACAATTTAAAGCAAGCAAGGGAAGGAAAACCACAACCTCTTATGGAGGCTTGAAGTTCTCTTTGTAATATTTCTTCCTTTGGCCCTTTTTGTTCTTTCGGCCATGTTTTTTTCTTTTGCTAAAAATTGGCTTATCCACATCATGGATGACTTTAATCTTTGTGTCCAATTTGCCTTGCTTGGACAACTTCGTTTTTGGTCTTCTTTTCTTGATGAAGCTTTTCGTTCTTCTTTGATCTTTGTTTCGGCTCTCTCTTGTGTCCACCCCATCCTTCACAAAGATTGTCCTTCAAGTGCTCAAGATCCTCATGAAAATCATGGTCTAACTTCCTTGGAAGCTCCAATTCGGCTTCATTCACTTCCCAATAGTCCTTATGCATCTTAAATGAACCTACAACATGAGATAAACTCCCCTTTCGCAAGGGGTTGTAGGTATGCAAAGAAGATATACAAATGGAAGCAAAATGAGAAGAAAATGGCATATGCTTATGAACAACATTATGATCAATAAAATGCACATTCTTTGTGGAATAACCATCATACTTCTTAGGAACAAAAGTTATCCCATTCAAACCAATTGGCCAATGAAAGTAATTTGGCCTCTTCATCAAGTCAAGGATATCACACTTCAAAGTCAAATTGTCTTTGATCTTCTCCTTGGGTCTTCTAGCTCTCCCATGCACTTGAAGTCTCATTAGCAAATTTTTTACCTTCTTCTTAAGGACATCAAGTAATGTTGGCTCACACATCTCTTATTCCAAATCTTTGCCGTTGAACTCAAGGCTTGAATTGTCCCTCTTGTGATGCCCTACAACATTGAGCAAACATCCCTTTTTCAAGGGGTTGGATGCATGCAAATATATACACGTAGGAACACAAGGAGAAGCACTATAAGAATCAAAAGGCACATGGTTAGATGAGATACTATCATGAGAAATGGTAATCAAGTTAGGCACATTATATCTAGCAAGATTTTGCCCCTTCATAGCATTTTTCCAAGGACTACCATTTGGCCCCCTCTTAAAAATGGTGGTATCACTTTTCAAAGCAAGATTCAATGGATCCACATCAAGCAAGTAAGGTTCTATCAAAGCCTTTTTAGGGAAATCTCCTTGCAAAACACTCCTTTCATCAATGCTCTTTAACCGGCTCTTCCAATCCAAGATATCATGGGAGGTGAAGCAAAACAACTCTTCTTCCAAGAGCAATCCGGCCCCCTTCATTAGAGCAAGCAATCCTTCCACCCTAGTGTAACATACCTCCTACTAATATATTATTAACCTAAATCTAATTCATCTGCTAATCAAAACAATCAACATAATGGAGACTAACCATGTTAGTAAAACTACCGCTAACATGGTTAGAAAAAGAAAACGATATCATTAAAAATTAAATGCTCTAACCATGTTAGTAAAAGATTCACCTAACATGGTTAGCAAAAGAACCACCATCACCTAACAAACAATAACCTAAATCTAACCATGTTAGAAAAGAATAACCTAACATGGTTAGAAAAGGAACTAACCAAACTACACAAAAGTTAACCATATTAGAGCGGGGCCCATCTAATATGATTATACACACAGGAAAACATAAAACCGCTCAATACATCATCCATCTACCACATCAACATGTTAGGAAAATCGAGTTTCCTATTTACCATCCATCCAAGTTCTCATCACCTGGAAACAAAATATACACCAACCAAAATTGACATATTAGTCAAGGTAGTTCCTGAACTATCATAGTAGCAGGAATAATATCGCATGCCATCCACAACTTTACATTAAGTCACAGTACAAGTAATACAGTTCACATATAATAAAGTTCACTCAAAATAACATTCATATGTGCAGAAGCTGGTGCAGCCTAGTGAAATGGCGATATATGTCCCTATGGGATCACCTCTGGCCTACTTACTATCTCAGTATGGGCCAGACGGCCCCTTCCCCTTCCTCTGCGCCTCCCCCTGGGCATGATCACCTGTAAAAAAATAAAGGGAAAGGGGTGAGACAAAACAATGTCTCAGTAATCACCTCTTAACTCACTGTGACACTCAGAAGTGGGGTAGTGGAGCGTCTACAGGGTACCACAGTTTTCAAAACCTGCATAACCACATAATATATACACATATATACAGTACAGATACATCCATCTCTCAATAGACAAAAGTAAACGTGTGTGACACTGTGCCCGGTCTCTAGTCCGAAAAGCATATAAAAAGGGGACCGGTCTCTAGTCCGAAAATCCCTGGTCCCAATCTCAAGTGCGATGGACCTGTACAACTAACCTATCGATTGCGCAGATCGATGGTTACATCGGCCGATGGTACTAAAAAATCAGTGTCATGCAACATACAAAAGATTGATAAATATATAAATATATAAAGTACAATTTATTGAGAAAGGTACCCTATATCCCACGTTTAGATATAAAATAATCATAACCCATTTCATATATATATATATATATATATATATATATATATAAGTAGAAGAGGATTTTAGAAATCCTCAACTACCGTCACCCTCAGTACCACAGTCAGTTAAGCGTGATTACCTGCTAAACTTCACTGCAGAAGATATACGCAGATAACAGTTGCCCTTAAACTCCGCCTGGAGGATCACCGTCTAGGAATAACTGTGGGTACTTCTCACACATCCGTTCCTCAGCTTCCCAAGTCGCATCTCCTGGAGACATACCTCTCCAGAAAACCTTCACAAGGCGAATGGTTTTATTTCTCAACTGCTTATCCTTGACATCCAAAATTCTTTCAGACTCTACTTGATAAGTCAAATTGTCCTCCAACTCTACTTCTTCAGGCTCAATAACATGAGAAGGATCAGGGTGATATTTCTTCAACTGTGACACATGAAACACATCGTGTTGTCTCGATAACCGTGGCGGAAGAGCTATCCGATAAGAAACCTCACCGATCTTCTCAATTACATCGAAAGGACCCATATATCGAGGGGACAACTTCTTAGCCCTAATTGATCTGCCAACACCTGTCATCGGCGACACTTTCAAAAACACATGATCACCCTCTTCAAACTCTAATGGTCGTCGTCGCTTGTCTGCATAACTTTTCTGTCTACTCTGGGTCGTCAACAATTTCTCCCAAATCATCTCAATCTTCTGGGTCGTCTCATCCACAATATCTGGGCCAATAACAGCCCTTTCACTCACTTCCGTCCAACAGATTGGCGATCGACACTTTCTACCATACAAAGCCTCATAAGGAGCCATACCAATACTCGACTGGTAACTATTGTTATAAGCAAATTCTGCTAGTGGAAGATGCTTATCCCAACTACCAGGCAACTCAATAGCACATGCCCGCAACATATCCTCAAGGATTTGATTAACCCTCTCTGTCTGACCATCTGTCTGCGGGTGATACGCAGTACTGAACTTAAGCTTACTGCCTAAAGCAGCCTGTAATGACATCCAATAGCCCGATCTATAGCGCTGATCTCTATCTGAAATAATACTCTTTGGTACCCCATGCAAACGCACAATCTCATCAACATACAACTGAGCCAACTTTTCCATTGGACTAGAAATCTAAACAGGCAAAAAGTGCGCTGACTTAGTCAACCGATCCACGATCACCCAAATAGAATCATGACCTGACTGAGTACGCGGTAACCCCACAATGAAATCCATAGATATATCATCCCACTTCCACTGAGGCACCTCAATACTCTGCAGCAATCCGCCAGGCTTTTGGTGTTGAATCTTGACTTTCTGGCAAGTCAAGCATTTAAGCACAAACTGCGTCACATCCTTCTTCATCCCTGGCCACCAAAACCCTCGCTTCACATCATTATACATCTTGGTGATTCCCGGATGCATAGCATATTTACTCCTGTGAGTCTCTTCTAAAATAGTCTGCTTTAACTCAGCACAATTAGGAACACAAATACGATGCTTAAGCCGTAGAATCTCATGCCCATCAATCTCAAAATCCAAGACTGAACCATCTTCCAATTCCTTACGAATCTTACTCAACTTGTCATCCTTCTCCTGTGACACCCGCAAATCTTTATACAAGTCAAAGTCAACTACTACTGCTCTCAAATCGGCCTGTTCCACTCCAGGAACAACTCGCATGTCACGCAAAGTTTCCAACCAAGCTTGTTCTTCAAGACTCATTGCAAAGACATGAGTTGATTTCCTACTTAAAGCGTCAGCAACTACATTGGCTTTCCCAGGATGATACTTGATTTCAAACTTATAATCAGTTAGCAATTCCATCCAACGACGTTGCCTACCGTTCATCTCTTTCTGATCCATCAAATACTTGAGACTTTTATGATCACTGAACACTTCAAACTGAGCCCCAAAAAGATAATGGCGCCAAATCTTTAAAGCAAATACCACTGCACACAACTCCAAATCATGAGTTGGGTAGTTCACTTCATGTGGTCTCAACTGTCTCGAGGCATAAGCTATCACTTTGCCATTCTGCATCAACACACAACCCAAACCCATCAACGATGCATCAGTATACACCTCATAAGGTCGAGATGAATCTGGCAAAACCAACACTGGAGCGGTAGTCAAAAGAGTCTTTAACTCCTGAAATGCTGCTTCACACTGCTCCGTCCATACAAAAGGGCGATCTTTCTTGGTCAAATTTGTCAAAGGACGGGAAATCTGGGAAAAACCACGAATGAATCTCCGATAATAACCTGCTAAGCCTACAAAACTTCGTACTTCAGTTACTGATTTCGGAGATTCCCATTGCAAAACCGCCTCAACTTTACTCGGGTCCACCGCAACACCTTCAGAAGAAACCACATGCCCCAAAAACTTTACTTCGCTCAACCAAAATTCACACTTAGACAACTTAGCATAAAGCTGATGATCCCTCAGAACTCTCAAAGCAATGCCCAGATGCTCACGATGCTCTTCTTCGCTTTTAGAATAAATCAGAATATCATCAATGAACACTACAATGAATTTATCTAAATACAGCCTGAAAATTTTGTTCATATAATCCATGAACACAGCAGGAGCATTAGTCAAACCAAAAGGCATCACCAAGAACTCGTAGTGACCATAACGGGTTCTAAAGGCCGTCTTGGGAACATCCTCTACCCGAACTCTCAACTGATGATATCCCGACCTCAAATCAATCTTAGAAAATACGGAAGCCCCAACTAACTGATCCAACAAGTCATCTATCCTGGGCAACGGGTACTTATTCTTTATTGTGACTTTATTCAGCTGACGGTAGTCTATGCACAACCTCATGCTACCATCTTTTTTCTTAACAAACAAGACTGGAGCTCCCCACGGTGACACACTAGGTCGAATAAAACCTTTTTCAAGCAATTCTTCAATCTGCTTCTTCAACTCAGCTAATTCTACCGGAGCCATCCTATATGGTGCCTTAGAAATCGGGCTAGCACCTGGTTCCAAATCAATGGTAAACTCCACTTCTCGCTCAGGTGGAAGACCCTGAATATCAGCGAAAACTTCAGTATAATCCTTAACCACATCTATAGCTTCAATGCTAATCTCCTCCTCAGATTCAATTGAGAAGAAAACAGCAAACACCTGACAACCCCTCCGCACACACTTCTCAGCTTGTGTGGCGGATAGTAACAAGGAACCACTGGAACCTTCCACAGACAAAGAATTTACTGCATATCTCACAGCGCGTTCCTTGCAAAGCAAAATGACATTATTGGCTATCAACCAATCCATGCCAATAATCACCTCTATTCCTTTAAGGGGTAAACACACAAGGTTAGTCACAGAGTCTCGACCTTCGTACTGAAGGTCCGACCCTTTACATACTTGAGCAGTTATAAACACAGCTCCACTAGGGGTAGTTACTTTCAAATCATATGATAATGTAGATAGATTAAGGGCAAGTTTCTGAGCACAGTCATAGGAAATAAAAGAATGTGTTGCACCAGAATCAAATAACACTCCAACACTATGACCTCGGATGGAAACCATACCTTGAATCACATTAGGAGACGCTCCGGCCTCCTCTCTCGTGGTAACATACACACGTCCAGGAGCTACGGGGCGACTGCTCTGGCTCGCCTGAACACGCTGCTCTAACTTAGGGCAAAACTTGTAAGTATAGCCCAACTCATTACAATGATAACACCTCCAACAGTCCCCCCAATGATACTTCCCACAACTGGCACAAGGACCTGCTACGGTCGAAGTTGAAATAGCTGACTCCTGATAAGACCCCTGACTAGCCTTCGCTCGACCTCTACTACCAAAAGATTGGGTCCTGCCACTACTGAACTGACTCCTATGCCCAGATCTTCCCTGATGTTGACTACGAAAACTACCTCTCTGGTTATACCCTTGCGAAAAACCTCGCCCTTGAGATCTTCTCCCAGAACTACCGGAGGTACTCGTACCAGCACTGTGACTCTTCGAGATACCTCCTGAAGGCCCTAAGTAGTTAGTAGATTTACACTGGTTGTCAACACGACCCAAAGTACCTGAACTTCTCAAGTTTCTGGCCACAAGACAAAGATACTCACAAGAATCCTCAAAACTAACAAACGGCCTAGCATACAGATATGGCCGCAACACAGGTCTAGCCTTCTGAATCAACTGGGTATGCTTCCATTCAGGATCATCTCTATATTGCAAGTACGTCACATAGCGTGATAACTCATTGAAAGTGGCAACAAATTCATCCTCGTGCATATTGCCTTGCATTAATTTATTAAATTCAAGTTCTTTCTCATGTCTGATTGTAATGGGGAAGTAATGCTCAAGGAATTTTTCTTTGAATTCTGACCACACAGTCATGGAATCATCCATACCCCCGGCTGACTTCCACCATCTTTTGGCATCACCGGTCAACAGCAAGATAGCAACCCTGGCTTTCTGGTACTCATTACAGGCAACTGCTTGGAAATTTGTTTCTAATCTATCGATCCATTCTTCTGTTATTTCAGGTTGACGACCCCCCTCAAAAGTACCAGGGTTATGCCTAGCCACATCTTTCCAAATTCTACTAATAGCACGGTCTTCTTGACTAACTTCCTGCTGAGTCCCATGAAACTCATTCTCAAGTCCGAATCCAAACTCTCCCCCTCTTTGATGCTCATGGCCCAAATCTTCTCTAAATTTCTGCAACCTTTCTTCCATCACTTCCAATATCACGTCCCTCAATTGACCCACAAACTCCGACCCAAAGTTTTGTGATAGGTTCGACTGATGAGAATCTTGGAATTGACTTGAATTATCCTCTCCACCCACCTAGGGAATAATGATAATGATCATAAAAAGAGAGTTAATGATCATAATAGTGAGGAAGGGAAATAAGGGATTGATATATCGCCATTCTATATGCAATGCAACAGGCAGGGTATCGTTTACCATAAAACTGATACCGTTAGCATAAGAACCACCATCACCTAACAAACAATAACCTAAATCTAACCATGTTAGAAAAGAATAACCTAACATGGTTAGAAAAGGAACTAACCAAACTGAACGTAATGGATGCACAAGAGGGGGGGGTGAATTGTGCTTCAAAAATAAATACTCAAAGTAAATGACACAAGATTTATACTGGTTCGGTCTACCTGACCTACGTCCAGTCCTCAACCACCCAGGCCGAGAGTTTCACTATAACTCAGGTTTTAAATCGGGTTCACCTGAAACCTTACAACCGCAAGTTTTACGGGCTCACTTGCAACCTTACAACAAGTTTTACACTGGCTCACTTGTAACCTATCTAACTGTCTCCCCCTCACACCAAGCAAGGGTTTGAAGTTTACACTTGAAGGCTTTTCTGACTAAGTTCTCTTACAGAACGAATGATGTTACACACTTAAGTTCAATAAATGCTCTTTTAACAGAAAGAGACTTAACTACTGTGAGTACAGAATAGGTAGGTGAAAAATCACTCCAAGTGTTAAATGCTCTTCATTTTTCTGGGCAGCTTGAATGAATAAGGATTTTCTCGCTCAAGAATATTTGAAGATCATTAACTCCTACATAAATGAAGTTGAGCTTCCTTATATAGTCTTCAAGCATTTTGAACTCTTGGTAGGTGGGCTAGCCGTTTGAATATGTCCGTTTTTCCCTTGTTACCGTTCGCCCATTTAATGCTTCATTAATGCATAGCAGGGATGACTTGCTTTAACTCTGAAAAGTAGTCCTGACGCCTCTGCTCTGACAAAAGCATTCTGACACTGCATCTCTTTGAACGTTCAGACATTCTGATTGCTTGCGGAAGCAACTTCTCATCCGGAAGCAACCTTACTGAGTGTGCTGCACTTGAACGTTAGTTTAGCAATATAATCATATAGTCTCATGCAGTGGGTGATCCTAAATCTAAGGTGTATCCGGAAGCACTTCTACATCCGGAAGTAAATTCACTTGATGAGGGATTTAGTTCACCATGACTTGCTCTCGCTTAGTCTATTTCATTCCACCACTCAGCGCTAGTCACTGAGCTATCGGAAGCACTTTTACTTGACGTGGTGAATTCACTGACGCTTAGGGTGAAATCTATTCTATCAGTCTGCGCCAGTCAAGATCTAAGAGGAAGCAACTTCACTTGATGTTGCATTTCTGCTGACGCTCGGGGTTATATCTAGTCTATCAACCTGCGCCAGTCTAAATCTAATAGGAAGTGCTTTCACTTGGCGAAGTAGACTTACTGACGCTTGGGGTACTAACTATTCTATTGCTCTGCGCCAGTCTAAGTCTAACAGGAAGCGCTTTCACTTGGGGAAGTAGACTTACTGACGCTTGGGGTAATATCTATTCTGTCGCTCTGCGCCAGTCTAATTCTAACAGGAAGCGCTTTCACTTGGGGAAGTAGACTCACTGTCGCTTGGAGTAATATCTATTCTATCGCTCTGCGCCAGTCTAAGTCTAACAGGAAGCAACTTCGCTTCCGATTGAACCATAGCTTAGTCTTAGGGTTTGTGCACCTAAAGTTCATGGACTAAGTTAAATCCCTAGTTATTTACTTGCTGACGCTGGGGGATGAAAGCATTCATCCGCATGCGCAAGTCCTAATCTAACCGGAAGTAAATCTTCATCCGGAAGCACTCTTACTTGGGATCCTAAGTATACTATTGCTTCCTAGGCACTTGGTCTAATCCTTTATATTTTAGTCTTCATCAAAACTTAAGATTCTAACATTCTCCCCCTTTTTGATGATGACAAACTTAGCTTTATCGATTAAGTTCATATGAAAGGATTAGCTGAAGAATAAAAGCAATAGTTCAGAATAAGTAACTTAGACAAATATTATTGATAAGCATAGGTTACAGGTCAGAGCATATAATTAGATAACATTTACAAGCAGCGAGCATATAGTAGGCAGATATGAGAACATGCATGAAAAGATGAACATTTCTAAGTAAAAAAAATTTGGGCTGGGGGTTGTTTCTTTGTTTCTTCTTTCTCTCCCTCTCGCTGAAGCTCTTCTTCATCAAGGAACTCCCAGGGTAGCAAGGCTAGTGGTCAATGCATTTCTCCCCCTTTTGGCATCATCAAAGAGTGTTTTCCATATTTGATCGCCGCAGCCTCCTCCTTAGGGATGGACTTCCTCTTCTTAGAACCCACTAACAGTTCTGCCATTCTACCAGAAGTTTCAGGCTGACCTTGAATATTTTCATCCTGCCCTAGGGCAATTTGCCGAGAAACTTCATGATGTTCTTGATGTCTTTCACGATGCCCAGATTTTCCAGAATGTTTATGGCTTGATTTCCCAGATTTGGACTTGTGTTTCTTAGATGAGGAGGGTTTCCTCGAAACTGGGTTTGCTTCAGAGGGTTCGGCCATTTTTGTGGGGTTGATGAAATGTTTATATGAAGAACATAGATGAAAATGAAGAATGTGTGAAATGAGATGTCCCTTTTATAGGTAAAGTCACTAAGGGCAAAAAGGTCATGCTCCTTCACATTATCACACATTGGGTAGCGTAAACGCCTTAAGTTGGATCGATATACCTGATGACACGTGTCGCTTCATATTGTCAGAGAAGTCGAAACGTCTCATTTGGAAGTTGAAGCGTTTTCTGAAGTGACGTGTCTTCTTGGACTTGTGCTGGCGCTCTCTTGGTTTGATCATCCAGCGTCAGTGTGTAATCATTCGGAAGTGGTTTTGCTTCCGGTTGCACTTACTTAAGATTCAACATTGAATACCTGCAAGGACATATATTGGCACTCCGATGCCTAAGTCAGTATTGTTGTAAGTGATATATATAAAAAATAATAATTACACTTCATTTGGGTTTACCATTCCCAATTCACCTCTAATGAAAATAAACTGGTCAGTCCCCAGAGGCTTGGTGAAGATATCCGCAAGCTGTTGTTGTGTGGGAACAAACTGCACCTTGACATCCTTCTTTTGAACATGGTCTCTGATGAAGTGATGTCGGACGTCAATGTGCTTTGTCCTGGTGTGCTGAACTGGATTCTTGGCGAGGCTAATTGTGCTTGTGTTATCACAGAGGATGGGCGCCTCAGGGAACTCCAAGCCAAGATCTCTCAACTGGTTTTTCAGCCATAGCACTTGTGCACAGCAACTTGCAGCAGCAATGTATTCTGCCTCAGTGGATGACAAGGACACGCAGGTTTGCTTCTTGCTGGCCCAAGACACCAGACAACCACCAAGGAAGGCGCATTGTCCACTGGTGCTCTTTCTATCTGTTTTATAACCTGCGTGGTCAGAGTCAGAATAAGCCCACAAGAACTCTTGGTTACCTCTGGGATACCAAAGACCAAGTTCTTGTGTTCCCTCAAGGTATCTCAGAATACGTTTAACACATGTCAAGTGTGATTCCTTGGGGTTGGCTTGAAACCTAGCACACATGCCTACGCTAAATTGAATATCAGGCCTGCTCGCCGTTAAGTATAGGAGGGAACCTATCATTCCCCTGTACATGGGCAGGCTGACACTTTTACCCTTGGCGTCAGCGTCGAGTGCAGCTGAGGTGCTCATAGGAGTATCATACTCCTTGCATTCATCCATCCCAAACTTTTTGAGTAGTTCTCTGCAGTACTTGGTTTGGGAGATGAAGATTCCGTTCTTCTTTTGTTTGATTTGCAGGCCTAGGAAGAATGTTAGTTCTCCCATCATTGACATCTCAAATTCACCCTGCATAATCTTAGAGAAATCTTCACAAAGCTTCTCGTTAGTTGCCCCAAAGATAATATCATCAACATAAATTTGGACAATTAACATATCTCTATCTTTGTGAAGAATAAACAGTGTATTATCTAATTTGCCTCTTGAGAAACCCTTGCCCAGCAAAAAGCTGCTGAGTCTCTCATACCAAGCTCGAGGGGCTTGTTTCAGGCCATACAAAGCTTTCTTTAATCTATACACATGTTTGGGGTTCTTATGGTTTTCAAAGCCAGGAGGTTGTTCTACATATACCTCTTCCTTAATATAACCATTAAGAAATGCACTCTTTACATCCATTTGATATAATCTGAAACCTTTCATGGATGCAAAGGCTAGAAGAATCCTTATTGCCTCAAGTCTAGCGACTGGAGCAAAAGTTTCTTCATAGTCAATGCCTTCTTCTTGGTTGTATCCTTTAGCTACCAGTCTGGCTTTGTTTCTAGTGATTTGACCTGTCTCATCCAGTTTGTTTTTAAAGACCCACTTGGTTCCTACTATGGATTGATGAGACGGCCTTGGGACTAGTTCCCACACTTGACTTCTTTCAAATTGATTCAGCTCTTCCTGCATGGCAATAATCCAGTCGCAGTCCTCAAGAGCTTGTTCAACTGAAGTTGGTTCGATTTGAGATAGGAATGCTCCAAACTCAACTTCATTTTGAACTTGTCTTCTAGTTCTGACACCAGAAGAAACATCACCAAGCACTTGATCAAGAGGATGATCCCTGTGATGTCTCCTAGCTATTGGCAGCTGTGCCTCCTCAGGCATGGGTTGCCCACTAGGTACATCACTGGGTTCACCTTCTTCTTTGGGATAGCTTGTTGTTGTTTCTTTTGGTGGTGAGGAAGATGATGGAAGATTTGGAAAGTTAAGTGCTTCATCATCTTCTGTGGATTGTCCCCATGTAGGAGTTTCATCAAATACAACATGCATGGACTCTTCTACAGTTTTAGTTCTTATGTTGTATATCCTATATGCTTTGCTCCTAAGGGAATATCCTATGAATGTACCTACATCAGCCTTTGGATCAAACTTACCCAAGTTTACCTTCCCATTGTTATGCACGTAGCATTTTGATCCGAATATTCTGAGATGGCTGATGTTGGGCTTCCTTCCTTTATATAGCTCGTATGGAGTCTTATCCAAGCCCTTGCGAACATAAGCTCTGTTGGAGATATAGCAAGCAGTGCTCATAGCGTCCGCCCAGAACATTTGAGGAACTTCTTTCTCGTTCAGCATGCTTCTAGCCATCTCCGTCAGAACCCTGTTCTTTCTTTCGACTACTCCATTTTGTTGAGGAGTTCTCGGAGCTGAGAAGTTATGTTCGATGCCGTTTTGCTCACATAGCTCAGTGAAGCTATGGTTCTCAAACTCTCCTCCATGGTCTGTCCTTATGGCTGTGATTTTGAGATCCTTCTCATTCTGCACTTTCTTAGCCAGGACAACGAAAGCATCAAAAGCATCTTGCTTAGAGGCAAGAAACAAAGTCCACGTAAACCTTGAATAGTCATCCACCACCACTAAAGCATATAGGTTTCCACCTAAGCTTTTTACTCTTGCTGGCCCAACCAAATCCATGTGGATTAGTTCCAAGGGCCTGCTGGTGGAGACTCTCTTCTTGGTTTTAAACGAGGATTTTGTTTGCTTTCCTCGTTGGCAGGATTCACAGATAAAATCATGCTTAACCTTAAAAGGGGGAATACCTACAGCTAGCTCCTTTTTAATTAGCATGTCCAATTGAGTAAAGTTAACATGAGCTAGTCTCTTATGCCAAAGCCAGCTATTCTCGTCACTAGATATTAGACATTTTTCTTCTAGCTGTTGACATAAATCTAAGGTATATAGATTCCCATTTCTAATTGCCTTAATTTTGCATTTTAGGTTGGCCTTATCTATATTCAGATCCTGCTTATCAACTATTAAGCACTCATTTGAATCAAATATTACCCAGTTACCTTTGTCCGTGCTTTGACTTACACTTAGCAGGTTGTGACAGAGACCGTCCACTAGATATACATCTTTGACTGGTCCGACTTCTCCAACTCCAGTGATCTTGCCACTTTGATTTCCTCCAAAGGTCACTGTGGCTCCATCTTTGATCACCAGAGACTTGAACTTGTCTCTGTCTCCAGTCATATGTCTCGAGCATCCGCTATCGATGTACCAATTTTTGTTCTTGAATGCCTTGAGACACACCTGAAACAATCAAGCAATTTTAGGTACCCAACCTCTCTTGGGTCCTTTGTCATTAGTGTCTAGGACCCTTGGCCTAGCTTTGGGCTTATCCTTGTGCCTATACACATTTGGAGCCTTTGGCCTAGTGTTGGCTCTAGACTCTTGGGTTCTCCCAGTGGGATGATTCCAGGCTTGGGATCCTTGTCCTCTCTTGATTTCCTTTGCAGGTGGAGGATCCTTTGTAGCCCTGGTTCCTTTAGGGACCCACTTGTATGAGCTGTTAGCTCCATGCTTTTTAGCGTTACAGGTGGACATCGAGTGTCCTTTTCTGTTGCAGTAATTACAGAAGCTGAAAGGTGAGGAGCTATGACTGGTGGCTTTATGGAAGAACTTTAAGTAAGGCTTTACTTTTGGTTCTTCCCACGTTTTCTTCCTGGGGGTATATCCCAAGCCAGTCCTATCCCTATATGCCCTTTGGTTCATTAAAAGTATATTCAGCATTTCTGAACCATTGGTGAATTTCTGCAGGGCATTTTGCAGCTTATTATTTTCTTCTGAGATTTTGCTGCAATTTGGACAGCTCTCAGGTGTTGGGATGTTGGGTTCTGCTTGAGGAGAACCCTGTCCATCCACCATTGGAGATCTTCTAGCTTCCGCTAGCTCCTCACTGAGTGAGTCCACCTTGGACTCAAGTGACTCCTTTTTGGTTTTCAAGAATTTATAGGCTTTACATAGTTTAGAGAATTCTTCATGAATCTCATTGTAAGCCTCTTGTAGTTCAGGAAGAGTTACCTCATGTTCTTCATTGGTGAGGTCAAGATCTGAAGATGCTTCCTCATCCTCTTCTCTAGCTACCAGGCAGAGGTTGGCAACTTCTTCATCATCACTTGCTTCCTCATCTGAGCTGTTTACCCAAATGGAGGAAAAGAGTGCCTTTCTTTTATCCTTGCCTTTGGACCTCTGCAGGCTGGGACACTCAGCCTTGAAGTGACCAGGCTTATTGCATTCAAAGCACACAGGGACCTTCTCTTTCTTGTATCCCCTCTTCTGGCTGGTGTCACCTTTCTGATAGCCTTCCTTCTTCCTGAGGAATTTCCTGAACTTCCTCACCATTAGGGCCATCTCCTCATCGTCCATCTCATCGTCGTCATCCTCATCATTGTCCTTGATCTCTTTGCTGGGAGCAACGAGAGCAAGGTTCTTACTCTTGGATGAGGTTTGAGGAGCTCTCATAGCCAGCAAGGTTGGCTCATATTCAGCAAGTGAGCCAAAAAGAGCGGTGACGGAGCTGGTTGATTCTCCTTGCACTTCTTGCAGAATAGTGACTTTGGTGATCCAGTCACCCTTCAAGATTTTCAGAATCTTGCTCACCTGCTCTCTTTCAGGGATATCCTTACCAAGCGAGGCTAGATTATTGATAAGATGGGTGAATCTGAGCTCTAGATCTCTGATAGGCTCGGTGGGGCTTAGCATGGCGAATTTGTGGAATTCTTCCACCAGCATCTCAACACGTCTTGCTTTAACTCCCCTGGTTCCGGAGTGTGCAGCCTCAAGAGCCTCCCACATATCCTTTGCATTTTTGTGGTGGCTGATCCTGTGAAACTCTTTGTAGCTGAGAGCACACTGGATGTAGTGCATAGCCCTATGGTTGAGTTGGACTAGAGCATAGTCCTCAGCAGTATATCTGGCTTTTGCCTTAGCAAATCCTTCCTCATCTAAGGGAGTTTGATCCCCATGTTCGATCACGTCCCATAGTCTGATATCGCTTGACTTGATATAGGTTTCCATTCTGAACTTCCAGAATGTATAGTTGTGTCCATCGAAGCCTGGGGGCTTGTTGGGTTGTACAGCAACATCTGGCAGACCATACTCCGTATCCATTACTTAGATCTTTGCTTTCCGGATTCGTTGGAATCGAGTGAGAAAGACCCGCTCTGATACCAAATGAACGTAATGGATGCACAAGAGGGGGGGTGAATTGTGCTTCAAAAATAAATACTCAAAGTAAATGACACAAGATTTATACTGGTTCGGTCTACCTGACCTACGTCCAGTCCTCAACCACCCAGGCCGAGAGTTTCACTATAACTCAGGTTTTAAATCGGGTTCACCTGAAACCTTACAACCGCAAGTTTTACGGGCTCACTTGCAACCTTACAACAAGTTTTACACTGGCTCACTTGTAACCTATCTAACTGTCTCCCCCTCACACCAAGCAAGGGTTTGAAGTTTACACTTGAAGGCTTTTCTGACTAAGTTCTCTTACAGAACGAATGATGTTACACACTTAAGTTCAATAAATGCTCTTTTAACAGAAAGAGACTTAACTACTGTGAGTACAGAATAGGTAGGTGAAAAATCACTCCAAGTGTTAAATGCTCTTCATTTTTCTCGGCAGCTTGAATGAATAAGGATTTTCTCGCTCAAGAATATTTGAAGATCATTAACTCCTACATAAATGAAGTTGAGCTTCCTTATATAGTCTTCAAGCATTTTGAACTCTTGGTAGGTGGGCTAGCCGTTTGAATATGTCCGTTTTTCCCTTGTTACCGTTCGCCCATTTAATGCTTCATTAATGCATAGCAGGGATGACTTGCTTTAACTCTGAAAAGTAGTCCTGACGCCTCTGCTCTGACAAAAGCATTCTGACACTGCATCTCTTTGAACGTTCAGACATTCTGATTGCTTGCGGAAGCAACTTCTCATCCGGAAGCAACCTTACTGAGTGTGCTGCACTTGAACGTTAGTTTAGCAATATAATCATATAGTCTCATGCAGTGGGTGATCCTAAATCTAAGGTGTATCCGGAAGCACTTCTACATCCGGAAGTAAATTCACTTGATGAGGGATTTAGTTCACCATGACTTGCTCTCGCTTAGTCTATTTCATTCCACCACTCAGCGCTAGTCACTGAGCTATCGGAAGCACTTTTACTTGACGTGGTGAATTCACTGACGCTTAGGGTGAAATCTATTCTATCAGTCTGCGCCAGTCAAGATCTAAGAGGAAGCAACTTCACTTGATGTTGCATTTCTGCTGACGCTCGGGGTTATATCTAGTCTATCAACCTGCGCCAGTCTAAATCTAATAGGAAGTGCTTTCACTTGGCGAAGTAGACTTACTGACGCTTGGGGTACTAACTATTCTATTGCTCTGCGCCAGTCTAAGTCTAACAGGAAGCGCTTTCACTTGGGGAAGTAGACTTACTGACGCTTGGGGTAATATCTATTCTGTCGCTCTGCGCCAGTCTAATTCTAACAGGAAGCGCTTTCACTTGGGGAAGTAGACTCACTGTCGCTTGGAGTAATATCTATTCTATCGCTCTGCGCCAGTCTAAGTCTAACAGGAAGCAACTTCGCTTCCGATTGAACCATAGCTTAGTCTTAGGGTTTGTGCACCTAAAGTTCATGGACTAAGTTAAATCCCTAGTTATTTACTTGCTGACGCTGGGGGATGAAAGCATTCATCCGCATGCGCAAGTCCTAATCTAACCGGAAGTAAATCTTCATCCGGAAGCACTCTTACTTGGGATCCTAAGTATACTATTGCTTCCTAGGCACTTGGTCTAATCCTTTATATTTTAGTCTTCATCAAAACTTAAGATTCTAACACAAACTACACAAAAGTTAACCATATTAGAGCGGGACCCATCTAATATGATTATACACACAGGAAAACATAAAACCGCTCAATACATCATCCATCTACCACATCAACATGTTAGGAAAATCGAGCTTCCTATTTACCATCCATCCAAGTTCTCATCACCTAGAAACAAAATATACACCAACCAAAATTGACATATTAGTCAAGGTAGTTCCTGAACTATCATAGTAGCAGGAACAATATCGCATGTCATCCACAACTTTACATTAAGTCACAGTACAAGTAATACAGTTCACATATAATAAAGTTCACTCAAAATAACATTCATATGTGCAGAAGCTGGTGCAGCCTAGTGAAATGGCGATATATGTCCCTATGGGATCACCTCTGGCCTACTTACTATCTCAGTATGGGCCAGACGGCCCCTTCCCCTTGCTCTGCGCCTCCCTCTGGGCATGATCACCTGTAAAAAAAATAAAGGGAAAGGGGTGAGACAAAACAATGTCTCAGTAATCACCTCTTAACTCACTGTGACACTTAGAAGTGGGGTAGTGGAGCATCTACAGGGTACCACAGTTTTCAAAACATGCATAACCACATAATATATACACATATATACAGTACAGATACATCTATCTCTCAATAGACAAAAGTAAATGTGTGTGACACTGTGCCCGGTGAGAGAAAATGAGCAAAATGGTAAGGGGAGGGGATGGACGCGCGCGCAGAGAATAGAGGAGGAGGGAAACCGTGTTTTTCTTAAGAGAATGGAGGAGGGGCATGTTTGGATGGGAAGAAATAAGGGTGGTTTTTGATAATTACAGCCTAAGCTTGTCATAGTGTACTCTTTTTTATTTAAAACCACTTAAACCAGCCTCCAATCTTCTTAATCTTCATAATATTTTGAGCTTCACCATTCTCCCATATTTCAAATTCTTTATTTACCTAATTAGTTATCTGCATACTTATTACTTAAAACTTCCAAAAATATTCCAAAAATCACCGAAAATACCTAATAATTCCAAAATTCCCAATCTCTTCATTTATTATTTCCCAAAACACTCTCTGAACCTATATTAAATTTTCAGGATGTTACACCTAGCTTTATAAACACAATTGAACAAACTCCCCTTTTCCAAGGGTTTGTAGCTAAACAAGGAAGATATGAACGTACAAACATCAAGCCCACAATCAACATGCTTGGGACTAATAACATCAAGAGGCATGCTCACAATAATAGAATCACCATAAAGAGAATTCATGCAAGCATCATTAACATTCACCAAGCAAGAATCAAATGAACCAAAAGATGTGTGCACACCCTCATGTGAATGCAATCTCAAGGAACTTATATGTTGTTCAACCACATGTTTAATCAACAATGTATATGGCCTACATGCTTCCTTATATATGCAAAGATTATATGAAGGTTTAGCATAAGTAGGCATTGACTCAAGAACAACAAGCAATGACACATTAAATTCCAATAGAGAAAACAAATCAAGCATCATTCCTTGGATTATTTCATGATATTTCCTCTTCCCTAAGTTAAATGAACTAGGAAAGGGAACAAGTGTAGAGTCAAGAATCATACCTTTGGAAGTGTCCTCTCCACTTGGATGCTTGATTTGAGAAGTAGAGAAAGATTCAAGCTTTTGTGCCAAATGCTCCCCAACCTTGCATTCCTCTTTAAAAACTTCATGTTCTTCTTCTTCAATAGGTCCTTGGCTCTCAGCCTCTTGGCATTCTCCACCCAAGGGAGGTGTGTTCTTGGCCTCCTTACCATGTTCACCCTCCTCATGGTTTGTAGGGTATTTGAGTGATATTCAACATGCATATCACCCCTAGAATTGGCCTCATCAATTGTAGCATTACCCAAGACAACATCATCATTGGTTGGATGCAAGTCTTTCAATTTTTTCCTATACCATTCCATGAGATGAGAAGATTTACCCTCATAACAATCAACACAAATGTTCAACTTATCACATGAACAAGGCATAGAGTCATCAAGATCATCACTAGCATCATATTCATTATTGTCATGCCTAGTATCATGCAAAGTATCATTCAAAGAATTGGAAGTATCACAAGCAATGTGATCATCCAAATCACCACTAGGAGAAGCACTAGGCAAGACACCATTAGACTCAAACATGCTAGGTTGATTTGCAACATTCATCTCAATCCTAGGATCAACCTCTTGGCACTCTTGAACTTCTTCATCAAAGTAAGGAATTGATTCAACTTGAACTCCACCTTCCAAATTCATGTCATTCAAAGAATTATGATTTACAACCATATTGGAAGGTAGGTCACATTTCCTTGCCTCTTTCTCGGCCCTTTTATTCATCAATTGAGAAACAAATGAATAAATGTCCTCTTGCTTCCTCTCGTTCTCTTCAATTTGATTCAATTTAGAGTCCAAGCCCTCCATCTTATTTATAACGGATGCACACATTTGCATCATCAAATCATATGCACTAGAAGAGGAAGAAGAATGTTCAACTTGAGGAGCATAATCATGTTGCACTTGAGCATGAAAGAAGTCATTTTGCTCCATGTGAGTCGGAACAAAGCTTTGTGGAGGCTCTTGTTGATCATAAAAATTAGGACTGTATCCATAACAAGGTGGATTATGCTCATATTGAGGAGCTTCTTGATAAGCATATACATCCGGCCTTTGAGCAAAAGAAGAATTAGGTCTCATTTGGTAAGGGTCATGATCTTGACATTGAGTAGCATACCCTTGGTGATCTTCAAAAGCATGTGATGTAGTAGCATAACCTCCTCCCCCCCACTCAAAGCTTGGATGGTCCGTCCATCCTTGATTGTATGTGTTGGTGTAAGGATTATGCTCTTGGAATAGAGGTCTTGGAGGTATTGCCGAAACATTATTGCGCATCCTCTTCTCCATGGTTGGCAAAATAGCATGCATCTTGTCAATAAGGTTGGCCATCTTCTCATCATAGGAGAGATAAGAATTATCATGCATACTCAAGTGATCCCTCCCATAGAATTGTTGTTGATTGGTGGCCATGCCTTAAGGGGAGAATGATGCATATGGCCTTGAAAATTCCCTCATTGGCCTAGCTATAAGGTTTGAACAAGCGTCAATGAAGCAAGAATAATATGCCATGACCTGCAAAGAAACCCAATACAGTCCAGCCCAATATATCCAGCATCAACAGCACAATAGGTCCAAAATATTCAAGCAAGGAAGCTTAAGAACAATGCTTCAACTTGCACTTCACTAACACCTCCAAAAATTGAAGGAAAAAATGCCAAAGATGTGACACGAGGAAAACCAAGGGCAGGGCACTAGAAACACCTTCGAAAGTGCTTAAAGAGAACCTGCAAACAGTGTGTAAGGCTCTGTAAAAACAGCCAGCAAAACAATCCACAAAACAGTGCAAACTAACAATGATCCGGTCAGCAAAAATAAAGGCAAATAGAACACCTTTTTCAAAGTAATTCCTAACCAAAAAGTCCAGGTCAAATAGGCAGTTTAAAAGAGCAAGTAAACAGCTTTCTAATGCCACAAAAACTGGCCAAAACAGTGTCCTACAATGCAAACCGTTTCAGCTCAAAGATTATGCACCAAAATGCACAATACTTGTAAACTAGGAGCAAATGACAAGCTAATGATACACAAAAATTCTAGCACTTTCCAGCAGTCAAAAGCTTGTTAAAAGATCAGCCAAAACAGTGGAGTATAGCAACAAACAGTTTGGCTCCAAAATCAGCAGTACCGATGCAAGTTCCAAGAAAAACAGAGCAAATTCAAAAATTCACTCCGGACAGTATACAACGAATCTTCTGGCCACTTATATGTCAAATTAAATAAATCTTGTAGTTTTTCCAGTGAAAACAGTTTCAAAAAATTCGTTGTAGATAATTCCCAGTTTTGAAAACAAGCAAGCTGAAATTTCAGGATTTTCAGGCAGGTTTCCAGGAAACAAGGCAGTTTGAAAAATGAATTCCGGATAGCACAGAAGGAGATTCAGAGCAAGTAAGATATCAAATTAAAGCTAATATCTCCTAGTTTATCCAGTTAAAACAGTTTGCCAAATTTCCAAGTAAGCAAGTCACAGTGTCAAAAATAAGCAATCTGATGAAACAGTGAACTTCCACAGAAACAGTCCAATTTCAACAATTTGTTCCAGAATTTGTGCACAGAGTTTCAGGTCAATAAAAACAGCTTTAGCAAGCTCAAATCATGCACAATAACCACCTAAAACAGTTTGGAAAAAGTCCAAAAATTCAAATTGCAAACTAGGAATCTCGTGCCCCTAAATGTATGCAATTCTCAAACTGTTTTTCCAGCAAGCTAGGCAAATAATTTCCAGCAAAGTTGAGGCTATCTAGAGCAGCCTCTTTAACTAAGATATGTCCAAATTAAGTGCACTACACAGTGTACAAAGCAATCACTAAGAAAAGTGTAAGCAAGTGCACAACCTAGCAAGTATCCGAATGCAACAAGGAACAAAAACAAATTAAAAGTGGGACAACTAGCAAGATGATTCAACCAAAAATGGCAATGGCGCCACTTGATTTGACTTGTCATTTAGGGCCAAAATCAAAGAAAATCTATACTCAAACTCACTAAGAGATAGTGATGAGTAAGGTCGATTCCACGACTTAATTTTTACCTACTTGTTTAAGAAAATGCCACACAAATTATCACAAGAGATTAGAATTGGATGTCACAATTACAAACTACAAAATATTAACCTAAAAAAACTAAGAATGGCCGAATTGAGGATATAGAAATCAAGAAATGATACCTCCCTCTCCAAGCTTCATTTGCACATTTAGGTTAACTAGGCCAAGAATGTTTGATTTGAATTAATATAATCTAGCTAAATCATCTCTAGATCCTTGACTCCAAGAAACCTAAACAAGATTTAACTAAATCAACCAATTCAATGTCCATTCAATATTTGATTTGAATTAATATAATCTAGCTAAATCATCTCTAGATCCTTGACTCCAAGAAACCTAGACAAGATTTAACTAAATCAACCAATTTAATGTTCTACCTAACACATACATTCATCTTAGACAAAATAGCTTTATAATCACAAAACTATATGAGTCATTCACTTTCAAAAACATAAGGAAACAAATCTGTCCACTCATATAAATGAAAGCTACAAAGAAACTAGTCAATATTTTCGAACATAAATGCTAGCAAGAAAGGTATCACAAGCTTACATGAAGTAGGATCTTGAATCCAAGCCTCCTAATCTAATGTACCTAAGATCTAGAGTACAAAAGATACAAGATACATCAAGCTAATGATCCTTAAGCTACAAACCATTCTTGGCCGAATTATTGATGAAATCCATGCAAATGTCACTTGGAGAAGGAGAAGAAAGAGCTTAGCTTGAGATTATGTTGATGAAGATGGAGATGAATGGTGTGGGAGTTGCCATGGAAGTGAGAAAATGGTGGTGGAAGTGGCTAGGGTTTCGGCCAAAACCCTAGGAGAAGAAAGAAAGATGAAGATGAAGTGAGAAAATGAAGTGGTTTAGCAAGAAAATGGTGATGGTGTATGTAAGTGAGGAAGTGGCCAAGAGGGTATATCATAAGAGAGGGAAGGGTATTTTGGGAATGAAGGTGGAAAATGTGTGAATAAGGCCTCCATGAAGTCTAGGTGCATTCTCCCAAGCTTCCTCCTTTTTCTCCTTTTCATTGTGTTTCCATTTGTGCCCTTATTGAGGCATTCCAATTCAAATTTGAACTTGGAGCCATTTTTACCCCTTTTGGTAATGAGCAAATCCCTTGTTTTTGACAAAAGGGGTAATTTTGTCTTATTCCTTTGCCTTTCCCTCCAAGCCAATTCCTTGCACTCCAAGCACTCCCAAGGGTTTGTGGGCCCACATGGGACCCCCCTACACATAAAATACACCACATAGTCAAAAATGACCAAAATACCCTTGGTTTCTTAAAATGCAAGTAATAAGGTTAATTTTCCCAAATTAACACATATAAGCATGCACAAAATAAATCCTCAATAATGATCAAATATAGCAATTAAATCACACTAATTAAGCTCAATTGCACATGCTTAAATGTATTAAATTCGATCTAATCACTATCGCATGCAAGGTCAGAGAAATGTTTCATCGGTGGCTGAGGAAATGAGGTAGAAGGGCTGAGATGTGCGTTCTTAGTGAGAATATGGCGACTGGGTGTGTTAGTGTTGGGATTTGTAATTTGTGTTTTAGGGTGGGGGCATTTAAGTCTTTGCACAACATTTGCAAATGTCAAGTAGGTGTCTGGTTCCTTCATAGTCCTTTTGGAAGTTTAGATTCCTCACTTGTCCTTTTGGGTATTGGAAGAGATTTATTTGTCATTTTCCCTTTTTTCTTGTTTAAATATTAGTTATATCGTGTAAAAGATCAAATTAGCCCCGGAAGTTTTCACCTAAGATCATATCATATTTTCCCCTCAACTAATTTTAGGATCAAATTTGCCCATGAAGTCTCATTTTGGGTTCAAATTTGCCCTTTTTGGACTACCCGGTCAATAGACGTTATAGTCAGTCATTATTTGTTTGCCACATGTACAATAATACGTCAACTCTCCAACTTGATTAAAATTAAACGGTCAATAGGGTTAAATTTGACGGCATTGATTAATTTGCACATACTCAAAATGTTGGTTGGTTTATTTGTATGTTTAATTAGCCAACTGTGCTGAGTGCATTTCTACTTAAAGTACATTGGTAAATCTGCCATGATTTAACCATGAACATTCAAATTACAAGATATTAAAAAAGAAAAATCTTAACACACACACACACACACACACACACACACACATATTAGGGTTAAAGTGTATTTAAGTACTTTAGAATATAGCAAAGTGCACCAAACATAATATATAATAGGGCAAATGTGCAAAAATAATTATCGTAAATTTAAAAATGAGCAACTATAACTCTGGTAAATTTAAGGGGGCAAAACTGTATACTGTAAACCAAAATGGGGTAAAAGTAACCTCTCTGTTAGGAAGAGTTAAACGTACGTTTTCCAGACGTGGCCCCACCATCAGTTAATGATGTGTCATACATTTAAAGGTTCAATATGTTGATGGGGCTTTATTTTTTTCAAATGGGGCTTTATTTTTTCAGATGATTTCTTATCGAAATGATTTGGGGGTTTAGAGTTCATTTCAAGTCATTTAGGGTTCAACTGGATACATTTTAGCTTTCACGATGGATTTTGGAATTGACATGTCATTTACTAATGGTGGAGCCCACGTCTGGAAAATGTCTGTTTAACTCGGCCTAACAGAGAGGTTACATTAGCCCCATTTTTGTTTACAATGTATGATTTTGCCTCGTTTTTGTTTACAGTGTACGGGTTTGCCCCCTCAAATTTACCAGTGTTATAGTTGCCCATTTCTAAATTTACGGTGGCTATTTTTGCACCTTTGCCCTATGCAATATTCTGGTCCATTTGTGATAACCAAGAATTATTTTCGTTGCTTATTTAGTAATGACGTTAAATAAGTTAAGTTTGACCGTTAGGTGTCAAATTTTGACTTTTAAATGGTGGGGTAAAAGTGTAGAGGAGCATTTTTAGTACTCTAGAATATAGTAAGGAGCACAAAACATAATATACAATGTTTAAACACTGCAAAACGCTAAACTCATAATATTATTCAAAGTATCAAATAATTAAAAACTACAAAGCTCTAATGATCTATAGACTATCCTAGTATCATGCATGTATAAACAGATAAGTCATTAGTATTTTACATGTATAAAAAAATTAAGCAAAGAATCATAAACTAAACAAATAGTTAAGGAACACACCATCATAAACAAATAATTAAAAAGGGGAAAACGAGTCTACACCTGCTAACAAAACCCTTTGTCCTTAAGGTCTAGCCCTTATAGGTATGCATCTCATTTTTCCTATAAATCCCAAGCCTGTTCCTCCTTGGGCTTGGGTTATAATGGTTTGCCCTACGGGCTTAACCGGAATTAATAGCTCTATGATGTAATAGAAGAAGAGTTACTTATATCTTATTACATAGATATAAACTTAAACTAAATGTTCCTTAAATTGTCATTTCAAAATACATATACTACATCATTATGTCACATTAGATTTTATCTTACAAAAGTGAGTTTTAGTTAATGGGTTACTAGATAAGCAATGAAAATAATTCTTGTTTACCACAAATGGACCAAAATATTGTATATGTTTGGTGCTTCTTTCTATTTTGTAGAGTACTAAAAATGCTCCTTCACCTCACCATTTAACAGTCAAAATTTGACACCTAACGATCAAACTTGACTTATTTAACGTCGTTACTAAATAAGGAACGAAAATAATTCTTGGTTATAATAAATGGACCAAAATGTTGTATATTATGTTTGGTGCTCTTTGCCATATTCTAGAGTACTAAAAATGCACCTTGTTAGAATCTTAAGTTTTGATGAAGACTAAATATGAAAGAACCAGTTAAACACTTAGAAAGAATTAGGTTAATATAGAACCCCAAGTAAGAGTACAACCGGATGTGGATTTACTTCCGGATGGATTAGGACTAGCGCTCGCGGATGAAAGACTCATCCCACAGCGGAAGCAAGTAAGTCACTAAGTCAGAACTCAGTCTAGAGTATAAGAGTATCAAAACCGGATGCAGAATTGCTTCCGGAAGTCTTAGAGTAAATTAAGTGACTAGCGCTGTCTATTAAACTAAGACAACCCCGAGCGTCAGTGAATATAACACTAAGTCATAACATAGTTCTAGTAGGAATGCATCCGGTAGCAAAATTGCTTCCGGAAGTAAAAGAGCTTCCCATAGACAATTGAACTCCCACTGCATGTGACTATGTGTTAATATTGTTGGACTAACGTTTAAGTGCAGAACTGAGTATTGTTGCTTCCGGATGTGGACTTGCTTCCGGTAGCAATCAGAATGTCAGAACGTACAACAGTCCAGAAGTCAGAATGCTTTTTGTCAGAGCAGAGTTGTCAGAGTTGCTTTTCAGAGATAAAGCAAGTCAACCCTGCTGAGCATTAATGGAGCATCAATTGGTTCAACGGTAACAAGGGATAAACAGACATATTCAAACGGCTCTCCTACCTACCAAGCAAGAGAAGTATGAGAGATGCTATATAAGGAATCGCTTCATCATTTATGAAGTAACCTAAGAACATCATCGAACATATTCTGCAAAATCATTCAAGCATTCAAAGCTCATACTACCCAGAAAGCAAGCGAACACTTATTGCATTGAGAGTTATTTATTATTCATCTTGTACTCTTTGTATTTAAGTCTCTTTAGTTAGTGAGAGCATTTATTGTACTTAAGTGAGTATCATTATCTGTTCTTCGAGAGAACTAAGTAGAAAATCCTTTGATTGAAAGGTTGAACCCTTACAAGTAGTAAGGGGGAGCGAGTCTGTTTGTAAGGTTGCAAGTGAGCCCGTTGTAAAACTTGCGGTTGTAAAAGGTTGCAAGTGAGCCCGTTGTAAAACTTGCGGTTGTAAAAGGTTGCAGGTGAACCCGTTGTAAAACCTGTGGTTAGTGGAACTCAATCTGGGTTATTGAGAACTGGACGTAGGTCAAGAGTTGGACTGAACCAGTATAAAAGCCTTGTGTGTTTTTAATTGTCTGTTTTATTTGGTAGCACAATTCACCCCCTCCCCTTGTGCATCCTCTTTCACACCTTAACCCTATATATTATTTGGCATTTTTAGGGGACAAAAATTGTCATGAAACTAATGTCTGAATTGTTGTAGAGTTTAATTCATGGAATTAATACAAGAATGTTCAATGTATGATTTACAGAATCCAAATTGTAGACTTCAATTCATCGAATTAATACAAGAAGGATAAATATATGAGTTACAGAATCATACAGTTGAAATGGGCGCGGAAGGATTGGATGGTGAATATAGGGTGTGTTTGGCTCGACTTATGGAAAAGTGACTTATTTTTAAGCTGACTTATTTTTAAGTCAGTTAGAAAATAAGCTCTAGGTTGACTTATTTTTATGTTTGGATGAACTTTGAAAAAAGTGGCTTATTTTCCCATTTGACTTATAAACATGTTTGGATGACTTTTTGTTTAAAAGTTACTTTTTTAAGCTAGCTTTTTTTTTAAATCATGTAGAAATATAAGCTGGCTTATTTTCTGAAATAAGCTACTTTGAGTGGCTTATAAATAAGCTGACTTATTTCAAATAAATTGGGTGAAAAATAAGTCCAGCCAAACATAGCAGAAAGTCACACACCCAAAATAAGCTAGTTTATTCAAAATAAGCTGATTTATTTCTCAAAATAAGCCGAGCTAAACATACTCATAATCTATTGCTAAATGCATCTTCTAATTTAGCTAATGTCTAATGTATTTGTCATGTTTCGTCCATTCCTTTAAAACATTAAAATCCCTTTCCATCTCATGGATGAAAATTTCTGACCAACAAGTTATTTTGGTAAATATCACATTTAAAATAAGGGTAAAGGTGCAAAAATAGTCATAGTAAATTTCGAAAGGGACACTCATAACCCTGGTAAATTCGAGAGTGCAAAACTATACATGGTAAACAAAAAATATGGCAAATTTAACCTCTCTATTAGACAAAGGAAATAGATGTTATTTTACATGTGTTGCCCCACCCTCATTAAATGACATGACATAAAGTCACCAACATCTGAACTCCTCTCCTCCTTTATTTTCCCCACCGCTTCCCCCGTCGTCCCTCTCACCAGACTGAGGCCCCTCCCCACGGTGCCGCCATCTTCTTCACCCACTGAAGCACACTCCCGCTGTGTGTGGAAGGACACATCCTTGAACCCAGCCCTCAACACCTCCCTCCGCCTCTTCCTCCCTCCAACAAGAAACTGCTCCTCATCCTCTACTTCCATGGCTGGGGCTTCATCTTCTACCACTAATTCAAATTTCACAGTTGGCGGTTGTGGTGGGGATGGGGAAGTTTTTTATTATTAGATGTGGGTCCCACCTCTTAATTGTTGTCACCTAATGTCACATAATGCCACAACGTTAAACCACATCAGTTTTCCCAGTCAACTAACAGTCAAACTTAACATTATTGGACGACAAGGTTAAATTTACCCCATTTTAGTTTACAATGTATAGTTTTGCACCCTTGAATTTACCAGAGTATTAGGTGCCCTTTTGAAATTTATGATAACTCTTTTTGAACATTTGCCATTAAAATAATTGTCATTCTATAATTTACCTAATTGAACAACAACACAGTTTTATTATGGAATTACATGTAATAAACTTTGTTATTCGAACATTCCCCATAACAAAATCAAAGGTGGACCAGATATGAGAGAAAGAGCTGAAACTAACTTTGGGTACATAGGCAAAGATGTCAGTTGGTTAGTATGATATATTAAATCCCTTAAACAAGCATGTTAACAATTGGTTACTATTTTAATTTTACCCCCTCGGTATATGCAGGGCAAATTGTGATGTTTTGTGCGAATTATGAGGTTCTTGGGTTAAAGAAATTGAAATATTGCTAAAGCCCACTATGGATAATGATGTGCCAACTTTCATTCATGTTCACTATGTTACAAGTAATTATCCATATTCATCAGGTGATTTTCTGCTAGAGACCATGTCAATGATCCAAATAAAACCATTAGCTAAATTTATCTTGTTTTTTTAATTCTATACAGGTGATCCAGATGTTACGACCATCGATGTAGATATGAATATTCCATTTGTTCAAAATCTGAGAAAAAACATGTTTGACATGTCTATCCCTTATTAGCTACATGCATATATGTATCGTGTCAATGAGAATAAAGTAATGTAAGTAATATATGTATCGTGAAAGCTACCCTTTTCGTGCCATGCACCGGAATCGTTGCTCGTTAATAGATAGCAGTACACATGCAATTATAACTAGTTTCCAAGTAGTGAGGTCAAAAGTGCCAAAACAGCAATGACAATAATGATATTTAGGAAGTAGTTAGACTGTAGAGGCTTATCTGGGCTCCCACCAAACCCCTCATACTCGGCCCGAATCTTCTGTTTCATAGCATCTGACAACTCTCTCTGCAATTCAAATAGGCAAACTATTGAATTTATTCTTTAATCCTTCATCAAGACTTCCAATTTATACTTGTGAGATCACTGGATTTGAAAAATAGCTTCGTCTTGAATTACCAAAAGAAACTGACACAAGAAAAACTATTATTTTTACTCCAGCAACAAACAAGGAAGAGTAAAACTAAACCATATGTAAAAATTAAATTTCCACGTACTTTAAGGAATGTCCTAAATCATATATGACTAACAATAAAAATTCCTAGATCTTCAACAACTGAACTATCAATACAAAGAATGTTCATCTTTAATGAATTTTGCAAGATTATTACCTTTCCAGTTGAGTATTTGGCTGCTACAAACTTCTCTGGCTCAGGTTTTGGAGAACCGCCATCTATGACAATTCCCTATGAACATAGGAGTTATTGTTATGGCATATACTGTTTTTGGCCAACTATTATTATGGCATACAAATCAAATCATTATTTGTTATTTGAACTCAGATGATAAGTAGAAAAAGGAACCAAAGTTCCATAACAACGAGGAACAAACGTTAGGCTTGGGAAACACTTGTAGGATACAGAACCTCATATATCTTATGTTCAAGTAATACTCACTAAAAAATAATCTATAATTAACAGACCTCTGGAGGATCAAATTTCGCTCCAAGATTGCTAAGTTTGGCATGAGCTTCAGCATAATCTTTAAAGAATGCTTCCTGATCTTCGGCATATTTCTCAGCATAGACCTGCAAAATTTGCAGAGTTAAATTTCTAAATCAAAACAGCCAAAATAAAAACGAAATTACTTCACCTTAAAAGAAGGATCCTCAAAAAGAACAGAATCAGTTGGCAAGACCAGTAGTTCTTCATCCTTTCTTTCTTTGATGTCCTAAATGAAGAAACAGCAGTAAAAAATGGAAATTGAGTATCCCAACTGTCTTCCTCCCCTCCAGCACCCTCTTTCATGGAAACAAAATGGAATGCAGGTCCCTGACCTTGAAGTAAGAATTATCAAACTTCAACCATTGCACTGTCCAGGATTGCCCCCCAGGTTCTCCTGGTCCATCTTTCTGTTAAGAAAACAAACAAGGACTTCATTTATTCAAGGGCAGAGACAACAAATTCGAAGGATAAACTAAGACTCCTTATTCAACAAGAAAATGGGGCAAGACTTCAAGAATGGGAGCATACAAAATAATGACAAGACCCAGTTATTATTACAGATCAAAATACACGGTAAGATATATTTTGTTAAGACAGCAAAAGATACAGCAATTCAAATCCAGACTAGAAACTAAATTTTATTTTTAATTAGATATAAATAACCTTTGGCCCTTCAAGTTTGTTGTCATTTTGGTTTTGGTCCTTTTAGGAGGCAAAATGGTTTGAATTTATATTAAATTACATGGACTAATGATTTAAACAAAATAAAACTTGAAGGACTAAAAACTCTTGTTTGAAATTCGAAAAAAATCAAATCTAAAATGAGAACAACTTGAGGGACTGCAGATTATATTAACCTTTTTAATTTTAATTCAAAGTTTCGATGTTCTGAATGATAATCAAGTATCAGAAGTTCCAACGGAGGGAACAGTATCACCACCTCTCATTATTACCTACTGTTGTCAAATTTTAATGGCAACATCATTTACCATTCTTGTTCAACACCCATCACACCATTAAATATTAACATGGACACACCAATTTTAGAATCCTAAATGCTGCAACAAATTAGAAAAGGATTTTGATAGAAACAGATAGGAGAATAAAATAGGAAAATAAAAGTAGTGCAGTGTGGGCGTGAGTCATGTGTATGTTGAGTGAACAGGGGTATTAGGGTAATTTTGTAAGGGATAGTTAGCGAGAGAGAATGCCTATATAAGAAAGGCCCTATTGTAAAGAGAGGTATGAAAAGTTTGAGTGAGAATTGGGAGAGTTGGGGATGTCTCTCGAATACATTCCTAGGGCATAGCTTTAGGCTATTGCATTGTTCCTTTTAGATTTTTCCTTTGTATCTTCATCTTCCATTAGATCATACTCTGTGGAATTGTATGTTTTCCATTAATATCAGCATATTTTGAGCTTTGAGTTTCATCAAAGGTATCAGAGCAACGATTCCAGGGAATAGCAAATTAATTCATGGAGAAGAAGCTTGACACCATTGATTCTCGTACCTTCAGGGTTGAGCAGAACATCAGGAGCATAAGCACAAACATGGCCACTGTTAAGTGTGATTTGGCTATTCTGAAATCATTGATGGTTGAATTCCTTGATGATTTTCGACCAAATCAGTACTCAGAGGGACCGAATAATCAAATTGATGATTCTTTGGTTTTGAAGAGTTCTCACAAGATAGCACAGATTGATGAAATTGAAGAACATAAAAATGAAATTGAAGATGAAGAGAACGTGAAAGAGGTGGCTGAGATTGAATCTGAGATGAATTTCATTAATGGAGCATCAGTAGAGGAAATCACCGCCTCTACATGGGAGCAATTTTTCGAAAAAAGAGTTGAAACTAAAGCAAGGGATGTTAATCGATTTCTGATTTTTGCGTTGTCAAAGGCAGAAGCAATTTCAGGAAGCTCTCAAAGGCAGTGGATCTTGATTAGGGTTTACAAGGCCCAGTATGGAAGAAGCCCTATTCTTAATTGGAGAGGCAAATTGATTGGGCTTGGTTATTGTAAGCAAAAGGCCCATATCTTCATACACTTGTTGCAAAACCCCAACCAACAATTACGTACCTGTCTTCAAAATACAACAGAGCCATTTTCCTTCAATTCAGAGTTTGCGACATCTGAGGCTAGACAAATCGCACAGGATGAGGAAGCAAAATCAGTGGCTGATTACTACTCAAGTGACGAACCCTATGAAGCTTGGTATGGGGTACTCATATTCAATTTTCCTGATTGTTTGGTGCTCAACCTTACTGAATTCAAAAATTCTGGTATGTCTTCAACCACCTATAATTTCTGGAAAGTTCTATTCTTGGATACAAGTAAGGTGGAAAAATTAGACATGGAGGAATTAATTTTTTGGGACAAACCAGAGGATAGTGAGATGTCAGCTGATATTAGGATGAATATCTTGTGGCTCACTGTGCATTCTTATTTTGCTGAAAAATATGGGGTGAATTGGAAGGTCTTGTTTGCGTATTCATTTTTTGTTGGTGTGAGATTATGGTCTTTTGTTGTTGAAGTCTTGAAGTTGCTATGCCTATTGAGGCATAATCAGGAAGCATTATCTCTTCTAGTGACTCAAGTTGAAAAAGATGTACAAGTGTTCGTTGGAAATAAAATAACTAGAGCTTTATTGCAAATGGATGCCCCCGGAATTGGCTTGATGAATAGGAAGGAACTGATTTTACTTTTACTCGTAGCAGTGAGCAAGCCGAATAATTCATTGGATTGGTTTTCCCCTGTTGTTTCTCAACTTTCTCTTGTTGAGAATTTTTGTGATGTTCAATATATTGCTCTACTGGCAATGGCAATTGAGAAGGGGTCATTTCCTGCCAAGGGATTTTTTGTAGTTGAATTGTTTAATATGGGAAATAGTCATTGGTATTACTGCATGGTGTTTAGGATTCTGCTCCTACTTGGAGTGTTACCACTGACTGAGCAAGATAATTCAGTCATAAGAGTTATTCATTTTGCTCATGATTGTGTTTCAACTGCAATGGCGAGGGAGAAGAGGTGGTTTGATGCTACTGGACCTTTTGGTGTTACATGGTTTCATATAGGAATTATATATTCTGGATGGAAAGCATGGTATTATCGCGTTATCATTAATGTGCAGACACTTTTCAAGCGATTCCAGATTCTGTTTGTGGTACCTAAACAATTTACTGTTCGCTCTTGCATTCTCTTATGCTTATCTAGAGCCCTCACAACCACAAGTGCGGAGATACCATTTACTGCAACTCAGAGCAGGAAGTTTTGGCTAGGAATGACCAGCTGCTTTGTGCTTATATTTCAAGAGATGAAAACAATTGTATAGGCAAGCAAACTTGTGAGCTTGCCATGACAGATTGGTTGGGGACTTGGATCAAGAACTTCTATGTCAAGACACAAAAACTGACCCTCACATTTGCTCATCACCTTGAGGACAAGGTGGCTCTTCATGAGGGGGGTAATGATAGAAACAGATAGGAGAATAAAATAGGAAAATAAAAGTAGTGCAGTGTGGGCGTGAGTCATGTGTATGTTGAGTGAACAGGGGTATTAGGGTAATTTTGTAAGGGATAGTTAGCGAGAGAGAATGCCTATATAAGAAAGACCCTATTGTAAAGAGAGGTATGAAAAGTTTGAGTGAGAATTGGGAGAGTTGGGGATGTCTCTCGAATACATTCCTAGGGCATAGCTTTAGGCTATTGCATTGTTCCTTTTAGATTTTTCCTTTGTATCTTCATCTTCCATTAGATCATACTCTGTGGAATTGTATGTTTTCCATTAATATCAGCATATTTTGAGCTTTGAGTTTCATCAGATTTACTAAGATATATTTCATAAATCTTTTGTAGTAAAAAGATTGATAATACACTGTGTACTTGGTCTCTGGCTTCCCCCAGCCACTACGTTCTGGTCGCGCCCGCCCCAGTGTGTGAGCACCAGATAGTGCGACTATTTCCTGCAGATTAAGAAACTTAATATTCAAGTCACGGTCATATTGCTTGCATCCAAAAATATGTGATAGAATCGAAGTTACCCTGTCATTCAAATCCATTCTGTAAAAAACTTGCCGTAAATGATCAGCAGGTGAAGGGGGGCCAGCATCTAGGCACAGAATAGTTCTTAATGTAAGGTGGTTTAGGATTATGAAAAATAAGGAATGATTCAGCATCTAGGCACAGAAGTGGAAGTATCTGCTTGGATATTTTCCCACCAAAAGCAGACTGAAGATCCAATTGATCAGATATAAGGTTGAACTTACACAAAACAGCCAACATTTTATTATTTATTGCTTGTGAATGAATGACTGTGTATTCCTTATTTACCAAAGTTTTCAATTTCCAAAATCATTACAATAATTATGAATCCAACTTGAACTTGTAGAAAAGAAAATGAGAAAGTTTTCTTCCAGACAACACCAAGTGAATGCATGGTCAACCTACCAGGAAGTCTTCCTTCTTCAGGGCACTGTTCAGGTCCTGAGACATCAATTCTTCCATACCTCATTGGAATTTTTGGTCCACCAGCCTCCTGAAATTATAAAGGAAGTGATCAATGACATAATCTTTTAATGTATAATAGACCACAGTCAATCCTGAAACATTAAAACATTGAAGGCAACCTCCACAGCAGTAGCAGCAGCTAGCTGAAATAAATCTGCATATGTCAGACCAGGGTACTTGTCTTTGATTGGCTGGAGAAGTTTCAATGCATTAATAAGCCCTGAAATAGTAGTTCACCAGGAAATATAACTATCATCCAATTGTAGAAACAATCATTGTGTAATAATCATACCAGCATTAGCTGCATGTTTCAGTTCAACTTCAAATCTTAAGCTCCCGTTAGCTCCACCTCTTAGTGGCCACTCCTCAAAACTTTTATTGTAAGTACCAGCATCATGCCATCCTAAGCGAATCTATCCAACAAAAACATACAGTAGGTATTGAAATGAATCAAAAATCTTCTGTCTATGCTCCAAAACGTATACATGAAAGAGACCCAGTTACATGTAGAATATATATATATATATATATATATATATATATATATATATATATATATATATATATATATATATAATGGGTGTGACATCTTGACCTACGGAACATGGTAAACTCTTTTGCCGGTTACTCTCCATCTTAAGAAACTTAAGTGAGAAATGACACACAATCAATAGGGTGTAAAAAAAAAACATGTACGTATATGCAGCAATGAAATTATGGTCATAGTTATGCTTGGTTTCATATCACACATTATTATAATGCCTTTGATTTGTTTATCATTATCGTTTTAAGAGTTTCACACTGATAATATTGACAACTTGAGCTCAAAAGCCTACATTGAGAAAAAAGGAGCAGGGACTTCTAATTAAATGCTAAGGAAGCGATTGAACTGTAAAGAAAATTATTAGAGTTTTGACCCTAAATCAATACAGTGTCTTAAAGCCCCAACAGAGCAGTACATAATAAAGTATAAAATAAAATACCCCCTCTTGTCCTGATTATAAGATCATGTTAACTTTTTATTTTTTATGGAGATTAAGGAAATAAATTAGACCACTAAATTTTAACATATTTTACATATAATTAGATTTTACATTAATTTATAAGTAAAGTAAAAATTAGTTTTGAGAGAAAGAGATAAATATAAAAACTTCATAGTGATTTATTTTACATCCTTGATTTCTAATAACAATCTTGTCATTATGCAGCTAACATCTAGTCATTATGCAGCCAAACTTGTTATCTATGTCGAACCATAAAATAAAGCTACAGCTTCCTACTTTAACGTTTTATTCACATCTTTCAGAATGTCTCAAGGAGAAAATGCAAGTGGCAATGGCAAGGCAAATTGGATATGAAGTTCAGAGATGGTACTAAAACTACTTGGCAAAACATTATTGAGATACGAGAGTATTTTAGTGAATATTACAAGAATTGGATGGCAGAAGGTAGATTTGAGAAGCTGCTTGATGTCTTCCCTTGCACTCCTCAGTTGATCAGGATTAGAAGCAAATGACACAGTGCTATTGCTATATTCTTCATTTGATACACGCACCAATGCACCTCCTTGCCGACTCTGAAATCATTCTCCAATTCATAATTACTTATCCTTACTAAATACTCTTTCCGTTCCTAAATATAAGATCACTTTTGAAATTCAACTTTTTTTCCTAATTATATAAGATCACTTTCTAACTTTTCTCAATCAAAGAATCCTACAATGTTTATCTATAAACTATAATAACAAGTAAAAGAGAGAGAGTTAGTCAGACAAAAAAAAGAGAGGGAGAGTGAGGATAAAAATATATAGTTGGGATAAATTGGCAATATCATGTGTAAATAACTACCTTAACTAACTTTCTTAATCTACTCAAATTAGGGAAAATGATTTTATATTTAGGAAGGGAGGGAGTATAATATAATACTCATTTGATTTTTTTGTAAGTTTGAAGAAAAATTCAAGAAAAAAATTTCAAGTATAATTAAGGTTTAAAGTGCAAGCATACCTATGTGATTAAGTTAATGTAACATCTCAAAACAGTGGATAATTATTTTTGCCTCTATTTTAAAATGTTATGGACACTTTTGCCCATATTTTGGAACGCTGTGCTTACTTTTTTGGTAAGTGAGGAGAACCTACCTGATTGAGAAAGAGGTGAGAAATGGGAGAGGAAGAAGTGAAGCACTTGAGGGAAGAGAGAGAAAGAGGGAAGGAAAGCGAAGGGCGCGAGTTGGTCATGAAATTGAGACGAGGAGAAGGAGGAGAAGTAAGAGAGGCCATTTGAGAAGAAGGTAAAGAAGTATTGGTTGCTTTTCTTTCTTTCTTTCTCTCCTTTTCTGCCGGTGCCACGCGTATGTTTATTTCAGTTTTGCCATTTCATCCTATCCTTAAGCCACGTGTCAATATCTGATCTGTTTACGACAATATTATTCTTTTGGATAAACTTATGATATTGACTACAAAAATTGTTGGAAAAGGGCAAATAAAGTCTTCTTAATGTATAAAAGGACAAGTGATGTTGCTAAATTTGAAAATGACAACTTGGGTCATTGACACTTAAATTACATTACCAAATTATGATAAAAGACTCTTAAAAGCTTGACAAGTAATAATGATTAAAGGGTTAGGGCATTTGAGGAGTAATAATGTTTTATTTGTAGCTTTTTAAGGGCATTTGAATCTTTTCTCATAATTTGGTAATGTAAGTTAAGTGCTAATGACCCAAGTTGTTCTTTTTCAAATTTAGCAACCCCATTTGTCCTTTTACACATTGGGAAGATTTTATTTATTGTTTTCCCCAAATTGTTCGCAAAATGTCCTGGACGAATAACTGAATTGAATAAATATAATAGTATACTTCAAAAATATAAGGGAAAGTTGTGTAGTCCCAAAAAGAAGCAAATTTACCACTACAAGGTCCCAAACAATGCCCAAATTTGTGAGAGCTAGTTGATATTTTCATAGGTTCTAAAATTTGTTTTCATATCCTAAGAAATTGGTATAGGGGTTTGGTAACGTATCTTTATTTAAGATGAAATATGCTTGTAGGTGATTAAAGAATGACTTTCCTTTTTAAGTAGTCAACGAATTTATAAATTAATGGAGTAGCGAAATCTGATGTTTTAAGGATTCAGGTGAAATCTGATGTTTCATCATCCTCTATCGTATCCTCATCAAACAAGGGCAAATAAATAGATAAGTCTGCCACATGTTTTAGTCAGAGATGAATCGGCAGAAGAAGATGCGTCATAAAGTAAAAAAAAAAATTTATAAAAAAAAGAAGTTAAAAAATTAACTGTGATGAACATTTTTGCCACATTTTTTAAATCTAATGGACAATTTTGCTTCAAAAATTTTTATATGGGTAATTTTACACATTAGTGACAATTACATAGATATTTTTGCACTTTATCCCTTGTTTTTACCCATTGTGATTTTGGAAGCATTTGAGAATAATTTCAATTGTTTTTACAAAATTGTAGTATTTAGATCCTTCTAGGTAATTTCAAAACTTTCTTTCGTTAATTTTGGTTTATTGGGCTTGATTTTGAACATTAGTGGGTTTCTCGTGAAGAATTTTTTCGATGATCAGTTCACACAGCTTGAAAAGCTAAAAGATGACACTAGTCCTGATTTTGTGAAAGAGGTTCTCACTAGGGGTGGGCATTCAGTGTTTCGGTTCAAAACCGAACCGAAACCGAAAATAACCGATAACAAACTTGTTTGTAAAATGGAAACCGAAACTGAAACCGAATAGCCAATAACCATAACCGAAAAACCGAATTAATTTCGGTTTGGTTATTCGATTTTTCGGTTATTTTTGCTTATCTAAAAAAGGTAACAAACCCTAATTTTGAAAACAACTATAAATCTAAAAGCGTAAAATCACACTATTTAAAACACACATAGTTCATAGTAAAACGACATTTAAAACTCAATATTCATTCAAAAGTGCATAAAAAATAAAAATTATGGGAAAAATGAAAACCCATACTAAAAAAAAACAACTAACAGTGTTATGATACAGTTTCCAACATCCCTCCAACAATTTGAATCATTTATTATATTTATAAACAACACTTTGACTTTTATTATGAACAAAGATTTCATTTTTCTATCTCTATACTAATTTAGTAATTTTTTAAAAAAGCTACTCCCTTCACTCCTTCAGTGATCTTAGATTGATTTTCTTAACTGAAATTAATTGGATTGATTGAAGAGATAGAATTGAGGCACATATACTTTGAAATTTTGAATAAAAGTTTTACTGTCAGTGCACACATAAATGTGTAACAAATAAACAGACTAAAGTACATACTATATGCATTATAATAAATAATTTCATCATAATTTAATTCAAACTAATCATACTTAATCTCACTATCACTTTTGGGCTTTTTTTATTATTATTGATTTATTGGGGTTTGTTTTAAAAATATGGTATTTCGGTTATTCGGTTTTAACCGAATTTATTTTATGGAAACCGAAACCGAACCAATAACCGAAACTTGGAAAAAATGAAAAACGAAACCGAAACCAATAATAAAAGAACCGAAACCGAATAACCGAAAACTATTTGGTTCGGTTTGGTTTTCGGTTTTTGGTTAATTTTGCTCACCCCTAGTTCTCACTATGTATTTTATATACAGAAAAACTCAAGATAACAGTAATTTTTTAATTTTAAAAATGTGACCCACACATTCAAAAATTATACTGATATTTTTTTTACCATAAGAAATTATACTAATAAAACTTTCAGAAATTAATATTTTGAAAATAGTTTATTAGTTAAAATGAGGAGTATTTAACTTTGATTTTTGGGAAAATGCCATTTAAATCCCTCCGAATATACAAAAGGACAATTTAGGAACTCAAACTTCCAAAAGGACCATAAAGGAACTCGGACCTAGTTGACATTTCAAATTTGTGTGAAAGAACAAAATTACCCTCATCATTAAACAAAAATTACTTCCCACCCTAACACTGCACCTGTTAACAATTGAACTTTGGGCATTAACAACTGAACTTAAGGCATTGACATTTGGAACTTAAGAATTAACTTCTTCGTTAACAAGATAACATTGGTGTTAACATTTACATCGCACCTGTTAATAATTGAACTTTCGGCATTAACAGCTGAACTTTAGGCATTAACATTTTGAACATAAGAATTAACTGTTTCGTTAACAGCATAACATTGGTGTTAACATTTACACTGCACCGGTTAACAATGGAACTTGATACATTAACAACGGAACTTTAATGATGAGGGTAATTTTGTCCTTTCACACAAATTTGAAATGTCAACTAGGTCCGAGTTCCTTCATGGTCCTTTTGGAAGTTTGAGTTCCTAAATTGTCCTTTTGTATATTCGGAGGGATTTAAATGACATTTTCCCTTGATTTTTTAATAGTTTTGATAAACTCGATTCGTGTGTGTGACTGTAAATATATTGTTTATAATTTTCATTTTCTTGAGGTGTGAAATGATTTAGTGTGATGCGTGATAGCGATAGCATCTCAACGTCCCCCACGTTCCCGCAATTATTAATCATTAATTGAAACTCGTAAAGGCAAACCTGTCACAAGAGTGATGGTTGAGAAATAAAAAAAATAAAATAAAATAAAACTGTCACCTCACGAGACTACGGTGCCCACACTTTAATTTTATTATTTGATTTTAATAGTAGGATGTATATATATACTCCCTCTGGTCTTAAATTAAATATAAGATCTATTTAACTTTTTTGGAAAATCCAAAAAATAAAATAAATTAATTATAAATTGATGATTTACCTAATTTTTCCCTTAGAGTAGTATATTTACCTATAAACTAATGGATAATCTAAAAATATAGCAAATATGTCATAATTTAATAACCTATTTCGCAACCTTAATGTCTCCAAAAAAAAAGTTATCTAGGTCTTATATTTAGGACCGGAGGTAGTATTTAATACTGTCAATTATATTAATCTCTCCACTCCTATATGATCACAGTCCAGAATATTTTTATGTCAAAAAAAATAGTCATGTACTCCCTCAGATCCCTAATATAAGAGCCCAAAATTTGAATGATGTTAGTCCCTAATATAAGAGTTCATCTCACATTCTCTCCTCATTTAATGTGTTTTTTCCTACTTTGCCCCTAACTCTCTTTCATATTTATTAATGCCTATGTATTTCTCTCTCTTAAAAGTATCACAATAAATATGGGTAATATTGGAAAATAAGCATTAACTCCAGACACCAACTAACATTCACATGTTTTCGTTTTCTTAAGAAGCGTTTTTTTTGGCGGTTAGCTCTTATATTAAGGACCGAAGGGAGTATATTCATTTACATTTATATATACTCCCTCCGGTCCTTATTATAAGTCATCAACCGTCTCTAAATTTTGGTCCTTAATATAAGTCACCAACTACCATTAACTAACTCATTTATTAAAATTTGCCCAATATACCCTCATCATTGGAAAATGAACATTGGAAGATGAGAAAAGAGAGAAAAGGTAGGTGAGAGGGACAAAAAATGGAAATGACACAAAAAGTAAGACAAATTTAATGATCCAACTTCCATTAACCTTCATTCCTTGGTATGTACAGTTTGGGTGGTTGGTGACTTATAAATAGGACCGGAGGGAGTAATTGGTATTGATAATAATAGGGAATGTTGACCTCATATAGTAACTCATGAGACCTCACATTAATTATGTTTCTTACAGAGAAGTGTAATTAATTTTCCCTTGATAATATTACAAAAACAAAATATATTGAATTTGACAGGACGTTTTTTCATACTTTTGTTTTAAAAATCTGATTTTAAAGTTTACTTATTCTTTAATGTAAGGCTTCTTTAAAAATTTAATATTGGTTTTTTTATTACTATTTAATATTGGTTTTAAAGACACTGTACTTCTAAATTTTGACCACTTTTTTTCTATGACTATTATGCTCCCTCAAAAACGGTAAAGAGAAAAAAAGGAAGGAATTAGCATTAGCATTTAGCAAATATTAATAGGGTACTATGAGCTAAAATTTAAATATTTTGGTCCCTAATAGAAGAGCTTATCTCATATTCTATACTCATTTAAAGTGTTTTTTCCTACTTCTCTTTTATATTTATTAATGTGTATGTATTTCTCTCTTTTATAAATATCATAATAAATATGAGCAGTATTGAAAAAGAAACATTAACCCCAAACACCCAACTAACATTCATATCTTTTCTTAAAAAACGTTCTTGCTGACTCTGAAACCCGAGTGAGTATTTTAGGGAAAAATAAGAAAGAAAAAGACGGTGTGAGCAACGAAATAAACTTCCTTAATGAAGTCAAAGCAGCTAAACAGATTCACGGGCTGTCAAGTGTTAGGGCAACCTCGGAAATGAAAAACACTCTGAATCTGAAGTCACTATATAAGCTTTGTGCTAGTAGCTTTCCCTGCTCATCGAAAAAAAAAAAAAAAACAAACACTTCCGTGACACTTCATTCATTCTTAGCTGCTAGATCTGAACTCATGCATCGTCTTCTTCTAAACTCTTGGTACATTTTCACATTTCCCTCTTTCTTTTCCTTCCTTTCATTTTCCCTCTGTTTGCATGAGAGCTTCAACTTTTGACCTCATACTTTTTCTTTTTTCTTTTTCATGTATCTCCTTTTTGAGTTTATCTTCTTTTTCTAGTTTGTTTTTATTTTCATTATATGAAGCATGCTTTAGGTTCCTCTGTTGCCTATACTAGTTAGTTTGTAAGTGAGATTACTTCATTTGATCTTATGTTATTACCATAGGGAGCACAAATATACTTGTGAATGCATGCAGACATCATTGGCAATTTTTTATGAATGATTCAACTTTTCAGCCCATCTTTTTGAAACCCAAACTTAGACATATTCTCTTATGCCAATGCTGCCCGCTATTTACATTGTCTATTAGTTTTAAGTGGATTTTGAATAACATTCAGAATGTTAGATGATTATTGCTAAGTTCTTGCTTCTATATTTTGAGAATGTTTATGTTTGTTCTATTTTCTCCTCAGTGTTTGTGGGTTAAAGTAATGATAATAGGAGCAGTTATATTTATCTTACCTCAGTTTTAAAATCTGCTGCCCTTTATTTGTTCTCTCATTTTTTTGAAAAAATAAAATTTCCTTCATTGATGGTGCAGATTAAGAGGAACATAGAGATGGTAGAGAGAAGAAAAATAATGGTTATTTCTCAGATGGTTTCATGTCGGAGGCCTGGGATAATGTCTCGTAGTCTTGCAAGCTGAAGCTGCCAGAGTTTCGAGAAAACCAACCCGAAAGCCCAACTTAGTCATGGATTTTCCCCCATTCACTCCTGAACCTCCCCAATATACCTCGTGCTTTTCGACAACCTCATTCCCTTTGTAGGTTTTGTTTGTGTGCATAACAGCTCAACATTTTCTCTTTTATTATCAACTCATTCTTTGCTTCTCTCAATGTCTCAAAAATATGCTCTTTAATGGATATGTGAACCACAGGAGCTCATATTAGACTTGGAGGCTTATGTGACCCGGTTTTTGGCAGACGCATGAGTTGGTAAAAGAAGATCAAGGACGGTCTCGCAATATTCTGAATGTGCATTTGCGTTGAAGGAGATCCCTTTGCCAACTCATGGCAACCAAGTCAAGTCAAGGATTTTGCTAACGATTCTGTTTTTGAAATTCCATTCCCTCTGCATTAACAGCTTCTTAAGCCTTTATCAGTGATGACATTTTTGGTGACCAAGACTTGTGTTTTGTTTGTCATCATTATCTCTTTAATCTCTCCCCAGCTTGTTAGATCAAGAGATGGTGATGCACAAGCATTGTTAGCGCTCAAATCGTCTATTGATGTTCACAACACACTTCCATGGCCGTTAGTAAGCAAAAATCCATGTGACTGGGAAGGTGTCAGAGATTGCTTCAAGGGAAGAGTCCGAAAGCTAGTGCTAGAGAACTTGAACTTAACAGGTTATTTGGACCCAAAGATCTTGAATCAATTAGATCAAATTAGAGTACTTAGTTTTAAGAGCAACTCACTATCTGGTCCAATCCCAGACCTCTCTGCCTTGGTCAATCTCAAATCCATATTTCTCAACAACAACAACTTTTCTGGTGGCTTCCCTGCCTCCATCTCCGGTCTCCACCGTGTTAAAGTCATAGTTCTATCTGGAAACCGACTCTCTGGCAATATTCCAACATCGCTTCTCAATGTTCAGCATCTTTACATGCTTTATTTACAAGACAACTCATTCACAGGACACATGCCGAGTCTCAACCAAAACAGTCTCCGATACTTGAACGTCTCCAACAACCAACTGTCTGGCATGATCCCGACAAGCCCAGCATTGATCCGTTTCAATGAGTCATCATTTTCAGGAAACCAAGGATTGTGTGGGATACAAATCAACAAGGCGTGTGAAATTTCTCCATCGATAAGTCCCAGTTATCCGTTGATGCCTAGGAGGGAGCCTAGGCGGTCATTGTCGTATCATGGGAAGAAAGTGGTAAAGATAGTTGGAGGGACCATTGGTGGGTTCATGGTGCTTGTGATATTCTTGGTTGTAATATATATGATGTGTAAAAATCACAGAGAGGAGAAGGGTTCAATAAGCCGGAAGAAAAGAGGAGACGAGGGAGGAGGAACAAATATAAAGACAGGAAAAGGAGAAGAGAGTGGTAGAGGAGGTGATGTGAGAAAGGAAGGGGGTTTTTCATGGGAAGATGAGGGACTGGGGAAGTTGGTGTTCTGTGGGGCAGGGGATAGTTATAGGTTGGAGGATTTATTGAAGGCATCAGCAGAGACATTGGGGAGGGGTAGTATGGGAAGTACATACAAGGCAGTGATGGAGTCAGGTTTTATAGTGACAGTGAAGAGGTTAAAGGATGCAAGGTATCCTGGTTTGCAGGAGTTCACAGCACACATGGAGATGTTAGGCAGGCTTAGGCACCCAAATCTGGTCCCACTCCGAGCTTACTTCCAGGCTAAAGAGGAACGCCTTCTTGTTTATGATTACTTTCCCAATGGCAGCCTCTATTCTCTTGTCCATGGTACGTAAATTTTACTCTTGGGAAACATAATAAAACATTTATTCATTGCTTGGTCTTGACTGAATTGGACAAAGTTTGGTGTTTAAATCATCTAACTATCATTTAATTCATTTGGTCTTGAGTATGCAGAGATGCTGACAATGACATAAAAACTTTAGATTTTACCATGCTCCAAATCTATCCCTTTCATACAGATTTAGTTGTGTAATAATGACAAATATGGGTGCTTTTTAATCAATGGTTGCATTTTGAACTTGTGGTCTGCTTATAATGACAGAAATCGAATGACTGCAATTCACAATTTATTTCCTTCCAATTAGCGATTTAAAAATTTATTTTTCAATATGCAATTCACAATTTATATCCTCCCATATCTCCATTGAAATGAAAAGTAGTGACAGAAACCATTTTCATTTTTCAATATGCATATTTATTTGAGTAGCCATTAAATCGTAAAGGTTGGGACCTCATGTCATTGGAGATATATCAACCTAAAAAGCATTAGGTTGATTAATAACTTTATAAATTTATTTGGCACAAACACATTGTTGTCACTGTTTTTGTTGTTAAATGACATTTTGAATATTTTCCTTAAGATGTGCTTGACATTTGAGTTGAGATTGAACAATTTAAGATTATAAATCTAACGGATGACATTCCTATCAAGGGAAGCATATTACAGTATTAGTACTAAGTTCCTAAAACTATATGCAGTACAACTTGTACAAACATGTGTAATTCAAATCAAGCTTAATGCTATCATGTGATGCAATTATCCTCAACTGTGTTATAATAATGGAGCATGATAACTCAGGATCAAAAACTTGTGGTGGGGGAAAGCCTCTTCACTGGACATCATGCCTTAAAATTGCTGAAGACCTAGCGACTGGGCTTGTGTACATTCACCAGAACCATGGCCTAACACATGGCAATCTGAAGTCTTCTAACGTGTTGTTGGGTTCGGACTTTGAGTCATGCCTTACAGATTATGGCCTTCAGGTGTTACTTAATCCGGATTCCCTTGAAGAAACAAGTGCAACCACATTATTCTATAGAGCACCGGAATGTCGTAGCATCCGAAGACCTCCCACTCAGCAGGCCGATGTATACAGCTTTGGGGTACTTATCTTGGAGCTTTTAACCGGGAAGACACCCTTCCAGGACCTTGTTCTTGAACATGGTTCAGATATACCTAGGTGGGTTCGGTCCGTGCGAGAAGAAGAGACAGAGTCCGGGTCCGGAGATGACCCTGCCTCAGGGAATGACGCCTCAGAAGAGAAGCTTCAGGCTCTTTTGAACATTGCAATGGTGTGTGTTTCACTGGTACCAGAAAACAGACCAACAATGAGAGAGGTCTTGAGGATGATAAGAGATGCAAGAGCAGAGGCCCAAGTGTCCTCAAACAGTAGTGATCATTCTCCAGGCAGATGGTCAGATACTGTGCAAAGCTTGCCTAGGGAAGAGCATTTGAGCATATGAGTTGAGACAACATTTTCGTGTTCTAATTGTTTCTGCATGATTTACATTCTTTTTTTGCCATGTTGAGCGAGCAAGCATGTAAATAAATTGATTAATTTGTAGAGGCCAAGATCTGGTAGATTTGAACAAAACTATTGAACACTTTTTTTCTACCTCCTTGTGAGGTATTAGATATTTGTGGATTATTATTGCTTGCTAACTTTTCACTATTTTAGCCAGTATCCAATTGTGGGTATTACCATTTTCAACGCCAATATTTTCAGTTCTTTTATCTTTAATTTTCCCCTCTTGAATTTGATGTTATACTATTTGCAATTGGGATTGGAATTTTGGCTAACTTTAGGCGGGCAACAATATAATGTTAAACAACTCCAGTTTTGGGTAGATGCCCCTTTCGACTTATTTCCGCCGCAAATGAATTGATGAATATATTTTCCATGTGATAATCAAGTTTTATTGAATATGCATGTTTTTTTTTTGGAATTTAATTACAGGTCCCTTGTAAGGGATATAATATAGGAAAAATGTCACTAATTAGAGGAGTTAAAGTACAGTGTCTTGGGACCTTACTAATATTATTTCCTTGAGAAACTTTTCTGTTTCTTTCCTGCTCTGGCTGTATTCATATGTTTCTTTCGTTTTAAATTGCATGTCTATGCTAAAATAAATTGGTCTGGAGTTGCGACGACAACAATAATTTCTTCTACCCAACCTTCATCTTTATTAGTTTTGTGAGTGTCTTGTTTCTGTGAGATCTATTCATGGAGGTTTTTTGAAAACCAAATTGATTGGTTTATTGCATATAAGAGGTGAAAATCATTTTATGGGATGATTCTTTGAACAAACATTACTCAATGGTTTTTCTAACAGTGACGGTTCTTTTCTACCCACAAATTCTCATGAAGGAAAGATGAAGAAGACAGTAGGGATTTTGCAACAGCGGCTGCTCACTGCTACCCATGATTATCTTTTTAGAGTTTTTCTTTTTGTTGTTTTGTTCAACCTTTTTAGGGTTTCTATGTATTATCATTTGAATTTTTCTTTTGCAGACCTATCTTGTATTTCAATTTTCTAATTTAATAAAATCATTTATGCTTTTTATAAAAAAATACTAGAAGTTTAAATTAACATAAATAATTATGATAGACCTAAATTTAAGGAATTAGAGAGTTGGAATTAATTTATATTTAATGTATTAAATTAGAAATTATAAAGTCATTGTTAATAACTTAGTAGGTTAGGTTCTCACTCCTTTTCACCCTTCTCCACTTTAAACTTTTAGCACATAAGTTCAAAATTAAGAGGACTTTTTGAAGCTTGTAATTTGGCCAAGGTTTATGGTTTTTGCAATGAAAAAGTAGGAAATTGAAAAAAATTTGAGATAATGGAATTTTGGTGCTTTGAAACTTACATTCCCCTATTTTCTCCATTTGAATCACGTTGACGTTATCCCACCAAGCCTTATTCATCAAGTAGATTTTTTCCCCTTTTCATTGAGCTCTTTGAGTTTTCATTTCATTTGCATTTTCTTTTTCTTTCTCTCTCTTTTATTTAATTGGCTTGGTATACACTAAACTTTTGATCTCCTTCCACTTTTCACCTTTTGATTGTAACCAATTCGACTATCTCAAAGCAAGGTCGTGTTCTTGGTTTTTCAGGTTTTATGGGTGTGGTGTAAAGTGGGTGTAACAAAAAAAATCAATTGGTTTTTCTTTTAGGCTCAAAATTGGGATCAAATGGGATGAAAGTTGTCAAGGATTAGCTTGAAAGGCTCAATCGCATTTAAGAATAGCCTCAATCATTTTTCAAAATTATGTGCAATTTGAAATTTTCCACAGAGTATTGAAAAATTTCAAATGAAAACAAATGCATAGATTTGGTTTATTGTAGTTGGCAAAAAAAAAAGGTTTATTGTAAATTTTCCTTCATCAAACCTTTCCAAATACACCTTAACCTCCAATGTACGCAAATTATGCATTATAATCAAGTAAAGATTTGCCTTAATGCAACTACTCATGTTATGCAATGCATACATATCTATTTTTCCATATACCCCAGTTATTCTACTAATTGCAATAATTGAACATTCTAGCAAATTTCAAGAGAACTGATAGTCTACTCATCAAAACTCAAACAACTAAGTATGGTATGCAAATCTCACAATTTCATCATCCAAGACAAAAATTATTCCCTGTACACTTATTATTTACAAGTAAAGAATTTATTCATAGTGTCAAAAAGTTTCAAAAGTGATTAGTTCTCCCCCAAACTCAAATCAACCAGTGTCCTCACTATGATGCAGAAAAAGGAAAGTACAAGCACAAGACACACAAAATTGGCATATGGAGAAAAAAGTGAGCATGCATTCAAGAGGTCAGTTAATAAGCATAAACACTAACAAAAAATCATTTTGAGCTTAGTGTTAACTACCTACACTGTAAACAAATTCCTAGCTAACAGTTAAGACAACAATAAACAACAACAAGCACAACATTCAATCATACAGATCAAGCACTGTCATTCCACCATGTTATCCGAGTCATCTCCACTCTCCTCATCATCCCCTCCTTCCTGTTCTATTTCCCCTTTAGTCTCATCATTATTTGTCTCTGCTGCTTCCATCCCATCGGTAGCCGCGACTTCTGCTCCATCAAACGGGGCTCGCACTCCCAGCTATCTCAAACCGACGACTATAATCTCCATGTGCCGGTTGTGCCGAGCCTCAAAACGATCAAATTGTGTCTGCAAGACCACAAGGTTTGCTACTAGCTATTGTATGGGTTCAACTACCTGCACAAGATCCAAAGGATCTACTACTGGAGGTGCAGGTGGAGGCAGATGTGGCACTCAAAAGCGCCTGAGAAAATGGTAATCGCAGGGTTTCATGGGGTAAAATGGAGTGCACCACGAGGGATCACTCATCACCTTTGAGAAAACTGTCTGATATCAGGTGGGGGAATATTGATTGGGTGGAGCATTTTTATTGAGAATTTGATTTGGAGGTCAAGGAATAGGTTTTACCACCCACACACAAAAGCACTCATCAATTCTTTCATCACGGAAGAAAGCATCAGACAGTTTTATGACTCGCCGGAGTTGGAGGAATGTGCCTATGAGGAGAACTATGATAACATCGATGCCCAACTCAAGGAAGCCATCAAGAACACCATAAGAGTACCAGAGGCAGATGATTGGTTCCAAAAAATAGGACCCAATACTATTTGCATAAGTCTGGTCTTAATTCTGATGCTCTCACGTGGCTTAATTTTATATCTACCAATGTCCAACCAACCACTCACATGAGCGACATCACAAAGGAGCAGGCTTTGGCGCTTTGCTCATTCATTTATTCATGACAGCTTAGAGAGTGAAGGTTGAGAACATCATCAGCGCTAGCCTTTATGCAGCATGTGGAGCAGTGCAACCCTCATATTCCCCCACTATAAAGGCTAGTGCTAATGATTTTTTTATCCTTCACTCTCTGAGCTGTCATGAATAAATGAATGAGCAAAGTCTGCTCCTTTGCGATGTCGCTCATGTGAGTGGTTGGCTGCCCCTGGTACTATTATGGTGTTCTTGATGGCTTCCCTGAGCTGGGCATCGATGTTATCATAATTCTCCTGATAGGCACATTCCTCTAACTCCGGCAAGTCATAAAACTGTCTGATGTTTTCTTCTGCGGGAAAGAATTGATGAGTGCTTATGTGTGTGGGTGGTAAACTATATTCCTTGACCTCTAAATGAAAACCTCTCAATAAAAATGTTCCACCCAATCAATATTCTCCACCTGTCGAGGCTCCGACAGCCAGTGCAACCCATGTACCCCAATAGCTAAGGCATGAAATCCACACCTATTTGTTTCTGGGTAAGCCTTCTCTTGCCACAACCCTCTTTTCTTTTAAGGCTTTCCAGATTTCTGTTTTTTACTTGTTGATGGCACAGGCTCAACTGGCTTTTTGCCTCTTTCTTTCTCAGATTGGGTAGCTCCTTTGCCTCTTTTTTTCTCTGCTCCTTTGGCGGATGACTGAGTGCTCTTGACTGGCATTATCTGCATGAACACCAAAAAACACAAACAAGCACACAACAACATTCAACACAAACAAACTCAAACACTATCCTATGAAAGATCTAAGCTCATTCCTAGAAAAGGGACTACTAAGAAAGAAATCCTATAGAGAAAGGCCCTTACCACTAAATCCACCAAACTTGGACTAAGCTAAGCCTCAAACCTCTCAACAACTCTTCCACCTAGGCCTATTCCAATCTATTCTAATCTACCATCTTTCTCAATATTCTCTTCCAGTCCAGAAATTCAAGTGATAGACTATCCAAATGGTTTTCATTAGCATTGAAATTGATCTCACACTTCATTTCAAGTATGATATAGTTATTGTGTTCAATATGACTTTCAAAAATCTCAAGGGCAAACCAAAACAACCCTCAAAGATGTGAATAGTGTATAGCTCATATTCAATGCTAATTAAACTTTCATGGATCTATTTTAACCAATTACAACTTTAAATTCCCACTCCTAAGTTTGTCTCAAAGTCTACAAAGTCCAAATTAGAATCATTTTACAGCTTTAATAAATATATGTATAAAAAAGTTTGAAGATTTAAGTCACCAATATCCCAAACTCGTCAGATTTGAGAATGCCCAACTTTAGGGTTTGAAAATATGAACACAATTAACTTTCATATAAAATCTCAAATCCTCTTGCAAATATCAGAAATCAAAGCTTTACACTCTCCATAACCAATTATTAACGTAGAAACTCCAAGTAGATTTTCGGTTCACTCTCATATCTCGCCCAGATCGCAACAAAGAAAGGTGGGAATAGAAAGACAAAATTCACCTGAGTTCGAAGCTGAGCTTGCTTACGACAATGGTGCTCGTGGTCGCCGGAAATCGGCCATTATAGGGCTGGCTGAACCAAAACTATAAAAGGGAAGGAAAATAAGGAGATGAAGTTGGAAGAAAGGATATTTGAAAGAATAAAAGAAATGATGAAGCTCACCTTCAACCCGCCGCCATACATAGCCGATCTCGCCAGAAAAACGAAGAAAGCCGACGAGTGGAGGGTGTTGGGCAACGAGCAACGAACAGGGAAGGCGAGAACAAATGCTCAAGAGATTTCCTAAGATTTGAGAGTGAGAAGCGAAGAAGAGAAGTTGGGGTGGTGGAGGATTGAAGTTGGAGGCTGATTTTAGAGTGTTTGTGAGGGAGGGAGGCCATGTTTGGTGAAGAAATAAGGAAGGAAGAAGACAAGTCAGGGTTTTAAGGGTAAATTACAAAATTGCCCTCATATATTTTTTTATTTACTTTTCCATTTACATTCCTTCTTAAACAAATTATAAGCTATTCTATATATCAACTCAAATATTTTCTTAAAAATATATTTCTCCTCATTTACAATGTTTTTTAATTTAATAATGATATCCTAATATCTTAATTAATTCCCTAAAAAAAACTCTCCCGTCTCCCCTCTCCCTCTCCCGCCCTCCTCTTTCCCAGCCTGCGGAAACTCCCGCCTCTCCAAACACCTCTACGACGCCGGCTTCACCGCCATGACTAACCTCGACTTCTTCAAGGTCGTCATCGGTGACATGTTGCGTTGCAACGTCCGCCTCCGCCCCCTCATGCGCTGGCGTGTCATGGACATCACCTCCATGCAGGTACGTATGTATATATTCTTTCCATATACCTTCGTCCTCAGAATCCGAACTAGAATCGGAATATTCATCACTTCGCCGGAAACACTATTATCACTCTTATTCGGGTTTGTTGACTAACTTTACTCTGCTTGTAATTATGTTGCTATATTGTTAATTTGATGAACGCAAAGCCGCTGAACAAAGCCTTGATCAGGTTCTTCTCTCTTTTATTTTATTTATATATCATCATCTAATTTACCAAGTAATCTTCTAATTTTAATTATAGTTTTTTTAATTCCACATTAGTGTATCCCTTTCACTTTATTTTTTTGACTTTTTTGTTTAGGTAAATCATTGATTGTATTTCAAGTCTGCCTGTGGTATGTGTGTGTGTGTATACACACTGTACTCCCTCCTCTGTTAAATTGTTTAAGTGGAAGAGAGAGAGAGAGAGAGAGAGAGAGAGAGAGATTTAAATGGAAGATTGGTGGTTGGATGAGAGAAAAAGTGTTTGATCCTTCTCTTAATGAAAGATTGGTTTATGCCAATATGAGAAAAGTTGCATAATTGCTTGTTCAAAATGAAAAAAAAATGTCATTGTTATGTTTCAAAGAACCATGTTATGTATGAAAAAAATACAAAAATAAGGGAAATGGTGAAAAAAAAGAAAAGAAAAAAATGGAGAAAAAATGAGAAAAAAGTTCAAAAGTGAAAAATAAGGCATGTATAGTAGTTTAGCAATGTGCAATTGGTACTTCAAGTTGTAAATGAATGGCTAAACATGCATAAGATCATTTCTTTTCATTTTCATTCTCATTCCATCATTTAGCCTATCCATCACTACAACCCTCAAAAGTCCTTTTGATGCATTACACTTATGTTTTAAAGGAGACCCTAGAATTCTCACAAGTATATTGTAGAATGTGTGCCAAAGTGGATGTTGAGAGTATAAATGAACCCAAAATGGTGAGATGTGTGTAAACACTTATCCTTGAGTGATTTTCTTCTCTACTTTTACTCTTCACATTCATTACAATCATTATTAATCACTGTTAGCATTATTCCATTCCATGCTTAATCATATATGTTGGAATTCTCATAATTGTCTTGTCATTGTACTTCAAAGGTTTTTAAAACTTGTCTTTGTCCGGGAGTACAAAGGTTTAAGTGTGGGCGAGTTGACAAATCCTAATATTTGTATGTTTTTAGTGTGTTAAATTGAGGTTACTAACATTTCAATGATGCAATATGGTTCATTTATGCCTAATTGAATATCTAGACTTTTAAGTAGAAATTAGTTTAGGAAGTGAATTAATTGGCCTAACTTATGAATTTAATGTATTAATTGATTTTAGAGAGTTAGTTGATCTATTTCCTTCCCTTATTTCACTTTTAGGGTCGTTCAAGGACCAAATATGGAGAAGTCTAGATGGGAAAAAACAAGAAAAAATGGTGAAAAAGATGGAAAATAAAGCTGCTTGATGAATTTGGAAAATGTCAGAAAAGGACCTCGAATTTCAGAATTGCAGTTTAGTCCTCAGTGTCATCATTACAATTCTGCCATCGAATTTCAGAAATTACGCCCAAGTCCCTCCTGCGAACTGCTGCATATTAGACCCGTTTTTGCTGATTTTGTTGACCCATTTGACCTCCAATTTGGACCCAAATCAAACCCAAAACACTAAGCCCAAGTCCCAATTGATATTAGATGGTAAATTAGGTTTAGAAAGATAAGTTTTGGGGGTTGGATGCTCCCCAAAACCCTAGTTCCCTCCATTCCCTTCATCCTATTCTCTTCACTTCTCATCCCATTTCTTCAATCTTCCACCTTCCTTCCTCCATCCATGCCTCAATAAAGTTTCTCCTTGCTCTTAGAGTTGATGGGAAGTGGCTTGAGCTTTGGTTCTACAAAGGGGAGTCCCAATTCCTTTCGTTTCTCTTTATATTTTTGATTGCCTAGGTTTAGGTTAGCATTTAAGTTTTGAGATTGGACTGGATTTGGTTGTTATTATGGGTACTTGTGATTTTGGTTTGTAATGAGGGATTTGAACTCATCAATATACATGGTTATGTATATGTTCTTTATAGTTGATTTGATATTATTCTATTTATTCATGGTATTGATAGATAGTTTGATTGAATTAAATTATAATTGAACCTAATGCATTACAAAGCACTAATCACACTCTAGGGTAATTAATAATGTCTATTTGAATGGGTTCATGAGACTAGGCATTAGACTTACCGGTTGGTGAGGTTTGGTACTTTAGGAAACCTAGAGAAAACTCAAAGGTGCTAAAGGGCTTAAAAATTTTAGTTGGGGTTCCACTAATTAGGTAATTGGACTCATGTGTTCATGAGGTTTGGTAAATTAGGAAATTAGTGCATTAAACTCCCCAAAAATATTTAGAAAGCTATGATAGCCATTGAAAAGCATTTCCAAGAGTACTTCACTTCCATCACACCCTTTTATTAAAAATACCAAAAATATTTATTTGTTTTGCATCCATCATTTACTCTTTAAAAAATCAACAAAATATATTTTCTTCACCCAAATTCATCTTGCATTGCATTTAGTTTACTAGGATAGTTGAATAAAATAAGGCTCCTTGAGAACGATACCCGGGGCAACTTTCGCTTACCTTGAGGTCCTAAAATTTCTTGAAGGACTAGGCCCAAGGCACACTACACCGACCGCTAAATCGGTGTCCTTCAAGTGGCGCCATTGCCGGGGAGTCATTAATTTGACTCTCTAGTAAATTTGTGTCAATCTTCAAGATTTATTTAGGTCAAAGTGAGCCATTAGGTTGCATTTAGTTTAAGTGCATCTTAGGATAGTTCACTTTGCATTCATCTTTGTTTTGATATTTTTTTCTTAGTGACTTGCATTTGCATATTGAGATTATTTGATTGTAATAATCATGTCTAGGCCTTATAATTATGAGCTTTTATTCTATGATAATTCTCCTATGCATTCTTCTTCTATGAATGATGAAACACCAAGTTACTCACATTCTTTGAGCAATGAGGAACCTTCCTTGAGAGAACGTTTGCACAATTACTACCAAACCATTGAATACCAAATGCCCAACCAATTCCCAACATACTAGGAACCATCTTATCCACAAAACAACTCTACCTACTTCCATAGCCACTCCACTCACTTCTCTACACCACACATACAACCATATGAACCACCATACACCTCCTACCACAATCCTTTACCTCCCACATATCATATACCATCATCCCTACCCTCTCCTCCCAAACCTAGTGGATTAGATGCCTTCCTATCTTTCCCAAACATGGATTCCCAAACCCTTTCTTTGAGGAGAGCGTATGATGAGTTTAAATGTGAGCACTCCAAATTGTTCATGATAAAGGAGTCGAATAAACTCACAAAGGAAATGGAAGAGTGTTTGGAGGAAATAAGAGAATTTATCCGAGCTTTTGTGCAACATGTCCTATGGAAGAAGACAAATGGAGAAGAAGGTACTCCATGGCCTTGTGAATCCAATGATTGTGATGAGGTTGAGGAGCACGAGTCAAATGCCAAATTTCAAGTGGTTGATCCCCACCCTCAAGTGACTAATCCCACACAAGCATTAACTATAGAGCAAGCACAATCTCAAACTCAAGAGGAGTTAGTTTCACACTTAGGTAATATTTCTCCTCTTATTGAAGAGGTTATCTCTTCTCATACTACTTTGATTGATGTTACAAGTGATGATGAGGTGGATGAAGAAATTGTTGTTGAATCCCTTCAAGATCTTGATGTTGAAAATTCTTATTGTGATACTTCCATTGTTAGTTGTATAGTTGATGATGTTGCTTGTAAAAATCATATGTGCGGTGATAATGATGCTCTAAGTACTAGTTATGATGATGACTTTGATTTACATGAGCTTTCACCTTGTTCTTGTGATGATGATACTATGTGCATGGATTGTATTGATCTTAAGTATGATATATTTGTTGCATTGCATGCAAAGAACTTTGGTGATGTGCATACTCCATCTACCAGTACTAATGATGCATCAAGCTTGGTTGTTACAAATATGGAGAATTGTGAACAATTATCTTCCTTTTCAAGTGTTGATAAGCATGATAATTTGAGTTTCTTTGAATCTATTGAACATTATGAAGAATTCACTTTCCCCTCCCCTCCACATTCTTCCTTCATTGACACTTGTGATTGTGATTAGACCTAATTTTATATGTTTAAGCATGTGCAATTGAGCTTAATTAGTATGATTTAATTGATATATTTGATCATTATTGGCATATTTTATTGCGCATGCTTATTGGAATTTATTGGAGAATTTTAGCCTTATTACTTGCATTTTAAGAAACCAAGGGTATTTTGGTCATTTTGACTATTTGATGATATTTTAATGTAGAGGGGGTCCCACGTGGGCCCCACACACCCTTGGTGGAGCTTAGATGGAGCTTTTGTGGCAAGGAAGAGGCTAGGTGGCAAGGAAAAGGACATAAAGCAAAGTTTGCTCCTTTTGGCAAAAAGGAGTAAAAGGCATTTTTGGAGAATCTTTCCAAAAGAGGCAAAATTGGCTCCAACTTCAAATTCAAACTTGGAGGCCTCATTAAGGGCAATTTTGGAAGCACAATCACTTGGAGAAAAAGGAGAGACCTTTAGGAATGCATCTAGACCACATTAAGTCCACATTCACCCACATTTTCACCTAAATTCCGAAAATACCCCTTCCCCCTTCACAAATATACCTCTCGGCCTAACCTTCCCTAAACACCATCAAAATATCTTTTTGACAACTCATTCACACCATTTGACAGCTCATTAACTCCCTAATCCAACTCATCAACTAATCTCCCACTTACTTAATCCCAACTAACTTCATTTGACACATACTTCCACTTTCAATTTCTCTCTCTTCTCCCAAAATCCTCTCAACTTTCTCTCATCTCCTTCATCCTCAACCTCACGGCCTCCATCATTTTCACCTCCATGGCCACTAAAACCTCACGCCTTCATCCTTCCACCATCTCCATGAGCGGCTAGACGTCCTCTCCTCTCTCTCCAAAGGAATGTGCTTGTAGAAACTCAACATTTGGCCTCATGTATTTGTAATGTACTTTTTTAGGTTTCAAGCTAGATGTAAGTTTTTGCCTATGTATGTCCTTGATTTAGGCTTATATAGGTTAGAACATCTTTATTTAGGTGTTCTACTTAATTGTGGCTTGGAATCTCTCTTTTGTGTTTAGCTCATGAAAACCTAAAGCTATATGTTTGTAATTTCATGACATATATGTGTGCGATTAGCTTATATGTGTGTTTGTGGAATGAATGTGTTTCTTAGGTGCTTGATTAGTATCTAATGTTGCTTAAGGTATGAGTTTAACTTGAAAGAGCATTAGGCTTGGTTAACCTAATTAAATTCTTTTAGATTTCTTAGATTTCAGAGATCTTGAGAATTTAATTAGATTATATCAAGTGTAACAAATATATGAGGTCCGATTAACCAAAAACACAAAGTACTTTGGAGAGGGAGGTACTTCTCATCTCATTTCTTCACTCTTTTACATTCGGATGGTTGTTCCATTTTGTTAGGTTTAATTAGTTGTAAACATAAAAAATCACTCTCTCATTGCTTGTTAAATTGCGTGACTCAAATTGCCTCTTACTTGCAAGAATTTACCTAAATTGTGAGAAGACCTATACTCACCACTATTCACTTAGTGGATTTGAGTGTTGAATTGTATTGACTAGACCTTTTAGGCGACAAAAAAGGTTAAATCAATTGGCGCCGTTGCCGATTTAGGTTAATTCTTGTTAGTTTTAGGTTGTAGTAGTCACATTTTAATTTGTTGTTACTTGTTAGTTTCATTCGGCAACTTGTGTTACTTTGAGCCTTATCTTGATCTTGTGCATATTGAACTTTGCTCACTATTTGCCTGGTTGTCCTGAAAAAATTAGTTTGGAATTTGTGTGAGAAAGGTGCCCTAGTTACCTACACTTTTTCCTATTCGGACTATAGCATTGCTTGTATTTTTGTGGAGATTTCTGGACTGTTTCGCTGGATATATATATACTGTGCTGGCTGGTGGTTCATTGCTTTGTTTTGCAGGAAATTCATCACTGTTGGAAGGCACTTTTGCTTGTGAACTTGCATTTCTTCTCACTTTGCATTTAGTTGCCTTGAGTGCACTTGTATGATCCCTAGTACTACTATAGTTCCGTTGAATCGGGAGATTAATAAGACCCTTAGGGAGATCAAGAAAAAGAAAAAACAAGAGAAGCAAGCTCATAAGCAACATCTAAGATCCACATCAAATCCACACAATTCACCTTTAGCCTACAATCACACAATCCTAAATAAACACTTCATTATGGCCGAAAGACAAGAGGCTAATAGAGACCATGAGAGACATGAGAGGAATCATGAGCATGAGCATCATAGAGAGCATGAGCGGCATGATAGGCGAGAGTAAGAGGGTGAACATCATTTTGATGGGGGTAGGCAATTGCATGATGATGATAGACCGATGAGGGAGTTCACACAATCATATGCATCATTTGCACCTCAAGGTTTTTATGCTAACTCGGCTAACTTTGAGATCAAGGGATCTCTTCTTGCTCATTTGCCTAAGTTCACAGGTTTTCCTCATGAGGATGCACACACACACTTGCTTGGCCTTTATCATACTTGCTCATCCATGAAGCCACCAAATGCTAACTTGGATGATGTGTTCTCCTGCGGGTCTTCCAATTCTCTTTGGAGGGCAAAGCCAAGGAGTGGCTCTTGAACCTTCCCACTCATTATGCTACTTTGTCTTGGGATGAGCTTAAGAAGGTGTTCTTGGATAGATACTTCCCTCTTTCCAAGATCTCTAAGTTGCGGAAGGACATAACCGGTGTTCAACAACTTTCTCAAGAGACATTTTATGACTATTGGAACCGGTTTAGCACCTTGATCAACTCGTGCCCCAATCACAACATCTCCAAATGCAATTTGGTACAGTACTTTTATGATGGACTTGTTCCTCAACTCAAGATGAGTGTGGATGCCGCCTCAAGTGGCTCTATTTTCAACCTCTCCGCCAATGAGGGATGGAACCTATTCTCAACCATGGCCTCTAATCACCAAAACTTTTATGGCCGTGTTGCTCTTTATGGTGGTGCGCATAAGGTTGCCTCTTTGAGCGGTGATGACAAGCTGTACAATTCTATTGAGCGGTTGACCGAGAGCCTAAGTAGGATGGACGGACGTTTTGTGAAGCCTACCGCTTGTGTTGATGACTCTATGGCCTTGGTGGCTTCATCTTGTGATCACTGTGGCTCGCCGATGCACCTATCCTCCAATTGTCCATCCCATGAGGAAGTAGCGGCCATGTACACCAATGCTAGGCCTCAAGCCAAATATGATCCTTATTCTTCCACGTACAATCCGGGATGGAGGGACCACCCGAACTTCAAGTGGGGGGGAAGTTCAAATCAAGCTACAAATTCCAGCTCCTTCCAACCACAACAACAATCTAAGTGGGGGGGAGGCAACTTTCAAGCTTCTAATGCCTATCCCTCACAACAAGGCTATGGATCATACCAAGGGAGGCCTAACTCTAATGCTCAAGGTTATGTTAGAATCTTAAGTTTTGATGAAGACTAAAATATGAAAGAACTAGGCAAACACGTAGAGAATATTAGGTTTATATAGAACCCCAAGTAAGAGTGCAACCGGATGTGGATTTACTTCCGGATAGACTAGGACTAGCGCTCTCGGATGAACGTCTCATCCCCCAGCGACAGCAAGTACATCACTAAGTAATAACTCAGTCTAACAACATTAAATGAATAAAATTCCTTGAGACTAAGTTAAGATGCAACCGGATGTAGAGTTGCTTCCGATTGATTAGTGACTAGCGCTGGGTGTTGGCATAGATAACACTGAGCACCAGTGAACATAACCCAACGTCCAGTAAACTTGCTTCCGATTGCTTAGTGACTAGCGCTGGCTGTTGGAATGGATAACCTTGAGCGTCAGTGAGCAAAATGTGATCATAACCCATCATCCAGTGGAAGTGCTTCCGGATGTGAAATTGCTTCCGGATGTAAGAAAGCTTCCTTAGACTAAGTAAACTCCCACTGCATGTGACTATGTGTTTATCTTGCTAGACTAACGTTCAAAGTGCAGCACACTAAGTAAAGTTGCTTCCGGATGTGAATCCGCTTCCGCAAGCAATCAGAATGTCAGAACGTTCAGAAGTGCAGTGTCAGAATGCTTTTGGCAGAGCAGAGTTGTCAGAACTACTTTTCAGAGATAAAGCAAGTCAACCCTGCTAAGCATTAATGAAGCATTAATTGGGCAAACGGTAACATGGGAAAAACGACCATATTCAAACGGCTAACCCACCTACCAAGAGTGAGAATACTTGAAGACTATATAATGGAGCTCACCTTCATTTATGAAGACAACTAATATCTTTGACATCTTGAAGAAAAACTAGAGAGAGAAACCGAGAAATCCTTCAAGCATTCAAAGCTGCCCAGAAAAGAGAAAGAGAATTTAACTCATTGAGTGATCTTTACATCTACTTATCTTGTACTCTTTGTAGTTAAGTCTCTTCTTGTATTAAGAGCATTTATTGTACTTAAGTGTGTAACATTATCCGTTCTTTAAGAGAACTTAGTTAGAAAATCCTTTATTTGTAAAGGTTGAACCCTTGCTGGTTGTAAGGGGGAGCTAGTTAGAAAGGTTGCAAGTGAGCCTTGAGTAAAACTTGTGGTTGTAAGGTTGCAAGTGATCCCGTTCAAAACTTGCGGTTGTAAAGGTTCTAGGTGAACCCGTTGTAAAACCTGGGGATAGTGGAACTCGACCTGGGTGGTTGAGAACTGGACGTAGGTCAGGAAGACCCAACCAGTATAAACTCTTGTGCTCTTTTTATTTGAGTTTTTATTTTGGTAGCACAATTCACCCCCCTCTTGTGCATCCATTACTTTCAGGTTATAGGCCGAATCAACAAGCCTATGTTCCTCCTCCATTTGTGAAGAATGATGATTTAGCTCATGTTCCGAGAAACAATATGGTGGGATCTCAAGCCTATGCTCCTCAATCTAGCTCTTCAACATCTCAACAAGACATGATGTACCAAATGATGTCAAGCTTAATGGAGAAGATGAATGGGTTTGAAGAGAGCCTAAAGAAGCAAGAAAATGTCACCACCTTAGTGTCTCAAATGTTGAACAATAAAGTGGAGCAAGATGCAAAGAAAGGAGGATTGCAGTCTAATGTGGTGATTAATCCTCAAAACATTCATTCTATGAACCTAAGAAGTGGATGGAAATATGGTACTGCTTATGAATATGAGGAGGAAGAGGAGGAAACACAACTACCTTGCCAGGCCGAGCAGAGCATATTGAATGAGGGAGGTCACACTAGCCTCCAAAATGATTTTGTTGGTGACCATATGCATGGAGAGGCTAAATTGCATCCTCCTCTTGATGACTTACTTGATAAGGCCGACAGCCTGACTAAGAAAAGTGATGAAGCCGAGAGCTCACAAGAGGAAAAGAGGAAGGAGATTGCTAAAGGAAAGCGCAAAGTTGGAGAATCTTCTTCTCAAGAACAACCTACTCAACAAGGGATGAATCCCCCAAAGGTAAATCTCTTGACCCTAAGCATTTGCCATTTCCGAATTCATATGCTTTAGCTAAGAAGAAACATGATGATGAATTGGAAAAGGAAATGCTTGACTTGTTTTCTAAGCTTGAAGTTAATGTGCCTATGCTTGTGCTAGTGAAGCAAATGCCTAAGTATGCTAAGTTCTTAAAAGATCTTTGCACTAACAAGAGAGCTAGTAATGCAAGTAACAAAGTCCAACTTGGGACTAATGTTTCGTCTCTCTTGAAAGGGCACTTGCCCTCGAAGTGTGGAGATCCGAGATCTTTCACCATCCCTTGTCAAATAGGGAAACTTAGCTTTGGGAAAACACTTCTTGATTTAGGGGCCGCCATTAATGTCATGCCTAAGGCCACCTACTTGGCACTAGGGTTGAAGAACTTGAGTGAAACTATTGTTGTGGTTCAATTGGCGGATAAGTCCATTAAGAAACCCTTTGGCTTTATAGAAGATATTCTAGTGAGGGTTAGGGAATTAGTTTTACCGGTGGACTTTTATGTGCTTGATATGACTAGCGACACTAGTATGGATGATTCTTTGATATTAGGAAGGCCATTTATGAAAACGGCCAAGATGGTGATAAGCTTAGAAGGGGGTTTGTTACAATGCAAGTGGGGAATCAAATAATAAGGTTTGATGTAGGAGAAGCCATGAAACACCCCCACGAGGACTATTCTCTCCTAGGTTTGAGTGTGGTTGATTCATTGATGCATGTGATTTGTGATGAGCATGTCAATTCCTTTAATCTTAACATGTTTGATAAGGTTGATGCTCATATGTGCTATCATGATTTTTGTGCTAGTCTGATTTATAATACATGCTTGCATGACGTTCATAATGATTCATCTAGCATCGGAAGTGTAGTAACCGAATTCATGGATTCCATGCATGTGCACTATAATTTTGATGATGATTGCACATCTATCTCTTCTATGTCAAGCTACAACCCCTTGGAAGAGGGAAGTGTGTTCAATTTTGTAGGACATGAGGAGAATGGAAAGTGCGAATTTACTAAGGAGATTGAGAACTCTAGTGCACAAGGGTTTGACATTGAAGAGTATGAAGCTTTAAGAAGAAGCCGCTTACACAAGTTGAGAGAGAAGCTCTATCTGAAAGAGCAAGCGCTTGCTGATGATCCATATGTTTCTACCCTGAGCGATAGTGGTGATGCGAACTTGAATTTGAGTTCTGAGGCCTCAAACTCTAAGAGACCGAATTGTTGTGATGATTTGAAGCAGCAACCGAATTGTCGTGATTATTTGATGAGTTGCTGGATCGTGATGATGATTTCTATGAGCCTCAAGTGCTTCAAGTTGAGGTGCACACCTTGGTTCCTTCGATTGTTGAGCCACCTACTCTGAACTTGAAACCTTTGCCACCTAATCTCAAGTATGCCTATTTACTTGGGGATGAGAAGCTTCCGGTGATTGTTTCTACTGCTCTTTCTTCTCTTGAGGAAGGGAAGTTACTTGAGGTGCTCAGACAGTACAAGGGGGCCATTGGGTGGACTTTAGCCGATCTTCCTGGCATGAGTCCTACAACTTGCATGCACCGGATCTTGCTTAATGATGATGCTAAGCCGGTTAGGCAACCACAAAGGAGGCTCAATCCCTTAATACTTGATGTTGTGAAGAAGGAGGTAGAAAAGCTCTTAAGTTCCGGAATTATATACCCGATTAGCGATAGTGAATGGGTGAGTCCCATCCATGTGGTGCCAAAGAAAAGCGGGTTAACGGTGGTCAAGAATGATAAAGAAGAGCTTGTTCCAACAAGGGTCCAAAATGCTTGGAGGGTTTGTATAGATTACCGGAGGTTGAATGACTCCACAAGAAAAGACCACTTTCCATTGCCATTCATTGATCAAATGTTGGAAAGACTAGCCGGCAAATCACACTACTATTTTCTGGATGGTTTCTCTGGGTACTTCCAAGTTCCCATAGCACCGGAGGACCAAGAAAAGACGACCTTTACTTGTCCATTTGGGACCTTTGCGTACAGGAGAATGCCTTTCGGTCTGTGCAATGCTCCCGGCACCTTCCAACGGTGCATGATGAGTATCTTCAATGACTTGTTGGAGGATGGCATAGAGGTGTTTATGGATGATTTCTCCCTCTATGGAGATAGTTTTGATGCTTGCTTGGTAAATCTTGAGAAGGCTTTGGTTAGATGTGTGGAGAAGGGTTTGGTACTCAACTTTGAGTAGTGTCATTTCATGGTGGACAAGGGCATAGTTTTGGGACACTTAGTCTCAAAGGAGGGCATTCAAGTTGACAAAGCTAAGGTTGAAGTAATTTCTTCTCTACCATTCCCTACTTGCTTAAAGGAGTTAAGGTCTTTTCTAGGACATGTGGGCTTCTATAGGAGATTCATCAAGGGTTTTAGCCAAATTGCTTCTCCTTTATCTCATCTACTTCAAAAAGAGGCCGAATTTGACTTCTCCAATTCTTGTAAGGAAGCTTTTGTTGAGTTGAAATCAAGGCTCACTTCCCCTCCTATCTTAGTTGCACCTAATTGGGAGCTACCTTTTGAGCTATCTTGTGATGCTTCTAATGAGGCCTTAGGAGCCATGCTCGGCCAAAGACATGATTCATTGCCTAAGGTGATTGCTTATGCATCTAAGACTTTGGATAGAGCTCAAAGGAATTATACAACAACCGAGAAGGAATTATTTGCCATTGTCTTCGGTCTAGACAAGTTTCGGCAATACTTACTTTATTCCAAAGTAATTGTATTCACGGATCATGCAGCTGTCCGGTATTTGTTATCTAAGCCACAAACAAAGCCTAGACTCTTGAGATGGGTGTTGCTTTTACAAGAGTTTGAGGTGGAGATTAAAGACAGGACTGGAAGAGAGAACTTAGTAGCCGATCATTTGAGCGTCTGCCAATGGATGTGGAAGGTGTTGATGATTCTTCTCTTGTTTGTGATACCTTCCCAGATGCCTTATTGTGTGCTTTGAATGCAAAGAAAGATCTGTGGTATGCTCATCTTGTGAACTACCTTGTTGCCGAAGTCACTTCACCGTCTTTGAACAAGCATCAAGTTCAAAAGTTGAAAAGAGATGCTAGTTACTACATTTGGGATGAGCCACACTTGTGGAGACTATGTAATGATCAAATAATTAGAAAGTGTGTGCAAGATGATGAAGTCCCCTCAATCCTGGAGTTTTGTCATTCTCTAGCTTGTGGAGGACACTTTGGTGCTAGAAAGACTTCGAGGAAGATTTTGGAGGCCGGTTTCTATTGGCCTACTTTATTTATGGATGCTTATGAGTATTGCAAGTCTTGTGACAAGTGCCAAAGGTTTGGAAGCTTGGGGAAGAGACATGAGATGCCTCAAGTGCCAATGTTATATTGTGACCCTTTTGATGTTTGGGGTATAGACTTCATGGGTCCTTTTCCACCATCTAACGGCTACACATATATTCTTCTGGCTGTGGACTACTTATCTAGGTGGGTGGAAGCCGTGCCAACTAGGGCCAATGATGCGAGGGCCGTGTTGAAATTTCTCAAGTCTAACATCTTTTGTCGGTTTGGAGTTCCTAAAGCGTTGGTGAGTGATCAAGGTTCTCATTTTTGTAACAAGCTCATGTCTTCATTGCTTAGCCAATTTGGGGTGAATCACAAGGTTTCTACACCTTATCATCCGCAAACTAATGGAGAAGCCGAGGTATCCAATAGAGAAATCAAAAACATCCTTGAGCGAATTGTGAAGCCAAGTAGGAAAGATTGGAGCTTGAGACTTGAAGAAGCTCTCTGGGCGTATAGGACTTCATTTAAGACTCCTATTGGCATGTCTCCCTATCGGCTCATATATGGAAAAGCTTGTCATTTACCGGTTGAGCTACAACACAAGTCTTATTGGGCGGTTAAATCTTGTATTGAAGATATGGATGCTGCGGCTCAAGAGAGGCAGTTGACTTTGAGTGAGCTTGATGAGCTTAGGAATGAGGCATATGAGAACTCACGAATCTTGAAAGAGAAGACAAAGGCCATTCATGATAGTGGCATCTTGAGGAAGCAGTTTAAAGAGGGAGATCTTGTCTTGTGCTATCGTGTGAGATTCAAATTTTGTGGAGGAGGCAAACTTAAGGACAAATGGCAAGGACCTTACGAAGTGCTCAAATCTTATGACTTTGGGATGGTTGAGATCAAGAATCTCAAAGATGGTCGTGTAAACAAAGTCAATGGCCATTTGCTCAAATTGTATAAGGAGAATTTCAAGCCTCCCTAAATGTTGTTTCTATCCTTTCCTCACTTGTTTTGCATAGTTTAACATCTTAAGTGTGGGGGAAGATATTTTTTTAGAAAAAATAGGATTGAGTTTAGGTTTATGTTTTAGTATGATGTTTTAGGTTGATAGAAAAATTAAAAAATCACTAGTGCTTGGGGATGCCTATTTGCTTCCGGAAGTCTATGTGGAAATAAAGGTTCTTGCATCCGCAAGAGTTTTGGCTATCTTAAGCCCTCCACTTAGACTTTGTTACTTAGGATCAGATTGTGTTCACTTTGCTTCCACTATGGGATGGGTTCTTGCTTCCGATAGCTTTTTTGCTTCCGGAAGCATTTTTGCATCCGATAGCGACTTCACTTAGAATCTAGATCCAGTTAGTCTTCCGATAGCATTTTTGCTTCCGGAAGCACTTTTGCATCCGATAGGGATGAGACTTAGAATCTGAAGCCAGTTAGTCTTCCGGTAGCAATTTTGCTTCCGATAGCATTTTTGCTTCCGGAAGCATTTTTGCATCCCATAGCGAGTTCACTTAGAATCTAAGTCCAGTTTGGCTTCCGGGAGCAATTTTGCATCCGATAGAGACTAGACTTAGAATCTGCATCCAGTTGGGCTTCCTAAGCATAAGTGAGTAAATATATATATATATATATATATATATATATATATATATATATATATATATATATATATATATATATAAATTTGTGTTAGGTTGTGTTTAGTGTTAGTTTGTGAATAATACATGCGTTGGCCATTTGTATGCTTGGACTGCCCGGCCTTTTATGTTGCTACCTTGCCTTTCAAATACATCTTCCTACTTGATTTTCTTGGTCCATTGAGAACAATGCATACTTTAAGTGTGTGGGGGTGTATTATATGCTTAAAAGTGGTCTAATTCAAAGCTTTCACACTTGATTTGTGGACTTATTTGGCATGATTTTCTTGAAAATTTAACTTGATCATGGCTCTTGAAAGCAAATGGAATTGTCCTCTAGTGTTTAAGTAGAATTTTTGAAATGATTACTTAGGGCATTGCATGGGGCACTTTTAAGGTATAAAGAGGGTGTTAGTTTCTCATTTAACTTTTCTTAGGGTGGAAGTGACTAATTAGAGTAATCCATCAAAGTGAGAAGCCTCCAACCGAATTGAGTGGGCCAATAGTCTACTTGACCTCCTAGAACTTGTCCTAGCTCTTGTTCAAGATCACAATGCATGACATGATTGGAAATGAAAGGGGCATTTTATTCTAAACCATCATGACCCAAACACTAAGCCAACCAAATATTATCCTTTGATTTAACCCCTTTGGGCCATTCACTTTTCTTTTCTTCCACCTTGACCAATATGTGAATAAGTGACTATAGCATATGCTTGCATTTATATTAGTGTTGTATTGTTGTATCTTGTGAAAAGCATGTTACATGTGAGAACAAATAAATGGCCGAGAGCCTTGAGTGAAAAGAAAGAAAAAGAGAGTTGGCCAAAGGCCAAGAAAAGCAAGAGAAAAGAAAGAAAAAAATAAGGCCAAAGGCCTAAAAAGAAAAAATGAAAGCACAAAGTGCTAATGTATGCCAAAGGCATAAGAGTGGAAAAAAAATATATGAGAAAAGCACAAAGTGCTTGAAAAAAAAGAAGAGTGATATGTAGCATGCTTGATTGGATTGATTTTATTGTATTGCATGCATATGTGGTGATTACTTGTTCATGTCATTGGTCATTGACTACTTTCCACCATTCACCATTCATTATTAGCCTTCCATTCAACCCCTAAAGTCCTCTAGATTCAATTGTGCCATGCATAGAAGTGGGTGGAGAACTTAGAGCTACTACAAGCTTATGGTGAGGATTAAGTGCATTGAGCCAAAGAGTGATCACAAAGACCCTAGTTAGGTATTTTTCCTAACTCGAGTGAATGAGTGTAAACACTTTATCTGGTGAGGAAAAATCTCAATTGGCACTCCTCCTTAATTCTAGTGGCTTGTTAAACTTGCATTCACTTTGTATTCTTAGATTTGGCCCATGTGATGCTTTAGGGAAAGGTTCAAGAAGATCAACTTGTATGCTATGACAATTCCAATTGCCTTCACTATGCTTAATGATTGAGTTAATCTTTTTACATGACTTTGCCAGGAGTGCAAAGATTAAGTGTGGGGGATTGGACCTAATTCTATATGTTTAAGCATGTGCAATTGAGCTTAATTAGTGTGATTTAATTGATATATTTGATCATTATTGGCATATTTTATTGCGCATGCTTATTGGAATTTATTGGAGAATTTTAGCCTTATTACTTGCATTTTAAGAAACCAAGGGTATTTTGGTCATTTTGACTATTTGATGATATTTTAATGTAGAGGGGGTCCCACGTGGGCCCCACACACCCTTGGTGGAGCTTAGATGGAGCTTTTGTGGCAAGGAAGAGGCTAGGTGGCAAGGAAAAGGACATAAAGCAAAGTTTGCTCCTTTTGGCAAAAAGGAGTAAAAGGCATTTTTGGAGAATCTTTCCAAAAGAGGCAAAATTGGCTCCAACTTCAAATTCAAACTTGGAGGCCTCATTAAGGGCAATTTTGGAAGCACAATCACTTGGAGAAAAAGGAGAGACCTTTAGGAATGCATCTAGACCACATTAAGTCCACATTCACCCACATTTTCACCTAAATTCCGAAAATACCCCTTCCCCCTTCACAAATATACCTCTCGGCCTAACCTTCCCTAAACACCATCAAAATATCTTTTTGACAACTCATTCACACCATTTGACAGCTCATTAACTCCCTAATCCAACTCATCAACTAATCTCCCACTTACTTAATTCCAACTAACTTCATTTGACACATACTTCCACTTTCAATTTCTCTCTCTTCTCCCAAAATCCTCTCAACTTTCTCTCATCTCCTTCATCCTCAACCTCACGGCCTCCATCATTTTCACCTCCATGGCCACTAAAACCTCACGCCTTCATCCTTCCACCATCTCCATGAGCGGCTAGACGTGAAAGTAATGGATGCACAAGAGGGGGGGGGGGGGGGTGAATTGTGGCTATAAAATAAAAGCTCAAATAAAAACGACACAAGAGTTTATACTGGTTCGGTCTTCCTGACCTACGTCCAGTTCTCAACCACCCAGGCCGAGTTCCACTATCCCCAGGTTTTACAACGGGTGCACCTGGAACCTTTACAACCGCAAGTTTTGAACGGGATCACTTGCAACCTTACAACCACAAGTTTTACTCAGGCTCACTTGCAACCTTTCCAACTAGCTCCCCCTTACAACCAGCAAGGGTTCAACCTTTACAAATAAAGGATTTTCTAACTAAGTTCTCTTTAAGAACAGATAGTGTTACACACTTAAGTACAATTAATGCTCTTATAACACGAAGAGACTTAACTACAAAGAGTACAAGATATGTAGATGAAAAGATCACTCAATGAGTTAAATGCTCTTTCTCTTTTCTGGGCAGCTTTGAATGCTTGAAGATTTTCTCGGTTTCTCTCTCTAGCTTCTTTCAAGAATGTCAAAGATAATTCATTAGCTTCATAAATGAAGTTGAGCTCCTTTATATAGTCTTCAAACATTCTGACTCTTGGTAGGTGGGTTAGCCGTTTGAATATGGCCGTTTTTTCCATGTTACCGTTTGCCCAATTAATGCTTCATCAATGCATAGCAGGGTTGACTTGCTTTATCTCTGAAAAGTAGTCCTGACAACTCTGCTCTGACAAAAGCATTCTGACACTGCACTTCTGAACGTTCTGACATTCTGATTGCTTGCGGAAGCGGATTCACATCCGGAAGCAACTCTACTTAGTGTGCTGCACTTGAATGTTAGTTTAGCAATATAAGCACATAGTCACATGCAGTGGGTGTTTACTTAGTCTAAGATGACTTCCTTGGATCCGGAAGCACTTCTACATCCGGAAGCACTACTACTGGATGAAGGGTTATATTCACTTTTACTCACTCTCGCTCAGTGTCCTTCAATCCAACGGCCAGCGCTAGTCACAAAGCAATCGGAAGCAATTCTACTAGACGTGGCTTATGTTCACTGACACTCAGTGTTACCTATTCCAACAGCCAGCGCTAGTCTAAATATAACAGGAAGCAATTTCACTTCCGGTTGAATCCTGGCTTAGTCTTGAGGTTTTGTATATCTAGTGCTTCTGGACTAAGTTATTTCCCTAGTGAATTACTTGCTGTCGCTGGGGGATGAGTCATTCATCCGCGAGCGCTATTCCTAGTCTATCCGGAAGTAAATCCACATCCGGTTGCACTCTTACTTGGGATTCTATGTTAACCTATTGCTTTCTAAGTACTTGATTCATTCTTTCATATTTTAGTCTTCATCAAAACTTAAGATTCTAACATTCTCCCCCTTTTTGATGATGACAAACTAAGTCTTATCGATTAAGTTCATATAAAAGAATTAAGAGCAATAATTTAAATAAGGCACAAATAACTTAGACAAATATTATTGATAAGCAAAAGATTACAAGTTAGCAATACACAAGCAGATAACATATACAAGTAATCTATACTAAGCAAGAATGAAATATGCATGAAAAACAAAGAAAATTTCTAAGTTAAAAGGGGTTGAAGTGAGGGTTCAGATTTGGTGTTTCTTTTTTCTCTCCCTCTCTTTTTGTCTCTCTTCATTTTCTTTCTGGAGCTGGGCTAAGCGGGCTTCATGCACATTCTGGTCAATCTGAGCGATTATCTGTTGAAGCTCTTCCTCTTCCCTTTCTCTTCTGAGTTTCTCAGACTCAACAGACTCCTCGAAGGCTCTCTTCATATTTTCGACTTCCTCATAGCCTGGGAATCCTGTTGCATCTGAGAAGAGAGTGACCTCGCCATTTGGATAGTGGACAGCCCTGATCTTAACATTCCATACTGGGAAGTTGGGGTCCTCCTCAACTTCCTGGGCTTTCCTCTTCCCTTTACCTTTGCTCTTTCCTTTCCCCTTGCTTATCGTTTGGGTAGGCCTTGCTGCTGCTCTCTTAGCGTCTAGGCAAGCCATCTGACCAAAAGAGATCTTATCCGTGTATCCATACTTCTCAAACTCTTCAGGAGTCATGTCCTCTATCTCCAACTTGACTTCCTTCAGAATTGGAATGGCTTGTACTGATGGGATCTCTTGCTCAGCTTGGGCAGATGGAGTCTCTTCCTCATTCTCAGCAGATTCAGTGGAGGTAGCACCTCTGTTGGCACGCTTTCTAGCAACTGCCTTCTTTCTTGACTCACTGAATTTAACTGCTGGCTCAGATGGAGGAGTAGCAGATGTTGGCTCAGTACGAGGAGGAGGGGCAGAAGTTGTTCCAAAGGTAGAAGGGATTGGCTTAGCAATCACAATGGGGGGTGGTTGACCTTCTTCAGCCCGTACTTCATCATTATCTCCTCAACAATATTCTTGCTTTGCTTAGTAGAAGGAGGCTCTGATGATGATGACTCAGGCTGTGAGGTTTGCTCATTCTACTCAAAGACTACCATGTCCCATTTAGACCTTTGCTCATCCGACCTCTGCTGTTGCATAAACCGGATAGCTTCTCCTCTGATTAGGCTCTCAGCGCCACCCAGTCTCTGGGATTCCATGGCACGGCGGAGGGCAGCCGTGATGTCTTCATCAAGCCAGAGGGATGGCTGGCTGAGGACATCCCTTGTGTCCATGGTCTGGCGAAGGGCGAACACAGCATCTCTCCCCCTTTTGGCATCATCAACAAGGGCGAGGGCCAGGGATGGAGTGGATGAAGAGGAGGGTGGTGGTTCAGGGCCAAATCTCTTAGGAGGTGAGGGTGAGGAGGTAGATGTAGAGGATGTGGGAGAAGATTGGTGTTCAGGAGTTTTAGGAGGGTTGGGAAAGTAAGTGGAGTTCCTTTCGAAGAAGGTGGGGTGGGTAAAGAGGTCATCAAAGGGGTAGGTGGAATAGTAGACATCAGGTTGTTTTTCCTTCCACCTAATAGGGGATTGGTCTCGGAGGTAATAAATGTCGTCTGGGTTATCTCGAGAGGTAAAGACTATGGGTGTGTGAGAGGTGGTGGGGTTAGGATTGGAGGGTCCGGCGAAGCTGTTGAGTGGTGAACGAGTAGGGGTGTTGGGTGGTGTGCGAGTAGGGGAGTTATGTGGAGATGGGGAGTTGTTGGAGTGAAGGGGTGATTGGCGAGGAGATTGTTGGGGTGAGTCTTGGGGTTGTTGTTCATGGTTGGGTCATTGTTTGGTGAAGTGTGTGGTTGTTGGTCATTTTGTGGAGGTGGCTGTGGTTGTTGAGTGTTGGGAGGAGGAGGAGGGGGAAGTAGAGGGTGATTAGGAGGAGGAGGAGGAGGTGGGTTGTGAGGAGGAGGTGGTGGTAAGTTACCTTGTTGGGGTTGAGGGATCTGAAGGTGTTGGAGAATAAGGTCTAGCTTCGCATCCACCCTGGCAAGCTGCGTCTCAACATGACCCACTCTATCCTCGAGTCACTGGATGCGCTCCCCTTGCTGTTGGAACCCAGCATCACAGTCATTCCTTAGAGGGGCCACCAAGGACTCAGAAAGTTGAAGGAGAATCTCTTCCTTCATCTCCTGAGCAAAAGCCTTCACAGTGGCTGGTACCCTCGCAGCACGGCTTGGCCCGGGATGGGAGTCAACTTCTTGATCCCCAGCACCAGATACCGAGGGGACTGAGGTCTGAGAGGCACTGCCTGCCTGTGATCCTGAGCGAGTGGGCTTAGCAGGCTTCAGGTACTTGATGCTCATCTTGCTGATATTAGTTGCCCCCACAGGAGCACACTTTATATTCTCTTCCTCCACATCGGATGTAGCCTTGATCAGATTCTTCTCAAGGAGGAAGGCAAGGATGGTGGGATAGGGAAGATATCCAGCCTTGTGGTTGACTATCCATCTGTGAAGTTCAAGGCTGATCAACTGCCCAGGGTTGATTGGCTGCTGGGAGAGAAGTCTAGGGAACCACGGGTTGTCCAGCAGAGTAAACTCGTTGAAGTTACCCCCCTTGTGTGTCATCATGCGGGAGTAAACATAGTACAAGAGCCTGTTGGAGTCAGACATCTTGGACACCTTTTTCCCTTGGGTGTCATAGATCTTCGCGAGTTCCTCCTTGCTGTATTTGAGTGACTCAGGGTACAGCCACTCGTTCATTCCCTCTTCTGTGATCCCCATTAAGTCATTTAAGTCCCTCCAGGTGAAACTGAAGGTTCTTCCCCTGACTGTGGCAATGAAGGTGAGTCTGCGGATCTGCTCCTTCCCATCCATCTTCTTGTATTTGACTTTCCCAGAGAGGGACTCACAAAATACTCGCAGGACGTTGATGTTGTAGTCCTGCTTGATCCCCAGCCAGGGCATGTACTTCTCCAGATAGGGGCGTAGATGAGGAAACCCTAGTTCATCTATCTTAACCAGATCGATGAACAAGCCGTTGTTGAAGTAGGGCTTGATTGTCTCAAACTTGGAGGAAACGGCCTCCAAAGCCCCATCTCTATAAACAAGAGGGTCATCCTCTACCCTCTGTCTTTTGGAAGAAGGCTCTTCGATGAATTGAACCTTCTTCTTCCCTTTCCTCTTGGCTTGTGCTTGTTCATGCTCAGTCTGCTCTGGCTGTTCATGCACTCGCCCAGAATGTCCAGGCTGTTCCTGGACTTGTTCATTCTCCCCTTGTGTCTGCCCAGAATGTTCTTGGCGTTCATGGCGTTCTTCATGGTGTTTATCGGATTGCCCAGATTTCCCAGAGTGCTTATGCCCAGATTTGCCAGATTTGGACTTAGATTTCTTGGAGGTGGTGTCTTTCTGTGTGTTAGGGTTTGTTTCATGTGAGCCGGCCATTTTTGTGTGGGTTTAGTGGTTAAATGAGATGAAATGCGAAGAAGAAGATGAAGAAGATGAAGAAGAATATGAAGAAGATGAAGAGAGTATGAATGTGTGCAGAGAATATGGGGGTAAAAATTCGAGTAAGTGAAAAAGTGAAAGTGAAATGACTTCCTATTTATATGCAAAGTTACTGAGGGTAAAATGGGCATGACTTTTCAGATGAAAACATATGTTTACACATAGGGTAACGTAAACGTTTTAATTGAAACGGTGCACCTTATGACATGTGTCGCTTCACCTTGCCAGAGAAGGCACAACTTCTCATGGAGGGATATGAAACGTTTCTGAAGTGACGTGTCCTTTGGTTCAGCCACTGGCGCTTTCTTAGTTTCAACATTCAGTGCCAGCGAGTGATCATCCGGAAGTGGTTTTGCTTCCGGTTGCACTTGCTTAAGATTTAACATTGGGGACCTGCAAAAACAAGAATTGGCACTCCGATGCCTAAGTTAGTATTGTTGTAGGTTTTAATCAATCAAGTATAATAATTGAAAAATTACACCTCATTTGGGTTTACCATTCCCAAATCACCTCTTATGTAAGTAAACTGGTCAACCCCCAGAGGCTTGGTGAAGATATCAGCAAGTTGTTGTTGAGTGGGGACAAATTGCACTTTGACATCCTTCTTTTGAACATGGTCTCTGATGAAGTGATGTCTGACATCAATGTGCTTTGTCCTTGTGTGCTGAACCGGATTCTTGGCGAGGCTAATTGTGCTTGTGTTGTCACAGAGGATGGGTGCCTCAGGGAACTCCAAGCCAAGATCTCTCAGTTGGTTCTTCAGCCACAACACTTGGGCACAACAGCTTGCAGCAGCAATGTATTCTGCCTCAGTGGATGATAATGACACACATGTTTGCTTCTTGCTAGCCCAAGACACTAGACAACCACCAAGAAAGGCGCATTGTCCACTGGTGCTCTTTCTATCTGTTTTATAACCTGCATGGTCAGAGTCAGAATAAGCTCACAGGAACTCTTGGTTACCTCTGGGATACCAAAGACCAAGCTCTTGTGTTCCCTCAAGGTATCTAAGAATACGTTTAACACATGTTAAGTGTGACTCCTTGGGGTTGGCTTGAAACCTAGCACACATGCCTACACTAAATTGAATGTCAGGCCTGCTTGCCGTTAAGTATAGTAGGGAACCTATCATTCCCCTGTACATGGGCAGGCTGACAGATTTACCCTTTGCGTCAGCATCGAGTGCGGCAGTGGTACTCATGGGAGTGTCATACTCCTTGCATTCATCCATCCCAAACTTCTTGAGTAGCTCTCTGCAGTACTTAGCTTGGGAGATGAAGATTCCATTCTTCTTTTGTTTAATTTGCAGGCCTAGGAAGAACGTGAGTTCTCCCATCATTGACATTTCAAACTCACCCTGCATAGTCTTAGAGAATTCTTCACAAAGCTTTTCATTAGTTGCCCCAAAAATAATATCATCAACATAAATTTGGACAATTAACATATTTCTATCTTTGTGAAGAATAAACAGTGTACTATCTAATTTGCCTCTTGAGAAACCCTTACCCAGCAAAAAACTGCTGAGTCTCTCATACCAAGCTCGAGGAGCTTGTTTCAGGCCATACAAAGCTTTCTTTAGCCTGTACACATGTTTAGGACGCTTGTGGTCCTCAAAGCCAGGAGGTTGTTCTACATAAACCTCTTCTTTAATATAACCATTAAGAAAAGCACTCTTTACATCCATTTGATATAATCTAAAGCCTTTCATGGATGCAAAGGCTAGAAGAATTCTTATTGCTTCAAGTCTAGCGACTGGAGCAAAAGTTTCTTCATAGTCAATGCCTTCTTCTTGGTTATATCCTTTGACTACTAATCTGGCTTTGTTCCTCGTAATTTGACCTGTCTCATCCAGTTTGTTCTTGAAGACCCACTTGGTCCCTACTATGGATTGATGAGACGGCCTTGGGACTAGTTCCCAAACTTGGCTTCTCTCAAATTGATTTAGCTCTTCCTGCATGGCAATAATCCAGTCGCAGTCCTCAAGAGCTTGTTCAACTGAAGTTGGTTCGATTTGAGATAAAAATGCTCCAAACTCAACTTCATTTTGAACCTGCCTTCTGGTTCTGACACCAGAAGAAACATCACCAAGCACTTGATCAAGAGGATGATCCCTGTGATGTCTCCTAGCTGTTGGCAACTGTGCCTCATCAGGCACGGTCTGCACTCTAGGTTCATCACTGGCTTCATCTTCTTCTTTGAGATTGCTTGCTGGTGTTTCTTTTGGTGGTGAAGAAGATGATGGTGGTTTTGCAAGATTAAGTATTTCATCATCTTCTATGGATTGTCCCCATGTAGGAGTTTCATCGAATACAACATGCATTGATTCTTCTACAATTCTAGTTCTCATGTTGTATATTCTATATGCTTTACTCCTAAGGGAATATCCTATGAATATACCTACATCAGCTTTTGGATCAAACTTACCCAGATTTACCTTTCCATTGTTATGCACATAGCATTTTGATCCAAAGATTCTGAGATGGCTGATGTTGGGCTTCCTTCCTTTATACAGCTCATATGGAGTCTTGTCCAAGCCCTTGCGAACATAGGCTCTGTTAGAGATGTAGCAAGCAGTGCTCATAGCGTCCGCCCAGAACACTTGAGAAACCTCTTTCTCGTTGAGCATGCTTCTAGCCATCTCTGTCAGAACCCTGTTCTTTCTCTCGACCACTCCGTTTTGCTGAGGAGTTCTAGGAGCTGAGAAGTTGTGTTCAATACCATTTTGCTCACATAGCTCAGAGAAGCTATGGTTCTCAAACTCTCCTCCATGGTCTGTCCTTATGGCTGTGATTTTGAGCTCTCTCTCATTCTGCACTTTCTTAGCCAGGACAACAAAAGCATCAAAAACATCTTGCTTAGAGGCAAGAAACATAGTCCAAGTGAACCTTGAATAGTCATCCACCACCACTAGAGCATACAGGTTTCCACCCAAGCTCTTCACTCTCGCTGGCCCAACCAAATCCATATGGATCAGTTCCAAGGGCCTGCTGGTGGAGACTCTCTTCTTGGTTTTAAACGAGGACTTTGTTTGCTTCCCTCGTTGGCAGGATTCACAAATAAAATCATGCTTTACCTTAAAGGATGGAATACCTATAGCTAGCTCCTTTTTAATTAGCATATCAAGTTGAGTAAAATTAACATGAGCTAACCTCTTATGCCAAAGCCAACTGTTCTCATCACTAGATATTAAACATTTTTCTTCCAGTTGTTGACATAAGTCTAGAGTATATAGGTTTCCATTTCTATTTGCCTTAAGTTTGCATTTTAAATTGGCCTTATCTAAATTCAGATCCTGCTTATCAACTATTAAGCACTCATGTGAATCAAAGATTACCCAATTTCCTTTGTCAGTGCTCTGGCTCACGCTCAGCAGGTTGTGACAGAGACCGTCCACCAGATAGACGTCTTTCACTGGTCCAACTTCTCCAACTCTAGTGATCTTTCCATTTTGATTTCCTCCAAAGGTTACTGTGGCTCCGTCTTTGATCACCAGAGATTTGAACTTGTCTCTGTCTCCAGTCATATGTCTCGAGCATCCGCTGTCAATATACCATTTTCTGTTCTTGGATGCTTTGAGACACACCTGAAAGAATCAAGTAAGCTTAGGTACCCAACCTTTCTTGGGTCCTCTGTCATTAGTTTTCAGTGCCCTTGGTCTAGTGTTAGCCTTGACCTTGGGCTTATGATCATTCAGTGCCTCCGGCCTAGTGCTGGCTCTAGTCTCTTGGGTTTTCCCTGTGGATTGTTTCCAGGCTCGGGATCCCTGTCCTCCCTTAGTTTCCTTTCCAGGGGGAGGATCCTTTGTAGCCTTGGTTCCTTTAGGGACCCATTTGTAAGAGCTACTTGCTCCATGCTTCTTGGCATTACAGGTGGACGTGGAGTGTCCTTTCCTGTTGCAATAGTTTCAGAAGCTAAAAGGTGAGGAGCTGTGACTAGTGGCTTTGTGGAAGAATTTCAAGTAGGGCTTCACTTTTGGTTCCACCCACTTTTTCCCTTTAGGAGTATATCCTAAGCCAGTCCTGTCCCTATATGCCCTTTGATTCATTAAAATTATATTTAACATTTCTGACCCATTTGTAAACTTCTGCAGGGCATTTTGCAGCTTGTCTCTTTCAGCTGAGATTTTGCTGCAACTAGGGCAGCTCTCAAGTGTTGAGGCATTGGGTTCTGCTTGGGGAGAACCCTTGCCATCCGCTACCGGAAGCTTTCTGGCTTCCGCTAGCTCTTCACTTAGTGAGTCCACCTTGGACTCAAGTGATTCCTTTTTAGTTTTTAACACTTTATAGGCTATACATAATCGAGAGAATTCTTCATGAACCTCATTGTAAGCCTCTTGTAGTTCAGAGAAGGTTACCTCATTGTCCTCGTGGGTGAGATCAAACTCTGAAGATGCTTCCTCATCATCTTCTCTGGCTACCAGGCAGAGGTTGGCAACTTCTTCCTCATCACTTGCTTCGTCATCTGAGCTATTCACCCAGATAGAGGACACGAAGGCTTTTCTCTTGTCTTTCCCCTTTGATCTTTGCAAGCTTGGACACTCAGCCTTGAAGTAGCCAGGCTTTTTACATTCAAAGCACACCGGGGCCTTTTCCTTCTTGTATCCCTTCCTCTGACTGGAGTCACCTTTCTGAAAGCCTCCTTTCTTCTTGAAGAACTTTCTGAATTTTCTCACCATCATGGCCATCTCTTCTTCGTCCAGTTCCTCCTCATCATCCTCATCATCATCATCATCAATCTCCTTGTTGGGAGCAACAAGGGCAAGATTCTTGGCTTTGGATGAGGCTTGAGGAGCTCTCTGAGCCAGCAATGTTGGTTCATATTCAGCCAAAGAACCAAAGAGTGCAGTGATGGAGCTGGTTGACTCTCCTTGGACTTCCTGCAAGATGGTTACTTTGGTGATTCAATCACCTTTCAAGATTTTTAGGATCTTGCTGACTTGCTCTCTTTCTGGAATGTCCTTACCCAGGGAGGCCAAGTTGTTGATGAGATGAGTGAACCTCAGCTCCAGCTCTCTAATTGGCTCAGTCGGACTAAGCATGGCGAACTTGTGAAACTCTTCCATCAACATCTCAACTCTTCTTGCTTTCACTCCCCTGGTTCCAGAGTGAGCAGCCTCAAGAGCCTCCCACATATCCTTAGCATTTTTGTGGTGGCTGATCCTATGAAATTCCTTAGGACTGAGAGCACACTGAATGTAGTGCATGGCCCTATAGTTCAGTTGGACTAGAGCATAGTCCTCATTAGTGTACCTGGATCGCTGCTTAGCAAAACCATCCTTATCTAGTGGAGTGTGATCCCCACGTTCGATTACATCCCAGAGTCTGATGTCGCTGGACTTGATGTAAGTCTCCATTCGAAACTTCCAGAATGGATAGTTATACCCATCAAAGCCTGGAGGCTTGTTGGGTTGAATAGAGACATCTGGCAGGGAGTAATCTGTATCCATTACTAGATCTTTGCTTTCTGGATTCGTTGGAATCGAGTGAGAAAGACCCGCTCTGATACCAAATTAAAGTAATGGATGCACAAGAGGGGGGGGGGGTGAATTGTGGCTATAAAATAAAAGCTCAAATAAAAACGACACAAGAGTTTATACTGGTTCGGTCTTCCTGACCTACGTCCAGTTCTCAACCACCCAGGCCGAGTTCCACTATCCCCAGGTTTTACAACGGGTGCACCTGGAACCTTTACAACCGCAAGTTTTGAACGGGATCACTTGCAACCTTACAACCACAAGTTTTACTCAGGCTCACTTGCAACCTTTCCAACTAGCTCCCCCTTACAACCAACAAGGGTTCAACCTTTACAAATAAAGGATTTTCTAACTAAGTTCTCTTTAAGAACAGATAGTGTTACACACTTAAGTACAATTAATGCTCTTATAACACGAAGAGACTTAACTACAAAGAGTACAAGATATGTAGATGAAAAGATCACTCAATGAGTTAAATGCTCTTTCTCTTTTCTGGGCAGCTTTGAATGCTTGAAGATTTTCTCGGTTTCTCTCTCTAGCTTCTTTCAAGAATGTCAAAGATAATTCATTAGCTTCATAAATGAAGTTGAGCTCCTTTATATAGTCTTCAAACATTCTGACTCTTGGTAGGTGGGTTAGCCGTTTGAATATGGTCGTTTTTCCCATGTTACCGTTTGCCCAATTAATGCTTCATCAATGCATAGCAGGGTTGACTTGCTTTATCTCTGAAAAGTAGTCCTGACAACTCTGCTCTGACAAAAGCATTCTGACACTGCACTTCTGAACGTTCTGACATTCTGATTGCTTGCGGAAGCGGATTCACATCCGGAAGCAACTCTACTTAGTGTGCTGCACTTGAACGTTAGTTTAGCAATATAAGCACATAGTCACATGCAGTGGGTGTTTACTTAGTCTAAGATGACTTCCTTGGATCCGGAAGCACTTCTACATCCGGAAGCACTACTACTGGATGAAGGGTTATATTCACTTTTACTCACTCTCGCTCAGTGTCCTTCAATCCAACGGCCAGCGCTAGTCACAAAGCAATCGGAAGCAATTCTACTAGACGTGGCTTATGTTCACTGACACTCAGTGTTACCTATTCCAACAGCCAGCACTAGTCTAAATATAACAGGAAGCAATTTCACTTCCGGTTGAATCCTGACTTAGTCTTAAGGTTTTGTATATCTAGTGCTTCTGGACTAAGTTATTTCCCTAGTGAATTACTTGCTGTCGCTGGGGGATGAGTCATTCATCCGCGAGCGCTAGTCCTAGTCTATCCGAAAGTAAATCCACATCCGGTTGCACTCTTACTTGGGATTCTATGTTAACCTATTGCTTTCTAAGTACTTGATTCATTCTTTCATATTTTAGTCTTCATCAAAACTTAAGATTCTAACAAGACGTCCTCTCCTCTCTCTCCAAAGGAATGTGCTTGTAGAAACTCAACATTTGGCCTCATGTATTTGTAATGTACTTTTATAGGTTTCAAGCTAGATGTAAGTTTTTGCCTATGTATGTCCTTGATTTAGGCTTATATAGGTTAGAACATCTTTATTTAGGTGTTCTACTTAATTGTGGCTTGGAATCTCTCTTTTGTGTTTAGCTCATGAAAACCTAAAGCTATATGTTTGTAATTTCATGACATATATGTGTGCGATTAGCTTATATGTGTGTTTGTGGAATGAATGTGTTTCTTAAATGCTTGATTAGTATCTAATGTTGCTTAGGTATGAGTTTAACTTGAAAGAGCATTAGGCTTGGTTAACCTAATTAAATTCTTTTAGATTTCTTAGATTTAAGAGATCTTGAGAATTTAGTTAGATTATATCAAGTGTAACAAATATATGAGGTCCGATTAACCAAAAACACAAAGTACTTTGGAGAGGGAGGTACTTCTCATCTCATTTCTTCACTCTTTTACATTCGGATAGTTGTTCCATTTTGTTAGGTTTAATTAGTTGTAAACATAAAAAAATCACTCTCTCATTGCTTGTTAAATTGCGTGACTCAAATTGCCTCTTACTTGCAAGAATTTACCTAAATTGTGAGAAGACCTATACTCACCACTATTCACTTTGTGGATTTGAGTGTTGAATTGTATTGACTAGACCTTTTAGGCGACAAAAAAGGTTAAATCAGATTGTGATGAGTCTTGTGCTACTTGTATGCAAATTAATAGTTGGCTTTCCACTTCATATGTTGTTACCCCTTCATCTAGTTCAATTGATAACATACATGCTCCACTTGATGATGAACATGAAAATTGCAAATCTTTTGATCTCAATTCTTTTGTTTCATTAGATAGGTCAAATATGTAAGACTCACATGTTATGAATGATAAAATTGTGAACAATGATGAATTCTTCCATTTAATTTTGTCTTGTGACCTACCTCCCGATTTAGGAATGCATTCATCTTCCATATTTCATAAATCATCTTCTTCTTCCACTCTTATACCTCCCACCTCTTGTGATTGCAAATGCGATGTGGTGTACCTCAACACCAAGTTGGGTTCCTCACCTTTCCAGTTGCAAGCACAAGAGGATTTAAAAAACATAAATGTGTCTTTTACTCCTACAAAAGGGAGTAATGTTGATTTTCTTGGTTGTGATTCATACTTGGAAAGTTTTGTTCCTAAATTAATCAAATCCAACTCTAACCCTCTCCAAGTTTGTTCCTTTGGACTTGGTATTTCTCTTGGCTTGTTTTCTTTGCATGAACACAATTGTAGGAGCCATATGAAGTATCCATGTCAACCACCAAGAAAGATCAACAAAGGAGAAGTTGGAGCTCTAAAGTCCAACATGATCATAATCAAGGATGAGAACTTCTCCTTCAAGAGTTTGAAGATACCATAACCAAGGTTGTCTCTTTCCTCACTTATTTTCCTTCTTGTTCTTCATGTAATTGGCTTAATTGTTGATTGAGGAATATAAGTGTGGGGGAGGGACATAAACTAGTAGTAAAAGGTAGCTTTAGTTGTTTTTCTCATTTCTAGGATTATAAATAAAGTTCTTAGTGTTAACACCACCACCACACTTGATTTCAACATACTTTGAAATTTAATTGGATTTTTCCATGATTTTGCTACATTGAGGACAATGTAGGAATTAAGTGTGGGGGAGGAGTTGTAGTTGGGTTAAGTTTTGGGTTATTGCATCTTAGACATGTTTCTAGCTTCAAATTGGCAAATTTTTGAAAAGTTTTGAACTTTCCCTCACTTTTACGTTTGTTGACATTGGACATGACATATTTTTGGACTTAATTTGCCAACTATGGGAATTCATTGATGTTTTTGATATATCTCTTGATTAGCTATTTTGTGAATGGAATTGATGCCCTATGGTTAACCTTGATTGTTTTGAATCTTTGTTTATGAGTTTAGGAGAATTAGCTATATATTGAGAGGTTTATTTGAGCCTAATTATTCATTCTTGAGTGAAATCCACTTGGTTAGCATTCTCTAGAACTTGTTTGCATTCTTGGTCAAAACTTGTTGCATATAGTGTAAGTGTAGTATGATAAAGGCCTTCATTTCATAACCCTTAATCCCAAACACTAACCCTAAACACTACACCCTTGTGCTACCCATTTGAGCCCATCACTCGGTGTTATTGCATTGTTTTGCCAATATGAGAAAAGTTGCATAATTGCTTGTTCAAAATGAAAAAAAAATGCCATTGTTATGTTTCAAAGAACCATGTTATGTATGAAAAAAAATACAAAAATAAGGGAAATGGTGAAAAAAAAGAAAAGAAAACAAATGGAGAAAAAATGAGAAAAAAGTTCAAAAGTGAAAAATAAGGCATGTATAGTAGTTTAGCAATGTGCAATTGGTACTTCAAGTTGTAAATGAATGGCTAAACATGCATAACGTCATTTCTTTTCAATTTCATTCTCATTCCATCATTTAGCCTATCCATCACTACAACCCTCAAAAGTCCTTTTGATGCATTACACTTATGTTTTAGTGGAGACCCTAGAATTCTCACAAGTATATGGTAGAATGTGTGCCAAAGTGGATGTTGAGAGTATAAATGAACCCAAAATGGTGAGATGTGTGTAAACACTTATCCTTGAGTGATTTTCTTCTCTACTCATACTCTTCACATTCATTACAATCATTATTAATCAGTGTTAGCATTATTCCATTCCATTTTTAATAATATATGTTGGAATTATCATAATTGTCTTGTCATTGTACTTCAAAGCTTTTTAAAACTTGTCTTTGTCCGGGAGTACAAAGGTTTAAGTGTGGGGGAGTTGACAAATCCTAATATTTGTATGTTTTTAGTGTGTTAAATTGAAGTTATTAACATTTCAATGATGCAATATTGGTTCATTTATGCCTAATTGAATATCTAGACCTTTAAGTAGAAATTAGTTTAGGAAGTGAATTAATTGACCTAACTTATGAATTTAATGTGTTAATTGATTTTAGAGAGTTGATCTATTTTTTTCCCTTATTTCACCATTAGGGTCGTTCAAGGACCAAATATGGAGGAGTCTAGATGGGAAAAAACAAGAAAAAATGGTGAAAAATCTGGAAAATAAAGCTGCTTGATGAATTTGGAAAATGTCAGAAAAGGACCTCGAATTTCAGAATTGCAGTTTAGTCCCAGTGTCATAATTACAATTCTGCCATCGAATTTCAGAAATTACGCCCAGGTCCCTCCTGCGAACTGCTGCATAATAGACCCGTTTTTGCTGATTTTTTTGACCCATTTGACCTCCAATTTGGACCCAAATCAAACCCAAAACACTAAGTCCAAGTCCCAATTGATATTAGACGGTAAATTAGGTTTAAAAAGATAAGTTTTGGGGGTTGGGTGCTCCCCAAAACCCTAGTTCTCTCCATTCCCTTCATCCTATTCTCTTCACTTCTCATCCCATTTCTTCAATCTTCCACCTTCCTTCCTCCATCCATGCCTCAATAAAGTTTCTCCTTGCTCTTGGAGTTGATGGGAAGTGGCTTGAGCTTTGGTTCTAGAAAGGGGAGTCCCAATTCCTTTCCTTTGTCTTTATATTTTTGATTGCCTAGGTTTAGGTTAGCATTTCAGTTTTGAGATTGGACTGGATTTGGTTGTTATTATGGGTACTTGTGATTTTGGTTTGTAATGAGGGATTTGAACTCATCAATATACATGGTTATGTATATGTTCTTTATAGTTTATTTGATATCATTCTATTTATTCATGGTATTGATAGATAGTTTGATTGAATTAAATTATAATTGAACCTAATGCATTACAAATCACTAATTATACTCTAGGGTAATTAATAATGTCTATTTGAATGGGTTCATGAGACTAGGCATTAGACTTACCGGTTGGTGAGGTTTGGTACTTTAGGAAACCTAGAGAAAACTCAAAGGTGCTAAAGGGCTTAACAATTTTAGTTGATGTTCCACTAATTAGGTAATTGGACTCATGGGTTCATGAGGTTTGGTAAATTAGGAAATTAGTGCATTAAACTCCCCAAAAATATTTAGAAAGCTATGATAGCCAATGAAAAGTATTTCCAAGAGTACTTCACTTCCATCACACCCTTTTATTAAAAATACCAAAAATATTTATTTGTTTTGCACCCATCATTTACGCTTTAAAAAATCAACAAAATATATGTTCTTCACCCAAATTCATCTTGCATTGCATTTAGTTTACTAGGATAGTTGAATTAAATAAGACTCCTTGAGAACGATACCCGGGGTAACTTTCGCTTACCTTGAGGTCCTAAAATTTCTTGAAGGACTAGGCCCAAGGCACACTACATCGACCGCTAAATCGGTGTCCTTCAATAATCAATCACAATTCATTCCCTTTATAACCATTTTTTTCTTTTTTTTTATAACAAGGAAGGAAAAAAATAAAATTAAACTACTTCTGTGTAAACATCCTGCATTAGCACTGCAATGTCCTTCTTCGAATTTTTCCCCTACAGTATTACGTTTTTTTTTGCCTTTTTTCTGTCTTCTTCTTTTTCTTTTTTCATTGTTTTTTTCTCTCCTTTTTTATAGAGGTTGCTTCTTTATTCTTTTAACCATTACTTCTCTTTTTATAACAATTTATTTTTATATAACACCTACTTATTTATTTTCTTATTTAATTTGTTTATTCTTTTATTTATATATTTATTTATTTGCTGCTGATCCCCTGTTGATGATTAATTCAAGATGGATTAGTTTTTTTTTTTACTTATTGTTTGAATAATTAATTATTGAATAAACTAGGGAAACCCGTTGGTTTGAGTAGTTAGATTTTCCTAGGCACCTTTTTAGCAGTTGGTTATGACTTGTTCTATTTCCTTTTGTTGGCAGTTTCTTCTTTTTTTTTGTCGTTTTTTTATATTCTGTATGTACACGATATATCTATCGCGCTTTGCTATTGTTTTGCCACTTTTCACGTATGAATAACAAGAAGAGTTTCTTGCTTCCGTTGCATGTGTGATTACTTTCACTGCTCATGTTATTATTTTTTTCTCTTTCCTTTTTATTCTCAATTATTTGTCTCCCTACTTAGTTGGGATAAGGTTTTGTTGTTGTTGTATTCTCAATTATTTATCTCATATTCACCAACACCCCCCTCTCCACATATAAATATAGTAGTTGCATTTGTTTTGTTTTTATTTCTATTATTTTATTTTATTTATTATTATTTTTTTAATTTATTTATTTTTATTTTTTCTTTTCTGTTGTTTCTTTATATATATTCGTTGCTCACTCCCCCATATATTTGCCTTTTTTTAGCAGGGATTACTTCTTTTTGTTTATTTATTTATTTTATTTTATTTATTTCTTACATCTTTCTCTTAATCAATCTTTCTGAGAATTTCAATATTGTTTTTAAGATCGAGAAAGTAAACTTAAATTTTATTTCTCACGGTGCAGTTATTGCTTCTTCTTATTTATTTATTTATTTTATTATTTCTTTATTTATTTGTTGATACTCCTTCCCCATATATATTGTTTTATTTATTATTATTATTATTATTATTATTATTATTTTGCTTCCTTTTTTTACATCTATAACAATTACTTCTCAATTTGTTTATAACCATTATTTCTCCCCCTCCGCGATGCTTGTTTTCCTGACTCCGTGTCATGCTTGGTTATTTACCCCCGTGTGACTGTGTGTCCACGCTTGTTTTCGTGACTCCGTGTCACACTTGGTTATTTACCCTCGTGTGACTGTGTGTCCACGCTTGTTTCGTGACTTCGTGTCACGTTTGGTTATTTACCCTCGTGTGACTGTGTGTCCACGCTTGTTTCGTGACTTCGTGTCACGTTTGGTTATTTACCCTCGTGTGACTGTGTGTCCACGCTTGTTTTCGTGACTCCGTGTCACGCTTGGTTATTTACCCTCGTGTGACTGTGTGTCCACGCTTGTTTCGTGACTTCGTGTCACGTTTGGTTATTTACCCTCGTGTGACTGTGTGTCCACGCTTGTTTCGTGACTTCGTGTCACGTTTGGTTATTTACCCTCGTGTGACTGTGTGTCCACGCTTATTTCGTGACTTCATGTCACGTTTGGTTATTTACCCTCGTGTAACTATGTGTCCACAAAATACACCGCCTGTATTTATATATAGCCGGTCCCAAGCTCGAATAAAAGAGTAGGGTTATGTTAGGCTTCGGCAGCCAACGTAAAATATGTCGAATCTTTTGAGCATGGACACATGCATTGTTTATATCAATATGTCATTGCCTGGTACTTCACAAGGGCTATCACACTATCATGGGAGAAGGGATTTAAAGAAACATAAGGTTCAAAGAAGAGAAGTGGATGAGCAGTAAGAATAATTGATCAAAGGGTAGGGAATCAGTGCAAGAGAAGGAGAGGAAGACCAAAAAGAACTCTTAACGAAGTTATTCATTGAGATCTTTTGATGAAAAGTTTACCTACAAGCATGACTATTGATAGAGCACAATGACGTCGTGTGATCCATGTAGCCGACCCCATTTAATTGGGATAAGGTTTACGTTGTTGTTGTTGTATCTCTAATTCAAATTTTTGGGATGTTGCAGCCTTCCTATGAGTTTAAATTTAACTCACCCTTACTCCTTCTTCTCCTTTGTTGTATCACTTTGGTTTCATCGATATGCTAACACATGTTCACCTCCTCTTACACAAGCTAGAAAGAGGGTTGAAGAATTCTCATGTCTCAAATTTACAGACATTAAACTCCAAATTTCTCCTGATAAAAAAACTCCAAATTTCACACAAATGAATTGTTTTCTAGTTAAATTTCTACTAGTATTTGTGTGTTTTGCTATCTATGTATCATCCATATGAGTGTGAATGACTAATCCTTGAATTTGTATGTATTTAATGTGTTAAATTGAAGTTATTAACATTTCAAAGATGCAATATTGAATTAAGGTGCATTGATTATATTTTGAATTGAATTAAAAATGATTTTGTGTGAAAAGGGTCAAATAAGGGCATAATTGTCACATTTAATTGTTTATCTTAAGTGATTAATTTTTGGGATGAAATGTATTATGTTGTTGTAAATTTTCCCTTGTAGAAATGAGGAAAAATGGGCTAAAATGGAGATTCTGGACATTTTTGGAAATTGCAGAAATGACCCAGAATCCTGAAAACACTGCAGAATAGTCCTGGGAAATTTACAGAAGCTGAACCAAAACTTTCAGAAGTTGCAAACAGGTCCCTGTCGCGAACAACAGCTTCCAGGCTCGGTTTTTACTGGTTTTTTGGGTATTTTGACCCCAATTTGGACCCAAACTCAAACCCAATGATCAAGCCCATGTTCCTATTGATATTAAGTGAAAAACTACGCTTAGAAACACAAGTTTTGGGGGTTGGGTGCTCCCCAAAACCCTAGTTCCCTCCATTCCCTTCATCCTCTTCTCTTCACTTCTCATCCCATTTCTTCAATCTTCCACCTTCCTTCCTCCATCCATGCCTCAATAAAGTTCCTCATTGCTCTTGGAGTTGATGGGAAGTGGCTTGAGCTATGATTCTACAAAGGGGAGTCCCAATTCCTTTCCTTTCTCTTTATATTTTTGATTGCCTAGGTTTAGGTTAGCATTTATGTTTTGAGATTGGACTGGATTTGGTTGTTATTGTGGGTATTTGTGATTTTGGTTTGTAATGAGGGATTTGAACTCATCAATATACATGGTTGTGTATATGTTCTTTATAGTTTATTTGATATCATTCTATTTATTCATGGTATTGATAGATAGTTTGATTGAATTAAATTATAATTGAACCTAATGCATTACAAATCACTAATTATACTCTAGGGTAATTAATAATGTCTATTTGAATAAGTTCATGAGACTAGGTATTAGACTTACCGGTTGGTGAGGTTTGGTACTTTAGGAAACCTAGAGAAAACTCAGAGGTGCTAAAGAGCTTAACAATTTCTAGTTAGTTAGGGTTCCACTAATTAGGTAATTCGACTCATGGGTTCATGAGGTTTGGTAAATTAGAAAATTAGCATCCTAATTAACTCCCAAAAATATTTAGAAAGCTATGATAGCCATTGAAAATTATTTCCAAGAGCACTTCACTTCCACTTCATCCCTTTTATTAAAAATACCAAAAATATTTATTTGTTTTGCATCCTTCATTCCCCTTTTAAAAAATCAACAAAATATATTTTCTTCACCCAAATCCATCTTGGATTGCATTTAGTTTACTAGGATAGTTAAATTAAACAAGGCTCCTTGAGAATGATACCCGGGGTAACTTTCGCTTACCTTGAGATCCTAAAATTTCTTGAAGGACTAGGCCCAAGGCACACTACACCGACCGCTAAATCGGTGTCCTTCACTGACTAGAAGGAAATAGAGAAGAAATGTGTGAAATTCTAGAGTTTATTATTTACCAATAAGATTGTTTGTCTCTTAGCTGTTGGAAGAAAATAGGGCAAGAAAAAGTGATCCAGTGATGCCAACTAAGTGGCTGATAAGGACGCAGGACACAATCCTTTGTAAGAATGAATCGTTTCCCGCCTTGATTTTGGAAAATACGCCAGTAAATATTTTGGTGGAAAATTGCTGTTTATAATTTATAACCCGGTTCTAAAACACGTACAGAATCAGTCGTTTCGATGAGGACATAAATAGTGAGCCATAAAGCAGAATAAAATTAAGTTAAACAGGTCCTTATTTATTTGGTACACTGGTAAAGTGAGTCATAAGAATGATGTAGGTATAATTATGGATGAAGTATGGAAGAAGAATGTGGTTGAAGTTTATAGAAGTGGAGACAGATTATTATTGATAAAAATGGTAATTGAGGAGGAAACAATTAATGTAAACCGTGAATGATGGGCAATTAAAAAAAACAACAACAAGAACATAAGATGGATGTGACAGAGATGAAAATGTTGAGAGAGATGAGTGGGTATACACTAAAACATAGGATTCGTAATGATCATATTAGTGAAAGAGTTGGGGTAGCACCAATTTCAGAGAAAATGAGAGATTATCGTTTAGGGTGGTATGTACATGTTCAAAGAAGAGATTAGATGAGGCAGTAAGAATAGTAGAGCAAATGGTAAGAGAGCCGTTTATAAGAAATAGAGGGAGACCAAAGAGAACTCTTGATGAAGTTATTCAAAAAGATATGTTAGTGAAAGGTTTATCTTCAGGAATGACTATGGACAGAGCAAAATGGCGTCGTCTGATCCATGTAGCCTACCCTGAAAGTGAGGATGCACAAGAGGGGGGGTGAATTGTGCTACCAAATAAAACAAACAATAAAAACACACAAGGTTTTTATACTGGTTCGGTCCAACTCTTGACCTACGTCCAGTTCTCAATCACCCAGATTGAGTTCCACTATCCCCAGGTTTTACAACGGGTTCACCTGGAACCTTTACAACCTCAAGTTTTAGCACGGGATCACTTGCAACCTTACAACCACAAGTTTTACACCAGGTTCACTTGCAACCTTACAGACTCACTCTCCCTTACAACTTGTAAGGGTTCAACCTTTCAAATAAAGGATTTTCTAAACTTAGTTCTCTCTAAGAACAGATAATGTTACACACTTAAGTACAATGAATGCTCTTAATAAATGAAGAGACTCAACTACAAAGAGTACAAGATGAGTAGATGAATACAACTCTCAATGTATTAAGTGCTCTCTTGCTTTTCTGGGCAGCTTTGAATGCTTGAAGAATGCTCTCAGTTTCTCTCTCTAGATTTCTGTGTTTTTCTCCAAGTTCTCTTCATAAATGAAGATGAGCTTCTTTATATAGTGTCTTCAAGTATTCTCTCTCTTGGTAGGTAACAATGCCGTTTGAATATAGCTGTTATTCCCATGTTACCGTTGCTCATTAATGCTCCATCAATGCTCAGCAGGGTTGACTTTGTTTTATCTCTGAAAAGCAACTCTGACAACTCTATTCTGCCTAAAAGCACTCTGTCACTGCACTGCTGCACTTTCTGACATTCTGATTGCTACCGGAAGCAATTCCACATCCGGAAGCAACATCACTCAGTGCTGCACTTGAACGTTAGTCTAGCAATATTAACACATAGTCACATGCAGTGGGAGTTCATTTTGTCTAAGGAAGCTCTCTTACTTCCGGAAGCAATTCCACATCCGGAAGTACTCCTATTAGACTTTAGTTATGACTTAGAGTTATATTCACTGACGCTCGGTGTTGTCTAATCCAATAGGCAGCGCTAGTCACTAAGCATCCGGAAGCATTCCTGCATCCGATTGCGTCCTAACTTAGTCTCAAGGGTTTTATACTCCTAATGTTCCTAGACTGAGTTATGACTTAGTGTATTACTTGCTTCCGCTGGGGGATGAGTCATTCATCCGCGAGCGCTAGTCCTAGTCCATCCGGAAGTAAATCCACATCCAGTTGTACTCTTACTTGTGGTTCTATATTAACCTAATTTTTCTAAGTGTTTAACTTGTTCTTTCATATTTTAGTCTTCATCAAAACTTAAGATTCTAACATTCTCCCCCTTTTTGATGATGACAAACTGATGAACTCAAAGACAAATTTCATTATAAATAAATCAATTACAAGATAAGAAATATAATAAGCAGTCAGATTTACAAATGAGCAGATAACTATGCATGAGAAATATGAAAAGAAAAATTCTAAGTTAAATATGCATGAGGGGTTTGGGTTTAGAGTTGATGTCTCTTTTTCCTTTCCCTCTCTAACTGTTTCTTTCTATTCTCCTCTTCCAACTTAGCCAGCTGAGCGTCCTTTTCACTCTGGTCAATCTGAGCAAGCATGTCTTGAAGATCTGCCTCGGCTCTAGCTCTTCTCTGTCTCTCTGACTCAAGGGATTCCTCAATGGCCCTCTTCAGGTCATTGACTTCAGTAAGCCCAGCAAATTCTCCAAAAGGCGCGTCAGAGATAGGCATGGATCCAAAGGGATAATGGATGGCTCTGACCTTGACATTCCACACAGGATAGCTGGAGTCATCACCTTCACTTGACTTTCCTTTCCCCTTTACCTTGCCTTTCCCTTTCCTTTTAGCCTTAGCCCTCTCAGCATCCAGAACGAAGAATTGTTCTTGTGTGAGTCTATCAGTGTAACCATAACGCTCAAATTCTTCGGGAGTTATATCTTCCACCTCTAATTTAACTTCCACAAGTGGAGGAATTTCTTCTGGAGGCGCTTGGGTGGAGGACTGGGGCTCAGATGTTTCCCCTGCTTGAGATACCCTTTCTGACTCATGCTCCTCAGTGTGATCAGTTGTATCCTCTTCTTTACTCTCAGTAGGCTCAGAAGTACCAGTACCCTTTCTGGCAACATGCTTTTTCCTAGACTGGCTAAAGCTGACCACTGGAGGAGAAGGTGCAGAAGATGACTCAGAAGGAGGGATTGGAGTGGCAATCACTATAGGTGGATTGGCTTGCCTCTTTAACCCATATTTCATCATAATCTCTTTAAGAATGTTCCGGGCAGGCACAGAGGGAGGAGGCTCAGATGATGAAGACTCGGGCTCAGGCTCAGGCTCAGGTGGAGATGCATCAGCAGGCGGACTATACAATACCATTTCCAATTTTGACCTCTGGCTGTCTGAGCGCTGCTGTTGCATGAACCTGATGGCTTCCCCACGGATAAGGCTTTCTGCTCTACCAAATCTCTGATGATCCATAGCTCGGCGGAGGGCAGCAACAATATCCTCATCTAGCCATAGGGAGGGTTGAGTTAGGATTTCTCTCCCCCTTTTGGCATCATCAATAAGGGCGAGGGCCAGGGAGGAAGGATTGGGAGAAGTGGATGGTGGAGATTCAGGGCCAAATCTTTTGGGTGGTGAGTTTTCAGGTGAGGAAGAAGGTGAGTTTTCAGGTGAAGGAGTGGGGCTAGGGAACCAGAAGTCATTTGACTCTGAGAATAGGTCAGGGTAGGGGAAGGTAGGTGAATAGGGAGTGGAGGATATATCTCTCTCAGGTATCCTCCGAAGGCGTGGGAAATCTCTCAGGTATATGTGACTGAGGGGGTGAATGAAAGTATAGAAGCCAAGGGTCTCGGGAATGGAAGGAAGGTTGGGAAGGAGTGGGTTGGAGGATTGTAAGTGGTCTGAGGATGGTGAACAGTTGGGGGAGTTATGGGGTGAAGGAGAGGTTTGAGGAGAGGGTGAGTTATGTGGTGAAGGTGAGTTATGGGGTGATTGGCGAGGGGAGTTTTGGGGTGAGTTCTGAGGGGTGTTGTGAGGTGATGGGTCAGGAGAGTTGTGAGAGGATTGGTGGTCATTTCTTGGTGAAGGTGGAGGTGGATCATTCTGTGGAGGTGGGTTAGGAGGAGGAGGTGGTGGTAGGTTGGCTTGAGGTTGAGGGATCTGGAAGTGGCTAAGTAGGAGATCTAACTTGGCCTCGACTCTCCCTAGGCGATCCTCCAAGCCCTGGATCCTCTGCTCTTGCTGTTGAAAGGCTGCATCACACTCTGCACGAAGAGGAGCCATCAAGGGATCAGGCATCTTGAATAGGAGCTCAGTCTTCATTTCCTCAACAAGGCCCTTCATTGCAGCAGACACCCTCGGAGCACGGCTTGGACCAGCATGAGAATCCACTTCTTGGTCCCCTGCTCCAGACGCAGAGGGAGCGGTTGTATGCGAGGCACTCCCAGCCTGAGATCCAGACCGAGTGGCCCTTGCTGGCTTGTCATACTTGATGCCCATCTTCCCCAAATTCATCGATCCTATGGGCAGGCACTGGACATTGTCAGCTTCCTCAGTGGATTTGATCATAAGTTTCTCTAGGAGGAAGGCGATATCTTGAGGATATGGAAGATAAGCAGGTTTCCCCCCTTTTCTTTGGCTTCCCACCATCTATGCAGCTCCATGCTGATCAGTTGCCCAGGGTTGATAGGCTGCCTGGTGAGGAACCTGGGGAGCCAGGGGTTGTCTAGCTGGGTGAATTCATTGAAGTTCCCTCCCTTGTTGGTCATCAATTGGGAGTAGACATATTGGAGTACCCGCTTGGAGTCAGGCATAGCAGAAACCTTCTTCCCCTTGGTCTCATAGATTGTCTCAAGCTCCTCCTGGCTCAGCTTATCAGGGTAGATCCACTGGTTCATACCCTCATCAGTGACCCCGAGCAGGCGATTGATATCTCTCCAAGAGAACTTGATTTTCCTCCCCCTCACTTGAAATGCGTGGCTGTCACCCAAGAGGGGGGGTGAATTGGGTGAGGGAATAAAAACTTTATTTCTTTTCGAAAGACTGCTTGTGCTTGGTGATGATGTTACTGAGTAATGGTATGCACAAGTCAGTATGTTATGTGATGCAAAAATAGAATGTTTAAATGTAAGTTTATGCACACATAAATTTATCCTGGTTCGGTCACCCAGACCTACATCCAGTCCCCAGGCTCCACCTGAGATTTTCAATCCACTATTCTTGTTTAAACCAGGCACAAGAGAAGCCTTTACACTTTAGGTTTTACGAGTACGGGTTCACCTAACAACCCACAGGTTTTACAACGGGTTCACCTGCAAACCTTACAAACGCAAGTTTTACGGGCTAACTTGCAACCTATGGAGATTTAGAAAACTTCTAAATGCTCCCCCTTACAAAATGTAAGATTACAATTATGTTCACTCTATGAACTGATTGTGCTAAACACTTAAGCTCGAATGACTCTCTCTAAGAGTAGATGGTGTTACTCACTTAAGCACAAAAGAATCACTCTCTAAGAATATTACATATCTAAGTCCGAGAGTAGAAGATGAGAGGAATGTAGAATAGTGTTTCAGACAATAAGCTCTGTTCTCTCTCTCTCCTCCTATTTTCTTCTGAATGTAGATGTTCCTTTTATACCAGCCTCTGAATATCCAACCGTTGGAGAGGCAATAAGGCCGTTTGAATATAGCCGTTGGGCCTTGTTTACGTTGTCCTCATTAATGCACAGCAGAGTTGACTTTGCTTTATCTGAATAGGGTGCTTTGTCCAGCTGTTCTGTCAACACTGTTCTGACAACACTGTTCTGGCAAAAGTCGTTCTGACATCTATACACTGTACGGTCTGACTCTTGCTTGTTGTCAGATGAGGACTTCGTTCCTCAAGCATAAGTCCAGGATGCTAAGAGACTTACTATCGGAAGCTCTCTTGCTAACTGAAGTGAAGCTCGTGGACTCTAACATTCTGCTTGCTATCATAGAGGAACTTTGTCTTCCAAGCACTTGTCCATGAATGATAAGAGTGCTTTGCTATTGGATGCTCTCTTGCTATCAGAAGCTCTCTTATGGACTCTGACTCTTGTGGGCAGTATGAGCTTTGACACTTTGAATGAATCTTCAGATTATATTCTCCTTATCTCTCATACTCCTCATGCTTGGTAGGTAACAATGTTGTTTGAATATCTGTTATCCTCTTGTTACCGTTGGAAGGAACATCTTCTTAAATGCTCAGCAGGGTTGACTTGCTTTATCACTGAAAAGTAGTCCTGATACCTCTGCTCTGACAAAAGCATTCTTACTTCTGAGTATGTGACATTTTCTCTTGTACTCTTGCTGACGGATGATCATCGTTCATCCGGAAGTGGCAATCTTGCTCTGCAAGTGTTAATCTCTGAAATCCAATGCCAAGAGTCTTTGCATCCGGAAGCTCATTTGCATCCGCAAGTGTAACTAAGTTCTGCACATACTGGTTAGTCCAACATAGCAATATATATAATCAGATATAGTAAAACTACACATGTTGTGGGAAGTTTGCTATGGGAAGTAGTCTTACTTAGACTATGTTCTGACTTAGTGTAATGTCTACTGACTCTAAGGGATCTCTATTCCAATAGTCAGCTTAAGTCTCGTTAGTTTACTCTAAGTCTTCCTAAGTGACTCAGTGTGTCATTCATGCTATGTATATTAAGTCAACACACAATCACATGAAGTGGGAGTTTACTTAGTCTAGGATGTATCCGGAAGCACTTCTCCATCCGGAAGTGAATCCACTAGATGTAGGATTTTGTTTACTATTGCTCACTCTCGCTCAGTGTTAGGTCACTTCAACAGCCAGCGCTAGTCACTAAGCTATCGGAAGCACTTCTACTGGACGTTGCTTACATTCACTGACGCTTAGTGTTATCGTGTTCTATCAGTCTGCGCTAGTGAAAGTTTATCAGGAAGTGATTCCACTTGACGAGGCTAATTCACTGACGCTTGGGGATATATCTATTCTGTCAGCCTGCGTCAGTCTAAATCTATCAGGAAGCAATTTTACTTGATGAGGCTGATTCATTGACGCTTGGGGTCATTCTATTCTATCAGTCTGCGCCAGTCTAAATCTAACAGGAAGTGCTTTCACTTGGCGAAGTAGACTCACTGACGCTTGGGGTGAGATCTATTCCATCGCTCTGCGCCAGTCTAAGTCTAACAGGAAGTAAACTCACTTCCGGTTGAGTCATAGCTTAGTCTTAAGGTTTGTGTACCTAATGTTCATGGACTAAGTTAAATCCCTAGTGAGTTACTCGCTGCCGCTGGGGGATGACACATTTATCCGCGTGCGCGAGTCCTAGTCTATCCGGAAGTGATTCCGCATCCGTGAGCGCTAGTCTTGATTCATTCGGAAGTGAATCTGCATCCGGTTGTGACTCTAGTGCTAATACTTCCGGAAATGATCTTGCATTCACAAGTGATCTAACTCAGGGTTCTAACCATGTCATCTAATCCTTCCTAAGTGTTAATTATGTTCTTTTAAGTACTAGACCATATCATACCTAAGTCACCATCAAAACTTAAGATTCTAACATTCTCCCCCTTTTTGATGATGACAAACCCATAGATGACTAGAGAACATAATTAAACTTAGATCACTTCCAGAGCTATATTTCATTCCCAGTTCTCTCCCCAGATATCTTATCTTTCAGCTCTAGACATCTCATGTCTCATCTCTAGACATCTCGTGTCTCATTTCTCTCCCCCTTTTGGCTTCATCAAAATTCAACAAGTGCAAGCTAGCCTTAGGGATGGGGATACTTCTATCGTTCTCCTAGGAATGGGCTTTCTACCTAATATTTCTCCCTATTCTTCCTAAATATTATGTAGGATAACTAAACAGTGTGAGACAGAAGGAAGAAAATATTGATTCAGTATTCTAAGTGTGTTTACTCTCCCTAACCATTATGCAAGATAACAGAACATGTTTTGCAAGAATTAAGTCTAGATCAAAACATACAAAAACAGTTCTCTTTTTGAAGGTGAAAGTTCCTTTTTAAATATAAAAGACATCAAAAGTAATTTTGACCTTCTTGAAATGATTAACATGATATCAAAATAATTTTGGTGCGTTTAAAATGATGATTATGATATCAATTGAAAATTTGTGATTTTTAAATTTGACTGCCAAATGAAATCAAATGAAATATGTGAGTTTGAACTTGTGATATCAAATGAAATGATTGACTGCCAAGTGATATCAAATGATACCATGTGAAAAATGAAATCAAGTCAAATGAAATTTGTGAGTTTAAAGTGCCAAAAATAATTTCCAAATAATTGCATCACAGCATCTTAAGAGTTTATTATCTATGACAGCATGCAACCCTCTATTTCCAAGGGATCATTATCGAGTAATGTCCTTTACTTCTCTTCTATATTAAGGTTAATCATTACTGAATCAAGAAAGGAAGCATATAAGAGAGGTATGTTATCAATTTACTTTCCAGCGTGTCATATAAAGGATACAGATGTGTGAGCTAGGATGATTTTCTAAAGCAGTGAATGATTTTGAAGTCAATGCAGATTGAGCAAAGAAATTCTAAATTGACACCCTTACCAATGCCATGTATGCATCATATATAAGAGATGGTAAGGTGTAGATGTTACCACAGATGAGGAATCTCCAGACTCTATTAGACTCATGAATCTTAATCATAAGCATGCTTCCTGACATCTTCAAGAGATGTGCTATCTCAAGTGGAAACCCCTAGTGCAAGTGCTTTGATGATTCGCTTCGGCAAGCTGAGCTACAACCAAAAGCAGACATGACTGGGCAGTCACTCTACTCTTCCCATGGTTCAATAGTTGGCCTGCTATCGAAAGCGCTGATTGTTGCGAAAGCATCCTTGCTCAAACTTGATGATTGGGCCTTCATGTGCTTGAGGAAACAAGTGCTTTTCTGATGGTCAGTGAAAGAACTTAAGATTTAACATTGGAGACCATCCTCTGGACATTCAAGTCAATCTGTGTTAATCACCACAAGTTAATAATTTTAAGAAATCATGCTTGCTAGTTGGTTTAAGAAAATATGAACAATGATTATGTGAAAACTAATTTTGAAATTGTCTATACGTTCACATAGTTTCACTATCAAGACATGAACTCTATTTATACTCTCATAGATAAATATCAATGTTATAGTACAAAGAGTATCAAACAGGTGGCATACTTTCAGAGTTTCATAAGCAAGTATAGTTCAATAAATATGCCTCAAGGATGTTCATGTTAGATCATGAAGACATGTGAATTTTTAACATAATGAAATTTTGAAAAATCTTCATCCTCACAAAAATGAAATACTGGAAATTTTCATGCTCACAGAATAGTTTGATTTTAAGACTAAATTCGGTTTACAAAAACAACCAAATTTCAGCATATGATTACGAGAATAATTTCCGAATTTTTGCTCAAGTTCTTCTAGATATGCTCAGTGTGATCTCACTGTTCTTAGGATATCAACAAGCTTGAAATTAATACAGATTATAGCATGCTTGTGATTCTATGCCATGTTTTACAGATCTTAGCAGAGTTCAATTCAAGGCATTTCCTAAGATTTCTAATGCATGTCAGACAAGAGAGAGTCTATCCATTTAATTTCACAACAGAATATGTAAGGGATAGAAATGCTCATGTGTATTGGCGAGAGTTTCTCAGGGTTGGTATAGCCATTCCACACATCTTGATAAGAGACATTTTCGTTGTCATTCTCTCTTGGTTATATTCATTGTTCAAGCTTCAATAATCTGTGTCAACATTCTTAAACCACAAACTTGAACTGAGATCATTAGTAGATTGAGAACTTAAAGATGTAATTAAGAGGGATGTATTGTTCTCGAAACCATAGCTGCTTATGCATTGAAAAGCTTGATGCAAGAGATACCACATGAAATGGAAAATCAGAAATAACTTTTGAGTGCTATCATGAGGTATGGTTGTCATGTAGATTTAAAGATGATCAGAATTTGTTTTGAAAGTTTGTATATCAAAAGGATCTTTCAAAAATCAAGGTGAATGCATAAACTATTTTCTTTCATGAAAGACGCCCTTAAAAGATTCGCTAAGCATATATGAGTAAAACTGTTAAGCCCATCATGCATTTACTACCCAAGTGATTGTTCGAGTAAAGAGGAAGGTAGGAATGATATCACCATCTATGCGTGACGAATGCTTATCAAGACTTGACTGATTGTTCAGATGAGATAAAGTCCTGAGTCTTGCTGAACCTCGGAATTGTCTTTCCCAAGAAGATCTTCTATACTTATCCTTGGTTCGAAGCACTTTCTTCTGAGAGTTAAGATTCAAGTGCCTTTTCAATGTTGATCGAGGAGTCCACTCTCTCTTGTTCTTCTCAGGATAGTTGAATGGAACTTTGTGATAGCTCATCCTTGAGACAGAACCATTGTTCCTGGTGGTTGCAGATTGCTTCTTATTATTGTACCAGGGGTTTTCAGCAGTTGCATCGCCACGAGTTCTCTCCTTTGGGGTAAGAGAAACTCTTGATCTTTCCTGCACAAGTAAGGCACTAGGAGGATGTTTTGGTACCCATTTGTACTCACTTTCTGAATCTTCTAGGCAGAAATGGATACTCTCCTCACTGAAGCCTGCTTCCTCAATATCAGCTTCCAGAAGCTCATCAGTAGATGATCCATAACGAGCACGAGTTGAGCTTTGGACAGCTGTGCTTTCAAGAGATGGGTTAGAAGCATATATCACATCAAGAGTATTCCAAATGTCTTTAGCACTAGAGCAATGTTTGATTTTCTGGAAATCATTTTCAGTTAAGCCTTTGTATAAAATTTGCATTGCTCTAATATTTAAGGAAAACAAATTTTTCTCCTTTTCAGTCCAGTTTCCTCTAGGTTTGAAATCAAAATCATTTTCAAAAATATCCCACATTTTCAAACTAGTGGATTGTATAAAACTTTCCATTCTTGCTTTCCACCAACAAAAATCAATATTTTCTAACACAGGTGGAATGATATGATCAAAGCCTTTGGAAAACATTTTAACCCAAATCAGCCAAGGTCTTTACACTTGAGATCGTTGGATCCTTTAAACAAGTGACCTGCTCTGATACCAAATGAAATGCGTGGCTGTCACCCAAGAGGGGGGGTGAATTGGGTGAGGGAATAAAAACTTTATTTCTTTTCGAAAGACTGCTTGTGCTTGGTGATGATGTTACTGAGTAATGGTATGCACAAGTCAGTATGTTATGTGATGCAAAAATAGAATGTTTAAATGTAAGTTTATGCACACATAAATTTATCCTGGTTCGGTCACCCAGACCTACATCCAGTCCCCAGGCTCCACCTGAGATTTTCAATCCACTATTCTTGTTTAAACCAGGCACAAGAGAAGCCTTTACACTTTAGGTTTTACGAGTACGGGTTCACCTAACAACCCACAGGTTTTACAACGGGTTCACCTGCAAACCTTACAAACGCAAGTTTTACGGGCTAACTTGCAACCTATGGAGATTTAGAAAACTTCTAAATGCTCCCCCTTACAAAATGTAAGATTACAATTATGTTCACTCTATGAACTGATTGTGCTAAACACTTAAGCTCGAATGACTCTCTCTAAGAGTAGATGGTGTTACTCACTTAAGCACAAAAGAATCACTCTCTAAGAATATTACATATCTAAGTCCGAGAGTAGAAGATGAGAGGAATGTAGAATAGTGTTTCAGACAATAAGCTCTGTTCTCTCTCTCTCCTCCTATTTTCTTCTGAATGTAGATGTTCCTTTTATACCAGCCTCTGAATATCCAACCGTTGGAGAGGCAATAAGGCCGTTTGAATATAGCCGTTGGGCCTTGTTTACGTTGTCCTCATTAATGCACAGCAGAGTTGACTTTGCTTTATCTGAATAGGGTGCTTTGTCCAGCTGTTCTGTCAACACTGTTCTGACAACACTGTTCTGGCAAAAGTCGTTCTGACATCTATACACTGTACGGTCTGACTCTTGCTTGTTGTCAGATGAGGACTTCGTTCCTCAAGCATAAGTCCAGGATGCTAAGAGACTTACTATCGGAAGCTCTCTTGCTAACTGAAGTGAAGCTCGTGGACTCTAACATTCTGCTTGCTATCATAGAGGAACTTTGTCTTCCAAGCACTTGTCCATGAATGATAAGAGTGCTTTGCTATTGGATGCTCTCTTGCTATCAGAAGCTCTCTTATGGACTCTGACTCTTGTGGGCAGTATGAGCTTTGACACTTTGAATGAATCTTCAGATTATATTCTCCTTATCTCTCATACTCCTCATGCTTGGTAGGTAACAATGTTGTTTGAATATCTGTTATCCTCTTGTTACCGTTGGAAGGAACATCTTCTTAAATGCTCAGCAGGGTTGACTTGCTTTATCACTGAAAAGTAGTCCTGATACCTCTGCTCTGACAAAAGCATTCTTACTTCTGAGTATGTGACATTTTCTCTTGTACTCTTGCTGACGGATGATCATCGTTCATCCGGAAGTGGCAATCTTGCTCTGCAAGTGTTAATCTCTGAAATCCAATGCCAAGAGTCTTTGCATCCGGAAGCTCATTTGCATCCGCAAGTGTAACTAAGTTCTGCACATACTGGTTAGTCCAACATAGCAATATATATAATCAGATATAGTAAAACTACACATGTTGTGGGAAGTTTGCTATGGGAAGTAGTCTTACTTAGACTATGTTCTGACTTAGTGTAATGTCTACTGACTCTAAGGGATCTCTATTCCAATAGTCAGCTTAAGTCTCGTTAGTTTACTCTAAGTCTTCCTAAGTGACTCAGTGTGTCATTCATGCTATGTATATTAAGTCAACACACAATCACATGAAGTGGGAGTTTACTTAGTCTAGGATGTATCCGGAAGCACTTCTCCATCCGGAAGTGAATCCACTAGATGTAGGATTTTGTTTACTATTGCTCACTCTCGCTCAGTGTTAGGTCACTTCAACAGCCAGCGCTAGTCACTAAGCTATCGGAAGCACTTCTACTGGACGTTGCTTACATTCACTGACGCTTAGTGTTATCGTGTTCTATCAGTCTGCGCTAGTGAAAGTTTATCAGGAAGTGATTCCACTTGACGAGGCTAATTCACTGACGCTTGGGGATATATCTATTCTGTCAGCCTGCGTCAGTCTAAATCTATCAGGAAGCAATTTTACTTGATGAGGCTGATTCATTGACGCTTGGGGTCATTCTATTCTATCAGTCTGCGCCAGTCTAAATCTAACAGGAAGTGCTTTCACTTGGCGAAGTAGACTCACTGACGCTTGGGGTGAGATCTATTCCATCGCTCTGCGCCAGTCTAAGTCTAACAGGAAGTAAACTCACTTCCGGTTGAGTCATAGCTTAGTCTTAAGGTTTGTGTACCTAATGTTCATGGACTAAGTTAAATCCCTAGTGAGTTACTCGCTGCCGCTGGGGGATGACACATTTATCCGCGTGCGCGAGTCCTAGTCTATCCGGAAGTGATTCCGCATCCGTGAGCGCTAGTCTTGATTCATTCGGAAGTGAATCTGCATCCGGTTGTGACTCTAGTGCTAATACTTCCGGAAATGATCTTGCATTCACAAGTGATCTAACTCAGGGTTCTAACCATGTCATCTAATCCTTCCTAAGTGTTAATTATGTTCTTTTAAGTACTAGACCATATCATACCTAAGTCACCATCAAAACTTAAGATTCTAACATCACTGTGGCCTTGAAATCAACTCGACCAATGGTCTCTTTCTCATTCACCTTCTTGTACTTGGGCTTGGCCGTGAGAGACTGGTAGAACACCCTGAGGACATTGATGTTGTACTCACTGTTGATCCCCAGCCAGCACATGTAATTTTGGAGATGCTCCTTCAAATGTCCAAACCCCAGTTCTTCAACCTTCTTCATATCGACAAAGATTCCATTGGTGAAGTAGGGTTTGGTCTTCTCAAATTTAGAAGAAACAGCTTCCAGTGGCCCATCCTTGTACACTAACGGATCATCCTCAACTCGCTGGCGTTTGGATGAAGGTTCTTCGCTAAACTGGACCCTCTTCTTGCTCTTTTTCCCAGAAATCCCAGATTGTCCATGCTGTTGCCCAGATTTCCCAGATTTATGATGCCCAGATTTCCCAGTTTTTGACTTCTTGGAGGCAGTGGCTAACTCAGTATTGGGGTTTGATTCATGAGATCTGGCCATTTTGTGAGTGGTTTAGGATTTGAATGGAATGTATGGTATGTATGTGATGAAATGCACAGAAATGCAGAAGATGAAGAGAAAGAAGATGAAGAACAAGATGAACACGATGAATGTGGTGATGAACACGATGAATGCTTTCAGAGAGTTTGGTGGGTAAGAGAATTGTGTAACATGTGAAAATGAGGGTTGATGTCTATTTATACATGTAGTAACCGATGTGATGCACATAATGACTCTACATTGAAAACATGCGCTTGTTCATGGGAAAACGTAAACATTTTAATTGGAACGGCGCACCTTTTTGACACGTGTCTCTTCACACTGTCAGAGGGGGCACAACTTCCTGTGGAGGAAGATGGAACATTTGGTGAAGTGACGTGTCTTCTTACCCAGACACTGGCGCTCCTGGTTGGTTAGAGTCATCACCAAGCGGCAGCAAGAGAGCATCCGGAAGAGGATTTGCTTCCGGTTGTACTTACTTAAGATTTAACATTGGGGACCTGCAAAACTAAAGATTGGCACTCCGATGCCTAAGTTAGTATACTTGCAGGTTTTAATCAATTAAGCACAGGTTTATTTTGAAGATTAAACTTCATTTGGGTTTACCATTCCCAAATCACCTCTAATAAAAGTAAATTGATCTACCCCCAGAGGCTTGGTGAAGATATTCGCAAGCTGATGCTGAGTGGGAACAAATTGCACCTTGACATCCTTCTTCTGAACATGATCTCTGATGAAGTGATGTCTGACGTCAATGTGCTTTGTTCTTGTGTGCTGAACAGGATTCTTGGCAAGGCTGATGGTGCTTATGTTATCACAGAGAATGGGAGCCTCAGGAAACTCCAGGCCAAGATCCCTCAGTTGATTCTTTAGCCACAGCACTTGTGCACAACAGCTTGCAGCAGCAATGTACTCTGCCTCTGTGGATGAGAGTGACACGCAGGTTTGCTTCTTGCTAGCCCAAGAGACCAGGCAACCTCCAAGGAAGGCACATTGTCCACTGGTGCTCTTTCTATCAGTCTTATAACCTGCATGGTCAGCATCAGAATAAGCCCACAAGAACTCTTGGTTACCTCTTGTTAGAATCTTAAGTTTTGATGAAGACTAAAATATGAAAGAACTTGGCAAACACTTAGAGAATATTAGGTTGATATAGAACCCAAAGTAAGAGTACAACCGGATGTGGATTTACTTCCGGATAGACTAGGACTAGCGCTCTCGGATGAACGTCTCATCCCTCAGCGGCAGCAAGTACATCACTAAGTAATAACTCAGTCTAACAACATTAAATGTATAAAATTCCTTGAGACTAAGTTAAGATGCAACCGGATGAAGAGTTGCTTCCGATTGATTAGTGACCAGCGCTGGGTGTTGGTATAGATAACACTGAGCGCCAGTGAACATAACCCAACGTCCAGTAGATTTGCTTCTGATTGCTTAGTGACTAGCGCTGGCTGTTGGAATGGATAACACTGAGCGTCAGTGAGTAAAATGTGATCATAACCCATCGTCCAGTGGAAGTGCTTCCGGATGTGGAATTGCTTCCGGATGTAAGAAAGCTTCCTTAGACCTAGTGAACTCCCACTGCATGTGACTATGTGTTTATATTGCTAGACTAATGTTCAAAGTGCAGCACACTAAGTAAAGTTGCTTCCGGATGTAAATCCGCTTCCGCAAGCAATCAGAATGTCAGAACGTTCAGAGCAGTGCAGTGTCAGAATGCTTTTGGCAGAGCAGAGTTGTCAGAACTACTTTTCAGAGATAAAGCAAGTCAACCCTGCTAAGCATTAATGAAGCATTAAATGGGCAAACGGTAACATGGGGAAAACGGCCATATTCAAACGGCTAACCTACCTACCAAGAGTGAGAATACTTGAAGACTATATAAAGAAGTTCACCTTCATTTATGAAGGCAACTAATATCTTTGACATCTTGAAGAAAGCTAGAGTGAGAAACTAAGAAATCCTTCAAGCATTCAAAGCTGCCTAGAAAAGAGAAAGAGCATTTAACGCATTGAGAGATCTTTTCATCTACTTATCTTGTACTCTTTGTTGTTAAGTTTCTTCCTGTATTAAGAGCATTTATTGTACTTAAGTGTGTAACATTATCCGTTCTTTAAGAGAACTAAGTTTAGAAAATCCTTTATTTGTAAAGGTTGAACCCTTCACTACTGGAAATAAGGTCTTTCACGACCACAATATTGGGCTTTTCACGACCACAAATAGATGGTCGTGGAATCCCGCGTCGTAAAAAAGTGATGTCTTCACGACCACATATTTGTGGTCGTGATAGGTAGCACTTATCACGACCACACTCTCGAGAGTGTGGTCGTGATAGGTGTTTGGGAGGCACCTTTTTAGGTGCCTCCCAAATACATATCACGACCACACTCTCCAGAGTGTGGTCGTGATATGTCTTTGGGACCCCTATCACGACCACACTCTGCAGAGTGTGGTCGTGATAGGTAATATATCACGTCCACATTTGTGTAAATGTGGACGTGATATGTCACCTATCACGACCACACTCTGCAGAGTGTGGTCGTGATAGGTGGGAGGCACCTAAAAAGGTGCCTCCCAAATACATATCACGTCCACATTTACACAAATGTGGACGTGAAAGGGGTTTTTTTTTTATTTTATGAATGCATTTTATAGCCATCTGCATTCTTGCAGATCATTTACAAACCACTTTCAATACCATACTACTGCACAATACAGAATACCAGAGCACAATTGCAAAAACGTATCCCATAAATATTACCTTACTTAGACAACAAAATACAAAAGGCATAATCTAAGTTTTATATCTTTGCCTTACTAGTAATAAGTTCAAAATTCAGCTACAATAATCTAAGCCTTTACAATTTCTGCCTCACATAGTGATTAAAAATTCTGCAAGTGCGTTTCGTACAAAGTCAATATCCTCATCTTGTTTAAACGAGTCAGTACTAAGTCCATAAAGTCCCTCCAAAAGCTGCAACATAATTAAACAATATTAAAAAAGACAAGGAAAGTACCACTTACAATTAGAAATCACTATTTTCTTGGAGATATATGTTAGAAGCGTGCATACCTTTTGGAATTTCCTCCCTTGCTTAATTTGATCTTGATATACAATATCCAGCATGTATTTGCAGACATAATATCCGCACTCTGTAGAGCCCCGCTGGCTTGGACACTGATAAATCACAGATAATATCAGCAATATCATGGTAGTTCGGGTATGGCTAAAAGCAATATAAATGAAAATGAATATAAAAATTGCTTTTACCTTTACGTTTATAACATGAATCGAAGTGTGAGTAGCTGTGTAATAATCAGTGTCTTGCGCATCATGCCATTTTAATATTCCTCTTAAAAAGAGATAAAATCATAACAATAATGTTATATATAGTATAAAGAAATATTATTATCAACTATAAAAGTAAAAAAAAACAGAGAAACTTACTTTTGGAATACTTTTCTGTGATCGTCGCTACTAAATTGCTGTAAAGAGTCAAACCAAAAAATCTTGAACTCTTTCGGGCAAAGTATAGCCAGAGCCCAATGTCCACTGAAAGAAATAAGTGAAAATAAGTGTTAATTAAACTAAGACATAACATTTAATATTGTGTAAAAGATAACTCATTACCAATTCAAAACGGGGGCGAAATAAAGAGTGCCGCAATCAAGGCCCATCTGCAGCTCGACGTAAGATTGCATCTCCCAAAAATGAGTTTTCTTACTCGTTTTAAGTAGTTTCAAGGCGTTTTCATCATAAGCCATGACCGAGGTAAACAGTCTTCCTTCCATACTTGAGCTGGACGAAATTAGTGTCATCCTCACAAATTGGACATGCCTTATGTCCCTTGACACTATATCCTGAGAGATTGCCATATGCAGGTAAGTCATTTATTGTGGTAAACAACAAAGCTCGCAACTTGAATGTCTCCTTTTTGTATGCATCAAACACATCAACACCTTCATTCCACAACATCTTCAAGTCCTCGATCAACGGAGCAAGATAAACATCGATATCGTTCCCAGGCTGTTTCGGTCCCGAAATCATCATACACATCATAAGATATTTCCGTTTCGTGCACAACCAAGGTGGAAGGTTGTAAATGACAAGCAAAACTGGCCAAGCACTATGTTTGCTAGAGACACTCCCAAATGGGTTGAATCCATCTGTACAAAGGCCAAGACGGAGGTTTCTAGGATCACTAGCAAACTCTGGAAAAATTGAATCAACCTTTTTCCATTGAGGAGAGTCAGCAGGATGTCGAAGATATCTAGAATCAGAATTTCTCTGATCACAATACCACCTCAGATTCTCTGCTTCTGTTGCATTCGCGAACAATCGTCTAAACCTTGGAACTATTGGAAGGTACCACATTACTTTCGAAGGTTCACCTTTTTTTGGTTTGCTTGTCTCTTCGTCGTCGTCGTCATCATCAGCACCCTTCCTCTGTTTATACCTTGGCTCCTGACATCTTGGACACACATGTAACCCTTCATATTCATTTCTATATAAAATACAATCATTGGGACAAGCATGTATCTTCTGATACTCCATACCCATCTTACTTAGCATTTTCTTGGCCTCATACATTGTCTTCGGAACCGCATTGTTATCCGGGAACATATCGCTCAAAGCTGCGAGCATTTTCGAGAAACCCGCGTCTGCCCACCCATTTTCCGTCTTTATTTCTAGTATTGTTAGAATGAAGGTCAGACGGCTATACTTCTTACACCCTGGAAACAAAGGTGTCTCAGCATCACCACGCACTTTGTCGTACTCGTCTGACACAACAAACGACTCCGCTGTGATATCATTTATCATGTTGTCCATGCCAACATCGCAAACATATTCATCGTCATCATCATTATCGTCCACCTCCGCTGCTTTTCCATGTTCCACGGTAGTTCCCAATTCCCCATGCCAAATCCACTTCCTGTATCGGCGATTGATCCCCTCACAAATAAGGTCATTCCTTATAGAGTCAAGGCTTTTGCGATCAACATTCACACACTTCACACAAGGGCACGGGTACTTTCCATTCTTACTCGGCACATTTCTTTTGGCAAATTCAATAAACTCTTCCACCCCCTTTTGATACTCTTCACTAGTTCGCAAAGCATCCATCCAAGCACGATCCATGGCTACAAGCTTTGGTTACTTAACTTTTGAATATTACCAGAACAATCGTACCAATTAGATTACTAATTCTAATCGGTCATAACAGTGAACAACATAACATTACTTAATCATCCATCCAGCATAACATTACTACTCAAACCAAGATTACTAATGAAACCAAGATTACTAAGCATCCATCTAGCATAACATTACTAATAAAAAACGAATATATCAACAATATACCCAGCATAACATCAATTCAACAATATATCTGCAATATAGAAACTTCCATATGATGACAAAAACAAATCATCTTAGTTTCTCTTAAGAAAATCATTTCACATTGCACACTAAAAGTAACCCAAAATATTATGTCCCTCGGTTACTAAAATAGCAGCAAAAAGAGCATCCTATAACCCAACAAGTCTAAAAAACAAGAAGAGTAACAAAAATCTTCATCCTATCGTCACGGTTCAAGCATCACATTATATGAACACTAAAATATAGGCATAATTTAGGCAAAATTTACATATAAGATATTAATAGGTAAATACCTCAGAGGCGGCGGCGGTGAAGAGGGAGGCAGCGGCGAGAAGTGAGACGGAGAAGGACGGCGGACGGAGAAGGAGGCGCGAGAGAGAAGGAGAAGGACGGAGGGAAGGAGGGGAGAGAGTCCGAGAGAGAAGGAGAAGGACGGCGGACGAAGGTGAAGTGAGAGAAGGAGAAGGAGAAGGACGGAGGGAAGGAGGGGAGAGAGTCCGAGAGTGAAGGAGAAGGACGGCGGAGGTGTTGTTGAGAGAGATGAAGGTGAGAGGCGAAGGTGAGAGATGAGAGGCCGAGATAAGGTTGGAGGCGCGAAGTGAGTGAAGTGAGTGAGGTTGGAGGGAAATAAAAAGTTTTATGGCGCCAGAATTTTCACACCTTCCACGACCACATATTTGAATGTGTGGTCGTGGAAGGTGTGAGTACCCTTCCACGACCACAGCAAGGGAGTTGTGGTCGTGGAAGGGTAGCTTTCCACGACCACAGTTATAAAACTGTGGTCGTGGAAGGCTACCCTTCCATGACCACAACTCCCTTCCTGTGGTCGTGGAAGGGTACCCACACCTTCCACGACCACACATTCAAATGTGTGGTCGTGGAAGGTGTACTTTCCACGACCACATGTACAAATGTGGTCGTGGAAAGTCTCCGCTTGAACAGTTATATACATGTTATGCCACCGCGTTTTTTTTCAACGACCAGCATTGGCTTTTTAGTGGTTAATTATGATCGTGAAAAGCCTATTTTCTAGTAGTGCTTGCTGGAAGTAAGGGGGAGTTAGTTAGCAAGTTTGCAAGTGTGCCTTGAGAAAAACTTGTGGTTGTAAGGTTGCAAGTGATCCCGTCCAAAACTTGCGGTTGTAAGGGTTCCAGGTGAACCCGTTGTAAAACCTGGGGATAGTGGAACTCAACCTGGGTGGTTGAGAACTGGACGTAGGTCAGGAAGACCGAACCAGTATAAACCTTTGTGTTGTTGTTGTTTGATTTTTATTAGGTAGCACAATTCACCCCCCCTCTTGTGCATCCATTACTTTCATTTGGTATCAGAGCAGGTCTTTCTGACTTGATTCCAACGAATATGGAAAGTAAAGATCCAGTAATGGATACAAATTATTCCTTGCCAGATGTCTCTATTCAACCCAACAAGCCTCCAAGCTTTAATGGGTATAACTATCCGTTCTGGAAATTCCGAATGGAGACATACATCAAATCCAGCGACATCCGACTGTGGGATGTGATTGAACATGGAGATCACACCCCTCTAGATGATGATGGCTTTGCAAAGCAGCGATCCAGATATACCAACGAGGACTATGCTCTAGTCCAGCTAAATTTCAGGGCCATGCACTACATTCAATGCGCCCTTAGCCCTAAGGAGTTTCATAGGATTAGCCACCACAAAACTGCTAAGGATATGTGGGAGGCTCTTGAGGCTGCTCACTCTAGAACCAAGGGAGTGAAGGCAAGAAGGGTCGAGATGTTGGTAGAAGAGTTTCACAAGTTTGCCATGACTAGTCCAACTGAGCCAATCAGAGAGCTGGAGCTCAGGTTCACTCATCTTATCAATAACCTGGCCTCCCTGGGTAAAGATATTCCTGAAAGAGAACAAGTCAGCAAGATCTTAAAAGTCTTGAAAGGTGATTGGATCACCAAAGTTACCATCTTGCAGGAAGTCCAAGGAGAGTCAACCAGCTCCATCACTGCACTGTTTGGTTCACTGGCTGAATACGAACCAACCCTGCTGGCTCAGAGAACTCCTCAAGCCTCATCCAAAACCAAGAACCTTGCCCTTGTTGCTCCCAGCAAGGATAAGATTGATGATAGTGATGATGAGGATGATGAGGAGGACATCGACGACGAAGAGATGGCAATGATGGTGAGGAAGTTCAGAAAGTTCTTCAAAAAGAAAGGAGGCTTTCAGAAAGGTGATTCCAGCCAGAGGAGAGGATATAAGAAGGAAAAGGCACCAGTGTGCTTTGAGTGTAAAAAGCCTGGCCACTTCAAGGCTGAGTGTCCAAGCTTGCAGAGATCGAAAGGAAAGGACAAAAGAAAAGCCTTTGTGTCCTCCATCTGGGTAAATAGCTCAGACGAGGAAGCAAGTGATGAGGAAGAGGTTGCCAACCTCTGCCTGGTTGCCAGAGAAGATGATGAGGAAGCATCTTCAGATCTTGATCCCATCCAGGAGGACAGTGAGGTAACTTTTTCTGAACTTCAAGAGGCATATAATGATGTTCATGAAGAATTTGCTCGATTATGTAAAGCTTATAAAGTGTTGAAAACTAAAAAGGAATCACTTGAGTCCAAGGTGGACTCACTGAGTGAAGAGCTAGCGGAAGCCAGAAAGCTTTCGATAGCAGATGGCAAGGGATCTCCCCAAGAGGAACCTAAGGCCACAACACTAGAAGGCTGCCCTAACTGCAGCAAGATCTCTACTGAACGAGATAGACTGCAAAATGCCCTGCAGAAGTTTACAAATGGTTTTGAAATGTTGAATGTTATTTTGATGAACCAAAGGGCATATAGGGATAAATCTGGATTAGGGTATAAGCATAAGGGTAAAAAGTGGGTGGAGCCCAAAGTGAAACCATACTTGAAATTCTTCCACAAAGCTACAAGTCACAGCTCCACACCCTTCAGCTTTTTCAATTACTGCAACAAAAAGGGACACTCCACGTCCACTTGCAATGCAAAGAAGCATGGAGTAAATAGCTCCTATAAGTGGGTTCCAAAAGGAACCAGGGTAAATGAAGATCCTCCAAAGAAAGAAACTAAGGGAGGACAAGGGACTAGAACTTGGAAACATATTCCAAGGGAAGTCCATCAGCCTAGAGCCTCCACAAGGCCAGAGGCACAACACAATCACAAACCCAAGGTCAACACTGGACCAAGGGGAAAGAAGACTAATGATAAAGGACCCAATAAAGGTTGGGTACCTAAGCTTGTCTAATTTATGCAGGTCTGTCTCAAGACATCCAAGAACAAAAAGTGGTACATTGACAGTGGATGCTCGAGACATATGACTGGTGACAGAGACAAATTCAAGTCCTTGGTGATCAAAGATGGAGCCACAGTAACCTTTGGAGGTAATCAAAGTGGAAAGATCACCGGAGTTGGAGAAGTAGGACCAGTCAAGGATGTCTATCTGGTGGATGGTCTCTGTCACAAACTGCTGAGCGTGAGCCAGAGCACTGACAAAGGAAATTGGGTAATCTTCGATTCACATGAGTGCATAATAGTAGATAAGCAGGATCTGAATCTGGATAAGGCCAACTTAAAATGCAAACTTAAGGCAAATAGAAATGGAAACCTATACACTCTAGACTTATGTCAACAACTGGAAGAAAAATGCTTAATATCTAGTGATGAGAACAGTTGGCTTTGGCATAAAAGGCTAGCACATGTTAATTTTACTCAACTTGACATGCTAATTAAAAAGGAGCTAGCTATAGGTATTCCATCTTTTAAGGTGAAGCATGATTTTATTTGTGAATCCTGCCAACGAGGGAAGCAAACAAAGTCCTCGTTTAAAACCAAGAAGAGAGTCTCCACCAGCAGGCCCTTGGAACTAATCCATATGGATTTGGTTGGGCCAGCAAGAGTGAAGAGCTTGGGTGGAAACCTGTATGCTCTAGTGGTGGTGGATGACTATTCTAGGTTCACCTGGACTATGTTTCTTGCCTCTAAGCAAGATGCTTTTGATGCCTTTGTTGTCCTGGCTAAGAAAGTGCAGAATGAGAGAGACCTCAAAATCACAGCCATAAGGACAGATCATGGAGGAGAGTTTGAAAACCATAGTTTCTCTGAGCTATGTGAGCAGAATGGTATTGAACATAACTTCTCAGCTCCTAGAACTCCTCAGCAAAACGGTGTAGTCGAGAGGAAGAACAGGGTTCTGACTGAGATGGCCAGAAGCATGCTCAACGAGAAAGAGGTTTCTCAAGTGTTCTGGGCGGACGCTATGAGCACTGCTTGCTACATCTCTAACAGAGCCTATGTTCGCAAGGGCTTGGACAAGACTCCCTATGAACTGTACAAAGGCAGAAAGCCCAACATCAGCCACCTCAGAATCTTTGGATCAAAATGCTATGTGCATAACAATGGAAAGGTAAATCTGGGTAAATTTGATCCAAAAGCTGATATAGGTGTATTCATAGGGTATTCCCTTAGGAGTAAGGCATATAGAATATACAACATGAGAACTAGAATCGTAGAAGAATCAATGCATGTTGTATTTGATGAAACTCCTACATGGGGACAATCCACAGAAGATGATGAAATACTTAACTTTCCAAAACCACCATCATCTTCTTCACCACCAAAAGAAACACCAGCAAGCAATCCCAAAGAAGAAGATGAACCCAGTGATGAGCCTAGAGTGCAGACCGTGCCTGATGAAGCACAGTTGCCAACAGCTAGGAGACATCACAGGGATCATCCTCTTGATCAAGTGCTTGGTGATGTTACCTCTGGTGTCAGAACCAGAAGGCAGGTTCAAAATGAAGTTGAGTTTGGAGCATTTTTATCTCAAATCGAACCAACTTCAGTTGAACAAGCTCTTGAGGACTGCGACTGGATTATTGCCATGCAGGAAGAGCTAAATCAATTTGAAAGAAGCCAAGTCTAGGAACTAGTCCCAAGGCCGTCTCATCAATCCATAGTTGGGACCAAATGGGTCTTCAAAAACAAACTGGATGAGACAGGTCAAATAACAAGGAACAAAGCCAGATTGGTAGCCAAAGGGTATAACCAAGAAGAAGGCATAGACTATGAAGAAACTTTTGCTCCAGTCGCTAGACTCGAAGCAATAAGGATTCTTCTAGCCTTTGCATCCATGAAAGGCTTTAGATTATATCAAATGGATGTAAAGAGTGCATTTCTTAATGGTTACATCAAAGAAGAGGTTTATGTAGAACAACCTCCTGGCTTTGAGGACCACAAGCGTCCTAAACATGTGTATAGGCTAAAGAAAGCTTTGTATGGCCTGAAACAAGCTCCTCGAGCTTGGTATGAGAGACTCAGCAGCTTTTTGCTGGGCAAGGGTTTCTCAAGGGGCAAACTAGATAATACACTGTTTATTCTTCACAAAGATAGAAACATGTTAATTGTCCAGATTTATGTTGATGATATTATTTTTGGGGCAACTAACGAAAAACTTTGTGAAGAATTCTGTAAAATCCTAGCTTTTTATAACTCTATTTATAGCCTTCTAATCAATTTATAACCACTTTCTAATGTTAGAAGCCCAAAAATATGAATAAATTAAAACTTTTCTATTTCAAAAACTAGATTAACAGAATTTCCTGCATAAACTTGGGCTTCTAAACAATTTATGAAATTGTAACCGTTTCTTGAAAACTGCAGCGGATTATAAATTCATTAAATAGCTACATTAGTAGCCACTACTTAGTTTTATTTTATACACCTATACTATCTAATGTAACTAAATACTAAACATATTTGAGTCTAACTATTACAATTATATAAATATAATTCGGCTATCGCAGGTGATAGCTTATACCTATATACACCACAAGCTATGAACTTGTATAGAAATACAATAACTAACATATATAACAAATATATTTCACTATGAACTTCGGGCCTAACAAGCATCCTTCCTACCTTCCTAGAGCTTCCCTCAGAATTAACTTCTCCCGGCTTATCTGTAAAAACATTTAAAAAAACAGTGAGATTCAAAGAATCCCAATAACAGTTTATTTCAATAGTTTACCTTTAAATCATGATAATATTCTCCTCTTCCAACCTCTTGTTGGAACCTGCCTCTTTCCAATCTCTTATTGGAACTTGCCTCACTATACCAACCACTATTAACGATATATTCGTCAAATGATGGAGGTATTCTGTACCTGCAGGGTTTCTGAAAATATTTGGCATAGGGGGAGCGACCCACCTGATGCCTAGAGTACTCTACTTTCTTATTTATCTATCTGAGATAAATATCCTTCCTCTTCTTAGGATTAACATTATCATGTTTTTGAAAAATATTCATGCGCGCTTATAACTATTGAATTAAACTGTTACCTGTCCATCACTTTACTAATACTCCTCCTTTCCTTCTTGCTGCTTCCAAACACTTGTTTTCCAAGTACTTTCTTGCTAGACTCTCCTAATATTACAAAAAGTAATAATGACTATGAATAACTATTCTACACAATAATCATCGTCTCTCTCGAACCTATATTACTACCCAATTTCCTTTGAAGCCTTTAATTTAAACAACCTTCTAAAGCAGATTCTGTTTGTACACACACATACATGTATCTTAAACACTTTGCAAAGGGAAATATAGACTTTCAACACATACATGCATCAAGTAGTAACAATCAGTTTTTAAGCTTTCAAATTCCAATTGATCCTTTGGTTAGTGCAGAGAAGTAAGACATTACAAAACAAATCAATTTATTGTTAGTAATCAAACATGCAGCGTGAATCAATGTTTCATTCTCAATTCAATACCATTCGATCATTGAAGAAAAGAAATATTTCTCAAACACAATGCTAGAATCAATTTTTATACATTATTCCTTAATAAATTTACTAACCTAGACCAACCATCTTCACCACAATCTTAACACTATAATCACTTCATACATGCATATTAATCTTGCAAACACCAACACAAAATTCTTCCTTTTTTTTTCTTTTCACAATCAAAATACACTTGGCACCATTTTCAATTAATATGAAGTTCTATTCCTTTAACTACATTCAGTTTTGAACATTCATATAACACCTCTTATTCACAATTGAATACACTCCTACTCCAACAACCATTTTTGGTTTATGCGCAACAAGCAATGATTCATTATAAATTAACCTACAACCAATTTCAGCAATTAAACAATTCCCCAACAACATCATCCTACAAATCATTTTCCAAATTCACATGCAAGCACTCAATATCATTAGACAACTTCATAAATTATACACACATGCATTACAATTCATGTAATTTCTTCACTTTCCAATCATAACTATAAACAAAGAAGAATAATCTTTATAACAAAAATTTGGTGAACTAAAATCAATTTCTTTACTCTACTTGACATTTTGACAAACACCTTGAGTGCAATGATTTTCAAACATTAGTTTTTAACTTCCCAATTATTAACACTCTTACCCAACAGCTTTAAAACATCATTTAATCAACTAAAAACATCAACTTTCAACATCAATATCAAAAATAGGTTCAATCATAAAGTAGGGGAAATACCAAAACTTCTACATCAACAAAACTTTAAAGCAATCAAACATGCAAAGTTAGAATCAAAATCTAATGGGTTCATACATTAATTAACTAGAAATTTTGACTACTAACAGCACAAAACTTGTTGGATTCTTAGTACTCAAATATGGGTTTTTCAATAAACTAAACTAAACATCCAAGTAACCTTCAAATCCATCCACATACATGAAGAATCAAAGCTTAATTTGTATTTTATAGATTGTGGAAGCTTAAAACTAAGAATCCCAATTCGGACCCTCTCTCAATCTCACCAAAAACGAAGTGAAAATGGTATAGAAATGGAGAGGAAGATCACCTGAAGCTAAATTTGTGGTTGCATGTGAGATTGGGGCCGAAAATTGTCATGAATCAACCTTAGAAGAGGAATAATTGAAAGAGAAAAGAAGAGAGGAGGGGTGCTGCGTTTTTGGAGAGGAAGAAGAGTGAATATGATGGTGAAGAATGTAGAAATGAGTTAAAATAATGGATCTTGTGAAATGACCATTTTACCCCTTCATATAAATTTTATTTACTTCTAAAATTAATCCCTAATCAAAGTTAATCTATATAAATTAAATTCATGCATCAACTTATATATTTTTCTTAACCACAATGTTGTCTATTCCTCAAGGAAATTTCCATAAAATTTTAAATTTAAAACATACTCTCTAACTATTTTTCTTAAATTTTCTAAAGAAAATGGATCCTGAAATCATTACAAAAATATTTATCCTATTAAATTTTTCTAAATTGCTTTCTTATTCTCTAATGATATCCTAAGACCTTAATTAGTTCTTTATTATCTCTATTTTGAAAACTGGGGTGTTACAAATTCTCTAAGACTATGCAGGGTGAGTTTGAAATGTCAATGATGGGAGAACTAACGTTCTTCCTAGGCCTGCAAATTAAGCAAAAGAAGAATGACATCTTCATCTCCCAAGCTAAGTACTGCAGAGAGCTACTCAAGAAGTTTGGGATAGATGAGTGCAAGGAGTATGACACTCCCATGAGTACCACTGCCGCACTCGATGCTGACGCAAAGGGTAAATCTGTTAGCCTGCCCATGTACAGGGGAATGATAGGTTCCCTACTATACTTAACGGCAAGCAGGCCTGACATTCAATTTAGTGTAGGCATGTGTGCTAGGTTTCAAGCCAACCCCAAGGAGTCACATCTAACATGTGTTAAGCGTATTCTAAGATACCTTGAGGGAACACAAGAGCTTGATCTTTGGTATCCCAGAGGTAACCAAGAGTTCTTGTGGGCTTACTCTGACTCTGACCATGCAGGTTATAAAACTGATAGGAAGAGCACCAGTGGACAATGCGCCTTCCTTGGTGGTTGTCTAGTTTCTTGGGCTAGCAAGAAGCAAACCTGCGTGTCCTTATCATCCACAGAGGCAGAATACATTGCTGCTGCAAGCTGCTGTGCCCAAGTGTTGTGGCTGAAGAACCAACTGAGAGATCTTGGCTTGGAATTCCCTGAGGCTCCCATCCTCTGTGACAACACAAGCACTATCAGCCTCGCCAAGAATCCGGTTCAACACACAAGGACAAAGCACATTGATGTCAGACATCACTTCATCAGAGATCATGTTCAGAAGAAGGATGTCAAAGTGAAGTTTGTTCCCACTCAGCATCAGCTTGCTGATATCTTCACCAAGCCTCTGGGGGTTGATCAATTCACATTCATAAGAGGTGATTTGGGAATGGTAAACCCAAATGAAGTTTGATTCTTCAAATAACCCTGTGATTAATTGATTAAAACCTGCAACTATACTAACTTAGGCATCGGAGTGCCAATCCTTGTTTTTGCAGGTCCCCAATGTTAAATCTTAAGCAAGTGCAACCGGAAGCAAAACCACTTCCGGATGATTGTTTGCTGGCGCTGAGTGTTGAGTCAAAGTGAGCGGGAGCGCCAGTGCCTGAACAAAGGGACACGTCACTTCAGAAAACGTTTCATCTTCTCATCAAAAATTGTGCCTCCTCTGACAAAGCAAGGTGACACATGTCAAAAGGTGCGCTGTTCCAATTAAATGTTTACGTTACCCAATGAACAAACGCATGCTTTCATGTAGAATCATTACATACATTCATCCGTTTCAACTCTATATAAATAGGACCAACAGTCATTTCTCCTTTTACTTTTCACTTACTCAAATTACTCACCCACAAACTCTCTGCATACATTCATCATATTCTCTTCATCTTCTTCATCTTCTTCTTCGCATTTCATCTCATATAAACCTTAAACCCACAGAAAAATGGCCGGCTCACATGAATCTAACCCCAACACAAAGAAAGCCACCTCTTCCAAGAAATCGAAGTCCAAAACGGGCAAATCTGGGCAGACACATTCTGGAAAATCTGGAAAATCACATGAACACCATGAACGTCAAGAACAATCTGGGCAAATCCAAGGGCAGAATGAGCCAATCCAAGAACAACCTGGGCATTCTGAGCGTCAACACGAACAATCCAAGAGGAAAGGGAAAAAGAAGGTCCAATTTAGCGAAGAGCCCTCTTCAAAAAGACAGAGAATAGAGGAGGATGATCCACTTGTGTATCGAGATGGGCCTTTGGAGGCTGTTTCCTCCAAATTTGAGACTGTGAAGCCCTACTTCAACACCGGGATGTTCTTAAATCTGAACAAGATAGATGAACTAGGGTTTCCACACTTGAGGCCGTTTCTGGAAAAATACATGCCCTGGCTGGGGATCAACCAGGAGTACAATGTCAACGTCCTGCGGGTATTCTGCCAGTCCCTCACTGCCAAGGCCAAGCATAAAAAGGTCAATGGGAAGGATGAGATTCGAAAAGTCACCTTCACGGCCACAGTTAGGGGGAGATCCTTCAATTTCACTTGGAGAGACATCAACCGCCTAATGGGGGTAATTGAAGAAGAAATGAATGAGTGGCTTTTCCCTGAGACACTCAAGCTCAGCAAGGAGGAACTTGAAAAAGTTTATGACACCAAGGGGAAGAAGGTGTCTGGGATGTCTGACACCAACAGGCTTCTATACTACGTCTACTCCCGCTTGATGACACACAAAGGGGGGAACTTCAACGAATTCACACTCCTTGATAATCCTTGGTTTCCCAGACTCCTCTCCCAGCAGCCAATCAACCCTGGGCAGTTGATCAGTCTAGAGTTGCTCAGGTGGATTGACAATAACAAGTCTGGAAGTCTCCCCTACCCCACTATCATTGCCTTCCTCCTGGAGAAGTACTTGATCAAGTCCACATCTACTGAGGAAGAAGAAAATGTTAAGTGCGCACCTGTCAGCGCAGTTAATATTGGCAAGATGGGGATAAAGTATGTCAAGAAATCCAGAGCCACTCGCTCGGGCTCTCAGGCAGGCAGCGCCTCTCATACCTCAGCCCCCTCTATGTCAGGTGCTGCGGATCAAGAAGTCGACTCTCAGCCTGGTTCCAGCCGGTTCGCGAAGGTGCCAGCTACAGTCAAGGCCTTTGCTGCAGAAGTAAAGGAGGAGATCCTTTTTAGGCTGACTGACTCCTTGGTGACTCCTCTCCGTGATGAGTGTGACACTGGATTCTTGCAGCAGGGAGAGAGAATCCAGAGGCTTGAGGACAGAGTAGGGCGAGTCGAAGCTCAACTAGCGCGGGTAGACGCCAAGCTAGACCTTATCCTCAATCATCTCCAGATCCCTCAACCACAAGGTAACTTACCACCACCTCCTCCTCCTAACCCACCTCCACCTCCTCCACCTAATCAACCACTACTACCTCCTCCTCCTCCACCCAACACTCAACAGCCACAGCCACCTCCTCCTCAGAATGACCAACAACCCCACACATACCAAACAACAACCAACAACCCAGACATCACCCAACCACGACCAACAACCACAAGACTCACCCCAACAATCCCTCGCCAATCACCCCTTAACTCCAATAGCTCCCCATCTCCACATAACTTCCCTAACCGCTCACCATCCCCCACTTCCGCCGGGCCTTCCAACCCTAACCCTACCACCTCTCAACCCACCATCGCCCAAACCTTAGGTTTTACCTCTCCTGATCACCCACTTCACACCTACTACCTCCGAGACCAATCCCCTATTCGGTGGAAGGTTAGACAACACGATGTCTACTACTCCACCTACCCATTTGATGGCCTATTCACCCACCCCTCCTTCTTCGAAAGAAACAAAGCCCTCCTCCCCAACCCTCCTAATTCACCAGAACAAACCTCATCCACATCCTTGTCATCCACATCCTCACCCGACTCATCACCCCCTACACAATTTGGCCCTGAACCTCCACCCTCCTCTTCACCCAATCCATCCTCCCTGGCCCTCGCCCTTATTGATGATGCCAAAAGGGGGAGAGAAATCCTAACTCAACCCTCCTTATGGCTAGATGAGGACATCGCTGCTGCCCTCCGCCGAGCTATGGAGTCTCGAAGATTAAGTGGTGCTGAGAGTCTGATCAGAGGGGAAGCCATCCGTTTTATGCAACAGCAGCAATCGAATGAGCAAAGGTCCAAGTGGGATATGGTTGTGTATGAGCAAAATGAAGAAATCCCACAGCCAGAATCTTCATCTTCAGAGCCTCCTTCCTCTGAGCATGGCAAGAATATAGTTGAGGAGATAATGATGAAGTATGGCCTGAAGAAGATTAACCACCCTCCAATAGTAATTGCTAAACCAATTCCTTCTCCTTCTGGACCAACATCTGCTACTCCTACATCTGAGCCAACCTCTGCTCCTCCTCCTTCAGCAATTAAGTATAGTGAATCAAGAAAGAAGACATTTGCTAGAAGGCGTGCTAACAAGAGTACTACATCTACTAAGTCTGCTGAGAGTGAGCAAGAGATTCCATCAGTCCAAGCTGAGATCATACCTGAGACTCAGTCATCTTCTCAAGAGGAGCATGCCATCCCAATTCTAAAAGAAGTTAAGCTGGAGATAGAAGACATGACTCCTGAAGAATTTGAGAAGTATGGGTACACGGATAAGATCTCCTTTGGTCAGATGGCTTGCCTAGACGCTGAAAAAGCAGCAGCCAAGCCTACCCAAGCGATAGGCAAGGGCAAAGGAAAAGGCAAAGGGAAAAGGAAAGCCCAGGAAGTTGAGGAGGACCCCAACTTCCCAGTGTGGAATGTAAAGATCAGGGCTGTCCACTATCCAAATGGCGAGGTCACTCCCTTCTCAGATGCAACAGGATTCCCTGGGTATGAGGAAGTTGAAAACTTGAAAAGAGCCTTTGAGGAATCTGTTGAGTCTGAAAGACTCAGAAGGGAAAGGGAAGAGGAAGAGCTCAAAAGAATAATTGCCCAGATCGACCAAAATGTGAAGGATGCCCACTTAGCTCAGCTCCAAAAAGAAAATGAGGAGAGACAGAAAGAGAGGGAGAGGAAAAAGAGACATCACCTTTAGAACCCACTCCACTCTATGCATATTTACCTTAGAAATTTTTTTTCTTTCTTCTTTTCTCATATCTTTCATGCATAGTTCATTTTGTTAAGTCTTTAATTACTTGTAAATTTTATCTGTCATTGTAACTCTAACGTGTAATCTTGTGTTTATCAATGATAATTATCTGAGTTGTTTGTGCTTTATCTAACTGTTACTTTTAATTCTTTCATATGAACTTAATCGATAAGCTTAGTTTGTCATCATCACAAAGGGGGAGAATGTTAGAATCTTAAGTTTTGATGAAGACTAAAATATGAAAGAACTTGGCAAACACTTAGAGAATATTAGGTTGATATAGAACCCAAAGTAAGAGTACAACCGGATGTGGATTTACTTCCGGATAGACTAGGACTAGCGCTCTCGGATGAACGTCTCATCCCTCAGCGACAGCAAGTACATCACTAAGTAATAACTCAGTCTAACAACATTAAATGTATAAAATTCCTTGAGACTAAGTTAAGATGCAACCGGATGAAGAGTTGCTTCCGATTGATTAGTGACCAGCGCTGGGTGTTGGTATAGATAACACTGAGCGCCAGTGAACATAACCCAACGTCCAGTAGATTTGCTTCCGATTGCTTAGTGACTTGCGCTGGCTGTTGGAATGGATAACACTGAGCGTCAGTGAGTAAAATGTGATCATAACCCATCGTCCAGTGGAAGTGCTTCCGGATGTGGAATTGCTTCCGGATGTAAGAAAGCTTCCTTAGACCTAGTGAACTCCCACTGCATGTGACTATGTGTTTATATTGCTAGACTAACGTTCAAAGTGCAGCACACTAAGTAAAGTTGCTTCCGGATGTAAATCCGCTTCCGCAAGCAATCAGAATGTCAGAACGTTCAGAGCAGTGCAGTGTCAGAATGCTTTTGGCAGAGCAGGGTTGTCAGAACTACTTTTAAGAGATAAAGCAAGTCAACCCTGCTAAGCATTAATGAAGCATTAAATGGGCAAACAGTAACATGGGGAAAACGGCCATATTCAAACGGCTAACCCACCTACCAAGAGTGAGAATACTTGAAGACTATATAAAGAAGCTCACCTTCATTTATGAAGGCAACTAATATCTTTGACATCTTGAAGAAAGCTAGAGTGAGAAACTAAGAAATCCTTCAAGCATTCAAAGCTGCCCAGAAAAGAGAAAGAGCATTTAACGCATTGAGAGATTTTTTCATCTACTTATCTTGTACTCTTTGTTGTTAAGTCTCTTCCTGTATTAAGAGCATTTATTGTACTTAAGTGTGTAACATTATCCGTTCTTTAAGAGAACTAAGTTTAGAAAATCCTTTATTTGTAAAGGTTGAACTCTTGCTGGAAGTAAGGGGGAGTTAGTTAGCAAGGTTGCAAGTGTGCCTTGAGAAAAACTTGTGGTTGTAAGGTTGCAAGTGATCCCGTCCAAAACTTGCGGTTGTAAAGGTTCCAGGTGAACCCGTTGTAAAACCTGGGGATAGTGGAACTCAACCTGGGTGGTTGAGAACTGGACGTAGGTCAGGAAGACCGAACCAGTATAAACCTTTGTGTTGTTGTTGTTTGATTTTTATTAGGTAGCACAATTCACCCCCCCCCCTCTTGTGCATCCATTACTTTCACCTCTGGGATACCAGAGACCAAGTTCTTGAGTTCCCTCGAGGTATCTTAAAATACGCTTAACACAAGTTAGATGTGATTCCTTGGGGTTGGCTTGAAATCTAGCACACATGCCTACACTAAATTGAATATCAGGTCTACTAGCCGTTAAGTACAGGAAAGAACCTATCATTCCCCTGTACATAGGCAGGCTGACCGAACTTCCCTTTACATCAGCATCGAGTGCGGCAGTGGTGCTCATGGGAGTATCATACTCCTTGCACTCATCCATCCCAAACTTCTTGAGGAGCTCTCTGCAATACTTAGTTTGGGAGATGAAGATGCCTTCTTTCTTTTGCTTAATCTGCAGGCCTAGGAAGAATGTTAGTTCTCCCATCATTGACATCTCAAATTCCCCCTGCATAGTCTGAGAAAACTCTTCACAGAGATTTTCATTAGTTGCCCCAAAAATGATATCATCAACATAAATCTGGACAACTAGCATGTTTCTATCCTTATGCAAAATAAACAGTGTATTATCTAATTTGCCTCTAGAGAAACCCTTCCCCAGCAAAAAGCTGCTGAGTCTCTCATACGAAGCTCGAGGAGCTTGTTTCAGGCCATACAATGCTTTCTTTAGTCTATACACATGTTTAGGGTGCTTATGGTCTTCAAAGCCATGAGGTTGTTCAACATAAACCTCTTCTTTAATATAACCATTAAGAAATGCACTCTTCACATCCATTTGATATAATTTAAAACCTTTCATGGATGCAAAGGCTAGAAGAATCCTTATTGTTTCAAGTCTTGCAACTGGAGCAAAAGTTTCTTCATAGTCTATGCCTTCTTCTTGGTTATACCCTTTGGCTACCAATCTGGCTTTGTTCCTAGTTATCTGACCAGTCTCATCCAGTTTGTTCTTAAAGACTCATTTGGTCCCAACTATGGATTGGTGAGACGGTCTTGGGACTAACTCCCATACTTGGCTTCTTTCAAACTGATTAAGTTCTTCCTGCATGGCAATAATCCAATCACAGTCCTCAAGAGCTTGTTCAACTGAAGTTTGTTCGATCTGAGATAAGAAGGCTCCAAACTCAACTTCATTTTGAACCTACCTTCTGGTTCTGACACCAGAAGAAACATCACCAAGCACTTGGTCAAGAGGATGATCCCTGTGATGTCTCCTAGCTATTGGCAACTGTACCTCATCAGGCACCGTCTGCGCTCTAGGTTCATCACTGGGTCCATCTTCCTGCTTAGGATCACTCGCTGGTGTTTCTTTTGGTGGTGAAGATGATGGTGGTTTTGAAAAATTTAGTATCCCATCATCTTCTGTAAGTGTTCCCATGTAGGATTTTCATCAAATACAACATGCATAGATTCTTCTACAGTTCTAGTTCTCATGTTGTATACTCTATAAGCCTTACTCCTAAGGGAATATCCTATGAAAACACCTATATCAGCTTTTGGATCGAACTTACCCAGATTTACCTTTCCATTGTTATGAACATAACATTTTGATCTAAAGATTCTGAGGTGGCTGATGTTGGGCTTTCTACCTTTGTACAGCTCATAGGGAGTCTTGTCTAAGCCCTTGCGAACATAGGCTCTGTTAGAGATGTAGCAAGCAGTGCTCATAGCGTCCGCCCAGAACACTTGAGAAACCTCTTTCTCATTGAGCATGCTCCTGGCCATCTCAGTCAGAACTCTGTTCTTTCTCTCAACCACGCCATTCTGCTGAGGAGTTCTGGGAGCTGAGAAGTTGTGATCAATGCCATTCTCCTCACACAGGTCTGAGAAGCTGTGATTCTCAAACTCTCCTCCATGATCTGTCCTTATGGCTGCTATCTTGAGGTCTCTCTCGTTCTGCACTTTCTTAGCCAGGACAACAAAAGCATCAAAAGCATCTTGCTTGGAGGCAACAAACATTGTCCAAGTGAACCTAAAATAGTCATCCACCACAACTAGAGCATACAGGTTTCCACCCAAGCTCTTCACTCTCGCTGGCCCAACCAAATCCATGTGGATTAGTTCCAGGGGCCTGCTGGTGGAGACTCTCTTCTTGGTTTTAAACGAGGACTTTGTTTGCTTTCCTCGTTGGCAAGATTCACAAATAAAATCATGCTTAACTTTAAAGGATGGAATCCCTATAGCTAGCTCCTTCTTAATAAGCATATCAAGTTGTGTGAAGTTTACATGCGCTAGCCGTTTATGCCAAAGCCAGCTATTTTCATCACTAGATATTAAACATTTTTCATCTAGTTGTTGACATAAATCTAGGGTGTATAGGTTTCCATTCCTACTTGCCTTAAGTTTGCATTTTAGATTGGCCTTGTCTAGATTTAGATCATGCTTGTCTATTATCATGCACTCATGTGAATCAAAAATTACCCAGTTTCCTTTGTCAGTGCTTTGGCTCACGCTCAGCAGGTTGTGACAGAGACCATCAACTAGATAGACATCTTTGACAGGTCCAACTTCTCCAACCCCAGTGATCTTTCCGCTTTGGTTCCCTCCAAAATTCACTTTGGCTCCATCTTTGATCACCAAGGATTTGAACTTGTCCCTGTCACCAGTCATATGTCTCGAGCATCCGCTATCAATGTACCATTTTCTATTTTTGGATGCTTTGAGATAAACCTGCAAGGATTAGACAAGCTTAGGTACCCAACCTTCATTGGGTCCTCTGTCATTAGTTCCCATAGCCCTCGGTCCAGTGTTAATCTTGACCTTGGGCTTGTGATTACTTTGCCCCTCTGGCCTCGTGTGGGCTCTAGGCTGTTGGACTTCCTTTGGAGAATGTTTCCAAGTTCTAGATCCTTGTCCTCCCTTAGTTTCTTTTCTTGGAGGAGGATCCTTAGTTGTCTTGGTTCCTTTTGGAACCCACTTATAAGAGCTGTTAGCTCCATGCTTCCTTGCATTACAGGTGGACGTGGAGTGTCCCTTCCTGTTACAATAATTGTAGAAGCTTAAGGGTGTGGAAGTGTGATCAGTGGCTTTGTGGAAAAACTTTAAGTATGGTTTCACTTTAGGTTCCACCCACTTTTTCCCTTTAGGGTTATATCCCAAACCAGTTTTGTCCCTATATGCCCTTTGATTCATTAAAATAACATTTAACATTTCAGACCCATTAGTGAACTTCTGCAGGGCATTTTGCAGTCTATCCTTTCAATAGAGATCTTGCTGCAGTTAGGGCAGCTCTCTGATGTTGAGGCATTGGGTTCCGCTTGGGGATATCCCTTGCCATCTGCTACCGGAAGCTTTTTGGCTTCCGCTAGCTCTTCACTTAGTGAGTCCACCTTGGACTCAAGTGATTCCTTTTTTATTCTCAACACTTTATAAGCCTTACATAGGCGAAAGAATTCTCTATGAACATCATTATAGGCTTCTTGGAGTTCAGGAAGTGTTACCTCATCGCCATGGATGGAGTCGAAGTCTGAGGATGCCTCCTCTCCATCTTCTCTAGCAACAAGACAAAGGTTAGCAACCTCTTCCTCATCACTTGCTTCCTCATCAGAACTATTCACCCAGATTGAGGACACAAAGGCTTTCCTCTTGTCCTTCCCTTTGGCTCTCTGAAGGCTTGGGCACTCAGCCTTGAAATGACCAGACTTCTTACACTCGATGCACACAGGGGTCCTTTCCTTCTTATAATCCTTCTTGTGGCTAGATTCTCCTTTCAGAAAGCCTCCTTTCTTTCTGAAGAACTTTTTGAATTTTCTTACCATCATAGCCATTTCCTCTTCATCTATTTCCTCCTCATCATCTTCATCACCATCATCATTCCTATCCTTGCTGGGAGCAACAAGAGCAAGGTTCTTGGCTTTAGCTGTAGCTTGAGGGGAGCTCTTTGAGCCAACAAGGTTGGTTCATATTCAGCCAGAGAACCAAACAAGGCAGTGATAGAGCTGGTTGATTCTCCCTGGACTTCCTGCAGGATGGTAACTTTGGTGATCCAGTCACCCTTTAACACTTTTAGAATCTTGCTTACTTGTTCTTCCTCAGGAATGTCCTTTCCCAGAGAGGCCAAGTTGTTAATAAGATGGGTGAATCTAAGCTCCAGCTCTCTGATTGGCTCAGTTGGGCTAAGCATAGCAAATTTGTGAAACTCCTCAACCAGCATCTCGACGCGTCTGGACTTCACTCCCTTGGTTCCGGAATGAGCAGCCTCAAGAGCCTCCCACATCTCCTTTGCTGTTTTGTGATGGCTGATCCTGTGGAACTCCTTATATGACCAAGGGCGCATTGAATGTAGTGCTTGGCCCTGTAGTTCAGCTCCACTAGAGCATAGTCTTCATTGGTGAATCTGGATCGAGCCTTTGCAAAACCTTCATCATCTAGAGGGACGTGGTCACCATGCTCAATCACATCCCAGAGGCGAATGCCGTTGGCCTTGATGTAGGTCTCCATTCTGAACTTCCAGAAGGGATAGTTGTAGCCATCAAAGCCAGGAGGCTTGTTTGGTTGAATAGCAACATCGGGCAAGGAATGATGATCTGCATCCATCACTGGTTCTTCTCTTTCTAGATTCGTTGGAATCAAGTCAGAAAGACCTTGCTCTGATACCAAATGAAAGTGAGGATGCACAAGAGGGGGGTGAATTGTGCTACCAAATAAAACAAACAATAAAAACACACAAGGTTTTTATACTGGTTCGGTCCAACTCTTGACCTACGTCAAGTTCTCAATCACCCAGATTGAGTTCCACTATCCCCAGGTTTTACAACGGGTTCACCTGGAACCTTTACAACCGCAAGTTTTAGCACGGGATCACTTGCAACATTACAACCACAAGTTTTACACTAGGTTCACTTGCAACCTTACAGACTCACTCCCCCTTACAACTTGTAAGGGTTCAACCTTTCAAATAAAGGATTTTCTAAACTTAGTTCTCTCTAAGAACAGATAATGTTACACACTTAAGTACAATGAATGCTCTTAATAAATGAAGAGACTTAACTACAAAGAGTACAAGATGAGTAGATGAATAGAACTCTCAATGTATTAAGTGCTCTCTTGCTTTTCTGGGCAGCTTTGAATGCTTGAAGAATGCTCTCAGTTTCTCTCTCTAGATTTCTGTGTTTTTCTCCAAGTTCTCTTCATAAATGAAGATGAGCTTCTTTATATAGTGTCTTCAAGTATTCTCTCTCTTGGTAGGTAACAATGCCGTTTGAATATAGTTGTTATTCCCATGTTACCGTTGCTCATTTATGCTCTATCAATGCTCAGCAGGGTTGACTTTGCTTTATCTCTGAAAATCAACTCTGACAACTCTGCTCTGCCAAAAAGCACTCTGTCACTGCACTGCTGCACGTTCTGACATTCTGATTGCTACCGGAAGCAATTCCACATCCGGAAGCAACATCACTCAGTGCTGCACTTGAACGTTAGTCTAGCAATATTAACACATAGTCACATGCAGTGGGAGTTCATTTTGTCTAAAGAAGCTATCTTACTTCCGGAAGCAATTCCACATCCGGAAGTACTCCTACTAGACTTTAGTTATGACTTAGAGTTATATTCACTGACGCTCGGTGTTGCCTAATCCAATAGGCAGCGCTAGTCACTAAGAATCCGGAAGCATTCCTGCATCCGGTTGCGTCCTAACTTAGTCTCAAGGGTTTTATACTCCTAATGTTCCTAGACTGAGTTATGACTTAGTGTATTACTTGCTTCCGCTGGGGGATGAGTCATTCATCCGCGAGCGCTAGTCCTAGTCCATCCGGAAGTAAATCCACATCCGGTTGTACTCTTACTTGTGGTTCTATATTAACCTAATTTTTCTAAGTGTTTAACTTGTTCTTTCATATTTTAGTCTTCATCAAAACTTAAGATTCTAACATACCCCACTTAAGTGGGATAAGGTTTACGTTGTTATTATTATATTATAACTTTAAAGAAAGGTTAATTAAATTTTATATTTAGTATCGAAGGAGAGGGAGTAGATGGAAACAGGACTAATAAGCCAACTTTCAACATAGAGAAAAAATTCCTAGTTTGAAATGAGGAGTAGGTATTTTATGAAGGAGGGATTGAATTGGAAATTTATGAAAATATTGAATAGGAGGGATAAGGCATGTTATGCCTTAGGTCTTCTGGATGATGACAAAGAATTCATCGATGGAATCAAAGAGGCATCTAATTGGGCAACTAGATTTTATTTGAGGAAATTTTTTGTTAGTATGCTCTTGTCACACTGTCTATCAGAACCAATCAAAGTGTGGGAAGAAACAAAAATCCAATTGAGTGAAGATCTCTTGTATATACCAAGAGCAAACACAGCGCTATCAGGTTAGCACATTCATTACTTGAAATACCTACGTTATTTAAATAAGTTCAAATTTCTGTTTTATTTACAAACAATTTTCATCCTGTAGCATTTAATTTTAGTATTTAAATAACCCCATAGAATAAATTTTAGTACTTTATTTTACTGTATGTGACATTACTATTGATTAGGAAAACAAACATTTCAATATATAATCTTAAATAAAAAATATCACATGTATTTATTCACTGCATCATAAGACTTAAATTTATACCAACAAAAATATTCATATGCTGACTATGCAGGATTTAAAGTGCCCAATGAGCAGAAAGAAGATGCATGTTTACTAGAAATAGAGAAATTATTACAAATGAATGGAAAATCTCTGAAAGACTATCCACCAATGCCTATGCCAAGTGAAGCACCAACATTTGATGTGACAAATCAATTGATTCTGTAAGAATTGAATTTCAACAAAGATGAATATGCTGAAAAGGCAAAAAATATGAGACAACTTCTTACAAACAGAGCAACTGCAAATATACAGTGACATACTAGAATCTGTAAATTCATGCAAAGGCAGATTCTTCTTTGTATATGGATTTGGAGGAACTGGTAAAACCTTTTTGTGGAACATACTGACCATGACTCTACGGAGCGAAGGCAATATAATTATCAATGTTGCATCAAGTGGGATTGCAGCTACTCTACTACCATCAGGAAGAACTGCACACTCTAGATTTGCAATCCCAATTGAAATCAACGAAGAATCTATATGCAACATAAACAACAACTCGCCTCTTGCAAGACTTTTACAGGTAACCAAACTCATTATATGGGATGAAGCACCAATGACCCAGAGATTATGTTTTGAGGCATTTGATCGTACATTAAGGGATATCATGAAATGTGATCTACCATTTGGAGGGAAATGCATTGTCATGGGCGGTGATTTTAGACAAATTTTACCAGTCATTCCCGGTGGGACTCGAGCATCCATTATCAATGCAACAATCAATTCATCAATCCTTTGGACTTTATGTAAGTTGTTTACCCTAACTCAAAATATGAGATTGCAATCAACAACAAATGAAGAAGATAAACAGCGAGTAAAACATTTCTCAAAATGGTTGCTCAAACTTGGTGAAGGCAAGGTAGGTCATTCATGTGATGGCTACTCAGATATTGAACTGCCAGAAAACATTCTGATCAAGGAATCACAAAATCCACTACACTCAATTGTGAAGGCGACTTATCCTGACCTGCTAAATCATTTGATGGATTCAAAATATTTCACAGAATGCGCCATATTAGCCCCAACAATGATGGTGGTAAATGAAATCAATGACTACATCTTATCTTTAATACCACAAGATTCTGTCACTTACTATAGTTCAGACTCAATCAACAAGACAAATGAAAATTGTGAGGCACTAGAAGAACTATACGACACTGAATTCCTCAACACAATTAATTCTTCAGGAATTCCACCACACAAGCTTGAACTGAAGATTGGAGTGCCAATAATGTTGATAAGAAATGTTGACCAAGCACCAGGATTATGTAATTGAACCAGACTTCTCATAACTATATTGGGAAAACATTTCATCAAAGCAATAGCACTGAACGGGACCAGCATTGGAAGTGAGGTACTCATACATAGAATGGATATGAATCCATCTGATTCAAAACTACCTTTCAAAATGAACAGACGTCAATTTCCAATCATACCTTCGTTTGCAATGACAATTAATAAAAGCCAATGTCAATCAATGAATAATGTTGGCTTATACCTGCCCAACCCAGTTTTCTCACATGGTCAACTCTATGTTGCATTATCAAGAGTCAAATCAATTGAGGGTTTGAAGGTTCTCATAATTGACAAAGACAAGAAGCCAACAAATATAACCACAAATGTTGTATACAAAGAAGCATTCCAAAGTATTATTCATTCCAGGTATATTTACATATTATATTTAAATGCTTATCTCATTATAAATACAATATTTGCAAAATTACAAATAAAACAATCATGCAAAATAACTCATGCTTGCAGGTAATATTGGAGTTGGAAAAAACAACAACAATATGGTGCAATATCACAGGTACACCTTCTTCAATGTGTACAATATCAATCATTGTCTATTCCTTGGCAGTCTCATCATCACTTAAAAAACAACAATGTAATCAATTCGAGTTACACTACCCGTGCGTAGCACGGGGTCGTTTCATAGTTTATGAAAATATTGAAGAGGGATCAAAGTGAAGTGGAAAAATATTTTAATTATTTCTTTTTTCCTCCCATTCATTTTCCCGTCAACTTCATCATCATCATTGACCTTTGACCCTCTCACCATTTTTTATTTCAATCTCTCACTCTTTCCTCTTCCTTCTCTTCGCCTTCACCAGTGGCCATTCACGGCGGAGGAGGCCGCCGTTCTAACATACATTTCCGGCGAAATAGATGTGAATACATTTCCGCAGAGAAATTGAGTCTTGATTGAATTTTGGAGTAGTTTAGGTTAAACCCTATATTTTGGGGGCTTAAGGGCTCACGGGTTCACGCTAATTTTGGGCTTGAAATCTTTAACTAATCAACAGCAAAACTTGTTTTAGTTTGATTTTGGTTAGGTATTAGTTGTTTCACAGCTTTGACTTTGTTTCCTATGACTTGGGTTTTTGGATTTGATGTAAGCTTTTATGTCTGATTCTGTTGAGCGCCACACTGAGATATGGAAATCTGATTTGTATTAATGAGCTTTAGAACTTAAAATTGAAATGAGATAAAGGGAAGCATAAGAGTTGGGATAGTGGATTAGTTTACTTGGAATGCATGTCTATTGATTTAAAATCATTTTTTGTTTCTGAAATGGAGTGTATGTTTAATGGTTGCATGACTGCTTTGATAATAATTGACTTACAAATTTTCCAAGTTGTGTGAAAGCGTAATATGTATGGTTTTGTATTTTATTTGCAAATGCATGTATGATTTTCTTTGGATTGAAGGATCGGTTGATTTTCTTTTATTTTTCTCCTTTGTTCTAGTTGTCATCACTCATTTTGAATTACTTTCTGCTGTTTCGTTATTGGCATAAAACTGATCTTAAAAAATACCCAAAATGCTGTTTGGAAATAGTTTAGGTTGTTTTGATAGTTGTAAGTTGATTTATAGTGGTCAATCTTATGAATTACGTGAATCCTTGCGTTGGTGTTTTGTTTGGGTATGTTTCTAATCGGCTTATAATTGGTGATGAGACATAATTTATGTTTTGTAGTGTGCATATTGAATTGGGCATCTTTGCTAATATCTCTGTAATACCTGAACAAATTTTTAATGATGGTAATGGTTCTTGGCCTAAGGATGTTACAATTTTATGTAAAATATCAAGAGATACAAAATCTAATTACTTGTGAACCTTAGAGACAAGGATTTCAACTTAAAGCTAATAGTTTCTTAATTGTTGTTTGATTCCTTTAATCAATGGGTATGTTCCATTATTAACATTGTGTGGTTCTCCCTCCAGTCGTAAATATAAGACCTATTTACCTATATTTGATTGGATTAAGGATGTTGGTTAAGTTAGTTAAAATAACATGTTATTACCAATATACCTTAACCATCTACCTTTACCTCCACCATTTCTCTCTTATTGTCTAATATTGGAGAGCATTGAGAAGGATAATTTGGGGAAAATTTGGTTTGAATTAAAAATAGGTCTTTTTTGTAGGACCAAATCCATCTTCCCAAATAGGTTTATATTCAGGATCAGAGGGAGTATATTTCTATAACGGTGAAGTTAATATGGATTTGTCCATGCTGTAGGCGAGCTCTCGAGCAAGGATTGAGACTATGAGAGGTGGATGATTTCTACTGTTTGAACAGCTCTCTAAGGTTTTCCGCTAGACAAAAAAGACAAAATTTTGGGAAGATCAGTGGCTAAGCTTCACTCATGGCCTTGGAAAATGAATCCACTCCAACTCCATCCAACTCTTCATCTTCCTTCCTGCCTACAGTTATCTATTTTGTTCCCTTTCTAACCATACCATTTCCTTCGCATTATGCTTCCTACTCTATCTTTTGTTTCTAATTTTTCTTTCCTTTTTTCTTGAAGGTTTGCTTGCACAATTGGTGGTTGGTTAAAGCAGAAAGGGACTTCCATGGGAAATTATTAGCTGTTGCAGGCTACACCTCCAGAAAGTAAGGCTCAATTTCATTTTTGGGGTTTTCAGACCCACCTTCATTCAATGCTTAGGGCCTATCAATACTCCTTTTACTTGCATCCGGAATATAGAAGACATAAACCACAACTTTAAGAGGCTAAGTGAACACGAAAATATAATGTTTCTATCAATCAAGGAAAAATTTTAGGATGAAAGGATGTTTGGTTTTTTTTGACATAGTTTGACTATAGCAGGCAAGATGCCAGGCGGGCGTTCGTTTCTGCTCCAATAATCAAAAGACACGATGTATCTACCTTGGAGACAGCAGATGGAATTTGTCTTATAATTATTAGTTTCATTAATGAGCTGCACACTGAGGAAAATGGCTTCCCACGTGAGGTTTGTAAATTTTGAAATTTGCTCTTCTGTCATAAATGCTTTGCATGATGTCACACTGCTTCATGGCATAGTTGTCAGTGCCTTGTGGAGTTTTATTCTCAATCGACAATCATATTTTTCAGAGCGTATAAACGATCACATTTGTTTCAGTCTGGATATGTTCATGAAAGAGAAATGCATCGCTAAACATTGCTCTGTGGAACTTCACTGTATTGATTGAACAAATTGAACTAGTGTTTCCTTAATCCTGAATTTTCATATGTTGCTATTGCCTGTTTCTTGATGTGGGTACACCCTTGTTTGTTTATTATATGCTTGAGAATGTGAGTCAATAGAGCCGATGAGGCATAGCGCAATTTAGAACATGTGTTCGTGTTCCTTGAGGCAAGCAAAGATTATTCTGAAAATTTTGTTAATGGGATTGCAAATTTAATACTATGAAGGTTATGTATTTATGTCATCGCTGTATGCTTTCTGGCCAGGTGTTCAATGATTTTTTCTTTGGCTTTCCTCCTGACTGGGAAAGCCGTGTTGTGAACTTCTTCAATGAAGGGGCAACTGATATTGATTCAGGAAATATCATTACCTCAAATAAAGAGGAATCAAAAAGTCCAGTTACACCCATTCAATTACATCGGGAAATGAATGAGTTATCAAAACACTACATTGGAGGATCTGCATCTAGAAAACCAGGAACTCAATTGAGAAATATTGACAGTCGATGTAGAGCAAGAAAAGTGGTCACTAGACCAAAAACAACAAAGTCTAACAGAAAAATGACCCATCCTAAATCAGCTGATCCTAAAAGTAAAATGAAGCCCCTTGCAGCTGACAGTACTCAGGGAAGCCTATCTGTTGAGAGAAGTAAAAAGAGAATTAATTTTGACTCACATGTAAGTAATGGTGTCTCATGCAAATACATGTGTATTCTTAAATGTTGTGTATTGCATGTTTTGTCAATTGTATTGTATTGACACATGACTAACATCAAGATCAAATGGCTTTGTTTGTTATACATCTACTGATCAAAGGGCTTCTTCCATGTGTTTTGTTTTTGAAGGAGAAAGTATCTTCTGTCTCTCCAGATTTATCTAATTGTAAGAGATCCAGATCAGGTGAGTGTTATCTGTAATCTTTCTTTTAGTATTACTCTATCATTCCTGATGGGTGAGAGCATTCTACTTTCCTGTGAAATTTGGCCCATATTATCTGTCTATGTGCTTGGCCTTGGTGCCTCATTTATGGAAGATGAAGAATTTTTTAGATGATAAAATCTTTAAGATGCACACATTGCAAATTGATACATAAAAGAATATTGATAATAGATTATTCTTCGGTTAATGTGTTGCAGGTAGGATGCTTCTTCCTCCTCTGGAGTTTTGGCGCAATCAGATGCCTGTTTATGACGCGGTATGTGATGCATCGGGATGACTTTGTAAACTTTTGCTCAGCTTTTGTCAGTTAACATCTTGCATGGCTTGCATATCTCGTGTGGTGAATGTGTCTGATTTTTTTCGACCAATGACTTGATCATGTGTTGGGTTATCATGTTCTTTTATAATATTTCTTTTTAATTGTTTCTCCTGCCCTGCAACTCAAAATATTACTTAAATGCCTATGTTGGATGTGATTGAGGTTTTTTTTGTTATATGTTTCAGGAGCACAGAGTAACTAAAGTCCTAGTTGGTGCGTCTTTTTTATCTTCCTTGTAGTTCACTTCCACCAGCAAGTTGTTGTTTGTCTAGGTGCGAAGCTAAGTTTGAATCCAATACTTGTACAATTTGCATCCTAATCAGATTTCTATGTTCTTGTTCTGTGTAGTTGGCATATTCATTATGTATCCTGATGGAAATATATTGCTTTACACTTTTGTCGTGATATATGTAGGAAGTGGACCGAAATCCCAGAAAAATGCTAAGGAGGTAAAAGGGTTGAATGGTGCAGACTTATGAAGGAAGTTCTTATAAATATGACATAACGACCTATAAATCTGCCTAGAAAAACTTGAGTACTTCTGGGAGGGGATGGATTTTGTTTTCTGTTATGATTTTATAATTATGAATATTTAGTTATTTAGGTAATGGGTATATGATTCTATTTTAATTACTATTTCTAGTATATGTCGGGCTTAGGTTTAGTGAGGCCCAATACTAATTAGGTCAAGAATATCAGACATTTCATTAACTCAAGATGGTGCCAAAAAATGAAGTCAACATGCAGGCCCATATGAAGTTAAAACATTTTATTTGTGTAGCATACCCAAGCCTATTTATCTAAAGTCTTATTCAACATTTCAACTTCAACGAGCAAGATCTCCTGTGTGTTGCACGGGGAGCTTCACCTACAATTAAATTTAATTTGTGATGATATTTGTTTTTGAAAAACACACAAATATAACATTGTACAAATATCACGAAAGTAATAACATCATAGGACAAATATCACGAAAGTAAAGTAAAGTAAAGTAATGGTTAAAAAAAATAACATTCCAAGCAACAATTCAAACAAAAAAAGAATAACATTGTACAAATATCACGAAAGTAATAACATCATAGGACAATAATAATCAGAAAAAGTAAAACTAATTCAATAAAAAAAGGAAGTAACAAATTTTCATGCACAACATTAGTGAGATGTTATATACATTTTTCCCGCGCTTCGCACGGTTTATTTATAGTTATTACTAATTAATCTACCAACATAGCATTAGTGAGATTGAGCAGTGTACGAAAAATCATTGAAGTAATCTATTAACATTTCCACATTCTACAAAATTGTCAATGTAATTCACATACTAACTAAATTTGGGTGGATTAAAGGTCAAGCATATATCAAAGGCTACTTTACCATAATCATGTAACATATATTAGGTACAATTGATGGATAAAATAGCCAAAGGATAAACAATCAAAATAAAAGATCTTGATAAGAGAATATGTTTTTCCATAAGCAATGAAGCTTCGTTTCAGAATCCCCTTTGCCAAGTTCTTTTATTGGTTTCATGACATGGATTGGAAACTTGACTGCAAGATTGAGGACTCCAGCCTAAGCATCAGTGTATTCCTGCAAGATTGAGAAATGAATTGGTGGTTCAAGAGATAGAAAATCTCACAAAACTTAGCACACTTACATATATAAGGGATTGAGTATGATTTCAGTAAATAGAGAAAATGTAAAGCGTTATTGTGATTTAAGTAAACTTTGTTTATTGATTACCTTCCATGTCTTGAGGATATTCACAGACATAATCCTCAGCATTAGTTGTGTCCTCATAATTGACATCAAATGCCACATCTTTATAATGCTGAAGTTGTGGTGAAATATCGACTGGAGGTACTCCTACATTCAATACAAGAGAAGGGTAAACCTACTTGTTATAACTTTACAATGCACTTTTTATAGTGTCTCACTTTCGAATATGACGAGAAATAAATAGGTCAAGCTGTTTCTTTTACTATAAGGCACTGAAATCTCATGTTAAAATTAAAACATATCAAATTCAACGGTGTTCGCAAACGGCTGATGCAATGTGGGGAAAACACAAATTCTATGCACAATGTAGAGAGATATAAACCAGGGGAGATATTTGAACCACATGCCACTGAACTCTCAGAGGTTCCTTCTGTTGGTGTAGCAGGAAAAAACTACATATGAGCTATACATGCGAAGAACTCAAAATTTTTGTATACGTGAAAAAAATGGAACATTAAATTAGAATGGACCTTGGACTTTTGGTGTCTGAATATTTTCAAGTGTACGCCATCGAGCACTTTTACGTGTACAGGTAGGTGTATTTATTCCAGGCCCTATGGTCAATTAAAGAAGGTAGGCATAAATACATTGTGATGGAAAGGCATATATAAAAATCAATGGTGTTGAATTACAATAAATACATTGTGATGGAAAGGCATCTTTAAAAATCAATGTTGTTGAATTACAATTGCTACATTGTGATGGAAAGGCATATATAAAAATCAATGGTAAAAAGCTTACAATTGCAGCAACGTGGGTGTTGGACAGTATTGAATACACAATGTAGAGAGAAATATACCTAGGGAGATATTTGAAACACATGACATTGAACTCCCAAAGGTTTTTTATGCAAATGTACAATAAAAGACTACAAATCAGTTAACAGGTGCGGACACCAGCAAGTTACTCTAACCCTGAAAAAAGGGAACATTAAATATTGATTGAACTGAGTTGAAAATACCTGTGTGGTTAGCATCAAAATCAAGTGGTGGTGACTGTGAACCATTTCTGTCAGCGTCCCATACCCTCGGCAATGTTGCTGTCTTTAAATTTTCAAGTCCACGCCATCTTGCACTTTTACGGGTGCAAGTTGGTATGTTTATTGTAGGTCCTATAGTTCATTAAAAACCCCAGCCATAAATACACGATTTTGGAAAGCCATATATTACTAAATTTAAAGCACAAAATGATTATAGTCTAAGAAACCCTTCCAGAGCATGGAGTTGATCACTCTATAGCAAGTCCTTTTATGTCAACAGCAACCCTTGGTCTTTTCTGTCTATTTCTTGACAGAGATGCTACACGTAATAGAGAATAACATTACTTCCATATAGTTTGATAAAAGAATTTGAGGACGAACACAATGAAAGCTTAAAGTGAATGAGCACTGAGTTTATTCCCTTACCATCAAACCTCCCTGCAAGGTTTTGTTGAACATGAATAATATCTTGAGGTTTTTGCTATGCCTGTGGTTGGAGCTTTCTGATTGTTACAAACATATGTCACTCATTTGTAACTTGTTATTGAGATTTTTCAAGGGTTTGTCCATTAATTTCGTTGCAGGTGCAACCATAGTCTTCCTGCATGAAAACTGAATAGGGAAAAATCTCTCAATAAAACAGTGCAGAAAGGAAGTGTTTTGTTCTGTGCTACCAAGGTCCCATTGAAGTCTGTAAAAGCACTATTATTGCCTTTGACATGCAGATAGTATGTTAGTAAAATGATGGCCCCCACAATTTGTCAAAGTACCACATGTGACCAAACTTTAGTTGACAGCCCAAACTCAGAAAAAATGTCAAACTTGATTCTTGATTTGACAGGTTCTTTCGTGACAATGTATTGCACAACAACATGACTTTCTACTTTTCAAGCTGTCATGAAACATGAACCTTTCTAAAGCAAATATTTTCTAATCAAGAGAACAACATACTTATCTAGATTAGTGATCCTTTTTCAGAATACCTGGAAAGACATACTTGAACATATCTTTAGGCAAACTCATTTTTCGTTATGTGTTTTGCAATCCATAGTTTGTGATACTTGGCTATATATTTTTAGATTTCTGATATGAGTATTAAATATCCTCTGGTATAGTGTTCCCTATTTATCAGATCTCAGTTTTAATCTTCATACATGAAAAGAAATGAGTTTATTCCAGAAAACACAGCAAACATGGAATGGATTCAGTTTTACCATTCAATTGATCAGGTCCCTTTTTTGGATAACATCATCATTAGATCTGATTTGATTTCATCATGGTAAAAGATCAAGCTTTATGTTAACATGGTATCTACATGCACACTAACCATTAAACACCTATGATAAAGTCTCACCCATAATTATGATTGTTCCCTCTGTTACTCTCATGCCCAACTCATGCATATTTGCCTGAGGCAACAAAGATCACACCACAGCTATTTACCAAAAAAATAAAAAAAGATCACACCACAGCTATGCAGCCTTGAAAAACAAACGATTTTTTATCATAGCAGTTTAGAAGATATATTAACTTACCCTTAGAAAGATGGGGGTAGCAATCTATGTCACCATAATTGAACTGTGAAAGCATGGAGGTTAGAAGGAAGATGAAATATCTAACTATACAAAGATTCAAACTTTCCAAAAGATACCCAAATAAAATGGAAACCCATAAGCCAAATAAAATTGAAACTGAAAAAATCCTGACCAAAAACAAAACAATAAGCATTGTGGATGCAAAAAAAATCAGCACTGATTTTTTCATTGGGATCAAATGCACTGATCAACCTGCTCTCTCTCAAAATAAGAAATATCATATATCAAAGAGAAGTCTAAAACAACGTCATAATAAAATAAAAATCAAATATAGACAGAAATAAACAGAGTCCCACAAATACAATGTAGATATATCACAAGAACTGCTAAAGAATTCTACCTTCAAAAAAGAGTTGCAATTTGGACTTGGCTCAAAAGAGAAGTCCCATCTTTAATAGACAGATTTGGACTTGCTATGAATCTGTAAAAATCACTCCTTCAATGTACTGAAGTACATTTATGTAATGAAGTATATTTATCCTTTGAAGACCTTAAAAAATCATCTATAATCATAGGACTCCTTCAATTAATGGTGAATATGTTATAACCTGTATTCAAGCTTTTAAATCAACAATCACATAAGCTTTAAACCGAAAAAATCAAAAATGTAGATCATCAAATTTCAAAGAGCACCCTTAAACAAAATTTCCATAAAGAATAGACTAATTCCAGATGCAAATGCAAAAGCAAAAAAATTGAAACTATAACAAATGAAGAAGAAGTAGTGAGTGTTACCTGTCACTTTCTTCAAAAGAAGATGATATCTTTGTAGAAACAGATACATGGCATCGGCATGAGGAAAATAAGCCGCAAAGGAAACTGAACCTGCTTTCCAAGAATCTGAGAATTGTTAGAATCTTAAGTTTTGATGAAAACTTTAATATGAAAGAACTAGGCAAACACTTAGAGAATATTAGGTTAATATAGAACCCCAAGTAAGAGTACAACCGGATGTGGATTTACTTCCGGATAGACTAGGACTAGCGCTCTCGGATGAACGTCTCATCCCCCAGCGACAGCAAGCACATCACTAAGTAATAACTCAGTCTAACAACATTAAATGGATAAAATTCCTTGAGACTAAGTTAAGATGCAACCGGATGTAGAGTTGCTTCCGATTGATTAGTGACTAGCGCTGGGTGTTGGCATAGATAACACTGAGCACCAGTGAACATAACCCAACGTCCAGTAGACTTGCTTCCGATAGCTTAGTGACTAGCGCTGGCTGTTGGAATGGATAACACTGAGCGTCAGTGAGCAAATTGTGAACAAAACCCTTCGTCCAGTGGAAGTGCTTCCGGATGTGGAATTGCTTTCGGATGTAAGAAAGCTTCCTTAGACTAGATGAACTCCCACTGCATATGACTATGTGTTTATATTGCTAGACTAACGTTCAAAGTGCAGCACACTAAGTAAAGTCGCTTCCGGATGTGAATCCGCTTCCGCAAGCAATCAGAATGTCAGAACGTTCAGAGCAGTGCAGTTTCAGAATGCTTTTGGCAGAGCAGAGTTGTCAGAACTACTTTTCAGAGATAAAGCAAGTCAACCCTGCTAAGTATTAATGAAGCATTAAATGGGCAAACGGTAACATGGGAAAAACGGCCATATTCAAACGGCTAACCCACCTACCAAGAGTGAGAATACTTGAAGACTATATAAAGAAGCTAACCTTCATTTATGAAGGCATCTATTATCTTTGACATCTTGAAGAAAGCTAGAGAGAGAAAACGAAAAATCCTTCAAGCATTCAAAGCTGCCCAGAAAAGAGAAAGAGCATTTAACTCATTGAGTGATCTTTTCATCTACATTTCTTGTACTCGTTGTGGTTAAGTCTCTTCTTGTATTAAGAGCATTCATTGTACTTAAGTGTGTAACATTATCTGTTCTTGAAGAGAACTTAGTTAGAAAATCCTTTATTTGTAAAGGTTGAACCCTTGCTGGGTGTAAAGGGGAGCTAGTTAGAAAGGTTGCAAGTGAGCCTTGAGTAAAACTTGTGGTTGTAAGGTTGCAAGTGATCCCGTCTAAAACTTGCGGTTGTAAAGGTTCCAGGTGAACCCGTTGTAAAACCTGGGGATAGTGGAACTCAACCTGGGTGGTTGAGAACTGGACGTAGGTCAGGAAGACCGAACCAGTATAAATCCTTGTGTTGCTTTTATTTGAGTTTTTATTTTATAGCACAATTCACCCCCCCTCTTGTGCATCCATTACTTTCAAGAATATCAAAGAAAAAAGACATGCTTTAAAACAGAGAATTAACATAGGAGTTAGAAAGCACTGATTGGGTTTTGATTGCCAGGCTAAAATAATTTTCTTGTAGTGATATGTATATATCTAGAATGCACAATTTACTAAGAAATTAACTAATGCCAAATTCACAGGAAACATGTAAGTTAGAAGGAAGATGAGAGATCTAACTGGATAAAGATGAACTTTACAAAAAATACCCAAATAAAAAGGAAACCTAGAAGCCAAAAGAAGGAGAAAGTTAGTAGGTTTCTGAAACATGCAAGAAGAAGAAGAGGAAGGGGAAATAAATTAGCTTTCCCTCTCTCCGGCAAGACATGTTCTAGGAAGACTCAGCGCTTAGCTTCGTATGGTAGTGGGTGATATGCTTGTGAGTGATCCGCAGAGAGAGCTCGGTGGGAGGGTTATGTGGAAGTGATACTGAATATGAAGCCAACCCTAGGTCTTCCTTATGGAACTTAAATCTTCTCCAAGAAGCCTAAACCCATGTAGGCCCACCAGATACATTTGAAAAAAGATTTTTTTGAGTAAAAACAATAAACAACCTGTGAACCCCACCCACCTTTTGCAGTGAATTCTTCTATGCTTTGAAATTGTAAAGAGTTTGAGTGGAAAGATATCGTGTGTCAGGCAAACAAATATAAGTAGTTGTCCAGAGGGCCCCACTGTGACCAAAAGGAAAAAGGTGAAAAAGTGTGAATAAATATGACTTTCTCTCTCCGACTAATACATAGAAGCAGTGCAAACATGGCAAGCAAAAGGGAAAATGAGTGTAGCAAGTGGGCCCATATTTGTCAATCAGATGACACATGGACTCCCATGTGTAATGAACAGTAACTCGCCCAATAGCAAATGGGGATTTTTGCTTTAGTGTTTAATAGATGTGCCCACACACTGGCGAGGGGTTGATTATATTGTAATTGGGTCAAGTCTTGGGCTGTCAATGTGGGCTTATAAGAATTATCATTACTATATTTTCTTCTACTATTTTGAACTGGAAAGGCTATTCCTCATTTCGAGACTGCCCGGAATAGGAGTCCATCTATTTTTGAAAACTCTGGATCCGACGTCTTTCTCCATTTTTGTTTTATTAATTTGTTCTTATACATGACCTCACTCTTTACATGTTATAGTAACTCAATCTACTTTGCACCACAAATTTTTGACGTCGATCATCATCCTTTGTTTTATTTGTCGTCTTGTATTAGATTATTTTAATTTTTAGACCGGGGCTGGTTTGCAAGTATTTTCCGCATTTTTCCGCCCTTTTCATTGCTATATGCTTCTTTATACAGGATTGAGATGTGATTTTTTTGAAGGATTCAACTAGGGAATACCCCGTGCGATGCACGGGTCATGAATATTGAGAAAGAAAATTGAGGTATCTAATTGTATTTTTTGTGGATAATTACTTGGTTCACTTCTCGTACATGTAGAATATTTGAAATCATTTGCAATTGGAAATTGATCAGTAATTGTAATCGTGCTAGTTAATCTTTTATTTTAACAGAATTAATTTCATTTGAAAATGATTATGGTACCTGTTTGTGTGTATGTTCTTAAAAGCTTCAATGCAGAAGATATTTGTAGTAATATTTGTTGGTTTCTCTTGATTATCTAAAATCATCAGTTTCAATCCATCAATTAATTTGGCTCTACACAAAGCAACATACTACTTTTAGTTGAAGCTTGTGTGGTGATATTTCTAAATAATTGATTGTGTTAAGGAATTATGTGTCATACAATTCCTCAAGTGCATTACTATTTGTATCTATTTTGCATATTGAATCTGAACTTTAGTAAGTTGTTGAATTGTTAGGTAAAAGTGACAAAATATAAGCATTAATTTCATCAATGTATTTGAGGAATTATTGTTTGTGATTTAATTTTAGTAATTTACCCCAACGTATTTGTGCTACGGGAAGACCCTGTGTGATACACAGGGATAGTAAATAGTAATATTAAGTGATTTATGTGATCCCTTAACTTGACATGTAGAATGAAACAGATTTTGCGTGTTACTTCAGTTGAATTGTCACCTGTGAAAGTAATGGATGCACAAGAGGGGGGTGAATTGTGCTATGAAAATAAAAGCTCAAATAGAAACAACACAAGAGTTTATACTGGTTCGGTCTTCCTGACCTACGTCCAGTTCTCTACCACCCAGGCCGAGTTCCACTATCCCCAGGTTTTACAACGGGTGCACCTGGAACCTTTACAACCGCAAGTTTTGAACGGGATCACTTGCAACCTTACAACCACAAGTTTTACTCAGGCTCACTTGCAACCTTTCTAACTAGCTCCCCCTTACTTCCAGCAAGGGTTCAACCTTTACAAATAAAGGATTTTTCTAACTAAGTTCTCTTAAAGAACAGATAGTGTTACACACTTAAGTACAATCAATGCTCTTATAACACGAAGAGACTTAACTACAAAGAGTACAAGATATGTAGATGAAAAGATCACTCAATGAGTTAAATGCTCTTTCTCTTTTCTGGGCAGCTTTGAATACTTGAAGATTTTCTTAGTTTCTCGCTCTAACTTCTCTCAAGAATGTCAAAGATAATTCATTAGCTTCATAAATGAAGTTGAGCTCCTTTATATAGTCTTCAAACATTTTGACTCTTGGTAGGTGGGTTAGCCGTTTGAATATGGCCGTTTTTCCCTTGTTACCGTTTGCCCAATTAATGCTTCATCAATGCATAGCAGGGTTGACTTGCTTTATCTCTGAAAAGTAGTCCTGACAACTCTGCTCTGACAAAAGCATTCTGACACTGCACTTCTGAACATTCTGACATTCTGATTGCTTGCGGAAGCAGGTTTACATCCGGAAGCGATTCTACTTAGTGTGCTGCACTTTGAATGTTAGTTCAATAATATAAGCACATAGTCACATGCAGTGGGTGTTTACTTAGTCTAAAATGACTTCCTTGGATCCGGAAGCACTTCTACATCCGAAAGCACTACCACTGGATGAAGGGTTATAATCACTTTTACTCACTCTCGCTCAGTGTCCTTCAATCCAACAGTCAGCGCTAGTCACTAAGCTATCGGAAGCAATTCTACTGGACGTGGCTTATGTTCACTGACGCTTAGTGTCATCTATTCCAACAGCCAGCGCCAGTCTAAATACAACAGGAAGCAAAATCACTTCCGGTTGAATCCTAGCTTAGTCTTGAAGTTTTGGTATATCTAGTGCTTATGGACTAAGTTATTTCCCTAGTGAATTACTTGCTCTCGCTGGGGGATGAGTCATTCATCCGCGAGCGCTAGTCCTAGTCTATCCGGAAGTAAATCCACATCCGGTTGCACTCTTACTTGGGATTCTATGTTAACCTATTGCTTTCTAAGTTCTTGATTCATTCATTCATATTTTAGTCTTCATCAAAACTTAAGATTCTAACATTCTCCCCCTTTTTGATGATGACAAACTTAGTTTTATCGATTCAGTTCATATGAAAGGATTAGTAGAAGAATAAAAGCAATAGATAAGAACAAGTAACTTAGACAGATATTATTGATGAACAGGGATTACAAGTTAGAGTATACAAGCAAATAACATATACAAGTAATCTACACTAAGCAAGAATGAAATATGCATGAAAACAGAGAAAAATTTCTAAGTTAAAAGGGTTGGATTGGGGGTTCAGATTTGGTGTCTCTTTTTCCTCTCCCTCTCCTTCTGTCTCTCTTCATTCTCTTTCTGGAGTTTGGCTAATTCGGCTTCATGCACATTCCGGTCAATCTGAGCAATGATTTGTTGAAGCTCTTCTTCATCCCTTTCCCTTCTGAGTCTCTCAGACTCAACAGACTCCTCGAAGGCTCTCTTCATATTTTCCACTTCCTCATAGCCTGGGAATCCTGTTGCATCTGAGAAGTGGGTGACCTCGCCATTAGGAAAGTGGACAGCCCGAATCTTCACATTCCATACAGGGAAGTTGGGATCCTCCTCAACTTCCTGGGCTTTTCTCTTCCCCTTCCCTTTACCCTTCCCTTTGCCCTTGGGTATTGATGAAGTGGGCTTGGCACATGCTCTCTCAGCATCCAGGCAAGCCATCTGACCAAAGGATAGTCTGTCCGTGTACCCATATTTTTCGAATTCCTCAGGAGTCATGTCCTCTATTTCCAACTTGACTTCCTTCAGAATTGGAACTGCTTGTACTACTGGGATCTCTTGCTCAACTTGGGCAGACGAAGTTTCTTGCTCAGGTTGGTCAGTTGGGGTCTCTTCCTCACTCTCAGCAGGTTCAGTGGAGGCAATAACCTTTTTGGCACGCTTCCTAGCAACGGCCTTCTTCCTTGACTCACTGAATGTAACTGCTGGCTCAGATGGAGGAGGAGGGGCAGATGATTGCTCAGAAGTAGGGATCTCAGACGTTTGCCCAGAGGATGTAGGGATTGGCTTGGCGATCACAATGGGAGGATGGTTGATCTTCTTCAGCCCCCACTTCATCATGATTTCTTCAACAATGTTTTTATTCTTCTTAGTTGAAGAAGGCTCTGATGAAGATGACTCAGGCTGTGAGGGTTGCTCATTCTGCTCAAACACCACCATGTCCCATTTAGATCCTTGCTCTTCCGTCCTTTGCTACTGCATGAACCGGATAGCTTCTCCTCTGATTAGGTTCTCAGCACCACCCAATCTCTGGGACTCCAAGGCTCGACGCAGGGCGGCCGAAATATCTTCATCAAGCCAGAGAGATGGCTGGCTGAGAACATCCCTTGTGTCCATGCTCTGGCGAAGGGTGGACATAGCATCTTTCCCCCTTTTGGCATCATCAACAAGGGCGAGTGCCAGGGATGGAGTGGATGAAGAGGAGGGTGGAGGTTCAGGGCCAAATCTTTTTGGGGGTGAAGGTGCTGGGGAGGATGTAGGTAAGGTAGTTTCTGGGGATTCGGGAGGGTTGGGGAACCAAGTAGGATCTACGAATAGACCTTCGAACGGATAGGTGGAGGAATATTCAGTGAAGGTAGTGGAAGAGGGTGGGGTAAATGGGGTAAATGGTAAGTGATCCTCAGGGATTCGCTGAAGGCGGGGGTAATCTCGCAGATAGATGTGGCTGAGGGGGTGAATGGCAGTTTTGAAGCCAAGGTGCTCGGCCAATGGGTTGGATCTTGGTCCAGAGTTGGGGTTGGTAGGGTTAGGATGTGATGGTCCGGCAGAGAGGTTGAGTGGTGAGCGAGTAGGGGCGTTGGGTGGTGTGCGAGTGGGGGAGTTAAGTGGAGATGGGGAGTTGAGAGGTGATTGGCGAGGAGATTGTTGAGGTGAGTCTTGGGCTTGCTGGTCATGGTCAGGTGAAGGTTGGGATTGTTGGTTATTGTTTGGTGATGGTGGTGGCTGTGGTTGTTGAGTATTGGGAGGAGGAGGAGGAGGAAGTTGAGGGTGATTAGGAGGAGGAGAAGGAGGATTTTGAGGAGGGGGTGGTGGTAGGTTACCTTGTTGTGGTTGGGGAATCTGGAGGTGTTGGAAGATAAGATCTAGCTTGGCATCCACCCTGGCAAGCTGAGTCTCAATCTGACCCACTCTGTCCTCTAAACGCTGGATGCGCTCCCCTTGCTGCTGGAACCCAGCATCACATTCGTTCCTGAGAGGAGCCACCAGGGAGTCAGTCAGCCTAAACAGGATTTCCTCCTTTACTTCCTCAGCAAAGGCTTTGACTGTAGCTGGTACCCTCGCAACTCCGCTTGGGCCAGGATGGGAGTCAGCCTCTTGATCCCCTGCACCAGATGTAGAGGGGGCTGAGGTCTGAGATGCACTCCCTGCCTGTGATCCTGAGCGAGCGGGCTTAGCAGGCTTCAGGTACTTGATGCCCATCTTCCCAATGTTAGTCGCCCTCACAGGAGTACACTTGACATTCTCTTCCTCCACGTCAGATGTAGCCTTACTGTGGCAGTGAAGGTGAGTCTGCGGATCTGCTCCTTCCCATCTACCTTCTTGTACTTAACCTTTCCAGAGAGGGATTGACAGAAGACTCGCAGGACGTTGATGTTGTAGTCCTGTTTGATCCCCAGCCAGGGCATGTATTTCTCCAGGTAAGGGCGCAGATGAGGAAACCCTAGTTCATCAATCTTGGCCAGATCGATGAACAAGCCGTTGTTGAAGTAGGGCTTAATCGTCTCAAACTTGGAGGAAACAGCCTCCAAAGCCCCATCTCGATAGACCAGAGGGTCATCTTCCTCAACCCTCTGTCTTTTGGAAGAAGGCTCCTCAACGAATTGAACCTTCTTCTTCTTCCCTTTCTTCTGGGCTTGCTGTTCTTGTTCATGCACAGTTTCCTCTGGCTGTTCTGCCACTCTCCCAGAATGTCCAGGCTGGTCCTGGACTTGTTCATTCTGTCCTTGTGGTTGCCCAGTCTGTTCTTGGTGTTCATGACGTTCTTCATGGTGTTCATCTGCGTGCCCAGATTTTCCAGTGTGCTTATGCCCAGATTTTCCAGATTTGGACTTTGTTTTCTTGGATGTGGAGGATTTCTTTGTATTGGGGTTTGATTCATGTGAGCCGGCCATTTTTGTGTGGGTTTAGTGGTAAAATGCGATTATATGCGAAGAAGAGTATGAAGGAGATGAAGAACACAGATGAATGTATGCAGAGAAAATGTGGGTGAAAAATTTGTGCGAGTAAAAAGTGAAAGTGAAAATGATACCCTATTTATATGCAAAGTTACTAAGGGTAAAATGGGCATGACACTTCAGATGAAAACACATGTTTGCACATTGGGTAACGTAAACATTTTAATTGAAACGGCGCACCTTATGACATGTGTCGCTTCATCTTGTCAGAGAAGGCACAACTTCTCATGGAGGGAGATGAAGCGTTTTCTGAAGTGACGTGTCCCTTGGTCTGGCACTGGCGCTCTCTTGGTTTCAACATCCAGTGTCAGCGAGTGATCATCCGGAAGTGGTTTTGCTTCCGGTTGCAACTTCTTAAGATTTAACATTGAGGACGTGCAAAAACATGTATTGGCACTCCGATGCCTAAGTTAGTATTGTTGTAGGTTTTAAAAACAATCAAGTATAATAAATAGGAGTTACACCTCATTTGGGTTTACCATTCCCAAATCACCTCTTATGAAGGTAAATTGGTCAACCCCCAGAGGCTTGGTGAAGATGTCAGCAAGCTGTTGTTGTGTGGAGACAAACTGCACCTTGACATCCTTCTTTTGAACATGGTCTCTGATGAAGTGATGTCTGACATCAATGTGCTTTGTCCTTGTGTGCTGAACTGGATTCTTGGCGAGGCTGATTGTGCTTGTGTTGTCACAGAGGATGGGTGCCTCAGGGAACTCCAAGCCAAGGTCTCTCAGTTGGTTCTTCAGCCACAGCACTTGAGCACAACAGCTTGCAGCAGCAATGTATTCTGCCTCATTGGATGACAAGGACACGCAGGTTTGCTTCTTGCTAGCCCAAGACACCAGACAACCACCAAGGAAGGCGCATTGTCCACTGGTGCTCTTTCTATCATTCTTATAACCTGCATGGTCAGAATCAGAGTAAGCCCACAAGAACTCTTGGTTACCTCTGGGATACCAAAGACCAAGTTCTTGTGTTCCCTCAAGGTATCTCAAAATACGTTTAACACATGTTAAGTGTGACTCCTTGGGGTTGGCTTGAAACCTAGCACACATGCCTACACTAAATTGAATGTCAGGCATGCTTGCCGTTAAGTATAGGAGGGAACCTATCATTCCCCTGTACATGGGCAGGCTGACAGATTTACCCTTTGCGTCAGCATCGAGTGCGGCAGTGGTGCTCATAGGAGTGTCATACTCCTTGCATTCGTCCATCCCAAACTTTTTGAGTAGCTCTCTGCAGTACTTAACTTGGGAGATGAAGATTTCATTCTTCTTCTGTTTAATTTGCAGGCCTAGTAAGAACGTGAGTTCCCCCATCATTGACATTTCAAACTCACCCTGCATAGTCTTAGAGAAATCTTCACAAAGCTTTTCGTTAGTTGCCCCAAAAATAATATCATCAACATAAATTTGGACAATTAACATATCTCTATCTTTGTGAAGGATAAACAGTGTATTATCTAATTTGCCCCTTGAGAAACCTTTGCCCAGCAGGAAGCTGCTGAGTCTCTCATACCAAGCTCTAGGAGCTTGTTTCAGGCCATATAAAGCTTTCTTTAGCCTATACACATGCTTGGGATGCTTGTGATCCTCAAAGCCAGGAGGTTGTTCTACATAAACCTCTTCTTTGATATAACCATTAAGAAAAGCACTCTTTACATCCATTTGATATAGTCTAAAGCCTTTCATGGATGCAAAGGCTAGAAGAATTCTTATTGCCTCAAGTCTAGCGACTGGAGCAAAAGTTTCTTCATAGTCAATGCCTTCTTCTTGGTTATATCCTTTGGCTACTAATCTGGCTTTGTTTCTTGTAATTTGACCTGTCTCATCCAGTTTGTTTTTGAAGACCCACTTGGTCCCCACTATGGATTGATGAGACGGCCTTGGGACTAGTTCCCAGACTTGGCTTCTCTCAAATTGATTTAGCTCTTCCTGCATGGCAATAATCCAGTCGCAGTCCTCAAGAGCTTGTTCAACTGAAGTTGGTTCGATTTGAGATAGAAATGCTCCGAACTCAACTTCATTTTGAACTTGCCTTCTGGTTCTGACACCAGAAGAAACATCACCAAGCACTTGATCAAGTGGATGATCCCTGTGATGTCTCCTAGCTGTTGGCAACTGTGCCTCATCAGGCACGGTCTGCACTCTAGGTTCATCACTGGGTTCATCTTCTTCTTTGAGATTGCTTGCTGGTGTTTCTTTTGGTGGTGAAGAAGATGATGGTGGTTTTGGAAGATTAAGTATTTCATCATCTTCTGTGGATTGTCCCCATGTAGGAGTTTCATCGAATACAACATGCATTGATTCTTCTACAATTCTAGTTCTCATGTTGTATATTCTATATGCTTTACTCCTAAGGGAATATCCTATGAATATACCTACATCAGCTTTTGGATCAAACTTACCCAGATTTACCTTTCCATTGTTATGTACATAGCATTTTGATCCAAAGATTCTGAGGTGGCTGATGTTGGGCTTCCTCCCTTTATACAGCTCATATGGAGTCTTGTCCAAGCCCTTGCGAACATAGGCTCTGTTAGAGATGTAGCAAGCAGTGCTCATAGCGTCCGGCCAGAACACCTGAGAAACCTCTTTCTCGTTGAGCATGCTTCTAGCCATCTCTGTCAGAACCCTGTTCTTTCTCTCGACCACTCCGTTTTGCTGAGGAGTTCTAGGAGCTGAGAAGTTGTGTTCAATACCATTTTGCTCACATAGCTCAGAGAAGCTATGGTTTTCAAACTCTCCTCCATGGTCTGTCCTTATGGCTGTGATTTTGAGCTCTCTCTCATTCTGCACTTTCTTAGCCAAGACAACAAAAGCATCAAAAGCATCTTGCTTAGAGGCAAGAAACATAGTCCAAGTGAACCTTGAATAGTCATCCACCACCACTAGAGCATACAGGTTTCCACTCAAGCTCTTCACTCTCGCTGGCCCAACCAAATCCATATGGATCAGTTCCAAGGGCCTGCTGGTGGAGACTCTCTTCTTGGTTTTAAACGAGGCCCTTGTTTGCTTCCCTCGTTGGCAGGATTCACAAATAAAATCATGCTTTACCTTAAAGGATGGAATACCTATAGCTAGCTCCTTTTTAATTAGCATATCAAGTTGAGTAAAATTAACATGAGCTAACCTCTTATGCCAAAGCCAACTGTTCTCATCACTAGATAGTAAGCATTTTTTTTTCAGTTGTTGACATAAGTCTAGAGTATATAGGTTTCCATTTCTATTTGCCTTAAGTTTGCATTTTAAATTGGCCTTATCTAAATTCAGATCCTGCTTCTCAACTATTAAGCACTCATGTGAATCGAAGATTACCCAATTTCCTTTGTCAGTGCTCTGCCTCACGCTCAGCAGGTTGTGACAGAGACCGTCCACCAGATAGACGTCTTTCACTGGTCCAACTTCTCCAACTCCAGTGATCTTTCCACTTTGATTTCCTCCAAAGGTTACTGTGGCTCCGTCTTTGATCACCAGAGATTTGAACTTGTCTCTGTCTCCAGTCATATGTCTCGAGCATCCGCTATCAATATACCATTTTCTGTTCTTGGATGCTTTGAGACACACCTGAAGGAATCAAGTAAGCTTAGGTACCCAACCTTTCTTGGGTCCTCTGTCATTAGTTTTCAGTGCCCTTGGTCTAGTGTTAACCTTGACCTTGGGCTTATGATCATTCAGTGCCTCCGGCCTAGTGCTGGCTCTAGACTCTTGGGTTTTCCCTGTGGATTGTTTCCAAGCTCGGGATCCCTGTCCTCCTTTAGTTTCCTTTCCAGGGGGAGGATCCTTTGTAGCCTTGGTTCCTTTAGGGACCCATTTGTAAGAGCTACTTGCTCCATGCTTCTTGGCATTACAGGTGGACGTGGAGTGTCATTTCCTGTTGCAATAGTTACAGAAGCTAAAAGGTGAGGAGCTGTGACTAGCGGCTTTATGGAATAATTTCAAGTAGGGCTTCACTTTTGGTTCCACCCACTTTTTCCCTCTAGAAGTATATCCTAAGCCAGTCCTGTCCCTATATGCCCTTTGATTCATTAAAATTATATTTAACATTTCTGACCCATTTGTAAACTTCTGCAGGGCATTTTGCAGCTTGTCTCTTTCAGCTTAGATTTTGCTGCAACTAGGGCAGCTCTCAAGTGTTGAGGCATTGGGTTCTGCTTGGGGAGAACCCTTGCCATCCGCTACCGGAAGCTTTCTGGCTTCCGCTAGCTCTTCACTTAGTGAGTCCACCTTGGACTCAAGTGATTCCTTTTTAGTTTTTAACACTTTATAGGCTTTACATAATCGAGAGAATTCTTCATGAACCTCATTGTAAGCCTCTTGTAATTCAGAAAAGGTTACCTCATTGTCCTCGTGGGTGAGATCAAGATCTGAAGATGCTTCCTCATCATCTTCTCTGGCTACCAGGCAGAGGTTGACAACTTCTTCCTCATCACTTGCTTCGTCATCTGAGCTATTCACCCAGATAGAGGACACGAAGGCTTTTCTCTTGTCTTTCCCCTTTGATCTTTGCAAGCTTGGACACTCAGCCTTGAAGTGGCCAGACTTTTTGCATTCAAAGCACACCGGGGCCTTTTCCTTCTTGTATCCCTTCCTCTGACTGGAGTCACCTTTCTGAAAGCCTCCTTTCTTCTTGAAGAACTTTCTGAACTTTCTCACCATCATGGCCATCTCTTCTTCGTCCAGTTCCTCCTCATCATCCTCATCATCATCATCATCAATCTCCTTGTTGGGAGCAATAAGGGCAAGATTCTTGGCTTTGGATGAGGCTTGAGGAGCTCTCTGAGCCAGCAATGTTGGTTCATATTCAGCCAAAGAACCAAAGAGTGCAGTGATGGAGCTGGTTGACTCTCCTTGGACTTCCTGGAAGATGGTTACTTTGGTGATCCAATCACCTTTCAGGATTTTTAGGATCTTGCTGACTTGCTCTCTTTCCGGAATGTCCTTACCCAAGGAGGCCAAGTTGTTGATGAGATGAGTGAACCTCAGCTCCAGCTCTCTGATTGGCTCAGTCGGACTAAGCATGGCGAACTTGTGAAACACTTCCACCAACATCTCAACTCTTCTTGCTTTCACTCCCCTGGTTCCAGAGTGAGCAGCCTCAAGAGCCTCCCACATACCTTAGCATTTTTGTGGTGGCTGATCCTATGAAATTCCTTAGGGCTGAGAGCACACTGAATGTAGTGCATGGCCCTATAGTTCAGTTGGACTAGAACATAGTCCTCATTAGTGTACCTGGATCGCTGCTTAGCAAAACCATCCTCATCTAGTGGAGTGTGATCCCCACGTTCGATTACATCCCAGAGTCTGATGTCGCTGGACTTGATGTAAGTCTCCATTCGAAACTTCCAGAATGGATAGTTATACCCATCAAAGCCTGGAGGCTTGTTGGGTTGAATAGAGACATCTGGCAGGGAGTAATCTGTATCCATTACTAGATCTTTACTTTCTGGATTCGTTGGAATCGAGTGAGAAAGACCCGCTCTGATACCAAATGAAAGTAATGGATGCACAAGAGGGGGGGTGAATTGTGCTATGAAAATAAAAGCTCAAATAGAAACAACACAAGAGTTTATACTGGTTCGGTCTTCCTGACCTACGTCCAGTTCTCTACCACCCAGGCCGAGTTCCACTATCCCCAGGTTTTACAACGGGTGCACCTGGAACCTTTACAACCGCAAGTTTTGAACGGGATCACTTGCAACCTTACAACCACAAGTTTTACTCAGGCTCACTTGCAACCTTTCTAACTAGCTCCCCCTTACTTCCAGCAAGGGTTCAACCTTTACAAATAAATGATTTTTCTAACTAAGTTCTCTTAAAGAACAGATAGTGTTACACACTTAAGTACAATCAATGCTCTTATAACACGAAGAGACTTAACTACAAAGAGTACAAGATATGTAGATGAAAAGATCACTCAATGAGTTAAATGCTCTTTCTCTTTTCTGGGCAGCTTTGAATACTTGAAGATTTTCTTAGTTTCTCGCTCTAACTTCTCTCAAGAATGTCAAAGATAATTCATTAGCTTCATAAATGAAGTTGAGCTCCTTTATATAGTCTTCAAACATTCTGACTCTTGGTAGGTGGGTTAGCCGTTTGAATATGGCCGTTTTTCCCTTGTTACCGTTTGCCCAATTAATGCTTCATCAATGCATAGCAGGGTTGACTTGCTTTATCTCTGAAAAGTAGTCCTGACAACTCTGCTCTGACAAAAGCATTCTGACACTGCACTTCTGAACATTCTGACATTCTGATTGCTTGCGGAAGCAGGTTTACATCCGGAAGCGATTCTACTTAGTGTGCTGCACTTTGAATGTTAGTTCAATAATATAAGCACATAGTCACATGCAGTGGGTGTTTACTTAGTCTAAAATGACTTCCTTGGATCCGGAAGCACTTCTACATCCGGAAGCACTACCACTGGATGAAGGGTTATAATCACTGTTACTCACTCTCGCTCAGTGTCCTTCAATCCAACAGTCAGCGCTAGTCACTAAGCTATCGGAAGCAATTCTACTGGACGTGGCTTATGTTCAGTAACGCTTAGTGTCATCTATTCCAACAGCCAGCGCCAGTCTAAATACAACAGGAAGCAAAATCACTTCCGGTTGAATCCTAGCTTAGTCTTGAAGTTTTGGTATATCTAGTGCTTATGGACTAAGTTATTTCCCTAGTGAATTACTTGCTCTCGCTGGGGGATGAGTCATTCATCCGCGAGCGCTAGTCCTAGTCTATCCGGAAGTAAATCCACATCCGGTTGCACTCTTACTTGGGATTCTATGTTAACCTATTGCTTTCTAAGTCCTTGATTCATTCTTTCATATTTTAGTCTTCATCAAAACTTAAGATTCTAACAACCTGAAGAGATAAAAAGCTAGTATTTGTATGTAAGGGAATTTTTATATTATATGAATCAAGTTAGCAACTTCAAAGAGTTGTAAAAATTATTTAATTAATCTCTTTTGACGTGCCCAGTGCAACAGAAGGAGATGACAATAATAACCCATTAAGAACGGCATAAAAAACAATATGGCGTAGTCATTAAAAGAAGATAGAAGAAGATCGAGGAACTGTGAAGAGTATCTTTAAATTTTTGTTTACTATATTAAAAAACACAACTAAATTTTCATGTCTAGTTTGAGGTTATATTATGAACATTAAGAAATGATTCTAAAGGAGCAACTTCTAAGTGTTTAAAAATTATTCAATGAATGTCATTTGACGTACACGTGAACAGAAGATGGCAATAGTAAACCATCAAAAATAGCATAGAAAACACTATTGCGTAATTTAGCAACCACAAATAAGGATTAATTAGCAATAGAAAATTGAAAATGAGTTTCCTTAATTCTCTCTTAACTCCAAATAAGGATTTTCCTACGTTTATTGACACATGTTGTTTCATTTTATATGTATTTGAAGAATTATGGAAAATCTCATCATAAGTTAGTAGTTGATGAGACTTACGAGGCCTAACACGGTAGCACTTACACCTACCATATTTTTCTGTTTTCAGGAAAAAAATTCCTCACTTTATTTTTTTATCAGAATAAATACCTTGCTATAACAACTAATTTTTAAAATACTCAGAAATCTTAATACTTAATACAGTTAAACTATTGGTTTTCATTATATTTATGAGAACTCTTATCATTAAGGATGAGTCAATGAGATATTTAAGGCATAATAATTTCTCCCCTTTTAAATTAGTAGTGCATTAATAGAAAATAAAAAAGGGAAAATTAATTTGAAGTCCCTCACAAGGGACTTAATACTAGAAAAGTCTCATAAACTCTCTAAATTAAAGTAGGGTCCCAAGGGATCTCACTATAATATATTCTAAAAGTGAAAAGACTGTTTTGCCCATCAGCCTAAGTAAACAAGTTAATGAGTAGGGATTAACGAGGGCATGGACACACATAACAACCCATGGGCAGAGAATGACAAGTTCATGGTCACTTCTAACATGGCCATGATCGACCCTCAATGTAATGACCACCCCTCTAACAAGTTAATGGGGGCAAGGATTGATGAGCACGCGTAACAACCCCATGGGCAGGGTTTGACAAGTTCATGAGCACTTCTAACAAGGTCATGACCGACCCTCTAAATGTAATGACAACCCCTCTAATACGTTAATGAACAGAGATTGACGAGGGCATGAGAACACGTAACAACCCCATGGCCAGGAAATGACAAGTTAATAGGCTGCGGGGCAAAAAAGTCTTTTCACATTTAGAGTATATTAAAGAGAGGTCCCTTGGGACCCTGCTTTAATTTTGAGAGTTTATGGAACTTTTCTAGCATTAAGTCCCTTGTGAGGGACTTCAAATTAATTTCCCTAATAAAATAATAGCCTATCCAAATCAAAACAGTTCATAAATTTCAGAGATACTAAAGAATGAACACAACACAATCATTAAGTACCACAAACTATTTTTTGAAATGTTTTCGTTTATTCTAGATTCGGAAGTACAAAAAGATGACAATAACTTTTGATCTTAGAATTTTAGGTCTCCCTTTCTTTTTCAGCAGCTAGCATTAATGCATATTGTTTCTCGCTTGAAACAACATTAAGACACTTTATTTCTTCATTGATTTCTCTTCAGTCATCTTTTGGACTTCAGACCGAAGCTTTTGCTTCACCTTAAATATCATAGAACCATAATGGCTCATCAATTTATCCATAGACATGCATGCTTTAGCAAAGAAGAATCAAGATTGTCAGGCTTTTGAGTCCTCATCCTTACCATTTCTATCCCCAATTGAAGGAAATAATTGATTATTCATTGAAATTTTCGTGTATGAATGGCCATCCATTTGATGATCACAACATTCCACACCATTCTCAAAGGATCCATGAGAAAAAGGCAGTATAATTTATGAGAAAGATAATAATTCAGAATATACATCCAAAAATTCGTGAATATTGCATGTCCTAAATAAATATTTTAATTAGAAATTAAAGTAAATAGTTATAGAATTTAGTTATTAATTAGAAATTTTATGAGAAATATTTTGAAGCCTAAATAAAATTACCATGATAGAAAAAAAAGGAAAATTAATTTTAACTCCCCTAAAAGGGACTTAATATTAGAAAAGTCCCATAAACTCTTCAAATTAAAGTAGGGTCCTAAGGGACCTCACTTTAATATATTCTAAATGTGAAAAGACTGTTTTGCCCCTCACCGATTATTGTGTATTACTCTATTATGAAATAACAATCCCCTAGGAAAAAATGACAAGTTCATAGGCACACGTAACAACCCCTTGGGCAGGTGTAACAAATTCACGACCAATAATACTCTAAGTTCATGGACAAGGACTGACAACCCCTTGGGCAGGTGTAACAACCCCTTGAGCAAAATATGACTTCATGAGCACACGTAACAACCCCTTGAGCATGTGTAACAAGTTCACGGCTAATAATACTCTAAGTTAATAGGCAGAGATTGACAACCCCTTGTGCACGCGTAACAACCCATGGGCACAAAATGACAAGTGCGCGAACACACGTAACAACCCCTTGGGACCCTACTTTAATAGGCTGAGGGGCAAAACAGTCTTTTCACATTTAGATTATATTAAAGTGAGGTCCTTGGGACCCTACTTTAGTTTGGAGAGTTTATGAAACTTTTTTAGTATTATGTCCCTTGTGTGGGATTTCAAATTAATTTTCCCTAAAAATTCCTAATTTAAATTTAGGAGTAATCTTAGAAGATAGGAGTATTTATTTTTTTGTGAAGGAGGGATTGAATTGAATTGAAAATTTAAGAATATATATAAGGTTTGTTTAGTTGTATGAAGGAAAGTGGAGAAATGAGAAGTGAAAGGGTGAAAATGAAAAGTAGAGATAAATTAAGTAATGATGAGAAAATAAAGTTTGTGGGGTCTAAGAAAAATGTGAGATGGAGAGAGAAAAGTTGTGGGTATCCGGATATATGTAAATTACATAAAAAGAGTTACTTTCCACTCTTTCTAATTCTTTAAGGGTCCGTTTGGTTGCAAGAAGGAAAGTGGAGAAATGAAAAGTGAAAGGGGTAAATATGGAAAGTAGGGGTAAATTAAGTAATGATGAAAAATAAAGTGTGTGGGACCCAAAAAGAGTGGGAGATAGAGAGGGAAAACTTGTGGGCCCGAGATATATGTATATTATAAAAATACCCTCTACTTTCTACTCTTTCCAATTCTTTGCCACTTTCTCATGCAACCAAACAAGCCCTAATCCTTTCCATTGGCAACCAAACATCCGTTTGCTTGATCATCACCATTTTTGTTTTTCAATCTCTCTTTGTTTTCTCTTCCTTCTCTTCGGCTTCACCAGTGCCGATTTCCGGTAATTCACGGCGGAGGAGGCAGCCGTTCTAACATACAAGATCAGTTTCGAACTTCGGTGAATCTCCTCTCTCTGTTCATGCGTTTTCTTTTCCGATTTCAGGTTTTGGGGTTGGTTTGTTTGATCGGTAAAAGTTAAAGCTTTATCTTCTATTCTTGTTGTTTTGAATGAGAAACTGAGTCTTGATTGAATTTTGGGTTGTTTAGGTAAAACCCTAAATTTTGGGGGCTTAAGAGCTGACGGGTTCATGCTAATTTTGGGCTCGAAATCTTTAACTAATCAACAACAAAATTTGTTTCAGTTTGATTTTGTTTAGGTATTAGTTGTTTCACAGCTTTGATTTTGTTTTCTTTGATCGATTGGGCTGCCACTTGGATTTTTGGATTTGATGTAAGCTTTTATGCCTGATTCTGTTGACCGCCACACTGAGATATGGAATTCTGATTTGGGAATAAAGGGAAGTATAAGAGTTGGTTTTCCAAGTTGTGTGAAAGCGTGATATGTATGGTTTTGCTTTTTGTTTGTAAATGCACAGATGATTTTCTTTGGATTAAAGGATTGGTTTATTTTCTTTTCTTTTCCTCCTTTATTCTACTTGTGATCACTCACTTTAAATTACTTTCTGCTGTTTCCTTTTTTGGCATCAAAATGATCTTAAAAGTACCCAAAATGCTGTTTGGAAATAGTTTAGGTTGTTTTGATAGTTGTAAGTTGATTTATAGTGGTCCAGCTTATGCATTAGGTGAATCCTTATGTTGGTGTTTTGTTTGGAAATAGTTTCTTGGTTGTTGTATGATTCCTTTAATCAATGGGAATGTTCTGTTATTAACATTGTTATTTAAAAATTTGTTAAAAGAATACGTGAATTAACACTAGTATTGATCAGTACCAATATTGTTATTAGAGGGAATTGATATAAGGTTGATTATAGATTATGTTTACATTGTTATAACAGAATTTCTACTTTAACCCAATAGATAGTGTGAGTAGTCTGAATTCTTTTTCACTGATCAGAGTGATTGAATATGAAATTAGTTAAGTTCTTTGCTGGCTATGAAATGCAAGAAACTGAAATAGTATTTATGAGTCGTGATGGTGACGTTTTTGCAGAATCAATGTGGTTAATGATTCCAATCATTTATGTAATGGCCATGCATGTGTCAAAAGATTAATGATCTTGAAATTGGCGTTGCATGTATGATTACCAAAAAAATTGTGAACTTCAAATAGGCTATGCAAAGAAATGGTTAATGTAAAGGCTACTACAACTGATTATGGGTTGCTGATTTTGCTTCATTAATATTGTAAATGATGGTGGACGTTTTTATGGCTGGATGTCTGACTGGAATTGTTATTTGCTTGGTTGGTTGATTGAGTTGATTTGAGTAGTAAAGTTGTTAATAGAGATTTACGAGATATGCTTAATAGTTTCTTTTCATTCTTCTTAACTATGTCTTCTCTTGGTATGGGTGGTGGGATATGGGTGCCAATCAATATATATTTTCTACTTCATGGATTTAATTATTTACTGGTATGAGTTGTTAAGATGGTATTTGTTGTGAATTATTTTATAAGAGGAACTAGACGTAAAGCGGTTGTTTTTATAGTTTCGAGTTACGCTTGTTTCTGTGGCCTTTTGGCTGCACTTGTTCTGTTTTCATAATCTTGAGCTATGCTTCTTCCGTTTTCTTAGTCATGAGCTACACTTGTTTTCATGGTTTTCGGGTTGCGTTTGTTCTATTTTCCTAGTCTCGAGCTATGCTTATTTTGTTTTCGTAATCTCAAGCTGTTTTCATGGTCTTCGGGTTGCACTTGTTCTGTTTTCATAGTTTTGAGCTACGCTTTTTTTCGTGGCCTTAGAGTTGCGTTTGTTCTGTTTTCGCAGTCTCGAGCTATGCTTGTTCTGTTTCATGGGGTCTTCAGGTTGCACTTGTTCTGTTTTTGTAGTCTTGAGCTATGCTTGTTCTGTTTCGTGGAGTCTTTATGCTGCGCTTGTTCTGTTTTCGTTGTTTTGAGCTACGCTTATTCTATTTCGTAGGGTCTTCGGGCTGCGCTTGTTCTGTTTTCGTAGTCTCGAGCTATGCTTGTTTTCATGGACATTAGGCTGCACTTGTTCTGTTTTCATAGTCTCGAGCTACACTTGTTTCCGTGGCAGATTGCATTTGTTTAATTTTTGTAGTCTTGGGCTACGCTTGTTTTGTTTTTCGTAGACTCGAGCTATACTTGTTTTCGAGTCTTCGGGTTGTGCCTGTTTTCGTGGTCTCAAGCTACGCTGATTTCGTTGCCTTCAGTTTGTGCCTGTGATGAAATTCAAAATAGTGTTTTATTGATTATCAACAAAGACTCATGTCGAAGGATGGAAATCCAATGGAAGGTTACAGAGAAGACCCAAAATGAATGATACAATTGGTGTATTAGAGAACACCACCCTCCCAATGACTACAAATCTCACAACCGCCTCTGTGTCTATCCCTCTCTATTTATACTATTCTCTATTACTAGTATAATACCGAAAATACCCTCTAACAGAATTATAAGCAATATACCAAAACTACCCCTGACTCCTACTTATTCATCATTTCATTCTTCCGCTTCATGTAGTATGTAAATGATGAGCCAACCTCATCATTACCCCCCTCCCAATGAAGTGGCACCTTGTCCTCAAGGTGAAAAGTACGGAACTGCTCCTTGATCACTTCAAAAGATTCCCATGTATTATCCTCCTCCGGTAAATCCTTCCACTTTACCAAAATTTGAACTGTACCATCAGTCATCTTTCGTTTCTTTAACACGGCCTCAGGAAAAATTTGCATCTTCAGGTCACTAGATAGCATATCAGGCAAGGGATGAACTGATATATAAGGAGAAACTGACTTATTCAATTGGGACACATGAAAAACGGGGTGAATCTTTGCAGAATAGGGTAAACACAGTCTGTAAGCCACCAACCCAATCTTTTCCTCCACCTCAAACGGCCCATAATACCTAGGACTTAGCTTCTTATTAGTCCTTACAACCAAAGAGCGATGCCTATAAGGCTGCAACTTCAAATAAACCATGTCACCCTTCTTAAACTGAACATCACGCCTCTTAGCATCTGCATAATTCTTCATATGTTCTTGGGAACAGATCAGATTTGCTCTCAACTCATCCAAGATAACATTTCGTGTCCTCATCTAAACATCCACCGCTTATATAGCTGAAGTTTGCTCCTAGAACTTGTAAAGAGTGGGAGGATCCCGCCCATAAAGAGCCTTAAAAGGAGTCATCCACGCAGACCTGTTGTAATTGGTATTGGTATTAAATCAATACTCAGCCCAGCACAACCATTTGCTCCAAGTAGATGGTTGCGTGCTACAAAAGCAAAGTAAAACTCTACTCCTCTATTAGTCACCTCCGTTTGCCCATCGCTCTGAGGAAGATAGCTAGAGCTGTAGCATAATTGTGAGCCTGCCAACCTAAACATTTCCTGCCAAAAGTGACTCATAAACACCTGATCACGATCTGATACATCAGAACGGGGAAAGCCATGAAGTCTAACTATTTCCCTCACAAACAAATCAGCAACAGAGACTGCTGAATAAGGGTGTCTCATAGGCAGGAAGTGACTATTCTTCGTAAATCGATCTACCACCACAAAAGTGGTGTCAAACGTATTAGATTTTGGCAAACTTGAAATGAAATCCATAGAAATGTCTGACCATACACTATCAGGTATAAGAAAGGGTTGTAATAACCCCGCAGGACTAAGAGCTGAGTGCTTATTCCTCTGACAAGTATCACATGCTGCCACATACTTTTGAATATCCCATTTATTCCATCCCAATGAAATAAATTTATTATTCTTTATATGTTCTCAAGTATCCAGAATGCCCCCTTATGGGAGAGTCATGGAATTCCTTAAGAATTCTGGGTATATGAGAGGAAGACTTAGATAAAACTAAGCTGCCATTAAAGAGCAAATGCCCACCCTTCACTGAATAACCTGGTGAAGCTTGCTGTCTAGTCAGCAACTTCTGCATTATGGTAGCCAACCTATCATCACTTTGAATTTCGACATCTTATTTCTCTTCATTGGTGATTTGGGTAACTGATATAGCAGTCAACTTAACCATCTCTTCCCTCATTGGCAATGCATCAGCGGCGGAGTTTACTGTCCCCGGCTTATACTGAATTTGAAATGTGTAGCCCAACAGCTGAGTCACCCAATTCTGCTGTGATCCATCAAGTACCCTCTACTCAAGCAAAAATTTGAGAGCCTTCTGGTCCATCTTTATGACAAAAGGCCGTCCCAGCAAATATGGCCTCCACTTCCTTACTGCAAACACTATGGCCATATGCTCACGTTCATAAACTGAGCACATTCTCTTCTTTTTTGACAATGAGTGACTGAAATAAGCGAGAAGCCGCCCATTTTGCATCAAGACTGCCCCCAATCCACTTCCTGAGGCATTCGTTTCTACAATAAAGGATTGATTAAAGTCTGGTAAGGCCAGTATAGGGGCAGAAACCATGGCTTCCTTTAACTTCTCAAAGGCTTCTTGAGCTTCCTTAGACCTACAAAAAGCGTTCTTCAACAATGCTGTAAGAGGTGATACTATCAGCCCATAATGGCTAATGAAGCGTCTGTAATACCCTGTCAAACCAAGAAAGCCACGCAAACTCTTCAAGGTGGTTGGCACAGGCCACTTTGTCATACAATCAATCTTGCTAGGGTCAGCCATAATTCCATCCCTAGAAATTATGTGGCCTAAATACTCAAGCTGGGGCTTTGGAAACACACATTCTTAAGGTTAATGACCAATTGATCTTGCTGTAACAATTGGAAGGTAACCTTTAGATGTTGTAAATGCAACTCCCTATCCACACTATACACAAGTATGTCATCAAAGAACACCAATATAAACTTGCGCAAATGTGCACGAAAGATATCATTCATCAATGATTGAAATGTAGAGGGGGCATTTTTCAGCTCAAAGCTAGGAACTCATCATGGCCATCATGAGTCCTAAAATCTGTCTTATGATCTTCTCCCTTCTTCATTCTGATCTGGTGATACCTAGATTTCAAATCCAGTTTAGAAAAAACCTGCGCTGCTCCCAATTCATCCAACAGCTCCTCAATTGCAGGAATTGGAAACTTGTCTTGTATGGTCAGATTGTTTAATGCTCTATAGTCCATGCAAAAACGCCAACTATTATCCTTTTTTCTCGCCAACAAAAAAGGGCTTGAAAAAGGACTCTTGCTTGGCTATATAATCCCTGAATGCAACATCTCCTGGACCATTCTCTCAATTTCTGCCTTTTGGTAATGAGGATACCGGTAAGGCCTTATGTTAGGTGGTTCTACTCCAGGTTTAAGGGCAATGGTATGGTCAGTCTCTCTAGAGGGAGGTAAAGTATAATGGCAGCTTGCACATAAGGAAACTTCTTCAAAAGGTCTTGCACATCATATTCCAACTCTACATAGGCTACTTCTGTCATCCTTATCTCAGAAAACTCAACAAAATACACTTCCTCCTTTCTCTGGACAACCTTCTTCAAAGCTTTGCAGCTCATTTGAGACTTCTGCAATGTAGGATCACCCCTCAAACAAAACCATTCCCCACCCATGTCTATCTTAAGTGTTGATCTTTTCCAACTAAGCATCACTTCATCTAATGCTTCAAGCCAATCTGCCCCTAATATAATGTCAAATTCTCCTTCCCTTTACTTCTCTATCATCACCCACTTGTCCTGTGAATACTACACTGTTATCCATAGGCAGAGCAAATAATTCCACTAACTCAAGAAGGGAAACGTATGAGAATAAGCAAATAATAGGTAAGAAATCTAACCGTACAAAGATTCAAACTTTCCAAAAAATGAAACTTTAACTTCATTTTAACTTACTTAGAACACCTAAATCAATGAACCCAACTCGGATTACCCCTCTCAAATCTCGTCCAAATCGCAGAAAAAGGGTAAAAACGGAAAGAAAAACTCACCAAGGTTCGGATCTCCTCTTCTAAGAACCATTGGAGCCTTCTTTCACCGGAAACACTGTCGGAAGTGGCTGGCCGAGATTTACAAAGCAAAAGAAGAGAAAAATATGAAAACGAAGTGGAAGAGAGAATGACTTGAAGAACAATAAGAAATGGTGAAGCTTACTTCACAATCGCCGTCCAAAGCCATCCACCACTGCCGCCGTCCGTCACCAAAGAGAAGAAGAGAAAACAGAGGACATAAAAGAATGGTGGGAGGCCGAGACTGAAGAAGGAAGGAGGGTGGTCTCTGCGTGAACCTGCGGCGGTCGACGCCACCGTGTGGTTGCCGGAAGCCCGCCTGAGCGACGAGCACGCATTGGAGGGGCTAGAGGGGGGTGGACATGACGGCTAGGGTTGGAGAATGGAGAGAAGAGAGGAGATGAGTTGTTGCTTGTTAGAAGCTTCTTGAAAAAGCTAGGAGGAGTGGCCCCCACATATAGAAACATTGAAACAAATGAAGAGAGACATGGGCATTTGTGTACGTGGGAGGTGATATGTTGCTTGTCCAATGTGCAAGCTTCTTCAATAAGCCAAGTTGGGTGGACCCCACAAAAAAAAGTCCAATGAAGTGAGGTCTAATGAACAGTGTTTTGGAAGTTGTTTAAGGGAAGCTTTGCTATTTATTATATATAGATATTGAAGCGGACAAAGTGAAGTGGAAAATTATTAATCTCTCTTTTTTCCTCCCTTCACTTTCCCATCAACTTCATCATCATTGACCTTTGACCCTCTCACCATTTTTTATTTCAATCTCACTCTTTTCTCTTCCTTCTCTTCGGCTTCACCAGTGGCCATTCACGGCTGAGGAGGCCGCCGTTCTAACATACATTTCCGGCGAAATAAATGTGAATACATATCTGGCGAGAAATTGAGTCTTGATTGAATTTTGGAGTAGTTTAGGTAAAACCCTAAATTTTGGGGGCTTAAGGGCTCACGGGTTCATGCTAATTTTGGGCTCGAAAATCTTTAACTAATCAACAACAAAACTTGTTTCATTTTGATTTTGGTTAGGTATTAGTTGTTTCACAGCTTTGATTTTGTTTCCTATGACTTGGGTTTTTGGATTTGATGTAAGCTTTTATGTCTGATTCTGTTGAGCGCCACACTGAGATATGGAAATCTGATTTGTATTAATGAGCTTTAGAACTTAAAATTGAAATGAGATAAAGGGAAGCATAAGAGTTGGGATAGTGGATTAGTTTACTTGGAATGCATGTCTATTGATTTAAAATCATTTTTTGTTTCTGAAATGGAGTGTATGTTTAATGGTTGCATGATTGCTTTGATAATAATTGACTTACAAATTTTCCAAGTTGTGTGAAAGCGTAATATGTATGGTTTTGTATTTTATTTGCAAATGCATGTATGATTTTCTTGGATTGAAGGATCGGTTGATTTTCTTGTATTTTTCTCCTTTTTCTAGTTGTCATCACTCATTTTGAATTACTTTCTGCTGTTTCGTTATTGGAATAAAACTGATCTTAAAAAGTACCCAAAATGCTGTTTGGAAATAGTTTAGGTTGTTTTGATAGTTGTAAGTTGATTTATAGTGGTCAATCTTATGAATTACGTGAATCCTTGTGTTGGTGTTTTGTTTGGGTCTGTTTCTAATCGGCTTATAATTGGTGATGAGACATAATTTATGTTTTGTAGTGTGCATATTGAATTGGGCATCTTTGCTAATATCTCTGTAATACCTGAACAGATTTTTAATGATGGTAATGGTTCTTGGCCTAAGGATGTTAACAATTTTATGTAAAATATCAAGAGATACAAAATCTAATTACTTGTGAACCTTAGAGACAAGGATTTCAACTTAAAGCTAATAGTTTCTTAATTGTTGTTTGATTCCTTTAATCAATGGGTATGTTCCATTATTAACATTGTGTGGTTCTCCCTCCAGTCGTAAATATAAGACCTATTTACCTATATTTGATTGGATTAAGGATGTTGGTTAAGTTAGTTAAAATAACATGTTATTACCAATATACCTTAACCATCTACCTTTACCTCCACCATTTCTCTCTTATTGTCTAATATTGGAGAGCATTGAGAAGGATAATTTGGGGAAATTTTGGTTTGAATTAAAAATAGGTCTTTTTTGTAGGACCAAATCCATCTTCCCAAATAGGTTTATATTCAGGATCAGAGGGAGTATATTTCTATAACGGTGAAGTTAATATGGATTTGTCCATGCTGTAGGCGAGCTTTCGAGCAAGGATTGAGACTATGAGAGGTGGATGATTTCTACTGTTTGAACAGCTCTCTAAGGTTTTTCGCTAGACAAAAAAAGACAAAATTTTGGGAAGATCAGTGGCTAAGCTTCACTCATGGCCTTGGAAAATGAATCCACTCCAACTCCATCCAACTCTTCATCTTCCTTCCTGCCTACAGTTATCTATTTTGTTCCCTTTCTAACCATACCATTTCCTTCGCATTATGCTTCCTACTCTATCTTCTGTTTCTAATTTTTCTTTCCTTTTTTCTTGAAGGTTTGCTTGCACAATTGGTGGTTGGTTAAAGCAGAAAGGGACTTCCATGGGAAATTATTAGCTGTTGCAGGCTACACCTCCAGAAAGTAAGGCTCCATTTCATTTTTGGGGTTTTCAGACCCACCTTCATTCAATGCTTAGGGCCTGTCAATACTCCTTTTACTTGCATCCGGAATATAGAAGACATAAACCACAACTTTATGAGGCTTAGTGAACACGAAAATATAATGTTTCTATCAATCAAGGAAAAATTTTAGGATGAAAGGATGTTTGGTTTTTTTTTGACATAGTTTGACTTTAGCAGGCAAGATGCCAGGCGGGAGTTCGTTTCTGCTCCAATAATCAAAAGACACGATGTATCTACCTTGGAGACAGCAGATGGAATATGTCTTATAATTATTGGTTTCATTAATGAGCTGCACACTGAGGAAAATGGCTTCCCACGTGAGGTTTGTAAATTTTGAAATTTGCTCTTCTGTCATAAATGCTTTGCATGATGTCACACTGCTTCATTGCATAGTTGTCGGTGCCTTGTGGAGTGTTATTCTCAATCGACAATCATATTTTTCAGAGCGTATAAACGATCACATTGGTTTCAGTCTGGATATGTTCATGAAAGAGAAATGCATCACTAAACATTGCTCTGTGGAACTTCACTGTATTGATTGAACAAATTGAACTAGTGTTTCCTCAATCCTGAATTTTCATATGTTGCTATTGCTTGTTTCTTGATGTGGGTACACCCTTGTTTGTTTATTATATGCTTGAGAATGTGAGTCAATAGAGCTGCTGAGGCGTAGCGCAATTTAGAACATGTGTTCGTGTTCCTTGAGGCAAGCAAAGATTATTCTAAAAATTTTGTTAATGGGATTGCAAATTTAATACTATGAAGGTTATGTATTCATGTCATCGCTGTATGCTTTCTGGCCAGGTGTTCAATGATTTTTTCTTTGGCTTTCCTCCTGACTGGGAAAGCGTGTTGTGAACTTCTTCAATGAAGGGGCAACTGATATTGATTCAGGAAATATCATTACCTCAAATAAAGAGGAATCAAAAAGTCCAGTTACACCCATTCAGTTACATCGGGAAATGAATGAGTTATCAAAACACTACATTGGAGGATCTGCATCTAGAAAACCAGGAACTCAATTGAGAAATATTGACAGTCGATGTAGAGCAAGAAAAGTGGTCACTAGACCAAAAACAACAAAGTCTAACAGAAAAATAACTCATCATAAATCAGCTGATCCTAAAAGTAAAATGAAGCCCCTTGCAGCTGACAGTACTCAGGGAAGCCTATCTATTGAGAGAAGTAAAAAGAGAATTAATTTTGACTCACATGTAAGTAATGGTGTCTCATGCAAATACATGTGTATTCTTAAATGTTGTGTATTGCATGTTTTGTCAATTGTATTGACACATGACTAACATCAAGATCAAATGGCTTTGTTTGTTATACATCTACTGATCAAAGGGCTTCTTCCATGTGTTTTGTTTTTGAAGGAGAAAGTATCTTCTGTCTCTCCAGATTTATCTAATTGTAAGAGATCCAGATCAGGTGAGTGTTATCTGTAATCTTTCTTTTAGTATTACTCTATCATTCCTGATGGGTGAGAGCATTCTACTTTCCTGTGAAATTTGGCCCATATTATCTGTCTATGTGCTTGGCCTTGGTGCCTCATTTATGGAAGATGAAGAATTTTTTAGATGATAAAATCTTTAAGATGCACACATTGCAAATTGATACATAAAAGAATATTGATAATAGATTATTCTTCGGTTAATGTGTTGCAGGTAGGATGCTTCTTCCTCCTCTGGAGTTTTGGCGCAATCAGATGCCTGTTTATGACGCGGTATGTGATGCATCGGGATGACTTTGTAAACTTTTGCTCAGCTTTTGTCAGTTAACATCTTGCATGGCTTGCATATCTCGTGTGGTGAATGTGTCTGATTTTTTTCGACCAATGACTTGATCATGTGTTGGGTTATCATGTTCTTTTATAATATTTCTTTTTAATTGTTTCTCCTGCCCTGCAACTCAAAATATTACTTAAATGCCTATGTTGGATGTGGTTGAGGTTTTTTTTGTTATATGTTTCAGGAGCACAGAGTAACTAAAGTCCTGGTTGGTGCGTCTTTTTTATCTTCCTTGTAGTTCACTTCCACCAGCAAGTTGTTGTTTGTCTAGGTGCGAAGCTAAGTTTGAATCCAATACTTGTACAATTTGCATCCTAATCAGATTTCTATGTTCTTGTTCTGTGTAGTTGGCATATTCATTATGTATCCTGATGGAAATATATTGCTTTACACTTTTGTCGTGATATATGTAGGAAGTGGACCGAAATCCCAGAAAAATGCTAAGGAGGTAAAAGGGTTGAATGGTGCAGACTTATGAAGGAAGTTCTTATAAATATGACATAACGACCTATAAATCTGCCTAGAAAAACTTGAGTACTTCTGGGAGGGGATGGATTTTGTTTTCTGTTATGATTTTATAATTATGAATATTTAGTTATTTAGGTAATGGGTATATGATTCTATTTTAATTACTATTTCTAGTATATGTCGGGCTTAGGTTTAGTGAGGCCCAATACTAATTAGGTCAAGAATATCAGACATTTCATTAACTCAAGATGGTGCCAAAAAATGAAGTCAACATGCAGGCCCATATGAAGTTAAAACATTTTATTTGTGTAGCATACCCAAGCCTATTTATATAAAGTCTTATTCAACATTTCAACTTCAACGAGCAAGATCTCCTGTGTGTTGCACGGGGAGCTTCACCTACAATTAAATTTAATTTGTGATGATATTTGTTTTTGAAAAACACACAAATATAACATTGTACAAATATCACGAAAGTAATAACATCATAGGACAAATATCACGAAAGTAAAGTAAAGTAAAGTAATGGTTAAAAAAAATAACATTCCAAGCAACAATTCAAACAAAAAAAGAATAACATTGTACAAATATCACGAAAGTAATAACATCATAGGACAATAATAATCAGAAAAAGTAAAACTAATTCAATAAAAAAAGGAAGTAACAAATTTTCATGCACAACATTAGTGAGATGTTATATACATTTTTCCCGCGCTTCGCACGGTTTATTTATAGTTATTACTAATTAATCTACCAACATAGCATTAGTGAGATTGAGCAGTGTACGAAAAATCATTGAAGTAATCTATTAACATTTCCACATTCTACAAAATTGTCAATGTAATTCACATACTAACTAAATTTGGGTGGATTAAAGGTCAAGCATATATCAAAGGCTACTTTACCATAATCATGTAACATATATTAGGTACAATTGATGGATAAAATAGCCAAAGGATAAACAATCAAAATAAAAGATCTTGATAAGAGAATATGTTTTTCCATAAGCAATGAAGCTTCGTTTCAGAATCCCCTTTGCCAAGTTCTTTTATTGGTTTCATGACATGGATTGGAAACTTGACTGCAAGATTGAGAACTCCAGCCTAAGCATCAGTGTATTCCTGCAAGATTGAGAAATGAATTGGTGGTTCAAGAGATAGAAAATCTCACAAAACTTAGCACACTTACATATATAAGGGATTGAGTATGATTTCAGTAAATAGAGAAAATGTAAAGCGTTATTGTGATTTAAGTAAACTTTGTTTATTGATTACCTTCCACGTCTTGAGGATATTCACAGACATAATCCTCAGCATTAGTTGTGTCCTCATAATTGACATCAAATGTCACATCTTTATAATGCTGAAGTTGTGGTGAAATATCGACTGGAGGTACTCCTACATTCAATACAAGAGATGGGTAAACCTACTTGTTATAACTTTACAATGCACTTTTTATAGTGTCTCACTTTCGAATATGCCGAGAAATAAATAGGTCAAGCTGTTTCTTTTACTATAAGGCACTGAAATCTCATGTTAAAATTAAAACATATCAAATTCAACGGTGTTCGCAAACGGCTGATGCAATGTGGGGAAAAAACAAATTCTATGCACAATGTAGAGAGATATAAACCAAGGGAGATATTTGAACCACATGCCACTGAACTCTCAGAGGTTCCTTCTGTTGGTGTAGCAGGAAAAAACTACATATGAGCTATACATGCGAAGAACTCAAAATTTTTGTATACGTGAAAAAAATGGAACATTAAATTAGAATGGACCTTGGACTTTTGGTGTCTGAATATTTTCAAGTGTACGCCATCGAGCACTTTTACGTGTGCAGGTAGGTGTATTTATTCCAGGCCCTATGGTCAATTAAAGAAGGTAGGCATAAATACATTGTGATGGAAAGGCATATATAAAAATCAATGGTGTTGAATTACAATAAATACATTGTGATGGAAAGGCATCTTTAAAAATCAATGTTGTTGAACAACAATTGCTACATTGTGATGGAAAGGCATATATAACAATCAATGGTAAAAAGCTTACAATTGCAGCAACGTGGGTGTTGGACAGTATTGAATACACAATGTAGAGAGAAATATACCTGGGGAGATATTTGAAACACATGACATTGAACTCCCAAAGGTTTTTTATGCAAATGTAAAATAAAAGACTACAAATCAGTTAACAGGTGCGGACACCAGCAAGTTACTCTAACCCTGAAAAAAATGGAACATTAAATATTGATTGAACTGAGTTGAATATACCTGTGTGGTTAGCATGAAAATCAAGTGGTGGTGACTGTGAACCATTTCTGTCAGCGTCCCATACCCTCGGCAATGTTGCTGTCTTTAAATTTTCAAGTCCACGCCATCTTGCACTTTTACGGGTGCAAGTTGGTATGTTTATTGTAGGTCCTATAGTTCATTAAAAAACCCAGCCATAAATACACGATTTTGGAAAGCCATATATTACTAAATTTAAAGCACAAAATGATTATAGTCTAAGAAACCCTTCCAGAGCATGGAGTTGATCACTCTATAGCAAGTCCTTTTATGTCCACAGCATCCCTTGGTCTTTTCTGTCTATTTCTTGACAGAGATGTTACACGTAATAGAGAATAACATTACTTCCATATAGTTTGATAAAAGAATTTGAGGACGAACACAATGAAAGCTTAAAGTGAATGAGCACTGAGTTTATTCCCTTACCATCAAACCTCCCTGCAAGGTTTTGTTGAACATGAATAATATCTTGAGGTTTTTGCTACGCCTGTGGTTGGAGCTTTCTGACTGTTGCAAACATATGTCTGACTCATTTGTAACTTGTTATTGAGATTTTTCAAGGGTTTTGTCCATTAATTTCGTTGCAGGTGCAACCATAGTCTTCCTGCATGAAAACTTAATAGGGAAAAATCTCTCAATAAAACAGTCCAAAAAGGAAGTGTTTTGTTCTGTGCTACCAAGGTCCCATTGAAGTCTGTAAAAGCACTATTATTGCCTTTGACATGCAGATAGTATGTTAGTAAAATGATGGCCCCCACAATTTGTCAAAGTACCACATGTGACCAAACTTTAGTTGACAGCCCAAACTCAGAAAAAATGTCAAACTTGATCCTTGATTTGATAGGTTCTTTCGTGACAATGTATTGCACAACATGACTTTCTACTTTTCAAGCTGTCATGAAACATGAACCTTTCTAAAGCAAATATTTTCTAATCAAGAGAACAACATACTTGGCTAGATTAGTGATCCTTTTTCAGAATACCTGAAAAAGACATACTTGAACATATCGTTAGGCAAACTCATTTTTCGTTATGTGTTTTGCAATCCATAGTTTGTGATACTTGGCTATACATTTTTAGATTTCTGATATGATTATTAAATATCCTCTGGTATAGTGTTCCCTATTTATCAGATCTCAGTTTTAATCTTCATACATGAAAAGAAATGAGTTTATTCCAGAAAACACAGCAAACATGGAATGGATTCAGTTTTACCATTCAATTGATCAGGTCCCTTTTTTGGATAACATCATCATTAGATCTGATTTGATTTCATCATGGTAAAAGATCAAGCTTTATGTTAACATGGTATCTACACTTATGATATAAGTTTGATGTTGAGATGACATGCACACTAACCATTAAACACCTATGATAAAGTCTCACCCATAATTATGATTGTTCCCTCTGTTACTCTCATGCCCAACTCATGCATATTTGTCTGAGGCAACAAAGATCACACCACAGCTATTTACCAAAAAAATAAAAAAAGATCACACCACAGCTATGCAGCCTTGAAAAACAAACGATTTTTTATCATAGCTGTTTAGAAGATATATTAACTTACCCTTAGAAAGATGGGGGTAGCAATCTATGTCACCATAATTGAACTGTGAAAGCATGGAGGTTAGAAGGAAGATGAAATATCTAACTATACAAAGATTCAAACTTTCCAAAAGATACCCAAATAAAATGGAAACCCATAAGCCAAATAAAATTGAAACTGAAAAAATCCTGACCAAAAATAAAACAATAAGCATTGTGGCTGCAAAAAAAATCAGCACTGATTTTTTCATTGGGATCAAATGCATTGATCAACCTGCTCTCTCTCAAAATAAGAAATATCATATATCAAAGAGAAGTCTAAAACAATGTCATAATAAAATAAAAATCAAATATAGACAGAAATAAACAGAGTCCCACAAATACAATGTAGATATATCACAAGAACTGCTAAAGAATTCTACCTTCAAAAAAGAGCTGCAATTTGGACTTGGCTCAAAAGAGAAGTCCCATCTTTAATATTGGACTTGCTATGAATCTGTAAAAATCACTCCTTCAATGTACTGAAGTACATTTATGTAATGAAGTATATTTATCCTTTGAAGACCTTAAAAAATCATCTATAATCATAGGACTCCTTCAATTAATGGTGAATATGTTATAACCTGTATTCAAGCTTTTAAATCAACAATCACATAAGCTTGAAACCGAAAAATAAAAAATGTAGATCATCAAATTTCAAAGAGCACCCTTAAACAAAATTTCCATAAAGAATAGACTAATTCCAGATGCAAATGCAAAAGCAAAAAAATTGAAACTATAACAAATGAAGAAGAAGTAGTGAGTGTTACCTGTCACTTTCTTCAAAAGAAGATGATATCTTTGTAGAAACAGATACATGGCATCGGCATGAGGAAAATAAGCCGCAAAGGAAACTGAACCTGTTTTCCAAGAATCTGAGAATATCCAAGAAAAAAGACATGCTTTAAAATAGAGAATTAACATAGGAGTTAGAAAGCACTGATTGGGTTTTGATTGCCAGGCTAAAATAATTTTCTTGTAGTGATATGTATATATCTAGAATGCACAATTTACTAAGAAATTAACTAATGTCAAATTCACAGGAAACATGTAAGTTAGAAGGAAGATGAGAGATCTAACTGGATAAAGATTCAAACTTTACAAAAAATACCCAAATAAAAAGGAAACCCAGAAGCCAAAAGAAGGAGAAAGTTAGTAGGTTTCTGAAACATGCAAGAAGAAGAAGAAGAAGGGGAAATAAATTAGCTTTCCCTCTCTCCGGCAAGACATGTTCTAGGAAGACTCAGCGCTTAGCTTCGTATGGTAGTAGGTGATATGCTTGTGAGTGATCCGCAGAGAGAGCTCGGTGGGAGGATTATGTGGAAGTGATACTGAATATGAAGCCAACCCTAGGTCTTCCTTATGGAACTTAAATCTTCTCCAAGAAGCCTAAACCCATGTAGGCCCACCAGATACATTTGAAAAAAGATTTTTTTGAGTAAAAACAATAAACAACCCGTGAACCCCACCCACCTTTTGCAGTGAATTCTTCTATGCTTTGAAATTGCAAAGAGTTTGAGTGGAAAGATATCGTGTGTCAGGCAAACAAATATAAGTAGTTGTCCAGAGGGCCCCACTGTGACCAAAAGGAAAAAGGTGGAAAAAGTGTGAATAAATATGACTTTCTCTCTCCGACTAATACATAGAAGCAGTGCAAACATGGCAAGCAAAAGGGAAAATGAGTGTAGCAAGTGGGCCCATATTTGTCAATCAGATGACACATGGACGCCCATGTGTAATGAACAGTAACTCGCCCAATAGCAAATGGGGATTTTTGCTTTAGTGTTTAATAGATGTGCCCACACACTGGCGAGGGGTTGATTATATTGTAATTGGGTCAAGTCTTGGGCTGACAATGTGGGCTTATAAGAATTATCATTACTATATTTTCTTCTACTATTTTGAACTGGAAAGGCTATTCCTCATTTCGAGACTGCCCGGAATAGGAGTCCATCTATTTTTGAAAACTCTGGATCCGACGTCTTTCTCCATTTTTGTTTTATTAATTTGTTCTTATACATGACCTCACTCTTTACATGTTATAGTAACTCAATCTACTTTGCACCACAAATTTTTGACGTCGATCATCATCCTTTGTTTTATTTGTCGTCTTGTATTAGATTATTTTAATTTTTAGACCGGGGCTGGTTTGCAAGTATTTTCCGCATTTTTCCGCCCTTTTCATTGCTATATGCTTCTTTATATAGGATTGAGATGTGATTTTTTTGAAGGATCCAACTAGGGAATACCCCGTGCGATGCACGGGTCATGAATATTAAGAAAGAAAATTGAGGTATCTAATTGTATTTTTTGTGGATAATTACTTGGTTCACTTCTCGTACATGTAGAATATTTGAAATCATTTGCAATTGGAAATTGATCCGTAATTGTAATCTTGCTAGTTAATCTTTTATTTTAACAGAATTAATTTCATTTGAAAATGATTATGGTACCTGTTTGTGTGTATGTTCTTAAAAGCTTCAATGCAGAAGATATTTGTAGTAATATTTGTTGGTTTCTCTTGATTATCTAAAATCATCAGTTTCAATCCATCAATGAATTTGGCTCTACACAAAGCAACATACTACTTTTAGTTGAAGCTTGTGTGGTGATATTTCTAAATAATTGATTGTGTTCAGGAATTCTGTGTCATACAATTCCTCAAGTGCATTACTATTTGTATCTATTTTGCATATTGAATCTGAACTTTAGTAAGTTGTTGAATTGTTAGGTAAAAGTGACAAAATATAAGCATTAATTTCATCAATGTATTTGAGGAATTAGTGTTTGTGATTTAATTTTAGTAATTTACCCCAACGTATTTGTACTACGGGAAGACCATGTGTGATACACAGGAATAGTAAATAGTAATATTAAGTGATTTATGTGATCCCTTAACTTGACATGTAGAATGAAACAGATTTTGCGTGTTGCTTCAGTTGAATTGTGTCACCTGAAGAGATAAAAAGCTAGTATTTGTATGTAAGGGAATTTTTATGTTATATGAATTAAGTTAGCAACTTCAAAGAGTTGTAAAAATTATTTAATAAATCTCTTTTGACGTGCCCAGTGCAACAGAAGGAGATGACAATAATAACCCATTAAGAACGGCATAAAAACAATATGGCGTAGTAATTAAAAGAAGATAGAAGAAGATCGAGGAACTATGAAGAGTATCTTTAAATTTTTGTTTACTATATTAAAAAACACAACTAAATTTTCATGTCTAGTTTGAGGTTTTATTATGAACATTAAGAAATGATTCTAAAGGAGCAACTTCTAAGTGTTTAAAAATTATTCAATGAATGTCATTTGACGTACACGTGAACAGAAGATGGCAATAGTAAACCATCAAAAATAGCATAGAAAACACTATTGCGTAATTTAGCAACCACAAATCAACAATCTCTCTTTGTTTTCTCTTCCTTCTCTTCGGCTTCACCAGTGCCGATTTCCGGTAATTCACGGCGGAGGAGGCAGCCGTTCTAACATACAAGATCAGTTTCGAACTTCGGTGAATCTCCTCTCTCTGTTCATGCGTTTTCTTTTCCGATTTCAGGTTTTGGGGTTGGTTTGTTTGATCGGTAAAAGTTAAAGCTTTATCTTCTATTCTTGTTGTTTTGAATGAGAAACTGAGTCTTGATTGAATTTTGGGTTGTTTAGGTAAAACCCTAAATTTTGGGGGCTTAAGAGCTGACGGGTTCATGCTAATTTTGGGCTCGAAATCTTTAACTAATCAACAACAAAATTTGTTTCAGTTTGATTTTGTTTAGGTATTAGTTGTTTCACAGCTTTGATTTTGTTTTCTTTGATCGATTGGGCTGCCACTTGGATTTTTGGATTTGATGTAAGCTTTTATGCCTGATTCTGTTGACCGCCACACTGAGATATGGAATTCTGATTTGGGAATAAAGGGAAGTATAAGAGTTGGTTTTCCAAGTTGTGTGAAAGCGTGATATGTATGGTTTTGCTTTTTGTTTGTAAATGCACAGATGATTTTCTTTGGATTAAAGGATTGGTTGATTTTCTTTTCTTTTTCTCCTTTATTCTACTTGTGATCACTCACTTTAAATTACTTTCTGCTGTTTCCTTTTTTGGCATCAAAATGATCTTAAAAGTACCCAAAATGCTGTTTGGAAATAGTTTAGGTTGTTTTGATAGTTGTAAGTTGATTTATAGTGGTCCAGCTTATGCATTAGGTGAATCCTTATGTTGGTGTTTTGTTTGGAAATAGTTTCTTGGTTGTTGTATGATTCCTTTAATCAATGGGAATGTTCTGTTATTAACATTGTTATTTAAAAATTTGTTAAAAGAATACGTGAATTAACACTAGTATTGATCAGTACCAATATTGTTATTAGAGGGAATTGATATAAGGTTGATTATAGATTATGTTTACATTGTTATAACAGAATTTCTACTTTAACCCAATAGATAGTGTGAGTAGTCTGAATTCTTTTTCACTGATCAGAGTGATTGAATATGAAATTAGTTAAGTTCTTTGCTGGCTATGAAATGCAAGAAACTGAAATAGTATTTATGAGTCGTGATGGTGACGTTTTTGCAGAATCAATGTGGTTAATGATTCCAATCATTTATGTAATGGCCATGCATGTGTCAAAAGATTAATGATCTTGAAATTGGCGTTGCATGTATGATTACCAAAAAAATTGTGAACTTCAAATAGGCTATGTAAAGAAATGGTTAATGTAAAGGCTACTACAACTGATTATGGGTTGCTGATTTTGCTTCATTAATATTGTAAATGATGGTGGACGTTTTTATGGCTGGATGTCTGACTGGAATTGTTATTTGCTTGGTTGGTTGATTGAGTTGATTTGAGTAGTAAAGTTGTTAATAGAGATTTACGAGATATGCTTAATAATTTCTTTTCATTCTTCTTAACTATGTCTTCTCTTGGTATGGGTAGTGGGATATGGGTGCCAATCAATATATATTTTCTACTTCATGGATTTACTTATTTACTGGTATGAGTTGTTAAGATGGTATTTGTTGTGAATTATTTTACAAGAGGAACTAGACGTAAAGCGGTTGTTTTTATAGTTCGAGTTACGCTTGTTTCTGTGGCCTTTTGGCTGCACTTGTTCTGTTTTCATAGTCTTGAGCTATGCTTCTTCCGTTTTCTTAGTCTTGAGCTACACTTGTTTTCATGGTTTTCGGGTTGCGTTTGTTCTATTTTCCTAGTCTCGAGCTATGCTTATTTTGTTTTCGTAATCTCAAGCTGTTTTCATGGTCTTCGGGTTGCACTTATTCTGTTTTTATAGTCTTGAGCTACGCTTTTTTTCGTGGCCTTAGAGTTGCGTTTGTTCTGTTTTCGCAGTCTCGAGCTATGCTTGTTCTGTTTCATGGGGTCTTCAGGTTGCACTTGTTCTGTTTTTGTAGTCTTGAGCTATGCTTGTTCTGTTTCGTGGAGTCTTCAGGCTGCGCTTGTTCTGTTTTCGTAGTTTTGAGCTACGCTTATTCTATTTCGTAGGGTCTTCGGGCTGCGCTTGTTCTGTTTTCGTAGTCTCGAGCTATGCTTGTTTTCATGGACATTAGGCTGCACTTGTTCTGTTTTCATAGTCTCGAGCTACACTTGTTTCCGTGGCAGATTGCACTTGTTTAATTTTTGTAGTCTTGGGCTACGCTTGTTTTGTTTTTCGTAGACTCGAGCTATACTTGTTTTCGAGTCTTCGGGTTGTGCCTGTTTTCGTGGTCTCAAGCTACGCTGATTTCGTTGCCTTCAGTTTGTGCCTGTGATGAAAATCAAAATAGTGTTTTATTGATTATCAACAAAGACTCACTTCGAAGGATGGAAATCCAATGGAAGGTTACAGAGAAGACCCAATATGAAAGATACAATTGGTGTATTAGAGAATACCACCCTCCCAATGACTACAAATCTCACATAACCGCCTGTGTGTCTGTCCCTCTCTATTTATACTATTCTCAATTACTAGTATAACACTGAAAATACCCTCTAACAGAATTATAAGCAATATACCAAAACTACCCCTGACTCCTACTTATTCATCATTTCATTCTTCCGCTTCCTGTAGTATGTAAATGATGAGCCAACCTCATCATTACCCCCCTCCCAATGAAGTGGCACCTTGTCCTCAAGGTGAAAAGTAGGGAACTGCTCCTTGATCACTTCAAAAGATTCCCATGTATTATCCTCCTTCGGTAAATCCTTCCACTTTACCAAAATTTGAACTGTACCATCAGTCATCTTTCGTTTCTTTAACACGGCCTCAGGAAAAACTTGCATCTCCAGGTCACTAGATAGCATATCAGGCAACGGATGAACTGATAGATAAGGAGAAACTGACTTATTCAATTGGGACACATGAAAAACGGGGTGAATCTTTGCAGAATAGGGTAAACACAGTCTGTAAGCCACCAACCCAATCTTTTCCTCCACCTCAAACGGCCCATAATACCTAGGACTTAGCTTCTCATTAGTCCTTACAACCAAAGAGCGATGCCTATAAGGCTGCAACTTCAAATAAACCATGTCACCCTTCTTAAACTGAACATCACGCCTCTTAGCATCTGCATAATTCTTCATATGTTCTTGGGAACAGATCAGATTTGCTCTCAACTCATCCAAGATAACATTTCGTGTCCTCATCTAAACATCCACCGCTTCTATAGCTGAAGTTTGCTCCTAGAACTTATACAGAGTGGGAGGATCCCGCCCATAAAGAGCCTTAAAAGGAGTCATCCACGCAGACCTGTTGTAATTGGTATTGGTATTAAATCAATACTTAGCCCAGCACAACCATTTGCTCCAAGTAGATGGTTGCGTGCTACAAAAGCAACGTAAGTAAAACTCTACTCCTCTATTAGTCACCTCCGTTTGCCCATCGCTCTGAGGAAGATAGCTAGAGCTGTAGCATAATTGTGAGACTGCCAACCTAAACATTTCCTGCCAAAGGTGACTCATAAACACCTGATCACGATCTGATACATCAGAACGGGGAAAGCCATGAAGTCTAACTATTTCCCTCACAAACAAATCAGCAACAGAGACTGCTGAATAAGGGTGTCTCATAGGCAGGAAGTGACTATACTTCGTAAATCGATCTACCACCTCAAAAATGGTGTCAAACGTATTAGATTTTGGCAAACCTGACATGAAATCCATAGAAATGTCTGACCATACACTATTAGGTATAAGAAGGGGTTGTAATAACCCCGCAGGACTAAGAGCTGAGTGCTTATTCCTCTGACAAGTATCACATGCTGCCACATACTTTTGAATATCCCATTTATTCCATCCCAATGAAATAAATTTATTATTCTTTTATATGTTCTCAAGTATCCAGAATGCCCTCTTATGGGGGAGTCATGGAATTCCTTAAGAATTCTGGGTATATGAGAGGAAGACTTAGATAAAACTAAGCTGCCATTGAAGAGCAAATGCCCACCCTTCACTGAATAACCTGGTGGAGCTTGCTGTCTAGACAGCAACTTCTGCATTATGGTAGCCAACCTATCATCACTTTGAATTTCGGCATCTAATTTCTCTTCATTGGTGATTTGGGCAACTGATATAGCATTCAACTTAACCATCTCTTCCCTCATTGGCAATGCATCAGCGGCGGAGTTTACTGTCCTCGGCTTATACTGAATTTGAAATGTGTATCCCAACAGCTTAGTCACCCAATTCTGCTGTGATCCATCAAATACCCTCTACTCAAGCAAAAATTTGAGAGCCTTCTGGTCCATCTTTATGACAAAAGGCCGTCCCAGCAAATATGGCCTCCACTTCCTTACTGCAAACACTATGGCCATATGCTCACGTTCATAAACTGAGCACATTCTCTTCCTATTTGACAATGAGTGACTGAAATAAGAGAGGGGCCGCCCATTTTGCATCAAGACTGCCCCCAATCCACTTCCTGAGGCATCCGTTTCTACAATAAAGGATTGATTAAAGTCTAGTAAGGCCAGTATAGGGGCAGAAACCATGGCTTCCTTTAACTTCTCAAAGGCTTCTTGAGCTTCCTTAGACCTACAAAAAGCGTTCTTCAACAATGCTATAAGAGGTGATACTATCAGCCCATAATGCCTAATGAAGCGTCTGTAATACCCTGTCAAACTAAGAAAGCCACGCAAACTCTTCAAGGTGGTTGGCACAGGCCACTTTGTCATACAATCAATCTTGCTAGGGTCAGCCATAATTCCATCCCTAGAAATTATGTGGCCTAAATACTCAAGCTGGGGCTTTGGAAACACACATTTCTTAAGGTTAATGACCAATTGATGCTGCTGTAACAATTGGAAGGTAACCTTTAGATGTTGTAAATGCAACTCCCTATCCGCACTATACACAAGTATGTCATCAAAGAACACCAACATAAACTTGCGCAAATGTGCACGAAAGATATCATTCATCAATGATTGAAATGTAGAGGGGGCATTTTTCAGCCCAAAGCTAGGAACTCATAATGACCATCATGAGTCCTAAAATCTGTCTTATGATCTTCTCCCTTCTTCATTCTGATCTGGTGATACCTATATTTCAAATCCAGTTTAGAAAAAACCTGCGCTGCTCCCAATTCATCCAACAGCTCCTCAGTTGCAGGAATTGGAAACTTGTCTTGTATGGTCAGATTGTTTAATGCTCTATAGTCCATGCAAAAACGCCAACTGTTATCCTTTTTTCTCGCCAACAAAACAGGGCTTGAAAAAGGACTCTTGCTTGGCTATATAATCCCTGAATGCAACATCTCCTGGACCATTCTCTCAATTTCTGCCTTTTGGTAATGAGGATACCGGTAAGGCCTTATGTTAGGTGGTTCTACTCCAGGTTTAAGGGCAATGGTATGGTCAGTCTCTCTAGAGGGAGGTAAAGTATAATGGCAGCTTGCACATAAGGAAACTTCTTCAAAAGGTCTTGCACATCATATTCCAACTCTACATTGGCTACTTCTGTCATCCTTATCTCAGAAAACTCAACAAAATACACTTCCTCCTTTCTCTGGACAACCTTCTTCAAAGCTTTGCAGCTCATTTGAGACTTCTGCAATGTAGGATCACCCCTCAAACAAAACCATTCCCCACCCATGTCTATCTTAAGTGTTGATCTTTTCCAACTAAGCATCACTTCATCTAATGCTTTAAGCCAATTTGCCCCTAATATAATGTCAGATCCTCCTAACCGAAAAGGATAAAATGAATGAATTATTTCCAGGTCCTGTACTATCAAAGATACATCCTGGCAAATTCTCCTTCCCTTTACTTCTCTATCATCACCCACTTGTACTGTGAATACTACACTGTTATCCATAGGCAGAGCAAATAATTCCACTAACTCTTGGTGTATGAAGCTATGAGTAGCTCCACAATCCACAAGAATCAACACTTGTTGTCCTTTCAACATTCCCATCAACTTAATTGTCTTTCCACCAGCAAATTTAGAGAAGGAATTAAGTGATAAGGACATCAAGTTACCTTCTTCATACTCTTCTCGCTCAGCCAATCCATCACCTTCCATGGGCCTTTCTCCTACATCAGGAGGTCGAGTTGGTTCTTCTACTTCCTCAGATAATATTAACACTTGTAACTGCTTCTTACATCTATGACCTGGTCTAAACTTCTCATCACACTTGAAACATATGCCAAGTTCCCTGCGTCTTTCAATCTCAGCATCAGTGTACTTTCTAGGTATTGTGCGACTGGCTGAAGAAGAAACACTACTTGCGACTCGTCCCTCCTCCTTCACCTTCGCATCTGATGCCGTCTTATAAGATGATATCGAATTTGGACTTGTAGTTGAGAACGAATACAAGTTAGGGTTCGATGTTGTGAAATATCCTTTCGAACTCGATCATGTAGGATTATTCTTGTAACTCGAATTGAAATTCTCAAATTCCTGACTCATTGGTCCCAATCCCCAGTGGTTTCACGTCTGAGCCTTTACATTATCCCTTTTTTCAATTCTCACGGCCATGTCCATTATCTCCGCTACATTAGTCAATTTAATCAACCTGAGCTCAGCTTTTATCTCCATACATAAGCCATTCATGAATGCCGCCTTCATTATCTCTTCCTCGCAAGAATCCAAAGTAGCTGAGAGCAACTCAAACCTCTTAATATATTCAGTAACTGCACCTTCTTGCTTCAAGGCCATAAGCATTTCGTAAGCACTTCCTTTTTGAGATGGATGAAATCTCAATATCGAATCCTGTTTCAACTCTTTCCAAGATGAAATTGGAGATTTAACCTCTCGCCATTGAAACCAATTCAATGCTCTGCTTTCAAAACACAACACAACAGCTTCCAATTTCTCTCTCTCTCTGTCACTCGGTTAACTTTGAAATACCTCTCAACCTTAAAAATCCAACCAAGTGGATCATCACCAAAAAATAAAGGCATATCCAGCTTCCTGAAACTAGAGACGTCGCCATTGTTCTCATCTTGCTCCTCATGATTCCTTTCACCATGCGTCTCATCCTTGTTTCTTCTGGAGGAAGATTCCTCCTCATGTCGCGATTCTTGCATCCTCGCCTTTCCTTTAAAATCAGTTATGAACTCTGTAAGAACAGCCTTCAATGTCGCGAAATCCTCCTTCATCGAATTCACATCTTCATCCAATCGTCCAATGTGTTGTTTAGTTGCCATCAATCTCGCATCACATCCTTCAATTCCTGCGTCCATTTTTCTGGTATTCACCATGCCCTAGATCGGTGGTCCGATACCTTTGATGAAAATCAAACTAGTGTTTTATTGATTATCAACAAAGTCTCACTTCCAAGGATGGAAATCCAATGGAAGGTTACAGAGAAGACCCAAAATGAAAGATACAATTGGTGTATTAGAGAACACCATCCTCCCAATGACTACAAATCTCACATAACCGCCTCTCTGTCTATCCCTCTATATTTATACTCTTCTCTGTTACTAGTACAATACCGAAAATACCCTCTAACATAATTATAAGCAGTATACCAAAACTACCCTTGAATCCTACTTATTCATCATCTCATTCTTCTGCTTCCTGTAGTATGTAAATGATGAGCCAGCCTCATCAGCCTGCTATTCGCTATGCATTAGTTCCTCTAATTAAATAAGATTTTAATAAAGAGTAAAAGAATGATTTCATGGTTTGACCATTATTTAAAGAAAAATGTTTCTTTAAATTCCAAATCAATGTTTATATTATGTTCTTGAAGATTGAATTTCTTTAATATAAGCATATAGTTTATGATTTGTATAAAAAGGAGTAGGGAAATGGTTATTTCTTGTACTTATCGAGGTCAATACTATTAAATAAATCTATAAGGTTATTTGAATTATTATAATTATGTTTGAATTATTGAGTTATAACACTTTTGTTCAAAGAATAGAAATAATGATCATAATTAATTGTTTTATGCAATTCAGAGCTATTCTAGCTATTCCTTTGGTATTACATGTTTGTCTTCTCAACTCATCTAATTTTTTTTCCAGTGAGTCAACTTGAATTACACCATTTATTTGATTGGGTGAAACATCTGAGGTTGATTCTACGATATTTTAATGCTAGAAAGAAAAGTTACCCTATATAAATTTTGTTTCATTGGTGGTAATTATAAGGATGGTCTAAATATGTGATGTGATTCATTATTGTTTCAAATTTAGTTGTGAAATTTTATGAATATGATTTGTTTATAAAATATACCCAGTTGAATGAGTATTGCTAATATTGATATAGTAAATTGTGTGGTTTGTAAGGAAGAAAATAATTAACATAACAGGCTGTCAGGCTTACAAAGTAATATCGTCATATACTTCGTGTCGGTCACACTATGAGAGCGGGGTGTGACACATTTGGTGCAAAACTAAGCTAAATAAAATATGTATTGGGTACTGACATTATTCCTATTGTGTGTGATGACAGGTGATGGATGATCAAGATCTGGGGTTCTTTGCCAATTTTCTTGGCATCTTTATTTTTGTTTTGGTAATAGCTTACCACTATGTCATGGCTGACCCCAAGTATGAGGGAAACTAGTACACATTGCAGTAATTTTCATGTCAGATTTTGTGAGATGTTTGGAATGTACACCTTGAGTTAGTGTTAGTTGAGATATTAAAGTTGGGAATGTGAATGCTATCTCACTTTTGTGACTTCTATAAATGCTCTTTACGACTTAGTTCTTGCGTCACTTTATTGTTGGTGCTTTGATGACATGTTATGAGGATAGATATTTTGCGTTGTTTTAATAAATATGAGGGGGGATGAGGAAGAAATGGGCACCAAACCACTCTATTTAAAATGCAACAATGGTAGTCGATGGAAATGAAAGCCATATTGCGTTGTACATGTTTTTAATTTTTTATTAGTAAAATGAAAGCCATATTGCGTTGTACATGTTTTTAATTCATTTTTTATTAGTAACTTCTGCCTTTTTCTTTTTGATGTGTATATAAATCAATTGGTGAATGATTATATTAGTTATTAGTTAAATACTAACAACATGAAAGAAAATAGTAAGTAGTTCAAATTAATTGATTGATAAGTTAGAAATCCTCTTGCGATCGGTATATTGGGTTATATTTTTCTGCAATAGCCAGCATAAGTCCAATATGGGATTGAACAATTTGCTCTGACTTCATGTTGAACAGACCAGTTTATGTATGTATTTTATATGTATTTTTTCTTCATTTTTCCTCGTTATCATTGTTTATTCTATTATTTAATAACTATATATTTGTTTTAACATATCCATATTGCTTTTTTGCTTATAAAATAATGAATCCGCCAATAACATATAGGACGAAACATAAACTTAAATACCTAATATTAATAAATTTGCTTTATTTTACGGAACACATTCATCAGAATGAATATTCACACTGGGGAAACAAATGCAAGGCATAAAAAAATAATACATGAGATAAAATTCAAAACTAGCGATAAAAGATACAGAAATGAGACAATTTGCAGAAAATTAGAGGGGACAAATCTCAACCAGAGACTGTCAGTGGGCCTGCTTTTATATATAGATATATAGCGAAATATAGCAAATTATTGAATTAATAATATTAAATATCTGTTCATTTTAGAGTGCACTAAAAAATATCGATATATTATATTTGAAATTTCAAAACTGAATACATACGAAATAAAAATTAATAATAAAAGGAATTTGAAGAATGAAAATTGGTTCTGTTTGAAATGTTTTTTTATATCACCAATGTTGGTAAGATAGTTGAAAAAGATTGAGTAGAGACACGTGAGAAAAAATTTAAAAATAGCGATAAAAGGGACAAAAATGGGAAAATTTGCATTAATAAGAGGGTACAAATCTCACCCAGAGACTGCCAGTGTCCCTACTTTTATATATAGATATATAGCAAAATATAACAAATTATTGAATTAGTAATATTAATTATTTGTTTATTTTAGAGCAAATTAAAAAATATCGATATAATAATTTCGAAATTTTAAAACTGAATACATATTAAAAAAATATTAATAATCAATTGAATTCAAAAAATGGAAATTGGTTCTATTTGAATTGTTGTTTTATCTTCACTGCCGGTTAAATACTTGAAAAATATTTAGGAGAGACAAACGAGAGATAAAATTCAAAAATAGCGATAAAAGGGATAGAAATGCGACAATTTGCAGTAAATTAGAGGGGACAAATCTCAACCAGAGACTGCTAGTGTCACTACTTATATATATAGATAGATAGCGAAATGTAGCAAATTATTTAATAAATAATATTATTTATTTGTTTATTTTAGAGAGAATTAAAAAATATCGATATAATAATTTCGAAATTTCAAAACTGAATACATACGAAATAAAAATTAATAGTCATTGCAATTCGAAAAACAGAAATTGGTTCTATTTGAATTGCTTTTTTATCTTCAATGCCGGTTAGATACTTGAAAATGATTGAGGAGAGACAAACATGAGATAAAAATTCAAAAATAGCGATAAAAGGGACACAAACGGGACAATTTACAGTAAATTAGAGGGGATAAATCTAAACCAGAGACTGCCAGTGTCCCTACTTTTCTATATAGATATATAGCGAAGTATATAAAATTCTTGAATTAATAATATTAATTATTTGTTTATTTTAGTGCGAAATAAAAAATATCGATATAATAATTTTCGAAATTTCAACATAGAATACATATGAAATAAAAATTAATAATCAATGGAATTCGAAGAAAGGAAATTGGTTCTATTTGAATTGCTCTTTTATCTTCAATTCCTATTAAATACTTGAAAAATATTGAGGAGAGACAAACGGGAGATAAAAATTCAAAAATGGCGATAAAAGGGGCAGAAAGGGGACAAATTGTAGTACATTAGATGGGCCAAATCTCAACCAGAGACTCCCAGTGTCCCTACTTCTATAAATAGATGTATAGCGAAATATAGCAAATTTTTGAATTAATAATATCAATTATTTGTTCATTTTAGAGTGCACCAAAAAATATCGATATAATAATTTCAAAATTTCAAAACAGAATACATATGAAATAAAAATTAATAATCAATGGAATTCAAAAAATGGAAATTGGTTCTATTTGAATTTCTTTTTTATCTTCAATGCTGGTTAGATACTTGAAAAGCATTGAGGAGAGACAAACGTGAGAGAAAAATTCAAAAATAGCGATAAAAGAAACAGAAAGGAAACAATTTGCAGTAAATTAGAGGGGACAAATCTCAATAAGATACTGTCAGTGTCCCTACTTATATATATAGATAGATAGCAAAATTTAGCAAATTATTTAATTAATAATATTAGCTATTTGTATATTTTAGAGCGAATTAAAAAATATAGATATAATAATTTTTACATTTCAAAACTACTCACTGATTTCAGGTATAGGAAGCAGAGTAGGAAATCAAGGAAAGGATACGGGGACTACTCACTAAAGTGAGATACCGACAAGAGTTATTGCCACATTAGGGACCTCATTAAATTTGATTTATGCATGCTTGATTTACTTTTTATTAATTGAAAGATATTGTTAGTTGATCATTTCAGTAAAATTCATATACTTAGTTGGGTGGTTGAAATTTATTTGATATTTGAAATATGTACTGAATGAATTTTGTCATATTGAAGTTGTTTTTAAAATTTAGTTTTATCCTTTTCTAACCATGATAGGTATATATATAATTTAGGTATTTAATTTTTCTATTATGGTTAGGTGGTAAATAGCAAATTAGAAAATAAGTAATATTCTTTCTAACTATGTTAGCTGCTTAATTAAGTTATTCCTTTTTCTAACATAGTTAGCACTATAATTATTTTAGTAAATTAAGTTAGTTCTTTTTCTAACTATGTTGGTATTAATAATCAGTAAATTTCTTTTCTAACATAGTTAGTGTGTAAAAAAATTGTGATAAAAATGACGTAAAAAGGTTATATAATTGTGGTTGTTACAATTTGGTATCAGAGCAAAGGTTTACGGTTCACCAAACGAGTCATGGGATAAGGTAATAGGTAGATTTGTGTTTGTAAGTTATGACTGGTGTAACATCCCAGATTTTAAATTAGAGATAATTGAGAATTAATTAAGATGTTAGGATATCATTATTAAATTAAAGAGTCTTTTTAATAAGTAAATGAAGGGAATTTCATTTCTAAGAAAATAATATGCCATTTTCTTTAGAAATTAAAGAAAATAGTTAAAGATTGAGTTTTAAATTAAAAACTTGTCTGAAAATACTTTAGGCCATAGATAATAATATGGTAGGAGAAAATATGTAAGCCGATGAATAGATTGTTTTACAATTTAGTTGTAAGATGAGATTAAAATTGAAAAAGTAAATAAATAAAGAAAGAAGGGCAATTTTGTAATCTTCCTCCTAAACCCTAACTATGACCATACATGATACACCCATCTCCTTCTTCTTGGTGAGCCACGCACCCCCCCCTTACTTGCTTCATCTTCTTTCTCCGCCCTTTCTCTCTTTTGCTATGCAATCGGCCTCTTCTCCCTCACCTCCCTTTCACCATTTTTCCTACACCCAAGCTCCTCCATCTTTCCATCCAAGGCTGTTCTTTCGCGTGGGCTACTCGGGAAATACTGGGGTTTGTTTGATTTGTTGTTCTTCGTCTCATTCCCTTCGTTTTCGGAGTCTCCGGCGAGCTTTTCCGGCTGCCATTGGGGCGGATGGCGACTGGGGAGGGTAAGCTTCGTCATTTTCTTGTTAAATCTTCAAGATTATCTATTTTCAACTTCTTTTTGTCACCTTTCCTTTCCTTGCTTTTTATTCTCGGCCAGCCGCTTTAATGGCCGATTTCCGGCGGGTTTCCAGCTCCGGCGAAGCTCCGGCGAGTTATGTAAGGTCAAAACAAGTTTAGGTAATATTTTTTGTTCCGTTTCTGCCCTTCCTTTCTGATTTGGACGAGATTTGAGAGGGGCAATCCGAGTTGGGTTCATTGATTTAGGTGTTCTAAGTGGGTTAAATGAAGTTTAAGTTTCAGTTTTGTGTGTATTTTGTAGGATTTGAGCTGTGATTTGAAAATCATGAAGTTTGTACAAAACCCTAATGTTGGGATTGTTAAATCTGAATGGTTTAATAGGGACTTTAGGCTTACAATTGGTTAAATGATTTGTTAAAGATTCAATAGGATAGGATTCTAGCCTTTTTATGCCAAATATGTATTGATGTTAATTGTGTTAGTTAAAAGTTGTCAAGTTTGATTTGTTTGAGATTAGGTGTTTTGCAAACTTCAAAGTTTCTTCTTTGCTTCCTCAGTCTAATTGTTTATGTGTGAGCCAACATAGTTACTTTACTTTCTCTATTGTTTGATAATAATATAGGTTGCAAGTGTATTCTAATTAAGTTGAGCATGTGGGTTCGGTGAAGTTTGTTTAAAACCCTTAAGTTTAGGGGTGTGAAAGTCTTTATAAATTGAGGTTGTGATGGTGTGATTGCTGAGTTTTGTTGTAGTATAAATGTTGTGTATTTTGGTTCTTGGTTGAATAGGGATAAAGGTTATTTTTCTGATAGGTTGGTCATTATTTGGGGAAATGTGGCTGAATGTATTTGAACTTAATGAAGTGCTAATAAATAATAAAAATTATGGTTCATAAGTCTTGTTCCTCTTTGTTTTGGCCATGCCTCTTACTATGTGCAAATTCTTTGTTTGAGCTAGGGATTAATGTCTGTTAGATAGGTGTATGATTTGTTGAGTAATGGTGGATTGTTTGGCTGGACCTTAGAGATCAATGTGGTTATTGAAATTTCTAAAGGATGAAATCTGTGCTGTTGGATTTATGAATTGTAATAATATGGTGTTTTGCAAGATGGTTTCCTAGCTTTGAAAAGTTGATAAAATGGAATAGGTAAAAGGAAGGCTTGATATTGATGATGTGGGCATGAATATGTATAAATGTAGGAGGGCTAATCTTTCTCATGTTGGAAGCAAATTTCTGTGATTTAAGAGTTATTGTGAATCAGTAACAACTGCGAATTATTGTGTATTGCTTTGCTTGAGTGATGTCATGTTTTTATTATGTGATTATGGTTTGTTGTTGGTTCTTTACTTGTATGTTCAATTTTGTCCTAGTTGAATGGTATATGAATGTTATGGATAAATTGATAGCTCTAATTTGTTGATTGAAGTTATAAATTGATTATGGAATAAGGAAGTTAGGAAGGATTGAACTAAATTGAATTTCTTGACGTGTTAGGTGAGTTATGGTCTAATAAGGTTTCCGGTGATTTAAATCTACATTCTTTGGTAATTTATGGGCCATTGTTAAGTAGTTTAGACTTAATGAAAGTTGTTAATTATAAAATGTCTAGATTGAAGAAAGTTTGGAGTAAAATAGAAGTATGTCTCATTAAGGCTTATTCTTGTAATTATGGATGTTAATTGTTAGTTTTAGTTGGTGCTAGTATGAAAATGAGCTTGAAGGAAAGACATTGGATTATTCTGTGAATTTTGAATTTATAGTGAGATTGAATGATGAGGGTGCTCGCTTCATTTGAGCATTTTCAGCTTAGTTTATCTTTGATGGGTGTGCACTGTTCGTAGTAATATTAAGTATCCATATTCTTGGTCTATTATTCATGTGTTTGGTTGATTTGTATGTGGCTGATTTTAAATTGGAGTACTTAATTGCTTAACTTGGTTTCTTGTGATTAAATAGGATAAATGATATTGAAGAGGAAGTTGTTGAAATAATCTATCTTACTCTTGTGATCACATACAAAATGTTTAATTGTAATGGTTTGTTTATATATTTGATGTGGTTCATTAATATAGAATACATAAAGGGGGATAACTGGGTAGTAACATTAGAACCGAGAGAGAGACGCGTTATTCGTTATGCGGATTTATGCATAGTTGTTTACCTTATTATTACTTTTATATAATAATAGGTGAATTGCGTCAGGAAGCGTAAGGAAGAGTATTAGAATGCTAAAGGGCGACAGGTAATCACTCTTAACCTTGCTATAACATTGAGGGTGACGTTAGTTGGGATTTTCAAAATCCTTTCTCACCTTCTGAATATATAAATCATTGAAATGTTATTTTTATACAAAATAGGCTATCGGGTGCCTTTCAAACGCGATTACTTTCATATAAAAGACTTTGATACATATATATATTATCCTGCTTGGTGGTTGCTATTGATTTGGAATGGTGTGAAGGATATATAGTTCTATTGTTTAGATAGTGGTTTGAGAGGTATGATGATAGAAAAGAGAGTTGGATATTGAGTTATGTTGTGGAAACAATGATATGTTGAGATTTAGATATTGATGTTGAAATTGAGATACTGACAAGGTTGAAATTTATTGGACATTGTGGACATTGCATGACACTGAGACATATGTACCATCGCGCGATGATAACCGTTCGATAGACTAATCAACGGTTATTTGTACTGGTTGAGAGATTGGAGACTGTGACCATTGATCAACAGATTGGAGACTGTGACCAGCAATCTTCTGATTGGAGACATGGACTGCTCCCTTTCTGATTGGAAACAGATTGGGGTTTCCCTCTCATGGGGTTACCAGAGAGGGAAATTGCCCCCTCTTTGTGAGAGGGGCACAATGTCAACTCATTTGGAACATATATAGGGCTCGAGCGTAGTGCCTCCGGGATGGCATGAGTAGAGCACCAGGGATTGTACATGAATGTTAGCCGAGAAATTGGATTTGAGAAAGGTATGAATGAGAATTTCAGTAAGGAATGCATGGATTTGAATTGGACGTGACAGGGGGATTGAAGTGTTAAATGGAAGAGGATTTGGGTTATATACATATTACTGAATTTAAATTGTGGTACCCGTTAGACGCCCTTACTACCGCACATCTCACTGTTATAGTGAGTTAAGCGGTGATTACTGGGACAAATTGTCTCATCCCACGATTACTGACATTTTTGCAGGTATTCATGCACAGGCGCAAGCATCAGGAAAGGGAATTAGGTTGTGAAGGTTATTAAATTTGTTTAGAAATGTATATTGCCAATTTATAGGTCTGCATTCGCTTCCGCATGTATATATATCTATTTATTGTTTAATATCAACTAGTTTTGTTTATTAACCATGTTAGACAAATCCTTTCTAACATGGTTAGCAATAAATTATCCATGATAGCAGCTGTATTGTATTAGTTTATTCTTTTCTATCATGGATAATAATTTAGTCATTAGGATATTCTTTTTCTAACTATGATAGAGATATTGTTATTATTGAAATTCCTTTTTCTATCATAGTTAGCAAAGATATTATTGAACTAAAAGAGATGTCACAGGTTAATTAGAGGAATTAGTAACAGTATGTTACAACTGGCCAGCATGAATTACAAACAGGAAGCTACTATCACCAAGTCCACCTGTTAGGGTTTGGTTTAGTTAAGTAGGTGGTTTAAAAGAAGGTAATTAAATATCATAGTAAATATGAGATTTGAGATATTTGATACATGTGAGATTCTATACTTGCTTTAGTTTGATTATGTTGTTTCTTGCATTGCATATTCATTAGTATTATTGTGGCAATAAACTCCCCGATCCTTTCCCGGTTTATGTTTACTCCATAGGAAAAGTCTTATTGTGTAAATTCCGTTTTAGATCTTTAGTATATATATTGAATCCATTCCCTTTAAGGAATTACTTTCATCCCTAGGTGTGTGGAGGAAGTACATAACAGAAAAATTTGCCGTAGTTATTGCGTGTTTAATGTTATAGGGATATGCTTAGTCTGTTGGTGGGAGAATAATAAGGTCTAAAAGGACCTAGTTAAGAAACAAAATAAGTATTTTTGACTGAACAATAAGCCTATTTAAGAAGTCTCATAATTTTAAAGGAAATTATGAATGTCTTTGAATTGATTATTGTGTTTTCGTGTATTGGTGTTGAAGAGTGAATTATAAATTCATTCTTTAGAGTAGGAAGTTAATGCCAAATGAATGGATAAGGAACATGTATCATTTTATGGATTGTAATCTTAAGTATGCTATTATCGATTTTCAAAGGTTTATATAGGTCAAAATTTAATAATTGATTGAAGTTGAATTGGATAATAGTTAGTAGGAGAGATGATTAATCGAACTCTGAAATTGGATAGATGCTTTTAGAACAATTTTCTTTTACAAGTATTTTGCGAGATTGTTAAGGATTGAGGTGTCTTGGTTGACTATTAACTTTGTAGTAGAAGAATTTAGTTTGGGTTAATTTTTATATATCATTTTATAAAGGAAATTTCACAAATTTAGAGTAGTGAAGGCTATAGTTGGGTTTCTGAATTGAGAGTTTAAGAGTTATTGGAATCTTTTGTTTCAAATTTATAGGTACATATGGAAAATTTATTATGAAATGTGAGTTGATTGAGATTCAGTTAGAATTAGTTAAAAATGTGAGTCAATTTAGTGAATGCAACTGAAAAATTAAAAGGGGAGTGCTATGGTTTTGGAATGGACTCGGAATTTAAAGGAGTTTGTGACTTTTAGGATTGGATTATACTGTAAGTCTGTAATGGACTTGATTTGATGAATGACTGAAAAAAAATTTGCTTAGAAGTGAACCGAAGAGATTTAGGTTTCGGATCAAAGTTGATTAATGAGATTATTTGGGATTACAATGTGATTGGAAGATTTAGAGTTATACTTTGATTATGAATTGAAGAATAAGTGGGACAATTTGTCGTATATGAGGTTTTAACTTGGTTTAAAAAGTGGATATAACTTGGGATTATTAGACATGAATTACTTTTCAGGGTTATTGATGTGACTAAAGAAGTTATGTTAAGACCTTATGATAAATTATTATTAGACTTTTATTGGTGAGGTTAGTGCGATTTGAGTTGATGATGAATTTTGAATTGTGATCGTGGTCAGATTAAATAGATTAAGAAGCTATTTGTGTTGAATATTTATGTTAGAGTTTGAGCGAACATTTTGAATTGATTGGAATGAAAAACAATTGACAATGTTTTTGATGATGATGTTGGTTTAAAATATGACTGAGGGAAATAGTTGGGGTTGGAAGATGATATTAGCAAATTTGATGCATTATTGAATAGTACTTTTGAGGAGTAATGCTTATTGTTAAATGTGTAATGATTAATTGGGAGAAGTTCAATAGTTACTAGAGTGTTATTTCCGTAGGTTCTAAGATTTACTTTCATATCCTAGGAAATTGGTCCAAGGGTTGGTAATGTACCATTATTAAGATGCTTGTAGGAAATTAAAGAATGACATGCCTTGCTTAAACAGTTAAGGAAATTAGAAATTTCTTAAGAATTAAAATCTGATGTTTGAGACATAGGTTATCATTAATATTTGGGGAATGTTTATTAATTAGTATTGAAGAAGTGACTTAAAGAGGGAGAAGTAGAGACCCATGAATAGGAGATGACTAAGTTGTAAAGAACATACCATAGAGAGAGATTATATCTCAAATTGGAAGCGATAGGATAATACAAGTGTAAGGGATAATCTATATGTTGACTAATAAGATGTAGCAAGGTGAGAAGATGATTTAAAAATTTAGAAGGCGAGGGTAATGACGTATTATTATTTCTAGTATTCAAAGCTTTTATAGACTAATTTAAGTTCTTAGGAATGTATTGAGTCCACTAATTTATGTATTATTTCTTTGAGTCTTATAATTTAGTGAATTTTGGGGACAAAATTCTTAAAAGGTGGGTAGAATTGTAACATCCTAAATTTTATTTTGTAAACTTTAATTATAAACCAAATTAATAAATGTGCGTAAGCGAGTGGTAGTAGTTGCGATTTCTGGGTCTACCCCAATCGTTGTCATTTCAGGTATAGGAAGCAGAGTAGGAAATCAAGGAAAGGATACGGGGACTACTCACTAAAGTGAGATACCGACAGGAGTTACTGCCACATTAGAGACCTCATTAAATTTGATTTATGCATGCTTGATTTACTTTTTATTAATTGAAAGATATTGTTAATTGATCATTTCATTAAAATTCATATACTTAGTTGGGTGGTTGAAATTTATTTGATATTTGAAATATGTACTGAATGAATTTTGTCATATTGAAGTTGTTTTTAAAATTTAGTTTTATCCTTTTCTTTTTTTTTATTACAATAAAGCACTAAACTCAGAGCATATTATGTTGCATCTCTTGTCTAACTTTAGCAGCAACATGAGCAGGCACTTCCTTAAACTGCACAACTCCAGCACCCACTGTCAGCGCATATCTTGCGAGCAAGTCAGCAACACTATTCCTCTCTCGATTACACCACAATATTTGGACATCCCATGCACGCCTACACAAAGACAGAATCTCTTCCATCTCATTTGTTCTATTCTCATCCATCTCACGGTATTGCTCAATATCTTGGACAAGTTCAAGACAATCGGATTCAAGTATGAGATGTCTAACACCAAACTCCCAGCTCCACTTTAATCCCATGAGAATAGCCCACCGCTCCGCTACGTAGCAGTCTCCTCTTCCCATATTGAATAAGAAGCCTCCCCTCACCTTTCCTTTATAATCCCTCATAACCCCCGCACACGCCGATGCTCCTCCATCCGGGTTACATGCTCCTTCCACATTAACCTTCACATATCCTTTCCCAGGAGCTTCCCATCCATCAATATCCCTACCACGGTTCAACCCATGAGGTATACACTCCCCACTCCATGAGGCACATACTCTAACTTTAGCAATAATAGTTCTAGCTGTTACCTCTACATCATTAAATATCTTGCTATTCCTTGCGAGCCATAATTGTTGACAAGCTAGGGAAAATACAATTTCCTACGGAATATCATACACTTTAAATTAGGCCTTAAGATTCCATTCCATCCAATTTTTTATTTCTCCATAACTAAAAAAGGTAGAGCAATACCTTCCTGGTACCATTAATAACCAAACCTCCGTCGCCTTATAACAGTCTCGAAGAACATGTAAGTCGCTTTCAGGAAATCTTGCACAACATCCACACTCCTCTGAAGTAGCTATATCACGCCTAACACGTTCCATATTTGTTAAAAGATTATCTCTACAAGCAAGCCACATAAACATTTTGCATCTCTGTGGCACATTCAATTTCCACACCTTCCTCCACTGCCATTCATCTCGCCTGCTATTATTCTCCACCTGGCTCATATAAGCTGATCTAGTAGAAAAGTCCCCAGAAGCGGTATACCTCCAACTCGGGGAGTCCTCCACATCCACATGAAGTCTCTGGTATAAAATTGTACGTACCATATCTGGTGTTAAGTACGACACAAAATGATCTAGATTCCATTCTCCATCCTCAGTAATAACATCAGTAACTTTAACTTCCAAATACTCTTCTGGAAGATTATTTACAACCACCTCTGCCAATTTAATTTGACCCGGAAGCCACCTATCTTCCCAAAATCTGATAGAATTTCCATTCCCCAATTGCCAAAAAATGGCATTCTGGACTTTTGACCATATATTCTTCACTCCTTTCCATACTTGAGATCCCGCTCTAGACGAATTTATATGTGGCATCACCCCCAGTCCGCACCCATATTTCTCCCTCATTAATTGAACCCATAAGGCATCCTTTCTATTAATTAAACTCCACCCTAGCTTCATCATAAATGCATTGTTTTGTAACTTAGCTTTCCTTAATCCCAACCCTCCTACCTCCTTCCTCATGCACACCTTATCCCAAGAAACCAAGTTAACCTTCGATCGAGCTTAACTCCCACCCCATAAAAATTTTCTGCAGCGTTTATCAATTTCATTGCATATTGATGAGAGTAAAGGCATCGTTTGCATATCATATGAAGGTATAACATACACCACCGAATGAACCAACGTGTGACGAGCTGCACTAGACAGGGTATTTGCCTTCCATGATGACAACTTCTTATCCATTTTCCCCAAAATATACTCCTGAGATCGCCTCGTAACTTTCTGATGAATCAACGGAACACCCAAGTATCTCCCCAAATCAAGACATGGGCTAAACCCCATGAAATTACTAATTTCATTAACCCTGATGTGATTAACATTCTTGGAGAAAAATATCCTGGATTTCATATTATTGACTTTCTCCCCTGAAGCTGCACAAAAATCATCTAAACATGCCTTGATAATAGCTTCCTGGTCTATATCGGCTTCAGCAAACAACATCAAATCATCAACAAAGAACAAGTGAGAGATACATGTCCCACTCTTCTTTAGCCTAAAAGGTTTCCAATTATCCTCTTCCACCTCAGTCTGAATCAAATGAGCAAATTTTTCCATAATTAAGACAAAGAGATAAGGAGATAAAGGATCTCCTTGCCTTAACCCTCTTGACGGAGAAAAAGTTTCGCCCTTTTCACCATCCCACATAATCTGTAACTTAGCCGTGCTGAGACACCATTCAATAATTCTAATCACATTAGAAGGAATCTTTAATTCATCTAGACACTTCAACAAAACTACATTGATTTGGGGATATTATTTTCGGCATAACTCTCATCAAACGGGTAGCAATCACCTTTGTCAGAGTCTTGTAAACAACATTACACAAACTAATTGGTCTAAAATCCCGTATAGTCTCAAGATAATCAGTCTTAGGAATCAAGACAATATTAGTTTCATTGACACTACTAATCTCCTCCTTATTCTCAAACATATGATCAACTTTAGATAAAAGAGACATACCTAAAGTTTCCCACTGGCTTTGGAAGAATAAGGGGTTTAATCCATCTGGGCCTGGAGCCTTCATTGGCCCCATAGCAAAAAGGGCTCTCTTCACCTCCTCCAAACTTATCCTCCTTCCAATAGATTGAATATCTGCCTTCGATAACTCAGGAAACCGGTAACCGAAATTCACTTTTGGCATCACATCATTGTCATCCATATATAATGACGTGAAAAAACTTGTCCCAATCTGCCTTATCTTCATTGGGTCATACTCCCACTCTCCATCATCTCCTTTCAATGCCTCTATACAATTTCTTTTCTTTCTACTATTAGCCATAGAATGGAAATATCTCGTATTTTTGTGTCCTTCATTATACCAGCTACATCTAGATCTCTGAAGCCACATAATCTCCTCCTGAGCTAAAACCTCTTCCAACTGGCCCCACACATTTTCCCTCTCCCCCTCAATACTACTATCAAACTGTAATCTCTCAAACTTTCTATTAATTGAATCAAGTTTCCTTAACAAACTTCTCTTGCGCTGATTAACATTCCCAAAGACCTCCTTATTCCATTCCTGAACATTCCCCACAAATGACATAACATTCTCATGCCAATTTCTTGACTCAACCCAAGATCTTTTGACAACTTCATTAAAGTCATCATGGGTTACCCAAGGGGCAAAAAATCTAAACTCCTTTCTCCTCCTTATTTTTACCCTTCCCCCTTCCAATCTCAACAAAATAGGGCAGTGATCAGATTTAAATTTGGGTAAATGAACAGCACTTGCCTCCGGAAACTTCAACAAGCATTCCTCATTCATCAACACCCAGTCAATTTTACTATAACATCCTTTCCTTGCCCAAGTAAATTTTGGACCTGCCGCTTGTATCTCTTTCAAACAAGAATCAGCCACCCATTCTCTGAACCATTTATCGGGAGGAGCAACATTCCTTGCATTAGATACCCGGTCATCATAATTAAGTGTAGCATTTAAATCTCCACAGAAGCACCACCTAGCTACACCAAAATTATCAACCCTCTCCAACTGTCTCCACAATTCACGTCTTCTTTGTACCTGTGGACTCCCATAAATAATAGAAAGACCACACTCATTGCTAGTCCCTCTTTTTATTATTCCATGTAACACTTGCTCATGCTTCTCCACAACTTCGAACTCAGCCTCCTTCTCCCAAAAAATCCAAATACCTCCACTAAAACCTAATGACTCAATGATAGCTACCTCATCAAAGCCAAGCCTTCTTCTCATTTGTTCTGCCTTATCACCCTTCTGTCTTGGTTCTAAGATAGCTATTAGACTCAAACTGTACTGACGTCTAAGTTCTGTAAGAAGCGGAGTAAGCGTTCTCCCCCCCTCCTCGTGAATTCCAAAACATATAATTCATCATTATTAATAATACTATTTAGGGTTAAGGGTCAAATCTAGCACTCTACTATGACCAAAAGGTCACCTAGCATAAACAACTATTGGATGGCTCAAAAGTAGCGCACATCTATTCAAAAATGGCTCAAAAGTAGCATTTCCGTCAACTTTAACTGCTTTGACCGTTAAGTTTGACCCGAGCATGCCACGTCACTCGCCACGACACCCAGTTTTGCCACGTCATCTGCCACCTCACCCGCCACGTCACCCAATAATAGGTAGTAAGTGGGCCCATTGGGTGACGTGGCGGTTGACGTGGGAAAATTGGGGTGACGTGGCGGGTGACATGACATGCTCGGGTCAAACTTAACGGTCAAACCAGTTAAAGTTGACGGAAATGCTACTTTTGAGCCATTTTTGAATAGATGTGTGCTACTTTTGAGCCATCCAATAGTTGTTTATGCTGGGTGACCTTTTGGCCATAGTAGAGTGCTAGATTTGACCCTTAACCCTACTATTTAAAATAATTAACCAAACAGCTCAAGATTTTAGCACTCTTCAAACTAACGACTTAGTCGTAGTTTCCACGCCCATCATATTGTCTTGCACAAAAGAAAGAATATTCTCCCTAATTTCCAAAACTCCTTGCCCCTTCTTCGAACCCGGATCCAATGGATTATCAGCATACTTCGAAGGCCCAAATAATGTATCCTTCACCCCTCCTTGTACAACATGGGTCTTTTCAGCCTTTGATTCCATTTGTTGCTTCATTTTCGGCCCCACAATCACAGCCTTCTCATTGACAACATTAGTCTCAAATTTTGCAATCCTATTTTTAATAGCCACGTAATCATCCATGGGATTAGGAACAACTTTATTCTCTTTCTTTTGACCCATAACCTTCGGCACATTCACTTCCTTATTTATTGACTTTTTCAAAAAAACTTTAGGCTTGAGGTGCGTATGATTTGTTACCACCGTTTCAGGAATATTATGATTGCCCTCCTCATCATTATTTGAAATATCTTCATGATCAACCCCATTAAAAATATCATAACGAGATTCCTTAAATTGTGGAACTGAATTTGCACCTTCTCCCCTTATTCCACGCACCTTCCCTTCACGTCGTCTGCCAAACCTCCCCTTCCAACTCCGTTGAACCACCATCCAATCACCATATTGCTTCTCTTCTTCCCTTTCTCCGGCAACACATCCTGAGACTGCTCCTTACCATCACTTCTATCTTTATCAATAATCATATTAGAAGCAATACAATGATCCTTATCATACCCGTACTTGCCACACCCAAAACAAATCAAATGGAGGCCTTCATATTCAATCCTCTTTTCCACTCCATTAATCATGATACTCGGCAGCAAGGGCTTAGTTAAATCAAGCATGACACAAATACGAGCAAATCTACCTTTAGTTCTTCTCAAGGTAGTGTTGTCGATTTTTACCACTTGACCAATTTGATTTCCGACTACATATAACATCCCCTTATTATAATAATCAAGCGGTAATTGGGAAATGCGAACCCAAGCAGCAATCTGTGACACTCTCTCCCCTTCTGGATTAAAGTCTGATCTCCATGGTTGAACACTAATATAATGATAAAAAATGAGTCATGGGCCTCCAGCTAAAGCCAAGTCATAAGTTTCTTCCCTCCTACAATTAACCAAGAAGAACCCTGAGCCAATATCAATCGTATCAACATCACCCCATAGTTGTTCAAGCTTCCGTATCATAATCTCCTCTCGAACATTCATTCCCAATACCGAAACAAATAGGGATCGCTTCCATCTCCTAGCCATCCTCTTGCGAAGCTCCTATGAGACAATGATATTAGGAACTTTCCCAGGCCTATCAACGGTGATATCCTTCTTCCACCCCTCATTCCTCCACCATTCCTCATCTTCTTCATCCGTATCAATCATCTTATCATCAATCTTAGTACAAGCCTCTTTATAAGAACGGATGGGTTTAGCATCACCCCCTTTCATTTTGTCATTAGTCATCCAATCTTCTACTCGTGGAATGAGAGATCGTTCATTAGAACTACCCTCAGCTTCATGCAAACCATCTTTGGAAGACTACACTTCTTCCCTTTTACCATCCTTCAGCCCCTCAGTACCTCCTTTGTCCACCAATGAATTGACAGACCTCTCCCTGCTACGTGATCGTTCTCGTTCCCTGCTACGTGATCGCTCTCGTTCCCTGCTACCTGATCGCTCTTGTTCTCTCATAGCGTTCTTGATCTTGTTAATTCTTGCTCTCGTTCTTGATCTTGTTTCACTTTCTCCTTCGAGAGGAAGGAAACTTTTCTCTTGAAGTAGTTTTATCCTTTTCTAACCATGATAGGTATATATATAATTTAGGTATTTAATTTTTCTATTATGGTTAGGTGGTAAATAGAAAATTAGAAAATAAGTAATATTCTTTTCTAACTATGTTAGCTGCTTAATTAAGTTATTCCTTTTTCTAACATAGTTAGCACTATAATTATTTTAGTGAATTAAGTTAGTTCTTTTTCTAACTATGTTAGTATTAATAATCAGTAACTATTTTATACTTGCAGTATAAAATTTGGTGGGCCCATAACCCACAGGTCCCAGGATCGAAACCTGGCTCTGATACCAAATTGTAACAACCAAAATTTTATAACCATTTTTACGCTATTTTTTTTCTAACATACTTAGAAAAAGAAAATTTCTTATTTTCAATAAAATATAAATTGATAGGCTAACCATGATAGAAAAATAATTTCAGTTACAAAAATAACCTATCATGGTTAGAAAAAGATTTAATGTAAATTTAGAAGTAAATAAATTATAATAAATAATTCATAATCAAATATGAAATTAACAGTTGAAAATCATTTATTTAATAAAATTTCAAATATATCCATGTTAGTTAAAAATTGACTAACATGGATATTTAAACAAATCTAGTAATACCTATTTAAATTCTTTCACAATCATCATTTACAATAAGCGCATAAACATGTTAAATTACATTTATCCAGCCTAAAATTTTATACAGTAATTCAATGAAAATAGATGCAAATGATCAATAAATTATTACACAAATAAAATGAATAAATGCGGAAGCACCAATGAAGCTAACATTAGTTCCCCAGTTTCCGGATCCTTTCCCATGACTCCTGCCCCGATCTAAAACCTGTAATGACAACGATTGGAACATAAACCAAATGGAACAATGTGAAAAGAGCATAGAATCACTCTTTGACAAGCACAAGTTAACCACAATCAGAGGTAACGACCTTCAATCAACGAACACAACATTAAATGGATGCGACATCTTAGATGTTTTAGCCAGAGTCATTGTTGTCGTTCTCTATCCCTCTCTCTATCTCCCTTCGTCGTTTTTAACAAGAAGAAGGACAAAGAGGTGATGACAATACCGAATCAGATGTTGAGGGAGAAGAGAGATACGTGAGTAATGGTGGTGAAGTTTTGACAATGAAGAAAGTTGAGAGGGAGAGAGATACGATTTCATGAGGTTGAGAGGAAGAAGGAGAATTTGATAATGGTGCATGTATGTTCTATTTTAGCGTACGCACAAAAGAGGAGAGTAGGGTGAGTGACGGCTAGAGGAAGGAATAAAAGAAAGGAGAGACTTGGAAAACTAGGGTTTTGTCTTTTAAGAAACATGATTTCCTTTTAGTGCGTTATTATCATCCTATATTTTAAATCTTTAGAATTTCCAATTTGATTCCTAACAATATAATACAAAAGAATTTTTTATGTTACCTTACCTCCCAAAATTATATCCCAATTAATACATCAATAAGTCATTAATAGAAATTTTCTCCCATCCTTTCTCTCTCTTATGTTCCAAATTAAATCCCATGAAAATCCCCAAATTCAAAACAAACAATTATTTATTTCTTAATCAATTATTTACTTATTTCCATACACATATTTCAAATGTTAAATTTTTTTACAATGATTTGAAATCACAAATTATGTATAGCCCTTTTATTTATTTATTTAACTTTTTTATTTCCAAAATAATACGTGTAACCCAAATAGTTTCCTATTTCTTCCTTACCTTCAAACCAATAATAAAAATAATAACTTCCTCTTTCAGAAACAAGCTCTAATTTCAAAATTAACTTCAACTATACCTCAAACAAAACAACATTCCCTACTTAATATCGTTCACAAAATATATACAACTATCAAATTAAGCATTCATTAACCCCTACTATCCATACCAATCAAAGTCACACAATCAATATTCATCTCTTTAACCTCAATCAATATATTTTCCCTAAAACTATCAAATTAGGTCTCATCTCGAAATCGGTTGTATAATCCAACTCATTCATTATCTATCCATATATACCAAAAAAATACTCAAATCAACTAATTCTCAACCAATCCCAATTTTTCACAATAAGTTTTTCATATGCAAGTGAATCTGAAACAAGATATACCAACAACTCTTAAATTCACAAATCACAAATCACAAACCCAACTATAGTCTTCGCTAGTCTAAACCTGTCGAAATTTCCTTTACAACAATAGATAACAATTCAAGTTAAGCTAAATTTTCTATATCACCATTTAACATTAACAAATCGAAACTCCCCAAAAACATGTATAATGTATATGTAATGCAGAAATATCACATAAAAATTCTCAAGTAAGAATTGTTAGAATCTTAAGTTTTGATGAAGACAAATACTCAGGAAGAACTAAGTTAATAATAGAACCCCAAGAGTACAACCGGATGTAGTTTTACTTCCGGATGAACTAGGACTAGCGCTCGCGGATGAACGTCTCATTCCCCAGCGGAAGCAAGTGAGTCACCTAAGTCATAACTCAGTCTAGAAACATTAGAAGTATAAAATCCTTGAGACTAAGTTAAAACGCAACCGGATGCAGGAATGCTTCCGGATGGTTAATGACTAGCGCTGCCTGTTGGGTTAGGTAACACCGAGCGTCAGTGAATATAACACTAAGCCATAACTCAACGTCCAGTAGGAGTGCTTCCGGATGTGGAATTGCTTCCGGAAGTAAGAGAACTTCCTTAGACAATTGAACTCCCACTGCATGTGATTATGTGTTGTTATACTACACTTTCCATAGCAAGAGTAAATGACACACTAAGTCACTTAGGAAGAATTAGACTAAAATCAAATCCTAAGTTAGAATACAACCGGATGCAGAATCGCTTCCGGAAGACTTAGAGTAAAAAATAACTAGACTTACGCTGACTATTGGAATAGACATCCCCTAGCGTCAGTAGACGATACACTAAGTCAGAACATAGTCTTAGTAAGATTGCTTCCCATAGCAAACAAGCTTCCCACAGCATGTATAGTTCTTACTACACTTGATTATATATACTACTCTGTTGGACTAACAAGCATGTGCAGAACTTAGTTTTACTTCCGGATGCAAATGAGCTTCCGGATGCAAATACTCTTGGCACTGGGATTCAGAGACTAACACTTGCAGAGCAAGATTGCCGCTTCCGGATGAACGATGATCATCCGTCAGCAAGAGTACAAGAGTCAACGTCACATACTCAGAGGTCAGAATGCTTTTGTTAGAGCAGAGTTGTCAGAGTTGCTTTTCAGAGATAAAACAAGTCAACCCTGCTAAGCATTAATGAAGATGTACCTCTCAACGGTAACATGGGATTAACGGCTATATTCAAACAGACATATTCTATCTGCCGCCCAAGCTTGAATGTTGAGGCCGAGTATAAAAGGAACATCTACATTCAGAAGAGAGGTTGGAAGAATGGAGCCTATTGTCTGAGATATCGTATTTCTACATTCCTCGCATCTTCTACTCTCTGATCTTAGATTTGTAACATTCTTAGAGAGTAATTCATTTGTACTTAAGTGAGTAACATCATCTATTCTTAGAGAGAATCATTTGTACTTAAGTGTTTATCACAATCAGTTCAAAGAGTGAACATATTATCAAATCCTCTAATTGATAGAGGCTGTTCTAAAACTTGTGCTTGAAGAACAAAATTATTATCTTACAAAAGTGAGGGGGAGCATTTAGAGGTTTTCTAAATCTCCATAGGTTGCAAGTTAGCCCGCAAAACTTGTGGTTGTAAAGGTTTGCAGGTGAGCCCGTTGCAAAACCTGTGGGTTGTTAGGTGAACCCGTGTTCGTAAAACCTAAAGTGTAAAGGCTTTCTTGTGCCTGGTTTAAACAAGAAGTTTAGTGGATTGAAAATCTCAGGTGGAGCCTGGGGACTGGATGTAGGTCTGGAAATGACCGAACCAGGATAAATCTGTGTGTGCTTAGTTTGTCTTTAACATTCTTATTTCCAGCACCACACCACCATACTTGTGCAAAACATACTGTGTCATCTCCTTCACCAAGCACAAGCAGTCAGTTTTAAGAAAGAGAATTTTAACTTTTATTCTGCCACCCAATTCACCCCCCCTCTTGGGTGACAGCCACGCATTTCATTTGGTATCAGAGCTTGGTCACTTGTTTAAAGGATCTAACGATCTCAAGTGCAAAGACCTAGGCTGACTTGGGATATAAAATGTGTTTTGAAGGTTTTGATCATACTATCCCACCCTTGTTAGAAAATACTGATTTTTACCTATGGAAGGCAAGGATGAACAATTTTGTGCTATCCTCGAGTTTCAAAATGTGGGATGTCTTTGTAAATGATTCAGATTTCAAACCAAAAGTAAACTGGACTGAAGAGGAGAAAAATCTATTTTACTTGAACATTAGAGCAATGCAAATTTTGTACAAAGGCTTAAACGATAGTGATTTCCAGAAAATCAAACATTGCTCTAGTGCTAGAGATATTTGGCACACTCTTGATGCTATGTATGCTTCTAATCATTCCCTTGGCAGTAAAGCTGTCCAAAGCCCCTTTTGTGCCCCTTGTGGATCAACTAATGGTGAGCTACAGGAAGCTGATATTGAGAAAGCCAGCGGCAGTGAAGAGAGTGTTGATCTCTACCTAGAAGATTCAGAAACTGAAGAAAATGAGGTATCTGAACTTGAACCTTCTGAATTGCAAGACATGTACAATGAGTTACATATTGAATTCTGTAAACTTGCAAAAGAAGTTCTAGGATTAAGGAAAAAGAATAGGAAACTTGAGGAACTCATTATCTCTTCTACATCCAAGGGTTCCAAAGTTTCCTCCATAGAAAAACAACTAGCGCTGCCCATAGGAAATCAGCTATCGAGAGCAGAAGCTTCAACATGTACTGAAAATTGTTCTAATTGTGAATCCCTGTTGAAGGAAAAAGATTTGTTTTCAAAAGGCCCTGAGACTTCAAAAGTTGTTTCAAAAGAACAAAGAGTCTTTAAAAACAAAACTGACCAACCAGATAATGATGGGAAATCCTATTCTGAATATCATTCCATTATCTGTCATTATTGTGGTAAATCAGGTCATATTTCTCACACATGTAGTCTTAGAAGAAAATTACATGTGAGAAATAAATTTGCATGGATCCCCAAAGGACAAGTAAGGTCCAGTGCTAACCATGTAGGACCCAAGTACAAATGGGTACCAAAACTTCCTTCTAGTGCCTTACTTGTGCAGGAAAGATCGAGAGTTCCTCTTGCCCCAAAGAAGAAAACTCGTGGTGATGTCACTGCTGCAACCACCTGGTCCAACCATAAGAAGCAGTGCACTACCACAAGAAACAAAGATTGTGTCTCAAGGATGAGCTATCCCAGAGTTCCACTTAACTATCCTGAGAAGAACAAGAGAGAGATGATTCCTCGATCAACATGGAGAAAGCCTATGAATTCTGTCTCTCATAAGGAAGTGTTTTAGCCCAAGGATAAGTATAGAAGATCACCTTGGGTAAGCAAGGGATCACTTAGGGTTGAAGCATACAATAGTAAAATCTCCTATGCAAATGTTAGATGGAATTATTGAGATTTTACATCAAGCATTACGTATATGAACATTATACTCCTTATAAGAGAGTTTCTCATAATATTCATAGTCTACATGCTGTCATGATCAAAATATATATATATATATATATATATATATATATATATATATATATATATATATATATATATCCTTGTGCACATAGTCATGTTTGATTCGCAAAGCCATATTCATAGTGAATGATTCTTAGGTGCATGCGGACTTTACAATTCCTACAAACTGACCTGTCAGATCCAAGTTTGGAGACTGAGAAATGGGAAAAGGGAATTACTTGGTATTTTGTAGGAAAGAAGATCCAAAGGAACAACAATATTCAAGATCGTACCTGGTCTGGGCAATGAGTTAAATCTGAATAAGCTGCTCTTCATGCTGGGCTCCTGGTGCAACTGCTCTTGAAATAGAAAAGATCAAGCACCGCCTGCCAAAATCAAGCAAGCTACTACTTGACGCATATGTAGCTCTGGTGATGTCATTCTTACCCTTTCCCTTATTTGAATGATTAATTAGGTAATGAATGCATGTTACTCATTCCATCGGCAATTGACATTCATATGTCTAAGGATAATCGTCAAATTGCTCTATGGAATGGATGTGAAGAACATGTAGCACCTAACTACATGACTGGCTTAACAATCTTCAAATAATGTGATATTGATATGACTTTTAACCTGTGATAATCTTATTTTTGAAAATGATCAAATCATTTTAAATCCATTTTTCTTTTGGGTTTATAATATTTGTGCATATCAAATCATTTCCTTTTGAAAAGGCACCATTCACAAAAGAAAATAGTTTATGCATTCATTTTGACTTTTGAAAGATTTTTGAAATGCAAACTTTCAAATCAAGGACAGCCTGTGCTACTGATGAATCATAAGATATCTTGACTGTCTATCATAATATTGACCCCTATTAGTCATCAACTAGAATCTTGTGTTTACAAACTAATCCTGAATATTCTTAGCGATAAACTGACTGGCTGTGAACTCGAGCAATAACTTTTAATCACATCTTAAGTCTCCATCTACTAATGATCTCAGTTCAAGCCTGTGGTTAAGTATGTTGACAGATCATGAAAGCTTGAACGATGTGGATGTACAAGAGAGAACATCAACGAGTATGCTCTTTATCAAGATGAGAAGAAATGGCTGTTCTGAATTCAATCTTGAGGAAATCTCGCCAATCTTATATGAGCATTTCTTTCCATTACTCATTCTGTTGTGCATTTTAATGGATAGTCTCTCTTGTCAGACATACATTAGGAATCTTAGGAAATGCCTTGAATTAACTTCTGCAAAATTTGATAAATCCAAGAGCAAATGCCAATAGGATAGAAGCCTAAGTGAGTGTAGATAACTAGGCTGGAAAGAACTATTAAGAATCTCTACCCACTGAAAGCCTTATATCCTGGCACATTATCACAAGCCTAGTACAATCTGAATTAAGTTCAAAGCTTGTTGAAACCCTAAGAATTATGAGATCATATTAAGCATATTTGAAAGAACTTGAGCTAAGATCTGAAAATTATTCTTGTGATCATATGCTGACAATTTGGGTGTTTTGGAAACTTGATTATGGACATTAAAGTTTTTAGAACTTCATTGTGTTGACAATTCACATGCCCTCATAATCTGACATGAACATTCTTAAGGCATATTTATCGAACTATACTTGTTTATGAAACTCTGAAAATATGCAATCTATTCGATACTCGCTGTACTATCACATTGGTATTTATCCAAAAGAGTATGAGTAAAGTTCATGACTTGATAGTGAAACCATGTGAAATTGTGAACTAAATTTCCAAAATCTGTTTTCACTTTAATACTCCTGTTTTACCAAACCAACCAGCAAGCACTTTTTCTTAAGATTATGATATTGAACTGATTAACATAGCTTGTGACTTGGAGAGCCCTCAGCATGTACACTAATGTTAAATCTTAAATTTTTTTTTACCATCCGGAAGCGCATATGCTTCCGCTAGCACTTGCAGGTCCCCTAGTGAAAAGGCCATAAGAACTGTCAATATTTAATCTCAAGTCCTTCACATCCGGAAGCGAATCCACTTCCGGAAGCTTGTGCGAGGATGGTTTCTCAACCACAGACATATTTACCAAACAACCACTGAGGTTTTGCAGGTCCCCCCAATGTTAAATCTTAAGTAAGTCCAACCGGAAGCAAAATCACTTCCGGATGCTCTTTTGCTGGCGCTGGGTGATGACTCAAAGCAACCGGGAGCGCCAGTGTCTGGGAAAAGACACGTCACTTCACAAAACGTTTCATCTTCCTCCATGGGAAGTTGTGCCTCCTCTGACAAGGTGAAGCGACACGTGTCAAAAGGTGCGCCGTTCCAATTAAATGTTTACGTTTCCCTATGAACCAGCGCATGTTTTCAATAAAGAGTCATTATGAGTTTTCCATCCGTTGTGACACTGCATATAAATAGACAGCGGCATTCATTTTTCCCACTTATCACACAAATCACACCCAAAACTCTCTGAAGCCATTCATCGCATTGTTCTTCATCTTCATCTTGTTCTTCATACATTATTCATCTTCTTCATCTTCTTCTTCTACACTTTCATCGCATTTCATCTCATTTAAACCCCAAACACACACAAAATGGCCGGCTCACACGAATCCAACCAAAACATTGAGATAGACTCTGCCTCGAAGAAGTCCAAAACTGGGAAATCTGGACGTTCGCGATCTGGGAAATCTGGGAAATCACAAGAACATCATGAACATTCTGAGCGACATCATGAACAGTCAAAGAAAAAGGGCAAGAGGGTTCAGTTTAGCGAAGAGCCCTCATCCAAAAGACAGCGAATAGAGGTGGATGATCCACTTGAATACAAGGATGGGCAGCTGGAGGCTGTTTCCTCCAAATTTGAAACTGCAAAGCCCTACTTCTCTCATGGAATGTTCATCGACCTTGAGAAAATTGAGGAACTAGGGTTTGGGCATTTGAGGGAACATCTCCAAAAGTACATGTGCTGGCTGGGGATCAACAATCAATACAACATCAACGTGCTGAGGGTGTTTTGCCAGTCCCTCACAGCCAAGGTTAAGTATAAGAAGGTGAATGAAAAGGAGCACATTCACAGAGTCACCTTTACAGCCACAGTGAGGGGGAGGACTTTCAGCTTTACTTGGAGAGATATTAACCGTCTGCTCGGGGTCACTGAGGAAGAGATGAACGAGTGGATATACCCTGAGAAACTCAGCAAGGAGGAGCTTGAGGAAGTCTATGACACCAAGGGAAAGAAGGTGTCTGGCATGTCTGACTCCAACCAGGTACTCCAATACATCTACTCCCGGATGATGACTCACAAAGGGGGAAACTTCAACGAGTTCACTCAACTTGACAACCCCTGGCTCCCAAGATTCCTCACCCAGCAGCCGATTAACCTTGGGCAGTTGATAAGTTTGGAGCTGCACAGGTGGATTGATAACAAGAAGTCTGGGAATCTTCCATACCCAACTGTCATCGCCTTCCTCCTGGAAAAATTCCTGATAAAATCCACTGAGGAGGATGAAAATGTTAAGTGCTTGCCCGTCAGCGCAGTGAACATCAGCAAGATCGGGATTAAGTACAATAAACCGGCAAGGGCCACTAGATCTGGATCTCAGGCAGAGAGTGCCTCACACACAACTGCTCCCTCTGCGTTTGGATGGTCTCTGTCACAACCTGCTAAGCGTGAGACAGAGCACTGACAAAGGAAACTGAGTAATTTTTGATTCACATGAGTGCATAATAGTAGATAAGCAGGATCTGAATCTAGATAAGGCCAACTTAAAATGCAAACTTAAGGCCAATAGGAATGGAAACCTCTACACTCTAGATTTATGTCAACAACTGGAAGAAAAATGTCTAATATCTAGCGATGAGAACAGTTGGCTTTGGCATAAAAGGCTAGCTCATGTTAATTTCACTCAACTTGACATGCTAATTAAGAAAGAGCTAGCTATAGGGATTCCATCCTTTAAAGTTAAGCACGATTATATTTGTGAATCCTGCCAACGAGGAAAGCAAACAAAGTCCTCGTTTAAAACCAAGAAGAGAGTCTCCACTAGCAGGCCCTTGGAACTAATCCACATGGATTTGGTTGGGCCAGCGAGAGTGAAGAGCTTGGGTGGAAACCTGTATGCTCTAGTAGTAGTGGACGACTATTCAAGGTTCACTTGGACGATGTTTCTTGCCTCTAAGCAAGATGCTTTTGATGCTTTTGTTGTCCTGGTTAAGAAAGTGCAGAATGAGAGAGACCTCAAAATCACAGCCATAAGGACAGACCATGGAGGCGAGTTTGAGAACCATAGCTTCTCTGAGCTATGTGAGCAGAATGGTATTGAACATAACTTCTCAGCTCCCAGGACTCCTCAGCAAAACGGAGTAGTCGAGAGGAAGAACAGGGTTCTGACTGAGATGGCCAGGAGCATGCTCAACGAGAAAGAGGTTTCTCAAGTGTTCTGGGCGGACGCTATGAGCACTGCCTGCTACATCTCCAACAGAGCCTATAGTCGCAAGGGCTTGGACAGGACACCCTATGAGCTGTACAAAGGCAGAAAGCCCAACATCAGCCACCTCAGAATCTTTGGATCAAAATGCTATGTGCATAACAATGGAAAGGTAAATCTGGGTAAGTTTGATCCAAAAGCTGATGTAGGTGTATTCATAGGGTATTCCCTTAGGAGTAAGGCTTACAGAATATACAACATGAGAACTAGAATCGTAGAAGAATCAATGCATGTTGTATTTGATGAAACTCCTACATGGGGTAAATCCACAGAAGATGATGAATTACTAAATCTTCCAAAACCACCATCATCATCTTCACCACCAAAAGAAACACCCGCAAGCAATCCCAAAGAAGAAGATGAACCCAGTGATGAGCCTAGAGTGCAGACCGTGCCTGAGGAGGCACAGTTGCCAACAGCTAGGAGACATCACAAGGATCATCCTCTTGATCAAGTACTTGGTGATGTCTCTTATGGTGTCAGAACCAGAAGGCAGGTTCAAAATGAAGTTGAGTTTGGAGCATTTTTATCTCAAATCGAACCAACTTCAGTTGAACAAGCTCTTGAGGACTGCGACTGGATTATTGCCATGCAGGAAGAGCTAAATCAATTTGAAAGAAGCCGAGTTTGGGAACTAGTCCCAAGGCTGTCTCATCAATCCATAGTTGGGACCAAATGGGTCTTCAAGAACAAACTGGATGAGACAGGTCAAATTACGAGGAACAAAGCCAGATTAGTAGCCAAAGGATATAACCAAGAAGAAGGCATAGACTATGAAGAAACTTTTGCTCCAGTCGCTAGACTCGAAGCAATAAGGATTCTTCTAGCCTTTGCATCCATGAAAGGCTTTAGATTATATCAAATGGATGTAAAGAGTGCATTTCTTAATGGTTACATCAAAGAAGAGGTTTATGTAGAACAACCTCCTGGCTTTGAGGATCACAAGCATCATAAACATGTGTATAGGCTAAAGAAAGCTTTATATGGCCTGAAACAAGCGCCTCGAGCTTGGTATGAGAGACTCAGCAGCTTTTTGCTGGGCAAGGGTTTCTCAAGAGGCAAACTAGATAGTACACTGTTTATTCTTCACAAAGATAGAAACATGCTAATTGTCCAGATTTATGTTGATGATATTATTTTTGGGGCAACTAACGAAAAACTTTGTGAAGAATTCTCTAAGACTATGCAGGGTGAGTTTGAAATGTCAATGATGGGAGAACTAACGTTCTTCCTAGGCCTGCAAATTAAGCAAAAGAAGAATGGAATCTTCATCTCCCAAGCTAAGTACTGCAGAGAGCTACTCAAGAAGTTTGGGATGGATGAGTGCAAGGAGTATGACACTCCCATGAGTACCACTGCCGCACTCGATGCTGACGCAAAGGGTAAATCTGTCAGCCTGCCCATGTACAGGGGAATGATAGGTTCCCTACTATACTTAACGGCAAGCAGGCCTGACATTCAATTTAGTGTAGGCATGTGTGCTAGGTTTCATGCCAACCCCAAGGAGTCACACTAACATGTGTTAAACGCATTCTAAGATACCTTGAGGGAACACAAGAGCTTGGTCTTTGGTATCCCAGAGGTAACCAAGAATTCTTGTGGGCTTACTCTGACTCTGACCATGCAGGTTATAAAACTGATAGGAAGAGCACCAGTGGACAATGCGCCTTCCTTGGTGGTTGTCTGGTCTCTTGGGATAGTAAGAAGCAAACCTGCGTGTCTTTGTCATCCACAGAGGCTGAATATATTGCTGCCGCAAGCTGCTGTGCCCAAGTGCTGTGGCTGAAGAACCTTCTAAGAGATCTTGGCTTGGAGTTCCTAGAGGCACCCATCCTCTGTGACAACACAAGCACCATCAGTCTTGCCAAGAATCCGGTTCAGCACACAAGGACAAAGCACATTGATGTCAGACATCACTTCATCAGAGATCATGTTCAGAAGAAAGATGTCAAAGTGAAGTTTGTCCCCACTCAGCATCAGCTTGCTGACATTTTCACCAAGCCTCTGGGGGTTGATCAATTTACATTCATAAGAGGTGATTTGGGAATGGTAAACCCAAATGAAGTTTAATTCCTTAAATAATCTTGAGCTTTATTAAAACCTGCAACTTTACTAACTTAGGCATCGGAGTGCCAATCCTTGTTTTTGCAGGTCCCCAATGTTAAATCTTAAGCAAGTGCAACCGGAAGCAAAACCACTTCCGGATGATCATGTGCTGGCACTGAGTGTTAAACTAAAACAAGCAAGAGCGCCAGTGCCTGGATCAAGGGACACGTCACTTCAGAAAACGTTTCATCTTCCTCCATGAGAAGTTGTGCCTTCTCTGATAAGATGAAGCGACACATGTCAAAAGGTGCGCCGTTCCAATTAAATGTTTACGTTACCCAATGTATGAACGTATGCTTTCATCTGAAGAGTTGCCTATTTTACCCTCTATAACTTTGCATATAAATAGGAAGTCACTTTTCACTTTCACTTTTTACTTGCACAAATTTCTTACCAACAAACTCTCTGCATACATTCATACTCTCTTCATCTTCTTCATCTTCTTCTTCGCATTTCATCTTCCATAAACTCTAAACCCACACAAAAATGGCCGGCTCACATGAATCCAACCCAAACACAAAGAAAGCCACTTCATCTAAGAAATCAAAGTCCAAAACTGGGAAATCTGGGCATTCGCACTCTGGGAAATCTGGGAAATCCCATGAACACCATGAAGAACACCATGAACGCCAAGAACATTCTGGGCAGACACAAGGGCGGGATGAGCAAGTCCAGGAACAGGCTGGACGTTCTGGGCGAGTCCAAGAACAGCCTGGGCAGGCTGAGCAACAACAAGAACAGGCCAAGAGGAAAGGAAAGAAAAAGGTTCAATTCAGCGAGGAGCCCTCCTCCAAGAGACAGAGGGTTGAGGAGGATGATCCTTTGGTCTATAGAGATGGGCCTTTGGAGGCTGTTTCCTCCAAGTTTGAAACCATCAAGCCCTACTTCAACAACGGCTTGTTCTTAGATCTGGTCAAGATCGATGAACTAGGGTTTCCACATCTGAGGCCCTTTCTGGAAAGGTACATGCCCTGGCTGGGGATCAACCAGGACTACAACATCAACGTCCTGCGGGTCTTCTGCGAGTCTCTCACTGGGAAGGTGAAGCATAAGAAAGTGGATGGGAAAGAGCAGATCCGCAGACTCACCTTTACTGCCACTGTCAGGGGGAGAACCTTCAGTTTCACCTGGAGGGATATCAATGATCTGATGGGAATTACAGATGAGGGAATGAATGAGTGGCTATACTCTGAGTCACTCAAATACAGCAAGGAGGAACTCGCGAAGATTTATGACACCCAAGGGAAGAAGGTGTCCAAGATGTCTGATTCCAACAGACTCTTGTACTATGTTTACTCCCGCATGATGACACACAAGGGGGGTAACTTCAACGAGTTCACTCTGCTAGACAACCCGTGGTTCCCCAGACTTCTCACCCAGCAGCCAATCAACCCCGGGCAGTTGATCAGTCTTGAACTGCATAGATGGATGATGAATAATAAGGCTGGTTTTCTTCCCTACCCCACCATCCTTGCCTTCCTCCTTGAGAAGAATCTGATCAAGGCTACATCTGATGTGGAGGAAGAGAATGTCAAGTGTGATCCTGTGGGTGCCACTAATATCAGCAAGATGGGCATCAAGTATGTTAAGAAGGCCAAGCCCACTCGCTCAGGGTCTCAGGCAGGCAATGCCTCTCATGCCTCAGCCCCCTCTATGTCAGGTGCAGGGGATCAAGAGGTTGACTCTCTTCCTGGTCCAAGCAGAGTTGCAAAGGTACCAGCTACTATCAAAGCCTTTGCCCAGGAAGTAAAGGAGGAGATTCTCTTTAGGTTGACTGACTCCTTGGTGACTCCTCTCCGTGATGAGTGTGACACTGGCTTCCAGCAGCAAGGGGAGCGAATCCAGAGGATCGAGGATCGCGTGGGTCAGGTCGAGGCTCATTTAGGACGGCTGGACGCCAAGCTAGACCTCATTCTCCAACACCTTCAGATCCCTCAACCCCAAGGTAACTTACCACCACCCCCTCCTCCAAACCCACCTCCACCTCCTCCACCTAATCAACCACTACTACCTCCTCCTCCTCCACCCAACACTCAACAGCCACAGCCACCCCCTCCTCAGAACAACCAACAACCCCAGACATCACCCAACCACGACCACCAACCACAAGACTCACCCCAACAGTCCCCTCGCCAATCACCCCTTAACTCCAATAACTCCCCATCTCCACATAACACCCCTAATCGCTCACCACCCCCCACTTCCGCCGGGCCTTCCCACCCTAACCCTACCACCTCTCAACCCACCATCGCCCAAACCTTAGGTTTCACCTCTCCTGATCATCCACTTCACACCTACTACCTCCGAGACCAATCCCCTATTCGGTGGAAAGTTAGACAACCCGATGTCTACTACTCCACCTACCCATTTGATGGCCTCTTCACACACCCCTCCTTCTGGGAAAGAAACGCAGCCCTCCTACCCAACCCTCCTAAATCACCAGAACAAACCTCACCCACATCCTCTTCATCCACACCCTCACCACCTCGAAGATTTGGCCCTGAACCTCCACCCTCATCTTCACCCAGTCCATCCTCTCTGGCCCTCGCCCTTGTTGATGATGACAAAAGGGGGAGAGATGCTGCTATGGCACTCCGCCATAGCATGGAAACAAGGGATGTTCTGACTCAGCCATCCCTCTAGCTAGATGAAGACATCACTGCTGCCCTCCGCCGAGCCATGGAATCTCAGAGACTGGGTGGTGCTGAGAGTCTGATCAGAAGGGAAGCCATCCGGTTTATGCAACAGCAGAGGTCGGATGAGCAAAGGTCTAAATGGGATATGGTTGTATATGAGCAAAGTGAAGACATACCACAACCAGACTCTTCATCTTCTGAGCCTCCTCCTTCTGAGCCTAGCCGCAACATAATTGAGGAGATAATGATGAAGTATGGGCTGGAGAAGATTAACCATCCTCCAATTGTGATAGCCAAGCCAATCCCTTCTACCTTTGGAACAACCTCTGCTCCTCCTCCTCGTACTGAGCCAACATCTGCTACTCCTTTGCTAACAACCTTTGCTAACAAGAGTACTGCTTCTACTGCATCTGCTGAGAGTGAGCAAGAGATTCCATCAGTCCAAGCTGAGCAAGAGATTCCTTCAGTACAAGCCATCCCAATTCTAAAGGAAGTTAAGCTAGAAATAGAAGATATGACTCCTGAAGAATTTGAGAAGTATGGGTACACGGATAAGATCTCTTTTGGTCAGATGGCTTGCCTGGACGCTGAGAGAGCAGCAGCCAAGCCTACCCAAACGATAAGCAAGGGGAAAGGAAAGGGCAAAGGCAAAGGGAAAAGGAAAGCCCAGGAAGTTGAGGAGAACCCCAACTTCCCAGTATGGAATGTAAAGATCAGGGCCGTCCACTATCCAAATGGCGAGGTCACTCCTTTCTCAGATGCAACAGGGTTCCCAGGCTATGAGGAAGTTGAAAACTTGAAGAGAGCCTTCGAGGAGTCTGTTGAGTCTGAGAGACTCAGAAGGGAAAAGGAAGAGCAAGAACTTCAGAGAATTATTGCTCAGATTGACCAGAATATGAAGGATGCCCACCTAGCCCAGCTCCAAAAAGAGAATGAGGATAGGCAGAGAGAGAGGGAGAGGAAAAAGAGACATCAACTTTGAACCCCCACTTCAACCCTTTTACCTTAAAATTTTCCTTGATTCTCATACATATTTCATTCTTGCTTAGTGTAGATTACTTGTATATTTTATCTGCTTGTGTAACACTAACTTGTAATCTCTTGTTTATTAATGATAAATGTCAAAGTTATTTGTGCCTTATTTAATTATTCTTCTTTTAATTCTTTCATATGAACTTAAGCGATAGATTTAGTTTGTCATCATCAAAAAGGGGGAGAATGTTAGAATCTTAAGTTTTGATGAAGACTAAAATATGAAAGAACTAGGCAAACACTTAGAGAATATTAGGTTAATATAGAATCCCAAGTAAGAGTGCAACCGGATGTGGATTTGCTTCCGGATAAACTAGGACTAGCGCTCGCGGATGAATGTCTCATCCCCCAGCGACAGCAAGTAATTAACTAAGGAAATAACTAAGTCCAGAAGCACTAGGTATACAAAACCTTAAGACTAAGCTAGGATTCAACCGGAAGTAGATTTGCTTCCGATTATAGTTAGACTAGCGCTGGCTGTTGGTATAGATAACACTAAGTGTCAGTGTACATGAGCCACGTCTAGTAGAATTGCTTCCGATAGCTTAGTGACTAGCGCTGGCTGTTGGAATAAGTAACACTAAGCGTCAGTGAACATAAGCCACGTCTAGTAGAATTACTTCCGATTGCTTAGTGACTAGCGCTGGCTGTTGGATTGAAGGACACTGAGCGAGAGTGAGTAAAAGTGAATATAACCCTTCAATCCAGAAGTAGTGCTTCCGGATGTGGAAGTGCTTCCGGATCCAAGGAAGCCATCTTAGACTAAGTGAACACCCACTGCATATGGCTATGTGCTTATATTGTTAGACTAACATTCAAAGTGCAGCACACTAAGTAGAGTTGCTTCCGGATGTGAACCTGCTTCCGCAAGCAATCAGAATGTCAGAATGTTCAGAAGTGCAGTGTCAGAATGCTTTTGTCAGAGCAGAGTTGTTAGGACTACTTTTCAGAGATAAAGCAAGTCAACCCTACTATGCATTGATGAAGCATTAATTGGGCAAACGGTAACATGGGAAAAACGGCCATATTCAAACGGCTATCCCACCTACCAAGAGTGAGAATACTTGAAGACTATATAAAGAAGCTCACCTTCATTTATGAAGACATCTATTATCTTTGACATCTTGAAGAAAGCTAGAGAGAGAAAACGAAAAATCCTTCAAGCATTCAAAGCTGCCCAGAAAAGAGAAAGAGCATTTAACTCATTGAGTGATTTTTTCATCTACTTATCTTGTACTCTTTGTGGTTAAGTCTCTTCTTGTATTAAGAGCATTCATTGTACTTAAGTGTGTAACATTATCTGTTCTTGAAGAGAACTTAGTTAGAAAATCCTTTATTTGTAAAGGTTGAACCCTTGCTGGGTGTAAGGGGGAGCTAGTTAGAAAGGTTGCAAGTGAGCCTTGAGTAAAACTTGTGGTTGTAACGTTGCAAGTGATCCCGTCTAAAACTTGCGGTTGTAAAGGTTCCAGGTGCACCCGTTGTAAAACCTGGGGATAGTGGAACTCGGCCTGGGTGGTTGAGAACTGGACGTAGGTCAGGAAGACCGAACCAGTATAAACTCGTGTGTTGTTTTTATTTGAGCTTTTATTTTGTAGCACAATTCACCCCCCCCCTCTTGTGCATCCATTACTTTCACTCATAGCGGTCCCAACCGCGGTAATGGTTTATCATTTTTTTATTATATGTCAGAGCAGAAATTGTAGGTGACCGTTGTCAAATTTTTATATTAAAATACCATATCAGCGGTTCCAACCGCTGATACGCATGTGACCATTGCATTTCCAAACGTTGCATCCCCACCTAGAAGCAATAAACCATTAAATAATGCACACATCAGCGGTTGGAACCACCGATGTGCTGTTGTATTATAAATAGACGCGCCTCATGTTCATTTTCAGCGTGCCTTTAATTTCCAGCGTGTTTTCTTTCATCTGGCCCACCTCCTGCGAGTTTTTCTAGCGAGTTTTCCACTATAAATAGCATGTCGGGTGACACTAGTAGTAGTGAGGAGAGCGAGTTTGATTTGGACGTGCCTGTTATTCCAAGATTATTTACACCGCCGATCGACCGCAATAATGATGATGTACCGATGGATAGTGTGTTTGATGATGCTGACAGGAATGAAGTGCTAGGTCATCACCACAATTTAGGCGACATGAATTGCAATATGGTGGGGCATAATGTGGAAGAATATGAAAAGGGACATGGGAGTAGGAATGATGATGAGGAGTGAAAGGGAGGATGCACGAGAGGGGGGAGGGGGTGAATTGTGCTTCTATTTAAAAACTCAAACTATTGCTAATTTAAATGCAACACAAATTATGCTGGTTCAGCCAAAACTCTTGCCTACGTCCAGTTCAGCAACACCTCGTTGGGTTCCACTAAGTTCAGGTTTTACAACGGGTTCACCTGAGAACCTTTACAAGTGAAAGAATCTCTCTAACACTCCCCCTTACTACCCGTAAGGACACAACCCTGTTCTAAAGCTCCAAGCTTCGGAACAACCTCAAAACAGAAGAGGATTTGATTTAAACTCACTAAGTTCACAGATGAACAGATATTGTTAAACACTTAGGCTTGTAAATGTAGCGACTTAAATGCTCTTAAAAAGATTTTGACAGAGAGTAGGTGCTTGTTCAGAATATTCGGTAAAGAGAAATAAATTACACTTGGCTATTTATAGTCTTCAAGGGATGATATATCCGTTTGACACAGAGAGATGAAGACTTGTATCCGTTTGAGCTCCATTAATTCCTTGTACTTCTTGTTCTTCTCATGTAGCTTGAAGAGGATGATAAACATTAATTGCACCTTCAGGCTTTATCTGCATATATGCCCATTGTAGGAGAGAAGTTTCCTTGAGTACTTGTGTAGCAGAGGACTGTGTCTAACGTTTTCTGAAAAGGAGCTTTGAATATGACAATGTACTTTTGTACTTGATCTGCTTTATACTCAACACTTCGATCAGACATTAAATGCACTTGCTTCGATTAGCTACTGCACATTTAGATCACAAGTTAAGAGTATAAAAGTTTCAATCACTCGACACTTCGATCATTATATGGATAATGGTTCCGATCAGCTTCTGATTGATATTCCAATTGCTAATTTAACTTAGAAAATTATTCTCTATTTATTTCATGATCGCTTAAGTCTAAGTTATATAAGATCGCAATTATATGATGATTGCTATGCATTGTGATTGCTATGTCACTTGATTGGTATATCTTTATCTGATCGTTATGTCCTACTCCTGATCGCAATGTCTTATTCTGATTGCAATGTCTTATTATTACTATATTTGTCCTGATTGCAATGTCTCATGATAGCTATGTCTATCCTGATTGCAATGTCTTATGATCGCTATGTCTATCCTGATTGCAGTGTCTTATGATCGCTATGTTTATCCTGATTGCAATGTCTTATTATTACTATGTCTTAGTCTGATTGCAATATCTTCTGATCTTAATTAGTTATCATCAAAACTTAAGATTCTAACAAGGAGAATATTGATGATGAGGAAGGAAACAATGAGGATGAGGAGGGTGATAATGACGAGGAGAGAAGTGGGGTGCCCCCTGCTCAAACCACATTTACTCGGGGGAGAACATCTATAAGTGCACATGGCTCTGAAGCTCGAGTGAAAAGTGAGTAATTTTAATATTAATATATATATATATATTTTTTATTTTTTGTTATATTTATTTTTTATATCACTTGCAATTTAATTAATTTATTTTAATCTTTACTTTTCACATGATGCAGATTTTCGGGGTGGCACGATTTCAAGAAGGCGTTGACTGTCCCACAGACTCATCACCTTCCTCTGCATGAGAGGGTGTTGCTTGAAGAATATTTCGACGTCATAGGGCAGCCTAGCGGACAAGCGGGACTCTACTCAACCACTTCTGTCGTAGTGTTGGTGCTGATTTTACCATGTTTCCTATTGATTTGCTTGATTCGATGAAGGTGCCGCAACACAAGCGTGACCACGCGTGGCACAATATTGTCAAAGTAAGAATCGATTACTCAATTTTAGTTGTTTAATTATTATTATTTAATTTGTAAACTGACATTATGTTTAATTTCTTTTGTTAGAGAAAATTTGAGATTACAGATAAATATGGTCACGTGAAAAGCTACGCACTAAAGAAGATAGGGGATGGGTGGAAGACAAAAAGAAATATTGTATCCAGTTCGGCCCTATCCAACACTTTCTGACACAACTGTCTAAATATATAGCTAAGATCAGCCAAAACTGTAGTCACCTCGATCGGGAGCGTGTGTTTAGCTACCAACGGAAGGAATTGTTGGAGGAAGACGTGATAATCATGACTTTCGAAACCAGAAATCTTCATATTAGGCATGTCCACACATCTAGAGATATTACTCGCATAACCATCTGGAACTTTAATATCCTTAAGTGTGGAGAGAAACATTTGCTTTTTGGATCTCGTTAGCGTAAATATGGCTGGAGAAATTCTATCGAATTCGTCCGGCCATGCGTCCGACCGTATATTCATTTCTCGAAGATCTTTTCTCGCTGCAAGATAATCTTTTGACTTGCCAGGTTCATTCAAAATTGTGTGCAACACATTTTCTCCCACATTCTTCTCAATGTGCATGACATCCAAACAGTGTCACAACTCATTATGTTTCCAGTAAGGTAAATCGAAGAATATGCTTCTCTTCTTCCACTGCTGGGCTGATCCAGTAGTTTTGCGTGGCTTTCTGTGACCACCATTATTGCGATCTCCATCTTCTTCATCTGAGAACGGTTCCTTTCCAAATTCAACCTCCAAATTACACACTTGTTCATAGATATCAACACCAGTCAACAAAAGGGACTGGTTTCTGCGCTTTCGCTTTCCGTTGAATTTATTTCGCTCACGCCTGAACCTATGACCTGGAGGGAGAAACCGTTGATGACCCATGAAACACGACTTCTTACTATGTATCAAACGAAGAGGTTCTTGATCAAAATTACAGTATGGGCACACCATTCCTGTGTGCGTATTCCAACCCGATAACATATTAAGCCCGGGGAAATCACTGATTGTCCACATCAATGCTGCGCGCAACGTGAATATTGAATTGGTCTGAGTATCAAACGTCTCTACACCGTGAGTCCAAAGTTCTCTCAGCTCCTCTATCAAAGGTTGAAGATAAACGTCTATGTCATTTCCAGGAGACTTTGGACCGGGAATAATTGTTGAAAGAATGAATGAACTTTGTTTCATACACATCCACGGAGGCAAGTTGTAAGGTATTAAAACAACAGGCCATATGCTGTGCTTTTGGTTGCATGCGCCAAATGGATTGAAACCATCAGAAGCGAGACCTAATCTCACATTTCTAGGTTCGCCCGCAAAATCGGGAAATTCATTATTGAATGCTTTCCACGCATTACCATCCCTAGGATGTCTCACCTTCCCATCATTATTGGGTTCTCTATGATGCCAACACATGTGCTCAGCTGTTTGACGCGACAAAAATAACCGTTGCAATCGCTCTCGGAGTGGGAAATATCGCATACTTTTCCTTGACAATTTCTTGCTCCGACTGCTACTCTCTTTTTGCTTCTTGTACCGACGCGTGTTGCATCTTTTACATCTGTCCAGCTCCACATCTTGCCCCCAATACAACATACAATCATATTTGCACGCATCAATTTTAATGTAATTCGACCCCAACTTTGTAATAGTTTTCTTTGCCTCAAAAAATGTAGGTGGGATTTGAACTTGCATTTTTGAAAATGCATCTGACAACAGTTCAAAAACATCTGACATCCCAACATCACTGAAACCACGTTTACACTTGATTCTATATAGTTTTGTAAGAAATGATAATTTAGTGTAATCAATGCAACCTTTTTTCAAGAAAAACATGTTTTAAATTATAGAGAATAAAAAAAAATAATATGTATATATATATATATATGTTATAATAACATAAAAAAAATGCATATATATATACCAAAACCTAGAAAAATTTTAAATTAACCTGGATATAATAGCACATCATCCTTCATTAGATCGAAAAAGTCTTTGGCAATATCATTTTGCAGAATACACGAATTTGGCACAATCACATCTTCTTATTGGACATTCTCATTTGCCTGAATAGCCAACACCTCGTCATCTTGAACATTCTGATTTGCCTGGTATTCTTCAACATTGTTGTTAGTGCCACCAATCTCTCTTCCGACGTGAGAACTTGAACCAATTTCAAGATTGGCAACATAATCATATTCACCGTGCTGCGCCCAAAAAGGTATTTGCGTGAGAATTGCCTTATTATGCCGTGTTCATACACAACACTTCTAACTTGCCACTTTTTAAAATTACATTTTTGACATGGACAAGCTATTTCTCCATTCACACTCGACCTCGCAAATGCAAAATCTAAAAACCGATGGAGACCAATCTTGTATTCGGTGGTTGAGCGTGACAATGATATCCATGATTTATCCATATATATATATATATATATATATATATATATATATATATATATATATTTGAGTGAGAATGGAGATAGATATGAATTTATATTATGCATATGCCCGGTTGAAGGTATGTGTATGCATATATATAGGCCAAGAGGAGCGTGGGAAGCGTGTGGCTGTTTTAATATTTTTTAATTCACATTATGGCGGTTCCAACCACTGATATGCCCGTTATTTAAAAAATAACTTTATAATATTGCGCCTGGGAAGATGAAATTTAAAATAATCATATAGTTTTACGGGCTATACGGCGGTTAAAACCGCTGTAATGACAGATAATAAATCAATTGATACGCGTTTGGCGATGTAATGGGCAGTACAACGGTTGAAACCGCCGGTGTGGGACGGTCTGCTTATAAATAGAGCACCACCCACTCCTTCATTTTCGATCTTTTTCATTTTCCCTCCCTGAAGCTGCTACTCCCTTTTCTCTGATTTTCATCCAGGCTCTTCCTTTCTTCTTGCTCTTCAATTTTCCAGTCAAGCCCATAGATATTCTTTAATTACATATTGTAAGCTTAGGAAAGTTGTTCATATTATATTTGTTTCATTCTTACTAATTACCTACTATTTTTTATATGCACTTGAATTTTTCAAGCTTAGGTAAGTTGTTCATAATGTAAGTCGATCTGACAGCTGAAGTGTGAATTTTTCAAAAAATTTGTATAGCGCTAAAAAAGTTTGAATTTTTTAAAAAGTTTGAATTTTGAATTTTCGCGCCAGGATTTTTAAGACATATTAGCGGTCGAGTGGACCGCCGAAGTGCGCGATTTTTAAAAAGTTTGAATTCTACACTTCAGCGGTTGGTGTAACCGCTCAAGTGCTCCGTGGTTTCACAAAACGGAGCTTTGACCAACGCTACAGCGGTCCCATATACCCGCTAATATGTTATTTGTCACGCACTGAATTACAGCGGTCGCTGTACGCGCTGTAGCGCCATATCAGCGGTTGCAACCGCCAATATGCTTAGTGTTAAACATGCCGATACAGTACCATTTTTTGTAGTGTTCATGCTTTCTTAACCGTAAATGAATAAAAAAGGCTCTTGACCTGTTAGTGGCGATAGTTGGTCCAAAAGGATGCGTTTGAGGTACTTTTGATGATGGCCCTAATAAACCGGCTAAAAATTAGGAAATTATCTTTAATGTAGCAGAATCATGTATTTTTCACGCTTTCTTAGCGCTAAATGAATAAAAAGGGCTCTTGAGCCGTTAGTGGCGATAGTTGGTCCAAAAGGATGCACTTGAGCAAGTTTAGATGATTGCTCTACAAAATAGGCCAAAAATTAGGAAATTGTCTTAATTAAAGCAAAATCATGTATCTTCCACGCTTTCTTAATCTTAAACGAATAAAAAGGACTCTTGATCCGTTAGTGGCGATAGTTGGTCCAAAAGCATGCACTTGAGCAAGTTTAGATGACTGCCCTAAAAAATAGGCTAAAAATTGGGAAATTTTCTTAAATGAAGAAAAATCATGTATTTTCTACGCTTTCTTAGCCCTAAGATGTTAGAATCTTAAGTTTTGATGAAGACGAAAATATGAAAGAACGAGCCAAACACTTAGAGAATATTAGGTTAATATAGAACCCCAAGTAAGAGTATAACCGGATGTGGATTTACTTCCGGATAGACTAGGACTAGCTCTCGCGGATGAATGTCTCATCCCCCAGCGACAGCAAGTACTTCACTTAGTCATAACTCAGTCTAGGAGCATTAGATGTACAAAACCCTTGAGACTAAGTTAAGATGCAACCGGATGTGGATTTGCTTCCGATTGTCTTAAGGCTAGCGCTGGCTGTTGGTATGGATAACACTGAGCGCCAGTGAACATAACCCAACGTCCAGTGGATTAGCTTCCGATTGCTTAGTGACTAGCGCTGGCTGTTGGTATGGATAACACTGAGCGTCAGTGAGTAAAATGTGAACATAACCCAACGTCCAGTGGAAGTGCTTCCGGATGTGGAATTGCTTCCGGATGTAAAAGAGCACCCTTAGACTAGATGAACTCCCACTGCATTGACTATGTGTTTATATTGCTAGACTAACGTTCAAATGCAGCACACTAAGTAATGTTGCTTCCGGATGTGAATCCGCTTCCGCAAGCAATCAGAATGTCAGAACGTTCAGAGCAGTGCAGTGTCAGAGTGCTTTTGGCAGAGCAGAGTTGTCAGAATTACTTTTCAGAGATAAAGCAAAGTCAACCCTGCTAAGCATTAATGAAGCATTAAATGGGCAAACGTTAACTTGGGAAAAACGGCCATATTCAAACGGCTAACCCACCTACCAAGAGTGAGAATACTTGAAGACTATATAAACAAGCTCAACTTCATTTATGAAGACAACTAATATCTTTGACATCTTGAAGAAAGCTAGAGTGAGAAACTAAGAAATCCTTCAAGCATTCAAAGCTGCCCAGAAAAGAGAAAGAGCATTTAACGCATTGAGAGTTCTTTTCATCTACTTATCTTGTACTCCTTGTTGTTAAGTCTCTTCTTGTATTAAGAGCATTAATTGTACTTAAGTGTGTAACATTATCCGTTCTTTAAGAGAACTAAGTTTAGAAAATCCTTTATTTGTAAAGGTTGAACCCTTGCTGGTTGTAAGGGAGAGCTAGTTAGCAAGGTTGCAAGTGAGCCTTGAGTAAAACTTGTGGTTGTAAGGTTGCAAGTGATCCCGTCCAAAACTTGCGGTTGTAAAGGTTCCAGGTGAACCCGTTTGTAAAACCTGGGGATAGTGGAACTCAAGCTGGGTGGTTGAGAACTGGACGTAGGTCAGGAAGACCGAACCATTATAAACCTTTGTGTTGTTATTTGATTTTTATTTGGTAGCACAATTCACCCCCCCTCTTGTGCATCCATTACTTTCATTTGGTATCAGAGCGGGTCTTTCTGACTTGATTCCAACGAATCTAGAAAGTAAAGATCCAGTAATGGACACAGACTATTCCTTGCCAGATGTCTCTATTCAACCCAACAAGCCTCCAGGCTTTGATGGGTATAACTATCCATTCTGGAAATTCCGAATGTAGACTTACATAAAGTCTAGCGACATCCGACTCTGGGATGTGATTGAACATGGGAATCACACTCCTCTAGATGATGAAGGCTTTGCAAAGCAGCGATCCAGATACACCAATGAGGACTATGCTCTAGTCCAGCTAAACTTCAGGGCCATGCACTACATTCAATGCGCCCTTAGTCCTAAGGAGTTTCATAGGATCAGCCACCACAAAACAGCTAAGGATATGTGGGAGGCTCTTGAAGCTGCTCACTCTGGAACCAAGGGAGTGAAGGCAAGACGAGTCGAGATGTTGGTAGAAGAATTTCACAAATTTGCCATGACTAGTCCAACTGAGCCAATCAGAGAACTGGAGCTCAGGTTCACTAATCTTATCAATAACCTGGCCTCCCTGGGTAAAGACATTCCTGAAGAAGAACAAGTTAGCAAGATCCTAAAAGTCTTGAAAGGTGATTGGATCACCAAAGTTACCATCTTACAGGAAGTTCAAGGAGAGTCAACCAGCTCCATCACTGCCCTGTTTGGGTCGCTGGCTGAATATGAACCAACACTGCTGGCTCAGAGAGCTCCTCAAGCTTCATCTAAAACCAAGAATCTAGCCCTTGTTGCTCCCAGCAAGGAGAAGATTGATGATAATGATGATGATGAGGATGATGAGGATGATGTCGATGATGAGGAGATGACTATGATGGTGAGAAAGTTTAGAAAGTTCTTCAAGAAGAAAGGATGCTTTCAGAAAGGTGATTCCAGCCAGAGGAAAGGTTATAAGAAGGAAAGGGCCCCGGTGTGCTTTGAGTGTAAGAAGCCTGGCCACTTCAAAGCTGAATGCCCAAGCTTGCAAAGATCAAAAGGGAAGGATAAAAGAAAAGCCTTTGTATCCTCTATTTGGGTAAACAGTTTGGATGAGGAAGCTAGCGATGAGGAGGAGATTGCTAACCTCTGCCTTGTTGCCAGAGAAGATGGTGAGGAGGAACCCTCAGACTCAGCGCCCATCCAGGACGATAATGAGGTAACTTTTCTTGAGTTACAAGAAGCATATAATGATGTTCATGAAGAATTTGTTCGCTTATGTAAAACTTATAAAGTGTTGAAAACTAAAAAGGAATCACTTGAGTCCAAGGTGGACTCACTGAGTGAAGAGCTAGCGGAAGCCAGAAAGCTTCCGATAGCAGATGGCAAGGGATCTCCCCAAGAGGAACCCAAGGCCAAAACACTAGAAGGCTGCCCTAACTGCAGCAAGATCTCTACTGAAAGAGATAGACTGCAAAATGCCCTGCAGAAGTTTACTAATGGTTCTGAAATGTTGAATGTTATTTTGATGAACCATAGGGCATATAGGGATAAAACTGGATTAGGGTATAAGCATAAGGGTAAAAAGTGGGTAGAGCCCAAAGTGAAACCATACTTATGAAGGTAATGGATGCACAAGAGGGGGGGTGAATTGTGCTACAAAAATAAATACTCAAATAAAACCAACACAAGATTTATACTGGTTCGGTCTTCCTGACCTACGTCCAGTTCTCAACCACCCAGGCCGAGTTCCACTATCTCAGGTTTTAAATCGGGTTCACCTGAAACCTTACAACCGCAAGTTTTGGACGGGATCACTTGCAACCTTACAACTACAAGTTTTACACAAGGCTCACTTGTAACCTTTCTAACTAGCTCCCCCTTACACCTAGCAAGGGTTCAACCTTTACAACTAAAGGATTTTTCTAACTAAGTTCTCTTAAAGAACAGATAGTGTTACACACTTAAGTACAATCAATGCTCTTATAACAGAAAGAGACTTAACAACAAAGAGTACAGAATATGTAGATGAGAATGATCACTCGATGTGTTAAATGCTCTTTACTTTTCTGGGCAGCTTTGAATGCTTGAAGATGTTCTTAGTTTCTCGCTCTAACTTCTCTCAAGAGTATTCAAAGATAATTGTTAACCTCATAAATGAGGTTTGAGTCTCTTTATATAGTCTTCAAGCAATCTGTCTCTTGGTAGGTGGGAGAGCCGTTTGAATATGGCCGTTTAACCCATGTTACCGTTTGCCCAATAAATGCTTCATCAATGCATAGCAGGGTTGACTTGCTTTATCTCTGAAAAGTAGTCCTGACACCTCTGCTCTGACAAAAGCATTCTGACACTGCAACTTCTGACATTCTGATTGCTTGCGGAAGCAGATTCTCATCCGGAAGCAATTCTACTGAGTGTGCTGCACTGAGTGTTAGTCTAACAGTATAAACATATAGTTACATGCAGTGGGAGTGTTCTTAGTCTAAGAGGTCTTCCTTGCATCCGGAAGCACTTCTCCATCCGGAAGTAAATCCGCTGGATGAAGGGTTTTGTTCACTATTACTCACTCTCGCTCAGTGTTCATTCAATCCAACAGCCAGCGCTAGTCACTGAGCTATCGGAAGCACTTCTACTGGATGTTGCTCACTTTCACTGACGCTTAGGGATATCTATTCCAATCAGTCAGCGCCAGTCTAAGTCTAACAGGAAGCAAATTCACTTCCGGTTGAATCTTAACTTAGTCTTAGGATTTTGTATATCTAGTGCTCATGGACTAAGTTAATTCCTAAGTAAATTTCTTGCTGCCGCTGGGGAAGAGACATTCATCCGCGAGCGCTAGTCCTAATCTATCCGGAAGTAAGTCCACATCCGGTTGCACTTTTACTTAGGATTCTATGTTCACCTATTGCTTTCTAAGTTCTTTCATATTTTAGTCTTCATCAAAACTTAAGATTCTAACAACTTAAAATTCTTCCACAAAGCTACTAGTCACAGCTCCACACCCTTTAGCTTCTGCAACTACTGCAACAAAAAGGGACACTCTACGTCCACTTGCAATGCAAAGAAGCATGGAGTAAATAGCTCCTATAAATGGGTTCCAAAAGGAACCAGGGTGAATGAAGATCCTCCAAAGAGAGAAACTAAGGGAGGACAAGGGACTAGAACTTGGAAACATATTCCAAGGGAAGTCCGTCAGCCTAGAGGCTCCACAAGGCCAGAGGCACAACACAATCACAAACCCAAGGTCAACACTGGACCGAGGGGTATGAAGACTAATGATAAAGGACCCAATAAAGGTTGGGTACCTAAGCTTGTCTAATTTATGCAGGTCTGTCTCAAGGCATCCAAGAACAAAAAGTGGTACATTGACAGTGGATGCTCGAGACATATGACTGGTGACAGAGACAAATTCAAGTCCTTGGTGATCAAAGATAGAGCCAAAGTAACTTTTGGAGGTAATCAAAGTGGAAAGATCACCGGAGTTGGAGAAGTAGGACCAGTCAAGGATGTCTATCTGGTGGATGGTCTCTGTCACAACCTGCTGAGCGTGAGCCAGAGCACTGACAAAGGAAATTGGGTAATTTTTGATTCACATGAGTGCATAATAGTAGATAAGCAGGATCTGAATCTAGATAAGGCCAACCTAAAATGCAAACTTAAGGCCAATAGAAATGGAAACCTATACACTCTAGATTTATGTCAACAACTGGAGGAAAAATGCTTAATATCTAGCGACGAGAATAGTTGGCTTTGGCATAAAAGGCTAGCACATGTTAATTTCACTCAACTTCACATGCTAATTAAGAAAGAGCTAGCTATAGGGATTCCATCTTTTAAGGTTAAGCATGATTATATTTGTGAATCCTGCCAACGAGGGAAGCAAACAAAGTCCTCGTTTAAAACCAAGAAGAGAGTCTCCACCAGCAGGCCCTTGGAACTAATCCACATGGATTTGGTTGGGCCAGCGAGAGTGAAGAGCTTGGGTGGAAACCTGTATGCTCTAGTGGTGGTGGATGACTATTCAAGGTTCACTTGGACAATGTTTCTTGCCTCTAAGCAAGATGCTTTTGATGCCTTTGTTGTCCTGGCTAAGAAAGTGCAGAATGAGAGAGACCTCAAAATCACAGCCATAAGGACAGATCATGGAGGAGAATTTGAGAACCATAGCTTCTCTGAGCTGTGTGAGCAGAACGGTATTGATCATAACTTCTCAGCTCCTAGAACTCCTCAGCAAAACGGTGTAGTCGAGAGGAAGAACAGGGTTCTGACTAAGATGGCTAGGAGCATGCTCAATGAGAAAGAGGTTTCTCAAGTGTTCTGGGCGGACGCTATGAGCACTGCTTGCTACATCTCTAACAGAGCCTATGTTCGCAAGGGCTTAGACAAGACTCCCTATGAGCTGTACAAAGGCAGAAAGCCCAACATCAGCCACCTCAGAATCTTTGGATCAAAATGCTATGTGCATAACAATGGAAAGGTAAATCTGGGTAAGTTTGATCCAAAAGCTGATATAGGTGTATTCATAGGGTATTCCCTTAGGAGTAAGACTTACAGAATATACAACATGAGGACTAGAACTGTAGAAGAATCTATGCATGTTGTATTTGATGAAACTCCTACATGGGGACAATCCACAGAAGATGATGGGATACTAAACCTTCCAAAACCACCATCATCTTCTTCACCACCAAAAGAAACACCAGCAAGCAATCCCAAAGAAGAAGATGAACCCAGTGATGAGCCTAGAGTGCAAACGATGTCTGATGAGGCACAGTTGCCAACAGCTAGGAGACATCACAGGGATCATCCTCTTGATCAAGTGCTTGGTGATGTTTCTTCTGGTGTCAGAACCAGAAGGCAGGTTCAAAATGAAGTTGAGTTTGGAGCCTTCTTATCTCAGATCGAACCAACTTCAATTGAACAAGCTCTTGAGGACTGCGACTGGATTATTGCCATGCAGGAAGAGCTAAACCAGTTCGAAAGAAGCCAAGTTTGGGAACTAGTCCCAAGGCCGTCTCATCAATCCATAGTTGGGACCAAATGGGTCTTCAAAAACAAACTGGATGAGACAGGTCAAATACAAGGAACAAAGCCAGATTGGTAGCCAAAGGGTATAACCAAGAAGAAGGCATAGACTATGAAGAAACTTTTGCTTTAGTCGCTAGACTCGAAGCAATAAGAATTCTTCTAGCCTTTGCATCCATGAAAGGCTTTAGATTATATCAAATGGATGTGAAAAGTGCATTTCTTAATGGTTACATCAAAGAAGAGGTTTATGTAGAACAACCTCCTGGCTTTGAGGATCACAAGCATCCTAAACATGTGTATAGGCTAAAGAAAGCTTTGTATGGCCTGAAACAAGCTCCTCGAGCTTGGTATGAGAGACTCAGCAGCTTTTTGCTGGGGAAGGGTTTCTCAAGAGGCAAACTAGATAATACACTGTTTATTCTGCACAAAGATAGAAACATGCTTATTGTCCAGATTTATGTCGATGATATTATTTTTGGGGCAACTAATGAAAAACTTTGTGAAGAATTTTCCAAGACTATGCAGGGAGAATTTGAGATGTCAATGATGGGAGAACTAACGTTCTTCCTAGGCTTGCAAATTAAGAAAAAGAAGGATGGCATTTTCATCTCCCAAACTAAGTATTGTAGAGAGCTCCTCAAGAAGTTTGGGATGGATGAGTGCAAGGAGTATGATACTCCCATGAGTACCACTGCCGCACTCGATGCTGATGCAAAGGGTAAATCTGTCAGCCTGCCCATGTACAGGGGAATGATAGGTTCCCTGCTGTATTTAACGGCAAGTAGGCCTGACATTCAATTTAGTGTAGGCATGTGTGCTAGATTTCAAGCCAACCCCAAGGAGTCACATCTAACCTGTGTTAAACGTATTCTAAGATATCTTGAGGGAACACAAGAGCTTGGTCTTTGGTATCCCAGAGGTAACCAAGAATTCTTGTGGGCTTATTCTCATGCTGACCATGCAGGTTATAAAACGGATAGGAAGAGCACCAGTGGACAATGCGCCTTCCTTGGTGGTTGTCTGGTCTCTTGGGCTAGCAAGAAGCAAACCTGCGTGTCTTTGTCATCCACAGAGGCTGACTATATTGCTGCCGCAAGCTGTTGTGCCCAAGTGCTGTGGCTGAAGAACCAACTGAGAGATCTTGGCTTGGAGTTCCCTGAGGCTCCCATCCTCTGTGACAACACAAGCACCATCAGCCTCGTCAAGAATCCGGTTCAGCACACAAGGACAAAGCACATTGATGTCAGACATCACTTCATCAGAGATCATGTTCAGAAGAAGGATGTCAAAGTGAAATTTGTCCCCACTCAGCATCAGCTTGCTGATATTTTCACCAAGCCTCTGGGGGTTGATCAATTCACATACATAAAAGGTGATTTGGGAATGGTAAACCCAAATGAAGTTTAATTCTTCAAAATAAACTTGTGCTTAATTGATTAAAACCTGCAACTATATTTACTAACTTAGGCATCAGAGTGCCAATCTTTAGTTTTGCAGGTCCCCAATGTTAAATCTTAAGCAAGTGCAACCGGAAGCAAAACCACTTCCGGATGATCATTAGCTGGCGCTGAGTGTTGAATCAAAGTGAGCGGGAGCGCCAATGCCTAAACAAAGGGACACGTCACTTCAGAAAACGTTTCATCTTCTCACACCAAAAATTGTGCCTCCTCTGACAAAGTGAAGAGACACCTGTCAAAAGGTGAGCCGTTCCAATTAAATATTTACGTTACCCAATGAACAAACACATACTTTCAATATAGAGCCATAATGTGCATTTCATCCGTTGCAACTCTATATAAATAGGAACCAACAATCACTTTTCTTTTCACTTTTTACTTACACAAATTTCTCACCCAAACTCTCTGCATACATTTATCGTGTTCTTCATCTTCATCGCATTCTTCTTCCATATTTCCTCTGTATTTGATCACATACCATACATTTCATTTACCAAAATGGCTGGCTCACACGAATCCAACCAAAACATTGAGATCCCAACCACTTCCAAGAAATCCAAGTCAAAATCTGGGCATTCACATTCTGGAAAATCTGGGAAATCACATGAACATCATGAACAGCAAGAACACTCTGGGGAATCTGGGCAACAGCGAAGAAGGTTGCAGAAGAAGGGTAAGAAGAGGGTTCAATTCAGAGAGGAATCCCCATAAAAAAGACAGCGAGTAGAGGAGGATGATCCTCTTGTGTACAGAGAAGGGCCATTGGAGGATATTTCCTCCAAATTTGAGACTGTCAAGCCCTACTTCAACACCGGAATGTTCATAGATCTGGACAAGATAGATGAACTAGGGTTTCCACACTTGAGGCCATTTCTGGAGAAATACATGTCCTGGCTGGGGATCAACCAGGAATACAACGTCAACGTCCTGCGGGTATTCTGCCAGTCCCTCACTGCCAAGACCAAGTATAAGAAGGTAAAAGGGAAGGATGAGGTCCGCAGAGTCACTTTCACTGCCACAGTAAGAGGGAGAACCTTTACTTTCACTTGGAGAGACATCAACAGGCTGATGGGGGTCACTGAGGAAGAAATGAATGAATGGCTATTCCCTGACAAACTTAGCAAGGAGGAGCTTGAAAAGGTATATGACACCAAAGGGAAGAAGGTGTCTGGTATGTCTGACACCAACAGGCTCCTATACTATGTCTACTCCCGCTTGATGACACATAAAGGGGGTAACTTCAACGAGTTCACTCTCTTGGACAACCCTTGGTTCCCAAGACTCCTCTCCCAGCAACCCATCAACCCTGGGCAATTGATCAGTCAAGAGTTGCTCAGGTGGATTGAAAATCACAAGTCTGGAAGTCTTCCCTACCCCACTGTCATCGCCTTCCTCCTGGAGAAATATTTGATCAAGTCCACATCTACTAAGGAGGAAGAAAATGTTAAGTGCGTACCTGTCAGCGCAGTTAACATTGGCAAGATGGGGATAAAGTATATCAAGAAGTCCAAAGCCACTCGCTCGGGCTCTCAGGCAGGCAGTGCCTCTCATACCTCAGCCCCCTCTGTATCTGGTGCAGGGGATCAAGAGGCTGACTCTCATCCTGGCCCTAGCCGTGGTCCTAAGGTGACAGCCACAGTACGGGCCTTTGCTGAGGAAGTCAAGGAGGAGATTCTCCTTAGACTGACTGATTCTCTGGTGGCTCCCCTCCGTAATGAGTGTGACACTGGCTTCCAGCAGCAGGGGGAGAAAATCCAGAGGCTCGAGGATCGAGTAGGTCGAGTCGAGAATCAACTAGCGAGGGTCGACGCCAAGTTAGACCTTATCCTCAATCATCTTCAAATCCCTCAACCACAAGGTACCTTACCACCTCCTCCTCCTCCTAACCCACCTCCACCTCCTCCACCTAATCAACCATTACTCCCTCCTCCTAACACTCTACAACCACAGCAACCTTCTCCTCAGAATAACCAACAACCCCAAACATCACCCAGCAATGACCATCAACCATCACCTCGAAACTCCACTCAAAACTCACCCCAACACTCCCCTCGCCAATCACCCCTTAATCCCAATAACTCTCCATCTCCACATAACTCCTTAAGTCATTCACCACCACCAAACCCCATAGGGGCCTCCAATCCTCCTCCTAATAACCTCACCTTAGCCCAATCTCTAGGATTTCACTCTCCTGATCACCCACTTCACACCTACTACCTCAGAGCCCAACCCCCTATTCCATGGAAAGTTAAACAACACCATGCCTACTACTCTACCTACCCCTTCGACGAGCTAAAAAGAAACACAACCTTCTTCCCAAACCCTCCTAATTCCCCTGAAACCACCTCACCCACATCCTCCCCAGAAACCTCACCACCTCGAAGATTTGGCCCTGAACCTCCACCCTCCTCTTCACCCAATCAATCCTCCCTGGCCCTCGCCCTCATTGATGATGACAAAAGGGGGAGAGATGCTGCTATCGCCCTCCGCCATACCATGGATACAAGGGATGTCCTGACTCAGCCATCCCTCTGGCTAGATGAAGACATCACTGCTGCCCTTCGCCGAGCTATGGATCTTCAAAGATTGGGTGGTGCTGAGAGTCTGATCCGAGGGGAAGCCATCCAATTTATGCAACAGCAGCGATCAAATGAGCAAAGGTCAAAGTGGGAAATGGTTCTGTATGAGCAACCTAAAGAAATCCCACAGCCAGAGTCTTCATCCTCTGAGCCTCCTCCCTCTGAGCCTAGCCGAAACATAATTGAGGAGATAATGATGAAGTATGGGCTGGAGAAGATTAACCATCCGCCAATGGTGATAGCCAAGCCAATCCCTTCTCCTTCTGGAACAACGTCTGCTCCTCCTCCTGCTGAACCAACCTCTGCTCCTCCTCTTTCAGTAGTCAAGTACAGCGAATCAAGGAAGAAAGCAGTTGCTAGAAAGCATGCTAACAAGAGTACTACTGCGCCTGCTGTGAGTGAGCAAAAGGTTCCATCTGTTCAAGCTGAAATTATACCTGAGACTCAGACATCCTCTCAAGAATCGTATGTCCCTCCACTTCTAAAAGAAGTTAAGCTGGAAATAGAGGATATGACTCCTGAAGAGTTCGAGAAGTATGGGTTCACGGACAAGATCTCCTTTGGTCAGATGGCCTGCCTAGACGCTGAAAGAGCAGCAGCCAAGCCTACCCAAGCGATAGGCAAGGGCAAAGGAAAAGGCAAAGGGAAAGGGAAAAGGAAAGCCCAGGAAGTTGCGGAGGACCCCAACTTCCCAGTGTGGAATGTAAAGATCAGGGCTGTCCACTATCCCAATGGCGAGGTCACTCCCTTTCCAGATGCAACTGGGTTCCCTGGGTTTGAGGAAGTTGAAAATCTCAAGAGAGCCTTTGAGGAATCTGTTGAGTCTGAGAGACTCAGGAGGGAGAGGGAAGAGGCAGAGCTTCAAAGCATAACTGCTCAGATTGACCAGAACGTGAAGGATGTCCACATAGCCCAACTTCAAAAGGAGAATGAGGAAAGACAGAAAGAGAGGGAGAGGAAAAAGAAACATCACCTTTAGAACCCACTCCAGCCAATGCATATTTACCTTAGAAATTTTTCTTTTCTCATATTTTTCATGCATAGTTCATTTTGAAAAGTTCTTAATTACTTGTGAATTTTATTGTAATTCTAACTTGTAATCTTTTGTTCATCAATGATAATTATCTTAGTTGTTTTGTGCTTTATCTAAATGTTACTCTTAATTCTTTCATATGAACTTAATTGGTAAACTAAGTTTGTCATCATCAAAAAGGGGGAGAATGTTAGAATCTTAAGTTTTGATTAAGACGAAAATATGAAAGAACGAGCCAAACACTTAGAGAATATTAGGTTAATATAGAACCCCAAGTAAGAGTACAACCGGATGTGGATTTACTTCCGGATAGACTAGGACTAGCACTCGCGGATGAATGTCTCATCCCCCAGCGACAGCAAGCACTTCACTTAGTCATAACTCAGTCTAGGAGCATTAGCTGTACAAAACCCTTGAGACTAAGTTAAGATGCAACCGGATGTGGATTTGCCTCCGATTGTCTTAAGGCTAGCGCTGGCTGTTGGTATGGATAACACTGAGCGCCAGTGAACATAACCCAACGTCCAGTAGATTAGCTTCCGATTGCTTAGTGACTAGCGCTGGCTGTTGGTATGGATAACACTGAGCGTCAGTGAGTAAAATGTGAACATAACCCAACGTCCAGTGGAAGTGCTTCCGGATGTGGAATTGCTTCCGGATGTAAAAGAGCACCCTTAGACTCGATGAACTCCCACTGCATTGACTATGTGTTTATATTGCTAGACTAACGTTCAAATGCAGCACACTAAGTAATGTTGCTTCCGGATGTGAATCCGCTTCCGCAAGCAATCAGAATGTCAGAACGTTCAGAGCAGTGCAGTGTCAGAGTGCTTTTGGCAGAGCAGAGTTGTCAGAACTACTTTTCAGAGATAAAGCAAAGTCAACCCTGCTAAGCATTAATGAAGCATTAAATGGGCAAACGTTAACTTGGGAAAAACGACCATATTCAAACGGCTAACCCACCTACCAAGAGTGAGAATACTTGAAGACTATATAAACAAGCTCAACTTCATTTATGAAGACAACTAATATCTTTGACATCTTGAAGAAAGCTAGAGTGAGAAACTAAGAAATCCTTCAAGCATTCAAAGCTGCCCAGAAAAGAGAAAGAGCATTTAACGCATTGAGAGTTCTTTTCATCTACTTATCTTGTACTCCTTGTTGTTAAGTCTCTTCTTGTATTAAGAGCATTAATTGTACTTAAGTGTGTAACATTATCCGTTCTTTAAGAGAACTAAGTTTAGAAAATCCTTTATTTGTAAAGGTTGAACCCGTGCTGGTTGTAAGGGGGAGCTAGTTAGCAAGGTTGCAAGTGAGCCTTGAGTAAAACTTGTGGTTGTAAGGTTGCAAGTGATCCCGTCCAAAACTTGCGGTTGTAAAGGTTCCAGGTGAACCCGTTTGTAAAACCTGGGGATAGTGGAACTCAACCTGGGTGGTTGAGAACTGGACGTAGGTCAGGAAGACCGAACCAGTATAAACCTTTGTGTTGTTATTTGATTTTTATTTGGTAGCACAATTCAACCCCCCCTCTTGTGCATCCATTACTTTCATAAGAGAATAAAAAGGGCTCATATCCCATTAGCTGCGATAAGTGGTCAAAAGCATGCATTTGAGCTACTTTTGATGATGGCCCTAAAAAATAGGCTAAAAATTAGTAAATTATCTTTAATGTAGCAAAATCATGTAGTTTCCACGCTTTCTTAACCCTAAATGAATAAAAAAGGCTCTTGACCCGTTAGTGGCGATAGTTGGTCCAAAAGCATGCATTTGACCTACTTTTGATGATGACCCTAAAAAATAGGCTAAAAATTAGGAAATTGTCTTAAGAGAAGCAAAATCATGTATTTTCTATGCTTTCTTAGCGCTAAATGAATAAAAAGGGCTTTTGACCCGTTAGTGGCGGTAGTTGGTCCAAAAAAATGCATTTGATCTACTTTTTTTGATGGCCCTAAAAAATAGGATAAAAATTAGGAAATTGTTTTTAATGTAGCAAAATCATTTTTTCTCACGCTTTCTTAACGTAAATGAATAAAAGGCTCTTGACCCGTTAGTGGTGATATTTGGTCCAAAAGCATACATTTGAGCTACTTTTGAAGATGACCCTAAAAAATAGGCTAAAAATTAGGAACTTAAATGTAGCAAAATCATGTATTTTCCACGCTTTTTTAGCCCCAAACGAATAAAAATGACTCTTGTCCAGTTAGGGGCGATAGTTGATCAAAAAGCATGCACTTGAGCAAGTTTAGATGATGGCCCTAAAAAATAGGCTAAAAATTAAGAAATTGTCTTAAATGTAGCAAAATCATGTATTTTCCCCGCTTTCTTAGCGTTAAATGAATAAAAAGGGCTCTTGACCATTTAGTGGCGATAGTTGGTCCGAAAGCATGCATTTTATTTACTCTTGATGATGGCCCTAAAAAAGAGGCTAAAATTAGGAAATTGTCGTTAATGTAGGAAAATCATCTATTTTTCACGCTTTCTTAACCGAAAATGAATAAAAAAGGCTCTTGACCCATTAGTGGCGATAGTTGGTCCAAAAGGATGCATTAGAGCTACTTTTGATGATCGCAACAAAAAAAGGGCTAAAAATTAGGAAAATGTCTTTAATGTATTTTCTACGATTTCTTAGCGCTAAATGATTAAAAAGGGTTCTTGACACGTTAGTGGCGATAGTTGGTTAAAAAACATGCATTTGAGCTACTTTTGATGATAACCCTAAAAAAGAAGCTAAAAATTAGGAAATTGTCTTTAATGTAGCAAAATCATCAATTTTCACGCTTTCTTAACCGTAGATGAATAAAAAGGGCTCTTGACCCATTAGTGGCGATAGTTGGTCCAAAAGCAGGCATTTGAGCTACTTTTGATGATGGCCCTAAAAAGAGGCTAAAAATAAGGAAATTGTCTTTAATGTAGCAAAATAATGTATTTTTCACGCTTTCTTAACCGTAAATGAATAAAAAAGGCTCTTGACCCATTAGTGGCGATAGTTGGTCCAAAAGGATGCATTAGAACTACTTTTGATGATCGCAACAAAAAAAGGGCTAAAAATTAGGGTATTGTCTTAAATGAAGCAAAATCTTGTATTTTCTCCGCTTACATAGCGCTAAATGAATAAAGAGGGCTCTTGACCCATTAGTGGCGATAGTTGGTCCAATAAGATAAAATTGAGCTACTTTTGATGATGGCCCTAAAAAAGGCTAAAAATTATGAAATTGTCTTAAATGAAGCAAAATCATGTATTTTCTATGCTTTCTTAGCGCTAAAGGAATAATAAAGGGCTCTTGACCCGTTAGTGGCTATAGTTGGTCCAAAACCATGCATTTGAGCTACTTTTGATAATGGCCCTAAAACATAGGATAAGAATTAGGAAACTGTCTTTAATGTAGCAAAATCATGTAGTTTCCACGCTTTCTTAACCCTAAATGAATAAAAAGGGCTCTTGACCAGTTAGTGGGGTTATTTGGTCCAAAAGCATACATTTGAGCTACTTTTGAAGATGACCCTAACAAATAGGCTAAAAATTAGAAACTTAAATGTAGCAAAATCATGTATTTTCCACGCTTTTTTAGCCCAAAACGAATAAAAATAGCTCTTGTCCCGTTAGTGGCGATAGTTGATCAAAAAGCATGCACTTGAGCAAGTTTAGATGATGGCCCTAAAAAATAGGCTAAAAATTAAGAAATTGTCTTAAATGTAGCAAGATCATGTATTTTCCACGCTTTCTTAGCGTTAAATCAATAAAAAGGGCTCTTGACCGTTTAGTGGCGATAGTTGGTCCGAAAGCATGCATTTTATTTACTCTTGATGATGGCCCTAAAAAAGAGGCTAAAAATTAGGAAATTGTCGTTAATGTAGGAAAATCATCTATTTTTCACGCTTTCTTAACCGAAAATGAATAAAAAGGGCTCTTGACCGGTGAGTGGCGATAGTTGGTCCAAAAGCATGCATTTGAGCTACTTTTGATGATGGCCCAAAAAAATAGGCTAAAAATTAGGAAAATGTCTTTAATGTAGCAAAATCATGTATTTTTCACTCTTAACCGTAAATGAATAAAAATGGCTCAAGACCCGTTAGTAGCGATAGTTGGTCCAAAAGCTTGGATTTGAACTACCTTTGATGATGGCCCTAAAAATAGAGTAAAAATTAGGAAATTGTCTTGAATGAAGCAAAATCATGTATCTTCAACGCTTTCGTAGCGCTAAATGAATAAAAAAGGCTCTTGACCCATTAGTGGCGATAGTTGGTCCAATAAGATAAAATTGAGCTACTTTTGATGATGACCCTAAAAAAGGCTAAAAATTATGAAATTGTCTTAAATGAAGCAAAATCATGTATTTTCTATGCTTTCTTAGCGCTAAAGGAATAATAAAGGGCTCTTGACCCGTTAGTGAAATGCGTGGCTGTCACCCAAGAGGGGGGGTGAATTGGGTGACAGAGTAAAAATTAAAATTCTCTTTTGAAAACTGACTACTTGTGCTTGATGAGAGTGACGATGTATTACCCCAAGCACAAGTAGTATCTAGTGGTGTGGTGCTTGATGAATAGATTAAACAAACAGAATAAGCACACACAGATTTATCCTGGTTCGGTCACTTCCAGACCTACATCCAGTCCCTAGGCTCCACCTGAGATTTTCAATCCACTAAACTTCTTGTTTGAACCAGGCACAAGAAAGCCTTTACACTTTAGGTTTTACGAGCACGGGTTCACCTAACAACCCACAGGTTTTGCAACGGGCTCACCTGCAAACCTTTACAACCACAGGTTTTACAACGGGATCACCTGCAACCTTTCAACCACAAGTTTTGCGGGCTAACTTGCAACCTATGGAGATTTAGAAAACCTCTAAATGCTCCCTCTCACTTTTGTAAGATAATAAATCTGTTCTTCAAGCACAAGCTTTAGAACAGCCTCTATCATTTAGAGGATTTGATAATATGTTCACTCTATGAACTGATTGTGATAAACACTTAAGTACAAATGATTCTCTCTAAGAATAGATGATGTTACTCACTTAAGTACAAATGAATCACTCTCTAAGAATGTTACAAATCTAAGATCAGAGAGTAGAAGATGAGAAGAATGTAGATTACAATATCTCAGACACTGGACTCAGTTCTTCCAACCTCTCTTCTGAATGTAGATGTTCCTTTTATACTCGACCTCAAAACATTCAGGCTTGGGCGGCTGGTTGAATATGTCCGTTTGAATATAGTCGTTAATCCCATATTACCGTTGAGAAGTACATCTTCATTAATGCTTAGCAGGGTTGACTTGCTTTATCTCTGAAAAGCAACTCTGACAACTCTGCTCTGACAAAAGCATTCTGACTTCTGAGTATGTGACGTTGACTCTCGTACTCTTGCTGACGGATGATCATCGTTCATCCGGAAGCGGCAATCTTGCTTTGCAAGTGTTAGTCTCTAAATCCCAATGCCAAGAGTATTTGCATCCGGAAGCTCATTTGCATCCGGAAGAAAAACTAAGTTCTGCACATACTTGTTAGTCCAACAGAGTAGTATATATAATCAAGTATAGTAAGAGCTATACATGCTGTGGAAAGCTTGTTTGCTATGGGAAGCATTCTTCCTTAGACTATGTTCTGACTTACTGTATTGTCTACTGACGCTAGGGGATGTCTATTCCAATAGTCAGCGTAAGTCTCGTTATTTTAGTCTAACTCTTCCTAATTGACTTAGTGTGTCATTTACTCATGCTATGGGATGTGTAGTATAACAACACATAATCACATGCAGTGGGAGTTCAAATGATCTAAGGAAGTTCTCTTACATCCAGAAGCACTTTCACATCCGGAAGCACTTCCACTGGACGTTGGGTTATGATCATATTATACTCACTGACGCTCAGTGTTGTCCAAACCAACAGCCAGCGCTAGTCACTAAGCAATCGGAAGCAAATCCACATCCGGAAGCATCCTAGCTTAGTCTCAAGGATTTTATGCAACTAATGTTCCTAGATTGAGTTATGACTTAGTGTGTTACTTGCTTCCGCTGGGGGATGAGACGTTCATCCGCGAGCGCTAGTCCTAGTCCATCCGGAAGTAAATCCACATCCGGTTGTACTCTTACTTGTGGTTCTATTTTAACCTAATCTTGTCTAAGTGTTTAACTTGTTCTTTCATATTTTAGTCTTCATCAAAACTTAAGATTCTAACATTCTCCCCCTTTTTGATGATGACAAACTAAGTTATCCAATTAAGTTCATATGAAAGAATTGAAAGTAATAATCAGATAAGGCACAAAGAACTGAAGACAAATATCATTGATGAACAACAGATTACAAGTCAGATATGTATAACAGCAGTTAAAATTTACAAGTAATCAAAACTGTGCAAGTTGACCTATGCATGAAAAATATGAAGAAAAATTATCATAGTAAGCAAATTTACAAAGTGCGTAATAACAAAACAAAGATGAAATGCTATGCTATGTTAAATGCATGAGTGTATGGGGGTTAAGGCTTGCTCTTGTTATTTTTCCCTCTCTGATTCTTTTGATATTCTTCTTCCACTCTGGCCCATGCTTCGTCCATTTCCTGCTGATCAATCTGAGCAAGGATCTCTTGGAGTTCTCTAGCCTCTTTTTCCTTTCTAATCCTTTCTAGCTCCAAAGACTCCACAATTGCTTTTCTCAGATCATCGGCCTCACTTAGCCCAGAAGAGGAAGAACCAAGTGATGTCTCGTTGATGGGGATGACACCATGAGGAAGATGAATGTTGGAGATCTTTACATTCCAGACCGGAAAGTCAGGGTCCTGGGCCAAGCTTGCCTTGCCTTTCCCTTTCGCTTTCTCTTTAGCCAAAACGTTAGCCCTATCAGCATCCAGAACTGTGAATTGCTCGAAGGTGAGTTTGTTGTTTCCATTAAACCTCTCAAGTTCCTCAGGGGTGAGATCTTCCACCTCAAGCTTTACCACTACTTGTGGTGGGATATCATCCATCACTTTCTGAGCTTGTTCTCTGATGGAGGACTGAAACGCTGAAGCTTGATTCTCAGGCTCTTCCTCACTATCTGCAGGCTCAGAGATGCCTGTCCCCTTTTTGACAGCACGCTTCACTCTTGTTTTGCTGGATTTAACCACTGGAGAAGCAGGAGTAGAAGTTGGCGCTGAAGGAGGAATAGGAACGACTCTCACTCTCACAGGTGGCTCAGACCTTGTGTACCCATATTTCAACATAATCTCCTCAAGTACAGTGAGTGCAGGTGCAGAGGGAGGAGGTTCAGAAGATGAAGGCTCTGGCTCAGGTGCAGGCTCAGGCTGTGGAATCTCATCAGGTTGCTCAACCAATACCATTGCCCAGTTTGATCTTTGCTCGTCTGAACGCTGCTGTTCCATAAAGCGGATGGCTTCTCCACGGATAAGACGTTCGGCACTACCCAATCTCTGGGAATCCATGGCTCGACGGAGGGCAGCAGCTATATCCTCATCTAGCCATAAAGAGGGTTGAGTTAGGATTTCTCTCCCCCTTTTGGCATCATCAAGAAGGGTGAGGGCCAGGGAGGAAGGATTGGGTGATGTGGAGGGAGGAGGTTCAGGGCCATAGGTTCTGGGTGGTGACGTTGCTGGTGAGGAAGTGGGTGAGGTTACTGGTGAATGAGTGGGGCTAGGGAACCAGGAGGGATCTGTGAATAGGCCATCGAAGGGGTAGGTAGATGAATAAGGGGTGAATGGTAAGTGGTCCTCAGATAATCTCTGAAGGCGGGGGTAATCTCTCAGATATAGGTGACTGAGGGGGTGAATGGCAGTGTGGAAGCCAAGGTGCTCGGCCAGTTGGTTGGGATTGATTGGGTTGGTGGATTGTGGGTTGGGGGAGTTTTGTGGGTTAGATGAATTAGAGTGGCTAGGAGAGTGGTTGGGAGAGTGGTTAGGTGAAGGTGAGTTTTGGGGGGTTTGGTGAGAGGAGTGGTGAGTGTCAGACTCATTTTGTGGTGAAGGTTGATGTGAGTCATTCTGAGGAGGAGGTTGTTGTGTATTAGGAGGAGGGAGTGATGGTTGGTTAGGTGGAGGAGGTGGAGGTGGGTTAGGAGGAGGTGGTGGTGGTAAGTTACCTTGTGGTTGAGGGATTTGAAGGTGATTGAGGATGAGGTCTAACTTGGCATCTACCCTCGCTAGTTGAGCTTCGACTCGACCTACTCGGTTCTCGAGCCTCAGGATTCTCTCCCCCTGCTGCTGGAACCCAGTGTCACACTCATTACGAAGGGGAGCCACCAAGGAATCAGTCAGCCTAAAAAGAATCTCCTCCTTCACTTCCTCAGCAAAGACCTTTACTGCGGCTGTCACCTTTAGAACACGGCTTGGACCAGGATGAGAATCTACCTCTTGATCCCCCGCACCAGATGCAGAGGGAGCCGTGGTGTGTGAGGCACTTCCTGCCTGAGAGCCTGAGCGAGTGGCCTTTGTCTGCTTGATGTATTTTATCCCCATCTTGCCGATGTTAACTGCGCTGACAGGTGCGCACTTAACATTCTCTTCCTCCTCAGTGGATGTTGACTTGATCAAATATTTTTCTAGGAGGAAGGCGATGACAGTGGGGTAGGGTAGGCTTCCAGACTTCTGATTTTCAATCCACCTGTGCAACTCTAGACTGATCAACTGCCCAGGGTTGATTGGCTGCTGGGAGAGGAGTCTGGGGAACCAAGGGTTGTCCAGGAGAGTGAACTCGTTGAAGTTCCCCCCTTTATGTGTCATCATGCGGGAGTAGACATAATATAGGAGCCGGTTGGTGTCAGACATCCCAGACACCTTCTTCCCCTTGGTGTCATAGACCTTTTCAAGCTCCTCCTGGCTGAGTTTCTCAGGGAATAGCCATTCATTCATTGCTCCCTCAGTGATCCCCATCAGCTGGTTGATGTCTCTCCAAGTAAAGCTAAAGGTTCTCCCTCTTACTGTGGCAGTGAAGGTGACTCTGCGAACGAATCTGATTCTTCCCATCCACCTTCTTATGCTTGGCCTTGGAGGTGAGGGACTGGCAGAACACACGCAGGACGTTGACGTTGTATTCCTGGTTGATCCCCAGCCAGCACATGTACTTCTCCAGATATTCCCTCAAATGTGGAAACCCTAGATCATCTATTTTGTTCAAGTCGATGAACATCCCAGTGTTGAAGTAAGGTTTTGCAGTCTCCATTTTCCCAGACACTGTCTCCAAAGGCCCATCCTTGTAAACTGTAAAATCATCCTCAACTCTCTGTCGCTTGGATGAGGGCTCTTCGCTAAACTGAACCTTCTTTTTGCCCTTTCTCTTGGACTGTTCATCATGATGTTGCTCAGAATGCACAGGCTGTTCTTGCTGTTCTTGAGTTTGCCCAGATTGTTCATGTTGTTTTCCAGATTTCCCAGATTTCGAATGCCCCGATTTCCCAGTTTTGGACTTCGATTTTGATTTCTTGGATGAAGTGGCTATCTGAGGGTTGGGGTTTGTCTCATGTGATCCGGCCATTTTGTGTTTAGGGTTTTGTATGGAGTGAAATGGCAGAAATGTAGATGAAGAAGATGAAGAAGAAAATGCGATGAAGATGAAGAATGATTTCAGAGAGTTTGGGTGTTTGATTTGTGTGAGAAGTGAAAAATGAATGACAATGGCCTATATATATATGCGAAGTGACAAACAATGTGATGAATCATAATGACTCTTCATTGAAAATATGCACCTTTTGTGGGAAAACGTGAATATTCAAATTGAAACGTCGCACCTTTGTGACACGTGTCCCTCCTCAGTGTCAGAAGTGGCACAATTTTGGTGGGAGAAGGTGAAACGTTTTCTGAGTTGAAGTGACGTGTCTTTTACCCAGACACTGGCGCTCCCGGTTGCTTTGAGTCGTCACTCAGCGTCAGCAAAAGAGCATCCGGAAGTGGTTTTGCTTCCGGTTGGGCTTAACTTAAAATTTAACATTGTGAGGGACCTGGAAAACTAAAGATTGGCACTTCGATGCCCAAGTTAGCACAGTTTGCAGGTTTTAACAATTAAGCACAGATGTTTTCTGAAGATTAAGCTTCATTTTAACATTCCCAAATTTCCCTTTATAAGGATAAATTGATCAACCCACAGTGGTTGTTTGGTAGCTATGTCTGTAGTTGAGAAACCTTTCTTGCACATGCTTCCGGAAGTGTGTCCGCTTCCGGATGTGAGGGTCTTTAAATTTAACATTGACAACCCTTATCTTCCATACTAGGGGGCCTTTTCACTATGGGACCTGCAGGTGCTAGCGGAAGCATATGCGCTTGCGGATGGTCAGTGGAAAAACTTAAGATTTAACATTAGTATACATGCTGAGGACATTCCAAGTTACAAACTTATGTTAATCAGCTCAATATAATAATCTCAAGGAAACGTGCTTGCTTGTTGGTTTGGTAAAACAGGGGTATCAATAATGTGAAAACAGACTTTGAAATTTAGTTCACAATTTCTCAGTTTCACTTATCAAGTCATGAACTCTATTCATACTCTCTTGGATAAATATCAATGTGATAGCACAGGGAGTATCGAACAGATTGCATATTTTCAGAGTTTCATACACAGTTATAGTTCAACAAATATGCCTTAAGGATGTTCATGTTATATTATGAAGACATGTGAAATGTAAGCACAATGAAATTCTAAAACCTTCAATGTCCACACAATAATTTGGCTTTAAGAATGAATCAAGTTTACAAAAACAGCCATATTCTCAGCATATGATCACAAGGATAATTTTCAAATCTTAGCTCAAGTTCTTTCAAATATGCTTAATATGATCTCATTATTCTTAGGATATCAACAAGCTTTAACTTAATCCAGATTGTACTAGGCTTGTGATAATGTGCCAGGATATAAGGCTTTCAGTGGGTAGAGATTCTTAAGAGTTCTTTCCAGCCTAGTTATCTACACTCACTTAGACTTCTATCCTATTGGCACTTGCTCTTGGATTTATCAAATTTTGCAGTAATTAATTCAAGGCATTTCCTAAGATTCCTAACGTATGTCCGACAAGGGAGACTATCCATTAAAATGCACAACAGAAGGAGTAATGGAAAGAAATGCTCATATAAGATTGGCGAGATTTCCTCAAGATTTAATTCAGAACAGCCATTTCTTCTCATCTTGATAAAGAGCATTCTCGTTGACGCTCTCTCTTGTACCTCCACATTGTTCAAGATTTTATAATCTGTCAACATACTTAACCACAGACTTGAACTGAGATCATTAGTAGATGGAACCGTAAAGTGTGATTTAAAAAAAAATTATTGCTCGAGTTCACAGCCAGTCAGTTTATAGCTAAGAATATTTAAGATCAGTTTGTATTAAAAAAAAACTTTCAAAAATCACAATGAATGCATAAGCTATTTTCTTTTGTGAATGAGCCTTTTCAAGGAGAAATGATTTGATATGCACGAATATTATAAACCCCACAAAAAAAAGGATTTGATATGATTTGATCATTTTAAAAAAAGGTCACCACAGGTTGAAAATCATACCAGTATTACTATATTTTTCTCATTCATTCCATAGAGCAATTTGAAGTTTGTCTTAAGATACATAAATGTCAATTGCTGATGAAATGAGTAAACATGCATTCATTACCCAATTAATCATTTAAATAAGAGAAAGGGTAAGAATGACATCACCAAGGCTACATTTACGTCAAGTAGTAGCTTGCTTGATTTTGATAGGCGGTGCTTGATCTTTTCTATTTCAAGAGCAGTAGCACCAGGTGCCTATCATGAAGAACATCTTATTCAGGTTTGACTCATTGCCCAGACCAGGTACGGTCTTGAATATTGTTGTTCTTTTGGATCTACTTTCCTACAAAATACCAAGTAATTCCCTTTTCCATTTCTCAGTCTCCAAACTTGGATCTGTCAGGTCAGTTTGTAGGAAGTGTAAAGTCCACATGCACTTGAGTCATTAATTATGCTTATGCCATTTAGAATCAACTATGACTATATGCACATGGTTTTGATCATGACAGCCAGACAGCATGTAGGTTATGAACATTGTGAATTTCTTTGAGCTTTCTTCTCTTAAGAAAATAATGTTCATATTTATGATGCTTGATGTAAAATCTCAATAATCCCATCTAACACTTGCATAAGAGATTTTACTTTCGCATGCTTTGACTCTAACTGATTCCTTGCTTACCCAAGGAGATCTTCTATACTTATCCTTGGTTTGAATCACTGTCTTATGAGAGACAGAGTTCATAGGTTTTCTCCATGTTGATCGAGGAGTCCTCTCTCTCTTGTTCTTCTCAGGATTGTTGAGTGGGACTCTGTGATAGCTCATCCTTGAGACATAACCTTTGTTCCTTGTGGTAGTGCACTGCTTCTTATGATTGGACCAGGTGGTTGCAGCAGTGACATCACCACGAGTTCTCTTCTTTGGGGCAAAAGGAACTCTTGATCTTTCCTGCACAAGTAAGGCACTAGAAGGAAGTTTTGGTACCCATTTGTACTTGGGTCCTACATGGTTAGCACTGGACCTTACTTGTCCTTTAGGGATCCATACAAATTTATTTCTCACATGTAAACTTCTTCTAAGACTGCATGTGTGAGAAATATGACCTGATCTACCACAATAATGACAGATAGTAGAATGATATTCAGAATGGGATTTCCTATCATTATCTTGTTGGTCAATTTTGTTTTCAAAGACTCTCTGTTCTTTTAAATCAACTTTTGAAGTCTCAGAACCTTTTGAAAACTTTTCTTTTTCTTTCAACAGGGATTCACAATTGGAACAATGTTCGGAACATGTTGGAGCTTCCGCTCCAGGTAGGAAACTAGCTATCGGCAGCGATAGCTGCTCTATGGATGTAACATTGGAAACTTTGGATGTAGAAGAAATAATGAGTTCCTCTAGTTTCCTGTTCTTTTTCCTTAAGCCTAGAACTTCTTTTGCAAGTTTACAGAATTCAATATGTAACTCATTATAAGTGTCTTGCAATTCAGAAGGTTCAAGTTTAGGTACCTCATTTTCTTCAGTTTCTGAATCTTCTAGGCAGAGATCGACACTCTCTTCACTGGTGCTAGCTTCCTCAATATCAGCTTCCTGTAGCTCACCGTCAATTGATCCACAAGGGGCACGAGATGAGCTTTGGACAGCTTTACTTTCAAGAGAGTGGTTAGAGGCATACATAGCATCAAGAGTGTTCCAAATATCTCTAGCACTAGAGCAATGTTTAATTTTCTGGAAATCACTGTCAGTTAAGCTTTTGTACAAAATTTGCATTGCTCTAATGTTCAAGTAAAATAAATTTTTCTCCTCTTCAGTCCAGTTTACTTTTGGTTTGAAATCAGAATCATTTACAAAGACATCCCACATTTGGAAATTCGAGGATAGCACAAAACTTTTCATCCTTGCCTTCCATAAGTAAAAATCAGTATTTTCTAACAAGGGTGGGATAGTATGATCAAAACCTTCAAAACACATTTTATATCCCAAGTCAGCCTAGGTCTTTACACTTGAGATCGTTGGATCCTTTAAACAAGTGACCTTGCTCTGATACCAAATGAAATGTGTGGCTGTCACCCAAAAGGGGGGGTGAATTGGGTGACAGAATAAAAATTAAAATTATCTTTTGAAAACTGACTACTTGTGCTTGATGAGAGTGACGATGTATTACCCCAAGCACAAGTAGTATCTAGTGGTGTGGTGCTTGATGAATAGATTAAACAAACAGAATAAGCACACACAGATTTATCCTGGTTCGGTCACTTCCAGACCTACATCCAGTCCCCAGGCTCCACCTGAGATTTTCAATCCACTAAACTTCTTGTTTGAACCAGGCACAAGAAAGCCTTTACACTTTAGGTTTTACGAGCACGGGTTCACCTAACAACCCACAGGTTTTGCAACGGGCTCACCTGCAAACCTTTACAACCACAGGTTTTACAACGGGATCACCTGCAACCTTTCAACCACAAGTTTTGCGGGCTAACTTGCAACCTATGGAGATTTAGAAAACCTCTAAATGCTCCCCCTCACTTTTGTAAGATAATAAATCTGTTCTTCAAGCACAAGCTTTAGAACAGCCTCTATCAATTAGAGGATTTGATAATATGTTCACTCTATGAACTGATTGTGATAAACACTTAAGTACAAATGATTCTCTCTAAGAATAGATGATGTTACTCACTTAAGTACAAATGAATCACTCTCTAAGAATGTTACAAATCTAAGATCAGAGAGTAGAAGATGAGAAGAATGTAGATTACAATATCTCAGACACTGGACTCAGTTCTTCCAACCTCTCTTCTGAATGTAGATGTTCCTTTTATACTCGACCTCAAAACATTCAGGCTTGGGCGGCTGGTTGAATATGTCCGTTTGAATATAGCCGTTAATCCCATGTTACCGTTGAGAAGTACATCTTCATTAATGCTTAGCAGGGTTGACTTGCTTTATCTCTGAAAAGCAACTCTGACAACTCTGCTCTGATAAAAGCATTCTGACTTCTGAGTATGTGACGTTGACTCTCGTACTCTTGCTGACGGATGATCATCGTTCATCCGGAAGCGGCAATCTTGCTTTGCAAGTGTTAGTCTCTAAATCCCAGTGCCAAGAGTATTTGCATCCGGAAGCAAAACTAAGTTCTGCACATACTTGTTAGTCCAGCAAAGTAGTATATATAATCAAGTATAGTAAGAGCTATACATGCTGTGGGAATCTTGTTTGCTATGGGAAGCATTCTTACTTAGACTATGTTCTGACTTAGTGTATTGTCTACTGACGCTAGGGGATGTCTATTCCAATAGTCAGCGTAAGTCTCATTATTTTAGTCTAACTCTTCCTAATTGACTTAGTGTGTCATTTACTCATGCTATGGGATGTGTAGTATAACAACACATAATCACATGCAGTGGGAGTTCAAATGGTCTAAGGAAGTTTTCTTACATCCGGAAGCACTTCCACTGGACGTTGGGTTATGATCATATTATACTCACTGACGCTCAGTGTTGTCCAAACCAACAGCCAGCGCTAGTCACTAAGCAATCGGAAGCAAATCCACATCCGGAAGCATCCTAGCTTAGTCTCAAGGATTTTATGCAACTAATGTTCCTAGACTGAGTTATGACTTAGTGTGTTACTTGCTTCCGCTGGGGGATGAGACGTTCATCCGCGAGCGCTAGTCCTAGTCCATCCGGAAGTAAATCCACATCCAGTTGTACTCTTACTTGTGGTTCTATTTTAACCTAATCTTGTCTAAGTGTTTAACTTGTTCTTTCATATTTTAGTCTTCATCAAAACTTAAGATTCTAACAGTTAGTGGCGATAGGTTGTCCAAAAGCATGCATTTGAGCTACTTTTGATAATGGCCCTAAAAGATAGGATAAGAATTAGGAAACTGTCTTTAATGTAGCATAATCATGTAGTTTCCACGCTTTCTTAACACTAAATGAATAAAAAGGGCTCTTGACCCGTTAGTGGCGATAGTTGGTCCAAAAGCATGGATTTGAGCTACTTTTAAATGATGACCCTAAAAAATAGGCTAAAAATTAGGAAATTGTCTTAAATGAAGCAAAATCATGTATTTTCTACTCTTTCTTAGCTCTAAATGAATAAAAGGACTATTGACTCATTAGTGGCGATAGTTGGTCCAAAAGCATGCATTTGAGCTACTTTTGTTGATGGATCTAAAAAATAAGTTAAGAATTAGGAAAGTGTCTTTAATGTAGCAAAATCATGTAGTTTCCATGCTTTATAATCCCTATATGAATAAAAAGGGCTCTTGACCCGATAGTGGCGATAGTTGGTCCAAAATCATGCACTTGAGCTACTTTTGATTAAGGCACTAAAAAATAGGCTAAGAATTAGGAAATTGTCTTTAATGTAGCAAAATCATGTAGTTTCCACGCTTTATTACCCTAAATGAATAAAAAGGGTTCTTGACCCGTTAGTGGCGATAATTGGTCCAAAAGAAAGCATTTGAGCTACTTTTGATTATGGCCCTAAAAAAGAGGCTAAAAATTAGGAAACTGTCGTTAAGGAAGCAAAATAATCTATTTTCACGCTTTCTTAACCGTAAATGAATAAAAAGGGCTCTTGACCCGTTAGTTGGGATAGTTGCTCCAAAAGCAGGGATTTGAGCTACTTTTGATGATGGCCCTAAAAAGAGGCCAAAAATTAGGAAATTGTCTTTAATGTTGCAAAATAATGTGAAATGTGTGGCTGTCACCCAAGAGGGGGGGGGTGAATTGGGTGGCAGAATAAAAATTAAAATTCTCTTTGAAAAACTGACTACTTGTGCTTGATGAAAGTGACGATGTATTACCCCAAGCACAAGTGAGTATCTAGTGGTGTGGTGCTTGATGAATAGATTAAATAAACAGAATAAGCACACACAGATTTATCCTGGTTCGGTCACTTCCAGACCTACATCCAGTCCCCAGGCTCCACCTGAGATTTTCAATCTACTAAATTTCTTGTTTGAACCAGGCACAAGAAAGCCTTTACACTTTAGGTTTTACGAGCACGGGTTCACCTAACAACCCACAGGTTTTGCAACGGGCTCACCTGCAAACCTTACAACCACAGGTTTTACAACGGGATCACCTGCAACCTTTCAACCACAAGTTTTGCGGGCTAACTTGCAACCTATGGAGATTTAGAAAAGCTTCTAAATGCTCCCCTCACTTTTGTAAGATAATAATTCTGTTCTTCAAGCACAAGCTTTAGAACAGCCTCTATCAATTAGAGGATTTGATAATATGTTCACTCTATGAACTGATTGTGATAAACACTTAAGTACAAATGATTCTCTCTAAGGATAGATGATGTTACTCACTTAAGTACAAATGAATCACTCTCTAAGAATGTTACAAATCTAAGATCAGAGAGTAGAAGATGAGAAGAATGTAGATTACAATATCTCAGACAATGGACTCAGTTCTTCCAACCTCTCTTCTGAATGTAGATGTTCCTTTTATACTCGGCCTCAACATTCAGGCTTGGGCGGCAGATGGAATATGTCCGTTTGAATATAGCCGTTAATCCCATGTTACCATTGAGAGGTACATCTTCATTAATGCTTAGCAGGGTTGACTTGCTTTATCTCCGAAAAGCAACTCTGACAGCTCTGCTCTGACAAAAGCATTCTGACTTCTGAGTATGTGACGTTGACTCTCGTACTCTTGCTGACGGATGATCATTGTTCATCCGGAAGTGGCAATCTTGCTTTGCAAGTGTTAGTCTCTAAATCCCAGTGCCAAGAGTATTTGCATCCGAAAGCTCATTTGCATCCGGAAGCAAAACTAAGTTCTGCACATACTTGTTAGTCCAACAGAGTAGTATATATAATCAAGTATAGTAAGAGCTATGCATGCTGTGGGAAGCTTGTTTGTTATGGAAGCATTCTTACTTAGACTATGTTCTGACTTAGTGTATTGTCTACTGACGCTAGGGGATGTCTATTCCAATAGTCAGCGTAAGTCTCGTTATTTTAGTCTAACTCTTCCTAAGTGACTTAGTGTGTCATTTACTCATGCTATGGGATGTGTAGTATAACAACACATAATCACATGCAGTGGGAGTTCACTTAGTCTAACGAAGCTTTCTTACATCCGGAAGCAATTCCACTGGACGATGGGTTATGTTCACATTTTACTCACTGACGATCAGTGTTATCCATTCCAACAGCCAGCGCTAGTCACTAAGCAATCGGAAGCAAATCTACTGGACGTTGGGTTATGTTCACTGGCGCTCAGTGTTATCTATACCAACAGCCAGCACTAGCCTTAAGACAATCAGAAGCAAATCTACTGGACGTTGGGTTATGTTCACTGGCGCTCAGTGTTATCTATACCAACAGCCAGCGCTAGCCTTAAGACAATCGGAAGCAAATCCACATCCGGTTGCATCTTAACTTAGTCTCAAGGGTTTTGTACATCTAATGCTCCTAGACTGAGTTATGACGAAGTGAAGTGCTTGCTGTCGCTGGGGGATGAGACATTCATCCGCGAGCGCTAGTCTTAGTCTATCCGGAAGTAAATCCACATCCGGTTGTACTCTTACTTGGGGTTCTATATTAACCTAATATTCTCTAAGTGTTTGCCTTGTTCTTTCATATTTTAGTCTTCATCAAAACTTAATATTTTAACATTCTCCCCCTTTTTGATGATGACAAACTAAGCTTATCGATTAAGTTCATATGAAAGAATTAAAAGTAACAGTTAGATAAAGCACAAACAACTCAGACAATTATCATTGATATACACAAGATTACAAGTTAGAGTTACAATGACAGATAAAATTCACAAGTAATTAAAGACTTAACAAAATGAACTATGCATGAAAAATATGAGCAAAGAAAAATTTTCTAAGGTAAATGCATAGGGTGAGTGGGGTCTATAGGTGGTGTCTCTTTTTCTTCTCCCTCTCCCTTTGCCTTTCCTCATTCTCTTTTTGGAGCTGAGCTAAGTGGGCATCCTTCTCGTTCTGGTCAATCTGGGCAATTATCCTTTGCAGCTCTTCCTCTTCCCTTTCCCTTCTGAGTCTCTCAGACTCAACAGATTCCTCGAAGGCTCTCTTCAGATTTTCAACTTCCTCAAACCCAGGGAACCCAGTTGCATCATCGAAGGGAGTGACCTCGCCATTTGGGTAGTGGACAGCCCTGATCTTCACATTCCATACTGGGAAGTTGGGGTCCTCCTCAACTTCCTGGGCTTTCCTTTTCCCTTTCCCTTTGCCTTTTCCTTTGCCCTTGCCTATCGCTTGGGTAGGCTTGGCTGCTGCTCTTTCAGCGTCTAGGCAGGCCATCTGACCAAAGGTGATCTTGTCCGTGAACCCATACTTCTCGAACTCTTCAGGAGTCATATCCTCTATTTCCAGCTTAACTTCTTTTAGAAGTGGAGGGACATGCATCTCTTGAGAGGATGACCGAGTCTCAGGCACAATCTCAGCTTGAACAGATGGAACCTCTTGCTCACTCACAGCAGACGCAGTAGAAGTAGTACTCTTGTTGGCATGCTTTCTAGCAACTGCCTTCTTCCTTGATTCGCTGTACTTGACTACTGAAGGAGGAGGAGCAGAGGTTGGTTCAGATTGGGGGATTACTGGAGGAGGAGGAGGAACAGAGGTTGACTTAGGAGGAGGAATAGGCTTGGCTATTACCATAGGTGGATGGTTTTGCCTTTCCAGCCCATACTTCATCATGATCTCCTCTATTATGTTTCGGCTAGGCTCAGAGGGAGGAGGCTCAGAAGATGAAGATTCTGGCTGTGGGATCTCTTCAGTTTGCTCATACACAACCATTTCCCACTTGGACCTTTGCTCATCTGATCTCTGCTGTTGCATAAATCGGATGGCTTCTCCTCTGATCAGACTTTCAGCACCACCCAATCTTTGAGTCTCCATAGCTCGGCGGAGGGCAGCAGTGATATCTTCATCGAGCCAGAGGGATGGTTGAGTCAGAACATCCCTTGTTTCCATGGTATGGCGGAGGGCGATAGCCGCATCTCTCCCCCTTTTGTCATCATCAATGAGGGCGAGGGCTAGGGAGGATGGATTGGGTGAAGAGGAGGGTGGAGGTTCAGGGCCAAATCTTTGAGGTGGTGAGGTTTCGGGTGAGGATGTGGGTGAAGTGTGTTTTGGTGAATCAGGAGGGTTGGGGAAGAAGACTGTGTTTCTTTCGAAGAAGGAGGGGTGGGTGAATAGGCCGTCGTATGGGTAGGTGGAGTAGTAGACATCGGGTTGTGTAACTTTCCACCTAATAGGGGATTGGTCTCGGAGGTAGTAGGTGTGAAGTGGGTGATCAGGAGAGGTAAAACGTAAGGTTTGGGCTATGGTTGGTTGAGTGCTAGGGTTAGGATTGGAGGGCCCGGTGGACGTGGAGGAAGGTGAACGATTAGGGGAGTTATGTGGAGATGGGGAGTTATGTGGTGATTGACGAGGAGAGTGTTGGGGTGAGTCTTGAGTGGAGTTTTGAGGGGATAGTTGATGGTCATTGTTGGGTGATGTTTGGGGTTGTTGGTCATGGTTGGGTGATATTTGAGGTTGATCATTTTGGGGAAGAGGCTATTGTGGCTGTTGATTGTTAGGGGAGGAGGAGGAGGTAGTAGTGGTTGATTAGGTGGAGGAGGTGGAGGTGGGTCAGGAGGAGGAGGTGGTGGTAAGTTACCTTGTGGTTGAGGGATCTGAAGATGATTGAGGATGAGGTCTAGCTTGGCGTCTACCCGCGCTAGTTGATCCTCGACTCGTCCTACTCTGTCCTCGAGCCTCTGGATTCTCTCCCCCTGCTGCTGGAAGCCAGTGTCACACTCATTACGGAGGGGAGCTACCAAAGAATCAGTCAGCCTAAAGAGGATCTCTTCCTTGACTTCCTCAGCAAAGGCCCGTACTCCGGATGTCACCCTTGAAACACGGCTAGGGCCAGGATGAGAGTCAACCTCTTGATCCCCTGCACCAGATACAGAGGGAGCTGAGGTATGAGAGGCACTGCCTGCCTGAGAGCCCGAGCGAGTGGCTTTGGACTTCTTGATATACTTTATCCCCATCTTGCCAATGTTAACTGCGCTGACAGGTACGCACTTAACATTTTCTTCCTCCTCAGTAGATGTGGACTTGATCAAATATTTCTCCAGGAGGAAGGCGATGACAGTGGGGTAGGGGAAACTTCCAGACTTGTTATTGTCAATCCACCTGAGCAACTCTTGACTGATCAATTGCCCAGGGTTGATGGGTTGCTGGGAGAGGAGTCTTGGGAACCAAGGGTTGTCCAAGAGAGTGAACTCGTTGAAGTTACCCCCTTTATGTGTCATTAAGCGGGAGTAGACATAGTATAGGAGCCTGTTGGTGTCAGACATCCCAGACACCTTCTTCCCTTTGGTGTCATATACCTTTTCAAGCTCCTCCTTGCTGAGTTTGTCAGGGAATAGCCATTCATTCAGTTCTTCCTCAGTGACCCCCATCAGCCTGTTGATGTCTCTCCAAGTGAAAGTAAAGGTTCTCCCTCTTACTGTGGCAGTGAAAGTGACTCTGCGGACCTCATCCTTCCCTTTTACCTTCTTATACTTGGTCTTGGCAGTGAGGGACTGGCAGAATACCCGCAGGACATTGACGTTGTATTCCTGGTTGATCCCCAGCCAGGACATGTATTTCTCCAGAAATGGCCTCAAGTGTGGAAACCCTAGTTCATTTATCTTGTCCAGATCTATGAACATCCCGGTGTTGAAGTAGGGCTTGACAATCTCAAATTTGGAGGAAACAGCCTCCAATGGCCCATCTCTATACACAAGAGGATCATCCTCCTCTACTCTCTGTCTTTTGGAAGAGGGCTCTTCGCTAAACTGAACCTTCTTCTTCCCCCTTCTCTTTGATTGTTCTTGTTGAGGTTCCTCAGAGTGCCCAGTTTGTTCTGGCTGTTCTTGGACTCTCTCAGTTTGTTCTTGACTTTGCCCAGATTTCCCAGAAGTCTTATGAACTTGCCCAGATTTCTCTTGCTGTTCTTGATGTTCATGTGATTTTCCAGATTTTCCAGAATGTGAATGCCCAGATTTGCCCGTTTTGGGCTTCGATTTCTTGGAAGAGGTGGCTATCTTTGTGTTGGGGTTAGATTCATGTGAGCCGGCCATTTTGTGTGGATTTAAGGTTTAAATGCGAAGAAATTTAGATGAAGAAGATGAAGAGAAGTATGATGAACTTCGATGAATAAGTTCAGAGAGTTTGTGGGTAAGAAATTTGTGTAAGTGAAAAAAGTAAAAGTGAAAATGGCTTCCTATTTATATGCAAAGTTACAACGGGTAAAAATGCTCATAATGACTCTTCATGAAAGCATGCGTTTGTTCATTGGGTAACGTAAACATTTAATTGGAACGGCGCACCTTTTGACATGTGTCGCTTCATAGTGTCAGAAGAGGCACAATTTTGGTGGGAGGAGGTGAAACGTTTTATGAGTTGAAGTGACGTGTCTGTTACCCAGACACTGGCGCTCCCGGTTGCTTTGAGTCGTCACTCAGCGCCAGCAAAAGAGCATCCGGAAATGGTTTTGCTTCCGGTTGGGCTTAACTTAAGATTTAACATTGTGAGGGACCTGCAAAAACTTGACATCCTTCTTTTGAACATGATCTCTGATGAAGTGATGTCTGACGTTAATGTGCTTTGTTCTTGTGTGCTGAACTAGGTTTTTGGCCAGGCTGATGGTGCTTGTGTTATCACAGAGAATGGGAGCCTCTGGAAATTCCAGGCCAAGGTCCCTCAGTTGATTCTTCAGCCACAGCACTTGTGCACAACAGCTTGCAGCAGCAATGTACTCTGCCTCTGTGGATGATAAGGACACGCATGTTTGCTTCTTGCTAGCCCAAGAGACAAGACAACCACCAAGGATGGCACATTGTCCACTGGTGCTCTTCCTGTCAGTTTTATAACCTGCATGGTCAGGGTCAGAATAAGCCCACAAGAACTTCTTGGTTACCTCTGGGATACCAAAGACCAAGTTCTTGTGTTCCCTCAAGGTATCTTAAGATACGTTTAACACAAGTTAGATGTGATTCCTTGGGGTTGGCTTGAAATCTAGCACACATGCCTACGCTAAATTGAATGTCAGGCCTTTTCACTAGGGGACCTGCAGGTGCTAGCGGAAGCATATGCGCTTGCGGATGGTCAGTGGAAAAACTTAAGATTTAACATTAGTATACATGCTGAGGACATTCCAAGTCACAAACTTATGTTAATCAGCTCAATATAATAATCTTAAGAAAAACTTGCTTGCTGATTGGTTTGGCAAAATAGGAATAACAATAAGGTGAGAACAGAATTTGAAAACATAGTTCACAATTTCACATGATTTCACTATCGAGTCATGAATTTTACTCATCATACTCTCTTGGATAAATACTAACATGATAGTGCAGCGAGTATCGAATAGATTGCATATTTTCAGAGTTTCATAAACAGGTATAGTTCGATAAATATTCCTTAAGAGTGTTCATGTCAGATTATGAGGGCATGTGAATTGTCAACACAATGAAGTTCTAAAACTTTAATGTCCATAATCAAGTTTCCAAACCATCCAAATTCTCAGCATGTGATCACAAGAATAATTTTCAAATCTTAGCTCAGGTTCTTTCAAATATGCTTAATATGATCTCATTATTCTTAGGATATCAACAAGCTTTAACTTAATCCAGATTGTACTAGGCTTTTGATAATGTGCCAGGATATAAGGCTTTCAGTGGGTAGAGATTCTGAAGAGTTCTTTCCAGCCTAGTTATCTACACTCACTTAGACTTCTATCTTATTGGCACTTGCTCTTGGATTTATCAAATTTTGCAGTAATTAATTCAAGGCATTTCCTAAGATTCCTAATGTATGTCCGACAAGGGAGACTATCCATTAAAATGCACAACAGAAGGAGTAATGGAAAGAAATGCTCATTTAAGGTTGGCGAGATTTCCTCAAGATTTAATTCAGAACAGCCATTTTTTCTCATCTTGATAAATAGCATACTCGTTGACGCTCTCTCTTGTACCTCCACATTGTTCAAGCTTTTATAATCTGTCAACATACTTAACCACAGACTTGAACTGAGATCATTAGTAAATGGAACCTTAAGGTGTGATTAAAGATTATTGCTCGAGTTCACAGCCAGTCAGTTTATAGCTAAGAATATTTAAGATCAGTTTGTAAAGAAGAACTTTCACAAATCACAATGAATACATAAGCTATTTTCTTTTGTAAATGAGCCTTTTCAAGGAGAAATGATTTGATATGCACGAATATTATAAACCCACAAAAAAAAGGATTTGATATGATTTGATCATTTTAAAAAAGGTCACCACAGGTTGAAAATCATACCAGTATTACTATATTTTTCTCATTCATTCCATAGAGCAATTTGAAGTTTGTCTTAAGATACATAAATGTCAATTGCTGATGAAATGAGTAAACATGCATTCATTACCCAATTAATCATTTAAATAAGAGAAAGGGTAAGAATGACATCACCAAGGCTACATTTGCGTCAAGTAGTAGCTTGCTTGATTTTGATAGGCGGTGCTTGATCTTTTCTATTTCAAGAGCAGTAGCACCAGGTGCCTAGCATGAAGAACATCTTATTCAGATTTGACTCATTGCCCAGACCAGGTACGGTCTTGAATATTGTTGTTCTTTTGGATCTCCTTTCCTACAAAATACCAAGTAATTCCCTTTTCCATTTCTCAGTCTCCAAACTTGGATCTGACAGGTCAGTTTGTAGGAAGTGTGAAGTCCACATGCACTTGAGTCATTAATCATGCTTATGCCATTCAGAATCAACTATGACTATATGCACATGGTTTTGATCATGACAGCCAGACAGCATGTAGGTTATGAACATTGTGAATTTCTTTTAGCTTTCTTCTCTTAAGAGAATAACGTTCATATCTTTGATGCTTGATGTAAAACCTCAATAATCCCATCTAACACTTGCATAAGAGATTTTACTTTCGCATGCTTTGACTCTAAGTGATTCCTTGCTTACCCAAGGAGATCTTCTATACTTATCCTTGGCCTGAAGCACTTTCTTATGAGAGACAGAATTCATAGGCTCTCTCCAAGTTGATCGAGAAATCCTCTCTCTCTTGTTCTTCTCAGGATAGTTGAGTGGAACTCTGTGATAGCTCATCCTTGAGACAGAACCTTTGTTCCTTGTGGTAGTGCATTGCTTCTTATGATTGGACCAGGTGGTTGCAACAGTGACATCACCACGAGTTCTCTTCTTTGGGGCAAGAGGAACTCTTGATCTTTCCTGCACAAGTAAGGCACTGGAAGGAAGTTTTGGTACCCATTTGTACTTGGGTCCTACATGGTTAGTGCTGGACCTTACTTGTCTTTTAGAGATCCATACAAATTTATTTCTCACATGTAAATTTTTCCTAAGACTGCATGTGTGAGAAATATGACCTGATCTACCACAATAATGACAGATAATGGAATGATATTCAGAATGGGATTTTCTATCATTATCTTGTTGGTCAATTTTGTTTTCAAAGACTCTCTGTTCTTTTAAATCAACTTTTGAAGTTTCAGGGCCTTTTGAAAACTCTTCTTTTTCTTTCAACAGGGATTCACAATTGGAACAATTTTCAGTACATGTTGAAGCTTCCGCTCTCGATAGCTGTTTTTCTATGGGGGAAACTTTGGAAACCTTGGATGTAGAAGAAATAATGAATTCCTCAAGTTTCCTATTCTTTTTCCTTAATCCTAGAACTTCTTTTGCAAGTTTACAGAATTCAATATGTAACTCATTATACATGTCTTGCAATTCAGAAGGTTCAAGTTCAGATACCTCATTTTCTTCAGTTTCTGAATCTTCTAGGTAGATATCGACACTCTCTTCACTGGTGCTAGCTTCCTCAATATCAGCTTCCTGTAGCTCACGGTCTGTCGATCCACAAGTGGCACGAGATGAGCTTTGGACAGCTTTACTTTCAAGAGAGTGGTTAGAAGCATACATAGCATCAAGAGTGTTCCAAATATCTCTAGCAGTAGAGCAATGTTTAATTTTCTGGAAATCACAGTCAGTCAAGCTTTTGTACAAAATTTGCATTGCTCTAATGTTTAAGTAAAATAAATTTTTCTCCTCTTCAGTCCAGTTTACTTTTGGTTTGAAATCAGAATCATTTACAAACACATCCCACAGTTTGAAATTTGAGGATAACATAAAACTTTTCATCCTTGCCTTCCATAAGTAAAAATCAGTATTTTCTAACAAGGGTGGGATAGTATGATCAAAACCTTCAAAACACATTTTATATCCCAAGTCAGCCTAGGTCTTTGCACTTGAGATCGTTGGATCCTTTAAACAAGTGACCTCGCTCTGATACCAAATGAAATGCGTGGCTGTCACCCAAGAGAGGGGGGGTGAATTGGGTGGCAGAATAAAAATTAAAATTCTCTTTGAAAAACTGACTACTTGTGCTTGATGAGAGTGACGATGTATTACCCCAAGCACAAGTGAGTATCTAGTGGTGTGGTGCTTGATGAATAGATTAAAGAAACAGAATAAGCACACATAGATTTATCCTGGTTCGGTCACTTCCAGACCTACATCCAGTCCCCAGGCTCCACCTGAGATTTTCAATCGACTAAACTTCTTGTTTGAACCAGGCACAAGAAAGCCTTTACACTTTAGGTTTTACGAGCACGGGTTCACCTAACAACCCACAGGTTTTGCAACGGGCTCACCTGCAAACCTTACAACCACAGGTTTTACAACGGGATCACCTGCAACCTTTCAACCACAAGTTTTGCGGGCTAACTTGCAACCTATGGAGATTTAGAAAAGCTTCTAAATGCTCCCCCTCACTTTTGTAAGATAATAATTCTGTTCTTCAAGCACAAGCTTTAGAACAGCCTCTATCAATTAGAGGATTTGATAATATGTCCACTCTATGAACTGATTGTGATAAACACTTAAGTACAAATGATTCTCTCTAAGGATAGATGATGTTACTCACTTAAGTACAAATGAATCACTCTCTAAGAATGTTACAAATCTAAGATCAGAGAGTAGAAGATGAGAAGAATGTAGATTACAATATCTCAGACAATGGACTCAGTTCTTCCAACCTCTCTTCTGAATGTAGATGTTCCTTTTATACTCGGCCTCAACATTCAGGCTTGGGCGGCAGATGGAATATGTCTGTTTGAATATAGCCGTTAATCTCATGTTACCGTTGAGAGGTACATCTTCATTAATGCTTAGCAGGGTTGACTTGCTTTATCTCCGAAAAGCAACTCTGACAGCTCTGCTCTGACAAAAGCATTCTGACCTCTGAGTATGTGACGTTGGCTCTTGTACTCTTGCTGACGGATGATCATCGTTCATCCGGAAGTGGCAATCTTGCTCTGCAAGTGTTAGTCTCTGAAACCAAGTGCCAAGAGTATTTGCATCCGAAAGCTCATTTGCATCCGGAAGCAAAACTAAGTTTCTCACATACTTGTTAGTCCAACAGAGTAGTATATATAATCAAGTATAGTAAGAGCTATGCATGCTGTGGGAAGCTTGTTTGTTATGGGAAGCATTCTTACTTAGACTATGTTCTGACTTAGTGTATTGTCTACTGACGCTAGGGGATGTCTATTCCAATAGTCATCGTAAGTCTCGTTATTTTAGTCTAACTCTTCCTAAGTGACTTAGTGTGTCATTTACTCATGCTATGGGATGTGTAGTATAACAACACATAATCACATGCAGTGGGAGTTCACTTAGTCTAACGAAGCTTTCTTACATCCGGAAGCAATTCCACTGGACGATGGGTTATGTTCACATTTTACTCACTGACGCTCAGTGTTATCCATTCCAACAGCCAGCGCTAGTCACTAAGCAATCGGAAGCAAATCTACTGGACGTTGGGTTATGTTCACTGGCGCTCAGTGTTATCTATACCAACAGCCAGCGCTAGCCTTAAGACAATCGGAAGCAAATCTACTGGACGTTGGGTTATGTTCACTGGCGCTCAGTGTTATCTATACCAACAGCCAGCGCTAGCCTTAAGACAATCGGAAGCAAATCCACATCCGGTTGCATCTTAACTTAGTCTCAAGGGTTTTGTACATCTAATGCTCCTAGACTGAGTTATGACGAAGTGAAGTGCTTGCTGTCGCTGGGGGATGAGACATTCATCCGCGAGCGCTAGTCTTAGTCTATCCGGAAGTAAATCCACATCCGGTTGTACTCTTACTTGGGGTTCTATATTAACCTAATATTCTCTAAGTGTTTGTCTTGTTCTTTCATATTTTAGTCTTCATCAAAACTTAAGATTCTAACATAATGTATTTTTCACGCTTTCTTAACCGTAAATGAATAAAAATGGCCCTTGACCCATTAGAGGCGTTGTTGGTCCAAAAGGATGCATTTGAGCTATTTTGATGATGGCAACAAAACAAGGCCTAAAAATTAGGAAATTGTCTTAAATGAAGCAAAATCAAGTATTTTCTCCGCTTACATAGCGCTAAATGGATAAAAAGGGCTCTTGACCCGTTCGTGGCGATAGTTGGTCCAATAAGATAAATTTGGGCTACTTTTGATGGTGGCCATAAAAAAGGCTAAAAATTAGGAAATTGTCTTAAATGAAGCAAAATCATGTATTTTCTATGCTTTCTTAGCGCTAAAGGAATAAAAAAGGGCTCTTGACCCGTTAGTGGCGATAGTTGGTCCAAAAGCATGCATTTGAGCTACTTTTGATGATGGCCCTAAAAAATAGGAAATTGTCTTTAATGTAGCAAAATCATGTATTTTTCACGCTTTTGAAAAAGGGCTTAAGACACAAAAGGGGGGGGTGAATTGTGGCTTCAAAAACAAGATAAAAATAGAGACAACCACAAACTCTTTTATACTGGTTCGGTCTAACTCTTGACCTACGTCCAGTTCTCAATCCCTTGATTGTGTTCCACTAATCCACATGTTTTCAACTGGTTCACCTGCAACCTTTACAACCACAAGTTTTACGGGCTAACTTGCAACCTTACAACCACAAGTTTTACGGGCTCACTTGCAACCTTACTCGCTCCCCTTACTTCCTGCAAGGGTTCAACCTTTATACAAAGGATTTACTACTAAGTTCACTTAATGAACAGATTGTGATAAACACTTAATTACAATGAATGCTCTCAATAAATGTAGAGACTTAAATACAAAGAGTACAAGATGATAACAATAAGAATAACTCTCAAGATATTAAGTGCTCTTTAGACTTTAAAGCTTTCTGAATATTCTCTGGGTATTATGCTTGAAGGCTCTTAGTTCTCTCTCAATAACTGTGTGTGTTGTTCTTGGTTGGTGAGAGATGTGTTCTTCATAAATGATGGAGTTGTTCCTTTTATAGTAGCCTCTAATACACCAGATGTTTGAATGGCAATAAGTCCATTTGAATATATCTGTTAAACCCTTGTTACCGTTGTCCTCATTAATGCTCATTAATGCTTAGCAGGGTTGACTTGCTTTAGCTCTGAAAAGTAGTCCTGACAATACTGCTCTGACAAAAGCAATTCTGACATCTGAGCATTTGTATGGTCTCTGACTCTTGTACTTGCTATCGGATGGATCTTGGCTACCGGAAGTAAGTGCTTCGATCTGCAAGTGTTAGTCCAAGTATGTGTAATGCAAAGAGTATTCACTATCGGATGCTCATTTGCTACCGGAAGTGAATCTAAGTTCTGCACGCAAATGTTAGTCCAACAGAGTAATATAATCCAGTGCAATGGGAAGCATTTTTGCTATGGGAAGCTATCCTACTTAGACTAGGTTAACTAGGTTCGGTCTTAGTGTTCAATTAACTTCCGCTATGCGATGTGTACTACACCCGCAAGCGCTATTTACGTTGTTTTTGCTCTAAGTTATCCGGTTGTGATTTTACATCCGATTGTATTCTAACTTAGGATTTTAACTTCCATTTAATTCTTCCTAAGTGTTCATTATGTTCTTTCATATTTTAGTCTTCATCAAAACTTAAGATTCTAACATTCTCCCCCTTTTTGATGATGACAAACCTATAGCTAACTATGAAAGCATAATCAAAAACCAGATATAACAGATTAACACAAGTATGAATTCATATAAGCGAACTTCATTGATTAAGCAAAATAATAACAAGTATGATTGAAAACAAAATGTATGTATGATATGCAATGTGTGAGGGGTTTGGTGAGGTTCTAAAGCCTATGTCTTTTATTCCTCTCTCTTCTGGTTTGTTCATGCTCCTTATCACATTTTTCCCACAATTCTTTCAACTCTGCTTCCTCTGCCTCTCTGATCTTGGCTAAGTTCTCAAGATGCTCTCTCTCAGCCGTTTCCTTTCTTTGCCTTCCGAGCTCAAGGGATTCCTGAATAGCTCTTCTCATATCTGCAGCTTCATCCATCCCAATTGGTTGTTCTTGTCTTGATGATGAGGCATCATCAGGAGGATGGAGATTTCTGACCTTGAAAGCCCAGGGTGAGTACTCTGTCAGATTTGCCTTTCCCTTTCCAACCCGAGAGTTTGCTCTCATTGCATCCAGCATCTGAGCTTGGGCGAAGGTAAGGTCGGTAGTCCCAAAATACTCGAACTCCTCTTGAGTCATCTCTTCTACCTCAACTTTGACTTCGACCTCAGGAGGAATGGCTTCAGCTGCCTTTTGAGCTCTCTCAAATAATGATGGAGTCTGAGTGTCATGAATTCCTCTTGAAGGTGATTCTGCTTGTTCTTCCTCCTGATGAGGCATAGACTCATCCTCACTCACTTGTGATACAGAGGCTCTACGAGGAGGAGGAACTCTTTTCCTAGCAGTCCTCTTGATTCTTCCTCGAATGAAGGTAGAGCCAGGAGAGGGATCTGATGGGCTTGAGGCAACAGTAGGAGCAGATGGACTTGGGACAGGCGTAGCAATGACAACCCGAGGATGCGTTGTGCGCTTCAACCCATACTTCTGACTGAGATGCGCTAGAAAGTCGTATGTGGAAGCATACTCAGGAGGCAATGCAGAAGATCTGGATTTAGAAGGAGGCTTAGATTGAAGAGGAACGTCTTCAGGCGCAAAGGGTGGATCAGCCAGCACCATTTGCATATTGGCTTGATGACTTGAGGATGCTGCTGCTGCTTGTTGGCGCATGAATTGGACAGCCTCATTTCTGATGAAGTCTTCAGCAAGGTGAGCTCGTTCCAAATCCATTGCCCTTCTGAGTGCAGCCTCAAAGTCCACATCAATCCAAAGGGAAGGCTGTCTTAATGTATCTCTCCCCTTTTGGCATAATCAAAAATGGCAAGTGCCAGAGAGGTGCTTGGAGAGGAAACAAATGGCAAGTTCTGGGTCAAATCGTGGTGGTGGTGTTTGGGGTGGTGAGTCATGGTCATCATCAGATGGTTTGTCTGAGGAGGAATGACTTGAGGATGGGGAGGAGCGGTGAGATTGGTTGTGTGAGTGGTCTGATGGTGGTGAATGTGTTGGAGTATGGTGAGGTGATTGATGGGTGTCTTGACGTGGGGAATCATTGTTGTCTGGGTTAGGTGACTGGTGGTGGTCTGGAGAATCTCGTAGTGGTGGATCTTGGTGTGGGGGATTTGGTGGGTTTTGAGGGTCAGGAGGGTTATTATATGGGTTGTTTGGAGGGATATTATCTTGGTTGTGTGGAGGGTTTTGGTTGGCCAGCAGTAGGTCCACCTTCTGTTCAACCCGATCAAGATGTGCTTCGACCTTCTTAATCCGATGGTGCAGCTTGTGAAAACTCCGTCCAACTTGTTCTTGGAACGAAGCCTGAAGCACATCGGAGAGTCTGAAGACTAGTTCATCTGCCAGAGCGTCCAAGGCAGTAGCACTCATACCAGCAGCAACACTTGTACTAGCAGCAGTACTTGGACCAGGTCGTCTGTGTAATTCCACTTCCTGATCTGCAGCACCAGAGGTGGATGGCTGAGTATTATGAGATGCACTGCCTCCTCTTGAACTAGAGCTAGCAGCCCTTACAGGCTTGATGTATGACACTCCCATCTTGCCTAAGTTTTTTGTGTCTATGGGCAGACACTTCCGGTTGTCCACTCCCTCAGTGGATTTGATATTGAACTTTTCCAGAAGAAAGGTGATCAACTGGGGGAAGGGAAGTGAGGCATTGTCCTTCTGATTCTTACCATCTACCCATCTTAGAAGTTCCATGGAGATGAGTTGCCCAGGGTTGATGGGTTCCTTGAGCAGAAGGCGAGGGAGCCATGGGTTGTCAAGCAGGGTGAATTCAGAGAAGTTGCCACCCTTGTGAGTCATTATCCTCGGGTAGATGTATTGAATTACTCGGTTGAGATCAGTCATCCCAGAGACTTTCTTCCCATCAGTCCCATAGGCATCCTTCAATTGATTGCTGGGGAAGCGCCTGTGGTATTTCCACTTGTTCAGGTTGGGGTCTGTGATACCCAGTAGTTGATTGATGACTTTCCAATCAAACTCGATGTTCCTCCCTCTGACTGTGGCAGTGAAGCGAACACTAGCAACAAGTGTTTTGTCTTCCTTTTCCCTTCTCTTAACATGTGCAGAGAGTGATTGGTAGAAGACTCGCAGAACTCCTACACTGTATTCATTCTGAATCCCCAGCCAGTTCATGTATTTACCCAGATGGTCAGTCAAGTCATAGCCCAGATTTTTCACAATGTCCAGATCCACATATATGCCGTTTGTCAGATATGGATTCCTTCGCTCGAAGGCAGGGGAAAGGGGCTCGAGTTGGCTAGATCTGTAGATGTTTATATCATCTTCCTCCTCAACTCTTTGTCGTTTGGAGGAAGTGGGCTCTTCTGCAAACTGAACTTTTTTGCCCTTTCTTTTCCCAGATTTGGCAAAGGAGGCATGGGGGTTTGTTTCACTCGATCCTACCATTTTGTATGTGGATGATAGTGGCAAATGTGTGGAAGAGGGTTTGGAGATGGAGAAGTATACAGATGCAAATGAAGATGAAGATTGAGAGAAAATGGAGGTTGAGAGAAAATGGAGAACTTTTGAATGAAGAAGATGAGTGATGAATGAAGTGATAAATGCCTATTTATATGAAAAGACGTTTAGATGCGAAAGGTCATGATGAGAAGGCATGAGAAACGTAAACATTTAATGCTGAACCGGCGCACCCTTTTTGAAAAGGCATAGGAAACGTAAACATTTAATGCTAAAACGGCGTACCTTTTTGCCACGTGTCGTTTCAGAGTGTCAGAGAAGATGTAACATTTCAGAGGTGTCGTTTCACTCTAAAGTATAGACGCTTTCGGATGCTGAGCAACAATCGCAAGCGGCATGATCCCACGCTGAGTAGAAGAAATGGCGTCCAGCCACTCTACTCCTTCCAAGGTTCAATAACTGTCCTTGCTATCGATAGCAATATTGCTTGCGAATGCCATCTTTGCTCAGGCTGCAAGTGCTAGCGGAAGTGGATCCGCTTCCGGATGTGGAAAACTTAAGATTTAACATTGTACGTTTATATGACCCTTTCAGAAGGGGACATGCAAAACTAAAGATGGACACTCTGATGCCTAAGTTAGTATAGTTTACAGGTTTTAACATTTAAGCACAGGTTTGTAATGAAGAATTAAACTTCATTTGGGTTTACCATTCCCAAATTGCCTCTTATGTAGGCAAATTGATCAGCCCCCAGAGGCTTGGTGAAGATATCTGCAAGTTGATGCTGGGTTGGAACAAACTGCACCTTGACATCTTTCTTTTGAACATGATCTCTAATGAAGTGATGTCTGACATCAATGTGCTTTGTTCTTGTGTGCTGGACAGGATTCTTGGCTAGGCTAATAGTGCTCATGTTGTCACAGAGAATGGGAACCTCTAGAAATTCTAGGCCAAGATCTCGAAGTTGGTTTTTCAACCACAGCACCTGGGCACAGCAACTTGCAGCAGCAATATACTCTGCCTCTGTGGATGACAGTGACACGCAGGTCTGCTTCTTGCTTGCCCATGACACTAGACCGCCTCCAAGGAAGGCAAATTGGCCACTAGTGCTCTTCCTATCTGTTTTATAACCTGCATGGTCAGCGTCAGAGTAAGCCCACAAGAACTCTTGGTTACCTCTGGGATACCAGAGACCAAGTTCCTGTGTTCCTTCAAGGTATCTCAAAATTCGTTTAACACATGTAAGGTGAGATTCCTTGGGATTGGCCTGAAATCTAGCACACATGCCAACACTAAATTGTATATCAGGTCTGCTAGCAGTTAAATATAATAGAGAACCTATCATTCCTCTATACATTGATTGACTAACAAAACTTCCTTTTATATCAGCATCGAGAGCGGCAGTGGTGCTCATGGGAGTATCATACTCCTTGCATTCATCCATCCCAAACTTCTTGAGGATTTCTCTACAATACTTGGTTTGAGAAATGAAAATGCCATTTTTCTTTTGTTTGATCTGCAGGCCTAAGAAGAAGTTCAATTCTCCCATCATTGACATTTCGAATTCTCCCTGCATTGTCTTTGAAAACTCTTCACAAAGTTTCTCGTTAGTTGCTCCAAATATAATATCATCAACATAGATTTGAACAACTAACATGTGTCTATCCTTATGCAGTATGAACAGAATATTATCTAGTTTGCCTCTTGAGAAACCTTTTCCTAGCAAGAAGTTGCTAAGTCTCTCATACCAAGCTCGTGGAGCTTGTTTTAGGCCATATAGGGCTTTCTTCAATTTAAAAACATGATTAGGATGCTTAGGATCCTCAAAGCCTGGAGGTTGTTCAACATACACCTCTTCTTTGATATAGCCATTAAGAAAGGCACTCTTTACATCCATTTGATATAATTTAAACTTTTTCATGGATGCGAAGGCCAAAAGAATCCTTATGGCTTCAAGTCTTGCGACTGGAGCAAAGGTTTCTTCATTGTCTATGCCCTCTTCTTGGTTATACCCTTTTACTATTAATCTGGCTTTGTTCCTAGTATTTAGGTTAGTCTCATCCAATTTGTTCTTAAAAACCCATTTGGTTCCAACTATGCATTGGTGAGATGGTCTAGGTACTAGTTCTCAGACTTGACTTCTTTCAAATTGATTAAGCTCTTCCTGCATGGCAATGATCCATTCACAATCTTCTAAGGCCTGTTCAATTGAAGTTGGTTCAATTTGAGACAGAAACGCTCCATACTCAACTTCATTATGAGCTTGCCTTCTAGTCTTAATAACACCAGAAGAAACATCACCAATTACTAAGTCTAGTGGATGATCCCTATGATGTCTCCTAGCGGTTGGCATTCTAGACTCATCAATGGGATCATCACCCTCTTTTGGATCCATTGTTGGTGTTTCTTCGGGTGGTGAAGATGATGATGGTTCTGAAATCACTAGGTTTTCATCATCTTTTGTGGATCTTTTCCATGAGGAGTTTTCATAAAAAACAACATGCATAGATTCCTCTACAGTCCTAGTTCTCATGTTGTACATTCTATATGCTTTACTTCTAAGAGATTAACCTATGAAAATTCCTACATCCGCTTTCGGATCAAACTTACCCAAATTTACCTTCTCGTTGTTGTGGATGTAGCATTTGGACCCAAAGATCTTCAAGTGGCTGATATTGGGCTTCCTTCCCTTGTACAACTCATACGGTGTCTTGTCCAAGCCCTTGCGAATATAGGCTCTGTTTGAGATGTAGCAAGCGGTGCTCATGGCATCAGCCCAGAATACTTGAGAGACTTCCTTCTCATTGAGCATGCTTCTGGCCATCTCAGTTAGAACCCTGTTCTTCCGTTCGACCACGCCATTCTGTTGTGGAGTCCTAAGAGCTGAGAAGTTGTGATCAATTCCATTTTCCTCACAGAGCTCAGAGAAGTCATGATTTTCGAACTCTCCACCGTGATCTGTTCTTATTGCAGCTATTTTGAGATTTTTCTCATTTTGCACTTTCTTGGCAAGGACAACAAAAGCATTAAAAGCATCATGCTTTGAGAGAAGAAACATAGTCCAAGTGAACCTTGAATAGTCATCCACTACCACAAGAGCATAAAGATTTCCACCTAGGCTCTTTACTCTTGCTGGCCCAACTAAGTCAATGTATATTAGTTCTAAGGGCCTGCTCGTGGAGACTCTCTTCTTGGTTTTGAACGAGGACTCTGTTTGCTTTCCTCTTTGGCAGGATTCACAAATAAAATTATGCTTTACTTTAAATGATGGAATCCCTATGGCTAGCTCCTTTTTAATGAGCATGTCAAGCTGAGTAAAGTTCACGTGTGCTAGCCGTTTATGCCACAACCAACTATTTTCATCACTAGTGATAAGACATTTTTCAGTTAGTTGTTGGCATAGATCTAAGGTATATAGATTTCCATTTCTATTAGCCTTAAGTTTGCATTTCAGATTGGATTTATCTATATTGAGATCATGCTTATCAACTATCAGGCATTCATGAGAGTCAAAGATTACCCAGTTGCCTTTGTCTGTGCTTTGACTTACACTCAGTAGGTTGTGACGGAGACCATCTACAAGATAGATGTCCTGGACAGGGCCAACTTTACCAACGCCAGTGATCTTCCCACTTTGGTTCCCACCAAAGCTGACTTTGGCTCCATCTTTGACCATCAGTTAGTTGTGTTAGAATCTTAAGTTTTGATGAAGACTAAAATATGAAAGAACTAGGCAAACACTTAGAGAATATTAGGTTAATATAGAACCCCAAGTAAGAGTACAACCGGATGTGGATTTACTTCCGGAAAGACTAAGACTAGCGCTCTCGGATGAACGTCTCATCCCCCAGCGACAGCAAGTACATCACTAAGTAATAACTCAGTCTAACAACATTAAATGTATAAAATTCCTTGAGACTAAGTTAAGATGCAACCGGATGTAGAGTTGCTTCCGATTGATTAGTGACTAGCGCTGGGTGTTGGTATAGATAACACTGAGCGCCAGTGAACATAACCCAACGTCCAGTAGATTTGCTTCCGATTGCTTAGTGACTAGCGCTGGCTGTTGGAATGGATAACACTGAGCGTCAGTGAGTAAAATGTGAACATAACCCATCGTCCAGTGGAAGTGCTTCCGGATGTGGAATTGCTTCCGGATGTAAGAAAGCTTCCTTAGACCTAGTGAACTCCCACTGCATGTGACTATGTGTTTATATTGCTAGACTAACGTTCAAAGTGCAGCACACTGAGTAAAGTTGCTTCCGGATGTGAATCCGCTTCCGCAAGCAACCAGAATGTCAGAACGTTCAGAGCAGTGCAGTGTCAGAATGCTTTTGGCAGAGCAGAGTTGTCAGAACTGCTTTTCAGAGATAAAGCAAGTCAACCCTGCTAAGCATTAATGAAGCATTAAATGGGCAAACGGTAACATGGGGAAAACGGCCATATTCAAACGGCTAACCCACCTACCAAGAGTGAGAATACTTGAAGACTATATAAAGAAGCTCACCTTCATTTATGAATGCAACTAATATCTTTGACATCTTGAAGAAAGCTAGTGTGAGAAACTACGAAATCCTTCAAGCATTCAAAGCTGCCCAGAAAAGAGAAAGAGCATTTAACACATTGAGAGTTCTTTTCATCTACTTATCTTGTACTCTTTGTTGTTAAGTCTCTTCTTGTATTAAGAGCATTAATTGTACTTAAGTGTGTAACATTATCCGTTCTTTAAGAGAACTAAGTTTAGAAAATCCTGTATTTGTAAAGGTTGAACCCTTGCTGGAAGTAAGGGGGAGTTAGTTAGCAAGGTTGCAAGTGTGCCTTGAGAAAAACTTGTGGTTGTAAGGTTGCAAGTGATCCCGTCCAAAACTTGCGGTTGTAAAGGTTCCAGGTGAACCCGTTGTAAAACCTGGGGATAGTGGAACTCAACCTGGGTGGTTGAGAACTGGACGTAGGTCAAGAAGACCGAACCAGTATAAACCCTTGTGTTGCTGTTGTTTGAATTTTATTAGGTAGCACAATTCACCCCCCTCTTGTGCATCCATTACTTTCATTTGGTATCAGAGCGGGTCTTTCTGACTTGATTCCAACGAATCTAGAAAGTAAAGATCCAGTAATGGATACAGATTATTCCTTGCCAGATATCTCTATTCAACCCAACAAGCCTCCAGGCTTTGATGGGTATAACTATCCATTCTGGAAATTCCGAATGGAGACATACATCAAGTCCAGCGACATCCGACTCTGGGATGTAATTGAACATGGAGACCACACCCCTCTAGATGATGATGGCTTTGCAAAGCAGCGATCCAGATATACCAACGAGGACTATGCTCTAGTCCAGCTAAATTTCAGGGCCATGCACTACATTCAATGCGCCCTTAGTCCTAAGGAGTTTCACAGGATTAGCCACCACAAAACTGCTAAGGATATGTGGGAGGCTGTTGAGGCTTCTCACTCTGGAACCAAGGGAGTGAAGGCAAGACGGGTCGAGATGTTGGTAGAAGAGTTTCACAAATTTGCCATGACTAGTCCAACTGAGCCAATTAGAGAGCTGGAGCTCAGGTTCACTCATCTTATCAATAACCTGGCCTCCCTGGGCAAAGATATTCCTGAAAGAGAACAAGTCAGCAAGATCTTAAAAGTCTTGAAAGGTGATTGGATCACCAAAGTTACCATCTTGCAGGAAGTCCAAGGGGAGTCAACCAGCTCCATCACTGCACTGTTTGGTTCACTGGCTGAATACGAACCAACCTTGCTGGCTCAGAGAGCTCCTCAAGCCTCATCCAAAACCAAGAATCTTGCCCTTGTTGCTCCCAGCAAGGATAAGATTGATGATAGTGATGATGAGGATGATTAGGAGGACATCGATGACGAAGAAATGACAATGATGGTGAGGAAATTCAGAAAGTTCTTCAAGAAGAAGGGAGGCTTTCAGAAAGGTGATTCTAGCCAGAGGAGAGGATATAAGAAGGAAAAGGCACCAGTGTGCTTTGAGTGTAAAAAGCCTGGCTACTTCAAGGCTGAGTGTCCAAGCTTGCAGAGATCGAAAGGAAAGGACAAGAGAAAAGCCTTTGTATCCTCCATCTGGGTAAATAGCTCAGACGAGGAAGCAAGTGATGAGGAAGAGGTTGCCAACCTCTGCCTGGTTGCCAGAGAAGATGATGAGGAAGCATCTTCAGATCTTGATCCCATCCAGGAGGACACAGTGAGGTAACTTTTTCTGAACTTCAAGAGGCATATAATGATGTTCATGAAGAATTTGCTCGATTATGTAAAGCTTATAAAGTGTTGAAAACTAAAAAGGAATCACTTGAGTCCAAGGTGGACTCACTGAGTGAAGAGCTAGCAGAAGCCAGAAAGCTTCCGATAGCAGATGGCAAGGGATCTCCCCAAGAGGAACCCAAGGCCACAACACTAGAAGACTGCCCTAACTGCAGCAAGATCTCTACTGAAAGAGATAGACTGCAAAATGCCCTGCAGAAGTTTACAAATGGTTCTGAAATGTTGAATGTTATTTTGATGAACCAAAGGGCATATAGGGATAAAACTGGATTAGGATATAAGCATAAGGGTAAAAAGTGGGTGGAGACCAAAGTGAAACCATACTTAAAATTCTTCCACAAAGCTACAAGTCATAGCTCCACACCCTTTAGCTTCTGCAACTACTGCAACAAAAAGGGACACTCCACGTCCACTTGCAATGCAAAGAAGCATGGAGTAAATAGCTCCTATAAGTGGGTTCCAAAAGGAACCAGGGTAAATGAAGATCCTCCAAAGAAAGAAACTAAGGGAGGACAAGGGACTAGAACATGGAAACATATTCCAAGGGAAGCCCGTCAGCCTAGAGCCTCCACAAGGCTAGAGGCACAACACAATCACAAACCCAAGGTCAACACTGGACCGAGGAGAAAGAAGACTAATGATAAAGGACCCAATAAAGGTTGGGTACCTAAGCTTGTCTAATTTATGCAGGTCTGTCTCAAGGCATCCAAGAACAAAAAGTGGTACATTGACAGTGGATGCTCGAGACATATGACTGGTGACAGAGACAAATTCAAGTCCTTGGTGATCAAAGATGGAGCCACAGTAACTTTTGGAGGTAATCAAAGTGGAAAGATCACCGGAGTTGGAGAAGTAGGACCAGTCAAGGATGTCTATCTGGTGGATGGTCTCTGTCACAACCTGCTGAGCGTGAGCCTGAGCATTGACAAAGGAAATTGGGTAATTTTTGATTCACATGAGTGCATAATAGTAGATAAGCAGGATCTGAATCTAGATAAGGCCAACCTAAAATGCAAACTTAAGGCCAATAGAAATGGAAACCTATACACTCTAGATTTATGTCAACAACTGGAGGAAAAATGCTTAATATCTAGCGATGAGAATAGTTGGCTTTGGCATAAAAGGCTAGCACATGTTAATTTCACTCAACTTGACATGCTAATTAAGAAAGAGCTAGCTATAGGGATTCCATCTTTTAAGGTTAAGCATGATTATATCTGTGAATCCTGCCAACGAGGGAAGCAAACAAAGTCCTCGTTTAAAACCAAGAAGAAAGTCTCCACCAGCAGGCCCTTGGAACTAATCCACATGGATTTGGTTGGGCCAGCGAGAGTGAAGAGCTTGGGTGGAAACCTGTATGCTCTAGTAGTGGTGGATGACTATTCAAGGTTCACTTGGACATTGTTTCTTGCCTCTAAGCAAGATGCTTTTGATGCCTTTGTTGTCCTGGCTAAGAAAGTGCAGAATGAGAGAGACCTTAAAATCACAGCCATAAGGACAGATCATGGAGGAGAATTTGAGAACCACAGCTTCTCTGAGCTATGTGAGCAGAACGGTATTGATCATAACTTCTCAGCTCCTAGAACCCCTCAGCAAAACGGTGTAGTCGAGAGGAAGAACCGGGTTCTGACTGAGATGGCTAGGAGCATGCTCAATGAGAAAGAGGTTTCTCAAGTGTTCTGGGCGGACGCTATGAGCACTGCTTGCTACATCTCTAACAGAGCCTATGTTCGCAAGGGCTTAGACAAGACTCCCTATGAGCTGTACAAAGGCAGAAAGCCCAACATCAGCCACCTCAGAATCTTTGGATCAAAATGCTATGTGCATAACAATGGGAAGGTAAATCTGGGTAAGTTTGATCCAAAAGCTGATATAGGTGTATTCATAGGGTATTCCCTTAGGAGTAAGGCTTACAGAATATACAACATGAGGACTAGAACTGTAGAAGAATCTATGCATGTTGTATTTGATGAAACTCCTACATGGGGACAATCCACAGAAGATGATGGGATACTAAACCTTCCAAAACCACCATCATCTTCTTCACCACCAAAAGAAACACCAGCAAGCAATCCCAAAGAAGAAGATGAACCCAATGATGAGCCTAGAATGCAGACCATGCCTGATGAGGCACAGTTGCGAACAACTAGGAAACATCACAGGGATAATCCTCTTGATCAAGTGCTTGGTGATGTTTCTTCTGGTGTCAGAACCAGAAGGCAGGTTTAAAATGAAGTTGAGTTTGGAGCCTTTTTATCTCAGATCGAACCAACTTCAGTTGAACAAGCTCTTGAGGACTGCGACTGGATTATTGCCATGCAGGAAGAGCTAAATCAATTTGAAAGAATCCAAGTTTGGGAACTAGTCCCAAGACCGTCTCATCAATCTATAGTTGGGACCAAATGGGTCTTCAAAAACAAACTGGATGAGACAGGTCAAATAACAAGGAACAAAGCCAGATTGGTAGCCAAAGGGTATAACCAAGAAGAAGGCATAGACTATGAAGAAACTTTTGCTCCGGTTGCTAGACTCGAAGCAATAAGGATTCTTCTAGCCTTTGCATCCATGAAAGGCTTTAGATTATATCAAATGGATGTAAAGAGTGCATTTCTTAATGGTTACATCAAAGAAGAGGTTTATGTAGAACAACCTCCTGGCTTTGAGGATCACAAGCATCCCAAACATGTGTATAGGCTAAAGAAAGCTTTGTATGGCCTGAAACAAGCTCCTCGAGCTTGGTATGAGAGACTCAGCAGCTTTTTGCTGGGCAAGGGTTTCTCAAGAGGCAAACTAGATAATACACTGTTTATTCTACACAAAGATAGAAACATGTTAATTGTCCAGATTTATGTCGATGATATCATTTTTGGGGCAACTAATGAAAAACTTTGTGAAGAATTTTCTAAGACTATGCAGGAAGAATTTGAGATGTCAATGATGGGAGAACTAACGTTCTTCCTAGGCCTGCAAATTAAGCAAAAGAAGGATGGCATTTTCATCTCCCAAACTAAGTATTGTAGAGAGCTCCTCAAGAAGTTTGGGATGGATGAGTGCAAGGAGTATAATACTCCCATGAGTACCACTGCCGCACTCGATGCTGATGCAAAGGGTAATCTGTCAGCCTGCCCATGTACAGGGGAATGATAGGTTCCCTGCTGTATTTAACGGCAAGTAGGCCTGACATTCAATTTAGTGTAGGCATGTGTGCTAGATTTCAAGCCAACCCCAAGGAGTCACATCTAACTTGTGTTAAACGTATTCTAAGATACCTTGAGGGAACACAAGAGCTTGGTCTTTGGTATCCCAGAGGTAACCAAGAATTCTTGTGGGCTTATTCTGATGCTGACCATGCAGGTTATAAAACGGATAGGTAGAGCACCAGTGGACAATGCGCCTTCCTTGGTGGTTGTCTGGTCTCTTGGGCTAGCAAGAAGCAAACCTGCGTGTCTTTGTCATCCTCAGAGGCTGAGTATATTGCTGCCGCAAGCTGTTGTGCCCAAGTGTTGTGGCTGAAGAACCAACTGAGAGATCTTGGCTTGGAGTTCCCTGAGGCACCCATCCTCTGTGACAACACAAGCACAATCAGCCTCGCCAAGAATCCGGTTCAGCACACAAGGACAAAGCACATTGATGTCAGACATCACTTCATCAGAGATCATGTTCAGAAGAAGGATGTCAAAGTGAAATTTGTCCCCACTCAGCATCAGCTTGCTGATATTTTCACCAAGCCTCTGGGGGTTGATCAATTCACATACATAAGAGGTGATTTGGGAATGGTAAACCCAAATGAAGTTTAATTCTTCAAAATAAACTTGTGCTTAATTGATTAAAACCTGCAACTATGTTTACTAACTTAGGCATCGGAGTGCCAATCTTTAGTTTTGCAGGTCCCCAATGTTAAATCTTAAGCAAGTGCAACCGGAAGCAAAACCACTTCCGGATGATCATTAGCTGGCGCTGAGTGTTGAATCAAAGTGAGCGGGAGCGCCAGTGCCTAAACAAAGGGACACGTCACTTCAGAAAACGTTTCATCTTCTCACACCAAAATTGTGCCTCCTCTGACAAAGTGAAGAGACACCTGTCAAAAGGTAAGCCGTTCCAATTAAATGTTTACGTTACCCAATGAACAAACGCATGTCTTCATGAAGAGTCACCATGAGCATTTTACCCATTGTAACCGTACATATAAATAGGAAGCCATTTTCACTTTTACTCTTTCACTTACACAAACCTTTTCACCCAAACCCTCTGCATACATTCATCGTGTTCTTCATTTTCATCGCATTCTTTTCAACTTCTTCATCTTCCTCTTCTACAATCTGCCATTTCATTTCCATTCACTTCATCCTAAACCTAAACACAAAAATGGCCGGATCACATGAGACAAACCCCAACACTGAGACAGCCAATATCTCCAAGAAATCGAAGACCAAGTCTGGGAAATCTGGGCAAGTTCTTAAATCTTCTGGAAAATCTGGGCAGAGTCAAGAACAGCCAGAGCAATGTGAGCATACTGTGCAACATCAGCAAGAACACTCTGGGAAATCGAAACAAAACGTTGAGATTGTCACTGCCTCGAAGTCAAAATAAGGGAAATCCAGAAAACAACATAAACATTTTGGGCAAACTCAAGAACAGCAAGAACAACCTGGGCATTCTGAGCAACAAGATGAACAGTCCAGGAGGAAGGGCAAAAAGAGGGTTAAGTTTAGCGAAGAGCCCTCTTCCAAGAGACAAAGAGTCGAGGAGGATGATCCTCTTGTGTACAGAGATGGGCCTTTGGAGGCTGTTTCCTCCAAATTTGAGACTGTCAAGCCCTATTTCAACACTGGGATGTTCATAGATCTGGACAAGATAGATGAACTAGGGTTTCCACACTTGAGGCCATTTCTGGAAAAATACATGCCCTGGCTGGGGATCAACCAGGAGTACAATGTGAACGTCCTGCGGGTATTCTGCTAGTCCCTCACTGCCAAGGCCAAGCATAAAAAGGTCAATGGGAAGGATGAGATTCGAAGAGTCACCTTCACGGCCACAGTAAGGGGGAGAACCTTCAATTTCACTTGGAGAGACATCAACCGCCTAATGGGGGTCGCTGAAGAAGAAATGAATGAGTGGCTATTCCCTGAGACACTCAAACTCAGCAAGGAGGAACTTGAACGAGTTTATGACACCAAGGGGAAGAAGGTGTCTGGGATGTCTGACACCAACAGGCTCCTATACTATGTCTACTCCCGCCTGATGACACACAAAGGGGGAAACTTCAACGAATTCACACTCCTTGATAATCCTTGGTTTCCCAGACTCCTCTCCCAGCAGCCAATCAACCCTGGGCAGTTGATCAGTCTAGAGTTGCTCAGGTGGATTGACAATAACAAGTCTGGAAGTCTCCCCTACCCCACTATCATTGCCTTCTTCCTGGAGAAGTATTTGATTAAGTCCACATCTACTGAGGAAGACGAAAATGTTAAGTGCGCACCTGTCAGCGCAATTAACATTGGCAAGATGGGGATAAAGTATATCAAGAAGTCCAAAGCCACTCGCTCGGGCTCTCAGGCAGGCAGTGCTTCCCATACCTCAGTCCCCTCTGTATCTGGTGCAGGAGATCAAGAGGTTGACTCTCATCCTGGTCCAAGCCGTGTTCCAAGGGTGACAGCCGGAGTACGGGCCTTCGCTGAGGAAGTCAAGGAGGAGATCCTCTTTAGGCTGACTGATTCTTTGGTAGCTCCCCTCCGTAATGAGAGCGACACTGGCTTCCAACAGCAGGGGGAAAGAATCCAGAGGCTCGAGGATCGAGTAGGTCAGGTCGAGGTTCAACTTGCAAGGGTAGATGCCAAGTTAGACCTCATCCTCAATCATCTTCAGATCCCTCAACCACAAGGTAACTTACCACCACCTCCTCCTCCTAACCCACCTCCACCTCCTCCACCTAATCAACCACTATTACCTCCTCCTCCTCCACCTAACAATCAACAGCCACAACAGCCTGCTCCTCAAAATGACCAACCTCAAATATCACCCAATCATGACCAACAACCCCAAACCTCACCCAACAATACCCAAAATGACCAACCTCAAACATCACCCAACAATGACCATCAACCATCCCCTCAAAACTCCACTCAAGACTCACCCCAACACTCTCCTCGTCAATCTCCACATAACTATCCAAATCACTCACCTAACAACTCTCCTAGCCACTCTACTTCATCTAACCCCCAAAACTCCCACAATCCACCAACCCAACCAATCCCAACCAACTGGCCGAGCACCTTGGCTTCCACACTGCCATTCATCCCCTCAGTCAAATATATCTGGGATATTACCCCCGCCTTCAGAGATTATCTGATGACCACTTACCATTCACCCCTTACTCTTCCACATACCCCTTCGAAGGCCTATTCACAGATCCCTCCTGGTTCCCCAACCCTCCTCAATCCCCAGAAACCACCTCACCCACATCCACCCCTGAAACCACACCACCCAGAACCTATGGCCTTGAACCCCCACCCTCCTCTTCATCCAATCCATCCTCCCTGGCCCTCGCCCTCATTGATGATGACAAAAGGGGGAGAGATGCTGCTATCGCCCTCCACCACACCATGGATACAAGGGATGTCCTGACTCAACCATTCCTCTGGCTCGATGAAAATATCACTGCTACCCTCCGCCGAGCTATGGAGACTCAAAGATTGGGTGGTGCTGAAAGTTTGATCAGAGGAGAAGCCATCCGATTTATGCAACAGCAGAGATCAGATGAGCAAAGGTCCAAGTGGGAAATGGTTGTGTATGAGGAAACTGAAGGTATCCCACAGTCTGAGCCTGAGCCAGAGTCTTCATCTTCAGAGCCTCCTCCCTCTGTGCCTAGCCGAAACATAATAGAGGAGATCATGATGAAGTATGGGCTGGAAAGGCAAAACCATCCACCCATGGTAATAGCCAAGCCTATTCCTCCTCCTAAGCCAACCTCTGCTCCTCCTCCTCCTCCAGTAATCCCCCAATCTGAACCAACCTTTGCACCTCCTCCTTCAGCAGTCAAGTCAAGGAAAAAGGCGTTTGCTAGAAAGGGTGCTAACAAAAGTACTACCTCTACTGCGTTTGCGGAGAGTGAGCAAGAGATTCCATCAGTTCAAGCTGAGATCATACCTGAGACTCAGTCATCCTCTCAAGAGGTGCATGACCCTCCACTTCTAAAAGAAGTTAAGCTGGAAATAGAGGACATGACTCCTGAAGAATTCGAGAAGTATGGGTTCACAGACAAGATCTCCTTTGGTCAGATGGCATGCCTAGACGCTGAAAGAGCAGCAGCCAAGCCTACCCAAACGATAGGCAAGGGCAAAGGAAAGGGCAAAGGGAAAGGTAAAAGGAAAGCCCAGGAAGTTGAGGAGGACCCTAACTTCCCAGTTTGGAATGTGAAGATCAGGGCTGTCCACTACCCAAATGGCGAAGTCACTCCCTTCGATGATGCAACTGGGTTCCCTGGGTTTGAGGAAGTTGAAAATCTAAAGAGAGCCTTCGAGGAATCTGTTGAGTCTGAGAGACTCAGAAGGGAAAGGGAAGAGGAAGAGCTCCAAAGGATAATTGCCCAGATCGACCAGAATGAGAAGGATGCCCACTTAGCTCAGCTCCAAAAAGAGAATGAGGAAAGGCAAAGGGAGAGGGAGAAGAAAAAGAGACACCACCTATAGACCCCACTCACCCTATGCATTTACCTTAGAAAGTTTTCCTTTCTCATATTTTTCATGCATAGTTCATTTTGTTAAGTCTTTAATTACTTGTAAATTTTATCTGTCATTGTAACTCTAACTTGTAATCTTGTGTTTATCAATGATAATTATCTGAGTTGTTTGTGCTTTATCTAACTGTTACTTTTAATTCTTTCATATGAACTTAATCGATAAGCTTAGTTTGTCATCATCAAAAAGGGGGAGAATGTTAGAATCTTAAGTTTTGATGAAGACTAAAATATGAAAGAACTAGGCAAACACTTAGAGAATATTAGGTTAATATAGAACCCCAAGTAAGAGTACAACCGGATGTGGATTTACTTCCGGATAGACTAGGACTAGCGCTCTCGGATGAACGTCTCATCCCCCAGCGACAACAAGTACATCACTAAGTAATAACTCAGTCTAACAACATTAAATGTATAAAATTCCTTGAGACTAAGTTAAGATGCAACTGGATGTAGAGTTGCTTCCGATTGATTAGTGACTAGCGCTGGGTGTTGGTATAGATAACACTGAGCGCCAGTGAACATAATCCAATGTCCAGTAGATTTGCTTCCGATTGCTTAGTGACTAGCGCTGGCTGTTGGTATGGATAACACTGAGCGTCAGTGAGTAAAATGTGAACATAACCCATCGTCCAGTGGAAGTGCTTCCGGATGTGGAATTGCTTCCGGATGTAAGAAAGCTTCCTTAGACCTAGTGAACTCCCACTGCATGTGACTATGTGTTTATATTGCTAGACTAACGTTCAAAGTGCATCACACTGAGTAAAGTTGCTTCCGGATGTGAATCCGTTTCCGCAAGCAATCAGAATGTCAGAACGTTCAGAGCAGTGCAGTGTCAGAATGCTTTTGGCAGAGCAGAGTTGTCAGAACTGCTTTTCAGAGATAAAGCAAGTCAACCCTGCTAAGCATTAATGAAGCATTAAATGGGCAAACGGTAACATGGGGAAAACGGCCATATTCAAACGGCTAACTCACCTACCAAGAGTGAGAATACTTGAAGACTATATAAAGAAGCTCACCTTCATTTATGAATGCAACTAATATCTTTGACATCTTGAAGAAAGCTAGTGTGAGAAACTAAGAAATCCTTCAAGCATTCAAAGCTGCCCAGAAAAGAGAAAGAGCATTTAACGCATTGAGAGTTCTTTTCATCTACTTATCTTGTACTCTTTGTTGTTAAGTCTCTTCTTGTATTAAGAGCATTAATTGTACTTAAGTGTGTAACATTATCCGTTCTTTAAGAGAACTAAGTTTAGAAAATCCTTTATTTGTAAAGGTTGAACCCTTGCTGGAAGTAAGGGGGAGTTAGTTAGCAAGGTTGCAAGTGTGCCTTGAGAAAAACTTGTGGTTGTAAGGTTGCAAGTGATCCCGTCCAAAACTTGCGGTTGTAAAGGTTCCAGGTGAACCCGTTGTAAAACCTGGGGATAGTGGAACTCAACCTGGGTGGTTGAGAACTGGACGTAGGTCAAGAAGACCGAACCAGTATAAACCCTTGTGTTGCTATTGTTTGAATTTTATTAGGTAGCACAATTCACCCCCCCTCTTGTGCATCCATTACTTTCAAGTTGAACTTGTCCTTGTCTCCCGTCATGTGTCTCGAGCATCCACTATCGATGTACCACTTGCTGTTGTTGGATGCTTTGAGACAGACATGCACAGATCAGACAGATTTAGGTACCTAACCTTTATTGGGTCCTCTTTCATTAGTATATGGAACTTTTGGTCAAATGTTGACCTTAGGTTCGTGTGTGACCTGTGCCTCTGGCCTTGGTTGTGCTCTAGGCGTTTGAGTCACTTTTAGAGCAGTTTTCCGTGCCCTAGGTCTATGATTGACTCTAGGCTTATGTACTTTCTCAGCCTCTTGCCTTGGAAAGGCTTTAGGCATGTTTGTTCCTTTTGGAACCCATTTATAGGAGCTATTAGCATCATGCTTCTTGGCATTACAAATGGACGTGGTGTGTCCCTTCCTGTTGCAATAATTGCAAAAGCTAAATGGTGATGACATGTAGCCAGTGACTTTATGAAAGAATTTCAAGTAGGGTTTCACTTTGGGTTCCACCCACTTCTTTTCCTTATACTTATAGCCTAAACCAGTCTTATCCCTATAAGCTATTTGGTTCATTAAGATAATATCTAGCATTTCAGAACCTTTAGTGAATTTTTGTAAAGCATTGGATAGCCTATCCCTTTCACTAGAGATCTTGCTACAATTGGCGCAACATTCTGAGCTTAGGACGTTGGGTTCCACTTAGGGATCTCCCTGGATGTCCGCTTCCGGAAGCCCTTTAGCTTTCGCAAGCTCATCACTTAGTGAGTTCACAGTCATCTCAAGTAATTTGTTTTTCCTTTTTAAAACTAGATAGGCTTTAGCCATTCTGTGAAACTCCTTATGTATATCATTGTAAGCATCTTGAAGATCAGTCAGGCTTACCTCATCACCATGGATGGATTCGAATTCTGATACAGTTTCTTCTTCACTATCCTCCTTAGCAATGAGACAGAGGTTACCAACCTCTTCCTCATCACTAGCTTCTTCATCGGAGCTGTAGACCCAGATGGAAGACATAAAGACTTTCTTCTCAGCTCTGTTCCTTCATGAGCAACCTCAAGAGCATCCCACATTTCTTTGGCAATGGACAGTTCACTAACTCTGAAGAGCTCCTTTTCTTGGAGAGCACTCTGAAGGACCAAGATAGCTTTGTCATTAAGCTCCATGTCTGCATAGTCCTGGTCAGTCCACTCATGTTCTGGCTTGGGCTCTCCAACCAAATTCGAAGGAACAAAGTTCCCTCGTTCCACAACTCTCCACAACTTAAGGCCATTTGCTTTGATGTAAGTTCTCATCTTGATTTTCCAAAATGCATAATTTTTACCATTGAAGCCTGGGGGTCTATTAATAGAACTTCCTTCTGATAGGATGTTAATGTGTCCAGCCATGATCTTTACCTCTCAGATTCGTTGGAATCTTAACAGAGAAGACCTGCTCTGATACCAAATGAAAAGGGCTTAAGACACAAGAGGGGGGTGAATTGTGGCTTCAAAAACAAGATAAAAATAGAGACAACCACAAACTCTTTTATACTAGTTCGGTCTAACTCTTGACCTACGTCCAGTTCTCAATCCCTTGATTGAGTTCCAGTAATCCACAGGTTTTCAACGGGTTCACCTGCAACCTTTACAACCACAAGTTTTACGGGCAAACTTGCAACCTTACAACCACAAGTTTTACGGGCTCACTTGCAACCTTACTCGCTCCCCCTTACTTCCTGCAAGGGTGCAACCTTTATACAAAGAATTTACTACTAAGTTCACTTAATGAACAGATTGTGATAAACACTTAAGTACAATGAATGCTCTCAATAAATGTACCTTAAATACAAAGAGTACAAGATGATAACAATAAGAATAACTCTCAAGATATTAAGTGCTCTTTAGACTTTAAAGCTTTCTAAATATTCTCTGGGTATTATGCTTGAAGGCTCTTAGTTCTCTCTCAATAACTGCGTGTGTTGTTCTTGGTTGGTGAGAGATGTGTTCTTCATAAATGACGGAGTTGTTCCTTTTATAGTAGCCTCTAATACACCAAATATTTGAACGACAATAAGTCCGTGTGAATATATCCGTTAAACCGTTGTTACCGTTGTCCTCATTAATGCTTAGCAGGGTTGACTTGCTTTAGCTCTGAAAAGTAGGCCTGACAATACTGCTCTAACAAAAGCAATTCTGACATCTGAGCATTTGTACGGTCTCTGACTCTTGTACTTGCTATCGGATGGATCTTGGCTACCGGAAGTAAGTGCTTCGATCTGCAAGTGTTAGTCCAAGTATGTGTAATGCAAAGAGTATTCACTATCGGATGCTCATTTGCTAACGGAAGTGAATCTAAGTTCTGCACGCAAATGTTAGTCCAACAGAGTAATATAATCTAGTGCAATGGGAAGCATTTTTGCGATGGGAAGCTATCCTACTTAGACTAGGTTAACTAGGTTCGGACTTAGTGTTCAATTAACTTCCGCTATGGGATGTGTACTACATCCGCAAGCGCTACGTACTTTGTTTTTGCTCTAAGTCATTCGGTTGTGATTTTACATCCGATTGTATTCTAACTTAGGATTTTAACTTCCATTTAATTCATCCTAACTGTTCATTATGTTCTTTCATATTTTAGTCTTCATCAAAAGTTAAGATTCTAACAGCTTTCTTAACCGTAAATGAATAAAAAGGGCTCTTGACCCGTTAGTGGCGATAGTTGGTCCAAAAGCATGCAATTGAGCTACTTTTAATGATGGCCCTAAAAAAGAGGCTAAAAATTAGAAAATTGTCTTTAATGTAGCAAAATCATGTATTTTTCACGCTTTCTTAACCGTAAAGGAATAAAAATGGCTCATCACCCGTTAGTGGCGATAGTAGGTCCAAAAGCATGCATTTGAGCTACTTTTGATAATGGCCCTAAAAAATAGGCTAAGAATTAGGAATTGTCTTTAATGTAGCAAAATCATGTAGTTTCCACGCTTTCTTAACCCTAAATGAATAAAAAGGGCTCTTGACCCGTTAGTGGCGATAGTTGGTCCAAAATCATGCATTTGAGCTACTTTTGATGATGGCCCTAAAAAATAGGAAAGTGTCTTTAATGTAGCAAAATCTTGTATTTTTCACGCTTTCTTGACCGTAAATTAATAAAAAGGGCTCTTGACCCCTTAGTGGCGATAGTTGGTCCAAAAGGATGACTTTAAGCTACTTTTAATGATGGCCCTTAAAAATAGGCTAATAAATTGGAAATTGTCTTCAATGTAGCAAAATTATGTATTTTGCACGCTTTCTTAGCGCTAAATGAATAAATGGGCTCTTGAACGTTTAGTGGCGATAGTTGGTACTAAAGAATGCATTTGACCTACTTTTGATGATGGCCTTGAAAAATAGGCTAAAAATTAGGAAATTGTCTTTAATGTAGCAAAATCATGTATTTTTCACGCTTTCTTAACCGTACATGAATAAAAAGGGCTCTTGACCCGTTAGTGTCGATAGTTGGTCTAAAAGCATGCATTTGACCTACTTTTGATGATAGCCCTAAAAAATAGGCTAAAAATTAGGAAATTGTCTTAAATGAAGCAAAATCATGTATTTTCTACGTTTTCTTAGCGCTAAATGAATAAAAAGGGTTGTTGACCCGTTAGTGGCGATAGTTGGTCCAAAAACATGCATTTGATCTACTTTTTTTGATCGCCATAAAAAATAGGATAAAAGTTAGGAAATTGTTTTTAATGTAGCAAAATCATGTTTTTTTCACGCTTTCTTAACGTAAATGAATAAAAGGCTCTTGACCCCTTAGTGGTGATATTTGGTCCAAAAGCATACATTTGAGCTACTTTTGAAGATGACCCTAAGAAATAGGCTAAAAATTAGGAACTTAAATGTAGCAAAATCATGTATTTTCCACGCTTTTTTAGCCCAAAACGAATAAAAAGGGCTCTTGGTACGTTAGTGGCGATAGTTGATCCAAAAGCATGACCTTGAGAAAGTTTAGATGATGGCCCGAAAAAATAGGCTAAAAATTAAGAAATTGTCTTAAATGTAGCAAGATCATGTATTTTCCACGCTTTATTAGCGTTAAATGAATAAAAAGGGCTCTTGACCGTTTAGTGGCGATAGTTGGTCCCAAAGCACGCATTTTACTTACTCTTGATGATGGCCCTAAAAAAGAGGCTAAAAATTAGGAAATTGTCGTTAATGTAGGAAAATCATCTATTTTTCACGCATTCTTAACCGAAAATGAATAAAAAGGGCTATTGACCGGTGAGTGGCGATAGTTGGTCCAAAAGCATGCATTTGAGCTACTTTTGATAATGGCCCTAACAAATAGGCTAAGAATTAGGAAATTGTCTTTAATGTAGCAAAATCATGTAGTTTCCACGCTTTCTTAACCCTAAATGAATAAAAAAGGGCTCTTGACCCGTTAGTGGCGATAGTTGGTCCAAAAGCATGCATTTGAGCTACTTTTGATGATGGCCCTAAAAATAGGAAAGTGTCTTTAATGTAGCAAAATCTTGTATTTTTCACGCTTTCTTGACCGTAAATTAATAAAAAGGGCTCTAGACCTGTTAGTGGGGATAGTTTGTCCAAAAGCATGCATTTGAGCTACTTTTGATGATGGCCCTAAAAAATAGGAAATTGTCTTTAACGTAGCAAAATCATGTACTTTTCACGTTTCTAAACCGTAAATGAATAAAAAGGGCTCTTGACCCGTTAGTGGCGATAGTTGGTCCAAAAGGATGACTTTAAGCTACTTTTATTGATGGCCCTTAAAAATAGGCTAATAAATTGGAAATTGTCTTCAATGTAGCAAAATCATGTATTTTGCACGCTTTCTTAGCGCTAAATGAATAAATGGGCTCTTGAACGTTTAGTGGCGATAGTTGGTCCTAAAGAATGCATTTGACCTACTTTTGATGATGGCCCTGAAAAATTGGCTAAAGATTAGGAAATTGTCTTTAATGTAGCAAAATCATGTATTTTTCACGCTTTCTTAACCGTACATGAATAAAAAGGGCTCTTGACCCGTTAGTGTCGATAGTTGGTCTAAAAGCATGCATTTGACCTACTTTTGATGATAGCCCTAAAAAATAGGCTAAAAATTAGGAAATTGTCTTAAATGAAGCAAAATCATGTATTTTCTACGTTTTCTTAGCGCTAAATGAATAAAAAGGGCTGTTGACCCGTTAGTGGCGATAGTTGGTCCAAAAACATGCATTTGATCTACTTTTTTTTATCGCCATAAAAAATAGGATAAAAGTTAGGAAATTGTTTTTAATGTAGCAAAATCATGTTTTTTTCACGCTTTCTTAACGTAAATGAATAAAAGGCTCTTGACCCCTTAGTGGTGATATTTGGTCCAAAAGCATACATTTGAGCTGCTTTTGAAGATGACCCTAAGAAATAGGCTAAAAATTAGGAACTTAAATGTAGCAAAATCATGTATTTTCCACGCTTTTTTAGCCCAAAACGAATAAAAAGGGCTCTTGGTCCGTTAGTGGCGATAGTTGATCCAAAAGCATGACCTTGAGAAAGTTTACATGATGGCCCAAAAAAATAGGCTAAAAATTAAGAAATTGTCTTAAATGTAGCAAGATCATGTATTTTCCACGCTTTATTAGCGTTAAATGAATAAAAAGGGCTCTTGACCGTTTAGTGGCGATAGTTGGTCCCAAAGCACGCATTTTATTTACTCTTGATGATGGCCCTAAAAAAGAGGCTAAAAATTAGGAAATTGTCGTTAATGTAGGAAAATCATCTATTTTTCACGCATTCTTAACCGAAAATGAATAAAAAGGGCTCTTGACCGGTGAGTGGCGATAGTTGGTCCAAAAGCATGCATTTGAGCTACTTTTGATAATGGCCCTAAAAAATAGGCTAAGAATTAGGAAATTGTCTTTAATGTAGCAAAATCATGTAGTTTCCACGCTTTCTTAACCCTAAATGAATAAAAAAGGGCTCTTGACCCGTTAGTGGCGATAGTTGGTCCAAAATCATGCATTTGAGCTACTTTTGATGATGGCCCTAAAAAATAGGAAAGTGTCTTTAATGTAGCAAAATCTTGTATTTTTCACGCTTTCTTGACCGTAAATTAATAAAAAGGGCTCTTGACCCGTTAGTGGTGATAGTTTGTCCAAAAGCATGCATTTGAGCTACTTTTGATGATGGCCCTAAAAAATAGGAAATTGTCTTTAACGTAGCAAAATCATGTACTTTTCACGCTTTCTAAACCGTAAATGAATAAAAAGGGCTCTTGACCCGTTAGTGGCGATAGTTGGTCCAAAATGATGACTTTGAGCTACTTTTAATTATGGCCCTTAAAAATAGGCTAATTTTTAGAATCTTAAGTTTTGATGAAGACTAAAATATGAAAGAACTTAGAAAGCAATAGGTGAACATAGAATCCTAAGTAAAAGTGCAACCGGATGTGGACTTACTTCCGGATAGATTAGGACTAGCGCTCGCGGATGAAAGTCTCATCCCCCAGCGGCAGCAAGAAATTCACTTAGGAATTAACTTAGTCCATGAGCACTAGATATACAAAATCCTAAGACTAAGTTAAGATTCAAGCGGAAGTGAATTTGCTTCCTGTTAGACTTAGACTGGCGCTGGCTGTTGGAATAGATATCCCTAAGCGTCAGTGAAAATGAGCAACGTCCAGTAGAAGTGCTTCCGATAGCTTAGTGACTAGCGCTGGCTGTTGGATTGAATGGACACTGAGCGAGAGCGAGTAATAGTGAACAAATCCTTCATCCAGTAGATTCACTTCCGGATGTAGAAGTGCTTCCTGATGCAAGGAAGACCTCTTAGACTAAGAACACTCCCACTGCATGTAACTATATGTTAATACTGTTAGACTAACACTCAGTGCAGCACACTAAGTAGAGTTGCTTCCGGATGTGAACCTGCTTCCGCAAGCAATCAGAATGTCAGAGTGTTCAGAGATGCAGTTGCAGAATTCTTTTGTCAGGGCAGAGTTGTCAGAGCTGCTTTTCAGAGATAAAGCAAGTCAACCCTGCTATGCATTGATGAAGCATTAATTGGGCAAACGGTAACATAGGAAAAACGGCCATATTCAAACGGCTATCCCACCTACCAAGAGTCAGAATGTTTGAAGAGTATATAAAGGAGCTCAACCTCATTTATGAGGCCAACAATTATCTTTGAATACTCTTGAGAGAAGTTAGAGCGAGAAACTAAGAACATCTTCAAGCATTCAAAGCTGCCCAGAAAAGTAAAGAGCATTTAACACATCGAGTGATCATTCTCATCTACATATTCTGTTCTCTTTGTTGTTAAGTCTCTTTCTGTTATAAGAGCATTGATTGTACTTAAGTGTGTCACACTATCTGTTCTTTAAGAGAACTTAGTTAGAAAAATCCTTTAGTTGTAAAGGTTGAACCCTTGCTAGGTGTAAGGGGGAGCTAGTTAGAAAGGTTACAAGTGAGCCTTGTGTAAAACTTGTAGTTGTAAGGTTGCAAGTGATCCCGTCCAAAACTTGCGGTTGTAAGGTTTCAGGTGAACCCGATTTAAAACCTGAGATAGTGGAACTCGGCCTGGGTGGTTGAGAACTGGACGTAGGTCAGGCAGACCGAATCAGTATAAATCTTGTGTTGGTTTTATTTGAGTATTTATTTTTGTAGCACAATTCACCCCCCCCCCCCTCTTGTGCATCCATTACCTTCATTTGGTATCAGGGCAGGTCTTTCTCACTCGATTCCAACGAATCCAGAAAGCAAAGATCTAGTAATGGATACAGATTACTCCCTGCCAGATGTCTTTATTCAACCCAACAAGCCTCCAGGCTTTGATGGGTATAACTATCCATTCTGGAAGTTTCGAATGGAGACCTATATCAAATCCAGCGACATCAGACTCTGGGACGTAATCGAACATGGGGATCACACACCACTGGATGAGGATGGTTTTGCCAAGCAGCGATCTAGGCACACAAATGAGGACTATGCTCTAGTCCAACTAAACTACCGGGCCATGCACTACATCCAGTGTGCTCTCAGCCCTAAAGAGTTTCACAGAATCAGCCACCACAAAAATGCTAAAGATATGTGGGAGGCTCTGGAAGAAGGGGAGTGAAAGCAAGGCGAGTTGAGATGCTGGTGGAAGAATTTCACAAGTTCGCCATGCTTAGTCCTACTGAGCCTATCAGGGAGCTGGAGCTCAGGTTCACTCACCTCATCAACAATTTGGCCTCGCTGGGTAAGGACATTCCTGAAAGAGAGCAAGTCAGCAAGATCCTAAAGATCTTGAAAGGTGACTGGATCACCAAAGTAACCATCTTGCAGGAAGTCCAAGGAGAATCAACGAGCTCAATCACTGCACTATTTGGCTCTCTGGCTGAATATGAACCTACCCTGCTGGCTCAGAGAGCTCCTCAAGCCTCATCCAAGGCCAAAAACCTTGCCCTTGTTGCTCCTAGCAAGGAGGTTGATGATGATGATGAGGATGATGAGGAGGAAATGGACGATGAGGAGATGGCTATGATGGTAAGAAAATTCAGAAAGTTCTTCAGAAAGAAAGGAGGCTTTCAAAAGGGTGACTCCAGCCAGAGGAAAGGATACAAGAAGGAAAAGGCCCTTGTATGCTTCGAATGTAAGAAACCTGGCCACTTCAAGGCTGAGTGTCCCAGCCTGCAGAAGTCAAAAGGCAAAGACAAAAGGAAGGCCTTTGTTTCCTCCATCTGGGTGAATAGCTCAGATGACGAAGCAAGTGATGAGGAAGAAGTTGCCAACCTCTGCCTGGTAGCCAGAGAAGATGATGAGGAAGCATCTTCAGAACCTGACCTCACCCACGAAGACAATGAGGTAACTTTCTCTGAACTGCAAGAGGCTTACAATGAGGTTCATGAAGAATTCTCTCGATTGTGTAAAGCCTATAAAGTGTTAAAAACTAAAAAGGAATCACTTGAGTCCAAGGTGGACTCACTAAGTGAAGAACTAGCGGAAGCTAGAAAGCATCCGGTAGTGGATGGCCAGGGTTCTCCACAAACAGAACCCAATGCCCCAACACTTGAGAGCTGCCCTAAGTGCAGCAAAATCTCAGCAGAGAAAGACAAGCTGCAAAATGCCCTGCAGAAGTTTACAAATGGCTCAGAAATGTTAAATATAATTTTAATGAATCAAAGGGCATATAGGGATAGAACTGGATTAGGATATACTCCTAAAGGGAAGAAGTGGGTGGAACCAAAAGTAAAGCCCTACTTAAAGTTCTTCCATAAAGCCACTAGTCATAGCTCCTCACCCTTCAGCTTCTGTAACTATTGCAACAGGAAGGGACACTCCACGTCCACCTGTAATGCTAAGAAGCATGGAACAAGTAGCTCCTACAAATGGGTCCCTAAAGGAACCAAGGCAACAAAGGATCCTCCATCTGCTAAGGAAACTAAGAGAGGACAAGGATCCCGACCTTGGAATCATTCCAAAGGGAAAACCCAAGAGTCCAGAGCCAACTCTAAGCCAGAGGCTCTGAATAATCACAAGCCCAAGGTCAAGGATGACTCTAGACCAAGGGCATTGAAAACTAATGATCGAGGACCCAAGAAAGATTGGGTACCTAAGTTTACTTGATTTTTCCAGGTGTGTCTTAAAGCATCCAAGAACAAGAAATGGTATATTGACAGCGGATGCTCAAGACATATGACTGGAGACAGAGACAAGTTCAAATCTCTGGTGATCAAAGATGGAGCCACAGTAACCTTTGGAGGAAATCAAAGTGGAAAGATCACTGGAGTTGGAGAGGTCGGACCAATGAAAGACGTCTACCTAGTGGACGGTCTCTGTCACAACCTGCTAAGCGTCAGCCAGAGCACAGACAAAGGAAACTGGGTAATTTTTGATTCACATGAGTGCATAATAGTTGATAAGCAGGATCTAAATTTAGATAAGGCCAACTTAAAATGCAAACTTAAGGCAAATAGAAATGGAAACCTATATACTTTAGACTTATGCCAACAACTAGAAGAAAAATGTTTAATATCTAGTGATGAGAATAGTTGGCTTTGGCATAAGAGACTAGCTCAAGTTAATTTTACTCAACTCGACATGCTAATTAAAAAGGAGCTAGCTATAGGTATTCCATCATTTAAAGTAAAGCATGATTTTGTCTGTGAATCCTGCCAAAGAGGAAAGCAAACAAAGTCCTCATTCAAAACCAAGAAGAAAGTCTCCACCAGCAGGCCCTTGGAACTAATCCACATGGATTTGGTTGGGCCAGCAAGAGTGAAGAGCTTGGGTGGAAACCTATATGCTCTAGTGGTGGTGGATGACTATTCAAGGTTCACATGGACTATGTTTCTTGCCTCTAAGCAAGATACTTTTGATGCTTTTGTTGTCCTGGCTAAGAAAGTGCAGAATGAGAGAGAGCTCAAAATCACAGCCATAAGGACAGACCATGGAGGAGAATTTGAGAACCATAGCTTCTCAGAGCTATGTGAACAAAATGGCATAGAACACAACTTCTCAGCTCCTAGGACCCCTCAACAGAACGGAGTTGTCGAGAGAAAGAACAGGGTTCTGACAGAGATGGCTAGAAGCATGCTCAATGAGAAAGAGGTTTCTCAAGTGTTCTGGGCGGACGCTATGAGCACTGCTTGCTATATCTCTAACAGAGCCTATGTTCGCAAAGGACTGGATAAGACTCCCTACGAGCTGTACAAAGGGAGGAAGCCCAACATCAGCCACCTCAGAATCTTTGGATCAAAATGCTATGTGCATAACAATGGAAAGGTAAATCTGGGTAAGTTTGATCCAAAGGCTGATGTAGGTATATTCATAGGATATTCCCTTAGGAGTAAAGCATATAGAATATACAACATGAGAACTAGAATTGTAGAAGAATCAATGCATGTTGTATTTGATGAAACTCCTACATGGGGACAATCCACAGAAGATGATGAAATACTTAATCTTCCAAAACCATCATCATCTTCTTTACTACCAAAAGAAACACCAGCAAGCAATCTCAAAGAAGAAGATGAACCCAGTGATGAACCTAGATTGCAGACCGTGCCTGATGAGGCACAGTTGCCAACAGCTAGGAGACATCACAGAGATCATCCTCTTGATCAAGTGCTTGGTGATGTTTCTTCTGGTGTCAGAACCAGAAGGCAAGTTCAAAATGAAGTTGAGTTTGGAGCATTCCTATCTCAAATCGAGCCAACTTCAGTTGAACAAGCTCTTGAGGACTGCGACTGGATTATTGCCATGCAGGAAGAGCTAAATCAATTTGAGAGAAGTCAAGTATGGGAACTAGTCCCTAGGCCGTCTCATCAATCTATAGTAGGGACCAAATGGGTCTTCAAAAACAAACTGGATGAGACAGGTCAAATCACAAGAAACAAAGCCAGATTAGTAGCCAAAGGATATAACCAAGAAGAAGGCATTGACTATGAAGAAACCTTTGCTCCAGTCGCTATACTTGAAGCAATAAGGATCCTTCTAGCCTTTGCATCCATGAAGGGCTTTAGGCTATATCAAATGGATGTAAAGAGTGCATTTCTTAATGGCTATATTAAAGAAGAGGTGTATGTAGAACAACCTCCTGGCTTTGAGGATCACAAATATCCCAAACATGTGTATAGATTAAAGAAAGCTTTATATGGCCTGAAACAAGCTCCTAGAGCTTGGTATGAGAGACTCAGCAGCTTTCTGCTGGGCAAAGGTTTCTCAAGGGGCAAACTTGATAATACACTGTTTATCCTTCACAAAGATAGAGATATGTTGATTGTCCAAATTTACGTTGATGATATTATCTTTGGGGCAACTAATGAAAAACTTTGTGAAGATTTTTCTAAGACTATGCAGGGTGAGTTTGAGATGTCTATGATGGGAGAACTCACATTCTTCCTAGGCCTGCAGATTAAACAGAAGAGGAATGGAATCTTCATATCCCAAACTAAGTACTGCAGAGAACTACTCAAAAAGTTTGGGATGGATGAATGCAAGGAGTATGACACTCCCATGAGCACCTCTGCCACACTCGATGCTGACGCAAAGGGTAAATCTGTCAGCCTGCCCATGTACAAGGGAATGATAGGTTCCCTCCTATACTTAACGGCAAGCAGGCCTGACATTCAATTTAGTGTAGGCATGTGTGCTAGGTTTCAAGCCAACCCCAAGGAGTCACACTTGACATGTGTTAAACGTATTTTGAGATACCTTGAGGGAACACAAGAACTTGGTCTTTGGTATCCCAGAGGTAACCAAGAGTTCTTGTGGGCTTACTCTGATTCTGACCATGTAGGTTATAAGACTGATAGAAAGAGCACCAGTGGACAATGCGCCTTCCTTGGTGGTTGTCTGGTGACTTGGGCTAGCAAAACGCAAACCTGCGTGTCCTTGTCATCCACTGAGGCAGAATATATTGCTGCAGCAAATTGTTGTGCTCAAGTGCTGTGGCTGAAGAACCAGTTGAGAGATCTTGGCTTGGAGTTCCCTGAGGCACCCATCCTCTGTGACAACACAAGCACAATCAGCCTCGCCAAGAATCCAGTTCAGCACACAAGGACAAAGCACATTGATGTCAGACATCACTTCATCAGAGACCATGTTCAAAAGAAGGATGTCAAAGTGCAATTTGTCCCCACTCAACAACAGCTTGCTGACATCTTCACCAAGCCTCTGGGGGTTGACCAATTTACTTTCATAAGAGGTGATTTGGGAATGGTAAACCCAAATGAGGTGTAACCTTTCATTTATTATACTTGATTGTTTAAAACAATACTAACTTAGGCATCGGAGTGCCAATACGTGTTTTTGCAGGTCCTCAATGTTAAATCTTAAGATTTTGCAACCGGAAGCAAAACCACTTCCGGATGATCATTCGCTGACACTGGATGATGAAACTAAAAGAGCGCCAGCACCAGTCCAAGAGACACGTCACTTCAGAAACGTTTCAACTCCCTCTATAAGGTGTACCCTATCTGACTAGATGAAGCGACACATGTCATAAGGTGCGACGTTTCAATTAAATTTTTACGTTACCCAATGTGCAAACGTTTGGTTTTCATCTGAAAAAGCATGACCATTTTACCCTTAGTTACTTCGCCTATAAATAGGGTGTCATTTTTTCACTTTCACTTTTTACTTTCACCACATTCTCTCTGCATAACATATTTCATCTTCATCTGAGTTCTTCGCATTCTTCATACACTCTTTGCATTTCATCTCTTTTCCCCACCAACCCACACAAAAATGGCCGGATCCAGTGAAACAAACCCAGTTACAAAGAAACATTCCTCATCCAAGAAACACAAGTCAAAATCTGGGAAATCTCGCCATGAACATTCTGGTAAATCTGGGAAAAGCGATGAACACCGTGATGAACACCATAGGACTTCTGGGCAAACCCAGGGACTGGATGAACCCACCCAGAATCAGCCTGGAACATCTGGTCGAATGGCAGAACAGTCAGTGGTTTCTGGGCATGAGCAAGAGAGGGAAGCCCAGAGAAAAGGGAAGAAGAAGAAGGTTCAGTTCGCTGAAGAACCTTCTTCCAAGAGGCAGAGGGTTGAAGAAGATGATCCCACAGTGTACAGGGATGGGGCATTGGAGCCAGTTGCCGCCAAGTTTGAGACAGTTCAACCCTACTTCAACCATGGCCTATTCATTGACTTAGCCATGATTGATGAACTAGGGTTTCCCCACCTGCGCCCTTTCCTGGAGAAGTATATGGGCTGGCTAGGAATCAACCAGGACTACAATGTCAACGTCCTGCGTGTCTTCTATCAAACTCTCTCTGGCAAAGTGAAGTACAAGAAGGTTGATGGGAAAGAGCAGATGCACAGACTCTCCTTCACTGCCACTGTAAGGGGGAGAACCATCAGGTTCAACTGGAGGACACTGAATGAGATCATGGGGATCACAGAGGAGAACATGAATGAGTGGATATATCCTGAGGCGCTAAAGTTCGGCAAGGAGGATTTCGAGAAGTTGTATGGCACCACAGGGAAAAAGGTGTCCAAGATGTCTGACTCAAACAGACTCTTGTATTATGTCTACTCCCGAATTTTGACACACAAAAGGGGTAACTTCAACGAGTTCACCTTGATCGACAATCCGTGGTTCCCCAGAATTCTCTCCCACCAGCCAATCAACCCCGGCCAGTTGATATGTCTTGAGCTTCAGCGCTGGATAGTTAATGACAAGTCTGGCTATCTTCCCTATCCCACCATCATGGCCTTCCTCCTTGAGAAGCATCTGATCAAGGCCACATCTGCTGTGGAGGAAGAGAATGTCAAGTGCAGACCTGTGGGAGCAACCAACATCGGGAAGATGGGCATTAAGTATTTAAGAGCCCCTAAGCCCACTCGCTCAGGATCACTAGCGGGTAGTGCCTCTGGGACTTCAGCCCCCTCGACATCTGGTGCAGGGGATCAGGAAGTGGACTCCCATGCTGGGCCAAGTCGTGCCGCAAGAGTGCCAGCTTCTGTCAAAGCTTTTGCCGAGGAAGTTAAGGGGGAACTTCTCTTTAGACTGCCTGAATCCTTGGTAGGCCCTCTCCGTGCTGAGTGTGACAATGGCTTCCAGAAGCAAGGGGAGCGAATTCAGAGGCTCGAAGACAGGGTAGGCCAGCTTGAAAACCACATTGCCAGGGTGGACGCAAAACTTGACCTCATTCTCCAGCACCTACAAATTCCCCAACCATCACAAGGTAACTTACCACCACCTCCTCCTCCTCCTCCTCCCTCAGGCAATCCTCGACTTCCCCCTCCTCCTCCACCTAACACTCAACCACCACGGCCACCTCCACAAAATGACCATCAATCCCCTCCATCACCAAACAATGATCACCAATCCCAACCTTCACCCAACCATGAACACCAAACCCAAGACACACCCCAACAATCTCCTAGCCAATCACCCCTTCACTCTAACAACTCCCCATCTCCACAAAACTCCCCATCCACACCTCTCTCATCCACTCGCACACCATCCAACCCCTTAGCCGAACACCTTGGATTTCAAACTGCCATTCACCCCCTCAGCCATATCTATCTACGAGATTACCCACGCCTTCAGCAAATCCCTGAGGATCCTCACGTACCCTTTACCCCATTTACCCCACACTCCTCCACCACTACCTTCACTGCATATTCCTCCACCTACCCATTCGAAGGCCTCTTCGTAGATCCTTCCTGGTTCCCCAACCAACCCACATCCCAGATCATACCTTACCTGCCTCTTCCCCAGAATCCTCACCCCCAACTCCATTTAGCCCTGAACCTCCACCCTCCTCTTCATCTACTCCATCCCTGGCACTCGCCCTTGTTGATGATGACAAAAGGGGGAGAAATGTGATGACCGCTCTTCGCCTATCCATGAAAACAAGGGATGTGCTCAGCCAACCATCCCTCTGGCTTGATGAAGACATCATGGATGCCCTTCGCCGTGCCATGGAATCACAAAGGCTGAGTGGTGCTGAGAGCCTAATAAGAGGAGAAGCCATAAGATTCATGGAGCAGCAGAGGATGGCCGAGCAAGGACCACAATTGGAGATGGTTGTCTTTGAGCCAAATGAACAACCTTCACAGCCTGAGTCATCTTCATCAGAACCTCCTCCAACTAAGATAAGTAGAAAAGTTATTGAGGAGATAATGATAAAGTGGGGACTGAAGAAGATCAATCACCCTCCTATTGTGATAGCCAAGCTTATCCCCTCATCCACTGGGCAAGAGTCTGAGATCCCCTCGTCTGAGCAATCATCTGCCCCTCCTCCCTCATCTGAGCCAGCAGTCACCTTCAGTGAATCTAGAAAGAAGGCCGTTGCCAAGAAGCGGACCAGGAAAATTATTGCCACCACTGAAACTGCTGAGAGTGAGGAAGAGACTCCATCTGACCAACCTGAGCAAGAGACCTCATCTGCCCAAGTTGAGCCTGAAACCCCAGTAGTTCAAGCAGTTCCTATTCTAAAGGAGGTCAAGTTGGAAATTGAAGACATGACTCCTGAGGAATTCGAAAGATACGGGTATACGGACAAACTCTCCTTTGGTCAGATGGCCTGCCTCGATGCTGACAGAGCAAGGGCCATGCCCACTCCTTCGATTAGCAAGAGCAAAGGGAAGAGTAAGGGGAAAGGGAAAAGGAAAGCCCAGGAAGTTGAGGAGGATCCCAACTTCCCTGTATGGAACGTAAAAATTCGGGCTGTTCACTACCCCAATGGAGAGGTCGCCTACTTCGATGATGCTACAGGGTTCCCTGGGTATGAAGAAGTAGAGAACATGAAGAGGGCATTTGAGGAGTCTATTGAATCAGAAAGACTCAGACGAGAGAGGGATGAAGAAGAGCTTCAGCGAATAATTGCCCAGATAGACCAGAATGTGCATGAGGCTGAGATCACCAAGTTTCAGAAAGAGAGTGAGGAGAGACAGAAGGAGAGGGAAAAGAAAAAGAGACACAAACCCTGAACTCCCATTCCACATTTTTTTTTACTTAGAAAATTTTCTTTATTTTCATGCATGTTTTACTCTTGCTTAGTATAGATTACCTGTATATGTTTTGCTTGTATACTCTAACATGTAATCTCTTTCATATCAATACTATTTGTCCAAGTTACTTGTTCTTATCTATTGCCTTTATTTTTATGCTAATTCTTTCATATGAACTTAATCGATAAAACTGAGTTTGTCATCATCAAAAAGGGGGAGAATGTTAGAATCTTAAGTTTTGATGAAGACTAAAATATGAAAGAACTTAGAAAGCAATAGGTGAACATAGAATCCTAAGTAAAAGTGCAACCGGATGTGGACTTACTTCCGGATAGATTAGGACTAGCGCTCGCGGATGAAAGTCTCATCCCCCAGCGGCAGCAAGAAATTCACTTAGGAATTAACTTAGTCCATGAGCACTAGATATACAAAATCCTAAGACTAAGTTAAGATTCAAGCGGAAGTGAATTTGCTTCCTGTTAGACTTAGACTGGCGCTGGCTGTTGGAATAGATATCCCTAAGCGTCAGTGAAAATAAGCAACGTCCAGTAGAAGTGCTTCCGATAGCTTAGTGACTAGTGCTGGCTGTTGGAATAGATATCCCTAAGCGTCAGTGAAAATGAGCAACGTCCAGTGGAAGTGCTTCCGATAGCTTAGTGACTAGCGCTGGCTGTTGGATTGAATGGACACTGAGCGAGAGCGAGTAATAGTGAACAAATCCTTCATCCAGTAGATTCACTTCCGGATGTAGAAGTGCTTCCTGATGCAAGGAAGACCTCTTAGACTAAGAACACTCCCACTGCATGTAACTATATGTTAATACTGTTAGACTAACACTCAGTGCAGCACATTAAGTAGAGTTGCTTCCGGATGTGAACCTGCTTCCGCAAGCAATCAGAATGTCAGAGTGTTCAGAGATGCAGTGTCAGAATGCTTTTGTCAGAGCAGAGTTGTCAGAGCTGCTTTTCAGAGATAAAGCAAGTCAACCCTGCTATGCATTGATGAAGCATTAATTGGGCAAACGGTAACATAGGAAAAACGACCATATTCAAACGGCTATCCCACCTACCAAGAGTCAGAATGTTTGAAGAGTATATAAAGGAGCTCAACCTCATTTATGAGGCCAACAATTATCTTTGAATACTCTTGAGAGAAGTTAGAGCGAGAAACTAAGAACATCTTCAAGCATTCAAAGCTGCCCAGAAAAGTAAAGAGCATTTAACACATCGAGTGATCATTCTCATCTACATATTCTGTTCTCTTTGTTGTTAAGTCTCTTTCTGTTATAAGAGCATTGATTGTACTTAAGTGTGTAACACTATCTGTTCTTTAAGAGAACTTAGTTAGAAAAATCCTTTAGTTGTAAAGGTTGAACCCTTGCTAGGTGTAAGGGGGAGCTAGTTAGAAAGGTTACAAGTGAGCCTTGTGTAAAACTTGTAGTTGTAAGGTTGCAAGTGATCCCGTCCAAAACTTGCGGTTGTAAGGTTTCAGGTGAACCCGATTTAAAACCTGAGATAGTGGAACTCGGCCTGGGTGGTTGAGAACTGGACGTAGGTCAGGCAGACCGAACCAGTATAAATCTTGTGTTGGTTTTATTTGAGTATTTATTTTTGTAGCACAATTCACCCCCCCTCTTGTGCATCCATTACCTTCACTAATAAATTGGAAATTGTCCTAGATGTGCAAAATCATGTATTTTGCACGCTTTCTTAGCGCGAATAAATGGGCTCTTGAACGTTTAGTGGCGAAAGTTTGTCCTAAAGGATGCATTTGACCTACTTTTGATGATGGAACTGAAAAAATAGGCTAAAGATTAGGAAATTGTCTTTAATGTAGCCAAATCATGTATTTTTCACGCTTTCTTAACTGTACATGAATAAAAAGGGCTTATGACCGGTTAACGGCGATAGTAGGTCCAAAAGCATGCATTTGAGCTACTTTTGATGATGGCCCTAAAGATTAGGAAATTGTCTTTAATGTAGCAAAATCATTTATTTTTCACGCTTTCTTAATCGTAAATGAATAAAAAGGGCTCTTGACCCGTTAGTGGCGATAGTTGGTCCAAAAGGATGACTTTGAGCTACTTTTAATGATGACCCTTAAAAATAGGCTAATAAATTGGAAATTGTCTTAAATGTAGCAAAATCATGTATTTTGCAAGCTTTCTTAGCGCTTAATGAATAAATGGGCTCTTAAACGTTTAGTGGCGATAGTTGGTCCTGAAGGATGCATTTAACCAACTTTTGATGAAGGCCCTGAAAAAATAGGCTAAAAATTAGGAAATTGTCTTTAATGTAGCAAAATCATGTATTTTTCACGCTTTCTTAACCGTACATGAATAAAAAGGGCTTATGACCCGTCAATGGCGATAGTAAGTCCAAAAGCATGCATTTGAGCTACTTCTGATGATGGCCCTAAAAATTAGGAAATTGTCTTTAATGTAGCAAAATCATGTATTTGTCACGCTTTCTTAACCGTAAATGAATAAAAATGGCTCTTGACCCGTTAATGGCGATAGTTGGTGAAAGTAATGGATGCACAAGAGGGGGGGGTGAATTGTGCTTCAAAATAAATGCTCAAATAAAACAACACAAGAGTTTATACTGGTTCGGTCTTCCTGACCTACGTCCAGTTCTCAACCACCCAGGCCGAGTTCCACTATCCCCAGGTTTTAGAACGGGTTCACCTGGAACCTTTACAACCGCAAGTTTTGAACGGGATCACTTGCAACCTTACAAACACAAGTTTTACTCAAGGCTCACTTGTAACCTTTCTATCTAGCTCCCCCTTACTTCCAGCAAGGGTTCAACCTTTACAAATAAAGGATTTTTCTAACTAAGTTCTCTTTAAGAACAGATAGTGTTACACACTTAAGTACAATTAATGCTCTTATAACACGAAGAGACTTAACTACAAAGAGTACAAGATATGTAGATGAAAAGATCACTCAATGAGTTAAATGCTCTCTCTTTTCTGGGCAGCTTTGAATGCTTGAAGATTTTCTCAGTTTCTCTCTCTAGCTTCTTTCAAGAATGTCAAAGATAATTGATTAGCTTCATAAATGAAGTTGAGCTCCTTTATATAGTCTTCAAACATTCTGACTCTTGGTAGGTGGGTTAGCTGTTTGAATATGGCCGTTTTTCCCATGTTACCGTTTGCCCAATTAATGCTTCATCAATGCATAGCAGGGTTGACTTGCTTTATCTCTGAAAAGTAGTCCTGACAACTCTACTCTGACAAAAGCATTCTGACACTGCACTTCTGAACGTTCTGACATTCTGATTGCTTGCGGAAGCGGATTCACATCCGAAGGCAACTCTACTTAGTGTGCTGCACTTGAACGTTAGTCTAACAATATAAGCACATAGTCACATGCAGTGGGAGTGTACTTAGTCTAAGAGGTCTTCCTTGTATCCGGAAGCACTTCTACATCCGGAAGCACTACTACTGGATGAAGGGTTATATTCACTTTTACTCACTCTCGCTCAGTGTCCTTCAATCCAACAGCCAGCGCTAGTCACTAAGCAATCGGAAGCAATTCTACTAGACGTGGCTTATGTTCACTGACACTCAGTGTTACCTATTCCAACAGCCAGCGCTAGTCACTAAGCTATCGGAAGCAATTCTACTAGACGTGGCTTATGTTCACTGACGCTTAGTGTCATCTATTCCAACAGCCAGCGCTAGTCTAAATATAACAGGAAGCAATTTCACTTCCGGTTGAATCCTGGCTTAGTCTTAAGGTTTTGTATATCTAGTGCTTCTGGACTAAGTTATTTCCCTAGTGAATTACTTGCTGTCGCTGGGGGATGAGTCATTCATCCGCGAGCGCTAGTCCTAGTCTATCCGGAAGTAAATCCACATCCGGTTGCACTCTTACTTGGGATTCTATGTTAACCTATTGCTTTCTAAGTACTTGATTCATTCTTTCATATTTTAGTCTTCATCAAAACTTAAGATTCTAACATTCTCCCCCTTTTTGATGATGACAAACTAAGTCTTATCGATTAAGTTCATATAAAAGAATTAAAAGCAATAATTTAAATAAGGCACAAATAACTTAAGCAAATATTATTGATAAGCAAAAGATTACAAGTTAGCAATACACAAGCAGATAACATATACAAGTAATCTATACTAAGCAAAAGTGAAATATGCATGAAAATCAAAGGAAAAATTCTAAGTTTAAGGGTTGAGGTGGGGATTCAGAGTTGGTGTCTCTTTTTCTTCTCCTTCTCTCTCTGCCTATCCTCATTCTCTTTCTGGAGCTGGGCTAGGTGGGCATTGTGCACATTCTGGTCAATCTGAGCAATAATTCGTTGAAGCTCTTCCTCATCCCTTTCCCTTCTGAGTCTCTCAGACTCAACAGACTCCTCGAAGGCTCTCTTCATGTTTTCAACTTCCTCATAGCCTGGGAATCCTGTTGCATCTGAGAAGTAAGAGATCTCGCCATTAGGGTAGTGGACAGCCCGAATCTTCACATTCCATACTGGGAAGTTGGGATCCTCCTCAACTTCCTGGGCTTTCCTCTTCCCCTTGCCTTTTCCCTTTCCTTTGCCCTTACCTATTGACTGAGTAGGTTTGGCACTTGCTCTCTCAGCATCCAGGCAAGCCATCTGACCAAACGAGAGTCTGTCCGTGTACCCATACTTTTCGAATTCTTCAGGAGTCATGTCCTCTATCTCCAATTTGACTTCCTTTAGAATTGGAATTGCTTGTACTGATGGGATCTCTTGCTCAACTTGGGCAGTTGTAGTTTCTTGCTCAGGTTGGTCTGATGGAGTCTCTTCCTCACTCTCAGCAGATTTAGTGGAGGCAACACCCTTCTTGGCACGCTTTCTAGCAACGACCTTCTTTCTTGACTCACTGAATTTAACTGCTGGCTCAGATGGAGGAGGAGGGGCAGATGTTTGCTCAGAAGCAGGAGTCTCAGACGTTTGCCCAGAGGATGTAGGGATTGGCTTAGCGATCACAATGGGAGGATGGTTGATCTTCTTCAGCCCCCACTTCATCATGATTTCCTCAACAATATTTTTACTCTGCTCAGTTGAAGGAGGCTCTGATGATGATGACTCAGGCTGTGAGGTTTGTTCATTCTGCTCAAAGACTACCATGTCCCATTTAGACCTTTGCTCATCCGACCTCTGCTGTTGCATAAACCGGATAGCTTCTCCTCTGATTAGGCTCTCAGCGCCACCCAGTCTCTGGGATTCCATGGCACGGCGGAGGGCAGCCGTGATGTCTTCATCAAGCCAGAGGGATGGCTGGCTGAGGACATCCCTTGTGTCCATGGTCTGGCGAAGGGCGAACACAGCATCTCTCCCCCTTTTGGCATCATCAACAAGGGCGAGGGCCAGGGATGGAGTGGATGAAGAGGAGGGTGGTGGTTCAGGGCCAAATCTCTTAGGAGGTGAGGGTGAGGAGGTAGATGTAGAGGATGTGGGAGAAGATTGGTGTTCAGGAGTTTTAGGAGGGTTGGGAAAGTAAGTGGAGTTCCTTTCGAAGAAGGTGGGGTGGGTAAAGAGGCCATCAAAGGGGTAGGTGGAATAGTAGACATCATGTTGTTTTTCCTTCCACCTAATAGGGGATTGGTCTCGGAGGTAATAAATGTCGTCTGGGTTATCTCGAGAGGTAAAGACTATGGGTGTGTGAGAGGTGGTGGGGTTAGGATTGGAGGGTCCGGCGGAGGTGTTGAGTGGTGAACGAGTAGGGGTGTTGGGTGGTGTGCGAGTAAGGGAGTTATGTGGAGATGGGGAGTTGTTGGAGTGAAGGGGTGATTGGCGAGGAGATTGTTGGGGTGAGTCTTGGGGTTGTTGTTCATGGTTGGGTGAAGGATGGGATGGTTGGTCATTGTTTGGTGATGTGTGTGGTTGTTGGTCATTTTGTGGAGGTGGCTGTGGTTGTTGAGTGTTGGGAGGAGGAGGAGGGGGAAGTAGAGGGTGATTAGGAGGAGGAGAAGGAGGTGGGTTTTGAGGAGGAGGTGGTGGTAAGTTACCTTGTTGGGGTTGAGGGATCTGAAGGTGTTGGAGAATAAGGTCTAGCTTCGCATCCACCCTGGCAAGCTGCGTCTCAACTTGACCCACTCTATCCTCGAGTCGCTGGATGCGCTCCCCTTGCTGTTGGAACCCAGCATCACAGTCATTCCTTAGAGGGGCCACCAAGGACTCAGAAAGTTGAAGGAGAATCTCTTCCTTCATCTCCTGAGCAAAAGCCTTCACAGTGGCTAGTACCCTCGCAGCACGGCTTGGCCCGGGATGGGAGTCAACTTCTTGATCCCCAGCACCAGATACAGAGGGGACTGAGGTCTGAGAGGCACTGCCTGCCTGTGATCCTGAGCGAGTGGGCTTAGCAGGCTTCAGGTACTTGATGCCCATCTTGTTGATATTAGTTGCCCCCACAGGAGCACACTTTATATTCTCTTCCTCCACATCGGATGTAGCCTTGATCAGATTCTTCTCAAGGAGGAAGGCAAGGATGGTGGGATAGGGAAGATATCCAGCCTTGTGGTTGACTATCCATCTGTGAAGTTCAAGGCTGATCAACTGTCCGGGGTTGATTGGCTGATGGGTAAGAAGTCTGGGGAACCATGGGTTGTCCAGCAGGGTGAATTCGTTGAAGTTACCCCCCTTGTGTGTCATCATGCGGGAGTAAACATAGTACAAGAGCCTGTTGGAGTCAGACATCTTGGACACCTTTTTCCCTTGGGTGTCATAGATCTTCTCGAGTTCCTCCTTGCTGTACTTGAGTGACTCAGGGTACAGCCACTCATTCATGCCTTCTTCTGTGATCCCCATTAGGTCATTTAAGTCCATCCAGGTGAAACTGAAGATTCTCCCCCTGACTGTGGCAGTGAAGGTGACTCTACGGATCTGCTCCTTCCCATCTACCTTCTTGTACTTGACCTTTTTAGAGAGGGACTCACAGAATACTCGCAGGACGTTGATGTTGTAGTCCTGCTTGATCCCCAACCAGGGCATGTATCTTTCCAGATAAGGGCGCAGATGAGGGAACCCTAGTTCATCTATCTTAACCAGATCGATGAACAAGCCGTTGTTGAAGTAGGGCTTGATTGTCTCAAACTTGGAGGAAACGGCCTCCAAAGCCCCATCTCTATAAACAAGAGGGTCATCCTCCTCTACCCTCTGTCTTTTGGAAGAAGGCTCTTCGATGAATTGAACCTTCTTCTTCCCTTTCCTCTTGGCTTGTGCTTGTTCATGCTCAGTCTGCTCTGGCTGTTCTTGCACTCGCCCAGAATGTCCAGGCTGTTCCTGGACTTGTTCATTCTCCCCTTGTGTCTGCCCAGAATGTTCTTGGCGTTCATGGCGTTCTTCATGGTGTTCATCGGATTGCCCAGATTTCCCAGAGTGCTTATGCCCAGATTTGCCAGATTTGGATTTCGACTTCTTGGATGAAGTGGCTTTCTTTGTATTTGGGTTTGTTTCATGTGAACCGGCCATTGTTGTGAGGGTTTATGGTTTGTTTGTGGTGAAGGGCGAAAGAAGGAATGAAGAAGACGAAGAACACAGTGAAGAAGATGAAGAGAATATGCAGAGAATTTGTGGGTGAAAATTTGTGTAAGTAAAAAGTGAATGTGAAAATGACACCCTATTTATATGCAGAGTTACTGAGGGTAAAATGGGCATGACTCTTCAGATGAAAACATATGTTTACACATTGGGTAACGTAAACGTTTTAATTGAAACGGCGCACCTTATGACATGTGTCGCTTCACCTTGCCAGAGAAGGCACAACTTCTCATGGAGGGATATGAAACGTTTCTGAAGTGACGTGTCCTTTGGTTCAGCCACTGGCGCTCTTTCAGTTCAACATTCAGTGCCAGCGGGTGATCATCCGGAAGTGGTTTTGCTTCCGGTTGCACTTGCTTAAGATTTAACATTGGGGACCTGCAAAAACAAGAATTGGCACTCTGATGCCTAAGTTAGTATTGTTGTAGGTTTTAATCAATCAAGTATAATAATTGAAAAATTACACCTCATTTGGGTTTACCATTCCCAAATCACCTCTTATGTAAGTAAACTGGTCAACCCCCAGAGGCTTGGTGAAGATATCAGCAAGCTGGTGCTGAGTGGGGACAAACTTCACTTTGACATCTTTCTTCTGGACATGATCTCTGATGAAGTGATGTCTGACATCAATGTGCTTTGTCCTTGTGTGCTGAACCGGATTCTTGGCAAGGCTGATGGTGCTTGTGTTGTCACAGAGGATGGGTGCCTTTGGGAACTCCAAGCCAAGATCTCTTAGTTGGTTCTTCAGCCACAGCACTTGGGCACAGCAGCTTGCGGCAGCAATATATTCAGCCTCTGTGGATGACAAAGACACGCAGGTTTGCTTCTTACTAGCCCAAGAGACCAGACAACCACCAAGGAAGGCGCATTGTCCACTGGTGCTCTTCCTATCAGTTTTATAACCTGCATGGTCAGAGTCAGAGTAAGCCCACAAGAATTCTTGGTTACCTCTGGGATACCAAAGACCAAGCTCTTGTGTTCCCTCAAAGTATCTTAGAATGCGTTTAACACATGTTAAGTGTGACTCCTTGGGGTTGGCTTGAAACCTAGCACACATGCCTACACTAAATTGAATGTCAGGCCTGCTTGAAGTTAAGTATAGTAGGGAACCTATCATTCCCCTGTACATGGGCAGGCTGACAGATTTACCCTTTGCGTCAGCATCGAGTGCGGCAGTGGTACTCATGGGAGTGTCATACTCCTTGCATTCATCCATCCCAAACTTCTTGAGTAGCTCTCTGCAGTACTTAGCTTGGGAGATGAAGATTCCATTCTTCTTTTGTTTAATTTGCAGGCCTAGGAAGAACGTGAGTTCTCCCATCATTGACATTTCAAACTCACCCTGCATAGTCTTAGAGAATTCTTCACAAAGCTTTTCATTAGTTGCCCCAAAAATAATATCATCAACATAAATTTGGACAATTAACATATTTCTATCTTTGTGAAGGATAAACAGTGTATTGTCTAATTTGCCCCTTAAGAAACCTTTCCCCAGCAAAAAGCTGCTGAGTCTCTCATACCAAGCTCGAGGAGCTTGTTTTAGGCCATATAAAGCTTTCTTTAGTCTATACACATGTTTGGGATGTTTGTGATCCTCAAAAGGTTGTTCTACATATACCTCTTATTTAATATAACCATTAAGAAAAGCACTCTTTACATCCATTTGATATAATCTAAAGCCTTTCATGGATGCAAAGGCTAGAAGAATTCTTATTGCTTCAAGTCTAGCGACTGGAGCAAACGTTTCTTCATAGTTAATGCCTTCTTCTTGGTTATATCCTTTGGCTACTAATCTGGCTTTGTTTCTTGTAATTTGACCTGTCTCATCCAGTTTGTTTTTGAAGACCCACTTGGTCCCCATTATGGATTGATGAGACGGCCTTGGGACTAGTTCCCAGACTTGGCTTCTCTCAAATTGATTTAGCTCTTCCTGCATGGCAATAATCCAGTCGCAGTCCTCAAGAGCTTGTTCAACTGAAGTTGGTTCGATTTGAGATAGAAATGCTCCGAACTCAACTTCATTTTGAACTTGCCTTCTGGTTCTGACACCAGAAGAAACATCACCAAGCACTTGATCAAGAGGATGATCCCTGTGATGTCTCCTAGCTGTTGGCAACTGTGCCTCATCAGGCACGGTCTGCACTCTAGGTTCATCACTGGGTTCATCTTCTTCTTTGAGATTGCTTGCTGGTGTTTCTTTTGGTGGTGAAGAAGATGATGGTGGTTTTGGAAGATTAAGTATTTCATCATCTTCTGTGGATTGTCCCCATGTAGGAGTTTCATCGAATACAACATGCATTGATTCTTCTACAATTCTAGTTCTCATGTTGTATATTCTATATGTTTTACTCCTAAGGGAATATCCAATGAATATACCTACATCAGCTTTTGGATCAAACTTACCCAGATTTACCTTTCCATTGTTATGCACATAGCATTTTGATCCAAAGATTCTGAGGTGGCTGATGTTGGGCTTCCTCCCTTTGTACAGCTCATAGGGAGTCTTGTCCAAGCCCTTGCGAACATAGGCTCTGTTAGAGATATAGCAAGCAGTGCTCATAGCGTCCGCCCAGAACACTTGAGAAACCTCTTTCTCGTTGAGCATGCTTCTAGCCATCTCAGTCAGAACCCTGTTCTTTCTCTCGACCACTCCGTTTTGCTGAGGAGTTCTAGGAGCTAAGAAGTTGTGTTCAATACCATTTTGCTCACATAGCTCAGAGAAGCTATGGTTCTCAAACTCTCCTCCATGGTCTGTCCTTATGGCTGTGATTTTGAGCTCCCTCTCATTCTGCACTTTCTTAGCCAGGACAACAAAAGCATCAAAAGCATCTTGCTTAGAGGAAAGAAACATAGTCCAAGTGAACCTTGAATAGTCATCCACCACCACTAGAGCATACAGGTTTCCACCCAAGCTCTTCACTCTCGCTGGCCCAACCAAATCCATATGGATTAGTTCCAAGGGCCTGCTGGTGGAGACTTTCTTCTTGGTTTTAAACGAGGACTTTGTTTGCTTCCCTCGTTGGCAGGATTCACAAATAAAATCATGCTTTTCCTTAAAGGATGGAATACCTATAGCTAGCTCCTTTTTAATTAGCATATCAAGTTGAGTAAAATTAACATGAGCTAACCTCTTATGCCAAAGCCAACTGTTCTCATCACTAGATATTAAACATTTTTCTTCCAGTTGTTGACATAAGTCTAGAGTATATAAGTTTCCATTTCTATTTGCCTTAAGTTTGCATTTTAAATTGGCCTTATCTAAATTCAGATCCTGCTTATCAACTATTATGCACTCATGTGAATCAAAGATTACCCAATTTCCTTTGTCAGTGCTCTGGCTCACGCTCAGCTGGTTGTGACAGAGACCGTCCACCAGATAGACGTCTTTCACTGGTCCGACTTCTCCAACTCCAGTGATCTTTCCACTTTGATTTCCTCCAAAGGTTACTGTGGCTCCGTCTTTGATCACCAGAGATTTGAACTTGTCTCTGTCTCCAGTCATATGTCTCGAGCATCCGCTGTCAATATACCATTTTCTGTTCTTGGATGCTTTGAGACACAACTGAAAGAATCAAGTAAGCTTAGGTACCCAACCTTTCTTGGGTCCTCTGTCATTAGTTTTCAGTGCCCTTGGTCTAGTGTTAGCCTTGACCTTGGGCTTATGATCATTCAGTGCCTCCGGCCTAGTGCTGGCTCTAGGCTCTTGGGTTTTCCTTGTGGATTGTTTCCAGGCTCGGGATCCCTGTCCTCCCTTAGTTTCCTTTCCAGGGGGAGGATCCTTTGTAGCCTTGGTTCCTTTAGGGACCCATTTGTAAGAGCTACTTGCTCCATGTTTCTTGGCATTACAGGTGGACGTGGAGTGTCCTTTCCTGTTGCAATAGTTACAGAAACTAAAAGGCGAGGAGCTGTGACTAGTGGCTTTGTGGAAGAATTTTAAGTAGGGCTTTACTTTTGGTTCTACCCACTTTTTCCCTCTAGGAATATATCCTAAGCCAGTCATGTCCCTATATGCCCTTTGATTCATTAAAATTATATTTAACATTTCTGACCCATTTGTAAACTTCTGCAGGGCATTTTGCAGCTTGTCTCTCTCAGCTGAGATTTTGCTGCAACTAGGGCAGCTCTCAAGTGTTGAGGCATTGGGTTCTGCTTGGGGAGAACCCTTGCCATCCGCTACCGGAAGCTTTCTGGCTTCCGCTAGCTCTTCACTTAGTGAGTCCACCTTGGACTCAAGTGATTCCTTTTTAGTTTTTAACACTTTATAGGCTTTACACAATCGAGAGAATTCTTCATGAACCTCATTGTAAGCCTCTTGTAGTTCAGAGAAAGTTACCTCATTGTCTTCGTGGGTGAGGTCAAGATCTGAAGATGCTTCCTCATCATCTTCTCTGGCTACCAGGCAGAGGTTGGCAACTTCTTCCTCATCACTTGCTTCGTCATCTGAGCTATTCACCCTGATAGAGGATACGAAGGCCTTTCTTTTATCTTTCCCTTTCGACCTCTGCAGACTGGGACACTCAGCCTTGAAATGGCCAGGCTTCTTACATTCAAAGCACACAGGGGCCTTTTCCTTCTTGTATCCCTTCCTCTGGCTGGAATCACCTTTCTGAAAGCCTCCTTTCTTTCTGAAGAACTTTCTGAACTTTCTCACCAACATAGCCATCTCCTCATCATCCATTTCCTCCTCATCATCCTCATCATCATCATCAATCTCCTTGCTGGGAGCAACAAGGGCAAGATTCTTGGTTTTGGATGAGGCTTGAGGAGCTCTCTGAGCCAGCAGGGTAGGTTCATATTCAGCCAGAGAGCCAAATAGTGCAGTGATGGAGCTGGTTGATTCTCCTTGGACTTCCTGCAAGATGGTTACTTTGGTGATCCAGTCACCTTTCAAGACCTTTAAGATCTTGCTAACTTGCTCTCTTTCAGGAATGTCCTTACCCAGCGAGGCCAGATTGTTGATGAGGTGAGTGAACCTGAGCTCCAGCTCTCTGATTGGCTCAGTTGGGCTAAGCATGGCGAACTTGTGAAATTCTTCCACCAACATCTCAACTCGTCTTGCTTTCACTCCCCTGGTTCCAGAGTGAGCAGCCTCAAGAGCCTCCCACATATCCTTAGCATTTTTGTGGTGGCTGATCCTATGAAACTCCTTAGGGCTGAGAGCACATTGAATGTAGTGCATGGCCCTAAAGTTTAGTTGGACTAGAGCATAGTCCTCATTGGTGTACCTGGCTTTCAGCTTAGCAAAGCCATCCTCATCTAGGGGAGTGTGATCCCCACGTTCGATTACATCCCAGAGTCTAAGGTCACTTGACTTGATGTAAGTCTCCATTCGAAACTTCCAGAATGGATAGTTATATCCATCAAAGCCTGGGGGCTTGTTGGGTTGAATAGAGACATCTGGTAGAGAGTAATCTGTATCCATTACTGGATCTTTACTTTCTGGATTCGTTGGAATCGAGTGAGAAAGACCTGCTCTGATACCAAATGAAAGTAATGGATGCACAAGAGGGGGGGTGAATTGTGCTTCAAAATAAATGCTCAAATAAAACAACACAAGAGTTTATACTGGTTCGGTCTTCCTGACCTACGTCCAGTTCTCAACCACCCAGGCCAAGTTCCACTATCCCCAGGTTTTAGAACGGGTTCACCTGGAACCTTTACAACCGCAAGTTTTGAACGGGATCACTTGCAACCTTACAAACACAAGTTTTACTCAAGGCTCACTTGTAACCTTTCTATCTAGCTCCCCCTTAACTCCAGCAAGGGTTCAACCTTTACAAATAAAGGATTTTTCTAACTAAGTTCTCTTTAAGAACAGATAGTGTTACACACTTAAGTACAATTAATGCTCTTATAACACGAAGAGACTTAACTACAAAGAGTACAAGATATGTAGATGAAAAGATCACTCAATGAGTTAAATGCTCTCTCTTTTCTTGGCAGCTTTGAATGCTTGAAGATTTTCATATTTTAGTCTTCATCAAAACTTAAGATTCTAACAGTTGGTCCAAAAGCATGCATTTGAGCTATTTTTGATGATGACCCTAAAAAGAGGCTAAAATTAGGAAATTGTCTTTAATGTTGCAAAATAATGTATTTTTCACGCTTTCTTAACCGTAAATGAATAAAAAGGGCTCTTGACCAGTTAGTGGCGATAGTTGGTCCAAAGGATGCATTTGATCTACTTTTGATGATGGCCCGAAAAAAATAGGCTAAAAATTAGGAATTGTCTTTAATGTAGCAAAATCATGTATTTTTCACGCTTTCTTAACCGTAAATAAATAAAAATGGCTCTTGACCCGTTAGTGAAAATAGGAGGTCCAAAAGCATGCATTTGAGCTACTTTTGATGATGGCCCTAAAAATAAGAAATCGTCTTTAATGTAGCAAAATCATGTATTTGTCACGCTTTCTTAACCGTAAATGAATAAAAATGGCTCTTGACACGTTAGTGGCGATAGTTGGTCCAAAAGGATGCTTTTGAGATACTTTTGATGATGGCCCTAAAAAATAGGCTAAAAATCAGGAAAATGTCTTCAATGTAGCAAAATCATGTATTTTTCACGCTTAACCGTAAATGAATAAAAAGGGCTCAAGACCTGTTAGTAGCGATAGTTGGTCCAAAAGCATGGATTTGAACTACCTTTGATGATGGCCCTAAAAATAGAGTAAAAATTAGGAAATTGTCTTGAATGAAGCAAAATCATGTATCTTCAACGCTTTCGTAGCGCTAAATGAATAAAAAAGGCTCTTGACCGTTTAGCGGCGATAGTTGGTCCAAAGGATGCATTTGAGAAACTTTTGATGATGGCCTTAAAAAATAGGCTAAAATTAGGAAATTGTCTTTAATGTATTAAAATCATGTAGTTTCCACGCTTTCTTAACCATAAATGAATGAAAAGGGCTCTTGACCTGTTAGTGGCGATAGTTGGTCCAAAAGCATGCATTTGAGCTACTTTTGATAATGGCCCTAAAAAATAGGATAAGAATTAGGAAATTGTCTTTAACGTAGAAAAATCATGTAGTTTCCACGCTTTCTTAACCCTAAATGAATAAAAAGGGCTCTTGACCCGTTACTGGCGATAGTTTGTCCAAAAGCATGCATTTGAGCTACTTTTGATGATGGCCCTAAAAGATAGGAAATTGTCTTTAATTTAGCAAAATCATGTACTTTTCACGCTTTCTAAACCGTAAATGAATTAAAAGGGCTCTTGACCCGTTAGTGGCGATAGTTGGTCCAAAATGATGACTTTGAGCTACTTTTAATGATAGCCCTTAAAATAGGCTAATAAATTGGAAATTGTCTTAAATGTAGCAAAATCATGTATTTTGCACGCTTTCTTAGCGCTAAATGAATAAATGGGCTCTTGAACGTTTAGTGGCGATAGTTGGTCCTAAAGGTTGCATTTGACATACTTTTGATGATGGCCCTAAAAAATAGGGTAAAAACTAGGAAATTGTCTTTAATGTAGAAAAATCAAGTATTTGTCACGCTTTCTTAACCGTAAATGAATAAAAAGTGCTCTTGACCCGTTAGTGGCTATAGTTGGTCCAAAAGCATGCATTTGAGCTACATTTGAGGGTGGCCCTAAAAATATAGGCTAACAATTAGGAAATTGTCTTTAATTAAGCAAAATCATGTAGATTCCACTCTTTCTTAACCCAAAATGAATAAAAAGGGCTCTTGACCCGTTAGTGGCGATAGTTGGTCCAAAAGGATGCATTTGAGCAACTTTTGATGATGGCCCAAAAAAAGAGGCTAAATATTAGGAAATTGTCTTTAATGTAGCAAAATCATGTATTTTTCACGCTTTCTTAACAGTAAATGAATAAAAAGGGCTCTTGACCCGTTAGTGGTGATAGGAGGTCCAAAAGCATGCATTTGAGCTACTTTTGATGATGGCCCTAAAAAATAGAAAATTTCTTTAATGTAGCAAAATCATGTATTTGTCACGCTCTCTTAACCGTAAATGAATAAAAATGGCTCTTGACCCGTTAGTTGCGATAGTTGGTCCAAAAGGATGCATTTGAGGTACTTTTGATGATGGCCCTAAAAAATAGGAAATTGTCTTTAATGTAGAAAATCATGTATTTGTCACGCTTTCTTAACCGTAAATGAATAAAAAGGGCTCTTGACCCGTTAGTGGCGATAGTTGGTTCAAAAGAATGCATTTGAGCTACTTTTGATGATGGCCCTAAAAAATAGGCTAATAATTAGGAAATTGTCTTTAATTAAACAAAATCATGTAGATTCCACTCTTTCTTAAACCTAAATGAATAAAAAGGGCTCTTGACCCGTTAGTGGCGATAGTCGGTCCAAAATGATGCATTTGAGCTACTTTTGATGATGGCCCTAAAAATAGGCCAATAATTAGGAAATTGTCTTAAATGTAGCAAAATCATATTTTGCAAGCTTTCTTAGCGCTAAATGAATAAAAGGGCTCTTGAACGTTTAGTGGCGATAGTTGGTCCTAAAGGTTGTATTTGACATACTTTTGATGATGGCCCTAAAAAATAGGGTAAAAACTAGGAAATTGTCTTTAATGTAGAAAAATCATGTATTTGTCACGCTTTCTTAATCGTAAATGAATAAAAAGGGCTCTTGACCCGTTAGTGGCGATAGTTGGTTCAAAAGCATGCATTTAAGCTACTTTTGATGATGGCCCTAAAAAATAGGCTAATAATTAGGAAATTGTCATTAATTAAGCAAAATCATGTAGATTCCACTCTTTCTTAAACCTAAATGAATAAAAAGGGCTTATGACCCGTTAATGGCGATAGTAGGTCCAAAAGCATGCATTTGATCTACTTTTGATGATGGCCCTAAAAATTAGGAAATTGTCTTTAATGTTGCAAAATCATGTATTTTTCACGCTATCTTAATTGTAAATGAATAAAAGGGCTCTTAACCCGTTAGTGGCGATAGTTGGTCCAAAAGCATGCAATTGAGCTACTTTTAATGATGGCCCTAAAAAAGAGGAAAAATTAGAAAATTATCTTTAATATAGCAAAATCATGTATTTTTCACGCTTTCTTAACCGTAAATGAAAAAAAATGGCTCATCACTCGTTAGTGGCGATAGTAGGTCCAAAAGCATGCATTTGAGCTACTTTTGATAATGGCCCTAAAAAATAGGCTAAGAATTAGGAAATTGTCTTTAACGTAGAAAAATCATGTATTTCCACGCTTTCTTACCCTAAATGAATAAAAAGGGCTCTTAACCCGTTAGTAGCGATAGTTGGTCCAAAAGCATGCATTTGAGCTACTTTTGATGATGGCCCTAAAAATAGGAAAGTGTCTTTAATGTAGCAAAATCATGTATTTTTCACCCTTTCTTAACCGTAAATTAATAAAAAGGGCTCTTGACCCATTAGTGGCGATAGTTTGTCCAAAAGCATGCATTTGAGCTACTTTTGATGATGGCCTAAAAAATAGGAAATTGTCTTTAATGTAGCAAAATCATGTACTTTTCACGCTTTCTAAACCGTGAATGAATTAAAAGGGCTCTTGACCCGTTAGTGGCGATAGTTGGTCCAAAATGATGACTTTGAGCTACTTTTAATGATGACCCTTAAAATAGGCTAATAAATGGAAATTGTCTTAAATGTAGCAAAATCATGTATTTTGCACGCTTTCTTAGCGCTAAATGAATAAATGGGTTCTTGAACGTTTAGTAGCGATAGTTGGTCCTAAAGGATGCTTTTGACCTACTTTTGATGATGGCCTTGAAAAAATAGGCTAAAAATTAGGAAATTGTCTTTAATGTAGAAAAATCATGTATTTTCACGCTTTCTTAACCGTACATGAATAAAAAGGGCTTTTGACCCGTTAATGGCGATAGTAGGTCCAAAAGCATGCATTTGAGCTACTTTTGATGATGGCCCTAAAGATTAGGAAATTGTCTTTAATGTAGCAAAATCATGTATTTTCCACGCTTTCTTAACCGTAAATGAATAAAAAGGGCTCTTGACCCGTTAGTGGCGATAGTTGTTTCAAAAGCATGACTTTGAGCTACTTTTATGATGACCCTTAAAAATAGGCTAATAAATTGGAAATTGTCTTAAATGTAGCAAAATCATGTATTTTGCACGCTTTCTTAGCGCTAAATGAATAAATGAGCTCTTAAACGTTTAGTGGTGATAGTTGGTCCTAAAGGCTGCATTTGACCTACTTTTGATGAAGGCCGTGAGAAAATAGGCTAAAATTAGGAAATTGTCTTTAATGTAGAAAAATCATGTATTTTTCACGCTTTCTTAACCATACATGAATAAAAAGGGCTTATGACCCGTTAATGGCGATAGTAGGTCCAAAAGCATGCATTTGAACTAGTTTTGATGATGGCCATAAAAATTAGGAAATTGTCTTTATGTAGAAAAATCATGTATTTTTCACACTTTCTTAACCGTACATGAATAGAAAGGGCTTATGACCCGTTAATGGCGATAGTAGGTCCAAAAGCATGCATTTGAGCTAGTTTTGATGATGGCCCTAAAAATTAGGAAATTGTCTTTAATGTAGCAAAATCATGTATTTTTCACGCTATCTTAACCGAAAATGAATAAAAAGGGCTCTTGACCCGTTAGTGGCGATAGTTGGTCCAAAGGATGCATTTAATCTACTTTTGATGATGGCCCGAAAAAAGAGGCTAAAAATTAGGAAATTGTCTTTAATGTAGCAAAATCATGTATTTTTCACGCTTTCTTAACCGTAAATGAATAAAAATCGCTCTTGACCCGTTAGTGGCGATAGGAGGTCCAAAAGCATGCATTTGAGCTACTTTTGATGATGGCCCTAAAAAATGGGAAATTGTCTTTAATGTAGCAAAATCATGTGTTTGTCACACTTTCTTAACCGTAAATGAATCAAAACGGCTCTTTACCCGTTAGTGGCGATAGTCAGTCCAAAATGATGCATTTGAGCTACTTTTGATGATGGCCCTTAAAAATAGGAAATTGTCTTTAATGTAGAAAAATCACGTATTTGTCACGCTTTCTTAACCGTAAATAAATGAAACGGTCTTTTCACCCGTTAGTGGCGATAGTTGGTCCAAAAGCATGCATTTGAGCTACTTTTGATGATAGCCCTTAAAATAGGCTAATAATTAGGAAATTGTCTTAATTAAACAAAATCATGTAGATTCCACTCTTTCTTAAACCTAAAAGAATAAAAAGGGCTCTTGACCCGTTAGTGGCGATAGTTGGTATAAAAGGATGCATTTGATCTACTTTTGATGATGGCCCGAAAAAAGAGGCTAAAAATTAGGAAATTGTCTTTAATGTAGCAAAATCATGTGTTTGTAACGCTTTCTTAACCGTAAATGAATCGAAAGGGCTCTTTACCCGTTAGTGGCAATAGTCGGTCCAAAATGATGCATTGGAGCTACTTTTGATGATGGCCCTAAAAAATAGGCCAATAATTAGGAAATTGTCTTAAATGTAGCAAAATCATGTATTTTGCACGTTTTCTTTGCGCTAAATGAATAAAAGGGCTGTTGAACGTTTAGTGGCGATAGTTGGTCCTAAAGGTTGCATTTGACCTACTTTTGATGATGGCCCTAAAAAATAGGGTAAAACTAGGAAATTGTCTTTAATGTAGAAAAATCATGTATTTGTCACGCTTTCTTAACCGTAAATGAATAAAAAGGGCTCTTGACCCGTTAGTGGCGATAGTTGGTCCAAAAGCATGCATTTAAGCTACTTTTGATGATGGCCCTAAAAAATAGGCTAATATTAGGAAATTGTCATTAATTAAGCAAAATCATGTAGATTCCACTCTTTCTTAAACCTAAATGAATAAAAAGGCTTATGACCCGTTAATGGCGATAGTAGGTCCAAAAGCATGCATTTGAGCTACTTTTGATGATGGCCCTAAAAATTAGGAAATTGTCTTTAATGTTGCAAAATCATGTATTTTTCACGCTATCTTAATTGTAAATGAATAAAAAGGGCTCTTGACCCGTTAGTGGCGATAGTTGGTCCAAAAGCATGCAATTGAGCTACTTTTAATGATGGCCCTAAAAAAGAGGGAAAAATTAGAAAATTATCTTTAATGTAGCAAAATCATGTATTTTTCACGCTTTCTTAACCGTAAATGAAAAAAAATGGCTCATCACTCGTTAGTGGCGATAGTAGGTCCAAAAGCATGCATTTGAGCTACTTTTGATAATGGCCCTAAAAATAGGCTAAGAATTAGGAAATTGTCTTTAACGTAGAAAAATCATGTAGTTTCCACGTTTCTTCTTACCCTAAATGAATAAAAAGGGCTCTTAACCCGTTAGTAGCGATAGTTGGTCCAAAAGCATGCATTTGAGCTACTTTTGATGATGGCCCTAAAAAATAGGAAAGTGTCTTTAATGTAGCAAAATCATGTATTTTTCACCCTTTCTTAACCGTAAATTAATAAAAAGGGCTCTTGACCCATTAGTGGCGATAGTTTGTCCAAAAGCATGCATTTGAGCTACTTTTGATGATGGCCTAAAAAATAGGAAATTGTCTTTAATGTAGCAAAATCATGTACTTTTCACGCTTTCTAAACCGTGAATGAATTAAAAGGGCTCTTGACCCGTTAGTAGCGATAGTTGGTCCAAAATGATGACTTTGAGCTACTTTTAATGATGACCCTTAAAATAGGCTAATAAATTGGAAATTGTCTTAAATGTAGCAAAATCATGTATTTTGCACGCTTTCTTAGCGCTAAATGAATAAATGGGTTCTTGAACGTTTAGTCGCGATAGTTGGTCCTAAAGGATGCTTTTGACCTACTTTTGATGATGGCCTTGAAAAAATAGGCTAAAAATTAGGAAATTGTCTTTAATGTAGAAAAATCATGTATTTTTCACGCTTTCTTAACCGTACATGAATAAAAAGGGCTTATGACCCGTTAATGGCGATAGTAGGTCCAAAAGCATGCATTTGAGCTACTTTTGATGATGGCCCTAAAGATTAGGAAATTGTCTTTAATGTAGCAAAATCATGTATTTTCCACGCTTTCTTAACCGTAAATGAATAAAAGGGCTCTTGACCCGTTAGTGGCGATAGTTGTTTCAAAAGCATGACTTTGAGCTACTTTTAATGATGACCCTTAAAAATAGGCTAATAAATTGGAAATTGTCTTAATGTAGCAAAATCATGTATTTTGCACGCTTTCTTAGCGCTAAATGAATAAATGAGCTCTTAACGTTTAGTGGTGATAATTGGTCCTAAAGGCTGCATTTGACCTACTTTTGATGAAGGCCGTGAGAAAATAGGCTAAAAATTAGGAAATTGTCTTTAATGTAGAAAAATCATGTATTTTTCACGCTTTCTTAACCATACATGAATAAAAAGGGCTTATGACCCGTTAATGGCGATAGTAGGTCCAAAAGCATGCATTTGAGCTAGTTTTGATGATGGCCATAAAAATTAGGAAATTGTCTTTAATGTAGAAAAATCATGTATTTTTCACACTTTCTTAACCGTACATGAATAGAAAGGGCTTATGACCCGTTAATGGCGATAGTAGGTCCAAAAGCATGCATTTGAGCTAGTTTTGATGATGGCCCTAAAAATTAGGAAATTGTCTTTAATGTAGCAAAATCATGTATTTTTCACGCTATCTTAACCGAAATGAATAAAAAGGGCTCTTGACCCGTTAGTGGCGATAGTTGGTCCAAAGGATGCATTTAATCTACTTTTGATGATGGCCCGAAAAAAGAGGCTAAAATTAGGAAATTGTCTTTAATGTAGATAAATCATGTATTTTTCACGCTTTCTTACCGTAAATGAATAAAAATCGCTCTTGACCCGTTAGTGGCGATAGGAGGTCCAAAAGCATGCATTTGAGCTACTTTTGATGATGGCCCTAAAAAATGGAAAATTGTCTTTAATGTAGCAAAATCATGTGTTTGTCACAGTTTCTTAACCGTAAATGAATCAAAACGGCTCTTTACCCGTTAGTGGCGATAGTCAGTCCAAAATGATGTATTTGAGCTACTTTTGATGATGGCCCTCAAAAATAGGAAATTGTCTTTAATGTAGAAAAATCACGTATTTGTCACGCTTTCTTAACCATAAATAAATGAAACGGTCTTTTCACCCGTTAGTGGCGATAGTTGGTCCAAAAGCATGCATTTGAGCTACTTTTGATGATAGCCCTTAAAAATAGGCTAACAATTAGGAAATTGTCCTAATTAAACAAAATCATGTAGATTCCACTCTTTCTTAAACCTAAAAGAATAAAAAGGGCTCTTGACCCGTTAGTGGCGATAGTTGGTATAAAAAGGATGCATTTATCTACTTTTGATGATGGCCCGAAAAAAGAGGCTAAAAATTAGGAAATTGTCTTTAATGTAGCAAAATCATGTGTTTGTAACGCTTTCTTAACCGTAAATGAATCGAAAGGGCTCTTTACCCGTTAGTGGCAATAGTCGGTCCAAAATGATGCATTGGAGCTACTTTTGATGATGGCCCTAAAAAATAGGCCAATAATTAGGAAATTGTCTTAAATGTAGCAAAATCATGAATTTTGCACGTTTTCTTTGCGCTAAATGAATAAAAGGGCTGTTGAACGTTTAGTGGCGATAGTTGGTCCTAAAGGTTGCATTTGACCTACTTTTGATGATGGCCCTAAAAAATAGGGTAAAAATTAGGAAATTGTCTTTAATGTAGAAAAAGCATGTATTTATCACGCTTTCTTAACCGTAAATGAATAAAAGGGCTCTTGACCCGTTAGTGGCGATAGTTGGTCCTTAAGCATGCATTTGAGCTACTTTTCATGATGGCCCTAAAAAATAGGCTAACAATTAGGAAATTGTCTTTAATGTAGCAAAATCATGTGTTTCTAACGCTTTCTTAACCGTAAATGAATCAAAGGGCTCTTTACCCTTTAGTGGCAATAGTCGGTCCAAAATCATGCATTGGAGCTACTTTTGATGATGGCCCTAAAAAATAGGCCAATAATTAGGAAATTGTCTTAAATGTAGCAAAATCATGTATTTTGCACGTTTTCTTTGCGCTAAATGAATAAAAGGGCTGTTGACGTTTAGTGGCGATAGTTGTTCCTAAAGGTTGCATTTGACCTACTTTTGATGATGGCCCTAAAAAATAGGGTAAAAATTTAGGAAATTGTCTTTAATGTAGAAAAAGCATGTATTTGTCACGCTTTCTTAACCGTAAATGAATAAAAAGGGCTCTTGACCCGTTAGTGGCGATAGTTGGTCCTTAAGCATGCATTTGAGCTACTTTTCATGATGGCCCTAAAAAATAGGCTAACAATTAGGAAATTGTCTTTAATGTAGCAAAATCATGTGTTTGTAACGCTTTCTTAACCGTAAATGAATCAAAAGGGCTCTTTACCCGTTAGTGGCGATAGTCGGTCCAAAATGATGCATTGGAGCTACTTTTGATGATGGCCCTAAAAAAATAGGCCAATAATTAGGAAATTGTCTTAAATGTAGCAAAATCATGTATTTTGCACGTTTTCTTTGCGCTAAATGAATAAAAGGGCTGTTGAACGTTTAGTGGCGATAGTTGTTCCTAAAGGTTGCATTTGACCTACTTTTGATGATGGCCCTAAAAATAGGGTAAAAATTAGGAAATTGTCTTTAATGTAGAAAAAGCATGTATTTGTCACGCTTTCTTAACCGTAAATGAATAAAAAGGGCTCTTGACCCGTTAGTGGCGATAGTTGGTCCTTAAGCATGCATTTGAGCTACTTTTCATGATGGCCCTAAAAAATAGGCTAACAATTAGGAAATTGTCTTTAATGTAGCAAAATCATGTGTTTGTAACGCTTTCTTAACCGTAAATGAATCAAAAGGGCTCTTTACCCGTTAGTGGCGATAGTCGGTCCAAATGATGCATTGGAGCTACATTTTGATGATGGCCCAAAAAAAATAGGCCAATAATTAGGAAATTGTCTTAAATGTAGCAAAATCATGTATTTTGCACGTTTTCTTTGCGCTAAATGAATAAAAGGGCTGTTGAACGTTTAGTGGCGATAGTTGTTCCTAAAGGTTGCATTTGACCTACTTTTGATGATGGCCCTAAAAAATAGGGTAAAAATTAGGAAATTGTCTTTAATGTAGAAAAAGCATGTATTTGTCACGCTTTCTTAACCGTAAATGAATAAAAAGGGCTCTTGACCCGTTAGTGGCGATAGTTGGTCCTTAAGCATGCATTTGAGCTACTTTTCATGATGGCCCTAAAAAATAGGCTAACAATTAGGAAATTGTCTTTAATGTAGCAAAATCATGTGTTTCTAACGCTTTCTTAACCGTAAATGAATCAAAAGGGCTCTTTACCCGTTAGTGGCCATAGTCGGTCCAAAATGATGCATTGGAGCTACTTTTGATGATGGCCCTTAAAAATAGTTCAATAATTAGGAAATTGTCTTAAATGTAGCAAAATCATGTGTTTCTAAAGCTTTCTTAACCGTAAATGAATAAAAAGGGATCTTGACCCGTTACTGGCGATAGTTGGTCCAAAAGCATACATTTGAGCTACATTTGATGATGGCCCTAAAAAATAGGAAATTGTCTTTAATGTAGCAAAATCATTTATTTTTCACGCTTTCTTAACCGTAAATGAATCAAAACGGCTCTTTACCCGTTAGTGGCGATAGTCAGTCCAAAATGATGCATTTGAGCTACTTTTGATGATGGCCCTAAAAATAGGAAATTGTCTTTAATGTAGAAAAATCATGTATTTGTCACGCTTTCTTAACCGTAAATGAATGAAAAGGGCTTTTCACCCGTTAGTGGCGATAGTTGGTCCAAAAGCATGCATTTGAGCTACTTTTGATGATGGCCCTAAAAATAGGCTAATAATTAAGAAATTGTCTTTAATTAAGCAAAATCATGTAGATTCCACCCCCTTTCTTAAACCTAAATCAATAAAAAGGGTTCTTGACTCGTTAGTGGCGATAGTTGGTCCAAAAGCATGCATTTGAGCTACTTTAGATGATAGCCCTAAAAATAGGCCAATAATTAGGAATTGTCTTAATTAAATCATGTAAACAAGATTCCACTCTTTCTTAAACCTAAAAGAATAAAAAGGGCTCTTGACCCGTTAGTGGCGATAGTTGGTATAAAAAGGATGCATTTGATCTACTTTTGATGATGGCCCGAAAAAAGAGGCTAAGAATTAGGAAATTGTCTTTAATGTAGAAAAATCATGTGTTTCTAACGCTTTCTTAACCGTAAATGAATCAAAAGGGCTCTTTACCCGTTAGTGGCAATAGTCGGTCCAAAATGATGCATTGGAGCTACTTTTGATGATGGCCCTAAAAAAATAGGCCAATAATTAGGGAATTGTCTTAAATGTAGCAAAATCATGTATTTTGCACGTTTTCTTTGCGCTAAATGAATAAAAGGGCTGTTGAACGTTTAGTGGCGATAGTTGGTCCTAAAGTTTGCATTTGACCTACTTTTGATGATGGCCCTAAACAATAGGGTAAAAATTAGGAAATTGTCTGTAATGTAGAAAAATCATGTATTTGTCACGCTTTCTAACCGTAAATAAATAAAAAGGGATCTTGACCCGTTACTGGCGATAGTTGGTCCAAAAGCATACATTTGAGCTACATTTGATGATGGCCCTAAAAAATAGGAAATTGTCTTAAATGTAGCAAAATCATGTATTTTTCACGCTTTCTTAACCGTAAATGAAAAAAATGGCTCTTAACCCGTTAGTGGCGATAGGAGGTCCAAAAGCATGCATTTGAGCTACTTGTGATGATGGCCCTAAAAAATGGGAAATTGTCTTTAATGTAGCAAAATCATGTATTTGTCACGCTTAACCGTAAATGAATCAAAAGTGCTCTTTACCCGTTAGTGGCGATAGTCGGTCCAAAATGATGCATTTGACCTACTTTTTATGATTGCTCTAAAAAATAGGCCAATAATTAGGAAATTGTCTTAAATGTAGCAAAATCATGTATTTTGCACGTTTTCTTTGCGCTAAATGAATAAAAGGGCTGTTGAACGTTTAGTGGCGATAGTTGTTCCTAAAGGTTGCATTTGACCTACTTTTGATGATGGCCCTAAAAAATAGGGTAAAAATTTAGGAAATTGTCTTTAATGTAGAAAAAGCATGTATTTGTCACGCTTTCTTAACCGTAAATGAATAAAAAGGGCTCTTGACCCGTTAGTGGCGATAGTTGGTCCTTAAGCATGCATTTGAGCTACTTTTCATGATGGCCCTAAAAAATAGGCTAACAATTAGGAAATTGTCTTTAATGTAGCAAAATCATGTGTTTGTAACGCTTTCTTAACCGTAAATGAATCAAAAGGGCTCTTTACCCGTTAGTGGCGATAGTCGGTCCAAAATGATGCATTGGAGCTACTTTTGATGATGGCCCTAAAAAAATAGGCCAATAATTAGGAAATTGTCTTAAATGTAGCAAAATCATGTATTTTGCACGTTTTCTTTGCGCTAAATGAATAAAAGGGCTGTTGAACGTTTAGTGGCGATAGTTGTTCCTAAAGGTTGCATTTGACCTACTTTTGATGATGGCCCTAAAAAATAGGGTAAAAATTAGGAAATTGTCTTTAATGTAGAAAAAGCATGTATTTGTCACGCTTTCTTAACCGTAAATGAATAAAAGGGCTCTTGACCCGTTAGTGGCGATAGTTGGTCCTTAAGCATGCATTTGAGCTACTTTCATGATGGCCCTAAAAAATAGGCTAACAATTAGGAAATTGTCTTTAATGTAGCAAAATCATGTGTTTCTAACGCTTTCTTAACCGTAAATGAATCAAAAGGGCTCTTTACCCGTTAGTGGCCATAGTCGGTCCAAAATGATGCATTGGAGCTACTTTTGATGATGCCCTAAAAAATAGTTCAATAATTAGGAAATTGTCTTAAATGTAGCAAAATCATGTGTTTCTAAAGCTTTCTTACCGTAAATGAATAAAAAGGGATCTTGACCCGTTACTGGCGATAGTTGGTCCAAAAGCATACATTTGAGCTACATTTGATGATGGCCCTAAAAAATAGGAAATTGTCTTTAATGTAGCAAAATCATTTATTTTTCACGCTTTCTTAACCGTAAATGAATCAAAACGGCTCTTTACCCGTTAGTGGCGATAGTCAGTCCAAAATGATGCATTTGAGCTACTTTTGATGATGGCCCTAAAAATAGGAAATTGTCTTTAATGTAGAAAAATCATGTATTTGTCACGCTTTCTTAACCGTAAATGAATGAAAAGGGCTTTTCACCCGTTAGTGGCGATAGTTGGTCCAAAAGCATGCATTTGAGCTACTTTTGATGATGGCCCTAAAAATAGGCTAATAATTAAGAAATTATCTTTAATTAAGCAAAATCATGTAGATTCCACCCTTTCTTAAACCTAAATCAATAAAAAGGGTTCTTGACTCGTTAGTGGCGATAGTTGGTCCAAAAGCATGCATTTGAGCTACTTTAGATGATAGCCCTAAAAAATAGGCTAATAATTAGGAAATTGTCTTAATTAAACAAAATCATGTAGATTCCACTCTTTCTTAAACCTAAAAGAATAAAAAGGGCTCTTGACCCGTTAGTGGCGATAGTTGGTATAAAAAGGATGCATTTGATCTACTTTTGATGATGGCCCGAAAAAAGAGGCTAAGAATTAGGAAATTGTCTTTAATGTAGAAAAATCATGTGTTTCTAACGCTTTCTTAACCGTAAATGAATCAAAAGGGCTCTTTACCCGTTAGTGGCAATAGTCGGTCCAAAATGATGCATTGGAGCTACTTTTGATGATGGCCCTAAAAAATAGGCCAATAATTAGGGAATTGTCTTAAATGTAGCAAAATCATGTATTTTGCACGTTTTCTTTGCGCTAAATGAATAAAAGGGCTGTTGAACGTTTAGTGGCGATAGTTGGTCCTAAAGTTTGCATTTGACCTACTTTTGATGATGGCCCTAAACAATAGGGTAAAAATTAGGAAATTGTCTGTAATGTAGAAAAATCATGTATTTGTCACGCTTTCTTAACCGTAAATAAATAAAAAGGGATCTTGACCCGTTACTGGCGATAGTTGGTCCAAAAGCATACATTTGAGCTACATTTGATGATGGCCCTAAAAAATAGGAAATTGTCTTAAATGTAGCAAAATCATGTATTTTTCACGCTTTCTTAACCGTAAATGAAAAAATGGCTCTTAACCCGTTAGTGGCGATAGGAGGTCCAAAAGCATGCATTTGAGCTACTTGTGATGATGGCCCTAAAAAATGGGAAATTGTCTTTAATGTAGCAAAATCATGTATTTGTCACGCTTAACCGTAAATGAATCAAAAGTGCTCTTTACCCGTTAGTGGCGATAGTCGGTCCAAAATGATGCATTTGACCTACTTTTTATGATTGCTCTAAAAAATAGGCCAATAATTAGGAAATTGTATTAAATGTAGGAAAATCATGTATTTTGCATGCTTTCTTAGCGCTAAATGAATAAAAAGGTTGTTGACCCGTTAGTGGCGATAGTTGGTCCAAAAACATGCATTTGATCTACTTTTTTTTATCGCCATAAAAAATAGGATAAAAATTAGGAAATTGTTTTTAATGTAGCAAAATCATGTTTTTTTCACGCTTTCTTAACGTAAATGAATAAAAGGCTCTTGACCCCTTAGTGGTGATATTTGGTCCAAAAGCATACATTTGAGCTACTTTTGAAGATGACCCTAAGAAATAGGCTAAAAATTAGGAACTTAAATGTAGCAAAATCATGTATTTTCCACGCTTTTTTTAGCCCAAAACGAATAAAAAGGGCTCTTGGTCCGTTAGTGGCGATAGTTGATCCAAAAGCATGACCTTGAGAAAGTTTAGATGATGGCCCGAAAAAAAAGGCTAAAAATTAAGAAATTGTCTTAAATGTAGCAAGATCATGTATTTTCCACGCTTTCTTAGCGTTAAATGAATAAAAAGGGCTCTTGACCGTTTAGTGGCGATAGTTGGTCCCAAAGCATGCATTTTATTTACTCTTGATGATGGCCCTAAAAAAGAGGCTAAAATTAGGAAATTGTCGTTAATGTAGGAAAATCATCTATTTTTCACGCATTCTTAACCGAAAATGAATAAAAAGGGCTCTTGACCGGTGAGTGGCGATAGTTGGTCCAAAAGCATGCATTTGAGCTACTTTTGATGATAGCCCTAAAAAATAGGCTAAAAATTAGGAATCATGTATTTTTCACACTTAACTTTAAATGAATAAAAGGGCTCAAGACCCGTTAGTGGCGATAGTTGGTCCAAAAGCATGGATTTGAACTACCTTTGATGATGGCCCTGAAAATAGAGTAAAAATTAGGAAATTGTCTTGAATGAAGCAAAATCATGTATCTTCAACGCTTTCGTAGCGCTAAATTAATAAAAAAGGCTCTTGACCGTTTAGCGGCGATAGTTGGTCCAAAAGGATGCATTTGAGAAACTTTTGATGATGGCCCTAAAAAAGAGGGTAAAAATTAGAAAATTGTCTTTTAATGTAGCAAAATCAAGTATTTTTCACGCTTTCTTAACCGTAAATGAATAAAAATGGCTCATCACCTGTTAGTGGTGATAGTAGGTCCAAAAGCATGCATTTGAGCAACTTTTGATAATGGCCCTAAAAAATAGGCTAACAATTAGGAAATTGTCTTTAACATAGAATAAGCATGTAGTTTCCACGCTTTCCTAACCCTAAATGAATAAAAAGGGCTCTTGACCGACCCGTTAGTGGCGATAGTTGGTCCAAAAGCATGCATTTGAGCTTCTTTTGATGATGGCCCTAAAAAATAGGAAATTGTCTTTAATGGAGCAAAATGATGTTTTTTTCACGCTTTCTTAACCGTAAATTAATAAAAAGGGATCTTGACCCGTTGGTGGCGATAGTTTGTCCAAAAGCATCCATTTGAGCTACTTTTGATGATGGCCCTCAAAAATAGGAAATTGTCTTTAATGTAGCAAAACATGTACTTTTCACGCTTTCTAAACCGTAAATGAATAAAAAGGGCTCTTGACCCGTTAGTGGCGATAGTTGGTCCAAAATGATGACTTTGAGCTACTTTTAATTATGGCCCTTAAAAATAGGCTAATAAATTGGAAATTTTCTTAAATGTGCAAAATCATGTATTTTGCACGCTTTCTTAGCGCTAAATGAATAAATGGGCTCTTGAACGTTTAGTGGCGAAAGTTTGTCCTAAAGGATGCATTTGACCTACTTTTGACGATGGAACTGAAAAAATAGGCTAAAAATTAGGAAATTGTCTTTAATGTAGCCAAATCATGTATTTTTCACGCTTTCTTAACTGTACATGAATAAAAAGTGAAAGTAATGGATGCACAAGAGGGGGGGTGAATTGTGCTACCTAATAAAAATCAAACAATAACAACACAAGGGTTTATACTGGTTCGGTCTTCCTGACCTACGTCCAGTTCTCAACCACCCAGGTTGAGTTCCACTATCCCCAGGTTTTACAACGGGTTCACCTGGAACCTTTACAACCGCAAGTTTTGGACGGGATCACTTGCAACCTTACAACCACAAGTTTTTCTCAAGGCACACTTGCAACCTTGCTAACTAACTCCCCCTTACTTCCAGCAAGGGTTCAACCTTTACAAATAAAGGATTTACTAAACTTAGTTCTCTTAAAGAACGGATAATGTTACACACTTAAGTACAATTAATGATCTTAATACAAGAAGAGACTTAACAACAAAGAGTACAAGATAAGTAGATGAAAAGAACTCTCAATGCGTTAAATGCTCTTTCTCTTTTCTGGGCAGCTTTGAATGCTTGAAGGATTTCTTAGTTTCTCACTCTAGCTTTCTTCAAGATGTCAAAGATATTAGTTGCTTTCATAAATGAAGGCGAGCTTCTTTATATAGTCTTCAAGTATTCTCACTCTTGGTAGGTGGGTTAGCCGTTTGAATATGGCCGTTTTCCCCATGTTACCGTTTGCCCATTTAATGCTTCATTAATGCTTAGCAGGGTTGACTTGCTTTATCTCTGAAAAGTAGTTCTGACAACTCTGCTCTGCCAAAAGCATTCTGACACTGCACTGCTCTGAACGTTCTGACATTCTGATTGCTTGCGGAAGCGGATTCACATCCGGAAGCAACTTTACTTAGTGTGCTGCACTTTGAACGTTAGTCTAGCAATATAAACACAGTCACATGCAGTGGGAGTTCACTTAGTCTAAGGAAGCTTTCTTACATCCGGAAGCACTTCCACTGGACGATGGGTTATGTTCACATTTTACTCACTGACGCTCAGTGTTATCCATTCCAACAGCCAGCGCTAGTCACTAAGCAATCGGAAGCAAATCTACTCAGTGTTATCTATACCAACAGCCAGCGCTAGCCTTAAGACAATCGGAAGCACATCCACATCCGGTTGCATCTTAACTTAGTCTCAAGGGTTTTGTACATCTAATGCTCCTAGACTGAGTTATGACTAAGTGAAGTACTTGCTGTCGCTGGGGGATGAGACATTCATCCGCGAGCGCTAGTCCTAGTCTATCCGGAAGTGCATCCACATCCGGTTGTACTCTTACTTGGGGTTCTATATTAACCTAATATTCTCTAAGTGTTTGCCTTGTTCTTTCATATTTTAGTCTTCATCAAAACTTAAGATTCTAACATTCTCCCCCTTTTTGATGATGACAAACTAAGCTTATCGATTAAATTCATATGAAAGAATTAAAAGTAACAGTTAGATAAAGTACAAACAACTCAGATAATTATCATTGATATACGCAAGATTACAAGTTAGAGTTACAATGACAGATAAAATTCACAAGTAATTAAAGACTTAACAAAATGAACTATGCATGAAAAATATGAAAAAAGAAAAATTTTCTAAGGTAAATGCATAGGGTGAGTGGGGTCTATAGGTGGTGTCTCTTTTTCTCCTCCCTCTCCTTTGCCTTTCCTCATTCTCTTTTTGGAGCTGAGCTAAGTGGGCATCCTTCTCACTCTGGTCGATCTGGGCAATTATCCTTTGCAGCTCTTCCTCTTCCCTTTCCCTTCTGAGTCTCTCAGACTCAACAGATTCCTCGAAGGCTCTCTTCAGATTTTCCACTTCCTCAAACCCAGGGAACCCAGTTGCATCATCGAAGGGAGTGACCTCGCCATTTGGGTAGTGGACAGCCCTGATCTTCACATTCCATACTGGGAAGTTGGGGTCCTCCTCAATTTCCTGGGCTTTCCTTTTCCCTTTGCCTTTGCCCTTTCCTTTGCCCTTGCCTATGGATTGGGTAGGCTTGGCTGCTGCTCTTTCAGCGTCTAGGCAGGCCATCTGACCAAAGGTGATCTTGTCCGTGAACCCATACTTCTCGAACTCTTTAGGAGTCATATCCTCTATTTCTAGCTTAACTTCTTTTAGAAGAGGGACATGCATCTCTTGAGAGGATGACCGAGTCTCAGGCACAATCTCAGCTTGAACAGATGGAACCTCTTGCTCACTCACAGCAGACGCAGTAGAAGTAGTACTCTTGTTGGCATGCTTTCTAGCAACTGCCTTCTTCCTTGATTCGCTGTACTTGACTACTGAAGGAGGAGGAGCAGAGGTTGTTTCAGATTGGGGGATTACTGGAGGAGGAGGAGGAGGAGCAGAGGTTGACTTAGGAGGAGGAATAAGCTTGGCTATTACCATAGGTGGATGGTTTTGCCTTTCCAGCCCATACTTCATCATGATCTCCTCTATTATGTTTCGGCCAGGCTCAGAGGGAGGAGGCTCAGAAGATGAAGATTCTGGCTGTGGCTCAGGCTGTGGGATATCTTCAGTTTGCTCATACACAACCATTTCCCACTTGGACCTTTGCTCATCTGATCTCTGCTGTTGCATAAATCAGATGGCTTCTCCTCTGATCAGACTTTCAGCACCACCCAATCTTTGAGTCTCCATAGCTCGGCGGAGGGCAGCAGTAATATCTTCATCAAGCCAGAGGGATGGCTGAGTCAGGACATCCCTTGTATCCATGGTGTGGCGGAGGGCGATAGCAGCATCTCTCCCCCTTTTGTCATCATCAATGAGGGCGAGGGCCAGGGAGGATGAATTGGATGAAGAGGAGGGTGGAGGTTCAGGGCCATAGGTTCTGGGTGGTGAGGTTTCAGGGGTTGATGTGGGTGAGGTGGTTTCTGGGGAATTAGGAGGGTTGGGAACCAGGAGGGATCTGTGAATAGGCCTTCGAAGGGGTAGGTAGAAGAGTAAGGGTGAATGGTAAGTGGTCCTTAGATAATCTCTGAAGGCGGGGTAATCTCTCAGATATATTTGGCTGAGGGGATGAATGGCAGTGTGGAAGCCAAGGTGCTCGGCCAGTTGCTTGGGATTGGTTGGGGTGGTGGATCGGGGGTTGTGGGAGTTTTGGGGGTTAGATGAAGTAGAGTGGCTAGGAGAGTGGTTAGGTGAATGATTTGGGGAGTTATGTGGAGATGGGGAGTTATGTGGTGATTGACGAGGAGAGTGTTGGGGTGAGTCTTGAGTGGAGTTTTGGGGATGGTTGATGGTCATTGTTGGGTGATGTTTGGGGTTGTTGTGTATTGTTGGGTGAGGTTTGGGGTTGTTGGTCATGGTTTTGTGATATTTGAGGTTGGTCATTTTGGGGAGGAGGCTGTTGTGGCTGTTGATGGTTAGGTGGAGGAGGAGGAGGTAGTAGTGGTTGATTAGGTGGAGGAGGTGGAGGTGGGTTAGGAGGAGGAGGTGGTGGTAAGTTACCTTGTGGTTGAGGGATCTGAAGATGATTGAGGATGAGAACTAGCTTGGCGTCTACCCGTGCTAGTTGATCCTCGACTCGTCCTACTCTGTCCTCGAGCCTCTGGATTCTCTCCCCCTGCTGCAGGAATCTAGTGTCACACTCATCACGGAGAGGAGTCACCAACGAGTCAGTCAGCCTAAAAAGGATCTCCTCCTTTACTTCCTCAGCAAAGGCCTTGACTGTAGCTGGCACCTTCGCAACACGGCTGGGACCAGGGTGAGAGTTGACTTCTTGATCCCCAGCACCTGACACAGAGGGGGCTGAGGTATGAGAGGCACTGCCTGCCTGAGAGCCCGAGCGAGTGGCTTTGGACTTCTTGACATACTTTATCCCCATCTTGCCAATGTTAATTGCGCTGACAGGTGCGCACTTAACATTTTCGTCTTCCTCAGTAGATGTGGACTTGATCAAATACTTCTCCAGGAGGAAGGCAATGATAGTGGGGTAGGGGAGATATCCAGCCTTATGATTTTCTATCCACCTTTGCAGCTCTAGGCTGATCAACTGCCCAGGGTTGATTGGTTGCTGGGAGAGGAGTCTTGGGAACCAAGGGTTGTCCAAGAGAGTGAACTCGTTGAAGTTACCCCCTTTGTGTGTCATCAAGCGGGAGTAGACATAGTAAAGGAGCCTGTGGTGTCAGACATCCCAGACACCTTCTTCCCTTTGGTGTCATAAATCTTTTCAAGTTCCTCCTTGCTGAGTTTGAGTGTCTCAGGGTATAGCCACTCATTCATTTCTCCCTCAGTGATCCCCATCAGGCGATTGATGTCCCTCCAAGTGAAACTGAAGGTTCTCCCCCTTACTGTGGCAGTGAAGGTGACTCTCCGAATCTGATTCTTTCCATCCACCTTCTTATGCTTGACCTTGACAGTGAGAGACTCGCAGAACACCCGCAGGACGTTGATGTTGTACTCCTGGTCGATCCCCAGCCAGGACATGTACTTTTCCAGAAATGGCCTCAAGTGAGGAAACCCTAGTTCATCTATCTTGTCCAGATCTATGAACATCCCAGTGTTGAAGTAGGGCTTGACAGTCTCAAATTTGGAGGAAACAGCCTCCAATGGCTCATCTCTGTACACAAGAGGATCATCCTCCTCTACTCGTTGTCTTTTGGACGAAGGCTCTTCGCTAAACTGAACCTTCTTCTTCCCCTTTCTCTTTGATTGTTCTTGTTGAGGTTCCTCAGAGTGCCCAGTTTGTTCTGGCTGTTCTTGGACTCTCTCAGTTTGTTCTTGACTTTGCCCAGATTTCCCAGAAGTCTTATGAACTTGCCCAGATTTCTCTTGTTGTTCTTGATGTTCATGTGATTTTCCAGATTTTCCAGAATGTGAATGCCCAGATTTGCCCGTTTTGGACTTCGATTTCTTGGAGGAGGGGCTATCTTTGTGTTGGGGTTAGATTCATGTGAGCCGGCCATTTTGAGTGGATTTAATGGTTAAATGCGAAGAAATTTAGATGAAGAAGATGAAGAGAATGCGATGAAGATGAAGAACACGATGAATGTATGCAGAGAGTTTGAGTGAAAAATTTGTGTAAGTGAAAGAGTAAAAGTGAAAATGGCTTCCTATTTGTATGCAAGTTTACAATGGGTAAAATGCTTATAATGACTCTACATGAAAACATGCGTTTGTTCATTGGGTAACGTAAACATTTAATTGGAACGGCGCACCTTTCAACACGTGTCTCTTCACATTGTCAGAGGAGGCACAATTTTTGGTGTGAGAAGATGAAACGTTTTCTGAAGTGACGTGTCCCTTTGTTCAGGCACTAGCGCTCCCGCTCACTTTGATTCAACACTCAGCGCCAGCTAATGATCATCCGGAAGTGGTTTTGCTTCCGGTTGCACTTGCTTAAGATTTAACATTGGGGACCTGCAAAACTAAAGATTGGCACTCTGATGCCTAAGTTAGTAAACATAGTTGCAGATTTTAATCAATTAAGCACAAGTTTATTTTGAAGAATTAAACTTCATTTGGGTTTACCATTCCCAAATCACCTCTTATATATGTGAATTGATCAACCCCCAGAGGCTTGGTGAAAATATCAGCAAGCTGATGCTGAGTGGGGACAAATTTCACTTTGACATCCTTCTTCTGAACATGATCTCTGATGAAGTGATGTCTGACATCAATGTGCTTTGTCCTTGTGTGCTGAACCGGATTCTTGGCGAGGCTGATTGTGCTTGTGTTGTCACAGAGGATGGGTGCCTCAGGGAACTCCAAGCCAAGATCTCTCATTTGGTTCTTCAGCCACAGCACTTGGGCACAACAGCTTGCGGCAGCAATATACTCAGCCTCTGTGGATGACAAAGACACGCAGGTTTGCTTCTTGCTAGCCCAAGAGACCAGACAACCACCAAGGAAAGCGCATTGTCCACTGGTGCTCTTCCTATCCGTTTTATAACCTGCATGGTCAGCATCAGAATAAGCCCACAAGAATTCTTGGTTACCTCTGGGATACCAAAGACCAAGCTCTTGTGTTCCCTCAAGGTATCTTAGAATACGTTTAACACAGGTTAGATGTGACTCCTTGGGGTTGGCTTGAAATCTAGCACACATGCCTACACTAAATTGAATGTCAGGCCTACTTGCCGTTAAATACAGCAGGGAACCTATCATTCCCCTGTACATGGGCAGGCTGACAGATTTACCCTTTGCGTCAGCATCGAGTGCGGCAGTGGTACTCATGGGAGTATCATACTCCTTGCATTCATCCATCCCAAACTTCTTGAGAAGCTCTCTGCAATATTTAGTTTGGGAGATGAATATTCCATTCTTCTTCTGCTTAATTTGCAGGCCTAGGAAGAACGTTAGTTCTCCCATCATTGACATTTCAAACTCTCCCTGCATAGTCTTAGAAAATTCTTCACAAAGTTTTTCATTAGTTGCCCCAAAAATAATATCATCGACATAAATCTGGACAATTAACATGTTTCTATCTTTGTGTAGAATAAACAATGTATTATCTAGTTTGCCTCTTGAGAAACCCTTGCCCAGCAAAAAGCTGCTGAGTCTCTCATACCAAGCTCGAGGAGCTTGTTTCAGGCCATACAAAGCTTTCTTTAGCCTATACACATGTTTAGGATGCTTGTGATCCTCAAAGCCAGGAGGTTGTTCTATATAAACCTCTTCCTTGATATAACCATTAAGAAATGCACTCTTTACATCCATTTGATATAATCTAAAGCCTTTCATGGATGCAAAGGCTAGAAGAATTCTTATTGCTTCAAGTCTGGCAACTGGAGCAAAAGTTTCTTCATAGTCTATGCCTTCTTCTTGGTTATACCCTTTTGCTACCAGTCTGGTTTTGTTCCTTGTTATTTGACCTGTCTCATCCAGTTTGTTTTTGAAGACCCATTTGGTCCCAACTATGGATTGATGAGACGGCCTTGGGACTAGTTCCCAAACTTGGCTTCTTTCAAATTGATTTAGCTCTTCCTGCATGGCAATAATCTAGTCGCAGTCCTCAAGAGCTTGTTCAACTGAAGTTGGTTCGATCTGAGATAAAAAGGCTCCAAACTCAACTTCATTTTGAACCTGCCTTCTGGCTCTGACACCAGAAGAAACATCACCAAGCACTTGATCAAGAGGATGATCCCTGTGATGTCTCCTAGCTGTTGGCAACTGTGCCTCATCAGGCATGGTCTGCACTCTAGGCTCATCACTGGGTTCATCTTCTTCTTTGGGATTGCTTGCTGGTGTTTCTTTTGGTGGTGAAGAAGATGATGGTGGTTTTGAAAAGTTTAGTATCTCATCATCTTCTGTGGATTGTCCCCATGTAGGAGTTTCATCAAATACAACATGCATAGATTCTTCTACAGTTCTAGTTCTCATGTTGTATACTCTGTAAGCCTTACTCCTAAGGGAATACCCTATGAATACACCTATATCAGCTTTTGGATCAAACTTACCCAGATTTACCTTTCCATTGTTATGCACATAGCATTTTGATCCAAAGATTCTGAGGTGGCTGATGTTGGGCTTTCTGCCTTTGTACAGCTCATAGGGAGTCTTATCTAAGCCCTTGCGAACATAGGCTCTGTTAGAGATGTAGCAAGCAGTGCTCATAGCGTCCGCCCAGAACACTTGAGAAACCTCTTTCTCATTGAGCATGCTCCTAGCCATCTCAGTCAGAACCCTGTTCTTCCTCTCGACTACACCGTTTTGCTGAGGAGTTCTAGGAGCTAAGAAGTTATGATCACTATCGTTCTGCTCACACAGCTCAGAGAAGCTATGGTTCTCAAATTCTCCTCCATGATCTGTCCTTATGGCTGTGATTTTGAGGTCTCTCTCATTCTGCACTTTCTTAGCCAGGACAACAAAAGCATCAAAAGCATCTTGCTTAGAGGCAAGAAACATTGTCCAACTGAACCTTGAATAGTCATCCACCACCACTAGAGCATACAGGTTTCCACCCAAGCTCTTCACTCTTGCTGGCCCAACCAAATCCATGTGGATTAGTTCCAAGGGCCTGCTGGTGGAGACTCTCTTCTTGGTTTTAAACGAGGACTTTGTTTGCTTCCCTCGTTGGCAGGATTCACAAATATAATCATGCTTAACCTTAAAAGATGGAATTCCTATAGCTAGCTGTTTCTTAATTAGCATGTCAAGTTGAGTGAAATTAACATGTGCTAGCCTTTTATGCCAAAGCCAACTATTCTCATCGCTAGATATTAAGCATTTTTCCTCCAGTTGTTGACATAAATCTAGAGTGTATAGGTTTCCATTTCTATTGGCCTTAAGTTTGCATTTTAGGTTGGCCTTATCTAGATTCAGATCCTGCTTATCTACTATTATGCACTCATGTGAATCAAAACTTACCCAATTTCCTTTGTCAGTGCTCTGGCTCACGCTCAGCAGGTTGTGACAGAGACCATCCATCAGATAGACATCCTTGACTGGTCCTACTTCTCCAACTCCGGTGATCTTTCCACTTTGATTACCTCCAAAAGTTACTGTGGCTCCATCTTTGATCACCAAGGACTTGAATTTGTCTCTGTCACCAGTCATATGTCTCGAGCATCCACTGTCAATGTACCACTTTTTGTTCTTGGATGCCTTGAGACAGACCTGCATAAATTAGACAAGCTTAGGTACCCAACCTTTATTGGGTCCTTTATCATTAGTCTTCATACCCCTTGGTCCAGTGTTGACCTTGGGTTTGTGATTGTGTTGTGCCTCTGGCCTTGTGGAGGCTCTAGGCTGACGGACTTGCCTTGGAATATGTTTCCAAGTTCTAGTCCCTTGTCCTCCCTTAGTTTCTCTCTTTGGAGGATCTTCATTTACCCTGATTCCTTTTGGAACCCACTTATAGGAGCTATTTACTCCATGCTTATTTGCATTGCAAGTGGACGTGGAGTGTCCCTTTTTGTTGCAGTAGTTGCAGAAGCTAAAGGGTGTGGAGCTGTGACTAGTAGCCTTGTGGAAGAATTTTAAGTATGGTTTCACTTTGGGCTCCACCCATTTTTTACTCTTATGCTTATACCCTAATCCAGTTTTATCCCTATATGCCCTCTGGTTCATTAAAATAACATTCAACATTTCAGAACCATTAGTAAATTTATGCAGGGCATTTTGCAGTCTATCTCTTTCAGTAGAGATCTTGCAGCAGTTAGGGCAGCCTTCTAGTGTTGTGGCCTTGGGTTCCTCTTGGGGAGATCCCTTGCCATCTGCTATCGGAAGCTTTCTGGCTTCCGCTAGCTCTTCACTCAGTGAGTCCACCTTGGACTCAAGTGATTCCTTTTTAGTTTTCAACACTTTATAAGCTTTACATAAGCGAACAAATTCTTCATGAACATCATTATACGCTTCTTGTAACTCAAGAAAAGTTACCTCATTGTCGTCCTGGATGGGCGCTGAGTCTGAGGGTTCCTCCTCACCATCTTCTCTGGCAACAAGGCAGAGGTTAGCAATCTCCTCCTCATCGCTAGCTTCCTCATCCGAACTGTTTACCCAAATGGAGGATACAAAGGCTTTCCTTTTATCCTTCCCTTTTGATCTTTGCAAGCTTGGGCATTCAGCTTTGAAGTGGCCAGGCTTCTTACACTCAAAGCACACGGGGCCTTTTCTTTCTTATAACCTTTCCTCTGGCATGAATCGCCTTTCTGAAAGCCTCCTTTCTTCTTGAAGAACTTTCTAAACTTTCTCACTATCATAGCCATCTCCTCGTCATCGATATCCTCCTCATCATCCTCATCATCATCATTATCATCAATCTTCTCCTTGCTGGGAGCAACAAGGGCTAGATTCTTGGTTTTAGATGAAGCTTGAGGAGCTCTCTGAGCCAGCAGTGTTGGTTCATATTAAGCCAGTGACCCAAATAGGGCAGTGATGGAGCTGGTTGACTCTCCTTGGACTTCCTGTAAGATGGTAACTTTGGTGATCCAATCACCTTTCAAGACTTGCTAACTTGTTCTTCTTCAGGAATGTCTTTACCCAGTGATGCCAGGTTATTGATAAGATGAGTGAACCTGAGCTCCAGCTCCCTGATTGGCTCAGTTGGACTAGTCATGGAAAATTTGTGAAATTCTTCTACCAACATCTCGACTCGTCTTGCCTTCACTCCCTTGGTTCCAGAGTGAGCAGCTTCAAGAGCCTCCCACATATCCTTAGCTGTTTTGTGGTGGCTGATCCTATGAAACTCCTTAGGGCTAAGGGCGCATTGAATGTAGTGCATGGCCCTGTAGTTTAGCTGGACTAGAGCATAGTCCTCATTGGTGTATCTGGATCGCTGCTTTGCAAAGCCTTCATCATCTAGAGGAGTGTGATTCCCATGTTCAATCACATCCCAGAGTCGGATGTCGCTGGACTTTATGTAAGTCTCCATTCTGAATTTCCAGAATGGATAGTTATACCCATCAAAGCCTGGAGGCTTGTTGGGTTGAATAGAGACATCTGGCAAGGAATAGTCTGTGTCCATTACTGGATCTTTACTTTCTAGATTCGTTGGAATCAAGTCAGAAAGACCTGCTCTGATACCAAATGAAAGTAATGGATGCACAAGAGGGGGGTGAATTGTGCTACCTAATAAAAATCAAACAATAACAACACAAGGGTTTATACTGGTTCGGTCTTCCTGACCTACGTCCAGTTCTCAACCACCCAGGTTGAGTTCCACTATCCCCAGGTTTTACAATGGGTTCACCTGGAACCTTTACAACCGCAAGTTTTGGACGGGATCACTTGCAACCTTACAACCACAAGTTTTTCTCAAGGCACACTTGCAACCTTGCTAACTAACTCCCCCTTACTTCCAGCAAGGGTTCAACCTTTACAAATAAAGGATTTACTAAACTTAGTTCTCTTAAAGAACGGATAATGTTACACACTTTCTTAATTAGGAAATTGTCTTTAATGTTGCAAAATAATGTATTTTTAACGCTTTCTTAATCGTAAATGAATAAAAAGGGCTCTTGACCAGTTATTGGCGATAGTTGGTCCAAAAGGATGCATTTGAGCTACTTTTGATGATGACCCTAAAAAATAGGCTAATAATTAGGAAATTGTCTTTAATTAAGCAAAATCATGTAGATTCCACTCTTTCTTAACCCAAAATGAATAAAAAGGCTCTTGACCCGTTAGTGGCGATAGTTGGTCCAAAAGGATGCATTTGATCTACTTTTGATGCTGGCCCGAAAAAAGAGGCTAAATATTAGGAAATTGTCTTTAATGTAGCAAAATCATGTATTTTTCACGCTTTCTTAACCGTAAATGAATAAAAAGGGCTCTTGACCCGTTAGTGGTGATAGGAGGTCCAAAAGCATGCATTTGAGCTACTTTTGATGATGACCCTAAAAAGAGGAAATTGTCTTTAATGTAGAAAAATCATGTATTTGTCACTCCTTCTTAACCGTAAATGAATAAAAATGGCTCTTGACCCGTTTGTTGCGATAGTTGGTCCAAAAGGATGCATTTGAGGTACTTTTGATGATGGCCCTAAAAAATAGGAAATTGTCTTTAATGTAGAAAAGTCATGTATTTGTCACGCTTTCTAACCGTAAATGAATAAAAAGGGCTCTTGACCCGTTAGTGGCGATAGTTGGTTCAAAAGCATGCATTTGAGCTACTTTTGATGATGGCCCTAAAAAATAGGCTAATAATTAGGAAATTGTCTTTAATTAAGCAAAATCATGTAGATTCCACTCTTTCTTAAACCTAAATGAATAAAAAGGGCTCTTGACCCGTTAGTGGCGATAGTTGGTCCAAAAGGATGCATTTGATCTACTCTTGATGATGGCCCGAAAAAAGAGGCTAAAAATTAGGAAATTGTCTTTAATGTAGCAAAATCATGTGTTTGTCACGCTTTCTTAACCGTAAATGAATCAAAAGGGCTCTTTACTCGTTAGTGGCGATAGTTGGTTCAAAAGCATGCATTTGAGCTACTTTTGATGATGGCCCTAAAAAATAGGCTAATAATTAGGAAATTGTCTTTAATTAAGCAAAATCATGTAGATTCCACTCTTTCTTAAACCTAAATGAATAAAAAGGGCTCTTGACCCGTTAGTGGCGATAGTTGGTCCAAAAGGATGCATTTGATCTACTCTTGATGATGGCCCGAAAAAAGAGGCTAAAAATTAGGAAATTGTCTTTAATGTAGCAAAATCATGTGTTTGTCACGCTTTCTTAACCGTAAATGAATCAAAAGGGCTCTTTACCCGTTAGTGGCGATAGTCGGTCCAAAATGATGCATTTGAGCTACTTTTGATGATGGCCCTAAAAAATAGGCCAATAATTAGGAAATTGTCTTAAATGTAGCAAAATCATGTATTTTGCACGCTTTCTTAGCGCTAAATGAATAAAAGGGCTCTTGAACGTTTAGTGGCGATAGTTGGTCCTAAAGGTCGTATTTGACATACTTTTGATGATGGCCCTAAAAAATAGGGTAAAAACTAGGAAATTGTCTTTAATGTAGAAAAATCATGTATTTGTCACGCTTTCTTAACTGTAAATGAATAAAAAGGGCTCTTGACCCGTTAATGGCTATAGTTGGTCCAAAAGCATGCATTTGAGCTACATTTCAGGGTGGCCCTAAAAAATAGGCTAACAATTAGGAAATTGTCTTTAATTAAGCAAAATCATGTAGATTCCACTCTTTCTTAACCCAAAATGAATAAAAAGGTCTCTTGACCCGTTAGTGGCGATAGTTGGTCCAAAAGGATGCATTCGATCTACTTTTGATGATGGCCCGAAAAAAGAGGCTAAATATTAGGAAATTGTCTTTAATGTAGCAAAATCATGTATTTTTCACGCTTTCTTAACCGTAAATGAATAAAAAGGGCTCTTGACCCGTTAGTGGTGATAGGAGGTCCAAAAGCATGCATTTGAGCTACTTTTGATGATGACCCTAAAAAAGAGGAAATTGTCTTTAATGTAGCAAAATCATGTATTTGTCACTCCTTCTTAACCGTAAATGAATAAAAATGGCTCTTGACCCGTTTGTTGCGATAGTTGGTCCAAAAGGATGCATTTGAGGTACTTTTGATGATGGCCCTAAAAAATAGGAAATTGTCTTTAATGTAGAAAAGTCATGTATTTGTCACGCTTTCTTAACCGTAAATGAATAAAAAGGGCTCTTGACCCGTTAGTGGCGATAGTTGGTTCAAAAGCATGCATTTGAGCTACTTTTGATGATGGCCCTAAAAAATAGGCTAATAATTAGGAAATTGTCTTTAATTAAGCAAAATCATGTAGATTCCACTCTTTCTTAAACCTAAATGAATAAAAAGGGCTCTTGACCCGTTAGTGGCGATAGTTGGTCCAAAAGGATGCATTTGATCTACTCTTGATGATGGCCCGAAAAAAGAGGCTAAAAATTAGGAAATTGTCTTTAATGTAGCAAAATCATGTGTTTGTCACGCTTTCTTAACCGTAAATGAATCAAAAGGGCTCTTTACCCGTTAGTGGCGATAGTCGGTCCAAAATGATGCATTTGAGCTACTTTTGATGATGGCCCTAAAAAATAGGCCAATAATTAGGAAATTGTCTTAAATGTAGCAAAATCATGTATTTTGCACGCTTTCTTAGCGCTAAATGAATAAAAGGGCTCTTGAACGTTTAGTGGCGATAGTTGGTCCTAAAGGTCGTATTTGACATACTTTTGATGATGGCCCTAAAAAATAGGGTAAAAACTAGGAAATTGTCTTTAATGTAGAAAAATCATGTATTTGTCACGCTTTCTTAACTGTAAATGAATAAAAAGGGCTCTTGACCCGTTAATGGCTATAGTTGGTCCAAAAGCATGCATTTGAGCTACATTTCAGGGTGGCCCTAAAAAATAGGCTAACAATTAGGAAATTGTCTTTAATTAAGCAAAATCATGTAGATTCCACTCTTTCTTAACCCAAAATGAATAAAAAGGTCTCTTGACCCGTTAGTGGCGATAGTTGGTCCAAAAGGATGCATTCGATCTACTTTTGATGATGGCCCGAAAAAAGAGGCTAAATATTAGGAAATTGTCTTTAATGTAGCAAAATCATGTATTTTTCACGCTTTCTTAACCGTAAATGAATAAAAATGGCTCTTCACCCGTTAGTGGCGAAAGGAGGTCCAAAAGCATCCATTTGAGCTACTTTTGATGATGGCCCTAAAAAATAGGAAATTGTCTTTAATGTAGCAAAATCGTGTATTTTTCACGGTTTCTTATCTGTAAATGAATAAAAAGAGCTCTTGACCTGTTAGTAGCGATAGTTGGTCCAAAAAAATGCACTTGAGCTACTTTTGATGATCGCTTTAAAAAATAGGCTAAAAATAAGGAAACTGACTTTAATGTAGCAAAAATCATGTAGTTTCTACACTTTCTTAACCCTAAATGAATAAAAAGGGCTCATGACCCGTTAGTGACGATAGTTGGTCCAAAAGCATGCATTTGAGCTACTTTTGATGATGGCCCTAAAAAAGAGGCTAGAAATTAGGAAATTGTCTTTAATGTAGAAAAATCATGTATTTTGCACGTTATCTTAACGGTTAATGAATAAAAATGGCTCTTGCCGCATTAGTGGCGATAGTTGGTCCAAAAGCATGCATTTGAGGTACTTTTGATGATAGCCCTAAAAAATAGGAAATTGTCTTTAATGTAGCAAAATCATGTATTTTTCACTCTTTCTTAACCGTAAATGAATAAAAAGGGCTCTTGACCTGTTAGTAGCGATAGTTGGTCCAAAAAAATGCATTTGAGCTAGTTTTGATGATCGCTTTAAAAATAGGCTAATAATTAGGAAAATGACTTTAATGTAGCAAAATCGTGTAGTTTCGACACTTTCTTAACCCTAAATGAATAAAAAGGGCTCGTGACCCGTTAGTGGCGATAGTTGGTCCAAAAGCATGCATTTGAGCTACTTTTGATGATGACCCTAAAAAAGAGGCTAGAAATTAGGAAATTGTCTTTTATGTAGAAAAATCATGTATTTTGCACGTTATCTTAACCGTAAATGAATAAAATGGCTCTTGCCTTATTAGTGGCGATAGTTGGTCCAAAAGCATGCATTTGAGGTACTTTTGATGATGGCCCTAAAACATAGGAAATTGTCTTTAATGTAGCAAAATCATGTCTTTTTCACTCTTTCTTAACCGTAAATGAATAAAAAGGGCTCTTGACCTGTTAGTAGCGATAGTTGGTCCAAAAGCATGCATTTGAGCTACTTTTGATGATGGCCCTGAAAAATAGCCTAACAATTAGGAAATTGTCTTTAATTCAGCAAAATCATGTAATTTCCACGCTTTCTTAACCCTAAATGAATAAAAAGGGCTCTTGACCCGTTAGTGGCGATAGTTGGTCCAAAAGCATGCATTTGAGCTACTTTTGATGATGGCCCTAAAAAAGAGGCTAAAAACTAGGAAATTGTCTTTTATGTAGAAAAAATCATGTATTTTGCACGTTATCTTAACCGTAAATGAATAAAAATGGCTCTTGCCGCATTAGTGGAGATAGTTGGCCCAAAAGCATGCATTTGAGGTACTTTTGATGATGGCCGTAAAAAATAGGAAATTGTCTTTAATGTAGCAAAATCGTGTATCTTTCACGGTTTCTTATCTGTAAATGAATAAAAAGGGCTCTTGACCCGTTAGTGGCGATAGTTGGTCCAAAAGCATGCATTTAAACTACTTTTGATGATCGCCCTTAAAAATAGGCTAAAAATTAGGAAAATGAATTTAATTTAGCAAAATCATGTAGTTTGAACACTTTCTTAACCCTAAATGAATAAAAAGAGATCCTGACCCGTTAATGGCGATACTTGGTCCAAAAGCATGCATTTGAGCTACTTTTGATGATGGCCCTAAAAAATAGGAAATTGTCTTTAATGTAGTAAAATAAGGTATTTTTCGCACTTTCTTAATTGTAAATAAATAAAAAGGGCTCCTGAATCGTTAGTGGCGATAGTTGGAACAAAAGCATGCATTTGAGCTACTTTTGATGATGGCCCTAAAAAAGAGACTAAAAATTAGGAAATTGTCTTTTATGTAGTCAAATCATGTATGCTGCACGTTATCTTAACCGTAAATGAATAAAAATGGCTCTTGCCTCATTAGTGGCGATAGTTGGTCCAAAAGCATGCATTTGAGCTACATTTGATGATGGCCCTAAAAAATAGGAAATTGTCTTTAATGTAGCAAAGTCATGTATTTTTCACTCTTTCTTAACCGTAAATGAATAAAAAGAGCTCTTGACCTGTTAGTAGTGATAGTTGGTCCAAAAAAATGCACTTGAGCTACTTTTGATGATCGCTTTAAAAAATAGGCTAAAAATTGGGAAAATGACTTTAATGTAGCAAAAATCATGTAGTTTCTACACTTTCTTACCCTAAATGAATAAAAAGGGCTCCAGACCCGTTAGTGGCGATAGTTGGTCCAAAAGCATGCATTTGAGCTACTTTTGATGATGGCCCTAAAAAATAGGAAATTGTCTTTAATGTAGTAAAATCATGTATTTTTCACACTTTTTAATCATAAATGAATAAAAATGGCTCATGACCCGTTAGTGGCGATAGTTGTTTCAAAAGCATGCATTTGAGCTAGTTTTGATGATGGCCCTAAAAAATAGGCTAACAATTAGGAAATTGTCTTTAATTAAGCAGAATCATGTAATTTCCACGCTTTCTTAACCCTAAATGAATAAAAAGGGCTCCTGACCCGTTAGTGGCGATAGTTGGTCCAAAAGGATGCATTTGAGCTACTTTTGATGATGGCCCTAAAAAGAGGCTAAAATTTAGGAAATTGTCTTTTATGTTGAAAAATCATGTATTTTGCACGCTATCTTAACCGTAAATGAATAAAAATGGCTCTTGCCTCATTTGTGGCGATAGTTGGCCCAAAAGCATGCAATTGAGCTACTTTTGATGATGGCCCTAAAAAATAGGAAATTGTCTTTAATGTAGCAAAATCATGTATTTTTCACTCTTTCTTAACCGTAAATGAATAAAAATGGCTCTTGACCTGTTAGTAGCGATAGTTGATCCAAAAGCATTCATTTGAGCTAGTTTTGATGATCGCTTTGAAAAATAGGCTAAAAGTTAGGAAAATGACTTTATTGTAGCAACAATCATGTAGTTTCTACACTTTCTTAACCCTAAATGAATAAAAAGGGCTCATGACCCGTTATTGGCGATAGTTGGTCCAAAAGCATGCATTTGAGCTACTTTTGATGATGGACCTTAAAAAGAGGCTAGAAATTAGGAAATTGTCTTTTATGTAGAAAAATCATTTATTTTGCACGTTATCTTAACCGTAAATGAATAAAAATGGCTCTTGCCGCATTAGTGGCGATAGTTGGTCCAAAAGCATGCATTTGAGGTACTTTTGATGATGGCCCTAAAAAATAGGAAATTGTCTTTAATGTAGCAAAATCATGTATTTTTCACTCTTTCTTAACCGTAAATAAATAAAAAGGGCTCTTGACCTGTTAGTAGCGATAGTTGGTCCAAAAGCATGCATTTGAGCTAGTTTTGATGATCGCTTTAAAAAATAGGCTAAAAATTAGGAAAATGACTTTAATGTAGCAAAATCGTGTAGTTTCTACACTTTCTTAACCCTAAATGAATAAAAAGGGCTCCTGACCCGATAGTGGCGATAGTTGGTCCAAAAGCATGCATTTGAGCTACTTTTGATGATGGACCTTAAAAAGAGGCTAGAAATTAGGAAATTGTCTTTTATGTAGAAAAATCATTTATTTTGCACGTTATCTTAACCGTAAATGAATAAAAATGGCTCTTGCCGCATTAGTGGCGATAGTTGGTCCAAAAGCATGCATTTGAGGTACTTTTGATGATGGCCCTAAAAAATAGGAAATTGTCTTTAATGTAGCAAAATCATGTATTTTTCACTCTTTCTTAACCGTAAATAAATAAAAAGGGCTCTTGACCTGTTAGTAGCGATAGTTGGTCCAAAAGCATGCATTTGAGCTAGTTTTGATGATCGCTTTAAAAAATAGGCTAAAAATTAGGAAAATGACTTTAATGTAGCAAAATCGTGTAGTTTCTACACTTTCTTAACCCTAAATGAATAAAAAGGGCTCCTGACCCGATAGTGGCGATAGTTAGTCCAAAAGCATGCATTTGAGCTACTTTTGATGATGGCCCTAAAAAAGAGGCTAGAAATTAGGAAATTGTCTTTTATGTAGAAAGATCATGTATTTTGCACGTTATCTTAACCGTAAATGAATAAAATGGCTCTTGCCTCATTAGTGGCGATAGTTGGTCCAAAAGCATGCATTTGAGGTACTTTTGATTATGGCCCTAAAAAATAGGAAATTGTCTTTAATGTAGCAAAATCATGTATTTTTCACTCTTTCTTAACCGTAAATGAATAAAAAGGGCTCTTGACCTGTTAGTAGCGATAGTTGGTCCAAAAGCATGCATTTGAGGTACTTTTGATGATGACCCTAAAAAATAGGAAATTGTCTTTAATGTAGCAAAATCATGTATTTTTCATGCTTTCTTAACCGTAAATGAATAAAAATGTCTCTTGACCCGTTAGTGGCGATAGTTGGTCCAAAAGCATGCATTTGAGCTACTTTTGATGATCGATTTAAAAAATAGGCTAAAAATCAGGAAAATGACTTTAATGTAGCAAAATCATGTAGTTTCTACACTTTCTTAACCCTAAATGAATAAAAAGGGCTCCTGACTCGTTAGTGGCGATAGTTGGTCCAAAAGCATGCATTTGAGCTACTTTTGATGATGGCCCTAAAAAATAGGAAATTGTCTTTAATGTAGCAAAATCATGTATTTGTCACGCTTTCTTAACTGTAAATGAAAAAAAATAGCTTTTGACCCGTTAGTGGCGATAGTTGGTCCAAAAGGATGCATTTGAGGTACTTCTGATGATGGCCCTAAAAATAGGAAATTGTCTTTAATGTAGTAAAATCATGTATTTTTCACTCTTTCTTAACCGTAAATGAATAAAAAGGGCTCTTGACCCGTTGGTGGCGATAGTTGGTCCAAAAGCATGCATTTGAGCTACTTTTGATGATGGCCCTAAAAAATAGGAAATTGTCTTTAATGTAGCAAAATCATGTATTTTTCACTCTTTCTTAACCGTAAATGAATAAAAATGGCTCTTGACCTGTTAGTAGCGATAGTTGATCCAAAAGCATTCATTTGAGCTAGTTTTGATTATCGCTTTAAAAAATAGGCTAAAAATTAGGAAAATGACTTTATTGTAGCAAAAATCATATAGTTTCTACACTTTCTTAACCCTAAATGAATAAAAAGGGCTCCTGACCCGTTAGTGGCGATAGTTGGTCCAAAAGCATGCATTTGAGCTACTTTTGATGATGGCCCTAAAAAAGAGGCTAGAAATTAGAAAATTGTCTTTTATGTAAAAAAATCATGTATTTTGCACGTTATCTTAACCGTAAATGAATAAAAATGGCTCTTGCCGCATTAGTGGCGATAGTTGGTCCAAAAGCATGCATTTGAGGTACTTTTGATGATGGCCCTAAAAAATAGGAAATTGTCTTTAATGTAGCAAAATCATGTATTTTTCACTCTTTCTTAACCGTAAATGAATAAAAAGAGCTCTTGACCTGTTAGTAGCGATAGTTGGTCCAAAAAAATGCACTTGAGCTACTTTTGATGATCGCTTTAAAAAATAGGCTAAAAATTAGGAAAATGACTTTAATGTAGCAAAAATCGTGTAGTTTCTACACTTTCTTAACCCTAAATGAATAAAAAGGGCTCCTGACCCGTTAGTGGCGATAGTTGGTCCAAAAGCATGCATTTGAGCTACTTTTGATGATGGCCCTAAAAAAGAGGCTAGAAATTAGGAAATTGTCTTTATGTAGAAAAATCATGTATTTTGCACGTTATCTTAACCGTAAATGAATAAAATGGCTCTTGCCTCATTAGTGGCGATAGTTGGTCCAAAAGCATGCATTTGAGGTACTTTTGATGATGGCCCTAAAAAATAGGAAATTGTCTTTAATGTAGCAAAATCATGTATTTTTCACTCTTTCTTAACCGTAAATGAATAAAAAGGGCTCTTGACCTGTTAGTGGCGATAGTTGGTCCAAAAGCATCCATTTGAGCTACCTTTTATGATGGCCCTAAAAAATAGGAAATTGTCTTTAATGTAGCAAAATCGTGTATTTTTCACGGTTTCTTATATGTAAATGAATAAAAAGGGCTCTTGACCCGTTAGTGGCGATAGTTGGTCCAAAAGCATGCATTTAAACTACTTTTGATGATTGCCCTAAAAAATAGGCTAAAAATTAGGAAAATGACTTTAATCTAGCAAAATCATGTAGTTTGAACACTTTCTTAACCTTAAATGAATAAAAAGAGATCCTGTCCCGTTAGTGGCGATAGTTGGACCAAAAGCATCCATTTGAGCTACTTTTGATGATGGCCCTAAAAAAGAGGGTAAAATTTAGGAATTTGTCTTTTATGTTGAAAAATCATGTATTTTGCACGCTATATTAACCGTAAATGAATAAAAATGGCTCTTGCCTCATTTGTGGCGATAGTTGGTCCAAAAGCATGCAGTTGAGGTACTTTTGATGATGGCCCTAAAAATTAGGAAATTGTCTTTAGTGTAGCAAAATCATGTATTTTTCGCTCTTTCTTAACCGTAAATGAATAAAAAGGGTCTTGACCCTTTAGTGGTGATAGTTGGTCCAAAAGCATGCATTTGAGCTATTTTTATTGATCGCCCTAAAAAATAGGCTAAAAATTAGGAAAATGATTTTAATGTAGCAAAATCATGTAGTTTCTACACTTTCTTAACCCTAAATGAATAAAAAGGGCTCTTGACCCGTTAGTGGCGATAGTTGGTCCAAAAGCATGCATTTGAGCTACTTTTGATAATCGCCCTAAAAAATAGGCTAAAAATTAGGAAAATGAGTTTAATGTAGCAAAATCATGAAGTTTCTACACTTTCTTAACCCTAAATGAATAAAAAGGGCTCTTGACCCGTTAGTGGCGATAGTTGGTCCAAGAGCATGCATTTGAGCTACTTTTGATGATGGCCCTAAAAATAGGCTAAAAATAAGGAAAATGACTTTATTGTAGCAAAATCATGTAGTTTCTACACTTTCTTAAATTTGGCCCATGTGATAATCTAGGAAAAGGTTCAAAAAGATCAACTTGTACACAATGACAATTCCAATTGCCTTCAATATGCTTAATGATTAAGTTGGACTTTTTGGATGACTTTGACCGGAGTTCAAAGATTAAGTGTGGGGGATTTGATTGGACCGAAATTTATATGTTTAAGCATGTGCATTTGAGCTTAATTAGTGAGGTTTAATTGTTATATTTGATCATTATTGGTGATTTTATGTGCACATGCTTATAGGTGATTATATGGAAAATCCTAGCTTAATTACTTGCATTTTAAGTAACTAAGGGTATTTTGGTCATTTTTGACTATGTGGTGCTTTTCTATTGTAGGGGGGTCCCACGTGGGCCCCACAACCCTTTGGGATTGCTTGGAGTGCAAGAAATTGACTTGGAGGGAAAGGCAAAGGCATAAGACAAAAGTTACCCCTTTTGTCAAAAACAAGGGATTTTCACATTACTAAAAGGGTTAAGGTGCATTTTTAGTACTCTAGAATATAGCAAAGTGCACTTAACATAATACACAATATTGTGGTCCATTTGTGGTAACCAAGAATTATTTTCGTGGCTTATTTAGTAACGACGTTAAATAAGTTAAGTTTGACCGTTATGTGTCAAATTTTGACCGTTAAATTGTGGGGTAAAGGAGCATTTTCAGTACTCTAGAATATAGAAGGAGCACCAAACATAATATACATTATTTTGGTCCTTTTGTGATAACTAAGAATTATTTTCATTGCTTATCTAGTAATTCGTTATTTAAAACTCACTTTTCTAATGTGACATAATGATGTGATATATGTAAATTGAAATGACAATTCAACGAACATTATTTTAAGTTTATAACTATGTAATCAGATAGAAGTAACTCTTCTTCTATTACATCATAAGGTCATTAATTTGGGTCAAGCCAGTATGACCAACCCGTTTTAATTTGTGTCGAGCCAGTATGACCAACCCGTTTTAACTCAGTAAGGCCAACCTGTTTAGTTTATGATTCTTTGCTTACATTTTTTATATATGTAAAATACTAATGACTTATTAGTTTATACATTCATGATACTAGGATAGTCTATGGATCTTTATAACTTTGTAGTGTTTAATTATTTGACACTTTGAATAATATTGTGACTTAGTTGTTTATGGTGTTTAAATATTGTATATTATGCTTGATGCCCTTTCTATATTCTAGAGTACTGAAAATGCTCCTTTACCCCACAATTTAACGGTCAAAATTTGACACATAACGGTCAAACTTAACTTATTTAACGTCGTTACTAAATAAGCCACGACAATAATTCTTGGTTACCACAAATGGACCACAATATTGTGTATTATGTTAAGTGCACTTTGCTATATTCTAGAGTACTAAAAATGCACCTTAACCCTTACTAAAAGGGGTAATTTGGAGCCACAATTTGAATTTCAAGGCCAAAAGCTTCATGAAGGGTACCATTGGAAAGAGAATGAAGAACATAAAGGAAGGAATGAGGTGGAAGCTTGTGGACCACTCATTTATCTCACTTACAACTCATTTATCACTCACATTTACCATTTTACCCTCATTTTACCTCCTTCACATTTCATCACTTTCCCTCACAATTCCTCCCACAATTTCGGCCAAACCTACTTCCATACACCAAAAATATCTTCTTGACACCCCATTAACCTCTCTTGACAACTCATAATCTCACTAATCCAACTCATTAACCAAACACCACTTCATTTAACCTAACACCAACTTCATTTGTGACATATCTTTCTCTCACTTCATCTCATTTTTCTCTCAACTCTCTCCTCACCATTCCTCCATACCTCACGGCCTTCCTTCCATTCTCCATGGATTCTCACGCCATTCACCTTCTATTCCACCTCTCCATGCTTGGCTAAGGCTTCTAATCTCTCTCTCCAAAGGAATGTGCTTGTAGATCTTCACATTTGGCCTCATGTGCTTGTACATGTAACTTTTAGGTTTGTGAGCTAGATTTATATTTTCACCTAATGTCTCTCTAGATCTAGGTTTCATTAGGTTAGAACATTCTTTTCTTAGATGTTCTACTTGATTTTTGGCTCACAAGCTCTCTTTTGTGTTAAGCTCATGAAAACCTAAAGCTTATATGTGTGTAGTTTCATATATACATTTGTGTGTGATTAACTCCTCTTGTGTTTGTGAAATGATAGATTTGCTTAAGTTCTTGATTAAAATTTAATGTTGGTTAAGGTATGAGCTCAACTTGAAAGAGCATTAAGCTTGGTTAATTTAATTAAACTCTTGTAGATTTCTTAGCTTTAAGAATCTCAAGGATTTAGTTAGGTTATACTAAGAATAGCAAGTATATGAGGTCACATTTATAATTAAGCACATAGTACTTTGGAGAGGGAGGTACTTCTCATTCTTGACATTTTCACCTCTTTACATTTCGGTTATATAGTCATTTTAGGTTAAAATTGTAGTTGTTAAATCAAAATCAACATTCTCCATTTGCCTTTTACTTTGCGTGACAAAAGTAGCCTAGAATTTGCAAGATTCAACTTAAATTGTGGAAAAGACCTAATACTCACCACTACTCACTTAGTGGATTTGAGTTTAGAAATCTTTGATTGACCTTTTTAGGCGACAAAAGAGGTTAAATCAAGTGGCGCCGTTGCCGATTTAGGTTGATTCTTGCTAGTTTTAGGTTTTAGTTGTCACAATTTTAATTTGTTGTAGTTAGTTTTCAATTTGGTTACTCTGGACCTTTGTGCTTAAATCTGATTTTGTAACTTTTGGCCATTGTTACTGTGTATTCTGGACATATTTGTGCTTGTTTGGTGGTACTTGGCTGCTCTAGTTAGCCAAAATATTGTTAGGAAGTTGTTTAGAAAGTTTGCTGGAATTTTTGTCTGAAGATACTGGCAATTCAGGTTCCTTGTTTTTAAAACTGGGAACAATATACTGCGCAATAATTCAAACTGTTTTACCTGGAGAATCTACAAGTTTTGAGCTTTCTTTGGACATCTTATTTGTTTAAAACTGAGTTGTATACTGCCTGGAACAATTCGGTGAAGTTAGACTGTTTGCTGGAAAGTCACTGTGTGACCAGTTTGCTTGCTGTTGCGACTGTAAATTGTGTAGCTGGAATTTTACCAAACTGTTTCTTGTGGTTAAACTACACATTTTAAGCTTTCCAGGAACATATTACGTGTTGCTAGACTCATTCTATATTGTCTGGAATTCATTTTTGAAATCGGCTCTGTGTGTTGGCAACTGTCTGGACAACACTGTACTTTCAGCGAACTTGTTTTCAAAACTGGTATTGACTCACAATGAATTTCTGGAAACTGTTTTAACTGGACATACTACAGGTTGTAAGCTTTCATTTGATATATCATTTGCCTGGAAATTCGTTGCCTACTGTCCAGGGTGAATTTTTTCCAATTGCCCTGTTTTTAGCGAGTGTTCATCGGTAACACTGTTTTTGCTTGCACACTGTTTGCCCTTGCCCTGCGCTGTTTTTGCTGATTCTTGGCTAGTTTTGCACAGTTTTTCACTAGCTTTTCATTGATATATCGTGCTGAATTTGTGGAGTTGAATTGCTTGTGTTTTGGTCCTAAATTGCAACAATTGTGCATCGTTGACTTTGTCTGGAATTTCTGGATTGGACTGCTTGGTATATTTGTGCTGGCTGGTGGTTGTTGATTTGTTTTGTAGGTCATGAAATACTATTCTTGCTTCATTGAGGTTTGTTCACACCTCATAGGCCAATGAGGGAATTTCCAAGGCCATGTGCCTCATTCTCACCTCCTTTCCAAGAGCATCACCCTTCCACCAACACATATCCTCAAGGATGGGTGGACCATCCAAGCTTCAAGTGGGGAGGAGGAGGTTATGCTACTCCTTCACATGCTTTTGAAGATCAACAAGGGTATGCTCCTCAATGTCAAGATTATGACCCTTACCAAATGAGGTTTAATTCTTCTTGTGCTCAAAGTCCGGATTTGTATGCTTATCAAGAAGCTTTGCAATTTGAGCCTCATCCACCTCCTTATGGTTATGGGCAAAATTATTATGATCATCCAGCGCCTCTACAAAGCTTTGTTCCTAGACACATGGAGCAAAATGACTTCTTTCATGCTCAAGTGCCAAATGAGTATACTCCTCCAAGAGAAGATTCTTCTTTCTCTTCTAGTACAAATGACTTGATGATGCAAATGTGTGCATCAATTATGGAGAAGATGAATGGATTTGAAGAGAGTCTTAAGAAGCAAGAGAACATTTTGAAATGTGTGGCTATCACCCAAGAGGGGGGGGGTGAATTGGGTGGCAGAATAAAAGTTAAAATTCTCTTTTAAAAACTGACTGCTTGTGCTTAGTGAAGGAGATGACACGTTATGTTTTGCACAAGTATGGTGGTGTGGTGTTGGAAATAAGAATGTTAAAGACAAACTAAGCACACACAGATTTATCCTGGTTCGGTCACTTCCAGACCTACATCCAGTCCCCAGGCTCCACCTGAGATTTTCAATACACTAAACTTCTTGTTTAAACCAGGCACAAGAAAGCCTTTACACTTTAGGTTTTACGAACACGGGTTCACCTAACAACCCACAGGTTTTGCAACGGGCTTACCTGCAAACCTTAACAACCACAGGTTTTACAACGGGATCACCTGCAACCTTACAACCACAAGTTTTGCGGGCTAACTTGCAACCTTTGGAGATTTAGAAAACCTCTAAATGCTCCCCCTCACTTTTGTAAGATAACAATACTGTTCTTCAAGCACAAGCTTTAGAACAGCCTCTATCAATTAGAGGATTTGATAATATGTTCACTCTATGAACTGATTGTGATAAACACTTAAGTACAAATGATTCTCTCTAAGAATAGATGATGTTACTCACTTGAGTACAAATGAATTACTCTCTAAGAATGTTACAAATCTAAGATCAGAGAGTAGAAGATGAGATGAATGTAGAAATACAATATCTCAGACAATAGGCTCTGTTCTTCCAACAACAACTCTTTTGAATGTAGATGTTCCTTTTATACTCGGCCTCAAAACATTCAGGCTTGGGCGGCAGATAGAATATGTCCGTTTGAATATAGCCGTTAATCCCATGTTACCGTTGAGAAGTACATCTTCATTAATGCTTAGCAGGGTTGACTTGCTTTATCTCTGAAAAGCAACTCTAACAACTCTGCTCTGACAAAAGCATTCTGACCTCTGAGTATGTGACGTTGACTCTTGTACTCTTGCTGACGGATGATCATCGTTCATCCGGAAGCGGCAATCTTGCTCTGCAAGTGTTAGTCTCTGAATCCCAGTGACAAGAGTATTTGCATCCGGAAGCTCAATTGCATCCGGAAGTAAAACTAAGTTCTGCACATACTTGTTAGTCCAACAGAGTAGTATATATAATCAAGTGCAGTAAGAACTATACATGCTGTGGGAAGCTTGTTTGCTATGGGAAGCAATCTTACTTAGACTATGTTCTGACTTAGTGTATTGTCTACTGACGCTAGGGGATGTCTATTCCAATAGTCAGCGTAAGTCTCGTTATTTTACTCTAAGTCTTCCGGAAGCGATTCTGCATCCGGTTGTATTCTAACTTAGGATTTGATTTTAGTCTAATTCTTCCTAAGTGACTTAGTGTGTCATTTACTCATGCTATGGGATGTGTAGTATAACAACACATAATCACATGCAGTGGGAGTTCAATTGTCTAAGGAAGTTCTCTTACTTCCGGAAGCAATTCCACATCCGGAAGTACTCTTACTAGACGTTGAGTGTGGCTGTGTTATACTCACTGACGCTCAGTGTTACCTAAGCCAACCGCCAGCTCTAGTCACTAAGCATCCGGAAGCATTCCTGCATCCGGTTGCGTCCTAACTTAGTCTCAAGGATTTTATACTCTTAATGTTCCTAGACTGAGTTATGACTTAGTGTATTACTTGCTGCCGCTGGGGGATGAGACGTTCATCCGCGAGCGCTAGTCCTAGTCCATCCGGAAGTAAATCCACATCCGGTTGTACTCTTACTTGTGGTTCTAGTTTACCCTAATTTTGTCTAAGTGTCTAACTTATTCTTTCATATTTTAGTCTTCATCAAAACTTAAGATTATAACATTCTCCCCCTTTTTGATGATGACAAACTAAGTTATTATTAAGTTATCTAATCAAGTTCATAATAAAGGAATTAATCAAATAAGAACACACATGAACTCAAGGATAATCTTCATTGATAAACAAATTGATTACAAGTTAGAAATATAATAACAATCAAATTAACAAGTAATCAGATAACTGCGCATGAGAAAAATATGAAAAGAAAGGTTCTAAGTGAAAGTAATGGATGCACAAGAGGGGGGGGGGTGAATTGTGGCTATAAAATAAAAGCTCAAATAAAAACGACACAAGAGTTTATACTGGTTCGGTCTTCCTGACCTACGTCCAGTTCTCAACCACCCAGGCCGAGTTCCACTATCCCCAGGTTTTACAACGGGTGCACCTGGAACCTTTACAACCGCAAGTTTTGAACGGGATCACTTGCAACCTTACAACCACAAGTTTTACTCAGGCTCACTTGCAACCTTTCTAACTAGCTCCCCCTTACAACCAGCAAGGGTTCAACCTTTACAAATAAAGGATTTTCTAACTAAGTTCTCTTTAAGAACAGATAGTGTTACACACTTAAGTACAATTAATGCTCTTATAACACGAAGATACTTAACTACAAAGAGTACAAGATATGTAGATGAAAAGATCACTCAATGAGTTAAATGCTCTTTCTCTTTTCTGGGCAGCTTTGAATGCTTGAAGATTTTCTCGGTTTCTCTCTCTAGCTTCTTTCAAGAATGTCAAAGATAATTCATTAGCTTCATAAATGAAGTTGAGCTCCTTTATATAGTCTTCAAACATTCTGACTCTTGGTAGGTGGGTTAGCCGTTTGAATGTGGCCGTTTTTCCCATGTTACCGTTTGCCCAATAAATGCTTCATCAATGCATAGCAGGGTTGACTTGCTTTATCTCTGAAAAGTAGTCCTGACAACTCTGCTCTGACAAAAGCATTCTGACACTGCACTTCTGAACGTTCTGACATTCTGATTGCTTGCGGAAGCAGATTCACATCCGGAAGCAACTCTACTTAGTGTGCTGCACTTGAACGTTAGTCTAACAATATAAGCACATAGTCACATGCAGTGGGAGTGTACTTAGTCTAAGAGGTCTTCCTTGTATCAGGAAGCACTTCTACATCCGGAAGCACTACTACTGGATGAAGGGTTATATTCACTTTTACTCACTCTCGCTCAGTGTCCTTCAATCCAACAGCCAGCGCTAGTCACTAAGCAATCGGAAGCAGATCTACTAGACGTGGCTTATGTTCACTGTCACTCAGTGTTACCTATTCCAACAGCCAGCGCTAGTCACTAAGCTATCGGAAGCAATTCTACTAGACGTGGCTTACGTTCACTGACGCTTAGTGTCATCTATTCCAACAGCCAGCGCTAGTCTAAATATAACAGGAAGCAATTTCACTTCCGGTTGAATCCTGGCTTAGTCTTAAGGTTTTGTATATCTAGTGCTTTTGGACTAAGTTATTTCCCTAGTGGATTACTTGCTGTCGCTGGGGGATGAGTCATTCATCCGCGAGCGTTAGTCCTTGTCTATCCGGAAGTAAATCCACATCTGGTTGCACTCTTACTTGGGATTCTATGTTAACCTATTGCTTTCTAAGTACTTGATTCATTCTTTCATATTTTAGTCTTCATCAAAACTTAAGATTCTAACATTCTCCCCCTTTTTGATGATGACAAACTAAGTCTTATCGATTAAGTTTATATAAAAGAATTAAGAGCAATAATTTAAATAAGGCACAAATAACTTAGACAAATATTATTGATAAGCAAAAGATTACAAGTTAGCAATACACAAGCAGATAACATATACAAGTATTCTATACTAAGCAAGAATGAAATATGCATGAAAAACAAAGAAAATTTCTAAGTTAAAAGGGGTTGAAGTGGGGGTTCAGATTTGGTGTTTCTTTTTCCTCTCCCTCTCTTTTTGTCTCTCTTCATTTTCTTTCTGGAGCTGGGCTAAGCGGGCTTCATGCACATTCTGGTCAATCTGAGCGATTATCTGTTGAAGCTCTTCCTCTTCCCTTTCTCTTCTGAGTCTCTCAGACTCAACAGACTCCTCGAAGGCTCTCTTCATATTTTCGACTTCCTCATAGCCTGGGAATCCTGTTGCATCTGAGAAGAGAGTGACCTCGCCATTTGGATAGTGGACAGCCCTGATCTTAACATTCCATACTGGGAAGTTGGGGTCCTCCTCAACTTCCTGGGCTTTCCTCTTCCCTTTACCTTTGCTCTTTCCTTTCCCCTTGCTTATCGTTTGGGTAGGCCTTGCTGCTGCTCTCTCAGCGTCTAGGCAAGCCATCTGACCAAAAGAGATCTTATTCGCGTATCCATACTTCTCAAACTCTTCAGGAGTCATGTCCTCTATCTCCAACTTGACTTCCTTCAGAATTGGAATGACTTGTACTGATGGGATCTCTTGCTCAGCTTGGGCAGATGGAGTCTCTTCCTCATTCTCAGCAGATTCAGTGGAGGTAGCACCTCTGTTGGCACGCTTTCTAGCAACTGCCTTCTTTCTTGACTCACTGAATTTAACTGCTGGCTCAAGTGGAGGAGTAGCAGATGTTGGCTCAGTACGAGGAGGAGGGGCAGAAGTTGTTCCAAAGGTAGAAGGGATTGGCTTAGCAATCACAATGGGGGGTGGTTGACCTTCTTCAGCCCGTACTTCATCATTATCTCCTTAACAATATTCTTGCTTTGCTTAGTAGAAGGAGGCTCTGATGATAATGACTCAGGCTGTGAGGTTTGCTCATTCTGCTCAAAGACTACCATGTCCCATTTAGACCTTTGCTCATCCGACCTCTGCTGTTGCATAAACCGGATAGCTTCTCCTCTGATTAGGCTCTCAGCGCCACTCAGTCTCTAGGATTCCATGGCACGGCGGAGGGCAGCCGTGATGTCTTCATCAAGCCAGAGGGATGGCTGGCTGAGGACATCCCTTGTGTCCATGGTCTGGCGAAGGGCGAACACAGCATCTCTCCCCCTTTTGGCATCATCAACAAGGGCGAGGGCCAGGGATGGAGTGGATGAAGAGGAGGGTGGTGGTTCAGGGCCAAATCTCTTAGGAGGTGAGGGTGAGGAGGTAGATGTAGAGGATGTGGGAGAAGATTGGTGTTCAGGAGTTTTAGGAGGGTTGGGAAAGTAAGTGGAGTTCCTTTCGAAGAAGGTGGGGTGGGTAAAGAGGCCATCAAAGGGGTAGGTGGAATAGTAGACATCGGGTTGTTTTTCCTTCCACCTAATAGGGGATTGGTCTCGGAGGTAATAAATGTCGTCTGGGTTATCTCGAGAGGTAAAGACTATGGGTGTGTGAGAGGTGGTGGGGTTAGGATTGGAGGGTCCGGCGAAGGTGTTGAGTGGTGAACGAGTAGGGGTGTTGGGTGGTGTGCGAGTAGGGGAGTTATGTGGAGATGTGGAGTTGTTGGAGTGAAGGGGTGATTGGCGAGGAGATTGTTGGGGTGAGTCTTGGGGTTGTTGTTCATGGTTGGGTGAAGGCTGGGATGGTTAGTCATTGTTTGGTGAAGTGTGTGGTTGTTGGTCATTTTGTGGAGGTGGCTGTGGTTGTTGAGTGTTGGGAGGAGGAGGAGGGGGAAGTAGAGGGTGATTAGGAGGAGGAGGAGGAGGTGGGTTGTGAGGAGGAGGTGGTGGTAAGTTACCTTGTTGGGGTTGAGGGATCTGAAGGTGTTGGAGAATAAGGTCTAGCTTCGCATCCACCCTGGCAAGCTGCGTCTCAACTTGACCCACTCTATCCTCGAGTCGCTGGATGCGCTCCCCTTGCTGTTGGAACCCAGCATCACAGTCATTCCTTAGAGGGCCACCAAGGACTCAGAAAGTTGAAGGAGAATCTCTTCCTTCATCTCCTGAGCAAAAGCCTTCATAGTGGCTGGTACCCTCGCAGCACGGCTTGGCCCGGGATGGGAGTCAACTTCTTGATCCCCTGCACCAGATACCGATGGGACTGAGGTCTGAGAGGCACTGCCTGCCTGTGATCCTGAGCGAGTGGGCTTAGCAGGCTTCAGGTACTTGATGCCCATCTTGCTGATATTAGTTGCCCCCACAGGAGCACACTTTATATTCTCTTCCTTCACATCGGATGTAGCCTTGATCAGATTCTTCTCAAGGAGGAAGGCAAGGATGGTGGGATAGGGAAGATATCCAGCCTTGTGGTTGACTATCCATCTGTGAAGTTCAAGGCTGATCAACTGCCCGGGGTTGATTGGCTGCTGGGAGAGAAGTCTAGGGAACCACGGGTTGTCCAGCAGAGTAAACTCGTTGAAGTTACCCCCCTTGTGTGTCATCATGCGGGAGTAAACATAGTACAAGAGCCTGTTGGAGTCAGACATCTTGGACACCTTTTTCCCTTGGGTGTCATAGATCTTCGCGAGTTCCTCCTTGCTGTATTTGAGTGACTCAGGGTACAGCCACTCGTTCATTCCCTCTTCTGTGATCCCCATTAAGTCATTTAAGTCCCTCCAGGTGAAACTGAAGGTTCTCCCCCTGGCTGTGGCAGTGAAGGTGAGTCTGCGGATCTGCTCCTTCCCATCCACCTTCTTGTATTTGACTTTCCCAGAGAGGGACTCACAAAATACTTGCAGGACGTTGATGTTGTAGTCCTGCTTGATCCCCAGCCAGGGCATGTACTTCTCCAGATAGGGGCGTAGATGAGGAAACCCTAGTTCATCTATCTTAACCAGATCGATGAACAAGCCGTTGTTGAAGTAGGGCTTGATTGTCTCAAACTTGGAGAAAACGGCCTCCAAAGCCCCATCTCTATAAACAAGAGGGTCACCCTCTACCCTCTGTCTTTTGGAAGAGGGCTCTTCGATGAATTGAACCTTCTTCTTCCCTTTCCTCTTGGCTTGTGCTTGTTCATGCTCAGTCTGCTCTAGCTGTTCGTGCACTCGCCCAGAATGTCCAGGCTGTTCCTGGACTTGTTCATTCTCCCCTTGTGTCTGCCCAGAATGTTCTTGGCGTTCATGGCGTTCTTCATGGTGTTTATCGGATTGCCCAGATTTCCCAGAGTGCTTATGCCCAGATTTGCCAGATTTGGACTTAGATTTCTTGGAGGTGGTGACTTTCTGTGTGTTAGGGTTTGTTTCATGTGAGCCGGCCACTTTTGTGTGGGTTTAGTGGTTAAATGAGATGAAATGCGAAGAAGAAGATGAAGAAGATGAAGAAGAATATGAAGAAGATGAAGAGAGTATGAATGTGTGCAGAGAATATGGGGGTAAAAATTCGAGTAAGTGAAAAAGTGAAAGTGAAATGACTTCCTATTTATATGCAAAGTTACTGAGGGTAAAATGGGCATGATTTTTCAGATGAAAACATATGTTTACACATAGGGTAACGTAAACGTTTTAATTGAAACGGTGCACCTTATGACATGTGTCGCTTCACCTTGCCAGAGAAGGCACAACTTCTCATGGAGGGATATGAAACGTTTCTGAAGTGACGTGTCCTTTGGTTCAACCACTGGCGCTTTCTTAGTTTCAACATTCAGTGCCAGCGAGTGATCATCCGGAAGTGGTTTTGCTTCCGGTTACACTTGCTTAAGATTTAACATTGGGGACCTGCAAAAACAAGAATTGGCACTCCGATGCCTAAGTTAGTATTGTTGTAGGTTTTAATCAATCAAGTATAATAATTGAAAAATTACACCTCATTTGGGTTTACCATTCCCAAATCACCTCTTATGTAAGTAAACTGGTCAACCCCCAGAGGCTTGGTGAAGATATCAGCAAGCTGTTGTTGAGTGGGGACAAATTGCACTTTGACATCCTTGTTTTGAACATGGTCTCTGATGAAGTGATGTCTGACATCAATGTGCTTTGTCCTTGTGTGCTGAACCGGATTCTTGGCGAGGCTAATTGTGCTTGTGTTGTCACAGAGGATGGGTGCCTCAAGGAACTCCAAGTCAAGATCTCTCAGTTGGTTCTTCAGCCACAGCACTTGGGCACAACAGCTTGCAGCAGCAATGTATTCTGCCTCAGTGGATGATAATGACACACAGGTTTGCTTCTTGCTAGCCCAAGACACCAGACAACCACCAAGAAAGGCGCATTGTCCACTGGTGCTCTTCCTATCTGTTTTATAACCTGCATGGTCAGAGTCAGAATAAGCCCACAAGAACTCTTGGTTACCTCTGGGATACCAAAGACCAAGCTCTTGTGTTCCCTCAAGGTATCTAAGAATACGTTTAACACATGTTAAGTGTGACTCCTTGGGGTTGGCTTGAAACCTAGCACACATGCCTACACTAAATTGAATGTCAGGCCTGCTTGCCGTTAAGTATAGTAGGGAACCTATCATTCCCCTGTACATGGGCAGGCTGACAGATTTACCCTTTGCGTCAGCATCGAGTGCGGCAGTGGTACTCATGGGAGTGTCATACTCCTTGCATTCATCCATCCCAAACTTCTTGAGTAGCTCTCTGCAGTACTTAGCTTGGGAGATGAAGATTCCATTCTTCTTTTGTTTAATTTGCAGGCCTAGGAAGAACGTGAGTTCTCCCATCATTGACATTTCAAACTCACCCTGCATAGTCTTAGAGAATTCTTCACAAAGCTTTTCATTAGTCGCCCCAAAAATAATATCATCAACATAAATTTGGACAATTAACATATTTCTATCTTTGTGAAGAATAAACAGTGTACTATCTAATTTGCCTCTTGAGAAACCCTTGCCCAGCAAAAAGCTGCTGAGTCTCTCATACCAAGCTCGAGGAGCTTGTTTCAGGCCATACAAAGCTTTCTTTAGTCTGTACACATGTTTAGGACGCTTGTGGTCCTCAAAGCCAGGAGGTTGTTCAACATAAACCTCTTCTTTAATATAACCATTAAGAAAAGCACTCTTTACATCCATTTGATATAATCTAAAGCCTTTCATGGATGCAAAGGCTAGAAGAATTCTTATTGCTTCAAGTCTAGCGACTGGAGCAAAAGTTTCTTTATAGTCAATGCCTTCTTCTTGGTTATATCCTTTGGCTACTAATCTGGCTTTGTTTCTTGTAATTTGACCTGTCTCATCCAGTTTGTTTTTGAAGACCCACTTGGTCCCCACTATGGATTGATGAGACGGCCTTGGGACTAGTTCCCAGACTTGGCTTCTCTCAAATTGATTTAGCTCTTCCTGCATGGCAATAATCCAGTCGCAGTCCTCAAGAGCTTGTTCAACTGAAGTTGGTTCGATTTGAGATAGAAATGCTCCGAACTCAACTTCATTTTGAACTTGCCTTCTGGTTCTGACACCAGAAGAAACATCACCAAGCACTTGATCAAGAGGATGATCCCTGTGATGGCTCCTAGCTGTTGGCAACTGTGCCTCATCAGGCACGATCTGCACTGTAGGTTCATCACTGGGTTCATCTTCTTCTTTGAGATTGCTTGCTGGTGTTTCTTTTGGTGGTGAAGAAGATGATGGTGGTTTTGGAAGATTAAGTATTTCATCATCTTCTGTGGATTGTCCCCATGTAGGAGTTTCATCGAATACAACATGCATTGATTCTTCTACAATTCTAGTTCTCATGTTGTATATTCTATATGCTTTACTCCTAAGGGAATATCCTATGAATATATATACCTACATCAGCTTTTGGATCAAACTTACCCAGATTTACCTTTCCATTGTTATGCACATAGCATTTTGATCCAAAGATTCTGAGATGGCTGATGTTAGGCTTCCTCCCTTTATACAGCTCATATGGAGTCTTGTCCAAGCCCTTGCGAACATAGGCTCTGTTAGAGATGTAGCAAGCAGTGCTCATAGCGTCCGCCCAGAACACTTGAGAAACCTCTTTCTCATTGAGCATGCTTCTAGCCATCTCTGTCAGAACCCTGTTCTTTCTCTCGACCACTCCGTTTTGCTGAGGAGTTCTAGGAGATGAGAAGTTGTGTTCAATACCATTTTGCTCACATAGCTCAGAGAAGCTATGGTTCTCAAACTCTCCTCCATGGTCTGTCCTTATGGCTGTGATTTTGAGCTCTCTCTCATTCTGCACTTTCTTAGCCAGGACAACAAAAGCATCAAAAGCATCTTGCTTAGAGGCAAGAAACATAGTCCAAGTGAACCTTGAATAGTCATCCACCACCACTAGAGCATACAGGTTTCCACCCAAGCTCTTCACTCTCGCTGGCCCAACCAAATCCATATGGATCAGTTCCAAGGGCCTGCTGGTGGAGACTCTCTTCTTGGTTTTAAACGAGGACTTTGTTTGCTTCCCTCGTTGGCAGGATTCACAAATAAAATCATGCTTTACCTTAAAGGATGAAATACCTATAGCTAGCTCCCTTTTAATTAGCATATCAAGTTGAGTAAAATTAACATGAGCTAACCTCTTATGCCAAAGCCAACTGTTCTCATCACTAGATATTAAACATTTTTCTTCCAGTTGTTGACATAAGTCTAGAGTATATAGGTTTCCATTTCTATTTGCCTTAAGTTTGCATTTTAAATTGGCCTTATCTAAATTCAGATCCTGCTTATCAACTATTAAGCACTCATGTGAATCAAAGATTACCCAATTTCCTTTGTCAGTGCTCTGGCTCACGCTCAGCAGGTTGTGACAGAGACCGTCCACCAGATAGACGTCTTTGACTGGTCCAACTTCTCCAACTCCAGTGATCTTTCCACCTTGATTTCCTCCAAAGGTTACTGTGGCTCCGTCTTTGATCACCAGAGATTTGAACTTGTCTCTGTCTCCAGTCATATGTCTCGAGCATCCGCTGTCAATATACCATTTTCTGTTCTTGGATGCTTTGAGACACACCTGAAAGAATCAAGTAAGCTTAGGTACCCAACCTTTCTTGGGTCCTCTGTCATTAGTTTTCAGTGCCCTTGGTCCAGTGTTAGCCTTGACCTTGGGCTTATGATCATTTAGTGCCTCCGGCCTAGTGCTGGCTCTAGGCTCTTGGGTTTTCCCTGTGGATTGTTTCCAGGCTCGGGATCCCTGTCCTCCCTTAGTTTCCTTTCCAGGGGGAGGATCCTTTGTAGCCTTGGTTCCTTTAGGGACCCATTTGTAAGAGCTACTTGCTTCATGCTTCTTGGCATTACAGGTGGACGTGGAGTGTCCTTTCCTGTTGCAATAGTTACAGAAGCTAAAAGGTGAGGAGCTGTGACTAGTGGCTTTGTGGAAGAATTTCAAGTACGGCTTCACTTTTGGTTCCACCCACTTTTTCCCTTTAGGAGTATATCCTAAGCCAGTCCTGTCCCTATATGCCCTTTGATTCATTAAAATTATATTTAACATTTCTGACCCATTTGTAAACTTCTGCAGGGCATTTTGCAGCTTGTCTCTTTCAGCTGAGATTTTGCTGCAACTAGGGCAGCTCTCAAGTGTTGAGGCATTGGGTTCTGCTTGGGGAGAACCCTTGCCATCCGCTACCGGAAGCTTTCTGGCTTCCGCTAGCTCTTCACTTAGTGAGTCCACCTTGGACTCAAGTGATTCCTTTTTAGTTTTTAACACTTTATAGACTTTACATAATCGAGAGAATTCTTCATGAACCTCATTGTAAGCCTCTTGTAGTTCAGAGAAGGTTACCTCATTGTCCTCGTGGGTGAGATCAAAATCTGAAGATGCTTCCTCATCATCTTCTCTGGCTACCAGGCAGAGGTTGGCAACTTCTTCCTCATCACTTGCTTCGTCATCTGAGCTATTCACCCAGATAGAGGACACGAAGGCTTTTCTCTTGTCTTTCCCCTTTGATCTTTGCAAGCTTGGACACTCAGCCTTGAAGTGGCCAGGCTTTTTACATTCAAAGCACACCGGGCCTTTTCCTTCTTGTATCCCTTCCTCTGACTGGAGTCACCTTTCTGAAAGCCTCCTTTCTTCTTGAAGAACTTTCTGAACTTTCTTACCATCATGGCCATCTCTTCTTCGTCCAGTTCCTCCTCATCATCCTCATCATCATCATCATCAATCTCCTTGTTGGGAGCAACAAGGGCAAGATTCTTGGCTTTGGATGAGGCTTGAGGAGCTCTCTGAGCCAGCAATGTTGGTTCATATTCAGCCAAAGAACCAAAGAGTGCAGTGATGGAGCTGGTTGACTCTCCTTGGACTTCCTGCAAAATAGTTACTTTGGTGATCCAATCACCTTTCAAGATTTTTAGGATCTTGCTAACTTGCTCTCTTTCTGGAATATCCTTACCCAGGGAGGCCAAGTTGTTGATGAGATGAGTGAACCTCAGCTCCAGCTCTCTGATTGGCTCAGTCGGACTAAGCATGGCGAACTTGTGAAACTCTTCCACCAACATCTCAACTCTTCTTGCTTTCACTCCCCTGGTTCCAGAGTGAGCAGCCTCAAGAGCCTCCCACATATCCTTAGCATTTTTGTGGTGGCTGATCCTATGAAATTCCTTAGGACTGAGAGCACACTGAATGTAGTGCATGGCCCTATAGTTTAGTTGTACTAGAGCATAGTCCTCATTAGTGTACCTGGATCGCTGTTTAGCAAAACCATCCTCATCTAGTGGAGTGTGATCCCCACGTTCGATTACATCCCAGAGTCTGATGTCGTTGGACTTGATGTAAGTCTCCATTCGAAACTTCCAGAATGGATAGTTATACCCATCAAAGCCTGGAGGCTTGTTGGGTTGAATAGAGACATCTGGCAGGGAGTAATCTGTATCCATTACTAGATCTTTGCTTTCTGGATTCGTTGGAATCGAGTGAGAAAGACCTGCTCTGATACCAAATGAAAGTAATGGATGCACAAGAGGGGGGGTGAATTGTGGCTATAAAATAATAACTCAAATAAAAACGACACAAGAGTTTATACTGGTTCGGTCTTCCTGACCTACGTCCAGTTCTCAACCACCCAGGCCGAGTTCCACTATCCCCAGGTTTTACAACGGGTGCACCTGGAACCTTTACAACCGCAAGTTTTGAACGGGATCACTTGCAACCTTACAACCACAAGTTTTACTCAGGCTCACTTGCAACCTTTCTAACTAGCTCCCCCTTACAACTAGCAAGGGTTCAACCTTTACAAATAAAGGATTTTCTAACTAAGTTCTCTTTAAGAACAGATAGTGTTACACACTTAAGTACAATTAATGCTCTTATAACACGAAGAGACTTAACTACAAAGAGTACAAGATATGTAGATGAAAAAATCACTCAATGAGTTAAATGCTCTTTCTCTTTTCTGGGCAGCTTTGAATGCTTGAAGATTTTCTCGGTTTCTCTCTCTAGCTTCTTTCAAGAATGTCAAAGATAATTCATTAGCTTCATAAATGAAGTTGAGCTCCTTTATATAGTCTTCAAACATTCTGACTCTTGGTAGGTGGGTTAGCCGTTTGAATGTGGCCGTTTTTCCCATGTTACCGTTTGCCCAATAAATGCTTCATCAATGCATAGCAGGGTTGACTTGCTTTATCTCTGAAAAGTAGTCCTGACAACTCTGCTCTGACAAAAGCATTCTGACACTGCACTTCTGAACGTTCTGACATTCTGATTGCTTGCGGAAGCAGATTCACATCCGGAAGCAACTCTACTTAGTGTGCTGCACTTGAAAGTTAGTCTAACAATATAAGCACATAGTCACATGCAGTGGGAGTGTACTTAGTCTAAGAGGTCTTCCTTGTATCAGGAAGCACTTCTACATCCGGAAGCACTACTACTGGATGAAGGGTTATATTCACTTTTACTCACTCTCGCTCAGTGTCCTTCAATCCAACAGCCAGCGCTAGTCACTAAGCAATCGGAAGCAGATCTACTAGACGTGGCTTATGTTCACTGTCACTCAGTGTTACCTATTCCAACAGCCAGCGCTAGTCACTAAGCTATCGGAAGCAATTCTACTAGACGTGGCTTACGTTCACTGACGCTTAGTGTCATCTATTCCAACAGCCAGCGCTAGTCTAAATATAACAGGAAGCAATTTCACTTCCGGTTGAATCCTGGCTTAGTCTTAAGGTTTGTATATCTAGTGCTTCTGGACTAAGTTATTTCCCTAGTGGATTACTTGCTGTCGCTGGGGGATGAGTCATTCATCCGCGAGCGTTAGTCCTTGTCTATCCGGAAGTAAATCCACATCCAATTGCACTCTTACTTGGGATTCTATGTTAACCTATTGCTTTCTAAGTACTTGATTCATTCTTTCATATTTTAGTCTTCATCAAAACTTAAGATTCTAACACTAAGTTAAATGCATGAGAGGCTGGGGTTCTAAAGCTTGTGTCTCTTGTTCCTCTCTTTCTCTCTTTGGCACTCCTCAAACTCTTCATTTGTCTTGGCCCACATCTCATTCATCTGCTGTTGATCGATCTGGGCAAGAATGGCTTGAAGCTCCCTCTCCTCATTTTCTTTTCTGAGTCTTTCCGTCTCAAGGGACTCAGCGATGGCTCTCTTCAGATCACTAGCCTCATTCAAACCAAAAGCCCTTCCTTCCTCAGAGTCTGTGATTGGAATAGATCCATGAGGAAGATGGACAGCTCAAACTTTGACATTCCAGGCTGAGAAAGTAGGAACATGAGATAGGTCTGCCTTCCCTTTCCCTTTCGCTTTAGCATTAGCCCTCTCAGCATCCAGGACGAAGAATTGCTCTTGAGTGAGTCTATCAGTGTATCCATAGCGTTCAAATTTTTCGGGTGTCATGTCTTCCACTTCTAGCTTGACAACCACTTCTGGTAGTGCTTCCTGATGTTGCTCTTGAGTGGAGGACAGAGGCTCGGAAGCTTCCCCTTGCAATGGCACCCTTTCAGACTCAGTATTTTTAGGAGCAGCATCTGACTCCTCTTCACTCTCTGAGGATGCATTGGAGGAAGCATTCTTCTTTCTAGCCACAACCTTAACTCTTGACTTGCTGAAGCTGAGTGGTTGAGATACAGGAGCAGGCTCAGAGGGGGGAATTGGCACTGCTACCACTCTTACAAGTGGCTCTGGCTTCTTAAGGCCATACTTCATGCGAAGCACATCGATCAGATTTTCAGTGGGTGCAGATGAAGTGGATGGCTCAGGCGTGAGTGAAGGCCCAGGCTCAGATGGTGGAGTCTCATCAGGCTGATCAACCAATACCATAGCCCATTTTGACCTTTGGATGTCAGAGCGCTGCTGTTGCATAAACCTTATTGCTTCCCCACGGATAAGGCTTTCTGCTCTTCCCAGTCTCTGACGATCCATAACTCGGCGGAGTGCAGCAGTAATATCCTTATCTAACCATAAGGAGGGTTGAGTCAGGATTTCTCTCCCCCTTTTGGCATCATCAATAAGGGCGAGGGCCAGGGAGGAAGGGTTGGGTGAAGTGGAGGGTTGAGGGTCAGGGCCATATGGTTTGGGTGGTGATTGATCTGGTGAGGAAGGGGGTGAGGTATCAGGTGAGGGAGTGGGGCTAGGGAAGAAGGAACCTGAGAATAGGTCATTGAAGGGGTAGGTAGGGGAATAGGGAATGTTAGTCTCAGGGAACCTCTGAAGGGGTGGTCGATCTCTCAGGTATATGTGGCTAAGAGGGTGAATGGAAGTGAAGAACCCAAGAGCCTCCGCGTTGGGAATGTTAGTGAAGGTGGGAAGTTTTCGGTTGGAGGATGGGTCGGGGGATGGTGACCGGTTGGGGGAGTTTTGGTGAGAGTGATGAGGTGAAGGTGAGTTGTGAGGTGAGGGTGAGTTTTGAGGGGTTTGGTGAGAGGTGTTGTGAGTGTCAGACTCATTTTGTGGTGAAGGTGGATGTGGGTCATTCTGAGGGGGTGGTCGAGGTGGGTTATTTTGTGGGGGTGGTGGAGGTTGGTCATTCTGTGGAGGAGGTGGAGGTGGGTTAGGAGGAGGAGGTGGTGGAAGGTTGGCAAGAGGTTGAGGAATTTGGAGGTGGTTAAGTAACAGGTCTAATTTGGCCTCGACCCTTCCTAGGCGATTCTCGAGGCCCTGGATCCTCAGCTCCTGCTGCTGGAAGCCAGTGTCACATTCATCACGAAGGGGAGCCACCAAAGAGTCAGCCAGCCGAAAAATGATCTCCTCCTTCACTTCCTCAGCAAATGCCTTGACTGCAGCTGACACCCTCGGGGCACGGCTTGGACAAGCATGGGAATCCACTTCCTGGTCCCCTGCTCCAGATGCAGAGGGAGGAGTTGTGTGTGAGGCACTCCCTGCCTGAGATCCAGATCGAGTGGCTCTTGCCGGCTTATTGTACTTGATCCCCATCTTGCTAATATTTGCTGATCCTATGGGCAGGCACGGAATATTGTCAGCTTCCTCAGTGGATTTGATCAAGAGTTTCTCCAGGAGGAAGGCTATGACTGGAGGGAAGGGAAGATGTTTCTTGTCCTTGGTTTCACACCACCTGTGCAACTCCAAGCTGATTAGTTGCCCTGGGTTGATAGGCTCCATGGTGAGGAACCGGGGAAGCCAGGGGTTGTCCAGCTGGGTGAACTCGTTGAAGTTCCCACCCTTGTGTGTCATCAAGCGGGAGTAGACATACTGAAGTACCCGCTTGGAGTCTGGCATCGCAGAGACCTTCTTCCCCTTGGTCTCGTATACTACTTCAAGCTCCTCCTGGCTCAGCTTTTCATGGTAGAGCCACTCCTTCATACTCTCTTCAGTGACCCCGAGCAGGCGGTTAATGTCTCTCCATGAGAACTTTATATTCCTCCCCCTGACTGTTGCCTTAAAATCAACTCGGTGAATGGTTTCTTTCTCATTCACCTTTGTGTACTTGGCCTTGGCGGTGAGTGACTGGTAGAACACCCTGAGCACATTGATGTTATACTCACTGTTGATCCCTAGCCAGCATATGTATTTCTGGAGATGCTCCTTCAAGTGACCAAAACCCAGGTCTTCAACCTTCTTCAAATCAACATACAATCCATTGGTGAAGTAGGGTTTGATATTCTCAAACGTAGAGGAAACAGCTTCAAGAGGCCCATCCTTATATACTAATGGATCATCCTCCACTCTCTGTCGCTTCGATGAAGGCTCTTCGCTAAACTGAACCCTCTTCTTGCCCTTTTCCTTTGGGTGTTCATATTGTTGCCCAGACTCCCCAGAATGTTCATGCACTTTCCCAGATTTCCCAGGCTGTTCATGTACTTGCCCAGATTTTCCAGATTTCGAATGCCAAGATTTCCCAGATTTTGATTTCTTGGAGGACGTGGCAATCCGAGGGTTGGGGTTTGATTCGTGAGATCCGCCATTTATGTATGGATTAGGGTTTGAGTGGAATGTATGTGATGAAATGCACAGAAATGCAGAAGATGAAGAGAAAGATAAAGAACAGTATGAATGTGATGATGAACACGAAGAATGTTTTCAGAGAGTTTGGGTGCAAGAAGTTTGTGCAAGTGAAAAGTGAAAAGAAAAAGACTGTTGGTTCCTATTTATACAAAGTCACAACGGATGAAATGCTCATGATGACTCTTCATTGAAGCATGCGCTTGTTCATGGGAAAACGTAAACATTTGATTGGAACGGCGCACCTTTTGGACACGTGTCTCTTCACACTGTCAGAGGGGAGGCACAACTTCTTGTGGAGGAAGATGAAACGTTTGGTGAAGTGACGTTTCTTTTACTCAGATCCTGGCGCTCCCGGTTGCTTTGAGTCATCACCCAGCGCCAGCAAATGAGCATCCGGAAGTGGATTTGCTTCCGGTTGGACTTACTTAAGATTTAACATTGGGGGACCTGCAAAACTAAAGATTGGCACTTCGATGCCTAAGTTAGCACAGTTGGCAGGTTTTAACAATTAAGCACGGATGTTTTCTGAAGATTAGACTTCATTTTAACATTCCAAAATTTCCCTTTATAAGGATAAATTGATCAACCCTCAGTGGTTGTTTGGTAGCTATGTCTGTAGTTGAGAAACCTTTCTTGCACATGCTTCCGGAAGTGTATCCGCTTCCGGATGTGAGGGTCTTTAGATTTAACATTGACAGCCCTTATGGTTCCCCTTCCAAGGGACCAGCAAGTGCTAGCGGAAGCAAGTGTGCTTCCGGATGGTCCGTGGAGAGCTTAAGAGTTAACATTAATAGACATGCTTAGGATTTTCCAAGTCAAAGATTATGTTAATCAGCACAATATTATAAACTTAGGATATCGCGCTTGCTGATTGATTTGGTAAAGCAGGAGTATCAATAATGTGAAAACAGAGTTTGAAATTTAGTTCACAATTTCTCAGTTTCACTATTAAGTCATGAACTCTATTCGTACTCTCTTGGATAAATACCAATGTGAAGGCACAAGGGGTATCGAACAGGTTGCATATTTTCGGAGTTTCATAAACAAATATAATTCAATGAATATACCTTAAAAATGTTCATGCTAGATTATGAAGATATGTAAATTGTCAACACAATGAAATTCTAAAAGCCTTAGAGTCAACAAAATAGTTTAGTTTTAACAATAAATTAGGTGTACAAAGCAACCAAGTTTTTCAGCATATGATCTCAAGAATAATTTTCAAATCTTAGCTCAAGTTCCTTCAGATATACTTGATATGATCTCATTATTCTTAGGATATCAACAAGCTTTAACTTAATTCAGATTGTACTAAGCTTGTCAGGATATACAGCTTTCAGTGAGTAGAGATTCTTAATAATTCTTTCTAGGCTGGTTATCTACACTCACTTAGGCTTGTATCCTATTGGCATTTGCCTTTGGATTTTCCAAATTTTGCAGAAATTAATTCAAGGCATTTCCTAAGATTCCTAATGTATGTCCGACAAGAGAGACTATCCATTAAAATGCACAACAGAAGGAGTGATGGAAAGAAATGCTCATATAAGATTGGCGAGATTTCCTCAAGATTGAATTCAGAACAGCCATTTCTTCTCATCTTGATAAGGAGCATACTCGTTGACGATCTCTCTTGTACATCCACATCGTTCAAGCTTTCATAATCTGTCAATATACTTAACCACAGGCTTGAACTGAGATCATTAGTAGATGGAGACTTAAGATGTGATTAAAAATTATTGCTCGAGTTCACAACCAGTCAGTTTATCGCTAAGAATATTCAGGATTAGTTTGTAAACACAAGATTCTAGTTGATGACTAATAAAGGTCAATATTATGATAGACAGTCAAGGTGTTTTATGATTCATCAGTAGCACAAGCTATCTTTGATTTGAAAGTTTGCATTTCAAAAATCTTTCAAAAGTCAAAATGAATGCATAAACTATTTTCTTTTGTGAATGGTGCCTTTTCAAAAAGAAATGATTTGATATGCACAAATATTATAAACCCCAAAAAAAATGGATTTGATATGATCATTTTCAAAATAAGATCATCACAAGATTCTTAAGGAGAATCAATATCACAGTATTTTGAACACTATTAAGCCAATCATGTGGTTAGACGCTACATGTTCTTCACATCCATCCCATAGAGCAATTTGATGTTTATCCTTAGATGCATGAATGTCAATTGCTAATGGAGTGAGTAACATGCATTCATTACCCAGATAATCACATAAGTAGAGGAGAGGGTAAGAATGTTATCACCAAGGCTACATTCGCGTCAAGCAGTAGCTTGCTTGATTTTGACAGGCGATGCAAGGGTTCTTTCCATTTCAAGGGCAGCACCAAGACCCAAGCGTGACGAGCAGCTTATCCAGATTTGTCCAATTGCTCAGATGAGGTACAATCAAGTCTTGCCATTCCTTCGGATCTCCTTTCCTACAAAATACCAAATAGTTCCCTTTGTTTTCCAGTATCAAAACTTGGATCTGACTGGTCAGTTTGTATAATTCACATGCACCTTAGAGTTATTCACTGTGAATATGGTATTGCAAATCAATCATGACTATATTCACAAGGATATATATATATATATATATATATATATGTGGTTTTGATCATGATAGTCAAACAGCATGTAGATTATGAACATTGTGAATTTCTTTAAACTTTCTTCTATTAGGAATATAATGTTCATATCTACGATGCTTGATGTAGAATCTTAATAATCCCATCTAACATTTGCATAAGATATTTTACTTTCGCATGCTTTGACTCTCAGTGATCCCTTGCTTACCCAAGGAGATCTTCTATACTTATCCTTTGTCTGAAGCACTGTCTTATGAGAGACAGAGTTCATAGGCTTTCTCCATGTTGATCGAAGAATCCTCTCTCTCTTGATCTTCTCTGGGTAGTTGAGTGGAACTCTGTGACAGCTCATCCATGAGACAGAACCTTGGATCCTTGTGGTTGCGCACTGCTTCCTATGATTGGACCAGGTGGTTGCAGCAGTGATATCACCACGAGTTCTCTTCTTTGGGGCAAGAGGAACTCTTGATCTTTCCTGCACAAGTAAGGCACTAGAAGGAATTTTTGGTACCCATTTGTACTTGGGTCCTACATGGTTAGCACTGGACCTTACTTGTCCTTTAGGGATCCATACAAATTTATTTCTCACATGTAAACTTCTTCTAAGACTGCATGTGTGAGAAATATGACCTGATCTACTACAAAAATGACAAATAATGGTATGATATTCAGAATAGGATTTCCTATCATTATCTTGTTGGTCAGTTTTGTTTTCAAAGACTCTCTGTTCTTTTGAAACAATTTTTGAAGTTTCAGGGCCTTTTGAAAACTTTTCTTTTTCCCTCAACAGGGATTCACAATTGGAACACTTTTCAGTACATGTTGAAGCTTCCGCTCTCGATAGGGGACAAGCTATCGGCAGCGATAGCTGTTCTTCTATGGACGGAACTTTGGAAACCTTGGATGTAGAGGAAGAAATGAGTTCCTCAAGTTTCCTATTCTTTTTCCTTAAGCCTAGAACTTCTTTTGCAAGTTTACAGAATTCAATATGTAACTCATTATACATGTCTTGCAATTCAGAAGGTTCAAGTTCAGATACCTCATTCTCCTCAGTTTCTGAATCTAGGTAGAGATCAACACTCTCTTCACTGCAGCCGACTTTCTCAATATCAGCTTCCTGTAGCTCACCAACAATTGATCCACAAGGGGCACGAGATGAGCTTTGGACAGCTTTACTTTCAAGAGAGTGGTTAGAAGCATACATAGCATCAAGAGTGTTCCAAATATCTCTAGCATTAGAGCAATGTTTAATTTTCTGGAAATCACTGTCAGTTAAGCTTTTGTACAAAATTTGCATTGCTCTAATGTTCAAGTAAAACAAATTTTTCTCCTCTTCAGTCCAGTTTACTTTTGGTTTGAAATCAGAATCATTTACAAAGACATCCCACATTTTGAAACTCGAGGATAGCACAAAACTTTTCATCCTTGCCTTCCATAAGTAAAAATCAGTATTTTCTAACAAGGGTGGGATAGTATGATCAAAACCTTCAAAACACATTTTATATCCCAAGTCAGCCTAGGTCTTTGCACTTGAGATCGTTGGATCCTTTAAACAAGTTACCTGACTCTGATACCAAATGAAATGCGTGGCTGTCACCCAAGAGGGGGGGGGGTGAATTGGGTGGCAGAATAAAAGTTTAAATTCTCTTTTAAAAACTGACTGCTTGTGCTTAGTGAAGGAGATGACACGTTATGTTTTGCACAAGTATGGTGGTGTGGTGCTGGAAATAAGAATGTTAAAGACAAACTAAGCACACACAGATTTATCCTGGTTCGGTCACTTCCAGACCTACATCCAGTCCCCAGGCTCCACCTGAGATTTTCAATCCACTAAACTTCTTGTTTAAACCAGGCACAAGAAAGCCTTTACACTTTAGGTTTTACGAACACGGGTTTACCTAACAACCCACAGGTTTTGCAACGGGCTTACCTGCAAACCTTAACAACCACAGGTTTTACAACGGGATCACCTGCAACCTTACAACCACAAGTTTTGCGGGCTAACTTGCAACCTTTGGAGATTTAGAAAACCTCTAAATGCTCCCCCTCACTTTTGTAAGATAACAATACTGTTCTTCAAGCACAAGCTTTAGAACAGCCTCTATCAATTAGAGGATTTGATAATATGTTCACTCTATGAACTGATTGTGATAAACACTTAAGTGCAAATGATTCTCTCTAAGAATAGATGATGTTACTCACTTGAGTACAAATGAATTACTCTCTAAGAATGTTACAAATCTAAGATCAGAGAGTAGAAGATGAGAGGAATGTAGAAATACAATATCTCAGACAATAGGCTCTGTTCTTCCAACAACAACTCTTTTGAATGTAGATGTTCCTTTTATACTCGGCCTCTAAACATTCAGGCTTGGGCGGCAGATAGAATATGTCCGTTTGAATATAGCCGTTAATCCCATGTTACCGTTGAGAAGTACATCTTCATTAATGCTTAGCAGGGTTGACTTGCTTTATCTCTGAAAAGCAACTCTGACAACTCTGCTCTGACAAAAGCATTCTGACCTCTGAGTATGTGACGTTGACTCTTGTACTCTTGCTGACGGATGATCATCATTCATCCGGAAGCGGCAATCTTGCTCTGCAAGTGTTAGTCTCTGAATCCCAGTGACAAGAGTATTTGCATCCGGAAGCTCAATTGCATCCGGAAGTAAAACTAAGTTCTGCACATACTTGTTAGTCCAACAGAGTAGTATATATAATCAAGTGCAGTAAGAACTATACATGCTGTGGGAAGCTTGTTTGCTATGGGAAGCAATCTTACTTAGACTATGTTCTGACTTAGTGTATTGTCTACTGACGCTAGGGGATGTCTATTCCAATAGTCAGCGTAAGTCTCGTTATTTTACTCTAAGTCTTCCGGAAGCGATTCTGCATCCGGTTGTATTCTAACTTAGGATTTGATTTTAGTCTAATTCTTCCTAAGTGACTTAGTGTGTCATTTACTCATGCTATGGGATGTGTAGTATAACAACACATAATCACATGCAGTGGGAGTTCAATTGTCTAAGGAAGTTCTCTTACTTCCGAAAGCAATTCCACATCCGGAAGTACTCTTTCTAGACGTTGAGTGTGGCTGTGTTATACTCACTGACGCTCAGTGTTACCTAAGCCAACCGCCAACGCTAGTCACTAAGCATCCGGAAGCATTCCTGCATCCGGTTGCGTCCTAACTTAGTCTCAAGGATTTTATACTATTAATGTTCCTAGACTGAGTTATGACTTAGTGTATTACTTGCTGCCGCTGGGGGATGAGACGTTCATCCGCGAGCGCTAGTCCTAGTCCATCCGGAAGTAAATCCACATCCGGTTGTACTCTTACTTGTGGTTCTAGTTTACCCTAATTTTGTCTAAGTGTCTAACTTATTCTTTCATATTTTAGTCTTCATCAAAACTTAAGATTCTAACACATTTGTTCATTTGCTTTTCAATGGCTGAATAACAGGGCCGAGGAAAAGGCAATGAAAGGTGACCTACCTTCCAATATGGTTGAAAATCATACTTCTTTGAATGACATGAAGTTGGAAGGACGAGTTCATGTTTAATCAATTCCTTACCTTGTTGAAGAAGAGCATGAACCTCGAGAGTGCCAAGAGGTTAATCCTAGGATTGAGATGAATGTTGCAAATTCACCTAGCACCTTTGAGTCCAATGGTGTCTTGCATAGTGCTTATCCTAGTGATGATCTTAATGATTCTATGCCTTGTTCATGTGATGAGTTGAGCATTTGTGTTGATTGTTATGAGGGTAAATCTTCTCATCTCATGGCATGATGGAGGAAAAATTTGAAAGAATTGCATCAAACCAATGATGATGTTGTCTTGAGTAATGACACAATGGATGAGGCCATTTCTAGGGATGATATACATGTTCGACATCACTCACATAATCTAGAAAACCATGAGGAGGGTGATGATGGTAAGGAGGCGATACTACCTTTCACTTGGGTGGAGAATGCCAAGAGGCCGAGAGCCAAATCCCTATTAAAGAAAAGAAGCATGAAGTCTTTAAAGATGAATGCAAGGTTGGAGAGCCATTGGCACAAGAGCTTGAATCTTTCTCTAATTCTCAACTCATGCATAAATCATCTCAAGGTATAATTCTTGATCCTACACTTGTTACCTTTCCTAGTTCATGTAACTTAGGGAAGAAGATATATCATGAGCTTGTTCAAAATTTAATCCTTGATTTGTTTTCGATGCTTGAATTTAATGTGCCATTGCTTGTTGTTCTTGAGCCAATGCCTACTTATGCTACGCCTTCATATAATCTTTGCATATATAAGGAAGCATGTAGGCCATATCCATTGTTGATTGAAAATGTGGTAGAACAACATGTAACTCCCTTGAGCTTGCCTTCACATGAGGATTTGCATACATCTTTAGGATCATTTGATTCCTGCTTAGTGAATGTTTATGATGCTTGCATGAATTCTCTTGATGATGATTCTAGTATTGTTAGCATGTCTCTTGATCTTACTAGTCCCAAGCATGATAATTGTGATCTTAATGATGTTGGTACATTTACATACTCCTTGTCTAGCTACAACCCCTTTGGAAAAGGGATGTTTGTTAAATTTTGTGGATAAAGCTAGGTTGCAAGGAATGCTTGATCTCTTGTTGGAGAATGGATTTCTTTTGGTGGAGGACTTGTTTTGTTACATTTCCTATGATATCTTTGATTGGAAGAGCCGATTTAAGAAAATGAATGAAGGGAGTCCTTTGCACATGGATTGCTTTAATGAGGGATTAATTCAACCAACTTTGATCAATGAGGATCATGTGAAACTTGCTTTGAGTAGTCGTACAACAAGTTTGATGGAAAGGCCAAATGGTGATTATTGGTTAAGTGCTTTAAAGGGGCAACATCTTGCTAGATTTGAAATGCCTAATTTGAACACCATATTTCATGATATTGTCTTTCCTAAGCATGTAAATATTGATTATCCTTGTGTTTCATTGAGTATCTCTTTGCATTCCTACAACCCCTTGGAAAAGGGAAGTTTGTTCTATGTTGTAGGATCTTTTAGGATGCACAAGGATTATTGGGAAAAGAAGAAGGCAATGGTGGAGCTTGTGGAGACTCCTAAGTTGGAGAAAGCCAACTTGGATATTCTTGGGGCCGAAACGAACTTTAAGAAGAGTTTAGAGCTTGATTCCTCACAAGAAGAGTTAGACTTCTTCAATGGGAAGCTCACCAAAGATGACATCAAAGGGCTAGTGGTTCGGTTGAAGATGCTTAAAAGGAACATGGAAGTTAAGGGCAAAGTTTTGAAAGCAACAATGTATGAACCTATACTTCTAGTGGTCCTTGCAAGGAGAGTCCAAAAGTTTCTCTTGAAACTACAAGCCCATTGGAGAGCTAGGAGGCCAAAGGAAAAGAAGAAGGGAGCAACTCCTAGAAATTCCACATTGAAGCATTCAATCCTTGAGAAAGCCGAATTGCTTAAGGGGAACTTAGTGAAGGAAGACCACCAATCTTCTACATTTGAGGGTGGCCGAATCAAATTCATAAAGGGCCACAAGAGCAAGTTCTTCAAAGAGAATTTTAAGCCCCCCTAAAGGTTGTTTCTTTCCTTTCCTCACTTGCTTTATATTGTTCTTATTCTAAGTGTGGGGGAGGACATACCATAGTAAAAAAAGTGTGGGGTACTTTTGATGATGGCCCAAAAAAATAGGCTAACAATTAGGAAATTGTCTTTAATTAAGCAAAATCATGTAGTTTTCACACTTTCTTAACCCTAAATGAATAAAAAGGGCTCTTGACCCGGTAGTGGCGATAGTTGGTCCAAAAGGATGTATTTGAGCTACTTTTGATGATGACCCTAAAAAAGAGGCTAAAATTTAGGAAATTGTCTTTTATGCAGAAAAATCATGTATTTTGCACGCTATCTTAACCGTAAATGAATAAAAATGGCTCTTGCCTCATTTGTGGCGATAGTTGGTCCAAAAGCATGCAGTTGAGGTACTTTTGATGATGGCCCTAAAAAGTAGGAAATTGTCTTTACTGTAACAAAATCATGTATTTTTCACTCTTTCTTAACAGTAAATGAATAAAAAGGGCTCTTGACATTTTAGTGGTGATAGTTGGTCCAAAAGCATGTATTTGAGCTACTTTTGATGATGGCCCTAAAAAATAGGCTAAAAATTAGGAAAATGACTTTAATGTAACAAAATCATGTAGTTTCCACGCTTTCTTAACCCTAAATGAATAAAAAGGACTCTTGACCCGTTAGTGGCAATGATTGGTCCATAAGGATGCATTTGAGCTACTTTTGATGATGGCCCTAAAAAAGAGGCTAAAAATTAGGAAATTGTCTTTTATGTAGCAAAATCATGTATTTTACACGCTTTCTTAACGTAAATGAAAAAAAATGGCTCTTGCCTCATTTGTGGCGATAGTTGGTCCAAAAGCATGCAGTTGAGGTACTTTTGATGATGGCCCTAAAAAGTAGGAAATTGTCTTTAGTGTAGCAAAATCATGTATTTTTCACTCTTTCTTAACCGTAAATGAATAAAAAGGGCTCTTGACATTTTAGTGGTGATAGTTGGTCCAAAAGCATGCATTTGAGCTACTTTTCATGATCGCCCTAAAAAATAGGCTAAAAATTAGGAAAATGACTTTAATGTAGCAAAATCATGTAGTTTCCACGCTTTCTTAACCCTAAATGAATAAAAATGACTCTTGACCCGTTAGTGGCAATGATTGGTCCATAAGGATGCATTTGAGCTACTTTTGATGATGGCCCTAAAAAAGAGGCTAAAAATTAGGAAATTGTCTTTTATGTAGCAAAATCATGTATTTTACACGCTTTCTTAACGTAAATGAAAAAAAATGGCTCTTGCCTCATTTGTGGCGATAGTTGGTCCAAAAGCATGCAGTTGAGGTACTTTTGATGATGGCCCTAAAAAGTAGGAAACTGTCTTTAGTGTAGCAAAATCATGTATTTTTCACTCTTTCTTAACCGTAAATAAATAAAAAGGGCTCCTGAATCGTTAGTGGCGATAGTTGGACAAAAAGCATGCATTTGAGCTACTTTTGATGATGGCCCTAAAAAATAGGCTAACATTTAGGAAATTGTCTTTAATTGAGCAAAATCATGTAGTTTCCACGCTTTCTTAACCCTAAATGAATAAAAAGGACTCTTGACCCGTTAGTGGCAATAATTGGTCCAAAAGGATGAACCTAAAAAAGAGGCTAAAAATTAGGAAATTGTCTTTTATGTAGCAAAATCATGTATTTTGCACGCTTTCTTAACCGTAAATGAAAAAAATGGCTCTTGCCTCATTTGTGGCGATAGTTGGTCCAAAAGCATGCATTTGAGGTACTTTTGATGATGGCCCTAAAAAATAGGAAATTGTCTTTAATGTAGCAAAATCATGTATTTTTCACTCTTTCTTAACCGTAAATGAATAAAAAGGGCTCTTGACCCGTTTGTGGCGATAGTTGGTCCAAAAGCATGCATTTGAGCTACTTTTGATGATCGCCCTAAAAAATAGGCTAAAAATTAGGAAAATGACTTTAATGTAGCAAAGTCATGTAGTTTCTACACTTTCTTAACCCTAAATGAATAAAAAGGGAACCCGTTAGTGGCGATAGTTGGTCCAAAAGCATGCATTTGAGGTACTTTTGATGATGGCCCTAAAAAATAGGAAATTGTCTTTAATGTAGCAAAATCATGTATTTTTCACTCTTTCTTAACCGTAAATGAATAAAAAGGGCTCTTGACCCGTTAGTGGCGATAGTTGGTCCAAAAGCATGCATTTGAGCTACTTTTGATGATCGCCCTAAAAAATAGGCTAAAAATTAGGAAAATGACTTTAATGTAGCAAAGTCATGTAGTTTCTACACTTTCTTAACCCTAAGTGAATAAAAAGGGAACCCGTTAGTGGCGATAGTTGGCCCAAAAGCATGCATTTGAGCTACTTTTGATGATGGCTCTATAAATAGGAAATTGTCTTTAATGTAGTAAAGTCATGTATTTTTCACACTTTCTTAATCGTAAATGAATAAAAAGGGCTCCTGACCCGTTAGTGGCGATAGTTGGACCAAAAGCATGCATTTGAGCTACTTTTGATGATGGCCCAAAAAAATAGGCTAACAATTAGGAAATTGTCTTTAATTAAGCAAAATCATGTAGTTTTCACGCTTTCTTAACCCTAAATGAATAAAAAGGGCTCTTGACCCGGTAGTGGCGATAGTTGGTCCAAAAGGATGTATTTGAGCTACTTTTGATGATGGCCCTAAAAAAGAGGCTAAAATTTAGGAAATTGTCTTTTATGTAGAAAAATCATGTATTTTGCACGCTATCTTAACCGTAAATGAATAAAAATGGCTCTTGCCTCATTTGTGGCGATAGTTGGTCCAAAAGCATGCAGTTGAGGTACTTTTGATGATGGCCCTAAAAAGTAGGAAATTGTCTTTAGTGTAGCAAAATCATGTATTTTTCACTCTTTCTTAACCGCAAATGAATAAAAAGGGCTCTTGACATTTTAGTGGTGATAGTTGGTCCAAAAGCATGCATTTGAGCTACTTTTCATGATCGCCATAAAAAATAGGCTAAAAATTAGGAAAATGACTTTAATGTAGCAAAATCATGTAGTTTCCACGCTTTCTTAACCCTAAATGAATAAAAAGGACTCTTCACCCGTTAGTGGCAATGATTGGTCCATAAGGATGCATTTGAGCTACTTTTGATGATGGCCCTAAAAAAGAGGCTAAAAATTAGGAAATTGTCTTTTATGTAGCAAAATCATGTATTTTACACGCTTTCTTAAGGTAAATGAAAAAAAATGGCTCTTGCCTCATTTGTGGCGATAGTTGGTCCAAAAGCATGCAGTTGAGGTACTTTTGATGATGGCCCTAAAAAGTAGGAAATTGTCTTTAGTGTAGCAAAATCATGTATTTTTCACTCTTTCTTAACCGTAAATGAATAAAAAGGGCTCTTGACATTTTAGTGGTGATAGTTGGTCCAAAAGCATGCATTTGAGCTACTTTTGATGATCGCCCTAACAAATAGGCTAAAAATTAGGAAAATGACTTTAATGTAGCAAAATCATGTAGTTTCCACGCTTTCTTAACCCTAAATGAATAAAAAGGACTCTTGACCCGTTAGTGGCAATGATTGGTCCATAAGGATGCATTTGAGCTACTTTTGATGATGGCCCTAAAAAAGAGGCTAAAAATTAGGAAATTGTCTTTTATGTAGCAAAATCATGTATTTTACATGCTTTCTTAACGTAAATGAAAAAAACAGCATGTAGATTATGAACAGTTTGTATAATTCACATGCACCTTAGAGTTATTCACTATGAATATGGTATTGCAAATCAATCATGACTATATTCACAAGGATATATATATATATATATATATATATATATATATATATATATGTGGTTTTGATCATGATAGTCAAACAGCATGTAGATTATGAACATTGTGAATTTCTTTGAACTTTCTTCTATTAGGAATATAATGTTCATATCTACGATGCTTGATGTAGAATCTTAATAATCCCATCTAACATTTGCATAAGATATTTTACTTTCGCATGCTTTGACTCTCAGTGATCCCTTGCTTACCCAAGGAGATCTTCTATACTTATCCTTGGTCTGAAGCACTGTCTTATGAGAGACAGAGTTTATAGGCTTTCTCCATGTTGATCGAAGAATCCTCTCTCTCTTGATCTTCTCAGGGTAGTTGAGTGGAACTCTGTGACAGCTCATCCATGAGACAGAACCTTGGATCCTTGTGGTTGCGCACTGCTTCCTATGATTGGACCAGGTGGTTACAGCAGTGATATCACCACGAGTTCTCTTCTTTGGGGCAAGAGGAACTCTTGATCTTTCCTGCACAAGTAAGGCACTAGAAGGAATTTTTGGTACCCATTTGTACTTGGGTCCTACATGGTTAGCACTGGACCTTACTTGTCCTTTAGGGATCCATACAAATTTATTTCTCACATGTAAACTTCTTCTAAGACTGCATGTGTGAGAAATATGACCTGATCTACTACAAAAATGACAAATAATGGTATGATATTCAGAATAGGATTTCCTATCATTATCTTGTTGGTCAGTTTTGTTTTCAAAGACTCTCTGTTCTTTTGAAACAATTTTTGAAGTTTCAGGGCCTTTTGAAAACTTTTCTTTTTCCCTCAATAGGGATTCACAATTGGAACACTTTTCAGTACATGTTGAAGTTTCCGCTCTCGATAGGGGACAAGCTATCGGCAGCGATAGCTGTTCTTCTATGGACGGAACTTTTGAAACCTTGGATGTAGAGGAAGAAATGAGTTCCTCAAGTTTCCTATTCTTTTTCCTTAAGCCTAGAACTTCTTTTGCAAGTTTACAGAATTCAATATGTAACTCATTATACATGTCTTGCAATTCAGAAGGTTCAAGTTCAGATACCTCATTCTCCTCAGTTTCTGAATCTAGGTAGAGATCAACACTCTCTTCACTGCAGCCGACTTTCTCAATATCAGCTTCCTGTAGCTCACCAACAATTGATCCACAAGGGGCACGAGATGAGCTTTGGACAGCTTTACTTTCAAGAGAGTGGTTAGAAGCATACATAGCATCAAGAGTGTTCCAAATATCTCTAGCATTAGAGCAATGTTTAATTTTCTGGAAATCACTGTCAGTTAAGCTTTTGTACAAAATTTGCATTGCTCTAATGTTCAAGTAAAACAAATTTTTCTCCTCTTCAGTCCAGTTTACTTTTGGTTTGAAATCAGAATCATTTACAAAGACATCCCACATTTTGAAACTCGAGGATAGCACAAAACTTTTCATCCTTGCCTTCCATAAGTAAAAATCAGTATTTTCTAACAAGGGTGGGATAGTATGATCAAAACCTTCAAAACACATTTTATATCCCAAGTCAGCCTAGGTCTTTGCACTTGAGATCGTTGGATCCTTTAAACAACTGACCTGACTCTGATACCAAATGAAATGCGTGGCTGTCACCCAAGAGGGGGGGTGAATTGGGTGGCAGAATAAAAGTTAAAATTCTCTTTTAAAAACTGACTGCTTGTGCTTAGTGAAGGAGATGACACGTTATGTTTTGCACAAGTATGGTGGTGTGGTGCTGGAAATAAGAATGTTAAAGACAAACTAAGCACACACAGATTTATCCTGGTTCGGTCACTTCCAGACCTACATCCAGTCCCCAGGCTCCACCTGAGATTTTCAATCCACTAAACTTCTTGTTTAAACCAGGCACAAGAAAGCCTTTACACTTTAGGTTTTACGAACACGGGTTCACCTAACAACCCACAGGTTTTGCAACGGGCTTACCTGTAAACCTTAACAACTACAGGTTTTACAACGGGATCACCTGCAACCTTACAACCACAAGTTTTGCTGGCTAACTTGCAACCTTTGGAGATTTAGAAAACCTCTAAATGCTCCCCCTCACTTTTGTAAGATAACAATACTGTTCTTCAAGCACAAGCTTTAGAACAACCTCTATCAATTAGAGGATTTGATAATATGTTCACTCTATGAACTGATTGTGATAAACACTTAAGTGCAAATGATTCTCTCTAAGAATAGATGATGTTACTCACTTGAGTACAAATGAATTACTCTCTAAGAATGTTACAAATCTAAGATCAGAGAGTAGAAGATGAGAGGAATGTAGAAATACAATATCTCAGACAATAGGCTCTGTTCTTCCAACAACAACTCTTTTGAATGTAGATGTTCCTTTTATACTCGGCCTCAAAACATTCAGGCTTGGGCGGCAGATAGAATATGTCCGTTTGAATATAGCCGTTAATCCCATGTTACCGTTGAGAAGTACATCTTCATTAATGCTTAGCAGGGTTGACTTGCTTTATCTCTTAAAAGCAACTCTGACAACTCTGCTCTGACAAAAGCATTCTGACCTCTGAGTATGTGACGTTGACTCTTGTACTCTTGCTGACGGATGATCATCGTTCATCCGGAAGCGGCAATCTTGCTCTGCAAGTGTTAGTCTCTGAATCCCAGTGACAAGAGTATTTGCATCCGGAAGCTCAATTGCATCCGGAAGTAAAACTAAGTTCTGCACATACTTGTTAGTCCAACAGAGTAGTATATATAATCAAGTGCAGTAAGAACTATACATGCTGTGGGAAGCTTGTTTGCTATGGGAAGCAATCTTACTTAGACTATGTTCTGACTTAGTGTATTGTCTACTGACGCTAGGGGATGTCTATTCCAATAGTCAGCGTAAGTCTCGTTATTTTACTCTAAGTCTTCCGGAAGCGATTCTGCATCCGGTTGTATTCTAACTTAGGATTTGATTTTAGTCTAATTCTTCCTAAGTGACTTAGTGTGTCATTTACTCATGCTATGGGATGTGTAGTATAACAACACATAATCACATACAGTGGGAGTTCAATTGTCTAAGGAAGTTCTCTTACTTCCGGAAGCAATTCCACATCCGGAAGTACTCTTACTAGACGTTGAGTGTGGCTGTGTTATACTCACTGACGCTCAGTGTTACCTAAGCCAACCGCCAGCGCTAGTCACTAAGCATCCGGAAGCATTCCTGCATCCGGTTGCGTCCTAACTTAGTCTCAAGGATTCTAACACATTTGTTCATTTGCTTTTCAATGGCTGAATAACAGGGCCGAGGAAAAGGCAATGAAAGGTGACCTACCTTCCAATATGGTTGAAAATCATACTTCTTTGAATGACATGAAGTTGGAAGGACGAGTTCATGTTTAATCAATTCCTTACCTTGTTGAAGAAGAGCATGAACCTCGAGAGTGCCAAGAGGTTAATCCTAGGATTGAGATGAATGTTGCAAATTCACCTAGCACCTTTGAGTCCAATGGTGTCTTGCATAGTGCTTATCCTAGTGATGATCTTAATGATTCTATGCCTTATTCATGTGATGAGTTGAGCATTTGTGTTGATTGTTATGAGGGTAAATCTTCTCATCTCATGGCATGATGGAGGAAAAATTTGAAAGAATTGCATCAAACCAATGATGATGTTGTCTTGAGTAATGACACAATGGATGAGGCCATTTCTAGGGATGATATACATGTTCGACATCACTCACATAATCTAGAAAACCATGAGGAGGGTGATGATGGTAAGGAGGTGATACTACCTTTCACTTGGGTGGAGAATGCCAAGAGGCCGAGAGCCAAATCCCTATTAAAGAAAAGAAGCATGAAGTCTTTAAAGATGAATGCAAGGTTGGAGAGCCATTGGCACAAGAGCTTGAATCTTTCTCTAATTCTCAACTCATGCATAAATCATCTCAAGGTATAATTCTTGATCCTACACTTGTTACCTTTCCTAGTTCATGTAACTTAGGGAAGAAGATATATCATGAGCTTGTTCAAAATTTAATCCTTGATTTGTTTTCGATGCTTGAATTTAATGTGCAATTGCTTGTTGTTCTTGAGCCAATGCCTACTTATGCTACGCCTTCATATAATCTTTGCATATATAAGGAAGCATGTAGGCCATATCCATTGTTGATTGAAAATGTGGTAGAACAACATGTAACTCCCTTGAGCTTGCCTTCACATGAGGATTTACATACATCTTTAGGATCATTCGATTCTTGCTTAGTGAATGTTTATGATGCTTGCATGAATTCTCTTGATGATGATTCTAGTATTGTGAGCATGTCTCTTGATCTTACTAGTCCCAAGCATGATAATTGTGATCTTAATGATGTTGGTACATTTACATACTCCTTGTCTAGCTACAACCCCTTTGGAAAAGGGATGTTTGTTAAATTTTGTGGATAAAGCTAGGTTGCAAGGAATGCTTGATCTCTTGTTGGAGAATGGATTTCTTTTGGTGGAGGACTTGTTTTGTTACATTTCCTATGATATCTTTGATTGGAAGAGCCGATTTAAGAAAATGAATGAAGGGAGTCCTTTGCACATGGATTGCTTTAATGAGGGATTAATTCAACCAACTTTGATCAATGAGGATCATGTGAAACTTGCTTTGAGTAGTCGTACAACAAGTTTGATGGAAAGGCCAAATGGTGATTATTGGTTAAGTGCTTTAAAGGGGCAACATCTTGCTAGATTTGAAATGCCTAATTTGAACACCATATTTCATGATATTGTCTTTCCTAAGCATGTAAATATTGATTATCCTTGTGTTTCATTGAGTATCTCTTTGCATTCCTACAACCCCTTGGAAAAGGGAAGTTTGTTCTATGTTGTAGGATCTTTTAGGATGCACAAGGATTATTGGGAAAAGAAGAAGGCAATGGTGGAGCTTGTGGAGACTCCTAAGTTGGAGAAAGCCAACTTGGATATTCTTGGGGCCGAAACGAACTTTAAGAAGAGTTTAGAGCTTGATTCCTCACAAGAAGAGTTAGACTTCTTCAATGTGAAGCTCACCAAAGATGACATCAAAGGGCTAGTGGTTCGGTTGAAGATGCTTAAAAGGAACATGGAAGTTAAGGGCAAAGTTTTGAAAGCAACAATGTATGAACCTATACTTCTAGTGGTCCTTGCAAGGAGAGTCCAAAAGTTTCTCTTGAAACTACAAGCCCATTGGAGAGCTAGGAGGCCAAAGGAAAAGAAGAAGGGAGTAACTCCTAGAAATTCCACATTGAAGCATTCAATCCTTGAGAAAGCCGAATTGCTTAAGGGGAACTTAGTGAAGGAAGACCACCAATCTTCTACATTTGAGGGTGGCCGAATCAAATTCATAAAGGGCCACAAGAGCAAGTTCTTCAAAGAGAATTTTAAGCCCCCCTAAAGGTTGTTTCTTTCCTTTCCTCACTTGCTTTATATTGTTCTTATTCTAAGTGTGGGGGAGGACATACCATAGTAAAAAAATAGGATTATGTTTAGATTTATTTCTAGTATGTTGTTTTAGGTTGTTTAAAAAAACCAAGAAAAAAAATTATAAACTTGTGTTAGGTTGTGTTTAGTGTTTGTTTTTTTGTGAATAATTCATGATGGCCATTTGCATGCATGGACTGCCCGGCCTTATTACTTGCTGCCTTGCCTTGTTTTTATGCCTTCCTACTTGATTTGATTGGTCCCATTGAGGACAATGCATGTTATAAGTGTGGGGGGGTTGCTTCAAAGTGGTTATTTCAAAACTTCTACACTTTATTTTTGGACTTTTTTTAGGTAAATTTGTTTGAGAAGTTTAAGCATGGTGAAAGTAAATGGAATTGTCCTAAAGTGTATAAGTAGATTTTATTTTTGGAATGACTACTTAGGATATTGCTTGGGGCATTTTTAAGGTTACAAAGAGGAGGCTAGTTTCTCACTTAACTTTTCTTAGGGAGGAAGAGACTAATTAGAGTAAGCCATAAAGTGAGAAGCCTTCAACCGAATTGAGTGGGCCAATAGTTATTTCACCTCCTAGAACTTGTCCTAGTTCTTGTTCAAGATCACAATGCATGGTACAATTGAAAATGAAAGGGGCATTTCTTTCTAAACCCTTTTGACCCAAACACTAAGCCACCAAAAATATATCCTTTGATTAACCTCTTTGAGCCATTCACTATTCTTTTCTACCACCTTGACCAATGTTTGAATGAGTGATTATAGCATATGCTTGCATTTATATTAGTATTGTATTGTTGTATCTTGTGAAAAGCATGTTACATGGGGGAAATGGTCAATTTGGCGCCCGGGCGCCAGTTGGGCGCCATTCCAGAGAGGCAGCGCCCCCGGGCGCCAGTTGGGCGCCATTTTGGGCGCCATATCAGAGAAGGGGCGCCCTAGGCGTGCTCGGGGCGCCATTTGGGCGCCATAGGCCCAAAAAAAAAAAAAAAAAAAAAAAAAAAAAAAAAAAGTGGCCAAAGGCCAAGAAGAAGAAGAGAAAAAGAAAAAAAAATAATAAGCCGAAGGCCTAAAAGAAAAAAATGAAAGCACAAAGTGCTTGAGTATGCCAAAGGCATATGAGTGAAAAGAAAAATGAGAGAAGCACAAAGTGCTTGGAAAAAGTGAGGTGTAGCATGCTTTGTTTGAAGTGGATTTATTGTATTGCAAGTATATGTGATAGCTACTTGTTTATATTATTGGTCATTGACTACTATCCATCATTCATCATTCATATTAGCCTTCCATGTAACCCCCAAAGTCCCCTAGATTTGATTGTGCCATGCATACTAATGGGTGGAGAACTAAGAACTATTACAAGCCTATGGTGAGGTGGAATGCATTGAGCCAAAGAGTGATTACAAAGACCCTAGTTAGGCATTATTCCTAACTTGAGAGATTGAGTGCAAACACTTATATCCGGTGAGGAGAAAATCTCTTTTAGCATTCCCTCCTAATTCTAGTTACTTGTTAAACTTGTTTCCACTTTGCATCCTTAAATTTGGCCCATGTGATAATCTAGGAAAAGGTTCAAAAAGATCAACTTGTACACAATGACAATTCCAATTGCCTTCAATATGCTTAATGGTTAAGTTGGACTTTTTGGATGACTTTGACCGGAGTTCAAAGATTAAGTGTGGGGGATTTGATTGGACCGAAATTTATATATTTAAGCATGTGCATTTGAGCTTAATTAGTGAGGTTTAATTGTTATATTTGATCATTATTGGTGATTTTATGTGAACATGCTTATAGGTGATTATATGGAAAATCCTAGCTTAATTACTTGCATTTTAAGTAACTAAGGGTATTTTGGTCATTTTTGACTATGTGGTGCTTTTCTATTGTAGGGGGGTCCCACGTGGGCCCCACAAACCTTTGGATTGCTTGGAGTGCAAGAAATTGACTTGGAGGGAAAGGCAAAGGCATAAGACAAAAGTTACCCCTTTTGTCAAAAACAAGGGATTTTCACATTACTAAAAGGGTTAAGGTGCATTTTTAGTGTTTAATTATTTGACACTTTGAATAATATTGTGACTTAGTTGTTTATGGTGTTTAAATATTGTATATTATGCTTGATGCCCTTTCTATATTCTAGAGTACTGAAAATGCTCCTTTACCCCACAATTTAACGGTCAAAATTTGACACATAACGGTCAAACTTAACTTATTTAACGTCGTTACTAAATAAGCCACGACAATAATTCTTGGTTACCACAAATGGACCACAATATTGTGTATTATGTTAAGTGCACTTTGCTATATTCTAGAGTACTAAAAATGCACCTTAACCCTTACTAAAAGGGGTAATTTGGAGCCACAACTTGAATTTCAAGGCCAAAAGCTTCATGAAGGGTACCATTGGAAAGAGAATGAAGAACATAAAGGAAGGAATGAGGTGGAAGCTTGTGGACCACTCATTTATCTCACTTACAACTCATTTATCACTCACATTTACCATTTTACCCTCATTTTACCTCCTTCACATTTCATCACTTTCCCTCACAATTCCTCCCACAATTTCGGCCAAACCTACTTCCATACACCAAAAATATCTTCTTGACACCCCATTAACCTCTCTTGACAACTCATAATCTCACTAATCCAACTCATTAACCAAACACCACTTCATTTAACCTAACACCAACTTCATTTGTGACATATCTTTCTCTCACTTCATCTCATTTTTCTCTCAACTCTCTCCTCACCATTCCTCCATACCTCACGGCCTTCCTTCCATTCTCCATGGATTCTCACGCCATTCACCTTCTATTCCACCTCTCCATGCTTGGCTAAGGCTTCTAATCTCTCTCTCCAAAGGAATGTGCTTGTAGATCTTCACATTTGGCCTCATGTGCTTGTACATGTAACTTTTAGGTTTGTGAGCTAGATTTATATTTTCACCTAATGTCTCTCTAGATCTAGGTTTCATTAGGTTAGAACATTCTTTTCTTAGATGTTCTACTTGATTTTTGGCTCACAAGCTCTCTTTTGTGTTAAGCTCATGAAAACCTAAAGCTTATATGTGTGTAGTTTCATAGATACATTTGTGTGTGATTAACTCCTCTTGTGTTTGTGAAATGATAGATTTGCTTAAGTTCTTGATTAGAATTTAATGTTGGTTAAGGTATGAGCTCAACTTGAAAGAGCATTAAGCTTGGTTAATTTAATTAAACTCTTGTAGATTTCTTAGCTTTAAGAATCTCAAGGATTTCGTTAGGTTATACTAAGAATAGCAAGTATATGAGGTCACATTTATAATTAAGCACATAGTACTTTGGAGAGGGAGGTACTTCTCATTCTTGACATTTTCACCTCTTTACATTTCGGTTATATAGTCATTTTAGGTTAAAATTGTAGTTGTTAAATCAAAATCAACATTCTCCATTTGCCTTTTACTTTGTGTGAAAAAACTAGCCTAGAATTTGCAAGATTCAACTTAAATTGTGGAAAAGACCTAATACTCACCACTACTCACTTAGTGGATTTGAGTTTAGAAATCTTTGATTGACCTTTTAAGGCGACAAAAGAGGTTAAATCATCTATAATGTAGTAAAATCATGTATTTTTCACACTTTCTTAATCGTAAATGAATAAAAATGGCTCCTGACCCGTTAGTGGCGATAGTTGTGTTAGAATCTTAAGTTTTGATGAAGACTAAAATATGAAAGAACTTAGAAAGCAATAGGTGAACATAGAATCCTAAGTAAAAGTGCAACCGGATGTGGACTTACTTCCGGATAGATTAGGACTAGCGCTCGCGGATAAATGTCTCATCCCCCAGCGGCAGCAAGAAATTCACTTAGGAATTTACTTAGTCCATGAGCACTAGATATACAAAATCCTAAGACTAAGTTAAGATTCAACCGGAAGTGAATTTGCTTCCTGTTAGACTTAGACTGGCGCTGGCTGTTGGAATAAATATCCCTAAGCGTCAGTGAAAGTGAGCAACATCCAGTAGAAGTGCTTCCGATAGCTTAGTGACTAGCGCTGGCTGTTGGATTGAATGAACACTGAGCGAGAGTGAGTAATAGTGAACAAAATCCTTCATCCAGCGGATTTACTTCCGGATGGAGAAGTGCTTCCTGATGCAAGGAATACCTCTTAGACTAAGAACACTCCCACTGCATGTGACTATATGTTTATACTGTTAGACTAACACTCAGTGCAGCACACTCAGTAGAATTGCTTCCGGATGAGAATCTGCTTCCGCAAGCAATCAGAATGTCAGAAGTTGCAGTGTCAGAATGCTTTTGTCAGAGCAGAGGTGTCAGGACTACTTTTCAGAGATAAAGCAAGTCAACCCTGCTATGCATTGATGAAGCATTTATTGGGCAAACGGTAACATGGGTTAAACGGCCATATTCAAACGGCTCTCCCACCTACCTAGAGACAGATTGCTTGAAGACTATATAAAGAGGCTCAAACCTCATTTATGAGGTTAACAATTATCTTTGAATACTCTTGAGAGAAGTTAGAGCGAGAAACTAAGAACATCTTCAAGCATTCAAAGCTGCCCAGAAAAGTAAAGAGCATTTAACACATCGAGTGATCATTCTCATCTACATATTCTGTACTCTTTGTTGTTAAGTCTCTTTCTGTTATAAGAGCATTGATTGTACTTAAGTGTGTAACACTATCTGTTCTTTAAGAGAACTTAGTTAGAAAAATCCTTTAGTTGTAAAGGTTGAACCCTTGCTAGGTGTAAGGGGGAGCTAGTCAGAAAGGTTACAAGTGAGCCTTGTGTAAAACTTGTAGTTGTAAGGTTGCAAGTGATCCCGTCCAAAACTTGCGGTTGTAAGGTTTCAGGTGAACCCGATTTAAAACCTGAGATAGTGGAACTCGGCCTGGGTGGTTGAGAACTGGACGTAGGTCAGAAAGACCGAACCAGTATAAATCTTGTGTTGGTTTTATTTGAGCATTTATTTTTGTAGCACAATTCACCCCCCCCCTCTTGTGCATCCATTACCTTCATTTGGTATCAGAGCAGGTCTTTCTCACTCGATTCCAACGAATCCAGAAAGCAAAGATCTAGTAATGGATACAGATTACTCCCTGCCAGATGTCTCTATTCAACCCAACAAGCCTCCAGGCTTTGATGGGTATAACTATCCATTCTGGAAGTTTCGAATGGAGACCTATATCAAATCCAGCGACATCAGACTCTGGGACGTAATCGAACGTGGGGATCACACACCACTGGATGAGGATGGTTTTGCCAAGCAGCGATCTAGGTACACAAATGAGGACTATGCTCTAGTCCAACTAAACTACCGAGCCATGCACTACATCCAGTGTGCTCTCAGCCCTAACGAGTTTCACAGGATCAGCCACCACAAAAATGCTAAAGATATGTGGGAGGCTCTTGAGGCTGCTCACTCTGGAACCAGGGGAGTGAAAGCAAGGCGAGTTGAGATGCTGGTAGAAGAATTTCACAAGTTCGCCATGCTTAGTCCTACTGAGCCTATCAGGGAGCTGGAGCTCAGGTTCACTCACCTCATCAACAATTTGGCCTCGCTGGGTAAGGACATTCCTGAAAGAGAGCAAGTCAGCAAGATCCTAAATATCTTGAAAGGTGACTGGATCACCAAAGTAACCATCTTGCAGGAAGTCCAAGGAGAATCAACGAGCTCCATCACTGCACTATTTGGCTCTCTGGCTGAATATGAACCTACCCTGCTGGCTCAGAGAGTTCCTCAAGCCTCATCCAAGGCCAAAAACCTTGCCCTTGTTGCTCCTAGCAAGGAGGTTGATGATGATGATGAGGATGATGAGGAGGAAATGGACGATGAGGAGATGGCTATGATGGTGAGAAAATTCAGAAAGTTCTTCAGAAAGAAAGGAGGCTTTCAAAAGGGTGACTCCAGCCAGAGGAAAGGATACAAGAAGGAAAAGGCCCCTATATGCTTCGAATGTAAGAAACCTGGCCACTTCAAGGCTGAGTGTCCCAGCCTGCAGAAGTCAAAAGGCAAAGACAAAAGGAAGGCCTTTGTTTCCTCCATCTGGGTGAATAGCTCAGATGACGAAGCAAGTGATGAGGAAGAAGTTGCCAACCTCTGCTTGGTAGCCAGAGAAGATGATGAGGAAGCATCTTCAGAACTTGACCTCACCCACGAAGACAATGAGGTAACTTTCTCTGAACTGCAAGAGGCTTACAATGAGGTTCATGAAGAATTCTCTCGATTGTGTAAAGCCTATAAAGTGTTAAAAACTAAAAAGGAATCACTTGAGTCCAAGGTGGACTCACTAAGTGAAGAGCTAGCGGAAGCTAGAAAGCATCCGGTAGTGGATGGCCAGGGTTCTCCACAAACAGAACCCAATGCCCCAACACTTGAGAGCTGCCCCAATTGCAGCAAAATCTCAGCAGAGAAAGACAAGCTGCAAAATGCCCTGCAGAAGTTTACAAATGGCTCAGAAATGTTAAACATAATTTTAATGAATCAAAGGGCATATAGGGATAGAACTGGATTAGGATATACTCCTAGAGGGAAGAAGTGGGTGGAACCAAAAGTAAAGCCCTACTTAAAGTTCTTCCATAAAGCCACTAATCATAGCTCCTCACCCTTCAGCTTCTGTAACTATTGCAACAGGAAGGGACACTCAACGTCCACCTGTAATGCTAAGAAGCATGGAACAAGTAGTTCCTACAAATGGGTCCCTAAAGGAACCAAGGCAACAAAGGATCCTCCATCTGCTAAGGAAACTAAGAGAGGACAAGGATCCCGACCTTGGAATCATTCCAAAGGGAAAATCCAAGAGTCCAGAGCCAACTCTAAGCCAGAGGCTCTGAATAATCACAAGCCCAAGGTCAAGGATGACTCTAGACCAAGGGCATTGAAAACTAATGATCGAGGACCCAAGAAAGATTGGGTACCTAAGTTTACTTGATTTTTCCAGGTGTGTCTTAAAGCATCCAAGAACAAGAAATGGTATATTGACAGCGGATGCTCGAGACATATGACTGGAGACAGAGACAAGTTCAAATCTCTGGTGATCAAAGATGGAGCCACAGTAACCTTTGGAGGAAATCAAAGTGGAAAGATCACTGGAGTTGGAGAAGTCGGACCAATGAAAGACGTCTACCTAGTGGACGGTCTCTGTCACAACCTGCTAAGCGTCAGCCAGAGCACAGACAAAGGAAACTGGGTAATTTTTGATTCACATGAGTGCATAATAGTTGATAAGCAGGATCTAAATTTAGATAAGGCCAACTTAAAATGCAAACTTAAGGCAAATAGAAATGGAAACCTATATACTTTAGACTTATGCCAACAACTAGAAGGAAAATGTTTAATATCTAGTGATGAGAATAGTTGGCTTTGGCATAAGAGACTAGCTCATGTTAATTTTACTCAACTCGACATGCTAATTAAAAAGGAGCTAGCTATAGGTATTCCATCATTTAAAGTTAAGCAAGATTTTATCTGTGAATCCTGCAAAAGAGGAAAGCAAACAAAGTCCTCATTCAAAACCAAGAAGAAAGTCTCCACCAGCAGGCCCTTGGAACTAATCCACATGGATTTGGTTGGGCCAGCAAGAGTGAAGAGCTTGGGTGGAAACCTATATGCTCTAGTGGTGGTGGATGACTATTCAAGGTTCACCTGGACTATGTTTCTTGCCTCTAAGCAAGATACTTTTGATGCTTTTGTTGTCCTGGCTAAGAAAGTGCAGAATGAGAGAGAGCTCAAAATCACAGCCATAAGGACAGACCATGGAGGAGAATTTGAGAACCATAGCTTCTCAGAGCTATGTGAACAAAATGGCATAGAACACAACTTCTCAGCTCCTAGGACCCCTCAACAGAACGGAGTTGTCGAGAGAAAGAACAGGGTTCTGACAGAGATGGCTAGAAGCATGCTCAATGAAAAAGAGGTTTCTCAAGTGTTCTGGGCGGACGCTATGAGCACTGCTTGCTATATCTCTAACAGAGCCTATGTTCGCAAAGGACTGGATAAGACTCCCTACGAGCTGTACAAAGGGAGGAAGCCCAACATCAGCCACCTCAAAGTCTTTGGATCAAAATGCTATGTGCATAACAATGGAAAGGTGAATCTGGGTAAGTTTGATCCAAAAGCTGATGTAGGTATATTCATAGGATATTCCCTTAGGAGTAAAGCATATAGAATATACAACATGAGAACTAGAATTGTAGAAGAATCAATGCATGTTGTATTTGATGAAACTCCTACATGGGGACAATCCACAGAAGATGATGAAATACTTAATCTTCCAAAACCACCATCATCTTCTTTACTACCAAAAGAAACACCAGCAAGCAATCTCAAAGAAGAAGATGAACCCAGTGATGAACCTAGAATGCAGACCGTGCCTGATGAGGCACAGTTGCCAACAGCTAGGAGACATCACAGGGATCATCCTCTTGATCAAGTGCTTGGTGATGTTTCTTCTGGAGTCAGAACCAGAAGTCAAGTTCAAAATGAAGTTGAGTTTGGAGCATTTCTATCTCAAATAGAACCAACTTCAGTTGAACAAGCTCTTGAGGACTGCGACTGGATTATTGCCATGCAGGAAGAGCTAAATCAATTTGAGAGAAGTCAAGTCTGGGAACTAGTCCCTAGGCCATCTCATCAATCTATAGTAGGGACCAAATGGGTCTTCAAAAACAAACTGGATGAGACAGGTCAAATCACAAGAAACAAAGCCAGATTAGTAGCCAAAGGATATAACCAAGAAGAAGGCATTGACTATGAAGAAACCTTTGCTCCAGTTGCTAGACTTGAAGCAATAAGGATTCTTCTAGCCTTTGCATCCATGAAGGGCTTTAGGCTATATCAAATGGATGTAAAGAGTGCATTTCTTAATGGCTATATTAAAGAAGAGGTGTATGTAGAACAACCTCCTGGCTTTGAGGATCATAAATATCCAAAACATGTGTATAGATTAAAGAAAGCTTTATATGGCCTGAAACAAGCTCCTAGAGCTTGGTATGAGAGACTCAGCAGCTTTCTGCTGGGCAAAGGTTTCTCAAGGGGCAAACTTGATAATACACTGTTTATCCTTCACAAAGATAGAGATATGTTAATTGTCCAAATTTACGTTGATGATATTATCTTTGGGGCAACTAATGAAAAACTTTGTGAAGATTTTTCTAAGACTATGCAGGGTGAGTTTGAGATGTCTATGATGGGAGAACTCACATTCTTCCTAGGCCTGCAGATTAAACAGAAGAAGAATGGAATCTTCATATCCCAAACTAAGTACTGCAGAGAACTACTCAAAAAGTTTGGGATGGATGAGTGCAAGGAGTATGACACTCCCATGAGCACCTCTGCCGCACTCGATGCTGACGCAAAGGGTAAATCTGTCAGCCTGCCCATGTACAGGGGAATGATAGGTTCCCTCCTATACTTAACGGCAAGCAGGCCTGACATTCAATTTAGTGTAGGCATGTGTGCTAGGTTTCAAGCCAACCCCAAGGAGTCACACTTAACATGTGTTAAACGTATTTTGAGATACCTTGAGGGAACACAAGAACTTGGTCTTTGGTATCCCAGAGGTAACCAAGAGTTTTTGTGGGCTTACTCTGATTCTGACCATGCAGGTTATAAGACTGATAGAAAGAGCACCAGTGGACAATGCGCCTTCCTTGGTGGTTGTCTGGTGACTTGGGCTAGCAAAAAACAAACCTGTGTGTCCTTGTCATCCACTGAGGCAGAATATATTGCTGCAGCAAGTTGTTGTGCTCAAGTGCTGTGGCTGAAGAACCAGTTGAGAGATCTTGGTTTGGAGTTCCCTGAGGCACCCATCCTCTGTGACAACACAAGCACAATCAGCCTCGCCAAGAATCCAGTTCAGCACACAAGGACAAAGCACATTGATGTCAGACATCACTTCATCAGAGACCATGTTCAAAAGAAGGATGTCAAAATGCAATTTGTCCCCACTCAACAACAGCTTGCTGACATCTTCACCAAGCCTCTGGGGGTTGACCAGTTTACTTTCATAAGAGGTGATTTGGGAATGGTAAACCCAAATGAGGTGTAACATTTCATTTATTATACTTGATTGTTTAAAACAATACTAACTTAGGCATCGGAGTGCCAATACGTGTTTTGCAGGTCCTCAATGTTAAATCTTAAGATTTTGCAACCGGAAGCAAAACCACTTCCGGATGATCATTCGCTGACACTGAATGATGAAACCAAAAGAGCGCCAGCACCAGTCCAAGAGACACGTCACTTCAGAAACGTTTCAACTCCCTCTCTAAGAAGGTGTGCCTTATCTGACTAGATGAAGCGACACATGTCATAAGGTGCGCCGTTTCAATTAAATTTTTACGTTACCCAATGTGCAAACGTTTGGTTTTCATCTGAAAAAGCATGACCATTTTACCCTTAGTTACTTCGCCTATAAATAGGATGTCACTTTTTCACTTTCACTTTTTACTTTCACCACATTCTCTCTGCATAACATACTCCATCTTCATCTGAGTTCTTCGCATTCTTCATAAACTCTTTGCATTTCATCTCCTTTCACCACCAACCCACACAAAAATGGCCGGATCTCATGAAACAAACCCAGTTACAAGGAAACATTCTTCATCCAAGAAACACAAGTCAAAATCTGGGAAATTTCGCCATGAACATTCTGGTAAATCTGGGAAAAGCGATGAACACCGTGATGAACACCATAGGACATCTGGGCAAACCCAGGGACTGGATGAACCCACACAGAATCAGCCTGGAACAACTGGTCGAGTGGCAGAACAGTCAGTTGTTTCTGGGCATGAGCAAGAGAGGGAAGCCCAGAAAAAAGGGAAGAAGAAGGTTCAGTTCGCTGAAGAACCTTCTTCCAAGAGGCAGAGGGTTGAAGAAGATGATCCCACAGTGTACAGGGATGGGGCATTGGAGCCAGTTGCAGACAGTTCAACCCTACTTCAACCATGGCCTATTCATTGACTTAGCCATGATTGATGAACTAGGGTTTCCCCACCTGCGCCCTTTCCTGGAGAAGTATATGGGCTGGCTAGGAATCAACCAGGACTACAATGTCAACGTCCTGCGAGTCTTCTATCAAACTCTCTCTGGCAAAGTGAAGTACAAGAAGGTTGATGGGAAAGAGCAGATACACAGACTCTCCTTCACTGCCACTGTAAGGGGGAGAACCATCAGGTTCAACTGGAGGACACTGAATGAGATCATGGGGATCACAGAGGAGAACATGAATGAGTGGATATATCCTGAGGCATTAAAGTTCGACAAGGAGGATCTCGAGAAGTTGTATGGCACCACAGGGAAAAAGGTGTCCAAGATGTCTGACTCAAACAGACTCTTGTATTATGTCTACTCCCGAATTATGACACACAAGGGGGGCAACTTCAACGAGTTCACCCTGATCGACAATCCGTGGTTCCCAAGAATTCTCTCCCACCAGCCAATCAACCCCGGCCAGTTGATATGTCTTGAGCTTCAGCGCTGGATAGTTAATGACAAGTCTGGCTATCTTCCCTATCCCACCATCATTGCCTTCCTCCTTGAGAAGCATCTGATCAAGGCCACATCTGCTGTGGAGGAAGAGAATGTCAAGTGCAGACCTGTGGGAGCAACCAACATCGGGAAAATGGGCATTAAGTATATAAGAGCCCCTAAGCCCACTCGCTCAGGATCACTAGCGGGTAGTGCTTCTGGGACTTCAGCCCCCTCAACATCTGGTGCAGGGGATCAGGAAGTGGACTCCCATGCTGGGCCAAGCCGTGCTGCAAGAGTGCCAGCTTCTGTCAAGGCCTTTGCCGAGGAAGTTAAGGAGGAACTCCTCTTTAGACTGCCTGAATCCTTGGTAGGCCTTCTCCGTGCTGAGTGTGACATTGGCTTCCAGCAGCAAGGGGAGTGAATTCAGAGGCTCGAAGACAGGGTAGGCCAGCTTGAAAACCACATTGCCAGGGTGGACGCAAAACTTGACCTCATTCTCCAGCACCTACATATTCCCCAACCATCACAAGGTAACCTACCACCACCTCCTCCTCCTCCCCAAAATCCTCCTCCTCCTCCCTCAGGCAATCCTCAACTTCCCCCTCCTCCTCCACCTAACACTCAACCACCACAGTCACCTCCACAAAATGACCATCAATCCCCTCCATCACCAAACAATGCTCACCAATCCCAACCTTCACCCAACCATGAACACCAAACCCAAGACACACACCAACAATCTCCTAGCCAATCACCCCTTCACTCCAACAACTCCCCATCTCCACAAAACTCCCCATCTACACCTCCCTCATCCACTCGCACACCATCCAACCCCTTAGCCGAACACCTTGGATTTCAAACTGCCATTCACCCCCTCAGCCATATCTATCTACGAGATTACCCACGCCTTCAGCAAATCCCTGAGGATCCTCACGTACCCTTTACCCCATTTACCCCACACTCTTCCACTACCTTCACTGAATATTCCTCCACCTACCCATTCGAAGGTCTATTCGTAGATCCTACCTGGTTCCCCAACCAACCCACATCCCCAGATCATACCCTACCTGCCTCTTCCCCAGAATCCTCACCCCAAACTCCACTTAGCCCTGAACCTCCACCCTCCTCTTCCGCTACTCCATCCCTGGCACTCGCCCTTGTTGATGATGACAAAAGGGGGAGAAATGTGATGACCACTCTTCGCCTATCCATGAACACAAGGGATGTGCTCAGCCAACCATCCCTCTGGCTTGATGAAGACATCATGGATGCCCTTCGCCGTGCCATGGAATCACAAAGGCTGAGTGGTGCTGAAAGCCTAATAAGAGGAGAAGCCATAAGATTCATGGAGCAGCAGAGGACGGCTGAGCAAGGACCACAATTGGAGATGGTTGTCTTTGAGCCAAATGAACAACCTTCACAGCCTGAGTCATCTTCATCAGAACCTCCTCCAACTAAGATAAGTAGAAAAGTTATTGAGGAGATAATGATGAAGTGGGGACTGAAGAAGAACAATCTCCCTCCTATTGTGATAGCCAAGCCTATCCCTTCATCCACTGGGCAAGAGTCTGAGATCCCCTCGTCTGAGCAATCATCTGCCCCTCCTCCCTCATCTGAGCCAGCAGTCACCTTCAGTGAATCTAGAAAGAAGGCCGTAGCCAAGAAGCGGACCAGGAAAATTATTGCCACCACTGAAACTGCTGAGAGTGAGGAAGAGACTCCATCTGACCAACCTGAGCAAGAGACCTCATCTGCTCAAGTTGAACCTGAAACCCCAGTAGTTCAAGCAGTTCCTATTCTAAAGGAGGTCAAGTTGGAAATTGAAGACATGACTCCTGAGGAATTCGAAAGATACGGGTATACGGACAAACTCTCCTTTGGTCAGATGGCCTACCTCGATGCTGACAGAGCAAGAGCCATGCCCACTCCTTCGATTAGCAAGAGCAAAGGGAAGAGTAAAGGGAAAGGGAAAAGGAAAGCCCAGGAAGTTGAGGAGGATCCCAACTTCCCTGTATGGAACGTAAAAATTCGGGCTGTTCACTACCCCAATGGAGAGGTCGCCTACTTCGATGATGCTACAGGGTTCCCTGGGTATGAAGAAGTAGAGAACATGAAGAGGGCATTCGAGGAGTCTATTGAATCAGAAAGACTCAGACGAGAGAGGGATGAAGAAGAGCTTCAGCGAATAATTGCCCAGATAGACCAGAATGTGCATAAGGCTGAGATCGCCAAACTTCAGAAAGATAGTGAGGAGAGACAGAAGGAGAGGGAAAAGAAAAAGAGACACAAACACTGAACTCCCATTCCACATTTTTTTTTACTTAGAAAATTTCTTTTCATGCATATTTTATTCTTGCTTAGTATAGATTACCTGTATATGTTTTGCTTGTATACTCTAACATGTAATCTCTTTCATATCAATAATATTTGTCCAAGTTACTTGTTCTTATCTATTGCCTTTATTTTTATGCTAATTCTTTCATATGAACTTAATCGATAAAACTGAGTTTGTCATCATCAAAAAGGGGGAGAATGTTAGAATCTTAAGTTTTGATGAAGACTAAAATATGAAAGAACTTAGAAAGCAATAGGTGAACATAGAATCCTAAGTAAAAGTGCAACCGGATGTGGACTTACTTCCGGATAGATTAGGACTAGCGCTCGCGGATAAATGTCTCATCCCCCAGCGGCAGCAAGAAATTCACTTAGGAATTTACTTAGTCCATGAGCACTAGATATACAAAATCCTAAGACTAAGTTAAGATTCAACCGGAAGTGAATTTGCTTCCTGTTAGACTTAGACTGGCGCTGGCTGTTGGAATAAATATCCCTAAGCGTCAGTGAAAGTGAGCAACATCCAGTAGAAGTGCTTCTGATAGCTTAGTGACTAGCGCTGGCTGTTGGATTGAATGAACATTGAGCGAGAGTGAGTAATAGTGAACAAAATCCTTCATCCAGCGGATTTACTTCCGGATGGAGAAGTGCTTCCTGATGCAAGGAAGACCTCTTAGACTAAGAACACTCCCACTGCATGTGACTATATGTTTATACTGTTAGACTAACACTCAGTGCAGCACACTCAGTAGAATTGCTTCCGGATGAGAATCTGCTTCCGCAAGCAATCAGAATGTCAGAAGTTGCAGTGTCAGAATGCTTTTGTCAGAGCAGAGGTGTCAGGACTACTTTTCAGAGATAAAGCAAGTCAACCCTGCTATGCATTGATGAAGCATTTATTGGGCAAACGGTAACATGGGTTAAACGGCCATATTCAAACGGCTCTCCCACCTACCTAGAGACAGATTGCTTGAAGACTATATAAAGAGGCTCAAACCTCATTTATGAGGTTAACAATTATCTTTGAATACTCTTGAGAGAAGTTAGAGCGAGAAACTAAGAACATATTCAAGCATTCAAAGCTGCCCAGAAAAGTAAAGAGCATTTAACACATCGAGTGATCATTCTCATCTACATATTCTGTACTCTTTGTTGTTAAGTCTCTTTCTGTTATAAGAGCATTGATTGTACTTAAGTGTGTAACACTATCTGTTCTTTAAGAGAACTTAGTTAGAAAAATCCTTTAGTTGTAAAGGTTGAACCCTTGCTAGGTGTAAGGGGGAGCTAGTCAGAAAGGTTACAAGTGAGCCTTGTGTAAAACTTGTAGTTGTAAGGTTGCAAGTGATCCCGTCCAAAACTTGCGGTTGTAAGGTTTCAGGTGAACCCGATTTAAAACCTGAGATAGTGGAACTCGGCCTGGGTGGTTGAGAACTGGACGTAGGTCAGGAAGACCGAACCAGTATAAATCTTGTGTTGGTTTTATTTGAGCATTTATTTTTGTAGCACAATTCACCCCCCCCCCCCTCTTGTGCATCCATTACCTTCAAGTTGGACCAAAAGCATGCATTTGAGCTACTTTTGATGATGGCCCTAAAAAATAGGCTAACAATTAGGAAATTGTCTTTAATTCAGCAAAATCATGTAATTTCCACGCTTTCTTAACCCTAAATGAATAAAAAGGGCTCCTGACCCGTTAGTGGCGATAGTTGGTCCAAAAGGATGCATTTGAGCTACTTTTGATGATGGCCCTAAAAAAGAGGTTAAAAATTAGGAAATTGTCTTTTATGTTGAAAAATCGTGTATTTTGCACGCTATCTTAACCGTAAGTGAATAAAAATGGCTCTTGCCTCATTTGTGGCGATAGTTGTGTTAGAATCTTAAGTTTTGATGAAGACTAAAATATGAAAGAATGAATCAAGTACTTAGAAAGCAATAGGTTAACATAGAATCCCAAGTAAGAGTGCAACCGGATGTGGATTTACTTCCGGATAGACTAGGACTAGCGCTCGCGGATGAATGACTCATCCCCCAGCGACAGCAAGTAATTCTACTAGGGAAATAACTTAGTCCAGAAGCACTAGATATAGAAAACCTTAAGACTAAGCCAGGATTCAACCGGAAGTGAAATTGCTTCCTGTTACATTTAGACTAGCGCTGGCTGTTGGAATAGGTAACACTGAGTGTCAGTAAACATAAGCCACGTCTAGTAGAAGTACTTCCGATTACTTAGTGACTAGCGCTGGCTGTTGGATTGAAGGACACTGAGCGAGAGTGAGTAAAAGTGAATATAACCCTTCATCCAGAAGGAGTGCTTCCGGATGAAAGAGAGCTTCCTTCGACTAAGTGAACTCCCACTGCATGTGATTATGTGTTGTTATACTACACATCCCATAGCATGAGTAAATGACACACTAAGTCACTTAGGAAGAGTTAGACTAAAATAACGAGACTTACGCTGACTATTGGAATAGACATCCCCTAGCGTCAGTAGACAATACACTAAGTCAGAACATAGTCTTAGTAAGATCACTTCCCATAGCAAACAAGCTTCCCACAGCATGTATAGTTCTTACTACACCTGATTATATATCTTACTCTGTTGGGACTAACAAGTATGTACAGAACTTAGTTTTACTTCCGGATGCAAATGAGCTTCCGGATGAAAATACCCTTGGCACTGGGATTCAGAGACTAACACTTGCAGAGCAAGATTGCCACTTCTGGATGAATGATGATCATCCGTCAGCAAGAGTACAAGAGTCAACGTCACATACTCAGAAGTCAGAATGCTTTTGTCAGAGCAGAGTTGTCAGAGTTGCTTTTCAGAGATAAAGCAAGTCAACCCTGCTAAGCATTAATGAAGATGTACCTCTCAACGGTAACATGGGATTAACGGCTATATTCAAACGGACATATTCTATCTGCCGCCCAAGCCTGAATGTTGAGGCCGAAGTATAAAAGGAACATCTACATTCAGAAGAGAGGTTGGAAGAACAGAGCATATTGTCTGAGATATTGTATTCCTACATTCCTCTCATCTTCTACTCTCAGATATAGATTTGTAACATTATTAGAGAGTAATTCATTTGTACTTAAGTGAGTAACATCATCTATTCTTAGAGAGAATCAGTTGTACTTAAGTGCTTATCACAATCAGTTCTTAGAGTGAACATATTATCAAATCCTCTAATTGATAGAGGTTGTTCTAAAGCTTGTGCTTGAAGAACAGAATTATTATCTTACAAAAGTGAGGGGGAGCATTTAGAGGTTTGTCTAAATCTCCATAGGTTGCAAGTTAGCCCGCAAAACTTGTGGTTGAAAGGTTGCAGGTGATCCCGTTGTAAAACCTGTGGTTGTAAGGTTTGCAGGTGAGCCCGTTGCAAAACCTGTGGGTTGTTAGGTGAACCCGTGCTCGTAAAACCTAAGGTGTAAAGGCTTTCTTGTGCCTGGTTCAAACAAGAAGTTTAGTGGATTGAAAATCTCAGGTGGAGCCTGGGGACTGGATGTAGGTCTGGAAGTGACCGAACCAGGATAATTGTGTGTGCTTACTCAGTTTGTTTTAATCTACACATCAAGCACCACATCACTAGATACTCACTTGTGCTTGGGGTAACACATCGTCACTCTCATCAAGCACAAGGAGTAACGTTATAAAAAGGGAGAATTTTAATAAGTTTTACTCTGCCACCCAATTCACCCCCCCCTCTTGGGTGACAGCCACGCTTTTCATTTGGTATCAGAGCGAGGTCACTTGTTTAAAGGATCCAACGATCTCAAGTGCAAAGACCTAGGCTGACTTGGGATATAAAATGTGTTTTGAAGGTGTTGATCATACTACCCCACCCTTGTTAGAAAATACTGATTTTTACTTATGGAAGGCAAGGATGAAAAGTTTTGTGTTATACTCGAGTTTCAAAATGTGGGATGTCTTTGAAAATGATTCTGATTTCAAACCAAAAGTGAACTGGACTGAAGAGGAGAAAAATTTATTTTACTTGAACATTAGAGCACTGCAAATTTTGTATAAAAGTTTAACTGACAGTGATTTCCATAAAATTAAACATTGCTCTAACGCTAGAGACATTTGGAACACTCTTGATGCTATGTATGCCTCTGATCATTCCCTTAGCAGTAAAGCTGTCCAAAGCTCCTTTTGTGCCCCTTGTGGATCAACTGGTGGTGAGCTACAGGAAGCTGATATTGAGCAAGCCAGTGGCAGTGAAGAGAGTGTTGACCTCTGCCTAGATTCAGAAGCTGAGGAGAATGAGGTATCTGAACTTGAATCTTCTGAATTGCAAGACGTGTATAATGAGTTACATATTGAATTCTGTAAGCTTGCAAAAGAAGTTCTAGGCTTAAGGGAAAAGAACAGGAAACTAGAGGAATTCATTGCCTCTTCTACATCCAAGGTTTCCAATGTTCCATCCATAGAAGAACAGCTATCGCTGTCAATAGCTAGTTCCCAACCGAGAGCGGAAGCTCCAATATGCTCCGAACATTGCTCCAATTGTGAGCCCCTATCGAAGGGACAAGAAAAGTTTTCAAAAGGCCCTGAGACTTCAAAAGCTGGTTTAAAAGAAAAGAGAGTCTTTGAAAACAAAATTGACCAACAAGATAATGATAGGAAATCCCATTCTGAATATCATTCCATTATCTGTCATTACTGTGGTAGATCAGGTCATATTTCTCACACATGCAGTCTTAGAAAAAATTTACATGTGAGAAATAAATTTATATGGGTCTCTAAAGGACCAGTAAGGTCCAGCACTAACCATGTAGGACCCAAGTACAAATGGGTACCAAAATTTCCTTCCAGTGCCTTACTTGTGCAGGAGAGATCAAGAGTTCCTCTTGCCCCAAAGAAGAGAACTCGTAGTGAAGTCACTGCTGCAACCACCTGGTCCAATCATAAGAAGCAGTGCACTACCACAAGGAACAAAGGTTCTGTCTCAAGTATGAGCTATCACAGAGTGCCACTCAACTATCCTGAGAAGAACAAGAGAGAGAGGATTCCTCGACCAACATGGAGAAAACCTATGAACTCTGTCTCTCATAAGACAGTGATTCAAACCAAGGATAAGTATAGAAGATCTCCTTGGGTAAGCAAGGAATCAATTAGAGTCAAAGCATGCGAAAGTAAAATCTCTTATGCAAGTGTTAGATGGGATTATTGAGATTTTGCATCAAGCATCATAGACATGAACACTGTTTTCTTAAGAGAAGAAAGCTCAAAGAAATTCACAATGTTCATAACCTACATGCTGTCTGGCTGTCATGATCAAAACCATGTACATATAGTCATAGTTGATTCTAAACGGCATAAGCATAATTAATGACTCAAGTGCATGTGAACTTTACACTTCCTACAAACTGACCTGTCAGATCCAAGTTTGGAGACTGAGAAATGGAAAAGGGAATTACTTGGTATTTTGTAGGAAAGGAGATCCAAAAGAACAACTATATTCAAGACTGTACCTGGTCTGGGCAATGGGTCAAATCTGAATAAGATGTTCTTCATGCTGGGCTACTGGTGCTACTGCTCTTGAAATGGAAAAGATCAAGCACCACCAGTCAAAATCAAGCAAGCTACTACTTGACGCAAATGTAGCTTTGGTGATGTCATTCTTACCCTTTCTCTTATCTACATGATTAACCGGGTAATGAATGCATGCTTACTCATTTCATCGGCAATTGACATTTATGTATCTAAGATTAAACTTCAAATTGCCCTATGAAATGAATGTAAAGAATATGTAGCGTCTAGCCACACATGATTGACTTAACCGTTTCAAAATATAGTGATACTTATGTGATGTTCTTTACAAATCAGTGATGATCTTATTTTGAAAATGTTTTTTTTTTATCACATCTTAAGTCTCCATCTACTAATGATCTCAGTTTAAGCCTGTGGTTAAGTGCGTTGACAGATTATGAAAGCTTGAATGATGTGGATGTACAAGAGAGAACGTCAACGAGTATGCTCTTTGACAAGATGAGAAGAAATGACTGTTCTGAAGTCAATCTTGAGGAAATCTCGCCAATCTTCTTATATGAGCATTTCTTTCCATTACTCATTATGTTGTGCATTTTTCTCTTGTCAGACATACATTAGGAATCTTAAGAAATGCCTGGAATTAACCTCTGCAAAATCTGATAAATCCAAGAGCAAATGCCAATAGGATAGAAGCCTAAGTGAGAGTAGATAACTAGGCTGGAAAGAACTATTAAGAATCTCTACCCACTAAAAGCCATATATCCTGGCACATTATCACAAGCCCAGTACAATCTGAATTAAGTTAAAGCTTGTTGATATCCTAAGAATAATGAGATCATGTTAAGCATATTTGAAAGAACTTGAGATGAGACTTGAAAATTATTCTTGTGATCATATGCTGAGAATTTGACTGTTTTTGTAAATTTGATTCATTCTTAAAGCTAAACTATTGTGTGAACATTAAGGGTTTTAGAATCTCGTTGTATTTACATTTCACATGTCTTCACAATCTAACATGAACATCCTTAAAGCATATTTGTTGAACTATACCTGTGCATGAAACTCTGAAAATATGCAATCTGCTAGATACTCCCTGTGCCATCACTTGATATTTATCCAAAAGAGTATGAATGGAGTTCATGACTTGATAGTGAAACTGAGAAATTGTGAACTACATTTCAAAGACTGTTTTCACATTATTAATACTCCTACTTTACAAAACCAACAAGCAAGCACATTTTCTTGAGATTATTATACTGAGCTGATTAACATAAGTTTGTAACTTGGAATGTCCTCAGCATGTATACTAAGGCTAAATCTTAAGTTTTCCACTGACCATCCGGAAGCGCATGTGCTTCCGCTAGCACCTGCAGATCTCCTAGTGGAAAGGTCCCCTAGTATGGAAGATAAGAGCTATCAATGCTAAATCCAAAGACCCTCACATCCAGAAGCGGATACACTTCCGGAAGCATGTGCAAGAATGGTAACCCAACTACAGACATAGCTACCAAACAACCACTGAGGGTTGATCAACTTAGTCTTATAAAGAGAAATTTGGGAATGTTAAAATGAAATTTAAATCTTCAGAAAACATCTGTGCTTAATTGCTAAAACCTGCCAAATGTACTAACTTAGGCATCGAAGTGCCAATCTTTAGCTGCTGCAGGTCCCACAATGTTAAATCTTAAGTTAAGACCAACCGGAAGCAAAACCACTTCCGGATACTCTTTGGCTGGCGCTGGGTGATTATTCAAATCAACAGGGAGCGCCAGTGTCTGGGTAAAGACACGTCACTTCACAAAACGTTTCATCTTCCTCTATGAGAAGTTGTGCCTCCTCTGACAAAGCAAAGTGACACATGTCAAAAGGTGCGCCGTTCCAATTAAATGTTTACATTACCCAATGTATGAACGTATGCTTTCATCTGAAGAGTCACTGCCCATTTTACCCTCTGTAACTTTGCATATAAATAGGAAGTCACTTTCACTTTCACTTTTTACTTGCACAAATTTCTTACCCACATATTCTCTGCATACATCCATCCATTTCTTCATCCTGTTCTTCATCTTCTTCATCTTCTTCTTCGCATTTCACCACAAACAAACCTTAAACCCTCACAACAATGGCCGGCTCACATGAATCCAACCCAAACACAAAGAAAGCCACTTCATCCAAGAAGTCGAAATCCAAATCTGGCAAATCTGGGCACTCACATTCTGGAAAATCTAGACAAACCCATGAACACCATGAAGAACACCTTGAACGCCAAGAACATTCTGGGTAGACACAAGGGCAGACTGAGCATGAACAAGCACAGGCCAAGAAGAAAGGGAAGAAGAAGGTTCATTTCAGCGAGGAGCCTTCTTCCAAAAGACAGAGGGTAGAGGAGGATGATCCTCTGGTATATCGAGATGGGCCTTTGGAGGCTGTTTCCTCCAAGTTTGAAACCATCAAGCCCTACTTCAACAATGGAATGTTCATAGATCTGGCCAAGATTGATGAACTAGGGTTTCCCCACTTGCAGCCATACCTGGAAAAATACATGCCCTGGCTGGGGATCAACCAGGAGTACAATGTGAACGTCCTGCGGGTATTCTGCCAGTCCCTCACTGCCAAGGTTAAGTGTAACACCCCAAAATTTTTAATATCCAATATAATTAAATTAAATAGGAATGAAGAATATAAATTATAAGTTTAAGTTTTATAAAATGGAATAAAAGAGAATTTTTGACAAACTATTAGAAATTATGAAAATAATGTTAATATTTCCTATTTTATATTAGTAGACTACTTGAATATTTTAGTCATAATTGTGAAATATAGTATTAGGAAATATTTAGAGTAGGAAGATGTTTGTTATTATTAGGGTTTATTATTAGGTAAACTTGTAGGAGACATTTGTTAACTTTTAGGAAACTTTTGTATTATAAATATGTTATTATATAAATGAAATAATCAATAGGCTATTTTTGTTTTCACACAAACTAAGTTTATTAATTAAATAAATAAGAAGAGAGATTAATTAAAAGAAAGGGGTAGAATTGTTATATATAGGATTGTTAGGGGCAGAATTGAAATTCTCTCTATATGTGCACACATAACCCTACCTCCTTTCATTTGAATCACTTCTCTGCCAAAGAAAACTGCCGCCTCCTTCATTCTTAAACAACAAAATAAAAACAGAGAACACCTCTTGCTCTCAAAATCACCAACTTAACTCCATCATCCTTCATCGTTAATCTTCATCTAATTCCTCAACTCTTTCTTCATTCGACCAGCTCCCATTTCTGCAGAATCCTAAGTCGAAGCAGCCCCTGTCTTGCACAAGATTGAAGGGAATTCGGTCTTACTTTGTCCAGCTCATGTAGTTTCGTTCTCTAGTGATTCTAGGCTATAACTTCATAATCAAACCCATCAATTTCAGCCTTAAGATTTGGTAAGAATTTCTGAACCTCTATACTCTAAATATTCATGAACGAGTGAGGAGTTTGGGGAAAATGAATGGGTTTTGGAATTAAGTTTTAGGGAAGATTAATCTTACTCTTTGGTACTTGATTTGGAGTTTTGTGGCATAATATTGTTTTGTATGGAATCTTCAATTTAGGCTTATATAATTCCTTAATATTTTCGGCTTCTTCCTTGGGTGAATTGTTGTTGGAATAATTGAAATCATCTATATATGGTGCTGGATGTCTTCTATAAATATTAAATAGTGCCTTGATTTGTATTTTATATGGTACTGGATGTTTTCCATAATGATTAAATGGTGTCTTGATTGGTTCAGTGAGTAATTAGTTTCATTTAGGTTGATATCGTGGTTTCTATTGATACTGTAATTTTCTATTTTGTTTGTTTCTATTTGGGTTTGTAAGAGTCTTGGTGGTAACAATATCTAATAATAATGTAAATCTTGTTTACATGTTTGATTATCAATTTGGTGTGTGATGCCATCTCAATTTTGATATGCAAAGTAAAGTTGCTTATGCTTATGCTGGCATGTTAATAATTGGACTCTTATTGTTATTTTTGGCCAAACTGATTTAATTGGCATGCAATGTTTCTCTGCTTTAGTTACTGATTGGTATAAGTATAGGGATGAATTTAATTGTTAAGTTAGGTTTGTAGTTTAATTGAAATGAGTGTTCCAATTTGTTCCTTGGTATGATTTTATGCTTGCATTGATTGATAAATATGTTTGAGTTGAGATTTGAAGTGTTTTTGAGGTTCAATTGATTTGAATGTGATTTGGTGTTTATAAACACGTCAATTGCAATGTATGATTGTATGAATTTGTTGTTGGCTGATTTTAATTGATGATGTGGCATGGATCACTTTGGAATTGGAGTTTTTCTATTTAGAAAGTAGATACCGATTGATGTTTGGCTAATTGTGCTATTATAATTAAGGTTCTTACAAAGTGGCTATTGGTTCAATTAAATTTGTTGAGATTTGTATATGTTAAAATAGAAAAGAAAGAAAAATAGGAATGATATATCATAAGGTAGTTGGGTAGTATTATATTTATTAGGATCGAGAGCGACGTTAGATAACATATACAAGGATAGTTGTTTACATTCTTAATTATATGGAATGAAAATAGGAGAATCTAGTAAGGAGGGTGCTTGGAGACAAATTTCAAGTAAGGATAAGGAGAAACTGTGAATTGCTCGCAAACAGGTAGCGGTTTATTTCATGCACATCAGGATTACATATTTATTTTTTGTCATCACTAATATATTACTGCTTCAGATATTGATAGGGTTTATTTTCAGCATTTTAAATTTATGTGGAGTACTCCAGGTATAAGGAGGGTCGCTCCCCCTATACCATATTGTTATTGTTTTTATTTTTCCTAGAAAATCCTGTCAGGTATGCCTACTACGAAAGGTAAATATATTACTATAAGTAGTGAGGTGGTGCAATAGGCACTTGTATTGAATATTCTACCTGTAACAAATTTATTGTTAAGGTAGGGGCCCTGTATGAGTGTTTTACTAACAGGTAGTAATCACCAACAGGTAGCGTCACTATCATTATCTGAAGTAGGATTAAATGAATCAGCTTCTAGGTGAAGTAAATGCATGAATTAGAGTGTATGAAATAAACTGCGGTAAATTTGGTTTAGTTTCAGGTACACAATAGATAGGGAATTTTGGAGTGATGGAGGGAAAGGACGAATGCAGAAATGCCTTCTTCTAAGTGTATTTTTATTTATATATATTTTTAAAGGAAATTGTATAATTATATTTTGGCATGTCATGTATATAAATTTTGTAGAAGATAAACCTTGGATACTTTATGTACTTGATAATTATTTTGAATTCATATATAGACTTTTATATGTACTCATATGTAAAACTAAGTATTTTAGAACTAATATTATATAAGGTAAACGTTAGAATTTCAAAGTAAAAGATAAATGTTTTAGTGTAGGAAATAATAGTTAGTAATATGTTTTCAATAGCATTTATTTTGTAAAATTAAGAAATACATTTTAAAACTTGTATTACTTTATAAAATTAATATAAATCACCTTACATACCTTAAGTAACTTCATTTTGTTTTAAAAATTTATTTTCAACTTGTTTTAGAAAGAATTATTTCAAAAAGTCAATTTCATTAAAAAGTTTTAATTTGGACAGATTTTTGATTACCTCTTACAAACTTTTAAAGTTATTAATATTTATTTTATAGCAAAAATCACTATTTTCAATTAAATATATTTAATATTTGAAGAAATTATTTAATAATAAACTAGGTGTTACAATTTGGTATCAGAGCAAAGGTTCTGGCACATATAGCTAGAAACCTTTTCGCAGAGAGTGGTTAGGATAGAAAAGGGTAGCTAGTTAGCTCTAGTAATTCAGGGGTAATTACAAGTGGCTTTAGGATTAGAGATAAAATTAAAAAAAAAAACAACAAAAAAAGGAATGAATTGGAAAGATATTTGTTGTAGTAGCGCCTATACGATTTCTTTGGAATTTTTTTGTGCAATACAGTGGTATTGACACCCTGATTGAATGAAAATTTGATTTATTGAATTATGATTGTATAAAGAGAGGAATTATGATTTGATGTTTACGGAGTGGAAAATTGGAATGATTGTATATGTAGTGAAGAAATTCTGAGTTGAAGTTCCAATAGTTATTTTATGATATTTTTTTCCTGCAAGGCCTGAATTGTCGTGAGGGTGCAAATACCTCAATTTTTGATTGAAGAATTGGATGAGTGATTTCATGTTAGTTATAAAATTTGTTGCTAATTTTCTTTCATTGTATGATTGGTTTTATTGAGAACTGTATAATACACGATTATGTGTGTTCACCTTGTGCTATAAATATAAATATATATGATGAAATCGTTATTAGACTTTGATGAGCTATGATTACATTTGACTGATTCGAATGTTGATTTGTGTGTATGTATTTTTTTTTTATTATTTTAATTGCTGTTTGGGTGAATATCTTCTGTGTATGTGATAGAGTAATTTACATGATTGATTTTATGATTATCTTGTGCTTGTTACTTCCTTTTGATGACTTGATATTGTTTTGGTTATGGGTGCTAGTAGAAAAGTAGTTAAATTTTGAAATTTCTTACATATAGAAAACATGATATTAATTATGAAGAGTAATTAAAGAAGTAAAAGTTAATAGAATGGAAGTGTCTTGGATAGTTTGACAAAAGAGAAGGATGCTTCTTGGGGTCTCGAGTATAATTATGAGCCATGGCATAATCGTAGTCGAGGCATCATTGAAGACCTTATAGGTGAGAGAATGAAAGAGAGAATGATTAAGCAATAATGAAGGTAGATTGAAATAGGTATATAGGTTTGCATAATGCGAAAATTTTGATTATTTATTGTGAATGTTTTGCAAGCTTAATTTGTTGTGTCTTGGCTTTGTGTAATAAATCTTGTTAGTTGTGCTAGTTGTATGTATTATGTGTGAAATTGTTATTGTTCAGCTTTTATGTTTTCATTAATGTAGAGTTTGTGTGGTTTTGCAATAATTGAATTAGTTGTGTGCATTCACATTGTGTAAGTCAAGCCATTTGATAAGCATCAAGTGAACATCAGATTTTGATATGATATTGTTTATTTTATACTTGACCTCAATTAGCAATGTTTCCTGAAGTTGTATGATAGTTTGAAACAATCTAAATTTCATTTTGTTGAAGTGAGGCTCTAATCAATTCTGTTAGATTAGAATTAATCTTAATTCCGTATGGTTAAGGGCTATTTTGGTTGTTCATCTTGGTCATAAATGATGAGTAATTTCTTAAATTTAATGTTCTTGGTCATAACTGTTATTGTAGTTGTTATTATGAAATTGGGGTAAAAAAGGTGAGGGTGATAGATTTTAATTAAGAATTTGGAAATTTTAAATATAAAGGAAATTTATTTTATTGGAGTGAGAGATTATTTAATATGTGTAATATTTAAATTTATAGGTTTATATCTGAGTTACAGTTTTAATTTTGCGTGGCCTATAATTGTCCTAAAAGGAATTATGTTGGAATTGAAATTATCAAGTTTTACAGTTTCATTTAGATAAAAGTGAAATGTTGGAGTTTGAAATTAAGCCTCATTATTGATAGGCTAAATGTTGGGGTAAAAAAAAAATCAATTCGTATTGATACTCTTAAAATTTTAAATATTGAAAGAGTTTTAGGTTTGTGTGTGTGTTTGAAATATTATAATTAAGGTTTGATTTGGGTGTTGGTAAGGGTAAAAAAATGAGAAAGTTATGATATAAAAATATGTGAATGGAAATTTGGATCATTGTTTTGGAATTATTAGGATGGTTTAAAAATATTTGTGATTTAGATAGTATTTCTATAAATTTTAGACAATTAAGATTTGGAGTGAATCAAGTTATTAAGGAATTTTTATAGGATAATTTTCTGGTGTGAGATTTGGGTTATGATTTGATTTTAGGATATTAAGATTATTTGAGAAAAAATACATTTGAATTAAATATGTTAGATTGTGAATGAAGTTTATGACGTTGGAATCTTAAATGATTTAAATCTTAGTTTGTGCTACATTGTTTAATTTAAGGTCAACTTAATGGTGAGTTTCGATGTTTATATTGTTAAGGTTTAATGGGATGAATATTTACCAACTACATCGGAAGTAGAAATGAATTTACTGTGGACTATTTCTTGTGTTAATAGGAAACTGGATTTGGCATTGGAATATATTTGATGTTTATGTAATATAAGAGTAGGTTCAAGTTTTGATTTGTGAAGATGCTGGACATACTTATAAATGTTAGGAGAAGTTGAAAGAAAGTTTTGTTGGAATATAGGTATAGGGGTAATATTAGAAAATATAGCTTAATGCAGAAAATTGGAAGAGAAATTAAAGTGAGAGAAAGAAAGAGGAATATTCCTATTGGTTCTTAATTGGGAGGTATAAAACGTTCTATGGATTTTTGTGACTCTAGAAAGTATATTTGAGTTGACAGACTTTAAATTGTGTAAATTTTCAAGTAAGTTATGCGTGAGACACAAGGATAAACATGATTTGAATAATAGTCATTTGAGTTTTCTAAGGAATGTATTTGAGAGGGTAGTGTTATGATGTGACATTTTACTTATAAAGTATTGTTGAGAATTAATGGTTTGTGACAGTTAGAATGTTGTAAGAGTCAAATGATTGAATGTTGGGACTAAACTTTTGAAGTGAGCGATGACTCAACAATTAGTAAGGTCAATTTTATTTGTAGGGTTTTGATAGTGGTGTGATGGTTATTTAAACATAAGGAAGCGGAAGACTATGGCTATGAGTGTGGGGTATTTGAGATAATTAATGATTAAGTTTCATAAATGATTGAAGGTTTAACACTGATTTGTATATATACCACTTTTGAATCCTAAATTTACTAGAAGTCAAATATGTTAGGAATTTTTATAAAGATCTTAAAGGCTTAGTGGATATTTTTACTTGTTGGTAATGGTTGGTTAGCTGATTTTGGTATTAGTAGAGGAGTTTGAAATAATTTTCATACATTATGGAATTAGTATGAACTTGGATTTATGAAGGCATATACTGATAGTATTTCATTTTGATGGAGATATAAGATTTATTAGTGAAGGCTGTTAATGGAATATATTTGACTTGAGGTATTTAGTTGCTAGACTACTTGTTGAGGTAATTATTGGAAGCAAAGTTTGAGTTTTAGATAAAGAATTGGAGTAAAAGTTTGGATTTTAGTTATGAAGGAGATTTTTAGCTTTATAGAAATCAATGAGAGAATTAATAAGTTATTATAGAATATGTTCAATTTTCTTAAATGATATAATTAGTGGCTGCCATAAAAATAGCATTTTAATTGTACACTGGTTATTTCAAGGTTAATGAAGATGCTTAAAAGGATTGTTCACCTGAATGTTAAATTTATTTTGGTAAAAGTTGCGTGCAATGCAAGAGCATATTCTTAGATCAGCTATGTGGATATAATTTTAATGGAAAAATCAACTTGTGAGGTTGTTAGAGGTTTATTTTGATTGTTGTTAAGGTATAAGCTTTAGAATTATTACTAAAACAAAATTGATTTTGTTTATTGATATAAGTCTCTAGGTATGTGGTATGAATTTGGAAGAGTTCCTAATAGGTTGATTATAGACCATGTTTTGTCAAAAAAAAAAAATACTAATATTTAGAAGTTTGTGCCTTTTGATTAAATAGTGACACATAATTTGGAGGATTACATGATATAGGCTCTCATAGGAATAATTCAAATAATGAAATATAGCCTGATTGGCTAGATTATCATATGGTGATTTTATGGAATAGATAATTGACCTTGACTTTAGTAGATATGAAACAATTAATAGTAGTCTTAGAAACTGCATTATTAAATCTATAAATTTAGTTATCTTACTGCTTAAGAGTTATAGATATGACCCTTTGCACAAGAATTTATACTAAGGTTTTGAGATGATGATTTTAGGTGATCAAGGTTATTCAGGTTAGAAATTATAGTTATTCTGATAGTGTTAGGACTTAGGAGTATCAATATAGTTATAATGTTAGGATCATTGGAAGGATATGAAGTGCTATTAAAAGTTAGAGGCAAGTAAATTTCACATAATTTCGAGGACGAAATTATTTAAGGGGGAGAGAAATGTAACACCCCAAAATTTTTAATATCCAATATAATTAAATTAAATAGGAATGAAGAATATAAATTATAAGTTTAAGTTTTATAAAATGGAATAAAAGAGAATTTTTGACAAACTATTAGAAATTATGAAAATAATGTTAATATTTCCTATTTTATATTAGTAGACTACTTGAATATTTTAGTCATAATTTTGAAATATAGTATTAGGAAATATTTAGAGTAGGAAGATGTTTGTTATTATTAGGGTTTATTATTAGGTAAACTTGTAGGAGACATTTGTTAACTTTTAGGAAACTTTTGTATTATAAATATGTTATTATATAAATGAAATAATCAATAGGCTATTTTTGTTTTCACACAAACTAAGTTTATTAATTAAATAAATAAGAAGAGAGATTAATTAAAAGAAAGGGGTAGAATTGTTATATATAGGATTGTTAGGGGCAGAATTGAAATTCTCTCTATATGTGCACACATAACCCTACCTCCTTTCATTTGAATCACTTCTCTGCCAAAGAAAACTGCCGCCTCCTTCATTCTTAAACAACAAAATAAAAACAGAGAACGCCTCTTGCTCTCAAAATCACCAACTTAACTCCATCATCCTTCATCGTTAATCTTCATCTAATTCCTCAACTCTTTCTTCATTCGACCAGCTCCCATTTCTGCAGAATCCTAAGTCGAAGCAGCCCCTGTCTTGCACAAGATTGAAGGGAATTCGGTCTTACTTTGTCCAGCTCATGTAGTTTCGTTCTCTAGTGATTCTAGGCTATAACTTCATAATCAAACCCATCAATTTCAGCCTTAAGATTTGGTAAGAATTTCTGAACCTCTATACTCTAAATATTCATGAACGAGTGAGGAGTTTGGGGAAAATGAATGGGTTTTGGAATTAAGTTTTAGGGAAGATTAATCTTACTCTTTGGTACTTGATTTGGAGTTTTGTGGCATAATATTGTTTTGTATGGAATCTTCAATTTAGGCTTATATAATTCCTTAATATTTTCGGCTTCTTCCTTGGGTGAATTGTTGTTGGAATAATTGAAATCATCTTTATATGGTGCTGGATGTCTTCTATAAATATTAAATAGTGCCTTGATTTGTATTTTATATGGTACTGGATGTTTTCCATAATGATTAAATGGTGTCTTGATTGGTTCAGTGAGTAATTAGTTTCATTTAGGTTGATATCGTGGTTTCTATTGATACTGTAATTTTCTATTTTGTTTGTTTCTATTTGGGTTTGTAAGAGTCTTGGTGGTAACAATATCTAATAATAATGTAAATCTTGTTTACATGTTTGATTATCAATTTGGTGTGTGATGCCATCTCAATTTTGATATGCAAAGTAAAGTTGCTTATGCTTATGCTGGCATGTTAATAATTGGACTCTTATTGTTATTTTTGGCCAAACTGATTTAATTGGCATGCAATGTTTCTCTGCTTTAGTTACTGATTGGTATAAGTATAGGGATGAATTTAATTGTTAAGTTAGGTTTGTAGTTTAATTGAAATGAGTGTTCCAATTTGTTCCTTGGTATGATTTTATGCTTGCATTGATTGATAAATATGTTTGAGTTGAGATTTGAAGTGTTTTTGAGGTTCAATTGATTTGAATGTGATTTGGTGTTTATAAACACGTCAATTGCAATGTATGATTGTATGAATTTGTTGTTGGCTGATTTTAATTGATGATGTGGCATGGATCACTTTGGAATTGGAGTTTTTCTATTTAGAAAGTAGATACCGATTGATGTTTGGCTAATTGTGCTATTATAATTAAGGTTCTTACAAAGTGGTTATTGGTTCAATTAAATTTGTTGAGATTTGTATATGTTAAAATAGAAAAGAAAGAAAAATAGGAATGATATATCATAAGGTAGTTGGGTAGTATTATATTTATTAGGATCGAGAGCGACGTTAGATAACATATACAAGGATAGTTGTTTACATTCTTAATTATATGGAATGAAAATAGGAGAATCTAGTAAGGAGGGTGCTTGGAGACAAATTTCAAGTAAGGATAAGGAGAAACTGTGAATTGCTCGCAAACAGGTAGCGGTTTATTTCATGCACATCAGGATTACATATTTATTTTTTGTCATCACTAATATATTACTGCTTCAGATATTGATAGGGTTTATTTTCAGCATTTTAAATTTATGTGGAGTACTCCAGGTATAAGGAGGGTCGCTCCCCCTATACCATATTGTTATTGTTTTTATTTTACCTAGAAAATCCTGTCAGGTATGCCTACTACGAAAGGTAAATATATTACTATAAGTAGTGAGGTGGTGCAATAGGCACTTGTATTGAATATTCTACCTGTAACAAATTTATTGTTAAGGTAGGGGCCCTGTATGAGTGTTTTACTAACAGGTAGTAATCACCAACAGGTAGCGTCACTATCATTATCTGAAGTAGGATTAAATGAATCAGCTTCTAGGTGAAGTAAATGCATGAATTAGAGTGTATGAAATAAACTGCGGTAAATTTGGTTTAGTTTCAGGTACACAATAGATAGGGAATTTTGGAGTGATGGAGGGAAAGGACGAATGCAGAAATGTCTTCTCCTAAGTGTATTTTTATTAATATATATTTTTAAAGGAAATTGTATAATTATATTTTGGCATGTCATGTATATAAATTTTGTAGAAGATAAACCTTGGATACTTTATGTACTTGATAATTATTTTGAATTCATATATAGACTTTTATATATACTCATATGTAAAACTAAGTATTTTAGAACTAATATTATATAAGGTAAACGTTAGAATTTCAAAGTAAAAGATAAATGTTTTAGTGTAGGAAATAATAGTTAGTAATATGTTTTCAATAGCATTTATTTTGTAAAATTAAGAAATACATTTTAAAACTTGTATTACTTTATAAAATTAATATAAATCACCTTACATACCTTAAGTAACTTCATTTTGTTTTAAAAATTTATTTTCAACTTGTTTTAGAAAGAATTATTTCAAAAAGTCAATTTCATTAAAAAGTTTTAATTTGGACAGATTTTTGATTACCTCTTACAAACTTTTAAAGTTATTAATATTTATTTTATAGCAAAAATCACTATTTTCAATTAAATATATTTAATATTTGAAGAAATTATTTAATAATAAACTAGGTGTTACATTAAGCATAAAAAGGTGGATGGGAAGGAACAGATTCGGAGACTTACCTTCACTGCCACAGTAAGGGGGAGAATCTTCAGTTTCACCTGGAGGGACATCAACGCCCTAATGGGGATTACTGAAGAAGGAATGAATGAGTGGCTATACCCTGAGTCACTCAAACTCAGCAAAGAGGAACTCGAGAAGATTTATGACACCCAAGGGAAGAAGGTGTCCGGGATGTCTGACTCCAACAGGCTATTATACTACGTCTACTCCCGCATGATGACACACAAGGGGGGTAATTTCAACGAGTTCACTCTGCTGGACAACCCATGGTTCCCCAGACTTCTCTCCCAGCAGCCAATCAACCCCGGGCAGTTGATCAGTCTTGAATTACATAGATGGATGGTAAATAACAAGACTGGATTTCTTCCCTATCCCACTATCATCGCCTTCCTCCTTGAGAAGAATCTGATCAAGGCTACATCTGATGTGGAGGAAGAGAATGTGAAGTGTGCTCCTGTGAGTGCAATTAACATTGGCAAGATGGGGATAAAGTACCTCAAGAAGTCAAAGGCCACTCGCTCAGGGTCTCAGGCAGGCAGTGCCTCTCATACCTCAGTCCCCTCTCTATCTGGTGCAGGGGATCAAGAGGTTGACTCCCATCCTGGCCCAAGCAGAGTTGCGAGGGTACCAGCTACAGTCAAAGCCTTTGCTGAGGAAGTAAAGGAGGAAATCCTGTTTAGGCTGACTGACTCCCTGGTGGCTCCTCTCAGGAACGAATGTGATACTGGCTTCCAGCAGCAGGGGGAGTGCATCAAGAGGCTCGAGGATCGAGTAGATCAGGTTGAAACTCAACTTGCTAAAGTGGATGCCAAGCTAGACCTTATCCTCCAACACCTCCAGATTCCTCAACCCCAACAAGGTAACTTACCACCACCTCCTCCTAATCACCCTCTACTTCCCCCTCCTCCTCCTCCCAACACTCAACAACCACAGCCACCTCCACAGAATGACCAACAACCACACACATCACCAAACAATGACCAACTATCCCAGCTTTCACCCAACCATGAACAACAACCCCAAGACTCACCCCAACAATCTCCTCGCCAATCACCCCTTCACTCCAACAACTCCCCATCTCCACAAAACTCCCCTACTCGCACACCACCCAACACCCCTACTCGTTCACCATTCAACCCCTCCGCCGGACCCTCCAATCCTAACCCCACCACCTCTCACACACCCATAGTCTTTACCTCTCGAGATAACCCAGACGACATTTATTACCTCCGAGACCAATCCCCTATTAGGTGGAAGGAAAAACAACCCGATATCTACTATTCCACCTACCCTTTTGATGGCCTCTTTACCCACCCCACCTTCTTCGAAAGGAACTCCACTTACTTTCCCAACCCTCCTAAAACTCCTGAACACCAATCATCTCCCACATCCTCTACATCTACCTCCTCACCCTCACCTCCTAAGAGACTTGGACCTGAACCACCACCCTCCTCTTCATCCACTCCATCCCTGGCCCTCGCCCTTGTTGATGATGCCAAAAGGGGGAGAGATGCTGTGTTCGCCCTTCGCCAGACCATGGACACAAGGGATGTCCTCAGCCAGCCATCCCTCTGGCTTGATGAAGACATCACGGCTGCCCTCCGCCGTGCCATGGAATCCCAGAGACTGAGTGGCGCTGAGAGCCTAATCAGAGGAGAAGCCATCTGATTCATGCAACAACAGCGATCAGATGAGCAAAGGTCAGAACTGGCAATGGTGTTGGTTGAGCAACCTGGTGAACTCCCACAGCCTGAGCCTGAACCTGAGCCTGAGGTTCCTTCTTCTGAGCCTTCTCCCTCTGCACCTGCACTCACGGTACTTGAGGAGATTATGTTAATATATGGTTACACAAGGTCTGAGCCACTTGTGAGAGTGAGAGCTGTTCCTATTCCTCCTTCAGCGCCAACTTCTACTCCTGCTTCTCCAGTGGTTAAATTCAGCAAAACAAGAGTGAAGCGTGCTGTCAAAAAGGGGACAGGCATCTCTGAGCCTACAGACAGTGAGGAAGAGCCTGAGAATCAAGCGTCAACGTTTCAGTCCTCCGTCAGAGAACAAGCTCAGAAAGTGATGGATGATATCCTACCAGAAGTAGTGGTAAAGCTTGAGGTGGAAGATCTCACCCCTGAGGAACTAGAGAGGTTTAATGGAAACAACAAACTCACCTTCGAGCAATTCACAGTTCTGGATGCTGATAGGGCTAATGCTTTGGCTAAAGAGAAAGCGAAAGGGAAAGGCAAGGCAAGCTTGGCCCAGGACCCTGATGTTAGAATCTTAAGTTTTGATGGTGACTAAGGTATGATATGGTCTAGCACTTAAGAGAACATAATCAACACTTAGGAGGGATTAGATGACATGGTTAGAATCCTGAGTTAGATCACTTGAGAATGCAAGATCACTTCCGGTTAGATTAGGACTTGCGCATGCGGATGAATGCTTTCATCCCCCAGCGTCAGCAAGTAAATCACTAGGGATTTAACTTAGTCCATGAGAATTAGGTACACAAAACCTTAAGACTAAGCTATGTTTCAATCGGAAGTGAGTTTGCTTCCTGTTAGAATTAGACTGGCGCAGAGCGACAGAATAGATATTACCCCAAGCGTCAGTGAGTCTACTTCCCCAAGTGAAAGCGCTTCCTGTTAGACTTAGACTGGCGCAGAGCAATAGAATAGTTAGTACCTCAAGCGTCAGTAAGTCTACTTCCCCAAGTGAAAGCGCTTCCTGTTAGACTTAGACTGGCGCAGAGCAATAGAATAGTTAGTACCCCAAGCGTCAGTAAGTCTACTTCGCCAAGTGAAAGCACTTCCTATTAGATTTAGACTGGCGCAGGTTGATAGACTAGATATAACCCCGAGCGTCAGCGGAAATGCAACATCAAGTGAAGTTGCTTCCTATTAGATCTTGACTGGCGCAGACTGATAGAATAGATTTCACCCTAAGCGTCAGTGAATTCACCACGTCAAGTAAAAGTGCTTCCGATAGCTCAGTGACTAGCGCTGAGTGGTGGAATGAAATAGACTAAGCAAGAGCAAGTCATGGTGAACTAAATCCCTCATCAAGTGAATTTACTTCCGGATGTAGAAGTGCTTCCGGATACACCTTAGATTTAGGATCACCCACTGCATGAGACTATATGATTATATTGCTAAACTAACGTTCAAGTGCAGCACACTCAGTAAGGTTGCTTCCGGATGAGAAGTTGCTTCCGCAAGCAATCAGGATGTCTGAACGTTCAAAGAGATGCAGTGTCAGAATGCTTTTAACAGAGCAGAGGTGTCAGGACTACTTTTCAGAGATAAAGCAAGTCAACCCTGCTGAAGCATTTAAGAAGATGTTCCTTCCAACGGTAACAAGAGGATAACAGACACATTCAAACAACATTGTTACCTACCAAGCATGAGGAGTATGAGAACATAATCTGAAGATTCACTCAAGGTGTCAAAGCTCATACTGCCCACAAAAGTCAGAGTCCATAAGAGAGCTTCTGATAGCAAGAGAGGATCCAATAGCAAAGCACTCTTATCATTCATGGACAAGTGCTTGGAAGACAAAGTTCCTCTATGTGATAGCAAGCAAAATGTTAGAGTCCACGAGCTTCAGATAGCAAGAGAGCTTCCGATAATGAGTCTCTTAACATCCTGGACTTATGCTTGAGGAACGAAGTCCTCTCTGACAGCAAGCAAGAGTCGGACCGTACAAAATGTTCAGATGTCAGAAAGACTTTTGTCAGAATAGTATTGCCAGAACAGTGTTGACAGAACAGCTTGGTCAGAGCACCTTTTTAGATAAAGCAAAGTCAACCCTGCTGTGCACTAATGAGGACAACGTAAACAAGGTCCCAACGTCTATAATCAAACGGTCTTGTTGCCTCTCCAACGGTTAAATATTCAGAGGCTGGTATAAAAGGGATGTTCTTCATTTCTGAAGAAGAGGGCTGGAAAAAGAGAGAGAGAACAAGGCTATTATCTGAAAAACACTATTCTACATTCCTCTCATCATCTACTCTCAGACTTTGATATGTAATATTCTTAGAGAGTGATTTATTTGTACTTAAGTGAGTAACATCATCCACTCTTTGAGAGAGTTAGTTTTGAGCTTAAGTGTTTAACAAAATCAGTTCATAGAGTGAACATATTGTAATCTTACATTTTGTAAGGGGGAGCATTTAGAAGGTTTTCTAAATCTCCATAGGTTGCAAGTTAGCCCGTAAAACTTGCGTTTGTAAGGTTGCAAGTGATCCCGTAAAACTTGCGGTAAGGTTTGCAGGTGAACCCGTTGTAAAACCTGTGGGTTGTTAGGTGAACCCGTGCTCGTAAAACCTAAAGTGTAAAGGCTTCTCTTGTGCCCGGTTTAAACAAGAATAGTGGATTGGAAATCTCAGGTGTAGCCTGGGGACTGGATGTAGGTCTGGGTGACCGAACCAGGATAAATTTATGTGTGCATATATTTATACTTGATCATTCTATTTTGCATCACATAGCATACTGACTTGTGCATAGCATTATTTATTATCATCATCACCGAGCACAAGCAGTCTTCCGAAAAGAGTTTAAGTTTTATTCCCTCACCCAATTCACCCCCCCCCCTCTTGGGTGACAGCCACGTTTATCATTTGGTATCAGAGCAGGTCACTTGTTTAAAGGATCAAACGATCTCAAGTGCAAAGACCTTGGCTGATTTGGGTTAAAATGTTTTCCAAAGGCTTTGATCATACCATTCCACCTGTGTTAGAAAATATTAATTTTTGTTGGTGGAAAGCAAGAATGGAAAGTTTTATAAAATCCACTAGTTTGAAAATGTGGGATATTTTTGAAAATGATTTTGATTTCAAACCAAGAGGAAACTGGACTGAAAAGGAGAAAAATTTGTTTTCCTTAAACATTCGAGCAATGCAAATTTTATACAAAGGCTTAACTGAAAATGATTTCCAGAAAATCAAACATTGCTCTAGTGCTAGAGATATTTGGAATACTCTTGATATGATATATGCTTCTAACCCATCTCTTGAAAGCACAGCTGTCCAAAGCTCAACTCGTGCTCTTTGTGGATCATCTACTGATGAGTTTCTGGAAGCTGATATTGAGGAAGCAGGCTTCAGTGAAGAGAGTATCCATTTCTGCCTAGAAGATTCAGAAAGTGAGGTATCTGAATCTGAACTTGAACTCTCTGAATTGCAAGATGCATACAATGAGTTATATACCGAATATTGTAAACTTGCAAAAGAACTTCTAGGCTTAAAAGAAAAAGATAGGAAACTTGAAAAACTAATGTCTTCTTCTACGTCTAAAGTTTCCGAGGTTTCTTTTAAAGAACTAGTGGTTCCGATAGCTAGCCCACTATCGGCAGAGAAAACTTCAACATGTCTTGAAAAATGTTTTGATTGTAAACACGTGTTGAAGGAACAAGAAAAGTCTTCAAAAGAAACTGAGATTTCAAAGGAACAAAAAGCTTTTCTAAAGAAAACTAATCATGATAATGATAGAAAATCTCATTTTGATTATCATTCCATTATCTGTCATTATTGTGGTAGATTAGGACATATTTCTCACACATGCAGTCTTAGAAGAAATACAAATGTGAGAAATAAGTTTGTATGGATTCCTAAAGGACAAGTAAGGTCCAGTGCTAACCATGTAGGACCCAAGTACAAATGGGTACCAAAACATTCTCCTAGTGCCTTACTTGTGCAGGAAAGATCAAGAGTTCCTCTTATCCCAAAGAAGAGAACTCGTGGTGATGCAACTGCTGAAATCCACTGGTACAATCATAAGAAGCTGTCGGCCACCACAAGAGCCAATGTTTTTGTCTCAAGGATGAGCTATCACAAAGTTCCATTCAACTATCCTGAGAAGAACAAGAGAGAGTGGAGTCCTCGATCAACATTGAAAAGGCTCTTGAATCCTACCTCTCAGAAGAAAGTGCTTCGAACCAAGGATAAGTATAGAAGATCTCCTTGGGTAAGCAAGGGATCACTTAGCAACGAAGCATTTGATAGTAAAATCTCCTATGCTAATATTAGATGGACTTATTGAGATTTTACATTAAGCTTCCTAAGATGTGAACATTATATTCATCATTGAAGAAAGCTTAAAGAAATAAGTAATGTTCATAATCTACATGAGATCCATGACTATCTTGATCAAAAACCTTGTATATCCTTGTGCATATAGTCATGATAGATTCACCATGCCATACACATAGCAAGCAATCTCTAAGTGCATGTGAATTACATATAGCCTACAAACTGACCTTCAGATCCAGACTTGGATACAAAAGGAAGGAACTATCTGATATTTTGTAGGAAAGGCAATCCGGAGGTTCAGCAAGACAAGGGTGAAGATGAGTTATGGGCTAAAATGAACAAGGAACATGAACAAAATCAGAGAGAGATAGGCTAAGATAGCCACCCCTCGAACTTGACCAGGATGTCACTGCTGCCCTCAGAAGGGAAATTGAAATGAAGCGTATTGCCCAAGCAGGAAGGCTCGCCCTTGGGGAAGCCATCTGATTCATGTGCCCCCAACAGTCTGCTGGCACAGAGGCAAGCTTGAGATAGCACTGAGTGATCAACCTGCGGAGATACCCTCTGCTGAACCTGCGTCTCTCTCTGCGCCAGCACCTAATCTGAGTGAAGAGCTGTGTATGAAGTATGGGTTCAAGAGGCCAGAGTTGCGAGTAGTAGTGATCACCAAGTGAATTCATCCCTCTGCACCAGCTCCAATTCATCCTATTAGCCTCAACAGGACTCAGGACTGTACCTCATCTGAACAATTAGTCAAGTCTTGATAAGCATTCGTCACGCATAGATTTTGGTGCTGCTCTGAAAATAGAATCCTTGCATTGTCAACCAAAATCAAGCGAGCTACTGCTTGATGCGAATGGAGCTATGGTGATATCATTCTTACCCTCCTCTTTACTTGAATAATCTTTTGGGTAGTAAATGCATGATGAGCTTAACAGATTTTATTTCTCTGAAATTGATATGATTTCCCTTATCTGTGATAACCTTATTTTCTGTAAAAATGATCCTATCATATCAAATTCATTTTCTGATATAATGCATACTGATTTTACAGATTCAAGAAGTCTGACACTTTGAAACTGAACCTTCTTCAAAACCTACTAAATTTGTGCATGCTGAATCATTGTGTTCCAAGATTTCTGACATTGTTAAGAAGATTCAGAACTAGTTTCAGAATTTTGACACAAACAAAAAAAAAACCTTCTTCAGAGTTTTTCATATGGTGTCTAAATCGTTTTACTCATATATGCTTAGCAATTTTTTGGGGGCGCCGCTCAGAAAAGAAAACAGTTTATACATTCACCTTGATTTTTGAAAGATCCTTTTTGAAATGCAAACTTTCAAAACAGATTCCGATCCTCTTTAAACTTACATGACAACCATTCCTCATGATAGCATTCAAAAGTTATTTCTGATTTTCCATTTCATATGGTATCTCTTGCATCAAGTTTTTCAATGCATAAGCAGCTATGGGATTCGAGAACAATACATCCCTCTTAATTACATCTTAAGTTCTCAATCTACTAATGATCTCGATTCAAGTTTGTGGTTTAGGAATGTTGACACAGATTATTGAAGCTTGAACAATGAGAATGACCAAGAGAGAATGGCAACGAAAATGCCTCTTATCAAGATGTGTGGAATGACTATACTAAACCTGAGAAACTCTCGCCAATACACATGAGCATTTCTATCCCTCACATATTCTGTTGTGAAATTTAATGGATAGTCTCTCTCTTGTCTGACATGCATTAGAAATCTTAGGAAATGCCTTGAATTAAACTCTGCTAGATCTGTAAAACATGGCATAGTATCACAAGCATGCTATAATCTGTATTAATTTCGAGCTTGTTGATATCCTAAGAACAATGAGATCACACTGACCATATCTAGAAGAACTTGAGCTAAAATTTGGAAATTATTCTCGTAATCACATGCTGAAATTTGGCTGTTTTTGTAAACCGGATTTAGTCTTGAAATCAAACTATTTTGTGAGGACGAAGATTTCTCAAAATTTCATTGTGTTAATAATTCACATGTCTTCATGATCTAACATGAACATCCTTGAGGCATATTTATTGAACTATACTTGCTTACGAAACTCTGAAAATATGCCACCTGTTTGATACTCGCTATACTATCACATTGATATTTATCTATGAGAGTATAAATGGAGTTCATATCTTGATAGTGAAACTATGTGAACGTGTAGACAATTTCAAAATTAGTTCTCACATAATCATTGATCATATTTTCTTAAACCAATTAGCAAGCATGATTTCTTAAAATTATTAACTTGTGCTGACTAACACAGATTGACTTGAATGTCCTGAGTATGGTCTCCAATGTTAAATCTTAAGTTCTTTCACTGACCATCAGGAAGCGCTTGCTTCCTCAAGCACATGCAGGACCAATCATCAAGTCTGAGCAAGGTTGCTTTCGCAACAATCAGCGTCTTCGATAGCAGGCCAACTATTGAACCATGGGAAGAGTAGAGTGACTGCCCAGTCATGTCCGCTTGTGGTTGTAGCTCAGCTTGCCGAAGCGAATCATCAAAGCACTTGCGCTAGGGGTTTCCACTTGAGATAGCACACCTCTTGAAGATGTCAGGAAGCATGCTTATCTGCGTATGATTCAGATTCCTGAGTCTAATAGAGTATGAGTACCCCTCATCTGTGGTAACATCTACACCTTACCATTTCTTACATATGATGCATACATGGCATTGGTAAGGGTGTCAACTTAGGATGTTTCTCTCAATCTGCATTGACTTCAAAATCATTCACTGTCTTAGAAAATCATCCTAGCTCACACATCTGTATCCTCTAAATGACATGCTGGAAAGTAATTGATAACATACCTCTCTTATATGCTTCCTTTCTTGATTTAATGATGATTAATCTTAATATAGAAGAGAAGTAAGTGGACATTACCTGTTAATGATCCCTTGAAAATAGAGAGTCACATGCTGTCATCGATAATAAACTCTTAAGATGCTGTGATGCAATTTGTTTGGAAATTATTTTTGGCACTTTTAAAAACACAAATTTCATTTGATTTGATTTCATTTCATATGGTATCACAAATTTCGTTTGGCATTCAATCATTTCCTTCGATACCACAAGTTCAAACTCACAGATCTCATTTGATTTCGTTAGGTATCAGATTTCATCTCATTTGAATTTAAAATCACATATTTCATTTGATATCATAATCATCATTTTTAAACACATCAAAATTATTTTTGATATCATGTTAATCAATTCGAGAGGATCAAAATTACATTTGGAAAGAATTTTCACCTTCAAAAGAAAACTGTTTTGTATGTTTTGATCTTAATTTAATTATGATTAGATTTGATGTATCAATATCTCCGTTGAAAAACATGTTTAACCATCCTACATAGTGTTTAGGGAGAATACAATCATTTAGGATCATGAGCCATCATTGCTATTCCTTGTTAATTCTCGTACATTGTATTGAATAGTCTAGAACAAATCTTTATTAGCGATACATAGGGAGAAAAGTAATGTTAGGTAGAAAGCCCATTCCTAGGAGAACGATAAAAGTATCCCCATCCCTAAGGCTAGCTTGCACCTGTTGGATTTTGATGAAGCCAAAAGGGGGAGAGAGATGAGATGTCTAGAGATATAAGATGTCTAGCGAGAGATGAGACATGAGATGTCTAGCGAGAGATGAGACATGAGATGTCTAGAGCTGAGAGATAGATAAGATGCCTAGATTTTTGGGGAGAGAACTGGGGAAAGGAATATAGCTCTAGGATGAGTGATCTAAGTTTAATTATGTTCTCTAGTCATCTATTGGGTTTGTCATCATCAAAAAGGGGGAGAATGTTAGAATCTTAAGTTTTGATGGTGACTAAGGTATGATATGGTCTAGCACTTAAGAGAACATAATCAACACTTAGGAGGGATTAGATGACATGGTTAGAATCCTGAGTTAGATCACTTGAGAATGCAAGATCACTTCCGGTTAGATTAGGACTTGCGCATGCGGATGAATGCTTTCATCCCCCAGCGTCAGCAAGTAAATCACTAGGGATTTAACTTAGTCCATGAGAATTAGGTACACAAAACCTTAAGACTAAGCTATGTTTCAATCGGAAGTGAGTTTGCTTCCTGTTAGAATTAGACTGGCGCAGAGCGACAGAATAGATATTACCCCAAGCGTCAGTGAGTCTACTTCCCCAAGTGAAAGCGCTTCCTGTTAGACTTAGACTGGCGCAGAGCAATAGAATAGTTAGTACCTCAAGCGTCAGTAAGTCTACTTCCCCAAGTGAAAGCGCTTCCTGTTAGACTTAGACTGGCGCAGAGCAATAGAATAGTTAGTACCCCAAGCGTCAGTAAGTCTACTTCGCCAAGTGAAAGCACTTCCTATTAGATTTAGACTGGCGCAGGTTGATAGACTAGATATAACCCCGAGCGTCAGCGGAAATGCAACATCAAGTGAAGTTGCTTCCTATTAGATCTTGACTGGCGCAGACTGATAGAATAGATTTCACCCTAAGCGTCAGTGAATTCACCACGTCAAGTAAAAGTGCTTCCGATAGCTCAGTGACTAGCGCTGAGTGGTGGAATGAAATAGACTAAGCAAGAGCAAGTCATGGTGAACTAAATCCCTCATCAAGTGAATTTACTTCCGGATGTAGAAGTGCTTCCGGATACACCTTAGATTTAGGATCACCCACTGCATGAGACTATATGATTATATTGCTAAACTAACGTTCAAGTGCAGCACACTCAGTAAGGTTGCTTCCGGATGAGAAGTTGCTTCCGCAAGCAATCAGGATGTCTGAACGTTCAAAGAGATGCAGTGTCAGAATGCTTTTAACAGAGCAGAGGTGTCAGGACTACTTTTCAGAGATAAAGCAAGTCAACCCTGCTGAAGCATTTAAGAAGATGTTCCTTCCAACGGTAACAAGAGGATAACAGACACATTCAAACAACATTGTTACCTACCAAGCATGAGGAGTATGAGAACATAATCTGAAGATTCACTCAAGGTGTCAAAGCTCATACTGCCCACAAAAGTCAGAGTCCATAAGAGAGCTTCTGATAGCAAGAGAGGATCCAATAGCAAAGCACTCTTATCATTCATGGACAAGTGCTTGGAAGACAAAGTTCCTCTATGTGATAGCAAGCAAAATGTTAGAGTCCACGAGCTTCAGATAGCAAGAGAGCTTCCGATAATGAGTCTCTTAACATCCTGGACTTATGCTTGAGGAACGAAGTCCTCTCTGACAGCAAGCAAGAGTCGGACCGTACAAAATGTTCAGATGTCAGAAAGACTTTTGTCAGAATAGTATTGCCAGAACAGTGTTGACAGAACAGCTTGGTCAGAGCACCTTTTTAGATAAAGCAAAGTCAACCCTGCTGTGCACTAATGAGGACAACGTAAACAAGGTCCCAACGTCTATAATCAAACGGTCTTATTGCCTCTCCAACGGTTAAATATTCAGAGGCTGGTATAAAAGGGATGTTCTTCATTTCTGAAGAAGAGGGCTGGAAAAAGAGAGAGAGAACAAGGCTATTATCTGAAAAACACTATTCTACATTCCTCTCATCATCTACTCTCAGACTTTGATATGTAATATTCTTAGAGAGTGATTTATTTGTACTTAAGTGAGTAACATCATCCACTCTTTGAGAGAGTTAGTTTTGAGCTTAAGTGTTTAACAAAATCAGTTCATAGAGTGAACATATTGTAATCTTACATTTTGTAAGGGGGAGCATTTAGAAGGTTTTCTAAATCTCCATAGGTTGCAAGTTAGCCCGTAAAACTTGCGTTTGTAAGGTTGCAAGTGATCCCGTAAAACTTGCGGTAAGGTTTGCAGGTGAACCCGTTGTAAAACCTGTGGGTTGTTAGGTGAACCCGTGCTCGTAAAACCTAAAGTGTAAAGGCTTCTCTTGTGCCCGGTTTAAACAAGAATAGTGGATTGGAAATCTCAGGTGTAGCCTGGGGACTGGATGTAGGTCTGGGTGACCGAACCAGGATAAATTTATGTGTGCATATATTTATACTTGATCATTCTATTTTGCATCACATAGCATACTGACTTGTGCATAGCATTATTTATTATCATCATCACCGAGCACAAGCAGTCTTCCGAAAAGAGTTTAAGTTTTATTCCCTCACCCAATTCACCCCCCCCTCTTGGGTGACAGCCACGTTTATCACCTGACTTTCCGGTCTGGAATGTAAAGATCTCCAACATTCATCTTCCTCATGGTGTCATCCCCATCAACGAGACATCACTTGGTTCTTCCTCTTCTGGGCTAAGTGAGGCCGATGATCTGAGAAGAGCAATTGTGGAGTCCTTGGAGCTAGAAAGGATTAGAAAGGAAAAAGAGGCTAGAGAACTCCAAGAGATCCTTGCTCAGATTGATCAGCAGGAAATGGACGAAGCATGGGCTAGAGTGGAAGAAGAGTATCAAAAGAATCAGAGAGGGAAAAATAACAAGCGCAAGCCTTAACCCCCATACACTCATGCATCTATCATAACATAGCATTTCATCCTTGTGTTGTTAATTTTTTTTCTCTTTCTCTCTTTTCTTCATAGTTTTCATGCATAGCTCTATTTGCACAGTTTTGACTACTTGTATATTTTATCTATCTGTGTATTACTAACTTGTAATCTTTTGCTTATCAATAATATTTGTCTAAGTTATTTGTGCCTTATTTAAATTATTGCTTTTAATTCCTTCATATGAACTTAATCGATAAGACTTAGTTTGTCATCATCAAAAAGGGGGAGAATGTTAGAATCTTAAGTTTTGATGAAGACTAAAATATGAAAGAATGAATCAAGTACTTAGAAAGCAATAGGTTAACATAGAATCCCAAGTAAGAGTGCAACCGGATGTGGATTTACTTCCGGATAGACTAGGACTAGCGCTCGCGGATGAATGACTCATCCCCCAGCGACAGCAAGTAATTCTACTAGGGAAATAACTTAGTCCAGAAGCACTAGATATACAAAACCTTAAGACTAAGCCAGGATTCAACCGGAAGTGAAATTGCTTCCTGTTACATTTAGACTAGCGCTGGCTGTTAGAATAGGTAACACTGAGTGTCAGTAAACATAAGCCACGTCTAGTAGAAGTGCTTCCGATTGCTTAGTGACTAGCACTGGCTGTTGGATTGAAGGACACTGAGCGAGAGTGAGTAAAAGTGAATATAACCCTTCATCCAGTAGGAGTGCTTCCGGATGAAAGAGAGCTTCCTTCGACTAAGTGAACTCCCACTGCATGTGATTATGTGTTGTTATACTACACATCCCATAGCATGAGTAAATGACACACTAAGTCACTTAGGAAGAGTTAGACTAAAATAACGAGACTTACGCTGACTATTGGAATAGACATCCCCTAGCGTCAGTAGACAATACACTAAGTCAGAACATAGTCTTAGTAAGATCACTTCCCATAGCAAACAAGCTTCCCACAGCATGTATAGTTCTTACTACACCTGATTATATATCTTACTCTGTTGGGACTAACAAGTATGTCAGAACTTAGTTTCTACACTTTCTTAACCCTAAATGAATAAAAAGGGAACCCGTTAGTGGCGATAGTTGGTCCAAAAGCATGCAGTTGAGGTACTTTTGATGATGGCCCTAAAAAGTAGGAAACTGTCTTTAGTGTAGCAAAATCATGTATTTTTCACTCTTTCTTAACCGTAAATAAATAAAAAGGGCTCCTGAATCGTTAGTGGCGATAGTTGGACAAAAAGCATGCATTTGAGCTACTTTTGATGATGGCCCTAAAAAATAGGCTAACATTTAGGAAATTGTCTTTAATTGAGCAAAATCATGTAGTTTCCACGCTTTCTTAACCCTAAATGAATAAAAAGGACTCTTGACCCGTTAGTGGCAATAATTGGTCCAAAAGGATGCATTTGAGCTACTTTTGATGATGAACCTAAAAAAGAGGCTAAAAATTAGGAAATTGTCTTTTATGTAGCAAAATCATGTATTTTGCACGCTTTCTTAACCGTAAATGAAAAAAAATGGCTCTTGCCTCATTAGTGGCGATAGTTGGTCCAAAAGCATGCATTTGAGGTACTTTTGATGATGGCCCTAAAAATAGGAAATTGTCTTTAATGTAGCAAAATCATGTATTTTTCACTCTTTCTTAACCGTAAATAAATAAAAAGGGCTCCTGAATCGTTAGTGGCGATAGTTGGACAAAAAGCAAGCATTTGAGCTACTTTTAATGATGGCCCTAAAAAATAGGCTAACATTTAGGAAATTGTCTTTAATTGAGCAAAATCATGTAGTTTCCACGCTTTCTTAACCCTAAATGAATAAAAAGGACTCTTGACCCGTTAGTGGCAATAATTGGTCCAAAAGGATGCATTTGAGCTACTTTTGATGATGAACCTAAAAAAGAGACTAAAAATTAGGAAATTGTCTTTTATGTAGCAAAATCATGTATTTTGCACGCTTTCTTAACCGTAAATGAAAAAAAATGGCTCTTGCCTCATTAGTGGCGATAGTTGGTCCAAAAGCATGCATATGAGGTACTTTTGATGATGGCCCTAAAAAATAGGAAATTGTCTTTAATGTAGCAAAATCATGTATTTTTCACTCTTTCTTAACCGTAAATGAATAAAAAGGGCTCTTGACCCGTTAGTGGCGATAGTTGGTCCAAAAGCATGCATTTGAGCTACTTTTGATGATCGCCCTAAAAAATAGGCTAAAAATTAGGAAAATGACTTTAATGTAGCAACGTCATGTAGTTTCTACACTTTCTTAACCCTAAATGAATAAAAAGGGAACCCGTTAGTGGCGATAGTTGGTCCAAAAGCATGCATTTGAGCTACTTTTGATGATGGCTCTATAAATAGGAAATTGTCTTTAATGTAGTAAAGTCATGTATTTTTCACACTTTCTTAATCGTAAATGAATAAAAAGGGCTCTTGACCCGTTAGTGGCGATAGTTGGACCAAAAGCATGCATTTGAGCTACTTTTGATGATGGCCCAAAAAAATAGGCTAACAATTAGGAAATTGTCTTTAATGTAGCAAAATCATGTAGTTTTCACGCTTTCTTAACCCTAAATGAATAAAAAGGGCTCTTGACCCGGTAGTGGCGATAGTTGGTCCAAAAGGATGTATTTGAGCTACTTTTGATGATGGCCCTAAAAAAGAGGCTAAAATTTAGGAAATTGTCTTTTATGTAGAAAAATCATGTATTTTGCACGCTATCTTAACCGTAAATGAATAAAAATGGCTCTTGCCTCATTTGTGGCGATAGTTGGTCCAAAAGCATGCAGTTGAGGTACTTTTGATGATGGCCCTAAAAAGTAGGAAATTGTCTTTAGTGTAGCAAAATCATGTATTTTTCACTCTTTCTTAACCGTACATGAATAAAAAGGGCTCTTGACATTTTAGTGGTGATAGTTGGTCCAAAAGCATGCATTTGAGCTACTTTTGATGATCGCCCTAAAAAATAGGCTAAAAATTAGGAAAATGACTTTAATGTAGCGAAATCATGTAGTTTCCATGCTTTCTTAACCCTAAATGAATAAAAAGGACTCTTGACCCGTTAGTGGCAATGATTGGTCCATAAGGATGCATTTGAGCTACTTTTGATGATGGCCCTAAAAAAGAGGCTAAAAATTAGGAAATTGTCTTTTATGTAGCCAAATCATGTATTTTACACGCTTTCTTAACGTAAATGAAAAAAAATGGCTCTTGCCTCATTTGTGGCGATAGTTGGTCCAAAAGCATGCAGTTGAGGTACTTTTGATGATGGCCCTATAAAGTAGGAAACTGTCTTTAGTGTAGCAAAATCATGTATTTTTCACTCTTTCTTAACCGTAAATAAATAAAAAGGGCTCCTGAATCGTTAGTGGCGATAGTTGGACAAAAAGCATGCATTTGAGCTACTTTTGATGATGGCCCTAAAAAATAGGCTAACATTTAGGAAATTGTCTTTAATTGAGCAAAATCATGTAGTTTCCACGCTTTCTTAACCCTAAATGAATAAAAAGGACTCTTGACCCGTTAGTGGCAATAATTGGTCAAAAAGGATGCATTTGAGCTACTTTTGATGATGAACCTAAAAAAGAGGCTAAAAATTAGGAAATTGTCTTTTATGTAGCAAAATCATGTATTTTGCACGCTTTCTTAACCGTAAATGAAAAAAAATGGCTCTTGCCTCATTAGTGGCGATAGTTGGTCCAAAAGCATGCATTTGAGGTACTTTTGATGATGGCCCTAAAAAATAGGAAATTGTCTTTAATGTAGCAAAATCATGTATTTTTCACTCTTTCTTAACCGTAAATGAATAAAAAGGGCTCTTGACCCGTTAGTGGCGATAGTTGGTCCAAAAGCATGCATTTGAGCTACTTTTGATGATCGCCCTAAAAAATAGGCTAAAAATTAGGAAAATGACTTTAATGTAGCAAAGTCATGTAGTTTCTACACTTTCTTAACCCTAAATGAATAAAAAGGGAACCCGTTAGTGGCGATAGTTGGTCCAAAAGCATGCATTTGAGGTACTTTTGATGATGGCCCTAAAAAATAGGAAATTGTCTTTAATGTAGCAAAATCATGTATTTTTCACTCTTTCTTAACTGTAAATGAATAAAAGGGCTCTTGACCCGTTAGTGGCGATAGTTGGTCCAAAAGCATGCATTTGAGCTACTTTTGATGATCGCCCTAAAAAATAGGCTAAAAATTAGGAAAATGACTTTAATGTAGCAAAATCATGTAGTTTCCACGCTTTCTTAACCCTAAATGAATAAAAAGGACTCTTGACCCGTTAGTGGCAATGATTGGTCCATAAGGGAACCCTGTAGCATCATCGAAGTAGGCGACCTCTCCATTGGGGTAGTGAACAGCCCGAATTTTTACGTTCCATACAGGGAAGTTGGGATCCTCCTCAACTTCCTGGGCTTTCCTTTTCCCTTTCCCCTTACTCTTCCCTTTGCTCTTGCTAATCGAAGGAGTGGGCATGGCCCTTGCTCTGTCAGCATCGAGGCAGGCCATCTGACCAAAGGAGAGTTTGTCCGTATACCCGTATCTTTCGAATTCCTCAGGAGTCATGTCTTCAATTTCCAACTTGACCTCCTTTAGAATAGGAACTGCTTGAACTACTGGGGTTTCAGGCTCAACTTGGGCAGATGAGGTCTCTTGCTCAGGTTGGTCAGATGGAGTCTCTTCCTCACTCTCAGCAGTTTCAGTGGTGGCAATAATTTTCCTGGTCCGCTTCTTGGCAACGGCCTTCTTTCTAGATTCACTGAAGGTGACTGCTGGCTCAGATGAGGGAGGAGGGGCAGATGATTGCTCAGACGAGGGGATCTCAGACTCTTGCCCAGTGGATGAGGGATAGGCTTGGCTATCACAATAGGAGGGTGATTGATCTTCTTCAGTCCCCACTTTATCATTATCTCCTCAATAACTTTTCTACTTATCTTAGTTGGAGGAGGTTCTGATGAAGATGACTCAGGCTGTGAAGGTTGTTCATTTGGCTCAAAGACAACCATCTCCAATTGTGGTCCTTGCTCAGCCATCCTCTGCTGCTCCATGAATCTTATGGCTTCTCCTCTTATTAGGCTCTCAGCACCACTCAGCCTTTGTGATTCCATGGCACGGCGAAGGGCAGCCATGATGTCTTCATCAAGCCAGAGGGATGGTTGGCTGAGCACATCCCTTGTGTTCATGGATAGGCGAAGAGCGGTCATCACATTTCTCCCCCTTTTGTCATCATCAACAAGGGCGAGTGCCAGGGATGGAGTAGATGAAGAGGAGGGTGGAGGTTCAGGGCCAAATGGAGTTGGGGGTGAGGATTCTGGGGAAGAGGCAGGTAAGGTATGATCTGGGGATGTGGGTTGGTTGGGGAACCAGGAAGGATCTACGAAGAGGCCTTCGAATGGGTAGGTGGAGGAATATGCAGTGAAGGTAGTGGTGGAAGAGTGTGGGGTAAATGGGGTAAAGGGTACGTGAGGATCCTCAGGGATTTGCTGAAGGCGTGGGTAATCTCGTAGATAGATATGGCTGAGGGGGTGAATGGCAGTTTGAAATCCAAGGTGTTCGGCTAAGGGGTTGGATGGTGTGCGAGTGGATGAGAGAGGTGTGGATGGGGAGTTTTGTGGAGATGGGGAGTTGTTAGAGTGAAGGGGGTGATTGGCTAGGAGATTGTTGGGGTGTGTCTTGGGTTTGGTGTTCATGGTTGGGTGAAGGTTGGGATTGGTGATCATTGTTTGGTGATGGAGGGGATTGATGGTCATTTTGTGGAGGTGGCCGTGGTGGTTGAGTGTTAGGTGGAGGAGGAGAGGGAAGTCGAGGATTGCCTGAGGGAGGAGGAGGAGGAGGAGGTGGTGGTGGTAAGTTACCTTGTGATGGTTGGGGAATTTGTAGGTGCTGGAGAATGAGGTCAAGTTTTGCGTCCACCCTGGCAATGTGGTTTTCAAGCTGGCCTACCCTGTCTTCGAGCCTCTGAATTCGCTCCCCTTGCTTCTGGAAGCCATTGTCACACTCAGCACGGAGAGGGCCTACCAAGGATTCAGGCAGTCTAAAGAGAAGTTCCTCCTTAACTTCCTCGGCAAAAGCTTTGACAGAAGCTGGCACTCTTGCAGCACGGCTTGGCCCAGCATGGGAGTCCACTTCCTGATCCCCTGCACCAGATGTCGAGGGGGCTGAAGTCCCAGAGGCACTACCCGCTAGTGATCCTGAGCGAGTGGGCTTAGGGGCTCTTAAATACTTAATGCCCATCTTCCCGATGTTGGTTGCTCCCACAGGTCTGCACTTGACATTCTCTTCCTCCACAGCAGATGTGGCCTTGATCAGATGCTTCTCAAGGAGGAAGGCCATGATGGTGGGATAGGGAAGATAGCCAGACTTGTCATTAACTATCCAGCGCTGAAGCTCAAGACATATCAACTGGCCGGGGTTGATTGGCTGGTGGGAGAGAATTCTGGGGAACCACGGATTGTCGATCAAGGTGAACTCGTTGAAGTTACCCCCTTTGTGTGTCATAATTCGGGAGTAGACATAATACAAGAGTCTGTTTGAGTCAGACATCTTGGACACCTTTTTCCCTGTGGTGCCATACAACTTCTCGAGATCCTCCTTGCCGAACTTTAGCGCCTCAGGATATATCCACTCATTCATGTTCTCCTCTGTGATCCCCATGATCTCATTCAGTGTCCTCCAGTTGAACCTGATGGTTCTCCCCCTTACAGTGGCAGTGAAGGAGAGTCTGTGCATCTGCTCTTTCCCATCAACCTTCTTGTACTTCACTTTGCCAGAGAGAGTTTGATAGAAGACACGCAGGACGTTGACATTGTAGTCCTGGTTGATTCCTAGCCAGCCCATATACTTCTCCAGGAAAGGGCGCAGGTGGGGAAACCCTAGTTCATCAATCATGGCTAAGTCAATGAATAGGCCATGGTTGAAGTAGGGTTGAACTGTCTCAAACTTGGCGGCAACTGGCTCCAATGCCCCATCCCTGTACACTGTGGGATCATCTTCTTCAACCCTCTGCCTCTTGGAAGAAGGTTCTTCAGCGAACTGAACCTTCTTCTTCTTCCCTTTTCTCTGGGCTTCCCTCTCTTGCTCATGCCCAGAAACCACTGACTGTTCTGCCATTCGACCAGATGTTCCAGGCTGATTCTGGGTGGGTTCATCCAGTCCCTGGGTTTGCCCAGAAGTCCTATGGTGTTCATCACGGTGTTCATCGCTTTTCCCAGATTTACCAGAATGTTCATGGCGAGATTTCCCAGATTTTGACTTGTGTTTTTTGGATGAGGAATGTTTCTTTGTAACTGGGTTTGTTTTACTGGATCCGGCCATTTTTGTGTGGGTTGGTGGGGAAAGAGATGAAATGCAAAGAGTGTATGAAGAATGCGAAGAACTCAGATGAAGATGAAATATGTTATGCAGAGAGAATGTGGTGAAAGTAAAAAGTGAAAGTGAAAAAATGACACCCTATTTATAGGCGAAGTAACTAAGGGTAAAATGGTCATGCTTTTTCAGATGAAAACCAAACGTTTGCACATTGGGTAACGTAAAAATTTAATTGAAACGTCGCACCTTATGACATGTGTCGCTTCATCTAGTCAGATAGGGTACACCTTATAGAGGGAGTTGAAACGTTTCTGAAGTGACGTGTCTCTTGGACTGGTGCTGGCGCTCTTTTAGTTTCATCATCCAGTGTCAGCGAATGATCATCCGGAAGTGGTTTTGCTTCCGGTTGCAAAATCTTAAGATTTAACATTGAGGACCTGCAAAAACACGTATTGGCACTCCGATGCCTAAGTTAGTATTGTTTTAAACAATCAAGTATAATAAATGAAAGGTTACACCTCATTTGGGTTTACCATTCCCAAATCACCTCTTATGAAAGTAAATTGGTCAACCCCCAGAGGCTTGGTGAAGATGTCAGCAAGCTGTTGTTGAGTGGGGACAAATTGCACTTTGACATCCTTCTTTTGAACATGGTCTCTGATGAAGTGATGTCTGACATCAATGTGCTTTGTCCTTGTGTGCTGAACTGGATTCTTGGCGAGGCTGATTGTGCTTGTGTTGTCACAGAGGATGGGTGCCTCAGGGAACTCCAAGCCAAGATCTCTCAACTGGTTCTTCAGCCACAGCACTTGAGCACAACAACTTGCTGCAGCAATATATTCTGCCTCAGTGGATGACAAGGACACGCAGGTTTGCTTTTTGCTAGCCCAAGTCACCAGACAACCACCAAGGAAGGCGCATTGTCCACTGGTGCTCTTTCTATCAGTCTTATAACCTGCATGGTCAGAATCAGAGTAAGCCCACAAGAACTCTTGGTTACCTCTGGGATACCAAAGACCAAGTTCTTGTGTTCCCTCAAGGTATCTCAAAATACGTTTAACACATGTCAAGTGTGACTCCTTGGGGTTGGCTTGAAACCTAGCACACATGCCTACACTAAATTGAATGTCAGGCCTGCTTGCCGTTAAGTATAGGAGGGAACCTATCATTCCCCTGTACATGGGCAGGCTGACAGATTTACCCTTTGCGTCAGCATCGAGTGCGGCAGAGGTGCTCATGGGAGTGTCATACTCCTTGCATTCATCCATCCCAAACTTTTTGAGTAGTTGTCTGCAGTACTTAGTTTGGGATATGAAGATTCCATTCCTCTTCTGTTTAATCTGCAGGCCTAGGAAGAATGTGAGTTCTCCCATCATAGACATCTCAAACTCACCCTGCATAGTCCAGATTTACCTTTCCATTGTTATGCACATAGCATTTTGATCCAAAGATTCTGAGGTGGCTGATGTTGGGCTTCCTCCCTTTGTACAGCTCGTAGGGAGTCTTATCCAGTCCTTTGCGAACATAGGCTCTGTTAGAGATATAGCAAGCAGTGCTCATAGCGTCCGCCCAGAACACTTGAGAAACCTCTTTCTCATTGAGCATGCTTCTAGCCATCTCTGTCAGAACCCTGTTCTTTCTCTCGACAACTCCGTTCTGTTGAGGGGTCCTAGGAGCTGAGAAGTTGTGTTCTATGTCATTTTGTTCACATAACTCTGAGAAGCTATGGTTCTCAAATTCTCCTCCATGGTCTGTCCTTATGGCTGTGATTTTGAGCTCTCTCTCATTCTGCACTTTCTTAGCCAGGACAACAAAAGCATCAAAAGTATCTTGCTTAGAGGCAAGAAACATAGTCCAGGTGAACCTTGAATAGTCATCCACCACCACTAGAGCATATAGGTTTCCACCCAAGCTCTTCACTCTTGCTGGCCCAACCAAATCCATGTGGATTAGTTCCAAGGGCCTGCTGGTGGAGACTTTCTTCTTGGTTTTGAATGAGGACTTTGTTTGCTTTCCTCTTTGGCAGGATTCACAGACAAAATCATGCTTTACTTTAAATGATGGAATACCTATAGCTAGCTCCTTTTTAATTAGCATGTCGAGTTGAGTAAAATTAACATGAGCTAGTCTCTTATGCCAAAGCCAACTATTCTCATCACTAGATATTAAACATTTTTCTTCTAGTTGTTGGCATAAGTCTAAAGTATATAGGTTTCCATTTCTATTTGCCTTAAGTTTGCATTTTAAGTTGGCCTTATCTAAATTTAGATCCTGCTTATCAACTATTATGCACTCATGTGAATCAAAAATTACCCAGTTTCCTTTGTCTGTGCTCTGGCTGACGCTTAGCAGGTTGTGACAGAGACCGTCCACTAGGTAGAAGTCTTTCATTGGTCCGACCTCTCCAACTCCAGTGATCTTTCCACTTTGATTTCCTCCAAAGGTTACTGTGGCTCCATCTTTGATCACCAGAGATTTGAACTTGTCTCTGTCTCCAGTCATATGTCTTGAGCATCCGCTGTCAATATACCATTTCTTGTTCTTGGATGCTTTAAGACACACCTGGAAAAATCAAGTAAACTTAGGTACCCAATCTTTCTTGGGTCCTCGATCATTAGTTTTCAATGCCCTTGGTCTAGAGTCATCCTTGACCTTGGGCTTGTGATTATTCAGAGCCTCTGGCTTAGAGTTGGCTCTGGACTCTTGGGTTTTCCCTTTGGAATGATTCCAAGGTCGGGATCCTTGTCCTCTCTTAGTTTCCTTAGCAGATGGAGGATCCTTTGTTGCCTTGGTTCCTTTAGGGACCCATTTGTAGGAGCTACTTGTTCCATGCTTCTTAGCATTACAGGTGGACGTGAAGTGTCCCTTCCTGTTGCAATAGTTACAGAAGCTGAAGGGTGAGGAGCTATGACTAGTGGCTTTATGGAAGAACTTTAAGTAGGGCTTTACTTTTGGTTCCACCCACTTCTTCCCTTTAGGAGTATATCCTAATCCAGTTCTATCCCTATATGCCCTTTGATTCATAAAATTATATTTAACATTTCTGAGCCATTTGTAAACTTCTGCAGGGCATTTTGCAGCTTGTCTTTCTCTGCTGAGATTTTGCTGCACTTAGGGCAGCTCTCAAGTGTTGGGGCATTGGGTTCTGTTTGTGGAGAACCCTGGCCATCCACTACCGGATGCTTTCTAGCTTCCGCTAGTTCTTCACTTAGTGAGTCCACCTTGGACTCAAGTGATTCCTTTTTAGTTTTTAACACTTTATAGGCTTTACACAATCGAGAGAATTCTTCATGAACCTCATTGTAAGCCTCTTGCAGTTCAGAGAAAGTTACCTCATTGTCTTCGTGGGTGAGGTCAGGTTCTGAAGATGCTTCCTCATCATCTTCTCTGGCTACCAGGCAGAGGTTGGCAACTTCTTCCTCATCACTTGCTTCGTCATCTGAGCTATTCACCCAGATGGAGGAAACAAAGGCCTTCCTTTTGTCTTTGCCTTTTGACTTCTGCAGGCTGGGACACTCAGCCTTGAAGTGGCCAGGTTTCTTACATTCGAAGCATACAGGGGCATTTTCCTTCTTGTATCCTTTCCTCTGGCTGGAGTCACCCTTTTGAAAGCCTCCTTTCTTTCTGAAGAACTTTCTGAATTTTCTTACCATCATAGCCATCTCCTCATCGTCCATTTCCTCCTCATCATCCTCATCATCATCATCAACCTCCTTGCTAGGAGCAACAAGGGCAAGGTTTTTGGCCTTGGATGAGGCTTGAGGAGCTCTCTGAGCCAGCAGGGTAGGTTCATATTCAGCCAGAGAGCCAAATAGTGCAGTGATTGAGCTCGTTGATTCTCCTTGGACTTCCTGCAAGATGGTTACTTTGGTGATCCAGTCACCTTTCAAGATCTTTAGGATCTTGCTGACTTGCTCTCTTTCAGGAATGTCCTTACCCAGCGAGGCCAAATTGTTGATGAGGTGAGTGAACCTGAGCTCCAGCTCCCTGATAGGCTCAGTAGGACTAAGCATGGCGAACTTGTGAAATTCTTCCACCAGCATCTCAACTCGCCTTGCTTTCACTCCCCTGGTTCCAGAGTGAGCAGCCTCAAGAGCCTCCCACATATCTTTAGCATTATTGTGGTGGCTGATTCTGTGAAACTCTTTAGGGCTGAGAGCACACTGGATGTAGTGCATGGCCCGGTAGTTTAGTTGGACTAGAGCATAGTCCTCATTTGTGTACCTAGATCGCTGCTTGGCAAAACCATGCTCATCCAATGGTGTGTGATCCCCATGTTCGATTACGTCCCAGAGTCTGATGTCGCTGGATTTGATATAGGTCTCCATTCGAAACTTCCAGAATGGATAGTTATACCCATCAAAGCCTGGAGGCTTGTTGGGTTGAATAGAGACATCTGGCAGGGAGTAATCTGTATCCATTACTAGATCTTTGCTTTCTGGATTCGTTGGAATCGAGTGAGAAAGACCTGCTCTGATACCAAATGAAGGTAATGGATGCACAAGAGGGGGGGTGAATTGTGCTACAAAAATAAATACTCAAATAAAACCAACACAAGATTTATACTGGTTCAGTCTGCCTGACCTACGTCCAGTTCTCAACCACCCAGGCCGAGTTCCACTATCTCAGGTTTTAAATCGGGTTCACCTGAAACCTTACAACCGCAAGTTTTGGACGGGATCACTTGCAACCTTACAACTACAAGTTTTACACAAGGCTCACTTGTAACCTTTCTAACTAGCTCCCCCTTACACCTAGCAAGGGTTCAACCTTTACAACTAAAGGATTTTTCTAACTAAGTTCTCTTAAAGAACAGATAGTGTTACACACTTAAGTACAATCAATGCTCTTATAACAGAAAGAGACTTAACAACAAAGAGAACAGAATATGTAGATGAGAATGATCACTCGATGTGTTAAATGCTCTTTACTTTTCTGGGCAGCTTTGAATGCTTGAAGATGTTCTTAGTTTCTCGCTCTAACTTCTCTCAAGAGTATTCAAAGATAATTGTTGGCCTCATAAATGAGGTTGAGCTCCTTTATATACTCTTCAAACATTCTGACTCTTGGTAGGTGGGATAGCCGTTTGAATATGGCCGTTTTTCCTATGTTACCGTTTGCCCAATTAATGCTTCATCAATGCATAGCAGGGTTGACTTGCTTTATCTCTGAAAAGCAGCTCTGACAACTCTGCTCTGACAAAAGCATTCTGACACTGCATCTCTGAACACTCTGACATTCTGATTGCTTGCGGAAGCAGGTTCACATCCGGAAGCAATTCTACTGAGTGTGCTGCACTGAGTGTTAGTCTCACAGTATTAACATATAGTTACATGCAGTGGGAGTGTTCTTAGTCTAAGAGGTCTTCCTTGCATCAGGAAGCACTTCTTCATCCGGAAGTGACTCCACTGGATGAAGGATTTGTTCACTATTACTCACTCTCGCTCAGTGTCCATTCAATCCAACAGCCAGCGCTAGTCACTAAGCTATCGGAAGCACTTCCACTGGACGTTGCTCATTTCTACTGACGCTTAGGGATATCTATTCCAACAGCCAGCGCCAGTCTAAATCTAACAGGAAGCAAATTCACTTCCGCTTGAATCTTAACTTAGTCTTAGGATTTTGTATATCTAGTGCTTATGGACTAAGTTGATTCCTAAGTGACTTTCTTGCTGCCGCTGAGGGATGAGACATTCATCCGCGAGCGCTAGTTCTAATCTATCCGGAAGTAAGTCCACATCCGGTTGCACTTTTACTTAGGGTTCTACGTTCACCTATTGCTTTCTAAGTTCTTTCATATTTTAGTCTTCATCAAAACTTAAGATTCTAACATTTTTAGCCTATTTTTTAGGGCCATCATCAAAAGTAGCTCAAATGCATGCTTTTAGACCAACTATCGCCACTAACAGGTCAAGAGCCCTTGTATTCATTTACGGTTAACAAAGCGTGAAAAATACATGATTTTACTACATTAAAGACAATTTCCTATTTTTAAGGGCCATCATCAAAAGTAGCTGAAATGCATGCTTTTGGTCCGACTATCGCCACTAATGGGTCAGGAGCCCTTTTATTCATTTTGGGTTAAGAAAGTGTAGAAACTTCATGATTTTGCTACATTAAAGAAAATTTCCTAATTTTTAGCCTATTTTTTAGGGCCATCATCAAAAGTAGCGCAAATGCATTGTTTTGGACCAACTATCGCCACTAACGGGTCAAAAGCCCTTTTTATTCATTTACCGTTAAGAAAGCGTGAAAAATACACGATTTTGCGACATTAAAGACAATATCCTTTTTTAGGGCCATCATCAAATGTAGCTCAAATGCATGCTTTTGGACCAACTATCGCCACTAACAGGTCAAGAGCCATTTTTATTCATTTAGGGTTTAGAAAGCTTGGAAACTACATGATGTTGCTACATTAAAGACAATTTCATAATTTTTAGCCTATTTTTTAGTGCCAACATCAAAACTAGCTCAAATGCATGCTTTTGGACCTCCTATCGCCACTAAAGGGTCAAGAGCCATTTTTATTCATTTTCGGTTAAGAAAGCGTGAAAAATACATGATTTTGCTACATTAAAGTCATTTTCCTAATTTTTAGCCTATTTTTTAGGGCGATCATCAAAAGTAGCTCAAATGGATGCTTTTGGACCAACTATCGCCACTAATGGGTCAGGAGCCCTTTTTATTCATTTAGAATTAAGAAAGTGTAGAAACTACATGATTTTGCTACATTAAAGACAATTTCCTATTTTTTAGCCTATTTTTTAGGGCCATCATCAAAAGTAGCGCAAATGCATTCTTTTGGACCAACTATTGCCACTAAGGGGTCAAGAGCCATTTTTATTCATTTACGGTTAAGAAAGCGTGACAAATAGATGATTTTGCTACATTGAAGACAATTTCCTATCTTTTAGGGCCATCATCAAAAGTAGCTCAAATGCATGCTTTTGGACCAACTATCGCCACTAACGGGTCAAGAGCCATTTTTATTCATTTAGGGTTTAGAAAGCGTGGAAACTACATGATGTTGCTACATTAAAGACAATTTCATAATTTTTAGCCTATTTTTTAGGGCCATCATCAAAAGTAACTCAAATGCATGCTTTTGGACCAACTATCGCCACTAACAGGTCAAGAGCCCTTCTATTCATTTACGGTTAACAAAGCGTGAAAAATACATGATATTACTACATTAAAGACAATTTCCTATTTTTAAGGGCCATCATCAAAAGTAGCTGAAATGCATGCTTTTGGACCAACTATCGCCACTAATGGGTCAAGAGCCCTTTTTATTCATTTACGGTTAAGAAAGAGTGAAAAATACATGATTTTGCTACATTAAAGACAATTTCCTATTTTTTAGGGCCATCATCAAAAGTAGCTCAAATGCATGCTTTTGGACCAACTATCGCCACTAACGGGTCACGAGCCCTTTTTATTCGTTTACAGTTAAGAAAGCGTGAAAAATACACGATTTTGCGACATTAAAGACAATATCAGTTTTTTAGGGCCATCATCAAATGTAGCTCAAATGCATGCTTTTGGACCAACTAACGCCACTAACGGGTCAAGAGCCATTTTTATTCATTTAGGGTTTAGAAAGCGTGGAAACTACATGATGTTGCTACATTAAAGACAATTCATAATTTTAGCCTATTTTTTAGGGCCATCATCAAAAGTAGCTCAAATGCATGCTTTTGGTTCTCCTATCGCCACTAAAGGGTCAAGATCCATTTTATTCATTTACGGTTAAGAAAGCGTGAAAAATACGTGATTTTCACTACTAGAAAATAGGCTTTTCACGACCATAAGTAACACGTAAAAAGCCAATGTTGGTCGTTGATAAAAAACGCGGTGGCACAAAATGTAAATAACTGTCCAGGCGGAGCCTTTCGACCACCACAGTTTCATATGTGGTCGTGGAAAGTGCACCTTCCACGACCACACTCTTGTGAGTGTGGTCGTGGAATGGTGCTGACCCTTCCACGACCACAATTTGAATAGTGTGGTCGTGGAAGGGTCCCCTTCCACGACCACAGTTTTAATACTGTGGTCGTGGAAGGTGACCCTTCCACGACCACAATATTCAAATTGTGGTCGTGGAAGGGTCAGCACCTTCCACGACCACACTCTCAAGAGTGTGGACGTGGAAGGTGCATCTTCCATGACCACAGTTTTAATACTGTGGTCGTGGAAGGGGACCCTTCCACGACCATAATATGCAAATTGTGGTCGTGGAAAGTGGGAAAATTTCTGGCGCGAGAACCCTTTTTATTTCCCTCCAACACTTTCTCTCTTCTTCGACTCTTCACTCACTTTCTCTCTTCACTCACTTTCTCCTCCGCCCTCGCGCGCCTCCGCCCTCTCTCCTCCGCCCTCGCGCGCCGTCTCCTTCCCTCTCGCTCCTCCGCCCTCTCGCGCCGTCTCCTTCCCTCTCGCGAGTTGTTCCCTCAACTCTCCGCCCTCTCCTTCCGCCGCCGCCTCCCTTTCTTCCCGCCGTCTTCATCTTCGCCTGAATCCGCCGCCGCCTTCCCCTTCACTCTCGGCCCCCTTCACTCGGCCGCCTCTCTCTTCACTCGGCCGCCGCCGCCTCTCTCTTCACTCGGCCGCCGCCGCCTCTATTACTCTCTCACTCCGCCACCGCTCACTTCCAAGTAGGTCATTATTTTTTTTATTTGCTTCCAAATCTTTATGAATGTCATTCTTGTGTAATAGTCATTCTTGTGTTTGCTTAAACTGTTGATTTTCTAAACAATAGAAAATCAACAAGTGCTCTATCTGATTTCGCATCAACAAGTGCATATACATTGCTCAATATTTGTTTCTTCATGTATTTGTTGATATTCTTGATGTTTAATCTCTTTTTTCTTGAGTTTCTGCATCAATTTAAGTTGATAGATGAAGAACTATGATTATAAGCTGGTTAAGATTAGATTTTAGTACTATATGATAATTTATTTCTAGATATGAAGATTCAAGACTTGGTTATGCTCTGCTTTTTTTTTTCTGTTTGTTTGCTTCATGGCTGTTTAGTGTGAATGGTTTTAAGAGATTGTTGTTCTGTTTTCTGTGATAATGCTAGCATGATTAATTTGAGTTATTCATCATTTTGATTGTGGTTGGTGTGTGGCTAAAGGTTCAGGTTTTAAGTAAATGTGTGATTAGGTTTTATTAGAAACCTAATCACACATTTACTTAAAAACGTCATTAGTTACTGGAAGAGGAGCTTCTTTATAGTTACGGACCAGGAGTTGTTAGCATTAGAACACATTCTAACATTGAATGAAATTACTAGAAGTGGAGCTTCTTTATTAGAAACGACATTAACCCACATAGACCGAGGTAGGTGTTATCCATCTTGTATGATATTGCTTTTAGTCATACCCGAACTACTATGATATTGCTGATGTTATCTTGTGATTTATTAGTGTCCAATCCAGCGGGGCTCTATAGAGTGCGGATATTATGTCTGCAAATACATGCTGGATATTGTATATCAAGATCAAATTAAACAAGGGAGGAAATTCCAAAGGTATGCACGCTTCTAACATATATCTCCAAGAAAATAGTGATTTCTAATTGTAAGTGGTACTTCTTGTCTTGTCTTTTTAATATTGTTTAATTATGTTGCAGCTTTTGGAGGGACTGTAAGTGGTACTTCTTATCTTGTCTTTTTTAATATTGTTTAATTTTGTTTAATATTGTTTATAAAACTTAGATTATGCCTTTTGTATTTTGTTGTCTAAGTAAGGTAATATTTATGCATGATACGTTTTTGCAATTGACCTAGTATTCTGTATTGTATATGATTTATGGTGCTGTATTGAAAGTGGTTTGTAAATTGATCTGCAAGAATGCAGATGGCTAAAAACAATGCAGTCCCTAAATATATAAAAAAAAGAGCAACATTTCACGACCACATTTTCGTAATTGTGGTCGTGAAAGCCTCCCAGGAGACTTTTCAAGACCACAATTTAACAATTGTGGTCGTGATAGGGGATACCTATCACGACCACAATTATTAAGTTGTGGTCGTGAAAGCCTCCCAGGAGGCTTTCACGACCACAATTGCAGAATCGTGGTCGTGAAAGCCTCTTAGGAGGCACCTAAACTAGGTGCCTCCTAAGAGGCTTTCACGACCACAGTTACATAAATGTGGTCGTGATAGGTGCTACCTATCACGACCACAAATATGTGGTCGTGAAAAACACACTTTTTTACGACGCGGGATTCCACGACCACCTATTACTGGTCGTGAAAAGCCCAATATTGTGGTCGTGAAAGACCTTATTTCCAGTAGTGTTTGTGATCATCAAAAGTAGCTCAAATGGAAGCTTTTGGACCAACTATCGCCACTAACGGGTCAGGAGCCCTTTTTATTCATTTAGGATTAAGAAAGTGTAGAAACTACATGATTTTGCTACATTAAAGACAATATCCTATTTTTTAGCCTATTTTTTAGGGCGATCATTAAAAGTAGCGCAAATGCATTATTTTGGACCAACTATCGCCACTAACGGGTCAAGAGCCCTTTTTATTCATTGACAGTTAAGGAAGCTTGAAAAATACACGATTTTGCGACATTAAAGACAATATCCTTTTTTTTGGGCCTTCATCAAATGTAGCTCAAATGCATGCTTTTGGACCAAGTATCGCTACTAACGGGTGAAGAGCCATTTTTATTCATTTAGGGTTTTGAAATCGTGAAAAATTACACGATTTTGCTACATTAAAGTCAATTTCATAATTGTTAGGGCCATCATCAAAAGTAGCTCAAATGCATGCTTTTGGACCAACTATCGCCACTAATGCGGCAAGAGCCATTTTTATTCATTTACGGTTAAGATAACGTGAAAAATACATGATTTTGCTACATTAAAAACAATTTCCTATTTTTAAGGGTCATCATCAAAAGTACCTCAAATGCATGCTTTTGGACCAACTATTGCCACTAAGGGGTCAAGAGCCATTTTTATTCATTTACGGTTAAGAAAGCGTGACAAATAGATGATTTTGCTACATTGAAGACAATTTCCTATCTTTTAGGGCCATCATCAAAAGTAGCTCAAATGCATGCTTTTGGACCAACTATCGCCACTAACGGGTCAGGAGCCCTTTTTATTCATTTAGGGATAAGAAAGTGTAGAAACTACATGATTTTGCTACATTAAAGTCATTTTCCTAATTTGTAGCCTATTGTTTAGGGCGATCATCAAAAGTAGCTCAAATGCATGATTTTGGTCCAACTATCGCCACTAACGGGTCAGGAGTGTTAGAATCTTAAGTTTTGATAAAGACTAAAACATGAAAGAACATATTGAACACTTAGGAAGAATTAGATGAAGTTAAAAATCCTAAGTTATAACTCAATCGGATGTAAAATCGTAACCGGATGACTTAGAGCAAAAACAACGTAACTAGCGCTTGCGGATGTAGTACACATCCCATAGCGGAAGTCAATTGAACACTAAGTCTGATCATAGTTAACCCAGTCTAAGTAGCATAGCTTCCCATAGCAAAAAAGCTTCCCATTGCACTTGATTATACTATTCTGTTGGACTAACATTTGCGTGCAGAACTTAGACTCGCTACCGATAGCAAATGAGCATCCGATAGTGAACACTCTTGTATTACACATACTTGGACTAACACTTGCAGAACGAAGCTCTTACCTCCGGTAGCCAAAATCCATCCGATAGCAAGTACAAGAGTCAGAGACAGTACAAGTGTTTAGATGTCAGAATTGCTTTTGTCAGAGTAGTATTGTCATGAGGCTACTTTTCAAAGCTAAAGCAAGTCAACCCTGCTAAGCATTAATGAGCATTAATGAGGACAATGGTAACAAGGGATTAACGACTATATTCAAACAGACTTATTGTCGTTCAAACATCTGGTGTATTAGAGGCTACTATAAAAGGAACAACTTCATCATTTATGAAGTTACCGAACCACCAAGAACAACACACGCAGTTATTGAGAAAAGCCAAGATCATTCAAGCATAATACCCAGAGAATATCCAGAAAGCCTAAAAGTCTAAAGAGCACTTAATACCTTAAGAGTTATTCTTATTATTATCATCTTGTACTCTTTGTATTTAAGTCTCTACATTTATTGAGAGCATTCATTGTACCTAAGTGTGTAACACAATCTGTTCATTAAGTGAACTTTCTAGTAAATCCTTTGTGTAAGGTTGAACCCTTGCATGTAGTAAGGGGAGTGAGTCAGAATGCAAGTGAGCCCGTAAAACTTGTGGTTGTAAGGTTGCAAGTTAGCCCGTAAAACTTGTGGTTGTAAAGGTTGCAGGTGAACCCGTTGAAAACCTGTGAATTAGTGGAACTCAATCAAGGGATTGAGAACTGGACGTAGGTCAAGAGTTAGACCGAACCAGTATAAAAGAATTTGTGTTAGTGTCTTTGTTTTATATTGTTTTTGTAGCACAATTCACCCCCCCCCCTCTTGTGCATCCTCACTTTCAAGGAGCCCTTTTTATTCATTTACGATTAAGAAAGCATGAAAAATTACACGATTTTGCTACATTAAAGACAATTTCGTATTTTTTAGCCTATTTTTTAGGGCGATCATCAAAAGTAGCTCAAATGGATGCGTTTAGACCAACAATCGCCACTAACGGGTCAAGAGCCCTTTTTATTCAATTACGGTTAAGAAAGCGTGCAAAATACATGATTTTGCTACATTAAAGACAATTTCCTAATTTTTAGCCTCTTTTTTCAAGCCATCAACAAAAGTAGATCAAATGCATGCTTTTGGACCAACTATCGCCACTAACGGGTCAGGAGCCCTTTTTATTCATTTAAGGTTAAGAAAGTGTAGAAACTACATGATTTTGCTACCTTAAAGTCATTTTCCTAATTTTTAGCCTATTTTTTAGGGCGATCATCAAAACTAGCTCAAATGGTTGCTTTTGGACCAACTATCGCCACTAACGGGTCAAGAGCCCTTTTATTCATTTACGGTTAAGAAAGAGTGAAAAATACATGATTTTGCTACATTAAAGACAATTTCCTATTTTTTAGGGCCATCATCAAAAGTACCTCAAATGCATGCTTTTGGACCTACTATCGCCACTAATGAGGCAAGAGCCATTTTTCTTCATTTACGGTTAAGATAGCGTGCAAAATACATTATTTTTCTACACAAAAGACAATTTCCTAATTTTTAGCCTCTTTTTTCGGGCCATCATCAAAAGTAGATCAAATGCATGCTTTTGGACCAACTATCGCCACTAACGGGTCATGAGCCCTTTTTATTCATTTAGGGTTAAGAAAGTGTAGAAACTACATGATTTTGTTACATTAAAGTCATTTTCCTAATTTTTAGCCTATGTTTTAGGGAGATCATCAAAACTAGTTCAAATGGATGCGTTTGGACCAACAATCGCCACTAACGGGTCAAGAGCCGTTTTTATTCATTTACGGTTAAGAAAGAGTGAAAAATACATGATTTTGCTACATTAAAGACAATTTCCTATTTTTTAGGGCCATCATCAAAAGTACCTCAAATGCATGCTTTTGGACCCACTATCGCCACTAATGTGGCAAGAGCCATTTTTATTCATCTACAGTTAAGATAGCGTGCAAAATACATGATTTTTCTACATAAAAGACAATTTCCTAATTTTTAGCCTCTTTTAGGGCCATCATCAAAAGTAGCTCAAATGCATGCTTTTGGACCAACTATCGCCACTAACGGGTGAAGAACCCTTTTTATTCATTTACGGTTAAGAAAGCGTGACAAATAGATGATTTTGCTACATTAAAGACCATTTGCTATTTTTTAGGGCCATCACCAAAAGTAGCTCAAATCCATGCTTTTGGACCTCCTATCGCCACTAACGGGTCAAGAGCCATTTTTATTCATTTACGGTTAAGAAAGCGTGAAAAATACGTGATTTTGCTACATTAAAGACAATTTCCTAATTTTTATCCTCTTTTTTCGGGCCATCATCAAAAGTAGATCAAATGAATGCTTTTGGACCAACTATTGCCACTAACGGGTCAAGCGCCCTTTTTATTCATTTACAATTAAGAAATCATGAAAAATTACACGATTTTTCTACATTAAAGACAATTTCGTATTTTTTAGGGCCATCATCAAAAGTAGCTCAAATGGATGCTTTTGGACCAACTATCGCCACTAATGGGTCAAGAGCCCTTTTTATTCGTTTACGGTTAAGAAAGAGTGAAAAATACATGATTTTGCTACATTAAACACAATTTCCTATTTTTTAGGGCCATCATCAAAAGTACCTCAAAAGCATCCTTTTGGACCAACTATCGCCACTAAGGGCTCAAGAGCCATTTTTATTCATTTACGGTTAAGAAAGCGTGAAAAATACTTGATTTTGCTACATTAAAGACAATTTCCTAATTTTTAGCCTCTTTTTCGGGCCTTCATCAAAAGTAGATCAAATGCATGCTTTGGACCAACTATCGCCACTAACAGGTCATGAGCCCTTTTTATTCATTTAGCGTTAAGAAAGTGTAGAAAATACATGAAAGTCATTTTCCTAATTTTTAACCTCTTTTTTTGGGGGATCATCAAAAGTAGCTCAAATGGATGCGTTTGGACCAACTATCGCCACTAACGGGTCAAGAGCCCTTTTTATTCATTTACTGTTAAGAAAGAGTGAAAAATACATGATTTTACTACATTAAAGACAATTTCCTATTTTTTAGGGTCATCATCAAAAGTAGCTTAAATGCATGCTTTTGGACCAACTATCGCCACTAACGAGTCAAGAGCCCTTTTTATTCATTTAGGGTTAAGAAAGTGTAGAAACTACATTATTTTGCTACATTAAAGTCATTTCCTAAATTTTAGCATCTTTTTTCGGGCCATCATCAAAAGTAGATCAAATGCATGCTTTTGGACCAACTATCGCCACTAACGGGTCATGATCCCTTTTTATTCATTTAGGGTTAAGAAAGTGTAGAAACTACATGATTTTGCTACATTAAAGTCATTTTCCTAATTTTTATCCTATTTTTTAGGGTGATCATCAAAAGTAGCTCAAATGGATGCGTTTGGACCAACAATCGCCACTAACGGGTCAAGAGCCCTTTTTATTCATTTACGGTTAAGAAAGAGTGAAAAATACATGATTTTGCTACATTAAAGACAATTTCCTATTTTTTAGGGCCATCATCAAAAGTACCTCAAATGCATGCTTTTGCACCCACTATCGCCACTAATGAGGCTAGAGCCATTTTTATTCATTTACGGTTAAGATAACTTGCAAAATACATGATTTTCCTACATAAAAGACAATTTCCTAATTTTTAGCCTCTTTTTAGGGCCATCATCAAAGTAGCTCAAATGCATGCTTTTGGACAAACTATCGCCACTAACGGGTCAAGAGCCCTTTTATTCATTTACGGTTAAGAAAGAGTGAAAAATACATGATTTTGCTACATTAAAGACAATTTCCTATTTTTTAGGGCCATCATCAAAAGTACCTCAAATGCATGCTTTTGGACCCACTATCGCCACTAATGAGGCAAGAGCCATTTTTATCCGTTTACGGTTAAGATAGCGTGCAAAATACATGATTTTACTACATAAAAGACAATTCCTAATTTTAGGGTCATCATCAAAAGTAGCTTAATGCATGCTTTTGGAACAACTATCGCCACTAACGGGTCAGGAGCCCTTTTTATTCATTTAGGTTTAAGAAAGTGTAGAAACTACATGATTTTGCTACATTAAAGTCATTTTCCTAATTTTTTGCCTATTTTTTAGGGCGATCATCAAAAGTAGCTCAAATGCATGCTTTTGGACCAATTATCGCCACTAACGGGTCAAGAGCTCTTTTATTCATTTACACTTAAGAAAACATGAAAAATTACACGATTTTGCTACATTAAAGACAATTTCGTATTTTTAGGGTTATCATCAAAAGTAGCTCAAATGGATGCTTTTGGACCAACTATCGCCACTAATGGGTCAAGAGCCCTTTTTATTCGTTTACGGTTAAGAAAGAGTGAAACATACATGATTTTGCTACATTAAAGACAATTTCCTATTTTTTAGGGCCATCATCAAAAGTACCTCAAATGCATGCTTTGCACCCACTATCGCCACTAGTGAGGCAAGAGCCATTTTTATTCATTTACGGTTAAGATAACTTGCAAAATACATGATTTTCCTACATAAAAGACAATTTCCTAATTTTTAGCCTCTTTTTAGGGCCATCGTCAAAAGTAGCTCAAATGCATGCTTTTGGACAAACTATCGCCACTAACGGGTCAAGAGCCCTTTTATTCATTTACGGTTAAGAAAGAGTGAAAAATACATGATTTTGCTACATTAAAGACAATTTCCTATTTTTTAGGGCCATCATCAAAAGTACCTCAAATGCATGCTTTTGGACCCACTATCGCCACTAATGAGGCAAGAGCCATTTTTATTCATTTACAGTTAAGATAGCGTGCAAAATACATGATTTTACTACATAAAAGACAATTTCCTAATTTTTAGGGTCATCATCAAAAGTAGCTTAAATGCATGCTTTTGGACCAACTATCGCCACTAACGGGTCAGGAGCCCTTTTTATTCATTTAGGTTTAAGAAAGTGTAGAAACTACATGATTTTGCTACATTAAAGTCATTTTCCTAATTTTAGCCTATTTTTTAGGGCGATCATCAAAAGTAGCTCAAATGCATGCTTTTGGACCAACTATCGCCACTAACGGGTCAAGAGCTCTTTTATTCATTTACACTTAAGAAAGCATGAAAAATTACACGATTTTGCTACATTAAAGACAATTTCGTATTTTTTAGGGCTATCATCAAAAGTAGCTCAAATGGATGCCTTTGGACCAACTATCGCCACTAATGGGTCAAGAGCCCTTTTTATTCGTTTACGGTTAAGAAAGAGTGAAAAATACATGATTTTGCTACATTAAAGATCATTTGCTATTTTTTAGGGCCATCACCAAAAGTAGCTCAAATCCATGCTTTTGGACCTCTTATCGCCACTAACGGGTCAAGAGCCATTTTTATTTATTTACGGTTAAGAAAACGTGAAAAATACATGATTTTGCTACATTAAAGACAATTTCCCAATTTTTAGCCTCTTTTTCGGGCCATCATCAAAAGTAGATCAAATGCATGCTTTTGGACCAACTATCGCCACTAACGGGTCAAGAGCCCTTTTTATTCATTTAGCGTTAAGTAAGTGTAGAAAATACATGAATGTCATTTTCCTAATTTTTAACCTCTTTTTTGGGCGATCATCAAAAGTAGCTCGAATGGATGCCTTTGGACCAACTATCGCCACTAACGGGTCAAGAGCACTTTTATTCATTTACGGTTAAGAAAGAGTGAAAAATACATGATTTTACTACATTAAAGACAATTTCCTATTTTTTAGGGTCATCATCAAAAGTAGCTTAAATGCATGCTTTTGGACCAACTATCGCCACTAACGAGTCAGGAGCCCTTTTTATTCATTTAGGGTTAAGAAAGTGTAGAAACTACATTATTTTGCTACATTAAAGTCATTTTCCTAAATTTTAGCCTCTTTTTTCGGGCCATCATCAAAAGTAGATCAAATGCATGCTTTTGGACCAACTATTGCCACTAACGGGTCATGAGCCCTTTTTTTCTTTTAGGGTTAAGAAAGTGTAGAAACTACATGATTTTGCTACATTAAAGTCATTTTCCTAATTTTTAGCCTATTTTTTAGGGCGATCACCAAAAGTAGCTCAAATGCATGCTTTTGGAACAACTATAGCCACTAACGGGTCAAGAGCCCTTTTTATTCATTTACGGTTAAGAAAGAGTGAAAGATACATGATTTTGCTACATTAAAGACAATTTCCTATTTTTTAGGGCCATCATCAAAAGTACCTCAAATGCATGCTTTTGGACCCACTATCGCCACTAATGAGGCAAGAGCCATTTTTATTCATTTACGGTTAAGATAGCGTGCAAAATACATGATTTTTCTACATAAAAGACAATTTCCTAATTTTTAACCTCTTTTTTCGGGCCATCATCAAAAGTAGATCAAATGCATGCTTTTGGACCAACTATCGCCACTAACGGGTCATGAGCCCTTTTTATTCATTTAGGGTTAAGAAAGTGTAGAAACTACATGATTTTGCTACATTAAAGTCATTTTCCTAATTTTTATCCTATTTTTTAGGGCGATCATCAAAAGTAGCTCAAATGGATGCGTTTGGACCAACAATCGCCACTAACGGGTCAAGAGCCCTTTTTATTCATTTACGGTTAAGAAAGAGTGAAAAATACATGATTTTGCTACATTAAAGACAATTCCCTGTTTTTTAGGGCCATCATCAAAAGTACCTCAAATGCATGCTTTTGCACCACTATCGCCACTAATGAGGCAAGAGCCATTTTTATTCATTTACGGTTAAGATAATGTGCAAAATACATGATTTTCCTACATAAATGACAATTTCCTATTTTTAGCCTCTTTTTAGGGCCATAATCAAAAGTAGCTCAAATGCATGATTTTGGACCAACTATCGCCACTAACGGGTCAAGAGCCCTTTTTATTCATTTACTGTTAAGAAAGCGTGACAAATAGATGATTTTGCTACATTAAAGACAATTTCCTATTTTTTAGGGCCATCACCAAAAGTAGCTCAAATGCATGCTTTTGGACCTCCTATCGCCACTAACGGGTCAAGAGCCATTTTTATTCATTTACGGTTAAGAAAGCGTGAAAAATACATGATTTTGCTACATTAAAGACAAATTCCTAGTTTTTAACCTCTTTTTTCGGGCCATCATCAAAAGTAGATCAAATGCATGCTTTTGGACAAACTATTGGCACTAACGGGTCATGAGCCCTTTTATTCATTTAGGGTTAAGAAAGTGTTTAAAATACATGAAAGTCATTTTCCTAATTTTTAGCCTCTTTTTTAGGGCCATCACCAAAAGTAGCTCAAATGCATGCTTTTGGACCTTCTATCGCCACTAACGGGTCAAGAGCCATTTTTATTCATTTACGGTTAAGAAAGCGTGAAAAATATGTGATTTTGCTACATTAAAGACAATTTCCTACTTTTTAGCCTCTTTTTTCGGGCCATCATCAAAAGTAGATCAAAGACATGCTTTTGGACCAACTATCGCCACTAAAGGGTCATGAGCCCTTTTTATTCATTTAGGGTTAAGAAAGTGTAGAAAATACATGAAAGTCATTTTCCTTATTTTAACCTCTTTTTTAGGGCGATCATCAAAAGTAGCTCAAATGGATGCGTTTCGACCAACTATCGCCACTAACGGGTCAGGAGCCCTTTTTATTCATTTACGGTTAAGAAAGTGTGAAAAATACATGATTTTACTACATTAAAGACAATTTCCTATTTTTTTGGTCCATCATCAAAAGTACCTCAAATGCATGCTTTTGGACCAACTATCGCCACTAACGGGTCAGGAGCCCTTTTTATTCATTTAGGGCTAAAAGAGTGTAGAAACTACATGATTTTGCTACATTAAAGTCATTTTCCTAATTTTTAGCCTATTTTTTAGAGCGATCATCAAAAGTAGCTCAAATGCATGCTTTTGGAACAACTATCGCCATTAACTGGTCAAGAGCCCTTTTTATTCATTTACGATTAAGAAAGAGTGAAAAATACATGATTTTGCTACATTAAAGACAATTTCCTATTTTTTAGGGCCATCATCAAAAGTACCTCAAGTGCATGCTTTTGGACCCCTATAGCCACTAATGAGGCAAGAGCCATTTTATTCATTTACAGTTAAGATAGCGTGCAAAATACATGATTTTTCTACACAAAAGACAATTTCCTAATTTTTAGCCTCTTTTTTCGGGCCATCATCAAAAGTAGATCAAATGCATGCTTTTGGACCAACTATCGCCACTAACGGGTCATGAGCCCTTTTTATTCATTTAGGGTTAAGAAAGTGTAGAAACTACATGATTTTGCTACATTAAAGTCATTTTCCAAATTTTTAGCCTGTTTTTTAGGGAGATCATCAAAAGTAGCTCAAATGCATGCTTTGGACCAACTATCGCCACTAACGGGTCAAGAGCCCTTTTTATTCATTTACGGTTAAGAAAGCATGAAAAATTACACGATTTTGCTACATTAAAGACAATTTCGAATTTTTTAGGGCCATCATCAAAAGTAGCTCGAATGGATGCTTTTGGACCAACTATCGCCACTAACGGGTCAAGAGCCCTTTTTATTCATTTACGGTTAAGAAAGAGTGAAAGATACATGATTTTGCTACATTAAAGACAATTTCCTATTTTTTAGGGCCATCACCAAAAGTAGCACAAATGCATGCTTTGGACCATCTATCGCCACTAACGGGTCAAGAGCCATTTTTATTCATTTACGGTTAAGAAAGGGTGAAAAATACGTGATTTTTCTACATTAAAGACAATTTCCTAATTTTTAGCCTCTTTTTCGGGCCATCATCAAAAGTAGATCAAATGCATGCTTTTGACCAACTATCGCCACTAACGGGTCATGAGCCCTATTTATTGATTTATGGTTAAGAAAGTGTAGAAAATACGTGAAAGTCATTTTCCTAATTTTAGCCTCTTTTTAGGGCGATCATCAAAAGTAGGTCAAATGCATGCTTTTGGACCTCCTATCGCCACTAACGGGTCAAGAGCCATTTTTATTCATTTACGGTTAAGAAAGCGTGAAAAATACATGATTTTGCTACATTAAAGACAAATTCCTAATTTTTAGCCTCTTTTTTCGGGCCATCATCAAAAGTAGATCAAATGCATGCTTTTGGACAAACTATTGGCACTAACGGGTCATGAGCCCTTTTATTCATTTTGGGTTAAGAAAGTGTTTAAAATATATGAAAGTCATTTTCCTAATTTTTAGCCTCTTTTTTAGGGCGATCATCAAAAGTAGCTCAAATAGATGCGTTTGAACCAACTATCGCCACTAACGGGTCAAGAGCCCTTTTTATTCATTTACGGTTAAGAAAGAGTGAAACATACATGATTTTACTACATTAAAGACAATTTCCTATTTTTTAGGGCCATCATCAAAAGTAGCTGAAATGCATGCTTTTAGACCAACTATCGCCACTAACTGGTCAGGAGCCCTTTTTATTCATTTAGGGTTAAGAAAGTGTAGAAACTACATGATTTTGCTACATTAAAGTCATTTTTCGAATTTTAGCCTATTTTTTAGGGCGATCATCAAAGTAGCTCAAATGCATGCTTTTGGACCAACTATCGCCACTAACGGGTCAAGAGCCCTTTTTATTCATTTACAGTTAAGAAAGCATGAAAAATTACACGATTTTGCTACATTAATGACAATTTCGAATTTTTTAGGGCCATCATCAAAAGTAGCTCGAATGGATGCTTTTGGACCAACTATCGCCATTAACGGGTCAAGAGCCCTTTTTATACATTTACGGTTAAGAAAGAGTGAAAAATACATGATTTTGCTACATTAAAGACAATTTCCTATTTTTTAGGGCCATCACCAAAAGTAGCTCAAATGCATGCTTTTGGACCTTCTATCGCCTGTAACGGGTCAAGAGCCATTTTTATTCATTTACGGTTAAGAAAGCGTGAAAAATACGTGATTTTGCTACATTAAAGACAATTTCCTAATTTTTAGCCTCTTTTTTCGGGCCATCATCAAAAGTAGATCAAATGCATGCTTTTGGACCAACTATCGCCACTAACGGGTCATGAGCCCTATTTATTGATTTATGGTTAAGAAAGTGTAGAAAATACGTGAAAGTCATTTTCCTAATTTTTAGCCTCTTTTTTAGGGCGATCATCAAAAGTAGCTCAAATAGATGCGTTTGGACCAACTATCGCCACTAACGGGTCAAGAGCCCTTTTTATTCATTTACGGTTAAGAAAGAGTGAAACATACATGATTTTACTACATTAAAGACAATTTTCTATTTGTTAGGGCCATCATAAAATGTTGCTTAAATGCATGCTTTTGGACCAACTATCGCCACTAACGGGTCAGGAGCCCTTTTTCTTCATTTAGTGTTAAGAAAGTGTAGAAACTACATGATTTTACTACATTAAAGTCATTTTCCTAAATTTAGCCTATTTTTTAGGGCGATCATCAAAAGTAGCTCAAATGCATGCTTTTGGAACAACTATCGCCACTAACAGGTCAAGAGCCCTTTTTATTCATTTACAGTTAAGAAAGCATGAAAAATTACACGATTTTGCTACATTAAAGACAATTTCGAATTCTTTAGGGCCATCATCAAAAGAGCTCGAATGGATGCTTTTGGACCAACTATCGCCACTAACGGGTCAAGAGCCCTTTTTATTCATTTACGGTTAAGAAAGAGTGAAAAATACATGATTTTGCTACATTAAAGACAATTTCCTATTTTTTAGGGCCATCACCAAAAGTAGCTCAAATGCATGCTTTTGGACCTCCTATCGCCACTAACGGGTCAAGAGCCATTTTTATTCATTTACGGTTAAGAAAGCGTGAAAAATACATGATTTTGCTACATTAAAGGCAAATTCCTAATTTTTAGCCTCTTTTTTCGGGCCATCATCAAAAGTAGATCAAATGCATGCTTTTGGACAAACTATTGGCACTAACGGGTCATGAGCCCTTTTATTCATTTAGGGTTAAGAAAGTGTTTAAAATATATGAAAGTCATTTTCCTAATTTTTAGCCTCTTTTTTAGGGCGATCATCAAAAGTAGCTCAAATAGATGCGTTTGGACCAACTATCGCCACTAACGGGTCAAGAGCCCTTTTTATTCATTTACGGTTAAGAAAGAGTGAAACATACATGATTTTACTACATTAAAGACAATTTCCTATTTTTTTGGGCCATCATCAAAAGTAGCTGAAATGCATGTTTTAGACCAACTATCGCCACTAACTGGTCAGGAGCCCTTTTTATTCATTTAGGGTTAAGAAAGTGTAGAAACTACATGATTTTGCTACATTAAAGTCATTTTTCGAATTTTTAGCCTATTTTTTAGGGCGATCATCCAAAGTAGCTCAAATGCATGCTTTTGGACCAACTATCGCCACTAACGGGTCAAGAGCCCTTTTTATTCATTTACAGTTAAGAAAGCATGAAAAATTACACGATTTTGCTACATTAAAGACAATTTCTTTAGGGCCATCATCAAAAGAGCTCGAATGGATGCTTTTGGACCAACTATCGCCACTAACGGGTCAAGAGCCCTTTTTATTCATTTACGGTTAAGAAAGAGTGAAAAATACATGATTTTGCTACATTAAAGACAATTTCCTATTTTTTAGGGCCATCACCAAAAGTAGCTCAAATGCATGCTTTTGGACCTCCTATCGCCACTAACGGGTCAAGAGCCATTTTTATTCATTTACGGTTAAGAAAGCGTGAAAAATACATGATTTTGCTACATTAAAGGCAAATTCCTAATTTTTAGCCTCTTTTTTCGGGCCATCATCAAAAGTAGATCAAATGCATGCTTTTGGACAAACTATTGGCACTAACGGGTCATGAGCCCTTTTATTCATTTAGGGTTAAGAAAGTGTTTAAAATATATGAAAGTCATTTTCCTAATTTTTAGCCTCTTTTTTAGGGCGATCATCAAAAGTAGCTCAAATAGATGCGTTTGGACCAACTATCGCCACTAACGGGTCAAGAGCCCTTTTTATTCATTTACGGTTAAGAAAGAGTGAAACATACATGATTTTACTACATTAAAGACAATTTCCTATTTTTTAGGGCCATCATCAAAAGTAGCTGAAATGCATGTTTTTAGACCAACTATCGCCACTAACAGGTCAAGAGCCCTTTTTATTCATTTACAGTTAAGAAAGCATGAAAAATTACACGATTTTGCTACATTAAAGACAATTTCGAATTCTTTAGGGCCATCATCAAAGAGCTCGAATGGATGCTTTTGGACCAACTATCGCCACTAACGGGTCAAGAGCCCTTTTTATTCATTTACGGTTAAGAAAGAGTGAAAAATACATGATTTTGCTACATTAAAGACAATTTCCTATTTTTTAGGGCCATCACCAAAGTAGCTCAAATGCATGCTTTTGGACCTCCTATCGCCACTAACGGGTCAAGAGCCATTTTTATTCATTTACGGTTAAGAAAGCGTGAAAAATACATGATTTTGCTACATTAAAGGCAAATTCCTAATTTTTAGCCTCTTTTTTCGGGCCATCATCAAAAGTAGATCAAATGCATGCTTTTGGACAAACTATTGGCACTAACGGGTCATGAGCCCTTTTATTCATTTAGGGTTAAGAAAGTGTTTAAAATATATGAAAGTCATTTTCCTAATTTTTAGCCTCTTTTTTAGGGCGATCATCAAAAGTAGCTCAAATAGATGCGTTTGGACCAACTATCGCCACTAACGGGTCAAGAGCCCTTTTTATTCATTTACGGTTAAGAAAGAGTGAAACATACATGATTTTACTACATTAAAGACAATTTCCTATTTTTTAGGGCCATCATCAAAAGTAGCTGAAATGCATGTTTTTAGACCAACTATCGCCACTAACTGGTCAGGAGCCCTTTTTATTCATTTAGGGTTAAGAAAGTGTAGAAACTACATGATTTTGCTACATTAAAGTCATTTTTCGAATTTTAGCCTATTTTTTAGGGCAATCATCAAAAGTAGCTCAAATGCATGCTTTTGGACCAACTATCGCCACTAACGGGTCAAGAGCCCTTTTTATTCATTTACAGTTAAGAAAGCATGAAAAATTACACGATTTTGCTACATTAAAGACAATTTCGAATTTTTTAGGGCCATCATCAAAAGTAGCTCGAATGGATGCTTTTGGACCAACTATCGCCATTAACGGGTCAAGAGCCCTTTTTATACATTTATGGTTAAGAAAGAGTGAAAATACATGATTTTGCTACATTAAAGACAATTTCCTATTTTTTAGGGCCATCACCAAAAGTAGCTCAAATGCATGCTTTTGGACTTTCTATCGCCACTAACGGGTCAAGAGCCATTTTTATTCATTTACGGTTAAGAAAGCGTGAAAATACGTGATTTTGCTACATTAAAGACAATTTCCTAATTTTTAGCCTCTTTTTTCGGGCCATCATCAAAAGTAGATCAAATGCATGCTTTTGGACCAACTATCGCCACTAACGGGTCATGAGCCCTATTTATTGATTTACGGTTAAGAAAGTGTAGAAAATACGTGAAAGTCATTTTCCTAATTTTTAGCCTCTTTTTTAGGGCGATCATCAAAAGTAGCTCAAATAGATGCGTTTGGACCAACTATCTCCACTAACGGGTCAAGAGCCCTTTTTATTCATTTACGGTTAAGAAAGAGTGAAACATACATGATTTTACTACATTAAAGACAATTTTCTATTTTTTAGGGCCATCATCAAAAGTGCTTAAATGCATGCTTTTGGACCAACTATCGCCACTAACGGGTCAGGAGCCCTTTTTCTTCATTTAGTGTTAAGAAAGTGTAGAAACTACATGATTTTACTACATTAAAGTCATTTTCCTAAATTTTAGCCTATTTTTTAGGGCGATCATCAAAAGTAGCTCAAATGCATGCTTTTGGAACAACTATCGCCACTAACAGGTCAAGAGCCCTTTTTATTCATTTACGATTAAGAAAGAGTGAAAAATACATGATTTTGCTACATTAAAGACAATTTCCTATTTTTTAGGGCCATCATCAAAAGTACCTCAAGTGCATGCTTTTGGACCCCCTATAGCCACTAATGAGGCAAGAGCCATTTTTATTCATTTACAGTTAAGATAGCGTGCAAAATACATGATTTTTCTACACAAAAGACAATTTCCTATTTTTAGCCTCTTTTTTCGGGCCATCATCAAAAGTAGATCAAATGCATGCTTTTGGACCAACTATCGCCACTAACGGGTCATGAGCCCTTTTTATTCATTTAGGGTTAAGAAAGTGTAGAAACTACATGATTTTGCTACATTAAAGTCATTTTCCAAATTTTTAGCCTATTTTTTAGGGCGATCATCAAAAGTAGCTCAAATGGATGTGTTTGGACCAACAATCGCCACTAACGGGTCAAGAGCCCTTTTTATTCATTTACGGTTAAGAAAGAGTGAAAATACATGATTTTGCTACATTAAAGACAATTTCCTATTTTTTAGGGCCATCATCAAAAGTACCTCAAATGCATGCTTTTGGACCCACTATCGCCACTAATGAGCCAAGAGCCTTTTTTATTCATTTACGGTTAAGATAGGGTGGAAAATACATGATTTTTCTACATAAAAGACAATTTCCTAATTTTTAGCCTCTGTTTTAGGGTCATCATCAAAAGTAGCTCAAATGCATCCTTTTGGACCAAATATCACCACTAACGGGTCAGAAGCCCTTTTTATTCATTTAGGGTTAAGAAAGTGTAGAAACTACATGATTTTGCTACATTAAAGTCATTTTCCGAATTTTTAGCCTGTTTTTTAGGGCGATCATCAAAAGTAGCTCAAATGCATGCTTTTGGACCAACTATCGCCACTAACGGGTCAAGAGCCCTTTTTCTTCATTTACGGTTAAGAAAGAGTGAAAAATACATGATTTTGCTACATTAAAGACAATTTCCTATTTTTTAGGGCCATCATCAAAAGTACCTCAAATGCATGCTTTTGGACCACTATCGCCACTAATGAGGCAAGTGCCATTTTTATTCATTTACGGTTAAGATAGGGTGGAAAATACATGATTTTTCTACATAAAAGACAATTTCCTAATTTTTAGCCTCTGTTTTAGGGCCATCATCAAAAGTAGCTCAAATGCATCCTTTTGGACCAAGTATCCCACTAACGGATCAGGAGCCCTTTTTATTCATTTAGGGTTAAGAAAGTGTAGAAACTACATGATTTTGCTACATTAAAGTCATTTTCCGAATTTTTAGCCTGTTTTTTAGGGAGATCATCAAAAGTAGCTCAAATGCATGCTTTTGGACCAACTATCGCCACTAACGGGTCAAGAGCCCTTTTTATTCATTTACGGTTAAGAAAGCATGAAAAATTACACGATTTTGCTACATTAAAGACAATTTCGAATTTTTTAGGGCCATCATCAAAAGTAGCTCGAATGGATGCTTTTGGACCAACTATCGCCACTAACGGGTCAAGAGCCCTTTTTATTCATTTACGGTTAAGAAAGAGTGAAAAATACATGATTTTGCTACATTAAAGACAATTTCCTATTTTTTAGGGCCATCACCAAAAGTAGCTCAAATGCATGCTTTTGGACCATCTATCGCCACTAACGGGTCAAGAGCCATTTTTATTCATTTACGGTTAAGAAAGGGTGAAAAATACGTGATTTTTCTACATTAAAGACAATTTCCTAATTTTTAGCCTCTTTTTTCGGGCCATCATCAAAAGTAGATCAAATGCATGCTTTTGGACCAACTATCGCCACTAACGGGTCATGAGCCCTATTTATTGATTTATGGTTAAGAAAGTGTAGAAAATACGTGAAAGTCATTTTCCTAATTTTTAGCCTCTTTTTTAGGGCGATCATCAAAAGTAGCTCAAATGCATGCTTTTGGACCTCCTATCGCCACTAACGGGTCAAGAGCCATTTTTATTCATTTACGGTTAAGAAAGCGTGAAAAATACATGATTTTGCTACATTAAAGACAAATTCCTAATTTTTAGCCTCTTTTTTCGGGCCATCATCAAAAGTAGATCAAATGCATGCTTTTGGACAAACTATTGGCACTAACGGGTCATGAGCCCTTTTATTCATTTAGGGTTAAGAAAGTGTTTAAAATATATGAAAGTCATTTCCTAATTTTTAGCCTCTTTTTAGGGCGATCATCAAAAGTAGCTCAAATAGATGCGTTTGAACCAACTATCGCCACTAACGGGTCAAGAGCCCTTTTTATTCATTTACGGTTAAGAAAGAGTGAAACATACATGATTTTACTACATTAAAGACAATTTCCTATTTTTTAGGGCCATCATCAAAAGTAGCTGAAATGCATGCTTTTAGACCAACTATCGCCACTAACTGGTCAGGAGCCCTTTTTATTCATTTAGGGTTAAGAATGTGTAGAAACTACATGATTTTGCTACATTAAAGTCATTTTTCGAATTTTTAGCCTATTTTTTAGGGCGATCATCCAAAGTAGCTCAAATGCATGCTTTTGGACCAACTATCGCCACTAACGGGTCAAGAGCCCTTTTTATTCATTTACAGTTAAGAAAGCATGAAAAATTACACGATTTTGCTACATTAAAGACAATTTCGAATTTTTTAGGGCCATCATCAAAAGTAGCTCGAATGGATGCTTTTGGACCAACTATCGCCATTAACGGGTCAAGAGCCCTTTTTATACATTTACGGTTAAGAAAGAGTGAAAAATACATGATTTTGCTACATTAAAGACAATTTCCTATTTTTTAGGGCCATCACCAAAAGTAGCTCAAATGCATGCTTTTGGACCTTCTATCGCCACTAACGGGTCAAGAGCCATTTTTATTCATTTACGGTTAAGAAAGCGTGAAAAATACGTGATTTTGCTACATTAAAGACAATTTCCTAATTTTTAGCCTCTTTTTTCGGGCCATCATCAAAAGTAGATCAAATGCATGCTTTTGGACCAACTATCGCCACTAACGGGTCATGAGCCCTATTTATTGATTTATGGTTAAGAAAGTGTAGAAAATACGTGAAAGTCATTTTCCTAATTTTTAGCCTCTTTTTTAGGGCGATCATCAAAAGTAGCTCAAATAGATGCGTTTGGACCAACTATCGCCACTAACGGGTCAAGAGCCCTTTTTATTCATTTACGGTTAAGAAAGAGTGAAACATACATGATTTTACTACATTAAAGACAATTTTCTATTTTTTAGGGCCATCATCAAAAGTTGCTTAAATGCATGCTTTTGGACCAACTATCGCCACTAACGGGTCAGGAGCCCTTTTTCTTCATTTAGTGTTAAGAAAGTGTAGAAACTACATGATTTTACTACATTAAAGTCATTTTCCTAAATTTTAGCCTATTTTTTAGGGCGATCATCAAAAGTAGCTCAAATGCATGCTTTTGGAACAACTATCGCCACTAACAGGTCAAGAGCCCTTTTTATTCATTTACAGTTAAGAAAGCATGAAAAATTACACGATTTTGCTACATTAAAGACAATTTCGAATTCTTTAGGGCCATCATCAAAAGAGCTCGAATGGATGCTTTTGGACCAACTATCGCCACTAACGGGTCAAGAGCCCTTTTTATTCATTTACGGTTAAGAAAGAGTGAAAAATACATGATTTTGCTACATTAAAGACAATTTCCTATTTTTTAGGGCGATCACCAAAAGTAGCTCAAATGCATGCTTTTGGACCTCCTATCGCCACTAACGGGTCAAGAGCATTTTTATTCATTTACGGTTAAGAAAGCGTGAAAAATACATGATTTTGCTACATTAAAGACAAATTCCTAATTTTTAGCCTCTTTTTTCGGGCCATCATCAAAAGTAGATCAAATGCATGCTTTTGGACAAACTATTGGCACTAACGGGTCATGAGCCCTTTTATTCATTTAGGTTAAGAAAGTGTTTAAAATATATGAAAGTCATTTTCCTAATTTTTAGCCTCTTTTTAAGGCGATCATCAAAAGTAGCTCAAATAGATGCGTTTGGACCAACTATCGCCACTAACGGGTCAAGAGCCCTTTTTATTCATTTACGGTTAAGAAAGAGTGAAAACATACATGATTTTACTACATTAAAGACAATTTCCTATTTTTTAGGGCCATCATCAAAAGTAGCTGAAATGCATGCTTTTAGACCAACTATCGCCACTAACGGGTCAGGAGCCCTTTTTATTCATTTAGGGTTAAGAAAGTGTAGAAACTACATGATTTTGCTACATTAAAGTCATTTTTCGAATTTTTAGCCTATTTTTTAGGGCGATCATCAAAAGTAGCTCAAATGCATGCTTTTGGACCAACTATCGCCACTAACGGGTCAAGAGCCCTTTTTATTCATTTACAGTTAAGAAAGCATGAAAAATTACACGATTTTGCTACATTAAAGACAATTTCGAATTTTTTAGGGCCATCATCAAAAGTAGCTCGAATGGATGCTTTTGGACCAACTATCGCCATTAACGGGTCAAGAGCCCTTTTTATACATTTACGGTTAAGAAAGAGTGAAAAATACATGATTTTGCTACATTAAAGACAATTTCCTATTTTTTAGGGCCATCACCAATGTAGCTCAAATGCATGCTTTTGGACCTTCTATCGCCACTAACGGGTCAAGAGCCATTTTTATTCATTTACGGTTAAGAAAGCGTGAAAAATACGTGATTTTGCTACATTAAAGACAATTTCCTAATTTTTAGCCTCTTTTTTCGGGCCATCATCAAAAGTAGATCAAATGCATGCTTTTGGACCAACTATCGCCACTAACGGGTCATGAGCCCTATTTATTGATTTATGGTTAAGAAAGTGTAGAAAATACGTGAAAGTCATTTTCCTAATTTTTAGCCTCTTTTTTAGGGCGATCATCAAAAGTAGCTCAAATAGATGCGTTTGGACCAACTATCGCCACTAACGGGTCAAGAGCCCTTTTTATTCATTTACGGTTAAGAAAGAGTGAAACATACATGATTTTACTACATTAAAGACAATTTTCCTATTTTTTAGGGCCATCATCAAAAGTTGCTTAAATGCATGCTTTTGGACCAACTATCGCCACTAACGGGTCAGGAGCCCTTTTTCTTCATTTAGTGTTAAGAAAGTGTAGAACTACATGATTTCACTACATTAAAGTCATTTTCCTAAATTTAAGCCTATTTTTTAGGGTGATCATCAAAAGTAGCTCAAATGCATGCTTTTGGAACAACTATCGCCACTAACAGGTCAAGAGCCCTTTTTATTCATTTACAGTTAAGAAAGCATGAAAAATTACACGATTTTGCTACATTAAAGACAATTTCGAATTCTTTAGGGCCATCATCAAAAGAGCTCGAATGGATGCTTTTGGACCAACTATCGCCACTAACGGGTCAAGAGCCCTTTTTATTCATTTACGGTTAAGAAGAGTGAAAAATACATGATTTTGCTACATTAAAGACAATTTCCTATTTTTTAGGGCCATCACCAAAAGTAGCTCAAATGCATGCTTTTGGACCTCCTATCGCCACTAACGGGTCAAGAGCCATTTTTATTCATTTACGGTTAAGAAAGCGTGAAAAATACATGATTTTGCTACATTAAAGACAAATTCCTAATTTTTAGCCTCTTTTTTCGGGCCATCATCAAAAGTAGATCAAATGCATGCTTTTGGACAAACTATTGGCACTAACGGGTCATGAGCCCTTTTATTCATTTAGGGTTAAGAAAGTGTTTAAAATATATGAAAGTCATTTTCCTAATTTTTAGCCTCTTTTTTAGGGCGATCATCAAAAGTAGCTCAAATAGATGCGTTTGGACCAACTATCGCCACTAACGGGTCAAGAGCCCTTTTTATACATTTACGGTTAAGAAAGAGTGAAAAATACATGATTTTGCTACATTAAAGACAATTTCCTATTTTTTAGGGCCATCACCAAAAGTAGCTCAAATGCATGCTTTTGGACCGCCTATCGCCACTAACGGGTCAAGAGCCATTTTTATTCATTTACGGTTAAGAAAGCGTGAAAAATACGTGATTTTGCTACATTAAAGACAATTTCTTAATTTTTAGCCTCTTTTTTCGGGCCATCATCAAAAGTAGATCAAATGCATGCTTTTGGACAAACTATTGGCACTAACGGGTCATGAGCCCTTTTATTCATTTAGGGTTAAGAATGTGTAGAAAATACATGAAAGTCATTTTCGTAATTTTTAGCCTCTTTTTTAGGGCGATCATCAAAAGTAGCTCAAATAGATGCGTTTGGACCAACTATCGCCACTAATGGGTCAAGAGCCCTTTTTATTCATTTACGGTTAAGAAAGAGTGAAACATACATGATTTTACTACATTAAAGACAATTTCCTATTTTTTAGGGCCATCATCAAAGTAGCTGAAATGCATGCTTTTGGACCAACTATCGCCACTAACGGGTCAGGAGCCCTTTTTATTCATTTAGGGTTAAGAAAGTGTAGAAACTACATGATTTTGCTACATTAAAGTCATTTTTCGAATTTTAGCCTATTTTTTAGGGCGATCATCAAAAGTAGCTCAAATGCATGCTTTTGGAACAACTATCTCCACTAACAGGTCAAGAGCCCTTTTTATTCATTTACAGTTAAGAAAGCATGAAAAATTACACGATTTTGCTACATTAAAGACAATTTCGAATTCTTTAGGGCCATCATCAAAAGTAGCTCGAATGGATGCTTTTGGACCAACTATCGCCATTAACGGGTCAAGAGCCCTTTTTATACATTTACGGTTAAGAAAGAGTGAAAAATACATGATTTTGCTACATTAAAGACAATTTCCTATTTTTTAGGGCCATCACCAAAAGTAGCTCAAATGCATGCTTTTGGACCTTCTATCGCCACTAACGGGTCAAGAGCCATTTTTATTCATTTACGGTTAAGAAAGCGTGAAAAATACGTGATTTTGCTACATTAAAGACAATTTCCTAATTTTTAGCCTCTTTTTTCGGCCATCATCAAAAGTAGATCAAATGCATGCTTTTGGACCAACTATCGCCACTAACGGGTCATGAGCCCTATTTATTTATTTATGGTTAAGAAAGTGTAGAAAATACGTGAAAGTCATTTTCCTAATTTTTAGCCTCTTTTTTAGGGCGATCATCAAAAGTAGCTCAAATAGATGCGTTTGGACCAACTATCGCCACTAACGGGTCAAGAGCCCTTTTTATTCATTTACGGTTAAGAAAGAGTGAAACATACATGATTTTTCTACATTAAAGACAATTTCCTATTTTTTAGGGTCATCATCAAAAGTAGGTCAAATGCATGCTTTTGGACCAACTATCGCCACTAACGGGTCAGGAGCCCTTTTTATTCATTTAGGGTTAAGAAAGTGTAGAAACTACATGATTTTGCTATATTAAAGTCATTTTTCGAATTTTTAGCCTATTTTTTAGGGCGATCATCAAAAGTAGCTCAAATGCATGCTTTTGGAACAACTATCTCCACTAACAGGTCAAGAGCCCTTTTTATTCATTTACAGTTAAGAAAGCATGAAAAATTACACGATTTTGCTACATTAAAGACAATTTCGAATTCTTTAGGGCCATCATCAAAAGTAGCTCGAATGGATGCTTTTGGACCAACTATCGCCACTAACGGGTCAAGAGCCCTTTTTTTACATTTACAGTTAAGAAAGAGTGAAAAATACATGATTTTGCTACATTAAAGACAATTTCCTATTTTTTAGGGCCATCACCAAAAGTAGCTCAAATGCATGCTTTTGGACCTTCTATCGCCACTAACGGGTCAAGAGCCATTTTTATTCATTTACGGTTAAGAAAGCGTGAAAAATACGTGATTTTGCTACATTAAAGACAATTTCCTAATTTTTAGCCTCTTTTTCGGGCCATCATCAAAGTAGATCAAATGCATGCTTTTGGACCAACTATCGCCACTAACGGGTCATGAGCCCTATTTATTGATTTATGGTTAAGAAAGTGTAGAAAATACGTGAAAGTCATTTTCCTAATTTTTAGCCTCTTTTTTAGGGCGATCATCAAAAGTAGCTCAAATAGATGCGTTTGGACCAACTATCGCCACTAACGGGTCAAGAGCCCTTTTTATTCATTTACGGTTAAGAAAGAGTGAAACATACATGATTTTTCTACATTAAAGACAATTTCCTATTTTTTAGGGTCATCATCAAAAGTAGGTCAAATGCATGCTTTTGGACCAACTATCGCCACTAACGGGTCAGGAGCCCTTTTTATTCATTTAGGGTTAAGAAAGTGTAGAAACTACATGATTTTGCTATATTAAAGTCATTTTTCGAATTTTAGCCTATTTTTTAGGGCGATCATCAGAAGTAGCTCAAATGCATGCTTTTGGAACAACTATCTCCACTAACAGGTCAAGAGCCCTTTTTATTCATTTACAGTTAAGAAAGCATGAAAATTACACGATTTTGCTACATTAAAGACAATTTCGAATTCTTTAGGGCCATCATCAAAAGTAGCTCGAATGGATGCTTTTGGACCAACTATCGCCACTAACGGGTCAAGAGCCCTTTTTTTACATTTACAGTTAAGAAAGAGTGAAAAATACATGATTTTGCTACATTAAAGACAATTTCCTATTTTTTAGGGCCATCACCAAAAGTAGCTCAAATGCATGCTTTTGGACCTCCTATCGCTACTAACGGGTCAAGAGCCATTTTTATTCATTTACGGTTAAGAGAGCGTGAAAAATACCTGATTTTGCTACATTAAAGACAAATTCCTAATTTTTAGCCTCTTTTTTCGGGCCATCATCAAAAGTAGATCAAATGCATGCTTTTGGACAAACTATTGGCACTAACGGGTCATGAGCCCTTTTATTCATTTAGGGTTAAGAAAGTGTTTAAAATACATGAAAGTCATTTTCCTAATTTTTAGCCTCTTTTTTAGGGCGATCATCAAAAGTAGCTCAAATAGATGCGTTTGGACCAACTATCGCCACTAACGGGTCAAGAGCCCTTTTTATTCATTTACGGTTAAGAAAGAGTGAAACATACATGATTTTACTACATTAAAGACAATTTCCTATTTTTTAGGGCTATCATCAAAAGTAGCTGAAATGCATGCTTTTAGACCAACTATCGCCACTAACGGGTCAGGAGCCCTTTTTATTCATTTAGGGTTAAGAAAGTGTAGAAACTACATGATTTTGCTACATTAAAGTCATTTTTCGAATTTTTAGCCTATTTTTTAGGGCTATCATCAAAAGTAGCTCAAATGCATGCTTTTGGACCAACTATCGCCACTAACGGGTCAAGAGCCCTTTTTATTCATTTACAGTTAAGAAAGAATGAAAAATTACACGATTTTTCTACATTAAAGACAATTTCATTTTTTAGGGCCATCATCAAAAGTAGCTCGAATGGATGCTTTTGGACCAACTATCGCCACTAACGGGCCAAGAGCCCTTTTTATTCATTTACGGTTAAGAAAGAGTGAAAAATACATGATTTTGCTACATTAAAGACAATTTCCTATTTTTTAGGGCCATCACCAAAAGTAGCTCAAATGCATGCTTTTGGACCTTCTATCGCCACTAACGGGTCAAGAGCCATTTTTATTCATTTACGGTTAGGAAACGTGAAAAATACGTGATTTTGCTACATTAAAGACAATTTCCTAATTTCTAGCCTCTTTTTTCGGGCCATCATCAAAAGTAGATCAAATGCATGCTTTTTGACCAACTATCGCCACTAACGGGTCATGAGCCCTTTTATTCATTTAGGGTTAAGAAAGTGTAAAAATACGTGAAAGTCATTTTCCTAATTTTTAGCCTCTTTTTTAGGGCGATCATCAAAAGTAGCTCAAATAGATGCGTTTGGACCAACTATCGCCACTAACGGGTCAAGAGCCCTTTTAATTCATTTACGGTTAAGAAAGAGTGAAACATACATGATTTTACTACATTAAAGACAATTTCCTATTTTTTAGGGCCATCATCAAAAGTTGCTTAAATGCATGCTTTTGGACCAACTATCGCCACTAACGGGTCAGGAGCCCTTTTTCATCATTTAGTGTTAAGAAAGTGTAGAAACTACATGATTTTGCTACATTAAAGTCATTTTCCAAAATTTTAGCCTATTTTTTAGGGCGATCATCAAAAGTAGCTCGAATGCATGCTTTTGGAACAACTATCGCCACTAACGGGTCAAGAGCCCTTTTTATTCATTTACGGTTAAGAAAGAGTGAAAAATCCATGATTTTGCTACATTAAAACAATTTCCTATTTTTTAGGGCCATCATCAAAAGTACCTCAAATGCATGCTTTTGGACCCACTATCGCCACTAATGAGGCAAGAGCGATTTTTATTCATTTACGGTTAAGATAGCGTGCAAAATACATGATTTTTCTACATTAAAGACAATTTCCTATTTTTTAGGGTCATCATCAAAAGTAGGTCAAATGCATGCTTTTGGACCAACTATCGCCACTAACGGGTCAGGAGCCCTTTTTATTCATTTAGGGTTAAGAAAGTGTAGAAACTACATGATTTTGCTACATTAAAGTCATTTTTCGAATTTTTAGCCTATTTTTTAGGGCGATCATCAAAAGTAGCTCAAATGCATGTTTTTGGACCAACTATCGCCTCTAACGGGTCAAGAGCCCTTTTTATTCATTTACGGTTAGAAAGAGTGAAAAATACACGATTTTGCTACATTAAAGACAATTTCCTATTTTTTAGGGCCATCATCAAAAGTACCTCAAATGCATGCTTTTGGACCAACTATCGCCACTAATGAGGCAAGATCCATTTTTATTCATTTACGGTTAAGATAGCGTGCAAAATACATGTTTTACATAAAAGACAATTTCCTAATTTTTTGCCTCTTTTTTAGGGCCAACATCAAAAGTAGCTCAAATGCATCCTTTTGGACCAACTATCGCCACTAACGGGTCAGGAGCCCTTTTTATTCATTTAGGGTTAGGAAAGCGTGGAAATTACATGATTTTGCTTAATTAAAGACAATTTCCTAATTGTTAGCCTATTTTTTAGGGCCATTATCAAAAGTAGCTCAAATGCATGCTTTTGGTCCAACTATCGCCACTAACGGGTCAGGAGCCCTTTTTATTCATCTACGATTAAGAAAGTGTGAAAAATACATGATTTTACTACATTAAAGACAATTTCCTATTTTTTAGGGCCATCATCAAAAGTAGCTTAAATGCATGCTTTTGGACCAACTATCGCCACTAACGGGTCAGGAGCCCTTTTTATTCATTTAGGGTTAAGAAAGAGTGAAAAATACATGATTTTACTACATTAAAGACAATTTCCTATTTTTTAGGGCCATCATCAAAAGTAGCTTAAATGCATGCTTTTGGACCAACTATCGCCACTAACGGGTCAAGAGCCCTTTTTATTCATTTACGGTTAAGAGTGAAAAATACATGATTTTGCTACATTAAAGACAATTTCCTATTTTTTAGGGCCATCACCAAAAGTAGCTCAAATGCATGCTTTTGGACCGCCTATCGCCACTAACGGTCAAGAGCCATTTTTATTCATTTACGGTTAAGAAAGCGTGAAAAATACGTGATTTTGCTACATTAAAGACAATTTCTTAATTTTTAGCCTCTTTTTTCGGGCCATCATCAAAAGTAGATCAAATGCATGCTTTTGGACCAACTATCGCCACTAACGGGTCATGAGCCCTTTTTATTCATTTAGGGTTAAGAATGTGTAGAAAATACATGAAAGTCATTTTCGTAATTTTTAGCCTCTTTTTTAGGGCGATCATCAAAAGTAGCTCAAATAGATGCGTTTGGACCAACTATCGACACTAATGGGTCAAGAGCCCTTTTTATTCATTTACGGTTAAGAAAGAGTGAAACATACATGATTTTTCTACATTAAAGACAATTTCCTATTTTTTAGGGTTATCATCAAAAGTAGGTCAAATGCATGCTTTTGGACCAACTATCGCCACTAACGGGTCAGGAGCCCTTTTTATTCATTTAGGGTTAAGAAAGTGTAGAAACTACATGATTTTGCTACATTAAAGTCATTTTTCGAATTTTTAGCCTATTTTTTAGGGCGATCATCAAAAGTAGCTCAAATGCATGCTTTTGGAACAACTATCACCACTAACAGGTCAAGAGCCCTTTTTATTCATTTACAGTTAAGAAAGCATGAAAAATTACACGATTTTGCTACATTAAAGACAATTTCGAATTCTTTAGGGCCATCATCAAAGAGCTCGAATGGATGCTTTTGGACCAACTATCGCCACTAACGGGTCAAGAGCCCTTTTTATTCATTTACGGTTAAGAAAGAGTGAAAAATACATGATTTTGCTACATTAAAGACAATTTCCTATTTTTTAGGGCCATCACCAAAAGTAGCTCAAATGCATGCTTTTGGACCTCCTATCGCCACTAACGGGTCAAGAGCCATTTTTATTCATTTACGGTTAAGAAAGCGTGAAAATACATGATTTTGCTACATTAAAGACAAATTCCTAATTTTTAGCCTCTTTTTTCGGGCCATCATCAAAAGTAGATCAAATGCATGCTTTTGGACAAACTATTGGCACTAACGGGTCATGAGCCCTTTTATTCATTTAGGGTTAAGAAAGTGTTTAAAATACATGAAAGTCATTTTCCTAATTTTTAGCCTCTTTTTTAAGGCGATCATCAAAAGTAGCTCAAATAGATGCGTTTGGACCAACTATCGCCACTAACGGGTCAAGAGCCCTTTTTATTCATTTACGGTTAAGAAAGAGTGAAACATACATGATTTTACTACATTAAAGACAATTTCCTATTTTTTAGGGCCATCATCAAAAGTAGCTGAAATGCATGCTTTTAGACCAACTATCGCCACTAACGGGTCAGGAGCCCTTTTTATTCATTTAGGGTTAAGAAAGTGTAGAAACTACATGATTTTGCTACATTAAAGTCATTTTCGAATTTTTAGCCTATTTTTTAGGGCGATCATCAAAAGTAGCTCAAATGCATGCTTTTGGACCAACTATCGCCACTAACGGGTCAAGAGCCCTTTTTATTCATTTACAGTTAAGAAAGCATGAAAAATTACACGATTTTTCTACATTAAAGACAATTTCGAATTTTTTAGGGCCATCATCAAAAGTAGCTCGAATGGATGCTTTTGGACCAACTATCGCCACTAACGGGCCAAGAGCCCTTTTTATTCATTTACGGTTAAGAAAGAGTGAAAAATACATGATTTTGCTACATTAAAGACAATTTCCTATTTTTTAGGGCCATCACCAAAAGTAGCTCAAATGCATGCTTTTGGACCTTCTATCGCCACTAACGGGTCAAGAGCCATTTTTATTCATTTACGGTTAGGAAAACGTGAAAAATACGTGATTTTGCTACATTAAAGACAATTTCCTAATTTCTAGCCTCTTTTTTCGGGCCATCATCAAAAGTAGATCAAATGCATGCTTTTTGACCAACTATCGCCACTAACGGGTCATGAGCCCTTTTTATTCATTTAGGGTTAAGAAAGTGTAGAAAATACGTGAAAGTGATTTTCCTAATTTTTAGCCTCTTTTTTAGGGCGATCATCAAAAGTAGCTCAAATAGATGCGTTTGGACCAACTATCGCCACTAACGGGTCAAGAGCCCTTTTAATTCATTTACGGTTAAGAAAGAGTGAAACATACATGATTTTACTACATTAAAGACAATTTCCTATTTTTTAGGGCCATCATCAAAAGTTGCTTAAATGCATGCTTTTGGACCAACTATCGCCACTAACGGGTCAGGAGCCCTTTTTCATCATTTAGTGTTAAGAAAGTGTAGAAACTACATGATTTTGCTACATTAAAGTCATTTTCCAAAATTTTAGCCTATTTTTTAGGGCGATCATCAAAAGTAGCTCGAATGCATGCTTTTGGAACAACTATCGCCACTAACGGGTCAAGAGCCCTTTTTATTCATTTACGGTTAAGAAAGAGTGAAAAATCCATGATTTTGCTACATTAAAAACAATTTCCTATTTTTTAGGGCCATCATCAAAAGTACCTCAAATGCATGCTTTTGGACCCACTATCGCCACTAATGAGGCAAGAGCGATTTTTATTCATTTACGGTTAAGATAGCGTGCAAAATACATGATTTTTCTACATTAAAGACAATTTCCTATTTTTTAGGGTCATCATCAAAAGTAGGTCAAATGCATGCTTTTGGACCAACTATCGCCACTAACGGGTCAGGAGCCCTTTTTATTCATTTAGGGTTAAGAAAGTGTAGAAACTACATGATTTTGCTACATTAAAGTCATTTTTCGAATTTTTAGCCTATTTTTTAGGGCGATCATCAAAAGTAGCTCAAATGCATGTTTTTGGACCAACTATCGCCTCTAACGGGTCAAGAGCCCTTTTTATTCATTTACGGTTTAGAAAGAGTGAAAAATACACGATTTTGCTACATTAAAGACAATTTCCTATTTTTTAGGGCCATCATCAAAAGTACCTCAAATGCATGCTTTTGGACCAACTATCGCCACTAATGAGGCAAGAGCCATTTTTATTCATTTACGGTTAAGATAGCGTGCAAAATACATGTTTTACATAAAAGACAATTTCCTAATTTTTTGCCTCTTTTTTAGGGCCAACATCAAAAGTAGCTCAAATGCATCCTTTTGGACCAACTATCGCCACTAACGGGTCAGGAGCCCTTTTTATTCATTTAGGGTTAGGAAAGCGTGGAAATTACATGATTTTGCTTAATTAAAGACAATTTCCTAATTGTTAGCCTATTTTTTAGGGCCATTATCAAAAGTAGCTCAAATGCATGCTTTTGGTCCAACTATCGCCACTAACGGGTCAGGAGCCCTTTTTATTCATCTACGATTAAGAAAGTGTGAAAAATACATGATTTTACTACATTAAAAGACAATTTCCTATTTTTTAGGGCCATCATCAAAAGTAGCTTAAATGCATGCTTTTGGACCAACTATCGCCACTAACGGGTCAAGAGCCCCTTTTTATTCATTTACGGTTAAGAGTGAAAAATACATGATTTTGCTACATTAAAGACAATTTCCTATTTTTTAGGGCCATCACCAAAAGTAGCTCAAATGCATGCTTTTGGACCGCCTATCGCCACTAACGGGTCAAGAGCCATTTTTATTCATTTACGGTTAAGAAAACGTGAAAAATACGTGATTTTGCTACATTAAAGACAATTTCTTAATTTTTAGCCTCTTTTTTCGGGCCATCATCAAAAGTAGATCAAATGCATGCTTTTGGACCAACTATCGCCACTAACGGGTCATGAGCCCTTTTTATTCATTTAGGGTTAAGAATGTGTAGAAAATACATGAAAGTCATTTTCGTAATTTTTAGCCTCTTTTTTAGGGCGATCATCAAAAGTAGCTCAAATAGATGCGTTTGGACCAACTATCGACACTAATGGGTCAAGAGCCCTTTTTATTCATTTACAGTTAAGAAACAATGAAAAATTACACGATTTTGCTACATTAAAGACAATTTCGAATTTTTTAGGGCCATCATCAAAAGTAGCTCAAATGGACGCTTTTTGACCAACTATCGCCACTAACGGGTCAAGAGCCCTTTTTATTCATTTGCGGTTAAGAAAGACTGAAAAATACATGATTTTGCTACATTAAAGACAATTTCCTATTTTTTAGGGCCATCATCAAAAGTACCTCAAATGCATGCTTTTGGACCCACTATCGCCACTAATGAGGCAAGAGCAATTTTTATTCATTTACGATTAAGATAGCGTGCAAAATACATGATTTTTCTACATTAAAGACAATTTCCTATTTTTTAGGGTCATCATCAAAAGTAGGTCAAATGCATGCTTTTGGACCAACTATCGCCACTAACGGGTCAGGAGCCCTTTTTATTCCTTTAGGGTTAAGAAAGTGTAGAAACTACATGATTTTGCTACATTAAAGTCATTTTCCAAATTTTTAGCTTATTTTTTAGGGCGATCATCAAAAGTAGCTCAAATGCATGTTTTTGGACCAACTATCGCCACTAACGGGTCAAGAGCCCTTTTTATTCATTTACTGTTTAGAAAGAGTGAAAAATACACGATGTTGCTACATTAACGACAATTTCCTATTTTTTAGGGCCATCATCAAAAGTACCTCAAATGCATGCTATTGGACCAACTATCGCCACTAATGAGGCAAGAGCCATTTTTATTCGTTTACGGTTAAGATAGCGTGCAAAATACCTGATTTTTCTACATAAAAGACAATTTCCTAATTTTTAGCCTCTTTTTTAGGGCCAACATCAAAAGTAGCTCAAATGCATCCTTTTGGACCAACTATCGCCACTAACGGGTCAGGAGCCCTTTTTATTCATTTAGGGTTAAGAAAACGTGGAAATTACATGATTTTGCTTAATTAAAGACAATTTCCTAATTGGTAGCCTATTTTTTAGGGCCATTATCAAAAGTATCTCAAATGTATGCTTTCGGTCCAACTATCGCCACTAACGGGTCAGGAGCCCTTTTTATTCATTTAGGGTTAAGAAAGTGTGAAAAATACATGATTTTACTACATTAAAGACAATTTCCTATTTTTTAGGGCCATCATCAAAAGTAGCTTAAATGCATGCTTTTGGACCAACTATCGCCACTAACGAGTCAGGAGCCCTTTTTATTCATTTAGGGTTAAGAAAGAGTGAAAAATACATGATTTTGCTACATTAAAGACAATTTCCTATTTTTTAGGGCCATCATCAAAAGTAGCTTAAATGCATGCTTTTGGACCAACTATCGCCACTAACGGGTCAAGAGCCCTTTTTATTCATTTACGGTTAAGAAAGAGTGAAAAATACATGATTTTGCTACATTAAAGACAATTTCCTATTTTTTAGGGCCATCATCAAAAGTACCTCAAATGCATGCTTTTGGATCCACTATCGCCACTAATGAGGCAAGAGCCATTTTTATTCATTTACGGTTATGATAGCGTGCAAAATACATGATTTTTCTACATTAAAGACAATTTCCTATTTTTTAGGGTCATCATCAAAAGTAGCTCAAATGCATGCTTTTGGACCAACTATCGCCACTAACGGGTCAGGAGCCCTTTTTATTCATTTAGGGTTAACAAAGTGTAGAAACTACATGATTTTGCTACATTAAAGTCATTTTCCGAATTTTTAGCCTTTTTCTTAGTGCGATCATCAAAAGTAGCTCAAATGCATGCTTTTGGACCAACTATCGCCACTAATGAGTCAAGAGCCCTTTTTATTCATTTACGGTTTAGAAAGAGTGAAAAATATATGATTTTGCTACATTAAAGACAATTTCCTATTTTTTAGGGCCATCATCAAAAGTACCTCAAATGCATGCTTTTGGACCCACTATCGCCACTAATGAGGAAAGAGCCATTTTTATTCATTTACGGTTATGATAGCGTGCAAAACACATGATTTTTCTACAATAAAGACAATTTCCTATTTGTGAGGGTCATCATCAAAAGTAGCTCAAATGCATGCTTTTGAACCAACTATTGCCACTAACGGGTCAGGAGCCCTTTTTATTCATTTAGGGTTAACAAAGTGTAGAAACTACATGATTTTGCTACATTAAAGTCATTTTCCGAATTTTAGCCTATTTTTTAGGGCGATCATCAAAAGTAGCTCAAATGGACGCTTTTTGACCAACTATCGCCACTAACGGGTCAAGAGCCCTTTTTATTCATTTGCGGTTAAGAAAGACTGAAAAATACATGATTTTGCTACATTAAAGACAATTTCCTATTTTTTAGGGCCATCATCAAAAGTACCTCAAATGCATGCTTTTGGACCCACTATCGCCACTAATGAGGCAAGAGCGATTTTTATTCATTTATGATTAAGATAGCGTGCAAAATACATGATTTTTCTACATTAAAGACAATTTCCTATTTTTTAGGGTCATCATCAAAAGTAGCTCAAATGCATGCTTTTGGACCAACTATCGCCACTAACGGGTCAGGAGCCCTTTTTATTCCTTTAGGGTTAAGAAAGTGTAGAAAGTACATGATTTTGCTACATTAAAGTCATTTTCCGAATTTTTAGCTTATTTTTTAGGGCGATCATCAAAAGTACCTCAAATGCATGCTATTGGACCAACTATCGCCACTAATGAGGCAGAGCCATTTTTATCCGTTTACGGTTAAGATAGCGTGCAAAATACATGATTTTTCTACATAAAAGACAATTTCCAAATTTTTAGCCTCTTTTTTAGGGCCAACATCAAAAGTAGCTCAAATGCATCCTTTTGGACCAACTATCGCCACTAACGGGTCAGGAGCCCTTTTTATTCATTTAGGGTTAAGAAAGCGTGGAAATTACATGATTTTTCTTAATTAAAGACAATTTCCTAATTGTTAGCCTATTTTTTAGGGCCATTATCAAAAGTATCTCAAATGCATGCTTTTGGTCCAACTATCGCCACTAACGGGTCAGGAGCCCTTTTTATTCATTTAGGGTTAAGAAAGTGTGAAAAATACATGATTTTACTACATTAAAGACAATTTCCTATTTTTTAGGGCCATCATCAAAAGTAGCTTAAATGAATTCTTTTGGACCAACTATCGCCACTAACGGGTCAGGAGCCCTTTTTATTCATTTAGGGTTAAGAAAGAGTGAAAAATACATGATTTTGCTACATTAAAGACAATTTCCTATTTTTTAGGGCCATCATCAAAAGTAGCTTAAATGCATGCTTTTGGACCAACTATCGCCACTAACGGGTCAAGAGCCCTTTTTATTCATTTACGGTTAAGAAAGAGTGAAAATACATGATTTTGCTACATTAAAGACAATTTCCTATTTTTTAGGGCCATCATCAAAAGTACCTCAAATGCATGCTTTTGGACCCACTATCGCCACTAATGAAGCAAGAGCCATTTTTATTCATTTACGGTTATGATAGCGTGCAAAATACATGATTTTTCTACGTTAAAGACAATTTCCTAATTTTTAGCCTCTGTTAAAGGGCCATCATCAAAAGTAGCTCAAATGCATCCTTTTGGACCAACTATTGCTACTAACGGGTCAGGAGCCCTTTTTATTCATTTAGGGTTAAGAAAGCGTGGAAATTACATGATTTTTCTTAATTAAAGACAATTTCCTAATTGTTAGCCTATTTTTTAGGGCCATTATCAAAAGTATCTCAAATGCATGCTTTTGGTCCAACTATCGCCACTAACGGGTCAAGAGCCCTTTTTATTCATTTAGGGTTAAGAAAGTGTGAAAAATACATGATTTTACTACATTAAAGACAATTTCCTATTTTTTAGGCCATCATCAAAAGTAGCTTAAATGCATGCTTTTGCACCAACTATCGCCACTAACGGGTCAGGAGCCCTTTTTATTCATTTAGGGTTAAGAAAGAGTGAAAAATACATGATTTTGCTACATTAAAGACAATTTCCTATTTTTTAGGGCCATCATCAAAAGTAGCTTAAATGCATGCTTTTGGACCAACTATCGCCACTAACGGGTCAAGAGCCCTTTTTATTCATTTACGGTTAAGAAAGAGTGAAAAATACATGATTTTGCTACATTAAAGACAATTTCCTATTTTTGAGGGCCATCATCAAAAGTAGCTCGAATGCATGCTTTTGGACCCACTATCGCCACTAATGAGGCAAGAGCCATTTTTATTCATTTACGGTTATGATAGCGTGCAAAATACATGATTTTTCTACATTAAAGACAATTTCCTATTTTTTAGGGTCATCATCAAAAGTAGCTCAAATGCATGCTTTTGGACCAACTATCGCCACTAACGGGTCAGGAGCCCTTTTTATTCATTTAGGGTTAACAAAGTGTAGAAACTACATGATTTTGCTACATTAAAGTCATTTTCCGAATTTTAGCCTATTTTTTTGGGCGATCATCAAAAGTAGCTCAAATGCATGCTTTTGGACCAACTATCGCCACTAACGGGTCAAGAGCCCTTTTTATTTATTTACGGTTTAGAAAGAGTGAAAAATACACGATTTTGCTACATTAAAGACAATTTCCTATTTTGTAGGGCCATCATCAAAAGTACCTCAAATGCACGCTTTTGGACCAACTATCGCCACTAATGAGGCAAGAGCCGTTTTTATTCATTTAGGGTTAAGAAAGAGTGAAAAATACATGATTTTGCTACATTAAAGACAACTTCCTAGTTTTTTAGGGCCATCATCAAAAGTAGCTTAAATGCATGCTTTTGGACCAACTATCGCCACTAACGGGTCTAGAGCCCTTTTTATTCATTTACGGTTAAGAAAGAGTGAAAAATACATGATTTTGCTACATTAAAGACAATTTCCTATTTTTTAGGGCCATCATCAAAAGTACCTCAAATGCATGCTTTTGGACCCACTATCGCCACTAATGAGGCAAGAGCCATTTTTATTCATTTACGGTTAAGATAGCGTGCAAAATACATGATTTTTCTACATAAAAGACAATTTCCTAATTTTTAGCCTCTGTTTAAGGGCCATCATCAAAAGTAGCTCAAATGCATCCTTTTGGACCTTCTATCGCCACTAACGGGTCATGAGCCCTTTTTATTCATTTAGGGTTAAGAAAGTGTAGAAACTACATGATTTTGCTACATTAAAGTCATTTTCCGAATTTTTAGCCTATATTTTAGGGCGATCATCAAAAGTAGCTCAAATGCATGCTTTTGGGCCAACTTTCGCCACTGACAGGTCAAGAGCCCTTTTTATTCATTTGCGGTTAAGAAAGACTGAAAAATACATGATTTTGCTACATTAAAGACAATTTCCTATTTTTTAGGGCCATCATCAAAAGTACCTCAAATGCATGCTTTTGGACCCACTATCGCCACTAATGAGGCAAGAGCGATTTTTATTCATTTACGATTAAGATAGCGTGCAAAATACATAATTTTTCTACATTAAAGACAATTTCCTATTTTTTAGGGTCATCATCAAAAGTAGCTCAAATGCATGCTTTTGGACCAACTATCGCCACTAACGGGTCAGGAGCCCTTTTTATTCCTTTAGGGTTAAGAAAGTGTAGAAACTACATGATTTTGCTACATTAAAGTCATTTTCCGAATTTTTAGCTTATTTTTTAGGGCGATCATCAAAAGTAGCTCAAATGCATGCTTTTGGACCAACTATCGCCACTAACGGGTCAAGAGCCCTTTTTATTCATTTACTGTTTAGAAAGAGTGAAAAATACACGATTTTGCTACATTAAAGACAATTTCCTATTTTTTAGGGCCATCATCAAAAGTACCTCAAATGCATGCTATTGGACCAACTATCGCCACTAATGAGGCAAGAGCCATTTTTATTCGTTTACGGTTAAGATAGCGTGCAAAATACATGATTTTTCTACATAAAAGACAATTTCCTAATTTTTAGCCTCTGTTAAAGGGCCATCATCAAAAGTAGCTCAAATGCATCCTTTTGGACCAACTATCGCTACTAACGGGTCAGGAGCCCTTTTTATTCATTTAGGGTTAAGAAAGCGTGGAAATTACATGATTTTTCTTAATTAAAGACAATTTCCTAATTGTTAGCCTATTTTTTAGGGCCATTATCAAGAGTATCTCAAATGCATGCTTTTGGTCCAACTATCGCCACTAACGGGTCAAGAGCCCTTTTTATTCATTTAGGGTTAAGAAAGTGTGAAAAATACATGATTTTACTACATTAAAGACAATTTCCTATTTTTTAGGTCCATCATCAAAAGTAGCTTAAATGCATGCTTTTGCACCAACTATCGCCACTAACGGGTCAGGAGCCCTTTTTATTCATTTAGGGTTAAGAAAGAGTGAAAAATACATGATTTTGCTACATTAAAGACAATTTCCTATTTTTTAGGGCCATCATCAAAAGTAGCTTAAATGCATGCTTTTGGACCAACTATCGCCACTAACGGGTCAAGAGCCCTTTTTATTCATTTACGGTTAAGAAAGAGTGAAAAATACATGATTTTGCTACATTAAAGACAATTTCCTATTTTTGAGGGCCATCATCAAAAGTAGCTCGAATGCATGCTTTTGGACCCACTATCGCCACTAATGAGGCAAGAGCCATTTTTATTCATTTACGGTTATGATAGCGTGCAAAATACATGATTTTTCTACATTAAAGACAATTTCCTATTTTTTAGGGTCATCATCAAAAGTAGCTCAAATGCATGCTTTTGGACCAACTATCGCCACTAACGGGTCAGGAGCCCTTTTTATTCAATTAGGGTTAACAAAGTGTAGAAACTACAAGATTTTGCTACATTAAAGTCATTTTCCGAATTTTTAGCCTATTTTTTTGGGCGATCATCAAAAGTAGCTCAAATGCATGCTTTTGGACCAACTATCGCCACTAACGGGTCAAGAGCCCTTTTTATTTATTTACGGTTTAGAAAGAGTGAAAAATACACGATTTTGCTACATTAAAGACAATTTCCTATTTTGTAGGGCCATCATCAAAAGTACCTCAAATGCATGCTTTTGGACCAACTATCGCCACTAATGAGGCAAGAGCCATTTTTATTCATTTAGGGTTAAGAAAGAGTGAAAAATACATGATTTTGCTACATTAAAGACAACTTCCTAGTTTTTTAGGGCCATCATCAAAAGTAGCTTAAATGCATGCTTTTGGACCAACTATCGCCACTAACGGGTCTAGAGCCCTTTTTATTCATTTACGGTTAAGAAAGAGTGAAAAATACATGATTTTGCTACATTAAAGACAATTTCCTATTTTTTAGGGCCATCATCAAAAGTACCTCCAATGCATGCTTTTGGACCCACTATCGCCACTAATGAGGCAAGAGCCATTTTTATTCATTTACGGTTAAGATAGCGTGCAAAATACATGATTTTTCTACATAAAAGACAATTTCCTAATTTTTAGCCTCTGTTTAAGGGCCATCATCAAAAGTAGCTCAAATGCATCCTTTTGGACCTTCTATCGCCACTAACGGGTCAGGAGCCCTTTTTATTCATTTAGGGTTAAGAAAGTGTAGAAACTACATGATTTTGCTACATTAAAGTCATTTTCCGAATTTTTAGCCTATATTTTAGGGCGATCATCAAAAGTAGCTCAAATGCATGCTTTTGGGCCAACTTTCGCCACTAACGGGTCAAGAGCCCTTTTTATTCATTTACGGTTTAGAAAGAGTGAAAAATATACGATTTTGCTACATTAAAGACAATTTCCTATTTTTTAGGGCCATCATCAAAAGTACCTCAAATGCATGTTTTTGGACCAACTATCGCCACTAATGAGGCAAGAGCCATTTTTATTCATTTACGGTTAAGATAGCGTGCAAAATACATGTTTTACATAAAAGACAATTTCCTAATTTTTAGCCTCTTTTTTAGGGCCAACATCAAAAGTAGCTCAAATGCATCCTTTTGGACCAACTATCGCCACTACCGGGTCAGGAGCCCTTTTTATTCATTTAGGGTTAAGAAAGCGTGGAAATTACATGAATTTGCTTAATTAAAGACAATTTCCTAATTGTTAGCCTATTTTTTAGGGCCATTATCAAAAGTAGCTCAAATGCATGCTTTTGGTCCAACTATCGCCACTAACGGGTCCGGAGCCCTTTTTATTCATTTACGATTAAGAAAGTGTGAAAAATACATGATTTTCCTACATTAAAGACAATTTCCTATTTTTTAGGGCCATCATCAAAAGTAGCTTAAATGCATGCTTTTGGACCAACTATCGCCACTAACGGGTCATGAGCCCTTTTTATTCATTTAGGGTTAAGAAAGAGTGAAAAATACATGATTTTACTACATTAAAGACAATTTCCTATTTTTTAGGGCCATCATCAAAAGTAGCTTAAATGCATGCTTTTGGACCAACTATCGCCACTAACGGGTCAAGAGCCCTTTTTATTCATTTACGGTTAAGAAAGAGTGAAAAATACATGATTTTGCTACATTAAAGACAATTTCCTATTTTTTAGGGCCATCATCAAAAGTACCTCAAATGCATGCTTTTGGACCCACTATCGCCACTAATGAGGCAAGAGCCATTTTTATTCATTTACGGTTAAGATAGCGTGCAAAATACATGATTTTTCTACATTAACGACAATTTCCTATTTTTTAGGGCCATCATCAAAAGTAGCTCAAATGCATGCTTTTGGACCAACTATCGCCACTAACGGGTCAGGAGCCCTTTTTATTCCTTTAGGGTTAAGAAAGTGTAGAAACTACATGATTTTGCTACATTAAAGTCATTTTCCGAATTTTTAGCTTATTTTTTAGGGCGATCATCAAAAGTAGCTCAAATGCATGTTTTTGGACCAACTATCGCCACTAACGGGTCAAGAGCCCTTTTTATTCATTTACTGTTTAGAAAGAGTGAAAAATACACGATTTTGCTACATTAAAGACAATTTCCTATTTTTTAGGGCCATCATCAAAAGTACCTCAAATGCATGCTATTGGACCAACTATCGCCACTAATGAGGCAAGAGCCATTTTTATTCGTTTACGGTTAAGATAGCGTGCAAAATATATGATTTTTCTACATAAAAGAAAATTTCCTAATTTTTAGCCTCTGTTAAAGGGCCATCATCAAAAGTAGCTCAAATGCATCCTTTTGGACCAACTATCGCTACTAACGGGTCAGGAGCCCTTTTTATTCATTTAGGGTTAAGAAAGCGTGGAAATTACATGATTTTTCTTAATTAAAGACAATTTCCTAATTGTTAGCCTATTTTTTAGGGCCATTATCAAAAGTATCTCAAATGCATGCTTTTGGTCCAACTATCGCCACCAACGGGTCAGGAGCCCTTTTTATTCATTTAGGGTTAAGAAAGTGTGAAAAATACATGATTTTACTACATTAAAGACAATTTCCTATTTTTTAGGCCCATCATCAAAAGTAGCTTAAATGCATGCTTTTGGACCAACTATCGCCACTAACGGGTCAGGAGCCCTTTTTATTCATTTAGGGTTAAGAAAGAGTGAAAAATACATGATTTTGCTACATTAAAGACAATTTCCTATTTTTTAGGGCCATCATCAAAAGTAGCTTAAATGCATGCTTTTGGACCAACTATCGCCACTAACGGGTCAAGAGCCCTTTTTATTCATTTACGGTTAAGAAAGAGTGAAAAATACATGATTTTGCTACATTAAAGACAATTTCCTATTTTTGAGGGCCATCATCAAAAGTACTTCAAATGCATGCTTTTGTACCCACTATCGCCACTAATGAGGCAAGAGCCATTTTTATTCATTTACGGTTATGATAGCGTGCAAAATACATGATTTTTCTACATTAAAGACAATTTCCTATTTTTTAGGGTCATCATCAAAAGTAGCTCAAATGCATGCTTTTGGACCAACTATCGCCACTAACGGGTCAGGAGCCCTTTTTATTCATTTAGGGTTAACAAAGTGTAGAAACTACATGATTTTGCTACATTAAAGTCATTTTCCGAATTTTTAGCCTATTTTTTAGTGCGATCATCAAAAGTAGCTCAAATGCATGCTTTTGGACCAACTATCGCCACTAACGGGTCAAGAGCCCTTTTTATTTATTTACGGTTTAGAAAGAGTGAAAAATACACGATTTTGCTACATTAAAGACAATTTCCTATTTTGTAGGGCCATCATCAAAAGTACCTCAAATGCATGCTTTTGGACCAACTATCGCCACTAATGAGGCAAGAGCCATTTTTATTCATTTACGGTTAAGATAGCGTGCAAAATACATGATTTTTCTACATAAAAGACAATTTCCTAATTTTTAGCCTCTGTTAAAGGGCCATCATCAAAAGTAGCTCAAATGCATCCTTTTGGACCAACTATCGCTACTAACGGGTCAGGAGCCCTTTTTATTCATTTTGGGTTAAGAAAGCGTGGAAATTACATGATTTTTCTTAATTAAAGACAATTTCCTAATTGTTAGCCTATTTTCTAGGGCCATTATCAAAAGTATCTCAAATGCATGCTTTTGGTCAAACTATCGCCACTAACGGGTGAAGGTAATGGATGCACAAGAGGGGGGGTGAATTGTGCTACAAAAATAAATGCTCAAATAAAACCAACACAAGATTTATACTGGTTCGGTCTTCCTGACCTACGTCCAGTTCTCAACCACCCAGGCCGAGTTCCACTATCTCAGGTTTTAAATCGGGTTCACCTGAAACCTTACAACCGCAAGTTTTGGACGGGATCACTTGCAACCTTACAACTACAAGTTTTACACAAGGCTCACTTGTAACCTTTCTGACTAGCTCCCCCTTACACCTAGCAAGGGTTCAACCTTTACAACTAAAGGATTTTTCTAACTAAGTTCTCTTAAAGAACAGATAGTGTTACACACTTAAGTACAATCAATGCTCTTATAACAGAAAGAGACTTAACAACAAAGAGTACAGAATATGTAGATGAGAATGATCACTCGATGTGTTAAATGCTCTTTACTTTTCTGGGCAGCTTTGAATGCTTGAAGATGTTCTTAGTTTCTCGCTCTAACTTCTCTCAAGAGTATTCAAAGATAATTGTTCGCCTCATAAATGAGGTTGAGCTCCTTTATATACTCTTCAAACATTCTGACTCTTGGTAGGTGGGATAGCCGTTTGAATATGGCCGTTTTTCCTATGTTACCGTTTGCCCAATTAATGCTTCATCAATGCATAGCAGGGTTGACTTGCTTTATCTCTGAAAAGTAGTCCTGACACCTCTGCTCTGACAAAAGCATTCTGACACTGCAACTTCTGACATTCTGATTGCTTGCGGAAGCAGATTCTCATCCGGAAGCAATTCTACTGAGTGTGCTGCACTGAGTGTTAGTCTAACAGTATAAACATATAGTCACATGCAGTGGGAGTGTTCTTAGTCTAAGAGGTCTTCCTTGCATCAGGAAGCACTTCTCCATCCGGAAATAAATCCGCTGGATGAAGGATTTTGTTCACTATTACTCACTCTCGCTCAGTGTTCATTCAATCCAACAGCCAGCGCTAGTCACTAAGCTATCGGAAGCACTTCTACTGGATGTTGCTCACTTTCACTGACGCTTAGGGATATTTATTCCAACAGCCAGCGCCAGTCTAAGTCTAACAGGAAGCAAATTCACTTCCGGTTGAATCTTAACTTAGTCTTAGGATTTTGTATATCTAGTGCTCATGGACTAAGTAAATTCCTAAGTGAATTTCTTGCTGCCGCTGGGGGATGAGACATTTATCCGCGAGCGCTAGTCCTAATCTATCCGGAAGTAAGTCCACATCCGGTTGTACTTTTACTTAGGATTCTATGTTCACCTATTGCTTTCTAAGTTCTTTCATATTTTAGTCTTCATCAAAACTTAAGATTCTAACATTCTCCCCCTTTTTGATGATGACAAACTCAGTATTTAACTATTTATCGATTAAGTCCATATGAGAAAGGGTTAGCAGGAAAACAAAAGCAATAGATAAGAACAAGTAACTTGGACAAATATTATTGATAAAAAGAGATTACATGTTAGAGTATACAAGTAAAACATATACAGGTAATCTACACTAAGCAAGAATAAAATATGCATGAAAACAAAGAAAATCTTCTAAGTAAAAAAAATGTGGAATGGGAGTTCATAGTTTGTGTCTCTTTTTCTTTTCCCTCTCCTTCTGTCTCTCCTCACTCTCTTTCTAAAGTTTGGCGATCTCAGCCTCATGCACATTCTGGTCTATCTGGGCATTTATTCGCTGAAGCTCTTCTTCATCCCTCTCTCGTCTGAGTCTTTCTGATTCAATAGACTCCTCGAATGCCCTCTTCATGTTCTCTACTTCTTCATACCCAGGGAACCCTGTAGCATCATCGAAGTAGGCGACCTCTCCATTGGGGTAGTGAACAGCCCGAATCTTTACGTTCCATACAGGGAAGTTGGGATCCTCCTCAACTTCCTGGGCTTTCCTTTTCCCTTTCCCCTTACTCTTCCCTTTGCTCTTGCTAATCGGAGGAGTGGGCATGGCTCTTGCTCTGTCAGCATCGAGGCAGGCCATCTGACCAAAGGATAGTCTGTCCGTATACCCATATCTTTCGAATTCCTCAGGAGTCATGTCTTCAATTTCCAACTTGACTTCCTTCAGAATTGGAACAGCTTGTACTACTGGGGTTTCAGGTTCAACTTGAGCAGATGAGGTCTCTTGCTCAGGTTGGTCAGATGGAGTCTCTTCCTCACTCTCAGCAGTTTCAGTGGTGGCAATAATTTTCCTGGTCCGCTTCTTGGCTACGGCCTTCTTTCTAGATTCACTGAAGGTGACAGCTGGCTCAGATGAGGGAGGAGGGGCAGATGATTGCTCAGACGAGGGGATCTCAGACTCTTGCCCAGTGGATGAAGGGATAGGCTTGGCTATCACAATAGGAGGGTGATTGATCTTCTTCAGTCCCCACTTCATCATTATCTCCTCAATAACTTTTCTACTTATCTTAGTTGGAGGAGGTTCTGATGAAGATGACTCAGGCTGTGAAGGTTGTTCATTTGGCTCAAAGACAACCATCTCCAATTGTGGTCCTTGCTCAGCCGTCCTCTGCTGCTCCATGAATCTTATGGCTTCTCCTCTTATTAGGCTTTCAGCACCACTCAGCCTTTGTGATTCCATGGCACGGCGAAAGGCAGCCATGATGTCTTCATCAAGCCAGAGGGATGGTTGGCTGAGCACATCCCTTGTGTTCATGGATAGGCGAAGAGTGGTCATCACATTTCTCCCCCTTTTTTCATCATCAACAAGGGCGAGTGCCAGGGATGGAGTAGCGGAAGAGGAGGGTGGAGGTTCAGGGCTAAGTGGAGTTTGGGGTGAGGATTCTGGGGAAGAGGCAGGTAGGGTATGATCTGGGGATGTGGGTTGGTTGGGGAACCAGGTAGGATCTACGAATAGACCTTCGAATGGGTAGGTGGAGGAATATTCAGTGAAGGTAGTGGAAGAGTGTGGGGTAAATGGGGTAAAGGGTACGTGAGGATCCTCAGGGATTTGCTGAAGGCGTGGGTAATCTCGTAGATAGATATGGCTGAGGGGGTGAATGGCAGTTTGAAATCCAAGGTGTTCGGCTAAGGGGTTGGATGGTGTGCGAGTGGATGAGGGAGGTGTAGATGGGGAGTTTTGTTGAGATGGGGAGTTGTTGAAGTGAAGGGGTGATTGGCTAGGAGATTGTTGGTGTGTGTTTTGGGTTTGGTGTTCATGGTTGGGTGAAGGTTGGGATTGGTGAGCATTGTTTGGTGATGGAGGGGATTGATGGTCATTTTGTGGAGGTGACTGTGGTGGTTGAGTGTTAGGTGGAGGAGGAGGGGGAAGTTGAGGATTGCCTGAGGGAGGAGGAGGAGGATTTTGGGGAGGAGGAGGAGGTGGTGGTAGGTTACCTTGTGATGGTTGGAGAATATGTAGGTGCTGGAGAATGAGGTCAAGTTTTGCGTCCACCCTGGCAATGTGGTTTTCAAGCTAGCCTACCCTGTCTTCGAGCCTCTGAATTCGCTCCCCTTGCTGCTGGAAGCCAATGTCACACTCAGCACGGAGAAGGCCTACCAAGGATTCAGGCAGTCTAAAGAGGAGTTCCTCCTTAACTTCCTCGGCAAAGGCCTTGACAGAAGCTGGCACTCTTGCAGCACGGCTTGGCCCAGCATGGGAGTCCACTTCCTGATCCCTTGCGCCAGATGTTGAGGGGGCTGAAGTCCCAGAAGCACTACCCGCTAGTGATCCTGAGCGAGTGGGCTTAGGGGCTCTTATATACTTAATGCCCATTTTCCCGATGTTGGTTGCTCCCACAGGTCTGCACTTGACATTCTCTTCCTCCACAGCAGATGTGGCCTTGATCAGATGCTTCTCAAGGAGGAAGGCAATGATGGTGGGATAGGGAAGATAGCCAGACTTGTCATTAACTATCCAGCGCTGAAGCTCAAGACATATCAACTGGCCGGGGTTGATTGGCTGGTGGGAGAGAATTCTTGGGAACCACGGATTGTCGATCAGGGTGAACTCGTTGAAGTTGCCCCCCTTGTGTGTCATAATTCGGGAGTAGACATAATACAAGAGTCTGTTTGAGTCAGACATCTTGGACACCTTTTTCCCTGTGGTGCCATACAACTTCTCGAGATCCTCCTTGTCGAACTTTAGCGCCTCAGGATATATCCACTCATTCATGTTCTCCTCTGTGATCCCCATGATCTCATTCAGTGTCCTCCAGTTGAACCTGATGGTTCTCCCCCTTACAGTGGCAGTGAAGGAGAGTCTGTGTATCTGCTCTTTCCCATCAACCTTCTTGTACGTCACTTTGCCAGAGAGAGTTTGATAGAAGACTCGCAGGACGTTGACATTGTAGTCCTGGTTGATTCCTAGCCAGCCCATATACTTCTCCAGGAAAGGGCGCAGGTGGGGAAACCCTAGTTCATCAATCATGGCTAAGTCAATGAATAGGCCATGGTTGAAGTAGGGTTGAACTGTCTCAAACTTGGCGGCAACTGGCTCCAATGCCCCATCCCTGTACACTGTGGGATCATCTTCTTCAACCCTCTGCCTCTTGGAAGAAGGTTCTTCAGCGAACTGAACCTTCTTCTTCCCTTTTCTCTGGGCTTCCCTCTCTTGCTCATGCCCAGAAACCACTGACTGTTCTGCCACTCGACCAGTTGTTCCAGGCTGATTCTGGGTGGGTTCATCCAGTCCCTGGGTTTGCCCAGATGTCCTATGGTGTTCATCACGGTGTTCATCGCTTTTCCCAGATTTACCAGAATGTTCATGGCGAGATTTCCCAGATTTTGACTTGTGTTTCTTGGATGAAGAATGTTTCTTTGTAACTGGGTTTGTTTCATGAGATCCGACCATTTTTGTGTGGGTTGGTGGTGAAAGGAGATGAAATGCAAAGAGTTTATGAAGAATGCGAAGAACTCAGATGAAGATGGAGTATGTTATGCAGAGAGAATGTGGTGAAAGTAAAAAGTGAAAGTGAAAAAGTGACATCCTATTTATAGGCGAAGTAACTAAGGGTAAAATGGTCATGCTTTTTCAGATGAAAACCAAACGTTTGCACATTGGGTAACGTAAAAATTTAATTGAAACGGCGCACCTTATGACATGTGTCACTTCATCTAGTCAGATAAGGCACACCTTCTTAGAGAGGGAGTTGAAACGTTTCTGAAGTGACGTGTCTCTTGGACTGGTGCTGGCGCTCTTTTGGTTTCATCATTCAGTGTCAGCGAATGATCATCCGGAAGTGGTTTTGCTTCCGGTTGCAAAATCTTAAGATTTAACATTGAGGACCTGCAAAAACACGTATTGGCACTCCGATGCCTAAGTTAGTATTGTTTTAAACAATCAAGTATAATAAATGAAAGGTTACACCTCATTTGGGTTTACCATTCCCAAATCACCTCTTATGAAAGTAAACTGGTCAACCCCCAGAGGCTTGGTGAAGATGTCAGCAAGCTGTTGTTGAGTGGGGACAAATTGCACTTTGACATCCTTCTTTTGAACATGGTCTCTGATGAAGTGATGTCTGACATCAATGTGCTTTGTCCTTGTGTGCTGAACTGGATTCTTGGCGAGGCTGATTGTGCTTGTGTTGTCACAGAGGATGGGTGCCTCAGGGAACTCCAAACCAAGATCTCTCAACTGGTTCTTCAGCCACAGCACTTGAGCACAACAACTTGCTGCAGCAATATATTCTGCCTCAGTGGATGACAAGGATACGCAGGTTTGTTTTTTGCTAGCCCAAGTTACCAGACAACCACCAAGGAAGGCGCATTGTCCACTGGTGCTCTTTCTATCAGTCTTATAACCTGCATGGTCAGAATCAGAGTAAGCCCACAAGAACTCTTGGTTACCTCTGGGATACCAAAGACCAAGTTCTTGTGTTCCCTCAAGGTATCTCAAAATACGTTTAACACATGTTAAGTGTGACTCCTTGGGGTTGGCTTGAAACCTAGCACACATGCCTACACTAAATTGAATGTCAGGCCTGCTTGCCGTTAAGTATAGGAGGGAACCTATCATTCCCCTGTACATGGGCAGGCTGACAGATTTACCCTTTGCGTCAGCATCGAGTGCGGCAGAGGTGCTCATGGGAGTGTCATACTCCTTGCACTCATCCATCCCAAACTTTTTGAGTAGTTCTCTGCAGTACTTAGTTTGGGATATGAAGATTCCATTCTTCTTCTGTTTAATCCAGATTCACCTTTCCATTGTTATGCACATAGCATTTTGATCCAAAGATTCTGAGGTGGCTGATGTTGGGCTTCCTCCCTTTGTACAGCTCGTAGGGAGTCTTATCCAGTCCTTTGCGAACATAGGCTCTGTTAGAGATATAGCAAGCAGTGCTCATAGCGTCCGCCCAGAACACTTGAGAAACCTCTTTTTCATTGAGCATGCTTCTAGCCATCTCTGTCAGAACCCTGTTCTTTCTCTCGACAACTCCGTTCTGTTGAGGGGTCCTAGGAGCTGAGAAGTTGTGTTCTATGCCATTTTGTTCACATAGCTCTGAGAAGCTATGGTTCTCAAATTCTCCTCCATGGTCTGTCCTTATGGCTGTGATTTTGAGCTCTCTCTCATTCTGCACTTTCTTAGCCAGGACAACAAAAGCATCAAAAGTATCTTGCTTAGAGGCAAGAAACATAGTCCAGGTGAACCTTGAATAGTCATCCACCACCACTAGAGCATATAGGTTTCCACCCAAGCTCTTCACTCTTGCTGGCCCAACCAAATCCATGTGGATTAGTTCCAAGGGCCTGCTGGTGGAGACTTTCTTCTTGGTTTTGAATGAGGACTTTGTTTGCTTTCCTCTTTGGCAGGATTCACAGATAAAATCATGCTTAACTTTAAATGATGGAATACCTATAGCTAGCTCCTTTTTAATTAGCATGTCGAGTTGAGTAAAATTAACATGAGCTAGTCTCTTATGCCAAAGCCAACTATTCTCATCACTAGATATTAAACATTTTTCTTCTAGTTGTTGGCATAAGTCTAAAGTATATAGGTTTCCATTTCTATTTGCCTTAAGTTTGCATTTTAAGTTGGCCTTATCTAAATTTAGATCCTGCTTATCAACTATTATGCACTCATGTGAATTAAAAATTACCCAGTTTCCTTTGTCTGTGCTCTGGCTGACGCTTAGCAGGTTGTGACAGAGACCGTCCACTAGGTAGACGTCTTTCATTGGTCCGACTTCTCCAACTCCAGTGATCTTTCCACTTTGATTTCCTCCAAAGGTTACTGTGGCTCCATCTTTGACCACCAGAGATTTGAACTTGTCTCTGTCTCCAGTCATATATCTCGAGCATCCGCTGTCAATATACCATTTCTTGTTCTTGGATGCTTTAAGACACACCTGGAAAAATCAAGTAAACTTAGGTACCCAATCTTTCTTGGGTCCTCGATCATTAGTTTTCAATGCCCTTGGTCTAGAGTCATCCTTGACCTTGGGCTTGTGATTATTCAGAGCCTCTGGCTTAGAGTTGGCTCTGGACTCTTGGATTTTCCCTTTGGAATGATTCCAAGGTCGGGATCCTTGTCCTCTCTTAGTTTCCTTAGCAGATGGAGGATCCTTTGTTGCCTTGGTTCCTTTAGGGACCCATTTGTAGGAACTACTTGTTCCATGCTTCTTAGCATTACAGGTGGACGTTGAGTGTCCCTTCCTGTTGCAATAGTTACAGAGGCTGAAGGGTGAGGAGCTATGATTAGTGGCTTTATGGAAGAACTTTAAGTAGGGCTTTACTTTTGGTTCCACCCACTTCTTCCCTCTAGGAGTATATCCTAATCCAGTTCTATCCCTATATGCCCTTTGATTCATTAAAATTATGTTTAACATTTCTGAGCCATTTGTAAACTTCTGCAGGGCATTTTGCAGCTTGTCTTTCTCTGCTGAGATTTTGCTGCAATTGGGGCAGCTCTCAAGTGTTGGGGCATTGGGTTCTGTTTGTGGAGAACCCTGGCCATCCACTACCGGATGCTTTCTAGCTTCCGCTAGCTCTTCACTTAGTGAGTCCACCTTGGACTCAAGTGATTCCTTTTTAGTTTTTAACACTTTATAGGTTTTACACAATCGAGAGAATTCTTCATGAACCTCATTGTAAGCCTCTTGCAGTTCAGAGAAAGTTACCTCATTGTCTTCGTGGGTGAGGTCAAGTTCTGAAGATGCTTCCTCATCATCTTCTCTGGCTACCAAGCAGAGGTTGGCAACTTCTTCCTCATCACTTGCTTCGTCATCTGAGCTATTCACCCAGATGGAGGAAACAAAGGCCTTCCTTTTGTCTTTGCCTTTTGACTTCTGCAGGCTGGGACACTCAGCCTTGAAGTGGCCAGGTTTCTTACATTCGAAGCATATAGGGGCCTTTTCCTTCTTGTATCCTTTCCTCTGGCTGGAGTCACCCTTTTGAAAGCCTCCTTTCTTTCTGAAGAACTTTCTGAATTTTCTCACCATCATAGCCATCTCCTCATCGTCCATTTCCTCCTCATCATCCTCATCATCATCATCAACCTCCTTGCTAGGAGCAACAAGGGCAAGGTTTTTGGCCTTGGATGAGGCTTGAGGAACTCTCTGAGCCAGCAGGGTAGGTTCATATTCAGCCAGAGAGCCAAATAGTGCAGTGATGGAGCTCGTTGATTCTCCTTGGACTTCCTGCAAGATGGTTACTTTGGTGATCCAGTCACCTTTCAAGATCTTTAGGATCTTGCTGACTTGCTCTCTTTCAGGAATGTCCTTACCCAGCGAGGCCAAATTGTTGATGAGGTGAGTGAACCTGAGCTCCAGCTCCCTGATAGGCTCAGTAGGACTAAGCATGGCGAACTTGTGAAATTCTTCTACCAGCATCTCAACTCGCCTTGCTTTCACTCCCCTGGTTCCAGAGTGAGCAGCCTCAAGAGCCTCCCACATATCTTTAGCATTTTTGTGGTGGCTGATCCTGTGAAACTCTTTAGGGCTGAGAGCACACTGGATGTAGTGCATGGCTCGGTAGTTTAGTTGGACTAGAGCATAGTCCTCATTTGTGTACCTAGATCGCTGCTTGGCAAAACCATCCTCATCCAGTGGTGTGTGATCCCCACGTTCGATTACGTCCCAGAGTCTGATGTCGCTGGATTTGATATAGGTCTCCATTCGAAACTTCCAGAATGGATAGTTATACCCATCAAAGCCTGGAGGCTTGTTGGGTTGAATAGAGACATCTGGCAGGGAGTAATCTGTATCCATTACTAGATCTTTGCTTTCTGAATTCGTTGGAATCGAGTGAGAAAGACCTGCTCTGATACCAAATGAAGGTAATGGATGCACAAGAGGGGGGGTGAATTGTGCTACAAAAATAAATGCTCAAATAAAACCAACACAAGATTTATACTGGTTCGGTCTTCCTGACCTACGTCCAGTTCTCAACCACCCAGGCCGAGTTCCACTATCTCAGGTTTTAAATCGGGTTCACCTGAAACCTTACAACCGCAAGTTTTGGACGGGATCACTTGCAACCTTACAACTACAAGTTTTACACAAGGCTCACTTGTAACCTTTCTGACTAGCTCCCCCTTACACCTAGCAAGGGTTCAACCTTTACAACTAAAGGATTTTTCTAACTAAGTTCTCTTAAAGAACAGATAGTGTTACACACTTAAGTACAATCAATGCTCTTATAACAGAAAGAGACTTAACAACAAAGAGTACAGAATATGTAGATGAGAATGATCACTCGATGTGTTAAATGCTCTTTACTTTTCTGGGCAGCTTTGAATGCTTGAAGATGTTCTTAGTTTCTCGCTCTAACTTCTCTCAAGAGTATTCAAAGATAATTGTTCGCCTCATAAATGAGGTTGAGCTCCTTTATATACTCTTCAAACATTCTGACTCTTGATAGGTGGGATAGCCGTTTGAATATGGTCGTTTTTCCTATGTTACCGTTTGCCCAATTAATGCTTCATCAATGCATAGCAGGGTTGACTTGCTTTATCTCTGAAAAGTAGTCCTGACACCTCTGCTCTGACAAAAGCATTCTGACACTGCAACTTCTGACATTCTGATTGCTTGCGGAAGCAGATTCTCATCCGGAAGCAATTCTACTGAGTGTGCTGCACTGAGTGTTAGTCTAACAGTATAAACATATAGTCACATGCAGTGGGAGTGTTCTTAGTCTAAGAGGTCTTCCTTGCATCAGGAAGCACTTCTCCATGTAAATCCGCTGGATGAAGGATTTTGTTCACTATTACTCACTCTCGCTCAGTGTTCATTCAATCCAACAGCCAGCGCTAGTCACTAAGCTATCGGAAGTACTTCTACTGGATGTTGCTCACTTTCACTGACGCTTAGGGATATTTATTCCAACAGCCAGCGCCAGTCTAAGTCTAACAGGAAGCAAATTCACTTCCGGTTGAATCTTAACTTAGTCTTAGGATTTTGTATATCTAGTGCTCATGGACTAAGTAAATTCCTAAGTGAATTTCTTGCTGCCGCTGGGGGATGAGACATTTATCCGCGAGCGCTAGTCCTAATCTATCCGGAAGTAAGTCCACATCCGGTTGTACTTTTACTTAGGATTCTATGTTCACCTATTGCTTTCTAAGTTCTTTCATATTATAGTCTTCATCAAAACTTAAGATTCTAACAACAGGTCAGGAGCCCTTTTTATTCATTTAGGGTTAAGAAAGTGTGAAAAATACATGATTTTACTACATTAAAGACAATTTCCTATTTTTTAGGCCCATCATCAAAAGTAGCTTAAATGCATGCTTTTGGACCAACTATCGCCACTAACGGGTCAGGAGCCCTTTTTATTCATTTAGGGTTAAGAAAGAGTGAAAAATACATGATTTTGCTACATTAAAGACAATTTCCTATTTTTTAGGGCCATCATCAAAAGTAGCTTAAATGCATGCTTTTGGACCAACTATCGCCACTAACGGGTCAAGAGCCCTTTTTATTCATTTACGGTTAAGAAAGAGTGAAAAATACATGATTTTGCTACATTAAAGACAATTTCCTATTTTTGAGGGCCATCATCAAAAGTACTTCAAATGCATGCTTTTGGACCCACTATCGCCACTAATGAGGCAAGAGCCATTTTTATTCATTTACGGTTATGATAGCGTGCAAAATACATGATTTTTCTACATTAAAGACAATTTCCTATTTTTTAGGGTCATCATCAAAAGTAGCTCAAATGCATGCTTTTGGACCAACTATCGCTACTAACGGGTCAGGAGCCCTTTTTATTCATTTAGGGTTAACAAAGTGTAGAAACTACATGATTTTGCTACATTAAAGTCATTTTCCGAATTTTTAGCCTATTTTTTAGGGCGATCATCAAAAGTAGCTCAAATGCATGCTTTTGGACCAACTATCGCCACTAACGGGTCAAGAGCCCTTTTTATTCATTTACGGTTTAGAAAGAGTGAAAAATATACGATTTTGCTACATTAAAGACAATTTCCTATTTTTTAGGGCCATCATCAAAAGTACCTCAAATGCATGCTTTTGGACCAACTATCGCCACTAATGAGGCAAGAGCCATTTTTATTCAGTTACGGTTAAGATAGCGTGCAAAATACATGTTTTACATAAAAGACAATTTCCTAATTTTTAGCCTCTTTTTTAGGGCCAACATCAAAAGTAGCTCAAATGCATCCTTTTGGACCAACTATCGCCACTACCGGTCAGGAGCCCTTTTTATTCATTTAGGGTTAAGAAAGCGTGGAAATTACATGATTTTGCTTAATTAAAGACAATTTTCTAATTGTTAGCCTATTTTTTAGGGCCATTATCAAAAGTAGCTCAAATGCATGCTTTTGGTCCAACTATCGCCACTAACGGGTCAGGAGCCCTTTTTATTCATTTACGATTAAGAAAGTGTGAAAAATACATTATTTTCCTACATTAAAGACAATTTCCTATTTTTTAGGGCCATCATCAAAAGTAGCTTAAATGCATGCTTTTGGACCAACTATCGCCACTAACGGGTCATGAGACCTTTTTATTCATTTAGGGTTAAGAAAGAGTGAAAAATACATGATTTTACTACATTAAAGACAATTTCCTATTTTTTAGGGCCATCATCAAAAGTAGCTTAAATGCATGCTTTTGGACCAACTATCGCCACTAACGGGTCAAGAGCCCTTTTTATTCATTTACGGTTAAGAAAGAGTGAAAAATACATGATTTTGCTACATTAAAGACAATTTCCTATTTTTTAGGGCCATCATCAAAAGTACCTCAAATGCATGCTTTTGGACCCGCTATCGCCACTAATGAGGCAAGAGCCATTTTTATTCATTTACGGTTAAGATAGCGTGCAAAATACATGATTTTTCTACATTAACGACAATTTCCTATTTTTTAGGGCCATCATCAAAAGTAGCTCAAATGCATGCTTTTGGACCAACTATCGCCACTAACGGGTCAGGAGCCCTTTTTATTCATTTAGGGTTAAGAAAGTGTAGAAACTACATGATTTTGCTACATTAAAGTCATTTTCCTAAATTTTAGCCTATTTTTTAGGGCGATCATCAAAAGTATCTCAAATGCATGCTTTTGAAACAACTATCGCCACTAACGGGTCAAGAGCCCTTTTTATTCATTTACGGTTAAGAAAGAGTGAATAATACATGATTTTGCTACATTAAAGACAATTTCCTATTTTTTAGGGCCATCATCAAAAGTACCTCAAATCCATGCTTTTGGACCAACTATCGCCACTAATGAGGCAAGAGGCATTTTTATTCATTTACGGTTAAGATAGCGTGCAAAACACATGTTTTACATAAAAGACAATTTCCTAATTTTTAGCCTCTTTTTTAGGGCCAACATCAAAAGTAGCTCAAATGCATCCTTTTGGACCAACTATCGCCACTAACGGGTCAGTAGCCCTTTTTATTCATTTAGGGTTAAGAAAGCGTGGAAATTACATGATTTTGCTTAATTAAAGACAATTTCCTATTTTTTAGGGCCATCATCAAAAGTACCTCAAATGCATGCTTTTGGACCAACTATCGCCACTAATGAGGCAAGAGCCATTTTATTCAGTTACGGTTAAGATAGCGTGCAAAATACATGTTTTACATAAAAGACAATTTCCTAATTTTTAGCCTCTTTTTTAGGGCCAACATCAAAAGTAGCTCAAATGCATCCTTTTGGACCAACTATCGCCACTACCGGGTCAGGAGCCCTTTTTATTCATTTAGGGTTAAGAAAGCGTAGATATTACATGATTTTGCTTAATTAAAGACAATTTCCTAATTGTTAGCCTATTTTTTAGGGCCATTATCAAAAGTAGCTCAAATGCATGCTTTTGGTCCAACTATCGCCACTAACGGGTCAGGAGCCCTTTTTATTCATTTACGATTAAGAAAGTGTGAAAAATACATGATTTTCCTACATTAAAGACAATTTCCTATTTTTTAGGGCCATCATCAAAAGTAGCTTAAATGCATGCTTTTGGACCAACTATCGCCACTAACGGGTCATGAGCCCTTTTTATTCATTTAGGGTGAAGAAAGAGTGAAAAATACATGATTTTACTACATTAAAGACAATTTCCTATTTTTTAGGGCCATCATCAAAAGTAGCTTAAATGCATGCTTTTGGACCAACTATCGCCACTAACGGGTCAAGAGCCCTTTTTATTCATTTACGGTCAAGAAAGAGTGAAAAATACATGATTTTGCTACATTAAAGACAATTTCCTATTTTTTAGGGCCATCATCAAAAGTACCTCAAATGCATGCTTTTGGACCCACTATCGCCACTAATGAGGCAAGAGCCATTTTTATTCATTTACGGTTAAGATAGCGTGCAAAATACATGATTTTTCTACATTAACGACAATTTCCTATTTTTTAGGGCCATCATCAAAAGTAGCTCAAATGCATGCTTTTGGACCAACTATCGCCACTAACGGGTCAGGAGCCCTTTTTATTTATTTAGGGTTAAGAAAGTGTAGAAACTACATGATTTTGCTACATTAAAGTCATTTTCCTAAATTTTAGCTTATTTTTTAGGGCGATCATCAAATGTAGCTCAAATGCATGCTTTTGAAACAACTATCGCCACTAACGGGTCAAGAGCCCTTTTTATTCATTTACGGTTAAGAGAGAGTGAATAATACATGATTTTGCTACATTAAAGACAATTTCCTATTTTTTAGGGCCATCATCAAAAGTACCTCAAATCCATGCTTTTGGACCAACTATCGCCACTAATGAGGCAAGAGGCATTTTTATTCATTTACGGTTAAGATAGCGTGCAAAACACATGTTTTACATAAAAGACAATTTCCTAATTTTTAGCCTCTTTTTTAGGGCCAACATCAAAAGTAGCTCAAATGCATCCTTTTGGACCAACTATCGCCACTAACGGGTCAGGACCCTTTTTATTCATTTAGGGTTAAGAAAGCGTGGAAATTACATGATTTTGCTTAATTAAAGACAATTTCCTATTTTTTAGGGTCATCATCAAAAGTACCTCAAATGCATGCTTTTGGACCAACTATCGCCACTAACGGGTCAGGAGCCCTTTTTATTCATTTAGGGTTAAGAAAGAGTGAAAAATACATGATTTTGCTACATTAAAGACAATTTCTTATTTTTTAGGGCCATCAACAAAAGTAGCTTAAATGAATGCTTTTGGACCAACTATCGCCACTAACGGGTCAATAGCCCTTTTTATTCATTTACGGTTAAGAAAGAGTGAAAAATACATGATTTTGCTACATTAAAGACAATTTCCTATTTTTTAGGGCCATCATCAAAAGTACCTCAAATGCATGCTTTTGGACCCACTATCGCCACTAATGAGGCAAGAGCCATTTTTATTCATTTACGGTTAAGATAGCGTGCAAAATACATGATTTTTCTACATTAACGACAATTTCCTATTTTTTAGGGCCATCATCAAAAGTAGCTCAAATGCATGCTTTTGGACCAACTATCGCCACTAACGGGTCAGGAGCCCTTTTTATTCATTTAGGGTTAGAAAGTGTAGAAACTACATGATTTTGCTACATTAAAGTCATTTTCCTAAATTTTAGCCTATTTTTTAGGGCGATCATCAAAAGTAGCTCAAATGCATGCTTTTGAAACAACTATCGCCACTAACGGGTCAAGAGCCCTTTTTATTCATTTACGGTTAAGAAAGAGTGAATAATACATGATTTTGCTACATTAAAGACAATTTCCTATTTTTTAGGGCCATCAACAAAAGTAGCTTAAATGCATGCTTTTGGACCAACTATCGCCACTAATGAGGCAAGAGGCATTTTTATTCATTTACGGTTAAGATAGCGTGCAAAATACATGTTTTACATAAAAGACAATTTCCTAATTTTTAGCCTCTTTTTTAGGGCCAACATCAAAAGTAGCTCAAATGCATCCTTTTGGACCAACTATCGCCACTAACTGGTCAGGAGCCCTTTTTATTCATTTAGGGTTAAGAAAGCGTGGAAATTACATGATTTTGCTTAATTAAAGACAATTTCCTATTTTTTAGGGTCATCATCAAAAGTACCTCAAATGCATGCTTTTGGACCAACTATCGCCACTAACGGGTCAGGAGCCCTTTTTATTCATTTAGGGTTAAGAAAGAGTGAAAAATACATGATTTTGCTACATTAAAGACAATTTCCTATTTTTTAGGGCCATCAACAAAAGTAGCTTAAATGCATGCTTTTGGACCAACTATCGCCACTAACGGGTCAAGAGCCCTTTTTATTCATTTACGGTTACGAAAGAGTGAAAAATACATGATTTTGCTACATTAAAGACAATTTCCTATTTTTTAGGGCCATCATCAAAAGTACCTCAAATGCATGCTTTTGGACCCACTATCGCCACTAATGAGGCAAGAAGCATTTTTATTCATTTACGGTTATGATAGCGTGCAAAATACATGATTTTTCTACATTAAAGACAATTTCCTATTTTTTAGGGTCATCATCATAAGTAGCTCAAATGCATGCTTTTGGACCAACTATCGCCACTAACGGGTCAGGAGCCCTTTTTATTCATTTAGGGTTAAAAAAGTGTAGAAACTACAAGATTTTGCTACATTAAAGTCATTTTCCGAATTTTTAGCCTATTTTTTAGGGCGATATTCAAATGTAGCTCAAATGCATGCTTTTGAAACAACTATCGCCACTAACGGGTCAAGAGCCCTTTTTATTCATTTACGGTTAAGAGAGAGTGAATAATACATGATTTTGCTACATTAAAGACAATTTCCTATTTTTTAGGGCCGTCATCAAAAGTACCTCAAATCCATGCTTTTGGACCAACTATCGCCACTAATGAGGCAAGAGGCATTTTTATTCATTTACGGTTAAGATAGCGTGCAAAACACATGTTTTACATAAAAGACAATTTCCTAATTTTTAGCCTCTTTTTTAGGGCCAACATCAAAAGTAGCTCAAATGCATCCTTTTGGACCAACTATCGCCACTAACGGGTCAGGACCCTTTTTATTCATTTAGGGTTAAGAAAGCGTGGAAATTACATGATTTTGCTTAATTAAAGACAATTTCCTATTTTTTAGGGTCATCATCAAAAGTACCTCAAATGCATGCTTTTGGACCAACTATCGCCACTAACGGGTCAGGAGCCCTTTTTATTCATTTAGGGTTAAGAAAGAGTGAAAAATACATGATTTTGCTACATTAAAGACAATTTCTTATTTTTTAGGGCCATCAACAAAAGTAGCTTAAATGAATGCTTTTGGACCAACTATCGCCACTAACGGGTCAATAGCCCTTTTTATTCATTTACGGTTAAGAAAGAGTGAAAAATACATGATTTTGCTACATTAAAGACAATTTCCTATTTTTTAGGGCCATCATCAAAAGTACCTCAAATGCATGCTTTTGGACCCACTATCGCCACTAATGAGGCAAGAGCCATTTTTATTCATTTACGGTTAAGATAGCGTGCAAAATACATGATTTTTCTACATTAACGACAATTTCCTATTTTTTAGGGCCATCATCAAAAGTAGCTCAAATGCATGCTTTTGGACCAACTATCGCCACTAACGGGTCAGGAGCCCTTTTTATTCATTTAGGGTTAGAAAGTGTAGAAACTACATGATTTTGCTACATTAAAGTCATTTTCCTAAATTTTAGCCTATTTTTTAGGGCGATCATCAAAAGTAGCTCAAATGCATGCTTTTGAAACAACTATCGCCACTAACGGGTCAAGAGCCCTTTTTATTCATTTACGGTTAAGAAAGAGTGAATAATACATGATTTTGCTACATTAAAGACAATTTCCTATTTTTTAGGGCCATCAACAAAAGTAGCTTAAATGCATGCTTTTGGACCAACTATCGCCACTAATGAGGCAAGAGGCATTTTTATTCATTTACGGTTAAGATAGCGTGCAAAATACATGTTTTACATAAAAGACAATTTCCTAATTTTTAGCCTCTTTTTTAGGGCCAACATCAAAAGTAGCTCAAATGCATCCTTTTGGACCAACTATCGCCACTAACTGGTCAGGAGCCCTTTTTATTCATTTAGGGTTAAGAAAGCGTGGAAATTACATGATTTTGCTTAATTAAAGACAATTTCCTATTTTTTAGGGTCATCATCAAAAGTACCTCAAATGCATGCTTTTGGACCAACTATCGCCACTAACGGGTCAGGAGCCCTTTTTATTCATTTAGGGTTAAGAAAGAGTGAAAAATACATGATTTTGCTGCATTAAAGACAATTTCCTATTTTTTAGGGCCATCAACAAAAGTAGCTCAAATGCATGCTTTTGGACCAACTATCGCCACTAACGGGTCAGGAGCCCTTTTTATTCATTTAGGGTTAAAAAAGTGTAGAAACTACAAGATTTTGCTACATTAAAGTCATTTTCCGAATTTTTAGCCTATTTTTTAGGGCGATCATCAAATGTAGCTCAAATGCATGCTTTTGAAACAACTATCGCCACTAACGGGTCAAGAGCCCTTTTTATTCATTTACGGTTAAGAGAGAGTGAATAATACATGATTTTGCTACATTAAAGACAATTTCCTATTTTTTAGGGCCATCATCAAAAGTACCTCAAATCCATGCTTTTGGACCAACTATCGCCACTAATGAGGCAAGAGGCATTTTTATTCATTTACGGTTAAGATAGCGTGCAAAACACATGTTTTACATAAAAGACAATTTCCTAATTTTTAGCCTCTTTTTTAGGGCCAACATCAAAAGTAGCTCAAATGCATCCTTTTGGACCAACTATCGCCACTAACGGGTCAGGACCCTTTTTATTCATTTAGGGTTAAGAAAGCGTGGAAATTACATGATTTTGCTTAATTAAAGACAATTTCCTATTTTTTAGGGTCATCATCAAAAGTACCTCAAATGCATGCTTTTGGACCAACTATCGCCACTAACGGGTCAGGAGCCCTTTTTATTCATTTAGGGTTAAGAAAGAGTGAAAAATACATGATTTTGCTACATTAAAGACAATTTCTTATTTTTTAGGGCCATCAACAAAAGTAGCTTAAATGAATGCTTTTGGACCAACTATCGCCACTAACGGGTCAATAGCCCTTTTTATTCATTTACGGTTAAGAAAGAGTGAAAAATACATGATTTTGCTACATTAAAGACAATTTCCTATTTTTTAGGGCCATCATCAAAAGTACCTCAAATGCATGCTTTTGGACCCACTATCGCCACTAATGAGGCAAGAGCCATTTTTATTCATTTACGGTTAAGATAGCGTGCAAAATACATGATTTTTCTACATTAACGACAATTTCCTATTTTTTAGGGCCATCATCAAAAGTAGCTCAAATGCATGCTTTTGGACCAACTATCGCCACTAACGGGTCAGGAGCCCTTTTTATTCATTTAGGGTTAGAAAGTGTAGAAACTACATGATTTTGCTACATTAAAGTCATTTTCCTAAATTTTAGCCTATTTTTTAGGGCGATCATCAAAAGTAGCTCAAATGCATGCTTTTGAAACAACTATCGCCACTAACGGGTCAAGAGCCCTTTTTATTCATTTACGGTTAAGAAAGAGTGAATAATACATGATTTTGCTACATTAAAGACAATTTCCTATTTTTTAGGGCCATCAACAAAAGTAGCTTAAATGCATGCTTTTGGACCAACTATCGCCACTAATGAGGCAAGAGGCATTTTTATTCATTTACGGTTAAGATAGCGTGCAAAATACATGTTTTACATAAAAGACAATTTCCTAATTTTTAGCCTCTTTTTTAGGGCCAACATCAAAAGTAGCTCAAATGCATCCTTTTGGACCAACTATCGCCACTAACTGGTCAGGAGCCCTTTTTATTCATTTAGGGTTAAGAAAGCGTGGAAATTACATGATTTTGCTACATTAAAGACAATTTCCTATTTTTTAGGGCCATCATCAAAAGTACCTCAAATGCATGCTTTTGGACCCACTATCGCCACTAATGAGGCAAGAGCCATTTTTATTCATTTACGGTTAAGATAGCGTGCAAAATACATGATTTTTCTACATTAACGACAATTTCCTATTTTTTAGGGCCATCATCAAAAGTAGCTCAAATGCATGCTTTTGGACCAACTATCGCCACTAACGGGTCAGGAGCCCTTTTTATTCATTTAGGGTTAGAAAGTGTAGAAACTACATGATTTTGCTACATTAAAGTCATTTTCCTAAATTTTAGCCTATTTTTTAGGGCGATCATCAAAAGTAGCTCAAATGCATGCTTTTGAAACAACTATCGCCACTAACGGGTCAAGAGCCCTTTTTATTCATTTACGGTTAAGAAAGAGTGAATAATACATGATTTTGCTACATTAAAGACAATTTCCTATTTTTTAGGGCCATCAACAAAAGTAGCTTAAATGCATGCTTTTGGACCAACTATCGCCACTAATGAGGCAAGAGGCATTTTTATTCATTTACGGTTAAGATAGCGTGCAAAATACATGTTTTACATAAAAGACAATTTCCTAATTTTTAGCCTCTTTTTTAGGGCCAACATCAAAAGTAGCTCAAATGCATCCTTTTGGACCAACTATCGCCACTAACGGGTCAGGAGCCCTTTTTATTCATTTAGGGTTAAGAAAGAGTGAAAAATACATGATTTTGCTACATTAAAGACAATTTCCTATTTTTTAGGGCCATCAACAAAAGTAGCTTAAATGCTTGCTTTTGGACCAACTATCGCCACTAACGGGTCAAGAGCCCTTTTTATTCATTTACGGTTACGAAAGAGTGAAAAATACATGATTTTGCTACATTAAAGACAATTTCCTATTTTTTAGGGCCATCATCAAAAGTACCTCAAATGCATGCTTTTGGACCCACTATCGCCACTAATGAGGCAAGAAGCATTTTATTCATTTACGGTTATGATAGCGTGCAAAATACATGATTTTTCTACATTAAAGACAATTTCCTATTTTTTAGGGTCATCATCATAAGTAGCTCAAATGCATGCTTTTGGACCAACTATCGCCACTAACGGGTCAGGAGCCCTTTTTATTCATTTAGGGTTAAAAAAGTGTAGAAACTACAAGATTTTGCTACATTAAAGTCATTTCCGAATTTTTAGCCTATTTTTTAGGGCGATCATCAAAAGTAGCTCAAATGCATGCTTTTGGACCAACTATCGCCACTAACGGGTCAAGAGCCCTTTTTATTGATTTACGGTTTAGAGAGAGTGAAAAATACACGATTTTGGTACATTAAAGACAATTTCCTATTTTGTAGGGCCATCATCAAAAGTACCTCAAATGCATGCTTTTGGACCAACTATCGCCAGTAATGAGGCAAGAGCCATTTTTATTCATTTACGGTTAAGATAGCGTGCAAAATACATGATTTTTCTACATAAAAGACAATTTCCTAATTTTTAGCCTCTGTTTAAGGGCCATCATCAAAAGTAGCTCAAATGCATCCTTTTGGACCTACTATCGCCACTAACGGGTCAGGAGCCCTTTTTATTCATTTAGGGTTAAGAAAGTGTAGAAACTACATGATTTTGCTACATTAAAGTCATTTTCCGAATTTTTAGCCTATATTATAGGGCGATCATCAAAAGTAGCTCAAATGCCTGCTTTTGAGCCAACTATCGCCACTAACGGGTCAAGAGCCCTTTTTATTCATTTACGGTTTAGAAAGAGTGAAAAATATACGATTTTGCTACATTAAAGACAATTTCCTATTTTTTAGGGCCATCATCAAAAGTACCTCAAATGCATGCTTTTGGACCAACTATCGCCACTAATGAGGCAAGAGCCATTTTTTATTCATTTACGGTTAAGATAGCGTGCAAAATACATGTTTTACATAAAAGACAATTTCCTAATTTTTAGCCTCTTTTTTAGGGCCAACATCAAAAGTAGCTCAAATGCATCCTTTTGGACCAACTATCGCCACTACCGGGTCAGGAGCCCTTTTTATTCATTTAGGGTTAAGAAAGCGTGGAAATTACATGATTTTGCTTAATTAAAGACAATTTCCTAATTGTTAGCCTATTTTTTAGGGCCATTATCAAAAGTAGCTCAAATGCATGCTTTTGGTCCAACTATCGCCACTAACGGGTCAGGAGCCCTTTTTATTCATTTACGATTAAGAAAGTGTGAAAAATACATGATTTTACTACATTAAAGAAAATTTCCTATTTTTTAGGGCCATCATCAAAAGTAGCTTAAATGCATGCTTTTGGACCAACTATCGCCACTAACGGGTCAGGAGCCCTTTTTATTCATTTAGGGTTAAGAAAGAGTGAAAAATACATGATTTTACTACATTAAAGACAATTTCCTATTTTTTAGGGCCATCATCAAAAGTAGCTTAAATGCATGTTTTTGGGCCAACTATCGCCACTAACGGGTCAAGAGCCCTTTTTATTCATTTACGGTTAAGAAAGAGTGAAAAATACATGATTTTGCTACATTAAAGACAATTTCCTATTTTTTAGGGCCATCATCAAAAGTACCTCAAATGCATGCTTTTGGACCCACTATCGCCACTAATGAGGCAAGAGCCATTTTTATTCATTTACGGTTAAGATAGCGTGCAAAATACATGATTTTTCTACATTAAAGACAATTTCCTATTTTTTAGGGTCATCATCAAAAGTAACTCAAATGCATGCTTTTGGACCAACTATCACCACTAACGGGTCAGGAGCCCTTTTTATTCATTTAGGGTTAAGAAAGTGTAGAAACTACATGATTTTGCTACATTAAAGTCATTTTCCTAAATTTTAGCCTATTTTTTAGGGCGATCATCAAAAGTAGCTCAAATGCATGCTTTTGAAACAACTATCGCCACTAACGGGTCAAGAGCCCTTTTTATTCATTTACGGTTAAGAAAGAGTGAATAATACATGATTTTGCTACATTAAAGACAATTTCCTATTTTTTAGGGCCATCATCAAAAGTACCTCAAATGCATGCTTTTGGACCAACTATCGCCACTAATGAGGCAAGAGGCATTTTTATTCATTTACGGTTAAGATAGCGTGCAAAATACATGTTTTACATAAAAGACAATTTCCTAATTTTTGGCCTCTTTTTTAGGGCCAACATCAAAAGTAGCTCAAATGCATCCTTTTGGACCAACTATCGCCACTAACGGGTCAGGAGCCCTTTTTATTCATTTAGGGTTAAGAAAGCGTGGAAATTACATGATTTTGCTTAATTAAAGACAATTTCCTATTTTTTAGGGCCATCATCAAAAGTACCTCAAATGCATGCTTTTGGACCAACTATCGCCACTAATGAGGCAAGAGCCATTTTTATTCATTTACGGTTAAGATAGCGTGCAAAATACATGTTTTACATAAAAGACAATTTCCTAATTTTTAGCCTCTTTTTTAGGGCGATCATCAAAAGTAGCTCAAATAGATGCGTTTGGACCAACTATCGCCACTAACGGGTCAAGAGCCCTTTTTATTCATTTAAGATTAAGAAAGAGTGAAACATACATGATTTTACTACATTAAAGACAATTTCGTATTTTTTAGGGCCATCATCAAAAGTAGCTTAAATGCATGCTTTTGGACCAACTATCGCCACTAATGGGTCAGGAGCCCTTTTTATTCATTTAGGGCTAAGAAAGTGTAGAAACTACATGATTTTGCTACATTAAAGTCATTTTCCTAAATTTTAGCCTATTTTTTAGGGCGATCATCAAAAGTAGCTCTAATGCATGCTTTTGGAACAACTATCGCCACTAACGGGTCAAGAGCCCTTTTTATTCATTTACGGTTAACAACTATCCATTTTGGTCCATTTGTGATAACTAAGAATTATTTTCATTGCTTATCTAGTAATTCGTTAGCTAAAACTCACTTTTGTAAGATAAAATCTAATGTGACTTAATGATGTAATATATGTATATTGAAATGACAATTTAACGAACATTATTTTAAGTTTATAACTATGTAATCAGATAGAAGTAACTCTTCTTCTATTACATCATAGGGTCATTAATTTGGGTCAAGCCAGTATGACCAACCAGTTTTAATTTGTGTCGAGCCAGTATGACCAACCTGTTTTAACTCAGTAAGGCCAACCTGTTTAGTTTATGATTCTTTGCTTACATTTTTTATATATGTAAAATACTAATGACTTATTAGTTTATACATGCATGATACTAGGATAGTATATGGATCTTTATAACTTTGTAGTGTTTAATTATTTGACACTTTGAATAATATTGTGACTTAGTTGTTTATGGTGTTTAAATATTGTATATTATGTTTGATGCCCCTTCTATATTCTAGAGTACTGAAAATGCTCCTTTACCTCACAATTTAACGGTCAAATTTGACACATAACGGTCAAACTTAACTTATTTAACGTCGTTACTAAATAAGCAACGAAAATAATTTTTGGTTACCACAAATGGACCACAATATTGTATATTATGTTAGGTGCACTTTGCTATATTCTAGAGTACTAAAATGCACCTTAACCCTCAAAAGTAGCTCAAATGCACGCTTTTGGTCCAACTATCGCCACTAACGGGTCAGGAGCCCTTTTTATTCATTTACGATTAAGAAAGTGTGAAAAATACATGACTTTACTACATTAAAGACAATTTCCTATTTTTGAGGGCCATCATCAAAAGTAGCTTAAATGCATGCTTTTGGACCAACTATCGCCACTAACGGGTCAGGAGCCCTTTTTATTCATTTAGGGCTAAGAAAGTGTAGAAACTACATGATTTTGCTACATTAAAGTCATTTTCCTAAATTTTAGCCTATTTTTTAGGGCGATCATCAAAAGTAGCTCAAATGCATGCTTTTGGAACAACTATCACCACTAACGGGTAAAGATACCTTTTTATTCATTTATGGTTAAGAAAGAGTGAATAATACATGATTTTGCTACATTAAAGACAATTTCCTATTTTTTAGGGCCATCATCAAAAGTACGTCAAATGCATGCTTTTGGACCAACTATCGCCACTAATGAGGCAAGAGCCATTTTTATTCATTTACGGTTAAGATCGCGTGCATAATACATGATTTTTCTACAAAACAGACAATTTCCTAATTTTTAGCTTCTTTTTAGGACCATCATCAAAAGTACTTCAAATGCATCCTTTTGGACCAACTATCGCCACTGACCGGTCAAGAGCCCTTTTTATTCATTTAGGGTTAAGAAAGCGTGAAAACTACATGATTTTGCTTAATTAAAGACAATTTCCTAATTGTTAGCCTATTTTTTAGGGCCATCATCAAAAGTAGCTCAAATGCACGCTTTTGGTCCAACTATCGCCACTAACGGGTCAAGAGCCCTTTTTATTCATTTACAGTTAAGAAAGTATGAAAAATACATGATTTTACTACATTAAAGACAATTTCCTATTTTTTAGGGCCATCATCAAACGTAGCTCAAATGCACGCTTTTGGACCAACTATCGCCACTAACGGGTCAGGAGCCCTTTTTATTCATTTAGGGTTAAGAAAGTGTAGAAACTACATGATTTTGCTACATTAAAGTCATTTTCCTAAATTTTAGCCTATTTTTTAGGGCGATCATCAAAAGTAGCTCAAATGCATTCTTTTGAAACAACTATCGCCACTAACGGGTCAAGAGCCCTTTTTATTCATTTACGGTTAAGAAAGAGTGAATAATACATGATTTTGCTACATTAAAGACAATTTCCTATTTTTTAGGGCCATCATCAAAAGTACCTCAAATGCATGCTTTTGGACCAACTATCGCCACTAACGAGGCAAGAGCCATTTTTATTCATTTACGGTTAAGATAGCGTGCAAAATACATGATTTTTCTACAAAAAGACAATTTCCCAAGTTTTAGCTTCTTTTTTAGGACCATCATCAAAAGTAACTCAAATGCATCCTTTTGGACCAACTATCGCCACTGACCGGTCGAGAAACATTTTTATTCATTTAGGGTTAAGAAAGCGTGGAAACGACATGATTTTGCTTAATTAAAGACAATTTCCTAATTGTGAGCCTATTTTTTAGGGCCATCATCAAAAGTAGCTCAAATGCACGCTTTTGGTCCAACTATCGCCACTAACGGGTCAGGAGCCCTTTTTATTCATTTACGATTAAGAAAGTGTGAAAAATACATGACTTTACTACATTAAAGACAATTTCCTATTTTTGAGGGCCATCATCAAAAGTAGCTTAAATGCATGCTTTTGGACCAACTATCGCCACTAACGGGTCAGGAGCCCTTTTTATTCATTTAGGGCTAAGAAAGTGTAGAAACTACATGATTTTGCTACATTAAAGTCATTTTCCTAAATTTTAGCCTATTTTTTAGGGCGATCATCAAAAGTAGCTCAAATGCATGCTTTTGGAACAACTATCACCACTAACGGGTAAAGAGACCTTTTTATTCATTTATGGTTAAGAAAGAGTGAATAATACATGATTTTGCTACATTAAAGACAATTTCCTATTTTTTAGGGCCATCATCAAAAGTACGTCAAATGCATGCTTTTGGACCAACTATCGGCACTAATGAGGCAAGAGCCATTTTTATTCATTTACGGTTAAGATAGCGTGCATAATACATGATTTTTCCACAAAAAAGACAATTTCCTAATTTTTAGCTTCTTTTTTAGGACCATCATCAAAAGTACTTCAAATGCATCCTTTTGGACCAACTATCGCCACTGACCGGTCAAGAGCCCTTTTTATTCATTTAGGGTTAAGAAAGCGTGAAAACTACAAGATTTGGCTTAATTAAAGACAATTTCCTAATTGTTAGCCTATTTTCTAGGGCCATCATCAAAAGTAGCTCTAAATGCACGCTTTTGGTCCAACTATCGCCACTAACGGGTCAGGAGCCCTTTTTATTCATTTACAGTTAAGAAAGTATGAAAAATACATGATTTTACTACATTAAAGACAATTTTCTATTTTTTAGGGCCATCATCAAACGTAGATCAAATGCACGCTTTTGGACCAACTATCGCCACTAACGGGTCAGGAGCCCTTTTTATTCATTTAGGGTTAAGAAAGTGTAGAAACTACATGATTTTGCTACATTAAAGTCATTTTCCTAAATTTTAGCCTATTTTTTAAGGCGATCATCAAAAGTAGCTCAAATGCATTCTTTTGAAACAACTATCGCCACTAACGGGTCAAGAGCCCTTTTTATTCATTTACGGTTAAGAAAGAGTGAATAATACATGATTTTGCTACATTAAAGACAATTTCCTATTTTTTAGGGCCATCATCAAAAGTACCTCAAATGCATGCTTTTAGACCAAATATCGCCACTAATGAGGCAAGAGCCATTTTTATTCATTTACGGTTAAGATAGCGTGCATAATACATGATTTTTCTACAAAAAAGACAATTTCCTAATTTTTAGCTTCTTTTTTAGGACCATCATCAAAAGTAACTCAAATGCATCGTTTTGGACCAACTATCGCCACTGACCGGTTGAGAACCCTTTTTATTCATTTAGGGTTAAGAAAGCGTGGAAACGACATGATTTTGCTTAACTAAAGACAATTTCCTAATTGTGAGCCTATTTTTTAGGGCCATCATCAAAAGTAGCTCAAATGCACGCTTTTGGTCCAACTATCGCCACTAACGGGTCAGGAGCCCTTTTTATTCATTTACGATTAAGAAAGTGTGAAAAATACATGACTTTACTACATTAAAGACAATTTCCTATTTTTGAGGGCCATCATCAAAAGTAGCTTAAATGCATGCTTTTGGACCAACTATCGCCACTAACGGGTCAGGAGCCCATTTTATTCATTTAGGGCTAAGAAAGTGTAGAAACTACATGATTTTCTTACATTAAAGTCATTTTCCTAAATTTTAGCCCATTTTTAAGGGCGATAATCAAAAGTAGCTCAAATGCATGCTTTTGGAACAACTATCGCCACTAACGGGTCAAGAGCCCTTTTTATTCATTTACGGTTAAGAAAGAGTGAATAATACATGATTTTGCTACATTAAAGACAATTTCCTATTTTTTAGGGCCATCATCAAAAGTACCTCAAATGCATGCTTTTAGACCAAATATCGCCACTAATGAGGCAAGAGCCATTTTTATTCATTTACGGTTAAGATAGCGTGCATAAGACATGATTTTTCTACAAAAAAGACAATTTCCTAAATTTTAGCTTCTTTTTTAGGACCATTATCAAAGGTAGCTCAAATGCATCCTTTTGGACCGACTATCGCCACTGATCGATCAAGAGCCCCTTTTATTCATTTAGGGTTAAGAAAGCGTGGAAACTACATGATTTTGCTTTATTAAAGACAATTTCCTAATTGTTAGCCTATTTTTTAGGGCCATCATCAAAAGTAGCTCAAATGCACGCTTTTGGTCCAACTATCGCCACTAACGGGTCAGGAGCCCTTTTTATTCATTTACAGTTAAGAAAGTATGAAAAATACATGATTTTACTACATTAAAGACAATTTCCTATTTTTTAGGGCCATCATCAAACGTAGCTCAAATGCATGCTTTTGGACCAACTATCGCCACTAACGGGTCATGAGCCCTTTTTATTCATTTAGGGTTAAGAAAGTGTAGAAACTACATGATTTTGCTACATTAAAGTCATTTTCCTAAATTTTAGCCTATTTTTTAGGGCGATCATCAAAAGTAGCTCAAATGCATTCTTTTGAAACAACTATCGCCACTAATGGGTCAAGAGCCCTTTTTATTCATTTACGGTTAAGAAAGAGTGAATAATACATGATTTTGCTACATTAAAGACAATTTCCTATTTTTTAGGGCCATCATCAAAAGTACCTAAAATGCATGCTTTTGGACCAACTATCGCCACTAATGAGGCAAGAGCCATTTTTATTCATTTACGGTTAAGATAGTGTGCAAAATACATGATTTTTCTACAAAAAAGACAATTTCCCAAGTTTTAGCTTCTTTTTTAGGACCATCATCAAAAGTAACTCAAATGCATCGTTTTGGACCAACTATCGCCACTGACCGGTCGAGAACCCTTTTTATTCATTTAGGGTTAAGAAAGCGTGGAAACGACATGATTTTGCTTAATTAAAGACAATTTCCTAATTGTGAGCCTATTTTTTAGGGCCATCATCAAAAGTAGCTCAAATGCACGCTTTTGGTCCAACTATCGCCACTAACGGGTCAGGAGCCCTTTTTATTCATTTACGATTAAGAAAGTGTGAAAAATACATGACTTTACTACATTAAAGACAATTTCCTATTTTTGAGGGCCATCATCAAAAGTAGCTTAAATGCATGCTTTTGGACCAACTATCGCCACTAACGGGTCAGGAGCCCTTTTTATTCATTTAGGGCTAAGAAAGTGTAGAAACTACATGATTTTGCTACATTAAAGTCATTTTCCTAAATTTTAGCCTATTTTTTAGGGCGATCATCAAAAGTAGCTCAAATGCATGCTTTTGGAACAACTATCACCACTAACGGGTAAAGAGACCTTTTTATTCATTTATGGTTAAGAAAGAGTGAATAATACATGATTTTGCTACATTAAAGACAATTTCCTATTTTTTAGGGCCATCATCAAAAGTACGTCAAATGCATGCTTTTGGACCAACTATCGCCACTAATGAGGCAAGAGCCATTTTTATTCATTTACGGTTAAGATAGCGTGCATAATACATGATTTTTCTACAAAAAAGACAATTTCCTAATTTTTAGCTTCTTTTTTAGGACCATCATCAAAAGTAACTCAAATGCATCCTTTTGGACCAACTATCGCCACTGACCGGTCGAGAACCCTTTTTATTCATTTAGGGTTAAGAAAGCGTGGAAACGACATGATTTTGCTTAATTAAAGACAATTTCCTAATTGTGAGCCTATTTTTTAGGGCCATCATCAAAAGTAGCTCAAATGCACGCTTTTGGTCCAACTATCGCCACTAACGGGTCAGGAGCCCTTTTTATTCATTTACGATTAAGAAAGTGTGAAAAATACATGACTTTACTACATTAAAGACAATTTCCTATTTTTGAGGGCCATCATCAAAAGTAGCTTAAATGCATGCTTTTGGACCAACTATCGCCACTAACGGGTCAGGAGCCCATTTTATTCATTTAGGGCTAAGAAAGTGTAGAAACTACATGATTTTCTTACATTAAAGTCATTTTCCTAAATTTTAGCCCATTTTTAAGGGCGATCATCAAAAGTAGCTCAAATGCATGCTTTTGGAACAACTATCGCCACTAACGGGTCAAGAGCCCTTTTTATTCATTTACGGTTAAGAAAGAGTGAATAATACATGATTTTGCTACATTAAAGACAATTTCCTATTTTTTAGGGCCATCATCAAAAGTACCTCAAATGCATGCTTTTAGACCAAATATCGCCACTAATGAGGCAAGAGCCATTTTTATTCATTTACGGTTAAGATAGCGTGCATAAGACATGATTTTTCTACAAAAAAGACAATTTCCTAAATTTTAGCTTCTTTTTTAGGACCATTATCAAAGGTAGCTCAAATGCATCCTTTTGGACCGACTATCGCCACTGATCGATCAAGAGCCCCTTTTATTCATTTAGGGTTAAGAAAGCGTGGAAACTACATGATTTTGCTTTATTAAAGACAATTTCCTAATTGTTAGCCTATTTTTTAGGGCCATCATCAAAAGTAGCTCAAATGCACGCTTTTGGTCCAACTATCGCCACTAACGGGTCAGGAGCCCTTTTTATTCATTTACAGTTAAGAAAGTATGAAAAATACATGATTTTACTACATTAAAGACAATTTCCTATTTTTTAGGGCCATCATCAAACGTAGCTCAAATGCATGCTTTTGGACCAACTATCGCCACTAACGGGTCAGGAGCCCTTTTTATTCATTTAGGGTTAAGAAAGTGTAGAAACTACATGATTTTGCTACATTAAAGTCATTTTCCTAAATTTTAGCCTATTTTTTAGGGCGATCATCAAAAGTAGCTCAAATGCATTCTTTTGAAACAACTATCGCCACTAACGGGTCAAGAGCCCTTTTTATTCATTTACGGTTAAGAAAGAGTGAATAATACATGATTTTGCTACATTAAAGACAATTTCCTATTTTTTAGGGCCATCATCAAAAGTACCTAAAATGCATGCTTTTGGACCAACTATCGCCACTAATGAGGCAAGAGCCATTTTTATTCATTTACGGTTAAGATAGTGTGCAAAATACATGATTTTTCTACAAAAAAGACAATTTCCCAAGTTTTAGCTTCTTTTTTAGGACCATCATCAAAAGTAACTCAAATGCATCCTTTTGGACCAACTATCGCCACTGACCGGTCGAGAACCCTTTTTATTCATTTAGGGTTAAGAAAGCGTGGAAACGACATGATTTTGCTTAATTAAAGACAATTTCCTAATTGTGAGCCTATTTTTTAGGGCCATCATCAAAAGTAGCTCAAATGCTCGCTTTTGGTCCAACTATCGCCACTAACGGGTCAGGAGCCCTTTTTATTCATTTACGATTAAGAAAGTGTGAAAAATACATGACTTTACTACATTAAAGACAATTTCCTATTTTTGAGGGCCATCATCAAAAGTAGCTTAAATGCATGCTTTTGGACCAACTATCGCCACTAACGGGTCAGGAGCCCTTTTTATTCATTTAGGGCTAAGAAAGTGTAGAAACTACATGATTTTGCTACATTAAAGTCATTTTCCTAAATTTTAGCCTATTTTTTAGGGCGATCATCAAAAGTAGCTCAAATGCATGCTTTTGGAACAACTATCACCACTAACGGGTAAAGAGACCTTTTTATTCATTTATGGTTAAGAAAGAGTGAATAATACATGATTTTGCTACATTAAAGACAATTTCCTATTTTTTAGGGCCATCATCAAAAGTACGTCAAATGCATGCTTTTGGACCAACTATCGCCACTAATGAGGCAAGAGCCATTTTTATTCATTTACGGTTAAGATAGCGTGCATAATACATGATTTTTCTACAAAAAAGACAATTTCCTAATTTTAGCTTTTTTTTTAGGACCATCATCAAAAGTAACTCAAATGCATCCTTTTGGACCAACTATCGCCACTGACCGGTCGACAACCCTTTTTATTCATTTAGGGTTAAGAAAGCGTGGAAACGACATGATTTTGCTTAATTAAAGACAATTTCCTAATTGTGAGCCTATTTTTTAGGGCCATCATCAAAAGTAGCTCAAATGCACGCTTTTGGTCCAACTATCGCCACTAACGGGTCAGGAGCCCTTTTTATTCATTTACGATTAAGAAAGTGTGAAAAATACATGACTTTACTACATTAAAGACAATTTCCTATTTTTGAGGGCCATCATCAAAAGTAGCTTAAATGCATGCTTTTGGACCAACTATCGCCACTAACGGGTCAGGAGCCCATTTTATTCATTTAGGGCTAAGAAAGTGTAGAAACTAGATGATTTTCTTACATTAAAGTCATTTTCCTAAATTTTAGCCCATTTTTAAGGGCGATCATCAAAAGTAGCTCAAATGCATGCTTTTGGAACAGCTATCGCCACTAACGGGTCAAGAGCCCTTTTTATTCATTTACGGTTAAGAAAGAGTGAATAATACATGATTTTGCTACATTAAAGACAATTTCCTATTTTTTAGGGCCATCATCAAAAGTACCTCAAATGCATGCTTTTGGACCAAATATCGCCACTAATGAGGCAAGAGCTATTTTTATTCATTTACGGTTAAGATAGCGTGCATAATACATGATTTTTACAAAAAAGACAATTTCCTAAGTTTTAGCTTCTTTTTTAGGACCATCATCAAAAGTAACTCAAATGCATCCTTTTGGACCAACTATCGCCACTGACCGGTCGAGAACCCTTTTTATTCATTTAGGGTTAAGAAAGCGTGGAAACGACATGATTTTGCTTAATTAAAGACAATTTCCTAATTGTGAGCCTATTTTTTAGGGCCATCATCAAAAGTAGCTCAAATGCACGCTTTTGGTCCAACTATCGCCACTAACGGGTCAGGAGCCCTTTTTATTCATTTACGATTAAGAAAGTGTGAAAAATACATGACTTTACTACATTAAAGACAATTTCCTATTTTTGAGGGCCATCATCAAAAGTAGCTTAAATGCATGCTTTTGGACCAACTATCGCCACTAACGGGTCAGGAGCCCTTTTTATTCATTTAGGGCTAAGAAAGTGTAGAAACTACATGATTTTGCTACATTAAAGTCATTTTCCTAAATTTTAGCCTATTTTTTAGGGCGATCATCAAAAGTAGCTCAAATGCATGCTTTTGGAACAACTATCACCACTAACGGGTAAAGAGACCTTTTTATTCATTTATGGTTAAGAAAGAGTGAATAATACATGATTTTGTTACATTAAAGACAATTTCCTATTTTTTAGGGCCATCATCAAAAGTACGTCAAATGCATGCTTTTGGACCAACTATCGCCACTAATGAGGCAAGAGCCATTTTTATTCATTTACGGTTAAGATAGCGTGCATAATACATGATTTTTCTACAAAAAAGACAATTTCCTAATTTTTAGCTTCTTTTTTAGGACCATCATCAAAAGTAACTCAAATGCATCCTTTTGGACCAACTATCGCCACTGACCGGTCGAGAACCCTTTTTATTCATTTAGGGTTAAGAAAGCGTGGAAACGACATGATTTTGCTTAATTAAAGACAATTTCCTAATTGTGAGCCTATTTTTTAGGGCCATCATCAAAAGTAGCTCAAATGCACGCTTTTGGTCCAACTATCGCCACTAACGGGTCAGGAGCCCTTTTTATTCATTTACGATTAAGAAAGTGTGAAAAATACATGACTTTACTACATTAAAGACAATTTCCTATTTTTGAGGGCCATCATCAAAAGTAGCTTAAATGCATGCTTTTGGACCAACTATCGCCACTAACGGGTCAGGAGCCCATTTTATTCATTTAGGGCTAAGAAAGTGTAGAAACTAGATGATTTTCTTACATTAAAGTCATTTTCCTAAATTTTAGCCCATTTTTAAGGGCGATCATCAAAAGTAGCTCAAATGCATGCTTTTGGAACAGCTATCGCCACTAACGGGTCAAGAGCCCTTTTTATTCATTTACGGTTAAGAAAGAGTGAATAATACATGATTTTGCTACATTAAAGACAATTTCCTATTTTTTAGGGCCATCATCAAAAGTACCTCAAATGCATGCTTTTGGACCAAATATCGCCACTAATGAGGCAAGAGCTATTTTTATTCATTTACGGTTAAGATAGCGTGCATAATACATGATTTTTACAAAAAAGACAATTTCCTAAGTTTTAGCTTCTTTTTTAGGACCATCATCAAAAGTAACTCAAATGCATCCTTTTGGACCAACTATCGCCACTGACCGGTCGAGAACCCTTTTTATTCATTTAGGGTTAAGAAAGCGTGGAAACGACATGATTTTGCTTAATTAAAGACAATTTCCTAATTGTGAGCCTATTTTTTAGGGCCATCATCAAAAGTAGCTCAAATGCACGCTTTTGGTCCAACTATCGCCACTAACGGGTCAGGAGCCCTTTTTATTCATTTACGATTAAGAAAGTGTGAAAAATACATGACTTTACTACATTAAAGACAATTTCCTATTTTTGAGGGCCATCATCAAAAGTAGCTTAAATGCATGCTTTTGGACCAACTATCGCCACTAACGGGTCAGGAGCCCTTTTTATTCATTTAGGGCTAAGAAAGTGTAGAAACTACATGATTTTGCTACATTAAAGTCATTTTCCTAAATTTTAGCCTATTTTTTAGGGCGATCATCAAAAGTAGCTCAAATGCATGCTTTTGGAACAACTATCACCACTAACGGGTAAAGAGACCTTTTTATTCATTTATGGTTAAGAAAGAGTGAATAATACATGATTTTGTTACATTAAAGACAATTTCCTATTTTTTAGGGCCATCATCAAAAGTACGTCAAATGCATGCTTTTGGACCAACTATCGCCACTAATGAGGCAAGAGCCATTTTTATTCATTTACGGTTAAGATAGCGTGCATAATACATGATTTTTCTACAAAAAAGACAATTTCCTAATTTTTAGCTTCTTTTTTAGGACCATCATCAAAAGTAACTCAAATGCATCCTTTTGGACCAACTATCGCCACTGACCGGTCGAGAACCCTTTTTATTCATTTAGGGTTAAGAAAGCGTGGAAACGACATGATTTTGCTTAATTAAAGACAATTTCCTAATTGTGAGCCTATTTTTTAGGGCCATCATCAAAAGTAGCTCAAATGCACGCTTTTGGTCCAACTATCGCCACTAACGGGTCAGGAGCCCTTTTTATTCATTTACGATTAAGAAAGTGTGAAAAATACATGACTTTACTACATTAAAGACAATTTCCTATTTTTGAGGGCCATCATCAAAAGTAGCTTAAATGCATGCTTTTGGACCAACTATCGCCACTAACGGGTCAGGAGCCCTTTTTATTCATTTAGGGCTAAGAAAGTGTAGAAACTACATGATTTTGCTACATTAAAGTCATTTTCCTAAATTTTATCCTATTTTTTAGGGCGATCATCAAAAGTAGCTCAAATGCATGCTTTTGGAACAACTATCACCACTAACGGGTAAAGAGACCTTTTTATTCATTTATGGTTAAGAAAGAGTGAATAATACATGATTTTGCTACATTAAAGACAATTTCCTATTTTTTAGGGCCATCATCAAAAGTACGTCAAATGCATGCTTTTGGACCAACTATCGCCACTAATGAGGCAAGAGCCATTTTTATTCATTTACGGTTAAGATAGCGTGCATAATACATGATTTTTCTACAAAAAAGACAATTTCCTAATTTTTAGCTTCTTTTTTAGGACCATCATCAAAAGTAACTCAAATGCATCCTTTTGGACCAACTATCGCCACTGACCGGTCGAGAACCCTTTTTATTCATTTAGGGTTAAGAAAGCGTGGAAACGACATGATTTTGCTTAATTAAAGACAATTTCCTAATTGTGAGCCTATTTTTTAGGGCCATCATCAAAAGTAGCTCAAATGCACGCTTTTGGTCCAACTATCGCCACTAACGGGTCAGGAGCCCTTTTTATTCATTTACGATTAAGAAAGTGTGAAAAATACATGACTTTACTACATTAAAGACAATTTCCTATTTTTGAGGGCCATCATCAAAAGTAGCTTAAATGCATGCTTTTGGACCAACTATCGCCACTAACGGGTCAGGAGCCCATTTTATTCATTTAGGGCTAAGAAAGTGTAGAAACTACATGATTTTCTTACATTAAACTCATTTTCCTAAATTTTAGCCCATTTTTAAGGGCGATCATCAAAAGTAGCTCAAATGCATGCTTTTGGAACAACTATCACCACTAACGGGTAAAGCGACCTTTTTATTCATTTATGGTTAAGAAAGAGTGAATAATACATGATTTTGCTACATTAAAGACAATTTCCTATTTTTTAGGGCCATCATCAAAAGTACGTCAAATGCATGCTTTTGGACCAACTATCGCCACTAATGAGGCAAGAGCCATTTTTATTCATTTACGGTTAAGATAGCGTGCATAATACATGATTTTTCTACAAAAAAGACAATTTCCTAATTTTTAGCTTTTTTTTAGGACCATTGTCAAAAGTAGCTCAAATGCATCCTTTTGGACCGACTATCGCCACTGATCGATCAAGAGCCCGTTTAATTCATTTAGGGTTAAGAAAGCGTGGAAACTACATGATTTTGCTTTATTAAAGACAATTTCCTAATTGTTAGCCTATTTTTTAGGGCCATCATCAAAAGTAGCTCAAATGCACGCTTTTGGTCTAACTATCGCCACTAGCTTGTCAGGAGCCCTTTTTATTCATTTACGGTTAAGAAAGAGTGAAAAATACATGATTTTGCTACATTAAAGACAATTTTCTATTTTTTAGGGCCATCATCAAAAGTAGCTCAAATGCATGCGTTTAGACCAACTATCGCCACAAACGGGTCAGGAGCCCTTTTTATTCATTTAGGGTAAAGAAAGTCTAGAAACTACATGATTTTGCTACATTAAAGTCATTTTCCTAATTTTTAGCCTATTTTTTAGGGCGATCATCAAAAGTAGCTCAAATGCATGCTTTTGGACCAACTATCGCCACTAACGGGTCAAGAGCCCTTTTTATTCATTTACGGTTAAGAAAGAGTGAAAAATACATGATTTTGCTACATTAAAGACAATTTCCTATTTTTTAGGGCCATCATCAAAAGTACCTCAAATGCATGCTTTTGGACCAACTATCGCCACTAATCAAGAGCCATTTTTTTTCATTTACGGTTAAGAAAGTGTGCAAAATACATGATTTTGCTACATAAAAGACAATTTCCTAATTTTTAGCCTCTTTTTTAGGGTCATCATCAAAAGTAGCTCAAATGCATCCTTTTGGACCAATTATCGCCACTAACGGGTCAAGAGTCCTTTTTATTCATTTAGGGTTAGGAAAGCGTGGAAACTACATGATTTTGCTCAATTAAAGACAATTTCCTAAATGTTAGCCTATTTTTTAGGGCCATCATCAAAAGTAGCTCAAATGCATGCTTTTTGTCCAACTATCGCCACTAACGATTCAGGAGCCCTTTTTATTTATTTACGATGAAGAAAGTGTGAAAAATACCAGATTTTACTACATTAAAGACAATTTCCTATTTTTTAGGGCCATCATCAAAAGTACCTCAAATGCATGCTTTTGGACCAACTATCGCCACTAATGAGGCAAGAGCCATTTTCGATTCATTTACGGTTAAGATAGCGTGCAAAATACATGATTTTTCTACATAAAAGACAATTTCCTAATTTTTAGCCTCTTTTTTAGGGCCATCATCAAAAGTAGCTCAAATACATCCTTTTGGACCAACTATCGCCACTACCGGGTCAAGAGCCCTTTTTATTCATTTAGGGTTAAGAAAGCGTGGAAACTACATGATTTTGCTTTATTAAAGACAATTTCCTAATTGTTAGCCTATTTTTTAGGGCCATCATCAAAAGTAGCTCAAATGCACGCTTTTGGTCTAACTATCGCCACTAGCTTGTCAGGAGCCCTTTTTATTCATTTACGGTTAAGAAAGAGTGAAAAATACATGATTTTGCTACATTAAAGACAATTTTCTATTTTTTAGGGCCATCATCAAAAGTAGCTCAAATGCATGCGTTTAGACCAACTATCGCCACAAACGGGTCAGGAGCCCTTTTTATTCATTTAGGGTAAAGAAAGTGTAGAAACTACATGATTTTGCTACATTAAAGTCATTTTCCTAATTCTTAAACTATTTTTTAGGGCGTTCATCAAAAGTAGCTCAAATGCATGCTTTTGGACCAACTATCGGCACTAACGGGTCAAGACCCCTTTTTATTAATTTACGGTTAAGAAAGAGTGAAAAATACATGATTTTGCTACATTAAAGGCAATTTCCTATTTTTTTGGGACATCATTAAAAGTACCTCAAATGCATGCGTTTGGACCAACTATCGCCTTTAATGAGGCAAGAGCCATTTTTTTTCATTTACGGTTAAGAAAGCGTGCAAAATACATGATTTTGCTACATAAAAGACAATTTCCTAATTTTTAGCCTCTTTTTTAGGGTCATCATCAAAAGTTGCTCAAATGCATCCTTTTGGACCAATTATCGCCACTAACGGGTCAAGAGTCCTTTTTATTCATTTAGGGTTAAGAAAGCGTGGAAACTACATGATTCTGCTCAATTAAAGACAATTTCCTAAATGTTAGCCTATTTTTTAGAGCCATCATCAAAAGTAGCTCAAATGCATGCTTTTTGTCCAACTATCGCCACTAACGATTCAGGAGCCCTTTTTATTCATTCATGGTTAAGAAAGAGTGAAAAATACATGATTTTGCTACATTAAAGAAAATTTCCTATTTTTTAGGGCCATCATCAAAAGTACCTCAAATGCATGCTTTTGGACCAACTATCGCCACTAATGAGGCAAAAGCCATTTTTTTTCATTTACGTTAAGAAAGCGTGTAAAATACATGATTTTGCTACATAAAAGACAATTTCCTAATTTTTAGCCTCTTTTTTAGGGCCATCATCAAAAGTAGCTCAAATGCATCCTTATGGACCAATCATTGCCACTAACGGGTCAAGAGTCCTTTTTATTCATTTAGGGTTAAGAAAGCGTGGAAACTACATGATTTTGCTACATTAAAGTCATTTTCCTAATTTTTAGCCTATTTTTTAGGGCGATCATCAAAAGTAGCTCAAATGCATGCTTTTGGACCAACTATCACGACTAAAATGTCAAGAGCCCTTTTTATTCATTTACGGTTAAGAAAGAGTGAAAAATACATGATTTTGCTACACTAACGACAATTTCCTACTTTTTAGGGCCATCATCAAAAGTACCTCAACTGCATGCTTTTGGACCAACTATCGCCACAAATGAGGCAAGAGCCATTTGAAATTCGTGGCTGTCACCCAAGAGGGGGGGGTGAATTGGGTGAGGGAATAAAAACTTAAACTCTTTTCGAAAGACTGCTTGTGCTCGGTGATGATGATAATAAATAATGCTATGCACAAGTCAGTATGCTATGTGATGCAAAATAGAATGATCAAGTATAAGTATATGCACACATAAATTTATCCTGGTTCGGTCACCCAGACCTACATCCAGTCCCCAGGCTACACCTGAGATTTCCAATCCACTATTCTTGTTTAAACCGGGCACAAGAGAAGCCTTTACACTTTAGGTTTTACGAGCACGGGTTCACCTAACAACCCACAGGTTTTACAACGGGTTCACCTGCAAACCTTACCGCAAGTTTTACGGGATCACTTGCAACCTTACAAACGCAAGTTTTACGGGCTAACTTGCAACCTATGGAGATTTAGAAAACCTTCTAAATGCTCCCCCTTACAAAATGTAAGATTACAATATGTTCACTCTATGAACTGATTTTGTTAAACACTTAAGCTCAAAACTAGCTCTCTCAAAGAGTGGATGATGTTACTCACTTAAGTACAAATAAATCACTCTCTAAGAATATCACATATCAAAGTCCGAGAGTAGAAGATGAGAGGAATGTAGAATAGTGTTTTTCAGATAATAGCCTTGTTCTCTCTCTCTTTTTCAAGCCCACTACTTCAGAAATGAAGAACATCCCTTTTATACCAGCCTCTGAATATCTAACCGTTGGAGAGGCAATAAGACCGTTTGATTATAGACGTTGGGGCCTTGTTTACGTTGTCCTCATTAGTGCACAGCAGGGTTGACTTTGCTTTATCTAAAAAGGTGCTCTGACCAAGCTGTTCTGTCAACACTGTTCTGGCAATACTATTCTGACAAAAGTCGTTCTGACATCTGAACATTTTGTACGGTCCGACTCTTGCTTGCTGTCAGAGAGGACTTCGTTCCTCAAGCATAAGTCCAGGATGTTAAGAGACTCATTATCGGAAGCTCTCTTGCTATCTGAAGCTCGTGGACTCTAACATTTTGCTTGCTATCACATAGAGGAACTTTGTTCTTCCAAGCACCTGTCCATGAATGATAAGAGTGCTTTGCTATTGGATCCTCTCTTGCTATCAGAAGCTCTCTTATGGACTCTGTCTCTTGTGGGCAGTATGAGCTTTGACACCTTGAGTGAATCTTCAGATTATGTTCTCATACTCCTTATGCTTGGTAGGTAACAATGTTGTTTGAATATGTCTGTTATCCTCTTGTTACCGTTGCAAGGAACATCTTCTTAAATGCTTCAGCAGGGTTGACTTGCTTTATCTCTGAAAAGTAGTCCTGACACCTCTGCTCTGTTAAAAGCATTCTGACACTGCATCTCTTTGAACGTTCAGACATCCTGATTGCTTGCGGAAGCAACTTCTCATCCGGAAGCAACCTTACTGAGTGTGCTGCACTTGAACGTTAGTTTAGCAATATAATCATATAGTCTCATGCAGTGGGTGATCCTAAATCTAAGGTGTATCCGGAAGCACTTCTACATCCGGAAGTAAATTCACTTGATGAGGGATTTAGTTCACCATGACTTGCTCTCGCTTAGTCTATTTCATTCCACCACTCAGCGCTAGTCACTGAGCTATCGGAAGCACTTTTACTTGACGTGGTGAATTCACTGACGCTTAGGGTGAAATCTATTCTATCAGTCTGCGCCAGTCAAGATCTAATAGGAAGCAACTTCACTTGATGTTGCATTTCCGCTGACGCTCGGGGTTATATCTAGTCTATCAACCTGCGCCAGTCTAAATCTAATAGGAAGTGCTTTCACTTGGCGAAGTAGACTTACTGACGCTTGGGGTACTAACTATTCTATTGCTCTGCGCCAGTCTAAGTCTAACAGGAAGCGCTTTCACTTGGGGAAGTAGACTTACTGACGCTTGGGGTAATATCTATTCTGTCGCTCTGCGCCAGTCTAATTCTAACAGGAAGCAAACTCACTTCCGATTGAAACATAGCTTAGTCTTAAGGTTTTGTGTACCTAATTCTCATGGACTAAGTTAAATCCCTAGTGATTTACTTGCTGACGCTGGGGGATGAAAGCATTCATCCGCATGCGCAAGTCCTAATCTAACCGGAAGTGATCTTGCATTCTCAAGTGATCTAACTCAGGATTCTAACCATGTCATCTAATCCCTCCTAAGTGTTGATTATGTTCTCTTAAGTACTAGACCATATCATACCTTAGTCACCATCAAAACTTAAGATTCTAACATTCTCCCCCTTTTTGATGATGACAAACCCATAGATGACTAGAGAACATAATTAAACTTAGATCACTCATCCTAGAGCTATATTCCTTTCCCCATTTCTCTCCCCAAAAATCTAGGCATCTTATCTATCTCTCAGCTCTAGACATCTCATGTCTCATCTCTCGCTAGACACCTCATATCTCATCTCTAGCTAGACATCTTATATCTCATCTCTAGACATCTCATCTCTCTCCCCCTTTTGGCTTCATCAAAATCCAACAGGTGCAAGCTAGCCTTAGGGATGGGGATACTTTTATCGTTCTCCTAGGAATGGGCTTTCTACCTAACATTACTTTTCTCCCTATGTATCGCTAATAAAGATTTGTTCTAGACTATTCAATACAATGTACGAGAATTAACAAGGAATAGCAATGATGGCTCATGATCCTAAATGATTGTATTCTCCCTAAACACTATGTAGGATAGTTAAACATGTTTTTCAACGGAGATATTGATACATCAAATCTAATCATAATTAAATTAAGATCAAAACATACAAAACAGTTTTCTTTTTGAAGGTGAAAATTCTTTCCAAATGTAATTTTGATCCTCTCGAATTGATTAACATGATATCAAAAATAATTTTGATGTGTTTAAAAATGATGATTATGATATCAAATGAAATATGTGATTTTAAATTCAAATGAGATGAAATCTGATACCTAATGAAATCAAATGAGATCTGTGAGTTTGAACTTGTGGTATCGAAGGAAATGATTGAATGCCAAATGAAATTTGTGATACCATATGAAATGAAATGAAATCAAATGAAATTTGTGTTTTTTTAAAAGTGCCAAAAATAATTTCCAAACAAATTGCATCACAGCATCTTAAGAGTTTATTATCGATGACAGCATGTGACTCTCTATTTTCAAGGGATCATTAACAGGTAATGTCCACTTACTTCTCTTCTATATTAAGATTAATCATCATTAAATCAAGAAAGGAAGCATATAAGAGAGGTATGTTATCAATTACTTTCCAGCATGTCATTTAGAGGATACAGATGTGTGAGCTAGGATGATTTTCTAAGAAAGTGAATGATTTTGAAGTCAATGCAGATTGAGAGAAACATCCTAAGTTGACACCCTTACCAATGCCATGTATGCATCATATGTAAGAGATGGTAAGGTATAGATGTTACCACAGATGAGGGGTACTCATACTCTATTAGACTCAGGAATCTGAATCATACGCAGATAAGCATGCTTCCTGACATCTTCAAGAGGTGTGCTATCTCAAGTGGAAACCCCTAGCGCAAGTGCTTTGATGATTCGCTTCGGCAAGCTGAGCTACAACCACAAGCAGACATGACTGGGCAGTCACTCTACTCTTCCCATGGTTCAATAGTTGGCCTGCTATCGAAGGCGCTGATTGTTGTGAAAGCAACCTTGCTCAAACTTGATGATTGGTCCTGCATATGCTTGAGGAAACAAATGCTTTCTGATGGTCAGTGAAAGAACTTAAGATTTAACATTGAAGACCATCCTCAGGACATTCAAGTCAATCTGTGTTAATCAGCACAAGCTAATAATTTTAAGAAATCATGCTTGCTAATTGGTTTAAGAAAATATGATCAATGATTATGTGAGAACTAATTTTGAAATTGTCTACACGTTCACATAGTTTCACTATCAAGATATGAACTCCATTTATACTCTCATAGATAAATATCAATGTGATAGTATAGCGAGTATCAAACAGGTGGCATATTTTCAGAGTTTCGTAAGCAAGTATAGTTCAATAAATATGCCTCAAGGATGTTCATGTTAGATCATGAAGACATGTGAATTATTAACACAATGAAATTTTGAGAAATCTTCGTCCTTACAAAATAGTTTGATTTCAAGACTAAATCCGGTTTACAAAAACAGCCAAATTTCAGCATGTGATTACGAGAATAATTTCCAAATTTTAGCTCAAGTTCTTCTAGATATGGTCAGTGTGATCTCATTGTTCTTAGGATATCAACAAGCTCGAAATTAATATAGATTATAGCATGCTTGTGATACTATGCCATGTTTTACAGATCTAGCAGAGTTTAATTCAAGGCATTTCCTAAGATTGCTAATGCATGTCAGACAAGAGAGAGACTATCCATTTAATTTCACAACAGAATATGTAAGGGATAGAAATGCTCATGTGTATTGGCGAGAGTTTCTCAGGTTTGGTATAGCCATTCCACACATCTTGATAAGAGACATTTTCGTTGCCATTCTCTCTTGGTTATATTCATTGTTCAAGCTTCAATAATCTGTGTCAACATTCTTAAACCACAAACTTGAACTGAGATCATTAGTAGATTGAGAACTTAAAGATGTAATTAAGAGGGATGTATTGTTCTCGAAACCATAGCTGCTTATGCATTGAAAAAGTTGATGCAAGAGATACCACATGAAATGGAAAATCAGAAATAGCTTTTGAGTGCTATCATGAGGTACGGTTGTCATGTAGGTTTAAAGAGGATCAGAATCTGTTTTGAAAGTTTGTATTTCAAAAAGGATCTTTCAAAAATCAAGGTGAATGCATAAACCATTCTCTTCCATGAGAGGTGCCCTTAAAAGAATTCACTAAGCATATATGAGTAAAATGATTTAGACACCATATGAAAAACTCTAAGGAAGATTTTTAGTTTTAGTGTCAAGATTCTGAAACTAGTTCCGAATCATCTTAACAATGTCAGAAATCTTAGAACACAATGATTCAACATGCACAAATTCAGAAGGTTTTGAAGAAGGTTCAGTTTCAAAGTGTCAGACTTCTTGAATCTGTAAAATCAGTATGCATTATATCAGAAAATGAATTTGATTTGATAGGATCATTTTTACAGAAAATAAGGTTATCACAGATAAGGGAAATCATATCAATTTCAGAGAAATAAAATCTGTTAAGCTCATCATGCATTTACTACCCAAAAGATTATTCAAGTAAAGAGGAGGGTAAGAATGATATCACCATAGCTCCATTCGCATCAAGCAGTAGCTCGCTTGATTTTGGTTGACAATGCAAGGATTCTATTTTCAGAGCAGCACCAAAATCTATGCGTGACGAATGCTTATCAAGACTTGACTAATTGTTCAGATGAGGTACAGTCCTGAGTCCTGTTGAGGCTAATAGGATGAATTGGAGCTGGTGCAGAGGGATGAATTCACTTGGTGATCACTACTACTCGCATCTCTCGCCTCTTGAACCCATACTTCTTACACAGCTCTTCACTCAGATTAGGTGCTGGCGCAGAGAGAGACACAGGTTCAGCAGAGGGTATCTCCGCAGGTTGATCACTCAGTGCTATCTCAAGCTTGCCTCTGTGCCAGCAGACTGTTGGGGGCACATGAATCAGATGGCTTCCCCAAGGGCGAGCCTTCCTGCTTGGGCAATCCGCTTCATTTCAATTTCCCTTCTGAGGGCAGCAGTGACATCCTGGTCAAGTCCGAGGGGTGGCTATCTTAGCCTATCTCTCTCTGATTTTGTTCATGTTCCTTGTTCATTTTAGCCCATAACTCATCTTCACCCTTGTCTTGCTGAACCTCCGGATTGCCTTTCCTACAAAATATCAGATAGTTCCTTCCTTTTGTATCCAAGTCTGGATCTGAAGGTCAGTTTGTAGGCTATATGTAATTCACATGCACTTAGAGATTACTTGCTATGTGTATGGCATGGTGAATCTATCATGACTATATGCACAAGGATATACAAGGTTTTTGATCAAGATAGTCATGGATCTCATGTAGATTATGAACATTACTTATTTCTTCAAGCTTTCTTCTATGATGAATATAATGTTCACATCTTAGGATGCTTAATGTAAAATCTCAATAAGTCCATCTAACATTAGCATAGGAGATTTTACTATCAAATGCTTCGTTGCTAAGTGATCCCTTGCTTACCCAAGGAGATCTTCTATACTTATCCTTGGTTCGAAGCACTTTCTTCTGAGAGGTAGGATTCAAGAGCCTTTTCAATGATGATCGAGGAATCCACTCTCTCTTGTTCTTCTCAGGATAGTTGAATGGAACTTTGTGATAGCTCATCCTTGAGACAGAACCATTGTCCCTTGTGGTGGCCGACAGCTTCTTATGATTGTACCAGTGGGTCTCAGCAGTTGCATCACCACGAGTTCTCTTCTTTGGGATAAGAGGAACTCTTGATTTTTCCTGCACAAGTAAGGCACTAGGAGAATGTTTTGGTACCCATTTGTACTTGGGTCCTACATGGTTAGCACTGGACCTTACTTGTCCTTTAGGAATCCATACAGACTTATTTCTCACATTTGAATTTCTTCTAAGACTGCATGTGTGAGAAATATGTCCTAATCTACCACAATAATGACAGATAATGGAATGATAATCAAAATGAGGCTTCCTATCATTATCATGATTAGTTTTCTTTAGAAAAGCTTTTTGTGCCTTTGAAATTTCAGTTTCTTTTGAAGGCTTTTCTTTTTCCTTCAACACGTGTTTACAATCAAAACATTTTTCAAAACATGTTGAAGTTTTCCCTACCGATAGTGGGCTAGCTATCGGAACCACTAGTTCTTTAAAAGAACCCTCGGAAACTTTAGACGTAGAAGAAGAAATTAGTTTTTCAAGTTTCCTATCTTTTTCTTTTAAGCCTAGAAGTTCTTTTGCAAGTTTACAATATTCAGTATATAACTCATTGTATGCATCTTGCAAATCAGAGAGTTCAATTTCAGATCCAGATACCTCACTTTCTGAATCTTCTAGGCAGAGATGGATACTCTCTTCACTGAAGTCTGCTTCCTCAATATCAGTTTCCAAAAGCTCATCAGTAGATGATCCACAAGGAGCACGAGTTGAGCTTTGGACAGCTGTGCTTTCAAGAGATGGGTTAGAAGCATATATCACATCAAGAGTATTCCAAATATCTCTAGCACTAGAGCAATGTTTGATTTTCTGGAAATCATTTTCAGTTAAGCCTTTGTATAAAATTTGCATTGCTCTAATGTTTAAGGAAAACAAATTTTTCTCCCTTTCAGTCCAGTTTCCTCTTGGTTTGAAATCAAAGTCATTTTCAAAAATATCCCACATTTTCAAACTAGTGGATTTTATAAAACTTTCCATTCTTGCTTTCCACCAACAAAATCAATATTTTCTAACACAGGTGGAATGGTATGATCAAAGCCTTTGGAAAACATTTTAACCCAAATCAGCCAAGGTCTTTGCACTTGAGATCGTTTGATCCTTTAAACAAGTGACCCGCTCTGATACCAAATGAAATTCGTGGCTGTCACCCAAGAGGGGGGGGGTGAATTGGGTGAGGGAATAAAAACTTAAACTCTTTTCGAAAGACTGCTTGTGCTCGGTGATGATGATAATAAATAATGCTATGCACAAGTCAGTATGCTATGTGATGCAAAATAGAATGATCAAGTATAAGTATATGCACACATAAATTTATCCTGGTTCGGTCACCCAGACCTACATCCAGTCCCCAGGCTACACCTGAGATTTCCAATCCACTATTCTTGTTTAAACCGGGCACAAGAGAAGCCTTTACACTTTAGGTTTTACGAGCACGGGTTCACCTAACAACCCACAGGTTTTACAACGGGTTCACCTGCAAACCTTACCGCAAGTTTTACGGGATCACTTGCAACCTTACAAACGCAAGTTTTACGGGCTAACTTGCAACCTATGGAGATTTAGAAAACCTTCTAAATGCTCCCCCTTACAAAATGTAAGATTACAATATGTTCACTCTATGAACTGATTTTGTTAAACACTTAAGCTCAAAACTAGCTCTCTCAAAGAGTGGATGATGTTACTCACTTAAGTACAAATAAATCACTCTCTAAGAATATCACATATCAAAGTCCGAGAGTAGAAGATGAGAGGAATGTAGAATAGTGTTTTTCAGATAATAGCCTTGTTCTCTCTCTCTTTTTCAAGCCCACTACTTCAGAAATGAAGAACATCCCTTTTATACCAGCCTCTGAATATCTAACCGTTGGAGAGGCAATAAGACCGTTTGATTATAGACGTTGGGGCCTTGTTTACGTTGTCCTCATTAGTGCACAGCAGGGTTGACTTTGCTTTATCTAAAAAGGTGCTCTGACCAAGCTGTTCTGTCAACACTGTTCTGGCAATACTATTCTGACAAAAGTCGTTCTGACATCTGAACATTTTGTACGGTCCGACTCTTGCTTGCTGTCAGAGAGGACTTCGTTCCTCAAGCATAAGTCCAGGATGTTAAGAGACTCATTATCGGAAGCTCTCTTGCTATCTGAAGCTCGTGGACTCTAACATTTTGCTTGCTATCACATAGAGGAACTTTGTTCTTCCAAGCACCTGTCCATGAATGATAAGAGTGCTTTGCTATTGGATCCTCTCTTGCTATCAGAAGCTCTCTTATGGACTCTGTCTCTTGTGGGCAGTATGAGCTTTGACACCTTGAGTGAATCTTCAGATTATGTTCTCATACTCCTTATGCTTGGTAGGTAACAATGTTGTTTGAATATGTCTGTTATCCTCTTGTTACCGTTGCAAGGAACATCTTCTTAAATGCTTCAGCAGGGTTGACTTGCTTTATCTCTGAAAAGTAGTCCTGACACCTCTGCTCTGTTAAAAGCATTCTGACACTGCATCTCTTTGAACGTTCAGACATCCTGATTGCTTGCGGAAGCAACTTCTCATCCGGAAGCAACCTTACTGAGTGTGCTGCACTTGAACGTTAGTTTAGCAATATAATCATATAGTCTCATGCAGTGGGTGATCCTAAATCTAAGGTGTATCCGGAAGCACTTCTACATCCGGAAGTAAATTCACTTGATGAGGGATTTAGTTCACCATGACTTGCTCTCGCTTAGTCTATTTCATTCCACCACTCAGCGCTAGTCACTGAGCTATCGGAAGCACTTTTACTTGACGTGGTGAATTCACTGACGCTTAGGGTGAAATCTATTCTATCAGTCTGCGCCAGTCAAGATCTAATAGGAAGCAACTTCACTTGATGTTGCATTTCCGCTGACGCTCGGGGTTATATCTAGTCTATCAACCTGCGCCAGTCTAAATCTAATAGGAAGTGCTTTCACTTGGCGAAGTAGACTTACTGACGCTTGGGGTACTAACTATTCTATTGCTCTGCGCCAGTCTAAGTCTAACAGGAAGCGCTTTCACTTGGGGAAGTAGACTTACTGACGCTTGGGGTAATATCTATTCTGTCGCTCTGCGCCAGTCTAATTCTAACAGGAAGCAAACTCACTTCCGATTGAAACATAGCTTAGTCTTAAGGTTTTGTGTACCTAATTCTCATGGACTAAGTTAAATCCCTAGTGATTTACTTGCTGACGCTGGGGGATGAAAGCATTCATCCGCATGCGCAAGTCCTAATCTAACCGGAAGTGATCTTGCATTCTCAAGTGATCTAACTCAGGATTCTAACCATGTCATCTAATCCCTCCTAAGTGTTGATTATGTTCTCTTAAGTACTAGACCATATCATACCTTAGTCACCATCAAAACTTAAGATTCTAACACCATTTTTATTCATTTACGGTTAAGATAGCGTGCAAAATACATGATTTTTCTACATAAAAGACAATTTCCTAAATTTTAGCTTCTTTTTTAGGGCCATCATCAAAAGTAGCTCAAATACATCCTTTTGGACCAACTATGGCCACTACCGGGTCAATGTTAGAATCTTAAGTTTTGATGAAGACTAAAATATGAAAGAACTTAGAAAGCAATAGGTGAACATAGAATCCTAAGTAAAAGTGCAACCGGATGTGGACTTACTTCCGGATAGATTAGGACTAGCGCTCGCGGATGAAAGTCTCATCCCCCAGCGGCAGCAAGAAATTCACTTAGGAATTAACTTAGTCCATGAGCACTAGATATACAAAATCCTAAGACTAAGTTAAGATTCAACCGGAAGTGAATTTGCTTCCTGTTAGACTTAGACTGGCGCTGGCTGTTGGAATAGATATCCCTAAGCGTCAGTGAAAATGAGCAACGTCCAGTAGAAGTGCTTCCGATAGCTTAGTGACTAGCGCTGGCTGTTGGAATAGATATCCCTAAGCGTCAGTGAAAATGAGCAACGTCCAGTGGAAGTGCTTCCGATAGCTTAGTGACTAGCGCTGGCTGTTGGATTGAATGGACACTGAGCGAGAGCGAGTAATAGTGAACAAATCCTTCATCCAGTAGATTCACTTCCGGATGTAGAAGTGCTTCCTGATGCAAGGAAGACCTCTTAGACTAAGAACACTCCCACTGCATGTAACTATATGTTAATACTGTTAGACTAACACTCAGTGCAGCACACTAAGTAGAGTTGCTTCCGGATGTGAACCTGCTTCCGCAAGCAATCAGAATGTCAGAGTGTTCAGAGATGCAGTGTCAGAATGCTTTTGTCAGAGCAGAGTTGTCAGAGCTGCTTTTCAGAGATAAAGCAAGTCAACCCTGCTATGCATTGATGAAGCATTAATTGGGCAAACGGTAACATAGGAAAAACGGCCATATTCAAACGGCTATCCCACCTACCAAGAGTCAGAATGTTTGAAGAGTATATAAAGGAGCTCAACCTCATTTATGAGGCTAACAATTATCTTTGAATACTCTTGAGAGAAGTTAGAGCGAGAAACTAAGAACATCTTCAAAGCATTCAAAGCTGCCCAGAAAAGTAAAGAGCATTTAACACATCGAGTGATCATTCTCATCTACATATTCTGTACTCTTTGTTGTTAAGTCTCTTTTTGTTGTAAGAGCATTGATTGTACTTAAGTGTGTAACACCATTCGTTCTTTGAGAGAACTTAGTTAGAAAAATCCTTTAAGTGTAAAGGTTAACCCCTTGCTCGGTGTGAGGGGGAGCTAGTTAGAAAGGTTACAAGTGAGCCTTGTGTAAACTTGTAGTTGTAAGGTTGCAAGTGATCCCGTCCAAAACTTGCGGTTGTAAGGTTTCAGGTGAACCCGATTTAAAACCTGAGATAGTGGAACTCGGCCTGGGTAGTTGAGAACTGGACGTAGGTCAGGAAGACCGAACCAGTATAAATCTTGTGTTGGTTTTATTTGAGCATTTATTTTTGTAGCACAATTCACCCCCCCTCTTGTGCATCCATTACCTTCAAAAAATTATGAAATTGTCTTTAATGTAGCAACATCATGTAGTTTCCACGCTTTCTAAACCCTAAATGAATAAAAATGGCTCTTGACCCGTTAGTGGCGTTAGTTGGTCCAAAAGCATGCATTTGAGCTACATTTGATGATGGCCCTAAAAAAACGGATATTGTCTTTAATGTCGCAAAATCGTGTATTTTTCACGCTTTCTTAACTGTAAATGAATAAAAAGGGCTCTAGACCCGTTAGTGGCGATAGTTGGTCCAAAAGAATGCATTTGCGCTACTTTTGATGATGGCCCTAAAAAATAGGCTAAAAAATAGGAAATTGTCTTTAATGTAGCAAAATCATGTAGTTTCTACACTTTCTTAATTCTAAATGAATAAAAAGGGCTCCTGACCCATTAATGGCGATAGTTGGTCCAAAAGCATCCATTTGAGCTACTTTTGATGATCGCCCTAAAAAATAGGCTAAAAATTAGGAAAATGACTTTAATGTAGCAAAATCATGTATTTTTCACGCTTTCTTAACCGAAAATGAATAAAAATGGCTCTTGACCCTTTAGTGGCGATAGGAGGTCCAAAAGCATGCATTTGAGCTAGTTTTGATGATGGCACTAAAAAATAGGCTAAAAATTATGAAATTGTCTTTAATGTAGCAACATCATCTAGTTTCCAAGCTTTCTAAACCCTAAATGAATAAAAATGGCTCTTGACCCGTTAGTGGCGATAGATGGTCCAAAAGCATGCATTTGAGCTACATTTGATGGCCCTAAAAAAAGGATATTGTCTTTAATGTCGCAAACTCGTGTATTTTTCATGCTTTCTTAACTGTAAATGAATAAAAATTGCTCTTGACCCGTTAGAGACGGTAGTTGGTCCAAAAGAATGCATTTGCGCTACTTTTGATGATCGCCCTAAAAAATAGGTTAAAAGTTAGGAAAATGACTTTAATGTAGCAAAATCATGTAGTTTTTACACTTTCTTAACCCTAAATGAATAAAAAGGGCTCCTGACCCATTAGTGGCGATAGTTGGTCCACAAACATGCGTTTGATCTACTTTTGATGATGGCCCGAAAAAGTGGCTAAAAATTAGGAAATTTTCTTTATTGTAGCAAAATCATGTATTTTGCACGCTTTCTTAACCGTAAATGAATAAAAATGGCACTTGACCCTTTAGTGGCGATAGGAGGTCCAAAAGCATGCATTTGAGGTACTTTTGATGATGGCCCTAAAATATAGGAAATTGTCTTTAATGTAGCAAAATCATCTATTTGTCACGCTTTCTTAACCATAAATGAATAAAAATGGCTCTTGACCCTTTTGTGGCGATAGTTGGTCCAAAAGGATGCATTTGAGGTACTTTTGATGATGACCCTAAAAAATAGGAAATTGTCTTCAATGTAGCAAAATCATGTAAGAAAGCTTCCGTATGTAAGAAAGCTTCCTTAGACCTAGTGAACTCCCACTGCATGTGACTATGTATTTATATTGCTAGACTAACGTTCAAAGTGCAGCACACTAAGTAAAGTTGCTTCCGGATGTGAATCCGCTTCCGCAAGCAATTAGAATGTCAGAACGTTCAGAGCAGTGCAAGCAATTAGAATGTCAGAGTGCTTTTGGCAGAGCAGAGTTGTCAGAGTTGCTTTTCAGAGATAAAGCAAGTCAACCTTGCTTAGCATTAATGAAAATGTACTTCTCAACGGTAACATGGGATTAACAGCTATATTCAAACGGACATATTCAACCAGCCGCCCAAGCCTGAATGTTTTGAGGTCGAGTATAAAAGGAACATCTACATTCAGAAGAGAGGTTGGAAGAACAGAGTTCATTGTCTGAGATATTGTAATCTACATTCTTCTCATCTTCTACTCTCTGATCTTAGATCTGTAACATTCTTAGAGAGTGATTCATTTGTACTTAAGTGAGTAACATCATCTATTCTTAGAGAGAATCATTTGTACTTAAGTGTTTATCACAATCAGTTCATAGAGTGAACATATTATCAAATCCTCTAATTGATAGAGGCTGTTCTAAAGCTTGTGCTTGAAGAACAGGATTATTATCTTACAAAAGTGAGGGGGAGCATTTAGACGTTTTTCTAAATCTCCATAGGTTGCAAGTTAGCCCGCAAAACTTGTGGTTGAAAGGTTGCAGGTGATCCCGTTGTAAAACCTGTGGTTGTAAGTTTTGCAGGTGAGCCCGTTGCAAAACCTGTGGGTTGTTAGGTGAACCCGTACTCGTAAAACCTAAAGTGTAAAGGCTTTCTTGTGCCTGGTTCAAACAAGAAGTTTAGTGGATTGAAAATCTCAGGTGGAGCCTGGGGACTGGATGTAGGTCTGGAAGTGACCGAACCAGGATAAATCTGTGTGTGCTTATTCTGTTTATTTAATCTATTCATCAAGCACCTCACCACTAGATACTCACTTGTGCTTGGGGTAATACATCGTCACTCTCATCAAACACAAGTAGTCAGTTTTTCAAAAGAGAATTTTAATTTTTATTCTGCCACCCAATTCACCCCCCCTCTTGGGTGACAGCCACGCATTTCATTTGGTATCAGAGCAAGGTCACTTGTTTAAAGGATCCAACGATCTCAAGTGCAAAGACCTAGGCTGACTTGGGATATAAAATGTCTTTTGAAGGTTTTGATCATACTATCCCACCCTTGTTAGAAAATACTGATTTTTACTTATGGAAGGCAAGGATGAAAAGTTTTATGCTATCCTCAAATTTAAAAATGTGGGATGTGTTTGTAAATGATTCTGATTTCAAACCAAAAGTAAACTGGACTGAAGAGGAGAAAAATTTATTTTACTTAAACATTAGAGCAATGCAAATTTTGTACAAAAGCTTGACTGACTGTGATTTCCAGAAAATTAAACATTGCTCTAATGCTAGAGATATTTGGAACACTCTTGATGCTATGTATGCTTCTAACCACTCTCTTGAAAGTAAAGCTGTCCAAAGCTCATCTCGTGCCACTTGTGGATCGACAGACGGTGAGCTACAGGAAGCTGATATTGAGGAAGCTAGCACCAGTGAAGAAAGTGTCGATATCTACCTAGAAGATTCAGAAACTGAAGAAAATGAGGTATCTGAACTTGAACCTTCTGAATTGCAAGACATGTATAATGAGTTACATATTGAATTCTATAAACTTGCAAAAGAAGTTCTAGGATTAAGGAAAAAGAATAGGAAACTTGAGGAACTCATTATTTCTTCTACATCCAAGGTTTCCAAAGTTCCCCCCATAGAAAAACAGCTATCGAGAGCGGAAGCTTCAACATGTACTGAAAATTGTTCCAATTGTGAATCCCTGTTGAAGGAAAAAGAAAAGTTTTCAAAAGGCCCTGAAACTTCAAAAGTTGATTTAAAAGAACAGAGAGTCTTTGAAAACAAAATTGACCAACAAGATAATGATAGAAAATCCCATTCTGAATATCATTCCATTATCTGTCATTATTGTGGTAGATCAGGTCATATTTCTCACACATGCAGTCTTAAGAAAAATTTACATGTGAGAAATAAATTTGTATGGATCTCTAAAGGACAAGTAAGGTCCAGCACTAACCATGTAGGACCCAAGTACAAATGGGTACCAAAACTTTCTTCCAGTGCCTTACTTGTGCAGGAAAGATCAAGAGTTCCTCTTGCCCCAAAGAAGAGAACTCGTGGTGTCCAATCATAAGAAGCAGTGCACTACCACAAGGAACAAAGGTTCTGTCTCAAGGATGAGCTATCACAGAGTTCCACTCAACTATCCTGAGAAGAACAAGAGAGAGAGGATTTCTCGATCAACTTGGAGAGAGCCTATGAATTCTTTCTCTCATAAGAAAGTGCTTCAGGCCAAGGATAAGTATAGAAGATCTCCTTGGGTAAGCAAGGAATCACTTAGAGTCAAAGCATGCGAAAGTAAAATCTCTTATGCAAGTGTTAGATGGGATTATTGAGGTTTTACATCAAGCATCATAGATATGAACATTATTCTCTTAAGAGAAGAAAGCTCAAAGAAATTCACAATGGTCATAACCTACATGCTGTCTGGCTGTCATGATCAAAACCATGTGCATATAGTCATAGTTGATTCTGAATGGCATAAGCATAATTAATGACTCAAGTGCATGTGGACTTTACACTTCCTACAAACTGACCTGTCAGATCCAAGTTTGGAGACTGAGAAATGGAAAAGGGAATTACTTGGTATTTTGTAGGAAAGGAGATCCAAAAGAACAACAATATTCAAGACCGTACCTGGTCTGGGCAATGAGTCAAATCTAAATAAGATGTTCTTCATGCTAGGCACCTGGTGCTACTGCTCTTGAAATAGAAAAGATCAAGCACCGCCTGTCAAAATCAAGCAAGCTACTACTTGACACAAATGTAGCCTTGGTGATGTCATTCTTACCCTTTCTCTTATTTGAATGATTAATTGGGTAATGAATGCATGTTTACTCATTTTATCGGCAATTGACATTTATGTATCTAAAGACAAACTTCAAATTGCTCTATGGAATGAATGAGAAAAATATAGTAATACTGGTATGATTTTCAACCTGTGGTGATTTTTTTAAAATGATCAAATCATATCAAATCCTTTTTTTTGTGGGGTTTATAATATTCATGCATATCAAATCATTTCTCTTTGAAAAGGCTCATTCACAAAGAAAATAGCTTATGCATTCATTGTGACTTTTGAAAGTTTTTCTTTACAAACTGATCTAAAATACTCTTAGCTATAAACTGACTGGCTGTGAACTCGAGCAATAATCTTTAATCACACCTTAAGGTTCCATTTACTAATGATCTCAGTTCAAGTCTGTGGTTAAGTATGTTGACAGATTATAAAAGCTTGAACAATGTGGAGGTACAAGAGAGAGCGTCAACGAGTATGCTATTTATCAAGATGAGAAGAAATGGCTGTTCTGAATTAAATCTTGAGGAAATCTCGCCAATCTTATATGAGCATTTCTTTCCATTACTCCTTCTGTTGTGCATTTTAATGGATAGTCTCCCTTGTCGGACATACATTAGGAATCTTAGGAAATGCCTTGAATTAATTACTGCAAAATTTGATAAATCCAAGAGCAAGTGCCAATAGGATAGAAGTCTAAGTGAGTGTAGATAACTAGGCTGGAAAGAACCCTAAAGAATCTCTACCCACTGAAAGCCTTATATCCTGGCACATTATCACAAGCCTAGTACAATCTGGATTAAGTTAAAGCTTGTTGATATCCTAAGAATAATGAGATCATATTAAGCATATTTGAAAGAACTTGAGCTAAGATTTGAAAATTATTCTTGTGATCACATGCTGAGAATTTGGATGTTTTGGAAACTTGATTATGGACATTAAAGTTTTAGAACTTCATTGTGTTGACAATTCACATGTCCTCATGATCTGACATGAACACTCTTAAGGCATATTTATCGAACTATACCTGTTTATGAAACTCTGAAAATATGCAATCTACTCGATACTCGCTGCACTATCACGTTAGTATTTATCCAAGAGAGTATGATGAGTAAAGTTCATAACTCGATAGTGAAATCATGTGAAATTGTGAACTAAAGTTTTCAAATTCTGTTCTCACCTTATTGTTATTCCTATTTTGCAAACCAATCAGCAAGCAAGTTTCTCTTAAGATATTGAGCTGATTAACATAAGTTTGTGACTTGGAATGTCCTCAGCATGTATACTAATGTTAAATCTTAAGTTTTTCCACTGACCATTCGCAAGCGCATATGCTTCCGCGAGCACCTGCAGGTTCTCTAGTGAAAAGGCCTGACATTCACTAGGGATGTGTGCTAGATTTCAAGCCAACCCCAAGGAATCACATCTAACTTGTGTTAAACGTATCTTAAGATACCTTCAGGGAACATAAGAACTTGGTCTTTGGTATCCCAGAGGTAACCAAGAGTTCTTGCGGGCTTATTCTGATGCTGACCATGCAGGTTATAAAACGGATAGGAAGAGCACCAGTGGACAATGCGCCTTCCTTGGTGGTTGTCTGGTCTCTTGGGCCAGCAAGAAGCAAACCTGCGTGTCTTTGTCATCCACAGAGGCTGAGTATATTGCTGTCGCAAGCTGTTGTGCCCAAGTGCTGTGGCTGAAGAACCAACTGAGAGATCTTGGCTTGGAGTTCACTGAGGCTCCCATCCTCTGTGACAATACAAGCACCATCAGCCTCGCCAAGAATCCGGTTCAGCACAAGGACAAAGCACATTGATGTCAGACATCACTTCATCAGAGATCATGTATGTTCAGAAGAAGGATGTCAAAGTGAAATTTGTCCCCACTCAGCATCAGCTTGCTGATATTTTCACCAAGCCTCTGGGGGTTGATCAATTCACATACATAAGAGGTGATTTGGGAATGGTAAACCCAATGAAGTTTAATTCTTCAAAATAAACTTGTGCTTAATTGATTAAAACCTGCAACTATATTTACAAACTTAGGCATCGGAGTGCCAATCTTTAGTTTTGCAGGTCCCAATGTTAAATCTTAAGCAAGTGCAACTGGAAGCAAAACCACTTCCGGATGATCATTAGCTGGCGCTGAGTGTTGAATCAAAGTGAGCGGGAGCGCCAGTGCCTAAACAAAGGGACACGTCACTTCAGAAAACGTTTCATCTTCTCACATCAAAAATTGTGCCTCCTCTGACAAAGCAAAGTGACACATGTCAAAAGGTGCGCCGTTCCAATCAAATGTTTACGTTACCCAATGAACAAACGCATGCTTTCATGAAGAGCCATTATGAGCATTGCATCCATTGTAACTCTATATAAATAACCAATAGTCACTTTGCCTTTTCACTTTTCACTTTCTCACCCAAACTCTCTGCATACATTCATCTGTTCTTCATCTTGTTCTTCATCTTCTTCATCTTTCTCTTCGCATTTCATCTCATACAAACACTAAACCTACACAAAATGGCCGGTTCACACGAATCTAACCAAAACATTGAGATTCCAACCTCATCCAGAAATCCAAGTCCAAAGGTGGGAAATCGGGGCACTCGAAATCTGGAAATCCAGAAAACATCAAGAACAATCTGGGCAAGTTCATACAATTTCTGGGAAATCTGGGCAAGAACACTCTGGGGAATCTGGGCAACAGCGAAGAGCGTTGCAGAAGAAGGGTAAGAAGAGGGTTCAATTCAGAGAGGAATCTCCTTCGAAAAGACAAAGAGTAGAGGAGGATGATCCTCTTGTATATAGAGATGGGCCATTGGAGGTTGTTTCCTCCAAGTTTGAGACTGTGAAGCCCTACTTCAACACCGGGATGTTCTTAGATCTTAACAAGATAGATGAACTAGGGTTTCCACACTTGAGGTCGTTTCTGGAAAAATACATGCCCTCGCTGGGGATCAACCAGTAGTACAATGTGAACGTTCTGCGGGTATTCTGCCAGTCCCTCACTGCCAAGGCCAAACATAAAAAGGTCAATGGGAAGGATGAGATTCGAAGAGTCACCTTCACGGCCACAGTAAGGGGGAGAACCTTCAATTTCACTTGGAGAGACATCAATCGCCTAATGGGGATCACTGAAGAAGAAATGAATGAGTGGCTATACCCTGAGACACTCAAACTCGGCAAAGAGGAACTTGAAAAAGTTTAGGACACCAAGGGGAAGAAGGTGTCTGGGATGTCTGACACCAACAGGCTTCTATACTACGTCTACTCCCGCTTGATGACACACAAAGGGGGGAACTTCAACGAATTCACACTCCTTGATAATCCTTGGTTTCCCAGACTCCTCTCCCAGCAGCCAATCAACCCTGGGCAGTTGATCAGTCTAGAGTTGCTCAGATGGATTGACAATAACAAGTCTGGAAGTCTCCCCTACCCCACTATCATTGCCTTCCTCCTGGAGAAGTACTTGATCAAGTCCACATCTACTGAGGAAGAAGAAAATGTTAAGTGCGCACCTGTCAGCGCAGTTAATATTGGCAAGATGGGGATAAAGTATGTCAAGAAATCCAGAGCCACTCGCTCGGGCTCTCAGGCAGGCAGTGCCTCTCATACCTCAGCCCCCTCTATGTCAGGTGCTGGGGATCAAGAAGTCGACTCTCAGCCTAGTCCCAGCCGGTTCGCGAAGGTGCCAGCTACAGTCAAGGCCTTTGCTGCAGAAGTAAAGGAGGAGATCCTTTTTTGGCTGACTGACTCCTTGGTGACTCCTCTCCGTGATGAGTGTGACACTGGATTCCTGCAGCAGGGAGAGAGAATCCAGAGGCTTGAGGACAGAGTAGGGCGAGTCGAAGCTCAACTAGCGCGGGTAGACGCCAAGCTAGACCTTATCCTCAATCATCTCTAGATCCCTCAACAACAAGGTAACTTACCACCACCTCCTCCTCCTAACCCACCTCCACCTCCTCCACCTAATCAACCACTACTACCTCCTCCTCCTCCACCCAACACTCAATAGCCACAGCCACCTCCTCCTCAGAATGACCAACAACCCCACACATCACCAAACAACAACCAACAACCCCAGACATCACCCAACCACGACCAACAACCACAAGACTTACCCCAACAATCCCCTCGCCAATCACCCCTTAACTCCAATAACTCCCCATCTCCACATAACTTCCCTAACCGCTCACCATCCCCCACTTCTGCCGGGCCTTCCAACCCTAACCCTACCACCTCTCAACCCACCATCGCCCAAACCTTAGGTTTTACCTCTCCTGATCACCCACTTCACACCTACTACCTCCGAGACCAATCCCTATTCGGTGGAAAGTTAGACAACACGATGTCTACTACTCCACCTACCCATTTGATGGCCTATTCACCCACCCCTCCTTCTTCGAAAGAAACACAGCCCTCCTCCCCAACCCTCCTAATTCACCAGAACAAACCTCACCCACATCCTCTTCATCCACATCCTCACCCGACCCATCACCCCCTACACAATTTGCCCTGAACCTCCACCTTCCTCTTCACCCAATCCATCCTCCCTGGCCCTCGCCCTTATTGATGATGCCAAAAAGGGGAGAGAAATCCTAACTCAAACCTCCTTATGGCTAGATGAGGACATCGCTGCTGCCCTCCGCCGAGCTGTGAAGTCTCGAAGATTAAGTGGTGCTGAGAATCTGATCAGAGGGGAAGCCATCCGTTTCATGCAACAGCAGCAATCAAATGAGCAAAGGTCCAAGTGGGATATGGTTGTGTATGAGCAAAATGAAGAAATCCCACAGCCAGAATCTTCATCTTCAGAGCCTCCTTCCTCTGAGCATGGCAAGAATATAGTTGAGGAGATAATGATGAAGTATGGCCTGAAGAAGATTAACCACCCTCCAATAGTAATTGCTAAACCAATTCCTTCTCCTTCTGGACCAACATCTGCTACTCCTACATCTGAGCCAACCTCTGCTCCTCCTCCTTCAGCAATTAAGTATAGTGAATCAAGAAAGAAGACAGTTGCTAGAAGGCGTGCTAACAAGAGTACTACCTCTACTAAGTCTGCTGAGAGTGAGCAAGAGATTTCATCAGTCCAAGCTGAGATCATACCTGAGACTCAGCCATCTTCTCAAGAGGAGCATGCCATCCCAATTCTAAAAGAAGTTAAGCTGGAGATAGAAGATATGACTCCTGAAGAATTTGAGAAGTACGGGTACACGGATAAGATCTCCTTTGGTCAGATGGCTTGCCTAGACGCTGAAAGAGCAGCAGCCAAGCCTACCCAAGCGATAGGCAAGGGCAAAGGAAAAGGCAAAGGGAAAAGGAAAGCCCAGGAAGTTGAGGAGGACCCCAACTTCCCAGTGTGGAATGTAAAGATCAGGGTTGTCCACTATCCAAATGGCGAGGTCACTCCCTTCTCAGATGCAACAGGATTCCCTGGGTATGAGGAAGTTGAAAACTTGAAAAGAGCCTTTGAGGAATCTGTTGAGTCTGAAAGACTCAGAAGGAAAGGGAAGAGGAAGAGCTCCAAAGGATAATTGCCCAGATCGACCAAAATGTGAAGGATGCCCACCTAGCCCAGGTCCAAAAAGAAAATGAGGAGGGACAGAAAGAGAGGGAGAGGAAAAAGAAACATCACCTTTGAACCCCTCTTCACCCTATACACTTTACCTTAGATTTTTTTTCTTATTTTTCATGCATAATTCATTTTTGCATAGTATAGATTACTTGTGAATTTTATATGTTGTTGTAATACTAACTTGTAATCTTTTGTTTATCAATGACAATTATCTAAGTTATTTGTGCTTGATCTAATTGTTATTTTTAATTCTTTCATAAGAACTTAATCGATAAGACTTAGTTTGTCATCATCAAAAAGGGGGAGAATGTTAGAATCTTAAGTTTTGATGAAGACTAAAATATGAAAGAACTAGGCAAACACTTAGAGAATATTAGGTTGATATAGAACCCCAAGTAAGAGTACAACCGGATGTGGATTTACTTCTTGATAGACTAGGACTAGCGCTCTCGGATGAACGTCTCATCCCTCAGCGACAACAAGTACATCACTAAGTAATAACTCAGTCTAACAACATTAAATATATAAAATTCCTTTAGACTAAGTTAAGATGCAACCAGATGTAGAGTTGTTTCCGATTGATTAGTGACTAGCGCTGGGTGTTGGTATAGATAACACTGAGCGCCAGTGAACATAACCCAACGACCAGTAGATTTGCTTCCGATTGCTTAGTGACTAGCGCTGGCTGTTGGAATGGATAACACTGAGCGTCAGTGAGTAAAATGTGAACATATCCCATCGTCCAGTGGAAGTGCTTCCGGATGTGGAATTGCTTCCGGATGTAAGAAAGCTTCCTTAGACTTAGTGAACTCCCACTGCATGTGACTATGTGTTTATATTGCTAGACTAACGTTCAAAGTGCAGCACACTAAGTAAAGTTGCTTCCGGATGTGAATCCGCTTCCGCAAGCAATCAGAATGTCAGAACGTTTAGAGCAGTGCAGTGTCAGAGTGCTTTTGGCAGAGCAGAGTTGTCAGAGTTGCTTTTCAGAGATAAAGCAAGTCAACCCTGCTAAGCATTAATGAAAATGTACTTCTCAACGGTAACATGGGATTAACGACTATATTCAAACGGACATATTCAACCAGCCGCCCTAGCCTGAATGTTTTGAGGTCGAGTATAAAAGGAACATCTACATTCAGAAGAGAGGTTGGAAGAACAGAGTTCATTGTCTGAGATATTGTAATCTACATTCTTCTCATCTTCTACTCTCTGATCTTAGATCTGTAACATTCTTAGAGAGTGAGTCATTTGTACTTAAGTGAGTAACATCATCTATTCTTAGAGAGAATCATTTGTACTTAAGTGTTTATCACAATCAGTTCATAGAGTGAACATATTATCAAATCCTCTAATTGATAGAGGCTGTTCTAAAGCTTGTGCTTGAAGAACAGGATTATTATCTTACAAAAGTGAGGGGGAGCATTTAGAGGTTTTTCTAAATCTCCATAGGTTGCAAGTTAGCCCGCAAAACTTGTGGTTGAAAGGTTGCAGGTGATCCCGTTGTAAACCTGTGGTTGTAAGGTTTGCAGGTGAGCCCGTTGCAAAACCTGTGGGTTGTTAGGTGAACCCGTACTCGTAAAACCTAAAGTGTAAAGGCTTTCTTGTGCCTGGTTCAAACAGAAGTTTAGTGGATTGAAAATCTCAGGTGGAGCCTGGGGACTGGATGTAGGTCTGGAAGTGACCGAACCAGGATAAATCTGTGTGTGCTTATTCTGTTTATTTAATCTATTCATCAAGCACCTCACCACTAGATACTCACTTGTGCTTGGGGTAATACATCGTCACTCTCATCAAGCACAAGTAGTCAGTTTTTCAAAAGAGAATTTTAATTTTTATTCTGCCACCCAATTCACCCCCCCTCTTGGGTGACAGCCACGCATTTCAAGTTGGTCCAAAAGCATGCGTTTAAGCTACTTTTGATGATGGCCCTAAAAAATAGGAAATTGTCTTTAATGTAGTAAAATCATGTATTTTTCACACTTTCTTAATCGTAAATGAATAAAAAGGGTTCCTGACCCGTTAGTGGTGATTGTAGGATCAAAAGCATGCATTTGAGCTACTTTTGATGATGCCCTAACAAATAGGCTAACAATTAGGAAATTGTCTTTAATTAAGCAAAATCATGTAGTTTCCACGCTTTCTTATCCCTAAATGAATAAAAAGGGCTCTTGACCCATTAGTGGTGATAGTTGATCCAAAGGATACATTTGAGCTACTTTTGATGATGGCCCTAAAAATAGGAAATTGTCTTTAATGTAGCAAAATCATCTATTTGTCACGCTTTCTTATCCGTGAATGAATAAAAATGGCTCTTGACCCATTAGTGGCGATAGGAGGTCCAAAAGCATGCATTTGAGCTACTTTTGGTGATTGCCCTAAAAAATAGGAAATTGTCTTTAATGTAGCAAAATCATCTATTTGTCACGCTTTCTTAACCGTAAATGAATAAAAAGGGCTCTTGACCCCTTAGTGGCGATAGTTGGTCCAAAATGATGCATTTGAGGTACATTTGATGATGGCTCTAAAAAATAGGAAATTGTCTTTAATGTATCAAAATCATGTATTTTTCACCCTTTCTTAACTGTAAATGAATAAAAAGGGCTCTCGACCGTTAGTGGCGATAGTTGGTCCAAAAGCATCCATTTGAGCTACTTTTGATGATGGCCCTAAAAAATAGGAAATTGTCTTTGTTAGAATCTTAAGTTTTGATGAAGACTAAAATATGAAAGAACTTAGAAAGTAACAGGTGACATAGAACCCTAAGTAAAAGTACAAATGGATGTGGACTTACTTCCGGATAGACTAGGACTAGTGCTCGCGGATGAATGTTTCATCCCCCAGCGACAACAAGTAAACCACTAGGGAAATGACTTAGTTCATAAGCATTAAGTATGCAAAACCTTAAGACTAAGCTAAGTTCCAACCGGAAGTGAATTTGCTTCCTGTTAGAATTAGGCTGGCGCTGGCTGTTCGAACATAATGACACTGAGCGTCAGTGAAAATAAGCCACGTCCAGTAGAATTGCTTCCGATAGCTAAGTGACTAGCGCTGGCTGTTGGATTGATCGAACACTGAGCAAGAGTAAGTAATAGTGAACAAATCCTTCATCCAGTGAATTTACTTCCGGATGTAGAAGTGCTTCCGGATACAACATAGACCACTCAGTCTAAGTATTCTCCACTGCATGTGACTACATGATTATACTGTGAGACTAACACTCAGTGCAGCACAATCAGTAGAATTGCTTCCGGATGCGAATCTGCTTCCGCAAGCAATCAGAATGTCAGAAGTTGCAGTGTCAGTGTCAGAATACTTTTGTCAGAGCAGAGGTGTCAGGACTACTTTTCAGAGATAAAGCAAGTCAACCCTGCTATGCATTGATGAAGCATTTATTGGGCAAACGGTAACATGGGAAAAACGGCCATATTCAAACGGCTCTCCCACCTACCAAGAGTCAGATTGCCTGAAGACTATATAAAGGAGCTCAACTTCATTTATGAGAACAATGATTATCTTTGAATATTCTTGAGAGAAGTTAGAGCGAGAAACTAAGAACATCTTCAAGCATTCAAAGCTGCCCAGAAAAGTAAAGAGCATTTAACACATCGATTTATCCTTTCATCTACATATTCTGTACTCTTTGTTGTTAAGTCTCTTCTTGTTATAAGAGCATTGATTGTACTTAAGTGTGTAGCACTATCTGTTCTTTGAGAGAACTCAGTTTGTAAAATCCTTTAAGTCTAAAGGTTAACCCCTTGCTCGGTGTGAGGGGGAGCTAGTTAGAAAGGTTGCAAGTGAGCCTTGTGAAACTTGTGGTTGTAAGGTTGCAAGTGATCCCGTCCAAAACTTGCGGTTGTAAGGTTTCAGGTGAACCCGATTTAAACCTGAGATATAGTGGAACTCGGCCTGGGTGGTTGAGGACTGGACGTAGGTCAGGTAGACCGAACCAGTATAACTCTTGTGTTGTTTTATTTGAGCATTTATTTTTGAAGCACAATTCACCCCCCCCCCCCTCTTGTGCATCCATTACTTTCATTAGGTATCAGAGCAGGTCTTTCTCACTAGATTCCAACGAATCAAGAAAGAAAAGATCTTGTAATGGATACTGACTACTCTCTACCAGACGTCTCTATTCAGCCCAACAAGCCTCCAGGGTTTGATGGGTACAACTATCCATTCTGGAAATTTCGAATGGAGACTTATCTCAAGTCAAGCGACCTCAGACTCTGGGATGTAATCGAACGAGGAGATCACACTCCCCTAGACGATGATGGTTTTGCAAAGGAACGATCCAGGTACACCAGTGAGGACTATGCTCTAGTCCAACTAAACTTTAGGGCCATGCATTACATTCAGTGTGCTCTCAGCCCTAAGGAGTTTCATAGGATCAGCCACCACAAAATGCAAAGGATATGTGGGAGGCACTTGAGGCTGCTCACTCTGGAACCAAGGGAGTGAAAGCAAGACGTGTTGAGATGCTGGTGGAAGAATTCCACAAGTTTGCCATGCTCAGTCCCACTGAGCCTATTAGAGAACTGGAGCTCAGATTCACTCACCTCATCAACAACTTGGCCTCGCTGGGTAAGGACATTCTTGAAAGGGAGCAAGTAAGCAAGATTCTGAAAATCTTGAAAGGTGACTGGATCACCAAGGTGACCATCTTACAGAAGTCCAGGGTGAATCAACTAGTTCCATCACTGCCCTGTTTGGCTCCCTGGCTGAGTATGAGCCTACACTATTAGCTCAGAGAGCCCCTCAAGCCTCATCCAGGCCAAAAATCTTGCCCTTGTTGCACCCAACAAGGAGACTGAAGAGGATGATAAGGATGATGAGGAGGAAATGGATGATGAAGAGATGGCCATGATGGTGAAAAAGTTCCGAAAGTTCTTCAGAAAGAAAGGAGGCTTTCAAAAGGGTGACTCCAGCCAAAGGAGGGGTTACAAGAAGGAAAAGGCTCCTGTGTGCTATGAATGTAAGAAGCCTGGTCACTCAAGGCTGAATGTCCCAGCCTGCAGAAGTCGAAAGGTAAAGACAAAAGGAAGGCCTTTGTATCGTCTATCTGGGTGAATAGCTCGGATGATGAAGCAAGTGATGAGGAAGAAGTAGCCAATCTCTGCCTTGTTGCTCGAGAAGAAGATGAGGAAGTATCCACAGAGTTTGATCCTGTTCATGAGGATAGTGAGGTAACCTTCCCTGAACTTCAAGAGGCATATAATGAGATGCATGTAGAATTTTTTCGTTTATGTAGGACATATAAAGTGTTGAAAGCTAAAAAGGAATCACTTGAGTCCAAGGTGGACTCACTAAGTGATGAGCTAGCAAAAGCTAGAACACTTCCGTTAGTGGAAGGACAGGGTTCTCCCCAAATAGAACCCAACGACCCAACACTTGAGAGCTGCCCTAATTGCAGCAAAGTCTCAGCTGAGAAGTGTTAGAATCTTAAGTTTTGATGGTGACTAAGGTATGATATGGTCTAGTACTTAAGAGAACATAATCAGCACTTAGGAAGGATTAGATGACATGGTTAGAATCCTGAGTTAGATCACTTGAGAATGTAAGATCACTTCCGGATAGATTAGGACTCGCGCACGCGGATAAATGTGTCATCCCCAGCGGCAGCGAGTAACTCACTAGGGATTTAACTTAGTCCATGAGAATTAGGTACACAAAACCTTAAGACTAAGCTATGTTTCAATCGGAAGTGAGTTTGCTTCCTGTTAGACTTAGACTGGCGCAGAGCGATAGAATAGATATTACTCCAAGCGACAGTGAGTCTACTTCCCCAAGTGAAAGCGCTTCCTGTTAGAATTAGACTGGCGCAGAGCGACAAAATAGATATTACCCCAAGCGTCAGTGAGTCTACTTCCCCAAGTGAAAGCGCTTCCTGATAGACTTAGACTGGCGCAGAGCAATAGAATAGTTATTACCCCAAGCGTCAGTAAGTCTACTTCGCCGAGTGAAAGCACTTCCTATTAGATTTAGACTGGCGCAGGTTGATAGACTAGATATAACCCCGAGCGTCAGCGGAAATGCAACATCAAGTGAAGTTGCTTCCTGTTAGATCTTGACTGGCGCAGACTGATAGAATAGATTTCACCCTAAGCATCAGTGAATTCACCACGTCAAGTAAAAGTGCTTCCGATAGCTCAGTGACTAGCGCTGAGTGGTGGAATGAAATAGACTAAGCGAGAGCAAGTCATGGTGAACTAAATCCCTCATCAAGTGAATTTACTTCCGGATGTAGAAGTGCTTCCGGATACACCTTAGACTTAGGATCACCCACTGCATGAGACTATATGATTATATTGCTAAACTAACGTTCAAGTGCAGCACACTCAGTAAGGTTGCTTCCGGATGAGAAGTTGCTTCCGCAAGCAATCAGAATGTCTGAACGTTCAAAGAGATGCAGTGTCAGAATGCTTTTAACAGAGCAGAGGTGTCAGGACTACTTTTCAGAGATAAAGCAAGTCAACCCTGCTGAAGCATTTAAGAAGATGTTCCTTCCAACGGTAACAAGAGGATAACAGACACATTCAAACAACATTGTTACCTACCAAGCATGAGGAGTATGAGAACATAATCTGAAGATTCACTCAAGGTGTCAAAGCTCATACTGCCCACAAGAGTCAGAGTCCATAAGAGAGCTTCTGATAGCAAGAGAGGATCCAATAGCAAAGCACTCTTATCATTCATGACAAGTGCTTGGAGACAAAGTTCCTCTATGTGATAGCAAGCAAATGTTAGAGTCCACGAGCTTCAGATAGCAAGAGAGCTTCCGATAGTGAGTCTCTTAACATCCTGGACTTATGCTTGAGGAACGAAGTCCTCTCTGACAGCAAGCAAGAGTCGGACCGTACAAAGTGTTCAGATGCCAGAACGACTTTTGTCAGAATAGTATTGTCAGAACAGTGTTGACAGAACAGCATGGTCAGAGCACCTTTTCAGATAAAGCAAAGTCAACCCTGCTGTGCATTAATGAGGACAACGTAAACAAGGGCCCAACGTCTATAATCAAACGATCTTATTGCCTCTCCAACGGCTAGATATTCAGAGACTGGTATAAAAGGGATGTTCTTCATTTCTGAAGAGGGGGGCTTGAAAAAGGAGAAAGAGAGAACAGAGCTTATTGTCTGAAACACTATTCTACATTCCTCTCATCTTCTACTCTCGGACTTAGATATGTAATATTCTTAGAGAGTGATTCTTTTGTGCTAAGTGAGTAACATCATCTACTCTTAGAGAGAGTCATTCGAGCTTAAGTGTTTAGCACAATCAGTTCATAGAGTGAACATAATTGTAATCTTACATTTGTAAGGGGGAGCATTTAGAAGTTTTCTAAATCTCCATAGGTTGCAAGTTAGCCCGTAAAACTTGCATTTGTAAGGTTTGCAGGTGAACCCGTTGTAAAACCTGTGGGTTGTTAGGTGAACCCGTGCTCGTAAAACCTAAGTGTAAAGGCTTCTCTTGTGCCCGGTTTAAACAAGAATAGTGGATTGGAAATCTCAGGTGTAGCCTGGGGACTGGATGTAGGTCTGGGTGACCGACCAGGATAAATTTATGTGTGCATATATTTATACTTGATCATTCTATTTTGCATCACATAGCATACTGACTTGTGCATAGCATTATTTATTATCATCATCACCGAGCACAAGCAGTCTTTCGAAAAGAGTTTAAGTTTTTATTCCCTCACCCAATTCACCCCCCCCCCTCTTGGGTGACAGCCACGAATTTCATTTGGTATCAGAGCAGGTCACTTGTTTAAAGGATCAAACGATCTCAAGTGCAAAGACCTTGGCTGATTTGGGTTAAAATGTTTTCCAAAGGCTTTGATCATACCATTCCACCTGTGTTAGAAAATATTGATTTTTGTTGGTGGAAAGCAAGAATGGAAAGTTTTATAAAATCCACTAGTTTGAAAATGTGGGATATTTTTGAAAATGATTTTGATTTCAAACCAAGAGGAAACTGGACTGAAAGGGAGAAAAATTTGTTTTCCTTAAACATTAGAGCAATGCAAATTTTATACAAAGGCTTAACTGAAAATGATTTCCAGAAAATCAAACATTGCTCTAGTGCTAGAGATATTTGGAATACTCTTGATGTGATATATGCTTCTAACCCATCTCTTGAAAGCACAGCTGTCCAAAGCTCAACTCGTGCTCTGTGTGGATCATCTACTGATGAGCTTCTGGAAGCTGATATTGAGGAAGCAGACTTCAGTGAAGAGAGTATCCATCTCTGCCTAGAAGATTCAGAAAGTGAGGTATCTGGATCTGAAATTGAACTCTCTGATTTGCAAGATGCATACAATGAGTTTATATACTGAATATTGTAAACTTGCAAAAGAACTTCTAGGCTTAAAAGAAAAAGATAGGAAACTTGCAAAAACTAATTTCTTCTTCTACGTCCAAAGTTTCCAAGGTTTCTTTTAAAGAATTAGTGGTTCCGATAGTTAGCCCACGATCGGCAGGGAAAACTTCAACATGTCTTGAAAAATGTTTTGATTGTAAACACTTGTTGAAGGAAAAAGAAGAGCTTTCAAAAGAAACTGAGATTTCAAAGGAACAAAAAGCTTTTCTAAAAGAAACTAATCATGATAATGATAGAAAATCTCATTTTGATTATCATTCCATTATCTGTCTTATTGTGGTTGATTAGGACATATTTCTCACACATGCAGTCTTAGAAGAAATACAAATGTGAGAAATAAGTTTGTATGGATTCCTAAAGGACAAGTAAGGTCCAGTGCTAACCATGTAGGACCCAAGTACAAATGGGTACCAAAACATCCTCCTAGTGCCTTACTTGTGCAGGATAGATCAAGAGTTCCTCTCATCCCAAAGAAGAGAACTCGTGGTGATGCAACTGCTGAAACCCACTGGTACAATCATAAGAAGCTGTCGGCCACCACAAGGGACAATGGTTCTGTCTCAAGGATGAGCTATCACAAAGTTCCATTCAACTATCCTGAGAAGAACAAGAGAGAGTGGATTCCTCGATCATCATTGAAAAGGCTCTTGAATCCTACCTCTCAGAAGAAAGTGCTTCGAACCAAGGATAAGTATAGAAGATCCTTGGGTAAGCAAAGGGATCACTTAGCAACGAAGCATTTGATAGTAAATCTCCTATGCTAATGTTAGATGGACTTATTGAGATTTTACATTAAGCATCCTAGGTGTGAACATTATTTCATCATAGAAGAAAGCTTGAAGAAATAAGTAATGTTCATAATCTACATACTGTCCATGACTATCTTGATCAAAAACCTTGTATATCCTTGTGCATATAGTCATGAAAGATTCACCATGCCATACACATAGGACGTAATCTAAATGCATGTGAACTATATATAGCCTACAAACTGACCTTCAGATCCAGACTTGGATACAAAAGGAAGGAACTATCTGGTATTTTGTAGGAAGGGGCAATCCGAAGGTTCAGCAAGACAAGGTGAAGAAGACCCTTGCTAAAAGGAAGATCTCCTCCCCCCACAGTGAGCCATCTGATTCATGTGCCCCAACAATCTGCTAGCTCAGAGGCAAACTTGAGATAGCGCTGAGTGATCAACCTGCGGAGATACCTTCTGCTGAACCTGTGTCTCCCTCTGCGCCAGCACCCAATCTGAGTGAAGAGCTGTGTATGAAGTATGGGTTCAAGAGGCCAGAGATGCCAGTGGTAGTGATCACAAAGTAAATTCATCCCTCTGCACCAGCTCCAATCCATCCTATTAGCCTCAGCAAGACTCAGGACTGTACCTCATCTGAACAATTAGTCAAGTCTTGATAAGCATTCGTCACGCATAGATTTTGGTACTGCTCTAAATATAGATTCCATGCATTGCCAACCAAAATCAAGCGAGCTACTGCTAGATGCGAATGGAGCTATGGTGATATCATTCTTACCTTCCTCTTTACTTGAATAATCACTTGGCTAGTAAATGCATGATGGGCTCAACAACTTTTATTTCTCTGAAACTGATATGATTTCCCTTATCTGTGATGAACACTATTTTCTGTAAAAACGACCCTATCATATCAAATTCATTTTCTGATATAATGCATACAGATTTTACAAATTCAAGAAGTCCGACACCTTGAAACTGAACCTTCTTCAAAACCTTCTGAATTGTGCATGTTGAATCATTGTGTTCTAAGATTTCTGACATTGTTAAGATGATTCGGAACTAGTTTCAGAATTTTGACACTAAAACTAAAAATCTTCCTCAGAGTTTTTCATATGGTGTCTAAATCATTTTACTCATATATGCTTAGTGATTCTTTTAAGGGCACCTCTCATGGAAGAAAATGGTTTATGCATTCACCTTGATTTTGAAAGATCCTTTTGAAATACAAACTTTCAAAACAGATTCTGATCCTCTTTAAACCTACATGACAACCGTACCTCATGATAGCACTCAAAAGCTATTTCTGATTTTCCATTTCATGTGGTATCTCTTGCATCAACTTTTTCAATGCATAAGCAGCTATGGTTCGAGAACAATACATCCCTCTTAATTACATCTTTAAGTTCTCAATCTACTAATGATCTCAGTTCAAGTTTGTGGTTTAAGAATGTTGACACAGATTATTGAAGCTTGAACAATGAATATAACCAAGAGAGAATGACAACGAAAATGTCTCTTATCAAGATGTGTGGAATGGCTATACCAAACCTGAGAAACTTTCGCCGATACACATGAGCATTTCTATCCTTACATATTCTGTTGTGAAATTAAATGGATAGTCTCTCTCTTGTCTGACATGCATTAGAAATCTTAGGAAATGCCTTGAATTAAACTCTGCTAGATCTGTAAAACATGGCATAGTATCACAGCATGCTATAATCTGTATTAATTTCAAGCTTGTTGATATCCTAAGAACAATGAGATCACATTGAGCATATCTAGAAGAACTCGAGCTAATATTTGGAAATTATTCTCGTAATCATATGCTGAAATTTGATTGTTTTTTGTAAACCGAATTTAGTCTTAAAATCAAACTATTCTGTGAGCATGAAAATTTCCAGTATTTCATTTTTGTGAGGATGAAGATTTTTTTTCAAAATTTCATAGTGTTAATAATTCACTTGTCTTCATGATCTAACATGAACATCCTTGAGGCATATTTATTGAAACTATACTTGCTTATGAAACTCTGAAAATATGCCACCTGTTTGATACTCTTTGTACTATCACATTGATATTTATCTATGAGAGTAAATAGAGTTCATGTCTTGATAGTGAAACTATGTGAACGTATAGACAATTTCAAAATTAGTTTTCACATAATCATTGCTCATATTTTCTTAAACCATTAGCAAGCATGATTTCTTAAAATTATTAACTTGTGCTGATTAACACAGATTGACTTGAATGTCCTGAGGATGGTCTTCAATGTTAAATCTTAAGTTCTTTCACTGACCATCAGAAAGCATTTGTTTCCTCAAGAATATGCAGGACCAATCATCAAGTTTGAGCAAGGTTGCTTTCACAACAATCAGCGCCTTCGATAGCAGGCCAACTATTGAACCATGGGAAGAGTAGAGTGACTGCCCAGTCATGTCTGCTTGTGGTTGTAGCTCAGCTTGCCGAAGCGAATCATCAAAGCACTTGCGCTAGGGTTTCCACTTGAGATAGCACACCTCTTGAAGATGTCAGGAAGCATGCTTATCTGCGTATGATTCAGATTCCTGAATCTAATAGAGTATGAGGACCCCTCATCTGTGGTAATATCTACACCTTACCATCTCTTATATATGATACATACATGGCATTGGTAAGGGTGTCAATTTAAGATGCTTTTCTCAATCTGCATTGACCTCAAAATCATCCTCTACCTTAGAAAATCATCCCAGCTCACACATCTGTATCCTTTATATGACACGCTGGAAAGTAATTGATAACATACCTCTCTTATATGCTTCTATTCTTGATCTTATGATGATTAATTTTTAATATAGAAGAAAAGTAGATGGACATTACTTGTTAATGATTCCTTGAAAATAGAGAGTCACATGCTGTCATCGATAATAAACTCTTAAGATGCTGTGATGAAATTTGTTTGGAAATTATTTTTGGCACTTTTAAAATCACAAATTTCATTTGATTTCATTTCATTTCATATGGTATCACAAATTTCATTCGGCATTCAATTATTTCATTTGATACCACAAGTTCAAACTCACAGATCTCATTTGATTTCATTTGGTATCAGATTCATCTCATTTGAATTTAAAATCACATATTTCATTTGATATCATAATCATCATTTTTAAACACATCAAAATTATTTTTGATATCACGTTAATCAAATCGAGAGGATCAAAATTACTTTTGATATCGTTTACATTTGGAGAGAATTTTCACCTTCAAAAAGAGAACTTTTTTTTGTATGTTTTGCTCTTGACTTAATCCTTGAAAAACATGTTTAGCTATCCTACATAATGATTAGGGCGAATACAATCATTTAGGATCATGAATCATTATTGTTTTCCTTGATAATTCTCGTACGTTGTATTGAATAGTCTAGAACAAATCCTTATTAACGATACATAGGGAGAAATATTAGGTAGAAAGCCCATCCGAGGAGAACGATGAATATTAGGAGTATCCCCATCCCTATTAAGGCTAGCTTGCACTTGTTGAATTTTGATGAAGCCAAAAGGGGGAGAGAGATGAGAGATGAGACATGAGTTGTCTAGAGATGAGATATGAGATGAGACATGAGATGTCTAGAGCTGAAAGGTAAGATAAGATATCTAAGTTTAATTATAGCTCTGGGAGTGCTCTGGGAGTGATCTAAGTTTAATTATGTTCTCTAGTCATCTATGGGTTTGTCATCATCAAAAAGGGGGAGAATGTTAGAATCTTAAGTTTTGATGGTGACTAAGGTATGATATGGTCTAGTACTTAAGAGAACATAATCAGCACTTAGGAAGGATTAGATGACATGGTTAGAATCCTGAGTTAGATCACTTGAGAATGTAAGATCACTTCCGGATAGATTAGGACTCGCGCACGCGGATAAATGTGTCATCATCCCCAGCGGCAGCGAGTAACTCACTAGGGATTTAACTTAGTCCATGAGAATTAGGTACACAAAACCTTAAGACTAAGCTATGTTTCAATCGGAAGTGAGTTTGCTTCCTGTTAGACTTAGACTGGCGCAGAGCGATAGAATAGATATTACTCCAAGCAAAGTGACAGTGAGTCTACTTCCCCAAGTGAAAGCGCTTCCTGTTAGAATTAGACTGGCGCAGAGCGACAGAATAGATATTACCCCAAGCGTCAGTGAGTCTACTTCCCCAAGTGAAAGCGCTTCCTGATAGACTTAGACTGGCGCAGAGCAATAGAATAGTTATTACCCCAAGCGTCAGTAAGTCTACTTCGCCGAGTGAAAGCACTTCCTATTAGATTTAGACTGGCGCAGGTTGATAGACTAGATATAACCCGAGCGTCAGCGGAAATGCAACATCAAGTGAAGTTGCTTCCTGTTAGATCTTGACTGGCGCAGACTGATAGAATAGATTTCACCCTAAGCATCAGTGAATTCACCACGTCAAGTAAAAGTGCTTCCGATAGCTCAGTGACTAGCGCTGAGTGGTGGAATGAAATAGACTAAGCGAGAGCAAGTCATGGTGAACTAAATCCCTCATCAAGTGAATTTACTTCCGGATGTAGAAGTGCTTCCGGATACACCTTAGACTTAGGATCACCCACTGCATGAGACTATATGATTATATTGCTAAACTAACGTTCAAGTGCAGCACACTCAGTAAGGTTGCTTCCGGATGAGAAGTTGCTTCCGCAAGCAATCAGAATGTCTGAACGTTCAAAGAGATGCAGTGTCAGAATGCTTTTAACAGAGCAGAGGTGTCAGGACTACTTTTCAGAGATAAAGCAAGTCAACCCTGCTGAAGCATTTAAGAAGATGTTCCTTCCAACGGTAACAAGAGGATAACAGACACATTCAAACAACATTGTTACCTACCAAGCATGAGGAGTATGAGAACATAATCTGAAGATTCACTCAAGGTGTCAAAGCTCATACTGCCCACAAGAGTCAGAGTCCATAAGAGAGCTTCTGATAGCAAGAGAGGATCCAATAGCAAAGCACTCTTATCATTCATGGACAAGTGCTTGGAAGACAAAGTTCCTCTATGTGATAGCAAGCAAAATGTTAGAGTCCACGAGCTTCAGATAGCAAGAGAGCTTCCGATAGTGAGTCTCTTAACATCCTGGACTTATGCTTGAGGAACGAAGTCCTCTCTGACAGCAAGCAAGAGTCGGACCGTACAAAGTGTTCAGATGCCAGAACGACTTTTGTCAGAATAGTATTGTCAGAACAGTGTTGACAGAACAGCATGGTCAGAGCACCTTTTCAGATAAGCAAAGTCAACCCTGCTGTGCATTAATGAGGACAACGTAAACAAGGCCCCAACGTCTATAATCAAACGATCTTATTGCCTCTCCAACGGCTAGATATTCAGAGACTGGTATAAAGGGATGTTCTTCATTTCTGAAGAGGGGGCTTGAAAAAGGAGAAAGAGAGAACAGAGCTTATTGTCTGAAACACTATTCTACATTCCTCTCCTCTTCTACTCTCGGACTTAGATATGTAATATTCTTAGAGAGTGATTCTTTTGTGCTTAAGTGAGTAACATCATCTACTCTTAGAGAGAGTCATTCGAGCTTAAGTGTTTAGCACAATTAGTTCATAGAGTGAACATAATTGTAATCTTACATTTTGTAAGGGGGAGCATTTAGAAGTTTTCTAAATCTCCATAGGTTGCAAGTTAGCCCGTAAACTTGCATTTGTAAGGTTTGCAGGTGAACCCGTTGTAAAACCTGTGGGTTGTTAGGTGAACCCGTGCTCGTAAAACCTAAAGTGTAAAGGCTTCTCTTGTGCCCCCGGTTTTAAACAAGAATAGTGGATTGGAAATCTCAGGTGTAGCCTGGGGACTGGATGTAGGTCTGGGTGACCGAACCAGGATAAATTTAGTGTGCATATATTTATACTTGATCATTCTATTTTGCATCACATAGCATACTGACTTGTGCATAGCATTATTTATTATCATCATCACCGAGCACAAGCAGTCTTTCGAAAAGAGTTTAAGTTTTTATTCCCTCACCAATTCACCCCCCCCCCCTCTTGGGTGACAGCCACGAATTTCAAGAAGGATAAGCTGCAAAATGCCCTGCAGAAGTTTACAAATGGCTCAGAAATGTTAAATATAATTTTAATGAATCAAAGGGCTTATAGGGATAGAACTGGCTTAGGATATACTCCTAGAGGGAAGAAGTGGGTAGAACCAAAAGTAAAGCCCTACTTAAAGTTCTTCCATAAAGCTTCTAGTCATAGCTCCTCACCCTTCAGCTTCTGTAACTATTGCAACAGGAAGGGACACTCCACGTCCACCTGTAATGCCAAGAAGCATGGAGCAAGCAGCTCCTACAAATGGGTCCCAAAGGAACCAAGGCAACAAAGGATCCTCCTCCTGCAAAGGAAACTAAGAGAGGACAAGGATCCCAAGCCTGGAATTACTCCAAAGGGAAAACCCAAGAGTCCAGAGCCAGCACTCGGCCAGAGGCTCTAAATAATCACAAGCCCAAGGTCAAGGATGACTCTAAACCAAGGGCATTGAAACTAATGATCGAGGACCCAAGAAAAATTGGGTACCTAAGTTTGCTTGATTTTTCCAGGTGTGTCTCAAGGCATCCAAGAACAAGAAATGGAATATTGATAGCGGATGCTCGAGGGACATATGACTGGAGACAGAGACAAGTTCAAATCTCTGGTGATCAAAGATGGAGCCACAGTAACCTTTGGAGGAAATCAAAGTGGGAAGATCACTGGAGTTGAGAGGTCGGACCAGTAAAAAGATGTCTACCTAGTGGACGGTCTCTGTCACACCTGCTAAGCGTCAGCCAGAGCACAGACAAAGGAAATTGGGTAATATTTGACTCACATGAGTGCATAATAGTTGATAAGCAGGATCTAAGTTTAGATAAGGCCAACTTAAAGTGTAAACTAAGGCTAATAGAAATGGAAACCTATATACACTAGACTTGTGCCAACAGTTAGAAGAAAAATGCTTTATATCTAGTGATGAGAACAGTTGGCTTTGGCACAAGAGACTAGCTCATGTTAATTTCACTCAACTTGACATGCTAATTAAAAAGGAGCTAGCTATAGGCATTCCATCATTTAAAGTAAAGCATGATTTTATCTGTGAATCCTGCCAAAGAGGAAAGCAAACATAGTCCTCGTTCACAACCAAGAAGAAAGTCTCCACCAGCAGGCCCTTGGAACTAATCCACATGGATTTGGTTGGGCCAGCAAGAGTGAAGAGCTTGGGTGGAAACCTATATGCTCTAGTGGTGGTGGATGACTATTCAAGGTTCACCTGGACTATGTTTCTTGCCTCTAAGCAAGATACTTTTGATGCTTTTGTTGTCCTGGCTAAGAAAGTGCAGAATGAGAGAGAGCTCAAAATCACAGCCATAAGGACAGACCATGGAGGAGAGTTTGAGAACCATAGCTTCTCAGAGCTATGCGAGCAAATGGTATTGAACACAACTTCTCAGCTCCTCGGACCCCTCAACAGAACGGAGTTGTCGAAAGAAAGAACAGGGTTCTGACTGAGATGGCCAGAAGCATGCTCAATGAGAAAGAGGTTTCTCAAGTATTCTGGGCGGATGCTATGAGCACTGCATGCTACATCTCAAACAGAGCCTATGTTCGCAAGGGCTTAGACAAGACTCCATATGAGCTATACAAAGGAAGGAAGCCCAACATCAGCCCTCAGAATTTTTGGATCAAAATGCTACGTACAAAACAATGAAAGGTAAATCTAGGTAAATTTGATCCAAAGGCTGATGTAGTATATTCATAGGATACTCCCTTAGGAGCAAAGCATATAGGATATACAACATGAGAACTAGAATTGTAGAAGAATCAATGCATGTTGTATTCGATGAAATTCCTACATGGGGACAATCCAGAGAAGATGATGAAATACTTAATCTTCCAAATTACCATCATCTTCATCACCACCAAAAGAAACACCAGCAAGCAATCTTAAGGAAGAAGATGAACTCAGCGATGAACCTAGAGTGCAGACTGTGCATGATGAGGCACAGTTGCCAATAGCTAGGAGGCATCACAGAGATCATCCTCTTGATCAAGTGCTTGGTGATGTTTCTTCTGGTGTCAGAACCAGAAGACAAGTTCAAAATGAAGTTGAGTTTGGTGCTTTCCTATCTCAAATAGAACCAACTTCAGTTGAACAAGCTCTTGAGGACTGCGACTGGATTATGCCATGCAGGAAGAGCTAAATCAATTTGATAGAAGTCAGTCTGGGAACTAGTTCCTAGGCCGTCTCACCAATCCATTGTGGGGACCAAGTGGGTCTTCAAAAACAAGCTGAATGAGACAGGCTAATCACAAGAAATAAAGCCAGACTAGTAGCTAAAGGATATAATCAAGAAGAAGGCATTGACTATGAAGAAATTTTGCTCCAGTCGCTAGACTTGAAGCAATAAGAATTCTTCTAGCCTTTGCATCCATGAAAGGCTTTAGACTATATCAAATGGATGTTAAAAGTGCCTTTCTAATGGTTATATTAAAGAAGAGGTATATGTAGAACAACCTCCTGGCTTCGAAGATCACAAACATCCAAGACATGTGTATAGATTAAAGAAAGCCTTATATGGCCTCAACAAGCTCCTAGAGCTTGGTATGAGAGACTCAGCAGCTTCTTGCTGGGCAAGGGTTTCTCAAGAGGCAACTTGATAAAACATTGTTTATCCTTCACAAAGATAGAGATATGCTAATTGTCCAAATTTATGTTGATGATATCATTTTTGGAGCAACTAACGAAAAGCTTTGTGAGGATTTCTCTAAGACTATGCAGGGTGAGTTTGAAATGTCAATGATGGGAGAACTAACGTTCTTCCTAGGCCTGCAAATTAAGCAGAAGAAGAATGGAATATTCATCTCCCAAGCCAAATACTGCAGAGAACTACTCAAAAAGTTTGGGATGGATGAATGCAAGGAGTATGATACTCCCATGAGCACCACTGCCGCACTTGATGCTGACGCAAAGGGTAAATCTGTCAGCCTGCCCATGTACAGGGGAATGATAGGTTCCCTCCTATACTTAACGGCAAGCAGGCCTGATATCCAATTTAGTGTTGGCATGTGTGCTAGGTTTCAAGCCAACCCAAGGAATCACACTTAACATGTGTTAAACGTATTTTGAGATACCTTGAGGGAACGCAAGAGCTTGGTCTCTGGTATCCCAGAGGTAACCAAGAGTTCCTGTGGCTTACTCTGACTCTGACCATGCAGGTTATAAGACTGACAGAAAGAGCACCAGTGGACAATGCGCCTTCCTTGGGGTTGTCTGGTGTCTTGGGCGAGCAAGAAGCAGACCTGCGTGTCCTTGTCATCCACTGAGGCGAATACATCGCTGCAGCAAGTTGTTGTGCCCAAGTGCTGTGGCTGAAGAACCAGTTAAGAGATCTTGGCTTGGAATTCCCTGAGGCACCCATCCTCTGTGACAACCAAGCACAATCAGCCTAGCCAAGAATCCGGTTCAGAACACTAGGACAAAGCACATTGATGTCAGACATCACTTCATCAGAGACCATGTTCAAAAGAAGGATGTCAAAGTGCAGTTTGTCCCACACAACAACAGCTTGCTGACATTTTCAACAAGCCTCTGGGGGTTGACCAATTTACTTTCATAGAGGTGATTTGGGAATGGTAAACCCAAATGAAGTTTAAATTCTACTTGCTATACTTGTTTACTCTTAAAACTTTACAACAATACTAACTTAGGCATCGGAGTGCCAAATGTGTTCTTGCAGGGCCTCAATGTTAAATCTTAAGAAACTGCAACCGGAAGCAAAACCACTTCCGGATGATCAATGGCTGCCACTGGATGACGAAACCAAGAGAGCGCCAGCACCAGTCCAAGGGACACGTCCCTTCAGAAAACGCTTCAACTTCTCAATGATACGTTATGACTTCTCCGATAAGATGAAGAGACACGTGTCATCAGGTGTGTCGTTCCAACTTAAATTGTTTACGTACCCAATGTGTGAAAATCTGAAGCGACATGACCATTTTGCCCTCAGTAACTTTGCATATAAATAGGGGCGCATTTTTTTTTTTTCACTTTCACTTTTCACTTGAAAATTTTTACCCACATATTCTCTCTGCATACATTCATCTGTGTTCTTCATCTTCTTCATACTCTTCTTCGCATCTTTCATCACATTCATATCAACCCCACACAAAAATGGCGGATCCGATGAAAATATCCCAGTTACACAGAAACCCTCTTCATCCAAGAAACCCAAGTCGAAATCTGGGAAAACTCGACATGAACGTTCTGGAAAGTCTGGGAAAAATGATGAACACCATGAAGAACATCATGAACGCCTTCAAAATTCTGGGCAGACACCGGGGCAGACTGAACAAGTCCAGGACCAGCCTGGACACTCTGGGAGAGTGGCAGAACAGTCAGTGTTTTCTGGGCATAAGCAAGAGAGGGAAGCCCAGAGAAAAAGGAAGAAGAAGAAGGTTCAATTTGCTGAAGAGCCCTCTTCCAAGAAGCAGCGGGTTGAAGAAGATGACCCCACAGTGTATAGAGATGGAGCATTGGAACTTGTCGTCTCAAAGTTTGAGACTATTAAGCCCTACTTCAACAACGGGCTGTTCGTAGATCTGGGTAAGGTAGATGATCTAGGGTTTTCTCATCTTCGCCCATATCTGGAGAAATACATGCCCTGGCTGGGGATCAACCAGGACTACAACGTCAACGTCCTGCGAGCCTTCTGTCAATCCCCGCCAGGCAAGCTTAAATACAAGAAGGTTGATGGAAGGAGCAAATCCACAAACTCTCCTTCACTGCCACTGTACGGGGGAGATCCTTCAGATTCACCTGGAGGACGTTGAATGAGTTGATGGGAATCACAGATGAGGGTATGAACGAGTGGCTGTACCCTGAGTCATTGAAGTACAGCAAGGAGGAACTCGAGCAGCTGTATGGCACCAAAGAGAAGAAGGTGTCCAAAATGTCTGACTCTTACAGGCTCCTGTACTACATCTACTCCCGGATAATGACACACAAGGGGGGTAACTTCAATGAGTTCACACAATTGGACAACCATGGTTCCCTAGACTCCTCTCCCAGCAGCCAATCAACCCGGGGCAGTTGATTTGTCTTGAGCTTCAGAGATGGTTATCTAATGACAAGTCAGGCTATCTACCCTATCCCACAATCCTTGCCTTCCTCCTTGAGAAGAAACTGATAAAGGCGACATCTGATGTGGAGGAAGAGAATGTCAAGTGTGCTCCTGTGGGGCAACTAACATTAGCAAGATGGGGATCAAATATCTGAAGCCTACTAAGCCCACTCGCTCAAGATCACAGACAAGCAGTGGCTCTCAGACTTCCGTCCCCTCTTCATCTGGTGCAGGGGATCAGGAAGTTGATTCCCACGCTGGGCCAGGCCGTGCTGCAAGAGTGCCAGCATCAGTCAGAGCCTTTGCTGAGGAAGTAAAGGAAGAGCTCCTCTTTAGGCTGACTGACTCCTTGATGGCTCCTCTCCAAGATAAGTGTGATGCTGGTTCCAACAGCAAAGGGAGCGGATCCAACGGCTTGAGGACAGAATTGGCCAAGTCAAGAATCACATAGCCAGGGTGGATGCCAAACTTGACCTTATCCTTCAACATCTCCAAATTCCTCAACCTCCACAAGGTAACCCACCTCCACACCTCCTCCTCCACAAAATCCTCCTCCTCCTCCTGGTCACCCACAACTTCCCCCTCCTCCTCATTCCCACACTCAACAACCACAGCCACCCCCACAAAATGACCAACAACCTCACTCATCCCCAGGCAATGACCACCAACCTCAGCCATCACCCACCATGACCAACAAAACCAAGAATCCCATCAACAATCTCCTCGCCAATCCCCTCTCAACTCACCATCCTCAACTCCCTCACCCACTCGCCCCAACGCACCTGCTCGCTCACCTCTCCGTCTCTCAGACTCATCCCTCCCTGACCCTACCTCTAAAACCTAGATCCAACCCCTTGGCAGACCACCTTGGTTTCCACACCGCCATTCACCCCCTCAGCACATCTACCTGCGAGACTACCCCCGCCTTCAGCAAATCCTGAAAATCCTCATGAACCCTTTACCCCATTCACCCCTTCCACTACCTTCACTGAATACTCCTCCACCTATCCCTTTGAGGGACTCTTTGTGATCCCAGCTGGTTCCCCGAGACTGCCTCATCCCCCGAGCCTAACCTCCCTACCTCCTCCCCAGAAACCTCACCCTCAACACAATCTGGCCCTGAACCTCCACCCCCCACCTCATCTGCTCCATCCCTGGCCCTCTCCCTTGTTGATGATGACAAAAGGGGGAGAGATATGCTGTTTGCGCTCCGCCTACATATGGACACCAGGAATGGTCTTAGCCAGCCATCACTTTGGGTTGATGAAGATATCGCGGCTGCCCTTCGCCGTGCTTTGGAATCCCAAAGATTGGGTGGAGCTGAGAACCTAATAATGGAGAGGTAGCCTACTTCGATGACGCCACAGGGTTCCCTGGGTATGAAGAAGTGGAAAACATGAAGAAGGCATTCGAGGAGTCTATTGAATCAGAGAGGCTCAGAAGGGAAAGAGAGGAAGAAGAGCTTCAGCGAATAATTGCCCAGATAGACCGGAACGTACATGAAGCAGAGTTAGCCAGACTCCAGAAAGAGAGTGAGGAAAGGCAGAAGGAGAGGGAAAAGAAAAAGAAAACACCAACCTAACCCCCAATCAAAAACCTATTTTTTTTACTTAGAAATTTTTCCTTTAGTTTTCATGCATCTCTCATTCTTACTTGTATATGTGATTTAACATGTTATTTGTTTGTATACTCTAACGTGTAATTTGTGTTTATCAATAATATCTCTCTAAGTTACTTGCACTTATCTATTGCTTCTATTTATCTCCTAATCCTTTCATATGAACGTAATCGATAAGACTAAGTTTGTCATCATCAAAAAGGGGGAGAATGTTAGAATCTTAAGTTTTGATGAAGACTAAAATATGAAAGAACTTAGAAAGTAACAGGTGAACATAGAACCCTAAGTAAAAGTACAACCGGATGTGGACTTACTTTCGGATAGACTAGGACTAGTGCTCGCGGATGAATGTTTCATCCCCCAGCGACTAAGCTAAGTTCATAAGCATTAAGTATGGCAAAACCTTAAGACTAAGCTAAGTTTCCAACCGGAAGTGAATTTGCTTCCTGTTAGAATTAGGCTGGCGCTGGCTGTTCGAACATAATGACACTGAGCGTCAGTGAAAATAAGCCACGTCCAGTAGAATTGCTTCCGATAGCTAAGTGACTAGCGCTGGCTGTTGGATTGATCGAACACTGAGCAAGAGTAAGTAATAGTGAACAAATCCTTCATCCAGTGAATTTACTTCCGGATGTAGAAGTGCTTCCGGATACAACATAGACCACTCAGTCTAAGTATTCTCCCACTGCATGTGACTACATGATTATACTGTGAGACTAACACTCAGTGCAGCACACTCAGTAGAATTGCTTCCGGATGCGAATCTGCTTCCGCAAGCAATCAGAATGTCAGAAGTTGCAGTGTCAGAATACTTTTGTCAGAGCAGAGGTGTCAGGACTACTTTTCAGAGATAAAGCAAGTCAACCCTGCTATGCATTGATGAAGCATTTATTGGGCAAACGGTAACATGGGAAAAACGGCCATATTCAAACGGCTCTCCCACCTACCAAGAGTCAGATTGCCTGAAGACTATATAAAGGAGCTCAACTTCATTTATGAGAACAATGATTATCTTTGAATATTCTTGAGAGAAGTTAGAGCGAGAAACTAAGAACATCTTCAAGCATTCAAAGCTGCCCAGAAAAGTAAAGAGCATTTAACACATCGAGTGATCCTTTCATCTACATATTCTGTACTCTTTGTTGTTAAGTCTCTTCTTGTTATAAGAGCATTGATTGTACTTAAGTGTGTAGCACTATCTGTTCTTTGAGAGAACTCAGTTTGTAAAATCCTTTAAGTCTAAAGGTTAACCCCTTGCTCGGTGTGAGGGGGAGCTAGTTAGAAAGGTTGCAAGTGAGCCTTGTGAAACTTGTGGTTGTAAGGTTGCAAGTGATCCCGTCCAAACTTGCGGTTGTAAGGTTTCAGGTGAACCCGATTTAAAACCTGAGATATAGTGGAACTCGGCCTGGGTGGTTGAGGACTGGACGTAGGTCAGGTAGACCGAACCAGTATAACTCTTGTGTTGTTTTATTTGAGCATTTATTTTGAAGCACAATTCACCCCCCCCCCCTCTTGTGCATCCATTACTTTCAGTCTTTAATGTAGCAAAATCATGTAATTTTTCATTCTTAATTGTAAATGAATAAAAAGGGCTCTTGACCAGTTAGTGGCGATAGTTGGTCCAAGAGCATGCATTTGAGCTACTTTTGATGATCAACTAAAAAATAGGCTAAAAATTAGAAAAATGACTTTATGTAGCAAAATCATGTAGTTTCTACACTTTCTTAACCTAAATGAATAAAAAGTGCTCCTGACCCGTTAGTGGCGATAGTTGTCTAAAAGCATGCATTTAAGCTACTTTTGATGATGGCCCTAAAATATAGGGAAATTGTCTTTAATATAGTAAAATCCTGTGTTTTTCACACTTTCTTAATCGTAAATGAATAAAAAGGGCTCCTGACCCGTTAGTGGCGTCAGTTGGACCAAAGTATGCATTTGAGCTACTTTTGATGAGGCCCTAAAAATAGGCTAACAATTATGAAATTGTCTTTAATTAAGCAAAATTATGTAGTTTCCACGCTTTCTTAACCCTAAATGAATAAAAAGGGCTCTTGACCCGTTAGTGGCGATAGTTGGTTCAAAAGAATGCATTTGCGCTACTTTTGATGATAGCCCTAAAAAATAGGCTAAAAATTAGGAATTGACTTTAATGTAGCAAAATCATGTAGTTTCTACACTTTCTTAATCCTAAATGAATAAAAGGGCTCATGACCTGTTAGTGGCCATAGTTGGTCCAAAAGCATGCATTTGAGCTACTTTTGATTATGGCCCTAAAAAATAGGCTAACAATTAGGAAATTGTCTTTAATTAAGCAAATCATGTAGTTTTCCACGCTTTCTTAACCCTAAATGAATAAAAAGGGCTCTTGACCCGTTTAGTGGCGATAGTTGGTCCAAAAGATGCATTTGAGCTACTTTTGATGATGGCCCTTAAAAAAGAGGCTAAAAATTCGTAAATTGTCTTTAATGTAGCAAAATCATGTATTTTGCATGCTTTCTCAACCGTAAATGAATAAAAATGGCTCTTGACCCATTAGTAGCGATAGTTGGTCCAAAAGCATGCATTTGAGGTACTTTTGATGATGGCCCTAAAAAATAGGAAATTGTCCTTAATGTAGCAAAATAATGTATTTTTCACTCTTTCTTAACTGTTAATGAATAAAAAGGGCTCTTGACCTGTTAATGGCAATTGTTGGTCCAAAAGCATGCACTTTGAGCTACTTTTGATGATGGCCCTAAAAATTAGGAAATTGTCTTTAGTAGCAAAATCGGGTATTTTTCACTCTTTCTTAACTGTAAATGAATAAAAGGGCTCTTGAATCGTTAGTGGCGATAGTTGGTCCAAAAGAATGCATTTGAGCTACTTTTGATGATCGCCCTAAAAATAGGCTAAAAATTATGAAATTGTCTTTAATGTAGCAACATCATGTAGTTTCCACGCTTTCTAAACCCTAAATAAATAAAAAATGGCTCTTGACCCGTTAGTGGCGATAGTTGGTCCAAAAGGATGCATTTGCGCTACTTTTGATGATGGCCCTTAAAAAAGAGGCTAAAAATTCGGAAATTGTCTTTAATGTAGCAAAATCATCTATTTGTCACGCTTTCTTAACCGTACATGAATTGTTAGAATCTTAAGTTTTGATGAAGACTAAAATATGAAAGAACAAGTTAAACACTTAGAAAAATTAGGTTAATATAGAACCACAAGTAAGAGTACAACCGGATGTGGATTTGCTTCCGGATGGACTAGGACTAGCGCTCGCGGATGAATGACTCATCCCCCAGCGGAAGCAAGTAATACACTAAGTCATAACTCAATCTAGGAACATTAGGAGTATAAAATCCTTGAGACTAAGTTAGGACGCAACCGGATGCAGGAATGCTTCCGGATGCTTAGTGACTAGTGCTGCCTGTTGGCTTAGGTAACACCGAGCGTCAGTGAGTATAACTCTAAGCCATAACTCAACGTCCAGTAGGAGTGCTTCCGGATGTGGAATTGCTTCTGGAAGTAAGAGAGCTCCCTTAGACTAATTGAACTCCCACTGCATGTGACTATGTGTTAATATTGCTAGACTAACGTTCAAGTGCAGCACACTGAGTGATGTTGCTTCCGGATGTGGATCTGCTTCCGGTAGCAAACAGAATGTCAGAACATACAGCAGTGCAGTGTCAGAGTGGTTTTTGGCAGAGCAGAGTCGTCAGAAGTGCTTTTCGGAGATAAAGCAAAGTCAACCCTACTGAGCATTAATGGAGCATTAATGAGCAACGGTAACATGGGAATAACGACTACATTCAAACGGCCTTGTTACCTACCAAGAGTGAGAATACTTGAAGACATATATAAAGAAGCTCATCTTCATTTATGAGAACAATTTGGAGAAATCACAGAAATCTAGAGAGAGAAACTGAGAATACTCTTCAAGCATTCAAGGCTGCCCAGAAAAGCAAGAGAAGACTTAATACATTGAGAGTTCTAGTCATTTATTTATCTTGTACTCTTTGTAGTTAAGTCTCTTCATTTATTGAGAGCATTGATTGTACTTAAGTGTGTAACATCATCTGTTCTTAGAGAGAACTAAGTTTAGAAAATCCTTTATTTGAAAGGTTGAACCCTTACAGGTTGTAAGGGGGAGTGAGTTTGTAAGGTTGCAAGTGAACCTGGTGTAAAACTTGTGGTTGTAAGGTTGCAAGTGATCCCGTGCTAAAACTTGCGGTTGTAAAGGTTCCAGGTGAACCCGTTTGTAAAACCTGGGGATAGTGGAACTCAATCTGGGTGATTGAGAACTGGACGTAGGTCAAGAGTTGGACCGAACTAGTATAAAACCCTGTGTGTTTTATAGTTTGATTTAATTTGGTAGCACAATTCACCCCCCCTCTTGTGCATCCTCACTTTCATTTGGTATCAGAGCAGGTCTTTCTGACTTGATTCCAACGAATCTAGAAAGAGAAGATCCGGTGATGGATGCAGATCATCATTCCTTGCCCGATGTTGCTATTCAGCCAAACAAGCCTCCTGGATTTGATGGCTACAACTATCCCTTCTGGAAGTTCAGAATGGAGACCTATATCAAGTCCAACGGCATTCGGCTCTGGGATGTGATTGAGCATGGTGACCACGTCCCACTAGATGATGAAGATTTTGCTAAGGCTCGATCCAAATTCACCAATGAAGACTATGCTCTAGTGGAGCTGAACTATAAGGCCATGCACTACATTCAATGCGCCCTGAGTCACAAGGAGTTCCACAGGATCAGCCACCACAAAACAACAAAGGAGATGTGGGAGGCCCTTGAGGCTGCTCATTCCGGAACCAAGGGAGTGAAGGCCAGACGGGTCGAGATGCTGGTTGAGGAGTTCCACAAATTTGCTAAGCTGAGCCCAACTGAGCCAATCAGAGAGCTGGAGCTTAGATTAAACCATCTTATTAACAACTTGGCCTCTCTGGGGAAGGACATTCCTGAGGAAGAACAAGTTAGCAAGATCCTAAAAGTATTAAAGGGTGACTAGATCACCAAAGTTACCATCCTGCAGGAAGTCTAGGGAGAATCAACCAGCTCTATCACTGCCTTGTTTGGTTCTCTGGCTGAATATGAACCAATCTTGTTGGCTCAAAGAGCTCCTCAAGCTACATCTAAAGCCAAGAACCTTGCTCTTGTTGCTCCCAGCAAGGAAAGGGATGATGATGATGATGAGGATGATGAGGAGGACATAGATGATGAGGAGATGACTATGATGGTGAGAAAATTCAGAAAGTTCTTCAGAAAGAAAGGAGGCTTTCAGAAAGGAGAATCTAGCCACAAGAAGGATTATAAGAAGGAAAGGACCCCTGTGTGCTTCGAGTGTAAGAAGCCTGGTCATTTCAAGGCTGAGTGCCTAAGCCTTCAGAGAGCCAAAGGGAAGGACAAAAGGAAAGCCTTTGTGTCCTCAATCTGGGTGAATAGTTCTGATGAGGAAGCTAGTGATGAGGAAGAGGTTGCTAACCTCTGTCTTGTTGCTCGAGAAGATGGAGAGGAGGCATCCTCAGACTTTGATTCCATCCATGGCGATGAGGTAACGCTTCCTGAACTACAAGAAGCCTATAATGATGTTCATAGAGAATTCTTTCGCCTATGTAAGGCTTATAAAGTGTTGAGAATTAAAAAGGAATCACTTGAGTCCAAGGTGGACTCACTAAGTGAAGAGCTAGCGGAAGCCAAAAAGCTTCCGGTAGCGGATGGCAAGGGATCTCCCCAAGCAGAACCCAATGCCACAACATTAGAGAGCTGCCCTAACTGCAGCAAAATCTCAGTTGAAAGGGATAGACTGCAGAATGCCCAGCAAAAGTTCACTAATGGATCTGAAATGTTAAATGTTATTTTAATGAATCAGAGGGCATATAGGGATAAGACTGGATTAGGCTACAAGCCCAAAGGGAAAAAGTGGGTGGAACCAAAAGTGAAGCCTTACTTAAAATTTTCCATAAAGCCACTGATCACTGTTAGAATCTTAAGTTTTGATGAAGACTAAGATATGAAAGAACAAGGTAAACACTTAGACAAAATTAGGTTAAAATGGAACCACAAGTAAGAGTACAACCGGATGTGGATTTACTTCCGGATGGACTAGGACTAGCGCTCGCGGATGAACCACTCATCCCCAGCGGAAGCAAGTAATACACTAAGTCATAACTCAGTCTAGGAACATTAGTTGTATAAAATCCTTGAGACTAAGTTAGGATGCTTCCGGATGTGGATTTACTTCCGGATGGACTAGGACTAGCGCTCGCGGATGAACCACTCATCCCCCAGCGGAAGCAAGTAATACACTAAGTCATAACTCAGTCTAGGAACATTAGTTGTATAAAATTCTTGAGACTAAGTTAGGATGCTTCCGGATGTGGATTTGCTTCCGATTGCTTAGTGACTAGCGCTGGCTGTTGATTCGGACAACACTGAGCGTCAGTGAGTATAATATGATCATAATCCAACGTCCAGTGGAAGTACTTCCCGATATAAGAGAACTCCCCTAGACTAAGTGAACTCCCACTGCATGTGAGTATGTGCTATTATTATTAAGACTAACGTTCAAGTGCAGTACACTAAGTGATGTTGCTTCCGGATGAGGACTTGCTTCCGCAAGCAATCAGAATGTCAGAACATTCAGCTAGAGCAGTGCAGTGTCAGAGTGCTTTTTGGCAGAGCAGAGTTGTCAGAACTGCTTTTCAGAGATAAAGCAAAGTCAACCCTACTGAGCATTAATGGAGCATTAATTGAGCCAACGGTAACTTGGGATAAACAGCTATATTCAAACGGCTATGCCACCTACCAAGAGTGAGAATACTTGAAGACATATATAAGGAAGCTCATCTTCATTTATGAAGATAACTTTGACATCTTGAAGAAAGCTAGAGTGAGAAACTAAGAATATCCTTCAAGCATTCAAAGCTGCCCAGAAAAGCGAAAGAGCATTTAACACATTGAGAGTTCTTTTCATCTACTTATATTGTACTCTTTGTAGTTAAGTCTCTTCATTCTATTAAGAGCATTCATTGTACTTAAGTGTGTAACATTATCCGTTCTTAAAGAGAACTAAGTTTAGAAAATCCTTTATTTGTAAAGGTTGAACCCTTGCAGGTTGTAAGGGGGAGTTAGTTAGCAAGGTTGCAAGTGAGCCTGGAGTAAAACTTGTGGTTGTAAGGTTGCAAGTGATCTCGTTCTAAAACTTGCGGTTGTAAAGGTTCCAGGTGAACCCGTTTGTAAAACCTGGGGATAGTTGAACTCAACCTGGGTGGTTGAGAACTGGACGTAGGTCAGGAAGACCGAACCAGTATAAACCCTTGTGTTGTTATTGTTTTGATTTTAATTGGTAGCACAATTCACCCCCCCTCTTGTGCATCCACTACTTTCAATCACAGCTCCACACCTTTCAGCTTCTGCAATTATTGTAACAGGAAGGGACACACCACGTCCACCTGCAATGCTAGGAAGCATGGAGCTAATAGCTCTTATAAGTGGGTTCCAAAAGGAACCAAGACAACAAAGGATCCTCCTCCAAGAAAAGAAACTAAGGGAGGACAAGGATCCAGAACTTGGAAACACGTCCCAAGGGAAGTCCAACAGCCCAGAGCCCACACTAGGCCAGAGGCACAGATTAATCACAAGCCCAAGGTCAAGATCAACACTGGACCAAGGGCTTTGAGAACTAATGATAGAGGACCCAATAAAGGTTGGGTACCTAAACTTGTCTAATCCTTGCAGGTCTGTCTCAAAGCATCCAAGAATAGAAAATGATACATTGATAGCGGATGCTCGAGGCATATGACTGGTGACCGAGACAAATTCAAATCCTTGGTGATCAAAGATGGAGCCAAAGTGAGCTTTGGAGGAAATCAAAGCGGAAAGATCACTGGGGTTGGAGAAGTTGGACCTGTTAAAGATGTCTATCTGGTGGATGGTCTCTGTCACAACCTGCTGAGCGTGAGCCAGAGCACTGACAAAGGAAACTGGGTAATATTTGATTCACATGAGTTCATGATAATAGACAAGCATGATCTTAATCTAGACAAGGCCAATCTAAAATGCAAACTTAAGGCAAGTAGGAATGGAAACCTATACACCTTAGATTAATGTCAGCAACTAGATGAAAAATGTTTAATATCTAGTGATGAAAATAGTTGGCTTTGGCATAAACGGCTAGCACATGTTAACTTTACACAACTTGATATGCTTATTAAGAAAGAGCTAGCTATAGGGATTCCTTCCTTTAAAGTTAAGCATAATTATATTTGTGAATCCTGCCAACGAGGAAAGCAAACAAAGTCCTCGTTTAAAACCAAGAAGAGAGTCTCCACCAGCAGGCCCTTGAAACTAATCCACATGGATTTGGTTGGGCCAGCAAGAGTGAAGAGCTTGGGTGGAAACCTGTATGCTCTAGTTGTGGTGGATGACTATTCTAGGTTCACTTGGACAATGTTTCTTGCCTCCAAGCAAGATGCTTTTGATGCTTTTGTTGTCCTGGCTAAGAAAGTGCAGAACGAGAGAGATCTCGAGATAACAGCCATAAGGACTGATCATGGAGGAGAATTTGAGAATCACAGCTTCTCAGAGCTGTGTGAGCAAAATGACATTGATCACAATTTCTCAGCTCCCAGAACTCCTCAGCAGAATGGCGTGGTTGAAAGGAAGAACAGGGTTCTGACTGAGATGGCCAGGAGCATGCTCAATGAGAAAGAGGTTTCTCAAGTGTTCTGGGCGGACACTATGAGCACTGCTTGCTACATCTCTAACAGAGCCTATGTTCGCAAGGGCTTGGACAAGACTCCCTATGAGCTGTACAAAGGTAGAAAGCCCAACATCAGCCACCTCAGAATCTTTGGATCAAAATGCTATGTTCATAACAATGGAAAGGTAAATTTGGGTAAGTTTGATCCAAAGGCTGACATAGGAGTTTTAAAAGGATATTCTCTTAGGAGTAAGGCTTATAGAGTATACAACATCAGAACTAGAACTATAGAAGAATCTATGCATTTTGTATTCGATGAGAATCCTACATGGGGACAATCCACAGAAGATGATGGGATATTAAACTTTTCAAAATCACCATCATCTTTACCACCAAAAGAAACACCAACAAGCAACCCCAAGGAAGAAGGTGAACCCAGTGATGAACCTAGAGTGCAGACGGTGCCTGATGAGGTACAGTTGCCAACAGCTAGGAGACATCACAGGGATCATCCTCTTGACCAAGTGCTTGGTGATGTTTCTTCTGGTGTCAGGACCAGAAGGCAGGTTCAAAATGAAGTTGAGTTTGGAGCCTTCTTATCTCAGATCGAACCAACTTCAGTTGAACAAGCTCTTGAGGACTGTGATTGGATTATTGCCATGCAGGAAGAGCTTAATCAGTTTGAAAGAAGCCAAGTATGGGAGTTAGTCCCAAGGCCATCTCATCAATCCATAGTTGGTACCAAATGGGTCTTCAAGAACAAACTGGATGAGACTGGTCAAATAACAAGGAACAAAGCCAGATTGGTAGCCAAAGGGTATAACCAAGAAGAAGGCATATACTATGAAGAAACCTTTGCTCCAGTTGCAAGACTTGAAGCAATAAGGATTCTTCTAGCCTTTGCATCCATGAAAGGTTTTAAATTATATCAAATGGATGTGAAGAGTGCATTTCTTAATGGTTATATTAAAGAAGAGGTTTATGTTGAACAACCTCTTGGCTTTGAAGACCATAAGCACCCTAAACATGTGTATAGACTAATGAAAGCATTGTATGGCCTGAAACAAGCTCCTCGAGCTTGGTATGAGAGACTCAGCAGCTTTTTGCTGGGGAAGGGTTTCTCTAGAGGCAAATTAGATAATACACTGTTTATTTTGCATAAGGATAGAAACATGCTAGTTGTCCAGATTTATGTTGATGATATTATCTTTGGGGTAACTAATGAGAAACTCTGTGAAGAGTTTTCTAAGACTATGCAGGGAGAATTTGAGATGTCAATGATGGGAGAACTAACATTCTTCCTAGGCCTGCAGATTAAACAAAAGAAAGAAGGAATCTTCATCTCCCAAACTAAATATTGCCGTGAGCTCCTAAAGAAGTTTGGGATGGATGAGTGCAAGGAGTATGATACTCCCATGAGCACGACTGCCGCACTCGATGCTGATGTAAAGGGAAGTTCGGTCAGTCTGCCTATGTACAGGGGAATGATAGGTTCCTTGCTGTACTTAACGGCCAGCAGACCAGATATACAATTTAGTGTAGGCATGTGTGCTAGATTTCAAGCCAACCCCAAGGAATCACATCTAACTTGTGTTAAGCGTATTTTAAGATACCTTGAGGGAACTCAAGAACTTGGTCTCTGGTATCCCAGAGGTAACCAAGAGTTCTTGTGGGCTTATTCTGATGCTGACCATGCAGGTTATAAAACTGATAGAAAGAGCACCAGTGGACAATGTGCCTTCCTTGGTGGTTGTCTGGTCTCTTGGGCTAGCAAGAAGCAAACTTGCGTGTCACTTTCATCCACAGAGGCAGAGTACATTGCTGCTGCAAGCTGTTGTGCACAAGTGCTGTGGCTGAAGAATCAACTGAGGGATCTTGGCCTGGAGTTTCCAGAGGCTCCCATTCTATGTGATAACACAAGCACTATCAGCCTTGCCAAGAATCCTGTTCAGCACACAAGAACAAAGCACATTGACGTCAGACATCACTTCATCAAAGATCATGTTCAGAAGAAGGATGTCAAGGTGCAGTTTGTTCCCACTCAGCATCAGCTTGCGGATATCTTCACCAAGTCTCTGGGGGTAGATCAATTTACTTTTATTAGAGGTGATTTGGGAATGGTAAACCCAAATGAAGTTTAATCTTCAAAATAAACCTGTGCTTAATTGATTAAAACCTGCAACTGTACTAACTTAGGCATCGGAGTGCCAATCTTTGGTTTTGCAGGTCCCCAATGTTAAATCTTAAGTGAGTCCAACCGGAAGCAAAACCACTTCCGGATGCAATTTTGCTGCCGCTTGGTGACGACCCCAAGCAACCGGGAGCGCCAGTGTCTGGGTAGAAGACACGTCACTTCACCAAATGTTTCATCTTCCTCCACAGGAAATTTTGCCCCCCTCTGGCAGTGTGAAGAGACACGTGTCAAAAAGGTGCGTCGTTCCAATTAAATGTTTACGTTTTCCCATTGACAAGCGCATGCTTCAATGTAGAGTCATCATGAGCATTTCATCCGTTGTGACTTTGCATAAATAGGAACAACAGTCATTTTTCTTTTCACTTTTCACTTAAACAAATTTCTTGCACCCAAACTCTCTGAAAATATTCATCGTGTTCATCATCACATTCATACTGTTCTTCGTCGTGTTTTTCATCTCTCTTCATCTTCTGCATCTCTATGGATTTCATCACATACATTCCACTCAAACCCTAAACCATCACAAAATGGCCGGATCTCACGAATCAAACCCCAACCCTCGGATAGCCACTTCCTCCAAGAAATCAAAATCTGGGAAATCTGGGCATTCGAAATCTGGGAAATCTGGGCAAGTGCATGAACAACATGAACATTCAAAGAAAAAGAGTAAGAAGAGAGTTCAGTTCAGCGAAGAGCCTTCATCCAAGCGACAGAGAGTGGAGGATGATCCGTTAGTATACAAGGATGGGCCGCTGGAGGCTGTTACTTCCAAGTTTGAAACAACAAAGCCCTACTTCTCACATGGGATGTTCATTGACTTGAATAAAATTGAAGATATGGGTTTTGGCCATTTGAAAGAACATCTCCAGAAGTATATGTGCTGGCTGGGGATCAACAGTCAGTACAACATCAACGTGCTCAGGGTGTTCTACCAGTCTCTCACAGCCAAAACTAAGTACAAGACGGTGAATGAGAAAGAGACCATTAGCAGAGTCACCTTTAAGGCCACAGTGAGGGGGAGGACAATCAGTTTTACTTGGAGAGATATCAACGACCTGCTCGGAGTCACTGAGGAAAGCATGAACGAGTGGCTCTTCCCTGAAAAACTGAGCCAGGAGGAGCTTGAGAAAGTATATGAGACCAAGGGGAAGAAGGTCTCTGCCATGTCTGACTCCAACCGAGTACTTCAATATGTCTACTCGCGCTTGATGACTCATAAAGGGGGGAACTTCAACGAGTTCACCCAGCTAGACAACCCATGGCAGATGATTAGTTTGGAGCTGCACAGGTGGTGTGAAACCAAGGACAAGAAACCTGGGCATCTTCCCTATCCTCAAGTCATTGCTTTCCTCCTGGAGTAATTCTTGATCAAATCCACTGAGGAAGCTGACAATGTCCAGTGCTTGCCCACAGGATCAGCAAACATCAGCAAGATGGGGATCAAGTACAATAAGCCGGCAAAGGCCACTCGATCTGGATCTCAGGCAGGGAGTGCCTCACACACAACGGCCCCCTCTATATCTGGCGCAGGGGATCAAGAGGTAGATTCCCATGCTGGCCCAAGCAGAGCTCCAAGGCTGTCTGTTGCACAGAAGACCATGATGGCTGAGTTGCGAGAGGAAATATTTCACAGGCTGCCTGAAACATTGTTGGCCCCTCTCAGAGCAGAATATGATGGAGCCCTTCAGCAGCAAGGGCAGAGGATCCAGGGCATCAAGGATCGCCTAGGAAGGGTCGAGGCTAAGTTAGACCTTATCATCAACCACTTCCAAATTCCTCAACCTCATGCCAACCTACCACCACCTCCTCCTCCTAACCCACCTCCACCTCCTCCACAAAATGACCAACCTCACCCACCTCCACAGAATGATCCACCTCCACCTTCACCCCGAAATGACCATCAACCATCCCCTCACAACACCCCTCAGAACTCACCTCAAATCTCCCCTCGCCAATCACCTCATAACTCACCATCACCTCACACCTCTCTCAACCACTTACAATCCTCCAACCCACTCCCTCACAACCTTCCTTCCATTCCCGAAGCTCTTGGGTTCTTCTCTTCCAATCACCCCCTTAGCCACATATACCTGAGAGATTTCCCCCGCCTTCGGAGGCCTTCCACCCCCTATTCATCTACCTACCCCTTCGACGGCCTATTCACAGATCCCTCCTGGTTCCCTAGCCCCATTCCTTCACCAGACAACTCACCCCCTTCCTCCCCTGACACTTCACCACCCAAGAAACATGGCCCTGACCCTCCACCCTCCTCTTCACCCAATCCTTCCTCCTTGGCCCTCGCCCTTATTGATGATGCCAAAAGGGGGAGAGAAATCCTAACTCAACCCTTCCTATGGCTAGATGAGGATATTACTGCTGCACTCCGCCGAGCCATGGATCATCAGAGATTGGGTAGAGCAGAAAGCCTCATCCGTGGGAAAGCCATCAGGTTCATGCAACAGCAGCGCTCAGACAGCCAGAGGTCTAAATTGGAAATGGTATTGTATAGTCCGCCTGCTGATGCAACTCCTTCTGAGCCTGAGCCTGAGCCCAAGTCTCCTTCTGCTGGGCCTCCTCCCTCTGTGCCTGCCCAGAATCTAATTGAAGAAATTATGATGAAATATGGGTTAAAGAGGCAAGCCAATCCACCTATTGTGATTGCCACTCCAATCCCTCCTTCTGAGCCATCTTCTGCACCCTCTCCTCCAGTGGTCTGCTACAGCAAGTCTAGGAAAAAGCATGTTGCCAGAAAGGGTGCTGGTACTTATGAGCCTACCGAGAGTGAAGAAGAGGATCACACTGAGGAGCATGGGTCAGAGAGAACCACTCTGCCTATGGAAGCATCTGAGTCTCAGTCCTCCACCCAAGCGCCACCATATGTTCCTCCACCACTAGTGGAAGTCAAATTAGAGGTGGAAGATATGACTCCAGAAGAGTTTGAGCGGTATGGCAATACAGATCGACTCACCTTTGATCAGTTTACCCATCTTGATGCTGAGAGGGCAAATGCCAAGCATCCTCATGTGAAAGGAAAAGGCAAGGGAAAGGGAAAAGGAAAGTCAAGTCAAGGGAAAAGCATGCATTTAAGCTACTTTTGATGATGACCCTAAAAAATAGGAAATTGTCTTTAATGTAGTAAAATCATGTATTTTTCACACTTTCTTAATCGTAAATGAATAAAAAGGGTTCCTGACCCGTTAGTGGTGATAGTTGGACCAAAAGCATGCATTTGAGCTACTTTTGATGATGGCCCTAACAAATAGGCTAACAATTAGGAAATTGTCTTTGATTAAGCAAAATCATGTAGTTTCCACGCTTTCTTATCCCTAAATGAATAAAAAGGGCTCTTGACCCGTTAGTGGTGATAGTTGATCCAAAAGGATGCATTTGAGCTACTTTTGATGATGGCCCTAAAAAAGAGGCTAAAAATTAGGAAATTGTCTTTAATGTAGCAAAATCATGTATTTTTCACGTTTTCTTAACCGTAAATGAATAAAAATGGCTCTTGACCCATTAGTGGCGATAGGAGGTCCAAAAGCATGCATTTGAGCTACTTTTGGTGATTGCCCTAAAAAATAGGAAATTGTCTTTAATGAAGCAAAATCATCTATTTGTCACGCTTTCTTAACCGTAAATAAATAAAAATGGCTCTTGACCCATTAGTGGCGATAGGAGGTCCAAAAGCATGCATTTGAGCTACTTTTGGTGATTGCCCTAAAAAATAGGAAATTGTCTTTAATGTAGCAAAATCATCTATTTGTCACGCTTTCTTAACCGTAAATGAATAAAAATGGCTCTTGACCCCTTAGTGGCGATAGTTGGTCCAAAATGATGCATTTGAGGTACTTTTGATGATGACCCTAAAAAATAGGAAATTGTCTTTAATGTAGCAAAATCATGTATTTTTCACTCTTTCTTAACCGTAAATGAATAAAAAGGGCTCTCGACCGGTTAGTGGCGATAGCTGGTGCAAAAGCATCCATTTGAGCTACTTTTGATGATGGCCCTAAAAAATAGGAAATTGTCTTTAATGTAGCAAAATCGTGTAATTTTTCATTCTTTCTTAATTGTAAATGAATAAAAAGTGCTCTTGACCCGTTAGCGGCGATAGTTGTTCCAAGAGCATGCATTTGAGCTACTTTTGATGATCGCCCTAAAAATAGGCTAAAAATTAGGAAAATGACTTTAATGTAGCAAAGTCATGTAGTTTCTACACTTTCTTAACCCTAAATGAATAAAAAGCGCTCATGACCCGTTAGTGGCGATAGTTGGTCCAAAAGCATGCATTTAAGCTACTTTTGATGATGACCCTAAAAAATAGGAAATTGTTTTTAATAGAGTAAAATCATGTGTTTTTCACACTTTCTTAATCGTAAATGAATAAAAAGGGCTCCTGACCCGTTAGAGGCGACAGATGGACCAAAAGGATGCATTTGAGCTACTTTTGATGATGGCCCTAAAAAATAGGCTAACAATTAAGAAATTGTCTTTAATTAAGCAAAATTATGTGGTTTCCACGCTTTCTTAACCCTAAATGAATAAAAAGGGCTCTTGACCCGTTAGTGGCGATAGTTGGCCCAAAAGCATGCATTTGAGCTACTTTTGATTATGGCCCTAAAAAATAGGCTAACAATTAGGAAAATGTCTTTAATTAAGCCAAATCATGTAGTTTACACCCTTTCTTAACCCTAAATGAATAAAAAGGGCTCTTGACCCGTTAGTGGCGATAGTTGGTCCAAAAGGATGCATTTGAGCTACTTTTGATGATGACCCTAAAAAATAGGAAATTGTTTTTAATAGAGTAAAATCATGTGTTTTTCACACTTTCTTAATCGTAAATGAATAAAAAGGGCTCCTGACCCGTTAGTGGCGACAGTTGGACCAAAAGGATGCATTTGCGCTACTTTTGATGATCGCCCTAAAAATAGGCTATAAATTAGGAAATTGTCTTTAATGTAGCAAAATCATGTAGTTTCTACACTTTCTTAATCCTAAATGAATAAAAGGGCTCCTAACCTGTTAGTGGCGATAGTTGGTCCAAAAGCATGCATTTGAGCTACTTTTGATTATGGCCCTAAAAAATAGGCTAACAATTAGGAAAATGTCTTTAATTAAGCCAAATCATGTAGTTTACACCCTTTCTTAACCCTAAATGAATAAAAAGGGCTCTTGACCCGTTAGTGGCGATAGTTGGTCCAAAAGGATGCATTTGAGCTACTTTTGATGATGGCCCTAAAAAGAGGCTAAAAATTAGGAAATTGTCTTTAATGTTGCAAAATCATTTAACCGTTAATGAATAAAAATGGCTCTTGCCCCATTAGTGGAGATAGTTGGACCAAAAGCATGCATTTGAGGTACTTTTGATGATGGCCCTAAAAATAGGAAATTGTCTTTAATGTAGCAAAATCGTGTATTTTTCACGCTTTCTTAACGGTAAATGAATAAAAAGGGCTGTTGACCCGTTAGTGGCGATAGTTGGTCCAAAAGAATGCATTTGCGCTAATTTTGATGATGGCCCTAAAAAATAGGCTAAAAATTAGGAAATTGTCTTTAATGTAGCAAAATCATGTAGTTTCTACACTTTCTTAATCCTAAATGAATAAAAAGGGCTCCTGACCCGTTAATGGCGATAGTTGGTCCAAAAGCATCCATTTGAGCTACTTTTGATGATCGCCCTAAAAAATAGGCTAAAAATTAGGAAAATGACTTTAATGTAGCAAAATCATGTATTTTTCACGCTTTCTTAACCGAAAATGAATAAAAATGGCTCTTGACCCTTTAGTGGCGATAGGAGGTCCAAAAGCATGCATTTGAGCTAGTTTTGATGATGGCCCTAAAAAATAGGTTAAAAATTATGAAATTGTCTTTAATGTAGCAACATCATGTAGTTTCCACGCTTTCTAAACCCAAAATGAATAAAAATGGCTCTTGACCCGTTAGTGGCTATAGTTGGTCCAAAAGCATGCATTTGAGCTACATTTGATGATGGCCATAAAAAAACGGATATTGTCTTTAATGTCGCAAAATCGTGTATTTTTCACGCTTTCTTAACTGTAAATGAATAAAAAGGACTCTTGACCCGTTAGAGCCGGTAGTTGGTCCAAAAGAATGCATTTGCGCTACTTTTGATGATAGGCCTAAAAAATAGGCTAAAAATTAGGAAATTGTCTTTAATGTAGCAAAATCATGTAGTTTCTACACTTTCTTAATCCTAAATGAATAAAAAGGGCTCCTGACCAGTTAGTGGCTATAGTTGGTCCAAAAGCATCCATTTGAGCTACTTTTGTTAATCGCCCTAAAAAATAGGCTAAAAATTAGGAAAATGACTTTAATGTAGCAAAATCATGTAGTTTCTACACTTTCTTAATCGTAAATGAATAAAAAGGGCTCCTGACCCGTTAGTGGCGATAGTTGGTCCAAAAGCATGCGTTTGATCTACTTTTGATGATGGCCCGAAAAAAGTGGCTAAAAATTAGGAAATTGTCTTTAATGTAGCAAAATCATGTATTTTGCACGCTTCCTTAACCGTAAATGAATAAAAATGGCTCTTGACCCTTTAGTGGCGATAGGAGGTCCAAAAGCATGCATTTGAGGTACTTTTGATGATGGCCCTAAAATATAGGAAATTGTCTTTAATGTAGCAAAATCATCTATTTGTCACACTTTCTTAACCGTAAATGAATAAAAATGGCTCTTGACCCGTTAGTGGCGATAGTTGGTTCAAAAGCATCCATTTGAGCTACTTTTGATGATGGCTCTAAAAAATAGGAAATTGTCTTTAATGTAGCAAAATCGTGTAATTTTTCATGTTTTCTTAACTGTAAATGATTAGTAGCGATAGTTGGTCCAAAAGCATGCATTTGAGCTACTTTTGAGGATCGCCCTAAAAAATAGGCTAAAATATAGGAAAATGACTTTAATGTAACAAAATCATGTAGTTCCTACACATTCTTAACCCTAAATGAATAAAAAGCGCTCATGACCCGTTAGTGGCGATAGTTGGTCCAAAAGCATGCGTTTAAGCTAATTTCGATGATGACCCTAAAAAATAGGAAATTGTCATTAATGTAGTAAAATCATGTATTTTTCACACTTTCTTAATGGTAAATGAATAAAAAGGGTTCCTGACCTGTTAGTGGTGATAGTTGGACCAAAAGCATGCATTTGTGCTACTTTTGATGATGGCCCTAACAAATAGGCTAACAATTAGGAAATTGTCTTTAATTAAGCAAAATCATGTAGTTTCCACGCTTTCTTATCCCTAAATGAATAAAAAGGGCTCTTGACCCATTAGTGGTGATAGTTGATCCAAAAGGATGCATTTGAGCTACTTTTGATGATGGCCCTAAAAAAGAGGCTAAAAATTAGGAAATTGTCTTTAATGTAGCAAAATCATGTATTTTGCACGTTTTCTTAACCGTAAATGAATAAAAATGGCTCTTGACCCATTAGTGGCGATAGGAGGTCCAAAAGCATGCATTTGAGCTAGTTTTGGTGATGGCCCAAAAAAATAGGAAATTGTCTTTAATGTAGCAAAATCATCTATTTGTCACGCTTTCTTAACCGTAAATGAATAAAAATGGCTCTTGACCCCTTACTGGCGATAGTTGGTCCAAAATGATGCATTTGAGGTACTTTTGATGATGGCCCTAAAAAATAGGAAATTGACTTTAATGTAGCAAAATCATGTATTTTTCACTCTTTCTTAAACGTAAATGAATAAAAAGGGCTCTCGACCGCTTAGTGGTGATAGCTGGTGCAAAAGCATCCATTTGAGCTACTTTTGATGATGGCCCTAAAAATAGGAAATTGTTTTTAATGTAGCAAAATCGTGTAATTTTTCATTCTTTCTTAATTGTAAATGAATAAAAAGGGCTCTTGACCCGTTAGTGGCGATAGTTGTTCCAAGAGCATGCATTTGAGCTACTTTTGATGATCGCCCTAAAAATAGGCTAAATATTAGGAAAATGACTTTAATGTAGCAAAACCATGTAGTTTCTACACTTTCTTAACCCTAAATGAATAAAAAGCGCTCCTGACCCGTTAGTGGCGATAGTTGGTCCAAAAGCATGCATTTAAGCTACTTTTGATGATGACCCTAAAAAATAGGAAATTGTCTTTAATACAGTAAAATCATGTGTTTTTCACACTTTCTTAATCGTAAATGAATAAAAAGGGCTCCTGACCCGTTAGTGGCGACAGTTGGACCAAAAGTATGCATTTGAGCTACTTTTGATGATGGCCCTAAAAAATAGGCTAACAATTAGGAAATTGTCTTTAATTAAGCAAAATTATGTGGTTTCCACGCTTTCTTAACCCTAAATGAATAAAAAGGGCTCTTGACCCGTTAGTGGCGATAGTTGGCCCAAAAGAATGCATTTGCGCTACTTTTGATGATCGCCCTAAAACGCGCAAATGGACGTAAAACGAGTTATGGTGAGAGATTAGACAAACTTTTGGTCTTTTTTGACCAAAAGTACCACTTTCTTGAGAATCTTGACACTAAAACGCAAAAACCAGTTAAAATTAGTCAAAAATAAAGCCTGTGCCGCTTTTAAGCCTAAATCGCTCAAATGGACGTAAAACGAGTTATGGTGAGACATTTCACAAACTTTTGGTGTTTTTTGACCAAAAGTACCACTTTCTTGAGAATCTTGACACTAAAACGCAACAACGAGATTAAAATGGTCAAAAACAAAACTTGTGCCGCTTTTAACCCTAAAACGCGCAAATGGTCTTAAAACAAATTATGGTGAGACATTTGACAAACTTTTGGTCTTTGTTGACCAAAAGTACCACTTTCTTGAGAATCATGACACTAAAACGCAAAAACGAGATTAAAATGGTGAAAAACAAAACTTGTGCCGCTTTTAACCCTAAAACGCGCAAATGGACTTAAAACGAGTTATGGTGAGACATTACACAAACTTTTGGTCTTTTTTGACCAAAAGTACCACTCTCTTGAGAATCTTGACACTAAAACGCAAAAACCAGATTAAAATAGTCAAAAACAAAGCTTGGCCTGCTTTTAATCCTAAAACGCGCAAATGGACGTAAAACGAGTTATGGTGAGACATTAGACAAACTTTTGGTCTTTTTTGACCAAAAGTACCACTTTCTTGAGAATCTTGACACTAAAACTCAGAAACCTGATTAAAATAGTCAAAAACAAAGCTTGTCCCGCTTTTAACCCTAAAACGCTCAAATAGACGTAAAACGAGTTATGGTGAGACATTAGACAAACTTTTGGTCTTTTTTGACCAAAATTACAACTTTCTTCAGAATCTTGACCCTTAAACGTAAAAACGAGATTAAAATGGTCAAAAACAAAACGTGTGCCGCTTTTAACCCTAAAACGCGCAAATGGACTAAAAACGAGTTATGGTGAGACATTTGACAAACTTTTGGTCTTTTTTGACCAAAAGTACCACTATGTTGAGAATCTTGACACTAAAACGCAAAGACGAGATTAAAATGGTTAAAAAACAGAACTTGTGCCGGTTTTAACCCTAAAACTCGCAATAGGACTAAAAACGAGTTATGGTGAGACATTAGACAAACTTTTGGTCTTTTTGGACCAAAAGTACCACTTTCTTGAGAATCTTGACACTAAAACACAAATACCAGATTAAAATAGTCAAAAACAAAGCTTGTGCCGCTTTTAACACTAAAACGCACAAATGGACGTAAAACGAGTTATGGTGAGAGATTAGACAAACTTTTGTTCTTTTTAGACCAAAAGTACCACTGTCTTGAGAATCTTGACACTAAAACGCAAAAACCGGTTAAAATTAGTCAAAAGCAAAACTTGTGCTGCTTCTAAGCCTAAATCGCTCAAATGGATGTAAAACGAGTTATGGTGAGACATTTCACAAAATTTTGGTTTTTTTTGACCAAAAGTACCACTTTCTTGAGACTCTTGACACTAAAACGCAAAAACGAGATTAAAATGGTCAAAAACAAAACTTGTGCCACTTTTAACCCTAAGATGCGCAAATGGTCTTAAAACAAATTATGGTGAGATTTTTGACAAACTTTTTGTCTTTGTTGACCAAAAGTACCACTTTCTTGAGAATCATGACACTAAAACGCAGAAACGAGATTAAAATGGTGAAAAACAAAACTTGTGCCGCTTTTAACCCTAAAACGCGCAAATGGACTAAAAACGAGTTATGGTGAGACATTTGACAAACTTTTGGTGTTTTTTGACCAAAAGTACCACTTTCTTGAGAATCTTGACACTAAAACTCAGAAACCTGATTAAAATAGTCAAAAACAAAACTTGTGCCGGTTTTAACCCTAAAACTCGCAATTGGACTTAGAACGAGTTATGGTGAGACATTAGACAAACTTTTGGTCTTTTTTGACCAAAAGTACCACTTTCTTGAGAATCTTGACACTAAAACACAAAAAACAAGATTAAAATTGTCAAAAACAAAGCTTGTGCCGCTTTTAACCCTAAAACGCGAAAATGGACTTAGAACGAGTTATGGTGAGACATTAGACAAACTTTTGGTCTTTTGTGACCAAAAGTACAACTTTCTTGAGAATCTTGACACTAAAACGCAAAAACCAGTTAAAATTAGTCAAAAACAAAGCTTGTGCCGCTTTTAAGCCTAAATCGCTCAAATGGACGTAAAACGAGTTATGGTGAGACATTAGACAAACTTTTGATCTTTTTTGACCAAAAGTACCACTTTCTTGAAAATCTTGACACTAAAACGCAAAAATGAGATTAAAATGGTCAAAAACAATGCTTGTGCCACTCTTAACCCTAAAACGCTCAAATGGACGTAAAACGAGTTATGAAGAGACATTAGACAAACTTTTGGTCTTTTTTGACCAAAAGTACCACTTTCTTGAGAATCTTGACACTAAAACACAAATACTAGATTAAAATAGTCAAAAACAAAGCTTGTGCCGCTTTTAACCCTAAAACGCGCAAACGGACGTAAAACGAGTTATGGTGAGAGATTAGACAAACTTTTGGTCTTTTTTGACCAAAAGTACCATTTTCTTGAGAATCTTGACACTAAAACGCAAAAACCAGTTAAAATTAGTCAAAAATAAAGCCTGTGCCGCTTTTAAGCCTAAATCGCTCAAGTGGACGTAAAACGAGTTATGGTGAGACATTTCACAAACTTTTGGTGTTTTTTGACCAAAAGTACCACTCTCTTGAGAATCTTGACACTAAAACGCAAAAACAGATTAAAATAGTCAAAAACAAAGCTTGGGCTGCTTTTAATCCTAAAACGCGCAAAATGGACGTAAAACGAGTTATGGTGAGACATTTGACAAACTTTTGGTCTTTTTTGACCAAAAGTACCACTATGTTGAGAATCTTGACACTAAAACGCAAAGACGAGATTAAAATGGTTAAAAAACAGAACTTGTGCCGGTTTTAACCCTAAAACTCGCAATAGGACTAAATACGAGTTATGGTGAGACATTAGACAAACTTTTGGTCTTTTTGGACCAAAAGTACCACTTTCTTGAGAATCTTGACACTAAAACACAAATACCAGATTAAAATAGTCAAAAACAAAGCTTGTGCCGCTTTTAACCCTAAAACGCACAAATGGACGTAAAACGAGTTATGGTGAGAGATTAGACAAACTTTTGTTCTTTTTAGACCAAAAGTACCACTTTCTTGAGAATCTTGACACTAAAACGCAAAAACCGGTTAAAATTAGTCAAAAGCAAAACTTGTGCTGCTTTTAAGCCTAAATCGCTCAAATGGATGTAAAACGAGTTATGGTGAGACATTTCACAAACTTTTGGTCTTTTTTGACCAAAAGTACCACTTTCTTGAGAATCTTGACACTAAAACGCAAAAACGAGATTAAAATGGTCAAAAACAAAACTTGTGCTGCTTTTAACTATAAAATGCGTAAATGGTCTTAAAACAAATTATGGTGAGATATTTGACAAACTTTTTGTCTTTGTTGACCAAAAGTACCACTTTCTTGAGAATCATGACACTAAAACGCAGAAACGAGATTAAAATGGTGAAAAACAAAACTTGTGCCGCTTTTAACCCTAAAACGCGCAAATGGACTTAAAACGAGTTATGGTGAGACGTTACACAAACTTTTGGTCTTTTTTGACCAAAAGTACCACTCTCTTGAGAATCTTGACACTAAAACGCAAAAACGAGATTAAAATGGTCAAAAACAAAACTTGTGCCGGTTTTAACCCTAAAACTCGCAATTGGACTTAGAACGAGTTATGGTGAGACATTAGACAAACTTTTGGTCTTTTGTGACCAAAAGTACAACTTTCTTGAGAATCTTGACACTAAAACGCAAAAACCAGTTAAAATTAGTCAAAAACAAAGCTTGTGCCGCTTTTAAGCCTAAATCGCTCAAATGGACGTAAAACGAGTTATGGTGAGACATTAGACAAACTTTTGATCTTTTTTGACCAAAAGTACCACTTTCTTGAAAATCTTGACACTAAAACGCAAAAATGAGATTAAAATGGTCAAAAACAATGCTTGTGCCACTCTTAACCCTAAAACGCTCAAATGGACGTAAAACGAGTTATGAAGAGACATTAGACAAACTTTTGGTCTTTTTTGACCAAAAGTACCACTTTCTTGAGAATCTTGACACTAAAACACAAATACTAGATTAAAATAGTCAAAAACAAAGCTTGTGCCGCTTTTAACCCTAAAACGCGCAAACGGACGTAAAACGAGTTATGGTGAGAGATTAGACAAACTTTTGGTCTTTTTGACCAAAAGTACCACTTTCTTGAGAATCTTGACACTAAAACGCAAAAACCAGTTAAAATTAGTCAAAAATAAAGCCTGTGCCGCTTTTAAGCCTAAATCGCTCAAATGGACGTAAAACGAGTTATGGTGAGACATTTCACAAACTTTTGGTGTTTTTTGACCAAAAGTACCACTTTCTTGAGAATCTTGACACTAAAACGCAACAACGAGATTAAAATGGTCAAAAACAAAACTTGTGCCGCTTTTAACCCTAAAACGCGCAAATGGTCTTAAAACAAATTATGGTGAGACATTTGACAAACTTTTGGTCTTTGTTGACCAAAAGTACCACTTTCTTGAGAATCATGACACTAAAACGCCAAAACGAGATTAAAATGGTTAAAAACAAAACTTGTGCCGCTTTTAACCCTAAAACGCGCAAATGGACTTAAAACGAGTTATGGTGAGACATTACACAAACTTTTGGTCTTTTTTGACCAAAAGTACCACTCTCTTGAGAATCTTGACACTAAAACGCAAAAACCAGATTAAAATAGTCAAAAACAAAGCTTGGGCTGCTTTTAATCCTAAAACGCGCAAATGGACGTAAAACGAGTTATGGTGAGACATTAGACAAACTTTTGGTCTTTTTTGACCAAAAGTACCACTTTCTTGAGAATCTTGACACTAAAACTCAGAAACCTGATTAAAATAGTCAAAAACAAAGCTTGTGCCGCTTTTAACCCTAAAACGCTCAAATAGACGTAAAACGAGTTATGGTGAGACATTAGACAAACTTTTGGTCTTTTTTGACCAAAAGTACAACTTTCTTCAGAATCTTGACCCTTAAACGTAAAAACGAGATTAAAATGGTCAAAAACAAAACGTGTGCCGCTTTTAACCCTAAAACGCGCAAATGGACTAAAAACGAGTTATGGTGAGACATTTGACAAACTTTTGGTCTTTTTTGACCAAAAGTACCACTATGTTGAGAATCTTGACACTAAAACGCAAAGACGAGATTAAAATGGTTAAAAAACAGAACTTGTGCCGGTTTTAACCCTAAAACTCGCAATAGGACTAAAAACGAGTTATGGTGAGACATTAGACAAACTTTTGGTCTTTTTGGACCAAAAGTACCACTTTCTTGAGAATCTTGACACTAAAACACAAATACCAGATTAAAATAGTCAGAAACAAAGCTTGTGCCGCTTTTAACCCTAAAACGCACAAATGGACGTAAAACGAGTTATGGTGAGAGATTAGACAAACTTTTGTTCTTTTTAGACCAAAAGTACCACTTTCTTGAGAATCTTGACACTAAAACGCAAAAACCGGTTAAAATTAGTCAAAAGCAAAACTTGTGCTGCTTTTAAGCCTAAATCGCTCAAATGGATGTAAAACGAGTTATGGTGAGACATTTCACAAACTTTTGGTCTTTTTTGACCAAAAGTACCACTCTCTTGAGAATCTTGACACTAAAACGCAAAAACGAGATTAAAATGGTCAAAAACAAAACTTGTGCCGGTTTTAACCCTAAAACTCGCAATTGGACTTAGAACGAGTTATGGTGAGACATTAGACAAACTTTTGGTCTTTTGTGACCAAAAGTACAACTTTCTTGAGATTCTTGACACTAAAACGCAAAAACCAGTTAAAATTAGTCAAAAACAAAGCTTGTGCCGCTTTTAAGCCTAAATCGCTCAAATGGATGTAAAACGAGTTATGGTGAGACATTAGACAAACTTTTGATCTTTTTTGACCAAAAGTACCACTTTCTTGAAAATCTTGACACTAAAACGCAAAAATGAGATTAAAATGGTCAAAAACAATGCTTGTGCCACTCTTAACCCTAAAACGCTCAAATGGACGTAAAACGAGTTATGAAGAGATATTAGACAAACTTTTGGTCTTTTTTGACCAAAAGTACCACTTTCTTGAGAATCTTGACACTAAAACACAAATACTAGATTAAAATAGTCAAAAACAAAGCTTGTGCCGCTTTTAACCCTAAAACGCGCAAACGGACGTAAAACGAGTTATGGTGAGAGATTAGACAAACTTTTGGTCTTTTTGACCAAAAGTACCACTTTCTTGAGAATCTTGACACTAAAACGCAAAAACCAGTTAAAATTAGTCAAAAATAAAGCCTGTGCCGCTTTTAAGCCTAAATCGCTCAAATGGACGTAAAACGAGTTATGGTGAGACATTTCACAAACTTTTGGTGTTTTTTGACCAAAAGTACCACTTTCTTGAGAATCTTGACACTAAAACGCAACAACGAGATTAAAATGGTCAAAAACAAAACTTGTGCCGCTTTTAACCCTAAAACGCGCAAATGGTCTTAAAACAAATTATGGTGAGACATTTGATAAACTTTTGGTCTTTTTTGACCAAAAGTACCACTTTCTTGAGAATCATGACACTAAAACGCCAAAACGAGATTAAAATGGTTAAAAACAAAACTTGTGCCGCTTTTAACCCTAAAACGCGCAAATGGACTTAAAACGAGTTATGGTGAGACATTACACAAACTTTTGGTCTTTTTTGACCAAAAGTACCACTCTCTTGAGAATCTTGACACTAAAACGCAAAAACCAGATTAAAATAGTCAAAAACAAAGCTTGGGCTGCTTTTAATCCTAAAACGCGCAAATGGACGTAAAACGAGTTATGGTGAGACATTAGACAAACTTTTGGTCTTTTTTGACCAAAAGTACCACTTTCTTGAGAATCTTGACACTAAAACTCAGAAACCTGATTAAAATAGTCAAAAACAAAGCTTGTGCCGCTTTTAACCCTAAAACGCTCAAATAGACGTAAAACGAGTTATGGTGAGACATTAGACAAACTTTTGGTCTTTTTTGACCAAAAGTACAACTATGTTGAGAATCTTGACACTAAAACGCAAAGACGAGATTAAAATGGTTAAAAAACAGAACTTGTGCCGGTTTTAACCCTAAAACTCGCAATAGGACTAAAAACGAGTTATGGTGAGACATTAGACAAACTTTTGGTCTTTTTGGACCAAAAGTACCACTTTCTTGAGAATCTTGACACTAAAACACAAATACCAGATTAAAATAGTCAGAAACAAAGCTTGTGCCGCTTTTAACCCTAAAACGCACAAATGGACGTAAAACGAGTTATGGTGAGAGATTAGACAAACTTTTGTTCTTTTTAGACCAAAAGTACCACTTTCTTGAGAATCTTGACACTAAAACGCAAAAACCGGTTAAAATTAGTCAAAAGCAAAACTTGTGCTGCTTTTAAGCCTAAATCGCTCAAATGGATGTAAAACGAGTTATGGTGAGACATTTCACAAACTTTTGGTCTTTTTTGACCAAAAGTACCACTCTCTTGAGAATCTTGACACTAAAACGCAAAAACGAGATTAAAATGGTCAAAAACAAAACTTGTGCCGGTTTTAACCCTAAAACTCGCAATTGGACTTAGAACGAGTTATGGTGAGACATTAGACAAACTTTTGGTCTTTTGTGACCAAAAGTACAACTTTCTTGAGATTCTTGACACTAAAACGCAAAAACCAGTTAAAATTAGTCAAAAACAAAGCTTGTGCCGCTTTTAAGCCTAAATCGCTCAAATGGACGTAAAACGAGTTATGGTGAGACATTAGACAAACTTTTGATCTTTTTTGACCAAAAGTACCACTTTCTTGAAAATCTTGACACTAAAACGCAAAAATGAGATTAAAATGGTCAAAAACAATGCTTGTGCCACTCTTAACCCTAAAACGCTCAAATGGACGTAAAACGAGTTATGAAGAGATATTAGACAAACTTTTGGTCTTTTTTGACCAAAAGTACCACTTTCTTGAGAATCTTGACACTAAAACACAAATACTAGATTAAAATAGTCAAAAACAAAGCTTGTGCCGCTTTTAACCCTAAAACGCGCAAACGGACGTAAAACGAGTTATGGTGAGAGATTAGACAAACTTTTGGTCTTTTTGACCAAAAGTACCACTTTCTTGAGAATCTTGACACTAAAACGCAAAAACCAGTTAAAATTAGTCAAAAATAAAGCCTGTGCCGCTTTTAAGCCTAAATCGCTCAAATGGACGTAAAACGAGTTATGGTGAGACATTTCACAAACTTTTGGTGTTTTTTGACCAAAAGTACCACTTTCTTGAGAATCTTGACACTAAAACGCAACAACGAGATTAAAATGGTCAAAAACAAAACTTGTGCCGCTTTTAACCCTAAAACGCGCAAATGGTCTTAAAACAAATTATGGTGAGACATTTGATAAACTTTTGGTCTTTGTTGACCAAAAGTACCACTTTCTTGAGAATCATGACACTAAAACGCCAAAACGAGATTAAAATGGTTAAAAACAAAACTTGTGCCGCTTTTAACCCTAAAACGCGCAAATGGACTTAAAACGAGTTATGGTGAGACATTACACAAACTTTTGGTCTTTTTTGACCAAAAGTACCACTCTCTTGAGAATCTTGACACTAAAACGCAAAAACCAGATTAAAATAGTCAAAAACAAAGCTTGGGCTGCTTTTAATCCTAAAACGCGCAAATGGACGTAAAACGAGTTATGGTGAGACATTAGACAAACTTTTGGTCTTTTTTGACCAAAAGTACCACTTTCTTGAGAATCTTGACACTAAAACTCAGAAACCTGATTAAAATAGTCAAAAACAAAGCTTGTGCCGCTTTTAACCCTAAAACGCTCAAATAGACGTAAAACGAGTTATGGTGAGACATTAGACAAACTTTTGGTCTTTTTTGACCAAAAGTACAACTTTCTTCAGAATCTTGACCCTTAAACGTAAAAACGAGATTAAAATGGTCAAAAACAAAACGTGTGCCGCTTTTAACCCTAAAACGCGCAAATGGACTAAAAACGAGTTATGGTGAGACATTTGACAAACTTTTGGTCTTTTTTGACCAAAAGTACCACTATGTTGAGAATCTTGACACTAAAACGCAAAGACGAGATTAAAATGGTTAAAAAACAGAACTTGTGCCGGTTTTAACCCTAAAACTCGCAATAGGACTAAAAACGAGTTATGGTGAGACATTAGACAAACTTTTGGTCTTTTTGGACCAAAAGTACCACTTTCTTGAGAATCTTGACACTAAAACACAAATACCAGATTAAAATAGTCAGAAACAAAGCTTGTGCCGCTTTTAACCCTAAAACGCACAAATGGACGTAAAACGAGTTATGGTGAGAGATTAGACAAACTTTTGTTCTTTTTAGACCAAAAGTACCACTTTCTTGAGAATCTTGACACTAAAACGCAAAAACCGGTTAAAATTAGTCAAAAGCAAAACTTGTGCTGCTTTTAAGCCTAAATCGCTCAAATGGATGTAAAACGAGTTATGGTGAGACATTTCACAAACTTTTGGTCTTTTTTGACCAAAAGTACCACTTTCTTGAGAATCTTGACACTAAAACGCAAAAACGAGATTAAAATGGTCAAAAACAAAACTTGTGCTGCTTTTAACCCTAAAATGCGCAAATGGTCTTAAAACAAATTATGGTGAGATATTTGACAACTTTTTGTCTTTGTTGACCAAAAGTACCACTTTCTTGAGAATCATGACACTAAAACGCAGAAACGAGATTAAAATGGTGAAAAACAAAACTTGTGCCGCTTTTAACCCTAAAACGCGCAAATGGACTTAAAACGAGTTATGGTGAGACGTTACACAAACTTTTGGTCTTTTTTGACCAAAAGTACCACTCTCTTGAGAATCTTGACACTAAAATGCAAAAACCAGTTAAAATTAGTCAAAAACAAAGCTTGTGCCGCTTTTAAGCCTAAATCGCTCAAATGGACGTAAAACGAGTTATGGTGAGACATTAGACAAACTTTTGATCTTTTTTGACCAAAAGTACCACTTTCTTGAAAATCATGACACTAAAACGGAAAAACGAGATTAAAATGGTCAAAAGCAAAGCTTGTGGCACTTTTAACCATAAAACGCTCAAATGGACGTAAAACGAGTTATGGTGAGAGATTAGACAAACTTTTGGCCTTTTTTGACCAAAAGTACCACTTTCTTGAGAATCTTGACACGAAAACGCAAAAACCAGTTAAAATTAGTCAAAAAAAAGCTTGTGCCGCTTTTAAGCCTAAATCGCTCAAATGGATGTAAATCGAGTTATGGTGAGACATTAGACAAACTTTTGGTCTTTTTTGACCAAAAGTACCACTTTCTTGAGAATCTTGACACTAAAACGCACAAATCAGATTAAAATAGTCAAAAACAAAGCTTGGGCCGCTTTTAACCCTAAAACGCTCAAATGGACGTAAAACGAGTTATGGTGCGACATTAGACAAACTTTTGGTCTTTTTTGACCAAAAGTACAACTTTCTTCAGAATCTTGACCCTTAAACGTAAAAACGAGATTAAAATGGTCAAAAACAAAACGTGAGCCGCTTTTAACCCTAAAACGCGCAAATGGACTAAAAACGAGTTATGGTGAGACATTTGACAAACTTTTGATCTTTTTTAACCAAAAGTACCACTCTGTTGAGAATCTTGACATTAAAACGCAAACACGAGATTAAAATGGTCAAAAACAAAACTTGTGCCGCTTTTAACCCTAAAACGCGCAAATGGACGTAAAACGAGTTATGGTGAGAGATTAGACAAACTTTTGGTCTTTTTTGACCAAAAGTACCACTTTCTTGAGAATCTTGACACTAAAACGCAAAAACCAGTTAAAATTAGTCAAAAATAAAGCCTGTGCCGCTTTTAAGCCTAAAACGCTCAAATAGACGTAAAACGAGTTATGGTGAGACATTAGACAAAATTTTGGTCTTTTTTGACCAAAAGTACAACTTTCTTCAGAATCTTGACCCTTAAACGTAAAAACAAGATTAAAATGGTCAAAAACAAAACGTGTGCCGCTTTTAACCCTAAAACGCGCAAATGGACTAAAAACGAGTTATGGTGAGACATTTGACAAACTTTTGATCTTTTTTGACCAAAAGTACCACTATGTTGAGAATCTTGACACTAAAACGCAAAGACGAGATTAAAATGGTCAAAAACAGAACTTGTGCCGGTTTTAACCCTAAAACTCGCAATAGGACTAAAAACGAGTTATGGTGAGACATTAGACAAACTTTTGGTCTTTTTGGACCAAAAGTACCACTTTCTTGAGAATCTTGACACTAAAACACAAATACCAGATTAAAATAGTCAAAAACAAATCTTGTGCCGCTTTTAACCCTAAAACGCGCAAATGGACGTAAAACGAGTTATGGTGAGAGATTAGACAAACTTTTGGTCTTTTTTGACCAAAAGTACCACTTTCTTGAGAATCTTGACACTAAAACGCAAAAAACAGTTAAAATTAGTCAAAAATAAAGCCTGTGCCGCTTTTAAGCCTAAATCGCTCAAATGGACGTAAAACGAGTTATGGTGAGACATTTCACAAACTTTTGGTTTTTTTTGACCAAAAGTACCACTTTCTTGAGAATCTTGACACTAAAACGCAAAAACGAGATTAAAATGGCCAAAAACAAAACTTGTGCCGCTTTTAACCCTAAAATTCGCAAATGGTCTTAAAACAAATTATGGTGATACATTTGACAAACTTTTGGTCTTTGTTGACCAAAAGTACCACTTTCTTGAGAATCATGACACTAAAACGCAGAAACGAGATTAAAATGGTGAAAAACAAAACTTGTGCCGCTTTTAACCCTAAAACGCGCAAATGGACTTAAAACGAGTTATGGTGAGACATTACACAAACTTTTGGTCTTTTTTGACCAAAAGTACCACTCTCTTGAGAATCTTGACACTAAAACGCAAAAACCAGATTAAAATAGTCAAAAACAAACCTTGTGCCGCTTTTAACCCTAAAACGCGCAAATGGACTTAGAACGAGTTATGGTGAGACATTAGACAAACTTTTGGTCTTTTTTGACCAAAAGTACCACTTTCTTGAGAATCTTGACACTAAAACTCAGAAACCTGATTAAAATAGTCAAAAACAAAGCTTGTGCCGCTTTTAACCCTAAAACGCTCAAATAGACGTAAAACGAGTTATGGTGAGACATTAGACAAACTTTTGGTCTTTTTTGACCAAAAGTACAACTTTCTTCAGAATCTTGACCCTTAAACGTAAAAACGAGATTAAAATGGTCAAAAACAAAACGTGTGCCGCTTTTAACCCTAAAACACGCAAATGGACTAAAAACGAGTTATGGTGAGTGATTTAACCTTTTTGTCGCCTAAAAAGATTGATCAAAACAATTCAATACTCTACTCCACTATTTAGATAGCGGTGAGTACAGGTCTTTCCACAGTTCAGGTTATCTTGCTAATTGAAAGTATATAAGTCACGCAAATTAACAAACAGTTTGAGTGTGTGTTTATATCTACGATTAAAATATAAAATGTACCGAAAGTATGAGTGTAAAGAATCAATAGGTGGAATCTCCTCCTTCAAGCCTCGATTTGTGCATCTCAATTGTTAGGCCTCATGTGACAATTTCCTCTTAATTAACTAGCTTAAATCAGCCAAGACCTCTTAAAACTAAGAAGTGTTAGCTAGTTTAAACTGATTAATCAAGATAGTCTAGCCTTGAACTTGATGCATATCCATAGGTGAGATAGAAATCAAAACTAACTTCTATTTAACATTCACTTCAAGAATCAAACAAAATGTACTCACATATGCTTAATCTCATGAAGCTACACATTGTATATACCTAACACACATGAAAGTTCAAGATCTAGAAGTTAGGTTTACAAACTTGAAAGAATAAATGAACTCTACACAGAAATCTCTATGCAGAATCCTAGATCTAACATACCTAAAAATCTCCAGATATGAAAGGTCTAAGTGATTACAAGCTTGAAAACCTAGAAAAGGAAAATTCTCACATAAGGCCAATTACATTTAAGCTCGAACACAAATCTGGACTTGAAGGAAGGAGAAGAACGCTTAGCCGCGCATGGAGATGGAAAGATCGGAGGATTTGCGAGATGAAATGGCCATGGCGGAGGTGAAGAAGATGAAGATGAAGTTGAGAGAGTTTGTTAGAGGAGAGAGAAAATGAAAGTGAAGTGAGAAGAGATCTCTTCAGATGTTAGTTATGTTTGGGGTTTTATAGTGGTGAGTAACTTTGGGATTATCGCCCAAAGGGTAGTTTTGGTATTTGGTAAAGGTTAGGATGAATGTGGACTAGATCTCATCTCCATGCAATTCCAAAGGTTCCTCCTTTTTCTCCAAGTGATTGTGCTTCCCTTTTTGCCCTTAATGAGGTCTCCAGACTTGAATTTGGCCTTGGCGCCAATTTTGCCTCATTTAGAAAGCTGCAGGGCTGACTTTGCCTTAAATTAACTCTGCACCAAATACTTTTGAAAAGTAGTTGACATTTCTGATCATTGTGCAGTTTGGCTCATGTACTCGCTGGCTGATGGACTTCAGCTTCCGGATGTGAAACTTCATGTTGCAAGCGCAAGCACATTTACTTCCGGATGAGAATCCACTGGATGAGAATCCACTTCCGGATGTAGCTCTTTGTCCGCCAGCGCCAGCACGTTTACTTCCGGATGTAAATCTCTGTCCGCCAGCGCCAGCACGTTTACTTCCGGATGGAAGTCCGCTTCTTCAAGTAGCTCAGCTTCCGGATGTGACTTTGAGTACTCTCCATCTAGCCTTCCTTCTTGCCAAATTATCTCCATTGAAACTCCACCAAGGGTGTGTGGGGTCCACTTGGGACCCCCCTACATGAAAAACACATCTCATAGTCAAAATGACCAAAATACCCTTAGTTCCATAAAATGCAAATAATAAGGCTATTATTCTTCAAATATTTATACATAAGCATGTGCATGAAAATGTATCAATAATGATCAAATATAACAAATAAACCATACTAATTAAGCTCAAATGCACATGCTTAAAGGTATGAAATTTGGTCTAATCAAATCCCCCACACTTAAGCTTTGCACTCCGGGCAAAGTCATGTAAAAGATTAACTTAATCATTAAGCATAATGAAGGCAATTGGAATTATCATAGTGTTCAAGTTGATCTTCTTGAACCTTTCCCTAAAGCTTCGCATAGGCCAAATCTAAGAATACAAAGCGAATCCAAGTTTAACAATCCACTAAAATTTAGGAGGAGTGCCAATTGAGATTTTTCCTCACCGGATAAAGTGTTTAACTCATTCGCTCAAGTTAGGAAAAATGCCTAACTAGGGACTTGTGATCACTCTTTGGCTCAATGCACTTGACCATCACCATAGGCTTGTAATAGCTCTAAGTTCTCCACCCATAGTATGCATAGCACAACCAAATCTAGGGGACTTTGGGGTTAGATGGAAGGCTAATAATGAATGGTGAATGATGGAAAGTAGTCAATGACCAATGACATGAACAAGTAATCACCACATATGCATGCAATACAATGAAATCAATCCTCGCAAAGCACGCTACATCTCTCTTTTCTTTTTCAATCTTATGCCTTTGGCATACTAAAGCACTTTGTGCTTTCTTCTTTTTTTTTTCTCTTTTGATAGGCCTTTGGCCTTATTATTATTTTTTTTTTTTTTTTTTTTTTTTTTTTTTTTTTTTCTTAGGCCTTTGGCCATTTCCTCTTTTCTTTTCCTCTATTGTGGCTCTCGGCCATCTTTTATTTTTCACTCATATAGCTTGCTTTCCACAAGATACAACAATACAATACTAATATGAATGCAAGCATATGCTATAATCACTTATTCACACTTCGGTCAAGGTGGTAGAAAAGAAAAGTGAATGGCCCAAAGGGGTTAATCAAAGGATAATATTTGGTTGGCTTAGTGTTTGGGTCATGAGGGTTTAGAAAGAAACGCCCCTTTCATTTTCAATCATGCCATGCATTATGATCTCGAACAAGAGCTAGGACAAGTTCTAGGAGGTCAAGTAACTATTGGCCCACTCAATTCGGTTGAAGGCTTCTCACATTTATAGCTTACTCTAATCAGTCACTTCCTCCCTAAGAAAAGTTAAATGAGAAACTTACACCCTCTTTATACCTTAAAAGTGCCCCATGCAATGCCCTAAGTAATCATTCCAAAAATTCTACTTACACACTAGATGAAAATTCCATTTGCTTTCAAAAGCCATAATCAAGTCAAATTTTCAAGAAAAATCATGCCAAATAAGTCCAAAAATCAAGTGTGAAAGCTTCGAATCAGACCACTTTAAAGCACATAATACACCTCCCCCACACTTAAAGCATGCATTGTCCTCAATGGACCAATCAATTCGAGTAGGAAGATGCATTTTAAAGGCAAAGCAGCAACATTAAAGGCAGGGCAGTTCAAACAAACAAATGGCCAATGCATGTATTATTCACAAACTAACACTAAACACAACCTATCAAAACAAATTTTATAATTTTTTACTCACTGACGCTTAGGAAGCCTAACTAGATGTCATCTCAAGCTGCTATGCCTCCGGAAGCAAAAGTGCTACCGGAAGCAAAACTGCTATAGGAAGTCACTCTAGGTTCAGATTCTAATCTCACCCCTAGCGGAAGCAAACTTGCTACCGGAAGCAAAATTGCTTCCGGATGCATTGACGCTTATGCACAATGAACTCATCCCCTAGCGGAAGCAAAATGAACACAATCTGATCCTGAGTAGAAAAATCTAAGTGAGAGCTTCCGGAAGCAAAAACACTTCCGGATGCAAATCCTATATTTCCCAGTGACACTTCCTGAAACAAATAGCCATCCCCCAGCTCTAGTGAAATTTTTCTAACCTACAACAACACTCTAAAACATAATCCTAAACACATTCCTAATTTTTTTTTCTAAACAAATATCTTCCCCCACACTTAAGATATTAACTAAACAAAGCAAGTGAGGAAAGGATAGAAACAACCTTTAGGGCGGCTTGAAGTTCTCCTTATACAATTTTAGCAAATGGCCATTAACCTTGTAGATTCGGCCATCTTTGCTATGCTTGATCTCTACCATGCCAAAATCATGAGATTTGGTCACCACATAAGGGCCTTCCCACTTGTCTTTAAGTTTGCCCCCTCCACTGAACTTGAATTTAGCACGGTAGTAAAGCACAAAGTCACCCGCCTTGAATTCTTTCCTCAGGATGCCACTATCATGAATAGCCTTTGTTCTTTCCTTAAAGATTCTGGAGTTCTCAAATGCCTCATTCCTCAACTCGTCAAGCTCACTTAAAGTCAATTGTCTCTCTTGCGCCGCAGCATCCATGTCATCAATACAAGATTTGACCGCCCAATAAGACTTATGTTGGAGCTCAACTGGAAGATGACAAGCTTTGCCATAGATCAACCTATAAGGGGACATGCCAATTGGAGTCTTAAATGAAGTCCTATAAGCCCAGAGAGCTTCCTCAAGCCTCAAGCTCCAATCTTTCCTGCTTGGCTTCACAATTCTCTCGAGGATATTTTTGATTTGTCTATTAGACACCTCGGCCTCCCCGTTGGTTTGAGGGTGATATGGTGTAGAGATCTTGTGATTGACTCCAAATTGGTTGAGCAAAGAAGTCATGAGCTTGTTGCAAAAATGTGAGCCCTGATCACTCACAAGTGCCTTGGGCACTCCAAACCTACAAAAGATGTTAGATTTCAAGAACTTCAACACAGTCCGAGCATCATTTGTCCTAGTAGGCACGGCCTCCACCCACCTTGAAAAGTAATCCACGGCCAAGAGTATATAGACATAGCCACAAGAGGGTGGAAAGGGTCCCATGAAGTCAATGCCCCACACATCAAAAACATCACAAAAGATCACAGGAATTTGACGCATTTCATGCCGCTTAGTTAATCCTCCAAACCTTTGACAACGATCACAAGACTTGCAATAATCATAGGCATCTTTGAACAAAGTAGGCCAATAGAAACCAGCCTCCAGAATTTTCCTTGAGGTTTTCCTGGCACCGAAATGCCCACCACAAGCAAGAGAATGACAGAACTCCAAAATTGAAGAGATCTCATCATCATGCACACACTTCCGGATGATTTGATCATTGCATAACCTCCACAAGTGTGGCTCATCCCAAACATAATAGTTTGCATCTCTCTTCAATTTTTGAGCTTGGTGTTTGTTTAATGAAGGAGAAATCATCTCGGCCACCATATAATTCACCAGATGAGCATACCACGGATCCTTCTTAGCATTCAAAGCACACAATAAAGCATCTGGGAAAGTATCACAAACAAGAGAAGAGTCATCAATTCCTCCCACATCCACTGGCAGACGGCTTAAATGATCTGCTACCAAGTTCTCTTTTCCAGCCCTGTCCTTAATCTCTATCTCAAATTCTTGTAAAAGCAAGACCCATCTCAAGAGCCTAGGCTTTGTTTGTGGCTTAGATAACAGATAACGGACGGCTGCATGATCCGTAAATATGATTACCTTAGAATGTAGTAAGTATTGTCTAAACTTGTCCAGACCAAAGACTATGGCGAAAAGTTCCTTCTCAGTTGTTGTATAGTTCCTCTGAGCTCTATCCAATGTTTTGGATGCGTAAGCAATGACTCTAGGCAAAGATTCTTGCCTTTGGCCAAGCATAACTCCCAGAGCCTCATTAGAAGCATCACAAGACAACTCAAAAGGTAATTCCCAATTAGGTGCAACCAGGATAGGAGGAGTAGTAAGCCGTGTCTTCAACTCAACAAAGGCCTCCTTACACTCATAAGAGAAATCAAACTCTGTATCCTTTTGTAGTAGATGAGACAGTGGGGAAGCAATTTGGCTAAAACCCTTGATGAACCTCCTATAGAAACCCACATGTCCAAGAAAAGACCTCAACTCCTTCAAGCAAGTCGGAAATGGTAGAGAGGAGATTACCTCAACCTTCGCTTTGTCAACTTGAATACCCTCCTTTGAGACTAAATGTCCCAACACTATGCCCTTGTCCACCATGAAATGGCACTTCTCAAAATTGAGTACCAAACCCTTCTCCACACATCTAACCAAAGCTTTCTCAAGATTGACCAAGCAAGTGTCAAAACTGTCTCCATAGAGGGAGAAATCATCCATGAACACCTCTATGCCATCCTCCAGCAAGTCATTAAAAATGCTCATCATACAACGTTGAAAGGTTCCTGGAGCATTGCACAGACCAAAAGGCATTCTCCTGTATGCGAAGGTTCCAAATGGACAAGTAAAGGTTGTTTTCTCTTGGTCCTCAGATGCTACCGGAACTTGGAAATACCCAGAGAAACCATCCAGAAAACAATAGTGTGACTTGCCAGCTAGTCTTTCCAGCATCTGATCGATGAATGGTAATGGAAAGTGGTCTTTTCTTGTGGAGTCATTCAGCTTCCGATAATCTATACAAACCCTCCAAGAGTTCTGAACCCGTGTAGGCACTAGCTCATCTTTGTCATTTTTCACCACAGTCAGCCCACTCTTCTTTGGCACCACATGAATGGGACTCACCCATTCGCTGTCGCTAATTGGATAGATGATTCCAGCACTTAAGAGCTTTTCTACCTCCTTTTTCACAACATCAAGTATCAAGGGATTGAGTCTCCTTTGTGGTTGCCTCACCGGCTTAGCATCATCAGTCAGCAAGATCCGGTGCATACACGTGGTAGGACTCATGCCAGGAAGATCGGCCAGAGTCCACCCAATGGCCCCCTTGTATCGTCTGAGCACCTCAAGCAACTTCCCTTCCTCAAGAGAAGACAGAGCACTAGAAACAATCACTGGGAGCTTCTTCTCATCAAGCAAGTAAGCATACTTAAGATTGGGTGGCAAAGGTTTCAGCTCCAGCGTAGGTGGCTCAATAATAGAAGGTACCAGAGTGTGCATCTCAACTTCTAGCAATTGATGTTCATAGAAATCATCATCAAACTGCGGCAGCTCATCACTACAATTCGGCCTCTTAGATTGTGAGGCCTCAGCATTCTTATTCAAGTCTGCATCCCCACTGCCGCTCAGGGTAGAAACATGTGGACCGTCAGTGAGCACATACTCTTTCAGATATAGCTTCTCCCTCAGCTTATGTAAGCGGCTTCTTCTTACGGCTTCATACTTTTCATGGTCAAACTCTTGTGCACTGGATTTCTCAATTCCCTGGGTGAAGTCACATCCTCCCTTCTCCTGTCCTACAAAATTAAACAAACTTCCCTCTTCCAAGGGGTTGTAGCTTGACAAAGAGGAAATAGATGTGCAATCATTATCAAAATTATAATGCACATGCAGCGAGTCACTGAATTCTGTCACTGAACTTCCTATGCTAGATGAATCATTAGGCATATCATACAAGCATGTATTTTCAATTAATCTAGCACAAGAGTCATGATAACACATATGAGCATCTTCATTATCAATTAGGTTCAACTTGAAGGTATTTACATGCTCATCACAAACTATATGCATCAGAGAATCAATCACACTTAGTCCAAGGAGAGAATAATCCTCGTGAGGATGTTTAATTGCTTTCCCCACATCAAACTTTATTAATTGATTTCCTACTTGCATTGTAACATAGCCCTCTTCTAAGCTTATCATCATCTTGGCTGTTTTCATAAATGGCCTTCCCAAAATCAAGGAGTCATCCATCCTAGTTTCACTGGTCATGTCTAGCACATAAAAATCCACTGGAAATACTAGTTCCCTAACCCTCACAAGAATATCCTCAATAAATCCATAGGGTTTCTTAATGGACCTATCTGCCAATTGGACCACAACACTAGTTTCACTCAAATTCTTCAACCCTAGTGCAAGGTAGGTGGCCTTAGGCATGACGTTAATGGCGGCTCCTAAATCAAGAAGTGCTTTCCCAAAGCTAAGTTTCCCTATCTGACAAGGGATAGTGAAAGAGCCCGGATCTCCACACTTTTGGGGCAAGTGCCCCTTTAAGAGAGATGAAACATGAGTCCCAAGTTGGACTTTGTTACTTGAATTAGTAGCTCTCTTGTTAGTGCAAAGATCTTTAAGGAACTTAGCATACTTAGGCATTTGTTTCACAAGCACAAGCATAGGCACATTAATTTCCAACTTAGAAAATAAGTCAAGCATCTCCTTTTCCAATTCATCCTCATGTTTCTTCTTAGCTAAAGCATATGAATTAGGAAATGGTAAATGCTCAGGATCAAGAGACTTACCTTTGGGGGATTCATCCCCTTGTTGAGTAGGATGTTCTTGCGAAGGAGATTCACCAACTTTCCGCTTTCCCTTTGCAATCTCCTTCTTCTTTTCCTCCTGTGAAGTCTCTGCTACATCACCTTTCATAGGAAGAATCTCAGCTTCATCAAGAAAACCATCAAGAGGAGGATTCAGTTCGGCCTCACACGGAAGTTGTGTCTCCTCCTCTTCCTCCTCATATTCATAAGCATCGCCATACTGCCTTCCACTTCTCAATTGCATAGAATGCATATTTTGCGGATTAACAACCACATTTGACGGCAATCCCCCTTTCATTGCGTCCTGCTCAGCTTTATCATTAAACATTTGAGAAACTAAGGTAGTTACATCTTTCTTTAGACTTTCTCCAAACTTTTCCATTAAACTTGACATCATCTGGTACATAGTATCTTGTTGAGATGTCGAAGAACCAGATGGAGGAACATGAGCTGGATCATTATTCTTCATAAATGGAGGAGGAACATTGGCTTGTTGATTCGGCCTGTACCTTTGGTCATTAGAGTTAGGCCTCCCTTGATATGAACCATAACCTTGTTGTGAGGGATAGGCATTAGCAGCTTGGTAGTTACCTCCCCCCCACTTAGGCTGTTGCTGTGGTTGGAAAGAGCTGGAATTTGTGGCTTGGTTTGAACCTCCCCCCCACTTGAAGTTCGGATGGTCCCTCCATCCCGGATTGTACGTGGAAGAGTAAGGATCATATTTGGTCTGAGGCCTAGCATTGTTATACATGGCCGCCACTCCCGCTTGGGATGGACAGTCTGAGGATAGGTGCATGGGCGAGCCACAGTGATCACAGGATGAGGCCACCAAGGCCATAGAATCATCAACACTAGGAGTAGGCTGAACGAAACGTCCGTCCATCCTACTGAGGCTCTCGGTCAGCCTCTCAATAGAGTTGTACAGCTTGTCATCCCCACTCAGGGAGGCAACCTTTTGCGCAGCACCATACACAACATCACGACCATAAAAATTCTGGTGATTAGAGGCCATGGTTGAAAATAAGTTCCATCCTTCATTGGCTGATAAGTTGAAAAGTGAGCCATTAGAAGCAGCATCCACACTCATCTTGAGTTGTGGCACCAGGCCATCATAAAAGTATTGCACCAGATTGCCCTTGGAGATGTTATGGTTGGGGCACGAGTTCACCAAGGTGTTGAACCGGCTCCAATATTCATAGAATGTCTCCTGAGAGAATTGCTAAACACCTGTGATGTCTTTCCGCAACTTTGATATCTTTGAGACTGGAAAATAGCGGTCTAAAAACACCTTCTTAAGTTGCTCCCATGAAAGAGTGGCATAATGAGTAGGCAGGTTCAAGAGCCACTCCTTGGCTTTGCCTTCTAAGGAGAATTGAAACACTCTCAATAGAACATCATCCAGGTCTGCATTGAGTGGCTTCATGGAGGAGCAAGTGTGGTAGAGGCCAAGCAAGTGCGTGTGAGCATCCTCATGGGGAAAACCTGTAAACTTAGGCAGATGAGCAAGAAGAGATCCTTTGATCTCAAAGTTAGCGGGGTTAGCATAAAAACCTTGAGGTGCAAACGATGCATATGACTGTGTGAACTCACGCATTGGTCTATCATCATCATGTAAATGCCTACCCCCCTCAAAATGACGTTCATCCTCTTGCTCTCGCCTGTCATGTCGCTCACGCTCATGTTCATGATCTCTCACCTCTCTCTCATGTTCTCTATGGTCCTCTCGTCTTTCTGCCATAATGAAATGCTGGTCTAGGAATGTGTTATTGGACGCTACAGATGAATTTTGTGGATTTGATGTGGATCCTACAGGTTGCTTACGAGCTTGTTTCTCGTGCTTTTTCTTTTTCTTAAGTTCTCTCAGAGTCTTATTAATCTCTCTATCCAATGGCACTAATGATGTGGTAGGGTTCATACAAAGCTACTTAGTGCAACTATTTGCAGTAAAATCCAACAAAATCCAGCAGAATCACAGACAAAACACCAGCAGAAATTAGTGCAGATTCCAGAAAAGTGTATACAAGTTCAATCAACACAGAACAGCAAGAAGAGGCTAACTAGAGCAGCCAAATACTTCCTAAAACACTGCTAAAACAGGCTTAACTATATATAAAGCAATTCAACCAAAAAACTTAAAACTAAAACTAACTAAAATATCACACAAGTTACACAAATTAAGAATGTGACTACGAACACCTAAAACTAGCAAGAAATAGCCTAAGCCGGCAACGGCGCCACTTGATTTAACCTTTTTGTCGCCTAAAAAGATTGATCAAAACAATTCAATACTCTACTCCACTATTTAGATAGCGGTGAGTACAGGTCTTTCCACAGTTCAGGTTATCTTGCTAATTGAAAGTATATAAGTCACGCAAATTAACAAACAGTTTGAGTGTGTGTTTATATCTACGATTAAAATATAAAATGTACCGAAAGTATGAGTGTAAAGAATCAATAGGTGGAATCTCCTCCTTCAAGCCTCGATTTGTGCATCTCAATTGTTAGGCCTCATGTGACAATTTCCTCTTAATTAACTAGCTTAAATCAGTCAAGACCTCTTAAAACTAAGAAGTGTTAGCTAGTTTAAACTGATTAATCAAGATAGTCTAGCCTTGAACTTGATGCATATCCATAGGTGAGATAGAAATCAAAACTAACTTCTATTTAACATTCACTTCAAGAATCAAACAAAATGTACTCACATATGCTTAATCTCATGAAGCTACACATTGTATATACCTAACACACATGAAAGTTCAAGATCTAGAAGTTAGGTTTACAAACTTGAAAGAATAAATGAACTCTACACAGAAATCTCTATGCAGAATCCTAGATCTAACATACCTAAAAATCTCCAGATATGAAAGGTCTAAGTGATTACAAGCTTGAAAACCTAGAAAAGGAAAATTCTCACATAAGGCCAATTACATTTAAGCTCGAACACAAATCTGGACTTGAAGGAAGGAGAAGAACGCTTAGCCGCGCATGGAGATGGAAAGATCGGAGGATTTGCGAGATGAAATGGCCATGGCGGAGGTGAAGAAGATGAAGATGAAGTTGAGAGAGTTTGTTAGAGGAGAGAGAAAATGAAAGTGAAGTGAGAAGAGATCTCTTCAGATGTTAGTTATGTTTGGGGTTTTATAGTGGTGAGTAACTTTGGGATTATCGCCCAAAGGGTAGTTTTGGTATTTGGTAAAGGTTAGGATGAATGTGGACTAGATCTCATCTCCATGCAATTCCAAAGGTTCCTCCTTTTTCTCCAAGTGATTGTGCTTCCCTTTTTGCCCTTAATGAGGTCTCCAGACTTGAATTTGGCCTTGGCGCCAATTTTGCCTCATTTAGAAAGCTGCAGGGCTGACTTTGCCTTAAATTAACTCTGCACCAAATACTTTTGAAAAGTAGTTGACATTTCTGATCATTGTGCAGTTTGGCTCATGTACTCGCTGGCTGATGGACTTCAGCTTCCGGATGTGAAACTTCATGTTGCAAGCGCAAGCACATTTACTTCCGGATGAGAATCCACTGGATGAGAATCCACTTCCGGATGTAGCTCTTTGTCCGCCAGCGCCAGCACGTTTACTTCCGGATGTAAATCTCTGTCCGCCAGCGCCAGCACGTTTACTTCCGGATGGAAGTCCGCTTCTTCAAGTAGCTCAGCTTCCGGATGTGACTTTGAGTACTCTCCATCTAGCCTTCCTTCTTGCCAAATTATCTCCATTGAAACTCCACCAAGGGTGTGTGGGGTCCACTTGGGACCCCCCTACATGAAAAACACATCTCATAGTCAAAATGACCAAAATACCCTTAGTTCCATAAAATGCAAATAATAAGGCTATTATTCTTCAAATATTTATACATAAGCATGTGCATGAAAATGTATCAATAATGATCAAATATAACAAATAAACCATACTAATTAAGCTCAAATGCACATGCTTAAAGGTATGAAATTTGGTCTAATCAGTGAGACATTTGACAAACTTTTGGTCTTTTTGGACCAAAAGTACCACTTTCTTGAGAATCTTGACACTAATACACAAATACCAGATTAAAATAGTCAAAACCAAAGCTTGTGCCGCTTTTAACCCTAAAACGCACAAATGGACGTAAAACGAGTTATGGTGAGAGATTAGACAAACTTTTGTTCTTTTTAGACCAAAAGTACCACTTTCTTGAGAATCTTGACACTAAAACGCAAAAACCGGTTAAAATTAGTCAAAAGCAAAACTTGTGCTGCTTTTAAGCCTAAATCGCTCAAATGGATGTAAAACGAGTTATGGTGAGACATTTCACAAACTTTTGGTCTTTTTTGACCAAAAGTACCACTTTCTTGAGAATCTTGACACTAAAACGCAAAAACGAGATTAAAATGGTCAAAAACAAAACTTGTGCCGCTTTTAACCCTAAAATTCGCAAATGGTCTTAAAACAAATTATGGTGATACATTTGACAAACTTTTGGTCTTTGTTGACCAAAAGTACCACTTTCTTGAGAATCATGACACTAAAACGCAGAAACGAGATTAAAATGGTGAAAAACAAAACTTGTGCCTTTTTTAACCCTAAAACGCGCAAATGGACTTAAAACGAGTTATGGTGAGACATTACACAAACTTTTGGTCTTTTTTGACCAAAAGTACCACTCTCTTGAGAATCTTGACACTAAAACGCAAAAACCAGATTAAAATAGTCAAAAACAAACCTTGTGCCGCTTTTAACCCTAAAACGCGCAAATGGACTTAGAACGAGTTATGGTGAGACATTAGACAAACTTTTGGTCTTTTTTGACCAAAAGTACCACTTTCTTGAGAATCTTGACACTAAAACTCAGAAACCTGATTAAAATAGTCAAAAACAAAGCTTGTGCCGCTTTTAACCCTAAAACGCTCAAATAGACGTAAAACGAGTTATGGTGAGACATTTGACAAACTTTTGGTCTTTTTTGACCAAAAGTACAACTTTCTTCAGAATCTTGACCCTTAAACGTAAAAACGAGATTAAAATGGTCAAAAACAAAACGTGTGCCGCTTTTAACCCTAAAACACGCAAATGGACTAAAAACGAGTTATGGTGAGACATTTGACAAACTTTTGGTCTTTTTGGACCAAAAGTACCACTTTCTTGAGAATCTTGACACTAATACACAAATACCAGATTAAAATGGTCAAAAACAAAACTTGTGCCGCTTTTAACCCTAAAACGCGCAAATGGACTAAAAACGAGTTATGTTGAGACATTTAAAAAATTTTGGGTCTTTTTGACCAAAAGTACCACTTTCTTGAGTATCTTGAAACTACAACGCGAAAACGAGATTAAAATGGTGAAAAACAAAACTTGTGCCGCTTTTAACCCTGAAACGCGCAAATGGACTTAAAACGAGTTATGGTGAGACATTTGACAAACTTTTGGTCTTTTTTGACCAAAAGTACCACTTTCTTGATAATCTTGACACTAAAACGCAAAAACGAAATTAAAATGGTGAAAAACAAAACTTGTGCCGCTTTTAACCCTAAAACGCGCAAATGGACTGAAAACGAGTTATAGTGAGACATTAGACAAACTTTTCGGTCTTTTTTGACCAAAACTACCACTTTCTTGAGAATCTTGACACTAAAACGCAAAAACGAGATTGAAATTGTCAAAAACAAAACTTGTGCCGCTTTTAACCCTAAAACGCGCAAATGGACTTAAAACGAGTTATGGTGAGACATTACACAAACTTTTGGTCTTTTTTGACCAAAAGTACCACTCTCTTGAGAATCTTGACACTAAAACGCAAAAACCAGATTAAAATAGTCAAAAACAAACCTTGTGCCGCTTTTAACCCTAAAACGCGCAAATGGACTTAGAACGAGTTATGGTGAGACATTAGACAAACTTTTGGTCTTTTTTGACCAAAAGTACCACTTTCTTGAGAATCTTGACACTAAAACTCAGAAACCTGATTAAAATAGTCAAAAACAAAAGCTTGTGCCGCTTTTAACCCTAAAACGCTCAAATAGACGTAAAACGAGTTATGGTGAGACATTAGACAAACTTTTGGTCTTTTTTGACCAAAAGTACCACTTTCTTCAGAATCTTGACCCTTAAACGTAAAAACGAGATTAAAATGGTCAAAAACAAAACGTGTGCCGCTTTTAACCCTAAAACACGCAAATGGACTAAAAACGAGTTATGGTGAGACATTTGACAAACTTTTGGTCTTTTTGGACCAAAAGTACCACTTTCTTGAGAATCTTGACACTAATACACAAATACCAGATTAAAATAGTCAAAACCAAAGCTTGTGCCGCTTTTAACCCTAAAACGCACAAATGGACGTAAAACGAGTTATGGTGAGAGATTAGACAAACTTTTGTTCTTTTTAGACCAAAAGTACCACTTTCTTGAGAATCTTGACACTAAAACGCAAAAACCGGTTAAAATTAGTCAAAAGCAAAACTTGTGCTGCTTTTAAGCCTAAATCGCTCAAATGGATGTAAAACGAGTTATGGTGAGACATTTCACAAACTTTTGGTCTTTTTTGACCAAAAGTACCACTTTCTTGAGAATCTTGACACTAAAACGCAAAAACGAGATTAAAATGGTCAAAAACAAAACTTGTGCCGCTTTTAACCCTAAAATTCGCAAATGGTCTTAAAACAAATTATGGTGATACATTTGACAAACTTTTGGTCTTTGTTGACCAAAAGTACCACTTTCTTGAGAATCATGACACTAAAACGCAGAAACGAGATTAAAATGGTGAAAAACAAAACTTGTGCCGCTTTTAACCCTAAAACGCGCAAATGGACTTAAAACGAGTTATGGTGAGACATTACACAAACTTTTGGTCTTTTTTGACCAAAAGTACCACTCTCTTGAGAATCTTGACACTAAAACGCAAAAACCAGATTAAAATAGTCAAAAACAAACCTTGTGCCGCTTTTAACCCTAAAACGCGCAAATGGACTTAGAACGAGTTATGGTGAGACATTAGACAAACTTTTGGTCTTTTTTGACCAAAAGTACCACTTTCTTGAGAATCTTGACACTAAAACTCAGAAACCTGATTAAAATAGTCAAAAACAAAGCTTGTGCCGCTTTTAACCCTAAAACGCTCAAATAGACGTAAAACGAGTTATGGTGAGACATTAGACAAACTTTTGGTCTTTTTTGACCAAAAGTACAACTTTCTTCAGAATCTTGACCCTTAAACGTAAAAACGAGATTAAAATGGTCAAAAACAAAACGTGTGCCGCTTTTAACCCTAAAACACGCAAATGGACTAAAAACGAGTTATGGTGAGACATTTGACAAACTTTTGGTCTTTTTGGACCAAAAGTACCACTTTCTTGAGAATCTTGACACTAATACACAAATACCAGATTAAAATAGTCAAAACCAAAGCTTGTGCCGCTTTTAACCCTAAAACGCACAAATGGACGTAAAACGAGTTATGGTGAGAGATTAGACAAACTTTTGTTCTTTTTAGACCAAAAGTACCACTTTCTTGAGAATCTTGACACTAAAACGCAAAAACCGGTTAAAATTAGTCAAAAGCAAAACTTGTGCTGCTTTTATGCCTAAATCGCTCAAATGGATGTAAAACGAGTTATGGTGAGACATTTCTCAAACTTTTGGTCTTTTTTGACCAAAAGTACCACTTTCTTGAGAATCTTGACACTAAAACGCAAAAACGAGATTAAAATGGTCAAAAACAAAACTTGTGCACCTTTTAACCCTAAAACGCGCAAATGGTACTTAAAACGAATTATGGTGAGACATTTGACAAACTTTTGGTCTTTGTTGACCAAAAGTACCACTTTCTTGAGAATCATTGACACTAAAACGCAAAAACGAGATTAAAATGGTGAAAAACAAAACTTGTGCCGCTTTTAACCCTAAAACGCGCAAATGGACTTAAAACGAGTTATGGTGAGACATTAGACAAACTTTTGGTCTTTTTTGACCAAAAGTACCACTTCTTGAGAATCTTGTACACTAAAACGCAAAAACCAGATTAAATAGTAAAAAACAAAGCTTGGGCCTGCTTTTAATCCCTAAAACGCGCAAATTGACGTAAAACGAGTTATGGTGAGACATTAGACAAACTTTTGGTCTTTTTTGACCAAAAGTACCACTTTCTTGAGAATCTTGACACTTAAACTCAGAAACCTGATTAAAATAGTAAAAAACAAAGCTTGTGCCGCTTTTAACCCTAAAACGCTCAAATAGACGTAAAACGAGTTATGGTGAGACATTAGACAAACTTTTGGCCTTTTTTGACCAAAAGTACAACTTTCTTCAGAATCTTGACCCTTAAACGTAAAAACGAGATTAAAATGGTCAAAAACAAAATGTGTGCCGCTTTTAACCCTAAAACGCGCAAATGGACTAAAAACGAGTTATGGTGAGACATTTGACAAACTTTTGGTCTTTTTGGACCAAAAGTACCACTTTCTTGAGAATCTTGACACTAATACACAAATGTTAGAATCTTAAGTTTTGATGAAGACTAAAATATGAAAGAACTTAGAAAGTAACAGGTGAACATAGAACCCTAAGTAAAAGTACAACCGGATGTGGACTTACTTCCGGATAGACTAGGACTTGGGCTCGCGGATGAATGTTTCATCCCCCAGCGGCAGCAAGTAATTCACTAGAGATTTAACTTAGTCCATGAACGCTAGATACACAAAACCTAAGACTAAGCTATGATTCAACCGGAAGTGAAGTTGCTTCTTGTTAAACTTAGACTGACGCAGACTGATAAGATAGATATCACCCCAAGCGTCAGTAAGTTCACCTCGTCAAGTAAAAATGCTTCCTGTTAGACTTAGATTGGCACAGGCTGATAAAATAGAATACCCCAAGCGTCAGTGAAAAAGCCACGTCAAGTGAAATAGCTTCCTGATAGATTTTGACTGGCGCAGACTGATAGAATAGATATAACCCTAAGCGTCAGTGAGTTTACCTCGTCAAGTGAAAGTGCTTCCGATAGCTTAGTGACTAGCGCTGACTGTTGGATTGAATAGACACTGAGCGAGAGTGAGTAATAGTGAACAAAATCCTTCATCCAGTGGAATTACTTCCGGATGTAGAAGTGCTTCCTGATGCAAGGAAGACCTCTTAGACTAAGAACACTCCCACTGCATGTGACTATATGTTTTTATACTGTTAGACTAACACTCAGTGCAGCACACTCAGTAGAATTGCTTCCGGATGAGAATCTGCTTCCGCAAGCAATCAGAATGTCAGAAGTTGCAGTGTCAGAACGCTTATGTCAGAGCAGAGGTGTCAGGACTACTTTTCAGAGATAAAGCAAGTCAACCCTGCTATGCATTCATGAAGCATTTAATGGGCAAACGGTAACAAGGGAAAAACGGCCATATTCAAACGGCTATCCCACCTACCAAGAGACAGATTGCTTGAAGACTATATAAAGAGACTCAAACCTCATTTATGAAGTGAACTATTATCTTTGAATATTCTTGAGAGAAGTTAGAGCGAGAAACTAAGAACATCTTCAAGCATTCAAAGCTGCCCAGAAAAGTAAAGAGCATTTAACACATAGAGTGATCCTTTCATCTACATATTCTGTACTCTTTGGTGTTAAGTCTCTTCCTGTTATAAGAGCATTGATTGTACTTAAGTGTGTAGCACTATCTGTTCTTTGAGAGAACTCAGTTTGTAAAATCCTTTAATTCTAAAGGTTAACCCCTTGCTCGGTGTGACGGGGAGCTAGTTAGAAAGGTTGCAAGTGAGCCTTGTGAAACTTGTGGTTGTAAGGTTGCAAGTGATCCCGTCCAAAACTTGCGGTTGTAAGGTTTCAGGTGAACCCGATTTAAAACCTGAGATATAGTGGAACTCGGCCTGGGTGGTTGAGGACTGGACGTAGGTCAGGTAGACCGAACCAGTATAACTCTTGTGTTGTTTTATTTGAGCATTTATTTTTGAAGCACAATTCACCCCCCCCTCTTGTGCATCCATTACTTTCATTTGGTATCAGAGCAGGTCTTTCTCACTAGATTCCAACGAATCAAGAAAGCAAAGATCTTGTAATGGATACTGACTACTCTCTACCAGACGTCTCTATTCAGCCCAACAAGCCTCCAGGGTTTGATGGGTACAACTATCCATTCTGGAAATTTCGAATGGAGACTTATCTCAAGTCAAGCGACCTCAGACTCTGGGATGTAATCGAACGAGGAGATCACACTCCCCTAGACGATGATGGTTTTGCAAAGGAACGATCCAGGTACACCAGTGAGGACTATGCTCTAGTCCAACTAAACTTTAGGGCCATGCATTACATTCAGTGTGCTCTTAGCCCTAAGGAGTTTCATAGGATCAGCCACCACAAAAATGCAAAGGATATGTGGGAGGCACTTGAGGCTGCTCACTCTGGAACCAAGGGAGTGAAAGCAAGACGTGTTGAGATGCTGGTGGAAGAATTCCACAAGTTTGCCATGCTCAGTCCCACTGAGCCTATTAGAGAACTGGAGCTCAGATTCACTCACCTCATCAACAACTTGGCCTCGCTGGGTAAGGACATTCCTGAAAGGGAGCAAGTAAGCAAGATTCTGAAAATCTTGAAAGGTGACTGGATCACCAAGGTGACCATCTTACAGGAAGTCCAGGGTGAATCAACTAGTTCCATCACTGCCCTGTTTGGCTCCCTGGCTGAGTATGAGCCTACACTATTAGCTCAGAGAGCCCCTCAAGCCTCATCCAAGGCCAAAAATCTTGCCCTTGTTGCACCCAACAAGGAGACTGAAGAGGATGATGAGGATGATGAGGAGGAAATGGATGATGAAGAGATGGCCATGATGGTGAAAAAGTTCCGAAAGTTCTTCAGAAAGAAAGGAGGCTTTCAAAAGGGTGACTCCAGCCAAAGGAGGGGTTACAAGAAGGAAAAGGCTCCTGTGTGCTATGAATGTAAGAAGCCTGGTCACTTCAAGGCTGAATGTCCCAGCCTGCAGAAGTCGAAAGGTAAAGACAAAAGGAAGGCCTTTGTATCGTCTATCTGGGTGAATAGCTCGGATGATGAAGCAAGTGATGAGGAAGAAGTAGCCAATCTCTGCCTTGTTGCTCGAGAAGAAGATGAGGAAGTATCCACAGAGTTTGATCCTGTTCATGAGGATAGTGAGGTAACCTTCCCTGAACTTCAAGAGGCATATAATGAGATGCATGTAGAATTTTTTCGTTTATGTAGGACATATAAAGTGTTGAAAGCTAAAAAGGAATCACTTGAGTCCAAGGTGGACTCACTAAGTGATGAGCTAGCAAAAGCTAGAACACTTCCGTTAGTGGAAGGACAGGGTTCTCCCCAAATAGAACCCAACGACCCAACACTTGAGAGCTGCCCTAATTGCAGCAAAGTCTCAGCTGAGAAGGATAAGCTGCAAAATGCCCTGCAGAAGTTTACAAATGGCTCAGAAATGTTAAATATAATTTTAATGAATCAAAGGGCTTATAGGGATAGAACTGGCTTAGGATATACTCCTAGAGGGAAGAAGTGGGTAGAACCAAAAGTAAAGCCCTACTTAAAGTTCTTCCATAAAGCTTCTAGTCATAGCTCCTCACCCTTCAGCTTCTGTAACTATTGCAACAGGAAGGGACACTCCACGTCCACCTGTAATGCCAAGAAGCATGGAGCAAGCAGCTCCTACAAATGGGTCCCCAAAGGAACCAAGGCAACAAAGGATCCTCCTCCTGCAAAGGAAACTAAGAGAGGACAAGGATCCCAAGCCTGGAATTACTCCAAAGGGAAAACCCAAGAGTCCAGAGCCAGCACTCGGCCAGAGGCTCTAAATAATCACAAGCCCAAGGTCAAGGATGACTCTAAACCAAGGGCATTGAAAACTAATGATCGAGGACCCAAGAAAAATTGGGTACCTAAGTTTGCTTGATTTTTCCAGGTGTGTCTCAAGGCATCCAAGAACAAGAAATGGTATATTGATAGCGGATGCTCGAGACATATGACTGGAGACAGAGACAAGTTCAAATCTCTGGTGATCAAAGATGGAGCCACAGTAACCTTTGGAGGAAATCAAAGTGGGAAGATCACTGGAGTTGGAGAGGTCGGACCAGTAAAAGATGTCTACCTAGTGGACGGTCTCTGTCACAACCTGCTAAGCGTCAGCCAGAGCACAGACAAAGGAAATTGGGTAATATTTGACTCACATGAGTGCATAATAGTTGATAAGCAGGATCTAAGTTTAGATAAGGCCAACTTAAAGTGTAAACTTAAGGCTAATAGAAATGGAAACCTATATACACTAGACTTGTGCCAACAGTTAGAAGAAAAATGCTTTATATCTAGTGATGAGAACAGTTGGCTTTGGCACAAGAGACTAGCTCATGTTAATTTCACTCAACTTGACATGCTAATTAAAAAGGAGCTAGCTATAGGCATTCCATCATTTAAAGTAAAGCATGATTTTATCTGTGAATCCTGCCAAAGAGGAAAGCAAACAAAGTCCTCATTCACAACCAAGAAGAAAGTCTCCACCAGCAGGCCCTTGGAACTAATCCACATGGATTTGGTTGGGCCAGCAAGAGTGAAGAGCTTGGGTGGAAACCTATATGCTCTAGTGGTGGTGGATGACTATTCAAGGTTCACCTGGACTATGTTTCTTGCCTCTAAGCAAGATACTTTTGATGCTTTTGTTGTCCTGGCTAAGAAAGTGCAGAATGAGAGAGAGCTCAAAATCACAGCCATAAGGACAGACCATGGAGGAGAGTTTGAGAACCATAGCTTCTCAGAGCTATGCGAGCAAAATGGTATTGAACACAACTTCTCAGCTCCTCGGACCCCTCAACAGAACGGAGTTGTCGAAAGAAAGAACAGGGTTCTGACTGAGATGGCCAGAAGCATGCTCAATGAGAAAGAGGTTTCTCAAGTATTCTGGGCGGATGCTATGAGCACTGCATGCTACATCTCAAACAGAGCCTATGTTCGCAAGGGCTTAGACAAGACTCCATATGAGCTATACAAAGGAAGGAAGCCCAACATCAGCCACCTCAGAATTTTTGGATCAAAATGCTACGTACACAACAATGGAAAGGTAAATCTAGGTAAATTTGATCCAAAGGCTGATGTAGGTATATTCATAGGATACTCCCTCAGGAGCAAAGCATATATAGGATATACAACATGAGAACTAGAATTGTAGAAGAATCAATGCATGTTGTATTCGATGAAATTCCTACATGGGGACAATCCAGAGAAGATGATGAAATACTTAATCTTCCAAAATTACCATCATCTTCATCACCACCAAAAGAAACACCAGCAAGCAATCTTAAGGAAGAAGATGAACTCAGCGATGAACCTAGAGTGCAGACTGTGCATGATGAGGCACAGTTGCCAATAGCTAGGAGGCATCACAGAGATCATCCTCTTGATCAAGTGCTTGGTGATGTTTCTTCTGGTGTCAGAACCAGAAGACAAGTTCAAGATGAAGTTGAGTTTGGTGCTTTCCTATCTCAAATAGAACCAACTTCAGTTGAACAAGCTCTTGAGGACTGCGACTGGATTATTGCCATGCAGGAAGAGCTAAATCAATTTGATAGAAGTCAAGTCTGGGAACTAGTTCCTAGGCCGTCTCACCAATCCATTGTGGGGACCAAGTGGGTCTTCAAAAACAAGCTGGATGAGACAGGGCTAATCACAAGAAATAAAGCCAGACTAGTAGCTAAAGGATATAATCAAGAAGAAGGCATTGACTATGAAGAAACTTTTGCTCCAGTCGCTAGACTTGAAGCAATAAGAATTCTTCTAGCCTTTGCATCCATGAAAGGCTTTAGACTATATCAAATGGATGTTAAAAGTGCCTTTCTTAATGGTTATATTAAAGAAGAGGTATATGTAGAACAACCTCCTGGCTTCGAAGATCACAAACATCCAAGACATGTGTATAGATTAAAGAAAGCCTTATATGGCCTCAAACAAGCTCCTAGAGCTTGGTATGAGAGACTCAGCAGCTTCTTGCTGGGCAAGGGTTTCTCAAGAGGCAAACTTGATAACACATTGTTTATCCTTCACAAAGATAGAGATATGCTAATTGTCCAAATTTATGTTGATGATATCATTTTTGGAGCAACTAACGAAAAGCTTTGTGAGGATTTCTCTAAGACTATGCAGGGTGAGTTTGAAATGTCAATGATGGGAGAACTAACGTTCTTCCTAGGCCTGCAAATTAAGCAGAAGAAGAATGGAATATTCATCTCCCAAGCCAAATACTGCAGAGAACTACTCAAAAAGTTTGGGATGGATGAATGCAAGGAGTATGATACTCCCATGAGCACCACTGCCGCACTTGATGCTGACGCAAAGGGTAAATCTGTCAGCCTGCCTATGTACAGGGGAATGATAGGTTCCCTCCTATACTTAACGGCAAGCAGGCCTGATATCCAATTTAGTGTTGGCATGTGTGCTAGGTTTCAAGCCAACCCCAAGGAATCACACTTAACATGTGTTAAACGTATTTTGAGATACCTTGAGGGAACGCAAGAGCTTGGTCTCTGGTATCCCAGAGGTAACCAAGAGTTCCTGTGGGCTTACTCTGACTCTGACCATGCAGGTTATAAGACTGACAGAAAGAGCACCAGTGGACAATGCGCCTTCCTTGGTGGTTGTCTGGTGTCTTGGGCGAGCAAGAAGCAGACCTGCGTGTCCTTGTCATCCACTGAGGCAGAATACATCGCTGCAGCAAGTTGTTGTGCCCAAGTGCTGTGGCTGAAGAACCAGTTAAGAGATCTTGGCTTGGAATTCCCTGAGGCACCCATCCTCTGTGACAACACAAGCACAATCAGCCTAGCCAAGAATCCGGTTCAGCACACTAGGACAAAGCACATTGATGTCAGACATCACTTCATCAGAGACCATGTTCAAAAGAAGGATGTCAAAGTGCAGTTTGTCCCCACACAACAACAGCTTGCTGACATTTTCACCAAGCCTCTGGGGGTTGACCAATTTACTTTCATAAGAGGTGATTTGGGAATGGTAAACCCAAATGAAGTTTAAATTCTACTTGCTATACTTGTTTACTCTTAAAACTTACAACAATACTAACTTAGGCATCGGAGTGCCAACATGTGTTCTTGCAGGGCCTCAATGTTAAATCTTAAGAAACTGCAACCGGAAGCAAAACCACTTCCGGATGATCAATCGCTGCCACTGGATGACGAAACCAAGAGAGCGCCAGCACCAGTCCAAGGGACACGTCCCTTCAGAAAACGCTTCAACTTCTCAATGATACGTTATGACTTCTCCGATAAGATGAAGAGACACGTGTCATCAGGTGTGTCGTTCCAACTTAAATTGTTTACGTTACCCAATGTGTGAAAATCTGAAGCGACATGACCATTTTGCCCTCAGTAACTTTGCATATAAATAGGGCGCCATTTTTTCACTTTCACTTTTCACTTGAAAATTTTTACCCACATATTCTCTCTGCATACATTCATCTGTGTTCTTCATCTTCTTCATACTCTTCTTCGCATCTTTCATCACATTCATATCAACCCCACACAAAAATGGCCGGATCCGATGAACATATCCCAGTTACACAGAAACCCTCTTCATCCAAGAAACCCAAGTCGAAATCTGGGAAAACTCGACATGAACGTTCTGGAAAGTCTGGGAAAAACGATGAACACCATGAAGAACATCATGAACGCCTTCAAACTTCTGGGCAGACACCGGGGCAGACTGAACAAGTCCAGGACCAGCCTGGACACTCTGGGAGAGTGGCAGAACAGTCAGTGGTTTCTGGGCATGAGCAAGAGAGGGAAGCCCAGAGAAAAGGGAAGAAGAAGAAGGTTCAATTTGCTGAAGAGCCCTCTTCCAAGAAGCAGCGGGTTGAAGAAGATGACCCCACAGTGTATAGAGATGGAGCATTGGAACTTGTCGTCTCAAAGTTTGAGACTATTAAGCCCTACTTCAACAACGGGCTGTACGTAGATCTGGGTAAGGTAGATGATCTAGGGTTTTCTCATCTTCGCCCATATCTGGAGAAATACATGCCCTGGCTGGGGATCAACCAGGACTACAACGTCAACGTCCTGCGAGCCTTCTGTCAATCCCTCGCAGGCAAGGTTAAATACAAGAAGGTTGATGGAAAGGAGCAAATCCACAAACTCTCCTTCACTGCCACTGTACGGGGGAGATCCTTCAGATTCACCTGGAGGACGTTGAATGAGTTGATGGGAATCACAGATGAGGGTATGAACGAGTGGCTGTACCCTGAGTCATTGAAGTACAGCAAGGAGGAACTCGAGCAGCTGTATGGCACCAAAGAGAAGAAGGTGTCCAAAATGTCTGACTCTTACAGGCTCCTGTACTACATCTACTCCCGGATAATGACACACAAGGGGGGTAACTTCAATGAGTTCACACAATTGGACAACCCATGGTTCCCCAGACTCCTCTCCCAGCAGCCAATCAACCCGGGGCAGTTGATTTGTCTTGAGCTTCAGAGATGGTTATCTAATGACAAGTCAGGCTATCTACCCTATCCCACCATCCTTGCCTTCCTCCTTGAGAAGAAACTGATAAAGGCGACATCTGATGTGGAGGAAGAAAATGTCAAGTGTGCTCCTGTGGGGGCAACTAACATTAGCAAGATGGGGATCAAATATCTGAAGCCTGCTAAGCCCACTCGCTCAAGATCACAGACAAGCAGTGGCTCTCAGACTTCCGTCCCCTCTTCATCTGGTGCAGGGGATCAGGAAGTTGATTCCCACGCTGGGCCAGGCCGTGCTGCAAGAGTGCCAGCATCAGTCAGAGCCTTTGCTGAGGAAGTAAAGGAAGAGCTCCTCTTTAGGCTGACTGACTCCTTGATGGCTCCTCTCCAAGATAAGTGTGATGCTGGGTTCCAACAGCAAAGGGAGCGGATCCAACGGCTTGAGGACAGAATTGGCCAAGTCGAGAATCACATAGCCAGGGTGGATGCCAAACTTGACCTTATCCTTCAACATCTCCAAATTCCTCAACCTCCACAAGGTAACCCACCTCCACCACCTCCTCCTCCACAAAATCCTCCTCCTCCTCCTGGTCACCCACAACTTCCCCCTCCTCCTCATTCCCACACTCAACAACCACAGCCACCCCCACAAAATGACCAACAACCTCACTCATCCCCAGGCAATGACCACCAACCTCAGCCATCACCCACCCATGACCAACAAAACCAAGAATCCCATCAACAATCTCCTCGCCAATCCCCTCTCAACTCACCATCCTCAACTCCCTCACCCACTCGCCCCAACGCACCTGCTCGCTCACCTCTCCGTCTCTCAGACTCATCCCTCCCTGACCCTACCTCTAGACCTAGATCCAACCCCTTGGCAGACCACCTTGGTTTCCACACCGCCATTCACCCCCTCAGCCACATCTACCTGCGAGACTACCCCCGCCTTCAGCAAATCCCTGAAAATCCTCATGAACCCTTTACCCCATTCACCCCTTCCACTACCTTCACTGAATACTCCTCCACCTATCCCTTTGAGGGACTCTTTGTGAATCCCAGCTGGTTCCCCGAGACTGCCTCATCCCCCGAGCCTAACCTCCCTACCTCCTCCCCAGAAACCTCACCCTCAACACAATCTGGCCCTGAACCTCCACCCTCCACCTCATCCGCTCCATCCCTGGCCCTCTCCCTTGTTGATGATGACAAAAGGGGGAGAGATATGCTGTTTGCGCTCCGCCTACATATGGACACCAGGAATGGTCTTAGCCAGCCATCACTTTGGGTTGATGAAGATATCGCGGCTGCCCTTCGCCGTGCTGTGGAATCCCAAAGATTGGGTGGAGCTGAGAACCTAATAAGGAGGGAAGCCATCCGGTTCATGCAGCAGCAGAGGGTGACTGAGCAAGGATCACAATTGGAAATGGCTGTTGTTGAGCCAAGTGAAAATCCCTCACAGCCAGAGTCATCTTCATCAGAGTCTCCTCCAACTCAATCAAGGGAAAATATTCTAGAGGAGATTATGATGAGATGGGGACTGAAGAAAACCATCCATCCTCCTATTGTGATAGCTAAGCCACTCCCTGCACCTTCTGCCTCGTCTGAGCAATCCTCTGTCCCTCCTTCCTCATCTGAGCCGACAGTCCAGTTCAGTAATTCTAGAAAGAAGGTCGTTGCTAGGAAACGCGCCAAGCACATTATTGCCTCCACTGAATCTGAGAGTGAGGAAGAAGAGACTCCCTCTGGCCAGCCCATGCAAGAGTCTTCATCTGCCCGTGTTGAACAAGGGATCCCAGAAGTACAAGCTGTCCCTATTCTGAAGGAGATCAAGTTGGAAATAGAAGACATGACTCCTGAGGAATATGAAAGATATGGGTTCACGGACAGACTCTCCTTTGGTCAGATGGCATGCCTTGATGCTGACAGAGCAAGTGCCATGCCCACTCCCCCAATCAGCAAGAGCAAAGGGAAGAGTAAGGGGAAAGGGAAAAGGAAAGCCCAGGAATGTTGAGCAAGATCCCAGCTTCCCAGTTTGGAATGTTAAGATCCGGGCTGTCCACTATCCCAATGGAGAGGTAGCCTACTTCGATGACGCCACAGGGTTCCCTGGGTATGAAGAAGTGGAAAACATGAAGAAGGCATTCGAGGAGTCTATTGAATCAGAGAGGCTCAGAAGGGAAAGAGAGGAAGAAGAGCTTCAGCGAATAATTGCCCAGATAGACCGGAACGTGCATGAAGCAGAGTTAGCCAGACTCCAGAAAGAGAGTGAGGAAAGGCAGAAGGAGAGGGAAAAGAAAAAGAAACACCAACCCTAACCCCCAATCCAAAAACCTATTTTTTTTTTAGAAATTTTTCCTTAGTTTTCATGCATCTCTCATACTTACTTGTATATGTGATTTAACATGTTATTTGTTTGTATACTCTAACGTGTAATTTGTGTTTATCAATAATATCTGTCTAAGTTACTTGCACTTATCTATTGCTTCTATTTATCTCCTAATCCTTTCATATGAACGTAATCGATAAGACTAAGTTTGTCATCATCAAAAAGGGGGAGAATGTTAGAATCTTAAGTTTTGATGAAGACTAAAATATGAAAGAACTTAGAAAGTAACAGGTGAACATAGAACCCTAAGTAAAAGTACAACCGGATGTGGACTTACTTCCGGATAGACTAGGACTTGGGCTCGCGGATGAATGTTTCATCCCCCAGCGGCAGCAAGTAATTCACTAGAGATTTAACTTAGTCCATGAACGCTAGATACACAAAACCTAAGACTAAGCTATGATTCAACCGGAAGTGAAGTTGCTTATTGTTAAACTTAGACTGACGCAGACTGATAAGATAGATATCACCCCAAGCGTCAGTAAGTTCACCTCGTCAAGTAAAAATGCTTCCTGTTAGACTTAGATTGGCACAGGCTGATAAAATAGAATACCCCAAGCGTCAGTGAAAAAGCCACGTCAAGTGAAATAGCTTCCTGATAGATTTTGACTGGCGCAGACTGATAGAATAGATATAACCCTAAGCGTCAGTGAGTTTACCTCGTCAAGTGAAAGTGCTTCCGATAGCTTAGTGACTAGCGCTGACTGTTGGATTGAATAGACACTGAGCGAGAGTGAGTAATAGTGAACAAAATCCTTCATCCAGTGGAATTACTTCCGGATGTAGAAGTGCTTCCTGATGCAAGGAAGACCTCTTAGACTAAGAACACTCCCACTAGCATGTGACTATATGTTTTTATACTGTTAGACTAACACTCAGTAGCAGCACACTCAGTAGAATTGCTTCCGGATGAGAATCTGCTTCCGCAAGCAATCAGAATGTCAGAAGTTGCAGTGTCAGAACGCTTATGTCAGAGCAGAGGTGTCAGGACTACTTTTCAGAGATAAAGCAAGTCAACCCTGCTATGCATTAATGAAGCATTTAATGGGCAAACGGTAACAAGGGAAAATCGGCCATATTCAAACGGCTATCCCACCTACCAAGAGACAGATTGCTTGAAGACTATATAAAGAGACTCAAACCTCATTTATGAAGTGAACTATTATCTTTGAATATTCTTGAGAGAAGTTAGAGCGAGAAACTAAGAACATCTTCAAGCATTCAAAGCTGCCCAGAAAAGTAAAGAGCATTTAACACATAGAGTGATCCTTTCATCTACATATTCTGTACTCTTTGGTGTTAAGTCTCTTCCTGTTATAAGAGCATTGATTGTACTTAAGTGTGTAGCACTATCTGTTCTTTGAGAGAACTCAGTTTGTAAAATCCTTTAATTCTAAAGGTTAACCCCTTGCTCGGTGTGAGGGGGAGCTAGTTAGAAAGGTTGCAAGTGAGCCTTGTGAAACTTGTGGTTGTAAGGTTGCAAGTGATCCCGTCCAAAACTTGCGGTTGTAAGGTTTCAGGTGAACCCGATTTAAAACCTGAGATATAGTGGAACTCGGCCTGGGTGGTTGAGGACTGGACGTAGGTCAGGTAGACCGAACCAGTATAACTCTTGTGTTGTTTTATTTGAGCATTTATTTTTGAAGCACAATTCACCCCCCCCTCTTGTGCATCCATTACTTTCAACAAATACCAAATTAAAATAGTCAAAACCAAAGCTTGTGCCGCTTTTAACCCTAAAACGCACAAATGGACGTAAAACGAGTTATGGTGAGAGATTAGACAAACTTTTGTTCTTTTTAGACCAAAAGTACCACTTTCTTGAGAATCTTGACACTAAAACGCAAAAACGAGATTAAAATGGTCAAAAACAAAACTTGTGCCGCTTTTAACCCTAAATACGCGCAAATGGACTTAAAACGAGTTATGGTGAGACATTAGACAAACTTTTGGTCTTTTTTGACCAAAAGTACCACTTTCTTGAGAATCTTGACACTAAAACGCAAAAAACGAGATTAAAATGGTCAAAAACAAAACTTGTGCCGCTTTTAACCCTAATACGCGCAAATGGACTTAAAACGAGTTATGGTGAGACATTAGACAAACTTTGGTCTTTTTGACCAAAAAGTACCACTTTCTTGAGAATCTCGACACTAAAACGCAAAAACGAGATTAAAATGGTCAAAAACAAAACTTGTGCCGCTTTTAACCCTAAAACGCGCAATGGACTTAAAAACGAGTTATGGTGAGACATTGACAAACTTTTGGTCTTTTTTGACCAAAAGTACCACTTTCTTGAGAATCTTGACACTAAAACGCAAAAACGTGATTAAAATGGTCAAAAACAAAGCTTGTGCCGCTTTTAACCCTAAAACGCTCAAATAGACGTAAAACGAGTTATGGTGAGACATTAGACAAACTTTTGGTCTTTTTTGACCAAAAGTACAACTTTCTTCAGAATCTTGACCCTTAAACGTAAAAACGAGATTAAAATGGTCAAAAACAAAACGTGTGCCGCTTTTAACCCTAAAACACGCAAATGGACTAAAAACGAGTTATGGTGAGACATTTGACAAACTTTTGGTCTTTTTGGACCAAAAGTACCACTTTCTTGAGAATCTTGACACTAATACACAAATACCAGATTAAAATAGTCAAAACCAAAGCTTGTGCCGCTTTTAACCCTAAAACGCACAAATGGACGTAAAACGAGTTATGGTGAGAGATTAGACAAACTTTTGTTCTTTTTAGACCAAAAGTACCACTTTCTTGAGAATCTTGACACTAAAACGCAAAAACTGGTTAAAATTAGTCAAAAGCAAAACTTGTGCTGCTTTTATGCCTAAATCGCTCAAATGGATGTAAAACGAGTTATGGTGAGACATTTCACAAACTTTTGGTCTTTTTTGACCAAAAGTACCACTTTCTTGAGAATTTTGACACTAAAACGCAAAAACAAGATTAAAATGGTCAAAAACAAAACTTGTGCACCTTTTAACCCTAAAACGCGCAAATGGTCTTAAAACAAATTATGGTGAGACATTTGACAAACTTTTGGTCTTTGTTGACCAAAAGTACCACTTTCTTGAGAATCATGACACTAAAACGCAAAAACGAGATTAAAATGGTGAAAAACAAAACTTGTGCCGCTTTTAACCCTAAAACGCGCAAATGGACTTAAAACGAGTTATGGTGAGACATTACACAAACTTTTGGTCTTTTTTGACCAAAAGTACCACTCTCTTGAGAATCTTGACACTAAAACGCAAAAACCAGATTAAAATAGTCAAAAACAAAGCTTGTGCCGCTTTTAACCCTAAAACGCTCAAATGGACGTAAAACGAGTTATGGTGAGAGATTAGACAAACTTTTGTTCTTTTTAGACCAAAAGTACCACTTTCTTGAGAATCTTGACACTAAAACGCAAAAACTGGTTAAAATTAGTCAAAAGCAAAACTTGTGCTGCTTTTATGCCTAAATCGCTCAAATGGATGTAAAACGAGTTATGGTGAGACATTTCACAAACTTTTAGTCTTTTTTGACCAAAAGTACCACTTTCTTGAGAATGTTGACACTAAAACGCAAAAACAAGATTAAAATGGTCAAAAACAAAACTTGTGCACCTTTTAACCCTAAAACGCGCAAATGGTCTTAAAACAAATTATGGTGAGACATTTGACAAACTTTTGGTCTTTGTTGACCAAAAGTACCACTTTCTTGAGAATCATGACACTAAAACGCAAAAACGAGATTAAAATGGTGAAAAACAAAACTTGTGCCGCTTTTAACCCTAAAACGCGCAAATGGACTTAAAACGAGTTATGGTGAGACATTACACAAACTTTTGGTCTTTTTTGACCAAAAGTACCACTCTCTTGAGAATCTTGACACTAAAACGCAAAAACCAGATTAAAATAGTCAAAAACAAAGCTTGGGCTGCTTTTAATCCTAAAACGCGCAAATGGACGTAAAACGAGTTATGGTGAGACATTAGACAAAATTTTGGCCTTTTTTGACCAAAAGTACAACTTTCTTCAGAATCTTGACCCTTAAACGTAAAAACGAGATTAAAATGGTCAAAAACAAAATGTGTGCCGCTTTTAACCCTAAAACGCGCAAATGGACTAAAAACGAGTTATGGTGAGACATTTGACAAACTTTTGGTCTTTTTGGACCAAAAGTACCACTTTCTTGAGAATCTTGACACTAATACACAAATACCAGATTAAAATAGTCAAAACCAAAGCTTGTGCCGCTTTTAACCCTAAAACGCACAAATGGACGTAAAACGAGTTATGGTGAGAGATTAGACAAACTTTTGTTCTTTTTAGACCAAAAGTACCACTTTCTTGAGAATCTTGACACTAAAACGCAAAAACCGGTTAAAATTAGTCAAAAGCAAAACTTGTGCTGCTTTTAAGCCTAAATCGCTCAAATGGATGTAAAACGAGTTATGGTGAGACATTTCACAAACTTTTGGTCTTTTTTGACCAAAAGTACCACTTTCTTGAGAATTTTGACACTAAAACGCAAAAACAAGATTAAAATGGTAAAAAAAAAACTTGTGCACCTTTTAACCCTAAAACGCGCAAATGGTCTTAAAACAAATTATGGTGAGACATTTGACAAACTTTTGGTCTTTGTTGACCAAAAGTACCACTTTCTTGAGAATCATGACACTAAAACGCAAAAACGAGATTAAAATGGTGAAAAACAAAACTTGTGCCGCTTTTAACCCTAAAACGCGCAAATGGACTTAAAACGAGTTATGGTGAGACATTACACAAACTTTTGGTCTTTTTTGACCAAAAGTACCACTCTCTTGAGAATCTTGACACTAAAACGCAAAAACCAGATTAAAATAGTCAAAAACAAAGCTTGGGCTGCTTTTAATCCTAAAACGCGCAAATGGACGTAAAACGAGTTATGGTGAGACATTAGACAAACTTTTGGTCTTTTTTGACCAAAAGTACCACTTTCTTGAGAATCTTGACACTTAAACTCAGAAACCTGATTAAAATAGTCAAAAACAAAGCTTGTGCCGCTTTTAACCCTAAAACGCTCAAATAGACGTAAAACGAGTTATGGTGAGACATTAGACAAACTTTTGGTCTTTTTTGACCAAAAGTACAACTTTCTTCAGAATCTTGACCCTTAAACGTAAAAACGAGATTAAAATGGTCAAAAACAAAACGTGTGCCGCTTTTAACCCTAAAACGCGCAAATGGACTAAAAACGAGTTATGGTGAGACATTTGACAAACTTTTGGTCTTTTTGGACCAAAAGTACCACTTTCTTGAGAATCTTGACACTAATACACAAATACCAGATTAAAATAGTCAAAACCAAAGCTTGTGCCGCTTTTAACCCTAAAACGCACAAATGGACGTAAAACGAGTTATGGTGAGAGATTAGACAAACTTTTGGTCATTTTTTGACCAAAAGTACCACTTTCTTGAGAATCTTGACACTAAAACGCAAAAACCAGATTAAAATTAGTCAAAAAGCAAAACTTGTGCTGCTTTTAAGCCTAAATCGCTCAAATGGACTGTAAAACGAGTTATGGTGAGACATTTCACAAACTTTTGGTCTTTTTTGACCAAAAGTACCACTTTCTTGAGAATCTTGACACTAAAACGCAAAAAACGAGATTAAAATGTTCAAAAACAAAACTTGTGCCGCTTTTAACCCTAAAATGCGCAAATGGTACTTAAAACGAAGTTATGGTGAGATATTTGACAAACTTTTTGTCTTTGTTGACCAAAAGTACCACTTTCTTGAGAATCATGACACTAAAACGCAGAAAACGAGATTAAAATGGTGAAAAACAAAACTTGTGCCGCTTTTAACCCTAAAACGCGCAAATGGACTTAAAACGAGTTATGGTGAGACGTTACACAAACTTTTGGTCTTTTTTGACCAAAAGTACCACTCTCTTGAGAATCTTGACACTAAAACGCAAAAACCAAATTAAAATAGTCAAAAACAAAGCTTGGGCTGCTTTTAAACCTAAAACGCGCAAATGGACGTAAAACGAGTTATGGTGAGACATTAGACAAACTTTTGGTCTTTTTTGACCAAAAGTACCACTTTCTTGAGAATCTTGACACTAAAACTCAGAAACCTGATTAAAATAGTCAAAAACAAAGCTTGTGCCGCTTTTAACCCTAAAACGCTCAAATAGACGTAAAACGAGTTATGGTGAGACATTAGACAAACTTTTGGTCTTTTTTGACCAAAAGTACAACTTTCTTCAGAATCTTGACCCTTAAACGTAAAAACGAGATTAAAATGGTCAAAAACAAAACGTGTGCCGCTTTTAACCCTAAAACGCGCAAATGGACTAAAAACGAGTTATGGTGAGACATTTGACAAACTTTTGGTCTTTTTGGACCAAAAGTACCACTTTCTTGAGAATCTTGACACTAATACACAAATACCAGATTAAAATAGTCAAAACCAAAGCTTGTGCCGCTTTTAACCCTAAAACGCACAAATGGACGTAAAACGAGTTATGGTGAGAGATTAGACAAACTTTTGTTCTTTTTAGACCAAAAGTACCACTTTCTTGAGAATCTTGACACTAAAACGCAAAAACTGGTTAAAATTAGTCAAAAGCAAAACTTGTGCTGCTTTTATGCCTAAATCGCTCAAATGGATGTAAAACGAGTTATGGTGAGACATTTCACAAACTTTTAGTCTTTTTTGACCAAAAGTACCACTTTCTTGAGAATTTTGACACTAAAACGCAAAAACAAGATTAAAATGGTCAAAAACAAAACTTGTGCACCTTTTAACCCTAAACGCGCAAATGGTCTTAAAACAAATTATGGTGAGACATTTGACAAACTTTTGGTCTTTGTTGACCAAAAGTACCACTTTCTTGAGAATCATGACACTAAAACGCAAAAACGAGATTAAAATGGTGAAAAACAAAACTTGTGCCGCTTTTAACCCTAAAACGCGCAAATGGACTTAAAACGAGTTATGGTGAGACATTACACAAACTTTTGGTCTTTTTTGACCAAAAGTACCACTCTCTTGAGAATCTTGACACTAAAACGCAAAAACCAGATTAAAATAGTCAAAAACAAAGCTTGGGCTGCTTTTAATCCTAAAACGCGCAAATGGACGTAAAACGAGTTATGGTGAGACATTAGACAAACTTTTGGCTTTTTTGACCAAAAGTACAACTTTCTTCAGAATCTTGACCCTTAAACGTAAAACGAGATTAAAATGGTCAAAAACAAAATGTGTGCCGCTTTTAACCTAAAACGCGCAAATGGACTAAAAACGAGTTATGGTGAGACATTTGACAAACTTTTGGTCTTTTTGGACCAAAAGTACCACTTTCTTGAGAATCTTGACACTAATACACAAATACCAGATTAAAAATAGTCAAAACCAAAGCTTGTGCCGCTTTTAACCCTAAAACGCACAAATGGACGTAAAACGAGTTATGGTGAGAGATTAGACAAACTTTTGTTCTTTTTAGACCAAAAGTACCACTTTCTTGAGAATCTTGACACTAAAACGCAAAAACCGGTTAAAATTAGTCAAAAGCAAAACTTGTGCTGCTTTTAAGACTAAATCGCTCAAATGGATGTAAAACGAGTTATGGTGAGACATTTCACAAACTTTTGGTCTTTTTTGACCAAAAGTACCACTTTCTTGAGAATTTTGACACTAAAACGCAAAAACAAGATTTAAAATGGTCAAAAACAAAACTTGTGCACCTTTTAACCCTAAAACGCGCAAATGGTCTTAAAACAAATTATGGTGAGACATTTGACAAACTTTTGGTCTTTGTTGACCAAAAGTACCACTTTCTTGAGAATCATGACACTAAAACGCAAAAACGAGATTAAAATGGTGAAAAACAAAACTTGTGCCGCTTTTAACCCTAAAACGCGCAAATGGACTAAAACGAGTTATGGTGAGACATTACACAAACTTTTGGTCTTTTTTGACCAAAAGTACCACTCTCTTGAGAATCTTGACACTAAAACGCAAAAACCAGATTAAAATAGTCAAAAACAAAGCTTGGGCTGCTTTTAATCCTAAAACGCGCAAATGGACGTAAAACGAGTTATGGTGAGACATTAGACAAACTTTGGTCTTTTTTGACAAAAGTACCACTTTCTTGAGAATCTTGACACTTAAACTCAGAAACCTGATTAAAATAGTCAAAAACAAAGCTTGTGCCGCTTTTAACCCTAAAACGCTCAAATAGACGTAAAACGAGTTATGGTGAGACATTAGACAAACTTTGGTCTTTTTTGACCAAAAGTACAACTTTCTTCAGAATCTTGACCCTTAAACGTAAAAACGAGATTAAAATGGTCAAAAAACAAACGTGTGCCGCTTTTAACCCTAAAACGCGCAAATGGACTAAAAACGAGTTATGGTGAGACATTGACAAACTTTTGGTCTTTTTGGACCAAAAGTACCACTTTCTTGAGAATCTTGACACTAATACACAAATACCAGATTAAAATAGTCAAAAACAAAGCTTGTGCCGCTTTTAACCCTAAAACGCACAAATGGACGTAAAACGAGTTATGGTGAGAGATTAGACAAACTTTTGTTCTTTTTAGACCAAAAGTACCACTTTCTTGAGAATCTTGACACTAAAACGCAAAAAACGGTTAAATTAGTCAAAAGCAAAACTTGTGCTGCTTTTAAGCCTAAATCGCTTAAATGGATGTAAAACGAGTTATGGTGAGACATTCACAAACTTTTGGTCTTTTTTGACAAAAAGTACCACTTTCTTGAGAATCTTGACACTAAAACGCAAAAACGAGATTAAAATGGTCAAAACAAAACTTGTGCCGCTTTTAACCCTAAAATGCGCAAATGGTCTTAAAACAAATTATGGTGATACATTTGACAAACTTTTTTCTTTGTTGACCAAAAGTACCACTTTCTTGAGAATCATGACACTAAAACGCGCAGAAACGAGATTAAAATGGTGAAAAACAAAACTTGTGCCGCTTTAACCCTAAAAGCGCAAATGGACTTAAAACGAGTTATGGTGAGACATTACACAAACTTTTGGTCTTTTTTGACCAAAAGTACCACTCTCTTGAGAATCTTGACACTAAAACGCAAAAACCAGATTAAAATAGTCAAAAACAAACCTTGTGCCGCTTTTAACCCTAAAACGCGCAAATGGACTTAGAACGAGTTATGGTGAGACATTAGACAAACTTTTGATCTTTTGTGACCAAAAGTACCACTTTCTTGAGAATCTTGACACTAAAACGCAAAAACCAATTAAAATTAGTCAAAAACAAAGCTTGTGCCGCTTTTAAGCCTAAATAGCTCAAATGGACGTAAAACGAGTTATGGTGAGACATTAGACAAACTTTTGATCTTTTTTGACCAAAAGTACCACTTTCATGAAAATCTTGACACTAAAACGGAAAAAAAACGAGATTAAAATGGTCAAAAGCAAAGCTTGTGGCACTTTTAACCATAAAACGCTCAAATGGACGTAAAACGAGTTATGGTGAGAGACTAGACAACTTTGGCCTTTTTTGACCAAAAGTACCACTTTCTGAGAATCTTGACACGAAAACGCAAAAACCAGTTAAAATTAGTCAAAAGCAAAACTTGTGCTGCTTTTAAGCCTAAATCGCTCAAATGGATGTAAAACGAGTTATGGTGAGACATTTCACAAACTTTGGTCTTTTTTGACCAAAAGTACCACTTTCTTGAGAATCTTGACACTAAAACGCAAAAACGAGATTAAAATGGTCAAAAACAAAACTTGTGCCGCTTTTAACCCTAAAATGCGCAAATGGACTTAAAACAAATTATGGTGAGATATTTGACAAACTTTTGTCTTTGTTGACCAAAAGTACCACTTTCTTGAGAATCATGACACTAAAACGCAGAAACGAGATTAAAATGGTGAAAAACAAAACTTGTGCCGCTTTTAACCCTAAAACGCGCAAATGGACTTAAAACGAGTTATGGTGAGACGTTACACAAACTTTTGGTCTTTTTTGACCAAAAGTACCACTCTCTTGAGAATCTTGACACTAAAACGCAAAAACCAGATTAAAATAGTCATAAACAAAGCTTGGGCTGCTTTTAAACCTAAAACGCGCAAATGGACGTTAAACGAGTTATGGTGAGACATTAGACAAACTTTTGGTCTTTTTTGACCAAAAGTACCACTTTCTTGAGAATCTTGACACTAAAACTCAGAAACCTGATTAAAATAGTCAAAAACAAAGCTTGTGCCGCTTTTACCCTAAAACGCTCAAATAGACGTAAAACGAGTTATGGTGAGACATTAGACAAACTTTGGTCTTTTTTGACCAAAAGTACAACTTTCTTCAGAATCTTGACCCTTAAACGTAAAAACGAGATTAAATGGTCAAAAACAAAACGTGTGCCGCTTTTAACCCTAAAACACGCAAATGGACTAAAAACAAGTTATGGTGAGACATTTGACAAACTTTTGGTCTTTTTGGACCAAAAGTACCACTTTCTTGAGAATCTTGACACTAATACACAAATACCAGATTAAAATAGTCAAAACCAAAGCTTGTGCCGCTTTTAACCCTAAAACGCACAAATGGACGTTAAAACGAGTTATGGTGAGAGATTAGACAAACTTTTGTTCTTTTTAGACTAAAAGTACCACTTTCTTGAGAATCTTGACACTAAAACGCAAAAAACGCGTTTAAAACTAGTCAAAAGCAAAACTTGTGCTGCTTTTATGCCTAAATCGCTCAAATGGATGTAAAACGAGTTATGGTGAGACATTTCACAAACTTTTAGTCTTTTTTGACCAAAACTACCACTTTCTTGAGAATTTTGACACTAAAACGCAAAAACAAGATTAAAATGGTCAAAAACAAAACTTGTGCACCTTTTAACCCTAAAACGCGCAAATGGTCTTAAAACAAATTATGGTGAGACATTTGACAAACTTTTGGTCTTTGTTGACCAAAAGTACCACTTTCTTGAGAATCATGACACTAAAACGCAAAAACGAGATTAAAATGGTGAAAAACAAAACTTGTACCGCTTTTAACCCTAAAACGCGCAAATGGACTTAAAACGAGTTATGGTGAGACATTACACAAACTTTTGGTCTTTTTTGACCAAAAGTACCACTCTCTTGAGAATCTTGTCACTAAAACGCAAAAAACGAGATTAAAATAGTCAAAAACAAAGCTTGGGCTGCTTTTAATCCTAAAACGCGCAAATGGACGTTAAACGAGTTATGGTGAGACATTAGACAAACTTTTGGTCTTTTTTGACCAAAAGTACCACTTTCTTGAGAATCTTGACACTTAAACTCAGAAACCTGATTAAAATAGTCAAAAACAAAGCTTGTGCCGCTTTTAACCCTAAAACGCTCAAATAGACGTAAAACGAGTTATGGTGAGACATTAGACAAACTTTTGGTCTTTTTTGACCAAAAGTACAACTTTCTCAGAATCTTGACCCTTAAACGTAAAAACGAGATTAAAATGGTCAAAAACAAAACGTGTGCCGCTTTTAACCCTAAAACGCGCAAATGGACTAAAAACGAGTTATGGTGAGACATTTGACAAACTTTTGGTCTTTTTGGACCAAAAGTACCACTTTCTTGAGAATCTTGACACTAATACACAAATACCAGATTAAAATAGTCAAAACCAAAGCTTGTGCCGCTTTTAACCCTAAAACGCACAAATGGACGTAAAACGAGTTATGGTGAGAGATTAGACAAACTTTTGTTCTTTTTAGACCAAAAGTACCACTTTCTTGAGAATCTTGACACTAAAACGCAAAAAACCGGTTAAAATTAGTCAAAAGCAAAACTTGTGCTGCTTTTAAGCCTAAATCGCTTAAATGGATGTAAAACGAGTTATGGTGAGACATTTCACAAACTTTTGGTCTTTTTTGACCAAAAGTACCACTTTCTTGAGAATCTTGACACTAAAACGCAAAAAACGAGATTAAAATGGTCAAAAACAAAACTTGTGCCGCTTTTAACCCTAAAATGCGCAAATGGTCTTAAAACAAATTATGGTGATACATTTGACAAACTTTTCTTTGTTGACCAAAAGTACCACTTTCTTGAGAATCATGACACTAAAAAGCAGAAACGAGATTAAAATGGTGAAAAACAAAACTTGTGCCGCTTTTAACCCTAAAACGCGCAAATGGACTTAAAACGAGTTATGGTGAGACATTACACAAACTTTTGGTCTTTTTTGACCAAAAGTACCACTCTCTTGAGAATCTTGACACTAAAACGCAAAAACCAGATTAAAATAGTCAAAAACAAACCTTGTGCCGCTTTTAACCCTAAAACGCGCAAATGGACTTAGAACGAGTTATGGTAAGACATTAGACAAACTTTTGATCTTTGTGACCAAAAGTACCACTTTCTTGAGAATCTTGACACTAAAACGCAAAAAACCAATTAAAATTAGTCAAAAACAAAGCTTGTGCCGCTTTTAAGCCTAAATAGCTCAAATGGACGTAAAACGAGTTATGGTGAGACATTAGACAAACTTTTGATCTTTTTTGACCAAAAGTACCACTTTCATGAAAATCTTGACACTAAAACGGAAAAAACGAGATTAAAATGGTCAAAAGCAAAGCTTGTGGCACTTTTAACCATAAAACGCTCAAATGGACGTAAAACGAGTTATGGTGAGAGATTAGACAAACTTTTGGCCTTTTTTGACCAAAAGTACCACTTTCTTGAGAATCTTGACACGAAAACGCAAAAACCAGTTAAAATTAGTCAAAAGCAAAACTTGTGCTGCTTTTAAGCCTAAATCGCTCAAATGGATGTAAAACGAGTTATGGTGAGACATTTCACAAACTTTTGGTCTTTTTTGACCAAAAGTACCACTTTCTTGAGAATCTTGACACTAAAACGCAAAAACGAGATTAAAATGGTCAAAAACAAAACTTGTGCCGCTTTTAACCCTAAAATGCGCAAATGGACTTAAAACAAATTATGGTGAGATATTTGACAAACTTTTTGTCTTTGTTGACCAAAAGTACCACTTTCTTGAGAATCATGACACTAAAACGCAGAAACAAGATTAAAATGGTGAAAAACAAAACTTGTGCCGCTTTTAACCCTAAAACGCGCAAATGGACTTAAAACGAGTTATGGTGAGACGTTACACAAACTTTTGGTCTTTTTTGACCAAAAGTACCACTCTCTTGAGAATCTTGACACTAAAACGCAAAAAACCAGATTAAAATAGTCAAAAACAAAGCTTGGGCTGCTTTTAAACCTAAAACGCGCAAATGGACGTAAAACGAGTTATGGTGAGACATTAGACAAACTTTTGGTCTTTTTTGACCAAAAGTACCACTTTCTTGAGAATCTTGACACTAAAACTCAGAAACCTGATTAAAATAGTCAAAAACAAAGCTTGTGCCGCTTTTAACCCTAAAACGCTCAAATAGACGTAAAACGAGTTATGGTGAGACATTAGACAAACTTTTGGTCTTTTTTGACCAAAAGTACAACTTTCTTCAGAATCTTGACCCTTAAACGTAAAAACGAGATTAAAATGGTCAAAAACAAAACGTGTGCCGCTTTTAACCCTAAACACGCAAATGGACTAAAAACAAGTTATGGTGAGACATTTGACAAACTTTTGGTCTTTTTGGACCAAAAGTACCACTTTCTTGAGAATCTTGACACTAATACACAATACCAGATTAAAATAGTCAAAACCAAAGCTTGTGCCGCTTTTAACCCTAAAACGCACAAATGGACGTAAAACGAGTTATGGTGAGAGATTAGACAAACTTTTGTTCTTTTTAGACCAAAAGTACCACTTTCTTGAGAATCTTGACACTAAAACGCAAAAACCGGTTAAAACTAGTCAAAAGCAAAACTTGTGCTGCTTTTATGCCTAAATCGCTCAAATGGATGTAAAACGAGTTATGGTGAGACATTTCACAAACTTTTAGTCTTTTTTGACCAAAACTACCACTTTCTTGAGAATTTTGACACTAAAACGCAAAAACAAGATTAAAATGGTCAAAAACAAAACTTGTGCACCTTTTAACCCTAAACGCGCAAATGGTCTTAAAACAAATTATGGTGAGACATTTGACAAACTTTTGGTCTTTGTTGACCAAAAGTACCACTTTCTTGAGAATCATGACACTAAAACGCAAAAACGAGATTAAAATGGTGAAAAACAAAACTTGTACCGCTTTTAACCCTAAAACGCGCAAATGGACTTAAAACGAGTTATGGTGAGACATTACACAAACTTTTGGTCTTTTTTGACCAAAAGTACCACTCTCTTGAGAATCTTGTCACTAAAACGCAAAAAACGAGATTAAAATAGTCAAAAACAAAGCTTGGGCTGCTTTTAATCCTAAAACGCGCAAATGGACGTAAAACGAGTTATGGTGAGACATTAGACAAACTTTTGGTCTTTTTTGACCAAAAGTACCACTTTCTTGAGAATCTTGACACTTAAACTCAGAAACCTGATTAAAATAGTCAAAAACAAAGCTTGTGCCGCTTTTAACCCTAAAACGCTCAAATAGACGTAAAACGAGTTATGGTGAGACATTAGACAAACTTTTGGTCTTTTTTGACCAAAAGTACAACTTTCTTCAGAATCTTGACCTTAAACGTAAAAACGAGATTAAAATGGTCAAAAACAAAACGTGTGCCGCTTTTAACCCTAAAACGCGCAAATGGACTAAAAACGAGTTATGGTGAGACATTTGACAAACTTTTGGTCTTTTTGGACCAAAAGTACCACTTTCTTGAAAATCTTGACACTAATACACAAATACCAGATTAAAATAGTCAAAACCAAAGCTTGTGCCGCTTTTAACCCTAAAACGCACAAATGGACGTAAAACGAGTTATGGTGAGAGATTAGACAAACTTTTGTTCTTTTTAGACCAAAAGTACCACTTTCTTGAGAATCTTGACACTAAAACGCAAAAACGGTTAAATTAGTCAAAAGCAAAACTTGTGCTGCTTTTAAGCCTAAATCGCTCAAATGGATGTAAAACGAGTTATGGTGAGACATTTCACAAACTTTGGTCTTTTTTGACCAAAAGTACCACTTTCTTGAGAATCTTGACACTAAAACGCAAAAACGAGATTAAAATGGTCAAAAACAAAACTTGTGCCGCTTTTAACCCTAAAATGCGCAAATGGTCTAAAAACAAATTATGGTGATACATTTGACAAACTTTTCTTTTTGACCAAAAGTACCACTTTCTTGAGAATCATGACACTAAAACGCAGAAACGAGATTAAAATGGTGAAAAACAAAACTTGTGCCGCTTTTAACCCTAAAACGCGCAAATGGACTTAAAACGAGTTATGGTGAGACATTACACAAACTTTTGGTCTTTTTTGACCAAAAGTACCACTCTCTTGAGAATCTTGTCACTAAAACGCAAAAACCAGATTAAAATAGTCAAAAACAAAGCTTGGCCTGCTTTTAATCCTAAAACGCGCAAATGGACGTAAAACGAGTTATGGTGAGACATTAGACAAACTTTTGGTCTTTTTTGACCAAAAGTACCACTTTCTTGAGAATCTTGACACTTAAACTCAGAAACCTGATTAAAATAGTCAAAAACAAAGCTTGTGCCGCTTTTAACCCTAAAACGCTCAAATAGACGTAAAACGAGTTATGGTGAGACATTAGACAAACTTTTGGTCTTTTTTGACCAAAAGTACAACTTTCTTCAGAATCTTGACCCTTAAACGTAAAAACGAGATTAAAATGGTCAAAACAAAACGTGTGCCGCTTTTTACCCTAAAACGCGCAAATGGACTAAAAACGAGTTATGGTGAGACATTTGACAAACTTTTGGTCTTTTTGGACCAAAAGTACCACTTTCTTGAAAATCTTGACACTAATACACAAATACCAGATTAAAATAGTCAAAACCAAAGCTTGTGCCGCTTTTAACCCTAAAACGCACAAATGGACGTAAAACGAGTTATGGTGAGAGATTAGACAAACTTTTGTTCTTTAGACCAAAAGTACCACTTTCTTGAGAATCTTGACACTAAAAGCGCAAAAACGGTTAAAATTAGTCAAAAGCAAAACTTGTGCTGCTTTTAAGCCTAAATCGCTCAAATGGATGTAAAACGAGTTATGGTGAGACATTTCACAAACTTTTGGTCTTTTTTGACCAAAAGTACCACTTTCTTGAGAATCTTGACACTAAAACGCAAAAACGAGATTAAAATGGTCAAAAACAAAACTTGTGCCGCTTTAACCCTAAAATGCGCAAATGGTCTTAAAACAAATTATGGTGATACATTTGACAAACTTTTCTTTGTTGACCAAAAGTACCACTTTCTTGAGAATCATGACACTAAAACGCAGAAACGAGATTAAAATGGTGAAAAACAAAACTTGTGCCGCTTTTAACCCTAAAACGCGCAAATGGACTTAAAACGAGTTATGGTGAGACATTACACAAACTTTTGGTCTTTTTTGACCAAAAGTACCACTCTCTTGAGAATCTTGTCACTAAAACGCAAAAACCAGATTAAAATAGTCAAAAACAAAGCTTGGGCTGCTTTTAATCCTAAAACGCGCAAATGGACGTAAAACGAGTTATGGTGAGACATTAGACAAACTTTTGGTCTTTTTTGACCAAAAGTACCACTTTCTTGAGAATCTTGACACTTAAACTCAGAAACCTGATTAAAATAGTCAAAAACAAAGCTTGTGCCGCTTTTAACCCTAAAACGCTCAAATAGACGTAAAACGAGTTATGGTGAGACATTAGACAAACTTTTGGTCTTTTTTGACCAAAAGTACAACTTTCTTCAGAATCTTGACCCTTAAACGTAAAAACGAGATTAAAATGGTCAAAAACAAAACGTGTGCCGCTTTTAACCCTAAAACGCGCAAATGGACTAAAACGAGTTATGGTGAGACATTTGACAAACTTTTGGTCTTTTTGGACCAAAGTACCACTTTCTTGAAAATCTTGACACTAATACACAAATACCAGATTAAAATAGTCAAAACCAAAGCTTGTGCCGCTTTTAACCCTAAAACGCACAATGGACGTAAAACGAGTTATGGTGAGAGATTAGACAAACTTTTGTTCTTTTTAGACCAAAAGTACCACTTTCTTGAGAATCTTGACACTAAAACGCAAAAACGGTTAAAATTAGTCAAAAGCAAAATGTGCTGCTTTAAGCCTAAATCGCTCAAATGGATGTAAAACGAGTTATGGTGAGACATTTCACAAACTTTTGGTCTTTTTTGACCAAAAGTACCACTTTCTTGAGAATCTTGACACTAAAACGCAAAAAACGAGATTAAAATGGTCAAAAACAAAACTTGTGCCGCTTTTAACCCTAAAATGCGCAAATGGTCTTAAAACAAATTATGGTGATACATTTGACAAACTTTTCTTTGTTGACCAAAAGTACCACTTTCTTGAGAATCATGACACTAAAACGCAGAAAGAACGAGATTAAAATGGTTAAAACAAAACTTGTGCCGCTTTAACCCTAAAACGCGCAAATGGACTTAAAACGAGTTATGGTGAGACATTACACAAACTTTTGGTCTTTTTTGACCAAAAGTACCACTCTCTTGAGAATCTTGACACTAAAACGCAAAAACCAGATTAAAATAGTCAAAAACAAACCTTGTGCCGCTTTTAACCCTAAAACGCGCAAATGGACTTAGAACGAGTTATGGTGAGACATTAGACAAACTTTTGATCTTTTGTGACCAAAAGTACCACTTTCTTGAGAATCTTGACACTAAAACGCAAAAACCAGTTAAAATTAGTCAAAAACAAAGCTTGTGCCGCTTTTAAGCCTAAATAGCTCAAATGGACGTAAAACGAGTTATGGTGAGACATTAGACAAACTTTTGATCTTTTTGACCAAAAGTACCACTTTCATGAAAATCTTGACACTAAAACGGAAAAACGAGATTAAAATGGTCAAAAGCAAAGCTTGTGGCACTTTTAACCATAAAACACTCAAATGGACGTAAAACGAGTTATGGTGAGAGATTAGACAAACTTTTGGCCTTTTGACCAAAAGTACCACTTTCTTGAGAATCTTGACACGAAAACGCAAAATCCAGTTAAAATTAGTCAAAAGCAAAACTTGTGCTGCTTTTAAGCCTAAATCGCTCAAATGGATGTAAAACGAGTTATGGTGAGACATTTCACAAACTTTTGGTCTTTTTGACCAAAAGTACCACTTTCTTGAGAATCTTGACACTAAAACGCAAAAACGAGATTAAATGGTCAAAAACAAAACTTGTGCCGCTTTTAACCCTAAAATGCGCAAATGGTCTTAAAACAAATTATGGTGAGATATTTGACAAACTTTTTGTCTTTGTTGACCAAAAGTACCACTTTCTTGAGAATCATGACACTAAAACGCAGAAACGAGATTAAAATGGTGAAAAACAAAACTTGTGCCGCTTTTAACCCTAAAACGCGCAAATGGACTTAAAACGAGTTATAGTGAGACGTTACACAAACTTTTGGTCTTTTTTGACCAAAAGTACCACTCTCTTGAGAATCTTGACACTAAAATGCAAAATCCAGTTAAAATAGTCAAAAACAAAGCTTGTGCCGCTTTTAAGCCTAAATCGCTCAAATTGACGTAAAACGAGTTATGGTGAGACATTAGACAAACTTTTGATCTTTTTTGACCAAAAGTACCACTTTCTTGAAAATCTTGACACTAAAACGGAAAAAAGAGATTAAAATGGTCAAAAGCAAAGCTTGTGGCACTTTTAAACATAAAACGCTCAAATGGACGTAAAACGAGTTATGGTGAGAGATTAGACAAACTTTTGGCCTTTTTTGACCAAAAGTACCACTTTCTTGAGAATCTTGACACGAAAACGCAAAAACCAGTTAAAATTAGTCAAAAATAAAGCTTGTGCCGCTTTTAAGCCTAAATCGCTCAAATGGACGTAAACGAGTTATGGTGAGACATTAGACAAACTTTTGGTCTTTTTTGACCAAAAGTACCACTTTCTCGAGAATCTTGACACTAAAACGCAAAAATCAGATAAAATAGTCAAAAACAAAGCTTGGGCCGCTTTTAAGCCTAAATCGCTCAAATGGACGTAAAACGAGTTATGGTGAGACATTAGACAAACTTTTGATCTTTTTGACTAAAAGTACCACTTTCATGAAAATCTTGACACTAAACAAAACAAAAAACGAGATTAAAATGGTCAAAAGCAAAGCTTGTGGCACTTTTAACCATAAAACGCTCAAATGGACGTAAAACGAGTGTGAGAGAGTAGACAAACTTTTGGCCTTTTTTGACCAAAAGTACCACTTTCTTGAGAATCTTGACACGAAAACGCAAAAACCAGTTAAAATTAGTCAAAAATAAAGCTTGTGCCGCTTTTAAGCCTAAATCGCTCAAATGGACGTAAATCGAGTTATGGTGAGACATTAGACAAACTTTTGGTCTTTTTTGACCAAAAGTACCACTTTCTTGAGAATCTTGACACTAAAACGCAAAAAACCAGATTAAAATAGTCAAAAACAAAGCTTGGGCCGCTTTTAAGCCTAAATCGCTCAAATGGACGTAAAACGAGTTATGGTGAGACATTAGACAAACTTTTGATCTTTTTTGACTAAAAGTACCACTTTCATGAAAATCTTGACACTAAAACGGAAAAAACGAGATTAAAATGGTCAAAAGCAAAGCTTGTGGCACTTTTAACCATAAAACGCTCAAATGGACGTAAAACGAGTTATGGTGAGAAGTAGACAAACTTTGGCCTTTTTTGACCAAAAGTACCACTTTCTTGAGAATCTTGACACGAAAACGCAAAAACCAGTTAAAATTAGTCAAAAATAAAGCTTGTGCCGCTTTTAACCCTAAATCGCTCAAATGGACGTAAATCGAGTTATGGTGAGACATTAGACAAACTTTTGGTCTTTTTTGACCAAAAGTACCACTTTCTTGAGAATCTTGACACTAAAACGCAAAAAACCAGATTAAAATAGTCAAAAACAAAGCTTGGGCCGCTTTTAAGCCTAAATCGCTCAAATGGACGTAAATCGAGTTATGGTGAGACATTAGACAAACTTTTGGTTTTTTTGACCAAAAGTACCACTTTCTCGAGAATCTTGACACTAAAACGCAAAAATCAGATTAAAATAGTCAAAAACAAAGCTTGGGCCGCTTTTAAGCCTAAATCGCTCAAATGGACGTAAAACGAGTTATGGTGAGACATTAGACAAACTTTTGATCTTTTTTGACTAAAAGTACCACTTTCATGAAAATCTTGACACACTAAAACGGAAAAACGAGATTAAAATGGTCAAAAGCAAAGCTTGTGCACTTTTAACCATAAAACGCTCAAATGGACGTAAAACGAGTTATGGTGAGAGAGTAGACAAACTTTTGGCCTTTTTTGACCAAAAGTACCACTTTCTTGAGAATCTTGACACGAAAACGCAAAAACCAGTTAAAATTAGTCAAAAATAAAGCTTGTGCCGCTTTTAAGCCTAAATCGCTCAAATGGACGTAAATCGAGTTATGGTGAGACATTAGACAAACTTTTGGTCTTTTTTGACCAAAAGTACCACTTTCTTGAGAATCTTGACACTAAAACGCAAAAACCAGATTAAAATAGTCAAAAACAAAGCTTGGGCCGCTTTTAAGCCTAAATCGCTCAAATGGACGTAAAACGAGTTATGGTGAGACATTAGACAAACTTTTGATCTTTTTTGACTAAAAGTACCACTTTCATGAAAATCTTGACACTAAAACGGAAAAAAACGAGATAAAATGGTCAAAAGCAAAGCTTGTGGCACTTTTAACCATAAAACGCTCAAATGGACGTTAAACGAGTTATGGTGAGAGAGTAGACAAACTTTTGGCCTTTTTGACCAAAAGTACCACTTTCTTGAGAATCTTGACACGAAAACGCAAAAACAGTTAAAATTAGTCAAAAATAAAGCTTGTGCCGCTTTTAACCCTAAATCGCTCAAATGGACGTAAATCGAGTTATGGTGAGACATTAGACAAACTTTTGGTCTTTTTTGACCAAAAGTACCACTTTCTTGAGAATCTTGACACTAAAACGCAAAAACCAGATTAAAATAGTCAAAAACAAAGCTTGGGCCGCTTTTAACCCTAAAACGCTCAAATGGACGTAAAACGAGTTATGGTGAGACATTAGACAAACTTTTGGTCTTTTTGACCAAAAGTACAACTTTCTTCAGAATCTTGACCCGTAAACGTAAAAACGAGATTAAAATGGTCAAAAACAAAATGTGTGCCGGTTTTAACCCTAAAACGCGCAAATGGACTAAAAACGAGTTATGGTGAGACATTAGACAAACTTTTGGTCTTTTTGGACCTAAAGTACCACTTTCTTGAGAATCTTGACACTAAAACGCAAAATGAGATTAAAATGGTCAAAAGCAAAGCTTGTGGCACTTTTAACCATAAAACGCTCAAATGGACGTAAAACGAGTTATGGTGAGAGAGTAGACAAACTTTTGGCCTTTTTTGACCAAAAGTACCACTTTCTTGAGAATCTTGACACGAAAACGCAAAAACCAGTTAAAATTAGTCAAAATAAAGCTTGTAGCTTTGTGCCGCTTTAACCTAAATCGCTCAAATGGACGTAAATCGAGTTATGGTGAGACATTAGACAAACTTTTGGTCTTTTTTGACCAAAAGTACCACTTTCTTGAGAATCTTGACACTAAAAACACAAATACCAGATTAAAATAGTCAAAACCAAAGCTTGTGCCGCTTTTAACCCTAAAACGCACAAATGGACGTAAAACGAGTTATGGTGAGAGATTAGACAAACTTTGGTTTTTTTTTAGACCAAAAGTACCACTTTCTTGAGAATCTTGACACTAAAACGCAAAAACCGGTTAAAATTAGTCAAAAGCAAAACTTGTGCTGCTTTAAGCCTAAATCGCTCAAATGGATGTAAAACGAGTTATGGTGAGACATTTCACAAACTTTTGGTCTTTTTGACCAAAAGTACCACTTTCTTGAGAATCTTGACACTAAAACGCAAAAACGAGATTAAAATGGTCAAAAACAAAACTTGTGCCGCTTTTAACCCTAAAAGGCGCAAATGGTCTTAAAACAAATTATGGTGATACATTTGACAAACTTTTGGTCTTTGTTGACCAAAAGTACCACTTTCTTGAGAATCATGACACTAAAACGCAGAAACGAGATTAAAATGGTGAAAAACAAAACTTGTGCCGCTTTTAACCCTAAAACGCGCAAATGGACTTAAAACGAGTTATGGTGAGACATTACACAAACTTTTGGTCTTTTTTGACCAAAAGTACCACTCTCTTGAGAATCTTGACACTAAAATGCAAAAACCAGATTAAAATAGTCAAAAACAAAATTGTGCCGCTTTTAACCCTAAAACGCGCAAATGGACTTAGAACGAGTTATGGTGAGACATTAGACAAACTTTTGATCTTTTGTGACCAAAAGTACCACTTTCTTGAGAATCTTGACACTAAAACGCAAAAACCAGTAAAATTAGTCAAAAACAAAGCTTATGCCGCTTTTAAGCCTAAATAGCTCAAATGGACGTAAAACGAGTTATGGTGAGACATTAGACAAACTTTTGATCTTTTTTGACCAAAAGTACCACTTTCATGAAAATCTTGACACTAAAACGGAAAAACGAGATTAAAATGGTCAAAAGCAAAGCTTGTGGCACTTTTAACCATAAAACGCTCAAATGGACGTAAAACGAGTTATGGTGAGAGAGTAGACAAACTTTTGGCCTTTTTTGACCCAAAGTACCACTTTCTAGAGAATCTTGACACGAAAACGCAAAAAACCAGTTAAAATTAGTCAAAAGCAAAACTTGTGCTGCTTTTAAGCCTAAATCGCTCAAATGGATGTAAAACGAGTTATGGTGAGACATTTCACAAACTTTTGGTCTTTTTTGACCAAAAGTACCACTGTCTTGAGAATCTTGACACTAAAACGCAAAAACGAGATTAAAATGGTCAAAAACAAAACTTGTGCCGCTTTTAACCCTAAAATGCGCAAATGGTCTTCAAACAAATTAGGGTGAGATATTTGACAAACTTTTTGTCTTTTTGACCAAAAGTACCACTTTCTTGAGAATCATGACACTAAAACGCAGAGAAACGAGATTAAAATGGTGAAAAACAAAACTTGTGCCGCTTTTAACCCTAAAACGCGCAAATGGACTTAAAACGAGTTATGGTGAGACGTTACACAAACTTTTGGTCTTTTTTGACCAAAAGTACCACTCTCTTGAGAATCTTGACACTAAAATGCAAAAACCAGTTAAAATTAGTCAAAAACAAAGCTTGTGCCGCTTTTAAGCCTAAATCGTTCAAATGGACGTAAAACGAGTTATGGTGAGACATTAGACAAACTTTTGATCTTTTTTGACCAAAAGTACCACTTTCTGGAAATCTTGACACTAAAACGGAAAAACGAGATTAAAATGGTCAAAAGCAAAGCTTGTGACACTTTTAACCCTAAAACGCTCAAATGGATTAAAAACGAGTTATGGTGAGACATTTGACAAACTTTTGATCTTTTTTAACCAAAAGTACCACTCTGTTGAGAATCTTGACACTAAAACACAAAAACCAGATTAAAATAGTCAAAAACAAAGCTTGTGCCGCTTTTAACCCTAAAACGCGCAAATGGACTTAGAACGAGTTATGGTGAGACATTAGACAAACTTTTGGTCTTTTGTGACCAAAAGTACCACTTTCTTGAGAATCTTGACACTAAAACGCAAAAACCAGTTAAAATTAGTAAAAAACAAAGCTTGTGCCGCTTTTAAGTCTAAATCGCTCAAATGGACGTAAAACGAGTTATGGTGAGACATTAGACAAACTTTTGCTCTTTTTTGACAAAAGTACCACTTTCTTGAAAATCTTGACACTAAAACGCAAAAATGAGATTAAAATGGTCAAAAACAAAGCTTGTGCCACTCTTAACCCTAAAACGCTCAAATGGACGTAAAACGAGTTATGATGAGACACTAGACAAACTTTTGGTCTTTTTTGACCAAAAGTACCACTTTCTTGAGAATCTTGACACTAAAACACAAATACTAGATTAAATAGTCAAAAACAAAGCTTGTGCCGCTTTTAACCCTAAAACGCGCAAATGGACGTAAAACGAGTTATGGTGAGAGATTAGACAAACTTTTGGTCTTTTTTGACCAAAAGTACCACTTTCTTGAGAATCTTGACACTAAAACGCAAAAACCAGTTAAAATAGTCAAAAATAAAGCCTGTGCCGCTTTTAAGCCTAAATCGCTCAAATGGACGTAAAACGAGTTATGGTGAGACATTTCACAAACTTTTGGTTTTTTTTGACAAAAGTACCACTTTCTTGAAAATCTTGACACTAAAACGCAAAAACGAGATTAAAATGGTCAAAAACAAAACTTGTGCCGCTTTTAACCCTAAAACGCGCAAATGGACGTAAAACGAGTTATGGTGAGACATTAGACAAATTTTTGGTGTTTTTGATCAAAGGTACCACATTCTTGAGAATCTTGACCCTAAAACAAAAAAACGAGATTAAAATGGTCAAAAACAAAACTTGTGCCGCTTTTAACCCTAAAACGCGCAAATGGACGTAAAATGAGTTATGGTGAGACATTAGACAAACTTTTGGTCTTTTTTGACCAAAAGTACCACTTTCTTGAGAATCTTGACACTAAAACGCAAAAAACCAGTTTAAATTAGTCAAAAACAAAGCTTGTGCCGCTTTTAAGTCTAAATCGCTCAAATGGACGTAAAACGAGTTATGGTGAGACATTAGACAAACTTTTGCTCTTTTTTGACCAAAAGTACCACTTTCTTGAAAATCTTGACACTAAAACGCAAAAAATGAGATTAAAATGGTCAAAAACAAAGCTTGTGCCACTCTTAACTCTAAAACGCTAAAATGGACGTAAAACGAGTTATGATGAGACACTAGACAAACTTTTGGTTTTTTTGACCAAAAGTACCACTTTCTTGAAAATCTTGACACTAAAACGGAAAAACGAGATTAAAATGGTCAAAAGCAAAGCTTGTGGCACTTTTAACCTAAAAACGCTCAAATGGACTGTAAAACGAGTTATGGTGAGAGATTAGACAAACTTTTGGCCTTTTTTGACCAAAAGTACCACCTTCTAGAGAATCTTGACACGAAAACGCAAAAAACCAGTTAAAATTAGTCAAAAATAAAGCTTGTGCCGCTTTAAGCCTAAATCGCTCAAATGGACGTAAATCGAGTTATGGTGAGACATTAGACAAACTTTTGGTCTTTTTTGACCAAAAGTACCACTTTCTTGAGAATCTTGACACTAAAACGCAAAAACCAGATTAAAATAGTCAAAAACAAAGCTTGGGCCGCTTTTAACCCTAAAACGCTCAAATGGACGTAAAACGAGTTATGTGAGACATTAGACAAACTTTTGGTCTTTTTTGACCAAAAGTACAACTTTCTTCAGAATCTTGACCCTTAAACGTAAAAACGAGATTAAAATGGTCAAAAACAAAACGTGTGCCGCTTTTAACCCTAAAACGCGCAAATGGACTAAAAACGAGTTATGGTGAGACATTTGACAAACTTTTGGTCTTTTTTGACCAAAAGTACCACTATGTTGAGAATCTTGACACTAAAACGCAAAGACGAGATTAAAATGGTCAAAAACAGAACTTGTGCCGGTTTTAACCCTAAAAGTCGCAATAGGACTAAAAACGAGTTATGGTGAGACATTAGACAAACTTTTGGTCTTTTTGGACCAAAAGTACCACTTTCTTGAGAATCTTGACACTAAAACACAAATACCAGATTAAAACAGTCAAAACAAAGCTTGTGCCGCTTTTAACCCTAAAACGCACAAATGGACGTAAAACGAGTTATGGTGAGAGATTAGACAAACTTTTGTTTTTTAGACCAAAAGTACCACTTTCTTGAGAATCTTGACACTAAAACGCAAAAACCGGTTAAAATAGTCAAAAGCAAAACTTGTGCTGCTTTTAAGCCTAAATCGCTCAAATGGATGTAAAACGAGTTATGGTGAGACATTTCACAAACTTTTGGTCTTTTTTGACCAAAAGTACCACTTTCTTGAGAATCTTGACACTAAAACGCAAAAAACCAGATTAAAATAGTCAAAAACAAAGCTTGGGCCGCTTTTAACCCTAAAACGCTCAAATGGACGTAAAACGAGTTATGGTGAGACATTAGACAAACTTTTGGTCTTTTTTGACCAAAAGTACAACTTTCTTCAGAATCTTGACCCTTAAACGTAAAAACGAGATTAAAATGGTCAAAAACAAAACGTGTGCCGCTTTTACCCTAAAAAGCGCAGATGGACTAAAAACGAGTTATGGTGAGACATTTGACAAACTTTTGGTCTTTTTTGACCAAAAGTACAACTATGTTGAGAATCTTGACACTAAAACGCAAAGATGAGATTAAAATGGTCAAAAACAGAACTTGTGTCGGTTTAAACCCTAAAACTCGCAATAGGACTAAAAACGAGTTATGGTGAGACATTAGACAAACTTTTGGTCTTTTTGGACCAAAAGTACCACTTTCTTGAGAATCTTAACACTAAAACACAAATACCAGATTAAAACAGTCAAAACCAAAGCTTGTGCCGCTTTTAACCCTAAAACGCACAAATGGACGTAAAACGAATTATGGTGAGAGATTAGACAAACTTTTGTTTTTTTAGACCAAAAGTACCACTTTCTTGAGAATCTTGACACTAAAACGCAAAAACCGGTTAAAATTAGTCAAAAGCAAAACTTGTGCTGCTTTTAAGCCTAAATCGCTCAAATGGATATAAAACGAGCTATGGTGAGACATTTCACAAACTTTTGGTCTTTTTTGACCAAAAGTACCACTTTCTTGAGAATCTTGACACTAAAACGCAAAAAACCAGATTAAAATAGTCAAAAACAAAGCTTGGGCCGCTTTTAACCCTAAAATGCGCAAATGGTCTTAAAACAAATTATGGTGAGACATTTGACAAACTTTTTGGTCTTTGCTGACCAAAAGTACCACTTTCTTGAGAATCTTGACACTAAAACGCAAAAACGAGATTAAAATGGTGAAAAACAAAACTTGTGCCGCGTTTAACCCTAAAACACGCAAATGGACGTAAAACGAGTTATGGTGAGAGATTAGACAAACTTTTGGTCTTTTTAGACCAAAAGTACCACATTTCTGAGAATCTTGACACTAAAACGCAAAAACCAGTTAAAATTAGTCAACAATAAAGCCTGTGACCGCTTTTAAGCCTAAATCGCTCAAATGGACGTAAAACAGTTATGGTGAGACATTTCACAAACTTTGGTCTTTTTTGACCAAAAGTACCACTTTCTGAGAATCTTGACACTAAAATGCAAAAATGAAGATTAAAATGTCAAAAACAAAATTGCGCCGCTTTTAACCCTTAAAACGCGCAAATGGTCTTAAAACAAATTATGGTGAGACATTTGACAAACTCTTGGTCTTTGTTGACCAAAAGTACCACTTTCTTGAGAATCATGACACTAAAACGCAGAAACGAGATTAAAAATGGTGAAAAACAAAACTTGTGCCGCTTTTTTAAACCCTTAAAACGCGCAAATGGACTTTAAAACGAGTTATGGTGAGACATTACACAAAAACTTTTGGTCTTTTTTGACCAAAAGTACCACTCTCTTGAGAATCTTGACACTAAAACGCAAAAAAAACCAGGTTAAAATAGTCAAAAAACAAACCTTGGGCTGCTTTTACCCTAAAACGCGCAAAGGGACGTAAAACGAGTTATGGTGAGACATTAGACAAACTTAGGTCTTTTTGACCAAAAGTACCACTTTCTTGAGAATCTTGACACTAAAACTTAGAAACCTGATTAAAATAGTCAAAAACAAAGCTTGTGCCGCTTTTAACCCAAAACGCTCAAATGGACGTAAAACGAGTTATGGTGAGGATTAGACAAACTTTTGGTCTTTTTAGACAAAAAGTACCACTTTCTTGAGAATTTTGACACTAAAACGCAAAAAAACCGGTTAAATTTAGTCAAAAGCAAAGCTTGTGCTGCTTTAAGCCTAAATCGCTCAAATGGACGTAAAACGAGTTATGGTGAGACATTTCACAAACTTTTGGTCTTTTTTGACCAAAAGTACCACTTTCTTGAGAATCTTGACACTAAAACGCAAAGACGAGATTAAAATGGTAAAAAAACAAAACTTGTGCCGATTTTATCCCTAAAACGCGCAAATGGCCTTAAAACGAGTTATGATGAGACAGTTGACAAACTTTTGGTCTTTTTTTACAAAAGTACCACTTTCTGGAGAATCTTGACACTAAAATGCAAAAACCCGATTAAAATGGTCAAAAACAAAACTTGTGCCGGTTTTGACCCTAAAACGCGCAATTGGACTAAAAACGTGTTATGGTGAGACATTAGACAAACTTTTGGTTTTTTTTGACCAAAAGTACCACTTTCTTGAGAATCTTGACACTAAACAACGCAAAAAAAACGAGATTAAAATGGTCAAAAACAAAAATTGTGCCGCTTTTACCCTAAAACGCGCAAATGGTCTTAAAACAAATTATGGTGAGACGTTTGACAAACTTTTGTCTTTGTGACAAAAGTACCACTTTCTTGAGAATCATGACACTAAAACGCCAAAAAAAAAAACGAGATTAAATGGTGAAAAACAAAACTTGTGCCGCTTTTAACCCTAAAAACGCGCAAATGGACTTAAAACGAGTTATGGTGAGACATTACACAAACTTTTGGTCTTTTTGACCAAAGTACCACTCTCTTGAGAATCTTGACACTAAAACGCAAAAAACCAGATTAAAATAGTCAAAAACAAAGCTTGGGCTGCTTTTAACCCTAAAACACGCAAATGGACGTTAAAAGAGTTATGGTGAGACATTAGACAAAATTTTGGTGTTTGTTGACCAAAGTACCACTTTCTTGAGAATCTTGACACTAAAACTCAGAAACCTGATTAAAATAGTCAAAAACAAAAACTTGTGCCGCTTTTAACCCTAAACGCGCAAATGGACTTAAAACGAGTTATGGTGAGACATTAGACAAACTTTTGGTCTTTTTTGACCAAAAGTACCACTCTCTTGAGAATCTTGACACTAAAACGCAAAAAACCAGATTAAAATCGTCAAAAACAAACCTTGTGCCGCTTTTAACCCTAAAACGCGCAAATGGACTTAGAACGAGTTATGGTGAGACATTAGACAAACTTTGGATCTTTTGTGACCAAAAGTACCACTTTCTTGAGAATCTGACACTAAACGCAAAAACCAGTTAAAATTAGTCAAAAACAAAGCTTGTACCACTTTTAAGCCTAAATCGCTCAAATGGACGTTAAACGAGTTATGGTGAGACATTAGACAAACTTTTGATCTTTTTTGATCAAAAGTACCACTTTCTTGAAAATCTTGACACCTAAAACGGAAAAAAAACGAGTTAAAATTAGTCAAAAATAAAGCTTGTGCCGCTTTTAAGCCTGAATCGCTCAATGGACGTAAATCGAGTTATGGTGAGACATTAGACAAACTTTTGGTCTTTTTGACCAAAAGTACCACTTTCTTGAGAATCTTGACACTAAAACGCAAAAACCAGATTAAAATAGTCAAAACAAAGCTTGGGCCGCTTTTGACCCTAAAACGCTCAAATGGACGTAAAACGAGTTATGGTGAGACATTAGACAAATTTTGGGGTCTTTTTTGACCAAAAGTACCACTTTCTTGAGAATCTTGACCCTAAAACGAGGAAACCGAGATTTAAATGTGTCAAAAACAAAACTTGTGCCGGTTTTAACCCTAAAACGCGCAATTGGACTAAAAAGAGTTATGGTGAGACATTAGACAAACTTTTGGTCTTTTTGACCAAAAGTACCACTTTCTTGAGAATCTTGACACTAAAACGCAAAAATGAGATTAAAATGGTCAAAAACAAAACTTGCGCCGCTTTTAACCCTAAAACGCGCAAATGGTCTTAAAACAAATTATGGTGAGACATTTGACAAACTTTGGTTTTGTTGACCAAAAGTACCACTTTCTTGAGAATCATGACACTAAAACGCAGAAACGAGAAAGAGATTAAAATGGTGAAAAAACAAAACTTGTGCCGCGTTTAACCCTATGATTTAACCTATTTGTCGCCTCTTAGGTTAATCAAAATTCTAAACTCAACTACTAGGTAGTAGTGGTGAGCTAGGTCTTTCCACAATCTAAGTCAATTTCTTGCAAGTTCAAGGTTCAAATGTCACGCAAGTTAAGGATGTTTAAGAGAATGATTTTTGATTTAACAAACTACAAATTTAACCTAACAAACAACAACTAACCGAATTTAAGAGTAAAGAAATGAGATAAGAAATCACCTCCCTCTCCAAGTACTTAGTGCCTTCGGTTAATTAGGCTTCATAACTTGTCACACTTAATTAAACTAGTTAAATACTTAAGACTTCTTTAATCAAAGAAATCTACAAGCATTTAACTAACTTAACTAAGCCTAAAGCTCTTTTAAGCCAAGAACATACCAAAAGCAACACTAAATGCTAAATCTAGCACTTAGGAAACAAATTCATTCCACACATACACAAGGTAACAAATCGCACACATGTACATACATGGAACTACAAAATATAAGCCTAGGTTTTCATTGTTCTTAACAATAAAGAGAGTTTTCAAGCTAAAATCATGTAGAACACCTAAGGTGAAGATGATCTAACCTATATAAGCCTAGATTCTAGGACATACATAAGCAAAAATGTAAATCTAGCTTGAAACCTAAAAGAGAAAATTACAAAGTCATGAAGCCAAATTTGTGTACTTGAAGCACTTTTCCTTGGAGAGGAGAGGAGAAGAAGCTAGCCACACATGGAGAAGGTGGAAGGAAGATGAATGGCGTGAGAATCCATGGAGGATGAAGCTTGGCCGAAAGTTTTGGTGAGAATGGTGAAAAGGATGAGAGAAAAGTGAGAGAAAATGAGATGAAGAGAGAGAAAGATTTTGTCACAAATGAAGTTGGTTAGGGATTAAATGGTGTGGTGGTTAGGTTAATGATAAGGATTAGGAGTTGATGAGGTGTCAAGTGGTGTAAATGGGTTGTCAAAAAGATATTTTTATGGTTATGGAGGGTGTTTGGCCGAATTGGTTGAAGGTAAATGGGGAAGGAAGGGTAGTTTAGGTATTTAGGTAAAAGGTGAGTGAATGTGGTCCTAATGTGGTCTAGGTGCATTGTCAAAGTTCTCTCTTTTTTCTCCAAGTCATTGTGCTCCCCTTTTTGCCCTTAATGAAGCCACCAACTTTGAATTTGAATTTTTGGCTCCATATTACCCCTTTTGGAAATGTGCAAATCCCTTGTTTTTGACAAAAGGGTAACTTTTGTCTTATGCCTTTGCCTTTCCCTCCAAGTCAATTCCTTGCACTCCAAGCTATCCCAAAGGGTTGGGGCCCACGTGGGACCCCCCTACAAGAGAAAAGCACCACATAGTCAAAAATGACCAAAATACCCTTAGTTACTTAAAATGCAAGTAATTAAGCTAGGATTTTCCATATAATCACCTATAAGCATGTGCACATAAAATCACCAATAATGATCAAATATAACAATTAAACCTCACTAATTAAGCTCAAATGCACATGCTTAAACATATAAATTTCGGTCCAATCAAATCCCCCACACTTAATCTTTGAACTCCGGTCAAAGTCATCCAAAAAGTCTAACTTAATCATTAAGCATATTGAAGGCAATTGGAATTGTCATTGTATACAAGTTGTCCTTTTTGAACCTTTCCCTAGATTATCACATGGGCCAATTTTAAGGAGGCAAAGTGGAAACAAGTTTAACAAGTAACTAGAATTAGGAGGGAATGCTAAAGAGATTTTTCTCCTCACCGGATATAAGTGTTTGCACTCAATCTCTCAAGTTAGGAATAATGCCTAACTAGGGTCTTTTTAATCACTCTTTGGCTCAATGCATTCCACCTCACCATAGGCTTGTAGTAGTTCTTAGTTCTCCACCCATTAGTATGCATGGCACAATCAAATCTAGGGGACTTTCGGGGTTGCATGGAAGGCTAATATGAATGATGAATGATGGATAGTAGTCAATGACCAATAATATAAATAAGTAGCTACCACATATACTTGCAATACAATAAATCCAATTCCCACAAAGCATGCTACACCTCACTTTTTTTTTTCTCAAGCACTTTGTGCTTCTCTCATTTTTCTTTTCACTCTTATGCCTTTGGCATCCTCAAGCACTTTGTGCTTTCATTTTTTTCTTTTAGGCCTTCGGCCTTATTATTTTTTTCTTCTTTTTCTTGGCCTTTGGCCACTTTTCTTCTCTTTTTTTCCACTCTAGTACCTCTCGGCCATATAGGCTTTTCACTCATGTAGCATGCTTTTAACAAGATACAATAATACAACACTAATATAAATGCAAGCATATGCTATAGTCACTTATTCACACATTGGTCAAGGTGATAGAGAAGAAAAGTGAATGGCCCAAAGGGTTAAATCAAAGGATAATATTTGGTTGGCTTGTGTTTGGGTCAAGAGGGTTTAGAAATGAAATGCCCCTTCCTCTTTAATTGTACCATGCATTGTGATCTTGAACAAGAACTAGGACAAGTTCTAGGAGGTGAAATAACTATTGGCCCACTCAAATCGGTTGGAGGCTTCTCACTTTATGGCTTACTCTAATTAGTCTCTTCCTCCCTAAGAAAAGTTAAGTGAGAAACTAGCCTCCTCTTTGTAACCTTAAAAGTGCCCCAAGCAATATCCTAAGTAGTCATTCCAAAAATAAAATCTACTTATACACTTTAGGACAATTCCATTTACTTTCACCATGCTTAATGACCAAATTAAACTTCTCAAACAAATTTACCTAAAAAATCCAAAAATAAAGTGTAGAAGCTTTGAAATAACCACTTTGAAGCACATACTATACCCCCCACACTTAAAACATGCATTGTCCTCAATGGGACCAATCAAATCAAGTAGGAAGGCATAAAAACAAGGCAAGGCAGCAACTAAAAAGGCCGGGCAGTCCACGCATGCAAATGGTCATCATGAATTATTCACAAAAACAAACCCTAAACACAACCTAACACAAGTTTATAATTTTTTTTCTTGTTTTTTTTTTAAAACAACCTAAAACAACATACTAGAAAGTAAATCTAAACATAATCCTATTTTTTCTACTATCGAATTTCCTCCCCACACTTAGAATAAGAACAATTTAAAGCAAGTGAGGAAAGGATAGAAACAACCTTTAGGGAGGCTTGAAATTCTCTTTGAAGAACTTATTGTTGTGCCCTTTGTGGAGGTGATCTCGGCCAACTTTATGATTGGGCACATAGGCTTCAAAATCATCATGAGAAGCATTGGCTCTTGCTTCCAATTTAGCCTCTTGGAAAATTTGAGCTTTGGTCTTGTGTTTCTTGCCACTTTTCTTCCTTGTTGCCTTCTTCTCTTTGGGTTTTCTAGCTCTTCCATGTGCTTGAAGTTTTGATAGCAACTTGTGCAACTTCTTAGCTAAGACATCTAGAAGTGTGGGATCACACATCTTGTCTCTCAACTCTTGGCCTCTTTCCTCAAGATTCCTCTTGAGAATGCTCAACCGCATCAAAAGCTTTTGGATGTCCTCACTTGAGAGCTTGCCATTGAAGAAATTCATCTCCTCTTGTGAGACATCAAGCTCCAAGCTCCTTTTGAGATTCTCTTCGGCCATTGACAACTCCAAGCATGAATTGTCCCCCTTGTGATTCCCTACAACATTGGACAAACATCCCTCTTGCAAGGGCTTGTGTGCATGCAAAGATATACTCAAAGGAACACAAGGAGTAGCAATAAAAGAATCATAAGGCACATGCTTAGGTAGAGAATCAAAAGTGAAATGGTTCACATGCTTAGAAGAGACACTATCATGAGAATTGATAAGTAAGCAAAGCATGTTGAATTTAACAAAAATTTGCCCCTTTAAAGCATTTGACCATGGTCCCCAATTCGGCCAAATCATAGAACTTGTAGTACCACCTCTCAAAGCAAGGTGTAATTGGCCCTTATCAAGCAAAGTAGGTGCACTCAAAGCCTTAGGATGGAAGTCCTCTTGCAAAGCACTCTCTCCTTGTGTTTTCCTCCACCGGCTCTTCCAATCCAAGATGTATTGTGAGGTATAGCCAAACAAGTCTTCCTCCCAAAGCAATCCCTCATCCATCATGAGATCAACCATTCTTCCCAACCTATCCTTATCAATCACATTGAACAAACTTCCTTTTCCAAGGGGTTGTGGATAGGCAAAGAAGATATGCATATACATACACCACCAAAATTGTACTTGACATGCCAAGGATCAACATATGAATGCATCATGCTTCTAATGTTAGGAGTTTCATTCTTAGAATCAAACAAAAATGCATTATCAATCACACTAGCAAAAGCATCAATGGTGCACATATGAGAATCAACATTATCAATCAAGGTCAATCTCAAAGTATCCTCAAGCTCATCAACCACTTTATCAACAACATGCAAGCTAAGCAAAGACTTATCCTTTAAAGGATGTTTCCTAGCTTCAAACACTTTAAATTCAATCACTTGGTTCTCTACTTGCATAGTTATTGTCCATCTTTTAAGCTTACCACCGCATTTGCGGTTCTCATGAAAGGTCTTCCTAAAATGAGGGATTCCTCTTCCCTAGACTCATGTGTCATATCAAGAACATAGAAATCCACGGGGAATACTAAGTTCTTCACCCTCACCAAAATGTCCTCAAGGAGTCCAAAAGGTTTCCTAATTGACCTATCCGCTAGTTGAATAACTACACTAGTGCCACGTAGGTTCTCTATTCCAAGTGATGTGTATGTGGCCTTAGGCATAACATTTATAGCCGCCCCTAGGTCAAGAAGGGCTTTGTCAAAACAATGATTTCCTATTTGGCAAGGAATGGTGAATGGCCCGGGATCCTCACATTTAAAAGGCAATCCTCTCTCAATCCTCTCCTTCACAAGTGGCCTTAGTGGAACTCTCTTACTAGGATTACAAGCTCTCTTGTACCTACATAACTTCCTCAACAACCTAGCATATTGAGGTACTTTCCTCAAAAGAACTTGTATAGGCATCTTAGCTCTAGAGAACACATAAAGCATTTCTTTTTCTAACACCTCAAAATATTTCTTTTCAATCAAACCAAAGATGTTAGAAGATAGAACATGCTTAGAGTTTAGAGATATACCTTTGGGGGATTCATCCCCTTGTTGAGTAGATGGTTGCTCTTGAGAAGAAGATTCTCCAACTTTAAGCTTTCCTTGAGCAATCTCCCTCCTCTTGTCCTCTAGAAGGTTCTCGGCCTTGTCATGAAGTTTATTGAGGCTCTCGGCTTCATCAATAGAATCACCATGGACATGAGGCAATCCGGCCGTGACATGCAAATCATCATCACCTAAGTTATTTTGAAAGCTAGAGTGGCCTTCCTCATGCATTGCACCTTTCTCGGCCTCTTTCTCTTTTAGAGTGGAACTCTCGTCTTCATCATGTTGTTACCAAGAGATTGAGGCAATTCGGCCTCCTTATGCTTCTCCTCATAAGCAAAGTCATTTTGAAGATTAGGGTGCTTTCCAACATACAATTTTCCCTTCTCGGCCTCTAGAATAACTTGAGGTTCATCCTCATCCTCCTCATAGTCATAAGCTTGGCCATATTGCCTCCCACTTCTCACATTCATAGCATGAAGATTTTGTGGATTAATAACCACATTAGAAGGCAATCCTCCCTTCTTTGCATCTTGCTCCGCCTTAGTGTTCAACATTTGAGACACTAAGGTGGTGACATTCTCTTGCTTCTTAAGACTCTCTTCAAACCCATTCATCTTCTCCATTAAGTTTGACATAAATTGGTACATCATGTCTTGTTGAGAATTTGAAGAGCTACATGGAGGAACATAAGCTTGAGAACCCACCACATTGTTTCTTGGAGCATGAGCTATATCATCATTCTTTACAAATGGAGGAGGAACATAGGCTTGTTGATTCGGCCTATACCCTTGAGCATTAGGGTTAGGCCTCCCTTGGTATGTACCATAGCCTTGTTGAGAAGGATAAGCATTGGAAGATTGATTTTGGCCTCCCCCCCACTTAGGTTGTTGTTGTGGTTGGAAGGAATTTTGAGCTTGCCTTGGTTTGAACCTCCCCCCCACTTGAAGTTAGGGTGGTCCCTCCAACCCGGATTATATGTTGAGGAGTAAGGATCATATTTGGCTTGAGGCCTAGGATTGTTGTACAAGGCCGCACACTCCTCATAAGATGGACATGAAGATGTGGTATGCATAGGAGAACCACAATGGTCACAAGATGTAGCAACCAAAGCCATAGAGTCATCAACAAAATTGGTAGGCTTCACAAACCAGCCATCCATCCTACTCAAGCTCTCGGTCAACCTCTCAATAGAATTATAAAGCTTGTCATCACCACTCAAAGAGGAAACCTTAGGAGCACCACCATAGAGCACATCTCGGCCATAAAAATTTTGATGGTTAGAAGCCATAGTAGAAAAGAGATTCCACCCCTCATTAGCCGACAAGTTGAATATGGAACCATTGGAGGCGGCATCCACACTCATCTTCAATTGTGGCACAAGACCATCATAGAAATATTGCACCAAGTTGGCCTTTGAAATGTTGTGATTAGGACAAGAGTTCACCAAAGTGTTAAACCGGCTCCAATAATCATAAAATGTCTCTTGAGAGAGTTGTTGAACACCGGTTATGTCCTTCCTCAACTTGGAGATCTTGGAAAGAGGAAAATATCTATCCAAGAACACCTTCTTAAGTTGCTCCCAAGTCAAAGTAGCATAGTGAGTAGGAAGGTTCAATAGCCACTCCTTGGCTTTACCCTCCAAAGAAAATTGGAAAACCCTCAAGAGAACATCATCCAAGTTGGCATTGGGAGGCTTCATGGAGGAACAAGTATGGTATAGGCCAAGCAAATGTGTATGAGCATCTTCATGAGGAAAACCTGTAAATTTAGGCAAATGAGCAAGAAGAGATCCCTTGATCTCAAAGTTAGCGGGGTTAGCATAAAAACCTTGAGGTGCAAATGATGCATATGATTGTGTGAACTCCCTCATAGGTCTATCATCATCATGCAATTGCCTACCCCCATCAAAATGATGCTCACCCTCTTGCTCTCTCCTATCATGCCTCTCATGCTCTCTAGCCTCTCTCTCATGTTCTCTATGAGCTTCTTGTCTCTCGGCCATGATGATATGATTGTCTAAAATGGTGTGATGTGAATGTAAGGGTGAAGTGTGTGGTTGTGAAGTAGACGCACTAGCTTGTTTCTTGTCCTTTCGCCTCTTAGCCCTAACTTTGCTAATGGCTTTCTCAATCTCGGGATTTAAAGGTACTAAAGGAAGGTTAGGTCTCATGCAATGCAAAACAATGCAAAATGCAAGGCAATGCAAGTGCACAAACTAAGTGAGGGCAAGTAGGTGAATGAATGAATGAATGTAGGAATGAAAGTGGTGCAAAGACAACCACTTGAAGCTTCAATTAGTCAAGAATGTTCCTGCAAAACAAACACAAACCAAGCAGCCAGCACAAAGATACCACGCAGTCCAGAATATGCAAGATAAATGACCAAACAGAGATGGCCAAACAGTCCAGAAAAACAGTGTAATAAATCCAGAAAAAGGTCCCAATTTTTAGCAAGAAAGCACAAGAGAAAGTGCTTCCAAAGTAGTGCAAAACAAGCTTGCTAAAGTCCAAAGAGATGGACACAAGACCAGCCAATAGAAAGGCTCCAGAATAACCTCAAATAGGCTTAATAATTCCCTGAAAAGTGTTCAATAGCCCTGCAAAACAAACGTGCAAAACAGTCCACAAGAACAAGGCAAACTCACACTTATTAGAAAAGTAAGGCAACTAGAGCACCTTTTTCACAATAATTTCCAACCAAACTTTCCAGATCAACCAGGCAGATATCAAGTGCAAATAACCAGCTTTCAAACAAACCAAAACTGCTCAAAACAGATAAGTAGAATGCAAACAGTTTTGGTGCAAAGTTGAGCAGGAAAATGCACAATTACAGCAAGTTTTTAACCTCTAGAAAATCGAATACTGCACCAAAATTCAGCACAATATATCAATCCAAAGCTTATTCAAAACTGGTCAAAATGAGCCAAAGATCATGCAAAACAGCGCAGGATAAGATCAAACGGATTGGCTCCAAAGTCAGCAGTCCGCAGGAAATTTCCAGAAAAACAGGGCAAATTGAAAAATTCACCCTGGACAGTAGAAAACGAGTTTTCTGGCAAATTATATATCAAATTAAAGCTTGAATCTTCTAGTTTTACCAGTAAAAACAGTTTCCAAAAATGCAGTGTAGATTGTTCCCAGTTTTGAAAACAGTGAGTCAGTCAAAACAGTGTTTTCAGAGCAATTTCCAGCAAAATGCACACAATGTCCAGCAAGCTTCCTAGCAAGATTTTGGCTATCTAGAGCAGCCAATACACACTAAAACAGTCCAGCAATATGCAAAATGATAATGAGCAAGCACAAATATGAAGCACAATGTATAAAGTTGCTCAAAATCACAAAATGTCCAACTTCAACAAAAACAACTACAAATTAAAATGTGACTTGTAAAACCGAAAACTAGCAAAGATCAACCTAAATCGGCAACGGCGCCACTTGATTTAACCTATTTGTCGCCTCTTAGGTTAATCAAAAATTCTAAACTCAACTACTAGGTAGTAGTGGTGAGCTAGGTCTTTCCACAATCTAGGTCAATTTCTTGCAAGTTCAAGGTTCAAATGTCACGCAAGTTAAGGATGTTTAAGAGAATGATTTTTGATTTAACAAACTACAAATTTAACCTAACAAACAACAACTAACCGAATTTAAGAGTAAAGAAATGAGATAAGAAATCACCTCCCTCTCCAAGTACTTAGTGCCTTCGGTTAATTAGGCTTCATAACCTTGTCACACTTAATTAAACTAGTTAAATACTTAAGACTTCTTTAATCAAAGAAATCTACAAGCATTTAACTAACTTAACTAAGCCTAAAGCTCTTTTAAGCCAAGAACATACCAAAAGCAACACTAAATGCTAAATCTAGCACTTAGGAAACAAATTCATTCCACACATACACAAGGTAACAAATCGCACACATGTACATACATGGAACTACAAAATATAAGCCTAGGTTTTCATGTTCTTAACAATAAAGAGAGGTTTTCAAGCTAAAATCATGTAGAACACCTAAGGTGAAGATGATCTAACCTATATAAGCCTAGATTCTAGGACATACATAAGCAAAAATGTAAATCTAGCTTGAAACCTAAAGAGAAAATTACAAAGTCATGAAGCCAAATTTGTGTACTTGAAGCACTTTTCCTTGGAGAGGAGAGGAGAAGAAGCTTAGCCACACATGGAGAAGGTGGAAGGAAGATGAATGGCGTGAGAATCCATGGAGGATGAAGCTTGGCCGAAAGTTTTGGTGAGAATGGTGAAAAGGATGAGAGAAAAGTGAGAGAAAATGAGATGAAGAGAGAGAAAGATTTTGTCACAAATGAAGTTGGTTAGGGATTAAATGGTGTGGTGGTTAGGTTAATGATAAGGATTAGGAGTTGATGAGGTGTCAAGTGGTGTAAATGGGTTGTCAAAAAGATATTTTTATGGTTATGGAGGGTGTTTGGCCGAATTGGTTGAAGGTAAATGGGGAAGGAAGGGTAGTTTAGGTATTTAGGTAAAAGGTGAGTGAATGTGGTCCTAATGTGGTCTAGGTGCATTGTCAAAGTTCTCTCCTTTTTCTCCAAGTCATTGTGCTCCCCTTTTTGCCCTTAATGAAGCCACCAACTTTGAATTTGAATTTTTGGCTCCATATTACCCCTTTTGGAAATGTGCAAATCCCTTGTTTTTGAAAAAAAGGGGTAACTTTTGTCTTATGCCTTTGCCTTTCCCTCCAAGCCAATTCCTTGCACTCCAAGCTATCCCAAAGGGTTGTGGGGCCCACGTGGGACCCCCCTACAAGAGAAAAGCACCACATAGTCAAAAATGACCAAAATACCCTTAGTTACTTAAAATGCAAGTAATTAAGCTAGGATTTTCCATATAATCACCTATAAGCATGTGCACATAAAATCACCAATAATGATCAAATATAACAATTAAACCTCACTAATTAAGCTCAAATGCACATGCTTAAACATATAAATTTCGGTCCAATCACCCTAAAACACGCAAATGGACGTAAAACGAGTTATGGTGAGAGATTAGACAAACTTTTGGTCTTTTTAGACCAAAAGTACCACATTCTTGAGAATCTTGACACTAAAACGCAAAAAACCAGTTAAAATTAGTCAACAATAAAGCCTGTGCCGCTTTTAAGCCTAAATCGCTCAAATGGACGTAAAACGAGTTATGGTGAGACATTTCACAAACTTTTGGTCTTTTTTGACCAAAAGTACCACTTTCTTGAGAATCTTGACACTAAAACGCAAAAATGAGATTAAAATGGTCAAAAACAAAACTTGCGCCGCTTTTAACCCTAAAACTTGCAAATGGTCTTAAAACAAATTATGGTGAGACATTTGACAAACTTTTGGTCTTTGTTGACCAAAAGTACCACTTTCTTGAGAATCATGACACTAAAACGCAGAAACGAGATTAAAATGGTGAAAAACAAAACTTGTGCCGCTTTTAACCCTAAAACGCGCAAATGGACTTAAAACGAGTTATGGTGAGACATTACACAAACTTTTGGTCTTTTTTGACCAAAAGTACCACTCTCTTGAGAATCTTGACACTAAAAACGCAAAAAACCAGGTTAAAATAGTCAAAAACAAACCTTGGGCTGCTTTTAACCCTAAAACGCGCAAATGGACGTAAAACGAGTTATGGTGAGACATTAGACAAACTTTAGGTCTTTTTTGACCAAAAGTACCACTTTCTTGAGAATCTTGACACTAAAACTTAGAAACCTGATTAAAATAGTCAAAAACAAAGCTTGTGCCGCTTTTAACCCTAAAACGCTCAAATGGACGTAAAACGAGTTATGGTGAGAGATTAGACAAACTTTGGTCTTTTTAGACCAAAAGTACCACTTTCTTGAGAATCTTGACACTAAAACGCAAAAACCGGTTAAATTTAGTCAAAAGCAAAGCTTGTGCTGCTTTTAAGCCTAAATCGCTCAAATGGACGTAAAAACGAATTATGGTGAGACATTTCACAAACTTTTGGTCTTTTTTGACCAAAAGTACCACTTTCTTGAGAATCTTGACACTAAAACGCAAAGACGAGATTAAAATGGTAAAAAAAAAAACTTGTGCCGATTTTATCCCTAAAACGCGCAAATGGCCTTAAAACGAGTTATGATGAGACAGTTGACAAACTTTGGTCTTTTTTTACCAAAAGTACCACTTTCTGGAGAATCTTGACACTAAAATGCAAAAACCGATTAAAATGGTCAAAAAACAAAACTTGTGCCGGTTTTGACCCTAAAACGCGCAATTGGACTAAAAACGAGTTATGGTGAGACATTAGACAAACTTTTGGATTTTTTTGACCAAAAGTACCACTTTCTTGAGAATCTTGACACTAAAACGCAAAAAACGAGATTAAAATGGTCAAAAACAAAACTTGTGCCGCTTTTAACCCTAAAACGCGCAAATGGTCTTAAAACAAATTATGGTGAGACGTTTGACAAACTTTCGGTCTTTGTTGACCAAAAGTACCACTTTCTTGAGAATCATGACACTAAAACGCAAAAACGAGATTAAAATGGTGAAAAACAAAACTTGTGCCGCTTTTAACCATAAAACGCACAAATGGACTTAAAACGAGTTATGGTGAGACATTACACAAACTTTTGGTCTTTTTTGACCAAAAGTACCACTCTCTTGAGAATCTTGACACTAAAACGCAAAAACCAGATTAAAATAGTCAAAAACAAAGCTTGGGCTGCTTTTAACCCTAAAACACGCAAATGGACGTAAAACGAGTTATGGTGAGACATTAGACAAACTTTTGGTGTTTGTTGACCAAAAGTACCACTTTCTTGAGAATCTTGACACTAAAACTCAGAAACCTGATTAAAATAGTCAAAAACAAAACTTGTGCCGCTTTTAACCCTAAAACGCGCAAATGGACTTAAAACGAGTTATGGTGAGACATTACACAAACTTTGGTCTTTTTTGACCAAAAGTACCACTCTCTTGAGAATCTTGACACTAAAACGCAAAAACCAGATTAAAATCGTCAAAAACAAACCTTGTGCCGCTTTTAACCCTAAAACGCGCAAATGGACTTAGAACGAGTTATGGTGAGACATTAGACAAACTTTCGATCTTTTGTGACCAAAAGTACCACTTTCTTGAGAATCTTGACACTAAAACGCAAAAACCAGTTAAAATTAGTCAAAAACAAAGCTTGTACCGCTTTTAAGCCTAAATCGCTCAAATGGACGTAAAACGAGTTATGGTGAGACATTAGACAAACTTTTGATCTTTTTTGATCAAAAGTACCACTTTCTTGAAAATCTTGACACTAAAACGGAAAAAACGAGTTAAAATTAGTCAAAAATAAAGCTTGTGCCGCTTTTAAGCCTGAATCGCTCAAATGGACGTAAATCGAGTTATGGTGAGACATTAGACAAACTTTTGGTCTTTTTTGACCAAAAGTACCACTTTCTTGAGAATCTTGACACTAAAACGCAAAAACCAGATTAAAATAGTCAAAAACAAAGCTTGGGCCGCTTTTGACCCTAAAACGCTCAAATGGACGTAAAACGAGTTATGGTGAGACATTAGACAAATTTTTGGTCTTTTTTGACCAAAAGTACCACTTTTTTGACACAAGCAGATAACATATACAAGTAATCTATACTTAAGCAAAAATGAAATATGCATGAAAATCAAAGGAAAAATTCTAAGTTTAAAAGGGGTTGAAGTGGGGGTTCAGATTTGGTGTTTCTTTTCCTCTCCCTCTCTTTTTGTCTCTCTTCATTTTCTTTCTGGAGCTGGGCTAAGCGGGCTTCATGCACATTCTGGTCAATCTGAGCGATTATCCGTTGAAGCTCTTCCTCTTCCCTTTCTCTTCTGAGTCTCTCAGACTCAACAGACTCCTCGAAGGCTCTCTTCATATTTTCGACTTCCTCATAGCCTGGGAATCCTGTTGCATCTGAGAAGTAAGAGATCTCGCCATTAGGGTAGTGGACAGCCCGAATCTTCACATTCCATACTGGGAAGTTGGGATCTTCCTCAACTTCCTGGGCTTTCCTCTTCCCCTTGCCTTTTCCCTTCCCTTTGCCCTTACCTATTGACTGAGTAGGTTTGGCACTTACTCTCTCAGCATCCAGGCAAGCCATCTGACCAAACGAGAGTCTGTCCGCGTACCCATACTTTTCGAATTCTTCAGGAGTCATGTCCTCTATCTCCAATTTGACTTCCTTTAGAATTGGAATTGCTTGTACTGATGGGATCTCTCGCTCAGCTAGGACAGATGGAGTCTCTTCCTCATTCTCAGCAGATTCAGTGGAGGTAGCACCTCTGTTGGCACGCTTTCTAGCAACTGCCTTCTTTCTTGACTCACTGAATTTAACTGCTGGCTCAGATGGAGGAGTAGCAGATGTTGGCTCAGTACGAGGAGGAGGAGCAGAAGTTGTTCCAAGGTAGAAGGGATTGGCTTAGCAATCACAATGGGGGGTGGTTGACCTTCTTCAGCCCGTACTTCATCATTATCTCCTCAACAATATTCTTGCTTTGCTTAGTAGATGGAGATTCTGTAGATGAAGAGGCTGGTTGTGGAATTTCTTCACTTTGCTCAACTACCACCATGTCCCACTTGGACCTTTGCTCATCCGACCTCTGCTGTTGCATAAACCGAATAGCTTCTCCTCTGATTAGGCTCTCAGCGCCACCCAGTCTCTGGGATTCCATGGCACGGCGGAGGGCAGCCGTGATGTCTTCATCAAGCCAGAGGGATGGCTGGCTGAGGACATCCCTTGTGTCCATGGTCTGGCGAAGGGCGAACACAGCATCTCTCCCCCTTTTGGCATCATCAACAAGGGCGAGGGCCAGGGATAGAGTGGATGAAGAGGAGGGTGGTGGTTCAAGGCCAAATCTCTTAGGAGGTGAGGGTGAGGAGGTAGATGTAGAGGATGTGGGAGAAGATTGGTGTTCAGGAGTTTTAGGAGGGTTGGGAAAGTAAGTGGAGTTCCTTTCGAAGAAGGTGGGGTGGGTAAAGAGGCCATCAAAGGGGTAGGTGGAATAGTAGACATCGGGTTGTTTTTCCTTCCACCTAATAGGGGATTGGTCTCGGAGGTAATAAATGTCGTCTGGGTTATCTCGAGAGGTAAAGACTATGGGTTCGTGAGAGGTGGTGGGGTTAGGATTGGAGGGTCCGGCGGAGGTGTTGAGTGGTGAACGAGTAGGGGTGTTGGGTGGTGTGCGAGTAGGGGAGTTGTTGGAGTGAAGGGGTGATTGGCGAGGAGATTGTTGTGGTGAGTCTTGGGGTTGTTGTTCATGGTTGGGTGAAGGCTGGGATGGTTAGTCATTTTGTGGAGGTGGCTGTGGTTGTTGAGTGTTGGGAGGAGGAGGAGGGGGAAGTAGAGGGTGATTAGGAGGAGGAGGAGGAGGAGGTGGGTTTTGAGGAGGAGGTGGTGGTAAGTTACCTTGTTGGGGTTGAGGGATCTGAAGGTGTTGGAGAATAAGGTCTAGCTTCGCATCTACCCTGGCAAGCTGCGTCTCAACTTGACCCACTCTATCCTCGAGTCGCTGGATGCGCTCCCCTTGCTGTTGGAACCCAGCATCACAGTCATTCCTTAGAGGGGCCACCAAGGACTCAGAAAGTTGAAGGAGAATCTCTTCCTTCATCTCCTGAGCAAAAGCCTTCACAGTGGCTGGTACCCTCGCAGCACGGCTTGGCCCGGGATGGGAGTCAACTTCTTGATCCCCAGCACCAGATACAGAGGGGACTGAGGTCTGAGAGGCACTGCCTGCCTGTGATCCTGAGCGAGTGGGCTTAGCAGGCTTCAGGTACTTGATGCCCATCTTGCTGATATTAGTTGTCCCCACAGGAGCACACTTTATATTCTCTTCCTCCACATCGGATGTAGCCTTGATCAGATTCTTCTCAAGGAGGAAGGCAAGGATGGTGGGATAGGGAAGATATCCAGCCTTGTTGTTGACCAACCATCTATGAAGTTCAAGGCTGATCAACTGCCCGGGATTGATTGGCTACTGGGAGAGAAGTCTAGGGAACCACGGGTTGTCCAGCAGAGTAAACTCGTTGAAGTTACCCCCCTTGTGTGTCATCATGCGGGAGTAAACATAGTACAAGAGCCTGTTGGAGTCAGACATCTTGGACACCTTTTTCCCTTGGGTGTCATAGATCTTCGCGAGTTCCTCCTTGCTGTATTTGAGTGACTCAGGGTACAGCCACTCGTTCATTCCCTCTTCTGTGATCCCCATTAAGTCATTTAAGTCCCTCCAGGTGAAACTGAAGGTTCTCCCCCTGACTATGGCAGTGAAGGTGAGTCTGCGGATCTGCTCCTTCCCATCCACCTTCTTGTATTTGACTTTCCCAGAGAGGGACTCACAAATACTCGCAGGACGTTGATGTTGTAGTCCTGCTTGATCCCCAGCCAGGGCATGTACTTCTCCAGATAGGGGCGTAGATGAGGAAACCCTAGTTCATCTATCTTGACCAGATCGATGAACAAGCCGTTGTTGAAGTAAGGCTTGATTGTTTCAAACTTGGAGGAAACAGCCTCCAGAGGCCCATCTCTATAGACCAGAGGATCATCTTCCTCAACCCTTTGTCTTTTGGAAGAAGGCTCTTCAATGAATTGAACCTTCTTCTTCCCTTTCCTCTTGACTTGTGCTTGTTCATGCTCAGTCTGCTCTGGCTGTTCTTGCACTCGCCCAGAATGTCCAGGCTATTCCTGGACTTGTTCATTCTCCCCTTGTGTCTGCCCAGAATGTTCTTGGCGTTCATGGCGTTCTTCATGGTGTTCATCGGATTGCCTAGATTTCCCAGAGTGCTTATGCCCAGATTTGCCAGATTTGGACTTCGACTTCTTAGATGAAGTGGCTTTCTTTGTAGTTGGGTTTGTTTCATGTGAGCCGCCATTGTTGTGAAGGTTTAAGGTTTGTTTGTGGTGAAAGGCGAAAGAAAAGATGAAGAAGACGAAGAACACAGTGAAGAAGATGAAGAGAATATGCAGAGAATTTGTGGGTGAAAATTTGTGTAAGTAAAAAGTGAATGTGAAAGTGACACCCTATTTATATGCAAAGTTACTGAGGGTAAAATGGGCATGACTTTTTAGATGAAAACATATGTTTACACATTGGGTAACGTAAACGTTTTAATTGAAATGGCGCACCTTATGACATGTGTCGCTTCACCTTGCCAGAGAAGGCACAACTTCTCATGGAGGAATATGAAACGTTTCTGAAGTGACGTGTCCTTTGGTTCAGCCACTGGCGCTCTTTCAGTTCAACATCCAGTGCCAGCGGGTGATTATCCGGAAGTGGTTTTGCTTCCGGTTGCACTTGCTTAAGATTTAACATTGGGGACCTGCAAAAACAAGAATTGGCACTCCGATGCCTAAGTTAGTATTGTTGTAGGTTTTAATCAATCAAGTATAATAATTGAAAAATTACACCTCATTTGGGTTTACTATTCCCAAATCACTCTTATGAAAGTAAATTGATCAACCCCCAGAGGCTTGGTGAAGATATCAGCAAGCTGGTGCTGAGTGGGGACAAACTTCACTTTGACATCTTTCTTCTGGACATGATCTCTGATGAAGTGATGTCTGACATCAATGTGCTTTGTCCTTGTGTGCTGAACCGGATTCTTGGCAAGGCTGATGGTGCTTGTGTTGTCACAGAGGATGGGTGCCTCTGGGAACTCCAAGCCAAGATCTCTTAGTTGGTTCTTCAGCCACAGCACTTGGGCACAGCAGCTTGCGGCAGCAATATATTCAGCCTCTGTGGATGACAAAGACACGCAGGTTTGCTTCTTACTAGCCCAAGAGACCAGACAACCACCAAGGAAGGCGCTTTGTCCACTGGTGCTCTTCCTATCAGTTTTATAACCTGCATGGTCAGAGTCAGAGTAAGCCCACAAGAATTCTTGGTTACCTCTGGGATACCAAAGACCAAGCTCTTGTGTTCCCTCAAGGTATCTTAGAATGGGTTTAACACATGTTAAGTGTGACTCCTTGGGGTTGGCTTGAAACCTAGCACACATGCCTACACTAAATTGAATGTCAGGCCTGCTTGCCGTTAAGTATAGTAGGGAACCTATCATTCCCCTGTACATGGGCAGGCTGACGGATTTACCCTTTGCGTCTGCATCGAGTGCGGCAGTGGTACTCATGGGAGTGTCATACTCCTTGCACTCATCCATCCCAAACTTCTTGAGTAGCTCTCTGCAGTACTTAGCTTGGGAGATGAAGATTCCATTCTTCTTTTGCTTAATTTGCAGGCCTAGGAAGAACGTTAGTTCTCCCATCATTGACATTTCAAACTCACCCTGCATAGTCTTAGAGAATTCTTCACAAAGCTTTTCATTAGTTGCCCCAAAAATAATATCATCAACATAAATTTGGACAATTAACATATTTCTATCTTTGTGAAGAATAAACAGTGTACTATCTAATTTGCCTCTTGAGAAACCCTTGTCCAGCAAAAAGCTGCTGAGTCTCTCATACCAAGCTCGAGGAGCTTGTTTCGGCCATACAAAGCTTTCTTTAGCCTGTACACATGTTTAGGACGCTTGTGGTCCTCAAAGCCAGGAGGTTGTTCGACATAAACCTCTTCTTTAATATAACCATTAAGAAAAGCACTCTTTACATCCATTTGATATAATCTAAAGCCTTTCATGGATGCAAAGGCTAGAAGAATTCTTATTGCTTCAAGTCTAGCGACTGGAGCAAAAGTTTCTTCATAGTCAATGCCTTCTTCTTGGTTATATCCTTTGGCTACTAATCTGGTTTTGTTTCTTGTAATTTGACCTGTCTCATCCAGTTTGTTTTTGAAGACCCACTTGGTCCCCACTATGGATTGATGAGACGGCCTTGGGACTAGTTCCCAGACTTGGCTTCTCTCAAATTGATTTAGCTCTTCCTGCATGGCAATAATCAAGTCGCAGTCCTCAAGAGCTTGTTCAACTGAAGTTGGTTCGATTTGAGATAGAAATGCTCCGAACTCAACTTCATTTTGAACTTGCCTTCTGGTTCTGACACCAGAAGAAACATCACCAAGCACTTGATCAAGAGGATGATCCCTGTGATGTCTCCTAGCTGTTGGCAACTGTGCCTCATCAGGCACGGTCTGCACTCTAGGTTCATCACTGGGTTCATCTTTTTCTTTGAGATTGCTTGCTGGTGTTTCTTTTGGTGGTGAAGAAGATGATGGTGGTTTTGGAAGATTAAGTATTTCATCATCTTCTGTGGATTGTCCCCATGTAGGAGTTTCATCGAATACAACATGCATTGATTCTTCTACAATTCTAGTGCTCATGTTGTATATTCTTTATGCTTTACTCCTAAGGGAATATCCTATAAATATACCTACATCAGCTTTTGGATCAAACTTACCCAGATTTACCTTTCCTTTGTTATGCACATAGCATTTTGATCCAAAGATTCTGAGGTGGCTGATGTCGGGCTTCCTCCCTTTGTACAGCTCATATGGAGTCTTGTCCAAGCCCTTGCGAACATAGGCTCTGTTAGAGATGTAGCAAGCAGTGCTCATAGCGTCCGCCCAGAACACTTGAGAAACCTCTTTCTCGTTGAGCATGCTTCTCGCCATCTCTGTCAGAACCCTGTTCTTTCTCTCGACCACTCCGTTTTGCTGAGGAGTTCTAGGAGCTGAGAAGTTGTGTTCAATACCATTTTGCTCACATAGCTCAGAGAAGCTATGGTTCTCAAACTCTCCTCCATGGTCTGTCCTTATGGCTGTGATTTTGAGCTCTCTCTCATTCGGCACTTTCTTAGCCAGGACAACAAAAGCATCAAAAGCATCTTGCTTAGAGGCAAGAAACATAGTCCAAGTGAACCTTGAATAGTCATCCACCACCACTAGAGCATACAGGTTTCCACCCAAGCTCTTCACTCTCGCTGGCCCAACCAAATCCATATGGATCAGTTCCAAGGGCCTGCTGGTGGAGAATCTCTTCTTGGTTTTATACGAGGACTTTGTTTGCTTCCCTCGTTGGCAGGATTCACAAATAAAATCATGCTTTACCTTAAAGGATGGAATACCTATAGCTAGCTCCTTTTAATTAGCATATCAAGTTGAGTAAAATTAACATGAGCTAACCTCTTATGCCAAAGCCAACTGTTCTCATCACTAGATATTAAACATTTTTCTTCCAGTTGTTGACATAAGTCTAGAGTATATAGGTTTCCATTTCTATGTGCCTTAAGTTTGCATTTTAAATTGGCCTTATCTAAATTCAGATCCTGCTTATCAACTATTAAGCACTCATGTGAATCAAAGATTACCCAATTTCCTTTGTCAGTGCTCTGGCTCACGCTCAGCAGGTTGTGACAGAGACTGTCCACCAGATAGACGTCTTTCACTGGTCCAACTTCTCCAACTCCAGTGATCTTTCCACTTTGATTTCCTCCAAAGGTTACTGTGGCTCCGTCTTTGATCACTAGAGATTTGAACTTGTCTCTGTCTCCAGTCATATGTCTCGAGCATCCGCTGTCAATATACCATTTTCTGTTCTTGGATGCTTTGAGACACACCTGAAAGAATCAAGTAAGCTTAGGTACCCAACCTTTCTTGGGTCCTCTGTCATTAGTTTTTAGTGCCCTTGGTCTAGTGTTAGCCTTGACCTTGGGCTTATGATCATTCAGTGCCTCCGGCCTAGTGCTGGCTCTAGGCTCTTGGGTTCCCTGTGGATTGTTTCCAGGCTCGGGATCCCTGTCCTCCCTTAGTTTCCTTTCCAGGGGGAGGATCCTTTGTAGCCTTGGTTCCTTTAGGGACCCATTTGTAAGAGCTACTTGCTCCATGCTTCTTGGCATTACAGGTGGACATGGAGTGTCCTTTCCTGTTGCAATAGTTACAGAAGCTAAAAGGTGAGGAGCTGTGACTAGTGGCTTTGTGGAAGAATTTTAAGTAGGGCTTCACTTTTGGTTCCACCCACGTTTTCCCTCTAGGAGTATATCCTAAGCCAGTCCTGTCCCTATATGCCCTTTGATTCATTAAAATTATATTTAACATTTCTGACCCATTTGTAAACTTCTGCAGGGCATTTTGCAGCTTGTCTCTTTCAGCTGAGATTTTGCTGCAACTAGGGCAGCTCTCAAGTGTTGAGGCATTGGGTTCTGCTTGGGGAGAACCCTTGCCATCCGCTACCGGAAGCTTTCTGGCTTCCGCTAGCTCTTCACTTAGTGAGTCCACTTTGGACTCAAGTGATTCCTTTTTAGTTTTTAACACTTTATAGGCTTTACATAATCGAGAGAATTCTTCATGAACCTCATTGTAAGCCTCTTGTAGTTCAGAGAAGGTTACCTCATTGTCCTCGTGGGTGAGATCAAAATCTGAAGATGCTTCCTCATCATCTTCTCTGGCTACCAGGCAGAGGTTGGCAACTTCTTTCTCATCACTTGCTTCGTCATCTGAGTTATTCACCCAGATAGAGGACACGAAGGCTTTTCTCTTGTCTTTCCCCTTTGATCTTTGCAAGCTTGGACACTCAGCCTTGAAGTGGCCAGGCTTTTTACATTCAAAGCACACCGGGGCCTTTTCCTTCTTGTATCCCTTCCTCTGACTGGAGTCACCTTTCTGAAAGTCTCCTTTCTTCTTGAAGAACTTTCTGAACTTTCTCACCGTCATGGCCATCTCTTCTTCGTCCAGTTCCTCCTCATCATCCTCATCATCATCATCATCAATCTCCTTGTTGGGAGCAACAAGGGCAAGATTCTTGGCTTTGGATGAGGCTTGAGGAGCTCTCTGAGCCAGCAATGTTGGTTCATATTCAGCCAAAGAACCAAAGAGTGCAGTGATGGAGCTGGTTGACTTTCCTTGAACTTCCTGCAAGATGGTTACTTTGGTGATCCAATCACCTTTCAAGATTTTTAGGATCTTGCTGACTTGCTCTCTTTCTGGAATGTCCTTACCCAGGGAGGCCAAGTTGTTGATGAGATGAGTGAACCTCAGCTCCAGCTCTCTGATTGGCTCAGTCGGACTAATCATGGCGAACTTGTGAAACTCTTCCACCAACATCTCAACTCTTCTTGCTTTCACTCCCCTGGTTCCAGAGTGAGCAGCCTCAAGAGCCTCCCACATATCCTTAGCATTTTTGTGGTGGCTGATCCTATGAAATCTTTAGGGCTGAGAGCACACTGAATGTAGTGCATGGCCCTATAGTTCAGTTGGACTAGAGCATAGTCCTCATTAGTGTACCTGGATCGCTGCTTAGCAAAACCATCCTCATCTAGGGGAGTGTGATCCCCACGTTCAATTACATCCCAGAGTCTAATGTCACTTGACTTGATGTAAGTCTCCATTCGAAACTTCCAGAATGGATAGTTATACCCATCAAAGCCTGGGGGCTTGTTGGGTTGAATAGAGACATCTGGTAGAGAGTAATCTGTATCCATTACTGGATCTTTACTTTCTGGATTCGTTGGAATCGAGTGAGAAAGACCCGCTCTGATACCAAATGAAAGTAATGGATGCACAAGAGGGGGGGTGAATTGTGCTTCAAAACAAATGCTCAAATAAAACGACACAAGAGTTTATACTGGTTCGGTCTTCCAGACCTACGTCCAGTTCTCAACCACCCAGGCCGAGTTCCACTATCCCCTGGTTTTAGAACGGGTTCACCTAGAACCTTTACAACCGCAAGTTTTGAACTGGATCACTTGCAACCTTACAACCACAAGTTTTACTCAAGGCTCACTTGCAACCTTTCTATCTAGCTCCCCCTTACTTCCAGCAAGGGTTCAACCTTTACAAATAAAGGATTTTTCTAACTAAGTTCTCTTTAAGAACAGATAATGTTACACACTTAAGTACAACTAATGCTCTTATAACACGAAGAGACTTAACTACAAAGAGTACAAGATATGTAGATGAAAAGATCACTCAATGAGTTAAATGCTCTTTCTCTTTTCTGGGCAGCTTTGAATGCTTGAAGATTTTCTCGGTTTCTCTCTCTAGCTTCTTTCAAGAATGTCAAAGATAATTGATTAGCTTCATAAATGAAGTTGAGCTCCTTTATATAGTCTTCAAACATTCTGACTCTTGGTAGGTGGGTTAGCCGTTTGAATATGGCCGTTTTTCCCATGTTACCGTTTGCCCAATTAATGCTTCATCAATGCATAGCAGGGTTGACTTGCTTTATCTCTGAAAAGTAGTCCTGACAACTCTGCTCTGACAAAAGCATTCTGACACTGCACTTCTGAACGTTCTGACATTCTGATAGCTTGCGGAAGCGGATTCACATCCGGAAGCAACTCTACTTAATGTGCTGCACTTGAACGTTAGTCTAACAATATAAGCACATAGTTACATGCAGTGGGAGTGTACTTAGTCTAAGAGGTCTTCCTTGTATCCGGAAGCACTTCTACATCCGGAAGCACTACTACTGGATGAAGGGTTATATTCACTTTTACTCACTCTCGCTCAGTGTCCTTCAATCCAACAGCCAGCGCTAGTCACTAAGCAATCGGAAGCAATTCTACTAGACGTGGCTTATGTTCACTGACACTCAGTGTTACCTATTCCAACAGCCAGCGCTAGTCACTAAGCTATCGGAAGCAATTCTACTAGACGTGGCTTATGTTCACTGACGCTTAGTGTCATCTATTCCAACAGCCAGCGCTAGTCTAAATATAATAGGAAGCAATTTCACTTCCGGTTGAATCCTGGCTTAGTCTTAAGGTTTTGTATATCTAGTGCTTCTGGACTAAGTTATTTCCCTAGTGAATTACTTGCTGTCGCTGGGGGATGAGTCATTCATCCGCGAGCGCTAGTCCTAGTCTATCCGGAAGTAAATTCACATCCGGTTGCACTCTTACTTGGGATTCTATGTTAACCTATTGCTTTCTAAGTACTTGATTCACTCTTTCATATTTTAGTCTTCATCAAAACTTAAGATTCTAACACACTTAAGTACAATGAATGCTCTTAATAGAATGAAGAGACTTAACTACAAAGAGTACAATATAAGTAAATGAAAAGAACTCTCAATGTGTTAAATGCTCTTTCGCTTTTCTGGGCAGCTTTGAATGCTTGAAGGATATTCTTAGTTTCTCACTCTAGCTTTCACTCTAGCAATTGGTCAATCTGAGCAATTATGCTTTGAAGCTCTGCCTCTTCCTTCTCCCTTCTGAGTCTCTCAGATTCAACGGATTCCTCAAAGGCTCTCTTCAGATTTTGAATTTCTTCAAACCCAGGGAACTCAGTTGCATCGGAGAAGGGAACGACCTCGCCATTGGGATAATGGACAGCCCTAATCTTCACATTCCACACAGGAAAGTTGGGGTCGTCCTCAACTTCCCTGGCTTTCCTTTTCCCTTTTCCTTTTCCTTTGCCCTTTCTTCTTTCTTGGGAGGCCTTGGCATTTGCTCTTTCAGCATCAAGGCAGGCCATCTGACCAAATGTGATCTTGTCAGTCCATCCATACTTCTCGAACTCTTCAGCAGTCATATCCTCTATTTCCAGCTTTACTTCCTTTAGTGGTGGAGGAATATATGATGCTTGAGAGGATGGCTGAGTCTCAGATGCTTCCCTCTCAAATACCCTCTCTGACTCATGGTCCTTAGAGCGACCACGAGGTTCCTCTTCACTCTCAGAAGACTCAGCAGTAGCAGCACCCTTTTTGGCACGATGCTTCTTTCTAGACTGGCTGTAGCTGACGACTGAAGGAGGAGGAGCAGAGGTTGGCTCAGATGTGGGGATTACTGGAGGAGGAGGAGCAGAGGTTGGCTCAGATGGAGGGATTGACTTGGCTAACACAATGGGTGGATGGATTTGCCTCTTCAGCCCATACTTCATCATGATTTCTTCCATAAAATTTCGGGCAGGCTCAGAGGGAGGAGGCTCAGAAGATGAAGGCTCTGGCTCAGGTTCAGGCTCAGGGTGTGGGAGTTCACCAGGTTGCTCAACCAACACCATTGCCCATTTCGACCTTTGCTCGTCCAGGTGCTGCTGTTGCATATATCTCACTGCTTCCTTCCTGAGCAGATACTCAACATTACCTATCTGCCTCAGATCATTTGCACGCCGGAGAGCAGCAGTTATGTCCTCTTCCAGCCACAAGGAAGGTTGAGACCTTATTTGCTCCAAATCATATGCCCGACGGAGGGCAGCAGCTGGTAGAGTTACTCTCCCCCTTTTGGCATCATCAAAAGAAACGAGGGCCAGGGAGGAAGGATTGGGTGAAGTGGAAGGTGGAGGATCTGGGCCAAATGGTCTGGGTGGTGAGTTGTTAGGTGAGGATGTGGGTGTGGTGCTTTCTGGTGAAGAAGTGGGGCTGGGTGAGGAAGGAGGATTAGGGAAAAAGGCTTGGTTTCTTTCGAAGAAGGTAGGGTTGGTGAATAGGCCATCGAAGGGGTAGGTAGAAGAGTAGGCGGCGGGTTGTTTGGCTATCCACCGAATAGGGGACTGGTCTCGCAGGTAGTAGGTGTGAAGTGGATGATCAGGAGAGGTAAATCCAAGAGATTGGGCTATGGTGGGGCGAGTGTTAGGAGGTGGATTGGAAGGCCCTATTGGGGGTGGTGAATGGTTTGGGGAGGTACGAGGTGATAGTTGATGGTCATTTCTGGGTGAAGTTTGTGGTTGTTGGTTATCCTGAGGAGTTGGTTGTTGTGGTTGTTGAGTATTAGGAGGAGGGAGTAATGGTTGGTTAGGTGGAGGAGGTGGAGGTTGATCATTTTGTGGAGGTGGAGGTGGTGGTTGATCATTTTGTGGAGGAGGTGGAGGAGGTGGAGGTAGGTTACCTTGTGATTGAGGGATGTGGAAATGATTGATGATAAGGTCTAACTTAGCCTCGACCCTTCCTAGTCGATCCTCGATGCCCTGGATCCTCTGTCCTTGCTGCTGAAGGGCTCCATCATATTCTGCTCTGAGAGGGGCCAACAATGTTTCAGGCAGCCTGTGAAATATTTCCTCTCGTAACTCAGCCATCATTGTCTTCTGTGTAACAGACAGCCTTGGAGCTCTGCTTGGGCCAGCATGGGAGTCAACTTCCTGGTCCCCTGCTTCAGACGTAGAGGGAGCTGTTGTGTGTGAGGCACTCCCTGCCTGAGAGCCAGAACGAGTGGCCCTTGCTGGCTTGTTGTACTTGATCCCCATCTTGCTGATGTTCATTGCGCTGACGGGCAAGCACTTGACATTTTCAGCTTCCTCAGTGGATGTGGATTTGATTAGGAATTTCTCCAAGAGGAAGGGATGACCGTTGGATAGGGAAGATTTCCAGACTTCTTATTGTCAATCCACCTGTGCAGCTCTAAACTTATTAATTGCCCTGGGTTAATTGGCTGCTGGGTGAGGAATCTGGGGAGCCAGGGGTTGTCAAGAAGAGTGAATTCGTTGAAGTTTCCCCCTTTGTGAGTCATCATTCGGGAGTAGATATAGTGAAGGATCCGGTTGGAGTCAGACATGCCAGACACCTTCTTTCCCTGGGTGTCATAGACTTTCTCAAGCTCCTCCTTGCTGAGTTTCTCAGGGTATATCCACTCGTTCATCTCTGCCTCAGTGACCCCGATCATGGCGTTGATATCTCGCCAATTGAAACTTATATCCCTTCCTCTCACTGTGGCCTTGAAATTCACTCTGCGGATGGTCTCCTTTCCATTCACCATCTTGTACTTGGCATTGGCTGTGAGAGACTGGCTGAACACCCTGAGTACGTTGATGTTGTACTCTTAGTTGATTCCCAGCCAGCACATATATTTCTGGAGATGCTCCCTCAAATGGCCAAACCCTAGTTCTTCAATTTTATTCAAGTCGATGTACATTCCATGATTGAAGTAGGGTTTCGCGACTTCAAATTTGGAGGAAACAGCCTCCAATGGCCCATCTCTGTACACAAGAGGATCATCCTCCTCTACTCGTTGTCTTTTGGATGAGGGCTCTTCGCTAAACTGAACCCTCTTTTGCCCTTTTTCTTGGACTGTTCATCATGATGTTGCTCAGAACGCCCAGACTGTTCTTGCTGTTCTTGAGTCTGCCCAGATTTTCCAGAATGTTTATGTCGTTTCCCAGTTTTTTCAGATTTAGAATGCCCAGATTTCGACTTGGATCTCTTGGAAGTAGTTGGGATCTCAATGTTTTGGTTGGATTCGTGTGAGCCGGCCATTTTGTGTGGGTTAGGGTTTTAAGTGGAATGCATGCAGAAGAGATGTAGAAGAAGACGAAGAGAATGCGATGAAGATGAAGGATGATTTCAGAGAATTTTGGGTGTCTGATTTGTGTGAGAAGTGAAAAATGAATGACAATGGCCTATACATATATATGCGAAGTGACAAACAATGTGATGAATCATAATGACCCTTCATTGAAAATATGCACCTTTTGTGGGAAAACGTAAACATTCAAATTGAAACGTCGCACCTTTGTGACACGTGTCTCTGCACAATGTCAGAAGAGACACAATTTTTGGTGTGAGAAGATGAAACGTTTTCTGAGGTGACGTGTCCCTTTGTCCAGACACTGGCGCTCCCGCTTACTTTGATTCAACACTCAGCGCCAGCAAGTGATCATCCGGAAGTGGTTTTGCTTCCGTTTGCACTTTCTTAAGATTTAACATTGGGGACCTGCAAAACTAAAGATTGGCACTCCGATGCCTAAGTTAGTATAGTTGCAGGTTTCAATCAATTAAGCACATGTTTATTTTGAAGAATTAAACTTCATTTGGGTTTACCATTCCCAAATCACCTCTTATGTATGTGAATTGATCAACCCCTAGAGGCTTGGTGAAGATATCTGCAAGCTGGTGGTGAGTAGAAACAAACTACACCTTGACATCCTTCTTTTGAACATGATCTCTGATGAAGTGATGTCTGACGTCAATGTGCTTAGTTCTTGTGTGCTGAACTGGGTTTTTGGCCAAGCTGATGGTGCTTGTGTTATCACAGAGAATGGGAGCCTCTGGAAATTCCAGGCCAAGGTCCCTCAGTTGATTCTTCAACCACAGCACTTGTGCACAACAGCTTGCGGCAGCAATGTACTCTGCCTCTGTGGATGATAAGGACACGCAGGTTTGCTTCTTGCTAGCCCAAGAGACTAGACAACCACCAAGGAAGGCGCATTGTCCACTGGTGCTCTTCCTGTCAGTTTTATAACCTGCATGGTCAGCGTCAGAATAAGCCCACAAGAACTCTTGGTTACCTCTGGGATACCAAAGACCAAGTTCTTGTGTTCCCTCAAGGTATCTTAAGATACGTTTAACACAAGTTAGATGTGATTCCTTGGGGTTGGCTTGAAATCTAGCACCCATGCCTACGCTAAATTGAATGTCAGGCCTGCTGGCTGTTAAATATAGCAGGGAACCTATCATTCCCCTGTACATGGGCAGACTGACTGATTTTCCTTTTACATCAGCGTCGAGTGCGGCAGTGGTGCTCATGGGAGTATCATACTCCTTGCACTCATCCATCCCAAACTTCTTGAGGAGCTCTCTACAATACTTAGTTTGGGAGATGAAAATTCCATCCTTCTTTTGCTTAATTTGCAGACCTAGGAAGAACGTTAGTTCTCCCATCATTGACATCTCAAATTCTCCCTGCATAGTCTTTGAAAATTCTTCACAAAGTTTTTCATTAGTTGCCCCAAAAATAATATCATCGACATAAATCTGGACAATTAGCATGTTTCTATCTTTGTGTAGAATAAACAGTGTATTGTCTAGTTTGCCTCTTGAGAAACCCTTCCCCAGCAAAAAGCTGCTGAGTCTCTCATACCAAGCTCGAGGAGCTTGTTTCAAGCCATACAAAGCTTTCTTTAGCCTATACACATGTTTAGGATGCTTGTGATCCTCAAAGTCAGGAGGTTGTTCCACATAAACCTCTTCTTTAATGTAACCATTAAGAAATGCACTCTTTACATCCATTTGATATAATTTAAAACTTTTCATGGATGCAAAGGCTAGAAGAATCCTTATTGCTTCAAGTCTAGCGACTGGAGCAAAAGTTTCTTCATAGTCTTTGCCTTCTTCTTGGTTATACCCTTTGGCTAACAATCTGGCTTTGTTCCTTGTTATTTGACCTGTCTCATCCAGTTTGTTTTTGAAGACCCATTTGGTCCCAACTATGGATTGATGAGACGGCCTTGGGACTAGCTCCCAAACTTGGCTTCTTTCGAACTGGTTTAGCTCTTCCTGCATGGCAATAATCCAGTCGCAGTCCTCAAGAGCTTGTTCAACTGAAGTTGGTTCGATCTGAGATAAGAAGGCTCCAAACTCAACTTCATTTTGAACCTGCCTTCTGGTTCTGACACCAGAAGAAACATCACCAAGCACTTGATCAAGAGGATGATCCCTGTGATGTCTCCTAGCCGTTGGCAGCTGTACCTCATCAGGCACCGTCTACACTCTAGGTTCATCACTGGGTTCACCTTCTTCTTTGGCATTGCTTGCTGGTGTTTCTTTTGGTGGTGAAGATGATGGTGGTTTTGTAAAGTTCAGTATTCCATCATCTCCATGGATTGTTCCCATGTAGGAGTTTCATCAAATACAACATGCATAGATTCTTCTACAGTTCTAGTCCTCATGTTGTATACTCTATAAGCCTTACTCCTAAGGGAATACCCTATGAATACACCTATATCAGCTTTTGGATCAAACTTACCCAGATTTACCTTTCCATTGTTATGCACATAGCATTTTGATCCAAAGATTCTGAGGTGGCTGATGTTGGGCTTTCTGCCTTTGTACAGCTCATAGGGAGTCTTGTCCAAGCCCTTGCGAACATAGGCTCTGTTAGAGATGTAGCAAGCAGTGCTCATAGCGTCCGCCCAGAACACTTGAGAAACCTCTTTCTCATTGAGCATACTCCTGGCCATCTCAGTCAGAACCCTGTTCTTCCTTTCGACCACACCGTTTTGCTGAGGAGTTCTGGGAGCTGAGAAGTTGTGATCAATGTCATTCTGCTCACACAATTCAGAGAAGCTATGGTTCTCAAATTCTCCTCCATGGTCTGTCCTTATGGCTGTGATCTTGAGATCTCTCTCATTTTGCACTTTCTTAGCCAGGACAACAAAGGCATCAAAAGCATCTTGCTTAGAGGCAAGAAACATAGTCCAAGTGAACCTAGAATAGTCATCCACCACAACTAGAGCATACAGGTTTCCACCCAAGCTCTTCACATTAGTTCCAAGGGCCTGCTGGTGGAGACTCTCTCTTGGTTTTAAACGAAGACTTTGTTTGCTTCCCTCGTTGGCAGGATTCACAAATATAATCATGCTTAATCCCTATAGCTAGCTCTTTCTTAATCAGCATGTCAAGTTGGGTAAAGTTAACATGTGCTAGCCTTTTATGCCAAAGCCAACTATTCTCATCACTAGATATTAAACATTTTTCATCTAGTTGTTGACATAAATCTAGTGTGTATAGGTTTCCATTTCTATTGGCCTTAAGTTTGCATTTTAGGTGGCCTTATCTAGGTTCAGATCCTGCTTGTCTATTATCATGCACTCATGTGAATCAAAGATTACCCAATTTCCTTTGTCAGTGCTCTGGCTCACGCTCAGCAAGTTGTGACAGAGACCATCCACCAGATAGACATCCTTGACTGTCCTACTTCTCCAACTCCAGTGATCTTTCCACTTTGATTACCTCCAAAGGTTACTGTGGCTCCATCTTTGATCACCAAGGACTTGAATTTGTCTCTGTCACCAGTCATATGTCTCGAGCATCCACTATCAATGTACCACTTTTTGTTCTTGGATGCCTTGAGACAGACCTGCATAAATTAGACAAGCTTAGGTACCCAACCTTTATTGGGTCCTTTATCATTAGTCTTCATACCCCTCGGTCCAGTGTTGACTTGGGTTTGTGATTGTGTTGTGCTCTGGCCTTGTGTGGGCTCTAGGCTGACGGACTTCCCTTGGAATATGTTTCCAAGTTCTAGGTCCTTGTCCTCCTAGTTTCTTTCTTTGGAGGATCTTCATTTACCCTGGTTCCTTTTGGAACCCACTTATAGGGACTATTTACTCCATGCTTCTTTGCATTGCAGGTGGACGTAGAATGTCTTTTCCTGTTACAATAATTACAGAAGCTAAAAGGTGTGGAGCTGTGATTAGTGGCTTTATGAAAGAATTTTAAGTAAGGTTTCACTTTTGGTCCACCCACTTTTCCCTTAGGTTTGTAGCCTAATCCAGTCTTGTCCCTATATGCCCTCTGATTCATAAATAATGTTAACATTTCAGATCCATTTTTAACTTCTGCAGGGCATTTTGCAGTCTATCTCTCTCTCCTGAGATCTTGCTGCAGTTAGAGCAGCTTTCTAACGTTGAGGCTTTGGGTTCTGCTTGGGGAGAACCCTTGTCATCCGCTATCGGAAGCTTTTTGGCTTCCGCTAGCTCCTCACTTAGTGAGTCCACCTTGGACTCAAGTGATTCCTTTTTAATTTTCAATACTTTATATGCTTTACATAAGCGGAGAAACTCTCCATGGACCTCATTATATGCTTCTTGTAGTTCAGGGAAAGTTACCTCACTGTCCTCCTGGATGGGATCAGATTCTGAGGATGCTTCCTCATTATCTTCTCTGGCAACGAGACAGAGGTTGGCAATCTCTTCCTCATCACTTGCTTCCTCATCAGAACTGTTCACCCAGATAGAGGACACAAAGGCTTTTCTTTTGTCCTTCCCTTTTGATCTCTGCAAGCTTGGGCACTTAGCTTTGAAGTGGCCAGGCTTCTTACACTCAAAGCACACTGGGGCCCTTTCCTTCTTATATCCTTTCTTCTGGCTGGATTCACCTTTCTGAAAGTCTCCTTTCTTCTTGAAGAACTTTCTGAACTTTCTTACCATCATAGCCATCTCCTCATCACCGATGTCCTCCTCTTCATCCTCATCATCATCATTATCATCAATCTTTTCCTTGCTGGGAACAACAAGGGCTAGGTTTTTGGTTTTTGATGTGGCTTGAGGAGCTCTCTGAGCCAGCAGGGTTGGTTCATATTCAGCTAGAGAACCAAACAGGGCAGTGATGGAGCTGGTTGACTCTCCTTGGACTTCCTGCAAGATGGTAACTTTGGTGATCCAATCACCTTTCAAAACTTTTAAGATCTTGCTGACTTGTTCTTGTTCAGGAATGTCGTTACCCAGGGAGGCCAGGTTATTGATAAGATGAGTGAACCTGAGCTCCAGCTCTCTGATTGGCTCAGTGGGACTAAGCATGGCAAATTTGTGGAACTCCTCAAGAGCATCTCGACCCGTCTTGCCTTTACTCCCTTGGTTCCAGAATGAGCAGCCTCAAGAGCCTCCCACATATCCTTCGCTGTTTTGTGGTGGCTGATCCTGTGGAACTCCTTAGGACTAAGGGCGCATTGAATGTAGTGCATGGCCCTGTAGTTTAGCTGTACTAGTGCATAGTCCTCATTAGTGTATCTGGATCGCTGCTTTGCAAGACCTTCATCATCTAGTGGGACGTTATTTCCACGTTCATTACATCCCAGAGGCGGATGTCGCAGGATTTGATGTAGGTCTCCATTCTGAACTTCCAGAATGGGTAGTTCTGGCCATCAAAGCCTGGAGGCTTGTTTGGCTGAATAGCAACATCGGGCAAAGAATAATCTGCATCCATTGCTAGATCTTTTCTTTCTAGATTCGTTGGAATCAAGTCAGAAAGACCTGCTCTGATACCAAATGAAAGGGATGGATGCACAAGAGGGGGGGTGAATTGTGCTACCAAATAAAACTTAAAACAATGAAACACAAGAGTTTATACTGGTTCGGTCTACCTGACCTACGTCCAGTTCTCAACCACCCAGGTTGAGTTCCACTATCTCCAGGTTTTACAAACGGGTTCACCTGGAACCTTTACAACCGCAAGTTTTAGATCGGATCACTTGCAACCTTACAACCACAAGTTTTACACAGGCTCACTTCCACCTTACAACTTACTCCCCCCTTACAACCTGCAAGGGTTCAACCTTTACAAATAAAGGATTTTCTAAACTTAGTTCTCTTTAAGAACGGATAATGTTACACACTTAAGTACACTTAATGCTCTTAATAAATGAAGAGACTTAACTACAAAGAGTACAAGATAAGTAGATGAATAGAACTCTCAATGCGTTAAATGCTCTCTTGCTTTTCTGGGTAGCTTTGAATGCTTGAATGATATTCTCAGTTTCTCGCTCTAGATTTCTTCAAGATGTCAAAGTTGTCTTCATAAATGAAGATGAGCTTCCTTATATAGTCCTTAAGCATTCTCACTCTTGGTAGGTGGCATAGCCGTTTGAATATAGCTGTTTATCCCAAGTTACCGTTGGCTTATTTAATGTTCCATTAATGCTCAGCAGGGTTGACTTTGCTTTATCTCTGAAAATTCAGCCCATGAAGAAAACAGCACTTCTCATACCAACTTAAATTTAACAATTATAATTCATTTCTTTCTTGTATTCCAATTGTATAATAAGCTGAACAAAACAAACAAAAGAACTAGGCCAAAGCAAAAAGTTATTCTTTTGAAGCATAAGAAAACTTTACTCATTTATATAACACTTATAAGTTATCAAACTTTTATGTCAACATCAGAAACCAATTAGACAAGGACTTAGGAAGTTCCAGAATTTACAAAACACCAAACTTAATCAAATCAATGTGCAAAGTAAAACAACAGTAGTTATAATAAAGACCTAAAAGAAAATTTATACAATAAGAATTTTTTCTATATAGTGGACAAATCGGGAAAGGATCGGAAAACTATCCCACAATTAATACTAAAACACTTGCACTGCATGATGCCAAATCAATCTCATACAAAAATATTTTCTATCAATGTAAATTCTTTTCAAATTTATTTATTTATTTATTTTTTTTCACCTGATTTGCAAAAACAATGTAACCTATTTTAATGAAATTAAAATGTGACACCTGAGACTTGGTTGTAGAAGCACCCTGTTTGTAATTCATTCTGACAACTCTGCTCTGCCAAAAAGCACTCTGACATTGCACTGCTCTTGCTGAACGTTCTGACATTCTGATTGCTTGCGGAAGCAAATCCACATCCGGAAGCAACATCACTCAGTGCTGCACTTGAACGTTAGTCTAGCAATATATTAACACATAGTCACATGCAGTGGGAGTTCATTTAGTCTTAGGAAGTTCTCTTACTTCCGGAAGCAATTCCACATCCGTAAGCACTCCTACTGGACGTTGAGTTATGGCTTAGTGTGATACTCACTGACGCTCGGTGTTACCTAACCCAACAGCCAGCGCTAGTCATTAACCATCCGGAAGCAAATCCACATCCGGTTGCATCCTAACTTAGTCTCAAGGATTTTATACACTTAATGTTCCTAGACTGAGTTATGGCTTAGTGTATTACTTGCTTCCGCTGGGGGATGAGACGTTCATCCGCGAGCGCTAGTCCTAGTCCATCCGGAAGTAAATCCACATCTGGTTGTACTCTTACTTATAGTTCTATTTTAACCTGATTTTGTCTAAGTGTTTAACTTGTTCTTTCATATTTTAGTCTTCATCAAAACTTAAGATTCTAACAACTTGTGCCGCTTTTAACCCTAAAACGCTCAAATGGACTTAGAACGAGTTATGGTGAGACATTAGACAAACTTTTGGTGTTTTTTGACCAAAAGTACCACTTTCTTGAGAATCTTGACACGAAAATGCAAAAACCAGATTAAAATAGTCAAAAACAAAGCTTGTGCCGCTTTTAACCCTAAAACGCGCAAATGGACTTAGAACGAGTTATGGTGAGACATTAGACAAACTTTTGGTATTTTGTGACCAAAAGTACCACTTTCTTGAGAATCTTGACACTAAAACGCAAAAACCAGTTAAAATTAGTCAAAAACAAAGCTTGTGCCGCTTTTAAGCCTGAATCACTCAAATGGACGTAAAACGAGTTATGGTGAGACATTAGACAAACTTTTGCTCTTTTTTGACCAAAAGTACCACTCTCTTGAAAATCTTGACACTAAAACGCAAAAACGAGATTAAAATGGTCAAAAACAAAGCTTGTGCCACTTTTAACCCTAAAAGCCTCAAATGGACGTAAAACGAGTTATGGTGAGAGATTAGACAAACTTTTGGTCTTTTTTGAGTAAAAGTACCACTTTCTTGAGAATCTTGACACGAAAACGCAAAAACCAGTTAAAATTAGTCAAAAATAAAGCTTGTGCCGCTTTTAAGCCTAAATCGCTCAAATGGACGTAAATCGAGTTATGGTGAGACATTAGACAAACTTTTGGTCTTTTTTGACCAAAAGTACCACTTTCTTGAGAATCTTGACACTAAAACGCAAAAACCAGATTAAAATAGTCAAAAACAAAGCTTGGGCCGCTTTTAACCCTAAAACGCTCAAATGGACGTAAAACGAGTTATGGTGAGACATTAGACAAATTTTTGGTCTTTTTTGACCAAAAGTACCACTATCTTGAGAATCTTGACCCCTAAAACGAAAAAACGAGATTAAAATGGTCAAAAACAAAACTTGTGCCGGTTTTAACCCTAAAACGCGCAATTGGACTAAAAACGAGTTATGGTGAGACATTAGACAAACTTTTGGTCTTTTTTGACCAAAAGTACCACTTTCTTGAGAATCTTGACACTAAAACACAAATACTAGATTAAAATAGTCAAAAACAAAGCTTGTGCCGCTTTTAACCCTAAAACGCGCAAATGGACGTAAAACGAGTTATGGTGAGAGATTAGACAAACTTTTGGTCTTTTTTGACCAAAAGTACCACTTTCTTGAGAATCTTGACACTAAAACGCAAAAACCAGTTAAAATTATTCAACAATAAAGCCTGTGCCGCTTTTAAGCCTAAATCGCTCAAAGGGACGTAAAACGAGTTATGGTGAGACATTTCACAAACTTTCGGTCTTTTTTGACCAAAAGTACCACTTGCTTGAGAATCTTGACACTAAAACGCAAAAACGAGATTAAAATGGTCAAAAACAAAACTTGTGCCACTTTTAACCCTAAAACGCGCAAATGGTCTTAAAACAAATTATGGTGAGACATTTGACAAACTTTTGGTCTTTGTTGACCAAAAGTACCACCTTCTTGAGAATCATGACACTAAAATGCAGAAACGAGATTAAAATGGTGAAAAACAAAACTTGTGCCGCTTTTAACCCTAAAACGCGCAAATGGACTTAAAACGAGTTATGGTGAGACATTACACAAACTTTTGGTCTTTTTTGACCAAAAGTACCACTCTGTTGAGAATCTTGACACTAAAACGCAAAAACAAGGTTAAAATAGTCAAAAACAAAGCTTGGGCTGCTTTTAACCCTAAAACGCGCAAATGGACGTAAAACGAGTTATGGTGAGACATTAGACAAACTTTTGGTCTTTTTTGACCAAAAGTATCACTTTCTTGAGAATCTTGACACTAAAACACAAATACTAGATTAAAATAGTCAGAAACAAAGCTTGTACCGCTTTTAACCCTAAAACGCGCAAATGGACGTAAAACGAGTTATGGTGCGAGATTAGACAAACTTTTGGTCTTTTTTGACCAAAAGTACCACTTTCTTGAGAATCTTGACACTAAAACGCAAAAACCAGTTAAAATTAGTTAACAATAAAGCCTGTGCCGCTTTTAAGCCTAAATCGCTCAAATGGACGTAAAACGAGTTATGGTGAGACATTTCACAAACTTTTGGTCTTTTTGACCAAAAGTACCACTTTCTTGAGAATCTTGACACTAAAACGCAAAAATCAGATTAAAATAGTCAAAAACAAAGCTTGGGCTGCTTTTAACCCTAAAACGCGCAAATGGACGTAAACCGAGTTATGGTGAGACATTAGACAAACTTTTGGTCTTTTTTGACCAAAAGTACCACTTTCTTGAGAATCTTGACACTAAAACACAAATACTAGATTAAAATAGTCAGAAACAAAGCTTGTACCGCTTTTAACCCTAAAACGCGCAAATGGACGTAAAACGAGTTATGGTGAGAGATTAGACAAACTTTTGGTCTTTTTTGACCAAAAGTACCACTTTCTTGAGAATCTTGACACTAAAACGCAAAAACCAGTTAAAATTAGTCAACAATAATGCCTGTGCCGCTTTTAAGCCTAAATCGCTCAAATGGACGTAAAACGAGTTATGGTGAGACATTTCACAAACTATTGGTCTTTTTTGACCAAAAGTACCACTTTCTTGAGAAACTTGACACTAAATTGCAAAAACGAGATTAAAATGGTCAAAAACAAAACTTGTGCCGCTTTTAACCCTAAAACGCGGAAATGGTCTTGAAACAAATTATGGTGAGACATTTGACAAACTTTTGGTCTTTGTTGACCAAAAGTACCACTTTCTTGAGAATCATGACACTAAAATGCAGAAACGAGATTAAAATGGTGAAAAACAAAACTTGTGCCGCTTTTAACCCTAAAACGCGCAAATGGACTTAAAACGAGTTATGGGGAGACATTACACAAACTTTTGGTCTTTTTTGACCAAAAGTACCACTCTCTTGAGAATCTTGACACTAAAACGCAAAAACCAGTTAAAATTAGTCAACAATAAAGCCTGTGTCTCTTTTAAGCCTAAATCGCTCAAATGGACGTAAAACGAGTTATGGTGAGACATTTCACAAACTTTTGGTCTTTTTGACCAAAAGTACCACTTTCTTGAGAATCTTGACACTAAAACGCAAAAATGAGAATAAAATGGTCAAAAACAAAACTTTGCCGCTTTTAACCCTAAAACGCGCAAATGGTCTTAAAACAAATTATGGTGAGACATTTCACAAACTTTTGGTCTTTGTTGACCAAAAGTACCACTTTCTTGAGAATCATGACACTAAAACGCAGAAACGAGATTAAAATGGTGAAAAACAAAACTTGTGCCGCTTTTAACCCTAAAACGCGCAAATGGACTTAAAACGAGTTATGGTGAGACATTACACAAACTTTTGGTCTTTTTTGACCAAAAGTACCTCTCTCTTGAGAATCTTGACACTAAAACGCAAAAATCAGATTAAAATAGTCAAAAACAAAGCTTGGGCTGCTTTTAACCCTAAAACGCGCAAATGGACGTAAAACGAGTTATGGTGAGACATTAGACAAACTTTTGGTCTTTTTTGACCAAAAGTACCACTTTCTTGAGAATCTTGACACTAAAACACAAATACTAGATTAAAATAGTCAGAAACAAAGCTTGTACCGCTTTTAACCCTAAAACGCGCAAATGGACGTAAAACGAGTTATGGTGAGAGATTAGACAAACTTTTGGTCTTTTTTGACCAAAAGTACCACTTTCTTGAGAATCTTGATACTAAAACGCAAAAACCAGTTAAAATTAGTCAACAATAAAGCCTGTGCCGCTTTTAAGCCTAAATCGCTCAAATGGACGTAAAACGAGTTATGGTGAGACATTTCACAAACTTTTGGTCTTTTTGACCAAAAGTACCACTTTCTTGAGAATCTTGACACTAAAACGCAGAAACGAGATTAAAATGGTGAAAAACAAAACTTGTGCCGCTTTTAAACCTAAAACGCGCAAATGGACTTAAAACAAATTATGGTGAGACATTTGACAAACTTTTGGTCTTTGTTGACCAAAAGTACCACTTTCTTGAGAATCATGACACTAAAACTCAGAAACGAGATTAAAATGGTGAAAAACAAAACTTGTGCCGCTTTTAACCCTAAAACGCGCAAATGGACTTAAAACGAGTTATGGTGAGACATTACACAAACTTTTGGTCTTTTTTGACCAAAAGTACCACTCTCTTGAGAATCTTGACACTAAAACGCAAAAACCAAGTTAAAATAGTCAAAAACAAACCTTGGGCTAATTTTAACCCTAAAACGTGCAAATGGACGTAAAACGAGTTATGGTGAGACATTACACAAACTTTTGGTCTTTTTTGACCAAAAGTACCACTCTCTTGAGAATCTTGACACTAAAACGCAAAAATCAGATTAAAATAGTCAAAAACAAAGCTTGGGCTGCTTTTTGAATGTAATGGATGCACAAGAGGGGGGGTGAATTGTTGTACCTAATAAAACTCAAACAATAGCAACACAAGGGTTTATACTGGTTCGGTCTTCTTGACCTACGTCCAGTTCTCAACCACCCAGGTTGAGTTCCACTATCCCCAGGTTTTACAACGAGTTGACCTGGAACCTTCACAACCGCAAGTTTTAGACGGGATCACTTGCAACCTTACAACCACAAGTTTTTCTCAAGGCACACTTGCAACCTTGCTAACTAACTCCCCCTTACTTCCAGCAAGGGTTCAACCTTTACAAATAAAGGATTTTCTAAACTTAGTTCTCTTAAAGAACGGATAATGTTACACACTTTAGTACAATTAATGCTCTTAATACAAGAAGAGACTTAACAACAAAGAGTACAAGATAAGTAGATGAAAAGAACTCTCAATTCGTTAAATGCTCTTTCTCTTTTCTGGGCAGCTTTGAATGCTTGAAGGATTTCTTAGTTTCTCACTCTAGCTTTCTTCAAGATGTCAAAGATATTAGTTGCCTTCATAAATGAAGGTGAGCTTCTTTATATAGTCTTCAAGTATTCTCACTCTTGGTAGGTGGGTTAGCCGTTTGAATATGGCCGTTTTCCCCATGTTACCGTTTGCCCATTTAATGCTTCATTAATGCTTAGCAGGGTTGACTTGCTTTATCTCTGAAAAGTAGTTCTGACAACTCTGCTCTGCCAAAAGCATTCTGACACTGCACTGCTTTGAACGTTCTGACATTCTGATTGCTTGCGGAAGCAGATTCACATCCGGAAGCAACTTTACTTAGTGTGCTGCACTTTGAACTTTAGTCTAGCAATATAAACACATAGTCACATGCAGTGGGAGTTCACTAGATCTAAGGAAGCTTTCTTACATCCGGAAGCAATTCCACATCCTGAAGCACTTCCACTGGATGATGGGTTATGTTCACATTTTACTCACTGACGCTCAGTGTTATCCATTCCAACAGCCAGCGCTAGTCACTAAGCAATCGGAAGCAGTCTACTGGACGTTGGGTTATGTTTACTGGCGCTCAGTGTTATCTATACCAACACCCAGCGCTAGTCATTAATCAATCGGAAGCAACTCTACATCCGGTTGCATCTTAACTTAGTCTCAAGGAATTTTATACATCTAATGTTGTTAGACTGAGTTATTACTTAGTGATGTACTTGCTGTCGCTGGGGGATGAGACGTTCATCCGAGAGCGCTAGTCCTAGTCTATCCGGAAGTAAATCCACATCCGGTTGTACTCTTACTTGGGGTTCTATATTAACCTAATATTCTCTAAGTGTTTGCCTAGTTCTTTCATATTTTAGTCTTCATCAAAACTTAAGATTCTAACATTCTCCCCCTTTTTGATGATGACAAACTAAGCTTATCGATTAAGTTCATATGAAAGAATTAAAAGTAACAGTTAGGTAAAGCACAAACAAATCAGATAATTATCATTGATAAACACAAGATTACAAGTTAGAGTTATAATGACAGATAAAATTTACAAGTAATTAAAGACTTAACAAAATGAACTATGCATGAAAAATATGAGAAAGGAAAACTTTCTAAGGTAAATGCACAGGGTGAGTGGGGTCTATAGGTGGTGTCTCTTTTTCTTCTCCCTCTCCCTTTGCCTTTCCTCATTCTCTTTTTGGAGCTGAGCTAAGTGGGCATCCTTCTCATTTTGGTCGATCTGGGCAATTATCCTTTGCAGCTTTTCCTCTTCCCTTTCCCTCCTGAGTCTCTCAGACTCAACAGATTCTTCGAAGGCTTTCTTCAGATTTTCAACTTCCTCAAACCCAGGGAACCCAGTTGCATCATCGAAGGGAGTGACCTTGCCATTTGGGTAGTGGACAGCCTTGATCTTCACATTCCATACTGGGAAGTTGGGGTCATCCTCAACTTCCTGAGCTTTCCTTTTACCTTTCCCTTTGCCCTTTCCTTTGCCCTTGCCTATCGTTTGGGTAGGCTTGGCTGCTGCTCTTTCAGCGTCTAGGCATGCCATCTGACCAAAGGAGATCTTGTCCGTGAACCCATACTTCTCGAATTCTTCAGGAGTCATGTCCTCTATTTCCAGCTTAACTTCTTTTAGAAGCGGAGGGTCATGCACCTCTTGAGAGGATGACTGAGTCTCAGGTATGATCTCAGCTTGAACTGATGGAATCTCTTGCTCACTCTCAGCAGACGCAGTAGAGGTAGTACTTTTGTTAGCACCCTTTCTAGCAAACGCCTTTTTCCTTGACTTGACTGCTGAAGGAGGAGGTGCAGAGGTTGGTTCAGATTGGGGGATTACTGGAGGAGGAGGAGGAGCAGAGGTTGGCTTAGGAGGAGGAATAGGCTTGGCTATTACCATGGGTGGATGGTTTTGCCTTTCCAGCCCATACTTCATCATGATCTCCTCTATTGTGTTTCGGCTAGGCACAGAGGGAGGAGGCTCTGAAGATGAAGACTCTGGCTCAGGCTCAGACTGTGGGATACCTTCAGTTTCCTCATACACAACCATTTCCCACTTGGACCTTTGCTCATCTGATCTCTACTGTTGCATAAATCGGATGGCTTCTCCTCTGATCAAACTTTCAGCACCACCCAATCTTTGAGTCTCCATAGCTCGGCGGAGGGCAGCAGTGATATTTTCATCGAGCCAGAGGGATGGTTGAGTCAGGACATCCCTTGTATCCATGGTGTGGCGGAGGGCGATAGCAGCATCTCTCCCCCTTTTGTCATCATCAATAAGGGCGAGGGCCAGGGAGGATGGATTGGATGAAGAGGAGGGTGGAGGTTCAGGGCCATAGGTTCTGGGTGGTGTGGTTTCAGGGGTGGATGTGGGTGAGGTGGTTTCTGGGGATTGAGGAGGGTTGGGGAACCAGGAGGGATATGTGAATAGGCCTTCGAAGGGGTATGTGGAAGAGTAAGGGGTGAATGGTAAGTGGTCATCAGATAATCTCTGAAGGCGGGGGTAATCTCCCAGATATATTTGACTGAGGGGATGAATGGCAGTGTGGAAGCCAAGGTGCTCGGCCAGTTGGTTGGGATTGGTTGGGTTGGTGGATTGTGGGTTGTGGGAGTTTTGGGGGTTAGATGAAGTAGAATGGCTAGGAGAGTTGTTAGGTGAGTGATTTGGGGAGTTATGTGGAGATAGGGAGTTATGTGGTGATTGACGAGGAGAGTGTTGGGGTGAGTCTTGAGTGGAGTTTTGAGGGGATGGTTGATGGTCATTGTTGGGTGATGTTTGAGGTTGGTCATTTTGGGTATTGTTGGGTGAGGTTTGGGGTTGTTGGTCATGATTGGGTGATATTTGAGGTTGGTCATTTTGAGGAGTTGAAGTAGGGCTTGACGGTCTCAAATTTGGAGGAAACAGCCTCCAAAGGCCCATCTCTGTACACAAGAGGATCATCCTCCTCTACTCTTTGTATCTTGGAAGAGGGCTCTTTGCTAAACTTAACCCTCTTTTTGCCCTTCCTCCTGGACTGTTCATCTTGTTACTCAGAATGCCCAGGCTGTTCTTGCTGTTCTTGAGTTTGCCCAGAATGTTTATGTTGTTTTCTGGATTTCCCTGATTTTGACTTCGAGGCAGTGGCAATCTCAACGTTTTGTTTCGATTTCCCAGAGTGTTCTTGCTGATGTTGCACAGTGTGCTCAGATTGCTCTGGCTGTTCTTGACTCTGCCCAGATTTTCCAGAAGATTTATGAACTTGCCCAGATTTCCCAGACTTGGTCTTTGATTTCTTGGAGATATTGGTTGTCTCAGTGTTGGGGTTTGTCTCATGTGATCCGGCCATTTTTGTGTTTAGGTTTAGGATGAAGTGAATGGAAATGAAATGGCAGATTGTAGAAGAGGAAGATGAAGAAGTTGAAAAGAATGCGATGAAAATGAAGAACACGATGAATGTATGCAGAGAGTTTGGGTGAAAAGGTTTGTGTAAGTGAAAGAGTAAAAGTGAAAATGGCTTCCTATTTATATGCACGGTTACAATGGGTAAAATGCTCATAGTGACTCTTCATGAAGACATGCGTTTGTTCATTGGGTAACGTAAACATTTAATTGGAACGGCTTACCTTTTGACAGGTGTCTCTTCACTTTGTCAGAGGAGGCACAATTTTGGTGTGAGAAGATGAAACGTTTTCTGAAGTGACGTGTCCCTTTGTTTAGGCACTGGCGCTCCCGCTTACTTTGATTCAACACTCAGCGCCAGCTAGTGATCATCCGGAAGTGGTTTTACTTCCGGTTGCACTTGCTTAAGATTTAACATTGGGGACCTGCAAAACTAAAGATTGGCACTCCGATGCCTAAGTTAGTAAACATAGTTATAGGTTTTAATTAATTAAGTACAAGTTTATTTTGAAGAATTAAACTTCATTTGGGTTTACCATTCCCAAATCACCTCTTATGTATGTGAATTGATCAACCCCCAGAGGCTTGGTGAAAATATCAGCAAGCTGATGCTGAGTGGGGACAAATTTCACTTTGACATCCTTCTTCTGAACATGATCTCTGATGAAGTGATGTCTGACATCAATGTGCTTTGTCCTTGTGTGCTGAACCGGATTCTTGGCAAGGCTGATCGTGCTTGTGTTGTCACAGAGGATGGGTGCCTCAGGGAACTCCAAGCCAAGATCTCTCAGTTGGTTCTTCAGCCACAGCACTTGGGCACAACAGCTTGCGGCAGCAATATACTCAGCCTCTGTGGATGACAAAGACACGCAGGTTTGCTTCTTGCTAGCCCAAGAGACCAGACAACCACCAAAGAAGGCGCATTGTCCACTGGTGCTCTTCCTATCCGTTTTATAACCTGCATGATCAGCATCAGAATAAGCCCACAAGAATTCTTGGTTACCTCTGGGATACCAAAGACCAAGCTCTTGTGTTCCCTCAAGGTATCTTAGAATACGTTTAACACAGGTTAGATGTGACTCCTTGGGGTTGGGTTGAAATCTAGCACACATGCCTATACTAAATTGAATGTCAGGCCTACTTGCCGTTAAATACAGCAAGGAACCTATCATTCCCCTGTACATGGGTAGGCTGACAGATTTACGCTTTGCATCAGCATCGAGTGCGGCAGTGGTACTCATGGGAGTATCATACTCCTTGCACTCATCCATCCCAAACTTCTTGAGGAGCTCTCTACAATACTTAGTTTGGGAGATGAAAATGCCATCCTTCTTTTGCTTAATTTGCAGGCCTAGGAAGAACGTTAGTTCTCCCATCATTGACATCTCAAATTCTCCCTGCATAGTCTTAGAAAATTCTTCACAAAGTTTTTCATTAGTTGCCCCAAAAATGATATCATCGACATAAATCTGGACAATTAACATGTTTCTATCTTTGTGTAGAATAAACAGTGTATTATCTATTTTGCCTCTTGAGAAACCCTTGCCCAGCAAAAAGCTGCTGAGTCTCTCATACCAAGCTCGAAGAGCTTATTTCAGGCCATACAAAGCTTTCTTTAGCCTATACACATGTTTAGGATGCTTGTGATCCTCAAAGCTAGGAGGTTGTTCCACATAAACCTCTTCTTTGATGTAACCATTAAGAAATGCACTCTTTACATCCATTTGATATAATCTAAAGCCTTTCATGGATGCAAAGGCTAGAAGAATCCTTATTGCTTCGAGTCTAGCAACTGGAGCAAAAGTTTCTTCATAGTCTATGCCTTCTTCTTGGTTATACCCTTTGGCTACCAATCTGGCTTTGTTCCTTGTTATTTGACCTGTCTCATCCAGTTTGTTTTTGAAGACCCATTTGGTCCCAACTATAGATTGATGAGACGGCCTTGGGACTAGTTCCCAAACTTGGCTTCTTTCAAATTGATTTAGCTCTTCCTGCATGGCGATAATCCAGTCGCAGTCCTCAAGAGCTTGTTCAACTGAAGTTGGTTCGATCTGAGATAAAAAGGCTCCAAACTCAACTTCATTTTGAACCTGCCTTCTGGTTCTGACACCAGAAGAAACATCACCAAGCACTTGATCAAGAGGATGATCCCTGTGATGTTTCCTAGCTGTTGGCAACTGTGCCTCATCAGGTATGGTCTGCATTCTAGGCTGATCACTGGGTTCATCTTCTTCTTTGGGATTGCTTGCTGGTGTTTCTTTTGGTGGTGAAGAAGATGATGGTGGTTTTGGAAGGTTTAGTATCCCATCATCTTCTGTGGATTGTCCCCATGTAGGAGTTTCATCAAATACAACATGCATAGATTCTTCTACAGTTCTAGTCCTCATGTTGTATATTCTGTAAGCCGTACTCCTAAGGGAATACCCTATGAATACACCTATATCAGCTTTTGGATCAAACTTACCCAGATTTACCTTCCCATTGTTATGCACATAGCATTTCGATCCAAAGATTCTGAGGTGGCTGATGTTGGGCTTTCTGCCTTTGTACAGCTCATAGGGAGTCTTGTCTAAGCCCTTGCGAACATAGGCTCTGTTAGAGATGTAGCAAGCAGTGCTCATAGCGTCCGCCCAGAACACTTGAGAAACCTCTTTCTCATTGAGCATGCTCCTAGCCATCTCAGTCAGAACCCTGTTCTTCCTCTCGACTACACCGTTTTGCTGAGGAGTTCTAGAAGCTGAGAAGTTATGATCAATACCGTTCTGCTCACACAGCTCAGAGAAGCTATGGTTCTCAAATTCTCCTCCATGATCTGTCCTTATGGCTGTGATTTTGAGGTCTCTCTCATTCTGCACTTTCTTAGCCAGGACAACAAAGGCATCAAAAGCATCTTGCTTAGAGGCAAGAAACATTGTCCAAGTGAACCTTGAATAGTCATCCACCACTACTAGAGCATACAGGTTTCCACCCAAGCTCTTCACTCTCGCTGGCCCAACCAAATCCATGTGGATTAGTTCCAAGGGTCTGCTGGTGGAGACTTTCTTCTTGGTTTTAAACGAGGACTTTGTTTGCTTCCCTCGTTGGCAGGATTCACAAATATAATCATGCTTAACCTTAAAAGATGGAATCCCTATAGCTAGCTCTTTCTTAATCAGCATGTCAAGTTGAGTGAAATTAACATGTGCTAGCCTTTTATGCCAAAGCCAACTATTCTCATCGCTAGATATTAAGCATTTTTCCTCCAGTTGTTGACATAAATCTAGAGTGTATAGGTTTCCATTTCTATTGGCCTTAAGTTTGCATTTTAGGTTGGCCTTATCTAGATTCAGATCCTGCTTATCTACTATTATGCACTCATGTGAATCAAAAATTACCCAATTTCCTTTGTCAGTGCTCTGGCTCACGCTCAGCAGGTTGTGACAGAGACCATCCACCAGATAGACATCCTTGACTGGTCCTACTTCTCCAACTCCGGTGATCTTTCAACTTTGATTACCTCCAAAAGTTACTGTGGCTCCATCTTTGATCACCAAGGACTTGAATTTGTCTCTGTCACTAGTCATATGTCTCGAGCATCCACTGTCAATGTACCACTTTTTGTTCTTGGATGCCTTGAGACAGACCTGCATAAATTAGACAAGCTTAGGTACCCAACCTTTATTGGGTCCTTTATCATTAGTCTTCTTTCCCCTCGGTCCAGTGTTGACCTTGGGTTTGTGATCGTGTTGCGCCTCTGACCTTGTGGAGGCTCTAGGCTGACGGACTTCCCTTGGAATATGTTTCCAAGTTCTAGTCCCTTGTCCTCCCTTAGTTTCTTTCTTTGGAGGATATTCATTTACCCTGGTTCCTTTTGGAACCCACTTATAGGAGCTATTTACTCCATGCTTCTTTGCATTGCAAGTGGACGTGGAGTGTCCCTTTTTGTTGCAGTAGTTGCAGAAGCTAAAGGGTGTGGAGCTGTGACTTGTAGCTTTGTGGAAGAATTTTAAGTATGGTCTCACTTTGGGCTCCACCCACATTTTACCCTTATGCTTATACCCTAATCCAGTTTTATCCCTATATGCCCTTTGGTTCATCAAAATAACATTCAGCATTTAAGAACCATTTGTAAACTTCTGCAGGGCATTTTGCAGTCTATCTCTTTCAGTAGACATCTTGCTGCAGTTAGGGCAGCCTTCTAGTGTTGTGGCCTTGGGTTCCTCTTGGGGAGATCCCTTGCCATCTGCTATCGGAGCTTTCTGGCTTCCGCTAGCTCTTCACTCAGTGAGTCCACCTTGGACTCAAGTGATTCCTTTTTAGTTTTCAACACTTTATAAGCTTTACATAATCGAGCAAATTCTTCATGAACATCATTATATGCCTCTTGAAGTTCATAAAAAGTTACCTCACTGTCCTCCTGGATGGGATCAAGATCTGAAGATGCTTCCTCATCATCTTCTCTGGCCACCAGGCAGAGGTTGGCAACCTCTTCCTCATCACTTGCTTCCTCGTCTGAGCTATTTACCCAGATGGAGGACACAAAGGCTTTTCTTTTGTCCTTTCCTTTCGATCTCTGCAAGCTTGAACACTCAGCCTTGAAGTGGCCAGGCTTTTTACACTCAAAGCACACTGGTGCCTTTTCCTTCTTATATCCTCTCCTCTGGCTGGAATCACCTTTCTGAAAGCCTCCTTTCTTCTTGAAGAACTTTCTGAATTTCCTCACCATCATTGCCATCTCTTCGTCATCGATGTCCTCCTCATCCTCATCATCACTATCATCAATCTTATCCTTGCTGGGAACAACAAGGGCAAGATTCTTGGTTTTGGATGAGGCTTGAGGAGCTCTTTGAGCCAGCAAGGTTGGTTCGTATTCAGCCAGTGAACCAAACAGTGCAGTGATGGAGCTAAGACTCCCCTTGGACTTCCTGCAAGATGGTAACTTTGGTGATCCAATCACCTTTCAAGACTTTTAAGATCTTGCTGACTTGTTCTCTTTCAGGAATATCTTTGCCCAGGGAGGCCAGGTTATTGATGAGATGAGTGAACCTGAGCTCCAGCTCTCTGATTGGCTCAGTTGGACTAGTCATGGCAAATTTGTGCAACTCTTCTACCAACATCTCGACTCGTCTTGCCTTCACTCCCTTGGTTCCAGAGTGAGCAGCCTCAAGAGCCTCCCACATATCCTTAGCAGTTTTGTGGTGGCTAATCCTGTGAAACTCCTTAAGACTAAGGGCGCATTGAATGTAGTGCATGGCCCTGAAATTTAGCTGGACTAGAGCATAGTCCTCGTTGGTATATCTGGATCGCTGCTTTGCAAAGCCATCATCATCTAGAGGGGTGTGGTCTCCATGTTCAATTACATCCCAGAGTCGGATGTCGCTGGACTTGATGTATGTCTCCATTCGGAATTTCCAGAATGGATAGTTATACCCATCAAAGCCTGGAGGCTTGTTGGGTTGAATAGAGACATCTGGCAAGGAATAATCTGTATCCATTACTGGATCTTTACTTTCTAGATTCGTTGGAATCAAGTCAGAAAGACCCGCTCTGATACCAAATGAAAGTAATGGATGCACAAGAGGGGGGTGAATTGTGCTACCTAATAAAACTCAAACAATAGCAACACAAGGGTTTATACTGGTTCGGTCTTCTTGACCTACGTCCAGTTCTCAACCACCCAGGTTGAGTTCCACAATCCCCAGGTTTTACAACGGGTTCACCTGGAACCTTTACAACCGCAAGTTTTAGACGGGATCACTTGCAACCTTACAACGACAAGTTTTTCTCAAGGCACACTTGCAACCTTGCTAACTAACTCCCCCTTACTTCCAGCAAGGGTTCAACCTTTACAAATAAAGGATTTTCTAAACTTAGTTCTCTTAAAGAACGGATAATGTTACACACTTAAGTACAATTAATGCTCTTAATACAAGAAGAGACTTAACAACAAAGAGTACAAGATAAGTAGATGAAAAGAACTCTCAATGCGTTAAATGCTCTTTCTCTTTTCTGGGCAGCTTTGAATGCTTGAAGGATTTCTTAGTTTCTCACTCTAGCTTTCTTCAAGATGTCAAAGATATTAGTTGCCTTCATAAATGAAGGTGAGCTTCTTTATATAGTCTTCAAGTATTCTCACTCTTGGTAGGTGGGTTAGCCGTTTGAATATGGTCGTTTTCCCCATGTTACCGTTTGCCCATTTAATGCTTCATTAATGCTTAGCAGGGTTTTTTGATAAAAAAAAAATGCTTAGCAGGGTTGACTTGCTTTATCTCTGAAAAGTAGTTCTGACAACTCTGCTCTGCCAAAAGCATTCTGACACTGCACTGCTCTGAACGTTCTGACATTCTGATTGCTTGCGGAAGCGGATTCACATCCAGAAGCAACTTTACTTAGTGTGCTGCACTTTGAACGTTAGTCTAGCAATATAAACACATAGTCACATGCAGTGGGAGTTCACTAGATTTAAGGAAGCTTTCGTACATCCGGAAGCAATTCCACATCCGGAAGCACTTCCACTGGATGATGGGTTATGTTCACATTTTACTCACTGACGCTCAGTGTTATCCATTCCAACAGCCAGCGCTAGTCACTAAGCAATCGGAAGCAAGTCTACTGGACGTTAGGTTATGTTTACTGGCGCTCAGTGTTATCTATACCAACACCCAGCGCTAGTCATTAATCAATCGGAAGCAACTTTACATCCGGTTGCATCTTAACTTAGTCTCAAGGAATTTTATACATCTAATGTTGTTAGACTGAGTTATTACTTAGTGATGTACTTGCTGTCGCTGGGGGATGAGACGTTCATCCGAGAGCGCTAGTCCTAGTCTATCCGGAAGTAAATCCACATCCGGTTGTACTCTTACTTGGGGTTCTATATTAACCTAATATTCTCTAAGTGTTTGCCTAGTTCTTTCATATTTTAGTCTTCATCAAAACTTAAGATTCTAACACTTTTAACCCTAAAACGCGCAAATGGACGTAAAACGAGTTATGGTGAGACATTAGACAAACTTTTGGTCTTTTTTGACCAAAAGTACCACTTTCTTGAGAATATTGACACTAAAACACAAATATTAGATTAAAATAGTCAGAAACAAAGCTTGTACCGCTTTTAACCCTAAAACGCGCAAATGGGCTTAAAACGAGTTATGGTGAGACATTACACAAACTTTTGGTCTTTTTTGACCAAAAGTACCACTTTCTTGAGAATCTTGACACTAAAACGCAAAAACCAGTTAAAATTAGTCAACAATAATGCCTGTGCCGCTTTTAAGCCTAAATCGCTCAAATGGACGTAAAACGAGTTATGGTGAGACATTTCACAAACTTTTGGTCTTTTTTGACCAAAAGTACCACTTTCTTGAGAATCTTGACACTAAAACGCAAAAAAGAGATTAAAATGATCAAAAACAAAACTTGTGCCGCTTTTAACCCTAAAACGCGCAAATGGTCTTAAAACAAATTATGGTGAGACATTTGACAAACTTTTGGTCTTTGTTGACCAAAAGTACCACTTTCATGAGAATCATGACACTAAAACGCAGAAACGAGATTAAAATGGTGAAAAACAAAACTTGTGCCGCTTTTAACCCTAAAACGCGCAAATGGACTTAAAACGAGTTATGGTGAGACATTACACAAACTTTTGGTCTTTTTTGACCAAAAGTACCACTCTCTTGAGAATCTTGACACTAAAACGCAAAAACCAGATTAAAATACTCAAAAACAAAGCTTGGGATGCTTTTAACCCTAAAATGCGCAAATGGACATAAAACGAGTTATGGTGAGACATTAGACAAACTTTTGGTCTTTTTTGACCAAAAGTACCACTTTCTTGAGAATCTTAACACTAAAACACAAATATTAGATTAAAATAGTCAAAAACAAAGCTTGTGCCGCTTTTAACCCTAAAACGCGCAAATGGACGTAAAACGAGTTATGGTGAGAGATTAGACAAACTTTTGGTCTTTTTTGACCAAAAGTACCACTTTCTTGAGAATCTTGACACTAAAACGCAAAAACCAGTTAAAATTAGTCAACAATAAAGCCTGTGCCGCTTTTAAGCCTAAATCGCTCAAATGGACGTAAAACGAGTTATAGTGAGACATTTCACAAACTTTTGGTCTTTTTGACCAAAAGTACCACTTTCTTGAGAATCTTGACACTAAAACGCAAAAACGAGATTAAAATGGTCAAAAACAAAACTTGTGCCGCTTTTACCCTAAAACGCGCAAATGGTCTTAAAACAAATTATGGTGAGACATTTGACAAACTTTTGGTCTTTGTTGACCAAAAGTACCACTTTCTTGAGAATCATGACACTAAAACGCAGAAACGAGATTAAAATGGTGAAAACAAAACTTGTGCCGCTTTTAACCCTAAAACGCGCAAATGGACTTAAAACGAGTTATGGTGAGACATTACACAAACTTTTGGTCTTTTTTGACCAAAAGTACCACTCTCTTGAGAATCTTGACACTAAAACGCAAAAACCAGATTAAAATAGTCAAAAACAAAGCTTGGGCTGCTTTTAACCCTAAAACGCGCAAATGGACGTAAAACGAGTTATGGTGAGACATTAGACAAACTTTTGGTCTTTTTTGACCAAAAGTACCACTTTCTTGAGAATCTTGACACTAAAACTCAGAAACCTGATTAAAATAGTCAAAAACAAAGCTTGTGCCGCTTTTAACCTAAAACGCTCAAATGGACGTAAAACGAGTTATGGTGAGAGATTAGACAAACTTTTGGTCTTTTTAGACCAAAAGTACCACTTTCTTGAGAATCTTGACACTTAAACGCAAAAACCGGTTAAAATTAGTCAAAAGCAAAGCTTGTGCTGCTTTTAAGCCTAAATCGCTCAAATGGACGTAAAACGAGTTATGGTGAGACATTTCACAAACTTTTTGTCTTTTTTGAACAAAAGTACCACTTGCTTGAGAATCTTGACACTAAAACGCAAAAACGAGATTAAAATGGTCAAAAACAAAACTTGTGCCGCTTTTAACCCTAAAACGCGCAAATGGACTTAAACGAGTTATGGTGAGACATTACACAAACTTTTGGTCTTTTTTGACCAAAAGTACCACTCTCTTGAGAATCTTGACACTAAAACGCAAAAATCAGATTAAAATAGTCAAAAACAAAGCTTGGGCTGTTTTTAACCCTAAAACGCGCAAATGGACGTAAAACGAGTTATGGTGAGACATTAGACAAACTTTTGGTCTTTTTTGACCAAAAGTACCACTTTCTTGAGAATCTTGACACTAAAACACAAATACTAGATTAAAATAGTCAAAAACAAAGCTTGTGCCGCTTTTAACCCTAAAACGCGCAAATGGACGTAAAACGAGTTATGGTGAGAGATTAGACAAACTTTTGGTCTTTTTTGACCAAAAGTACCACTTTCTTGAGAATCTTGACACTAAAACGCAAAAAACCAGTTAAAATTAGTCAACAATAAAGCCTGTGCCGCTTTTAAGCCTAAATCGCTCAAATGGACGTAAAACGAGTTATGGTGAGACATTTCACAAACTTTTGGTCTTTTTGACCAAAAGTACCACTTTCTTGAGAATCTTGACACTAAAACGCAAAAACGAGATTAAAATGGTCAAAAACAAAACTTGTGCCGCTTTTAACCCTAAAACGCGCAAATGGTCTTAAAACAAATTATGGTGAGACATTTGACAAACTTTTGGTCTTTGTTGACCAAAAGTACCACTTTCTTGAGAATCATGACACTAAAACGCAGAAACGAGATTAAAATGGTGAAAAACAAAACTTGTGCCGCTTTTAACCCTAAAACGCGCAAATGGACTTAAAACGAGTTATGGTGAGACATTACACAAACTTTTGGTCTTTTTTGACCAAAACTACCACTCTCTTGAGAATCTTGACACTAAAACGCAAAAACCAGATTAAAATAGTCAAAAACAAAGCTTGGGCTGCTTTTAACCCTAAAACGCGCAAATGGACGTAAAACGAGTTATGGTGAGACATTAGACAAACTTTGGTCTTTTTTGACCAAAAGTACCACTTTCTTGAGAATCTTGACACTAAAACTCAGAAACCTGATTAAAATAGTCAAAAACAAAGCTTGTGCCGCTTTTAACCCTAAAACGCTCAAATGGACGTAAAACGAGTTATGGTGAGAGATTAGACAAACTTTTGGTCTTTTTAGACCAAAAGTACCACTTTCTTGAGAATCTTGACACTTAAACGCAAAAACCGGTTAAAATTAGTCAGAAGCAAAGCTTGTGCTGCTTTTAAGCCTAAATCGCTCAAATGGACGTAAAACGAGTTATGGTGAGACATTTCACAAACTTTGGTCTTTTTTGACCAAAAGTACCACTTGCTTGAGATTCTTGACAGTAAAACGCAAAAACGAGATTAAAATGGTCAAAAACAAAACTTGTGCCGCTTTTAACCCTAAAACGCGCAAATGGACTTAAAACGAGTTATGGTGAGACATTACACAAACTTTTGGTCTTTTTTGACCAAAAGTACCACTCTCTTGAGAATCTTGACACTAAAACGCAAAAATCAGATTAAAATAGTCAAAAACAAAGCTTGGGCTGTTTTTAACCCTAAAACGCGCAAATGGACGTAAAACGAGTTATGGTGAGACATTAGACAAACTTTTGGTCTTTTTTGACCAAAAGTACCACTTTCTTGAGAATCTTGACACTAAAACACAAATACTAGATTAAAATAGTCAAAAACAAAGCTTGTGCCGCTTTTAACCCTAAAACGCGCAAATGGACGTAAAACGAGTTATGGTGAGAGATTAGACAAACTTTTGGTCTTTTTTGACCAAAAGTACCACTTTCTTGAGAATCTTGACACTAAAACGCAAAAACCAGTTAAAATTAGTCAACAATAAAGCCTGTGCCGCTTTTAAGCCTAAATCGCTCAAATGGACGTAAAACGAGTTATGGTGAGACATTTCACAAACTTTTGGTCTTTTTTGACCAAAAGTACCACTTCTTGAGAATCTTGACACTAAAACGCAAAAACGAGATTAAAATGGTCAAAAACAAAACTTGTGCCGCTTTTAACCCTAAAACATGCAAATGGTCTTAAAACAAATTATGGTGAGACATTTGACAAACTTTTGGTCTTTGTTGACCAAAAGTACCACTTTCTTGAGAATCATACCACTAAAACGCAGAAACGAGATTAAAATGGTGAAAAACAAAACTTGTGCCGCTTTTAACCCTAAAACGCGCAAATGGACTTAAAACGAGTTATGGTGAGACATTACACAAACTTTTGGTCTTTTTTGACCAAAAGTACCACTCTCTTGAGAATCTTGACACTAAAACGCAAAAATCAGATTAAAATAGTCAAAAACAAAGCTTGGGCTGTTTTTAACCCTAAAACGCGCAAATGGACGTAAAACGAGTTATGGTGAGACATTAGACAAACTTTTGGTCTTTTTTGACCAAAAGTACCACTTTCTCGAGAATCTTGACACTAAAACACAAATACTAGATTAAAATAGTCAAAAACAAAGCTTGTGCCGCTTTTAACCCTAAAACGCGCAAATGGACGTAAAACGAGTTATGGTGAGAGATTAGACAAACTTTTGGTCTTTTTTGACCAAAAGTACTGATAAACGTGGCTGTCACCCAAGAGGGGGGGGTGAATTGGGTGAGGGAATAAATTAAATCTTTTGAATCTTCTTTTCGAAAGACTGCTTGTGCTTGGTGATAATATTTACGAAGTAGTGATATGCACAAGTCAGTATGTTATGTGATGCAAAATAGAATGTTTGAATGTAAATTTATGCACACATAAATTTATCCTGGTTCGGTCACCCAGACCTACATCCAGTCCCCAGGCTCCACCTGAGATTTTCAATCCACTATTCTTGTTTAAACCGGGCACAAGAGAAGCCTTTACACTTTAGGTTTTACGAGCACGGGTTCACCTAACAACCCACAGGTTTTACACCGGGTTCACCTGCAAACCTTACAAATGCAAGTTTTACGGGCTAACTTGCAACCTATGGAGATTTAGAAAACTTCTAAATGCTCCCCCTTACAAATTGTAAGTTTACACTATGTTCACTCTATGAACTGATTGTGCTAAACACTTAAGCTCAAAACTAACTCTCTCTAAGAGTGGATGATGTTACTCACTTAAGTACAATAAAATTACTCTCTGAAAAATATCACAAATCTGGATCTGAGAGTAGTAGAAGATGTGTAGAATGAAGAGTATGATATATCAGATACTTTGTTCTGTTCTCACTTTTTCTTCCATGTCTTCTCTTCTGAATGAATGTCTCTTTTATACTCGGCTTCATAGGCTTCTGTGGCAGGTTGAATATGAACGTTTGAATAAAGCCGTTAATCCTATGTTACCGTTGAGAAGTGCATCTTCATTAATGTTTAGCAGGGTTGACTTGCTTTATCTCTGAAAAGTAGTCCTGACACCTCTGCTCTGACAAAAGCATTCTGACACTGCATCTCTTTGAACGTTCAGACATTCTGATTGCTTGCGGAAGCAACTTCTCATCCGGAAGCAACCTTACTGAGTGTGCTGCACTTGAACGTTAGTTTAGCAATATAATCATATAGTCTCATGCAGTGGGTGATCCCTAAATCTAAGGAGTATCCGGAAGCACTTCTACATCCGGAAGTAAATTCACTTGATGAGAGATTTAGTTCACCATGACTTGCTCTCGCTTAGTCTATTTCATTCCACCACTCAGCGCTAGTCACTGAGCTATCGGAAGCACTTTTACTTGACGTGGTGAATTCACTGACGCTTAGGGTGAAATCTATTCTATCAGTCTGCGCCAGTCAAGATCTAACAGGAAGCAACTTCACTTGATGTTGCATTTCCGCTGACGCTCGGGGTTATATCTAGTCTATCAACCTGCGCCAGTCTAAATCTAATAGGAAGTGCTTTCACTTGGCGAAGTAGACTTACTGACGCTTGGGGTAATAACTATTCTATTGCTCTGCGCCAGTCTAAGTCTAACAGGAAGCGCTTTCACTTGGGGAAGTAGACTCACTGACGCTTGGGGTAATATCTATTCTGTCGCTCTGCGCCAGTCTAATTCTAACAGGAAGCGCTTTCACTTGGGGAAGTAGACTCACTGTCGCTTGGAGTAATATCTATTCTATCGCTCTGCGCCAGTCTAAGTCTAACAGGAAGCAAACTCACTTCCGATTGAAACATAGCTTAGTCTTAAGGTTTTGTGTACCTAATTCTCATGGACTAAGTTATTTCCCAGTGATTTACTTGCTGATGCTGGGGGATGAAAACATTCATCCGCATGCGCAAGTCCTAATCTATCCGGAAGTAGATCTTCACCCGGAAGCACTCTTACTTGGGATCCTATGTTATCCTATTGCTTCCTAGGCACTTGGTTTAATCCTCTATATTTTAGTCTTCATCAAAACTTAAGATTCTAACATTCTCCCCCTTTTTGATGATGACAAACCTAGTTTTATCGATTAAGTTCCTAAGGAAGGATTATCAAGAGAATAAAAGCAATGGATAACAACAAGTAACTCAGACAAATATTATTGACAAGCAGAGGTTACAAGTCAGAGTTATGTAATCAAATAACATATACAAGTAAAGAATGTATACAAATAAATTTCACTAAGTATGAATGAAAATATGCATGAAAACAAAATCAACAAAAATATTTGGATTGGGGGTTAGAGTTTGTGTCTCTTTTTCTTTTCCCTCTCTTTCTGTCTCTCTTCATTTTCCTCACGCTCACTCTGGTTTATCTGAGCAATGACCTCTTGAAGCTCTTTTTCCTCTTTTTCCCTTCTGAGCCTTTCTGATTCAATGGACTCCTCGTATGCCCTTTTCATGTTCTCCACTTCTTCATACCCAGGGAAACCTGTAGCATCGTCGAAGTAGCAGACTTCTCCATTGGGATAGTGTACAGCCCGGATTCTCACATTCCATGCAGAGAAGTTGGGATCCTCTTCAACTTCTTGGGCTTTCCTTTTCCCTTTCCCTTTGCTCTTCCCTTTGCTTTTGTTAATTGGAGGAGTGGGCATGGCACTTGCTCTTTCAGCATCGAGGCAAGCCATCTGACCAAAAGATAATTTGTCAGTGAATCCAAATCTCTCAAATTCATCAGGAGTCATGTCTTCAATTTCCAATTTGACCTCCTTCAGAATTGGAATTGCTTGAGCCACTGGATTTGCTTGCTCAATCTGGGCAGATGATGTTCCTTGCTCAGGTGGGTCAGATGGAGTCTCTTCCTCAGACTTATCAGATTCAGTGGTGGCAACGAACTTCCTAGCACGTTTCCTAGCAACGGCCTTCTTTCTAGGTACACTGAATCCGGCTGCTGGCTTAGATGAGGGAGGAGGATCAGAAGATTGCTCAGATGAAGGGACCTCAGACTCTTGCTCAGATAGTGTAGGAACAGGCTTGGCTATCACAATGGGAGGATGGTTGGGTTTTTCGAGTCCCCACTTCATCCTGATCTCCTCAACAATTTCTCTACTTGTTTTAGTTGGAGGAGACTCTGATGATGACTCAGGTTGTGAAGATTGTTCATTTTGCCCATACACAACCATATCCCATTGGGGTCCTTGCTTAGCCGCTCTCTTCTGCTCCATGAAACGGAGGGCCTCTCCTCTTATAAGGCTCTCTGCACCACTCAGTCTCTGAGACTCATATGCACGACGCAGGGCGGCCGTGACATCTTCATCAATCCAGAGTGATGGCTGGCTGAGGACATCCCTTGTGGCCATACTTAGGCGAAGAGTAGACATAACATTTTCCCCCTTTTGTCATCATCAACAGGGGTGAGTGCCAGGGATGGAGTGGATGTGGAGGAGGATGGAGGTGGTTCAGGGCCAAATTTCTTGGGAGGGGAGGGTGATAGGGTAGAGGTAGAGGATGTGGGAGAGGATAGGTGTTCAGGAGTTTGAGGAGAGTCGGGGAAGCAACTGGAGGTGACAAAGAGATCCGTATAGGGATAAGTGGAGGAGTATGCTTTGTAATTGGCGGAGTCAGGGGTAAAGGGTAAATGGTCATCGGAGAGTGGTTGAAGGCGGGGATACTCGCCGTATGGTTGGCTGAGGGGGTGAATGGCTGTTTCAGATCCTATGGGTCTAGGGCTTTGATGGGTTGGGTTGGAGAAGCGGAGTGGAGAGCGTGTAGGGGCACCTGGTCGTGTGGGAATGGGCGAGGATGAGGATGATGAAGGTGAGGATGAGAAGTTTCTAGGGGAAAGGCGTGGAGAGTTGTGAGGTGAGTCTTGGGTTTGGTGGTCATGAGTAGGTGAAGGTTGGGATTGTTGGTCATTGTTGGGTGATGGTGGGGCTTGTTGGTCATTTTGTGGTGGAGGCTGAGGTTGTTGAGTGTTAGGCGGAGGAGGAGGTGGTAGTTGAGGGTGATTAGGAGGAGGAGGAGGGTTTTGAGGAGGCGGAGGAGGAGGTGGCAAGTTACCTTGTGATGAAGGTTGGGGAATTTGTAGGTGCTGGAGGATGAGGTCTAATTTTGCATCCACCCTGGTAAGGTGATTCTCAAGTTGTCCTATTCTGTCCTCGAGCCGCTGGATCCGCTCCCCTTGGTGCTGGAAACCAGCTTCACATTCAGCACGGAGAGGACCCACCAAGGACTCCGTCAATTTGAGGAGGAGCTCTTCCTTTACTTCCTCGGCAAAGACCCTAACAGAGGCTGGCACTCTTGCAACACGACTTGGCCCAGCATGTGAGTCAACTTCCTGATCCCCTGCTCCAGATGCAGAGGGGGCTGAAGTCCCAGAAGCACTACTGGCTTGTGAGTGTGAGCGAGTAGGCTTAGGGGGCTTGAGATACTTAATCCCCATCCTTGCCATATTAGTTGCTCCTACAGGCTTACATTTGACATTTTCTTCTTCCACAGCAGATGTAGCCCTGATCAAATGTTTCTCGAGGAGGAAGGCAATGATGGTGGGATAGGGAAGATAACCCGACTTGTCATTGCTTAACCAGCGCTGAAGCTCTAGGCATATCAACTGCCCAGGGTTGAAAGGCTTGAGCGAGAGGAGTCTAGGGAACCAAGGGTTGTCCAGCAGTGTGAACTCGTTGAAGTTGCCTCCCTTATGAGTCATTATCCGGGAGTAGATATAGTACAAGAGCCTGTTAGAATCAGACATCTTGGACACCTTCTTGCTGTTGGTGCCATACAACTCCTCGAGTTCCTCCTTGCTGTACTTGTGAGACTCAGGGTAGATCCATTCATTCATATCCTCTTCTGTGATTCCCATCATCTCATTCAAGGTTCTCCAAGTGAACCTGAAGGTTTTCCTCTTACAGTAGCAGTGAAGGAGAGTTTGTGGACTTGCTCCTTTCCATCCACCTTCCTATATTTAGCTCTGCCAGAGAGGGATTGGCAAAAGACTCGCAGGACGTTGACGTTGTAGTCCTGGTTGATGCCCAGCCAAGGCATATACTTTTCCAAGTAAGGGCGCAGATGAGCAAACCCTAGTTCATCCAACTTGTCTAGATTGATGAACAGGCCATGGTTGAAGATGGGAATGGATGTCTCAAATTTGGCGGATACACTCTCCAGAGCCCCATCTCTATATACTGTGAGATCATCTTCTTCCTCAACCCTCTGCCTCTTGGAGGAAGGCTCCTCAGAAAAATGAACCTTCTTCTTCTTTCCCTGAGCATCCCGCTCTTGTTCAGAACCCACTGCCTGTTCTATTCTACCAGAGGTTTCAGGCTGACCCTGAACGTCTTCACCCTGTCCTCGTGATTGCCCAGAACCTTCTTGGCGTTCATGAAGTTCTTCATGTTGTTCTTCATGGTGCCCAGATTTACCAGAATGCTTGTGAGTGGATTCCCAGATTTCGATTTATGTTTCTTGGAAGAAGAGGTTTTCTGGATGACTGGGTTGGATTCATTCGTACCGGCCATTTTTGTATGAATGTTGTGTAAATAAAGATGAAATGCACGAAGTGTGAAAAATAAAGAACACAATGGAGAAGATGAAAAGACTTTTCAGAGAAAATGATGCGAGTGAAAAAGATGTAGTAAAAAGTGAAAAATGGAAAATGACTTCTATTTATAGGTAAAACTTCTGAGGATAGAATGGGCATACTCTTTCAAATTTTCACACATTGGGTAACGTAAGTTTTTAAGTTGGAACGACACACCTGATGACACGTGTTGCTTCAGAGAAGGCACAGCGTTTCATAGAGGAAGTTGAAACGTTTTCTGAAGTGATGTGTCCCTTGATCTGACACTGGCGCTCGTGATCATATTGAATTATCATCCAGCGCTAGCAAAAGAGTATTCGGAAGTGATTTTGCTTCCGGTTGGACAGACGCTCCTGGTTGCCTTGAGTAGTCATTCAGCGTCAGCACGAGAGCATCCGGAAGTAGTTTTGCTTCCGATGGTACTTACTTAAGATTTAACTTTGAGTGACTCGTTGATGTTCTCTCTTGTGCATCCACAGCGATCAAGCTTTCATAACTAAAGCCATATTTGCGTCAAGTAGAGTTTGTTTGATCTTCTCAATTTCAGGAGCAGTAGCTCTCGGAGCCCAGTATGAACAACAACTCATTCAGATTTGATATATTGCTCTGATCAGGTATGATCATGAAAATTGTTGTTCCTTCGTACCTTCTTTCCTACAAAATAGCAAATGATTTCTCTTTCCCATTTTTCAGTCTCCAAACTTGGATCTGACTGGTCAGTTTGTAGGAAGTATGTGATTCTTATGCACTTAAGAATTATTCACTATGAATATAGCATTGCGAATCAACTATGACTATATGCACATGGCTTCTGATAATGATAGTCATAGATAGCATGTAGAGTATGAACATTGTGTGAAATATCTTATAAGCCATATCATGTTCATGCTTATGATGCTTAATGTAAAATCTCAATAAGTCCATCTTACATTTGCATAGGAGATTTTACTGTTGCATGCTTCAACCTTAAATAATCCCTTGCTTACCCAAGGAGATCTTTTATACTTATCCTTGGCCTGAAGCACTTTCTTAGGAGAGACAGGATTCGCAGGTTTTCTCCATGTGAGTTGAGACATCCTCTCTCTTTTGTCCTTCTCAGGATAGTTGAATGGAACTCTGTGATAGCTTATCCCTGAGACAAGGTCTTTGTTCCTTGTGGTAGCGCACTGCTTCTTATGATTGAACCAGGTAGTTGCAGTAGTGACATCACCACGAGTTCTCTTCTTTGGGACAAGAGGAACTCTTGATCTTTCCTGCACAGGTAAGGCACTAGAAGGGAGTTTTGGTACCCATTTGTACTTGGGTCCTACATAGTTAGCGCTGGACCTTACTTGTCCTTTGGGGATCCATATATATTTATTTCTCACATTTAAATTTCTCTTAAAATTGCATGTGTGAGAAATATGACCAGTTCTACCACAATAATGACAGATAATGGGATGATGTTCAGAATCAGATTTCTTATCACTATTATGGTGGTCAGTTTTCTTTTCAAAGACTCTATGTTTATTAACTTTTGAAATCTCAGGGTCTTTCGAAAAATCTTCTTTTATGAGTGGGACTTTGGACTCCTTGGTTGTAGAAGAAGGAATAAGTTCCTCAAGTTCCCTATTCCTTTTTCTTAAGCCTAGAATTTCTTTTGCAAGTTTACAGAATTCAACATGTAGCTCATTATACATATCTTGCAATTCAGAAGTTTCAAGTTTAGGTACCTCATTTTCTTCAGCTTCTGAATCTTCTAGGCGGAGATCCACTCTCTCTTTGCTGATACTAGCTTCTACTACATCACCATCCAGTAGCACATCAACGGTGGATTCACAAGGAGCACATAGTGAGCTTTGGACAGCCTTAACATCAAGAAATTGGCTAGAAGCATACATAGTATCAAGAGTGTTCCAAATATCTATAGCCCTAGAGCAATGTTTAATTTTCTGGTAATCATTGTCAGATAAACTTTTGTGCAAAATTTGCATTGCTCTAAGGTTTAAGTAAAATAAGCTTTTGTCCTCTTCTGTCCAATTTACTTTTGGTTTGAAATCAGAGTCCTTTTCAAAAACATCCCACATTTTGAAATCAGTGGATAGTATAAAACTTTTCATCCTTCCCTTCCATAAGTAAAAATCAGCATTTTCTAACACAGGTGGGATGGTATGATCAAAACCTTCAAAACACATTTTGTAACCCAAATCAGCCTAGGTCTTTGCACTTGAGATCGTTGGATCCTTTAAACAAGTGACCTTGCTCTGATACCAAATGATAAACGTGGCTGTCACCCAAGAGGGGGGGGGGTGAATTGGGTGAGGGAATAAATTAAATCTTTTGAATCTTCTTTTCGAAAGACTGCTTGTGCTTGGTGATAATATTTACGAAGTAGTGATATGCACAAGTCAGTATGTTATGTGATGCAAAATAGAATGTTTGAATGTAAATTTATGCACACATAAATTTATCCTGGTTCGGTCACCCAGACCTACATCCAGTCCCCAGGCTCCACCTGAGATTTTCAATCCACTATTCTTGTTTAAACCGGGCACAAGAGAAGCCTTTACACTTTAGGTTTTACGAGCACGGGTTCACCTAACAACCCACAGGTTTTACACCGGGTTCACCTGCAAACCTTACAAATGCAAGTTTTACGGGCTAACTTGCAACCTATGGAGATTTAGAAAACTTCTAAATGCTCCCCCTTACAAATTGTAAGTTTACACTATGTTCACTCTATGAACTGATTGTGCTAAACACTTAAGCTCAAAACTAACTCTCTCTAAGAGTGGATGATGTTACTCACTTAAGTACAATAAAATTACTCTCTGAAAAATATCACAAATCTGGATCTGAGAGTAGTAGAAGATGTGTAGAATGAAGAGTATGATATATCAGATACTTTGTTCTGTTCTCACTTTTTCTTCCATGTCTTCTCTTCTGAATGAATGTCTCTTTTATACTCGGCTTCATAGGCTTCTGTGGCAGGTTGAATATGAACGTTTGAATAAAGCCGTTAATCCTATGTTACCGTTGAGAAGTGCATCTTCATTAATGTTTAGCAGGGTTGACTTGCTTTATCTCTGAAAAGTAGTCCTGACACCTCTGCTCTGACAAAAGCATTCTGACACTGCATCTCTTTGAACGTTCAGACATTCTGATTGCTTGCGGAAGCAACTTCTCATCCGGAAGCAACCTTACTGAGTGTGCTGCACTTGAACGTTAGTTTAGCAATATAATCATATAGTCTCATGCAGTGGGTGATCCCTAAATCTAAGGAGTATCCGGAAGCACTTCTACATCCGGAAGTAAATTCACTTGATGAGAGATTTAGTTCACCATGACTTGCTCTCGCTTAGTCTATTTCATTCCACCACTCAGCGCTAGTCACTGAGCTATCGGAAGCACTTTTACTTGACGTGGTGAATTCACTGACGCTTAGGGTGAAATCTATTCTATCAGTCTGCGCCAGTCAAGATCTAACAGGAAGCAACTTCACTTGATGTTGCATTTCCGCTGACGCTCGGGGTTATATCTAGTCTATCAACCTGCGCCAGTCTAAATCTAATAGGAAGTGCTTTCACTTGGCGAAGTAGACTTACTGACGCTTGGGGTAATAACTATTCTATTGCTCTGCGCCAGTCTAAGTCTAACAGGAAGCGCTTTCACTTGGGAAGTAGACTCACTGACGCTTGGGGTAATATCTATTCTGTCGCTCTGCGCCAGTCTAATTCTAACAGGAAGCGCTTTCACTTGGGGAAGTAGACTCACTGTCGCTTGGAGTAATATCTATTCTATCGCTCTGCGCCAGTCTAAGTCTAACAGGAAGCAAACTCACTTCCGATTGAAACATAGCTTAGTCTTAAGGTTTTGTGTACCTAATTCTCATGGACTAAGTTATTTCCCAGTGATTTACTTGCTGATGCTGGGGGATGAAAACATTCATCCGCATGCGCAAGTCCTAATCTATCCGGAAGTAGATCTTCACCCGGAAGCACTCTTACTTGGGATCCTATGTTATCCTATTGCTTCCTAGGCACTTGGTTTAATCCTCTATATTTTAGTCTTCATCAAAACTTAAGATTCTAACAAGTACCACTTTCTTGAGAATCTTGACACTAAAACGCAAAAACCAGTTTAAAATTAGTCAACAATAAAGCCTGTGCCGCTTTTAAGCCTAAATCGCTCAAATGGACGTAAAACGAGTTATGGTGAGACATTTCACAAACTTTTGGTCCTTTTTGACCAAAAGTACCACTTTCTTGAGAATCTTAACACTAAAACGCAAAAACGAGATTAAAATGGTCAAAAACAAAACTTGTGCCGCTTTTAACCCTAAAACGCGCAAATGGTCTTAAAACAAATTATGGTGAGACATTTGACAAACTTTTGGTCTTTGTTGACCAAAAGTACCACTTTCTTGAGAATCATGACACTAAAACGCAGAAACGAGATTAAAATGGTGAAAAACAAAACTTGTGCCGCTTTTAACCCTAAAACGCGCAAATGGACTTAAAACGAGTTATGGTGAGACATTACACAAACTTTTGGTCTTTTTTGACCAAAAGTACCACTCTCTTGAGAATCTTGACACTAAAACGCAAAAACCAGATTAAAATAGTCAAAAACAAAGCTTGGGCCGCTTTTAACCCTAAAACGCGCAAATGGACGTAAAACGAGTTATGGTGAGAGATTAGACAAACTTTTGGTCTTTTTTGACCAAAAGTACCACTTTCTTGAGAATCTTGACACTAAAACTCAGAAACCTGATTAAAATAGTCAAAAACAAAGCTTGTGCCGCTTTTAACCCTAAAACGCTCAAATGGACGTAAACGAGTTATGGTGAGAGATTAGACAAACTTTTGGTCTTTTTAGACCAAAAGTACCTTTTTCTTGAGAATCTTGACACTTAAACGCAAAAAACCGGTTAAAATTAGTCAAAAGCAAAGCTTGTGCTGCTTTTAAGCCTAAATCGCTCAAATGGACGTAAAACGAGTTATGGTGAGACATTTCACAAACTTTTGGTCTTTGTTGACCAAAAGTACCACTTTCTTGAGAATCTTGACACTAAAACGCAAAAAAACGAGATTAAAATGGTCAAAAAAAAAACTTGTGCCGCTTTTAACCCTAAAACGCGCAAATGGACTTAAAACGAGTTATGGTGAGACATTACACAAACTTTTGGTCTTTTTTGACCAAAAGTACCAGTCTCTTGAGAATCTTGACACTAAAACGCAAAATCAGATTAAAATAGTCAAAAACAAAGCTTGGGCTTTTTTAACCCTAAAACGCGCAAATGGACGTAAAACGAGTTATGGTGAGACATTAGACAAACTTTTGGTCTTTTTTGACCAAAAGTACCACTTTCTCGAGAATCTTGACACTAAAACACAAATACTAGATTAAAATAGTCAAAAACAAAGCTTGTGCCGCTTTTAACCCTAAAACGCGCAAATGGACGTAAAACGAGTTATGGTGAGAGATTAGACAAACTTTTGGTCTTTTTTGACCAAAAGTACCACTTTCTTGAGAATCTTGACACTAAAACGCAAAAACCAGTTAAAATTAGTCAACAATAAAGCCTGTGCCGCTTTTAAGCCTAAATCGCTCAAATGGACGTAAAACGAGTTATGGTGAGACATTTCACAAACTTTTGGTCCTTTTTGACCAAAAGTACCACTTTCTTGAGAATCTAACACTAAAACGCAAAAACGAGATTAAAATGGTCAAAAACAAAACTTGTGCCGCTTTTAACCCTAAAACGCGCAAATGGTCTTAAAACAAATTATGGTGAGACATTTGACAAACTTTTGGTCTTTGTTGACCAAAAGTACCACTTTCTTGAGAATCATGACACTAAAACGCAGAAACGAGATTAAAATGGTGAAAAACAAAACTTGTGCCGCTTTTAACCCTAAAACGCGCAAATGGACTTAAAACGAGTTATGGTGAGACATTACACAAACTTTTGGTCTTTTTTGACCAAAAGTACCACTCTCTTGAGAATCTTGACACTAAAACGCAAAAACCAGATTAAAATAGTCAAAAACAAAGCTTGGGCCGCTTTTAACCCTAAAACGCGCAAATGGACGTAAAACGAGTTATGGTGAGAGATTAGACAAACTTTTGGTCTTTTTTGACCAAAAGTACCACTTTCTTGAGAATCTTGACACTAAAACGCAAAAACCAGTTAAAATTAGTCAACAATAAAGCCTGTGCCGCTTTTAACCCTAAAACGCTCAAATGGACGTAAAACGAGTTATGTTGAGACATTAGACAAACTTTTGGTCTTTTTTGACCAAAAGTACCACATTCTTGAGAATCTTGACACTAAAACGCAAAAACAGTTAAAAATAGTCAAAATAAAGCATGTGCCGCTTTTAAGCCTAAATCGCTCAAATGGACGTAAAACGAGTTATGGGGAGACATTTCACAAACTTTTGGTTTTTTTGACCAAAAGTACAACTTTCTTGAGAATCTTGACACTAAAACGCAAAAACGAGATTAAAATGGTCAAAAACAAAACTTGTGCCACTTTTAACCCTAAAACGCTCAAATGGACGTAAAACGAGTTATGGTGAGAGATTAGACAAACTTTTGGTCTTTTTTGACCAAAAGTACCACTTTCTTGAGAATCTTGACACTAAAACGCAAAAACCAGATTAAAATAGTCAAAAACAAATCTTGGCCGCTTGTAACCCTAAAACGCACAAATGGACGTAAAACGAGTTATGGTGAGACATTAGACAAATTTTGGTCTTTTTTGATCAAAAGTACCACATTCTTGAGAATCTTGACCCTAAAACGAAAAAACGAGATTAAAATGGTCAAAAACAAAACTTGTGCCGGTTTTAACCCTAAAACGCGCAATTGGACTAAAAACGAGTTATGGTGAGACATTAGACAAACTTTCGGTCTTTTTTGACCAAAAGTACCACTTTCTTGAGAATCTTGACACTAAAACACAAATACTAGATTAAAATAGTCAAAAACAAAGCTTGTGCCGCTTTTAACCCTAAAACGCGCAAATGGACGTAAAACGAGTTATGGTGAGACATTAGACAAACTTTTGGTCTTTTTTGACCAAAAGTACCACTTTCTTGAGAATCTTGACACTAAAACGCAAAAACCAGATTAAAATAGTCAAAAACCAAGCTTGGGCCGCTTTTAACCCTAAAACGCTCAAATGGACGTAAAACGAGTTATGGTGAGACATTAGACAATTTTTGGTCTTTTTTGATCAAAGGTACCACATTCTTGAGAATCTTGACCCTAAAACGAAAAAAGGAGATTAAAATTGTCAAAAACAAAACTTGTGCCGCTTTTAACCCTAAAACGCGCAAATGGTCTTAAAACAAATTATGGTGAGACATTTGACAAACTTTTGGTCTTTGTTGACCAAAAGTACCACTTTCTTGAGAATCATGACACTAAAACGCAAAAAACGAGATTAAAATGGTGAAAAACAAAACTTGTGCCGCTTTTAACCCTAAAACGCGCAAATAGACTTAAAACGAGTTATGGTGAGACATTACACAAACTTTTGGTCTTTTTTGACCAAAAGTACCACTCTCTTGAGAATCTTGACGCTAAAACGCAAAAACCAGATTAAAATAGTCAAAAACAAAGCTTGGGTTGCTTTTAACCCTAAAACGCGAAAATGGACGTAAAACGAGTTATGGTGAGACATTAGACAAACTTTTGATCTTTTTTGACCAAAAGTACCACTTTCTTGAAAATCTTGACACTAAAACGCAAAAACCAGATTAAAATAGTCAAAAACCAAGCTTGGGCCGCTTTTAACCCTAAAACGCTCAAATGGACGTAAAACGAGTTATGGTGAGACATTAGACAAATTTTTGGTCTTTTTTGATCAAAGGTACCACATTCTTGAGAATCTTGACCCTAAAACGAAAAAACGAGATTAAAATTGTCAAAAACAAAACTTGTGCCGGTTTTAACCCTAAAACGCGCAATTGGACTAAAAACGAGTTATGGTGAGACATTAGACAAACTTTCGGTCTTTTTTGACCAAAAGTACCACTTTCTTGAGAATCTTGACACTAAAACACAAATACGAGATTAAAATAGTCAAAAACAAAGCTTGTGCCGCTTTTAACCCTAAAACGCGCAAATGGACGTAAAACGAGTTATGGTGAGACATTAGACAAACTTTTGGTCTTTTTTGACCAAAAGTACCACTTTCTTGAGAATCTTGACACTAAAACGCAAAAACCAGATTAAAATAGTCAAAAACCAAGCTTGGGCCGCTTTTAACCCTAAAACGCTCAAATGGACGTAAAACGAGTTATGGTGAGACATTAGACAAATTTTTGGTCTTTTTTGATCAAAGGTACCACATTCTTGAGAATCTTGACCCTAAAACGAAAAAACGAGATTAAAATTGTCAAAAACAAAACTTGTGCCGGTTTTAACCCTAAAACGCGCAATTGGACTAAAAACGAGTTATGGTGAGACATTAGACAAACTTTCGGTCTTTTTTGACCAAAAGTACCACTTTCTTGAGAATCTTGACACTAAAACACAAATACTAGATTAAAATAGTCAAAAACAAAGCTTGTGCCGCTTTTAACCCTAAAACGCGCAAATGGACGTAAAACGAGTTATGGTGAGACATTAGACAAACTTTTGGTCTTTTTGACCAAAAGTACCACATTCTTGAGAATCTTGACACTAAAACACAAATACTAGATTAAAATAGTCAAAAACAAAGCTTGTGCCGCTTTTAACCCTAAAACGCGCAAATGGACGTAAAACGAGTTATGGTGAGACATTAGACAAACTTTTGGTCTTTTTGACCAAAAGTACCACATTCTTGAGAATCTTGACACTAAAACGCAAAAACCAGTTAAAAATAGTCAAAAATAAAGCATGTGCCGCTTTTAAGCCTAAAACGCTCAAATGGACGTAAAACGAGTTATGGTGAGACATTTCACAAACTTTGGTTTTTTTTGACCAAAAGTACCACTTTCTTGAGAATGTTGACACTAAAACGCAAAAACGAGATTAAAATGGTCAAAAACAAAACTTGTGCCGGTTTTAACCCTAAAACGCGCAAATGGTCTTAAAACAAATTATGGTGAGACATTTGACAAACTTTTGGTCTTTGTTGACCAAAAGTACCACTTTCTTGAGAATCATGACACTAAAACGCAAAAACGAGATTAAAATGGTGAAAAACAAAACTTGTGCCGCTTTTAACCCTAAAACGCGCAAATAGACTTAAAACGAGTTATGGTGAGACATTACACAAACTTTTGGTCTTTTTTGACCAAAAGTACCACTCTCTTGAGAATCTTGACGCTAAAACGCAAAAACCAGATTAAAATAGTCAAAAACAAAGCTTGGGTTGCTTTTAACCCTAAAACGCGAAAATGGACGTAAAACGAGTTATGGTGAGACATTAGACAAACTTTTGATCTTTTTTGACCAAAAGTACCACTTTCTTGAAAATCTTGACACTAAAACGCAAAAACCAGATTAAAATAGTCAAAAACCAAGCTTGGGCCGCTTTTAACCCTAAAACGCTCAAATGGACGTAAAACGAGTTATGGTGAGACATTAGACAAATTTTTGGTCTTTTTTGATCAAAGGTACCACATTCTTGAGAATCTTGACCCTAAAACGAAAAAACGAGATTAAAATTGTCAAAAACAAAACTTGTGCCGGTTTTAACCCTAAAACGCCCAATTGGACTAAAAACGAGTTATGGTGAGACATTAGACAAACTTTCGGTCTTTTTTGACCAAAAGTACCACTTTCTTGAGAATCTTGACACTAAAACACAAATACTAGATTAAAATAGTCAAAAACAAAGCTTGTGCCGCTTTTAACCCTAAAACGCGCAAATGGACGTAAAACGAGTTATGGTGAGACATTAGACAAACTTTTGGTCTTTTTTGACCAAAAGTACCACTTTCTTGAGAATCTTGACACTAAAACGCAAAAACCAGATTAAAATAGTCAAAAACCAAGCTTGGGCCGCTTTTAACCCTAAAACGCTCAAATGGACGTAAAACGAGTTATGGTGAGACATTAGACAAATTTTTGGTCTTTTTTGATCAAAGGTACCACATTCTTGAGAATCTTGACCCTAAAACGAAAAAACGAGATTAAAATTGTCAAAAACAAAACTTGTGCCGGTTTTAACCCTAAAACGCGCAATTGGACTAAAAACGAGTTATGGTGAGACATTAGACAAACTTTCGGTCTTTTTTGACCAAAAGTACCACTTTCTTGAGAATCTTGACACTAAAACACAAATACTAGATTAAAATAGTCAAAAAAAAAGCTTGTGCCGCTTTTAACCCTAAAACGCGCAAATGGACGTAAAACGAGTTATGGTGAGACATTAGACAAACTTTTGGTCTTTTTGACCAAAAGTACCACATTCTTGAGAATCTTGACACTAAAACACAAATACTAGATTAAAATAGTCAAAAACAAAGCTTGTGCCGCTTTTAACCCTAAAACGCGCAAATGGACGTAAAACGAGTTATGGTGAGACATTAGACAAACTTTTGGTGTTTTTGACCAAAAGTACCACATTCTTGAGAATCTTGACACTAAAACGCAAAAACCAGTTAAAAATAGTCAAAAATAAAGCATGTGCCGCTTTTAAGCCTAAATCGCTCAAATGGACGTAAAACGAGTTATGGTGAGACATTTCACAAACTTTGGTTTTTTTTGACCAAAAGTACCACTTTCTTGAGAATGTTGACACTAAAACGCAAAAACGAGATTAAAATGGTCAAAAACAAAACTTGTGCCGGTTTTAACCCTAAAACGCGCAAATGGTCTTAAAACAAATTATGGTGAGACATTTGACAAACTTTTGGTCTTTGTTGACCAAAAGTACCACTTTCTTGAGAATCATGACACTAAAACGCAAAAACGAGATTAAAATGGTGAAAAACAAAACTTGTGCCGCTTTTAACCCTAAAACGCGCAAATAGACTTAAAACGAGTTATGGTGAGACATTACACAAACTTTTGGTCTTTTTTGACCAAAAGTACCACTCTCTTGAGAATCTTGACGCTAAAACGCAAAAACCAGATTAAAATAGTCAAAAACAAAGCTTGGGTTGCTTTTAACCCTAAAACGCGAAAATGGACGTAAAACGAGTTATGGTGAGACATTAGACAAACTTTTGATCTTTTTTGACCAAAAGTACCACTTTCTTGAAAATCTTGACACTAAAACGCAAAAACGAGATCAAAATGGTTAAAAACAAAGCTTGTGCCACTTTTAACCCTAAAACGCTCAAGTGGACGTAAAACGAGTTATGGTGAGAGATTAGACAAACTTTTGGTCTTTTTTGACCAAAAGTACCACTTTCTTGAGAATCTTGATACGAAACGCAAAAACCAGTTAAAATTATTCAAAAATAAAGCTTGTGCCGCTTTTAAGCCTAAATCGCTCAAATGGACGTAAATCGAGTTATGGTGAGACATTAGACAAACTTTTGGTCTTTTTTGACCAAAAGTACCACTTTCTTGAGAATCTTGACACTAAAACGCAAAAACCAGATTAAAATAGTCAAAAACAAAGCTTGGGCCGCTTTTAACCCTAAAACGCTCAAATGGACGTAAAACGAGTTATGGTGAGACATTAGACAAATTTTTGGTCTTTTTTGACCAAAAGTACCACTTTCTTTAGAATCTTGACCCTAAAACGGAAAAACGAGATTAAAATGGTCAAAAACAAAACTTGTGCCGGTTTTAACCCTAAAACGCGCAATTGGACTAAAAACGAGTTATGGTGAGACATTAGACAAACTTTTGGTCTTTTTTGACCAAAAGTACCACTTTCTTGAGAATCTTGACACTAAAACACAAATACTAGATTAAAATAGTCAAAAACAAAGCTTGTGCCGCTTTTAACCCTAAAACGCGCAAATGGACGTAAAACGAGTTATGGTGAGAGATTAGACAAACTTTTGGTCTTTTTTGACCAAAAGTACCACTTTCTTGAGAATCTTGACACTAAAACGCAAAAACCAGTTAAAATTAGTCAAAAATAAAGCCTGTGCCGCTTTTAAGCCTAAATCGCTCAAATGGACGTAAAACGAGTTATGGTGAGTCATTTCACAAATTTTTGGTCTCTTTTGACCAAAAGTACCACTTTCTTTAGAATCTTGACCCTAAAACGAAAAAACGAGATTGAAATGGTCAAAAACAAAACTTGTGCCGGTTTTAACCCTAAAACGCGCAATTGGACTAAAAACGAGTTATGGTGAGACATTAGACAAACTTTTGGTCTTTTTTGACCAAAATTACCACTTTCTTGAGAATCTTGACCCTAAAACGCAAAAACGAGATTAAAATGGTCAAAAATAAAACTTGTGACGCTTTTTGTAACATCCCATTTTCATAAAGCCTATAAAATAAATTAAGTGACGATAAAAAAATAGTAGAGATTGCCATTAGGTTTTGGGTGTTTGGATGAAAACAATTCGAAATAGTACTTTTTAATATTTCATTATGTATAGAAAAAAAGAAACTTGTGATTAATTTTGTATATTAAGATTATAAATATTTTATCCATAATGATGACTCAGTATTTAGTGTATGGATAACTTATAAATAGAAGTAAATAATACATTTCTTTTTTATAACAATAGTAAAAATGTTTATAAGATTTGGATATTTAGAAGGCCCATATGTGTAAACCCTAGATTCATTCCAATATAAATTTCATTTTTCCCCTATCGTACTCACACTCATCCAACAATCTAAGTGCCGTACAAGTACAAGGTGATTTTCATCTTCCTCTTACTTTTACTTTACATGTCCTTTCAAGTTTCAACATTATGTTTCTCCCATCATTTGAATATACCCTTCTCAACTCAAATTCTATATTTCTTTTCTTTCTCCATTTTATTTAATTATTTGATTGATTACCATGCCTTTATCATTTATTTTTATAAAGAAAAACTATATCTTTCAATTTTCTCGAGCCAATTTGAGATGACTGCGTTTCCAGGATTATTTCAGTGCTTGTTATATATATATTTTATTATTTTTAAGTTATTTATTTAAATATATAAACATAAATTTATTGTTATTTGGTTTTACAACTAACTTTGATTTTCACATAGCATGTGTAGTACGTTTATCTCTTTATCAACCATTGCCTCGTATGCTCTCATGTCTGTACATTGTCTTTTATTTAAAAATTAACCATATATAAATATATATTTATTATTTTGTATTGTTAAATATATAATATTTTATTTTAATAAGGTTTTTCCTTTACTTAACATTGTAATGGAAAAAAAAATATTCTTATCTATTATTGTATTTGCTAAACGTGGATGCAGACCTCGATTTCTTTTTAAATTGATTTATAATTAAATGTGTGTGATGCCTAAAATGTAAATTGAATTCAATAAAATTGATTATTTAATGATACGTTATCAAATAATAAAAATAATTATGTGTATACATACGGGGTTTAGCTATATTAGAATACCTTTTTAGTATTGTTGAGTCTTATATTAATATATACTTATATTGGTGATGCTATAGACTCTCATTAGGGGCTTAGGCGTGATCTTAATTGTGTGCTTACCTGTGAGCTATGGATCAACAGGTAACTCTGAATGATTCTTTCGTATACATGAAAGTTATGGATAATTATAATCTGACTGATTATTGATTACCTCTTAATTTAAAAATGTGAATGATTGATTAGTTTGTTCCTTTTCAAGCATGCTTGTTGTTAATGCTTTTATATGTAATATGTGAATGATAGGTGGTTTGATTCTTTTCAAGCATGCTTGCTTATATGATGATATTATATTGTTAAAGAGTGTATTATGGTAATTTAATTCAAGGATATTTTAATTGTTGGTGAACATATATATCTGTCATTGCATGAGCATCTGTTATGGGATAGGGATTAGAGGAGGATTATGTGATGATGGATTTTTATACCACCACTCGGTGCACAGTGGTAGTGGTACTTGTCAGGGCCCTTTCTTCTATGTCTTCCCTTGCCAGGATTGCATGGAAGTCATGGGACATGTGACACCTCCTTATATTTGTTCTTTAAGGAGGGGAGCCATAGTCCATACTTGAGCTCTATACCTCGGCAGGGTATATCTCATGTACTGGTGAGCTTGGGATAATCTATTTGGTTAGATTTATTTCTGTTTGGACTATATGTTAGCCTATGGCTCCTGTCAGCGGTATAAGGGTGGAGGTGATATAAGGGAGGCATACTGCATTTATGCATGAGTTAAATCTTAATGTAAAGGAACCATTTTGAATTAAGAGGTCAATCGATATGGATAAAGAGTTGATTTGTACGAACGAATATGTGAATGAACTTTGTATTGTAATTATATGTAACTTGCTTGTGTATGTTAGGAGATTTCGGTAGTTACTGAGATGTCGATCTCACCCCTTTATTAACAATTTTAGGTGAAGGGATCTAATAGCAAGTCGGGGAAGGCACTTGAGGTGCAAGCACACTTTTATTTTATATTTATTTTGTCATTGACCTCAGCTTTTAATGTTTTACTTTGTGTTTATTTTAAAAAAAAAATGTATCATCAATTTTTAAATTTGTCACTGACTTGAGACTTTTGGAGTGTGTAAATGTAATTTTATATAAATTGTATATGATTTTTAAAGGGTGTTACACTTTTAACCTTAAAACGCGCAAATGTACTAAAAACGAGTTATGGTGAGACATTTCACAAACTTTTGGTCTTTTTTGACCAAAAGTACCACTCTGTTGAGAATCTTGACACTAAAACGCAAAAACGAGATTGAAATGGTCAAAAACAAAACCTGTGCCGCTTTTAACCCTAAAACGCGCAAATGGACTTAGAACGAGTTATGGTGAGACATTAGACAGACTTTTGGTGTTTTTTGACGAAAATTACCACTTTCTTGAGAATCTTGACCCTAAAATGCAAAAACGAGATTAAAATGGTAAAAAAATAAACTTGTGCCGCTTTTATCCCTAAAACGCGCAAATGGTCTTAAAACAAAGTTTGGTGAGACATTTGATAAACTTTTGGTCTTTTTTGACCAAAAGTACCACTTTCTTGAAAATGTTGACCCTAAACGCAAAAAAGAGATTGAAATGGTCAAAAACAAAACTTGTGCCGCTTTTAACCCTAAAACGCGCAAATGGACTTAGAACGAGTTATGGTGAGACATTAGACAGACTTTTGGTGTTTTTTGACCAAAAGTACCACTTTCTTGAGAATCTTGACACGAAAACGCAAAAACCAGATTCAAATAGTCAAAAACAAAGCTTGTGCCGCTTTTAACCTTAAAACTAGCACATGGACGTAACACGAGTTATGGTGAGACATTAGATAAACTTTTGGTCTTTCTTGACCAAAAGTGCCACTTTCTTGAGAATCTTGACACTAAAACGCAAAATCCAGTTAAAATTAGTCAAAAATAAAGCTTGTGCCGCTTTTAAGCCTAAATTGCTCAAATGGACGTAAAATGAGTAATGGTGAGACATTAGACAAACTTTTGATCTTTTTTGACCAAAAGTACCACTTTCTTGACAATCTTGACCCTAAAACGCAAAAACGAGATTAAAATGGTCAAAAACAAAGCTTGTGCCACTTTTAACCCTAAAACGATCAAATGGACGTAAAACGAGTTATGGTGAGACATTAGACAAACTTTTGGTCTTTTTTGACCAAAAGTACCACTTTCTTGAGACTTTTGACACAAACGAAAAAACCATATTAAATTGGTCAAAAACAAAACGAGTGCCGCTTTTAACCCTAAAACGCGCAAATGGGCTTAAAACGAGTTATGGTGAGACATTTGACAAACTTTTGGTTTTTTTTTGACCAAAAGTACCACTATGTTGACAATCTTGACACTAAAACGCAAAAACGAGATTAAAATGGTCAAAAACAAACCTTCTGCCGGTTTTAACCCTAAAACTCGCAATTGGACTAAAAACGAGTTATGGTGAGACATTAGACAGACTTTTGGTGTTTTTTGACCAAAAGTACCACTTTCTTGAGAATCTTGACACGAAAACGCAAAAACCAGATTCAAATAGTCAAAAACAAAGCTTGTGCCGCTTTTAACCTTAAAACTAGCACATGGACGTAACACGAGTTATGGTGAGACATTAGATAAACTTTTGGTCTTTCTTGACCAAAAGTGCCACTTTCTTGAGAATCTTGACACTAAAACGCAAAATCCAGTTAAAATTAGTCAAAAATAAAGCTTGTGCCGCTTTTAAGCCTAAATTGCTCAAATGGACGTAAAATGAGTAATGGTGAGACATTAGACAAACTTTTGATCTTTTTTGACCAAAAGTACCACTTTCTTGACAATCTTGACCCTAAAACGCAAAAACGAGATTAAAATGGTCAAAAACAAAGCTTGTGCCACTTTTAACCCTAAAACGATCAAATGGACGTAAAACGAGTTATGGTGAGACATTAGACAAACTTTTGGTCTTTTTTGACCAAAAGTACCACTTTCTTGAGACTTTTGACACAAACGAAAAAACCATATTAAATTGGTCAAAAACAAAACGAGTGCCGCTTTTAACCCTAAAACGCGCAACTGGGCTTAAAACGAGTTATGGTGAGACATTTGACAAACTTTTGGTTTTTTTTGACCAAAAGTACCACTATGTTGACAATCTTGACACTAAAACGCAAAAACGAGATTAAAATGGTCAAAAACAAACCTTCTGCCGGTTTTAACCCTAAAACTCGCAATTGGACTAAAAACGAGTTATGGTGAGACATTAGACAAACTTTTGGTCTTTTTTGACCAAGAGTACCACTTTCTTGAGAATCTTGACACTAAAACACAAATACCAGATTAAAATAGTCAAAACCAAAGCTTGTGCCGCTTTTAACCCTAAAACGCACAAATGGACGTAAAACGAGTTATGGTGAGAGATTAGACAAACTTTTGGTCTTTTTGACCAAAAGTACCACTTTCTTGAGAATCTTGACACTAAAACGCAAAAATCGGTTAAAATTAGTCAAAAGCAAAACTTGTGCTGCTTTTAAGCCTCAATCGCTCAAATGGACGTAAAACGAGTTATGGTGAGACATTTCACAAACTTTTGGTCTTTCTGACCAAAAGTACCACTCTGTTGAGAATCTTGACACTAAAACACAAAAACGAGATTAAAATGGTCAAAAACAAAACTTGTGCCTCTTTTAACCCTAAAACGCGCAACTCGTCTTAGAACGAGTTATGGTGAGTTATTTGACAAACTTTTGGTCTTTATTGACCAAAAGTACCAGTTTCTTGAGAATCTTGACACTAAAACGCGAAAACGAGATGAAAATGATCAAAAACAAAACTTGTGATGCTTTTAACCCTAAAACGCGCAAATGGTCTTAAAACAAATTATGGTGTGACATTTGAGAAACTTTTGGTCTTTTTTGACCAAAAGTACCACTTTCTTGAGAATCTTGACACTAAAACGCAAAAAAACAAGATTAAAATGGTGAAAAACAAAACTTGTGCCGCTTTTAACCCTAAAACGCGCAAATGGACGTAAAACGAGTTATGGTGAGACATTAGACAACCTTTTGGTTTTTTTGACCAAAAGTATCACTTTCTTGAGAATCTTGACATTAAAACTCAAAAACCAGATTAAAATAGTCAAAAACAAAGATTGTGCCGCTTTTAAGCGTAAATCGCTCAAATGGACGTAAAACGAGTTATGGGGAGACATTTGACAAACTTTTGGTCTTTTGTGACCAAAAGTACCACTTTCTTAAGAATCTTGACACTAAAACGCAAAAACCATATTAAAATGGTCAAAAACAAAATGTGTGCCGCTTTTAATCCTAAAACGCGCAACTGGTCTTAAAACTAGTTATGGTGAGACATTTGACAAACTTTTGGTATGTTTTGACCAAAAGTACCACTTTCTTGAGAATTTTGACACAAACGCAAAAACTCGATTAAAATGTTAAAAAACAGAACCTGTGCGCTTTTAACCCTAAAACGCGCAAATGGACTTAAACAAATTATGGTGAGACAATTGAAAAACTTTTGGTCTTTTTTGACCAAAAGTACCACTTTCTTGAGAATCTTGACACTAAAACGCGAAAACGAGATGAAAATGGTGAAAAACAAAACTTGTGATGCTTTTAACCCTAAAACGCGCAAATGGTCTTAAAACAAATTATGGTGTGACATTTGAGAAACTTTTGGTCTTTTTTGACCAAAAGTACCACTTTCTTGAGAATCATGACACTAAAACGCAAAAACGAGATTAAAATGGTGAAAAACAAAACTTGTGCCGCTTTTAACCCTAAAACGCGCAAATGGACGTAAAACGAGTTATGGTGAGACATTAGACAAACTTTTGGTCTTTTTTGACCAAAAGTACCACTTTCTTGAGAATCTTGACATTAAAACTCAAAAACCAGATTAAAATAGTCAAAAACAAAGATTGTGCCGCTTTTAAGCGTAAATCGCTCAAATGGACGTAAAACGACTTATGGTGAGACATTTCACAAACTTTTGGTCTTTTTTGACCAAAAGTACCACTCTGTTGAGAATCTTGACACTAAAACGGAAAAAACGAGATTAAAATGGTCAAAAACAAAACTTGTGCCTCTTTTAACCCTAAAACGCGAAACTCGTTTTAAAACGAGTTATGGTGAGTCATTTGACAAACTTTTGGTCTTTATTGACCCAAAGTACCACTTTCTTGAGAATCTTAACCCTAAAACGCGAAAACGAGATTAAAATGATCAAAAACAAAACTTTTGCCGCTTTTAACCCTATAACGCGCAAATGGACTAAAAACGAGTTATGGTGAGACATTTGACAAACTTTTGGTCTTTTTTGAGCAAAAGTACCACTTTCTTGAGAATCTTGACACTAAAACGCAAAAACGAGATTGAAATGGTCAAAAAAAAAACTTGTGCCGCTTTTAACCTTAAAACGCTCAAATGGACGTAAAACGAGTTATGGGGAGACATTTGACAAACTTTTGGTCTGTTTTGACCAAAAGTACCACTTTCTTGAGAATCTTGACACAAACGCAAAAACTCGATCAAAATGTTAAAAAGTAGAACCTGTGCGCTTTCAACCCTAAAACGCGGAAATGGACTTGAAACAAATTATGGTGAGACAATTGAAAAACTTTTGGTCTTTTTTGACCAAAAGTACCACTTTCTTGAGAATCTTGACACTAAAACGCGAAAACGAGATTAAAATGGTGAAAAACAAAACTTATGCCGACGCGCAAATGGACGTAAACCGAGTTATGGTGAGACATTAGACAAACTTTTGGTCTTTTTTAACCAAAAGTACCACTTTCGTGAGAAACTTGACACTAAAACGCAAAAACCAGTTAAAAATAGTCAAAAACAAAGATTGTGTCGCTTTTAACCCTAAAACGCGCAAATCGACGTAAAACGAGTTATGGTGAGACATTAGACAAACTTTTGGTCATTTTTGACCAAAAGTACCACTTTGTTGAGAATCTTGACACTAAAACGCAAAAAACGAGATTGAAATGGTTAAAAACAAAACTTGTGCCGCTTTTAACCCTAAAACGCGCAAATGGACTTAAAACGAGTTATGGTGAGACGTTAGACAAACTTTTGGAGTTTTTGACCAAAAGTACCACTTTCTTGAGAATCTTGACACGAAAATGCAAAAAACAAGATTAAAATAGTAAAAAGCAAAGCTTGTGCCACTTTTAACCGTAAAACGCGCAAATGGACGTAACACGAGTTATGGTGAGATGTAACATCCCAGCGCCTCGCTCTCGAAATTGTCCGCTTTGGGGAATCCTCACCCCTCACGGTTTTAAAACGCGTTGAGAGGGGGAGGTATCCAGGCCTATATATAACACCTTTCGTTCTCCTCCCCATCCGATGTGGGACTTTACAATCCACCCCCCTTGGGGCCCAGCGCCCTTGCTGGCACATCGACCCGAGCCTGGCTCTGATACCAAATTATCACACCTAGTTTATTTTTACTAATTTCTTAAAATATTAAATATAATTTAATTGAAAATAATAATTTTTGTTATAAAATAATTATTAATAACTTTGAAATTGGTAATAGGTAATTGAAAAACTGTTCAAATTAAAACTTTTTCATGAAATAAGATTTTTAGAATAATTCTTTCAAAAACAAGTTAAGAATAAACTTTTTAAAATAAATTGAAGTTACTTAAGATACCTAAGATGATCTATATTAATTTTATAAAATAACAAAAGTTTTAAAACATATTTCTAGCTATTATTTCTTAAACTAAAAAGTTTATCTTTAGCTTTGAAAGTCTTTTGATTTCCCTAAAAAAGTACTACTTCCAAAATAAGTAATTTTCCATATAAGTACATAATAGTCTATACCTATCTTCAAAATATTTATCAAGTACTGTGCTAAAAAAAAATATTAATTAAGTACATGAAATCTCCATAATTCATCTCTTACAACATTTATATATATTACATGCCGAAATAAAATTATACAAACTCATTTCAAAATATGCATTAAATTAAAATTCAAATAAGAGTAGACATCCTTGCATTCCTCTTTTCCCTTCATCACTCCAAAATTTCCTATCTAATTTGTACCTGAAACCAAATTTACCGCAGTTTATTTCATACACTCTAATACTTCACCTAGAAGCTGATTCATTTAATCCTACTTCAGATAATGATAGTGACGCTACCTGTTGGTGATTACTACCTATTAGTAAAACACTCATACAGGGCCCCTACCTTAACAATATATTTGTTATAGGTAGAATATTAAATACATGTGCCTATTGCACCACCTCACTACTTATAGTAATATATTCACCTTTCGTAGTAGGCATACCTGACAGGATTTTCTAGGAAAAATAAATTCAATACAATATGGTATAGGGGGAGCGACCCTCCTTATACCTGGAGTACTCCACATAAATTTAAAATGCTGAAAATAAACCCTATCAATATCTGAAGCAGTAATATTAGTGATGACGGAAAATAAACCTAATGTGCATGAAATAAACCGCTACCTGTACTTCATGATCATTAATGCTCTTTCTCCTTGTTGTTTGTTTGTCTTCAAGTATTTCCTCTACTACTTTCTCGTATTATTATACCAAGTAATAATAATTATAAATAACTATTCTTGTATTTAAAGCAACATCTCTCTCGATAGTAATGACTACCCAATCCCCTAAATCATTTAATTGAATCCTTTGGATTCTCAAAGTTTGTCAAACAAAATTGTAAGTTTTTCAAAAGAATATGAGAACCTTTCAACATCACAAAACAATTGATTCCTCATCAATCATTAGCTATCTATCCCAACAAGGAAGCACCAATTTCAAAATCAACAAGAACCAATCCAAACCACCACTTCAGTCACTTCATTAATCAAACAATATCCAGATATGATATTTCAGGAAAAATCAAACTTCACAAGACTTAACATACAAGTACGAAAACATCAACAATCTCCCATTTATCATCATAGTTCACCAACTTTGTCTAAAACATAGAACATTGCACTCATGTTAAATCATTTCAGCCAAGTGCAAAGATAAGAACAAAAATCCAATAATTAACAAACAAGCATTAAACATATATTATTCTCCTTTACATATCAAAAAAATCAATCAGAATCAAATCCTAAATGAAGCAAGGATCTCCTTCCCCTTCCAAATCAGAAATCATTCAATTACATAAAACAGAAGGCCATTCCATTGCAAATTTCAATATGTAAACAATCATGCCACCCTAAATATTCTTAATTGACTAATTTATATATTTTTCTCTGGACATTTTATGGACTCAGATTTAATGAACAAAGAACTATTTAAAAACATAGAGCAGATTCTCATTCACCCAAAACAGTAATCACAAGGGAAGAAAACTAATATTTGATTCACAAACTTTCTTTAATGTCCACATACAAAGTAAATATATGTTTCAACAATTTCTTCCTAACTCAACAATGCAGAAACATTCAACAAACAGGTAAATAAAAAGGACTATGAATATTGTAGGAAATCAACTTGTGACCACCAAAAGAGAACTCAAATCATTCTTTCATTCTTCAATTACTTGAAAATTTTTAATTGATTAGAACTGATTGTAAAACTTCAAAAATTCCCAACTAATCAGCCTTCCCAAAAACTCCTCACTCGTTAACATAAAATTAGAGTAGAGAAGAGTCAAAGATTCTCACCAAGATTTATATAAATGATAGGTGTCTCTATTGCTTAAACTTTCGCCCATAATTCCAAAATAAAACGGAGTTGTTCTTGAATCCTCACGTGAGACACAAATTGAATCGTCCTGAGCTCTAAACCGAACAAAGCTAGACAAATTCTATATTGTAGAGAAGGGAGAAGTTGGAACAAATGGATTGGGGAAGGAACCGAAGAAAAAAAACATTGGGAGAAGAAGGAAGAAGAAAAGAACGAAGAATTGTTTGGAGGAGAGGAGTGACGACTAGGTTTAGTCCTTTGTATGTGGAGGAAGGGCTTAATTAACATGTGTATACATATAATTATTAGGGAAAATTCTAATTATCAACCCATTATTCATTTTTAGTTATTATGCTTTTGTCCCCAAAGTCTTATATATAATGCTCATAACCTTTCTTTCCATTTAACTCTCTTCTTCTTATTTATTAATAAAAATAGAACTTATTTTGTGTGGAAACAAATATGGTTAAATAATCTAATGATTATTTCATTTATATAATAACATATTTATAATACAAAAGTTTCCTAAAAGATAATAAATGTCTATTACAAGTTTACCTAATAATAATCCCTAATAATAACAAATATCTTTCTACTTTAAATATTTCCTAATACCATAGCTCACAATTATATTTAAAATATACAAATATTCTACTAATACAAAATAGGAAATATTAACATTATTTTCACAATTTCTAAAAGTTTGTCCAAAATTCTTTTATTCCATTTTACAAAACTTAAACTTATAATTTATATTCTTCATTCCTATTTAATTTAATTATATTGGATAATAAAAATTTTGGGGTGTTACATGAGACATTAGATAAACTTTTGGTCTTTTTTGACCAAAAGTACCACTTTCTTGAGAATCTTGACACAAACGCAAAAACGAGATTAAAATAGTCAAAAACAAAGCTTGTGCCGCTTTTAACCTTAAAACGCTCAAATGGACGTAAAACGAGTTATGGTGAGACATTAGACAAACTTTTGGTCTTTTTTGACCAAAAGTACCATTTACTTGAGACTTTTGACACTAAAATGAAAAAACCATATCAAAATAGTCAAAAATAAAACATGTGCCGCTTTTAACCCTAAAACGCGCAACTGGTCTTATAACGAGTTATGGTGAGACATTTCACAAACTTTTGGTCTTTTTTGAGCAAAAGTACCACTTTCTTGAGAATTTTGACAATATAACGAAAAAATCATATTAAAATGTTCAAAAACAAAACATGTGCCGCTTTTAACCCTGAAACGCGCAACTGGGCTTAAAACGAGTTATGGTGAGACATTTGACAAACTTTTGGTCTTTTTTGACCAAAAGTACCACTCTCTTGAGAATCTTGACACTAAAACGCAAAAACCAGATTAAAATAGTCAAAAACAAAGCTTGTGCCGCTTTTAACCTTAAAACGCTCAAATGGACGTAAAACGAGTTATGGTGAGACATTAGACAAACTTTTGGTCTTTTTTGACCAAAAGTACCATTTACTTGAGACTGTTGACACTAAAACGAACAAACCATATTAAAATAGTCAAAAAAACAAAACGTGTGCCGCTTTTAACCCTAAAACGCGCAACTGGGCTTAAATCGAGTTATGGTGAGACATTTGACAAACTTTTGGTTTGTTTTCACCAAAAGTACCACTCTCTTGAGAATCTTGACACTAAAACGCAAAACCGGATTAAAATGGTCAAAAACAAAACTTGTGCCGGTTTTAACCCTAAAACGCGCAAATGGACTAAAAACGAGTTACGGTGAAACATTAGACAAACTTTTGGTGTTTTTTAACCAAAAGTAGCACTGTCTTGAGAATCTTGACACTAAAACGCAAAAACTCGATTAAAATGGTCAAAAACAAAACTTGTGCCGCTTTTAACCCTAAAACGCGCAAATGGTCTTAAAACAAATTATGGTGAGACATTTGACAAACTTTTGGTCTTTTTTGACCAAAAGTACCACTTTCTTGAGAATCTTGACACTAAAACGCAAAAACGAGATTAAAATGGTGAAAAACAAAACTTGTGCCGCTTTTAACCCTAAAACGCGCAAATGGACTTAAAACGAGTTATGGTGAGACATTAGACAAACTTTTGGTCTTTTTTGACCAAAAGTACCACTCTCTTGAGAATCTTGACACTAAAACGCAAAAACCAGATTAAAATCGTCAAAAACAAAGCTTATGCCGCTTTTAACCTTAAAACACTCAAATGGACGTTAAAACGAGTTATGGTGAGACATTGGACAAACTTTTGGTCTTTTTTGACCAAAAGTACCATTTACTTGAGACTGTTGACACTAAAACGAAAAAAACCATATTAAAATAGTCAAAAACAAAACGTGTGCCGCTTTTAACCCTAAAACGCGCAACTGGGCTTAAAACGAGTTATGGTGAGACATTTGACAAACTTTTGGTTTGTTTTCACCAAAAGTACCACTCTCTTGAGAATCTTGACACTAAAACGCAAAACCGGATTAAAATGGTCAAAAACAAAACTTGTGCCGGTTTTAACCCTAAAACGCGCAAATGGACTAAAAACGAGTCACGGTGAGACATTAGACAAACTTTTGGTGTTTTTAACCAAAAGTAGCATTGTCTTGAGAATCTTGACACTAAAACGCAAAAACTTGATTAAAATGGTCAAAAACAAAACTTGTGCCGCTTTTAACCCTAAAACGCGCAAATGGACTTAAACAAATTATGGTGAGACAATTGAAAAACTTTTGGTATTTTTTGACCAAAAGTACCACTTTCTTGAGAATCTTGACACTAAAACGCGAAAACGAGATGAAAATGGTGAAAAACAAAACTTGTGATGCTTTTAACCCTAAAACGCGCAAATGGTCTTAAAACAAATTATGGTGTGACATTTGAGAAACTTTTGGTGTTTTTTGACCAAAAGTACCACTTTCTTGAGAATCATGACACTAAAACGCAAAAACGAGATTAAAATGGTGAAAAACAAAACTTGTGCCGCTTTTAACCCTAAAACGCGCAAATGGACGTAAAACGAGTTATGGTGAGACATTAGACAAACTTTTGGTCTTTTTTGACCAAAAGTACCACTTTCTTGAGAATCTTGACATTAAAACTCAAAAACCAGATTAAGATAGTCAAAAACAAAGATTGTGCCGCTTTTAAGCGTAAATCGCTCAAATGGACGTAAAACGACTTATGGTGAGACATTTCACAAACTTTTGGTCTTTTTTGACCAAAAGTACCACTCTGTTGAGAATCTTGACACTAAAACGGAAAAAACGAGATTAAAATGGTCAAAAACAAAACTTGTGCCTCTTTTAACCCTAAAACGCGAAACTCGTTTTAAAACGAGTTATGGTGAGTCATTTGACAAACTTTTGGTCTTTATTGACCCAAAGTAACACTTTCTTGAGAATCTTGACCCTAAAACGCGAAAACGAGATTAAAATGATCAAAAACAAAACTTGTGCCACTTTTAACCCTATACCGCGCAAATGGACTAAAAACGAGTTATGGTGAGACATTTGACAAACTTTTGGTCTTTTTTGAGCAAAAGTACCACTTTCTTGAGAATCTTGACACTAAAACGCGAAAACGAGATTAAAATGGTGAAAAACAAAACTTATGCCGACGCGCAAATGGACGTAAACCGAGTTATGGTGAGACATTAGACAAACTTTTGGTCTTTTTTCACCAAAAGTACCACTTTCGTGAGAAACTTGACACTAAAACGCAAAAAACCAGTTAAAAATAGTCAAAAACAAAGATTGTGCCGCTTTTAACCCTAAAACGCGCAAATCGACGTAAAACGAGTTATGGTGAGACATTAGATAAACTTTTGGTCATTTTTGACCAAAGGTACCACTTTTTGAGAATCTTGACACTAAAAAGCAAAAACGAGATTGAAATGGTTAAAAACAAAACTTGTGCCGCTTTTAACCCTAAAACGCGCAAATGGACTTAAAACGAGTTATGGTGAGACGTTAGACAAACTTTTGGAGTTTTTTGACCAAAAGTACCACTTTCTTGAGAATCTTGACACGAAAATGCAAAAACAAGATTAAAATAGTAAAAAACAAAGCTTGTGCCACTTTTAACCGTAAAACGCGCAAATGGACGTAACACGAGTTATGGTGAGACATTAGATAAACTTTTGGTCTTTTTTGACCAAAAGTACCACTTTCTTGAGAATCTTGACACAAACGCAAAAACGAGATTAAAATAGTCAAAAACAAAGCTTGTGCCGCTTTTAACCTTAAAACGCTCAAATGGACGTAAAACGAGTTATGGTGAGACATTAGACAAACTTTTGGTCTTTTTGACCAAAAGTACCATTTACTTGAGACTTTTGACACTAAAATGAAAAAACCATATCAAAATAGTCAAAAATAAAACGTGTGCCGCTTTTAACCCAAAAACGCGCAACTGGTTTTAAAACGAGTTATGGTGAGACATTTGACAAACTTTTGGTCTTTTTGAGCAAAAGTACCACTTTCTTGAGAATTTTGACAATATAACGAAAAATCATATTAAAATGTTCAAAAACAAAACATGTGCCGCTTTTAACCCTGAAACGCGCAACTGGGCTTAAAACGAGTTATGGTGAGACATTTGACAAACTTTGGTCTTTTTTGACCAAAAGTACCAGTCTCTTGAGAATCTTGACACTAAAACGCAAAAAACAAGATTAAAATAGTCAAAAACAAAGCTTGTGCCGCTTTTAACCTTAAAACGCTCAAATGGACGTAAAACGAGTTATGGTGAGACATTAGACAAACTTTTGGTCTTTTTTGACCAAAAGTACCATTTACTTGAGACTGTTGACACTAAAACGAACAAACCATATTAAAATAGTCAAAAACAAAACGTGTGCCGCTTTTAACCCTAAAACGCGCAACTGGGCTTAAAACGAGTTATGGTGAGACATTTGACAAACTTTTGGTTTGTTTTCACCAAAAGTACCACTCTCTTGAGAATCTTGACACTAAAACGCAAAACCGGATTAAATTGGTCAAAAACAAAACTTGTGCCGGTTTTAACCCTAAAACGCGCAAATGGACTAAAACGAGTTACGGTGAGACATTAGACAAACTTTTGGTGTTTTTTAACCAAAAGTAGCACTGTCTTGAGAATCTTGACACTAAAACGCAAAAACTCGATTAAAATGGTCAAAAACAAAACTTGTGCCGCTTTTAACCCTAAAACGCGCAAATGGTCTTAAAACAAATTATGGTGAGACATTTGACAAACTTTGGGTCTTTTTTGACCAAAAGTACCACTTTCTTGAGAATCTTGACACTAAAACGCAAAAACGAGATTAAAATGGTGAAAAACAAAACTTGTGCCGCTTTTAACCCTAAAACGCGCAAATGGACTTAAAACGAGTTATGGTGAGACATTAGACAAACTTTTGGTCTTTTTGGCCAAAAGTACCACTCTCTTGAGAATCTTGACACTAAAACGCAAAAAACCAGATTAAAATCGTCAAAAACAAAGCTTGTGCCGCTTTTAACCCTAAAACGCGCAAATCGACGTAAAACGAGTTATGGTGAGACATTAGACAAATTTTTGGTCATTTTTGACCAAAAGTACCACTTTGTTGAGAATCTTGACACTAAAACGCAAAAACGAGATTGAAATGTTTAAAAACAAAACTTGTGCCGCTTTTAACCCTAAAACGCGCAAATGGTCTTAAAACAAATTATGGTGAGACATTTGACAAACTTTTGGTCTTTTTTGACCAAAAGTACCACTTTCTTGAGAATCTTGACACTAAAACGCAAAAACGAGATTAAAATGGTGAAAAACAAAACTTGTGCCGCTTTTAACCCTAAAACGCGCAAATGGACTTAAAACGAGTTATGGTGAGACATTAGACAAACTTTTGGTCTTTTTTGACCAAAAGTACCACTCTCTTGAGAATCTTGACACTAAAACGCAAAAACCAGATTAAAATCGTCAAAAACAAAGCTTGTGCCGCTTTTAACCCTAAAACGCGCAAATGGACTTAAAACGAGTTATGGTGAGACATTAGACAAACTTTTGGTCTTTTTTGACCAAAAGTACCCTCTCTTGAGAATCTTGACACTAAAACGCAAAAAACCAGATTAAAATCGTCAAAAACAAAGCTTATGCCGCTTTTAACCTTAAAACACTCAAATGGACGTAAAACGAGTTATGGTGAGACATTGGACAAACTTTTGGTCTTTTTTGACCAAAAGTACCATTTACTTGAGACTGTTGACACTAAAACGAAAAAACCATATTAAAATAGTCAAAAACAAAACGTGTGCCGCTTTTAACCCTAAAACGCGCAACTGGGCTTAAAACGAGTTATGGTGAGACATTTGACAAACTTTTGGTTTGTTTTCACCAAAAGTACCACTCTCTTGAGAATCTTGACACTAAAACGCAAAAACCGGATTAAAATGGTCAAAAACAAAACTTGTGCCGGTTTTAACCCTAAAACGCGCAAATGGACTAAAAACGAGTCACGGTGAGACATTAGACAAACTTTGGTGTTTTTTAACCAAAAGTAGCATTGTCTTGAGAATCTTGACACTAAAACGCAAAAACTTGATTAAAATGGTCAAAAACAAAACTTGTGCCGCTTTTAACCCTAAAACGCGCAAATGGACTTAAACAAATTATGGTGAGACAATTGAAAAACTTTTGGTATTTTTTGACCAAAAGTACCACTTTCTTGAGAATCTTGACACTAAAACGCGAAAACGAGATGAAAATGGTGAAAAACAAAACTTGTGATGCTTTTAACCCTAAAACGCGCAAATGGTCTTAAAACAAATTATGGTGTGACATTTGAGAAACTTTTGGTGTTTTTGACCAAAAGTACCACTTTCTTGAGAATCATGACACTAAAACGCAAAAAACGAGATTAAAATGGTGAAAAACAAAACTTGTGCCGCTTTTAACCCTAAAACGCGCAAATGGACGTAAAACGAGTTATGGTGAGACATTAGACAAACTTTTGGTCTTTTTTGACCAAAAGTACCACTTTCTTGAGAATCTTGACATTAAAACTCAAAAACCAGATTAAGATAGTCAAAAACAAAGATTGTGCCGCTTTTAAGCGTAAATCGCTCAAATGGACGTAAAAACGACTTATGGTGAGACATTTCACAAACTTTTGGTCTTTTTTGACCAAAAGTACCACTCTGTTGAGAATCTTGACACTAAAACGGAAAAACGAGATTAAAATGGTCAAAAACAAAACTTGTGCCTCTTTTAACCCTAAAACGCGAAACTCGTTTTAAAACGAGTTATGGTGAGTCATTTGACAAACTTTTGGTCTTTATTGACCCAAAGTAACACTTTCTTGAGAATCTTGACCCAAAAACGCGAAAACGAGATTAAAATGATCAAAAACAAAACTTGTGCCACTTTTAACCCTATAACGCGCAAATGGACTAAAAACGAGTTATGGTGAGACATTTGACAAACTTTTGGTCTTTTTGAGCAAAAGTACCACTTTCTTGAGAATCTTGACACTAAAACGCGAAAACGAGATTAAAATGGTGAAAAACAAAACTTATGCCGACGCGCAAATGGACGTAAACCGAGTTATGGTGAGACATTAGACAAACTTTGGTCTTTTTTCACCAAAAGTACCACTTTCGTGAGAAACTTGACACTAAAACGCAAAAACCAGTTAAAAATAGTCAAAAACAAAGATTGTGCCGCTTTTAACCCTAAAACGCGCAAATCGACGTAAAACGAGTTATGGTGAGACATTAGATAAACTTTTGGTCATTTTTGACCAAAGGTACCACTTTGTTGAGAATCTTGACACTAAAACGCAAAAACGAGATTGAAATGGTTAAAAACAAAAGTTGTGCCGCTTTAACCCTAAAATGCGCAAATGGACTTAAAACGAGTTATGGTGAGACGTTAGACAAACTTTTGGAGTTTTTTGACCAAAAGTACCACTTTCTTGAGAATCTTGACACGAAAATGCAAAAACAAGATTAAAATAGTAAAAAACAAAGCTTGTGCCACTTTTAACCGTAAAACGCGCAAATGGACGTAACACGAGTTATGGTGAGACATTAGATAAACTTTTGGTCTTTTTTGACCAAAAGTACCACTTTCTTGAGAATCTTGACACAAACGCAAAAACGAGATTAAAATAGTCAAAAACAAAGCTTGTGCCGCTTTTAACCTTAAAACGCTCAAATGGACGTAAAACGAGTTATGGTGAGACATTAGACAAACTTTTGGTCTTTTTTGACCAAAAGTACCATTTACTTGAGACTTTTGACACTAAAATGAAAAAAACATATCAAGATAGTCAAAAATAAAAACGTGTGCCGCTTTTAACCCTAAAACGCGCAACTGGTCTTAAAACGAGTTATGGTGAGACATTTGACAAACTTTTGGTCTTTTTTGAGCAAAAGTACCACTTTCTTGAGAATTTTGACAATATAACGAAAAATCATATTAAAATGTTCAAAAAAAAATGTGCCGCTTTTAACCCTGAAACGCGCAACTGGGCTTAAAACGAGTTATGGTGAGACATTTGACAAACTTTTGGTCTTTTTTGACCAAAAGTACCACTCTCTTGAGAATCTTGACACTAAAACGCAAAAAAACAAGATTAAAATAGTCAAAAACAAAGCTTGTGCCGCTTTTAACCTTAAAACGCTCAAATGGACGTAAAACGAGTTATGGTGAGACATTAGACAAACTTTTGGTCTTTTTTGACCAAAAGTACCATTTACTTGAGACTGTTGACACTAAAACGAAAAACCATATTAAAATAGTCAAAAACAAAACGTGTGCCGCTTTTAACCCTAAAACGCGCAACTGGGCTTAAAACGAGTTATGGTGAGACATTTGACAAACTTTTGGTTTGTTTTCACCAAAAGTACCACTCTCTTGAGAATCTTGACACTAAAACGTAAAAACGGATTAAAATGGTCAAAAACAAAACTTGTGCCGGTTTTAACCCTAAAACGCGCAAATGGACTAAAAACGAGTTACGGTGAGACATTAGACAAACTTTTGGTGTTTTTAACCAAAAGTAGCACTGTCTTGAGAATCTTGACACTAAAACGCAAAAACTCGATTAAAATGGTCAAAAACAAAACTTGTGCCGCTTTTAACCCTAAAACGCGCAAATGGTCTTAAAACAAATTATGGTGAGACATTTGACAAACTTTGGGTCTTTTTTGACCAAAAGTACCACTTTCTTGAGAATCTTGACACTAAAACGCAAAAACGAGATTAAAATGGTGAAAAACAAAACTTGTGCCGCTTTTAACCCTAAAACGCGCAAATGGACTTAAAACGAGTTATGGTGAGACATTAGACAAACTTTTGGTCTTTTTTGGCCAAAAGTACCACTCTCTTGAGAATCTTGACACTAAAACGCAAAAAACCAGATTAAAATCGTCAAAAACAAAGCTTGTGCCGCTTTTAACCCTAAAACGCGCAAATCGACGTAAAACGAGTTATGGTGAGACATTAGACAAACTTTTGGTCATTTTTGACCAAAAGTACCACTTTCTTGAGAATCTTGACATTAAAACTCAAAAACCAGATTAAAATAGTCAAAAACAAAGATTGTGCCGCTTTTAAGCGTAAATCGCTCAAATGGACGTAAAACGACTTATGGTGAGACATTTCACAAACTTTTGGTCTTTTTTGACCAAAAGTACCACTCTGTTGAGAATCTTGACACTAAAACGGAAAAAACGAGATTAAAATGGTCAAAAACAAAACTTGTGCCTCTTTTAACCCTAAAACGCGAAACTCGTTTTAAAACGAGTTATGGTGAGTCATTTGACAAACTTTTGGTCTTTATTGACCAAAGTAACACTTTCTTGAGAATCTTGACCCAAAAACGCGAAAACGAGATTAAAATGATCAAAAACAAAACTTGTGCCACTTTTAACCCTATAACGCGCAAATGGACTAAAAACGAGTTATGGTGAGACATTTGACAAACTTTTGGTCTTTTTGAGCAAAAGTACCACTTTCTTGAGAATCTTGACACTAAAACGCGAAAACGAGATTAAAATGGTGAAAAACAAAACTTATGCCGACGCGCAAATGGACGTAAACCGAGTTATGGTGAGACATTAGACAAACTTTTGGTCTTTTTTCACCAAAAGTACCACTTTCGTGAGAAACTTGACACTAAAACGCAAAAACCAGTTAAAAATAGTCAAAAACAAAGATTGTGCCGCTTTTAACCCTAAAACGCGCAAATCGACGTAAAACGAGTTATGGTGAGACATTAGATAAACTTTTGGTCATTTTGACCAAAGGTACCACTTTGTTGAGAATCTTGACACTAAAACGCAAAAAACGAGATTGAAATGGTTAAAAACAAAAGTTGTGCCGCTTTTAACCCTAAAATGCGCAAATGGACTTAAAACGAGTTATGGTGAGACGTTAGACAAACTTTTGGAGTTTTTTGACCAAAAGTACCACTTTCTTGAGAATCTTGACACGAAAATGCAAAAACAAGATTAAAATAGTAAAAAACAAAGCTTGTGCCACTTTTAACCGTAAAACGCGCAAATGGACGTAACACGAGTTATGGTGAGACATTAGATAAACTTTGGTCTTTTTTGACCAAAAGTACCACTTTCTTGAGAATCTTGACACAAACGCAAAAACGAGATTAAAATAGTCAAAAACAAAGCTTGTGCCGCTTTTAACCTTAAAACGCTCAAATGGACGTTAAAACGAGTTATGGTGAGACATTAGACAAACTTTTGGTCTTTTTTGACCAAAAGTACCATTTACTTGAGACTTTTGACACTAAAATGAAAAAAAACATATCAAAATAGTCAAAAATAAAACGTGTGCCGCTTTTAACCCTAAAACGCGCAACTGGTCTTAAAACGAGTTATGGTGAGACATTTGACAAACTTTTGGTCTTTTTTGAGCAAAAGTACCACTTTCTTGAGAATTTTGACAATATAACGAAAAATCATATTAAAATGTTCAAAAAAAAAAAATGTGCCGCTTTTAACCCTGAAACGCTCAACTGGGCTTAAAACGAGTTATGGTGAGACATTTGACAAACTTTTGGTCTTTTTTGACCAAAAGTACCACTCTCTTGAGAATCTTGACACTAAAACGCAAAAACAAGATTAAAATAGTCAAAAACAAAGCTTGTGCCGCTTTTAACCTTAAAACGCTCAAATGGACGTAAAACGAGTTATGGTGAGACATTAGACAAACTTTTGGTCTTTTTTGACCAAAAGTACCATTTACTTGAGACTGTTGACACTAAAACGAACAAACCATATTAAAATAGTCAAAAACAAAACGTGTGCCGCTTTTAACCCTAAAACGCGCAACTGGGCTTAAAACGAGTTATGGTGAGACATTTGACAAACTTTTGGTTTGTTTTCACCAAAAGTACCACTCTCTTGAGAATCTTGACACTAAAACGCAAAACCGGATTAAAATGGTCAAAAACAAAACTTGTGCCGGTTTTAACCCTAAAACGCGCAAATGGACTAAAAACGAGTTACGGTGAGACATTAGACAAACTTTTGGTGTTTTTTAACCAAAAGTAGCACTGTCTTGAGAATCTTGACACTAAAACGCAAAAACTCGATTAAAATGGTCAAAAACAAAACTTGTGCCGCTTTTAACCCTAAAACGCGCAAATGGTCTTAAAACAAATTATGGTGAGACATTTGACAAACTTTGGGTCTTTTTTGACCAAAAGTACCACTTTCTTGAGAATCTTGACACTAAAACGCAAAAAACGAGATTAAAATGGTGAAAAACAAAACTTGTGCCGCTTTTAACCCTAAAACGCGCAAATGGACTTAAAACGAGTTATGGTGAGACATTAGACAAACTTTGGTCTTTTTGGCCAAAAGTACCACTCTCTTGAGAATCTTGACACTAAAACGCAAAAACCAGATTAAAATCGTCAAAAAACAAAGCTTGTGCCGCTTTTAACCCTAAAACGCGCAAATCGACGTAAAACGAGTTATGGTGAGACATTAGACAAACTTTTGGTCATTTTTGACCAAAAGTACCACTTTGTTGAGAATCTTGACACTAAAACGCAAAAACGAGATTGAAATGGTTAAAAACAAAACTTGTGCCGCTTTTAACCCTAAAACGCGCAAATGGTCTTAAAACAAATTATGGTGAGACATTTGACAAACTTTTGGTCTTTTTTGACCAAAAGTACCACTTTCTTGAGAATCTTGACACTAAAACGCAAAAACGAGATTAAAATGGTGAAAAACAAAACTTGTGCCGCTTTTAACCCTAAAACGCGCAAATGGACTTAAAACGAGTTATGGTGAGACATTAGACAAACTTTTGGTCTTTTTTGACCAAAAGTACCACTCTCTTGAGAATCTTGACACTAAAACGCAAAAACCAGATTAAAATCGTCAAAAACAAAGCTTGTGCCGCTTTTAACCCTAAAACGCGCAAATGGACTTAAAACGAGTTATGGTGAGACATTAGACAAACTTTTGGTCATTTTTGACCAAAAGTACCACTTTGTTGAGAATCTTGACACTAAAACGCAAAAACGAGATTGAAATGGTAAAAAACAAAACTTGTGCCGCTTTTAACCCTAAAACGCGCAAATGGACTTAAAACGAGTTATGGTGAGACGTTAGACAAACTTTTGGAGTTTTTGACCAAAAGTACCACTTTCTTGAGAATCTTGACACGAAAATGCAAAAACAAGATTAAAATAGTAAAAAACAAAGCTTGTGCCACTTTTAACCGTAAAACGCGCAAATGGACGTAACACGAGTTATGGTGAGACATTAGATAAACTTTTGGTCTTTTTTGACCAAAAGTACCACTTTCTTGAGAATCTTGACACAAACGCAAAAACGAGATTAAAATAGTCAAAAACAAAGCTTGTGCCGCTTTTAACCTTAAAACGCTCAAATGGACGTAAAACGAGTTATGGTGAGACATTAGACAAACTTTTGGTCTTTTTTGACCAAAAGTACCATTTACTTGAGACTTTTGACACTAAAATGAAAAAACCATATCAAAATAGTAAAAAATAAAATGTGTGCCGCTTTTAACCCTAAAACGCGCAACTGGTCTTAAAACGAGTTATGGTGAGACATTTGACAAACTTTTGGTCTTTTTTGAGCAAAAGTACCACTTTCTTGAGAATTTTGACAATATAACGAAAAATCATATTAAAATGTTCAAAAACAAAACATGTGCCGCTTTTAACCCTGAAACGCGCAACTGGGCTTAAAACGAGTTATGGTGAGACATTTGACAAACTTTTGGTCTTTTTTGACCAAAAGTACCACTCTCTTGAGAATCTTGACACTAAAACGCAAAAACCAGATTAAAATCGTCAAAAACAAAGCTTGTGCCGCTTTTAACCCTAAAACGCCCAAATCGACGTAAAACGAGTTATGGTGAGACATTAGACAAACTTTTGGTCATTTTTGACCAAAAGTACCACTTTGTTGAGAATCTTGACACTAAAACGCAAAAACGAGATTGAAATGGTTAAAAACAAAACTTGTGCCGCTTTTAACCCTAAAACGCGCAAATGGTCTTAAAACAAATTATGGTGAGACATTTGACAAACTTTTGGTCTTTTTTGACCAAAAGTACCACTTTCTTGAGAATCTTGACACTAAAACGCAAAAACGAGATTAAAATGGTGAAAAACAAAACTTGTGCCGCTTTTAACCCTAAAACGCGCAAATGGACTTAAAACGAGTTATGGTGAGACATTAGACAAACTTTTGGTCTTTTTTGACCAAAAGTACCACTCTCTTGAGAATCTTGACACTAAAACGCAAAAACCAGATTAAAATCGTCAAAAACAAAACTTGTGCCGCTTTTAACCCTAAAACGCTCAAATGGACGTAAAACGAGTTATGGTGAGACATTAGACAAACTTTTGGTCATTTTTGACCAAAAGTACCACTTTGTTGAGAATCTTGACACTAAAACGCAAAAACGAGAATGAAATGGTTAAAAACAAAACTTGTGCCGCTTTTAACCCTAAAACGCGCAAATGGACTTAAAACGAGTTATGGTGAGACGGTAGACAAACTTTTGGAGTTTTTTGACCAAAAGTTCCACTTTCTTGAGAATCTTGACACGAAAATGCAAAAACAAGATTAAAAAAGTAAAAACAAAGCTTGTGCCACTTTTAACCGTAAAACGCGCAAATGGACGTAACACGAGTTATGGTGAGACATTAGATAAACTTTTGGTCTTTTTTGACCAAAAGTACCACTTTCTTGAGAATCTTGACACAAACGCAAAAACGAGATTAAAATAGTCAAAAACAAAGCTTGTGCCGCTTTTAACCTTAAAACGCTCAAATGGACGTAAAACGAGTTATGGTGAGACATTAGACAAACTTTTGGTCTTTTTTGACCAAAAGTACCATTTACTTGAGACTTTGACACTAAAATGAAAAAAACATATCAAAATAGTCAAAAATAAAACGTGTGCCGCTTTTAACCCTAAAACGCGCAACTGGTCTTAAAACGAGTTATGGTGAGACATTTGACAAACTTTTGGTCTTTTTTGAGCAAAAGTACCACTTTCTTGAGAATTTTGACAATATAACAAAAAATCATATTAAAATGTTCAAAACAAAACATGTGCCGCTTTTAACCCTGAAACGCGCAACTGGGCTTAAAACGAGTTATGGTGAGACATTTGACAAACTTTTGGTCTTTTTTGACCAAAAGTACCACTCTCTTGAGAATCTTGATACTAAAACGCAAAAACCAGATTAAAATAGTCAAAAACAAAGCTTGTGCCGCTTTTAACCTTAAAACGCTCAAATGGACGTAAAACGAGTTATGGTGAGACATTAGACAAACTTTTGGTCTTTTTTGACCAAAAGTACCATTTACTTGAGACTGTTGACACTAAAACGCAAAAAAAGGAGATTAAAATGGTCAAAAACAAAACTTGCGCCGCTTTTAACCCTAAAACGCGCAAATGGTCTTAAAACAAATTATGGTGAGACATTTGACAAACTTTTGGTCTTTGTTGACCAAAAGTACCACTTTCTTGAGAATCATGACACTAAAACGCAAGAAACGAGATTAAAATGGTGAAAAACAAAACTTGTGCCGCTTTTAACCCTAAAACGCGCAAATGGACTTAAAACGAGTTATGGTGAGACATTACACAAACTTTTGGTCTTTTTTGACCAAAAGTACCACTCTCTTGAGAATCTTGACACTAAAACGCAAAAACCAGGTTAAAATAGTCAAAAACAAAGCTTGGGCTGCATTTAACCCTAAAACGCGCAAATGGACGTTAAAACGAGTTATGGTGAGACATTAGACAAACTTTAGGCCTTTTTGACCAAAAGTACCACTTTCTTGAGAATCTTGACACTAAAACTTAGAAACCTGATTAAAATAGTCAAAAACAAAGCTTGTGCCGCTTTTAACCCTAAAACGCGCAAATGGACGTAACACGAGTTATGGTGAGACATTAGATAAACTTTTGGTCTTTTTTGACCAAAAGTACCACTTTCTTGAGAATCTTGACAAAACGCAAAAACGAGATTAAAATAGGTAAAAACAAAGCTTGTGCCGCTTTTAACCTTAAAACGCTCAAATGGACGTAAAACGAGTTATGGTGAGACATTAGACAAACTTTTGGTCTTTTTTGACCAAAAGTACCATTTACTTGAGACTTTTGACACTAAAATGAAAAAACCATATCAAAATAGTAAAAAATAAAATGTGTGCCGCTTTTAACCCTAAAACGCGCAACTGGTCTTAAAACGAGTTATGGTGAGACATTGACAAACTTTTGGTCTTTTTTGAGCAAAAGTACCACTTTCTTGAGAATTTTGACAATATAACGAAAAATCATATTAAAATGTTCAAAAACAAAACATGTGCCGCTTTTAACCCTGAAACGCGCAACTGGGCTTAAAACGAGTTATGGTAAGACATTTGACAAACTTTTGGTCTTTTTTGACCAAAAGTACCACTCTCTTGAGAATCTTGACACTAAAACGCAAAAACCAGATTAAAATCGTCAAAAACAAAGCTTGTGCCGCTTTTAACCCTAAAACGCGCAAATCGACGTAAAACGAGTTATGGTGAGACATTAGACAAACTTTTGGTCATTTTGACCAAAAGTACCACTTTGTTGAGAATCTTGACACTAAAACGCAAAAAACGAGATTGAAATGGTTAAAAACAAAACTTGTGCCGCTTTTAACCCTAAAACGCGCAAATGGTCTTAAAACAAATTATGGTGAGACATTTGACAAACTTTTGGTCTTTTTTGACCAAAAGTACCACTTTCTTGAGAATCTTGACACTAAAACGCAAAAACGAGATTAAAATGGTGAAAAACAAAACTTGTGCCGCTTTTAACCCTAAAACGCGCAAATGGACTTAAAACGAGTTATGGTGAGACATTAGACAAACTTTTGGTCTTTTTTGACCAAAAGTACCACTCTCTTGAGAATCTTGACACTAAAACGCAAAAACCAGATTAAAATCGTCAAAAACAAAACTTGTGCCGCTTTTAACCCTAAAACGCGCAAATCGACGTAAAACGAGTTATGGTGAGACATTAGACAAACTTTTGGTCATTTTTGACCAAAAGTACCACTTTGTTGAGAATCTTGACACTAAAACGCAAAAACGAGATTGAAATGGTTAAAAACAAAACTTGTGCCGCTTTTAACCCTAAAACGCGCAAATGGACTTAAAACGAGTTATGGTGAGACGGTAGACAAACTTTTGGAGTTTTTTGACCAAAAGTTCCACTTCTTGAGAATCTTGACACGAAAAATGCAAAAACAAGATTAAAATAGTAAAAAACAAAGCTTGTGCCACTTTTAACCGTAAAACGCGCAAATGGACGTAACACGAGTTATGGTGAGACATTAGATAAACTTTTGGTCTTTTTTGACCAAAAGTACCACTTTCTTGAGAATCTTGACACAAACGCAAAAACGAGATTAAAATAGTCAAAAACAAAGCTTGTGCCGCTTTTAACCTTAAAACGCTCAAATGGACGTTAAACGAGTTATGGTGAGACATTAGACAAACTTTTGGTCTTTTTGACCAAAAGTACCATTTACTTGAGACTTTTGACACTAAAATGAAAAAAACATATCCAAATAGTCAAAAATAAAACGTGTGCCGCTTTTAACCCTAAAACGCGCAAACTGGTCTTAAAACGAGTTATGGTGAGACATTTGACAAACTTTTGGTCTTTTTTGAGCAAAAGTACCACTTTCTTGAGAATTTTGACAATATAACGAAAAATCATATTAAAATGTTCAAAAACAAAACATGTGCCGCTTTTAACCCTGAAACGCGCAACTGGGCTTAAAACGAGTTATGGTGAGACATTTGACAAACTTTTGGTCTTTTTTGACCAAAAGTACCACTCTCTTGAGAATCTTGATACTAAAACGCAAAAACCAGATTAAAATAGTCAAAAACAAAGCTTGTGCCGCTTTTAACCTTAAAACGCTCAAATGGACGTAAAACGAGTTATGGTGAGACATTAGACAAACTTTTGGTCTTTTTTGACCAAAAGTACCATTTACTTGAGACTGTTGACACTAAAACGCAAAAAGGAGATTAAAATGGTCAAAAACAAAACTTGCGCCGCTTTTAACCCTAAAACGCGCAAATGGTCTTAAAACAAATTATGGTGAGACATTTGACAAACTTTTGGTCTTTGTTGACCAAAAGTACCACTTTCTTGAGAATCATGACACTAAAACGCAGAGAAACGAGATTAAAATGGTGAAAAACAAAACTTGTGCCGCTTTTAACCCTAAAACGCGCAAATGGACTTAAAACGAGTTATGGTGAGACATTACACAAACTTTTGGTCTTTTTTGACCAAAAGTACCACTCTCTTGAGAATCTTGACACTAAAACGCAAAAACCAGGTTAAAATAGTCAAAAACAAAGCTTGGGCTGCATTTAACCCTAAAACGCGCAAATGGACGTAAAACGAGTTATGGTGAGACATTAGACAAACTTTAGGTCTTTTTTGACCAAAAGTACCACTTTCTTGAGAATCTTGACACTAAAACTTAGAAACCTGATTAAAATAGTCAAAAACAAAGCTTGTGCCGCTTTTAACCCTAAAACGCTCAAATGGACGTAAAACGAGTTATGGTGAGAGATTAGACAAACTTTTGGTCTTTTTAGACCAAAGTACCACTTTCTTGAGAATCTTGACACTAAAACGCAAAAACGGTTAAATTTAGTCAAAAGCAAAGCTTGTGCTGCTTTTAAGCCTAAATCGCTCAAATGGACGTAAAACGAGTTATGGTGAGACATTTCACAAACTTTTGGTCTTTTTTGACCAAAAGTACACCACTTTCTTGAGAATCTTGACACTAAAACGAAAAGACGAGATTAAAATGGTAAAAAAACAAACTTGTGCCGATTTTATCCTAAAACGCGCAAATGGTCTTAAAACGAGTTATGATGAGACAGTTGACAAACTTTTGGTCTTTTTTTACCAAAAGTATCACTTTCTGGAGAATCTTGACACTAAAACGCAAAAACCCGATTAAAATGGTCAAAAACAAAACTTGTGCCGGTTTTAACCCTAAAACGCGCAATTGGACTAAAAACGAGTTATGGTGAGACATTAGACAAACTTTTGGTTTTTTTTGACCAAAAGTACCACTTTCTTGAGAATCTTGACACTAAAACGCAAAAACGAGATTAAAAATGGTCAAAAACAAAACTTGTGCCGCTTTTAACCCTAAAACGCGCAAATGGTCTTAAAACAAATTATGGTGAGACGTTTGACAAACTTTTGGTCTTTGTTGACCAAAAGTACCACTTTCTTGAGAATCATGACACTAAACGCAAAAACGAGATAAAATGGTGAAAAACAAAACTTGTGCCGCTTTTAACCCTAAAACGTGCAAATGGACTAAAACGAGTTATGGTGAGACATTAGACAAACTTTTGGTCTTTTTGACCAAAAGTACCACTCTCTTGAGAATCTTGACACTAAAACGCAAAAACCAGATTAAAATCGTCAAAAACAAAGCTTGTGCCGCTTTTAACCTTAAAACACTCAAATGGACGTAAAACGAGTTATGGTGAGACATTAGACAAACTTTTCGTCTTTTTTGACCAAAAGTACCATTTACTTGAGACTGTTGACACTAAAACGAAAAAACCATATTAAAATAGTCAAAAACAAAATGTGTGCCGCTTTTAACCCTAAAACGCGCAAACTGGGCTTAAAACGAGTTATGGTGAGACATTTGACAAACTTTTGGTTTGTTTTCACCAAAAGTACCACTCTCTTGAGAATCTTGACACTAAAACGCAAAACCAGATTAAAATGGTCAAAAACAAAACTTGTGCCGGTTTTAACCCAAAAACGCGCAAAAGGACTAAAAACGAGTTACTGTGAGACATTAGACAAACTCTTGGTGTTTTTTGAACAAAAGTAGCACTTTCTTGAGAATCTTGACACTAAAACGCAAAACTCGATTAAATGGTCAAAAACAAAACTTGTGCCGCTTTTAACCCTAAAACGCGCAAATGGTCTTAAAACAAATTATGGTGAGACATTTGACAAACTTTTGGTCTTTTTTGACCACAAGTACCACTTTCTTGAGAATCTTGACACTAAAACGCAAAAAACGAGATTAAAATGGTGGAAAACAAAACTTGTGCCGCTTTTAACCCTAAAACGCGCAAATGGACTTAAAACGAGTTATGGTGAGACAAAAGACAAAGTTTGGTCTTTTTGACCAAAAGTACCACTTTCTTGAGAATATTGACACTAAAACGCAAAAACCAGATTAAAATAGTCAAAAACAAAGCTTGTGCCGCTTTTAACTCTAAAACGCGCAAATGGACGTAAAACGAGTTATGGTGAGACATTAGACAAACTTTTGGTCTTTTTTGACCAAAAGTACCACTTTCTTGAGAATCTTGACACTAAAACGCAAAAACCAGATTAAAATAGTCAAAACCAAAGCTTGTGCAGCTTTTAACCCTAAAACGCGCAAATGGACGTAAAACGAGTTAAGGTGAGACATTTCACAAACTTTTGGTCTGTTTTCTCCAAAAGTACCACTCACTTGAGAATCTTGACACTAAAACGCAAAAACCCGATTAAAATGGTCAAAAACAAAACTTGTGCAGGTTTTAACCCTAAAACGCGTAAATGGACTAAAACTGAGTTACGGTGAGACATTAGACAAACCTTTGGTGTTTTTTGAACAAAAGTAGCAATTTCTTGAGAATCTTGACACTAAAACGCAAAAACTCGATTAAAATGGTCAAAAACAAAACTTGTGCCGCTTTTAACCCTAAAACGCGCAAATGGTCTTAAAACAAATTATGGTGAGACATTTGACAAACTTTGGTCTTTTTTGACCACAAGTACCACTTTCTTGAGAATCTTGACACTAAAACGCAAAAACGAGATCAAAATGGTGAAAAACAAAACTTGTGCCGCTTTTAACCCTAAAACGCGCAAATGGACTTAAAACGAGTTATGGTGAGACAAAAGACAAAGTTTTGGTCTTTTTTGACCAAAAGTACCACTTTCTTGAGAATATTGACACTAAAACGCAAAAACCAGATTAAAATAGTCAAAAACAAAGCTTGTGCCGCTTTTAACTCTAAAACGCGCAAATGGACGTAAAACGAGTTATGGTGAGACATTAGACAAACTTTTGGTCTTTTTTGACCAAAAGTACCACTTTCTTGAGAATCTTGACTCTAAAACGCAAAAACCAGATTAAAATAGTCAAAAACAAAGCTTGTGCAGCTTTTAACCCTAAAACGCGCAAATGGACGTAAAACGAGTTAAGGTGAGACATTGACAAACTTTTGGTCTGTTTTCTCCAAAAGTACCACTCTCTTGAGAATCTTGACACTAAAACGCAAAAGCCCGATTAAAATGGTCAAAAACAAAACTTGTGGAGGTTTTAACCCTAAAACAAGTAAATGGACTAAAACTTAGTTACGGTGAGACATTAGACAAACTTTTGTGTTTTTTGACCAAAAGTACCACTTTCTTGAGAATCTTGACACTAAAACACAAAACTCAATTAAAATGGTCAAAAACAAAACTTGTGCCGCTTTTAACCCTAAAACGCGCAAATGGTCTTAAAACAAATTATGGTGAGACATTTGACAAACTTTTGGTCTTTTTTGACCAAAAGTACCACTTTCTTGAGAATCTTGACACTAAAACGCAAAAAACGAGCTTAAATGGTGAAAAACAAAACTTGTGCCGCTTTTAACCCTAAAACGCGCAAATAGACGTAAAACGAGTTATGGTGAGACATTTGACAAACTTTTGGTCTTTTTTGACCAAAAGTACCACTTTCTTGAGAATCTTGACACTAAAACGCAGAAAACCAGATTAAAATAGTCAAAAACAAAGCTTGTGCCGCTTTTAACCCTAAAACACGCAAATGGACGTAAAACGAGTTATGGTGAGACATTAGACAAACTTTTGGTCTTTTTGACCAAAAGTACCACTTTCTTGAGAATCTTGACACTAAAACGCAAAAACCAGATTAAAATAGTCAAAAACAAAACTTGTGCCGCTTTTAACCCTAAAACGCGCAAATGGTCTTAAAACAAATTATGGTGAGACATTTGACAAACTTTTGGTCTTTTTTGACCACAAGTACCACTTTCTTGAGAATCTTGACACTAAAACGCAAAACGAGATTAAAATGGTGAAAAACAAAACTTGTGCCGCTTTTAACCCTAAAACGCGCAAATGGACTTAAAACGAGTTATGGTGAGACATAAGACAAAGTTTTGGTCTTTTTTGACAAAAGTACCACTTTCTTGAGAATATTGACACTAAAACGCAAAAACCAGATTAAAATAGTCAAAAACAAAGCTTGTGCAGCTTTAACCCTAAAACGCGCAAATGGACGTAAAACGAGTTAAGGTGAGACATTTGACAAACTTTTGGTCTGTTTTCTCCAAAAGTACAACTCTCTTGAGAATCTTGACACTAAAACGCAAAAACCCGATTAAAATGGTCAAAACAAAACTTGTGCAGGTTTTAACCCTAAAACGCGTAAATGGACTAAAACTGAGTTACGGTGAGACATTAGACAAACTTTTGGTCTTTTTTGACCAAAAGTACCACTTTCTTGAGAATCTTGACACTAAAACGCAAAAACCAGATTAAAATAGTCAAAACCAAAGCTTGTGCAGCTTTTAACCCTAAAACGCGCAAATGGACGTAAAACGAGTTAAGGTGAGACATTTCACAAACTTTTGGTCTGTTTTCTCCAAAAGTACCACTCACTTGAGAATCTTGACACTAAAACGCAAAAACCCGATTAAAATGGTCAAAAACAAAACTTGTGCAGGTTTTAACCCTAAAACGCGTAAATGGACTAAAACTGAGTTACGGTGAGACATTAGACAAACCTTTGGTGTTTTTTGAACAAAAGTAGCAATTTCTTGAGAATCTTGACACTAAAACGCAAAAACTCGATTAAAATGGTCAAAAACAAAACTTGTGCCGCTTTTAACCCTAAAACGCGCAAATGGTCTTAAAACAAATTATGGTGAGACATTTGACAAACTTTTGGTCTTTTTGACCACAAGTACAACTTTCTTGAGAATCTTGACACTAAAACGCAAAAAACGAGATCAAAATGGTGAAAAACAAAACTTGTGCCGCTTTTAACCCTAAAACGCGCAAATGGACTTAAAACGAGTTATGGTGAGACAAAAGACAAAGTTTTGGTCTTTTTGAGCAAAAGTACCACTTTCTTGAGAATATTGACACTAAAACGCAAAAACCAGATTAAAATAGTCAAAAACAAAGCTTGTGCCGCTTTTAACTCTAAAACGCGCAAATGGACGTAAAACGAGTTATGGTGAGACATTAGACAAACTTTTGGTCTTTTTTGACCAAAAGTACCACTTTCTTGAGAATCTTGACTCTAAAACGCAAAAACCAGATTAAAATAGTCAAAAACAAAGCTTGTGCAGCTTTTAACCCTAAAACGCGCAAATGGACGTAAAACGAGTTAGGTGAGACATTTGACAAACTTTTGGTCTGTTTTCTCCAAAAGTACCACTCTCTTGAGAATCTTGACACTAAAACGCAAAAGCCCGATTAAAATGGTCAAAAACAAAACTTGTGCAGGTTTTAACCCTAAAACAAGTAAATGGACTAAAACTGAGTTACGGTGAGACATTAGACAAACCTTTTGTGTTTTTTGACCAAAAGTACCACTTTCTTGAGAATCTTGACACTAAAACACAAAAACTCAATTAAAATGGTCAAAAACAAAACTTGTGCCGCTTTTAACCCTAAAACGCGCAAATGGTCTTAAAACAAATTATGGTGAGACATTTGACAAACTTTTGGTCTTTTTTGACCAAAAGTACCACTTTCTTGAGAATCTTGACACTAAAACGCAAAAACGAGCTTAAATGGTGAAAAACAAAACTTGTGCCGCTTTTAACCCTAAAACGCGCAAATAGACGTAAAACGAGTTATGGTGAGACATTTGACAAACTTTTGGTCTTTTTTGACCAAAAGTACCACTTTCTTGAGAATCTTGACACTAAAACGCAGAGAAACCAGATTAAAATAGTCAAAAACAAAGCTTGTGCCGCTTTTAACCCTAAAACGCGCAAATGGACGTAAAACGAGTTATGGTGAGACATTAGACAAACTTTGGTCTTTTTTGACCAAAAGTACCACTTTCTTGAGAATCTTGACACTAAAACGCAAAAACCAGATTAAAATAGTCAAAAAACAAAACTTGTGCCGCTTTTAACCCTAAAACGCGCAAATGGTCTTAAAACAAATTATGGTGAGACATTTGACAAACTTTTGGTCTTTTTTGACCACAAGTACCACTTTCTTGAGAATCTTGACACTAAAACGCAAAAAACGAGATTAAAATGGTGAAAAACAAAACTTGTGCCGCTTTTAACCCTAAAACGCGCAAATGGACTTAAAACGAGTTATGGTGAGACATAAGACAAAGTTTTGGTCTTTTTTGACCAAAAGTACCACTTTCTTGAGAATATTGACACTAAAACGCAAAAACCAGATTAAAATAGTCAAAAACAAAGCTTGTGCAGCTTTTAACCCTAAAACGCGCAAATGGACGTAAAACGAGTTAAGGTGAGACATTTGACAAACTTTTGGTCTGTTTTCTCCAAAAGTACAACTCTCTTGAGAATCTTGACACTAAAACGCAAAAACCCGATTAAAATGGTCAAAAACAAAACTTGTGCAGGTTTTAACCCTAAAACGCGTAAATGGACTAAAACTGAGTTACGGTGAGACATTAGACAAACTTTGGTCTTTTTTGACCAAAAGTACCACTTTCTTGAGAATCTTGACACTAAAACGCAAAAACCAGATTAAAATAGTCAAACCAAAGCTTGTGCAGCTTTTAACCCTAAAACGCGCAAATGGACGTAAAACGAGTTAAGGTGAGACATTTCACAAACTTTTGGTCTGTTTTCTCCAAAAGTACCACTCACTTGAGAATCTTGACACTAAAACGCAAAAACCCGATTAAAATGGTCAAAAACAAAACTTGTGCAGGTTTTAACCCTAAAACGCGTAAATGGACTAAAAACTGAGTTACGGTGAGACATTAGACAAACCTTTGGTGTTTTTTGAACAAAAGTAGCAATTTCTTGAGAATCTTGACACTAAAACGCAAAAACTCGATTAAAGTGGTCAAAACAAAACTTGTGCCGCTTTTAACCCTAAAACGCGCAAATGGTCTTAAAACAAATTATGGTGAGACATTTGACAAACTTTTGGTCTTTTTTGACCACAAGTACCACTTTCTTGAGAATCTTGACACTAAAACGCAAAAACGAGATCAAAATGGTGAAAAACAAAACTTGTGCCGCTTTTAACCCTAAAACGCGCAAATGGACTTAAAACGAGTTATGGTGAGACAAAAGACAAAGTTTTGGTCTTTTTTGACCAAAAGTACCACTTTCTTGAGAATATTGACACTAAAACGCAAAAACCAGATTAAAATAGTCAAAAACAAAGCTTGTGCCGCTTTTAACTCTAAAACGCGCAAATGGACGTAAAACGAGTTATGGTGAGACATTAGACAAACTTTTGGTCTTTTTTGACCAAAAGTACCACTTTCTTGAGAATCTTGACTCTAAAACGCAAAAAACCAGATTAAAATAGTCAAAAACAAAGCTTGTGCAGCTTTTAACCCTAAAACGCGCAAATGGACGTAAAACGAGTTAAGGTGAGACATTTGACAAACTTTTGGTCTGTTTTCTCCAAAAGTACCACTCTCTTGAGAATCTTGACACTAAAACGCAAAAGCCCGATTAAAATGGTCAAAAACAAAACTTGTGCAGGTTTTAACCCTAAAACAAGTAAATGGACTAAAACTGAGTTACGGTGAGACATTAGACAAACCTTTTGTGTTTTTGACCAAAAGTACCACTTTCTTGAGAATCTTGACACTAAAACACAAAAACTCAATTAAAATGGTCAAAAACAAAACTTGTGCCGCTTTTAACCCTAAAACGCGCAAATGGTCTTAAAACAAATTATGGTGAGACATTTGACAAACTTTTGGTCTTTTTTGACCAAAAGTACCACTTTCTTGAGAATCTTGACACTAAAACGCAAAAACGAGCTTAAATGGTGAAAAACAAAACTTGTGCCGCTTTTAACCCTAAAACGCGCAAATAGACGTAAAACGAGTTATGGTGAGACATTTGACAAACTTTTGGTCTTTTTTGACCAAAAGTACCACTTTCTTGAGAATCTTGACACTAAAACGCAGAAACCAGATTAAAATAGTCAAAAACAAAGCTTGTGCCGCTTTTAACCCTAAAACGCGCAAATGGACGTAAACGAGTTATGGTGAGACATTAGACAAACTTTTGGTCTTTTTTGACCAAAAGTACCACTTTCTTGAGAATCTTGACACTAAAACGCAAAAAACCAGATTAAAATAGTCAAAAACAAAACTTGTGCCGCTTTTAACCCTAAAACGCGCAAATGGTCTTAAAACAAATTATGGTGAGACATTTGACAAACTTTTGGTCTTTTTGACCACAAGTACCACTTTCTTGAGAATCTTGACACTAAAACGCAAAAACGAGATTAAAATGGTGAAAAACAAAACTTGTGCCGCTTTTAACCCTAAAACGCGCAAATGGACTTAAAACGAGTTATGGTGAGACATAAGGCAAAGTTTTGGTCTTTTTTGACCAAAAGTACCACTTTCTTGAGAATATTGACACTAAAACGCAAAAACCAGATTAAAATAGTCAAAAACAAAGCTTGTGCAGCTTTTAACCCTAAAACGCGCAAATGGACGTAAAACGAGTTAAGGTGAGACATTTGACAAACTTTTGGTCTGTTTTCTCCAAAAGTACAACTCTCTTGAGAATCTTGACACTAAAACGCAAAAACCCGATTAAAATGGTCAAAAACAAAACTTGTGCAGGTTTTAACCCTAAAACGCGTAAATGGACTAAAACTGAGTTACGGTGAGACATTAGACAAACTTTTGGTCTTTTTTGACCAAAAGTACCACTTTCTTGAGAATCTTGACACTAAAACGCAAAAACCAGATTAAAATAGTCAAAACCAAAGCTTGTGCAGCTTTTAACCCTAAAACGCGCAAATGGACGTAAAACGAGTTAAGGTGAGACATTTCACAAACTTTTGGTCTGTTTTCTCAAAAGTACCACTCACTTGAGAATCTTGACACTAAAACGCAAAAACCCGATTAAAATGGTCAAAAACAAAACTTGTGCAGGTTTTAACCCTAAAACGCGTAAATGGACTAAAACTGAGTTACGGTGAGACATTAGACAAACCTTTGGTGTTTTTGAACAAAAGTAGCAATTTCTTGAGAATCTTGACACTAAAACGCAAAAACTCGATTAAAGTGGTCAAAAACAAAACTTGTGCCGCTTTTAACCCTAAAACGCGCAAATGGTCTTAAAACAAATTATGGTGAGACATTTGACAAACTTTTGGTCTTTTTGACCACAAGTACCACTTTCTTGAGAATCTTGACACTAAAACGCAAAAACGAGATCAAAATGGTGAAAAACAAAACTTGTGCCGCTTTTAACCCTAAAACGCGCAAATGGACTTAAAACGAGTTATGGTGAGACAAAAGACAAAGTTTTGGTCTTTTTTGACCAAAAGTACCACTTTCTTGAGAATATTGACACTAAAACGCAAAAACCAGATTAAAATAGTCAAAAACAAAGCTTGTGCCGCTTTTAACTCTAAAACGCGCAAATGGACGTAAAACGAGTTATGGTGAGACATTAGACAAACTTTTGGTCTTTTTTGACCAAAAGTACCACTTTCTTGAGAATCTTGACTCTAAAACGCAAAAACCAGATTAAAATAGTCAAAAACAAAGCTTGTGCAGCTTTTAACCCTAAAACGCGCAAATGGACGTAAAACGAGTTAAGGTGAGACATTTGACAAACTTTTGGTCTGTTTTCTCCAAAAGTACCACTCTCTTGAGAATCTTGACACTAAAACGCAAAAGCCCGATTAAAATGGTCAAAAACAAAACTTGTGCAGGTTTTAACCCTAAAACAAGTAAATGGACTAAAACTGAGTTACGGTGAGACATTAGACAAACCTTTTGTGTTTTTTGACCAAAAGTACCACTTTCTTGAGAATCTTGACACTAAAACACAAAAACTCAATTAAAATGGTCAAAAACAAAACTTGTGCCGCTTTTAACCCTAAAACGCGCAAATGGTCTTAAAACAAATTATGGTGAGACATTTGACAAACTTTTGGTCTTTTTTGACCAAAAGTACCACTTTCTTGAGAATCTTGACACTAAAACGCAAAAACGAGCTTAAATGGTGAAAAACAAAACTTGTGCCGCTTTTAACCCTAAAACGCGCAAATAGACGTAAAACGAGTTATGGTGAGACATTTGACAAACTTTTGGTCTTTTTTGACCAAAAGTACCACTTTCTTGAGAATCTTGACACTAAAACGCAGAAACCAGATTAAAATAGTCAAAAACAAAGCTTGTGCCGCTTTTAACCCTAAAACGCGCAAATGGACGTAAAACGAGTTATGGTGAGACATTAGACAAACTTTGGTCTTTTTTGACCAAAAGTACCACTTTCTTGAGAATCTTGACACTAAAACGCAAAAACCAGATTAAAATAGTCAAAAACAAAACTTGTGCCGCTTTTAACCCTAAAACGCGCAAATGGTCTTAAAACAAATTATGGTGAGACATTTGACAAACTTTTGGTCTTTTTTGACCACAAGTACCACTTTCTTGAGAATCTTGACACTAAAACGCAAAAACGAGATTAAAATGGTGAAAAACAAAACTTGTGCCGCTTTTAACCCTAAAACGCGCAAATGGACTTAAAACGAGTTATGGTGAGACATAAGACAAAGTTTTGGTCTTTTTTGACCAAAAGTACCACTTTCTTGAGAATATTGACACTAAAACGCAAAAACCAGATTAAAATAGTCAAAAACAAAGCTTGTGCAGCTTTTAACCCTAAAACGCGCAAATGGACGTAAAACGAGTTAAGGTGAGACATTTGACAAACTTTTGGTCTGTTTTCTCCAAAAGTACAACTCTCTTGAGAATCTTGACACTAAAACGCAAAAACCCGATTAAAATGGTCAAAAACAAAACTTGTGCAGGTTTTAACCCTAAAACACGTAAATGGACTAAAACTGAGTTACGGTGAGACATTAGACAAACTTTTGGTCTTTTTTGACCAAAAGTACCACTTTCTTGAGAATCTTGACACTAAAACGCAAAAACCAGATTAAAATAGTCAAAACCAAAGCTTGTGCAGCTTTTAACCCTAAAACGCGCAAATGGACGTAAAACGAGTTAAGGTGAGACATTTCACAAACTTTTGGTCTGTTTTCTCCAAAAGTACCACTCACTTGAGAATCTTGACACTAAAACGCAAAAACCTGATTAAAATGGTCAAAAACAAAACTTGTGCAGGTTTTAACCCTAAAACGCGTAAATGGACTAAAACTGAGTTACGGTGAGACATTAGACAAACCTTTGGTGTTTTTTGAACAAAAATAGCAATTTCTTGAGAATCTTGACACTAAAACGCAAAAACTCGATTAAAATGGTCAAAAACAAAACTTGTGCCGCTTTTAACCCTAAAACGCGCAAATGGTCTTAAAACAAATTATGGTGAGACATTTGACAAACTTTTGGTCTTTTTTGACCACAAGTACCACTTTCTTGAGAATCTTGACATTAAAACGCAAAAACGAGATCAAAATGGTGAAAAACAAAACTTGTGCCGCTTTTAACCCTAAAACGCGCAAATGGACTTAAAACGAGTTATGGTGAGACAAAAGACAAAGTTTTGGTCTTTTTTGACCAAAAGTACCACTTTCTTGAGAATATTGACACTAAAACGCAAAAACCAGATTAAAATAGTCAAAAACAAAGCTTGTGCCGCTTTTAACTCTAAAACGCGCAAATGGAAGTAAAACGAGTTATGGTGAGACATTAGACAAACTTTTGGTCTTTTTTGACCAAAAGTACCACTTTCTTGAGAATCTTGACTCTAAAACGCAAAAACCAGATTAAAATAGTCAAAAACAAAGCTTGTGCAGCTTTTAACCCTAAAACGCGCAAATGGACGTAAAACGAGTTAAGGTGAGACATTTGACAAACTTTTGGTCTGTTTTCTCCAAAAGTACCACTCTCTTGAGAATCTTGACACTAAAACGCAAAAGCCCGATTAAAATGGTCAAAAACAAACTTGTGCAGGTTTAACCCTAAAACGGGTAAATGGACTAAAACTGAGTTACCGTGAGACATTAGACAAACCTTTTGTGTTTTTGACCAAAAGTACCACTTTCTTGAGAATCTTGACACTAAAACACAAAAACTCAATTAAAATGGTCAAAAACAAAACTTGTGCCGCTTTTAACCCTAAAACGCGCAAATGGTCTTAAAACAAATTATGGTGAGACATTTGACAAACTTTTGGTCTTTTTTGACCAAAAGTACCACTTTCTTGAGAATCTTGACACTAAAACGCAAAAACGAGCTTAAATGGTGAAAAACAAAACTTGTGCCGCTTTTAACCCTAAAACGCGCAAATAGACGTAAAACGAGTTATGGTGAGACATTTGACAAACTTTTGGTCTTTTTTGACCAAAAGTACCACTTTCTTGAGAATCTTGACACTAAAACGCAGAAACCAGATTAAAATAGTCAAAAACAAAGCTTGTGCCGCTTTTAACCCTAAAACGCGCAAATGGACGTAAAACGAGTTATGGTGAGACATTAGACAAACTTTTGGTCTTTTTTGACCAAAAGTACCACTTTCTTGAGAATCTTGACACTAAAACGCAAAAACCAGATTAAAATAGTCAAAAACAAAACTTGTGCCGCTTTTAACCCTAAAACGCGCAAATGGTCTTAAAACAAATTATGGTGAGACATTTGACAAACTTTTGGTCTTTTTGACCACAAGTACCACTTTCTTGAGAATCTTGACACTAAAACGCAAAAACGAGATTAAAATGGTGAAAAACAAAACTTGTGCCGCTTTTAACCCTAAAACGCGCAAATGGACTTAAAACGAGTTATGGTGAGACATAAGACAAAGTTTTGGTCTTTTTTGACCAAAAGTACCACTTTCTTGAGAATATTGACACTAAAACGCAAAAACCAGATTAAAATAGTCAAAAACAAAGCTTGTGCAGCTTTTAACCCTAAAACGCGCAAATGGACGTAAAACGAGTTAAGGTGAGACATTTGACAAACTTTTGGTCTGTTTTCTCCAAAAGTACAACTCTCTTGAGAATCTTGACACAAAAACGCAAAAACCCGATTAAAATGGTCAAAAACAAAACTTGTGCAGGTTTTAACCCTAAAACGCGCAAATGGTCTTAAAACAAATTATGGTGAGACATTTGACAAACTTTTGGTCTTTTTTGACCACAAGTACCACTTTCTTGAGAATCTTGACACTAAAACGCAAAAACGAGATTAAAATGGTGAAAAACAAAACTTGTGCCGCTTTTAACCCTAAAACGCGCAAATGGACTTAAAACGAGTTATGGTGAGACATAAGACAAAGTTTTGGTCTTTTTTGACCAAAAGTACCACTTTCTTGAGAATATTGACACTAAAACGCAAAAACCAGATTAAAATAGTCAAAAACAAAGCTTGTGCAGCTTTTAACCCTAAAACGCGCAAATGGACGTAAAACGAGTTAAGGTGAGACATTTGACAAACTTTTGGTCTGTTTTCTCCAAAAGTACAACTCTCTTGAGAATCTTGACACTAAAACGCAAAAACCCGATTAAAATGGTCAAAAACAAAACTTGTGCAGGTTTTAACCCTAAAACGCGTAAATGGACTAAAACTGAGTTACGGTGAGACATTAGACAAACCTTTTGTGTTTTTTGACCAAAAGTACCACTTTCTTGAGAATCTTGACACTAAAACACAAAAACTCGATTAAAATGGTCAAAAACAAAACTTGTGCCGCTTTTAACCCTAAAACGCGCAAATGCTCTTAAAACAAATTATGGTGAGACATTTGACAAACTTTTGGTCTTTTTTGACCAAAAGTACCACTTTCTTGAGAATCTTGACACTAAAACGCAAAAACGAGCTTAAATGGTGAAAAACAAAACTTGTGCCGCTTCCTCTGTCATTAGTTTTTAGTGCCCTTGGTCTAGTGTTAGCCTTGACCTTGGGCTTATGATCATTCAGTGCCTCCGGCCTAGTGCTGGCTCTAGGCTCTTGGGTTCTCCCTGTGGATTGTTTCCAGGCTCGGGATCCCTGTCCTCCCTTAGTTTCCTTTCCAGGGGGAGGATCCTTTGTAGCCTTGGTTCCTTTAGGGACCCATTTGTAAGAGCTACTTGCTCCATGCTTCTTGGCATTATAGGTGGACATGGAGTGTCCTTTCCTGTTGCAATAGTTACAGAAGCTAAAAGGTGAGGAGCTGTGACTAGTGGCTTTGTGGAAGAATTTTAAGTAGGGCTTCACTTTGGTTCCACCCACGTTTTCCCTCTAGGAGTATATCCTAAGCCAGTCCTGTCCCTATATGCCCTTTGATTCATTAAAATTATATTTAACATTTCTGACCCATTTGTAAACTTCTGCAGGGCATTTTGCAGCTTGTCTCTTTCAGCTGAGATTTTGCTGCAACTAGGGCAGCTCTCAAGTGTTGAGGCATTGGGTTCTGCTTGGGGAGAACCCTTGCCATCCGCTACCGGAAGCTTTCTGGCTTCCGCTAACTCTTCACTTAGTGAGTCCACTTTGGACTCAAGTGATTCTTTTTAGTTTTTAACACTTTATAGGCTTTACATAATCGAGAGAATTCTTCATGAACCTCATTGTAAGCCTCTTGTAGTTCAGAGAAGGTTACCTCATTGTCCTCGTGGGTGAGATCAAAATCTGAAGATGCTTCCTCATCATCTTCTCTGGCTACCAGGCAGAGGTTGGCAACTTCTTCCTCATCACTTGCTTCGTCATCTGAGCTATTCACCCAGATAGAGGACACGAAGGCTTTTCTCTTGTCTTTCCCCTTTGATCTTTGCAAGCTTGGACACTCAGCCTTGAAGTGGCCAGGCTTTTTACATTCAAAGCACACCGGGGCCTTTTCCTTCTTGTATCCCTTCCTCTGACTGGAGTCACCTTTCTGAAAGCCTCCTTTCTTCTTGAAGAACTTTCTGAACTTTCTCACCATCATGGCCATCTCTTCTTCGTCCAGTCCTCCTCATCATCCTCATCATCATCATCATCAATCTCCTTGTGGGAGCAACAAGGGCAAGATTCTTGGCTTTGGATGAGGCTTGAGGAGCTCTCTGAGCCAGCAATGTTGGTTCATATTCAGCCAAAGAACCAAACAGTGCAGTGATGGAGCTGGTTGACTTTCCTTGAACTTCCTGCAAGATGGTTACTTTGGTGATCCAATCACCTTTCAAGATTTTTAGGATCTTGCTGACTTGCTCTCTTTCTGGAATGTCCTTACCCAGGGAGGCCAAGTTGTTGATGAGATGAGTGAACCTCAGCTCCAGCTTTCTGATTGGCTCAGTCGGACTAATCATGGCGAACTTGTGAAACTCTTCCACCAACATCTCAACTCTTCTTGCTTTCACTCCCCTGGTTCCAGAGTGAGCAGCCTTAAGAGCCTCCCACATATCCTTAGCATTTTTGTGGTGGCTGATCCTATGAAATTCCTTAGGGCTGAGAGCACACTGAATGTAGTGCATGGCCCTATAGTTTAGTTGGACTAGATAACCCTAAAACGCGCAAATAGACGTAAAACGAGTTATGGTGAGACATTTGACAAACTTTTGGTCTTTTTGACCAAAAGTACCACTTTCTTGAGAATCTTCACACTAAAACGCAGAAACCAGATTAAAATGGTAAAAAACAAAGCTTGTGCCACTTTTAACCCTAAAACGCGCAAATGGACGTAAAACGAGTTATGGTGAGACATTAGACAAACTTTTGATCTTTTTTGACCAAAAGTACCACTTTCTTGAGAATCTTTACACTAAAACGCAAAAACCAGATTAAAATAGTCAAAAACAAAGCTTGTGCAGCTTTTAACCCTAAAACGCGCAAATGGACGTAAAACGAGTTAAGGTGAGACATTTGACAAACTTTTGGTCTGTTTTCTCCAAAAGTACCACTCTCTTGAGAATCTTGACACTAAAACGCAAAAACCCGATTAAAATGGTCAAAAACAAAACTTGTGCAGGTTTTAACCCTAAAACGCGCAAATGGACTAAAACTGAGTTACGGTGAGACATTAGACAAACTTTTTGTGTTTTTGAACAAAAGTACCACTTTCTTGAGAATCTTGACACTAAAACACAAAAACTCGATTAAAATGGTCAAAAACAAAACTTGTGCCGCTTTTAACCCTAAAACGCGCAAATAGTCTTAAAACAAATTATGGTGAGACATTTGACAAACTTTTGGTCTTTTTTGACCAAAAGTACCACTTTCTTGAGAATCTTGACACTAAAACGCACAAACCAGATTAATATAGTCAAAAACAAAGCTTGTGCCGCTTTTAACCCTATAACGCGCAAATAGACGTAAAACGAGTTATGGTGAGACATTTGACAAACTTTTGGTCTTTTTTGACCAAAAGTACCACTTTCTTGAGAATCTTCACACTAAAACGCAGAAACCAGATTAAAATGGTAAAAAACAAAGCTTGTGCCGCTTTTAACCCTAAAACGCGCAAATGGACGTAAAACGAGTTATGGTGAGAGATTAGACAAACTTTTGGTCTTTTTGACCAAAAGTACCACTCTCTTGAGAAATCTTGACACTAAAACGCAAAAACCAGATTAAATCGTCAAAAACAAAGCTTGTGCCGCTTTTAACCCTAAAACGCTCAAATGGACGTAAAACGAGTTATGGTGAGACATTAGACAAACTTTTGGTCTTTTTTGACCAAAAGTACCATTTACTTGAGACTGTTGACACTAAAACGAACAAACCATATTAAAATAGTCAAAAACAAAGCTTGTGCCGCTTTTAACCCTAAAACGCGCAAATGGACGTAAAACGAGTTATGGTGAGACATTAGACAAACTTTTGGTCTTTTTGACCAAAAGTAAAAGTACCACTTTCTTGAGAATCTTGACACTAAAACGCAAAAACCAGATTAAAATAGTCAAAAACAAAGCTTGTGCAGCTTTTAACCCTAAAACGCGCAAATGGACGTAAAACGAGTTAAGGTGAGACATTTGACAAACTTTTGGTCTGTTTTCTCCAAAAGTACCACTCTCTTGAGAATCTTGACACTAAAACGCAAAAACCCGATTAAAATGGTCAAAAACAAAACTTGTGCAGGTTTTAACCCTAAAACGCGCAAATGGACTAAAACTGAGTTACGGTGAGACATTAGACAAACGTTTTGTGTTTTTTGAACAAAAGTACCACTTTCTTGAGAATCTTGACACTAAAACACAAAAACTCGATTAAAATGGTCAAAAACAAAACTTGTGCCGCTTTTAACCCTAAAACGCGCAAATGGTCTTAAAACAAATTATGGTGAGACATTTGACAAACTTTTGGTGTTTTTTGACCAAAAGTACCACTCTCTTGAGAATCTTGACACTAAAACGCAAAAACCAGATTAAAATAGTAAAAAACAAAGCTTGTGTCGCTTTTAACCTAAAACGCTCAAATGGACATAAAACGAGTTATGGTGAGACATTAGACAAACTTTTGGTCTTTTTTGACCAAAAGTACCACTCTCTTGAGAATCTTGACACTAAAACGCAAAAACCAGATTAAAATAGTCAAAAACAAAGCTTGTGCCGCTTTTAACCTTAAAACGCTGAAATGGACGTAAAACGAGTTATGGTGAGACATTAGACAAACTTTTGGCCTTTTTTGACCAAAAGTACCATTTACTTGAGACTGTTGACACTAAAACGAACAAACCATATTAAAATAGTCAAAGACAAAACGTGTGCCGCTTTTAACCCTAAAACGCGCAACTGGGCTTAGAACGAGTTATGGTGAGACATTTGACAAACTTTTGGTTTGTTTTCACCAAAAGTACCACTCTCTTGAGAATCTTGACACTAAAAGGCAAAACCGGATTAAAATGGTCAAAAACAAGTTACGGTGAGACATTAGACAAACTTTTGGTGTTTTTTAACCAAAAGTAGCACTGTCTTGAGAATCTTGACACTAAAACGCAAAAACCTGATTAAAATGGTCAAAAACAAACCTTGTGCAGGTTTTAACCCTAAAACGCGCAAATGGACTAAAACTGAGTTACGGTGAGACATTAGACAAACTTTTTGTGTTTTTTGAACAACAGTACCACTTTTTTAAGAATCTTGACACTAAAATACAAAAACTCGATTAAAATGGTCAAAAACAAAACTTGTGCCGCTTTTAACCCTAAAACGCGCAAATGGTCTTAAAACAAATTATGGTGAGACATTTGACAGACTTTTGGTCTTTTTTGACCAAAAGTACCACTTTCTTGAGAATCTTGACACTAAAACGCAAAACCAGATTAAAATAGTCAAAAACAAAGCTTGTGCCGCTTTTAACCCTAAAACGCGCAAATAGACGTAAAACGAGTTATGGTGAGACATTTGACAAACTTTTGGTCTTTTTTGACCAAAAGTAACACTTTCTTGAGAATCTTGACACTAAAACGCAGAAACCAGATTCAAATGGTAAAAAACAAAGCTTGTGCCGCTTTTAACCCTAAAACGCGCAAATGGACGTAAAACGAGTTATGGTGAGAGATTAGACAAACTTTTGGTTTTTTGACCAAAAGTACCACTCTCTTGAGAATCTTGACACTAAAACGCAAAAACCAGATTAAAATAGTCAAAAACAAAGCTTGTGCCGCTTTTAACCCTAAAACGCGCAAATAGACGTAAAACGAGTTATGGTGAGACATTAGACAAACTTTTGGTCTTTTTTGACCAAAAATACCACTTTCTTGAGAATATTGACACTAAAACGCAAAAACCAAATTAAAATAGTCAAAAACAAAGCTTGTGCCGCTTTTAACCCTAAAACGCGCAAATGGACGTAAAACGAGTTAAGGTGAGACATTTGACAAACTTTTGGTCTGTTTTCTCCAAAAGTACCACTCTCTTGAGAATCTTGACACTAAAACGCAAAAACCCGATTAAAATGGTCAAAAACAAAACTTGTGCAGGTTTTAACCCTAAAACGCGCAAATGGTCTTAAAACAAATTATGGTGAGACATTTGACAAACTTTTGGTCTTTTTTGACCACAAGTACCACTTTCTTGAGAATCTTGACACTAAAACGCAAAAACGAGATTAAAATGGTGAAAAACAAAACTTGTGCCGCTTTTAACCCTAAAACGCGCAAATGGACTTAAAACGAGTTATGGTGAGACATAAGACAAAGTTTTGGTCTTTTTTGACCAAAAGTACCACTTTCTTGAGAATATTGACACTAAAACGCAAAAACCAGATTAAAATAGTCAAAAACAAAGCTTGTGCAGCTTTTAACCCTAAAACGCGCAAATGGACGTAAAACGAGTTAAGGTGAGACATTTGACAAACTTTTGGTCTGTTTTCTCCAAAAGTACAACTCTCTTGAGAATCTTGACACTAAAACGCAAAAACCCGATTAAAATGGTCAAAAACAAAACTTGTGCAGGTTTTAACCCTAAAACGCGTAAATGGACTAAAACTGAGTTACGGTGAGACATTAGACAAACCTTTTGTGTTTTTTGACCAAAAGTACCACTTTCTTGAGAATCTTGACACTAAACACAAAAACTCGATTAAAATGGTCAAAAACAAAACTTGTGCCGCTTTTAACCCTAAAACGCGCAAATGCTCTTAAAACAAATTATGGTGAGACATTTGACAAACTTTTGGTCTTTTTTGACCAAAAGTACCACTTTCTTGAGAATCTTGACACTAAAACGCAAAAACGAGCTTAAATGGTGAAAAACAAAACTTGTGCCGCTTCCTCTGTCATTAGTTTTTAGTGCCCTTGGTCTAGTGTTAGCCTTGACCTTGGGCTTATGATCATTCAGTGCCTCCGGCCTAGTGCTGGCTCTAGGCTCTTGGGTTCTCCCTGTGGATTGTTTCCAGGCTCGGGATCCCTGTCCTCCCTTAGTTTCCTTTCCAGGGGGAGGATCCTTTGTAGCCTTGGTTCCTTTAGGGACCCATTTGTAAGAGCTACTTGCTCCATGCTTCTTGGCATTATAGGTGGACATGGAGTGTCCTTTCCTGTTGCAATAGTTACAGAAGCTAAAAGGTGAGGAGCTGTGACTAGTGGCTTTGTGGAAGAATTTTAAGTAGGGCTTCACTTTTGGTTCCACCCACGTTTTCCCTCTAGGAGTATATCCTAAGCCAGTCCTGTCCCTATATGCCCTTTGATTCATTAAAATTATATTTAACATTTCTGACCCATTTGTAAACTTCTGCAGGGCATTTTGCAGCTTGTCTCTTTCAGCTGAGATTTTGCTGCAACTAGGGCAGCTCTCAAGTGTTGAGGCATTGGGTTCTGCTTGGGGAGAACCCTTGCCATCCGCTACCGGAAGCTTTCTGGCTTCCGCTAACTCTTCACTTAGTGAGTCCACTTTGGACTCAAGTGATTCCTTTTTAGTTTTTAACACTTTATAGGCTTTACATAATCGAGAGAATTCTTCATGAACCTCATTGTAAGCCTCTTGTAGTTCAGAGAAGGTTACCTCATTGTCCTCGTGGGTGAGATCAAAATCTGAAGATGCTTCCTCATCATCTTCTCTGGCTACCAGGCAGAGGTTGGCAACTTCTTCCTCATCACTTGCTTCGTCATCTGAGCTATTCACCCAGATAGAGGACACGAAGGCTTTTCTCTTGTCTTTCCCCTTTGATCTTTGCAAGCTTGGACACTCAGCCTTGAAGTGGCCAGGCTTTTTACATTCAAAGCACACCGGGGCCTTTTCCTTCTTGTATCCCTTCCTCTGACTGGAGTCACCTTTCTGAAAGCCTCCTTTCTTCTTGAAGAACTTTCTGAACTTTCTCACCATCATGGCCATCTCTTCTTCGTCCAGTTCCTCCTCATCATCCTCATCATCATCATCATCAATCTCCTTGTTGGGAGCAACAAGGGCAAGATTCTTGGCTTTGGATGAGGCTTGAGGAGCTCTCTGAGCCAGCAATGTTGGTTCATATTCAGCCAAAGAACCAAACAGTGCAGTGATGGAGCTGGTTGACTTTCCTTGAACTTCCTGCAAGATGGTTACTTTGGTGATCCAATCACCTTTCAAGATTTTTAGGATCTTGCTGACTTGCTCTCTTTCTGGAATGTCCTTACCCAGGGAGGCCAAGTTGTTGATGAGATGAGTGAACCTCAGCTCCAGCTTTCTGATTGGCTCAGTCGGACTAATCATGGCGAACTTGTGAAACTCTTCCACCAACATCTCAACTCTTCTTGCTTTCACTCCCCTGGTTCCAGAGTGAGCAGCCTTAAGAGCCTCCCACATATCCTTAGCATTTTTGTGGTGGCTGATCCTATGAAATTCCTTAGGGCTGAGAGCACACTGAATGTAGTGCATGGCCCTATAGTTTAGTTGGACTAGATAACCCTAAAACGCGCAAATAGACGTAAAACGAGTTATGGTGAGACATTTGACAAACTTTTGGTCTTTTTTGACCAAAAGTACCACTTTCTTGAGAATCTTCACACTAAAACGCAGAAACCAGATTAAAATGGTAAAAAACAAAGCTTGTGCCACTTTTAACCCTAAAACGCGCAAATGGACGTAAAACGAGTTATGGTGAGACATTAGACAAACTTTTGATCTTTTTTGACCAAAAGTACCACTTTCTTGAGAATCTTTACACTAAAACGCAAAAACCAGATTAAAATAGTCAAAAACAAAGCTTGTGCAGCTTTTAACCCTAAAACGCGCAAATGGACGTAAAACGAGTTAAGGTGAGACATTTGACAAACTTTTGGTCTGTTTTCTCCAAAAGTACCACTCTCTTGAGAATCTTGACACTAAAACGCAAAAACCCGATTAAAATGGTCAAAAACAAAACTTGTGCAGGTTTTAACCCTAAAACGCGCAAATGGACTAAAACTGAGTTACGGTGAGACATTAGACAAACTTTTTGTGTTTTTTGAACAAAAGTACCACTTTCTTGAGAATCTTGACACTAAAACACAAAAACTCGATTAAAATGGTCAAAAACAAAACTTGTGCCGCTTTTAACCCTAAAACGCGCAAATAGTCTTAAAACAAATTATGGTGAGACATTTGACAAACTTTTGGTCTTTTTTGACCAAAAGTACCACTTTCTTGAGAATCTTGACACTAAAACGCACAAACCAGATTAATATAGTCAAAAACAAAGCTTGTGCCGCTTTTAACCCTATAACGCGCAAATAGACGTAAAACGAGTTATGGTGAGACATTTGACAAACTTTTGGTCTTTTTTGACCAAAAGTACCACTTTCTTGAGAATCTTCACACTAAAACGCAGAAACCAGATTAAAATGGTAAAAAACAAAGCTTGTGCCGCTTTTAACCCTAAAACGCGCAAATGGACGTAAAACGAGTTATGGTGAGAGATTAGACAAACTTTTGGTCTTTTTTGACCAAAAGTACCACTCTCTTGAGAAATCTTGACACTAAAACGCAAAAACCAGATTAAATCGTCAAAAACAAAGCTTGTGCCGCTTTTAACCCTAAAACGCTCAAATGGACGTAAAACGAGTTATGGTGAGACATTAGACAAACTTTTGGTCTTTTTTGACCAAAAGTACCATTTACTTGAGACTGTTGACACTAAAACGAACAAACCATATTAAAATAGTCAAAAACAAAGCTTGTGCCGCTTTTAACCCTAAAACGCGCAAATGGACGTAAAACGAGTTATGGTGAGACATTAGACAAACTTTTGGTCTTTTTTGACCAAAAGTAAAAGTACCACTTTCTTGAGAATCTTGACACTAAAACGCAAAAACCAGATTAAAATAGTCAAAAACAAAGCTTGTGCAGCTTTTAACCCTAAAACGCGCAAATGGACGTAAAACGAGTTAAGGTGAGACATTTGACAAACTTTTGGTCTGTTTTCTCCAAAGTACCACTCTCTTGAGAATCTTGACACTAAAACGCAAAAACCCGATTAAAATGGTCAAAAACAAAACTTGTGCAGGTTTTAACCCTAAAACGCGCAAATGGACTAAAACTGAGTTACGGTGAGACATTAGACAAACTTTTTGTGTTTTTTGAACAAAAGTACCACTTTCTTGAGAATCTTGACACTAAAACACAAAAACTCGATTAAAATGGTCAAAAACAAAACTTGTGCCGCTTTTAACCCTAAAACGCGCAAATGGTCTTAAAACAAATTATGGTGAGACATTTGACAAACTTTTGGTGTTTTTTGACCAAAAGTACCACTCTCTTGAGAATCTTGACACTAAAACGCAAAAACCAGATTAAAATAGTAAAAAACAAAGCTTGTGTCGCTTTTAACCTTAAAACGCTCAAATGGACATAAAACGAGTTATGGTGAGACATTAGACAAACTTTTGGTCTTTTTTGACCAAAAGTACCACTCTCTTGAGAATCTTGACACTAAAACGCAAAAACCAGATTAAAATAGTCAAAAACAAAGCTTGTGCCGCTTTTAACCTTAAAACGCTGAAATGGACGTAAAACGAGTTATGGTGAGACATTAGACAAACTTTTGGCCTTTTTTGACCAAAAGTACCATTTACTTGAGACTGTTGACACTAAAACGAACAAACCATATTAAAATAGTCAAAGACAAAACGTGTGCCGCTTTTAACCCTAAAACGCGCAACTGGGCTTAGAACGAGTTATGGTGAGACATTTGACAAACTTTGGTTTGTTTTCACCAAAAGTACCACTCTCTTGAGAATCTTGACACTAAAAGGCAAAACCGGATTAAAATGGTCAAAAACAAGTTACGGTGAGACATTAGACAAACTTTTGGTGTTTTTTAACCAAAAGTAGCACTGTCTTGAGAATCTTGACACTAAAACGCAAAAACCTGATTAAAATGGTCAAAAACAAACCTTGTGCAGGTTTTAACCCTAAAACGCGCAAATGGACTAAAACTGAGTTACGGTGAGACATTAGACAAACTTTTTGTGTTTTTTGAACAACAGTACCACTTTTTAAGAATCTTGACACTAAAATACAAAAACTCGATTAAAATGGTCAAAAACAAAACTTGTGCCGCTTTTAACCCTAAAACGCGCAAATGGTCTTAAAACAAATTATGGTGAGACATTTGACAGACTTTTGGTCTTTTTTGACCAAAAGTACCACTTTCTTGAGAATCTTGACACTAAAACGCAAAACCAGATTAAAATAGTCAAAAACAAAGCTTGTGCCGCTTTAACCCTAAAACGCGCAAATAGACGTAAAACGAGTTATGGTGAGACATTTGACAAACTTTTGGTCTTTTTTGACCAAAAGTAACACTTTCTTGAGAATCTTGACACTAAAACGCAGAAACCAGATTCAAATGGTAAAAAACAAAGCTTGTGCCGCTTTTAACCCTAAAACGCGCAAATGGACGTAAAACGAGTTATGGTGAGAGATTAGACAAACTTTTGGTCTTTTTTGACCAAAAGTACCACTCTCTTGAGAATCTTGACACTAAAACGCAAAAACCAGATTAAAATAGTCAAAAACAAAGCTTGTGCCGCTTTTAACCCTAAAACGCGCAAATAGACGTAAAACGAGTTATGGTGAGACATTAGACAAACTTTTGGTCTTTTTTGACCAAAAATACCACTTTCTTGAGAATATTGACACTAAAACGCAAAAACCAGATTAAAATAGTCAAAAACAAAGCTTGTGCCGCTTTTAACCCTAAAACGCGCAAATGGACGTAAAACGAGTTATGGTGAGACATTAGACAAACTTTTGGTCTTTTTTGACCAAAAATACCACTCTCTTGAGAAATCTTGACACTAAAACGCAAAAACCAGATTAAATCGTCAAAAACAAAGCTTGTGCCGCTTTTAACCCTAAAACGCTCAAATGGACGTAAAACGAGTTATGGTGAGACATTAGACAAACTTTTGGTCTTTTTTGACCAAAAGTACCATTGACTTGAGACTGTTGACACTAAAACGAACAAACCATATTAAAATAGTCAAAAACAAAGCTTGTGCCGCTTTTAACCCTAAAACGCGCAAATGGACGTAAAACGAGTTACGGTGAGACATTAGACAAACTTTTTGTGTTTTTTGAACAAAAGTACCACTTTCTTGAGAATCTTGACACTAAAACACAAAAACTCGATTAAAATGGTCAAAAAACAACCTTGTGCCGCTTTTAACCCTAAAACGCGCAAATGGTCTTAAAACAAATTATGGTGAGACATTTGACAGACTTTTGGTCTTTTTTGACCAAAAGTACCACTTTCTTGAGAATCTTGACACTAAAACGCAAAACCAGATTAAAATAGTCAAAAACAAAGCTTGTGCCGCTTTTAACCCTAAAACGCGCAAATAGACGTAAAACGAGTTATGGTGAGACATTTGACAAACTTTTGGTCTTTTTTGACCAAAAGTAACACTTTCTTGAGAATCTTGACACTAAAACGCAGAAACCAGATTCAAATGGTAAAAAACAAAGCTTGTGCCGCTTTTAACCCTAAAACGCGCAAATGGACGTAAAACGAGTTATGGTGAGAGATTAGACAAACTTTTGGTCTTTTTTGACCAAAAGTACCACTCTCTTGAGAATCTTGACACTAAAACGCAAAAACCAGATTAAAATAGTCAAAAACAAAGCTTGTGCCGCTTTTAACCCTAAAACGCGCAAATAGACGTAAAACGAGTTATGGTGAGACATTAGACAAACTTTTGGTCTTTTTTGACCAAAAATACCACTTTCTTGAGAATATTGACACTAAAACGCAAAAACCAGATTAAAATAGTCAAAAACAAAGCTTGTGCCGCTTTTAACCCTAAAACGCGCAAATGGACGTAAAACGAGTTATGGTGAGACATTAGACAAACTTTTGGTCTTTTTTGACCAAAAATACCACTCTCTTGAGAAATCTTGACACTAAAACGCAAAAACCAGATTAAATCGTCAAAAACAAAGCTTGTGCCGCTTTTAACCCTAAAACGCTCAAATGGACGTAAAACGAGTTATGGTGAGACATTAGACAAACTTTTGGTCTTTTTTGACCAAAAGTACCATTGACTTGAGACTGTTGACACTAAAACGAACAAACCATATTAAAATAGTCAAAAACAAAGCTTGTGCCGCTTTTAACCCTAAAACGCGCAAATGGACGTAAAACGAGTTACGGTGAGACATTAGACAAACTTTTTGTGTTTTTTGAACAAAAGTACCACTTTCTTGAGAATCTTGACACTAAAACACAAAAACTCGATTAAAATGGTCAAAAACAAACCTTGTGCCGCTTTTAACCCTAAAACGCGCAAATGGTCTTAAAACAAATTATGGTGAGACATTTGACAAACTTTTGGTCTTTTTTGACCAAAAGTACCACTTTCTTGAGAATCTTGACACTAAAACGCAAAAACCAGTTAAAATTAGTCAACAATAAAGCATGTGCCGCTTTTAAGCCTAAATCGCTCAAATGGACGTAAAACGAGTTATGGTGAGACATTAGACAAACTTTTGGTCTTTTTGACCAAAAGTACCACTCTCTTGAGAATCTTGACACTAAAACGCAAAAACCAGATTAAAATAGTCAAAAACAAAGCTTGTGCCGCTTTTAACCCTAAAACGCGCAAATCGACGTAAAACGAGTTATGGTGAGACATTAGACAAACTTTTGGTCTTTTTGACCAAAAGTACCATTTACTTGAGACTGTTGACACTAAAACGAACAAACCATATTAAAATAGTCAAAAACAAAGCTTGTGCCGCTTTTAAGCCTAAAACTCGCAAATGGACGTAAAACGAGTTATGGTGAGACATTAGACAAACTTTTGGTCTTTTTTGACCAAAAGTAAAAGTACCACTTTCTTGAGAATCTTGACACTAAAACGCAAAAACCAGATTAAAATAGTCAAAAACAAAGCTTGTGCAGCTTTTAACCCTAAAACGCGCAAATGGACGTAAAACGAGTTAAGGTGAGACATTTGACAAACTTTTGGTCTGTTTTCTCCAAAAGTACCACTCTCTTGAGAATCTTGACACTAAAACGCAAAAACCCGATTAAAATGGTCAAAAACAAAACTTGTGCAGGTTTTAACCCTAAAACGCGCAAATGGACTAAAACTGAGTTACGGTGAGACATTAGACAAACTTTTTGTGTTTTTTGAACAAAAGTACCACTTTCTTGAGAATCCTGACACTAAAACACAAAAACTCGATTAAAATGGTCAAATACAAAACTTGTGCCGCTTTTAACCCTAAAACGCACAAATGGTCTTAAAACGAATTATGGTGAGACATTTGACAAACTTTTGGTCTTTTTTGACCAAAAGTACCACTCTCTTGAGAATCTTGACACTAAAACGCAAAAACCAGATTAAAATAGTAAAAAACAAAGCTTGTGCCGCTTTTAACCTTAAAACGCTCAAATGGACGTAAAACGAGTTATGGTGAGACATTAGACAAACTTTTGGTCTTTTTTGACCAAAAGTACCACTCTCTTGAGAATCTTGACACTAAAACGCAAAAACCAGATTAAAATAGTCAAAAACAAAGCTTGTGCCGCTTTTAACCTTAAAACGCTCAAATGGACGTAAAACGAGTTATGGTGAGACATTAGACAAACTTTTGGTCTTTTTTGACCAAAAGTACCATTTACTTGAGACTGTTGACACTAAAACGAACAAACCATATTAAAATAGTCAAAGACAAAACGTGTGCCGCTTTTAACCCTAAAACGCGCAACTGGGCTTTGAAAGTAATGGATGCACAAGAGGGGGGTGAATTGTGCTTCAAAAATAAATGCTCAAATAAAACAACACAAGAGTTATACTGGTTCGGTCTACCTGACCTACGTCCAGTCCTCAACCACCCAGGCCGAGTTCCACTATATCTCAGGTTTTAAATCGGGTTCACCTGAAACCTTACAACCGCAAGTTTTGGACGGGATCACTTGCAACCTTACAACCACAAGTTTCACAAGGCTCACTTGCAACCTTTCTACCACAAGTTTCACAAGGCTCACTTGCAACCTCTCTAACTAGCTCCCCCTCACACCGAGCAAGGGGTTAACCTTTAGAATTAAAGGATTTTACAAACTGAGTTCTCTCAAAGAACAGATAGTGCTACACACTTAAGTACAATCAATGCTCTTATAACAGGAAGAGACTTAACAACAAAGAGTACAGAATATGTAGATGAAAGGATCACTCTATGTGTTAAATGCTCTTTACTTTTCTGGGCAGCTTTGAATGCTTGAAGATGTTCTTAGTTTCTCGCTCTAACTTCTCTCAAGAATATTCAAAGATAATAGTTAACCTCATAAATGAGGTTTGAGTCTCTTTATATAGTCTTCAAGCAATCTGTCTCTTGGTAGGTGGGATAGCCGTTTGAATATGGCCGTTTATCCTTGTTACCGTTTGCCCATTAAATGCTTCATCAATGCATAGCAGGGTTGACTTGCTTTATCTCTGAAAAGTAGTCCTGACACCTCTGCTCTGACATAAGCGTTCTGACACTGCAACTTCTGACATTCTGATTGCTTGCGGAAGCAGATTCTCATCCGGAAGCAATTCTACTGAGTGTGCTGCACTGAGTGTTAGTCTAACAGTATAAAAACATATAGTCACATGCAGTGGGAGTGTTCTTAGTCTAAGAGGTCGTCCTTGCATCAGGAAGCACTTCTACATCCGGAAGTGATTCCACTGGATGAAGGATTTTGTTCATTATTACTCACTCTCGCTCAGTGTCTATTCAATCCAACAGTCAGCGCTAGTCACTAAGCTATCGGAAGCACTTTCACTTGACGAGGTAAACTTACTGACGCTTAGGGTTATATTTATTCTATCAGTCTGCGCCAGTCAAAATCTATCAGGAAGCAATTTCACTTGACGAGGCTGATTCACTGACGCTTGGGGTTATTCTATTTTATCAGGCTGCGCCAGTCTAATTCTAACAGGAAGCAAATTCACTTCCGGTTGGAACTTAGCTTAGTCTTAAGGTTTTGCATACTTAATGCTTATGAACTAAGTCATTTCCCTAGTGGTTTACTTGCTGCCGCTGGGGGATGAAAACTTCATCAGCGAGCACTAGTCCTAGTCTATCCGGAAGTAAGTCCACATCCGGTTGTACTTTTACTTAGGGTTCTATGTTCACCTGTTGCTTTCTAAGTTCTTTCATATTTTAGTCTTCATCAAAACTTAAGATTCTAACAGGCTTAGAACGAGTTATGGTGAGACATTTGACAAACTTTTGGTTTGTTTTCACCAAAAGTACCACTCTCTTGAGAATCTTGACACTAAAAGGCAAAACCGGATTAAAATGGTCAAAAACAAGTTACGGTGAGACATTAGACAAACTTTTGGTGTTTTTTAACCAAAAGTAGCACTGTCTTGAGAATCTTGACACTAAAACGCAAAAACCTGATTAAAATGGTCAAAAACAAACCTTGTGCAGGTTTTAACCCTAAAACGCGCAAATGGACTAAAACTGAGTTACGGTGAGACATTAGACAAACTTTTTGTGTTTTTTGAACAACAGTACCACTTTCTTGAGAATCTTGACACTAAAATACAAAAACTCGATTAAAATGGTCAAAAACAAAACTTGTGCCGCTTTTAACCCTAAAACGCGCAAATGGTCTTAAAACAAATTATGGTGAGACATTTGACAGACTTTTGGTCTTTTTTGACCAAAAGTACCACTTTCTTGAGAATCTTGACACTAAAACGCAAAACCAGATTAAAATAGTCAAAAACAAAGCTTGTGCCGCTTTTAACCCTAAAACGCGCAAATAGACGTAAAACGAGTTATGGTGAGACATTTGACAAACTTTTGGTCTTTTTTGACCAAAAGTACCACTTTCTTGAGAATCTTGACACTAAAACGCAGAAACCAGATTCAAATGGTAAAAAACAAAGCTTGTGCCGCTTTTAACCCTAAAACGCGCAAATGGACGTAAAACGAGTTATGGTGAGAGATTAGACAAACTTTTGGTCTTTTTTGACCAAAAGTACCACTCTCTTGAGAATCTTGACACTAAAACGCAAAAACCAGATTAAAATAGTCAAAAACAAAGCTTGTGCCGCTTTTAACCCTAAAACGCGCAAATAGACGTAAAACGAGTTATGGTGAGACATTAGACAAACTTTTGGTCTTTTTTGACCAAAAATACCACTTTCTTGAGAATATTGACACTAAAACGCAAAAACCAGATTAAAATAGTCAAAAACAAAGCTTGTGCCGCTTTTAACCCTAAAACGCGCAAATGGACGTAAAACGAGTTATGGTGAGACATTAGACAAACTTTTGGTCTTTTTTGACCAAAAGTACCACTTTCTTGAGAATCTTGACACTAAAACGCAAAAACCAGATTAAAATAGTCAAAAACAAAGCTTGTGCAGCTTTTAACCCTAAAACGCGCAAATGGACGTAAAACGAGTTAAGGTGAGACATTTGACAAACTTTTGGTCTGTTTTCTCCAAAAGTACCACTCTCTTGAGAATCTTGACACTAAAACGCAAAAACCCGATTAAAATGGTCAAAAACAAAACTTGTGCAGGTTTTAACCCTAAAACGCGCAAATGGACTAAAACTGAGTTACGGTGAGACATTAGACAAACTTTTTGTGTTTTTTGAACAAAAGTACCACTTTCTTGAGAATCCTGACACTAAAACACAAAAACTCGATTAAAATGGTCAAAAACAAAACTTGTGCCGCTTTTAACCCTAAAACGCACAAATGGTCTTAAAACAAATTATGGTGAGACATTTGACAAACTTTTGGTCTTTTTTGACCAAAAGTACCACTCTCTTGAGAATCTTGACACTAAAACGCAAAAACCAGATTAAAATAGTAAAAAACAAAGCTTGTGCCGCTTTTAACCTTAAAACGCTCAAATGGACGTAAAACGAGTTATGGTGAGACATTAGACAAACTTTTGGTCTTTTTTGACCAAAAGTACCACTCTCTTGAGAATCTTGACACTAAAACGCAAAAACCAGATTAAAATAGTCAAAAACAAAGCTTGTGCCGCTTTTAACCTTAAAACGCTCAAATGGACGTAAAACGAGTTATGGTGAGACATTAGACAAACTTTTGGTCTTTTTTGACCAAAAGTACCATTTACTTGAGACTGTTGACACTAAAACGAACAAACCATATTAAAATAGTCAAAAACAAAATGTGTGCCGCTTTTAACCCTAAAACGCGTAACTGGGCTTAGAACGAGTTATGGTGAGACATTTGACAAACTTTTGGTTTGTTTTCACCAAAAGTACCACTCTCTTGAGAATCTTGACACTAAAAGGCAAAACCGGATTAAAATGGTCAAAAACAAGTTACGGTGAGACATTAGACAAACTTTTGGTGTTTTTTAACCAAAAGTAGCACTGTCTTGAGAATCTTGACACTAAAACGCAAAAAACAGATTAAAATAGTAAAAAACAAAGCTTGTGCCGCTTTTAACCTAAAAACGCTCAAATGGACGTAAAACGAGTTATGGTGAGTCATTAGACAAACTTTTGGTCTTTTTTGACCAAAAGTACCATTTACTTGAGACTGTTGACACTAAAACGAACAAACCATATTAAAACAGTCAAAAACAAAACGTGTGCCGCTTTTAACCCTAAAACGCGCAACTGGGCTTAAAACAAGTTATGGTGAGACATTTGACGAACTTTTGGTTTGTTTTCACCAAAAGTACCACTCTCTTGAGAATCTTGACACTAAAACGCAAAACCGGATTAAAATGGTAAAAAAAAAAACTTGTGTCGGTTTTAACCCTAAAACGCGCAAATGGACTAAAAACGAGTTACGGTGAGACATTAGACAAACTTTTGGTGTTTTTTAACCAATAGTAGCACTGTCTTGAGAATCTTGACACTAAAACGCAAAAACTCGATTAAAATGGTCAAAAACAAAGCTTGTGCAGCTTTTAACCCTAAAACGCGCAAATGGACGTAAAACGAGTTAAGGTTCACATTTGACAAACTTTTGGTCTGTTTTCTCCAAAAGTACCACTCTCTTGAGAATCTTGACACTAAAACGAAAAAACCCGATTAAAATGGTCAACAACAAAACTTGTGCAGGTTTTAACCCTAAAACGCGCAAATGGACTAAAACTGAGTTACGGTGAGACATTAGACAAACTTTTTGTGTTTTTTGAACAAAAGTACCACTTTCTTGAGAATCTTGACACTAAAACCCAAAAACTCGATTAAAATGGTCAAAAACAAAACTTGTGCCGCTTTTAACCCTAAAACGCGCAAATGGTCTTAAAACAAATTATGGTGAGACATTTGACAGACTTTTGGTCTTTTTTGACCAAAAGTACCACTTTCTTGAGAATCTTGACACTAAAACGCAAAAACCAGATTAAAATAGTCAAAAACAAAGCTTGTGCCGCTTTTAACCCTAAAACGCGCAAATAGACGTAAAACGAGTTATGGTGAGACATTAGACAAACCTTTGGTCTTTTTTGACCAAAAGTACCACTTTCTTGAGAACTTTGACACTAAAACGCAAAAACCATATTAAAATGGTAAAAAACAAAGCTTGTGCCGCTTTTAACCCTAAAACGCGCAAATAGACGTAAAACGAGTTATGGTGAGAGATTAGACAAACTTTTGGTCTTTTTTGACCAAAAGTACCACTCTCTTGAGAATCTTGCCACTAAAACGCAAAAACCTGATTAAAATAGTCAAAAACAAAGCTTGTGCCGCTTTTAACCCTAAAACGCGCAAATAGACGTAAAACGGGTTATGGTGAGACATTAGACAAACTTTTGGTCTTTTTTGACCAAAAGTACCACTCTCTTGAGAATCTTGCCACTAAAACGCAAAAACCTGATTAAAATAGTCAAAAACAAAGCTTGTGCCGCTTTTAACCCTAAAACGCGCAAATAGACGTAAAACGGGTTATGGTGAGACATTAGACAAACTTTTGGTCTTTTTTGACCAAAAGTACCACTTTCTTGAGAATATTGACACTAAAACGCAAAAACCAGATTAAAATAGTCAAAAACAAAGCTTGTGCCGCTTTTAACCCTAAAACGCGCAAATGGACGTAAAACGAATTATGGTGAGACATTAGACAAACTTTTGGTCTTTTTTGACCAAAAGTAAAAGTACCACTTTCTTGAGAATCTTGACACTAAAACGCAAAAACCAGATTAAAATAGTCAAAAACAAAGCTTGTGCAGCTTTTAACCCTAAAACGCGCAAATGGACGTAAAACGAGTTATGGTTCACATTTGACAAACTTTTGGTCTGTTTTCTCCAAAAGTACCACTCTCTTGAGAATCTTGACACTAAAACGCAAAAACCCGATTAAAATGGTCAAAAACAAAACTTGTGCAGGTTTTAACCCTAAAACCTGCACAATTGTAACAACCACACTTTTATAACAAATTTAATCTTGCAAATGAATTTAGAAAATTCAACATTTTTTTTTAGAAATCTGTTAGGATTAAGAAAGAAAATAATTAAGTATTAAATTTAATTATTAAATAATTGTGATGGTTATATCAAGAAGGGATCATTTTAGGAAACTTTATTTATAATGCTATGATATGATATTTTCTAAAGCATTAGAGATTAATTTTGAGAGCATAGGAGACTACATTTAATAGATAATATGAGTAGAAACTTGGTAGCTAATTGAGAGTACTATTTTGTAATTTACATATTGGGCCATAAACCCTAGATTTTCCTTTCATATATATATATATACTTTTTTATGCCTCTCCCTTTCTCATGTGTATAGCCGCCACACACACACACACAACTCCTTCTCCATGTCTGATTTGCGTTTCCTCACCTCCTCAAGACATTGTTTCTCTATTTCACTCCAATCATCATCATCACCAATCACCTCTTCTTCCCAACCTCAACTCTGATTCTTCACTCCATCGGTTCCTCGTCACTTTCATCGTTCTTTTCCTCACACCCACCTTATTTCTCTTGCTCCCTCTGTTCCGTCAAGCTTTGGCGGTGCTCGAACGGCGACGGCGAAGGGCGGAGCTGGACGACATTGATTTTAGCATTCAGTCAAAGATTGAGCTTAGGTAACTCCATTCTTTCCATTCCTACCCTTCTCTTCTATTTTAAGTGAGATTAGAGAGAGACGCGAATTGGGGTTCTTGAATTTATGGGTTCAAATAGTTTGGGTTCAATAATCAACTAAAATGAAATTATGAGTTTCCATTTTTGGTGTTGGAATTTTGAGTTGATGTTTGGAACTGTACTTATTTTGCTGTTTTGATGTTGACTAGGATTTATGTGAGTGTGATTTTGTTTGCTTACTAATGGTTGCAGTGAAATGATGTTATATGAAATGAGTTTTCTTTTCATTAGGAATATATTAAGCAAACTCTACTTAGTTTGCTTACTGATGTTATGTGAGTGCCTTATTTGGTTTGAATACATTAAGGAATGAAATTGTTATAACATGATTATGTTTTGGCATGAAGGAGAGGCATGAAAATTCTGTTTTCTTTTTCTCATATGTTCAGTATATAATTTAAATATGAAATCGCATGTTGGAAATGATTTTCTGGTTGAGGGCAGTTTTGTTTGTCCTAATTAATATGATGAACCCAAAGAAATTATACTTGGTTGTTGTATAATGATTCAGGTATTTTCATTGCTTCTTTCTTCACAAACTGATTTGAATATTATTTTTTTGATGGTGCTGGAAGGAATGATGTATTAAGTTTAAGATTTGTGCATTTTTATTTTCTTTTCCGTTTCTGGTTCTCTTAATGAGAAATTGTGAGTTCCCTATTTTATTTGGTCTGACTTGGGGAAAGATTATTGGAGAATAATGATTAAGTTGAATTAATTTGGTTTATTGGTGATATGATGTTAGGGCTACAAGTTCAATTCTCATTGATTCTAATGCTTGATGAAATTAAATTTGTTTGCTTGTTTTGTACAATAATCGGGTAGTATTTCTAGGAATGAGAGCGACGTTAATTGATATATACATGAATGGTTGTTTATATTCTTTATTTTATGGTATATGATATTAGGAGAATATAGTAAATGAGGTAATTGAAGAGTCTACAAGCAATGATAAGGAAAAGTAATGAAGTGCTAAGGCTGCAGGTAACTACTTCACTTGTCTGCGTGTGTGTGTATGTTAGTGAGCATTTAGGTAGTTTATATGCATTGATTATTGCTAGTGTGATTATGGAACGCTTTGATTGGAATTTCTGATTTGGTTGTGGTACACCGAGTAATATTATTATAATTATGCCATTCCGGAATGAGGTTCCCTTGCCCGTACAGCAGGGACTAAAATGAATAAAGAGAAAACGTTATTGGGGAGAGCGCCCCCGGTTCAAGCGAGGGTATATCGACCATCGAGTCGTGAGTCCCTATTGAACTGATATATTTTGTTCAAGCGAGGGTATATCGACCATCGAGTCGTGAGTCCCTATTGAACTCATTATCGGTGTACTTGTGTATTGTGTTTGATGTGATTATTATTATTATTCTTTATGTTGAGTTTGTGATGTTTTGAGTTTGTGACGTGGCTTTAAATGAATACTTGTACTGCTGTATCATTTGGTAATTGATAAATACTTGGAATAGAGAATAGATAACATGTTCATGCAACACAGCATGTAGCACACACCACCAAACACGACATTAGCACACACCACCTTGCCGGCATGCACATGCACGTAGTGCAAAAATGTGCGTAGGCGAGTAGTTGTTAGTTACGACATCAGGGTCTACCCCTCGTGGTTTAACATTTTACAGGTATTAGATCGGGGCAGGAGTCATGGGGAAAAAGGATCTGGAGACTTAGGAACTAAGCTTTAGACTCATGTTTTTATATTATGTTTCATATTCTTGTCATTAATTTGTAGATCTCTTGAATTTATTCTTTTGGATTACTGTAAATAATTACTGTAAATAATCTTAGGTTGGATAACTGTAAATAATACTTAATACATGGTTACATGTTAATTTGAAAATTACTATGAAAGAACTTAATCAAGTATTGCTAACTTTATTTAAATATCCATGTTAGTCAATTTTTATCTAACATGGATAAATCAATTTTTGATAATTTCTTAAATGATTTTTGGTTGTGATTTTATATTTCATTCTAAAATTATATCTATTACAAACAATTAATTTCAAATTACATTAAATCTTTTTCTAACCATGATAGATTATTTTATTTGTGACTTAAATTATTTTTCCTATCATGGTTAGCCTATTAATTCATATTTTATGGAAAATAAGAAAAGTTGTTTTTATAATTATGTTAGTCATTATTATAACATAAATTCTTTTTCTAACATAGTTAGACTTTAAACTATTTTTAATTAAAGCTACTAACTCGTTTCTTTTGAAAAGTAAGAAAAGTCATTTTCTAACTATGTTAGCTATTATTTTGTTAACTCGATTCTTTTCTAACATAGTTAGTAATTATAAAAAAAAAATATAGCGTAAAAATTGTTATAAAAGTGTGGTTGTTACAAAACGCGCAAATGGACTAAAACTGAGTTACGGTGAGACATTAGACAAACTTTTTGTGTTTTTTGAACAAAAGTACCACTTTCTTGAGAATCTTGACACTAAAACACAAAAACTCGATTAAAATGGTCAAAAACAAAACTTGTGCCGCTTTTAACCCTAAAACGCGCAAATGGTCTTAAAACAAATTATGGTGAGACATTTGACAAACTTTTGGTCTTTTTTTGACCAAAAGTACCACTGTCTTGAGAATCTTGACACTAAAACGCAAAAACCAGATTAAAATAGTCAAAAACAAAGCTTGTGCCGCTTTTAACCCTAAAACGCGCAAATAGACGTAAAACTAGTTATGGTGAGACATTTGACAAACTTTTGGTCTTTTTTGACCAAAAGTACCACTTTCTTGAGAATCTTGACACTAAAACGCAGAAACCAGATTAAAATGGTAAAAAACAAAGCTTGTGCCGCTTTTAACCCTAAAACGCGCAAATGGACGTAAAACGAGTTAGGGTGAGAGATTAGACAAACTTTTGGTCTTTTTTGACCAAAAGTACCACTCTCTTGAGAATCTTGACACTAAAACGCAAAAACCAGATTAAAATAGTCAAAAACAAAGCTTGTGCCGCTTTTAACCCTAAAACGCGCAAATGGACGTAAAACGAGTTATGGTGAGACATTAGACAAACTTTTGGTCTTTTTTGACCAAAAGTAAAAGTACCACTTTCTTGAGAATCTTGACACTAAAACGCAAAAACCAGATTAAAATAGTCAAAAACAAAGCTTGTGCCGCTTTTAACCCTAAAACGCGCAAATGGACGTAAAACGAGTTAAGGTGAGACATTTGACAAACTTTTGGTCTGTTTTCTCCAAAAGTACCACTCTCTTGAGAATCTTGACACTAAAACGCAAAAACCCGATTAAAATGGTCAAAAACAAAACTTGTGCAGGTTTAACCCTAAAACGCACAAATGGACTAAAACTGAGTTACGGTGAGACATTAGACAAATTTTTTGTGTTTTTTGAACAAAAGTACCACTTTCTTGAGAATCTTGACACTAAACACAAAAACTCGATTAAAATGGTCAAAAACAAAACTTGTGCCGCTTTTAACCCTAAAACGCGCAAATAGACGTAAAACGAGTTATGGTGAGACATTAGAAAAACTTTTGGTCTTTTTTGACCAAAAGTACCACTTTCTTGAGAATATTGACACTAAAACGCAAAAACCAGATTAAAATAGTCAAAAACAAAGCTTGTGCCGCTTTTAACCCTAAAACGCGCAAATGGACGTAAAACGAGTTATGGTGAGACATTAGACAAACTTTTGGTCTTTTTTGACCAAAGTTACCACTTTCTTGAGAATCTTGACACTAAAACGCAAAAACCAGATTAAAATAGTCAAAAACAAAGCTTGTGCAGCTTTTAACCCTAAAACGCGCAAATGGACGTAAAACGAGTTAAGGTGAGACATTTGACAAACTTTTGGTCTGTTTTCTCCAAAAGTACCACTCTCTTGAGAATCTTGACACTAAAACGCAAAAACCCGATTAAAATGGTCAAAAACAAAACTTGTGCAGGTTTTAACCCTAAAACGCGCAAATGGACTAAAACTGAGTTACGGTGAGACATTAGACAAACTTTTTGTGTTTTTTGAACAAAAGTACCACTTTCTTGAGAATCTTGACACTAAAATACAAAAACTCGATTAAAATGGTCAAAAACAAAACTTGTGCCGCTTTTAACCCTAAAACGCGCAAATGGTCTTAAAACAAATTATGGTGAGACATTTGACAAACTTTTGGTCTTTTTTGACCAAAAGTACCACTTTCTTGAGAATCTTGACACTAAAACGCAAAAACCAGATTAAAATGGTAAAAAACAAAGCTTGTGCCGCTTTTAACCCTAAAACGCGCAAATGGACGTAAAATGAGTTATGGTGAGACATTAGACAAACTTTTGGTCTTTTTTGACCAAAAGTACCACTCTCTTGAGAATCTTGACACTAAAACGCAAAAACCAGATTAAAATAGTCAAAAACAAAGCTTGTGCCGCTTTTAACCTTAAAACGCTCAAATGGACGTAAAACCAGTTATGGTGAGACATTAGACAAACTTTTGGTCTTTTTTGACCAAAAGTACCATTTACTTGAGACTGTTGACACTAAAACGAACAAACCATATAAAATAGTCAAAAACAAAACGTGTGCCGCTTTTAACCCTAAAACGCACAACTGAGCTTAAAACAAGTTATGGTGAGACATTTGACAAACTTTTGGTTTGTTTTCACCAAAAGTACCACTCTCTTGAGAATCTTGACACTAAAACGCAAAACCGGATTAAAATGGTAAAAAACAAAACTTGTGCCGGTTTTAACCCTAAAACGCGCAAATGGACTAAAAACGAGTTACGGTGAGACATTAGACAAACTTTTGGTGTTTTTTAACCAAAAGTAGCACTGTCTTGAGAATCTTGACACTAAAACGCAAAAAGTCGATTAAAATGGTCAAAAACAAAACTTGTGCCGCTTTTAACCCTAAAACGCGCAAATGGTCTTAAAACAAATTATGGTGAGACATTTGACAAACTTTTGGTCTTTTTTGACCAAAAGTACCACTTTCTTGAGAATCTTGACACTAAAACGCAAAAACCAGATTAAAATAGTCAAAAACAAAGCTTGTGCCGCTTTTAACCCTAAAACGCGCAAATAGACGTAAAACGAGTTATGGTGAGACATTAGACAAACTTTTGGTCTTTTTTGACCAAAAGTACCACTCTCTTGAGAATCTTGACACTAAAATGCAAAAACCATATTAAAATGGTAAAAAACAAAGCTTGTGCCGCTTTTAACCCTAAAACGCGCAAATAGACGTAAAACGAGTTATGGTGAGAGATTAGACAAACTTTTGGTCTTTTTTGACCAAAAGTACCACTTTCTTGAGAATATTGACACTAAAACGCAAAAACCAGATTAAAATAGTCAAAAACAAAGCTTGTGCCGCTTTTAACCCTAAAACGCGCAAATGGACGTAAAACGAGTTATGGTGAGACATTAGACAAACTTTTGGTCTTTTTTGACCAAAAGTAAAAGTACCACTTTCTTGAGAATCTTGACACTAAAACGCAAAAACCAGATTAAAATAGTCAAAAACAAAGCTTGTGCCGCTTTTAACCCTAAAACGCGCAAATGGACGTAAAACGAGTTAAGGTGAGACATTTGACAAACTTTTGGTCTGTTTTCTCCAAAAGTACCACTCTCTTGAGAATCTTGACACTAAAACGCAAAAACCCGATTAAAATGGTCAAAAACAAAACTTGTGCAGGTTTTAACCCTAAAACGCACAAATGGACTAAAACTGAGTTACGGTGAGACATTAGACAAATTTTTTGTGTTTTTTGAACAAAAGTACCACTTTCTTGAGAATCTTGACACTAAACACAAAAACTCGATTAAAATGGTCAAAAACAAAACTTGTGCCGCTTTTAACCCTAAAACGCGCAAATAGACGTAAAACGAGTTATGGTGAGACATTAGAAAAACTTTTGGTCTTTTTTGACCAAAAGTACCACTTTCTTGAGAATATTGACACTAAAACGCAAAAACCAGATTAAAATAGTCAAAAACAAAGCTTGTGCCGCTTTTAACCCTAAAACGCGCAAATGGACGTAAAACGAGTTATGGTGAGACATTAGACAAACTTTTGGTCTTTTTTGACCAAAGTTACCACTTTCTTGAGAATCTTGACACTAAAACGCAAAAACCAGATTAAAATAGTCAAAAACAAAGCTTGTGCAGCTTTTAACCCTAAAACGCGCAAATGGACGTAAAACGAGTTAAGGTGAGACATTTGACAAACTTTTGGTCTGTTTTCTCCAAAAGTACCACTCTCTTGAGAATCTTGACACTAAAACGCAAAAACCCGATTAAAATGGTCAAAAACAAAACTTGTGCAGGTTTTAACCCTAAAACGCGCAAATGGACTAAAACTGAGTTACGGTGAGACATTAGACAAACTTTTTGTGTTTTTTGAACAAAAGTACCACTTTCTTGAGAATCTTGACACTAAAATACAAAACTCGATGAAAATGGTCAAAACAAAACTTGTGCCGCTTTTAACCCTAAAACGCGCAAATGGTCTTAAAACAAATTATGGTGAGACATTTGACAAACTTTTGGTCTTTTTTGACCAAAAGTACCACTTTCTTGAGAATCTTGACACTAAAACGCAAAAACCAGATTAAAATAGTCAAAAACAAAGCTTGTGCCGCTTTTAACCTTAAAACGCGCAAATAGACGTAAAACGAGTTATGGTGAGACATTTGACAAACTTTTGGTCTTTTTTGACCAAAAGTACCACTTTCTTGTGAATCTTGACACTAAAATGCAGAAACCAGATTAAAATGGTAAAAAACAAAGCTTGTGCCGCTTTTAACCCTAAAACGCGCAAATGGACGTAAAACGAGTTATGGTGAGAGATTAGACAAACTTTTGGTCTTTTTTGACCAAAAGTACCACTCTCTTGAGAATCTTGACACTAAAACGCAAAAACCTGATTAAAATAGTCAAAAACAAAGCTTGTGCCGCTTTTAACCCTAAAACGCGCAAATAGACGTAAAACGGGTTATGGTGAGACATTAGACAAACTTTTGGTCTTTTTTGACCAAAAGTACCACTTTCTTGAGAATATTGACACTAAAACGCAAAAACCAGATTAAAATAGTCAAAAACAAAGCTTGTGCCGCTTTTAACCCTAAAACGCGCAAATGGACGTAAAACGAATTATGGTGAGACATTAGACAAACTTTTGGTCTTTTTTGACCAAAAGTAAAAGTACCACTTTCTTGAGAATCTTGACACTAAAACGCAAAAACCAGATTAAAATAGTCAAAAACAAAGCTTGTGCAGCTTTTAACCCTAAAACGCGCAAATGGACGTAAAACGAGTTATGGTTCACATTTGACAAACTTTTGGTCTGTTTTCTCCAAAAGTACCACTCTCTTGAGAATCTTGACACTAAAACGCAAAAACCCGATTAAAATGGTCAAAAACAAAACTTGTGCAGGTTTTAACCCTAAAACCTGCACAATTGTAACAACCACACTTTTATAACAATTTTTACGCTATATTTTTTTTTATAAAATAAATGAATAAATACCCAAAATTTAATCTTGCAAATGAATTTAGAAAATTCAACATTTTTTTTTAGAAATCTGTTAGGATTAAGAAAGAAAATAATTAAGTATTAAATTTAATTATTAAATAATTGTGATGGTTATATCAAGAAGGGATCATTTTAGGAAACTTTATTTATAATGCTATGATATGATATTTTCTAAAGCATTAGAGATTAATTTTGAGAGCATAGGAGACTACATTTAATAGATAATATGAGTAGAAACTTGGTAGCTAATTGAGAGTACTATTTTGTAATTTACATATTGGGCCATAAACCCTAGATTTTCCTTTCATATATATATATATACTTTTTTATGCCTCTCCCTTTCTCATGTGTATAGCCGCCACACACACACACACAACTCCTTCTCCATGTCTGATTTGCGTTTCCTCACCTCCTCAAGACATTGTTTCTCTATTTCACTCCAATCATCATCATCACCAATCACCTCTTCTTCCCAACCTCAACTCTGATTCTTCACTCCATCGGTTCCTCGTCACTTTCATCGTTCTTTTCCTCACACCCACCTTATTTCTCTTGCTCCCTCTGTTCCGTCAAGCTTTGGCGGTGCTCGAACGGCGACGGCGAAGGGCGGAGCTGGACGACATTGATTTTAGCATTCAGTCAAAGATTGAGCTTAGGTAACTCCATTCTTTCCATTCCTACCCTTCTCTTCTATTTTAAGTGAGATTAGAGAGAGACGCGAATTGGGGTTCTTGAATTTATGGGTTCAAATAGTTTGGGTTCAATAATCAACTAAAATGAAATTATGAGTTTCCATTTTTGGTGTTGGAATTTTGAGTTGAAGTTTGGAACTGTACTTATTTTGCTGTTTTGATGTTGACTAGGATTTATGTGAGTGTGATTTTGTTTGCTTACTAATGGTTGCAGTGAAATGATGTTATATGAAATGAGTTTTCTTTTCATTAGGAATATATTAAGCAAACTCTACTTAGTTTGCTTACTGATGTTATGTGAGTGCCTTATTTGGTTTGAATACATTAAGGAATGAAATTGTTATAACATGATTATGTTTTGGCATGAAGGAGAGGCATGAAAATTCTGTTTTCTTTTTCTCATATGTTCAGTATATAATTTAAATATGAAATCGCATGTTGGAAATGATTTTCTGGTTGAGGGCAGTTTTGTTTGTCCTAATTAATATGATGAACCCAAAGAAATTATACTTGGTTGTTGTATAATGATTCAGGTATTTTCATTGCTTCTTTCTTCACAAACTGATTTGAATATTATTTTTTTGATGGTGCTGGAAGGAATGATGTATTAAGTTTGAGATTTGTGCATTTTTATTTTCTTTTCCGTTTCTGGTTCTCTTAATGAGAAATTGTGAGTTCCCTATTTTATTTGGTCTGACTTGGGGAAAGATTATTGGAGAATAATGATTAAGTTGAATTAATTTGGTTTATTGGTGATATGATGTTAGGGCTACAAGTTCAATTCTCATTGATTCTAATGCTTGATGAAATTAAATTTGTTTGCTTGTTTTGTACAATAATCGGGTAGTATTTCTAGGAATGAGAGCGACGTTAATTGATATATACATGAATGGTTGTTTATATTCTTTATTTTATGGTATATGATATTAGGAGAATATAGTAAATGAGGTAATTGAAGAGTCTACAAGCAATGATAAGGAAAAGTAATGAAGTGCTAAGGCTGCAGGTAACTACTTCACTTGTCTGCGTGTGTGTGTATGTTAGTGAGCATTTAGGTAGTTTATATGCATTGATTATTGCTAGTGTGATTATGGAACGCTTTGATTGGAATTTCTGATTTGGTTGTGGTACACCGAGTAATATTATTATAGTTATGCCATTCCGGAATGAGGTTCCCTTGCCCGTACAGCAGGGACTAAAATGAATAAAGAGAAAACGTTATTGGGGAGAGCGCCCCCGGTTCAAGCGAGGGTATATCGACCATCGAGTCGTGAGTCCCTATTGAACTGATATATTTTGTTCAAGCGAGGGTATATCGACCATCGAGTCGTGAGTCCCTATTGAACTCATTATCGGTGTACTTGTGTATTGTGTTTGATGTGATTATTATTATTATTCTTTATGTTGAGTTTGTGATGTTTTGAGTTTGTGACGTGGCTTTAAATGAATACTTGTACTGCTGTATCATTTGGTAATTGATAAATACTTGGAATAGAGAATAGATAACATGTTCATGCAACACAGCATGTAGCACACACCACCAAACACGACATTAGCACACACCACCTTGCCGGCATGCACATGCACGTAGTGCAAAAATGTGCGTAGGCGAGTAGTTGTTAGTTACGACATCAGGGTCTACCCCTCGTGGTTTAACATTTTACAGGTATTAGATCGGGGCAGGAGTCATGGGGAAAAAGGATCTGGAGACTTAGGAACTAAGCTTTAGACTCATGTTTTTATATTATGTTTCATATTCTTGTCATTAATTTGTAGATCTCTTGAATTTATTCTTTTGGATTACTGTAAATAATTACTGTAAATAATCTTAGGTTGGATAACTGTAAATAATACTTAATACATGGTTACATGTTAATTTGAAAATTACTATGAAAGAACTTAATCAAGTATTGCTAACTTTATTTAAATATCCATGTTAGTCAATTTTTATCTAACATGGATAAATCAATTTTTGATAATTTCTTAAATGATTTTTGGTTGTGATTTTATATTTCATTCTAAAATTATATCTATTACAAACAATTAATTTCAAATTACATTAAATCTTTTTCTAACCATGATAGATTATTTTATTTGTGACTTAAATTATTTTTCCTATCATGGTTAGCCTATTAATTCATATTTTATGGAAAATAAGAAAAGTTGTTTTTATAACTATGTTAGTCATTATTATAACTTAAATTCTTTTTCTAACATAGTTAGACTTTAAACTATTTTTAATTAAAGCTACTAACTCGTTTCTTTTGAAAAGTAAGAAAAGTCATTTTCTAACTATGTTAGCTATTATTTTGTTAACTCGATTCTTTTCTAACATAGTTAGTAATTATAAAAAAAAAATATAGCGTAAAAATTGTTATAAAAGTGTGGTTGTTACAAAACGCGCAAATGGACTAAAACTGAGTTACGGTGAGACATTAGACAAACTTTTGTGTTTTTTGAACAAAAGTACCACTTTCTTGAGAATCTTGACACTAAAACACAAAAACTCGATTAAAATGGTCAAAAACAAAACTTGTGCCGCTTTTAACCCTAAAACGCGCAAATGGTCTTAAAACAAATTATGGTGAGACATTTGACAAACTTTGGTCTTTTTTGACCAAAAGTACCACTGTCTTGAGAATCTTGACACTAAAACGCAAAAACCAGATTAAAATAGTCAAAAACAAAGCTTGTGCCGCTTTTAACCCTAAAACGCGCAAATAGACGTAAAACTAGTTATGGTGAGACATTTGACAAACTTTTGGTCTTTTTTGACCAAAAGTACCACTTTCTTGAGAATCTTGACACTAAAACGCAGAAACCAGATTAAAATGGTAAAAAACAAAGCTTGTGCCGCTTTTAACCCTAAAACGCGCAAATGGACGTAAAACGAGTTAGGGTGAGAGATTAGACAAACTTTTGGTCTTTTTTGACCAAAAGTACCACTTTCTTGAGAATCTTGACACTAAAACGCAGAAACCAGATTAAAATGGTAAAAAACAAAGCTTGTGCCGCTTTTAACCCTAAAACGCTCAAATGGACGTAAAACGAGTTATGGTGAGACATTAGACAAACTTTTGGTCTTTTTTGACCAAAAGTACCATTTACTTGAGACTGTTGACACTAAAACGAACAAACCATATTAAAATAGTCAAAAACAAAACGTGTGCCGCTTTTAACCCTAAAACGCACAACTGAGCTTAAAACAAGTTATGGTGAGACATTTGACAAACTTTTGGTTTGTTTTCACCAAAAGTACCACTCTCTTGAGAATCTTGACACTAAAACGCAAAACCGGATTAAAATGGTAAAAAACAAAACTTGTGCCGGTTTTAACCCTAAAACGCGCAAATGGACTAAAAACGAGTTACGGTGAGACATTAGACAAACTTTTGGTGTTTTTTAACCAAAAGTAGCACTGTCTTGAGAATCTTGACACTAAAACGCAAAAACTCGATTAAAATGGTCAAAAACAAAACTTGTGCCGCTTTTAACCCTAAAACGCGCAAATGGTCTTAAAACAAATTATGGTGAGACATTTGACAAACTTTTGGTCTTTTTTGACCAAAAGTACCACTTTCTTGAGAATCTTGACACTAAAACGCAAAAACCAGATTAAAATAGTCAAAAACAAAGCTTGTGCCGTTTTTAACCCTAAAACGCGCAAATGGACGTAAAACGAGTTATGGTGAGACATTAGACAAACTTTTGGTCTTTTTTGACCAAAAGTACCACTCTCTTGAGAATCTTGACACTAAAACGCAAAAACCATATTAAAATGGTAAAAAACAAAGCTTGTGCCGCTTTTAACCCTAAAACGCGCAAATAGACGTAAAACGAGTTATGGTGAGAGATTAGACAAACTTTTGGTCTTTTTTGACCAAAAGTACCACTTTCTTGAGAATATTGACACTAAAACGCAAAAACCAGATTAAAATAGTCAAAAACAAAGCTTGTGCCGCTTTTAACCCTAAAACGCGCAAATGGACGTAAAACGAGTTATGGTGAGACATTAGACAAACTTTTGGTCTTTTTTGACCAAAAGTAAAAGTACCACTTTCTTGAGAATCTTGACACTAAAACGCAAAACCAGATTAAAATAGTCAAAAACAAAGCTTGTGCCGCTTTTAACCCTAAAACGCGCAAATGGACGTAAAACGAGTTAAGGTGAGACATTTGACAAACTTTTGGTCTGTTTTCTCCAAAAGTACCACTCTCTTGAGAATCTTGACACTAAAACGCAAAAACCCGATGAAAATGGTCAAAAACAAAACTTGTGCAGGTTTTAACCCTAAAACGCACAAATGGACTAAAACTGAGTTACGGTGAGACATTAGACAAACTTTTGGTCTGTTTTCTCCAAAAGTACCACTCTCTTGAGAATCTTGACACTAAAACGCAAAAACCCGATGAAAATGGTCAAAACAAAACTTGTGCAGGTTTTAACCCTAAAACGCGCAAATGGACTAAAACTGAGTTACGGTGAGACATTAGACAAATTTTTGTGTTTTTTGAACAAAAGTACCACTTTCTTGAGAATCTTGACACTAAACACAAAAACTCGATTAAAATGGTCAAAAACAAAACTTGTGCCGCTTTTAACCCTAAAACGCGCAAATAGACGTAAAACGAGTTATGGTGAGACATTAGAAAAACTTTTGGTCTTTTTTGACCAAAAGTACCACTCTCTTGAGAATCTTGACACTAAAACGCAAAAACTCGATTAAAATGGTCAAAAACAAAACTTGTGCCGCTTTTAACCCTAAAACGCGCAAATGGTCGTAAAACAAATTATGGTGAGACATTTGACAAACTTTTGGTCTTTTTTGACCAAAAGTACCACTTTCTTGAGAATCTTGACACTAAAACGCAAAAAAACAAATTAAAATAGTCAAAAACAAAGCTTGTGCCGCTTTTAACCCTAAAACGCGCAAATAGATGTAAAACGAGTTATGGTGAGACATTAGACAAACTTTTGGTCTTTTTTGACCAAAAGTATCACTTTCTTGAGAATCTTGACACTAAAACGCCAAAACCAGATCAAAATGGTAAAAAACAAAGCTTGTGCCGCTTTTAACCCTAAAACGCGCAAATGGACGTAAAACGAGTTATGGTGAGAGATTAGACAAACTTTTGGTCTTTTTTGACCAAAAGTACCACTCTCTTGAGAATCTTGACCCTAAAAAGCAAAAACCAGATTAAAATAGTAAAAAACAAAGCTTGTGCCGCTTTTAACCCTAAAACGCGCAAATAGACGTAAAACGAGTTATGGTGAGAGATTAGACAAACTTTTGGTCTTTTTTGACCAAAAGTACCACTCTCTTGAGAATCTTGACAAATAAACGCAAAAACCAGATTAAAATCGTCAAAAACAAAGCTTGTGCCGCTTTTAACCCTAAAACGCGCAAATAGACGTAAAACGAGTTATGGTGAGACATTTGACAAACTTTTGGTCTTTTTTGACCAAAAGTACCACTTTCTTGAGAATCTTGACACTAAAATGCAGAAACCAGATTAAAATGGTAAAAAACAAAGCTTGTGCCGCTTTTAACCCTAAAACGCGCAAATGGACGTAAAACGAGTTATGGTGAGAGATTAGACAAACTTTTGGTCTTTTTTGACCAAAAGTACCACTTTCTTGAGAATCTTGACACTAAAACGCCAAAACCAGATTAAAATAGTCAAAAACAAAGCTTGTGCCGCTTTTAACCCTAAAACGCGCAAATAGACGTAAAACGAGTTATGGTGAGACATTAGACAAACTTTTGGTCTTTTTTGACCAAAAGTACCACTTTCTTGAGAATATTGACACTAAAACGCAAAAACCAGATTAAAATAGTCAAAAACAAAGCTTGTGCCGCTTTTAACCCTAAAACGCGCAAATGGACGTAAAACGAGTTATGGTGAGACATTAGACAAACTTTTGGTCTTTTTTGACCAAAGTTACCACTTTCTTGAGAATCTTGACACTAAAACGCAAAAACCAGATTAAAATAGTCAAAAACAAAGCTTGTGCAGCTTTTAACCCTAAAACGCGCAAATGGACGTAAAACGAGTTAAGGTGAGACATTTGACAAACTTTTGGTCTGTTTTCTCCAAAAGTACCAGTCTCTTGAGAATCTGACACTAAAACGCAAAAACCAGATTAAAATAGTCAAAAACAAAGCTTGTGCCGCTTTTAACCTTAAAACGCTCAAATGGACGTAAAACGAGTTATGGTGAGACATTAGACAAACTTTTGGTCTTTTTTGACCAAAAGTACCATTTACTTGAGACTGTTGACACTAAAACGAACAAACCATATTAAAATAGTCAAAAACAAAACGTGTGCCGCTTTTAACCCTAAAACGCACAACTGGGCTTAAAACAAGTTATGGTGAGACATTTGACAAACTTTTGGTTTGTTTTCACCAAAAGTACCACCCTCTTGAGAATCTTGACACTAAAACGCAAAAACCAGATTAAAATAGTCAAAAACAAAGCTAGTGCAGCTTGTAACCTTAAAACGCTCAAATGGACGTAAAACGAGTTATGATGAGACATTAGACAAACTTTTGGTCTTTTTTGACCAAAAGTACCACTCTCTTGAGAATCTTGACACTAAAACGCAAAAACCAGATTAAAATAGTCAAAAACAAAGCTTGTGCCGCTTTTAACCTTAAAACGCTCAAATGGACGTAAAACGAGTTATGGTGAGACATTAGACAAACTTTTGGTCTTTTTTGACCAAAAGTACCATTTACTTGAGACTGTTGACACTAAAACGAACAAACCATATTAAAATAGTCAAAAACAAAACGTGTGCCGCTTTTAACCCTAAAACGCACAACTGGGCTTAAAACAAGTTATGGTGAGACATTTGACAAACTTTTGGTTTGTTTTCACCAAAAGTACCACCCTCTTGAGAATCTTGACACTAAAACGCAAAACCGGATTAAAATGGTAAAAAACAAAACTTGTGCCGGTTTTAACCCTAAAACGCGCAAATGGACTAAAAACGAGTTACGGTGAGACATTAGACAAACTTTTGGTGTTTTTTAACCAAAAGTAGCACTGTCTTGAGAATCTTGACACTAAAACGCAAAAACTCGATTAAAATGGTCAAAAACAAAACTTGTGCCGCTTTTAACCCTAAAACGCGCAAATGGTCTTAAAACAAATTATGGTGAGACATTTGACAAACTTTTGGTCTTTTTTGACCAAAAGTACCACTTTCTTGAGAATCTTGACACTAAAACGCAAAAACCAGATTAAATTAGTCAAAAACAAAGCTTGTGCCGCTTTTAACCCTAAAACGCGCAAATAGACGTAAAACGAGTTATGGTGAGACATTAGACAAACTTTTGGTCTTTTTGACCAAAAGTACCACTTTCTTGAGAATCTTGACACTAAAACGCAAAAACCATATTAAAATGGTAAAAAACAAAGCTTGTGCCGCTTTTAACCCTAAAACGCGCAAATGGACGTAAAACGAGTTATGGTGAGAGATTAGACAAACTTTTAGTCTTTTTTGACCAAAAGTACCACTCTCTTGAGAATCTTGACACTAAAACGCAAAAACCAGATTAAAATAGTCAAAAACAAAGCTTGTGCCGCTTTTAACCCTAAAACGCGCAAATAGACGTAAAACGAGTTATGGTGAGACATTAGACAAACTATTGGTCTTTTTTGACCAAAAGTACCACTTTCTTGAGAATATTGACACTAAAACGCAAAAACCAGATTAAAATAGTCAAAAACAAAGCTTGTGCCGCTTTTAACCCTAAAACGCGCAAATGGACGTAAAACGAGTTATGGTGAGACATTAGACAAACTTTTGGTCTTTTTTGACCAAAAGTAAAAGTACCACTTTCTTGAGAATCTTGACACTAAAACGCAAAAACCAGATTAAAATAGTCAAAAACAAAGCTTGTGCAGCTTTTAACCCTTAAACGCGCAAATGGACGTAAAACGAGTTAAGGTGAGACATTTGACAAACTTTTGGTCTGTTTTCTCCAAAAGTACCACTCTCTTGAGAATCTTGACACTAAAACGCAAAAACCCGATTAAAATGGTCAAAAACAAAACTTGTGCAGGTTTTAACCCTAAAACGCACAAATGGACTAAAACTGAGTTACGGTGAGACATTAGACAAACTTTTTGTGTTTTTTGAACAAAAGTACCACTTTCTTGAGAATCTTGACACTAAACACAAAAACTCGATTAAAATGGTCAAAAACAAAACTTGTGCCGCTTTTAACCCTAAAACGCGCAAATAGACGTAAAACGAGTTATGGTGAGACATTAGACAAACTTTTGGTCTTTTTGACCAAAAGTACTACTTTCTTGAGAATCTTGACACTAAAACGCAAAAACCATATTAAAATGGTAAAAAACAAAGCTTGTGCCGCTTTTAACCCTAAAACGCGCAAATGGACGTAAAACGAGTTATGGTGAGAGATTAGACAAACTTTTAGTCTTTTTTGACCAAAAGTACCACTCTCTTGAGAATCTTGACACTAAAACGCAAAAACCAGATTAAAATAGTCAAAAACAAAGCTTGTGCCGCTTTTAACCCTAAAACGCGCAAATAGACGTAAAACGAGTTATGGTGAGACATTAGACAAACTATTGGTCTTTTTTGACCAAAAGTACCACTTTCTAGAGAATATTGACACTAAAACGCAAAAACCAGATTAAAATAGTCAAAAACAAAGCTTGTGCCGCTTTTAACCCTAAAACGCGCAAATGGACGTAAAACGAGTTATGGTGAGACATTAGACAAACTTTTGGTCTTTTTTGACCAAAAGTAAAAGTACCACTTTCTTGAGAATCTTGACACTAAAACGCAAAAACCAGATTAAAATAGTCAAAAACAAAGCTTGTGCAGCTTTTAACCCTTAAACGCGCAAATGGACGTAAAACGAGTTAAGGTGAGACATTTGACAAACTTTTGGTCTGTTTTCTCCAAAAGTACCACTCTCTTGAGAATCTTGACACTAAAACGCAAAAACCCGATTAAAATGGTCAAAAACAAAACTTGTGCAGGTTTTAACCCTAAAACGCACAAATGGACTAAAACTGAGTTACGGTGAGACATTAGACAAACTTTTTGTGTTTTTTGAACAAAAGTACCACTTTCTTGAGAATCTTGACACTAAACACAAAAACTCGATTAAAATGGTCAAAAACAAAACTTGTGCCGCTTTTAACCCTAAAACGCGCAAATAGACGTAAAACGAGTTATGGTGAGACATTAGACAAACTTTTGGTCTTTTTTGACCAAAAGTACCACTTTCTTGAGAATATTGACACTAAAACGCAAAAACCAAATTAAAATAGTCAAAAACAAAGCTTGTGCCGCTTTTAACCCTAAAACGCGCAAATGGACGTAAAACGAGTTATGGTGAGACATTAGACAAACTTTTGGTCTTTTTTGACCAAAAGTAAAAGTACCACTTTCTTGAGAATCTTGACACTAAAACGCAAAAACCAGATTACAATAGTAAAAAACAAAGCTTGTGCAGCTTTTAACCCTAAAACGCGCAAATGGACGTAAAACGAGTTAAGGTGAGACATTTGACAAACTTTTGGTCTGTTTTCTCCAAAAGTACCACTCTCTTGAGAATCTTGACACTAAAACGCAAAAACCCGATTAAAATGGTCAAAAACAAAACTTGTGTAGGTTTTAACCCTAAAACGCACAAATGGACTAAAACTGAGTTACGGTGAGACATTAGACAAACTTTTTGTGTTTTTTGAACAAAAGTACCACTTTCTTGAGAATCTTGACACTAAAACACAAAAACTCGATTAAAATGGTCAAAAACAAAACTTGTGCCGCTTTTAACCCTAAAACGCGCAAATGGTCTTAAAACAAATTATGGTGAGACATTTGACAAACTTTTGGTCTTTTTTGACGAAAAGTACCACTTTCTTGAGAATCTTGACACTAAAACGCAAAAATCAGATTAACATAGTCAAAAACAAAGCTTGTGCCGCTTTTAACCCTAAAACGCGCAAATAGACGTTAAACGAGTTATGGTGAGACATTTGACAAACTTTTGGTCTTTTTTGACCAAAAGTACCACTTTCTTGAGAATCTTGACACTAACATGCAGAAACCAGATTAAAATAGTCAAAAACAAAGCTTGTGCCACTTTTAACCCTAAAACGCGCAAATGGACGTAAAACGAGTTACGGTGAGAGATTAGACAAACTTTTGGTCTTTTTTGACCAAAAGTACCACTCTCTTGAGAATCTTGACACTAAAACGCCAAAACCAGATTAAAATAGTCAAAAACAAAGCTTGTGCCGCTTTTAACCCTAAAACGCGCAAATAGACGTAAAACGAGTTATGGTGAGACATTAGACAAACTTTTGGTCTTTTTTGACCAAAAGTACCACTTTCTTGAGAATATTGACACTAAAACGCAAAAACCAGATTAAAATAGTCAAAAACAAAGCTTGTGCCGCTTTTAACCCTAAAACGCGCAAATGGACGTAAAACGAGTTATGGTGAGACATTAGACAAACTTTTGGTCTTTTTTGACCAAAGTTACCACTTTCTTGAGAATCTTGACACTAAAACGCAAAAACCAGATTAAAATAGTCAAAAACAAAGCTTGTGCAGCTTTTCACCCTAAAACGCGCAAATGGACGTAAAACGAGTTAAGGTGAGACATTTGACAAACTTTTGGTCTGTTTTCTCCAAAAGTACCACTCTCTTGAGAATCTGACACTAAAACGCAAAAACCCGATTAAAATGGTCAAAAACAAAGCTTGTGCCGCTTTTAACCCTTAAACGCGCAAATGGACTAAAACTGAGTTACGGTGAGACATTAGACAAACTTTTTGTGTTTTTTGAACAAAAATACCACTTTCTTGAGAATCTTGACACTAAAACACAAAAACTCGATTAAAATGGTCAAAAACAAAACTTGTGCCGCTTTTAACCCTAAAACGCGCAAATGGTCTTAAAACAAATTATGGTGAGACATTTGACAAACTTTTGGTCTTTTTTGACCAAAAGTACCACTTTCTTGAGAATCTTGACACTAAAACGCAGAAACCAGATTAAAATAGTCAAAAACAAAGCTTGTGCCGCTTTTAACCCTAAAACGCGCAAATGGACGTAAAACGAGTTATGGTGAGAGATTAGACAAACTTTTGGTCTTTTTTGACCAAAAGTACCACTTTCTTGAGAATCTTGACACTAAAACGCCAAAACCAGATTAAAATAGTCAAAAACAAAGCTTGTGCCGCTTTTAACCCTAAAACGCGCAAATAGACGTAAAACGAGTTATGGTGAGACATTTGACAAACTTTTGGTCTTTTTTGACCAAAAGTACCACTTTCTTGAGAATCTTGACACTAACATGCAGAAACCAGATTAAAATAGTCAAAAACAAAGCTTGTGCCACTTTTAACCCTAAAACGCGCAAATGGACGTAAAACGAGTTACGGTGAGAGATTAGACAAACTTTTGGTCTTTTTTGACCAAAAGTACCACTCTCTTGAGAATCTTGACACTAAAACGCCAAAACCAGATTAAAATAGTCAAAAACAAAGCTTGTGCCGCTTTTAACCCTAAAACGCGCAAATAGACGTAAAACGAGTTATGGTGAGACATTAGACAAACTTTTCGTCTTTTTTGACCAAAAGTACCACTTTCTTGAGAATATTGACACTAAAACGCAAAAACCAGATTAAAATAGTCAAAAACAAAGCTTGTGCCGCTTTTAACCCTAAAACGCGCAAATGGACGTAAAACGAGTTATGGTGAGACATTAGACAAACTTTTGGTCTTTTTTGACCAAAGTTACCACTTTCTTGAGAATCTTGACACTAAAACGCAAAAACCAGATTAAAATAGTCAAAAACAAAGCTTGTGCAGCTTTTCACCCTAAAACGCGCAAATGGACGTAAAACGAGTTAAGGTGAGACATTTGACAAACTTTTGGTCTGTTTTCTCCAAAAGTACCACTCTCTTGAGAATCTGACACTAAAACGCAAAAACCCGATTAAAATGGTCAAAAACAAAGCTTGTGCCGCTTTTAACCCTTAAACGCGCAAATGGACTAAAACTGAGTTACGGTGAGACATTAGACAAACTTTTTGTGTTTTTTGAACAAAAATACCACTTTCTTGAGAATCTTGACACTAAAACACAAAAACTCGATTAAAATGGTCAAAAACAAAACTTGTGCCGCTTTTAACCCTAAAACGCGCAAATGGTCTTAAAACAAATTATGGTGAGACATTTGACAAACTTTTGGTCTTTTTTGACCAAAAGTACCACTTTCTTGAGAATCTTGACACTAAAACGCAGAAACCAGATTAAAATGGTCAAAAACAAAGCTTGTGCCGCTTTTAACCCTAAAACGCGCAAATGGACGTAAAACGAGTTATGGTGAGAGATTAGACAAACTTTTGGTCTTTTTTGACCAAAAGTACCACTTTCTTGAGAATCTTGACACTAAAACGCCAAAACCAGATTAAAATAGTCAAAAACAAAGCTTGTGCCGCTTTTAACCCTAAAACGCGCAAATAGACGTAAAACGAGTTATGGTGAGACATTTGACAAACTTTTGGTCTTTTTTGACCAAAAGTACCACTTTCTTGAGAATCTTGACACTAAAATGCAGAAACCAGATTAAAATAGTCAAAAACAAAGCTTGTGCCGCTTTTAACCCTAAAACGCGCAAATGGACGTAAAACGAGTTACGGTGAGAGATTAGACAAACTTTTGGTCTTTTTTGACCAAAAGTACCACTCTCTTGAGAATCTTGACACTAAAACGCCTAAACCAGATTAAAATAGTCAAAAACAAAGCTTGTGCCGCTTTTAACCCTAAAACGCGCAAATAGACGTAAAACGAGTTATGGTGAGACATTAGACAAACTTTTGGTCTTTTTTGACCAAAAGTACCACTTTCTTGAGAATATTGACACTAAAACGCAAAAACCAGATTAAAATAGTCAAAAACAAAGCTTGTGCCGCTTTTAACCCTAAAACGCGCAAATGGACGTAAAACGAGTTATGGTGAGACATTAGACAAACTTTTGGTCTTTTTTGACCAAAGTTACCACTTTCTTGAGAATCTTGACACTAAAACGCAAAAACCAGATTAAAATAGTCAAAAACAAAGCTTGTGCAGCTTTTCACCCTAAAACGCGCAAATGGACGTAAAACGAGTTAAGGTGAGACATTTGACAAACTTTTGGTCTGTTTTCTCCAAAAGTACCACTCTCTTGAGAATCTGACACTAAAACGCAAAAACCGATTAAAATGGTCAAAAACAAAGCTTGTGCCGCTTTTAACCCTTAAACGCGCAAATGGACTAAAACTGAGTTACGGTGAGACATTAGACAAACTTTTTGTGTTTTTTGAACAAAAATACCACTTTCTTGAGAATCTTGACACTAAAAACAAAAACTCGTTTAAAATGGTCAAAAACAAAACTTGTGCCGCTTTTAACCCTAAAACGCGCAAATGGTCTTAAAACAAATTATGGTGAGACATTTGACAAACTTTTGGTCTTTTTTAACCAAAAGTACCACTTTCTTGAGAATCTTGACACTAAAACGCAGAAACCAGATTAAAATGGTCAAAAACAAAGCTTGTGCCGCTTTTAACCCTAAAACGCGCAAATGGACGTAAAACGAGTTATGGTGAGAGATTAGACAAACTTTTGGTCTTTTTTGACCAAAAGTACCACTTTCTTGAGAATCTTGACACTAAAACGCCAAAACCAGATTAAAATAGTCAAAAACAAAGCTTGTGCCGCTTTTAACCCTAAAACGCGCAAATAGACGTAAAACGAGTTATGGTGAGACATTTGACAAACTTTTGGTCTTTTTTGACCAAAAGTACCACTTTCTTGAGAATCTTGACACTAAAACGCAGAAACCAGATTAAAATAGTCAAAAACAAAGCTTGTGCCGCTTTTAACCCTAAAACGCGCAAATGGACGTAAAACGAGTTATGGTGAGAGATTAGACAAACTTTGGTCTTTTTTGACCAAAAGTACCACTCTCTTGAGAATCTTGACACTAAAACGTCAAAACCAGATTAAAATAGTCAAAAACAAAGCTTGTGCCGCTTTTAACCCTAAAACGCGCAAATGGACGTAAAACGAGTTATGGTGAGACATTAGACAAACTTTTGGTCTTTTTGACCAAAGTTACCACTTTCTTGAGAATCTTGACACTAAAACGCAAAAACCAGATTAAAATAGTCAAAAACAAAGCTTGTGCAGCTTTTAACCCTAAAACGCGCAAATGGACGTAAAACGAGTTAAGGTGAGACATTTGACAAAATTTTGGTCTGTTTTCTCCAAAAGTACCACTCTCTTGAGAATCTGACACTAAAACGCAAAAACCCGATTAAAATGGTCAAAAACAAAACTTGTGCAGGTTTAACCCTAAAACGCGCAAATGGTCTCAAAACAAATTATGGTGAGACATTTGACAAACTTTTGGTCTTTTTTGACCAAAAGTACCACTTTCTTGAGAATCTTGACACTAAAACGCAAAAACCAGATTAAAATGGTCAAAAACAAAACTTGTGCCGCTTTTAACCCTAAAACGCGCAAATGGACTTAAAACGAGTTATGGTAAGACATTAGACAAACTTTTGGTCTTTTTTTACCAAAAGTACCACTCTCTTGAGAATCTTGACACTAAAACGCAAAAACCAGATTAAAATAGTCAAAAACAAAGCTCGTGTAGCTTGTAACCTTAAAACGCTCAAATGGACGTAAAACGAGTTATGGTGAGACATTAGACAAACTTTTGGTTTTTTGACCAAAAGTACCACTCTCTTGAGAATCTTGACACTAAAACGCAAAAAACCAGTTTAAAATAGTCAAAAACAAAGCTTGTGCCGCTTTTAACCTTAAAACGCTCAAATGGACGTAAAACGAGTTATGGTGAGACATTAGACAAACTTTTGGTCTTTTTTGACCAAAAGTACCATTTACTTGAGACTGTTGACACTAAAACGAACAAACCATATTAAAATAGTCAAAAACAAAATGTGTGCCGCTTTTAACCCTAAAACGCGCAACTGGGCTTAAAACGAGTTATGGTGAGACATTTGACAAACTTTTGGTTTGTTTTCACCAAAAGTACCACTCTCTTGAGAATCTTGACACTAAAACGCAAAACCAGATTAAAATGGTCAAAAACAAAACTTGTGCCGGTTTTAACCCTAAAACGCGCAAATGGACTAAAAACGAGTTACGGTGAGACATTAGACAAACTTTTGGTGTTTTTTAACCAAAAGTAGCATTGTCTTGAGAATCTTGACACTAAAACGCAAAAACTCGATTAAAATGGTCAAAAACAAAACTTGTGCCGCTTTTAACCCTAAAACGCGCAAATGGACTTAAAACGAGTTATGGTGAGACATTTGACAAACTTTTGGTCTTTTCTGACCAAAAGTACCACTTTCTTGAGAATCTTGAGACTAAAACGCAAAAAAACAAATTAAAATAGTCAAAAACAAAGCTTGTGCCGCTTTTAACCCTAAAACGCGCAAATAGACGTAAAACGAGTTATGGTGAGACATTAGACAAACTTTTGGTCTTTTTTGACCAAAAGTACCACTTTCTTGAGAATCTTGACACTAAAACGCAAAAACCAGATTAAAATAGTCAAAAACAAAGCTTGTGCAGCTTTTAACCCTAAAACGCGCAAATGGACGTAAAACGAGTTAAGGTGAGACATTTGACAAACTTTTGGTCTGTTTTCTCCAAAAGTACCACTCTCTTGAGAATCTTGACACTAAAACGCAAAAACCCGATTAAAATGGTCAAAACAAAACTTGTGCAGGTTTTAACCCTAAAACGCGTAAATGGACTAAAACTGAGTTACGGTGAGACATTAGACAAACGTTTGTGTTTTTTGACCAAAAGTACCACTTTCTTGAGAATTTTGACACTAAAACACAAAAACTCGATTAAAATGGTCAAAAACAAAACTTGTGCCGCTTTTAACCCTAAAACGCGCAAATGGTCTCAAAACAAATTATGGTGAGACATTTGACAAACTTTTGGTCTTTTTTGACCAAAAGTACCACTTTCTTGAGAATCTTGACACTAAAACGCAAAAACGAGATTAAAATGGTGAAAAACAAAACTTGTGCCGCTTTTAACCCTAAAACGCGCAAATGGACTTAAAACGAGTTATGGTGAGACATTAGACAAACTTTTGGTCTTTTTTGACCAAAAGTACCACTCTCTTGAGAATCTTGACACTAAAACGCAAAAACCAGATTAAAATAGTCAAAAACAAAGCTCGTGCAGCTTGTAACCTTAAAACGCTCAAATGGACGTAAAACGAGTTATGGTGAGACCTTAGACAAACTTTTGGTCTTTTTTGACCAAAAGTACCACTCTCTTGAGAATCTTGACACTAAAACGCAAAAACCAGATTAAAATAGTCAAAAACAAAGCTTGTGCCGCTTTTAACCTTAAAACGCTCAAATGGACGTAAAACGAGTAATGGTGAGACATTAGAGAAACTTTTGGTCTTTTTTGACCAAAAGTACCATTTACTTGAGACTGTTGACACTAAAACGAACAAACCATATTAAAATAGTCAAAAACAAAATGTGTGCCGCTTTTAACCCTAAAACGCGCAACTGGGCTTAAAACGAGTTATGGTGAGACATTTGACAAACTTTTGGTTTGTTTTCACCAAAAGTACCACTCTCTTGAGAATCTTGACACTAAAACGCAAAACCAGATTAAAATGGTCAAAAACAAAACTTGTGCGGTTTTAACCCTAAAACGCGCAAATGGACTAAAAACGAGTTACGGTGAGACATTAGACAAACTTTTGGGTTTTTTTAACCAAAAGTAGCATTGTCTTGAGAATCTTGACACTAAAACGCAAAAACTCGATTAAAATGGTCAAAAACAAAACTTGTGCCGCTTTTAACCCTAAAACGCGCAAATGGTCGTAAAACAAATTATGGTGAGACATTTGACAAACTTTTGGTCTTTTTTGACCAAAAGTACCACTTTCTTGAGAATCTTGACACTAAAACGCAAAAAAACAAATTAAAATAGTCAAAAACAAAGCTTGTGCCGCTTTTAACCCTAAAACGCGCAAATAGACGTAAAACGAGTTATGGTGAGACATTAGACAAACTTTTGGTCTTTTTTGACCAAAAGTACCACTTTCTTGAGAATCTTGACACTAAAACGCAAAAACCAGATTAAAATAGTCAAAAACAAAGCTTGTGCAGCTTTTAACCCTAAAACGCGCAAATGTACGTAAAACGAGTTAAGGTGAGACATTTGACAAACTTTTGGTCTGTTTTCTCCAAAAGTACCACTCTCTTGAGAATCTTGACACTAAAACGCAAAAACCCGATTAAAATGGTCAAAACAAAACTTGTGCAGGTTTTAACCCTAAAACGCGTAAATGGACTAAAACTGAGTTACGGTGAGACATTAGACAAACTTTTGTGTTTTTGACCAAAAGTACCACTTTCTTGAGAATTTTGACACTAAAACACAAAAACTCGATTAAAATGTGTTAGAATCTTAAGTTTTGATGAAGACTAAAATGTAGAGGATTAGACCAAGTGCCTAGGAAGCAATAGGATAACATAGGATCCCAAGTAAGAGTGCTTCCGGGTGAAGATCTACTTCCGGATAGATTAGGACTTGCGCATGCGGATGAATGTTTCATCCCCCAGCATCAGCAAGTAAAATCACTGGGAAATAACTTAGTCCATGAGAATTAGGTACACAAACCCTAAGACTAAGCTATGGTTCAATCGGAAGCGAAGTTGCTTCCTGTTAGACTTAGACTGGCGCAGAGCGATAGAATAGATATTACTCCAAGCGACAGTGAGTCTACTTCCCCAAGTGAAAGCGCTTCCTGTTAGAATTAGACTGGCGCAGAGCGACAGAATAGATATTACCCCAAGCGTCAGTAAGTCTACTTCCCCAAGTGAAAGCGCTTCCTGTTAGACTCAGACTGGCGCAGAGCAATAGAATAGTTATTACCCCAAGCGTCAGTAAGTCTACTTCGCCAAGTGAAAGCACTTCCTATTAGATTTAGACTAGCGCAGACTGATAGAATAGATTTAACCTCGAGCGTCAGTGGAAATGCAACATCAAGTGAAGTTGCTTCCTGTTAGATCTTGACTGGCGCAGACTGATAGAATAGATTTCACCCTAAGCGTCAGTGAGTTCACTACGTCAAGTAAAAGTGCTTCCGATAGCTTAATGACTAGCGCTGAGTGTTGGGATGAAATACACTAAGTGAGAGTGAGTTATAGTGAACCAAGATCCTTCATCTAGTAGTTTTACTTCCGGATGTAAAAATGCTTCCAGATACATCATAGACCAAATCAGAACACAGTCTAAGTAAACTACTCCCCATAGCAAACAAACTTCCCACAGCATGTATAATTCTTATATATATATTGCTATGTTGGACTAACCAGTATGTGCAGAACATGGTCACGCTTCCGGATGCAAATGAGCTTCCGGATGGAAAGACTCTTGACATTGGGACTCAGAGCTTAACACTTGCAGAGCAAGATTACCACTTGCGGATGAAAGATGATCATCCGTCAGCAAGAGTGCAAGAGTAAAAATCACATACTCAGAAGTCAGAATACTTTTGTCAGAGCAGAGGTGTCAGGACTACTTTTCAGAGATAAAGCAAGTCTACCCTGCTAAGCATTAATGAAGATGTACTTCTCAACGGTAACATAGGATTAACGGCACTACTCAAACGTTCATATTCAACTTGCCACCGAAGCCTATGAAGCCAAGTATAAAAGAGACATTCATTCAGAAGAGAGAACATGGAAGAAAGAGAGAGAACAGAGCAAAGTATCTGATATATCATATTCTTCATCCTATACATCTTCTACTACTCTCAGATCCAGATTTGTGATATTTTTCAGAGAGTAACTTTATTGTACTTAAGTGAGTAACATCATCCACTCTTAGAGAGAGTTAGTTTTGAGCTTAAGTGATTAGCACAATCAGTTCATAGAGTGAACATAGTGTAAACTTACAATTTGTAAGGGGGAGCATTTAGAGGTTGTCTAAATCTCCATAGGTTGCAAGTTAGCCCGTAAAACTTGCATTTGTAAGGTTTGCAGGTGAACCCGGTGTAAAACCTGTGGGTTGTTAGGTGAACCCGTGCTCGTAAAACCTAAAGTGTAAAGGCTTCTCTTGTGCCCGGTTTAAACAAGAATAGTGGATTGAAAATCTCAGGTGGAGCCTGGGGACTGGATGTAGGTCTGGGTGACCGAACCAGGATAAATTTATGTGTGCATAAATTTACATTCAAACATTCTATTTAGCATCACATAACATACTGACTTGTGCATATCACTACTTAGTAAATATTATCACCAAGCACAAGCAGTCTTTCGAAAAGAAGAATCAAAAGTTTTAATTTATTCTCTCACCCAATTCACCCCCCCCCTCTTGGGTGACAGCCACGTTTATCATTTGGTATCAGAGCAAGGTCACTTGTTTAAAGGATCCAACGATCTCAAGTGCAAAGACCTAGGCTGATTTGGGTTACAAAATGTGTTTTGAAGGTTTTGATCATACAATCCCACCCGTGTTAGAAAATGCTGATTTTTACTTATGGAAGGGAAGGATGAAAAGTTTTATACTATCCACTGATTTCAAAATGTGGGATGTTTTTGAAAAGGACTCAGATTTCAAACCAAAAGTAAATTGGACAGAAGAGGACAAAAGCTTATTTTACTTAAACCTTAGAGCAATGCAAATTTTGCACAAAAGTTTATCTGACAATGATTACCAGAAAATTAAACATTGCTCTAGGGCTATAGATATTTGGAACACTCTTGATACTATGTATGCTTCTAACCAATTTCTTGATGATAAGGCTGTCCAAAGCTCACTATGTGTTCCTTGTGAATCCACCGTTGATGAGCTACTGGATGGTGATGTAGTAGAAGCTAGTATCAGCAAAGAGAGAGTGGATCTCCGCCTAGTAGATTCAGAAGCTGAAGAAAATGAGGTACCTAAACTTGAAACTTCTGAATTGCAAGATATGTATAATGAGCTACATGTTGAATTCTGTAAACTTGCAAAAGAAATTCTAGGCTTAAGAAAAAGGAATAGGGAACTTGAGGAACTTATTCCTTCTTCTACAACCAAGGAGTCCAAAGTCCCAATCATAAAAGAAGACTTTTCGAAAGACCCTGAGATTTCAAAAGTTAATAAACATAGAGTCTTTGAAAAGAAAACTGACCACCATAATAGTGATAAGAAATCTGATTCTGAACATCATCCCATTATCTGTCATTATTGTGGTAGAACTGGTCATATTTCTCACACATGCAATTTTAAGAGAAATTTAAATGTGAGAAATAAATATATATGGATCCCCAAAGGACAAGTAAGGTCCAGCGCTAACTATGTAGGACCCAAGTACAAATGGGTACCAAAACTCTCTTCTAGTGCCTTACCTGTGCAGGAAAGATCAAGAGCTCCTCTTGTCCCAAAGAAGAGAACTCGTGGTGATGTCACTACTGCAACTACCTGGTTCAATCATAAGAAGCAGTGCGCTACCACAAGGAACAAAGACCTTGTCTCAGGGATAAGCTATCACAGAGTTCCATTCAACTATCCTGAGAAGGACAAAAGAGAGAGGATGTCTCAACTCACATGGAGAAAACCTGCGAATCCTGTCTCTTCTAAGAAAGTGCTTCAGGCCAAGGATAAGTATAAAAGATCTCCTTGGGTAAGCAAGGGATTATTTAAGGTTGAAGCATGCAACAGTAAAATCTCCTATGCAAATGTAAGATGGACTTATTGAGATTTTACGTTAAGCATCATAAACATGAACATGATATGGCTTATAAGATATTTCACACAATGTTCATACTCTATATGCTATCTATGACTATCATTATCAGAAGCCATGTGCATATAGTCATAGTTGATTCGCAATGCTATATCCATAGTGAATAATTCTTAAGTGCATAAGAATCACATACTTCCTACAAACTGACCAGTCAGATCCAAGTTTGGAGACTGAAAAATGGGAAAAAGAAAAATCATTTGCTATTTTGTAGGAAAGAAGGTACGAAGGAACAACAATTTTCATGATCATACCTGATCAGAGAAATGTATCAAATCTGAATGAGTTGTTGTTCATACTGGGCTCCGAGAGCTACTGCTCCTGAAATTGAGAAGATCAAACAAACTCTACTTGATGCAAATATGGCTTTAGTTATGAAAGCTTGATCGCTGTGGATGCACAAGAGAGAACATCAACGAGTCTTTCAAAGTTAAATCTTAAGTAAGTACCATCGGAAGCAAAACTACTTCCGGATGCTCTCGTGCTGACGCTGAATAACTACTCAAGGCAACCAGGAGCGTCTGTCCAACCGGAAGCAAAATCACTTCCGAATACTCTTTTGCTAGCGCTGGATGATAATTCAATATGATCACGAGCGCCAGTGTCAGATCAAGGGACACATCACTTCAGAAAACGTTTCAACTTCCTCCATGAAACGCTGTGCCTTCTTGAAGCAACACGTGTCATCAGGTGTGTCGTTCCAACTTAAAAACTTACGTTAACCAATGTGTGAAAATTTGAAAGAGTATGCCCATTCTATCCTCAGAAGTTTTACCTATAAATAGAAGTCATTTTCCACTTTTCACTTTTTACTACATCTTTTTCACTCGCATCATTTTCTCAGAAAAGTCTTTTCATCTTCTCCATTGTGTTCTTTATTTTTCACACTTCTTGCATTTCATCTTTATTTACACAACATTCATACAAAAATGGCCGGTACGAATGAATCCAACCCAGTCATCCAGAAAACCTCTTCTTCCAAGAAACTTAAATCGAAATCTGGGAAATCCACTCACAAGCATTCTGGTAAATCTGGGCACTATGAAGAACAACATGAAGAACTTCATGAACGCCAAGAAGGTTCTGGGCAATCACGAGGACAGGGTGAAGACATTCAGGGTCAGCCTGAAACTTCTGGTAGAATAGAACTGGCAGTGGCTTCTGAACAAGAGCGGGATGCTCAGAGAAAGGGAAAGAAAAAGAAGGTTCAATTTCTGAGGAGCCTTCCTCCAAGAGGCAGAGGGTTGAGGAAGAAGATGATCCCACAGTCTATAGAGATGGGGCATTGGAGGGTGTATCCGCCAAATTTGAGACATACATTCCCATCTTCAATCATGGCCTGTTCATCAATCTGGACAAGTTAGATGAACTAGGGTTTGCTCATCTGCGCCCTTACTTGGAAAAGTATATGCCTTGGCTGGGCATCAACCAGGACTACAACGTCAACGTCCTGCGAGTCTTTTGCCAATCCCTCTCAGGCAGAGCTAAGTACAGAAAGGTGGATGGGAAAGAGCAAGTCCACAAACTCTCCTTCACTGCCACTGTAAGAGGAAGAACCTTCAGGTTCACTTGGAGAACCTTGAATGAGATGATGGGAATCACAGAAGAGGATATGAATGAATGGATCTACCCTGAGTCTCACAAATACAGCAAGGAGGAACTCGAGGAGTTGTATGGCACCAACAGCAAGAAGGTGTCCAAAATGTCTGATTCTAACAGGCTCTTGTACTACGTCTACTCCCGGATAATGACTCATAAGGGAGGCAACTTCAACGAGTTCACACTACTAGACAACCCTTGGTTTCCTAGACTCCTCTCGCTCAAGCCTTTCAACCCTGGGCAGTTGATATGCCTAGAGCTTCAGCGCTGGCTAAGCAATGACAAGTCAGGTTATCTTCCCTATCCCACCATCATTGCCTTCCTTCTTGAGAAGCATCTGATCAAGGCTACATCTGCTGTGGAAGAAGAGAATGTCAAATGTAAGCCTGTAGGAGCAACTAATATGGCAAGGATGGGGATAAGTATCTCAAGCCCCCTAAGCCCACTCGCTCACACTCACAAGCCAGTAGTGCTTCTGGTACTTCAGCTCCCTCTGCATCTGGAGCAGGCGATCAGGAAGTTGACTCTCATGCTGGGCCAAGCCGTAGTGCAAGGGTTCCAGCTTCTGTTAGGGCCTTTGCAGAGGACATAAAGGAAGAGCTTTGTGTTAGACTACTGATTCCTTAGTGGGTCCTCTCCGTGTTGAATGTGAAGCTGGCTTCCACCACCAAGGGGAGCGAATCCAACGACTTGAGGACAGAGTAGGACAACTCGAGAATCACCTTGCCAGGGTGGATGCAAAATTAGACCTCATCCTCCAGCACCTACAAATTCCCCAACCCTCATCACAAGGTAACTTACCACCTCCTCCTCCTCCTCCTCAAAACCCTCCTCCTCCTCCGCCCAACACTCAACAACCTCAGCCTCCACCACAAAATGACCAACAAGCCCCACCATCACCCAACAATGACCAACAATCCCAACCTTCACCTACCCATGACGACCAAACCCAAGACTCACCTCACAACTCTCCACGCCATTCTCCTAGACACTTCTCATCCTCACCTTCCTCATCCTCATCCTCACCCATTCCCACACGACCAGGTGCCCCACACGCTCTCCACTCCGCTTCTCAAACCTACCCATCCAAGCCCTAGACCCATAGGATCTGAAACAGCCATTCACCCCCTCAGCCAACCATACGGCGAATATCCCCGCCTTCAACCACTCTCCGATGACCATTTACCCTTTACCACCCCTGACTCCGCCAACTACAAAGAATACTCCTCCACTCATCCTTATGGGGATATCTTTGTCACCACCAGCTGCTTCCCCGACCCTCCTCAAACTCCTGAACACCTATCTTCTCCCACATCCTCCACCTCTACCCTCTCACCCTCCCTCCCAAGCAATTTGGTCCTGAACCACCTCCATCCTCCTCCACATCCACTCCTTCCCTGGCACTCACCCCTGTTGATGATGACAAAAGGGGGAGAAATGTTATGTCTACTCTTCGCCTAAGTATGGCCACAAGGGATGTCCTCAGCCAGCCATCACTCTGGATTGATGAAGATATCACGGCCGCCCTGCGTCGTGCATATGAGTCTCAGAGGCTGAGTGGTGCAGAGAGCCTTATAAGAAGAGAGGCCCTCCGTCTCATGGAGCAGAAGAGAACAGCTGAGCAAGGATCACATTTGGAGATGATTGTGTTTGGACAGAATGAACAATCCTCACAATCTGAGTCATCATCAGAGCCTCCTCCAAATAGATCAAGTAGAGAGATGGTTGAGGAGATCATAATGAAGTGGGACTGAAGAGACCCAACCATCCTCCCATTGTGATAGCCAAGCCTGTTCCTGCATCCTCTGGGCAAGAGTCTGAGATCCCTTCATCTGAGCAATCTTCTGATCCTCCTCCCTCGTCTGAGCCAGCCGACAGATTCAGTGCACCCAGAAAGAAGGCCGTTGCTAGGAAACGTGCCAGAAAGTTAATTGCCACCACTGAATCTGATGAGTCTGAGGAGGAGACTCCATCTGACCTACCTGAGCAAGGAACTTCATCTGCTCAGGTTGTGCAAGAAAATCCAGTGGTCCAAGCGGTTCCAATTCTGAAGGAAGTCAAATTGGAAATTGAAGACATGACTCCTGAAGAATTTGAGAAGTATGGATTCACTGACAAGCTATCCTTGGTCAGATGGCTTGCCTCGATGCTGAAAGAGCAAGTGCCATGCCCACTCCTCCAATTAGCAAAAGCAAAGGGAAGAGCAAAGGGAAAGGGAAAAGGAAAGCCCAAGAAGTTGAAGAGGATTCCAACTTCTCTGCATGGAATGTAAGAATCCGGGCTGTACACTATCCCAATGGAGAAGTCTGCTACTTCGACGATGCTACAGGTTTCCCTGGGTATGAAGAAGTGGAGAACATGAAAAGGGCATACGAGGAGTCCATTGAATCAGAAAGGCTCAGAAGGGAAAAAGAGGAAAAAGAGCTTCAAGAGATCATTGCCCAGATAAACCAGAGTGAGCGTGAGGAAAATGAAGAGAGACAGAAAGAGAGGGAAAAGAAAAAGAGACACAAACTCTAACCCCCAATCCAAATATGTTTGTTGATTTTGTTTTCATGCATATTTTCATTCATACTTAGTGAAATTTATTTGTATACGTTCTTTACTTGTATATGTTATTTGATTGTATAACTCTGACTTGTAACTTCTGCTTGTCAATAATATTTGTCTGAGTTACGTGCTCTTAACTATTGCTTTTATTCTTCAGCTAATCCTTTCATATGAACTTAATTAATAGAACTAGGTTTGTCATCATCAAAAAGGGGGAGAATGTTAGAATCTTAAGTTTTGATGAAGACTAAAATGTAGAGGATTAGACCAAGTGCCTAGGAAGCAATAGGATAACATAGGATCCCAAGTAAGAGTGCTTCCGGGTGAAGATCTACTTCCGGATAGATTAGGACTTGCGCATGCGGATGAATGTTTTCATCCCCCAGCATCAGCAAGTAAAATCACTGGGAAATAACTTAGTCCATGAGAATTAGGTACACAAACCCTAAGACTAAGCTATGGTTCAATCGGAAGCGAAGTTGCTTCCTGTTAGACTTAGACTGGCGCAGAGCGATAGAATAGATATTACTCCAAGCGACAGTGAGTCTACTTCCCAAGTGAAAGCGCTTCCTGTTAGAATTAGACTGGCGCAGAGCGACAGAATAGATATTACCCCAAGCGTCAGTAAGTCTACTTCCCAAGTGAAAGCGCTTCCTGTTAGACTCAGACTGGCGCAGAGCAATAGAATAGTTATTACCCCAAGCGTCAGTAAGTCTACTTCGCCAAGTGAAAGCACTTCCTATTAGATTTAGACTAGCGCAGACTGATAGAATAGATTTAACCTCGAGCGTCAGTGGAAATGCAACATCAAGTGAAGTTGCTTCCTGTTAGATCTTGACTGGCGCAGACTGATAGAATAGATTTCACCCTAAGCGTCAGTGAGTTCACTACGTCAAGTAAAAGTGCTTCCGATAGCTTAATGACTAGCGCTGAGTGTTGGGATGAAATACACTAAGTGAGAGTGAGTTATAGTGAACAAGATCCTTCATCTAGTAGTTTTCTTCCGGATGTAAAAATGCTTCCAGATACATCATAGACCAAATCAGAACACAGTCTAAGTAAACTACTCCCCATAGCAAACAAACTTCCCACAGCATGTATAATTCTTATATATATATTGCTAGGTGGACTAACCAGTATGTGCAGAACATGGTCACGCTTCCGGATGCAAATGAGCTTCCGGATGGAAAGACTCTTGACATTGGGACTCAGAGCTTAACACTTGCCAGAGCAAGATTACCACTTGCGGATGAAAGATGATCATCCGTCAGCAAGAGTGCAAGAGTAAAAATCACATACTCAGAAGTCAGAATACTTTTGTCAGAGCAGAGGTGTCAGGACTACTTTTCAGAGATAAAGCAAGTCTACCCTGCTAAGCATTAATGAAGATGTACTTCTCAACGGTAACATAGGATTAACGGCACTACTCAAAGTTCATATTCAACTTGCCACCGAAGCCTATGAAGCCAAGTATAAAAGAGACATTCATTCAGAAGAGAGAACATGGAAGAAAGAGAGAGAACAGAGCAAAGTATCTGATATATCATATTCTTCTCCTATACATCTTCTACTACTCTCAGATCCAGATTGTGATATTTTTCAGAGAGTAACTTTATTGTACTTAAGGAGTAACATCATCCACTCTTAGAGAGAGTTAGTTTGAGCTTAAGTGATTAGCACAATCAGTTAATAGAGTGAACATAGTGTAAACTTACAATTTGTAAGGGGAGCATTAGAGGTTGTCTAAATCTCCATAGGTTGCAAGTTAGCCCGTAAAACTTGCATTTGTAAGGTTTGCAGGTGAACCCGGTGTAAAACCGTGGGTTGTTAGGTGAACCCGTGCTCGTAAAACCAAAGTGTAAAGGCTTCTCTTGGCCCGGTTTAAACAAGAATAGTGGATTGAAAATCTCAGGTGGAGCCTGGGGACTGGATGTAGGTCTGGGTGACCGAACCAGGATAAATTTATGTGTGCATAAATTTACATTCAAACATTCTATTTAGCATCACATAACATACTGACTTGTGCATATCACTACTTAGTAAATATTATCACCAAGCACAAGCAGTCTTTCGAAAAGAAGAATCAAAAGTTTTAATTTATTCTCTCACCCAATTCACCCCCCCCCTCTTGGGTGACAGCCACGTTTATCAAAATGGTCAGAAACAAAAACTTGTGCCGCTTTTAACCCTAAAACGCGCAAATGTCGTAAAACAAATTATGGTGAGACATTTGACAAACTTTTGGTCTTTTCTGACCAAAAGTACACCATTTTCTTGAGAATCTTGAGACTAAAACGCAAAAAAACAAATTAAAATAGTCAAAACAAAGCTTGTGCCGCTTTTAACCCTAAAAACGCGCAAATAGACGTTAAAACGAGTATGGTGAGACATTAGACAAACTTTTGGTCTTTTTTGACCAAAAGTACCACTTTCTTGAGAATCTGACACTAAAACGCCAAAAACCAGATTAAAATAGTCAAAAACAAAGCTTGTGCAGCTTTTAACCCTAAAACGCGCAAATGGACGTTAAAACGAGTTAAGGTGAGACATTGACAAATTTTTGGTCTGTTTTCTCCAAAAGTACCACTCTCTTGAGAATCTTGACACTAAAACGCAAAAACCCGATTAACAATGGTCAAAACAAAACTTGTGCAGGTTTTAACCCTAAAACGCGTAAATGGACTAAAACTGAGTTACGGTGAGACATTAGACAAACTTTTTGTGGTTTTTTGACCAAAAGTACCACTTTCTTGAGATTTTGACACTAAAACACAAAAACTCGATTAAAATGGTCACAAAAACAAAACTTGTGCCGCTTTTAACCCTAAAACGCGCAAATGGTCTCAAAACAAATTATGGTGAGACATTTGACAAACTTTTGGTCTTTTTGACCAAAAGTACCACTTTCTTGAGAATCTTGACACAAACGCAAAAAAAACGAGATTAAAATGGTGAAAAACAAAACTTGTGCCGCTTTTAACCCTAAAAACGGCGCAAAGGGACTTAGAACGAGTTATGGTGAGACATTAGACAAACTTTTGGTCTTTTTTGACCAAAGTACACTCTCTTGAGAATCTTGACACTAAAACGCAAAAACAAAACAGATCTAAAATAGTCAAAACAAAGCTCGTGCAGCTTGTAACCTTAAAACGCTCAAATGGACGTAAAACGAGTTATGGTGAGACCTTAGACAAACTTTTGGTCTCTTTTTGACCAAAAGTACCACTCTCTTGAGAATCTTGACACTAAAACGCACAAAAAACCAGATTAAAATAGTCAAAAACAAAAGCTTGTGCCGCTTTTAACCTTAAAACGCTCAAATGGACGTTAAAACGGAGTAATGGTGAGACATTAGACAAACTTTGGTCTTTTTTGACCAAAAGTACCATTTACTTGAGATTGGACGACACTAAAACGAACAAACCATATTTAAAATAGTCAAAAACAAAATGTGTGCCGCTTTAACCCTAAAACGCGCAACGGGCTTAAAACGAGTTATGGTGAGACATTTGACAAACTTTTGGTTTGTTTTCACCAAAAGTACCACTCTCTTGAGAATCTTGACACTAAAACGCAAAACCAGATTAAAATGGTCAAAAACAAAACTTGTGCCGGTTTTAACCCTAAAACGCGCAAATGGACTAAAAACGAGTTACGGTGAGACATTAGACAAACTTTTGGTGTGTTTTTAACCAAAAGTAGCATTGTCTTGAGAATCTTGACACTAAAACGCAAAAACTCGATTATAAAATGGTCAAAAACAAAACTTGTGCGCTTTTAACCCTAAAACGCCGTAAATGGTCGTAAAAACAAATTATGGTGAGACATTGGACAAACTTTTGGTCTTTTTGACCAAAAGTACCACTTTCTTGAGAATCTTGACACTAAAACGCAAAAAAACAAATTAAAATAGTCAAAAACAAAGCTTGTGCCGCTTTTAACCCTAAAACGCGCAAATAGACGTAAAACGAGTTATGGTGAGACATTAGACAAAACTTTTGATCTTTTTTGACCAAAAGTACCATTTACTTGAGATTGTTGACACTAAAACGAACAAACCATATTAAAATATTCAAAAACAAAATGTGTGCCGCTTTTAACCCTAAAACGCGCAACTGGGCTTAAACGAGTTATGGTGAGACATTTGACAAACTTTTGGTTTGTTTTCACCAAAAGTACCACTCTCTTGAGAATCTTGACACTAAAACGCAAAACCAGATTAAAATGGTCAAAACAAAACTTGTGCCGTTTTAACCCTAAAACGCGCAAATGGACTAAACGAGTTACGGTGAGACATTAGACAAACTTTTGGTGTTTTTTAACCAAAGTAGCATTGTCTTGAGAATCTTGACACTAAAACGCAAAAACTCGATTAAAATGGTCAAAAACAAAACTTGTGCCGCTTTTAACCCTAAAACGCGTAAATGGTCGTAAAACAAATTATGGTGAGACATTTGACAAACTTTTGGTCTTTTTTGACCAAAAGTACCACTTTCTTGAGAATCTTGACACTAAAACGCAAAAAAACAAATTAAAATAGTCAAAAACAAAGCTTGTGCCGCTTTTAACCCTAAAACGCGCAAATAGACGTAAAACGAGTTATGGTGAGACATTAGACAAACTTTTGGTCTTTTTTGACCAAAAGTACCATTTACTTGAGATTGTTGACACTAAAACGAACAAACCATATTAAAATAGTCAAAAACAAAATGTGTGCCGCTTTTAACCCTAAAACGCGCAACTGGGCTTAAAACGAGTTATGGTGAGACATTTGACAAACTTTTGGTTTGTTTTCACCAAAAGTACCACTCTCTTGAGAATCTTGACACTAAAACGCAAAAACCCGATTAAAATGGTCAAAAACAAAACTTGTGCAGGTTTTAACCCTAAAACGCGTAAATGGACTAAAACTGAGTTACGGTGAGACATTAGACAAATTTTTTGTGTTTTTTGACCAAAAGTACCACTTTCTTGAGAATTTTGACACTAAAACACAAAAACTCGATTAAAATGGTCAAAAACAAAACTTGTGCCGCTTTTAACCCTAAAACGCAAATGGTCTCAAAACAAATTATGGTGAGACATTTGACAAACTTTTGGTCTTTTTTGACCAAAAGTACCACTTTCTTGAGAATCTTGACACTAAAACGCAAAAACGAGATTAAAATGGTGAAAAACAAAACTTGTGCCGCTTTTAACCCTAAAACGCGCAAATGGACTTAAAACGAGTTATGGTGAGACATTAGACAAACTTTTGGTCTTTTTTGACCAAAAGTACCACTCTCTTGAGAATCTTGACACTAAAACGCAAAAACCAGATTAAAATAGTCAAAAACAAAGCTTGTGCAGCTTTTAACCCTAAAACGCGCAAATGGACGTAAAACGAGTTAAGGTGAGACATTTGACAAACTTTTGGTTTGTTTTCTCCAAAAGTACCACTCTCTTGAGAATCTTGACACTAAAACGCAAAAACCCGATTAAAATGGTCAAAAACAAAACTTGTGCAGGTTTTAACCCTAAAACGCGTAAATGGACTAAAACTGAGTTACGGTGAGACATTAGACAAATTTTTTGTGTTTTTTGACCAAAAGTACCACTTTCTTGAGAATTTTGACACTAAAACACAAAAACTCGATTAAAATGGTCAAAAACAAAACTTGTGCCGCTTTTAACCCTAAAACGCAAATGGTCTCAAAACAAATTATGGTGAGACATTTGACAAACTTTTGGTCTTTTTTGACCAAAAGTACCACTTTCTTGAGAATCTTGACACTAAAACGCAAAAACGAGATTAAAATGGTGAAAAACAAAACTTGTGCCGCTTTTAACCCTAAAACGCGCAAATGGACTTAAAACGAGTTATGGTGAGACATTAGACAAACTTTTGGTCTTTTTTGACCAAAAGTACCACTCTCTTGAGAATCTTGACACTAAAACGCAAAAACCAGATTAAAATAGTCAAAAACAAAGCTTGTGCAGCTTTTAACCCTAAAACGCGCAAATGGACGTAAAACGAGTTAAGGTGAGACATTTGAAAAACTTTTGGTCTGTTTTCACCAAAAGTACCACTCTCTTGAGAATCTTGACACTAAAACGCAAAAACCCGATTAAAATGGTCAAAAACAAAACTTGTGCAGGTTTTAACCCTAAAACGCGTAAATGGACTAAAACTGAGTTACGGTGAGACATTAGACAAACTTTTTGTGTTTTTTGACCAAAAGTACCACTTTCTTGAGAATTTTGACACTAAAACACAAAAACTCGATTAAAATGGTCAAAAACAAAACTTGTGCCGCTTTTAACCCTAAAAGGCGCAAATGGTCTCAAAACAAATTATGGTGAGACATTTGACAAACTTTTGGTCTTTTTTGACCAAAAGTACCACTTTCTTGAGAATCTTGACACTAAAACGCAAAAACGAGATTAAAATGGTGAAAAACAAAACTTGTGCCGCTTTTAACCCTAAAACGCGCAAATGGACTTAAAACGAGTTATGGTGAGACATTAGACAAACTTTTGGTCTTTTTTGACCAAAAGTACCACTCTCTTGAGAATCTTGACACTAAAACGCAAAAACCAGATTAAAATAGTCAAAAACAAAGCTCGTGCAGCTTGTAACCTTAAAACGCTCAAATGGACGTAAAACGAGTTATAGTGAGACCTTAGACAAACTTTTGGTCTTTTTTGACCAAAAGTACCACTCTATTGAGAATCTTGACACTAAAACGCAAAAACCAGATTAAAATAGTCAAAAACAAAGCTTGTGCCGCTTTTAACCTTAAAACGCTCAAATGGACGTAAAACGAGTTATGGTGAGACATTAGACAAACTTTTGGTCTTTTTTGACCAAAAGTACCATTTACTTGAGACTGTTGACACTAAAACGAACAAATCATATTAAAATAGTCAAAAACAAAATGTGTGCCGCTTTTAACCCTAAAACGCGCAACTGGGCTTAAAACGAGTTATGGTGAGACATTTGACAAACTTTTGGTTTGTTTTCACCAAAAGTACCACTCTCTTGAGAATCTTGACACTAAAACGCAAAACCAGATTCAAATGGTCAAAAACAAAACTTGTGCCGGTTTCAACCCTAAAACGCGCAAATGGACTAAAAACGAGTTACGGTGAGACATTAGACAAACTTTTGGTGTTTTTTAACCAAAAGTAGCATTGTCTTGAGAATCTTGACACTAAAACGCAAAAACTCGATTAAAATGGTCAAAAACAAAACTTGTGCCGCTTTTAACCCTAAAACGCGCAAATGGTCGTAAAACAAATTATGGTGAGACATTTGACAAACTTTTGGTCTTTTTTGACCAAAAGTACCACTTTCTTGAGAATATTGACACTAAAACGCAAAAAAACAAATTAAAATAGTCAAAAACAAAGCTTGTGCCGCTTTTAACCCTAAAACGCGCAAATAGATGTAAAACGAGTTATGGTGAGACATTAGACAAACTTTTGGTCTTTTTTGACCAAAAGTACCACTTTCTTGAGAATCTTGACACTAAAACGCCAAAACCAGATCAAAATGGTAAAAAACAAAGCTTGTGCCGCTTTTAACCCTAAAACGCGCAAATGGACGTAAAACGAGTTATGGTGAGAGATTAGACAAACTTTTGGTCTTTTTTGACCAAAAGTTCCACTCTCTTGAGAATCTTGACACTAAAAAGCAAAAACCAGATTAAAATAGTAAAAAACAAAGCTTGTGCCGCTTTTAACCCTAAAACGCGCAAATCGACGTAAAACGAGTTATGGTGAGAGATTAGACAAACTTTTGGTCTTTTTTGACCAAAAGTACCACTCTCTTGAGAATCTTGACAAATAAACGCAAAAACCAGATTAAAATCGTCAAAAACAAAGCTTGTGCCGCTTTTAACCCTTAAACGCGCAAATAGACGTAAAACGAGTTATGGTGAGACATTAGACAAACTTTTGGTCTTTTTTGACCAAAAGTACCACTGTCTTGAGAATATTGACACTAAAACGCAAAAACCAGATTAAAATAGTCAAAAACAAAGCTTGTGCCGCTTTTAACCCTAAAACGCGCAAATGGACGTATAACGAGTTATGGTGAGAGATTAGACAAACTTTTGGTCTTTTTTGACCAAAAGTACCACTCTCTTGAGAATCTTGACACTAAAACGCAAAAACCAGATTAAAATAGTCAAAAACAAAGCTTGTGCCGCTTTTAACCCTTAAACGCGCAAATAGACGTAAAACGAGTTAAGGTGAGACATTTGACAAACTTTTGGTCTGTTTTCTCCAAAAGTACCACTCTCTTGAGAATCTTGACACTAAAACGCAAAAACCCGATTAAAATGGTCAAAAACAAAACTTGTGCAGGTTTTAACCCTAAAACGCGTAAATGGACTAAAACTGAGTTACGGTGAGACATTAGACAAATTTTTTGTGTTTTTTGACCAAAAGTACCACTTTCTTGAGAATTTTGACACTAAAACACAAAAACTCGATTAAAATGGTCAAAAACAAAACTTGTGCCGCTTTTAACCCTAAAACGCAAATGGTCTCAAAACAAATTATGGTGAGACATTTGACAAACTTTTGGTCTTTTTTGACCAAAAGTACCACTTTCTTGAGAATCTTGACACTAAAACGCAAAAACGAGATTAAAATGGTGAAAAACAAAACTTGTGCCGCTTTTAACCCTAAAACGCGCAAATGGACTTAAAACGAGTTATGGTGAGACATTAGACAAACTTTTGGTCTTTTTTGACCAAAAGTACCACTCTCTTGAGAATCTTGACACTAAAACGCAAAAACCAGATTAAAATAGTCAAAAACAAAGCTTGTGCAGCTTGTAACCTTAAAACGCTCAAATGGACTAAAACGAGTTATGGTGAGACATTAGACAAACTTTTGGTCTTTTTTGACCAAAAGTACCACTCTCTTGAGAATCTTGACACTAAAACGCAAAAACCAGATTAAAATAGTCAAAAACAAAGCTCGTGCAGCTTGTAACCTTAAAACGCTCAAATGGACGTAAAGCGAGTTATGGTGAGACCTTAGACAAACTTTTGGTCTTTTTTGACCAAAAGTACCACTCTATTGAGAATCTTGACACTAAAACGCAAAAAACAGATTAAAATAGTCAAAAACAAAGCTTGTGCCGCTTTTAACCTTAAAACGCTCAAATGGACGTAAAACGAGTTATGGTGAGACATTAGACAAACTTTTGGTCTTTTTTGACCAAAAGTACCATTTACTTGAGACTGTTGACACTAAAACGAACAAATCATATTAAAATAGTCAAAAACAAAATGTGTGCCGCTTTTAACCCTAAAACGCGCAACTGGGCTTAAAACGAGTTATGGTGAGACATTTGACAAACTTTTGGTTTGTTTTCACCAAAAGTACCACTCTCTTGAGAATCTTGACACTAAAACGCAAAACCAGATTAAAATGGTCAAAAACAAAACTTGTGCCGGTTTCAACCCTAAAACGCGCAAATGGACTAAAAACGAGTTACGGTGAGACATTAGACAAACTTTTGGTGTTTTTTAACCAAAAGTAGCATTGTCTTGAGAATCTTGACACTAAAACGCAAAAACTCGATTAAAATGGTCAAAAACAAAACTTGTGCCGCTTTTAACCCTAAAACGCGCAAATGGTCGTAAAACAAATTATGGTGAGACATTTGACAAACTTTTGGTCTTTTTTGACCAAAAGTACCACTTTCTTGAGAATCTTGACACTAAAACGCAAAAAAACAAATTAAAATAGTCAAAAACAAAGCTTGTGCCGCTTTTAACCCTAAAACGCGCAAATAGATGTAAAACGAGTTATGGTGAGACATTAGACAAACTTTTGGTCTTTTTTGACCAAAAGTACCACTTTCTTGAGAATCTTGACACTAAAACGCCAAAACCAGATCAAAATGGTAAAAAACAAAGCTTGTGCCGCTTTTAACCCTAAAACGCGCAAATGGACGTAAAACGAGTTATGGTGAGAGATTAGACAAACTTTTGGTCTTTTTTGACCAAAAGTACCACTCTCTTGAGAATCTTGACACTAAAAAGCAAAAACCAGATTAAAATAGTAAAAAACAAAGCTTGTGCCGCTTTTAACCCTAAAACGCGCAAATAGACGTAAAACGAGTTATGGTGAGAGATTAGACAAACTTTTGGTCTTTTTTGACCAAAAGTACCACTCTCTTGAGAATCTTGACAAATAAACGCAAAAACCAGATTAAAATCGTCAAAAACAAAGCTTGTGCCGCTTTTAACCCTTAAACGCGCAAATAGACGTAAAACGAGTTATGGTGAGACATTAGACAAACTTTTGGTCTTTTTTGACCAAAAGTACCACTGTCTTGAGAATATTGACACTAAAACGCAAAAACCAGATTAAAATAGTCAAAAACAAAGCTTGTGCCGCTTTTAACCCTAAAACGCGCAAATGGACGTAAAACGAGTTATGGTGAGATATTAGACAAACTTTTGGTCTTTTTTGACCAAAAGTACCACTCTCTTGAGAATCTTGACACTAAAACGCAAAAACCAGATTAAAATAGTCAAAAACAAAGCTTGTGCCGCTTTTAACCCTTAAACGCGCAAATAGACGTAAAACGAGTTAAGGTGAGACATTTGACAAACTTTTGGTCTGTTTTCTCCAAAAGTACCACTCTCTTGAGAATCTTGACACTAAAACGCAAAAACCCGATTAAAATGGTCAAAAACAAAACTTGTGCAGGTTTTAACCCTAAAACGCGTAAATGGACTAAAACTGAGTTACGGTGAGACATTAGACAAATTTTTTGTGTTTTTTGACCAAAAGTACCACTTTCTTGAGAATTTTGACACTAAAACACAAAAACTCGATTAAAATGGTCAAAAACAAAACTTGTGCCGCTTTTAACCCTAAAACGCAAATGGTCTCAAAACAAATTATGGTGAGACATTTGACAAACTTTTGGTCTTTTTTGACCAAAAGTACCACTTTCTTGAGAATCTTGACACTAAAACGCAAAAACGAGATTAAAATGGTGAAAAACAAAACTTGTGCCGCTTTTAACCCTAAAACGCGCAAATGGACTTAAAACGAGTTATGGTGAGACATTAGACAAACTTTTGGTCTTTTTTGACCAAAAGTACCACTTTCTTGAGAATCTTGACACTAAAACGCAAAAAAACAAATTAAAATAGTCAAAAACAAAGCTTGTGCCGCTTTTAACCCTAAAACGCGCAAATAGATGTAAAACGAGTTATGGTGAGACATTAGACAAACTTTTGGTCTTTTTTGACCAAAAGTACCACTTTCTTGAGAATCTTGACACTAAAACGCCAAAACCAGATCAAAATGGTAAAAAACAAAGCTTGTGCCGCTTTTAACCCTAAAACGCGCAAATGGACGTAAAACGAGTTATGGTGAGAGATTAGACAAACTTTTGGTCTTTTTTGACCAAAAGTACCACTCTCTTGAGAATCTTGACACTAAAAAGCAAAAACCAGATTAAAATAGTAAAAAACAAAGCTTGTGCCGCTTTTAACCCTAAAACGCGCAAATAGACGTAAAACGAGTTATGGTGAGAGATTAGACAAACTTTTGGTCTTTTTTGACCAAAAGTACCACTCTCTTGAGAATCTTGACAAATAAACGCAAAAACCAGATTAAAATCGTCAAAAACAAAGCTTGTGCCGCTTTTAACCCTTAAACGCGCAAATAGACGTAAAACGAGTTATGGTGAGACATTAGACAAACTTTTGGTCTTTTTTGACCAAAAGTACCACTGTCTTGAGAATATTGACACTAAAACGCAAAAACCAGATTAAAATAGTCAAAAACAAAGCTTGTGCCGCTTTTAACCCTAAAACGCGCAAATGGACGTAAAACGAGTTATGGTGAGATATTAGACAAACTTTTGGTCTTTTTTGACCAAAAGTACCACTCTCTTGAGAATCTTGACACTAAAACGCAAAAACCAGATTAAAATAGTCAAAAACAAAGCTTGTGCCGCTTTTAACCCTTAAACGCGCAAATAGACGTAAAACGAGTTAAGGTGAGACATTTGACAAACTTTTGGTCTGTTTTCTCCAAAAGTACCACTCTCTTGAGAATCTTGACACTAAAACGCAAAAACTCGATTAAAATGGTCAAAAACAAAACTTGTGCAGGTTTTAACCCTAAAACGCGTAAATGGACTAAAACTGAGTTACGGTGAGACATTAGACAAATTTTTTGTGTTTTTTGACCAAAAGTACCACTTTCTTGAGAATTTTGACACTAAAACACAAAAACTCGATTAAAATGGTCAAAAACAAAACTTGTGCCGCTTTTAACCCTAAAACGCAAATGGTCTCAAAACAAATTATGGTGAGACATTTGACAAACTTTTGGTCTTTTTTGACCAAAAGTACCACTTTCTTGAGAATCTTGACACTAAAACGCAAAAAACGAGATTAAAATGGTGAAAAACAAAACTTGTGCCGCTTTTAACCCTAAAACGCGCAAATGGACTTAAAACGAGTTATGGTGAGACATTAGACAAACTTTTGGTCTTTTTTGACCAAAAGTACCACTCTCTTGAGAATCTTGACACTAAAACGCAAAAACCAGATTAAAATAGTCAAAAACAAAGCTTGTGCAGCTTGTAACCTTAAAACGCTCAAATGGACTAAAACGAGTTATGGTGAGACATTAGACAAACTTTTGGTCTTTTTTGACCAAAAGTACCACTCTCTTGAGAATCTTGACACTAAAACGCAAAAACCAGATTAAAATAGTCAAAAACAAAGCTCGTGCAGCTTGTAACCTTAAAACGCTCAAATGGACGTAAAACGAGTTATGGTGAGACCTTAGACAAACTTTTGGTCTTTTTTGACCAAAAGTACCACTCTATTGAGAATCTTGACACTAAAACGCAAAAACCAGATTAAAATAGTCAAAAACAAAGCTTGTGCCGCTTTTAACCTTAAAACGCTCAAATGGACGTAAAACGAGTTATGGTGAGACATTAGACAAACTTTTGGTCTTTTTTGACCAAAAGTACCATTTACTTGAGACTGTTGACACTAAAACGAACAAATCATATTAAAATAGTCAAAAACAAAATGTGTGCCGCTTTTAACCCTAAAACGCGCAACTGGGCTTAAAACGAGTTATGGTGAGACATTTGACAAACTTTTGGTTTGTTTTCACCAAAAGTACCACTCTCTTGAGAATCTTGACACTAAAACGCAAAACCAGATTAAAATGGTCAAAAACAAAACTTGTGCCGGTTTCAACCCTAAAACGCGCAAATGGACTAAAAACGAGTTACGGTGAGACATTAGACAAACTTTTGGTGTTTTTTAACCAAAAGTAGCATTGTCTTGAGAATCTTGACACTAAAACGCAAAAACTCGATTAAAATGGTTAAAAACAAAACTTGTGCCGCTTTTAACACTAAAACGCGCAAATGGTCGTAAAACAAATTATGGTGAGACATTTGACAAACTTTTGGTCTTTTTTGACCAAAAGTACCACTTTCTTGAGAATCTTGACACTAAAACGCAAAAAAACAAATTAAAATAGTCAAAAACAAAGCTTGTGCCGCTTTTAACCCTAAAACGCGCAAATAGATGTAAAACGAGTTATGGTGAGACATTAGACAAACTTTTGGTCTTTTTTGACCAAAAGTACCACTTTCTTGAGAATCTTGACACTAAAACGCCAAAACCAGATCAAAATGGTAAAAAACAAAGCTTGTGCCGCTTTTAACCCTAAAACGCGCAAATGGACGTAAAACGAGTTATGGTGAGAGATTAGACAAACTTTTGGTCTTTTTTGACCAAAAGTACCACTCTCTTGAGAATCTTGACACTAAAAAGCAAAAACCAGATTAAAATAGTAAAAAACAAAGCTTGTGCCGCTTTTAACCCTAAAACGCGCAAATAGACGTAAAACGAGTTATGGTGAGAGATTAGACAAACTTTTGGTCTTTTTTGACCAAAAGTACCACTCTCTTGAGAATCTTGACAAATAAACGCAAAAACTAGATTAAAATCGTCAAAAACAAAGCTTGTGCAGCTTGTAACCTTAAAACGCTCAAATGGACTAAAACGAGTTATGGTGAGACATTAGGCAAACTTTTGGTCTTTTTTGACCAAAAGTACCACTCTCTTGAGAATCTTGACACTAAAACGCAAAAACCAGATTAAAATAGTCAAAAACAAAGCTTGTGCCGCTTTTAACCTTAAAACGCTCAAATGGACGTAAAACGAGTTATGGTGAGACATTAGACAAACTTTTGGTCTTTTTTGACCAAAAGTACCATTTTCTTGAGACTGTTGACACTAAAACGAACAAATCATATTAAAATAGTCAAAAACAAAATGTGTGCCGCTTTTAACCCTAAAACGCGCAACTGGGCTTAAAACGAGTTATGGTGAGACATTTGACAAACTTTTGGTTTGTTTTCACCAAAAGTACCACTCTCTTGAGAATCTTGACACTAAAACGCAAAACCAGATTCAAATGGTCAAAAACAAAACTTGTGCCGGTTTCAACCCTAAAACGCGCAAATGGACTAAAAACGAGTTACGGTGAGACATTAGACAAACTTTTGGTGTTTTTTAACCAAAAGTAGCATTGTCTTGAGAATCTTGACACTAAAACGCAAAAACTCGATTAAAATGGTCAAAAACAAAACTTGTGCCGCTTTTAACCCTAAAACGCGCAAATGGTCGTAAAACAAATTATGGTGAGACATTTGACAAACTTTTGGTCTTTTTTGACCAAAAGTACCACTTTCTTGAGAATCTTGACACTAAAACGCAAAAAAACAAATTAAAATAGTCAAAAACAAAGCTTGTGCCGCTTTTAACCCTAAAACGCGCAAATAGATGTAAAACGAGTTATGGTGAGACATTAGACAAACTTTTGGTCTTTTTTGACCAAAAGTACCACTTTCTTGAGAATCTTGACACTAAAACGCCAAAACCAGATCAAAATGGTAAAAAACAAAGCTTGTGCCGCTTTTAACCCTAAAACGCGCAAATGGACGTAAAACGAGTTATGGTGAGAGATTAGACAAACTTTTGGTCTTTTTTGACCAAAAGTATCACTCTCTTGAGAATCTTGACACTAAAAAGCAAAAACCAGATTAAAATAGTAAAAAACAAAGCTTGTGCCGCTTTTAACCCTAAAACGCGCAAATAGACGTAAAACGAGTTATGGTGAGAGATTAGACAAACTTTTGGTCTTTTTTGACCAAAAGTACCACTCTCTTGAGAATCTTGACAAATAAACGCAAAAACCAGATTAAAATCGTCAAAAACAAAGCTTGTGCCGCTTTTAACCCTTAAACGCGCAAATAGACGTAAAACGAGTTATGGTGAGACATTAGACAAACTTTTGGTCTTTTTTGACCAAAAGTACCACTGTCTTGAGAATATTGACACTAAAACGCAAAAACCAGATTAAAATAGTCAAAAACAAAGCTTGTGCCGCTTTTAACCCTAAAACGCGCAAATGGACGTAAAACGAGTTATGGTGAGAGATTAGACAAACTTTTGGTCTTTTTTGACCAAAAGTACCACTCTCTTGAGAATCTTGACACTAAAATGCAAAAACCAGATTAAAATAGTCAAAAACAAAGCTTGTGCCGCTTTTAACCCTTAAACGCGCAAATAGACGTAAAACGAGTTAAGGTGAGACATTTGACAAACTTTGGTCTGTTTTCTCCAAAAGTACCACTCTCTTGAGAATCTTGACACTAAAACGCAAAAACCCGATTAAAATGGTCAAAAACAAAACTTGTGCAGGTTTTAACCCTAAAACGCGTAAATGGACTAAAACTGAGTTACGTGAGACATTAGACAAATTTTTTGTGTTTTTGACCAAAAGTACCACTTTCTTGAGAATTTTGACACTAAAACACAAAAACTCGATTAAAATGGTCAAAAACAAAACTTGTGCCGCTTTTAACCCTAAAACGCAAATGGTCTCAAAACAAATTATGGTGAGACATTTGACAAACTTTTGGTCTTTTTTGACCAAAAGTACCACTTTCTTGAGAATCTTGACACTAAAACGCAAAAACGAGATTAAAATGGTGAAAAACAAAACTTGTGCCGCTTTTAACCCTAAAACGCGCAAATGGACTTAAAACGAGTTATGGTGAGACATTAGACAAACTTTTGGTCTTTTTTGACCAAAAGTACCACTCTCTTGAGAATCTTGACACTAAAACGCAAAAACCAGATTAAAATAGTCAAAAACAAAGCTTGTGCAGCTTGTAACCTTAAAACGCTCAAATGGACTAAAACGAGTTATGGTGAGACATTAGACAAACTTTTGGTCTCTTTTGACCAAAAGTACCACTCTCTTGAGAATCTTGACACTAAAAAAAAACCAGATTAAAATAGTCAAAAACAAAGCTCGTGCAGCTTGTAACCTTAAAACGCTCAAATGGACGTAAAACGAGTTATGGTGAGACCTTAGACAAACTTTTGGTCTTTTTTGACCAAAAGTACCACTCTATTGAGAATCTTGACACTAAAACGCAAAAACCAGATTAAAATAGTCAAAAACAAAGCTTGTGCCGCTTTTAACCTTAAAACGCTCAAATGGACGTAAAACGAGTTATGGTGAGACATTAGACAAACTTTTGGTCTTTTTTGACCAAAAGTACCATTTACTTGAGACTGTTGACACTAAAACGAACAAATCATATTAAAATAGTCAAAAACAAAATGTGTGCCGCTTTTAACCCTAAAACGCGCAACTGGGCTTAAAACGAGTTATGGTGAGACATTTGACAAACTTTTGGTTTGTTTTCACCAAAAGTACCACTCTCTTGAGAATCTTGACACTAAAACGCAAAACCAGATTAAAATGGTCATAAACAAAACTTGTGCCGGTTTCAACCCTAAAACGCGCAAATGGACTAAAAACGAGTTACGGTGAGACATTAGACAAACTTTTGGTGTTTTTTAACCAAAAGTAGCATTGTCTTGAGAATCTTGACACTAAAACGCAAAAACTCGATTAAAATGGTCAAAAACAAAACTTGTGCCGCTTTTAACCCTAAAACGCGCAAATGGTCGTAAAACAAATTATGGTGAGACATTTGACAAACTTTTGGTCTTTTTTGACCAAAAGTACCACTTTCTTGAGAATCTTGACACTAAAACGCAAAAAAACAAATTAAAATAGTCAAAAACAAAGCTTGTGCCGCTTTTAACCCTAAAACGCGCAAATAGATGTAAAACGAGTTATGGTGAGACATTAGACAAACTTTTGGTCTTTTTTGACCAAAAGTACCACTTTCTTGAGAATCTTGACACTAAAACGCCAAAACCAGATCAAAATGGTAAAAAACAAAGCTTGTGCCGCTTTTAACCCTAAAACGCGCAAATGGACGTAAAACTAGTTATGGTGAGAGATTAGACAAACTTTTGGTCTTTTTTGACCAAAAGTACCACTCTCTTGAGAATCTTGACACTAAAAAGCAAAAACCAGATTAAAATAGTAAAAAACAAAGCTTGTGCCGCTTTTAACCCTAAAACGCGCAAATAGACGTAAAACGAGTTATGGTGAGAGATTAGACAAACTTTTGGTCTTTTTTGACCAAAAGTACCACTCTCTTGAGAATCTTGACAAATAAACGCAAAAACCAGATTAAAATCGTCAAAAACAAAGCTTGTGCCGCTTTTAACCCTTAAACGCGCAAATAGACGTAAAACGAGTTATGGTGAGACATTAGACAAACTTTTGGTCTTTTTTGACCAAAAGTACCACTGTCTTGAGAATATTGACACTAAAACGCAAAAACCAGATTAAAATAGTCAAAAACAAAGCTTGTGCCGCTTTTAACCTTAAAACGCGCAAATGGACGTAAAACGAGTTATGGTGAGAGATTAGACAAACTTTTGGTCTTTTTTGACCAAAAGTACCACTCTCTTGAGAATCTTGACACTAAAACGCAAAAACCAGATTAAAATAGTCAAAAACAAAGCTTGTGCCGCTTTTAACCCTTAAACGCGCAAATAGACGTAAAACGAGTTAAGGTGAGACATTTGACAAACTTTTGGTCTGTTTTCTCCAAAAGTACCACTCTCTTGAGAATCTTGACACTAAAACGCAAAAACCCGATTAAAATGGTCAAAAACAAAACTTGTGCAGGTTTTAACCCTAAAACGCGTAAATGGACTAAAACTGAGTTACGGTGAGACATTAGACAAATTTTTTGTGTTTTTTGACCAAAAGTACCACTTTCTTGAGAATTTTGACACTAAAACACAAAAACTCGATTAAAATGGTCAAAAACAAAACTTATGCCGCTTTTAACCCTAAAACGCAAATGGTCTCAAAACAAATTATGGTGAGACATTTGACAAACTTTTGGTCTTTTTTGACCAAAAGTACCTGTTAGAATCTTAAGTTTTGATGGTGACTAAGGTATGATATGGTCTAGTACTTAAGAGAACATAATCAACACTTAGGAGGGATTAGATGACATGGTTAGAATCCTGAGTTAGATCACTTGAGAATGCAAGATCACTTCCGGTTAGATTAGGACTTGCGCATGCGGATGAATGCTTTCATCCCCCAGCGTCAGCAAGTAAATAACTAGGGATTTAACTTAGTCCATGAACTTTAGGTGCACAAACCCTAAGACTAAGCTATGGTTCAATCGGAAGCGAAGTTGCTTCCTGTTAGACTTAGACTGGCGCAGAGCGATAGAATAGATATTACTCCAAGCGACAGTGAGTCTACTTCCCCAAGTGAAAGCGCTTCCTGTTAGAATTAGACTGGCGCAGAGCGACAGAATAGATATTACCCCAAGCGTCAGTAAGTTTACTTCCCCAAGTGAAAGCGCTTCCTGTTAGACTTAGACTGGCGCAGAGCAATAGAATAGTTAGTACCCCAAGCGTCAGTAAGTCTACTTCGCCAAGTGAAAGCACTTCCTATTAGATTTAGACTGGCGCAGGTTGATAGACTAGATATAACCCCGAGCGTCAGCGGAAATGCAACATCAAGTGAAGTTGCTTCCTATTAGATCTTGACTGGCGCAGACTGATAGAATAGATTTCACCCTAAGCGTCAGTGAATTCACCACGTCAAGTAAAAGTGCTTCCGATAGCTCAGTGACTAGCGCTGAGTGATGGAATGAAATAGACTAAGCGAGAGCAAGTCATGGTGAACTAAATCCCTCATCAAGTGAATTCACTTCCGGATGGAGAAGTGCTTCCGGATACATCCTAGACTAAGTAAACTCCCACTTCATGTGATTGTGTGTTGACTTAATATACATAGCATGAATGACACACTGAGTCACTTAGGAAGACTTAGAGTAAACTAACGAGACTTAAGCTGACTATTGGAATAGAGATCCCTTAGAGTCAGTAGACATTACACTAAGTCAGAACATAGTCTAAGTAAGACTACTTCCCATAGCAAACTTCCCACAACATGTGTAGTTTTACTATATCTGATTATATATATTGCTATGTTGGACTAACCAGTATGTGCAGAACTTAGTTACACTTGCGGATGCAAATGAGCTTCCGGATGGAAAGACTCTTGGCGTTGGATTTCAGAGACTAACCCTTGCAGAGCAAGATTGCCACTTCCAGATGAACGATGATCATCCGTCAGCAAGAGTACAAGAGTGAACGTCACATACTCAGAAGACAGAATGCTTTTAACAGAGCAGAGGTGTCAGGACTACTTTTCAGAGATAAAGCAAGTCAACCCTGCTGAAGCATTTAAGAAGATGTTTCTTCCAACGGTAACAAGAGGATAACAGACATATTCAAACAACATTGTTACCTACCAAGCATGAGGAGTATGAGAACATAATCTGAAGATTCACTCAAGGTGTCAAAGCTCATACTGCCCACAAGAGTCAGAGTCCATAAGAGAGCTTCTGATAGCAAGAGAGGATCCAATAGCAAAGCACTCTTATCATTCATGGACAAGTGCTTGGAAGACAAAGTTCCTCTATGTGATAGCAAGCAAAATGTTAGAGTCCACGAGCTTCAGATAGCAAGAGAGCTTCCGATAGTGAGTCTCTTAACATCCTGGACTTATGCTTGAGGAACGAAGTCCTCTCTGACAGCAAGCAAGAGTCGGACCGTACAAAGTGTTCAGATGTCAGAACGACTTTTGTCAGAATAGTATTGTCAGAACAGTGTTGACAGAACAGCATGGTCAGAGCACCTTTTCAGATAAAGCAAAGTCAACCCTACTGTGCATTAATGAGGACAACGTAAACAAGGCCCCAACGTCTATAATCAAACGGTCTTATTGCCTCTCCAACGGTTAGATATTCAGAGGCTGGTATAAAAGGGATGTTCTTCATTTCTGAAGAAGTAAGCTTGAATGGAAGAAAAAGAGAGAACAGAGCATTGTATCTGAAATATCATATTCTTCGTTCTACACATCTTCTACTACTCTCAGATCCAGATTTGTGATATTTTTCAGAGAGTAATTTTATTGTACTTAAGTGAGTAACATCATCCACTCTTAGAGAGAGTTAGTTTTGAGCTTAAGTGTTTAGCACAATCAGTTCATAGAGTGAACATAGTGTAAACTTACAATTTGTAAGGGGAGCATTTAGAGGTTGTCTAAATCTCCATAGGTTGCAAGTTAGCCCGTAAAACTTGCATTTGTAAGGTTTGCAGGTGAACCCGGAGTAAAACCTGTGGGTTTAGGTGAACCTGTGCTCGTAAAACCTAAAGTGTAAAGGCTTCTCTTGTGCCCGGTTTAAACAAGAATAGTGGATTGGAAATCTCAGGTGTAGCCTGGGGACTGGATGTAGGTCTGGGTGACCGAACCAGGATAAATTTATGTGTGCATATATTTATACTTGATCATTCTATTTTGCATCACATAGCATACTGACTTGTGCATAGCATTATTTATTATCATCATCACCGAGCACAAGCAGTCTTTCGAAAAGAGTTTAAGTTTTTATTCCCTCACCCAATTCACCCCCCCCCCTCTTGGGTGACAGCCACGAATTTCATTTGGTATCAGAGCAGGTCACTTGTTTAAAGGATCAAACGATCTCAAGTGCAAAGACCTTGGCTGATTTGGGTTAAAATGTTTTCCAAAGGCTTTGATCATACCATTCCACCTGTGTTAGAAAATATTGATTTTTGTTGGTGGAAAGCAAGAATGGAAAGTTTTATAAAATCCACTAGTTTGAAAATGTGGGATATTTTTGAAAATGATTTTGATTTCAAACCAAGAGGAAACTGGACTGAAAGGGAGAAAAATTTGTTTTCCTTAAACATTAGAGCAATGCAAATTTTATACAAAGGCTTAACTGAAAATGATTTCCAGAAAATCAAACATTGCTCTAGTGCTAGAGATATTTGGAATACTCTTGATGTGATATATGCTTCTAACCCATCTCTTGAAAGCACAGCTGTCCAAAGCTCAACTCGTGCTCTTTGTGGATCATCTACTGATGAGCTTTTGGAAACTGATATTGAGGAAGCAGACTTCAGTGAAGAGAGTATCCATCTCTGCCTAGAAGATTCAGAAAGTGAGGTATCTGGATCTGAAATTGAACTCTCTGATTTGCAAGATGCATACAATGAGTTATATACTGAATATTGTAAACTTGCAAAAGAACTTCTAGGCTTAAAAGAAAAAGATAGGAAACTTGAAAAACTAATTTCTTCTTCTACATCTAAAGTTTCCGAGGGTTCTTTTAAAGAACTAGTGGTTCCGATAGCTAGCCCACTATCGGTAGGGAAAACTTCAACATGTCTTGAAAAATGTTTTGATTGTAAACACGTGTTGAAGGAAAAAGAAAAGCTTTCAAAAGAAACTGAAATTTCAAAGGAACAAAAAGCTTTTCTAAAGAAAACTAATCATGATAATGATAGGAAGCCTCATTTTGATTATCATTCCATTATCTGTCATTATTGTGGTAGATTAGGACATAATTCTCACACATGCAGTCTTAGAAGAAATTCAAATGTGAGAAATAAGTTTGTATGGATTCCTAAAGGACAAGTAAGGTCCAGTGCTAACCATGTAGGACCCAAGTACAAATGGGTACCAAAACATTCTCCTAGTGCCTTACTTGTGCAGGAAAAATCAAGAGTTCCTCTTATCCCAAAGAAGAGAACTCGTGGTGATGCAACTGCTGAAACCCACTGGTACAATCATAAGAAGCTGTCGGCCACCACAAGGGACAATGGTTCTGTCTCAAGGATGAGCTATCACAAAGTTCCATTCAATTATCCTGAGAAGAACAAGAGAGAGTGGATTCCTCGATCATCATTGGAAAGGCTCTTGAATCCTACCTCTCAGAAGAAAGTGCTTCGAACCAAGGATAAGTATAGAAGATCTCCTTGGGTAAACAAGGGATCACTTAGCAACGAAGCATTTGATAGTAAAATCTCCTATGCTAATATTAGATGGACTTATTGAGATTTTACATTAAGCATCCTAAGATGTGAACATTATATTCATCATTGAAGAAAGCTTAAAGAAATAAGTAATGTTCATAATCTACATGAGATCCATGACTATCTTGATCAAAAACCTTGTATATCCTTGTGCATATAGTCATGATAGATTCACCATGCCATACACATAGCAAGTAATCTCTAAGTGCATGTGAATTACATATAGCCTACAAACTGACCTTCAGATCCAGACTTGGATACAAAAGGAAGGAACTATCTGATATTTTGTAGGAAAGGCAATCCGGAGGTTCAGCAAGACAAGGGTGAAGATGAGTTATGGGCTAAAATGAACAAGGAACATGAACAAAATCAGAGAGAGATAGGCTAAGATAGCCACCCCTCGGACTTGACCAGGATGTCACTGCTGCCCTCAGAAGGGAAATTGAAATGAAGCGGATTGCCCAAGCAGGAAGGCTCGCCCTTGGGGAAGCCATCTGATTCATGTGCCCCCAACAGTCTGCTGGCACAGAGGCAAGCTTGAGATAGCACTGAGTGATCAACCTGCGGAGATACCCTCTGCTGAACCTGTGTCTCTCTCTGCGCCAGCACCTAATCTGAGTGAAGAGCTGTGTAAGAAGTATGGGTTCAAGAGGCGAGAGATGCGAGTAGTAGTGATCACCAAGTGAATTCATCCCTCTGCACCAGCTCCAATTCATCCTATTAGCCTCAACAGGACTCAGGACTGTACCTCATCTGAACAATTAGTCAAGTCTTGATAAGCATTCGTCACGCATAGATTTTGGTGCTGCTCTGAAAATAGAATCCTTGCATTGTCAACCAAAATCAAGCGAGCTACTGCTTGATACGAATGGAGCTATGGTGATATCATTCTTACCCTCCTCTTTACTTGAATAATCTTTTGGTAGTAAATGCATGATGAGCTTAACAGATTTTATTTCTCTGAAATTGATATGATTTCCCTTATCTGTGATAACCTTATTTTCTGTAAAAATGATCCTATCATATCAAATTCATTTTCTGATATAATGCATACTGATTTTACAGATTCAAGAAGTCTGACACTTTGAAACTGAACCTTCTTCAAAACCTACTAAATTTGTGCATGCTGAATCATTGTGTTCCAAGATTTCTGACATTGTTAAGAAGATTCAGAACTAGTTTCAGAATTTTGACGCAAACAAAAAACCTTCTTCAGAGTTTTTCATATGGTGTCTAAATCGTTTTACTCATATATGCTTAGCAATTTTTTTTTTGGGCGCCTCTCAGAAAAGAAAATAGTTTATACATTCACCTTGATTTTTGAAAGATCCTTTTTGAAATGCAAACTTTCAAAACAGATTCCGATCCTCTTTAAACTTACATGACAACCATTCCTCATGATAGCATTCAAAAGTTATTTCTGATTTTCCATTTCATATGGTATCTCTTGCATCAAGTTTTTCAATGCATAAGCAGCTATGGGTTCGAGAACAATACATCCCTCTTAATTACATCTTAAGTTCTCAATCTACTAATGATCTCGATTCAAGTTTGTGGTTTAAGAATGTTGACACAGATTATTGAAGCTTGAACAATGAGAATGACCAAGAGAGAATGGCAACGAAAATGCCTCTTATCAAGATGTGTGGAATGGCTATACTAAACCTGAGAAACTCTCGCCAATACACATGAGCATTTCTATCCCTTACATATTCTGTTGTGAAATTTAATGGATAGTCTCTCTCTTGTCTGACATGCATTAGAAATCTTAGGAAATGCCTTGAATTAACTCTGCTAGATCTGTAAAACATGGCATAGTATCACAAGCATGCTATAATCTGTATTAATTTCGAGCTTGTTGATATCCTAAGAACAATGAGATCACACTGACCATATCTAGAAGAACTTGAGCTAAAATTTGGAAATTATTCTCGTAATCACATGCTGAAATTTGGCTGTTTTTGTAAACCGGATTTAGTCTTGAAATCAAACTATTTTGTGAGGACGAAGATTTCTCAAAATTTCATTGTGTTAATAATTCACATGTCTTCATGATCTAACATGAACATCCTTGAGGCATATTTATTGAACTATACTTGCTTACGAAACTCTGAAAATATGCCACCTGTTTGATACTCGCTATACTATCACATTGATATTTATCTATGAGAGTATAAATGGAGTTCATATCTTGATAGTGAAACTATGTGAACGTGTAGACAATTTCAAAATTAGTTCTCACATAATCATTGCTCTTATTTTCTTAAACCAAATTAGCAAGCATGATTTCTTAAAATTATTAACTTGTGCTGACTAACACAGATTGACTTGAATGTCCTGAGTATGGTCTCCAATGTTAAATCTTAAGTTCTTTCACTGACCATCAGGAAGCGCTTGCTTCCTCAAGCACATGCAGGACCAATCATCAAGTCTGAGCAAGGTTGCTTTCGCAACAATCAGCGTCTTCGATAGCAGGCCAACTATTGAACCATGGGAAGAGTAGAGTGACTGCCCAGTCATGTCCGCTTGTGGTTGTAGCTCAGCTTGCCGAAGCGAATAATCAAAGCACTTGCGCTAGGGGTTTCCACTTGAGATAGCACACCTCTTGAAGATGTCAGGAAGCATGCTTATCTGCGTATGATTCAGATTCCTGAGTCTAATAGAGTATGAGTACCCCTCATCTGTGGTAACATCTACACCTTACCATTTCTTACATATGATGCATACATGGCATTGGTAAGGGTGTCAACTTAGGATGTTTCTCTCAATCTGCATTGACTTCAAAATCATTCACTGTCTTAGAAAATCATCCTAGCTCACACATCTGTATCCTCTAAATGACATGCTGGAAAGTAATTGATAACATACCTCTCTTATATGCTTCCTTTCTTGATTTAATGATGATTAATCTTAATATAGAAGAGAAGTAAGTGGACATTACCTGTTAATGATCCCTTGAAAATAGAGAGTCACATGCTGTCATCGATAATAAACTCTTAAGATGCTGTGATGCAATTTGTTTGGAAATTATTTTTGGCACTTTTAAAAACACAAATTTCATTTGATTTGATTTCATTTCATATGGTATCACAAATTTCATTTGGCATTCAATCATTTCCTTTGATACCACAAGTTCAAACTCACAGATCTCATTTGATTTCATTAGGTATCAGATTTCATCTCATTTGAATTTTAAAATCACATATTTCATTTGATATCATAATCATCATTTTTAAACACATCAAAATTACTTTTGATATCATGTTAATCAATTCGAGAGGATCAAAATTACATTTGGAAAGAATTTTCACCTTCAAAAAGAAAACTGTTTTGTATGTTTTGATCTTAATTTAATTATGATTAGATTTGATGTATCAATATCTCCTTTGAAAAACATGTTTAACTATCCTACATAGTGTTTAGGGAAAATACAATCATTTAGGATCATGAGCCATTATTGCTGTTCCTTGTTAATTCTCGTACATTGTATTGAATAGTCTAGAACAAATCTTTATTAGCGATACATAGGGAGAAATATTAGGTAGAAAGCCCATTCCTAGGAGAACGATAAAAGTATTCCCATCCCTAAGGCTAGCTTGCACCTGTTGGATTTTGATGAAGCCAAAAGGGGGAGAGAGATGAGATGTCTAGAGATGAGATATAAGATGTCTAGCTAGAGATGAGATATGAGATGTCTAGCGAGAGATGAGACATGAGATGTCTAGAGCTGAGAGATAGATAAGATGCCTAGATTTTTGGGGAGAGAAATGGGGAAAGGAATATAGCTCTAGGATGAGTGATCTAAGTTTAATTATGTTCTCTAGTCATCTATGGGTTTGTCATCATCAAAAAGGGGAGAATGTTAGAATCTTAAGTTTTGATGGTGACTAAGGTATGATATGGTCTAGTACTTAAGAGAACATAATCAACACTTAGGAGGGATTAGATGACATGGTTAGAATCCTGAGTTAGATCACTTGAGAATGCAAGATCACTTCCGTTAGATTAGGACTTGCGCATGCGGATGAATGCTTTCATCCCCCAGCGTCAGCAAGTAAATAACTAGGGATTTAACTTAGTCCATGAACTTTAGGTGCACAAACCCTAAGACTAAGCTATGGTTCAATCGGAAGCGAAGTTGCTTCCTGTTAGACTTAGACTGGCGCAGAGCGATAGAATAGATATTACTCCAAGCGACAGTGAGTCTACTTCCCCAAGTGAAAGCGCTTCCTGTTAGAATTAGACTGGCGCAGAGCGACAGAATAGATATTACCCCAAGCGTCAGTAAGTCTACTTCCCCAAGTGAAAGCGCTTCCTGTTAGACTTAGACTGGCGCAGAGCAATAGAATAGTTAGTACCCCAAGCGTCAGTAAGTCTACTTCGCCAAGTGAAAGCACTTCCTATTAGATTTAGACTGGCGCAGGTTGATAGACTAGATATAACCCGAGCGTCAGCGGAAATGCAACATCAAGTGAAGTTGCTTCCTATTAGATCTTGACTGGCGCAGACTGATAGAATAGATTTCACCCTAAGCGTCAGTGAATTCACCACGTCAAGTAAAAGTGCTTCCGATAGCTCAGTGACTAGCGCTGAGTGATGGAATGAAATAGACTAAGCGAGAGCAAGTCATGGTGAACTAAATCCCTCATCAAGTGAATTCACTTCCGGATGGAGAAGTGCTTCCGGATACATCCTAGACTAAGTAAACTCCCACTTCATGTGATTGTGTGTTGACTTAATATACATAGCATGAATGACACACTGAGTCACTTAGGAAGACTTAGAGTAAACTAACGAGACTTAAGCTGACTATTGGAATAGAGATCCCTTAGAGTCAGTAGACATTACACTAAGTCAGAACATAGTCTAAGTAAGACTACTTCCATAGCAAACTTCCCACAACATGTGTAGTTTTACTATATCTGATTATATATATTGCTATGTTGGACTAACCAGTATGTGCAGAACTTAGTTACACTTGCGGATGCAAATGAGCTTCCGGATGGAAAGACTCTTGGCGTTGGATTTCAGAGACTAACCCTTGCAGAGCAAGATTGCCACTTCCAGATGAACGATGATCATCCGTCAGCAAGAGTACAAGAGTGAACGTCACATACACACTCAGAAGACAGAATGCTTTTAACAGAGCAGAGGTGTCAGGACTACTTTTCAGAGATAAAGCAAGTCAACCCTGCTGAAGCATTTAAGAAGATGTTTCTTCCAACGGTAACAAGAGGATAACAGACATATTCAAACAACATTGTTACCTACCAAGCATGAGGAGTATGAGAACATAATCTGAAGATTCACTCAAGGTGTCAAAGCTCATACTGCCCACAAGAGTCAGAGTCCATAAGAGAGCTTCTGATAGCAGAGAGGATCCAATAGCAAAGCACTCTTATCATTCATGGACAAGTGCTTGGAAGACAAAGTTCCTCTATGTGATAGCAAGCAAAATGTTAGAGTCCACGAGCTTCAGATAGCAAGAGAGCTTCCGATAGTGAGTCTCTTAACATCCTGGACTTATGCTTGAGGAACGAAGTCCTCTCTGACAGCAAGCAAGAGTCGGACCGTACAAAGTGTTCAGATGTCAGAACGACTTTTGTCAGAATAGTATTGTCAGAACAGTGTTGACAGAACAGCATGGTCAGAGCACCTTTTCAGATAAAGCAAAGTCAACCCTACTGTGCATTAATGAGGACAACGTAAACAAGGCCCCAACGTCTATAATCAAACGGTCTTATTGCCTCTCCAACGGTTAGATATTCAGAGGCTGGTATAAAAGGGATGTTCTTCATTTCTGAAGAAGTAAGCTTGAATGGAAGAAAAAGAGAGAACAGAGCATTGTATCTGAAATATCATATTCTTCGTTCTACACATCTTCTACTACTCTCAGATCCAGATTTGTGATATTTTTCAGAGAGTAATTTTATTGTACTTAAGTGAGTAACATCATCCACTCTTAGAGAGAGTTAGTTTTGAGCTTAAGTGTTTAGCACAATCAGTTCATAGAGTGAACATAGTGTAAACTTACAATTTGTAAGGGGGAGCATTTAGAGGTTGTCTAAATCTCCATAGGTTGCAAGTTAGCCCGTAAAACTTGCATTTGTAAGGTTGCAGGTGAACCCGGAGTAAAACCTGTGGGTTGTTAGGTGAACCCGTGCTCGTAAAACCTAAAGTGTAAAGGCTTCTCTTGTGCCCGGTTTAAACAAGAATAGTGGATTGAAATCTCAGGTGTAGCCTGGGGACTGGATGTAGGTCTGGGTGACCGAACCAGGATAAATTTATGTGTGCATATATTTATACTTGATCATTCTATTTTGCATCACATAGCATACTGACTTGTGTGCATAGCATTATTTATTATCATCATCACCGAGCACAAGCAGTCTTTCGAAAAGAGTTTAAGTTTTTATTCCCTCACCCAATTCACCCCCCCCCTCTTGGGTGACAGCCACGAATTTCAGTACCACTTTCTGAGAATCTTGACACTAAAACGCAAAAACGAGATTAAAATGGTGAAAAACAAAACTTGTGCCGCTTTTAACCCTAAAACGCGCAAATGGACTTAAAACGAGTTATGGTGAGACATTAGACAAACTTTTGGTCTTTTTTGACCAAAAGTACCACTCTCTTGAGAATCTTGATACTAAAACGCAAAAACCAGATTAAAATAGTCAAAAACAAAGCTTGTGCAGCTTGTAACCTTAAAACGCTCAAATGGACTAAAACGAGTTATGGTGAGACATTAGACAAACTTTTGGTCTTTTTTGACCAAAAGTACCACTCTCTTGAGAATCTTGACACTAAAACGCAAAAACCAGATTAAAATAGTCAAAAACAAAGCTCGTGCAGCTTGTAACCTTAAAACGCTCAAATGGACGTAAAACGAGTTATGGTGAGACCTTAGACAAACTTTTGGTCTTTTTTGACCAAAAGTACCACTCTATTGAGAATCTTGACACTAAAACGCAAAAAACCAGATTAAAATAGTCAAAAACAAAGCTTGTGCCGCTTTTAACCTTAAAACGCTCAAATGGACGTAAAACGAGTTATGGTGAGACATTAGACAAACTTTTGGTCTTTTTTGACCAAAAGTACCATTTACTTGAGACTGTTGACACTAAAACGAACAAACCATATTAAAATAGTCAAAAACAAAATGTGTGCCGCTTTTAACCCTAAAACGCGCAACTGGGCTTAAAACGAGTTATGGTGAGACATTTGACAAACTTTTGGTTTGTTTTCACCAAAAGTACCACTCTCTTGTGAATCTTGACACTAAAACGCAAAACCAGATTAAAATGGTCAAAAACAAAACTTGTGCCGGTTTTAACCCTAAAACGCGCAAATGGACTAAAAACGAGTTACGGTGAGACATTAGACAAACTTTTGGTGTTTTTAAACAAAAGTAGCATTGTCTTGTGAATCTTGACACTAAAACGCAAAAACTCGATTAAAATGGTCAAAAACAAACTTGTGCCGCTTTTAACCCTAAAACGCGCAAATGGTCGTAAAACAAATATGGTGAGACATTTGACAAACTTTTGGTCTTTTTTGACCAAAAGTACCACTTTCTTGAGAATCTTGACACTAAAACGCAAAAAACAAATTAAAAACACAAAAACAAAGCTTGTGCCGCTTTTTAACCCTAAAACGCGCAAATAGATGTAAAACGAGTTATGGTGAGACATTAGACAAACTTTTGGTCTTTTTTGACCAAAAGTACCACTTTCTTGAGAATCTTGACACTAAAACGCCAAAACCAGATCAAAATGGTAAAAAACAAAGCTTGTGCCGCTTTTAACCCTAAAACGCGCAAATGGACGTAAAACGAGTTATGGTGAGAGATTAGACAAACTTTTGGTCTTTTTTGACCAAAAGTACCACTCTCTTTGAGAATCTTGACACTAAAACGCAAAAACCAGATTAAAATAGTAAAAAACAAAGCTTGTGCCGCTTTTAACCCTAAAACGCGCAAATAGACGTAAAACGAGTTATGGTGAGAGATTAGACAAACTTTTGGTCTTTTTGACCAAAAGTACCACTCTCTGAGAATCTTGACAAATAAACGCAAAAACCAGATTAAAATAGTCAAAAACAAAGCTTGTGCCACTTTTAACCCTTAAACGCGCAAATAGACGTAAAACGAGTTATGGTGAGACATTAGACAAACTTTTGGTCTTTTTTGACCAAAAGTACCACTGTCTTGAGAATATTGACACTAAAACGCAAAAAACCAGATTAAAATAGTCAAAAACAAAGCTTGTGCCGCTTTTAACCCTAAAACGCGCAAATGGACGTAAAACGAGTTATGGTGAGAGATTAGACAAACTTTTGGTCTTTTTTGACCAAAAGTACCACTCTCTTGAGAATCTTGACAAATAAACGCAAAACCAGATTAAAATAGTAAAAAACAAAGCTTGTGCCGCTTTTAACCCTAAAACGCGCAAATAGGACGTAAAACGAGTTATGGTGAGAGATTAGACAAACTTTTGGTCTTTTTTGACCAAAAGTACCACTCTCTTGAGAATCTTGACAAATAAACGCAAAAACCAGATTAAAATAGTCAAAAACAAAGCTTGTGCCGCTTTTAACCCTAAAACGCGCAAATGTAAAAAACGAGTTATGGTGAGAGATTAGACAAACTTTTGGTCTTTTTTGACCAAAAGTACCACTCTCTTGAGAATCTTGACACTAAAACGCAAAAACCAGATTAAAATAGTAAAAAACAAAGCTTGTGCCGCTTTTAACCCTAAAACGCGCAAATAGACGTAAAACGAGTATGGTGAGAGATTAGACAAACTTTTGGTCTTTTTTGACCAAAAGTACCACTCTCTTGAGAATCTTGACAAATAAACGCAAAACCAGATTAAAATAGTCAAAAACAAAGCTTGTGCCGCTTTTAACCCTTAAACGCGCAAATAGACGTAAAACGAGTTATGGTGAGACATTAGACAAACTTTTGGTCTTTTTTGACCAAAAGTACCACTGTCTTGAGAATATTGACACTAAAACGCAAAACCAGATTAAAATAGTCAAAAACAAAGCTTGTGCCGCTTTTAACCCTAAAACGCGCAAATGGACGTAAAACGAGTTATGGTGAGAGATTAGACAAACTTTTGGTCTTTTTTGACCAAAAGTACCACTTTCTTGAGAATCTTGACACTAAAACGCAAAAACCAGATTAAAATAGTCAAAAACAAAGCTTGTGCAGCTTTTAACCCTAAAACGCGCAAATGGACGTAAAACGAGTTAAGGTGAGACATTTGACAAACTTTTGGTCTGTTTTCTCCCAAAAGTACCACTCTCTTGAGAATCTTGACACTAAAACGCAAAAACCCGATTAAAATGGTCAAAAACAAAACTTGTGCAGGTTTTAAACCCTAACGCGTAAATGGACTAAAACTGAGTTACGGTGAGACATTAGACAAATTTTTTGTGTTTTTTGACCAAAAGTACCACTTTCTTGAGAATTTTGACACTAAAACACAAAAACTCGATTAAAATGGTCAAAAACAAAACTTGTGCCGCTTTAACCCTAAAACGCAAATGGTCTCAAAACAAATTATGGTGAGACATTTGACAAACTTTTGGTCTTTTTTGACCAAAAGTACCACTTTCTTGAGAATCTTGACACTAAAACGCAAAAACGAGATTAAAATGGTGAAAAACAAAACTTGTGCCGCTTTTAACCCTAAAACGCGCAAATGGCCTTAAAACGAGTTATGGTGAGACATTAGACAAACTTTTGGTCTTTTTTGACCAAAAGTACCACTCTCTTGAGAATCTTGACACTAAAACGCAAAAACCAGATTAAAATAGTCAAAAACAAAGCTTGTGCAGCTTGTAACCTTAAAACGCTCAAATGGACTAAAACGAGTTATGGTGAGACATTAGACAAACTTTTGGTCTTTTTTGACCAAAAGTACCACTCTCTTGAGAATCTTGACACTAAAACGCAAAAAACCAGATTAAAATAGTCAAAAACAAAGCTTGTGCCGCTTTTAACCTTAAAACGCTCAAATGGACGTAAAACGAGTTATGGTGAGACATTAGACAAACTTTTGGTCTTTTTTGACCAAAGTACCATTTACTTGAGACTGTTGACACTAAAACGAACAAACCATTAAAATAGTCAAAAACAAAACGTGTGCCGCATTTAACCCTAAAACACGCAACTGGGCTTAAAACGAGTTATGGTGAGACATTTGACAAACTTTTGGTTTGTTTTCACCAAAGTACCACTCTCTCTGAGAATCTTGACACTAAAATGCAAAAACTCGATTAAAATGGTCAAAAACAAAACTTGTGCCGGTTTTAACCCTAAAACGCGCAAATGGACTAAAAACGAGTTACGGTGAGACATTAGACAAACTTTTGGTGTTTTTTAACCAAAAGTAGCATTGTCTTGAGAATCTTGACACTAAAACGCAAAAACTCGATTAAAATGGTCAAAAACAAAACTTGTGCCGCTTTTAACCCTAAAACGCGCAAATGGTCGTAAAACAAATTATGGTGAGACATTTGACAAACTTTTGGTCTTTTTTGACCAAAAGTACCACTTTCTTGAGAATCTTGACACTAAAACGCAAAAAAACAATTAAAATAGTCAAAAACAAAGCTTGTGCCGCTTTTAACCCTAAAACGCGCAAATAGATGTAAAACGAGTTATGGTGAGACATTAGACAAACTTTTGGTCTTTTTTGACCAAAAGTACCACTTTCTTGAGAATCTTGACACTAAAACGCCAAAACCAGATCAAAATGGTAAAAAACAAAGCTTGTGCGGCTTTTAACCCTAAAACGCGCAAATGGACGTAAAACGAGTTATGGTGAGAGATTAGACAACTTTTGGTCTTTTTTGACCAAAAGTACCACTCTCTTGAGAATCTTGACACTAAAACGCAAAACCCGATTAAAATGGTCAAAAAACAAAACTTGTGCAGGTTTTAACCCTAAAACGCGTAAATGGACTAAAAACTGAGTTACGGTGAGACATTAGACAAATTTTTTGTGTTTTTTTGACCAAAAGTACCACTTTCTTGAGAATTTTGACACTAAAACACAAAAACTCGATTAAAATGGTCAAAAACAAAACTTGTGCCGCTTTTAACCCCTAAAACGCAAATGGTCTCAAAACAAATTATGGTGAGACATTTGACAAACTTTTGGTCTTTTTTGACCAAAAGTACACACTTTCTTGAGAATCTTGACACTAAAACGCAAAAACGAGATTAAAATGGTGAAAAACAAAACTTGTGCCGCTTTTTAACCCTAAAAACGCGCAAATGGACTTAAACGAGTTATGGTGAGACATTAGACAAACTTTTGGTCTTTTTGACCAAAAGTACCACTCTCTTGAGAATCTTGACACTAAAACGCAAAAACCAGATTAAAATAGTCAAAAACAAAGCTTGTGCAGCTTGTAACCTTAAAACGCTCAAATGGACTAAAACGAGTTATGGTGAGACATTAGACAAACTTTTGGTCTTTTTTGACCAAAAGTACCACTCTCTTGAGAATCTTGACACTAAAACGCAAAAACCAGATTAAAATAGTCAAAAACAAAGCTTGTGCCGCTTTTAACCTTAAAACGCTCAAATGGACGTAAAACGAGTTATGGTGAGACATTAGACAAACTTTTGGTCTTTTTTGACCAAAAGTACCATTTACTTGAGACTGTTGACACTAAAACGAAACAAACCCATATTAAAATAGTCAAAACAAAACGTGTGCCGCTTTTAACCCTAAAACACGCAACTGGGCTTAAAACGAGTTATGGTGAGACATTTGACAAACTTTTGGTTTGTTTTCACCAAAAGTACCACTCTCTTGAGAATCTTGACACTAAAATGCAAAAACTCGATTAAAATGGTCAAAAAACAAAACTTGTGCCGGTTTTAACCCTAAAACGCGCAAATGGACTAAAAACGAGTTACGGTGAGACATTAGACAAACTTTTGGTGTTTTTTAACCAAAAGTAGCATTGTCTTGAGAATCTTGACACTAAAACGCAAAAACTCGATGAAAATGGTCAAAAACAAAACTTGTGCCGCTTTTAACCCTAAAACGCAAATGGTCTCAAAACAAATTATGGTGAGACATTTGACAAACTTTTGGTCTTTTTTGACCAAAAGTACCACTTTCTTGAGAATCTTGACACTAAAACGCAAAAACGAGATTAAAATGGTGAAAAACAAAACTTGTGCCGCTTTTAACCCTAAAACGCGCAATGGACTTAAAACGAGTTATGGTGAGACATTAGACAAACTTTTGGTCTTTTTTGACCAAAGTACCACTCTCTTGAGAATCTTGACACTAAAACGCAAAAACCAGATTAAAGTAGTCAAAAACAAAGCTTGTGCAGCTTGTAACCTTAAAACGCTCAAATGGACTAAAACGAGTTATGGTGAGACATTAGACAAACTTTTGGTCTTTTTTGACCAAAAGTACCACTCTCTTGAGAATCTTGACACTAAAACGCAAAAACCAGATTAAAATAGTCAAAAACAAAGCCTTGTGCCGCTTTTAACCTTAAAACGCTCAACATGGACGTAAAACGAGTATGGTGAGACATTAGACAAACTTTTGGTCTTTTTTGACCAAAAGTACCATTTACTTGAGACTGTTGACACTAAAACGAACAAACCATATTAAAATAGTCAAAAACAAAACGTGTGCCGCTTTTACCCCTAAAACACGCAACTGGGCTTAAAACGAGTTATGGTGAGACATTTGACAAACTTTTGGTTTGTTTTCACCAAAGTACCACTCTCTTGAGAATCTTGACACTAAATGCAAAAACTCGATTAAAATGGTCAAAAACAAACTTGTGCCGTTTAACCCTAAAACGCGCAAATGGACTAAAAACGAGTTACGGTGAGACATTAGACAACTTTTGGTGTTTTTTAACCAAAAGTAGCATTGTCTTGAGAATCTTGACACTAAAACGCTAAAACTCGATTAAATGGTCAAAAACAAAACTTGTGGCCGCTTTTAACCTAAAACGCGCAAATGGTCGTAAAACAAATTATGGTGAGACATTTGACAAACTTTTGGTCTTTTTTGACCAAAAGTACCACTTTCTTGAGAATCTTGACACTAAAACGCAAAAAAACAAATTAAAATGGTCAAAAAACCAAGCTGTGCCGCTTTTAACCCTAAAACGCGCAAATAGATGTAAAACCGTTATGTTGAGACATTAGACAAACTTTTGGTCTTTTTGACCAAAAGTACCACTTTCTTGAGAATCTTGACACTAAAACGCCAAAACCAGATCAAAATGGTAAAAAACAAAGCTTGTGCTGCTTTTAACCTAAAACGCGCAAATGGACGTAAAACGAGTTATGGTGAGAGATTAGACAAACTTTTGGTCTTTTTTGACCAAAAGTACCACTCTCTTGAGAATCTTGACACTAAAAACGCAAAAACCCGATTAAAATGGTCAAAACAAAACTTGTGCAGGTTTTAACCCTAAAACGCGTAAATGGACTAAAACTGAGTTACGGTGAGACATTAGACAAATTTTTTTGTGTTTTTTGACCAAAAGTACCACTTTCTTGAGAATTTGACACTAAAACACAAAAACTCGATTAAAATGGTCAAAACAAAACTTGTGCCGCTTTTAACCCTAAAACGCAAATGGTCTCAAAACAAATTATGGTGAGACATTTGACAAACTTTTGTCTTTTTGACCAAAAGTACCACTTTCTTGAGAATCTTGACACTAAAACGCAAAACGAGATTAAATGGTGAAAAACAAAACTTGTCCGCTTTTAACCCTAAAACGTGCAAATGGACCTTAAAAACGAGTTTGGTGAGACATTAGACAAACTTTTGGTCTTTTTTGACCAAAAGTACCACTCTCTTGAGAATCTTGACACTAAAACGCAAAAACCAGATTAAAATAGTCAAAACAAAGCTTGTGCAGCTTGTAACCTTAAAAACGCTCAATGGACTAAAACGAGTTATGGTGAGACATTAGACAAACTTTTGGTCTTTCTTTTTTGGACCAAAAGTACCACTCTCTTGAGAATCTTGACACTAAAACGCAAAAACCAGATTAAAATAGTCAAAAACAAAGCTTGTGCCGCTTTTAACCTTAAAACGCTCAAATGGACGTAAAACGAGTTATGGTGAGACATTAGACAAACTTTTGGTCTTTTTTGACCAAAAGTACCATTTACTTGAGACTGTTGACACTAAAACGAACAAACCATATTCAAATAGTCAAAAACAAAACGTGGTGCCGCTTTTAACCCTAAAACGCAACTGGGCTTAAAACGAGTTATGGTGAGACATTTGACAAACTTTTGGTTTGTTTTCACCAAAGTACCACTCTCTTGAGAATCTTGACACTAAAATGCAAAACTCGATTAAATGGTCAAAAACAAAACTTGTGCCGGTTTTAACCCTAAAACGCGCAAATGGACTAAAACGAGTTACGGTGAGACATTAGACAAACTTTTGG